>CM069909.1:55365819-57853085 GCA_036172215.1 Camellia granthamiana | reverse complement strand
TCATTCAATGGCTTGGCACAGTTTATACAATGTAACAATTAAATATATATATATATATAAAGAAAAAAGAAATTTAATACATAATGATCATAATTTGATGGGCACTAGAATATTTTGTGGGATGTTGATAAAAGAATATTGCCTCAGACCCCCACCACCCCCACCGTTTTTTCATTGGTCCATAATTTTATTTTATTTTATTTTTTTTGGATCTTTCACTTGTTTATGCATAGTAGTGGAAGTTTGAATTATTTTGAGTCCACATTCATTGGTTAAGCTACTCTGAGGATTTTCTTATTTCTAACATTTCAAAGCTCATTTTATTGTCTATTCATACTGATGAGATACTCACAGGCAGAAAAAGATTGTTGTCAGTTTAATAATCAATTCATGCATTGTGTGTGGCGTATCGTAAATGACATGAAAGAGGGAAGTTTTTGTTTAGTTGCATGCAGTAGGGAGCCTACATTTTCTTTTTTGGCATTTAACATGAGAATTTAATAGGATATTTTCTTGAAGGAATTACAAACTAAGAAAGTTGATGAAAAAATAGCCATTTTCAAGAACTATAATTATTGTTGAGGATATGAGTCTGAAAGCGATAATTTAAGAATAAAATATTATGTTTGTCACAATATGAAAACTCATGACCTATTCAGTCCACTGACTCTACGTTTATTCAAAAACAAGACAATTATATGAAAACTTCTTGTAAAAAGGATAATACTTTAATTTTTACCACTTAACATAAATAAACTTGGTGGAAAACATTTCAACAAACTCTTTTAATGAATGTGGCTATCACTTTGTGTGTATAACATTTGATTAATCAAGTATTTGTGTGCATGTGTTTGAGAAAAGAGAAAGATGTAAACTTTTGTAGTCATGTACACATATGGAGTAACTTCAAACTCAAAATACATGAAGCTAGTGACGACTGAAAGGTTAAAAAGTTTATGCTATATATCTAACATTAAAAATTTTAGGTTGCGTTTGGTTTATTTTTGAAATTGTGATTATAATAAAAAAATTTCAAAACTCTTTTTAAAATTTATAATGAAACACACAATTCAAAACTCAATTAAAAAATTATTTTCAAAACTCATAACCAAACACACGACTCAGCTCTTTTCAAAATTCATAACCAAACACACAACTCAACTTAGGAGTTTTGAATTGAGTTTTGAAAAAAAAAAAAATTTGTTTGTTTATGAGTTTTGAAAAGAGTTTTAAAGTTTTGTGTTGTATCTTTTTAATGTGCACTGTGCATTGTATTTTTTTTAAATATTTGAGTTGTATATTTTTTAAATATTTAAATTTTTTTAAAAAATTATTAGTTTTATTTTAATATATAATTTTTATTTTAACTATTTTTAATTTTAAATATTTTATTTTATTTTTTTAATATTTTTACTTTTTTTTAATATTTAATTATTTTTAAAATTTTAAAAAATTTGGATCACCATATATATCTAAATCATAATAAATTATTCGGCCAATACTTAAAAAAATAACAAAAATTATTTTTCAAAAAATAAAAATATTTTGAAAAAAAATTCAAAAAAATAAAATAAAAAATAATTTGAAAGAACAAAATAAAAAAATGTAAATTTTTTTGGATAAAATTTTGAAAAGAATTTGATTATGAGTTTTGAAAAGAATTTTTAAGTTAAATTTTGAATTACGTGTTTAGTAATAAGTTTTGAAAGTAGTTTTTGAATTGAGTTTTGAGTGATGTATTTAATTATGATTTGAGTGTAGAGTTGTGTTTTGAGTTTAAAATATTAAAAAAATAAAATATTTAAAATTAAAAAATATTTAAAATACAAATTATATATTTAAAATAAAAAATAAAATTTTCTTAAACATTTTAAGTATTAAAAAAGAAATAAATAAAAAAAAATTCAAAATATAACTCAAAATATAATTCAAAACTCTTTTCAAAATTCAAAATTTAAAGCTCAGAACTCTTTTCCAAACTCATAATCAAACAAATTTTCTTTTTTCAAAACTCAACTCACAACCCCACATTTAAATCATAATTTCACACTCAAATTATAATTCTAAACATAAATCAAATGGACCCTTGTACATTTTATTCCCCAATCCTCCTCTACAAGAGAAAAATATAGAAGAAATTAAAATATTTTATATTTCACAATGGGTGGCTCATTGAATCCCGCATTACCTGCTTCATTGAATCACCTACATATAAAAGCACTCTCTACCTAGGGTTGACACACTTTCAAGTTTCAACCCTACCAAAGCTACATTATTTAAGCTCTTGCCATTCATATTGAACATAAAAGGTAGTACTTATTAGGGAATAGTATTGTGATTTTGTTTTCTTAATTTGATTGAAATTTGGGAGAATTTCATATAAATGACAAATGGAGAAAGCATTTTTAAATTCATAGAATGCAAGTGAGAGTTGTACCCTAATGCAAGTAAAGGTATATGTGCTTCGTGACACAACTCTTGTTCTCACTTCCACCCCTATTAATTTGAAATTAATTCTCATTTACTATTTCTCTATTTAAAATTCTCCCTTGACATTTAGCTCAAATAATTTATTAGACCTGTTTGGTACAATTTCTTACAAGTTAAAAGTTGATAATAAAAAAATAGAAGCAAAAACCATTCCTCTTTACTTCCCAATAACTAACTTTTTTCAATTTATTTAAGTTATTTTTGCTTCATAACTGTAAATAGCAGTTGCACTAAACACTCTTATACAAATTTTTAGGGCAAATTACAAACACCCCTTCGAGATTTGGTGAAAATACAGATTCTCCCATGAGGTTTGAGAAATTACAAATTGCCCCCTGAGGGTCAAATTTTCATAACAAATTAGGGGAAATTAAGGGGAAATCTGTATGAAAATAAAAACTTCAGGGAGTAATTTGTTATGGAAATATAAACCTCAGGGGGTCGGATGTAATTTCTCAAACCTCAGGGGAAAATCTATATTTTCATCAAACCTCGAGGGGGGTGTTTGTAATTTGCCCAAATTTTAAGATTAAAAAAAAAAAAAAAAAAAAAAAAAAAAAAAAAAAAAAAAAAAAAGATGTAAGCACCATACAGAGTCACCTCCAAAGCTGAAGATGGGTGATGATGGTGATGGACACCAAAGGTCACTGGAATTTCGACTCAAATTCAAGACAGATACATAACAAAGTGCAATCTGCAAAAAGCTACAAGAACTGCACTTTCATCTTTGTAATCCACCCAATAACAAAGATAAAATAAAAAAACAAAGAATAACCTTGATCTTTGTTTATCGAAGTGCAAAAGAGAGTTAGGAAAAAGTCATTTTCACAGGCAAACAAACTTTTTGTAGTGTGTTTTGTCTTTCCAACTGTAGTGTCATAGTGCTATTAAAACCAAGTCACTCTGAATGGACTGCACCCAAAAGAAGAATAATATATGTTAATGCCCTTTTACTTGGTTATTATATACCAAAGCAATAATACCCATTCTTTTTGGATTTGGTAGTCAAGTTGTCTAGGGCATGCACTGGCCATGGATGAAACAAGGTTACAAAAGCATTTTAAGAAAACATTGTACCCTCTCCTAGCATGAGATCTTCTGTTTTTAAAATCTCTGTTCTTATATTCCTAGTACATTCTTAATCATACGATTGTATCTTGAGATTCTCATATTTTTCTAAATTTTCATCGCATAATGAATCTAGGAGTGTATTGGATAGAGGAACATGAATTTTGAGGATAGTGGATCCCTGGCCCACTCTCCCTCCCTCTTCTTTCTAAATGATTGGCTTTAATCCTTTATTGAAAATAAACCAATCAATCAAGTTTTGTGTTACCAAAGTTCTATTTGTGTATACATAAGAAAATGTGGTCCATATGGTGCATGTGAAGTTGGGGGAACCACACAAACATTGGTACAACTACTAATTTCATTGGTTCTCTTAGAAGGTTATTGCTCATGTCACTGCGAAATTCAAAAAGATGTCAAATGTGCGTAATCTTCTTGGAAATGTAGAGAGACTATTTAAGAAATGACGCAAAGATTATGAACATGACAGATTATGCGAATCAATTTGTTTAAAGTTGGTAAATAGCCAAGATGCATAAAGGATATCCTCTAGAACTAAATTAACCATGAACTAGAAGTGAGATCATGTAAAGTTATCAAATTAACAATCTTGATCAATTGTGCACACGTGTATGTATATGACATTGTTTGGCCTACAAAAGCATATTAAGAAAGTAATGTCCACCCTCCTAGCACAGGATTCTTTATTTTCCAAAATCTTTGTTTTTCTGTCTCTAATGCACTCTTAGTCATACGATTTTAACTTGAGATTCACGAGATTCGAAATTCCCATTATATTGTGCGATTGAGAGTGTATTAGGGATAGAGGGAAAGATTATGGGATAGTAAATCTCTAACACCCATTCCGCTTCTCCTTCTTCTTTTCTCTCTTTCTAGATTGCCTTTAATCCTTCCTTTGTTGAAAACGAAACAATCAATTTAGTTACTAAAGTCTTGCCTTAAAAGGTGGCCCAAAGGCTCTTGCAACTACGAGATTTGAAGAAAGTCAAATGTTCGTAATTTTATCTCGCATGCAGAGAGACTATTTCCATATTTAGAAACAACACAAAAACTATGAATTCGAATATGAAAGATTTTATCAGTTTGTTTATACTTAGTAAATTTCCAAGATGAATAAAGGATTTCCTCTAGATCGAAGTTAACCGTGATCAATAAGAAGAGCGAGCTTGAAAAGTAATCAAATTAACAATCTTGATCAATCGCTGGGGTTTTTTTTTTTTTTTTTTTTTTTTTTTTTTTTTTTTTTAAGTACTTAAAGCATGAATATGAATGTCAAACAACATTTCCGTCTTTAGAGGCTTTTGTTGGAAACCATATGTTGGAAACCATGTGGTACACATGAGGGGTGTTTGGTAGGACTTATTTGAGCCAGCTTATGGCTTCTGGCTTTTAAAAAGTTATTTTGGACTGTTTGGTTAAACTTATTTCAAACAGCTTCTGATTCTAACAGCTTATTTTAAGTCAAAAAAGCTGATTCTGAGAAGCTGCTCACCCCTTGCTTCTGATTATCAGCTTCTGCTGTGGACATATTAATTCACGGTTATACTCTTAGATTTTTTTATTTTTCATTTTTTTAAAAATAGAAAAAGTCCCAAATGGACTATAAAATATTATTATTATTTTTTATGAAAAATGTAGATAAATAGTGAATAATAAAAAATAAAAATTAATTGAAAAAGCTACTTCACAGCTTATTTAACAAACACTACTCAGCAACTTAAATCTATAATCCAACAGCTATACCAAACAGATTAACAACTTCTGATTAAAGTCATAATCTATAATCTGTTAAGCTATAAGCTATAATCTGTTTTAACAGCTACACCAAACAGCACCATGGTATAGCCTAACTTTGAAGGTCACATGGTACACATGGTCCATCCACACATGGCCTAACCATGAGGGACACATGGTCTTGGACATGTGGTACACATGGTGTGGCCTAATCATGAGGTACATATGGTTTGCCATGTATGCCTATATAGGGGTTCTTACTCAACATTGCGTAGACACACTAAAAACAATATGTTCTCTTTCTATTCATCTATCTTGAGGCTACCATCTTGAAAGCTTAGGAATTTGGAGTGTGGATAAATATTGAGAAACTCTAGTAGCTTCTCAATTGACGGGAAGTTTTTCAGACGAGGCTCGTAATTCAAGCATTTGATCCAAATCGTTTCCGCATCAAGTAATATGATTACCCGTATATTTTTCCTTCATTGATATCAGAGCTATATTGCTTGTTTTCACCTCATATGATTTGCATGCCATAGATTAGTTTTATTCATGTTTAATTCAATGTTATTGAATATCATGGCATGTTGAGAAGAGTTTTTGGAAAACTCCATATGAACAGTTTTCTTATCTCAAAATTCTATATCAAAAATTTTGTTTATTGTAACTAAAATTTACATATTTTGAAATTACTCTTCGTGAGCTTTCCATCCATATAAAATGGGCTTTAATCAGAGTTATATCAAAAAAGTTATGATTTTTCAAAGATTTTTGGTCTAAATCGATGTTTTTGGAGGAAATTTTGGAAAGTTTTTTTTTTCCCTATCATATTAATTATTGTGCATAATTTGATGACTCCTTTTGGTATTGTAACTTTCTTTATTATCACTCTTCAATCACTACTTTCCCTAAAACAAAGAAAAGCAGAAGGGATGTTTTATTTTTGCATTACTTATGAGACCTTATGCTAATACCTCTTAAGATCTGTCAAAAAAATAGTTTCACTATCTAAGGTAGTTAGACTTAAAGAGAGGCTATATTGACTCCTTTGACTTTCCTAGGATCTTACTTGGTTATTGACCAAAAAGACTTTGTAGTGACATTACCTTGATTTTAATTTTTTAGTAGAATTTGGGGCGTCACATATTATGCATGGTTTTATGTTGTGGATTTAAGAGGTGGTTTTGTCTCTTATATAATTTTATTCAAAAATTAATTGGGCGTTATATTTTAACTCATATAGAGGGAGATGATTATGAGCTTAGTGAAATTTTCGATCTCTTTATGTAAGTGGAAATATTGTATGCCAATTGTATTTTTGGGAATAAAATCTAAAATAAAAAATGTGTGCTAATGTCAAACCCTGTGCAATACCATCAGTGAAATGGCCTCTAAGAATGTTGTTGTTGACCTCACCAAACGAGAAAAATTGGATGGATCCAATTATGATATGTAGAATAGAAAATTCAATACTTGCTTAATGAACAAGAAATCCTAGATACTTTGACTACTCTTATGATCTGTCTTAAGGAGGGGACCACTGCCCAACATCGCCGTGACATGGAAAACTATGAGAAATGGGTCAAGAGAGATCGATGTGCGCTATACTATGCTTAGCAACATGCACAATGATCTGATTGGGCAATTTGAGGTAAGCCCCACTGCTCATGATATGTGAAATCAACTGAAAATTACCTATGGGATCATATCTTCAACTAGGTTTCCGCGTTCTGATTTTAAAATTTGAGCAATATGCTATGGATCCAAAACACTCAATAGTTGAGCATCTCAGAGCTATGTCAGCCATGATACGTGATTTGAAGGCTGCTAGCAATATTCTTACTGATGAGTAACATGTTACAGCTGTGATACGTTATTTACCTGATTCATGGGCCAAATGAAACTTGTGCTTACATACAATGAAAATATCAAGAATTTTGCTAATATTTCTTGCCACCTTGAGCTTGAAGCGGAGCGCCTAGGGTCGTACAGCAACATTGTCATTGTCACTCAAGATGGGTAGCGCAAGACATTCAGGCCTAAGCGCAACAAACAAGGAAGACATGGTGGTGCAGTTGGTAACCTTGGTCTTAAGCAAGGTAATGTGATGAAGCGCCGTCGAGGCAAGCGCTTTAGAAACATAGATAAAACCAAAGTCAAGTGCTATAACTGTGGGAAGTTAGGTCACTTTGCTGGGGAATGCCCTGATGCAAAAAAAGTAGATCTTTTCCTTAACTCTTTCAATGCATGTGTTTGTTCACATGTATGTGTTGCTAATTCTCTCCATGGTTGGATTGTACACTCAAGAGCAACTCACTACATAACTAGAGAAAGAATTGGGTTTGTAGATTACAGAAAGATACCTATTGTTACCTTGGGTAATGGAACTGGTGAGGATGTCATTGGAGTTGGTTTTTATCAGCTCAAGACGCGTCTAGGCGCACCTTACTCCTCCATGACGTGCTTTATGCACCTAGTATCGAATGTAATCTTTTATCAGTTATTGCTTTATTTGGACTTGGTTTTAGTTTTCATTTTGATAACAATCAGTTGGATTTCTATGTAAATAAAGTCTTGTGTGGACATGGTTTTCTTTCCAATGGTTTCTTTATGCTAGATTTGGATTTTTCCTCATATTCTTATGTGTCATATGATAATGACTCATTAAATTTTGTTAATTGGCATTCTAGACTTGGTCACATAGGCAAAGATAAAATGATTAGACTAACTAAAGAAGGCCAGTTGGGACATCTTGCTAATGTAAGTCTGTTTGTGTGTGAACCTTGTTTGGCAGGAAAAGCCTGTAGGAAGACTTTTGGAAAGGCACCTGGAGCTATATATCCTCTAGAGTTAGTTCACACTAACAGTTGCGGACCTATGAATGTAAAGGCACGCCATGGTGCTTCTTATTCCCTTACATTTATTGATGATTACTCACGATTCAATTATGTCTATTTGATCTCATATCTCTTTGAGCCATTGGATTGCTTCAAGCGCTTTGTCACACTGGTTGAGAATCAAACAGACACGAAATTCAAAATCCTTTGAACAGATCGATGGTGTGAGTATTTTTCATATCAATTTTAGGGACTATATGAAGAAAATGGAATACGCAGGCAATTAACTATTCCAGGGACTCCGCAACAAAATGGTTTGGCAGAGAGACGGAATCACACTTTACTTGAAATGGTTAGGTCGATGATGATGCAAGCCAACCTCCCTATATCTTTTTAGCGAGATGCTCTTTTGACTACTGCCTATATCCTTAACCTTGTGCCTTCAAAGTTAGTTCCAACAACTCCATATAAATTATAGAAAGGCACAAAACCAGATTTGGAGCATTTGCAGCCTTGGGATTGTGCGGGTTTTGTTCACAATACTTTTCACGAGCATGGGAAATTATGCCCTAGAGCAAATAAACAAGTGTTTGTTAGATACTCTGAATGCTCAAAGGATTATGTAATGTATGGTGAACACCCTAATGGTGGAATGATTGAAAATGAGTAGAGAGATGTCGATTTCATTAAGAATGAATTTCCTAGTATTAGTGAAGTAAAAAAAGATCTTGCACTATTTAAGTTGCAGGATTTTGAGGAAATCACACCATCTTTTGGCAAGGATAGAGAATTAGAGACTTATCCTGAAATCGCCAAAGATAGTAGGAATGATTTACCTCCTAGTGGGAGTGTTCCACTAGAAAGTGACTCACTATGTAGAAGTGAACGTGGAACCATTCATCATCGTCGTTATGAGATTGAGGTACTCCGTTGAATATTGATGAGTTTGCTTTCTATGAGGAAACATTAGTTTCACCTAATACTAATGAGTGGATAGCTGTTACGAAGGATGAAATGAGTTCTAAGGCTTGAAACCAAGTTTGGGAGTTAGTTGACCTTCCACCTGGGCTCAAGATCATTGGTAACAAATAGGTCTTAAAAATTAAGTGCAAGGCTGATGGATCAATCAATAAGTACAAAGCCGTCTCGTGGCGAAGGGCTATACCCAAAGAAAAGGTATAGATTATGATGAGACATTCTCTCTGGTGGTGAGATTTGTCTTTATTCGCCTAATTCTAGCTATTGTCGTGTATTTGGATTTGGAACTTTTCCAAATGGATGCTTGGACTACATTTCTCAATAGAGAACTAGATGAAGAGATTTATATGGATCAACCAGCAGGCTTTGAGGTCAATGAACAAGAGTGCAAAGTATGCCGCCTCAAGCGTTCCATTTATGGTTTAAAGCAATCATTTAGACAATGATACTTTAGATTTCATAAAGCCATCGTTTCAACTAGGTTTAAAATGATGGAGGAAGACCATTATGTGTATGTCAAACGATCAGAAAAGAGTTCTCTTATTTTATCGCTGTATGTTGACAACATTTTGTTAGCTGGAAATGACATGAGATGATTGTCGCCAGTCAGGAATGGTTGTTCTCTACTTTTGAAATGAAGGACATGAGTGTGATAACCCTACCCCGTATCACCCCCTATTGTATCTGAATGTAAGTGATTAGCATGGTGTTCAATCTTCCAGTTGGCCTTAGGAAATCGCTTATGAGGACCTATTAGGTCAAGCCTCTAAGATTGCTTTTGTCTTTTGGTGTTATATTTTATGTTGAGTCTTTTGTTTGTTTAATGTTAAAGGGGTTTATGAATATGTAAACTTAATGTTGTTGACTCCTATGTATATAAGTTATATTTGGAAGTCATGATATGTATATGGGAGTTTATCCTGATCATGATCATTTAAGCACTGCTCAATGGACGTTATTTATAATATTTGTTTCTGCTTAAGGCCTTATTATTAAAAACTTTTGTTTTTTGTATGAGGCTGTAGGTAATCGTGTGAGAACTGCCGGTTATAAACCAAACTTTTAGGGGCGTGTTTGGGTCATGACAATAAGAGAGGCAAATTATGTGATCGGAGTTAAGATCCTGAGAGATCACTCTACGAGGCTTCTTGGTCTGTCTCAAAAGACTTACATTAAAGAATCTTGGAACAATTTCCTATACACTATTGCAAACCTGTTGGCATTCCAATTAAGAAGGAACGTAATCTGAGCATTGATTATTTCCCTAAGACAAATAAAGAAAAGAAACAAATGGCAAAAATTCCCTATGCGAGTGCAGTTGGTAGTTTGATGTATGCTATGATATGTACTCGACCAAACATATGCTTTGTAGTGGGTGTTGTCAGTTACTACTAGAGTAACACAGGACTTATTCACTGGCAAGCAGTGGAGATGATTTTTTTGTGTACGTTGCTTATTCAACAACAGTATTGGAGGCTATTTGGTTGAGGAAATTCCTATAGCGCCTTGGGATCATGGCTCTTGCAGATGAAGCCGTTATGATCCATATTGATAGTATGGCAGCGTTGGTATATTCTAAGGATTCTAAGTGTCTTGGTAGGACCAAACAAATCGACATTCATTTCGCTTTATTCGAGATATGATTGCACAAGAGAAGGTAGTCTTACAACATATCTCCACTAGTAGGATGGTGGCTAATCCACTTACTAAAGCCACTGCTAGAGATATTTTCCAAACTCATGTTAGGAGTTTAGGACTCCGTAAGATTTAATGTTTTTGTAGATATCTCATTGACTTTGTTGGATATTTTTGAGTATCTTGTGCATAATTATTTATTTGTGTGGTTTTAGGGCGTAATTGATACTATTAGCACACATTGTATATGATGTCACCAGGCGTAGATCTGTTTTCTCACATTGGCGATCACCTTGGCACTTGTAAAGCGAGCGAGATGAGACATTAATTATTTTGGCACTTAGAGAGCGAGTGAGGTAAATGTTTTGTAACTTGAGAAGTGAACAAAACTGATTTATTATAAGATGTCGCCTTAGCATTGGCTAAGATGAGACTTTTAAAAAAGTCAAACATAAAGTTATCCACAGCTTTATGAAGCCTGAATATAGCCGAATATGAGATCTTAGATAAGTGCTTGAGATGAGCGAATAAGCTAAGAAACTCAAGTTAGGTGCTTGTATAGCGGCTAGACTAAGATTCGTATGGCGTTATAGAGTGACAGACCCAATTTAGTGGGAGCTCCATCGTAGCATACACATCATCTTGTATGTGCTACCGTCGACTACTTAAGGGAGTGGCTAGATGGATCCCTGCTCTAGCATTGTGTGAGCCCTATTAGGCCAATAATAGGCCTACTCTATACCCATGAACCTGGAACTATGTCATGAAGTAATGACTTGATGTTACTACTTTAGCATGTCATCTAAGGGTCATAATGAATACGATCCAGAGGACCATGTTTAGGAAAGTAGTCAAGTTTGAGTGAATTGACATGAGTTGCTAAGGAAGATTGTTGGAAATCATATCCTTGTATTGTAGCTCATTGCCCGTGCGATTATGTTGGATTTGAGATCACGATATAATCATGAGTACAGATACAATGTTGAGGTCAAGCATGTTTATGAGTTACGACTCACTAGGGTTTTTAAATGTTTGATTTGGTGTGATCCAATGAATCTGGGGTGTGGACGAGATATTTCGAGTGATGTGCTATGTTAGTTTATGGTGACTTAATATAGCACTCCTACTTTATACTTTCTCGTCAGGTTGTAAGCTCTATTTTTCCGTATGAGGGGTGGATTGAATAAGAGATTGAGAAATGAGCATATAACACATGATGTGGATGTTAGACAATCTTCACTGTATTTAAATTAATTAATTATGTTTAAGTACTAAACGACAAACAGAATGCAAAAGATTAGTATTGGACAAATTTTATTTACCAAAAAATAAAATTGAATTCAAATGTTTTTGGCCCAAAAACATTAGTATTGGGCCGGACAAGTCCAACCCAACCTCACACCACGCACCCGCGCCCAAGCCCAGCCCGCTTGGACGGTGGTGTGCGCGTGTGTGGTGATTTTTGGGTCCAATGGGTCTAGCCCATTTTGCCCATAACCTCACTGTCTACAAAACTTGGGTGCCCTTTGGGGCCTACCCCAAGTTCCAAACCCATGCCTTATAAACTCACTCAAAACTTTCTACCAAATCAATGTGGGACAAGCCATTTACACAAACCTTAAGGAATTTCCACCAAAATTCCATTTCCATAGAGCTCACTTTGGCTTCAAATTCCATTCACCCAATAATGGTTTTGAGCAACCAAATATATCACGTGAATCACAACGCGGCATAGAACGCGTTACCACTTCGACCCGCGAAAATCGACGCATGGGTCCCACCTAAAAATTAGACCAAAGTTTAATAAAAATTCTGTTTTTTTCAAAATTTTCAAAACCATTCTAACAGTGGATGATTGAGACATGTTGAAAACCATATGTTGGAACCCATGTGGTACACCATGTGGTACACATAGTGTGGCCTAACCTTGAAGGTCACATGGTACACATGGTTTATCCACATATGACCTAACCATGAGGTTCACATAGTCTTGGAAACCATGAGGGACACATGATCTTTGACATATGATACACATGATGTGGCCTAACCATGAGGTACACATGGTTTGCCATGTATGCCTATATAAAGCCTCTTGCTCAACATTGTGTAGACACACCCAAAACAATAAGTTTTCTCTCTATTCATCTATCTTGAGGCTACCATCTTGAAAGAATAGGAATTTGGAGTGTGGATAAATATTGAAAAACTCTAGTAGCTTTTTAATTGACAGTGAGTTTTCTAGACAAAACTCATAATTCAAGCATCTGATCCAAACCGTTTCCGCATCAGGTAATATGATTATTCGTATATTTTTCCTTCAGCTTCAATCTAAGTTGTTTCTTAGTTATGCATGTTAAATGATTGAGCTTAACTAAAGTGAGAAAATAAAAATCACACCTTTGAGATGAAGATCATACTTTGGCATGAAGCTAAGTTAATGTAATATTTGTGATTTTCATGGCAAAGAGTATCCATAATCTTCTCAATCAACACGAAACATAGTTCCATAATGTGACATATCTATGTGGTAAGGCATCACTATAATCATGCCAATACTATGTGATCTTCATGGCTAGGTGTGATCAAAAAAATTTCAATTTACATATACTTCATGGTAAGGTTTGACTGTAATCATTTTAGTATAATGCATTAGGTAACACAAAAGGTACACTTTAAAATTGAAATTTGTCCCAACATCATCACTATTATCACCACCATCAGTACTATTGTAGTTGTCACTCTATCCTACCAATATCACTATTACCGTCACTACTGCCACACAACTATCATTATTATTGTCACTATTATCACAACTAATAGTACTACCACCACCACCACCACCACCATTCCTACAGCATATCATTTTCAAAATTATGCATCCAAATTTAGGGAAATATTTGTTGTGAAACACATTTTTCAACAAAACAAACCGAGTGTTGGTTTCATTACATATTGCTTTTGAATGATTTTGGTTTTGAAACAATTAGATTAACTTGTGGAAAGCATTATTAGAAGTTCCACCTTGCATTGACCAATGTCACAAGAGTCTAAAAAGATGTCCCAACTAATTCTCTTTTTTGGACCACTGGTCTGACAGGTGGAAATGTAAGAACTGTTACATATAGTACAGTCAAATGATCTAACATCTTGTTCCTTCCCTTATATCCCTTTGAAAATTATGGCATGAATTGTATATATAGGGGAATTTGCTGCCCTTGTTAAAATTGTTTCTAATTTTGATGTCATGTCATCAATAAAATTGATGATTATGACCCCATAAGAAAAGAAAAATTAATTATGTTGGTTGTGTTTTGGTCAATTGATTAGAACAAAATCAACACAATTTAACAAATTTTCAAATGAAATTCATGTATAAACTTGTATTATGGTTGATTATGTGCACCAACTATGCCTAAGGTTTTGATTGGGAGTTAGTTAAAAATTTTGTTTATTAGTTAAAAATAAAATTAAAAAAAAATTAATTTGTTGGTATATTCTGAATTTTTTTGTTTTGTCCAATAACTTTTTAGAGTGGCTGAAATAAACTTTTAAGAGAAAATAATTTTCCAAATGAACAAAATAAATTTTTTAAACCAATAAGTTGGCTTTTAAGAATCCGCCAAATAAAGTTGTTCTGATTTTAATCAAACAAAACCCGAATCGGCTTCTTTGGGAGTTAGCTAAAAAATTATTTTATTGACTAAAAATAACTTAACAAAAGTTAGCTTTTTAATCAAACTTTTTTTTTTTTTTTTTTTTTAATTTTCTAATGACTCTTTTAAATGACGAAAGTAAGCTTTTTGAAAGAAAGAAAAAAAAATGCTCAAATGATTGTTTTTTGTCAAAGTAAATAGACTTAGAACGTTTCTAATCTTTACTCAGATTTTTTATTTAATTTAAATTTGATGAAACACGCTCATTTTTTTTACTCCAACCATGGCATCAAACCCATATCAAATGAAGGGAGAGTTATTTTTTTTTATCAAATCAAGAGAGCACTTTATCTTTTCATCAAATTCATAGGTGATTGTTGAGTCAAACGTCTACCTGAACAACTGGATTTGGGATGAATTTGAATAAAAATTTACTCTTACCGAACGATCAGTTGAATTGATGAAATCCGTTGGAATGCATCATATTAGATCAAACTTTTTATTAAATTGTTACTCAAATTTAATAAACATTTTAAGCAAACACTAGAGATGTTCTTATAAGCTCACTTTTAGTGGTGCCAAACATTAGCAAAGTTGTTTCAATAGTAAAGGATTTATATTAGAATCTTAAGTTTAACTCATTTTAAAGTTGTGTTGTACCTAATCTTAATTAATATATATGATTTACAAGTGACGATAAATATTCAAAATTTATTTTGCAAAAATTTATTGTGCCAATATATATTTATATTAAATTTATTGCCCAAAATATTTTTAGGTCAAAAAGACATATCTCCGAAAAGATACGTATCTATTTAAAATATCATCTATTTATATATATGTCACATATTTACCTATTTATTTACATCACTATCACCAACCGTCACCATTGGTAATTATCCGACAACACCAACAACTTCAACATATGACCTTGTCACGAAAAGAAAATTAAATCTTGAATCAAATAATATAAGTTTCTATGAACTTTTTGTCAATTACCTTTACTTTTTGAACTGTAACACCCCCCTCCCCTCCCCTCCCAAAAAAAAAAAAATTAAGTGAAATTAGAAGGGTATTATGGTCATTTAGCAGTAACTGTTATCTTGTAATTTAATGGATAGTATATAAAAGAGAAGAGATAAAGATACTGTTGGTATATTCTGGGCGTATCTGATCACATGTTGTTTATATCTAATTGGACATCAAACCAAAAAAAGGCACTCAAAACCAACCTCCAACGTTCGAGAGAGAGAGAAAGAGAGAGAAACCAAATTCAACAGTGAGTGAGAGTGAGAGAGAGAGAGAGAGAGGGGGAGAGAGAGAGAGAAGAGAAGAGGCATGTTTGGGAGGCTCGGTTATGGCGTGATGGAAGGGATTTGGGGAGGAACTTGGCCTCTCTGAATTCCCAGTCTCTCTATTCCTTTCTAGCTTTTCCATCTATTTTCTCTGCAAGGAAAGTGATAGAAAGTGCGGGAAAGTGGAAGAAAACAGAAGGGGCCACTGAATTTCATCAATTCAAGTTCTGGGTTCTGTTCATTTGATCAGATTATGGTCTCTTGGGTGGTTTTCTAGGTATGTTTGGTCCCAATTGACAACCATTTTATGGTTCCAATGGTGTTGATTAGCTGCAAATGATACAATTTTGTCCTCTCTTAATTCATACAATTCAAAATTGTGTTCTTGGTTGTCTTTGAGTATATAATTTTTTGAAATTCTCATAGGAACATTATGTTTAATTCATCAAAGAAGGTTTGGGGTTAATTTAATGATGATGGGTTTTCTTGGAATTTAAAATTAAATGAAGTTTATACATGTTGTATGCTTAATTATATGCATTTATGTATTTCATGTCATCGAGAGAAATGGTTCTTGGAAATTTGTATATGAACTAAAATATGTATCAATTTAACTGGTATCAGAATTTGAATCTCTTTACTACATATTAGATATGTATGATTTTATGCATTTATGTATTTCAAGTCGTTGAGAGAAATGGTTATTGGAAATTTGTGTATGAACAAAAACATGAATCAATTCATTGGTATTGGAATTTGAATCTTTTTACTACATATTAGGCACCAAGTGTATGATTATATGCATTTATGTATTTCAAGTCGTTGAGAGAATAGGTTATTGAAAATTTGTGTATGAACTACGACATAAATCATTTTATCGGTATTGGAATTTGAATCTTTTTACTACACATTAGAGCATATCCAATCCTTCACCTTTTTTTTTCTTCAAATTTGTTCAAAAATTTAGACCAAAAGCTTAATTTGATAAATAGCTCACTCCAGTTGTGAGAATCAAATTTTTCATTCAATCTTTTTTAAAATACCTAACATATCCCACAAACCTTTTTTTATCCAATTTTGGTGGAAAAAAACCCATCTCCAAGCCTTCATCTTTTAATAATTTCATCAAACTTAAGTAAAAAAAGGGTTGTTAGAAATTTGGTGAAAGATTTTATTCATACTTGATTTGATAAGTTTTGAAAGGATTTGATCTCATTTCACCAAATTTTTCATCAAATTTAAATTTGATGAAAGATTGGATTAGGCATCAAGTTTGAATTATTTAGGGGAGACATGACTCTCTCGCTCTCTCTCTCTCATAGTCAAGTGGATGGAAGTAATGTTCAAAGTCATTTGTAAGGTACTGTATTACTTTCCTACAGGTGGCCACAAAAAATAAGAAGAAAAAATGGAAGTAGGAGCTCCTGATAAAGATTTGCAAATGGATTCAACAAAATCTGGCTTTATCCTGAGTTAGTTTTATGAATGCAATGTGATAAAAATGATATAAGAAGTTCCCAATGCTTTTATACTTCATTTTTTTTTTCTTTTTTTAATAGAAGTTTTCAAACCAACCTATTAGATATTCTTTTCATATATATGAACATATAAAAGTGAAATATCAGAATCAGTTGACCTACTATGTTCTCAAATCCACCCAACTTTTCTTTTGCTATTGTATATTCTTGATTTTCATCCCTTTCTTGAAAGAATATATTCTATGAACAACTGAACATTAGAAAATGTGTTAATTGATTTGTTTTATAAATTTTTTTATTTATTTTCACTCTATATTGATTAAATTCATCCAATTTTCAGTGCTGGTTCTGTTACAGGTTCCATGTTAATCACAAAGTGGGTCTTGACTTTTGGAAAATAAAGCTGGCTCTAAGATAGCTTGGTTTCTTTGGGTCATGTCAGAAGATTCATTTCTTCAATTTGCTGTTTCTATTGGATGGCTTGAACTTCCTGTTCTTAATCCTTGCTTCCTGTTGTCTGATTGTACTTAGCGAGGCAAATCTATCTCCTTTGGCAGTGAACAAACCTGACCGAAACTTTGGCTTCGTTCAGGGCAAATCTCCTTTGGCAATATCAAATTGGCTTCTGAAAGGGAAAAGAAAAAAGAAAATTCTCTTGGACAATTTGGCAATATATACATTGATATTCGTAGATCCGGCTCCTTTGGGCAAATCTCCTTTGGCAATTCTTACAAGTTTCTCTAGCTAGGCAGTGCTGCTTTGGCAGTTTTGGAAGGTCTTATCCAGTGTTGGGAAGTTATCATTTGTTTGGTTTGCTTGAAACTCCAACCTGGCTATTTGGTAGATCTTCTCTGCTGCACAATTTCTTTTTCTAGGGATTTTCACTGCAACGTGTTGGGAAAATCTTGTTTGGCAGTTCCTTCTAGCAGAAACTTCAGTCCATTTGTTGGGCAAATCTCCTTTGGCAATTGGGAGTCAAGTAGACTACCCCCTTAGCTCTATTTG
This sequence comes from Camellia granthamiana, assembly GCA_036172215.1. Classification (NCBI taxonomy): domain Eukaryota; kingdom Viridiplantae; phylum Streptophyta; class Magnoliopsida; order Ericales; family Theaceae; genus Camellia; species Camellia granthamiana. Next base: position 57,834,891 of record CM069909.1, on the reverse strand, counting down.
GGCAAATCTCCTTTGGCATCACATCTCCATTTTTTGGAGGTACTATCTTAGGTCTCTGCATCACAAGATCAGATTGATCTAAAGATAAATATCTATTTTTGAAGATTTACAGTGATACTTATCATATCAACAATAAGAGCAGATCCTTACTACAATACATCCATCTCAAAATAACGTTTGGACCAGCAGAGGACATGGAGTGTTGGTAATTCTCTCTACACCTCATAATTATTGTTCCCTGACAGTACTTCACTTGCCTAATATGATAAATTGATAATATAAGTTATAACTTAAAAATTACCCATCAATAGTTCAAAGTTGCCTGAATGAAGCTGAATATGGTTACTTTTAGGGTTCTTTTGGATGTATGTGGATTTGAAATGCATGGATTTGACAAATCATTTAAGAAGACTAACTCAAATTTAGATTTGATAGTTTACCTATGAATTTCAAGATTCAATTAATAGCTTTATTATGATGGATTGGAAATAACTATATAAAAGTAGTTATTAGAAATCATGCAAGCAATTCTCTACTAGCTACATAGACCCTACTAAAGTACATCTCTTCTATCTCAACATATCTTCTTCCATAGTTTTTCTATCCACCAATAGCTAACTCTCCATTTTTTTTAATGTCAAATCCCTTGATTTGAAATCCACATCCATCCGAACAGACTCTTAATGTTGTTTCACATACTGAATATTATTCTTGTTACTAAAATTTTTGTCTCTACTCATATCCAGGTAATCATTTTTGTCTCTGCTCTAGAAACGATCCAAATCCGATCCTAAATTGCAGATATATTCGGATAGACATCCGAACGATGGATTTCTTCAGTGATCTCGACAATTTCAGTGAGAGTAGTTGCAGTGAGGAGCAAGATTACATTGAAAATATATATGGTGGGCAGGCCAGTAACATTCTATCAAGCCTCGAGGAAACCATTGGAAAAATTGATGATTTCCTTTCATTTGAGAGGGGATTCATACAAGGTGACATTGTTTGTTCTGCAACTGACCCATCAGGACAGATGGGTAGAGTGGTCAACGTTGATATGTTTGTGGACTTGGAAAACCTTGATGGTAAAAAAATAAAAAATGTGAATTCCAGAAAAATTCGAAGGATCCGTTCTGTTTCTGTGGGGGATTATGTTGTGCATGGGCCATGGCTTGGAAGAGTGGATAAAATAGTTGACACTGTCACCATCCTGTTTGATGACGGTACAAAGTCCGAGTTGACCACAATGGGTCCCGAAAAGCTTGTACCTCTCTCTCCTGACTTGCTTGAAGATTCACAATACCCTTATTACCCAGGACAGAGGGTGCGAGTTGAGCTTCATACTGTTTCCAAGTCAGCTAGATGGTTATGTGGTACGTGGAAGGAAAAGCGAGATGAAGGAACCATTTGTGCTGTCGAAGCGGGTTTTTTATATGTTGATTGGCTTGCCTGTGCTCTGCTTGGTTCTGAAAAAGCTCCTGCTCCACCGTGCATGCAGGATTCAAAAAACCTGACCTTCTTGTCATATTTCTCTCATGCAAATTGGCAGCTTGGCGATTGGTGTATGCTTCCAACTGCTGATTGTAAAGGTGTTATGGATCAGATTTTTCTTGGTGCATCTACTTTTGATCTCTGTAAAGGACATAAGCAAGCTGAAAAAGTATTTCAAGAAATCTTTGTTATTGTGAAGACAAAGACCAATGTCGATGTTCTGTGGCAGGATGGAAGCTACTCAACGGGAATAGATTCACCTTCTCTGTGTCCTGTAAATATTGTTGATGCCCATGATTTTTGGGTTGATCAGTTTGTGCTGGAAAAGGGTACCTGTGATGATCCACATGTTCATGGTGCCCAAAGATGGGGTGTTGTGAGATGCGTCGATGCAAAAGAACGGACTGCGAGTGTGCAGTGGAAAAGTCTTGCAGTTAATCAAGTTAATGATTTGGAGGGAGAGCAGATAGAGGAGGAGACTGTGAGTGCTTATGAACTAGTTGAACACCCTGACTACTCCTATTGCCCTGGTGATGTAGTGTTTCAATGGGAAAAGAACCAGTTAGTTGATGAGGAGGCTGATCTTAAAGTTAAGAACTGCGGTGGAGAACAAAATGTTTTCTTGAACAATGATTACTTATCATGTATTGGCATTGTTATGGGCTTCAAAGATGGGAATGTCGAGGTGAAATGGGCGAGTGGTCATTTAACAAAGGTACCTCTTCTTCTTGATTATTTATTGAAAAGTATGTTTATTTTGTTTTTTAATTGACTGTGGCATTAGGAATGCGTTGATTTGGAATTTGTGATGAGTTTACAAAAAAGGATCGCACTACTCAGACATATTGCATTAATGCTTTGCAATATTAAAGTACACTCTTGTTAATTCTAAATTTTAATGTTATAACTAATTGAGATATTTTGGTAGGTTTGCCATGTATTTCTTTTTCCTATTATTGCTGAAAAAAATTTGGGGTCCGTTAGAGGCATCTGTGCTTGTCCCCCCAACACTGTCAGGTTGCTTGATCGAGTTTGATGTCTTTCCATTGTCACTGGACTTTTGATATATGTTGGTGTGTTCTAAGAATGAGTTTGTCATCTTCCCTTTGAGCAAAGGGAAACCCTAATAAATATGATTCTTTTATATATACATAAAAAATTCCTAGGTTCCCATTATTAAAAGAAGAAAAGGTGCCTTATTTTTTATATCTGGAATCAAAGCTGTGATTTATGTGGACTTTGATCATACTCAGTGTAGTTCAGGAGTTGGAAAATTTTGTTGTCAAATATGATGGGCAAAATTTGGTTTCTTGTCAAATTTTCTTGTTTGACTTCAGTTTGGTGCTTGTTTACAAGAACACCATGTTGCTTTGATAGAAGTAGTGTAGCTTCCAGAACTAGATCCGAGTGCTATAATATGTACCAATTCCAGATGCTTAATAAACTTTTTTTACTATATAATGTTGATTGTGTCTTTATATATTGGTAACAAGTATTTTTCCTTTAATCAAATTTATAATTATTTAAATGCTTCAATGTAATTCCAGGTTGCACCTTATGAAATCTTTCGAATGGATAAATATGAAGGTTCGTCACCTAATCTTGTGCCTCATGGGGAAAATGTTGAGCAATTGACTCAGGAGATGACTCGGTACGACGAACAACCCTTGCACCCCAAGGAAAAGGTGATGCCAACTCTCTCTCTATCTCGCTTTTCACATTTACAGACTCACACTATTGTGTTACTCTCCACAATGAAGGCTTCTCAATTTAGGAATATATTGGTGGTGAGAATATTTTGTAAATTGAGTTTTGTCTGGGTAGTTATTGTTAAGAGTGTGAGAAGCCATGGGATGGTAAAAACCTGAGGAACGGGGGAATATTTTGAAATTAAACTTTGATACTGAAAATAACACTCATCAAGACATTGCATACAAATTTTCATTTAGGAAATCTTGTGATAATTGGAGGATTTTTCAAAGACTTGCAACTTACTTGATTTTGAATATCATGAAATGCTCACAATTCCATTTCATTCAAGAGTATTTCATTATGGGTGAGTTTGCTTAAGATGAAAGAGGTGGAAAAGAGGAAAAAATTGGAACTATTTTTTTTTTTTTTTCATTTTGTGGTGGAAATTGCAAGAAAGTCAAAATTTTTGTGTAACCCATATCAACATGGTAAGTTGGCTTTCAATTTCTTAAAATAAAAAAATAAAAAAAATAAATAAAACAATTCTAATGAAAATATCCAGGTGTTTCCTCACTTCTCAATTTTCTTCCAACTTACTCAGAAAAAATTTCTGTCACTTCACTTTCTATCACTTTCACTTTCCATCATAGTTTTCATTCTAATCATACAGGCCTAAGGGAATGAATTATCAAGAAAACATATACATACATATTATATAATATATACACACACTCTCTTGATTGGGACATAAGACTTAGTTTCATTTGGTTATAGAGTCATTAATAATTAAGGAAGTGGACTACATTAACTAACTTGATTGTTGGAACTTCATAGGAAACAAAAACAAAATTGGTAACCTTATGATAGACTCCAACCAAACTTATACATGATCTCATGTTATCTAGGCAAGCGAATTAAGCATATTGGAATTACTGAATTGGGGCACAGGCTCTTATTTGGGGACTCCATAAATTCAGGAATATTTTTACATTGAGCCAACTATGCTAAACCTACAAAAAATTAAAATCTTCTTTTATATGCTCAGGTTCTGTTGGACATTGGTTCCCATTTCCTTCCTCAAGCTGCAATTGGGATTTTCACCAGCATTGTGGGGAGTCTATTTGGTTCTGTGGGTTCCACATCACGGTCAGGTACATCTGACCTTGCTTTAGAAGAGAGACATGACGTAGTGTCTAACAGTGAGGAAGATTTGCCGGAATCTTGTAACTTGTGCACTGAGGACCCACCAGTGGCAGTAGATGACGTCAAGACATTTGGACAGACAAATTTGGGGCAGAAAGTCAAAGCTACCGAGGAAGAGAAAGCCCCTTCATTCTCATCGGGCTGCAAGTACTTGGAATCATTTAAACAGTTTGATATGGTTACTGATTGCTTGGACCACCACTTTTTTGACAGTGCCGGCAAAGGATTACCATCATCTCAGGTTAAACATAACCCATATTCTTCTTAAATTTTATCAATCAGTGGATATGAAATTTTGGGATAATTGTTTTACTATCTTTTGTTTATTTATAGGTGAAAAGAGGTTGGTTGAAAAAGGTCCAGCAAGAATGGAGCATTCTGGAGAACGATCTTCCTGGTATGTTGTTTTATTTTATGTGTCGCTTTAGTGTGTTTTATGCAATGACATCTTTCATGAAGAAACAGTTTGTTGTGAGGAGGTTGGAAGACTAAAATGCATTAGTGGTTTCACTAACCTACCCTGTAATACTGAAATTGAAATTTATTAGTTATTTCACTCATCTTAAATTGCAAAAGAAAATCATAAACGAAATCCTCCCCAAACCAAACCAAAAATAATAATAAAAGATAAAAAAATATCCCAATTTAGCACAGAGGAATATGTTATAGCATGTTGGTTGCTATTTACTGACTCTGCTCATGAAGAACATTTCTTTCAGTACATCCAAGCCAACTTTTTATTACCTTCTAAACTTCCAAAACCTCTTTCTAACAACTGATCTACCCTCCAACCCTCGCCATAACTAGCTGCCCTCTCTGAAAAGAGATTAAAAAAGAAATCTTCTACAACAAGTGACTATGCTCCAATTGCATATGCAACCCTTTTGGTTTTTGAAAAAGGAACAGGCAAGAAGGACCTTCCCTCTAGTAGTTTAATAATAATACTTCTGGCATCAATTTTTGTTTTTCGGTAATAATGCTCTAACCTGCAGAATGCACATGCACACATATGCACACACAAATTTTAAATTAAAAAAATAATAATAATAATAAATTGTTAAAGCTACGCTGTCAAGTTGAGACTGGTGAAGGAAGTTTATGGTTTATTGTTTCACTGATGGAAATTAAGAGATGTTAAGGAAGTAGATAGCATTTTCCATCAAATTAATGGATTGTGTAATGAATTTTTGAAAATTATTTATTAAAAAAAGAAAAGAAAAGAACAATTGGTAATATAAGCAACCAAATTGAGAAGGTCATTTTATACCTATGACACGCCAAAACCTTTGAAGATTTAAATATTTAATTCATATGTAGTTTACTTCTTGTGTGTCAGCTTTTGTGGCGTGTTTTTCAGTAAGATCTATTTTGTAACCTGAGCAGAAACAATTTATGTTCGTGTTTATGAGGAAAGGATGGATTTGTTGCGGGCTGCCATCATTGGTGCACCTAGAACTCCATACCACGATGGGCTTTTCTTCTTTGACATTTTCTTTCCTCCCGAGTATCCTCACGAACCTCCTGTAAGTATTATAGTTTACTTCTCTTGTTCTTAGTAACATGATTCTGGAATAAAAGTAGTTGTGGACATGCTTTTTGTCTCACATCTGTCTCTCATTCTATGAAAATTACCTGTGCACTTAGACTTACTCTATAGATTGCTAACTTGGACACCTTGTTTTGATAAATGGAGTGAACCCTATGTTGTAGGACTTGAAAATTATCATATCCCATTCTCTGAAAATCTTTTGTGTTCATAGCACAGTTGGTTGTCCATGGAGTGAACCCTATGTGTAGCACTTGAAAATTATCACATCCCATTCTCTGAAAATCTTGTGTTCATAGCACAGTTGGTTGTCCATGGGTATTCATACATAGATCCACATGTGCATGCCTCCAACCCCTTGCTTATGTAGCTTTTTGGTTACGCAGTTGGTGCACTACAGATCTGGTGGTCTCCGTGTCAACCCTAACTTGTACGAGTCCGGCAAAGTCTGTCTTAGTCTCCTCAATACTTGGACAGGCAGTGGAACTGAAGTATGGAATCCGGGGAGCTCCACTATTCTCCAAGTTCTCCTATCCCTCCAGGCCCTTGTGCTTAATGAAAAGCCTTTTTTTAATGAAGCCGGATATGATAAGCAGATGGGAAGAGCCGAGGGAGAGAAGAACTCAGTGAGCTACAACGAAAATGCCTTTCTTGTTAGCTGCAAGTCCATGCTATACCTTCTACGCAAACCACCCAAGGTACAATAATTTACTCTAGAATCTCAGATCTTTCTATTGTTGAGGCAGTTTTATCTATGGCCATCATAACTGAAGTAAGTGTTAATTGCCTCCGTAATGTTATGGAAATCCTGTCTGCACTTACGGAAATCATTGTTAACTGTTGAACTTGGTTAAAAAAATACATTTTTTTGTAGTAGTGTGCACTTGGATGTCCCGTGAAATGAATCTATGTTGTTTCTGTAGATTTTGGGTCAAGTCTATTCTATAAGTGCAGTATCACTTCTATAAATTATATTGCATTTATTTGTTTTTCATATTTCCATCATGACTTCGATTTTTTGCAATGATCTGACTTTATTTTGTAATGAAACCATTCTAAAATGGAAGGGTTCCGTTCCCATGTGATGTTCAAAAATCAGATGCACCCTTCTAACTAATGTATTCAAATCCACACATTCCAATTTTAAATGTTTATCGCCAAAGCCACACCCATTTCGCAGAAACCAACATGATAAAAACTTTGGTTTAATCTTTTTTAACAAATTTTGACGAGTTTTTTTTTCTCTCGCAATGCAGCATTTTGAGGCATTCGTGGAAGAACACTTCAGCCAGCGCTCTAAAGATATTTTGTTGGCTTGTAAGGCATATATGGAAGGAGTTCCAGTTGGCTGTGCTTTTGGATACGGAGAAAGTAAGCAAGAAAATCAACATGGGAATTCTATGGGGTTCAAGATCATGCTTTCCAAGCTCTACCCTAAGCTTGTGGAAGCATTTACCGACAAGGGTATCGATTGCAGCCAATATCTTGATCCTTGAATTTGAATCTGATCCTGTGGATGTAAGTACCCTTGTATATATACATAATTGAGACATTCCTGGTATGTGTATAATACAATGTGTGATTGGTAAAACGCTTGGTTTGATGTTTTTCCTTGGTGAATATGTTTTTAGGAAAGGGTAGCACACGTTCGTGAATGTTGTGTGTGTTTGTCTGTAACATATGATGGTTTGTGGAACTCTTCATATCTAGAACAATAATAAGTTTGGTGTGTTTGATATATAGCACTTCTCTATCTACAAGCATCTCAATTTGTTCATAATTCTAAACTTTTGTGTAGAATCTGTTATCTACGTAGGAGGTGTTTGATAAAATGATTTAGCATTAAGTGGTAATTAATTAAGTCTATTTGATAACCACAATTGATATCATTTAAAAATTTAAATGTCTTTTGAAATATAGGTTAAAATTTTAAAAAAAGTTAAATCATATGAAATTTACTTAATTCTGATTGAATTTATAAATATTAAATATAAGTATCAATATATATTATTATAAATTCACTATCACAATAATCATGCCACCGCCGTCACTACTACCGTTGCCATCGCCGCCACCACTACTGCTGCTGCCACCACTATCACTGCCACTGTGCTACTAACATCACCATCGCTATAGCCACCACCATCACTACCTTTACCACCACTATCACTACCGTCATCATCATATTATCACCACCACCATTACAATATAAAAATTAAATATATGATTTGAAAATAATAAATTTCAAATTTAATTTTATACATATTAAATAATTTATTTTTAGTTTAATATTTAAATTTTTATCAAACAGTTTTTTAACTTAATAAATTCAGTTTTTAATACTTAATTTTTAATTGGGCAAATTACAAACACCCCCCTCAAGGTTTGGTAAAAATACAGATTCTCCCCTGAGGTTTGAGAAATTATAAATTGTCCCCTAAGAGTCAAATTTTCATAACAAATTAGGGGAAATTAAGGGAGAATCTGTATGAAAATAAAAACCTTAGGGGGCAATTTGTTATAGAAATATAAACCTCAGGGGGTGGGATGTAATTTCTCAAACCTCATGGGAAAATCTGTATTTTCACCAAACCTCGAGGGAGTATTTGTAATTTTTCCTTTTTAATTTTATCAAACAACACTTTATATATTTTATTATTATTTTAATTTTGGAAAGAGCATAAAGGTAGAGTTTACAATAAGTGAGAGCACATGAAAACAAGTTTGACAAGTGATTTTCATCTTGATCTGAGGTGCGAAGTTTTTTTTTTTTTTTTTTTTTTTTTTTTTTTTTTTTTTTTTTATGATAGAAGTCGGTTGTTACTAATTAGATTAGTATTAATGGGAGTCAGCCTCCTCACTCATGCAAAGCACGAAATGCTTGATTCCTAATTTAATTCTCCCTTAGGGAGAGTTGAATATTTAGGCCAAGTTTGACATCCTCCAAAAAATCTAAAAAGTCAAAAAGTCACTATCCTATTTAAGTCACATCATCTTATTTAAGTCACATCACATCTCTAATACATCACTTCAAACCCAACCCAAATCCAATCCATATTTCATAAAAAGTCAAAAAGTACACTGATTTAGTCTTCCCAAACTTGGCCTTAATCTCTCTTTGAAACTAAGTTTTTAGGAGAGTTTTAGTGACCAACTAAACTAGATCTAAAAGTTTTTTTTTTTTTTTTTTTTTCTTTTTGTAAATTTTATGATTTCTACTTATGATCAGGTCTTAGAAAAATGACCAACCTGAACCCCATTGATGAATGAAAGAAAGGGTTTATGGGCCCTACAACCAAATCATGGGTGTAAATTCATTCAGTTCTGCTGGAGACCCCAGCAGAACATGACCCCAGCACCCCCCACCTCCACGTGGGGCTGTCACTGGCTGAAACAAAAAAAAAAAAGAAAAAACAATTTTTTTAACCAATCAGGAGAGACCCCCAACACCTCCACTGGAGGTCTCATGCATTTTCCAAATTCATTACTCCATCCAGTTATGGAAATCATTTTCTATAAGTCATGGGGTTTTGTGGTGTGTTGTTTGGAATGGCATTTTGGGATGGCTTTTTTGTCAACCATTATTTCAGCTCTTCCCTTTCTCAACTTCTACTTTTATTTATTATTATTTAAAAAAACGTAAATTTTCTTTCGCACAAATCTCTTGAATAATATGGTAAGAAAAAAACAAATTAATAATTCATACTCCTACAATCCTCTCTTCTCTCAAAACCTTTTAATCAATCTTGTCACGTCATTTGAAGGGTTTATGAAGAGAATTTGGTGTGAATATAACACTGTTGTATTATTTATTTATTTATTTTGGATTTTAAAGATGATATTTAGGTCAATTTTTATAATTTTCAAGAAATTGGATCCAGTTTAGTTCATTTTTAAGTTTGAGATCCTCTTAACTTCCTTGTAAACAGAAAAAAGGTTTTCTATTCTAACATGTTTCTTTCTCCATTTATTATGTTTTGCGTATTTTATTATGTTAATAGGCAAATTATACTAACAGTCCTTATAGTTTGGGACTTGTGTTCTATAACTTTTTAATTGTGACACATTTGATCATGAATTTTAAATCTTGTTCCAAATAAGGACAATTGAAGATATCATTGTTTAATTTCAAGGGCAAAATCGTCAATTTAATAAAATATAAACTAATTTGACAAAAATAAATGTTAAAAAAATATTTTTAATTTTTTAAAAATTATTTTTATCCACCAATGATAAAATTATGTAAAATTGATAAAAATTAATAAAAATTGCATGATTAATTTTTAAAAATTAATTTTACATGATTATCATCTAAACACATAATAAAAATTAATTTGGTAAAAAAATAAATAAATGTCTAAAAGATTTATCAATTTTACATAATTTTATTTTTAGTGGGTAGAAATAATTTTTAAAATTCAAAAATATTTGTTTAATATTTATTTTTGTCAAATTAGTTTATATTTTATCAAATTGACGATTTTATCCTTAAAAAATCTAATAATATCTTCAATTGTCCTTATTTAGAACAAGATTCAAAATTCAAGGTTAAATGTGTCGCAATTGAAAAGTCTAGGACTAAAGTGACACAAATCTCAAACTATAAGGACTATTAGTGTAATTCTCTCTATGTTAATTTATGATAAAATTATATATTTTATAATAATATTATGAAATTTTGTGATAAAATTGTACCAATTTATAATAACATGCATATGATATGTACTCATAGCTAAAGACCAAAACTCTTTTTGTTGATTTCTAGGAAATTTGTACTGTAGCTTTCTAGCAAAAAAAGACAGCACATCCAAACCACAGCATGTGTGTTCAGTAATAATAAATTTTTAAAAAATAATTTCAGATCAATGGTAAAATTTATGTATATTAATAATTAAAATCTTAAGATTTTTCATAAATTTATAATTATATTTTAAAATTATCACTCAGTTATAATTTTTCCTTAACAAAAACTCTAGGGACCCACAATATAACCTACCAAGATTACAGAGGTGTGGTGAAGATTTGGCTGTATATTATGGAGTTCACTCATAGAATGAATTTGAACTATAGATTAATAATTTCGAGTAAAATTATGAGTGTGTAGTATAATATAACTTAGTAATTAAAGAGTTGACCATGCCATTTTTTTACTTTCCTTCCCACTGAAATTAATGAATGTTATGTTTGGATTTTATAGTTATATTTATTAAGAAAAACAGAAATTAAAAGGAAATTAAAAATAAATAAATTTGGTGCTTTTTGCTACATTTTTGTTTTCTTTACAAATTTATGATCAAAGGTGCAACTCTTATTGTATTTTTTACATAGAAAAAAATTACACCCATGATTTTATAAATATTTTTTTTTATCAAATAGGTTGAATTGTAATTTCCCTATTTTTATTTTCCCATTTTTGGTAAGGTATCAAAGCATGTCAGGACAGGTATGCAAATATTGCGTACCAAAATTGAAATTTAGTTTGAAAATTTAACTAGTTTTAAAAATATAATCAAACTTAATTTATTTATAATTTAAATCAATTTTAAATAACCTTCAATCACATCAATCACGAATTGAGTTTGAATAATTTTTTTTTTTTTTTTTTTTTTTTTCTGATACACAAGTTTATTGAGATAAATTCAAGTTTAGAAAATTAGCAATCTTCAACATGTAATTAAATTTTCCTTATTTACACAACCAATCAATTTTGAATAAATTTTTAAAAAGCCGCGAGTCAAATTTTGTTTTACGTTCCATTATGTCCATGATGACAATACTTTCATATACATTAGGCTTTGTTTGATGCAACTTATGAGGTTATTTAAAACTGATTTAATTTTGCAAAATTGTGTCAGTGTTTAATGTGACTTCTGTTTACAATTTGAGGCAAAAATAACTTATAATAATCTTAAAAACAGTAATTTTAATTTCTACTTTCGAGTTATCATATTTCAACTTATAAAAAGTTGCACTAAATAGAAATAAAGGAATGCATGATATGTAAATAAAATTCATAAACTTGCTCTGGTTGTCAACCAACCAGTCGTAAGTTGTAAACGAGTCAAGTCAAATAATGGACCACTCACTTGAAAGATTCATAAGTTATAAGATGTGTACGTATTAGAATCCAATCTCAAGTGAGCTCTTCATACAAGTCGAGCTTGAGTAACTTCCATTATAGCTCGTTGAGCCACGTTCGAGCAAAACTCACAAGCTTCAAAATATGAAAAAGCTTGACTCATTCATATAGCAAGTCATTCTCAAACTAGAGCCTCTCAAGAAGCTTGGTTCAGTTTACAACCCAAACGAAGTGCAGAAGCATTAAATCTAGACTGTAAAAAAATTAAAAAAAATTAAAATAAAATAAACACATGATTGTATGCCATAACTATTTTTACGCAGAATTTATCACTCAATTCATAAATGGGGCCCCGTTTATTTGTGGGATAAAATCGTAAGTTCAATTCCAAATTCAGAGGCCATATATTCCACTCTTGGATGTGCAAAATTGATTAGGACTAATCATCGGTGCCAAACTAATTATCCAACAAAATCCAACCAAAAAAATGAATTTTCCAATCTGAGTCGAGAAAATTAAGGGAAATGAAATTACTTCTGACAAGCTACATCGATATGGACAATATGTACAGAATTATGTTGCAGATAAACAATGAAGATGATGAAATAAATAACAGAAAAAGCTCACCTACCTCTTGCTTAATAACTATGGTAAGATGGTTTTCAGCAGAGGATCAGGATGGAAATGATACATTCTAAAGATGAGAAAAATGAAACCCTGTTTTCTCCCCCCGCCAGTTAACTGATCTGTCACTGCAGCGATGATACATAAATCAACCTTGAAATATTCTCGGACAGTTCCATCACAAAACCTGGAAAAATGACGATACAATCCTCTTAATACTGTAAATCATGAAAGTGATGTTACCCAACATTGCAAAGGAAAATTTAAGGAAATTAAAGAAAAATAATGGTAATTATTTTAATTTAGTGTAGTGGTATAATAAATTGTACGAAGAAAAAGATCGTCAGAAAATATTTGCATGCATACACCTCCAGTACATTAATAACAGACAGTAGAGAGAATGAGTGATGGGACATCGCGACATGACAAAAAAAATAGTAAGTTGATTTCATCTCGCATAACTGTAAACAGGATCAGGCGGCATTGGGCTAAGGAAGCCTCAGCCCAAACAACAGTAAAGATGCAACAGTTCCACTCCCTCCAAAGGGGGGCATTTGTACCATTTTTTTTAATTAAGGGGGTCAAAATATACGGGTTCATAAATGAGAGGGTAAACTGATATTCGCTAATAGTTGAGGGGTTTTGGTGTAAATAACCCAATATTAAATTGAAAGAACTGCAGTACTTCGCCCAATGGGTATTGACAATGGAACTTGGGATCATAATTTAATTCTAGACCCTATGGCCCTAGTTTGTTGTATGCAATAACCGGACTTGCATTCACAAAAATATCTCTATATATATTTACACACCACATATGGAAGCTCGTATAAGTATCATCATAATGTGGATTGTACATTGCTTGCCCACGCTGCCCTAAATTCAAGCTGAGGCCAACCTTGACCAAGTTCATATTAAGTTATTCAACCCAAAATATTTCAGGTTTAGGCTGCTGGAAATAAGTCAGCTCAGACCAATTGACAAACTAAGACTGTAGATATAGAATAAACTATATGATTTACAAACTATATGATCTGATTGGCCAATTCAACCCTCTCAATCAGGCCTTAGCCATCCCCAACCACAATCCCCGATTAGGTTGGCAGCCAGCTTCCCACAGTAGAGTCAAATTTAACTGTGATGCAGCTTTTTGCAAGCATTCTTCATCAGCTGCAATGACTTGTGATTCTTAGAGACTCAAAGGGAAACCCACTGGATGGTTGTGCTAAGTCTATTGAGGCTTCGTCTGCAGTACAAGCCGAGGCACATGCAGCGTGTATGGCGTGTCTCATGGCTCAAGCTCTCAATCTCTCACAAGTGGAAATCGAAAGTGACAACAAAATGGTGATCTCTCTTTGCGTTTCCGAAACAGTTCCACCATGGGAGTATAGTGCTGTTATCATGGATATTCGAGGTCTTGCTCCTCCAATCCAACTATTTCGTTTTCCTGGACAAGAAGAAACAACAATGAAGCAGCACATTGGGTTGCAAAAGCTTGTCTTTCTAAGTCCTTACCTGTAAATTGGGTTGTATGCCCACCTGCTACTCTTGTCTCCATAATTCTGATGTTTCCCATTTTCCTCTTTAAATGAAAGTTTGGGAGTTCAAAAAAAAAAACCTATATGATTTCCAATGCCAATTTAAGTATGTACTGCCATTTTTTCTGAAAAGTAAATATGTATTATCATTTTTGTAATGAATCACCCAACTCGGCAAATCACTTTCAAATTATAAAATCATCTGAAAGCAATAAATTAATCAAACAATTATGTCCTGATGCTATAGCAAATGCACAACCCACTAACAAGCCATGCAGCAAATCAAACAACTAGCAACTCATTCAACCTTGCATCCAAGTATAGATTAGGAATGACAATTTAGTTTATTCTCTTCCTTTTTTGGGTAACGAGAGTTTGAAATTATCAACATTGTCTGTTGGATAGGCACCATTACTTGATATATGTCCCTTCCAGTAGTGAGTAAGAGGATTTACCCAGTGGTTGGAACTCATGTCCAATTTTTCGGACCAAAAGATTCAAGGGTTAAGATCACTCCCTGGGCACACAAAAGCTACATACTAGTTGTTTTGTCAGGAGACCCAACTTGATTGTCTGTATTTAGTTGAATATCTAAGGAAACTACCTCTATGGTTGGGAGCATATAGTATTCTATTTATACATATAATAAATACATTGTAAGAAATATATTTTTTTGCTTAGTCGTTGTAGAAAGAAGAACAAAAAGCAAGAGGATTGCGTAATCTATACTATTCGATTTGTTCTCAATATTTTGCCCTTATTTCATTCTAATGTAGATTGATATTTGTTCTTCACATATTTTCTTTTGTCTTGGTAGCTTTTCTTTTATTTCTTTGGGATTCATATGTTTGGGTACTATACTAGTTGGAACCGCTATTCTATCTCAACGGAAATGCAGTTCTAACTTGTTTCTTGCTCCAAATCGTAGAAATGTTACCTCCAATAGATGATTCCTGAAACTTAATTGCTTCCTTGTTCACTGAAAAAATGCATCTTTCAAAACAGCCTAACCATACGAAAGATCATGCCAAACGCTCTCATTGATCGTTATCATTACCTGCCAGAAAGTTCTTAGTGTAACAACCTAACATGCTGGTAACTAAAAATATTGCTAAATGATCAGATCTAATTAGTCAAAGAAACTTCCTATAAGTCACAAGTAGGTTAAATGATTAAGATTATTTATTACTAATAATTATATAACTGAAACTGCCGTAAAGGGCAAACCCTGTACACTAAAAAGGTCAATGCCTGGAAGGTAAACATTCATTGGCATTTACAGATCTCCTATAAACTGCACAAAAGATAAAATACAGAAAGGGTAATCTAGTCAATAAAAAAAAATAGAGAAAGTAATAGAAAAGCTTTGAGACTACACTATGATAACTCAACGATCTCAAAGGATCTCCTATTGTGTTCCACACAATCCATCCACAAAAAGCACAAGGCTACTGTTTGACAATTCTTCCAATTTGACTTCCTAAACAGCATAAGCTATGCAATACCAAAAACAGAACACACCAAGTTCCATAAATCTCTGGCCACTGGACAATAAAGAAGAAGATGGTTAACAGTTGTGTCTGCCTGCTTAAACATACAACACCAATCAATCAACACCTTGAACCTCTTCCTAAGATAGTTACGGTTTTGACAAAAGCAAATCAAAAAACCACCAATTAGGAAACAATCCCAACTCCAAGACCTGAGCAATGTCACACAAACAACAAATCCAGAATGAAAGTAGATCAAGCGCATGTGCACACACAAGCAAGAAACAAAGAATTACATGGTTCACTCAAAAATAAGGGCTACTGTCCATGGAGTCACTGCGGCTTCACTTTATTGTCATATTCTCTCACCCTTTCAATCTCACAAACTCTCTATTGTTTTTTGTTTTCATTTTTTTGGAAAGCACAAAAAATGGAAAACTCTTTCCAAAAACTACTTTTTCCAGAAAATTTATAAAAACAAAATCTCAATTTTTTTTGAAACACGAAAAAGTTGTTATAGAATTTGTCAAAACTATTTTCGCACCAAAAAAAAAAACAATAAACCCGAAAACTATGTTCTGAATTCATTGTATAAAACTATGTTCACTTTTCATTGTTTTTATGTAAAGTAAACATGAAAGACGAAAATGATGCCAAACGGGCCCTAGTGTCCAAAAATAAAGGACAAACAAGTAAGAGATATTCAATGGGACAAAAAGTAGACAGTTAGAGCATCTCCAACGTTTAACCAAAATTTTCACCAAATTTGAGTGCAAAAAATGACTTTTCACCAAATCTGATACTGAGCGCTCCAACCCTTTATTTTCATCAAATTTTCATGCCGGGACAACCGGTTGGTCGACCGGTTAAGGCAAAAAAAATTTTTTTTTTTTGATTTTTTTTTTTTGAACCTTTTAGTGGTCGACCGGTTGGTCAACCGGCTGGTCGACCGGTTAGCCAAAAAAAAATTTTTTTTTTTTTTTTTTTTTAACGTTTTGAACTTTTTTTGGAACTTTTTGAACCTTTAGCTGGTCGACCGGTTGGTCAACCGGCCGGTCAATCGGCTGGTCGACCGGTTGATCTCGCCCAACGGTCATGCACAGTGTTTTGATGAAATGCGGAGCCTGTCTTCGTTTTGATGAATTCTGAATTTGATATCAGTTTGGTGAAAGGGTTGGAGCAAGAAAAAGTGAATTTTCACCAAATTTTAAATTTGATGACAGGTTTGGTTAAGGGTTGGAGATGGTCTTAGATATGGCAGGATCTGTTTCCTAAAATCTGTATTTGTAATGTGCACTGCATTTACTTGAAAACATTTTCTGAGCTCATTAAAGCATGGCTTATCAAACTTTGTGATAAGGATTAAACAATTCATTGTCTTCAAATCAGCAAGAAACTATGTATGTGTAGCCTCATTTGGACACTGATTTATGATTAAACAATTCATTGTTTTAGGGGGTGTTCTCTTCACAATTAGAATATTAGAAATGGATAGTATGAACCTACATGCTTGAGATTTCAAACATTTGCAAATAAACAAATGCCTAGCTAGGATTAGTTAAGACACTAACAAGCACAAAAGCAAATGTTGCTAAATGACTAACTATAGAGAATTACAGAATTCTAAGAAAATTAAAACAGAATATTACCTCAAATCACAGGTCCATATTAGATTTTTTTCCAGTAAGAAGACGAGAAATCTGGAGCCCCCTGCTGAATGCTTCATTAAATAGAGTCCTTGTCTGCATTGACTGGAATCCGGGCATCCATGAAAGTAGTGCCAGAGGAACCATAGCAATCAACCCAAACAGCATATCATACAGTCGAGCCAAGGAAACCACGGTGTCCCACACCACTGTGGACTCTAGAAAAGGCCTGAGCACCTGAGCAATAAGTAAAAGGCCCCATCCCGTGGGGATGAACGCCAACATGCTCGTGATAAGATCAAGGGCTGCAAACTTGGTGAATTTCAGCAATAAAACAATCACTAGTATAGTGACCACAATGACAAGGAACTGAACCAGACGATAGAATTCATGCTGCTTAGCACCATATTTGTCCCGTGCATATGCTATGATCACGTAAATTGCAACAGCAGCAACCATGTAGATCCAAGAAAGCAAGTAAACACCAATACTTGTGTTGCCACTGGCAATTTTCAATCGGTACACAATGCCATACTGGAAAAAGAAGAAACGAAGATCTATAATTATCTCCAACAACTTTCCCCAAAGACCAGTTGACCTCAAATGGTCCTGTTCCTCGTACCACCATGCTTCCCAACTCTGATCAGCTTTCACAAAAACACCCCTATACCATATCCAATCCATGAAATCATTGAAATCATATACAGTTTTCAACCAATCAAACCCAGAAGGGTTGAATACAAAGGGCGACAGAATCCATGACAGAACAAGAAACCAACACGAGATAGTCATGGCTATGTAGACAAAGGTATTCTTTGCCAATGGGCTATGAAAAGCATACACAATCAAAATCACCCCAAGCTCAATTGCTTTCACAAAATGGCTGCGAGCATATAGTCTGTAGTTCTCAGAAAAGCTCTTATGCTCCACGACAAAACCACGCCCTGTGCCTCGGTATTTAGCACCCCCATGAAGAATGGTCCGGCCAAAATAATGTGTTCGTGTTCCCATTGAAAAAGTGTAGAAGAGTGATGCAAGTTGCAACTGCATTGTTAAAAAATCCCAAATTGCTGGAAGGAACCCCTGCTCCAGAGAATTCTCCACGATCATTGGAAGGGCAGTGAACAGACCAATCTGAACAATGAATTGCTGATTTATGATTGTGCCAAGGGCCTTATTGTTGCTACTACTGCCATCCATGGCTGCCTTCTCAATACCACTGAGAGCAAGATAAAGGCGGCCCCACAAAAATGCATAGACAGTTAGTACAACCATCATCGTGTTGAAGTAGGACCCTACAGAAGTGTAGAAGAATGAAAGCATACGAAAGAAGTCCAGTCTATGACCCAACCTATACACATCTCTGCTCAAAACCTGTTCACCGTTGCCGCTGGAAACCTTGGCCTCAAACATGGAGATTTGATTCAACCCAACATCTCTTCCCTTACCCACTTGTATATATTCATGGTGTGTCACATTCCCACCTCTCAGTGTACAATTAAAGCCAGCAAATATATCCTCACTAATGTTGATCACTCTAGAAGCCTTGCTTATACCACCCCGAGTCAAGAACCAGAACCTATCAAACACATCTGGATGACCATAGTGCATTCGCACCTTGAGAGGATTTGCCAGAACACGCTGCCCCAGTGTTACAAAACTCATTTCCTGAGCAGACATGAACCAAGCAAGGGATGACACTGAACCAGTAAATACATTTTCACGAACACCCAAAATTGTCGGCTTCCTTATACCATAATATTTTTTAAATTCCTCCAATAGATTCCGCATCTTGAGTGCCTCCTCAAAAGAGTTGTCTTGGTTCATGTCAATGGTCTGAAGTGCATCACCCCGAGTGAAGATGATGGCATGGTTCTGATTCTCTGGCTTACCCTCCCCAATCTTCAAGGGACCAGGCAATCTAATGCGATAGATCTCCACTTCTTTCTTCAATTGCTGATCATACTTCACAAGAACAGAGTAATACTCCAACTCATCTCTTCCAAGCTGTACCTCATCAACATAAGCAACTCGAAGGGCCTCATTGTTCTTCATCAGGTACAAAATCTCCTCAGCACGGGAATCACCCTTTTTCTTATGATACCCATACATCTGGCAAGCCACCACATATGTGAATTTCATCATCGCACATGCAAATTCATTCCCTGTAAATAGAAGACTCACGCTACTACTTGCTCTGCTGAGGTTTCGTAAATCAGGTGGCCTACCCGAGCCTATACCATTCAAACCATTGTGCTGTCTCAGTGAACCATGAGACGCAATTTGTTGTGACCCCTGCCTTATATCCACTTCAGATGCAGAATCGAGAAAGGCAAGCATCTTGAGAGCCCTATGGTAATACATCATTCCCCGAACAGTACGGGAAAGAGTCTGGCCTCTGTATGATGCCCAGAGACGAAGATCCCTTGCTTTGTTTGTCCAGATCTCATCATCATCTCCCATTCCTTCTCTACGCATCCGCTCCATAAAATTTGCCCACTCATCCTCATAAATCTTCTGCAAATAAAACAAGGTGGAAATACCATCATCATTTCGACTTCGAAGCGATTCTTTCCCATAACAAACTTCTTCATCGTAGTAAGGAGTGAGAACGCTAAAAGCCATCATTTTGTCGACCTGGGGAGCGCGAGGTATGTTCATAAAGAGTGAATTACTAAAAAAAGATATACGCCGCCTTGCCTCAAGATTTTTTGGGACATTGTGCATTGAATCTCTGGATGTAAGAATTGTCTGCAAACGCCGCAGCTGCCTATAGAAATAAGCATCGTCGTCATCTGGAAACTGGACAGCATTCTCAAAAAGCAGCCCTGCATCGGTGGCTCGATTAAGAGGCACCAAACCTTCCTGCCTCAACTGCGCAATGGACTTCTTCGACCGAGGAAATTCTCGAATAGAAAGTTCATACAAGGCCTGCAATACATTCACCACCTTACTCAATTCTTTCTTAGGCATCATCAGAAGATTAATAAGAGATATCAACTGGGTATGAATTTTCTGTAGAACAGTCAACTTGTAGGTCACAGTAACCTTCTCAATTTGAATGTACTGCTCAATCTCCTCGAACAATTTTGTGACAATTGAATACTCTTCAGTGCCATACTTAATAATGTCAAGAAGCAAGTGCCTGACGCTATCATAAGCTTCAATGACTGCACACCGCCTATACTCATTCTTGCACATCTTCGACCAAAGCCAGCGATCAGAAGAATCACCCAGTTCACCTGCGTGGCTAAGAGCGAGCAGAAGCTCATTGCAAAGGAGGAAACACGGCCAGCGAATAACCCTAATTTTCCAATAATTCGGTGGCAGTTCCATAAGCTCCAATTCTTGATCACTGATTAGATCTTCTTCCCGCAAAGTTATAATTATCTCATTCCATATCATGGCAAATCGGGTTGTTTCAACCTGACTTGATTCGATTTTCTGGATAGCTTGGCCAAGTCCATATCGTAGCCTCAGTCTACGGATTGCATCGCGGAGCTTATGCACCAGTGTTTCCTGTGGAGTTAAGGTCCGGTCGTCTGGCATGAGGTTAAACTGCAACGCACTCGCAAAAAACTGGAATCTAAGCCTTAACTGTTGGATATTTCGAATCTCGCCTAAATGTGCGAACAACCCAACTGTTGCACCAGCCAAGGAAGAATAAATTGCATACCAGATTTGCAAATCCATTAGATATACAAGAACAACAGGAATCCACAACAATAAAACTGCCGCTCTGTTGGTATTAGTGAAAAATTCATGCCAATAGTAGGTCGTATTCTTGAGATTCAAAAGAGCCTCAGTTGGGGCAACCAATGGCTTAATTTGAAGGAAGTAACTGAATGTGAATTTTGAAGCCAATACTGCAATCCAAAACAATGTGTACTTTATGTTGTTCACAAGCCCCTCCCTTAGCCCGCGACCCACAAAGATTCGTGAGTGAAACCACCATGTCAACAAGTATAGAATCATCCAATCTGACTCCTCAATTACATTACGAATCCACGGAATAATAAAAAGAACCAATGACAGCAATTCTGGAATGACAAACACAAATGCAGCCTCAAGAAAAGTAATGATTTGCCTATTTGCCTCATTTGACCAATTCCCATCAGAATTCTTTTGGCTCCAAATCCTCGCATAGAATACTGAAAAAACAATAATCCAAGTCGAAGCAACCAAGCTCTTAAGCACCATCCTCACACAAAGCCACATTGTCTCCTTCGAAACCAAACTATATTGAGTACCAGCATCAAGCACTGATTGCAGAAGTCGAAGACTTGCCCAAGTGATAAAAACAGTAAGTAATTTCACCTGTGTATCGCGCTTCTCCAATGCTTGCCAAGGATACTTTGTACCCTCCCAAGCAACAATAATGGAAGCTTGCAAGAACAGAAATAACAAAACCCACACACGATCAAAGCTCCGAAACACATTCCAAAATGTCCTTTGCTCAACAAAACCAGTCTTCCCAACACGCTTATCCTTAGTGTCAAGAAAGTTACAGCCAAGCTTAATAGGCCAATTGAGCCTCTTCAAACACCTTCCACTCCAAAAGTACTCATTGATATCATCATAATTTCGCCAAGCCGAATGCAGGGCAGTCCCATTTCGACTCCGCTTAACCTCCCCCTTAATTGTATTATAAATGGGTATAATTACAGTTTTCAAGAACCCATTTTCACCTACTGTTGAGGGTACAAAGGGTTGTGCTGTGTATTCATCGATATCATTATCAAGAACTCGGTTTAATTCCATAGCCATGTGATGATAAATATAACAAATACACTCAGGTGTGAATCTAAGATTAGCTGATTCACCCCAAACTAAGAGATAGAGACATACATAGAGGAGTTCGCGGCGGAGCAGATCGGAGTCACGGCGGTTTGAGAGCAAAACGTATGATCTCCGGCCAAGAAAAGAGCACCAAGAAGTGTAGTTCTTGAGGAGCTTGCGGCGGAAGCGGCGGAGCACGTTCGGATCAAGGACGTCCACGGCGGAGCCCGGCGGCGGCGGAGGGAGGCGCATTTGGGAATTGGCTAGGTGGAGGACCAAGTGCTCTCTCTGGTTCGAAACGTTGTCGTGTTGGAACCCGAAGGAGTGTCCGAGCCAGTCCATCAGGTCTAACCCACCGTGCCACAGCACGGACGACGGTTTCCGGAGGTCACTGGCGGCGCGTAGGGCAGCGGTGGCGGCCCGTACTTCAGGGTTTCGCTGCGATGGATGGTCAATCAGCAGGTTATTGATTGGGATTATGTTGTAAGGCTCCGCATACCGCGGTGGTGACGGCGGCGGCGGCGCGTAGGCTGACCCACGGCCGCGCGTGGGAGCCTGACGCTGTCTCATATTCATAGCAGCAGCAAATTCAAACCCTTGAAAAGCAAAAACTTCAAATCAAACCCACATATATATATACATATATATATACATTTAAGTGTTGTGAATATGAACATAAATTTTTTTGATAGTGTGTAATTTGATCAGAGAATTGAAAGAATGAGAGAGAGAGAGACATGCTGAGCTTAAAACGCTTCAAAACAACGACCTTGAATCAAACCCATATACATTTAAGAGCTACAAATATGAATTTTATTTTGATGAAGTGTGTAATTTGATGAGAGAGAGAGAGAGAGAGAGAGAGAGACCTGTTGAGTTTGTTTATTGATGATTCTGGTATTCAACAGCATTCAAAAACACAACCACAGTGTTGTTGTTATCAATGGAATTGGTTTGATTGAGTGTTCGAAGCTCCAATCGGATAAAATTACTTAAACAACTAGGCAAACCCAATCATCAAAAAAAAAAAAAAAAAAAAATTGTTAGAGATTTTAAAAATTTTATTAAAAATATTATCAAATATTTATGAATTTACATAACACGGTTCTATATTCATATAAAATATTGAAAAATGTTATAAATTTTAAATAATTTATTAAATTTTTTACTAAAACTTTCATATGAGTGTCGGACTCATACAAATTTACATGTGTATGATCCTATACCTATATAAAAATTTTAATAAATTATTTGAGATTTCCAACATAATTTTAAAATATTTAATAAAAAAATTTAATAAAATTTTAAGTTTCCAACATTACTCGGGAGAGAAACCATTCAAAAGTGTGGGACTCAATTTCGAATATACCCTTGTTCTCTCTCTCTCTCTCTCTCTCACACACTCACTCTCACTTTCTCGCTCTGTACTGCTGGGGATAAGAGCTACCAACAGGCCAAAAGTAAAGTAAACAATTCAATTAGTACAAATGCCACGTACACAAAAGAATATTATGGGGGCGTTTTGATAAGGCAGTAAAAAGTCAATTTTTTTTATTTTTTACACAAAAAAAAATTATAAAAAGGTCAGTTTTTTAATTAAAAAAATTAAAAAATTATTTAAAAAATTAAAAAATCAACTTTTTATCAATTGCCTAAAACACCACTATATTTTGTTATTTTAGTTGATTGTTTAATTATAGCGATCCCGGGTTTTACCCCTTGTTGTACAGTGATCCGGACTTGGGTTCCATGGGATTGATTATGGTATTTGTGTCGTTTGCATCCTCTACTCTTTATTCATGAGTCTTGGGTTGTGTTGAGGAGGTTTGGAACAAGTTGGTTGAGCTTAGGAACCAAGTCCAGTTGTCCAGATTTTTGCTTGTCCGCTCGAGCGGGGACCTCTTTTGTTTCTTGTCCGCTCGAGCGGGGGTTTTGGCGCTCGAACGGGGAATACACCCATCCAGTATTTCCTGTGTAGTGTCGGGCGCTCGAGCAGGGGTTTGGCCGCTCGAGCGAGAGTCTGTGTGTGCCGCTCGAGCGGGGAGTTGGACACTCGAGCGGGGACCTGTCTGCGTAAGTTCTAGGAGTGTGCATCCGCCGCTCGAGCGGGGATCTGTGAGTGACGCTCGAGCGGGGCTTCTGCCGCTCGAGCGGGGCGTCTGTTATTTAAATCCGAGCTTCAGCTTTTTGGCTCACTTTTTCACACCCGTTTCTCTCTCTTACTTTTTCAAAAAACCATTTGAGAGCTCCTCTCTCTAAAACCATAACTTCTCTCTAAGTATTGATCTAGCTATGGTGTTTTTCTCACCTTTGGTCTTCACAAAAGTTGGGTTGATCGTCGAGGGCTTTACTTTGATCCGAAAATTTCGAGTTTTGGAGCACGTTGGGTTTCGTCATCTTCTTCCTTTGGGCTCCGAATTTGAGGTAGGGATAACCTACTCCATCTTATGAGTTTTGTCTTTGAATTTTGGCATTTTGATATGTTGGGGTTTGTTGGGTAATTTTGAGAAAGTTTGGGTCTTTTGTGTAATTTTACAAAAGTTGGGATTTTATTTATAATAAACCTATATACAAGTTAGGCATAGAGAAATGAGATTAATGTTGGAACATTGATAGAAATGGAACCTTAGGGTTGTTTTGTGAATTATGGTAATTTGCCCTAATTGGTTTGATTAATTAATGTATATAATTAATTAAAGAAATTGAGGAATTGAGTTGAGAATGTTGAAGTTGGGAATGTATGGGACTAAAGGGTATAGTTGAATCATTCATTTTTCACCTAGTTGAAATGTTGATATATTATCCATTTGTGCATTTATTTCCTGTTTAGAGATAATTGCTTTGGACTACCGGTGGAGGGTAGTATTGATTGTTGTAGACAATGCATGATGATTAAGCAAACCAAAACTAATCAATTGGATGTGTCATAGAGTATGACGGTCGGTAGAATACATTAGCTTTATGTATTGATTGATTGTGCATACGACCAATGTGTTTATATGCATTATGTGTGGGCGGTTGTTGGAATACATTGACTTTGTGTATTGATTGATTGCGTATATGATTCTGTGCTTATATGCATTACTTGTGTATGAGAGGAGATGGAGGATGTACTCCACGGTTTAGGGGAAGATGGGGGATGTACCTCTAAACCGGTTAATGGTTATGGGAAGATGGGGGATGGACCCGGGGATGCAGCTCATATGCTCTCCCATTAAAGTATTGATACAGCTCATATGCTTATCAATTGAAGTGTTGTTTGTTTGATTTGATATAGCACCAAAATGTATATCGTTATCAATTGTGAAGTATAGAAATGTTTCTATGATTAAGTTGATACAGCACCTACATGTGTATCATAAGTAAAGTTTGGAAGTAGTTTATGTGTTATTGATACAACACCAGAATGTGTATCCATCTTGGATTTCGAAAGTGTTCTAGTGGTGAACTAAAATCTCATCAAATGTTTTGGCCAGAGTACTGAGCCTTCTTTTCAAACTCAAAGTTGAATAAGAAATGTAAAGTGACATGTAGCATAGACTTAATTGTCATGGAATTGTAGTAAGACGTAAATGAATGTATCAATGTTGACCATCTATCAGTTGCTAATCTTTTAGTCATTGTTCATAGTTGGTTTAGTGTATTTCTACTAGGCTGTGGCTCACCCTATATGGGAACATCATTTTCAGGTGCAGGTAACATGCTACCTCCAAGGACATCGCTTGGGAGGCTAGAGGCAGGCAGACGTTCTGGTTTTGTTTTCTTTTGTTGTATTACATGTAATTTCAAGCCAAGGGCTTAATGTGTATTTGAGATAGTACTCACCTCTTTGTAACCAAGTGTTAGCTTGGAAAGCTGTAAGCCCATAGGGCATTTGCTTCTGTCGTTAATATGTAATGCTTCTTGTAAAGAATTACTCTGTGGAATAGAATGATATTTGTCTCTCATGTCAATGCATGTCTAAATTGATGGGTCTAATGTTATTATTTTGAGGGCGTGACATTAATTTTTTTACTTATTTTAGTTTAGGGGTTGTTTGGGATAACATAAATAAGTATATTTTTTGTCTTTTTACGAAAAGATGTGCAGAAAAGTAGAGAGGCAATGTGATGAAAAAAGATAAAAAGATGGATTATTTCAAACTTCCCAAACTTGACCTTAGTTGAAAAAAATTCAGTGTGTTTGGTTTGAGTTTTCTGGATTAAATTTTTTAAAAATTGAGTTTTTTGGTTTTCGTGTTCTTTTATTTTTAGTGAATATTTTTTAAATTTTAAACATTTTTTTAATTTTTTTAGATGCACCTTAGTTAGATGTATCTAAAAAATAAAAAATTTGTGAAAAAATATTTTAAAAAATTAATAAATACATAGAAATACAAAAAATGTACTGAATTTTTGTATTATTGGTATTTAGTGAATTTTTAAAAGATTTTTTTTACAATTTTTTTACTTTTTAGGTGTATTTATGTTAGATGTGTCTAAAAAGTAAAAAAATTACTTAAACTATTAAAAAAATTCAATAAAAATAAAAAAACACGAAAAATAAGAAAGTAAAATTTTCTGAAAAATATTTTCTGAAAAATAAAAACAAGCAATATTTAAAAAGTTAGTTAATTTTTTCTTATAGTTGATTTAATGATTGTTATGAGAGAAGAAGTGAAAACATTGTATCTTATTAATTATTTTAGTATATTTAAAAAGTTAGTTAATTTTTGCTTATAGTTGATTTAATGATTGCTATGAGAGAAGAAGTGAAAACATTATATCTTATTAATTATTTTAGTTTATTTTATTTTTTAATAGGTTATTTTAGCCTAATCATCATCCCAAATAAGACTTATATATACTTAGGCCTATTTTAGTAATAAGGTTAAAAGTTAATTTTTTAACTTTTTAATTATTTTAAGGCACATTATCTTTTTATTTATTTTACATATTTTTTTAAAAAAATAAAAATAAAAAAAAATCAACTTTTAATATAAAATAAACCTTAGAATGTGAATGTGATTTTTTTATTTTATTTTATTTTTTTTTTGTGAAAAGCTAACCCTAACCCTAGTTTTTGTGGTTGATGAATTTGGATTTGGGGAGTTTCGTCTTCTTTGTGAGTGTAACGATTCATGGAATTAAATTTGAGGGCTGAAACTGACTGTTTTGGGTTAAACTCGGGTTCCGATTAGATAGTGTAATGTCTCACCACAAATAAAATAAAAATTCAAAAATCTTACAAAAAAATAAAATAATAATCAACTTATTTAGTTTGGATTAGATTCAATTTTTACAAAATTAAAATCTTTTATTTTTCATATTTTTTTATTTTCACTAAATTTTTTTAATTTTTAGATGCACTTAATATAAATACACTTAAAAAGTATAATATTTGTGAAAAAAATCTTTTAAAAAATCACTAAATACCAAAAAAAATAAATTAAAAATTATATTTTTTATATTTTTGTGTATTTATTGATTTTTTAAAATATTTTTACAAATATTTTATTTTTTAAGATATATCTAAGTAAGGTACATCTAAAAAAAAATTTATTTAAAATTTTAAAAATATTCACTAAAAACAAAAAAAAAAACACAAAAAACGTAATTTTTCAGAAAATTGAAACTAAACACACTAAATAAAATCTAAAGTTGAATTAATAAAATCTGAGATGAATTATGTTAGAATCAGCTTGGATTTCGACTTTAAAATTACTCATCTTTGACTAAGGCCTCGTTTAGGAATAAATTATTTTAGTAATTTTTTAACTTTTTACAAAAAGATATGTAGAAAAGTATAGAGAGTGATGTGATAATTTATACTGACTTTTTAACTAAAATAGTTAATCCCCAAAAAATGCCTAATTTTAATGTTTAAAAATCTTAAGGAAGTTAATTGTATAATTTATTTCGGATTTTTAAATGATTTTTAGAAACTGCAACTCATCTGTATGAAATTGGAATCGCTAAAATTGCTAGTTAGTCACACAGTGGTGAATTCATTCTTGAACCTTTGGTGGTAATATAATCGTCATGTAACGGTCATCCTATCTAACTTTCAGGCACTAAGATACGTGCGATAAATAGCACAAAAGATTCTCTCGACTTATCATATTCTGTTACACTTATTTTCATATAAAATATATGGAAAATGAGTGGGAGCACTAATTAGTGCTCCCACTAATTAGGTGGCAGTGGGTCCTACTAGTAATGATGTGATGTTTTGGTCTTGAAGTTGTATTTTTTTTTTTTTATACATTTTTTTAATGCATTAGTGCTATTAGTGGTGGTATTTTTAGTGGGATGAATCATTGTTGAAAATATATTGTTTTAAATTTATGGGGGACAAATATCAACCATATGCTTTGTTTTATTAATTTTGAAACTTTTTTTTTTTAAATTGACTTTGAAATGTTGAGTTTTTTTGTGATTATTCAAAAAATTAAATTATTTATGAAAATAATTAACTTTTCAAATTATTTATCAAATTAACTGACCTTTCAAATTAGTACGTTCAAAATACGATTTTATCATAAAATCGTATCTTGAAGATGCAATTTTATATTGACGTAACCTACGTTTACAACACTAGTGAATCATTGTCAATATGAAATCACATTTTGAACTTGATTTCTTAAAAAAAATTGATTAATTTTTTAAATAAGATTTACCAATTGATGAGAGCTTGTCTTCATCATTCTTGTTAGAGGTTTTATTCTAAATTGTTAGGGTCAACAGGAGTTAAGTGAAATTGAGCTAGGCCAAATTTTGCTCGTGCTTGGCTCACTGAAAATTAATTTAATTTGAGCTAAAATCGAATTGAAATAATTGAGTATAAGCTCAATTTATCAAATATTTAAGAAATTCAAACTTGAAAAGGAAAATTAAATTTAAATTAATATATTTTAAGAAAATAAACAAAGAATCATGATCAAAATATTCGAGCCAAATTTAATTTTACTTATACTTATCTCATGTTTCAAACAAATTTTAAATTTTAAATGGAGTTTTTTTATTTATAAATAAATTAAACTTAAATGTATTTTAAATAAGTGAATGAATAACTATATAATTTTGTAGTTTCATTATTGATGTTAAATATGGTAAAAATATGGAGAATTTTTTTAAGATCTATAGTATTAAGATTTTATAAGATAAAAGATATATAATATTTTCATAATAGTTAAGGTCTCTCAACATTTTCACAGAGAAAAATTTCGCCCGATTAAGAGAAATTTCCGCTCGACACAGGGAAATTTTGGCCCCGACACAAAGAAATTTCAATTTTCACAGAGAAATTTAGAAATTTTGAAAGTATTATCACAGAGAAATTTAATCGAGGGACCTTGGCTAATAAAAAAAAACATGTTAGACATCTTCTACTATACAAAGTTAGAGACAAATGTTTCATTAATCTTTCCTAAAAAAATCTTTTAGAAATATTTTTATGATTTTAGCAATGAAAATTAAAAGACAATGTTCCAACAACATAACTTAAAATTAATACAAACCAATGTTTTAAAAATTGGACTGGTAAGCAAACCGAGAAAGTGATCGGTTGGATAGGTCATCGGTTCAACCATCGAATTGAACTGGAATCAAACCATGATGTCATAAATATATTAAAATTATATTTAAATAAAAATATAAGTAATAAAATTATAAATTAAAAAAATATATATTAAATTAGCTTAAATATTTCTCATAATATTGTTTTTACTAAAAAATATAATAATATATTTTAAAATATTATTAATTTTAATTTTGAAAGAGAAAACCAAATATTTAATATTTTCTCCATATGATTTTAATTCAAATAATTTGATTGAAAGAAGAGAAAAAAATTTAAAAGGGATATCAAAATTTTAAATCTCCCTCTAATAAGTTTAATTGAATCTCACATAGATTTGTTGAGCTTTTTTGAAAGATTTTTTTTCTTATAAATAGGTAAAGATTTTCATAATAATTTCAAACTCTCAATGAAATTTCTCACAAGAGGAGACCCTTGAAAGAGAGTTTATAATTAAAATTTTCTTTTATATATATATATATAATATCAAACAGATTCAAAATTTTTAATTTCTTCAACCCAATTGATTCGCTTAACCTGGAGACAGGTCACCCGATTTGGTGGTCCAATCCCGAATTTTTTCAATTCCCTCTAAATAGGTCAATTTTTTAATTTAAAATGATTTAGAGAATATATCAAAATCGAAATTCTAATCAATCGACGATTCAATTGATCCAACTGACTGGTCGAATCTGCTTTTGAAAACAATGGTACAAACAAATCAAAGTGATATAGGGTTCGTTTGGGAAATGGGTTGGCTTTTTGACTTTTTTGGCTATTTTAGCCTGAGGCTAAAAAGGTCTAATTTGGGAAGAGCTTTTGGCTTTTTTGACTTTTTTGTGAGAAAAAGAATGTAATGATTATGGGTTAGATGTGATATTTTGTCTTATTGGGTTAAAAAACCTGTGCGGACCAGTTTCCGCAATAGAGTTAGATAGAACTTCGTGGACGAACCCTGGTGCACCGATGGGTGAACGCCTGCAGAATGAACAAATAGTTAGGCTACCCAACCGGGGGTTGGTTGGAAACCCCTCCGACGGTCGAGTCAATACTGGAGTTTGGTAGAGACAATATAGAGAAGATCAGTGTGATTATAGAGTCCAGAGGTCGCCTCCTTCAGGGAGAGTACGGTTACCTTTTATAAGGATCATATGACTTATTCATTAAGCTCCCTCGTTCTCCGTCTGGTCCTCAGCTGTGATGGTAGCACATCCCTTAATAGAGGGGAGCAAGTTCCGTCATTCGCGGGCACCACGTGACTTTTACTTTACATGGTATTGGTTGATCTGTTAACACTCATATGTCATGGAATGGGAGCCTTGGAGCCCAAGTTATGAACTTACCCATTTTCGGAGTGGGGAGTGGTGTTAGGGCCAGGCCCATGGTCTTTCCTTTTTCAAAGTGGGGAGTGGTGCTAGGGCCAGGCCCGTGGTCTTCTCCTCTTCGGAGTAGGAAGTGGGCCAAGACTGATTCCTTAGCTCAGCCCATCATAAAGTGGAGAGAGAGAGCCCACTTCAGAGTGGGGACCTTCGTCCAGTCCAACGAGGCTCCATACAAATAGGCTTAAGTACGAAGTGGGAACCTTCGTCCAGTTCAACGAGGTTCCATATAAATAGGCTTGAGTACAGAGCGGGGACTTTCGTCCACTCCAATGAGGTTTCATATAAATAGGCTTGAGTAATTGTGCCCCATTCATTTGCCTCCTGGCTAGCACTAAAAATTATTAAGTGGAAGCCATTATTTGTATTTCGACCCAATTTGCTCAAACTTTACGCCAACCTTCAAATTTATTTATTTATTTATATATATATATATATTTTTTATAATACCGTATACATATACATACCATATACAAAATACAAATACGTATATATGCATACACAAACAAACTTTACATATACGAAGACACATACACAAATATACGGTATACATATACACAGACATATACGGTATACGCAGATTTATGTACAGACAAAATACATACAGATACATACATACGGTACACATATACACATTTGAGGAATATTCCGTTACAGAGAAGGAATATTCCGTTTGTTGACATTAGCACTCGCAAAACACACAAAAACAAAGAAAAAGAAATATGTTGATCCGGGGGTTCGAACCTTTGACCTCAGGCTTAGTCTTTTGGTCCTCAACCACTGTACCAAGCCACTCTTATGACCAAAATATTCAAACAAATATATATAATACATAGCTATGCAATACATATACATATATGTATACAACTCTCCCGTCCCTCTCTCTTCCTTCGATAAACGCGTTTGACACGCGGCCTTGCTTTTGCATCAGCTGGCCGACAAAAGCAGACCTCGATGTAAGCTCGCCTCGACTCTCTCTCCCTCTTTGTCTTATTCTCTTTAGCTTTTTTCTTAATCACACTCTTCTGCATTCTTCTTCATCTTTATCTTCAATTTCTTTCTTCTTCTTGAGAGAGACAGAACAGAGAGACTAAGCAGATGAGAAAGGTTGCCAAAACTCAGTCTGTTCTCTACTATTTCTCTGACTCTCTTTTCTTTTACATCTCTCACTTCTAACATATGGCCTCATCCCATCCCCTCACTCTCTTTCCAGACCTGAATAATTCCATAAGCTCTACTAGACCAAGTGTCCCTGCTCCTACTCTTCCTATCATTCCTCCTTCTAACCTTCCTATGCTGTCGATTGAGCAAATAATGGCTGCTCAATTTGACATAGAAGCCAACCATTTCACGTTGAAGTCCTGTATGGATACAGCGACTGCGGTCTCCAAATTGGCTTATCGACTGCAGACCAGGACGAGTGAAGTACATTAAGTCAACGCCCAACTCTCTCTGCTCTAGCGCATGTACAAGGATGCGCAAGCAAAGATTTGTGCGCTGAAGGCGGAAAACAAAGAACTGAAACGGCAAGCCACCTCTACGGCCCGATTTGGAGCGCCTTCGTACTTTGCCTTTGATGATTGGCGGGGAGCCGACTCTCTCGGCGGAAGTACTGGGGCAAAGCCTTCAAAGGTCTCCCAAAATGACAAAAAGAGAAAGTGTTCGGCAGAATAGCCGAGTAAGTGCAGTCGGCGTACGGCCGTCACTAGAAAAAAAAATAAAGATCCTTCTCTCTCTCTTTTTTTTTTTTTTTTTTGGGCAAGTGTTGGAGTTCAGCTAGTTAGACATTGTCATTTTGTAAGGCAGAGCTCTTTTTTTTTTTTTTTTGTAATGGATGCCTTATAGTAATGTCATGCTTTGTTGAATTTTTGTATGTCTTGAACTTCAATTTTCAATTTTTTCTTGCATGTGTTATGCCGAGCAGGGGCTCTCTAAAGAAAAAGGCCGCCTGTTTGGTTTAACTAGGCTCCGTGTCGTAGAAAAATTGGAAGAAATAACTTTTCATGCCCCCCAGCCGAGTATAGGTGCCGTAGGGAAGGAGGACATTTGTTTGGTAAAACTAAGCTTTGTGCCTTAGAAAAATTTGAGGAAAGAATTTTCCATGCCCCCTGACCAAGCAGAGGCTTCGCGGCCGAACGGACCGTCTATTCAGGCAAAATAGGCTTTGTGCCTTAGAAAAATTGGAAGAAAGAACTTTCCATGCCCCTAGTCGAGCAAAGGCTCCGAGACTATATAGGGCGTCTAATCAGGCAGACCAGGCTTTGTGCCTTAGAAATGTCTAGTTAGATTCGGCCGAGTATTTCGTTGCTCGGCTTTTACTTGATTCAGTCAAGCTTAACTTATTGT
Organism: Camellia granthamiana; assembly: GCA_036172215.1. NCBI lineage: Eukaryota > Viridiplantae > Streptophyta > Magnoliopsida > Ericales > Theaceae > Camellia > Camellia granthamiana. The sequence continues at coordinate 57,801,521 of CM069909.1, read as the reverse complement.
AGAGTGTAACTCGACTCTTTGTGGAGCGCGAGTTGTTACCATAGACCATGCTTTCAAGTAACGATACTTGGCACAAATTCCACCAAGCTATACCACTTGGCGCCCTACTCCAACCGAAGGACCAAGTTTGCAGTCTGGGGTGTAGATTAAGACCTGTAACCCGTTCTTGCTCAATTGTCGATCGAAAATATGTACGACACATATGAAGAAGAACACAATTCATAGGGAAAAGGTGATTTCATTAATACATAGAGAATTGCGATTACATTCAAAAGCTACTAGGTCATTACATCACTAATAGTATTATTTCAAGTTGGCAACATTCCAAGGACGAGGAATGAGCTTGCCTGCTAGGTCAGTTAGGTAGTAAGCTCCGTTGCCTAAGGCAGAGGTAACTCTGTAAGGCCCTTCCTAGTTAGGGCCGAGCTTCCTTTCACCAGGAACCTTCTTATGATCCATGACCTTCCTTAGCACCAGATCTTCAGGTAGAAATTGGCGAATTAGCACATTTTTATTAAAACTTCTAGTAAGTTACTGCTGGTATGCTACCAGACGAATGAGCGCGGCCTCTCTGCGTTCCTCTTTCAAGTCAAGAGCTTGGGCGATAGCCTCATCATTGTTTGCTGGTTTAAAGATTTCAGACTGAATAGTGGGAAGGCCGATCTCCAAGGGGATGATGGCCTCCATCCCATAAGTGAGAGAGTAAGGCGTCTCCCCTGTCGATCGCCGTGGTGTTGTTCTGTACACCCACAGAACGTTTGGCAGTTCTTTCACCCATTTGCTTTGGCCTTCTCCAGCCGCTTCTTCATCCCGTTGATGACCGTCTTGTCAAACGCTTCAGCTTGACAATTGCCTTGAGGGTAGACTGGAGTAGAATTTCGAAACTCAATTTTTAAGTCAGAGCAGAACTTCCTGAAAACCTTCCCATCAAACTGGGTGCCATGGTCAGATAGTAGGGCCCTTGGGATACCGAACCGAGTAATGACGCTCCTCCAAACGAACCTTTTCATGTCAGCTTCCTTTATGCTTGCTAAGGTTTCAATCTCCACCCACTTAGTGAAATAAACAGTAGCAATAACAAAGAACCTTTTGTTAGCAGTACCTCTTGCTAGAGGTCCAACGATGTCCAAATCCCATTGTGTAAATGGCCATGGATTGGTGAGAGGAGTTAGGTTCTTGGCTGGTTAATGAATGAGTCGGGCAAACCTTTGGCACTTGTCGCATTTTTGGACATACTGTTGGGCGTTTTTCTGGATACGCGGCCACCAGTACCCATAAATAAGGGCTCGGAATGCCAAGGATTGACCTCCAGTGTGACTGCCACAGATCCCCTCGTGGATTTCATAAAGAAAGTTCTCCACAAGATTAGGGTGAACACAAAGAAGATACGGACCGAGGTAAGACTTTTTGTAGAGCTTACTTGAAGGTGAGACCCAAAATCGCGCAGCTCGGTGCCTTGTTTTATGTGCTTCTTTCTTGTCATCTAGAAGGGCACCATTTTTTAAAAAGGCAAGGAGAGGGTCCATCCTACTCGAACCAAGGTCAGTACAAAGGACCGAGCTGGGTGGATCGATAGTCGGTTGAGGAACAAATTCGACCCATATCTTGCGACCATTTCTGGAGTCCACCGAAGAGCCAAGTCAGGCTAAGGCATCAACGTGGCTATTTCTATCACGGCCAATTTCTCAACCCTAATAGCTTGAAATTTGAGGATCAGGTGCTTGGCTTGTTCTGCATAGGATGTCATCCGGTCATCGCGAGTTTCGTATACTCTAGTCAATTGGTTCACCATAAGTTGGGAGTAGCTATAAACGAGCAACTCCTCTGCATTAAAGTGTTCAGCGCTGCGTAGACCAGCTAGCAGAGCCTCGTACTCCGCTTCGTTGTTGGAAGCCTTCCATCCCAGTTTGATGGCTTGCTCTAAAACAAACCCCTCTGGTGAAATAATGACCATTCTCGCTCCAGAACCCTTTTGGTTGGAGGATCCATCAACGAACAGCTGTCAAACGTCTCCAATGAAAAGTTTTCATGCCTCAGCGGGGATTTGATGAGTGTTGTGGATTCCGGTTGCTAAGGCCGAGCTCCCTTCAGAGGGACCGGTCGGTCCTGGAGTGAACTTAGTTACGAAGTCTGCTAACACTTAAGCTTTGATAGCAATCCGTGGCTAGAATTTAATGTCAAACTCCCCCAATTCTACTACCCACTTCACTGTCCGGCCCGAGAAATCAGCTCGGCTGAACACAGACTTTAGAGGGTACTCTGTAAGGACATTGATAGTGTGTCCTTGGAAGTAGTGAGCAAGCTTCCTAGAGGCTATCAGTAGGGTGTATGCCAGCTTCTCTAGAGGTAGGTATCTGGTTTCGACATCCAAGAGGGTTTTGCTAACGTAGTATACTGGCTTTTGTTCTTTCCCTTCCTCTCTAATCAAGACTGCACTCACAGCATGATCGGAGACAGCCAAGTAAAGAAAGAGCTCTTCATTGGGGACTGAAGTAAACAAAATAGGAGGGAAAGAAAGATACTTTTTCAACTCTGCGAGTGCTTCGGAGCACTGGTCACCTCATTTGAAGTCTACTTTTTTCCTTAGGAGTTGGAAGAAGGGTCTTATTCGATCGAAAGACTGACTAATGAAACGATTCAATGCTGCAGCCATACCAACGAGCTTTTGGAGTTCCGTAGCCTTTGTAGGTGCCTCAATGTCTTGGAGGGCTTTGATCTGGTCGGGATTGACTTCGATACCTTGCCTGTTCACCCAACCGAGGGTTGGTCGAAAATAGCCTATTTTATTTTTTGTGGTTAAAATAGTCAAAAAAGCCTAAATAATCTTTGTTTGGCAACAATATTTGGCCACGGATAGATTTCGTACATTCACTATTTTGTACAGAAAAGTGTGCAATCAAGGTCACACATTTTCTATTAAAAAAAAAAACGAAAGGTCATATATTTTAAAAGTGAGGCTGATTCATTTCATGTTGATTAAAAAGATCGAGAAAGAAATAAAATATGCGACGTATAAATTTTTGCTATAATAAAGCACATGTATTGAAGAGTTGTTGGAAAAGTTGTTCGTGATCGGCAATAGCTAGTGGAGGTAAAATGGACAGATAAGTAAATATATAGATAATATTAAACAAAAGGTTAATAAATTGATAACATATGTGTAAATAGATAACATTTTTAATTAGATAGACAAATAAATAAACTTTTAAATAGATTTAGTTCAAAAACATTTAAATTTAGGACTGTTAACCTAATAATTTTAGAAGTGAACATATAGGCTGAATGCCTAAATTTAACTTCTTTCCCTCATTTTTTTTATTTTTTATTTTTTATGTTTATTTATTTATTTATTTTTATTTCTCTCCATAATCCCACAATCTAAACATGAACCTATAGTGTTGTTACCAACTTTATTATTAATACATGTGTGCATTTATGATTTATTTGACCATATCTATAATTTTCAATATAAATTTTTTTTTTTCGGATGACACTACAACATTTTCTTAGTTTAGTGACATTTAAAAGTGCCACAAAATTATTAGTTTAATGACATTTTTTAGTCTTGTGGCATTTTAAACAAGTGTTATTTGTATCCGTGCCACGGTAGATACTTGCAAGTGTTACTACACTATCATGGTTAAAAACTTTCAATAATATTTTGATGTCATGGTAGATATTATTTGTGGCACTATCAAGCGCCATTAAAAAAAGAGTTAGTGACACTTATAAGTGTCATTACACCATCAAGACTAAAACTTTTCAGTGACACTTTAATGTCATGGTAGGCACTATTCGTGACGTTATCAAGTGCCATTCGTGACGATAATTCGTTGTAGAGCAATTTGATCCGCTCTTGCGAAGACTCGAACCGCCAACCTCCCACACCATAAACCTTATACACCACACTCTTCCCACTACACCTCTATAGTACCACATGATTATATATGCAACATATATTATTTATATAGTACATACATCCATATTAATATAAAAGTATATGTATAAACATAATTATTTTATTAAACATAATTTATGTAAAATAAATTATTTACTAGCAAAATAAAAAAAGACCACTTTTTAGTCGCCAATTCTATACTTTTGGCTACTAATTGTTTTTTAGTTGCTAAAAAACTTAACTTTTGCCGATCAAAATTGGATTTGGTCGCCGAAGATGCACTTTCAGCTACCAAAATTTTGGTCGCCAAAAAATTTAATTTCTGCCTTAGGATTTTAGTTCTCCCGCGCTAAAAATGACCACTTTTGGCAACTAAACTTATTTTTTAGTCGCCAATTGTAGACTTTTGGTTACTAAAATTTTTTTAGTCGGTAAAACCTATATAATCAGCGACCAAACTTAGTTTTAGCCGCCAATTGTAGACTTTTGGCTACTAAAATTGTTTAGTCGCCAAAAAGTTTTACTTTTGGCTACTAATGCTGTTTTGGTTGCTGAAAGCTATACTTTCAGCGACCAAATTTTTTTTGGTCAGGAAATTTAGTCACCGAATGTGCTTTTTCCTGTAGTGTATATTGAGTTTAATTTATTTATTTTTAATCATTTACTGCATTTTAAAAATTTAGAAAATATATTGGCATTTTTTGTTTTTTCAAAAATGCCATTATAAACTTGAAAAGTTTTTGGCTTAGTGTCATTTCTCAAAATGTTATAAAATATTTGTTTATGACACTTTTCACCTAAGTGCCATAAAAAGTAATTTGCACTTACCTAGTGTCCTTTTTTTTAAAAATGTCATTTCTACTAAAGTTTAGTGGCATTTGTTGGTAAATGTCACGAACATAATTTTTTGTGTCATTATTTTATAAAATGTCATAAAATTGATGTGATATTTCTTTATTGAAATGCCGCTAGAGCCTTATATGTTTCTGGTTCTGTGGCATTTTTCTAAAACATTTAATACCAATTTTTATTTTTGTGGCATTTTCTAAAAACATGTCACTAGTGTAGTGTCACTAAAGTGTAAATTTGTTGTAGTGACATTTTTGTTGTAGTAAAGTGACACTTTTTTTAATTGAAATGTCACTAGAGCCTTGTATGTTTGTGGCTCTATGACATTTTTTAAAAAAATGCCATAAAATATTCTTTTCGTGACATTTTTTAAGAACATGCCACTAGTATAGTGTCATTAAAATGTGTTTTTGTTGTAGTGTGAATTCCTGTGAAGATATTTTTTATTTTATTTAAAGTATATTTTATCAATATGCGGTACTAATCAATAATAAAACAACGCATAAAAGAACTAAAAAGTTTAGGGCTTTTTTTAGATTAGGATTAAAAAGTTTATTTGGTATTTTTTTTTTAATTTTTATGAGAGAAAAAATAATATGATTATGATTTAGATATAACATTTTATTTTATTACATTATTTTATCTTTTATGTTTTTTTAGTCCCAACCATAATAATTTACCAACAAATATAAGAGAAACACTATTTACTTGTTTGATTTCAATTTTCTACATTCACTTTTCAGAAAGTTAAATTTTTTATTTTTTGTGTTTTTTTAATATTTTAATTATTTTTTTATTTTTAGATACACCAAATATAAATATACTTAAAAAGTATAATATTTGTAAGATTTTTTTTGAAAAAAATTATTAAATATAAAAAATATTAAAAAATAAAAATTTAATATATTTTTATATTATTTTGTATTTATTGAATTTTTAAAATATTTTTATAAATATTTTATTTTTTAAATATATTTAAATAAAGTACGTCTAAAAAATAAAAAAATTATTTTAAAATTTTAAAAGTATTTGTTAAAAATTTAAAAAATTTAAAAATTCAATTTCTAAAAAATTGAATATAAAACCTCATTTATCAAAAAATAAATAAAATAAAGGAAAACACAACGGACGGTAATGATGTAAAGTGACTATTTTGGGATAAGTGAAGTTTGGCAGCATGTCGGATTTTTTCTGAGGCGGATCAGTTTGCACTGTCAGCTCTGCAACAAGATAGTGAAATCATCATTTTGGGAAAAGAAAAATGATGGGTATGTTTGGTTTGACTTTATTGAGTGATTTTAGGAAATTTTTTTTAAAAAATTTATTTGATTTGTAATTTTTTCAAAATTATTTTTAAAATTATTTTCTCTCTTTTGTACATCAATTAATTATTTTTTCTCTCTCCTCTCTCATTCTTAATCATTTTTTTCCTCACACACATCAACTCAATTACGACAAACTATCAAATCACTCCAAACTCCCAAACTTCAAAACTACTTTCAAAATACACAACCAAACAAACCAAAAAAAATTTTAAACGCTCTCCCCAAAACAATTTTTAAAAATTACTTTATCAAAACCAAACCAAACCAAACATACTCGATCTATTTCTAAGAAGAGCTCTGAATGGATGGATCTGTGATGTGATATGTATGTTTATATATTTTTTTAATTTGGAATTCAAATTTATCTATGCCTCCGTTTTGGGAAATGGATTAGTTTTTTGACTTTTTGATTTTTTTAACTATGTTAGCCTCGGCTAAAAAACTTGGTTTGGAAATGATTTTTTGACTTTTTTTGTGAGAGAATAGTGTAATGATTATGAGTTGGATGTGATGTTTTGTTTGTTATGGTTAAAATAACCTATTTTGTCTTTTGTGGCTAAAATAACCCCAAACCTCTTTACCAAACATCTTATAAAAAAGAGAGTTTCTAACCCCAAATTTTGTAGGAGTTTTAATATTTTTATTTTAATTTTAATTTTTTAATTTTTGATTTTAAAAAAAAAAACATTTATTAAGAAAAATGTTAGGGATATTTACACATTTACTAACAGTCTTACTAACACACTTACAAATTGATGTGGGTCCATACCAAGTGATGATTGATCTTATCAAAACTTGTGAGTGTGTTAGTAAGATTGTTAGTAAATGTGTAAGTATCCCTAACATTGTTGATTGATTAACTTTTTCCAATCCATATGCCTTTTCACATGCCTACATTTATTGATTTGATCAAAATCTCCTTATCAGCATTTATTAGTTTTTTCCAATCTACATGCCTTTTGAGAGCTTTGGTCAAAATCTCCTCATACAAATAATTATAGACTAGCCTATCACTCGTGCTATGCACGGGATAATTATAGATATTTATATTTGTTTTAGATTTTTTTTAATATATAAATTATGTTTTTTAAGATTTTTTTCTTATCACTAACCATAGTGTATGGGGAAAGTTGAAAAGGGTACTGTACTAACTATATACGAATTGTATCTATAATTATTTGTATAAGGGGATTTTAAATGCTGATTGGGAAATTCTGACCAAATCAATAATTGCTGGCATGTGGAAAGATATGTGGATTGAAAAAAGTTAGTAAATGCTAATCAGGGAATTTTGACCAAATCAATAAATGCTGAGTTTTTTTTTTTAAATAAAAAATTTTAAAAATTCAAATTGGGATATTGAAGCTTCCATAGGCCTTGGGGGTTAAAAACCCCATTTTGCTTAATATATAGTATAGATATAGATATAGATAGATAGATAGATAGATAGATATATTTTTTTTATTTTTGTGTGGTTTCTATTCGGGTATTTTTTTTTAAATTTATTTAAGATGGAGTTTTGGGTATCTTTTTTTTTTTAAATTTAATTTATCTGTGGTTTCCATTTGTTTTTAATTATTATTATTTAGGTAAGTTATGATGTGAGTTAGATATGTGATAGACATGTGAGTTTTATTGATTTAAAATTTATTTAAATAAACTTTAAAGATTTTTTTTTAGTTTTTTTTTGTTATGTTATAATATAATATATAAAATATAGGTAGATATCTACAACTTTAATAGAAAATATTATCTGATTTTTTGGGAAAGAGAAAATGAATGCAAGTTTTAATATTTTTTTTGAAAATTTGTGAGAGAGATTAGGAGGGAGAGATTATGAAATATCTATACTATATATTAAGCAAAAGAGAGTTTTTAACCCCAAGGCCTATGGGAGCTCTAATCTCTTAATCCTAATTTTCTAATTTTTTGATTTAAAAAAAAAAAAAAAAAACCCTCAGCATTTATTGATTTCTCCCAACCCAACCTCAGCATTTATTGACTTTCCCAACCCACAATCCCTTTTGACTTCTCTCATAATTATTGCAACATCCTTTTCAATTTCTCCCATAAACTATGGTTACACACAAAAATAAAAAATAAAAAAGATAAGAATTTAGCTATAGATCTTAAAAAGATATAACATCTAAATTTGAATTATGATTTAATAATATAATTATGTATTTTTTTTTATGTATATCTATCAAAATTTTAAATCACTTAATGAGACAAATTAATTAATTTTTCAAAATTATTGATTTTTAATTTACAAAATAAATTAAAAAAAACTATTGACTGATTTATTTATTTAATAACAAAAATATTTCATAATCTCTCTCACAAATTTTCAAAAAAAAAAAATTAAAACTTGCATTCATTTTCTCTTCCCCAAAAAATCAGATAGGAGCTCCAATCTCCTAATCCTAATTTTCTAATTTTTTGATTTAAAAAAAAAAACCTCAGCATTTATTGACTTCTCCCAACCCAACATCAATATTTATTGACTTTTCCCAACCCACAATCCCTTTTGACTTCTCTTATAATTATTGCAACACCCTTTTCAATTTCTGCCATATACTATAGTTAAACACAAAAATTTAAAAAAAAAAAGAGATAAGAATTTAGCTATAGATCTCAAAAAGATATAACATCTAAATTTGAATTGTGATTTAATAATATAATTATGTATTTTTTTATGTATATTTATCAAAATTTTAAATTACTTAATGGGACAAATCAATCAATTTTTCAAAATTATTGATTTTTAATTTACAAAATAGATTAAAAAAACTATTGACTGATTTATTTATTTAATAACAAAGAAAATTAATTAATTTGTCTCATTAAGTGATTTAAAATTTTGATACATATATATAAAAAAAAATACATAATTATATTATTAAATCATAATTCAAATTTAGATGTTATATCTTTTTGAGATTTATAGCTAAATTCTTATCTTTTTTATTTTTTATTTTTGTGTGTAACCATAGTTTATGGGAGAAATTGAAAAGGATGTTGCAATAATTATGAGAGAAGTCAAAAGGGATTGTGGGTTGGGAAAAGTCAATAAATACTGAGGTTGGGTTGGGAGATGTCAATAAATGCTGAGGTTTTTTTTTTTTTAAATCAAAAAATTAGAAAATTAGGATTAAGAGATTGGAGCTCCCATAGGCCTTGGGGTTAAAAACTCTCTTTTGCTTAATATATAGTATAGATACAACTCGTACATAGTTACTGCAGCATCCTTTTCAACTTCTCCCATGCATTATGGTTAGTGATAAGATTGTTAAATTATTTTTTATAAAAAGTCAAAAAAAAAATTGTATATTAAAAAAATCTAAAACAAATATGAATATCTATAATTATCCCGTGCATAGCAAAGGTGATAGGTTAGTATTAGAGTAAATTACAAACGCACTCCCTGAGGTTTATTTAAATTACAAATTACCCTTTATAGTTCTAAAAATTATATTATGCCTCTTAAGGTTTTTAATTTCATAACAAATAGGTCATTTTTATTAATAAATCATCAAGTTAATTAACGGTATTTAATAATGTTAAAATTTTATTTCAATTAATAATTCAGATAATTTTATTATTGTACAGGTAAATAGTTAGAAATTTCACTTTTTTAATTAATTCTGTTGAATAACAAATTCTAACAATAAAATATTTATAATTTTTTAAATCATAAAAAAAAATTCATACTTTAAACAAATCTTAAAAAAATATATTTATAATTTATCCCAAATATTAAAATTCTCTATCATTGCTCTTAAGAAAATTACTGGGTCCAAAAGATTGTTTGGTTTGTTTTTGGGAGAGTTGTTTTTGAAAAAAATTTGAAAGAGTTGTTTTAGAATTTTTTTTGGTTTGTTTGGCTGTATATTTTGAAAGTAGTTTTGGAGTTTGGGAGTTTGAGATAATTTGATATTTTGTTGTAATTGAGTAAATGTGTGTGAGATAAAAAGTGATTGAGAAGGAGAAAGGAGAGAAAAAAAGTGATTGATTGATGTGTAAGAGAGAGAAAGTAATTTTGAAATTTTTTAAAGAAAATTTCAAACCAAACAATTTTTTAGAAATTTTTTTCTAAAACTCATCTCTAAAACTCAAAGAAAATGAGTGAGAGCACTAATTAGTACTACCACCAATGATGTGGTAGTGAGCCCCACCATGAATGATTTGATATTTTATTCTTAATATTATATTTTTATTTTATTTTATTAAATATCATTAATGATCTTTTTAAAACTCTAAAATTAGTAATCTCTATCATTGTTAAAAACTCAAATCAAACATACCCGTAAACTACAAATCAGTGGACAGTATTGACAAGTAAAAAATATATTATAAAGGACATGACTCTCTTGACTCTCAAATTTCTCTCATCTCACAGCTCACCAAGACACACGTCACCCAAATCACAGTTCCTCTCTCTCTCTCTCTCTCTCTCTCTCTACCTAGCACACACATCACATCACCCACCTCATTTCATAATTAAAAACAAAACAAAAAACAAATTTTATTCTATTTTATTTTAATAAAATACATATAATTTTTAGTATATAAATTCAATTTTTATAAAATTAATATTATTCAGAAAAAATATCAACAAAAACTTTTAAATAAGACCAATATTTAATATGTTTCATAAAAATTTAAATTAATAATTCAAAAAATATATGAAAAAAACTTACATAGTTATCGTTTGGGAAAAACTTTTTTAATTGACTTTTTTGAATTGAGATTTTTTTTAATCTGAAAATAAAAAGTTCGTTTGGATTAGTTTTTTTGACTTTTTGATTTTTATGAGAAAAAAAGTAAAATGATTATAATTTAGAGAAATTTGGCAATAAATCCTAAAAGTTGTATTTGTTTTCCAATTAGTCTAATTTGTTTTCTGATGATCCATTTGGTCATTTTATTTTTAAAATGATGTATTTGCCATCGTTAGGACAGTTGACGTATGAGTTGTAGATGGATTGGTGTGATTTCGCGTGTGCCACACATAATTTACGTACACAGAGGGTGTTGTGTACGTGTTGTATGGTTGAGTGGGTCTAGGCACGTGACACGTGGTGGGTGCCACATAGTGGGGGAGCACACTAAAGGCTTTTTGTGGTTTTTGCCTTAGTAGTGTAGGTTTAGCGTGTCACATAATCCGACCCGACGCCATCAAATCACAATACCCGAAACATAGATCCCCATTTTGTTAGGGGAGGTTTACTGCTTTGTGCGAAACCCTAATTTTACGTTTTCAAAAAATTTGAATTGCGATTCTATGCATGATTTAGAGGGGATGATTGAAATATCCTGAAGCTGTGAGATTGTCACGTTGAAATAGTGCATCGTTTTGTTGATTACGTCGTCACACTTCAGAGGAGGATGGGAGGAAGATGGTGAATCGAAAGCATTACTGTGTTAGTGTTCATCCTTATGGACTGAATTGATGGTGAAAAAAGGTATGTGGCAAGACCCGCTGCTGATTTTGGTTTATTAGATGGATATGTGAGGACATATTTTCAGAGATTATGTGTTGTCAGTTGTTTTTGTAGTTTGGGTTCCCATTTTCGGAGTGTGTGTGTTGTCAGTTGCTTTTGATGTTTGGGGTCCCATTTTCTGACTTTATTTGTTGGTGTAGGGTTTGGATGTGTATGTGTTGTCAGAAGAGTTTGTAGTATGGGGTCCAAATTGCGGAGTGTATGTGTTTTCAGTTGGTTGTGATGTTTGGGGTCTCATTTTTTTACTTTATTTGTTGCTAGTTGGTATAGAATTTTGTAATGTATGATAATTGTTGTAAATGGTTTGGGTGAATTGGTGTTGTGTTGTGTGTGTGACGTATGGTGTGTAGGGGTAAGGGGCTGGAGGTAGGGATTTGGGTTTGTTTGATATAAAGTGTGTGTGTTGTGTGTAGTGGTTATAATGTCGAATGGTTTATGATTTTTTGTACATGCTGAATGTTAGGAGGGGCTAGTGTGACATGTTGAGAGGTGGTCTTATAATGACTCTGCAAATAATGTACGCACACGAAGGTAAGCTTGGTGTGTGTGTGCAATACGAGTGAGATTGTGGAAAAATTGTGTGCAACGTAGTAAATGTGGGTGTTGGTTGTTTTTTTTATTTTTTGGGTGGAGAGTAGCAGGTGTTTTTTTGTAAACGTGAAGTCTGCATGTGTGACGAACGTGTGATGTACTTTGCGTATAAGTGACGCAAAATTAAAATTCGTCTAAGGCGCTATAGTGAATATGCATAACATGTACTCACACAAACAAGAACTTGTTGTTTGGTGATGACGTTTCGTATGTGATTTGTGGGGTGTATAGGTGGTGTTGTGAATACACATGTGCACATCGTATTTAATTTGGGTGTTAGCTGTTGGAAAAATTGGGGAAGGAATGCGATGTGTACTGTTGTGTATGTTTTTATGGAATGTATTGATGTGGCTGGGTGTCACATGGTATACGTGTGACATGTACCATTTTAAGTTTGTTTTGTTATTGGAAATTGCATTTAAATTGAAAAGGTTGTGTTGTTCTTGTTTCAGGTTCTCATAAGGGAACGAGTCCATGGACTCGTTCATATGAAATAAAACGAGCTGAGGAGGGTATTGGTTCGGATTCAAACAAATTTGGGATGAAAATGCAAGGTCGTATACTCTTCAAACAGGCTAAAGTTGTCACACATGGGGTAGGCCGTAGTGTGGGAAAGGCAGCTGCCGGTGGGCAACGTCAACATAAAATGAGGCTAAACTTCCGGTCTAACATAGCTGGGATTGTTAAGCTTGTCAACTCAACAAAGTTGAGGGAGGGACATTTACGACAATTGAAAAGGACGCCATTCTGGATCATGATCGAGGCAATACATGTGAATAACCTGAATCACAACAAATTTAGAAATTATGACGAGCTCATATTTAAAATTATAAACGCATACAATCCCCAGGAGAATGCGTTCAACATTGGTGGGTCAAGTGTGAAGCTTGAGAGCTACGACATAAGGTTACTATTTGGATTACAATGCGAGAAGAGACGAATTGATCTGTCACCCGGTCAGAGGCCAGTGTCAGATTTTGTGCAACGAAGGGCGCGTGATATTTCTCGAGTAACGTCGAAATTGGTGAAGACTTTGTTCTTAAAGGCAGCTATGGGTCACAGAAGGCAAGATGAGAAAGACACGGCGAAGTTGTTAGCTTTGTACATGTGTGGCAAACTATTTTTTTCCAACACGGGGAAAACAATCAGCTGGGCATTTGTTCTCTACATCAATAACCTTACTATAGTCCGATTATATGACTGGACTGGCGCGATACTGACAACATTGATGGGATCAATAAAAGAGTTCCACCAAATGCCTGGTAAGGTGACTGGCTGCGTGGTTGTACTGCTGGTATGATTCGTATGGCATTGGTTGCTATGTTGTGTTTTTTTTTTTCTCGTGGTTAATGTGTTTTTAAATTTTGCAAATGGTTGGACTAACTTATATAATATTTGTTACTTGTCACGCAGTTTTGGCTTTGTGAACATTCGAACATAGTACAACCAAAAAACGAGCACATGTTTCCCAGGTTTTGAAGTGGGACATTGGGGAATTGCTTAATAGTTGTCAAGGGATGGATTTGTTTAGGCCTGTCAGTTTTCAGGTATTTTGTTTATGTTCAGTTGTGTGTTATCTCTGAAGTGGTTGTTTGTTGTTAATGGCCATACAACTGTGACATTTAAATTTTTATTTGATTTGATTAGATAAAGGTCAACAGGTTGAGATCGTTCGAGTATGAACGAGAGCTGATGGGATTAGATGTTGAAGTGGTTGGGGGAGACGACTAATGTTGTTGACGGGGTTCTGGACGAGGAAAGAGATAATGATAGTTTTGTTGAAGAGGGGGACCAGAAAATTAAGACAAGTGATCGTGCAGTGGCTGGTGTGCAAGCTAAAATGGGAAGCAACAAAGAGCATGGTGATCGCATTGGGGACAATGTCCAACGTACTCCTGGTTATGCCGATGATGTTCCCAGTAGTGGAGTGCGTGGCCACGTAGACATTGCAAGGTGTGACGGCGTGGAATGTGCCATTTCCGAACAAGCACGCAATGCAATAGCATCCCTGGAAAATGATAACAAATTAAAGGACAATAAGATTGCAATGCTTGAAGTTGAAGCATCTAGGTTGAAGAGAGAAAACGAGATGCAAGCAGTTCATATAGTAGGTGGGTTTGGGTGTGTCCTGAAAATGAAGGACGAAGAGGTGAAGAAATTGAAGAAGGAGAACATGGAATTGTGTAAACAAATTGCGGCTCTTGAAGACCAATTGGCAGATCGTTATGTTCATGATGTAATCCAAGCGTTTCGTACGATGGAAGTTGATTGTGAAATTCGTGGGGTTAGTGCTGTCACGACCCCCTCCCCGTACCCAAGGGTTAAGCATCGTGATGGCCAGTAACTGAGGTTACCTCTGGCCAATTCTTAAATAAATTAATAAGCGCGAGCGGAAGTAATATTTAAGTGAGGGTACCAAAGTAATCATCGGAGCTTCTATTTTTATTACAAAATTTATTGACCAAAAAGGCCAATATTTACATATAAAAATATCATAAAGGTGCTGTGTGTGTCTATTCCGCAGCCCCGCGTCTAAGACTTTCCAAAAACTATTTCTGAATTACATTGTTTCCTGAAAATTGGTAAATAGTTATAAGCACATGGCAGAGTGAGAAATATTATACCAAGAGTATAAGGGACACAAAATAACCATGAATAGTTATGTAACTAAAATATTTAAGATAACTTAGTCTGAACAAATAATCATTTAGGTAGCAAAACTGAGATTGTGCAAATAAATAACCATAACCACGGTACAGAACAGAACACAACAGAGATCACAAGAGTGACAGTCAGAACAGAGGTACAGATTCAAGAGGTGGCTCGTACGAACTCTAGAGGTGGCTCCCACAACAGTGTAGCACTTAGCTCCGTACAACACTTTGCTCCGCACAGAATAGGGGTTAATAGATCCATGACAGACAGAGGGTCACAAAGTAACCAAACAGAAGCCGACGGTTATTTAAGTCCCCCCAAGGCGTGGGACTCCCGTGGTAGTACTTACAAAAGATAATTGTTTGTAAGGTCATAGTCAAATATTCTTTAAAATATAAATAAACATATCCATGGGTTTCATTTTAACAAATAGGGTTCAGAAAATAATTCACGTAACTGAAATATTAATATAATTAATAATAATTTATAAAACATAGCTTGTATAAAACAAATATGGTAAGTCAAAACATACGTAAAATATATTATGGTAACTCAAGGTATAATATAACTCACCTTAAAAGTAGTACCTTACTCTTTCTTTCTACTACCAAAGACTCTCTCGGCTTCCATTATTTTTTCTTCATTTTCTTCCTTTCTCTCTTCTTTTCCTTTCTTTCTCTCATTTTCTTTCTTTCCTTTCCAGATGAATCACCTCCTCCTTATATAAGGAGGTAAAACCATTCTCTGGCCAACACGTGGCCAGACCCATATCATCCCACAGATTTGATAATAAATTTATAGATTTATACTTATCTTTAATAAATATTTAAGATAATTACATTTTGGTTCAGTTTTCTAATATAACTATATAAATAAATTAATCCCTAATTAAATTACACTTTATCGTATATCAACAGTAAATTAATTATTTATTTTACTACCACACCCATTATTATTATTAGTATTAGTATTATTATCAATATTATTATTTATTTATTCTTACTTTTATATTTATTTATTTACTATCTTTAACTTTAATTTGGCCCAACTAGTATTGTAATTCCATATTTCTATTAATTTAGCCCTAAATAATAATTCATAATTAATCCCATATTTGATAATCCAATGCCAAATTCGATTATATATTTATTATTATTTATTTAATAATATATTATCACATACAACCATAATATTAGTATAAAATTTAAGAGACAACTTGAATTTTCGGGTTGTTACAAGTGCTGGTAGTTGCGAGATACGAGGTGAAGGTTTTTGAAATATGACACCGTTACATGCAGTTAGAGGGTGTGGGCAAAGTGATTTGAACTTGGGGACGGATAAGATGATGGTGCAGGTGCATGGGTCGAGCAATTTGAAGCTGTATGATTCCAAAACCGAAATGGTAGCAGATGTGTTGCAGGCTGTTTCAGGGTTTGGTGTGTAGAAGTCTAATGTGCATAACATTAAGAATAAAGTGAGGAAAGAGTGGAAGCTGCCTGAGTTTGAGTACCCATTATTAGCTAGGCGTGGGACAATAACGGGCTCGGTTATAGGCAATGTCAGAGGGAAAGAGAAATGTGTTGTTGAAGATGATATTATAGATGTGGATGCAGTTGTGTTACCTGGGAAAAACTGGTTCGGATTTGGTATAAACAATTGGTTGGGTGTTTGAAAAATGATGACGATTAAAGAGAAGGAAAAAATCACAACTGCGCATGAGCATCACGGAGACGGGTACGTATTTTAATACATTTTCCTTTACGTAAACATGAGCGAATTGATGTGTCTGACCTATGTTGTTGTGTAGGGCCGTCATTTGGGGGGTCAGTACAAATGAAGTGTCAGTGTATTTCAACAATGTGAAGGCCCTTGTTAGGCAAAGTTCTATCCGTGGCAATGTAAGTTTTGTTGTTTTATTTGTTTTGTTTTTGTTTGGTTTGGTTTTGCATGTGTGTACAAGTTAAAATATGGTGGTAGTTGGTTACTATGTTGTATATGTTTTTAATACGGTGAAATTGGTTTTGGTGCATGTTAGGTGATCGATGCTTATTCGGAGGTGCTTAAAACTGAGCAATACAAGATGTATGCAAATGATGAGACAGCAGACAAGTCGTATTTCTTTAGTAGCATTTGCTTGGTAAGTTTGGGGTGGACGATGGATGTCTGTTTGCTGTGTGTCTGTATTTGTTGTGACACGGGTGGCATATGTGTGATAGGACATGGTGAAAAACAACGATGTTTGTGCAATGGAGAGGTATGTGACAAGAAGCGTCACGGAGGGAAGCACATGCAGATACATTCATTTCCCCATATGTCATGACGCACACTGGACGCTTGTCGTTTATGATACGGATTACGGTAGTTATTAGGTCCCTAATTGCCAATTCTGCAAACAAATTCAATTTAATGGAGTTGTAATTTTTTCTTGGTTCTGGTCTTCTCGCTCAAGCGGGAACATTTGCGCTCGAGCAGAGATTACACCTTCTCAGTAGTTTGGCTTGTCTGCACAAATACTGGAAGATGTGTTTTTGCGCTTGAGCATGAAGTTCCAGCGCTCGAGCGGAGACTTATTTTAGTCGCATGCATTTTAGTAACTCCACTCGAGCGGCAAGTTCTGCGCTTGAGTGGGATACGCGGCCCCTGTTTTTTATATATATATATGTTTAAGTCTTTTTTTAGGGTTAAGTCTTCTAGATCTGTTTTGGAAGCTCTAGGGTTTTCTTTATAAGCTATTTTACTAGTTTTCCTTTGATGTTTTCTTGAGTATTAAACTCACATGGTTTGATAATTCACATCAAAGGGTTATTTGAGTGATCATCTTCAAGAGCGTTCTTCTTCGGTGGAATCCGGAGATTCAAGTGTGGAATGTTCGAAGGTGTTCAAAGCTGTGCACGATCGTTGAGTCGACGTGGATGTTGTGGAATCAACATCAGTCTGATCGATCCCGAGACGAAGGTTGCAGTGGAAATATACAAAGCGTTGAAGACAAATTGACAGAGTTTAGGTAATTTGTTTGGGTATTTTATATTCTTTCTTTCCTTCATGGTGGATTGATTTGTAGCGTTTCGCCCGTGGTTTTTTACTCACAATTAGAGGTGCTCCAATAATGATTTTTTCCACATAAAAATCGTTTATGTCTATTTATTGTTTCAGAAACAACAATCTAAATTACTTTCGTACGTGCTTAATAATTTAGATTGTTAGTTTTAATTATTTAGGAATTGGTACAATTAAATCTTGATCTAATCACGAATTACTTAGGTTTTTCAATTTGGTATCAGAGCAGGTCACTCTTTGTTTTTATCAAAACTATAGGAGTGTGATTTTGTGTGATTGGTGATATGCATTCAATTCGTGAAGGTAACTCGACCCATAGACCTCCGTTACTTGATGGTACAAACTATTCTTATTGGAAAGCTCGTATGAGAGCATTTTAAAAATCTATCGATGAGAAAGTTTGGCACTGTATGATCTATGGGTGAAGTGAACCTGTTATCACCATTGATGGTGTTGATATTCCCTAACCTCTTGATAAATGGGACGCATTCGACTATCAAAATTCGAGTTGGAAAAGTATGGCTCTCAACTCCCTCTTTTGCTCCGTCATACCAAAAGAGTTTCGTCGTATTTGTACTTGTGAGGTAGCAAAAGAGGCTTGAGATATTCTTGAAACTATTCACGATGGTACTACTTCTGTTAAAAGGTCAAAACTTCAACGTCTCACCTCCGCTTTTAAAACTCTTTTTATGTGTGATGATGAGACGTTTGATGATTTTTATGCTAAACTTAATGACATCGTGAATTCCTGTTTCACAGTCGGTGAAAAAATCCCTGAAGCTAAGGTTGTTGGAAAAATTTTGAGGTCTTTACCCGAGAGGTTCCAATCAAAAGTTACAGCTATCGAAGAGGCTCAGGATGTTGATACCCTCAAGCTTGATCAGTTGGTTGGAATCTAGTAGACTTATGAAGCCCACAAAATTTCTAAGAAAAACAAAAAGATAGTGTGGCTTTTACTAGTGCTCATGACACTGTAAAGACCCCTAAGATTCAGTTTGATTTAGAGTCCAAGATGACGGCTATGTTTACTAAACAATTAAAAAAAATTTAAAGAAAAAGAAGCCTAATTTCAAGGACCCTATTTCAAAAGATAAGAGTAATGAAAAATTCAAAACTTTTCCACCAAAAATTGCTCCAAAAACTGAAAAGAATACTGTGAAGGGGCAAAGGGTTAAGTGTTACGAATGTCAAGGGTTTGGACATATTGCTCTTGAATGTCCATCGAAAAAGAAACAGAAGAAAGTCTATACAGTAACTTGGGATAATGAAAGCAGGTCAGAGCAAGAACGTGAGGCCCCAACTTTTTGTAATTTCTCCAAAATTTTATAGTTAAAGAATTTCAATAAGAAACCTTGTTTCTCTATTTCTTGCAAATTGAATCCTAGAAATCAGGAGTGACTGCACGAGCTCACTGGCAAACCCTAATCGACTCTAAGAACTTAGGAAACATTCTAAAACCCTAAATTAATAATTTAGAAACCCTAGAATGAAAATTTATAAAAGAAAAACCTTAATTTCCGGTAATCGTCGTTTTAAACCGATATCTCGCCTTTTGTTGCGAATTGGCATCGCGAGACCCGAAATATTTTTCCTATCATTATTTTATTAAATATATGACTTAAATATATGTCTTATTTTAGAATTTCAAATTCAGCCCTTTTCTTTCTTTATTATTGCATTTTGACCCCAAAACCCCCAATATTTTAATCAAATAAGGTACAACTATTTTTATATTGATTGTACATAATATCTACTATATTATAATATATAAAAAAATGATTTCCCACATGTGCAGAAGACCAGCCAGTTGTGAATAGTAAAAGGGACAAGGAAAATTAATTTTTTATTTATAATATCTTAAATTTTATATTGGCATATCTTTAAATAAATAAAAGGAAATGACTAGCAATAAATGCAATGTACTCTTGTCTCCCAATTAACTAATAAATAGGATTACTTTTTTCTGAATCAAGATTAATTAACACTAATCCTAATTGGATCTAATTACAAACCAACCAAACTAGATCAATGTAACAACCCTCGTCACTGTTTACTGATTACCTACTGATTATTGTTTACTGAGACTGAACATGATTGATAATTGAATTGATTAAAGTACCGAACTGACTGACTGAGATCCGAAACTGAATCGATTGACTGTAACTGTTTAAATGCATAATCTATCTGTTTGACTGCCAAATTATCTGTTCATGTTTTATGTTTAAACTGCTAATTGAAGGCCTTATCGGCGGCCGAACCGTAAATTGATTGATGATTTGGAACCATTAGAATTTATATAATTTTATGGTATATTTATCAGAAATGTGATTAGGTATGATTAAATTAGATTAAATATTGTTATATTGCAAACTTTGACTTATTTACCAAACTAGCCCTTAGTGGGCCACCTAGTCTAATATATGTTAAGCCTTACTTGACAACACAACATTTCTTCCCCCATTTCTTGCACACAACCGACTCTAGAGAGAGAGAGTGAGGGACTAGAGTGAATTCACCTTGTATGCTTGGAATTTGAGGGAGATTTTGACTACACTTTGGTGAACTTGAAGAATTGAAGGGTAGATTGCTAAATTGAGCTTCTAGCCTTGTGATTGAGGATCTAAGGTAGAGTAATTACCTTCTTGGTTATGAATTGAATTACTCCTTGCATGGTTTAGAGGATTATTAAAGATGGGAGCCAAGATATGGCTTATAATGTTGAATTGAAGCTCATCTCTTGCATGCATGCTTGTATTGAGGAATTTAAAGTTGTTTTCATGGCAAATGTTACATGCATGCTCACATTTATGTTTAAGCCCATGATTTCACCATGTTTTGAGAAGAATTGACTCATCAAAGACATGTAATAGCTTCATATGTTGAGTTGAGTTAGAATTCATGCATGCATGTGTTTATCCTTGCATTGTGAGGTTGATTTCATGGAAATCTTGCATGCATGTTCATATTCATGATAAAGACCATGATTTCATCTTGTCCTTGAAGAAATGAGCTTAGTTGAGCTAACATTTGAGGCTTTGAATTGATTGAATTCATGGATATTGCATGTTCATCATGTTTGTGAAAATTGTTTTGAAAAAGAGTTTAAATTGAACTACCCTTGGGGCTTTGATTTTATAAATTGACCTTGGAATCATGTAATATTATGAGTTTACAAGAGTTTTCCAGAAATTCAGCCCAAGAGGATCGATTTTGATGCTTTGAAAGTTGATTTTGATCTTGGAGTTCAAATCTGGAATTCCCAGGTTTTGGTCGTCCGCTCGAGCGGAGGAAGTGCCGCTCGAGCGGGGAAATCGAGCTCCCAGCATCTTTCACTGCTTTACAGTCCGCTCGAGCGGGGTATTGTACGCTCGAGCGGAGGCTTGTGTCATACGCGAGAGCGGGGGAGTTGACGCTCGAGCGGGGACCTTTGTTGCATGTCCGCTCTAGCGGGGAAACCTGCGCTCGAGCGGGGAACTGTTTTCATGAAAATTCTGAAACTGTTTTCTGTGCACATCTTTGCATCCTCATCCCATTCTAGGCATTCTTAGGCCTAGTTTAAGACATCTTAATGAGGATATAGATGTAGAACACACCGAGGCAAATTAGGGATTAAGTTATTATCTTTCCCAACTGTATAGCTTAGTGTGTGTTCATCCTGTATACTGTGTAGGGTTGGCTTACCGAGGGGACGCTCTAGCTTACTGTAGCCTAGAACTCTGTGAGTAACAACTGTGTAAAGATATGTTCAAAAATGATTATCTTCTGAACTGTTTACTTTATTGAATTGTTTACCTTATTGAGCTGTCTACTTTATTGAACTGTTTGCTGAACCGTTCACCGAGCTGAAATGTTTACTAAATTGAACTGTTTACGAAACTGCTTACTGAATTGAACTGGCTACTGAACCGTTTACTGAACTGAACTGTTTACTGAATTGATACTGTTTACTGAACTGATACTGTTTACGGAATTGAACTGTCCACTGAACTGATACTGTGTACTGAATGAACGTATGTCTTATATTCTGAACTGTACTGTGGCATCCTTGGCACCTACTGTATACTGTTACTGTGACAGAGAGATCTCTGTCGGTTCCCAAGTTTGGAACCGCTACTGTTTACTGTTATGATGGCCATTCTGTATTTCTGTTATGGAACAAAGTGCTGTACGGAACTAAGTGCTACACTGTGAGCCACCTCTAGAATCTACGGAACTAAGTGCTACAGTGTGAGCCACCCCTAGAGTCTGTGCGAGACACCTCTTGAATCCACAAGTACTGTACTGTTCTCTGTTACTGTTACTGTACTGCTACTGATGGCCATCATTTACTGTTTGGTCTGTTAAGACCCGGTCTTTTAAGACCTACTGTTTACTGTACTGTTATGCCAATGGATGTACCACATATCACTGCTTTAACTGAATGACTGATAAACTGACTGAAATGACTGTTTTCAATACTGAAAGGACATTTATTCTTAACCCCTTTACACATTGTGTTATTCACTGGGCTTTAGCTCACTGCTCATATATATATGTAGGTGTACAGGCACCAGACCGCAGCTAGGAGCGTCAGGCAAGCTTTAATTCCGTCAAGCCAACCACTGTGTCTCAATGCGAGGTTCCGAGCCTATCAAGCTATGGCTTAGGGGCTTAGGGGTGTTTTATTTCCCCGTTTGTCTCTGTAACTGTTTTGTTTACTATATAGACTGATAGCACCGTACCGTACTGTTTAATAGGGATTAAGTCCCAGTTTTGACTGATTGTATGTTTTGTGCATACTATTCTGTACTGAAGGTATAAAGGTATGAAAAATCTTTTTGCATACAGACTGTCAGCTCATTGGACATCGTTTATTTACTGTATTGGCTTCCGTCATGCCCCTGTACTCTGTATTACTGTATTACTGTCCAGCAGGCCTTCGGTAGTCTCGGATTACTGGCCGGTTACGGTCCTAAACCCATAGGGGCGGGTTTGGGTCGTGACAGAGTGGTATCAGAGCGATACTTAACCACGAGTCGTACCGCACACATGTGTCCAAATGAGCTATAGGATGTCCTAGAAAAGAAGTTAGGGCATTGCATGAGCATAAAAAGTGTGTGTGGTTATGACATGACTGATTATATGCTAATGTGTTAAATTGTTTAAGTATGCAACTGTTTATGTTTATAATTGCTACCACTGCTTATAGTGAAATGAAACGAAGCCTATATGCATACTAAAGAAGTTAAATGGAATGACATGTAATGTTAATGTACTACTGACTGTGGAAATCTATAAGAAAATGAACGTGTGAAAGTGAAGGGTCATGTGACCGTACCTGAACTGAAATGAAAGTATACACACGTCTGATATGAGATAAAACGTGAAATCAGTAAGAACCTCTCCTATATTGATAACCACCCTGTTGTGCGAAACAAGGGAAAGGATGAGGAACGTAGGCGAAACCGAATCTTCTGATGATTAGAGTTAACAGGCTAGAAGGAATGGTTGACGTCTTAACTGGAAAATTGAGGAGATAAAAAGGGCCGACATACGTGCTTGAATCAACTGAATATGAACTGATGACATTGATACAGAAACCCAAATAAACTGAAACCACCGGAATTTCTGGGAGGTACTGAACCACTGAAAACAGAGACTTGGGTTTAGAAACTGAGAAAATGTGTGAAGTTTTCTTCGAAAAATGCTTCCCCCAATGCATCCGAGATAGGAAAGTACCTGAGTTTGAGCAACTTGAAAGGTGATAAGACTGTGCTCGAGTATGAGGTAAAAATTTACCTAACTAGCTGATAGGCACCCCACATGATAGATACGGACTACAAAGACTAGAGAAGAACTGAAGGTGGGTGTGACCTAGATGTGATTGACTGAATCGACGTTTTTTTTTAGAGAAAGAGAAAGAGAGAGAGAGAGAGAGAGAGAGAGAGAGAGAGAGAGAGAGAGCTTGTAAGTTTCAGAGAGAGAGAGCTTGTAAGTTTCAGAGAAAGAAAAAAAAGAAGAAGGAAAGTAGGAAGAAAACTCTAAGCAATTAAGGTAAACCTCATACACCTCTTCTCTCAATGAATCATCATGTTTTTCCCCATCATAATACAAGCTAAAAACGTATTTCATATGATACTAAGAGTTACTACATTTGTTAGATGATGTATGGTTTGAAAATGAAATGTTCTTCTTCTTCTTCCTTGTAATTTCCAACAAGCTTTTCTCAAGGTTTTTTTATTTTATTTCCATAGCAAACCTTCACCAACTCAAAATCTGTTTTAAAGGGGTATTAATTGACATATATAGAGTATGTGAGAATTTTGGCTAAGACCATGGATGTGTTTTTATGACTCATTTTATTTTCTAAATACTTGCTGCAAAGAACCTATTAAAACAGAGGACTTTAGAAAATTCTAGAAAATGTAGAAAAATGGTCTCCCGTTCATTTTTATATCAAAATCTTCCTCTGAATGTTAGCTTTAAAAAAAAAAAACTATTTCAATGAAAATAAATGAGTATTTTAAGAGAAACACCAAACTTTGTAACAGTTGTAAAATCTGGACAGAGTCTGTGTATTTTTTAAATATCTAAAAATCAAAAAGGGCCACCCTACTTCCATAAAATGATTTTGAAACTAGACTCGATTCTCTACAAATCCTCAAGAAGCCATATTTTTGAAACCCTAAAAAAATATTTTTTCTATATTTATTTTTGAACTGGTGCAGTGCTGGAAATCTGAACAGTGTGGTTCTTGTTGTAATTAATGCTTTTATGCTATCATGACATATTTGTTGTAATATATGTTATACTTGCATGCTTGAGTTTCACCTTGAATGGCCTTATTTTGTTCTTACTTGTGTAAACCACTAATGTGAAATGAACTTAGTGTGAAAAGGGAAAAACTAAATGAGTTGATAAAGAGGGTTGACGACCACACTAGTTATACATAGTAAATGATGAGAATGTTAAGTTGATATTAGTAGTGGATTAAAATGAGCAAGTCTTGCGCAAGTGGTTGTTTCGGAACCCTTGAATGGAGTGGTTGTATTCGAATCCTAGGTAGTTCGGTGTAAGGAGGGATTTGGGCAAGGCATATCACTACCGTCTCTTTTAAGGCCCTGCGGGTGGCGCTACGCGGCATAGAACAGTTGATAGGCATTTGAGGTCAGGTCTGCAACAAAGCAGCAAAAGAGGGGGCATACCGAATAATCCGCGTCCAATTCTTGGAGTTGGGAGGACGAAAACTCTTTGGGGGATTTCTAGACTATGAACAACTAACCATATAATCTGTGTTATGAACTTAAATGTTATGATCCCTTTCTTCTGTCTTTGTAAATGCTATTGTGTATTGGACTGGGAAAAAGGGATAGGGTGTGTGTGCGTTTACTGGGCATTCAAAGCTCACGGCGTATCATGCCAGGTGCCGAAGAGGAGCTTATAGCAGGAGACGATGAGCCGGAAACCTTCGAAGACATTTGGCTATCTTAGAAAAGTTAGAAATTTCCCTTTTGATGTTTTGTAAGGTTCATATGAAATTTTAAATTTTCTTTTGGGATGTAATGTTAATGGAACGAGCTTTTATAATTAAGGATATTCATAACTATTCTATTATTATGTACTGATATTCTAACACCAATAAGATCCCAGATCGCTGGAGAAGTCAAATTAGCATTCCTGCTAAGTCCAACTTTCCTTTGACTACAACCCTTAGTGTAGATTTGGGGCGTCGCAAAGAACCCAAAGAGACCGAATCCGGCGAAGACAGAGGTAGTACTTACATAACATTCTGGTCTACTGTCACTCAACCTCCTCCAAAGCCAGTGGAATTTGCTTGTGGTCAGAATTTGCACCGTGCTCCTTCATTTGATGGGAGCAATTACTTGTTCTGGAAGATCAGAATGATGATGTTTCTAAGAGCTTATGACCCTGAGGAATGGCAAGCCATTGAAGAGGATGTTGAAAGCACTGACAATCCGAGCAATCAAAGAGTTCTGACTACCATCCGTGAAGCAATTTCTGACGAAGAACAGCAACGGATTGCTCACTGCACAAAGGCCAAAGATGCATGGGAAATTTTGAGTCAATTTCGTGAAAGAGGAGAGTCATCTTCACCAACATCTATCAATTTTCATGCCTTAGTTGCTCGACTGGATGAGGTCTAGGAGAAAGATGAGCAAAAAGAAGATGATGAAACCTCGGAAGACAATGATGAGATTGATGGTGATGACCTACAATAAGCTTATGAAAAGCTTTACGATGAATATTTGAATTTATCCAAGATAAATGACAAACTCACTCTTAAGCTCAAAGCATGTGAAAGCGAGAATGTCAAGCTAAAGGGAGAGATTGAAGCTGGAAAAAGAGATGTCATCAAGATCTCAAATGACAGGCAAGACCTCTGCAGAAAGCTTCTAGCTTGTGAAATCGAAAGGAATGAACTTCTGAGCATTTATGGTACATTTGAAGAGAAGATTGGAATCCTTGAAATGTCACAAGCCACGTTAAAAGAGCTAATTAGTCAGAAAGATAAAGAACTCAAAGTTGCTAGAGCCACGATTGATATGTGGAACAAAGGGTCAAAGACACTTGAAGGCATCATCGGGTCTCAACAATGACTGGTGATAAAAGTGGGATCGGCTATACTGCTACAACACTTCAAAAGGACAGGCCTCTACATCACATGATCTGAATACTCAAGCAAAAGGAAAGCTCAAGGTTGATATTTCTCTTCATCAACCCAAAGGGAATAAGATCAACAAACTGGAGGTAAAACCTGTGTTTGTTTGTCATCATGGTGGGAGGTATGGCCATATTCGTCCTTAGTGTTTTGAGTTGTTTGTTCAAGTGTCTAAAAAGGGTAGAAATTCTAATACTTCTTGGGTTAGGAGACAACCTTACATGTCTAGGCAGAACACCAAGATTCATGAGGGTGTTCACAACGCTAAGACGTCTACCAAGACTGCCAGTCCTACTTCCACTAAGACAAAAAACATATGGGTTAGAAAGAGCGACTTAACGTGTTTCGTTGTTCACACTGCACTGAAAACACGTGACTCACACATGTGGTATCTTGATAGTGGGTGCTCTTGTCACATGTTTGGTGACAAATCCCACTTCACATCTCTTGATAAATATGAAGGAGGAATTGTTACATTTGGAGATGGTGGCACTTCTAGAGTCATTGGTAAGGGCTCTATAAGTGTTGTTGGTCTTCCTAAACTTGAAAATGTTTTGCTTGTTGACGGCCTTAAAGCTAATCTATTGAGCATTAGTTAAATGTGTGATTCCCATCATGAAGTATTATTTTCAAAAAATAAATGTGAAATTTTGGATAAGAAAGGAAATACTATCATGCATGGGGTTCACACATCTGACAATTGCAATGGGATTGTTACCACTAATGATCTTACTCGTTACTCGGTCGTCATAAGTAACATTGACCTGTCGCATCAAAGATTATGTCATATGAATTTCAAAGACCTAACTAAGATTGCCAACAAAGAACTTGTGAGAGGAGTACCCAAAATGGGTAAGAATGTGAACCATATGTATGGCCCGTGTCAACTTAGGAAGCAAACTCATGCTCCTCATAAAAAGGTGAACAGTTTCACAACCAAACGTCCTCTTGAATTGGTTCACATGGATCTTATGGGATCCACTCGCACTGAAAGCATTGGAGGTAAAAGATACATTTTTTTAACTATTGATGATTTTACTCGTTTTTCATGGGTAAAGTTTTTAAGAGAAAAATCTGATACGTTTGATGCTTTCCAAGCCTTAGTCCTTAAAATCCAAAATGAACAAGGTGTTTCTATTGGGCGTATCATAAGAATCCGAACTGATCATGGTCATGAGTTTGAAAATAATTTGTTTTCAAATTTTTATGATATGCATAGAATTAAGCATGAATTTTATGCACCAATTACTCCACAACAAAATGGAGTTGTTGAGAGAAAGAACAGGGTTGTTCAAGAGATGGCTAGGGTCATGCAAGTTCCTCCAAAGTTTTGGGCTGAAGCCTTAAATACTATTGTTTATGTTATAAATCGTGTGTATTTAAGGCCGGCACTTTACAAACTCCTTATGAATTGTGGAAGGGATTGAAACTTAATGTAAAATATTTCAAAACTTTTGGGAGTAAATGTTACATTTTCAAAGATAGAGAGCCCTTGGGCAAATTTGACTCCCCGAAGTGATGAAGGCATTTTTCTAGGGTATTCAACCTCAAGTAGAGCTTTTCGTGTCTATAACCTGCATACTTTGACTTTAATGGAATCGATCAATGTGGTTATAGATGACACAAGTTCTCCTACTTCAGCGTTAAATGAGGAAGAAAATGGTGAGTCTCCAATCCTGGATACTGAACCATAAAGTCAAGGAGAAGCAGAGGACCAAGCTTAGGAAAGTGAGCAAGCACCAACTTCTACGGTGAGTCCAAGTCCAAAGAGTGCACAAAGAGACACCACTTCTGATGCTCCTGTCACTACAAGTCCAGAATTCAAACCATCAGTAAAGGTGAAACTGAATCATCTGACTCAACAAGTGATTGGAAGTGTCTCAGATCGAATGAAAACCCGAAGACAAATTCGGGAAGAGGTATCTCATATATGTCATGCTTCATTAATTGAACCTAAGAATATAAAAGAGGCCTTACTATATGATAGTTAGGTCAATGCTATGCATGAAGAGTTAGTTCAATTTGACCATAACAAAGTTTAGACTCTTGTTCCCAGACCTAAAGACATGAATGTGATAGGTACCAAGTGGGTCTTTAAAAATAAATCTAATGAGAATGGTACTGTGGTTAGAAATAAAGCTAGGTTGGTTGCTCAAGGCTGTACTTAAGTAGAGGGTGTTGACTATGATGAGACGTTTGCCCTGTTGCACATCTCGAATCTATTCATATTTTACTTGGTGTTACATGCTTTCTTGGGTTCAAATTGTTTCAAATGGATGTGAAAAGTGCCTTTCTGAATGGGTTCTTGAAAGAAGAGGCTTATGTTGAGCAATCAAAAGGGTTTAAGGATCCTAAATGTCCAAACCATGTCTACAAGTTAGACAAGGCCTTGTATGGATTGAAACAAGCCCCTCGGGCTTGGTATGATAGACTTACTACCTTTCTACTTGATAATGATTTTCAAAGGGGTAGTGTGTACAAGACTTTATTTGTGAAATATACTAAGTTTCATATACTTGTTACTCAGATTTATGTTGATAATATTGCGTTTGGATCCACTACTGATCATCTTATGAAATATTTTTCGAGCTGCATCACACATGAGTTTGAGATGAGTGTGATGGGAGAGTTGTTTTATTTCTCAGGTCTTCAAATTAAACAGTTTTCTTCGGGTATGTTTGTTTCTCAGACCAAGTATGTCAAAAACCATGTGTCAAAGTTCGGTCTCGAGTCTGCCAAACATGCTCGTACTCCCATGAGCACCAGTTTTCACCTTTCCAAAGATTCCTCTGGTACTGATGTTGATCCTACCCTTTATAGGAGTATGATAGAGAGTCTCTTGTACCTCACAACCAGTTGTCCTGACATTTCTTTTAGTGTAGGTGCTTGTGCCCGTTACCAAGCATGTCCTAAAGAGTCTCATCTTCTTGCAGTCAATCGCATTGTTAATTATGTTAATGGGACATTAGGTTATGGGATTTGGTTCTCAACCGACACTACAGCTGAAATCACTGATTTTTTTTATGCCGACCGGGCAGGGTGTGCTGGTGATCGTAAGAGCACATCTGGAGGGTGTTTTTACCTTGGGAATAATTTGATTGCCTGGCATAGCAAAAAGTAAAATGCCATCTCTCTTTCGACCGCTGAGGCTGAGTACATTGCTGCAGGGAGTTGTTGTGCCCAAATGTTGTGGATGAAGCAAATGCTTCATGATTATGGAATAGACCAGAACACTCTCACCCTCTTCTATGATAATACTAGTGCCATCAATATTTCTAAAAATCCAATCCGACACTCTCGCACCAAACACATTGACATTCGTCATCATTTTATTTGAGAGTTAGTGGAAGAGGGCCTTTTGTTCTTGAATATGTACCCACTGAGCATCAAAAAGCTGATATTTTTACAAAACCCCTTGATCTTTTTAGGTTTGAGTTCCTTAGAAAGACCTTGGGTGTAGTGCTCAGTCACTGGGGTGTTACCTATTATTTGAGTGGGTGTGAGTGATTGGCTTTATATGTGCTTGGATGCTATAATCTCATTGTCATTGATTTTGTCATCTTTGCATTTAGACTCATATGAACACCTCTCATGCTGTTTGTAAGATTTCATTCTTCTTTGTTCATAGCTCATTCTGAATGCCCATGCTCATTGACTTCATGATCTCATTCTGTACACATTCTTGAGATAAGCTGTTGCAGGGGTTTCCGCACAAGTGATCAAAGTTCTCTATGAACCTTTAGCAGTGTCGCTTTTACATTTTCAGAGGAATTGACCTATACTGGCATATCATGGGTGATATTGAGTCTCTTAATCATCTACCATCGTTTTTTCACTTCTACGGTTCCTCCCTCAATACATTGATATCCGGGTATTAGGAAAAGGCTACCTCAGAGGCACCAACTAGGCCATCCTTACTGATTTCATGCTTCACTGGTTTGGTCTCTATACTCTTAAGCGTGTATGCCACCAGTGAATGCCCACAAGAAAGAAAAGTCATAAGAAAAAAAAAAAAAAGAAAAAGAAACTCATTGATTGAGGGGGAGCCTCCACGTTTACTCAACAAATACCCCTTGATTTCTAGTGGTTTGACTTTTCTCTGTGATGTTTAGTTACTCTTACCGGAGGTCCAGCCATCCGATCACTACGAGGATTAACTCTAGCTTTGTGGCCTCTCAAGGATTGCACACACACACATTCATTATGTGAGCTCTTATGTTTGTTTTTGAGTTGTGCATTCCCATGATGCTTATGCTCATTGATCAATTTTTATCAGATTTGTTCATGATTTTGTGGTTCATAATGTCAAAATTTGCGAGTTTGTGGGCTTCATGGTTTGTAGATTATCCCATCTTAGTGTCACATACTTGCTAGTGTGCTCACTTCCTTTTGTTTCAGGTCCCACTTGGTAGTGTGAGTTGGTTTTAACTGCTCAGAAAGGTGTTTTTTTGGTCTATGGTTTTTTTCTTATCCGCTCAAACGCTTTTTCACTTCATCCAGCACTTTTGTAGTGTACGCGAGATTCTGAAAGCAGGTCTTTTAAGCTCGAGCTTACTTTTCTGGGCTCGAGCGGAGAGACATGTATAAATGAGTCCGCTCGAGCATTGAGTCTCACACTCGAGCGTAATCCCCTAGTATAAATTCCTTCACCCGTCATTTCAGACTCAGTTTTTCCCCTCTTTTTGCGATTGTCTCTCTCTCTCTCTCTCCCCTAAGGCTTCTCTTGCGACCAGTGTGAACTGTGATTTGGGGTTTGTCTTCTCCCTTTACTCCTCTGATTTATTTTTGGTAAGTTTTCTCACCCCAAATTTCTTAGTTTTTTTTCTTGCTCTCTCTCTCTTTTAGACTGATTTGGGGTTTGTTTGGTTTTTGCACTTTGGTTTGGTTTGTGCTTAGTCCTTGGTTCATTCACTTGATTCACACACTTTCACAGAGGTTCTTAGGCTTTTTGGTGAGATTAGGCATGTTTTGATCCATGATGCACTTGTTTTCATACTTATCTCTTTGTCGAGTTTTTTCTGCCCTGTGTGCTCATTTGTTGCTGCTGAGTTATTGTGATTATTTTTTTCTTCCTCATGGATTATGTTCTGTTGGATTATGCATTTTGAAATTTGATTTACATTTCTAGGTATTGCTATTATTTCATTGCATTTTGTCTAATTGATTTTTGGTTACTAATGTTTTTTTTCTTAACTGTTTTGGATTTGGTTTTGGGGATGTTCAGCTTGGTTAGTATTTGTTTTGACCTTGGGTTAGCTATGTCCACTGCCAAATGTAGGAAGTCCACAATCACTCAGCCTTCGTATAGCACTGACAGATTTCCATCTGTTGATTAAGCCAAGTCTTTTAGAGAGTCTTTCTCTTCTAAGACAGTTCATCTAGAGCGTTATGTCCAGCCAAACACTTTTGAGTCCATTCCCATTCGACCATTGTTCGATCCATTAGAAGGTGAGTGTAATAACCCGACCCTTGTACATGATTCTGGTATATTTTCAGTCACTAATTCTGCGCTTTTAAATGCTCATTGTGAAATTTTAGGTGGAATTAAGCTTAATTAAGTGAATCCTATGATTATGGATTCATATCTGTCTAATAAGGAAACTATCTGTTACAATTATAATGTTTGAATCAGAAATTGGAAGCCTTAGAGGCTTAATTATCTGAAATTGATTTTACATTTACGATCAGCATGATTTTTAGGTTATTGTATGATTTTCTGTGAAATTTCAATTAGGAATGATTAAACTGATTAAATTTTGTCTTTACTTACCTTTATATATAATTATGTTCCTTGCACCTTTGACTTAGAAGCTTCATTTAAAAATATCTCCTGAGTGCAATTGGAAGAGGAAAGTTAGAGAGGGTTTGAGAGGAAGTTTTCAAGAAGAAGATTGGGAAACTTTGTGAAGGTTGTAGAATTTGAACTTAAGGTATGTGAAATTTACTCTACATAAGCTCTCTCTTGAACATGTGTGAGAATTCTCCTTTCATTTGGAAGAGCTAGGATTGATGTTAAAGGTTTGTATATGATGATTGTTAGTTGAGAAGTGGTACTTACCATGTGGGTGTTTTAAGAACTAAATTGAGTTATATGAAGGAAAATTTACATCTTACTTCCTTGTTATCTCATGAGAATACTCAACTATGTGTTTGGATTATAAGATTAGATGGCTATGTATGTATGTGTATAAGTGAACCCAAAATAATTAGAACTTTGGAAAGAATTATGGTTGGTTATGATTATGAATTCAAAGTGATTAAGGGCTTAAGAAGTGTTGTGATTGATTTGTTATGTGGTTTTGAACCTTACTCTTGTGTTAAATCTATCTACTTTGGGACCTTGCTATGTGTTTTCAAAGATGGGTTTGTTTGAATTTCGGACTGCCATAACAGGGACACAGCCGCATGTGCGGAGGTCATGGCCGCACGTGCGGAGCACCACCGCACGTGCGGGGGTCATGGCCGCACGTGCGGAGAAGAGGAAAAAAAATGGGATTTTGGTTCTGCTTTCTGCAGCTCGTGCGGTGAAGGGGGACCGCATGTGCGGCCCATGTCCGCTCGTGCGGAGGGGACTGCCGTACGTGCGGCCCAGACCGGAAAAAAATGTCTGCTCAGTTTTGCATGCTCGACCCTCTGATATTTTTAGAATAATTTTTTGATGATCTTAAGATGGTTGTAAATTCATTCGAAACGTAATGACTCAGGAAATGATTTAACAAGAAAAATGAAACTAATGTGTGTGTTATATATGTGTGTAGGACACACTTCGGGAGGAACCATCGCTCCGCCACAACACTGTGAGTAGTAGTACTATCGTAGTACGCTTTACTTACAACTAATGATTACCATTAGCATTCTGTTATCGCATGTTAATTATGTAACTTATGTGAATAATTGAAAGAATGTGAATGAATGATGGAAAGGATGTGGATACTTTCATATGACTCTGGAGCTCTGTAAAATTCTGAAACTAGTCTGCTCTGACGATATCTGGGCCTATGGCCAATCTGTATTTTCTGGTATGAAACAAAGTGCTGTACGGAACTCAGTGCTACAGTGTGAGTCACCTCTAGAATCCGTGCGAGACACTCCTTGGGTTCATACATGCATGAACAGGGCTGAGGCCGTTCTGCATTCAGGGCTTAATGCCACTCTGTTTAAGGGCTCAATGCCACTCTGTTCAAGGGCTTAAAGCCATTCTATTTAAAGACTGGATCTAAGGCCGTGCTGAAATTAGTATAGAATCAGATTAACCATATGATCTCTGCATTTACATATGCATTGTTACGCATTGTTATGTATCATGATTTAAGTTGAGCATCGAATTGTTTAAGTACTATTATTCACTGAGCCTGGCTTACTCTGTGTTATGTCTGCTTCTGTAGGTAACCAATCGGGAGGTCAGTCTTAACCCATGATGTCCGTCCTCTTTTGTCAACCTCTGTATGTCCAGGCACTAGATGAAGCTGCTTATTTTCGTGGAGTTTTGTTAAGCTGTTGGCTTGTACTCTAATTGTCTGTCTAAGGTTGAATGTACCTAACTCCCCTAACCTCCAATGTTTTTGTTATACGCCCAATCATGGGGCTGGGTTTGTATATTTGTATGTCTATAACCGATGCTCAGGTGTATGCTTACTGTATATTATTTACCTGCTGCGATGTTTGTGATCCTGGCATGTTAGTGGTAGCTCAATGGATATTATTTTATGATATTTAATGCTTCCGTTCAGGCCCCATATGCCGTGTATATCGAGTTAAGTGTCCATTTCTGAGTGGGTCATGCCTAAACTTTTAGGGGCGAGTTTGGGGTGTGACAGTGACTTAGTTTTGTCATTCTCCGACCGCAAAAACCTTGATTGGGTCCGCGAGTTTTATTGTAACATTAAGGGTATTGATGATATTGGCCATTTCTTCCAGACCTGGGTTCGTTCTAAGTCTATCTCTGTTACCCTTGATCTTATTAGAGAGCTCTTAGGCATTGACCGTGTTTTTCCAGAGCACTATCCTTTCCCTGTCCGACCTACATGTGACTTCAACGAGGTGGCCACTGCTGTAGACACCCCATTTTTGACCGTCCTCAAGACTTGGACGTCACCGCTTGAACACTCGGTGATTATCCATGTTGGTGCTTGTTTTGAGTTCCCGGAGGTCCCGGCTATGCGCCGTGCCTCAGGACCTCTCAACCGGTTTGTTCTGTGCTTGGTTTTGTACCAAGGCTTGTGTGTTTTTGCATCTGAGGGTAAGGGGAGGCTTGTTAGCCATCCCTGAAGCCTACCGGCTGCCCCATACCTCCACCGGCACCCCCTAGCGGCCACCGGCACTTATTTCTCAAAACCTTTGGCCGGTCGGCACTGTATTATGCCGACCGGCACTATTTTGTGCCGGTGACTGTTTTGGCTGGTCGGTGTGACCCCTTTGCACCCCCAGGGATGGTGCATGCCAGCTGTGACAGCTGGGGTGCACCATCACCACTCCCCATGCCCGGGTTTGCACCCTTTGCACCCTTGAACCCCATAAACCTTCTAGAAGGTTGAACCCTTGAAGCTTGGCTAGGTTGTCTTAGCTTCCCTTGGAAGCCAAGACCCTCTTGCACCTCTTGAACCCCCCTCTCTTTGCTTAGCCACTAAGTTAAGAGCTTTATTTTGCCTATATAAGCTCATCTCTTCCCCTTGAGTTGGAGGCTAGCCATTTTAGGTCAAAAACCAGAGCTTATATCTATATATCTGTGTGATACACACTCTCTCTCTATATTTTCCCTCTCTCTCCTCTTGTGTGTGTGTTTTTGGGCCTAAAAGTGTAGTTCTACCTCATTTTTGCACCATTACACACACTATTACACCTTAGCTCGCCATTGAGGGACTTGGGAGGTTGATTGTTGTGATTTTGGACTGACTTTGATCACTAGAGAGTGGCTGCTCCACCTGTTCTTCAAAGGATCTTCAAGGGTGAGCTTGTTACTTTAGTTTCCCCATTCTTGCACTAGCTTTCTACCCCTCTTGCTTTGTGTTTTTGGATTTGTGTTTAACATAAAAAAGACTTGTTTTTCCTTGCTTAAGAACATTCATCAAGGTTGTTTTGTGGTTTGGGTAGAGTCTCACCCTCTTAGGCCTTGTTTTGGCCATTTTGGAGCCTTTTCTTGAGGCCTTGTGTACTTGGTGTTTTTGATTTTCTCACCACTGAAAACCAGTGGGTTTTCAGTGGTGAGGAAGGTATTTTTAAGTCTTAGATAGGGGAGGGACACCCCTCTCCCCTTGGCCCCTTGTTTGCCTTTGTTTTGGGCTCAAATAATAGCATGTATGCATGGTTGGTTTTGGCTGCATTTCAGAGCATATTTGTGGTTCATATGACATGTTATGCCTCTGTTTTAGGTTGGTTTTATGGTCCTTAACATGCCTCTTATGTTTGCTTTGAAATGCTCTCTTATGCCTAGAAATATGCCATGCTTTGAGGCCATGTTTCCTTGCATGTTTTAGCTTAGTTTCATGGAGATACTAACATCATTTTGCCATGTGTAAGGGCTGTGGGCCATTGTTTTGGTCATATTTAGCATGCTTGACATGGTTGTGTTGCATGATGGCTTGTAAGCCTTGGGTAGGTGATCCATGTACATGCATTGGTTAGTCTATTTAGATGATTTGGCATCATTTGACATGCTATTTCAGACCCTAATCCATGCTCATATGTTTGTACTTGTCATCTCTTTCATGCTTTAAAGGTGTGTCCTTTAATGCCCAAGAATAGGCCTTGTGTGTGCTTCCATGATTAATGCATTTTGGGGGTGCCATGTGAGGGGATTTGGGTGTCATTTTGCATACTAAAAATCTATTTTTGGTTGTTAGATTCATGCCATGAGTGGTTGTGTAAGTGGTAGTAAAATGCCCTTTTTGGTGCCTTAGGTTTAGGCCCATGAACTTGCATGTTTGGGTAGTATTTTGGTCATCATTTAGGGCTTGTTTTGCCACTATTTTGGGGTGGTTTGAGGGCTGCCCCATTGAAGTTAAGACCACCATTGTATGTTCATTATATGCTTGATGCATGTTTGGTTCATTGAGTGTTGTAGTAGGTTGGTCCCATTGCTTGATTGGCCCATGTTTGCATGCCACTTATACCTTGCATGCCCTAGCATTTTGCATGCCTATTGTGATAGTTGCATGACACTTGGTATGCCTTGCATCTTAGTCCCATTGTTGCATAATTTGAGCTATGTTGCATACATGCATTCCATGGCTTGGCTTGGGGATTGTCAAGCCAAGCATAGGATCGAGAGGAGTTCACACTTCAAGTGGTGCAACTCGTCTCAATTCTTGATCACCAAGACCTTTGACTAACACATGATAAGGCCTTGGATTTCATTTGTTTGTTTGCATGCATTACCATTAAGATGCAACCTTGGTCCCTTAGGCCATCATGCATCAAGATGCATAATTGATGGCCCAAGAACCAAGAGTCATGCCTCCTTGAGTCTCCAAGCATGATAGGAGGCATTGGCCATGCTTACATATGCTCAAAATCCATGCCATGCACTGCTGGTTTGCTGCTGCTGTCAAACTGTCCTCTGCAGGAACTTTCTGCCGACCGGCAGTACAATGT
Source organism: Camellia granthamiana (assembly GCA_036172215.1). Taxonomy (NCBI): domain Eukaryota; kingdom Viridiplantae; phylum Streptophyta; class Magnoliopsida; order Ericales; family Theaceae; genus Camellia; species Camellia granthamiana. Next base: position 57,764,393 of record CM069909.1, on the reverse strand, counting down.
GCCGACCGGCACACTTTTTGTGCCGATGAACTCTACAAGAAGTCGGTGGCCAATTCAAGCAGCCGGTGGTTACTTTCTCCAGCCGGTGGGGTACTGCAGTTCATATAGAAGGTATTCTGGGACTTTGGGAATTTTTGGAGAGGCAGGGCAGTAGAAACAGAAGCAACAGTGTCATGACGCGGGTTTCCGGGCAAGGCGGGCTCAAGCATGCATCATTCGCACATCCCGAGGCAGGGCTGAAGCCCCTTTCTTTTTGCATATGATTTAATTTGATAATTAGAATTTTGTAATAATTTATTCATTTATTTTTTTTGGACTGTATTATTATTTTGGTCCCTCCGAGCGAGGGCAAATCTGTAATAAGTGTGTGTGAGTGGGTGTATGTCTTCCAATCCCCATTTCTTTCTCCCTTTTATTTACCGGCTTATGATGGTAGATTAGGGCATATTTATTTTAGCATACCTTATGCTATGCATGCGTGCATTCATGCATTTGTTCACATACATCGGGCTCGGCACATCACGCTAACCGCATTGTATTTTCAATTCCAAATTGAATACGTGCATTGAATAAAGTGCATTTCACATGCCATTTTTAGGGTTAGCCGAGCCTATCCTAATTACATGTTGTATGCGATGCATTAGACACTCTAACATGAACTAGGGCATGCATGTTTGCTAACTAGTTTATTGTTTTGGCACGGAGTACGATGTAAGTATTTTTGCTTTAGCATACCGCATGCGTGTGAATGCTAACATGACAGTATGCTTACCATGCGGCTAAGTGCTTATGTGAGATAAACTGTTTGAATGCCTGTGGGTGGAGGTTAGATTGCCTGAGTTGGGAAAACTCGTTGAAATCCGTGTTTTAGCCTACTTGCGAGTAGCAAAATCCAATGCATTTTCAAAACCAACGGATATGCAATGTTTATTCCCAAATTAGGCAATCTAGTCTATACTTGTTTGCTGCGCGCATAACATAGTAATTCTAGGTTAATAATTGGAATAAGAGCATGTAATGTTTTCAAAAACGGATATCACGGTTAGTAGAGGCCGGTCTTCGGACCGGGCGAAAGGGGGTGCTCATAGCTGACCTTCCCCGATCGTACCCAAGCTCCCGAGCCAAGACCACTTTGGTGATGACGGACATGTGGCCTTCGGCACCGAGTCAAGATTTCCTAAATTTCCCATTTTAAAATATTTAGGTGGCGACTCTGTAATCTGGCAAAGCAGTCCATGTTTGGCACTACTTTTCAAAAATCTGTTTTTCTCAAAACGATTTGCCAGAGTTGGACTCTTTGGTTCAGATTTGGAACCACAACAAACAAAAAAGAGAGTCCGAACTGTAGCGAGGTCCCCCGCGGGCATGTTACAACTGCCTTGTGTGGTACGCCTCGTAGTTAGATCAAGGGTGCTCTGATTAAACAGTTTGAACTTTTTCCTCAATTTCGTCTGCTCAATCTTATTGTCTGTGCAAATATCATTGTCACCACTCATTGTTCTGAAATCAATCAAGAACAAGGTTTTGTTCTTTTTTGCATAGCTCGCCATCTCTCCATTAACCTTTCCACTCTTATTCTTCGCAAAATGATCGTCGTTTTTGGGAATAAACAGATAGGATTGCCCTATAGGTGTCTGATCAACCGTCTTCTGTCTCCGCTTGAGGTCCCAATTTCTAAGGATGATAAGTTTGCCTTCCCTAGTAAACCTTTCACCAAAAAAACTATCTCCCAAAGTCGGGCACATGTTAAAGGGTAGTCTTCTAGGGCAGGTCCATCTTCTGCAGGTGATAATGATCTTATGGCTGAGGAGGCCGAGTTTGATGCTGCCGCAACAGGAGTAGAGGAGCCAACTGTCCCACCCTGGACTATGCGTGATTAGTTTCACCGCTTTAAGTAGTCCATGACTCAGTGATTGGTTCACATGGATGCCCATCTGGATGCTTTCGATGGTCGGCTTAGCCATCTTGAGCAGTTTGCTGCATAGACCACTCTCCAGTTGGATCAGATTATATCTTTGCTTCAGTTGCAGCTGTCTTATCCATCACCGGTTGATCCTTAATTATATCTTTGTTCTTGTTTGTATTCCGGCCAAAAAAAGGGAGAATTTTTTGGATACATTGATTTCATTATCATTTTTGGATACATTGTTTCAGATACTTGTTTCATTTGGTTTAGCATTGCTTGTTTTCATTTTTAATTTTTGGATACTTGTTTCATTTGGTTTAGAACTGCTACAATTGGATTTTGAGCTTTCATATCTCATGTACATTGGTTGCTTTTTATTATCTTATTGAGTTTCACAGTTTTGGTTTTTGTGGTATGTTGCTCGTTGTTTCATAGGTGGATGGTTCTATATTGTTCCAAATGGTTTTGTGATGGATGGTTCTACATTATTCAAAATGTTTCTCTATCAGATTAGCATAGCATTTGTGTTTTTGCAGTAGTGTTTTTTGTGTCTGATAGGTTGTGTTAGTGCGTGTGTTTTTAGGAAAAATTGTTAGAAAAGTTTTGTCCGGGAATTGACAAAGGAATAAATTGTTAGGTCCCTAGTCGCCAATTCCGCGAACAAACTCAATTTAATGGAGTTATAATTTTTTCCCTTAATTTTGGTCTTCCTGCTCAAGCGGGAACATTTGCGCTCGAGCGGAGATTGCACCTTCTCATTAGTTTGGCTTGTCTGCGCAAATACTGGAAGGTTTGTTTTTGCGCTCGAGCGGAGACCTGTTTTAGTTGCACACGTTTTAGTGACTCCGCTCAAGTGGCAAGTTTTGCGCTCGAGCGGGGTACGCGGCCCCTGTTTTCTATATATATGTGTTTAAATCTTTTTTTAGGGTTAAGTCTTCTAGATCTGTTTTGGAAGCTCTAGGGTTTTCTTTAGAAGCTATTTTACTAGTTTTCCTTTGATGTTTTATTGAGTATTAAACTCACATGGTTTAATAATTCACATCAAAGGGTTGTTTGAGTGATCATTTTCAAGAGCATTCTTCTTCGGTGGAATCTGGAGATTCAAGCGTAGAGTGTTCGAAGGTGTTTGAAGCTGTGTGCGGTCGTTGAGTCGACGTGGATGTTGTGGAATCAACATCAGTCTAATCGATTCTGAGACGAAGGTTACGGTGGAAGATATGCAAAGCGTTGAAGACAAATTGACAGAGTTTGGGTAATTTGTTTAGGTATTTTATATTCTTTCTTTCTTTCATAGTGGATTGATTTGTGGCGTTTCGCTCGTGGTTTTTTAATCACAATTGGAGGTGCTCCAATAATGATTTTTTCCACGTAAAAATCTTTTGTGTCTATTTATTGTTTTAGAAACAACAATCTAAATCACTTTCGTACGTACTTGATGATTTAGATTGTTAGTTTTAATTGTTTGGGAATTGGTACAATTAAATCTTAATCTAATCACGAATCACTTAGGTTTTTCAGGAAGCATTTCAACCCGATGAGGCAACGTTCAGTACGTACAGACGTACATTACAATGAAGCTCTAATGCTGGTAAAAATGAGCATACATTTTGATGATAAAGTGTTGCATGGGGTGGTTGAGTAATGATTTCTTTTTTGTTGGTTTGACGGTTTTTTTTTTTTTTTTTTTGGGATTTGTACTATGTGTGGCATAAGGAACGGGTGTCCAACGTGATGAAGAAATCATTACGTGTGTTTGGAATGGATGAGATAGGGAATGAAGTAGATTTCAGCCAACCCCTAGAAGCTGTCGCACAGTGTCCACAACAGAAAGCAGACACGTAATTAACCCTGTGTTGTATTGTTGTTGCAATCCGGTTTGTGTAGAATGTTAATTGTCTCGACATGTGACTTATTGCACGTAATGGTTTTGTATGCAGACTTGATTGTGGAATAATTGTTTGTGCTATCATGCGGCAGTACGTGCATCAGTGTGATATGGCCCAGTCTTTACAAGGAACTAACTGTAGCGTGTTGCGTGCAAACATGGTCAAGGGCTTTGTTAATGACCCGGTGCGTGGTTTTGTGTTATGGTGAATTTTGTTTACAACCAACTATGAACAATATGTCGTAGTTGTATTTGTTTTGAATTGGAAGGTTGTTCATTTTGTTTAGTTTTTGATTTGTTAACGTTGAATTCAGTTATACGTAACAATACATGTCGTTTTTTTTTTTTTTGTTGGGATCGTAAACGCACCTTATTTCGATTGTGTGTAAGTATCGGGGTGTGACACTTTCAGCTTGATGAAAATGGAATAAGCAATGTTGAATAGGAAATGTTGTTTCAGTATGTTGCAACAGTTCAAATGAGCACGTTGTTCTTATGTATTCCTTTTTGACAAAATTATAAGTCACAAGACACAAGAAATTTATGGAGCAAGACAGCAGGTGAATTTTGGATGAATGTTGGTGCTGGTGCTGGTGCTGTTGGAACGGGTGTAGTGGTGTCGTAAGTCACAGAATATTCGGCAATACGGTGTTGGATTATGGTAATATGGGTTGTGGGTATCATTAGAAGGGTGGGTGTACGGAACAGTGCAAAAGTTGCACCAGTGTCGTTGTGTAACAGTTTGCACAGTCGATAGGAAAAAAATATAGAAGCTTGTGAACGTATAAAAAACCGTGTTAAATGGTAGAATCAGCTTTAACAGAAACATGGAAAGTTATAAATGTTGAAATGGGAATTAAAATTGAGAAGTACGATGTATGTAATAATCATACATGTCTGCATGGGCGTGTTTGGCACATTCCCTTATTTAAACTAAAAGAAATTGAAAGTAGCAAATAAATATTCTAAAACTTTATAGCTGACTTGGATGCTAGATTGGTTCCTTGCACGTCTTCCTATTATAGTTCCCCATACGTTGGCACCAACTACATCGAATTTGATGAACTTGCATCTGTTTCTTCTTGGGCCTGCTTGGTGGTCTTTTGACAATTGGTGGTTGTATGACAAAATCATCCACGTTAAATGGTGGTTTCTCAACAGTTGGAATTAGGATAATATTGTGTGCATACGCACATCGGTACTCTGCCATATGGTAGTATGAATCAACAAAAGTGTAAAGGTCTTTGCCGCTGTTACGGATGGCAACAACTACATGAGCGCAAGGGAAACCTTTGATTTGCCACTGGAAACATGAGCACGTATGTCTCTCAACATCAACCATGACAGATGGGAAAGAGTGAACCTCATAAACCTCATCGTTCGATTGGCTCACAAGCCACAATTTGCCTTTATTGTACGCTTTAACCAAACGAACTTCCATCTTCGGACAGACAACACTATGCCACGCTTCCATCTTGCGCCGACGTTTGGCCCTTTGTCGCATAATCTGAATTTGGATACTGTCTACCATTTGAGTTATTGGAAGGTGTTGTGCATCCCGTATCCATGAGTTAAATAACTCCATTGCATTAGAACTCATCTCCCCGTAATGTGCACTGCTAGTGGAAAAAAAACAGAGACATTAGTTTTAAAACAATGAACAACATGCAAATCGACAAGAGGTTATGGGGAAAAGCAATTTAAATATGTTGTAGGCATGAAAAAAATGGATTACAAGTATTTATCGGAAATAAGCATTCGCCCAATATTCCGGGGGCAAATCCTTCAAAAATGTCGGTGCGACCTTAAGTCCAGATTTCATGAACTCCGCTAAACTATGGTTGAATGCAACCACTGTTGGAGCATATGCACACGCTCAGAATTTAGTCAACAAACCAGCCCGTACGAACTATTCACGTATCGCATTTTGTCTTGCAAGTTCCGTTGCAAATGTTATAACCAGAATGCATAATAGGCTGTGGGGAATACGATGGGTATTGATTCTATCAATCTAGTGTGTCGATCTGAGATGAACGTAAGTGCTCTATGTCCATTCACCACATTCGCGAGGTGTCCCAAAAACCAAGACCAGTTGGCTGTGTTCTCTGAATCAACGATCGCGATAACTAAAGGAAACAACCCTAATTTTTTTTTTTTTTCCATTAAGAATAAAACAAGCAATGTCGATTAAAATATTAACCAATTTAATGGGGGACCACACAATTGGGTGGTAAAAACACACACACCAAAAAAAAATATTGTGTCACAAAACACACTCATAACAGCCCTCTCCACCCCCCAACTGTGGGGAAACACACCAAAGAGTGCATATGAACTTAAATAATGAACAGTAATTGTGTGCTCCAACATAGTAAAACACAACATACCTTGGTTACCATCTTTTGCAGTGGCGACTAACAAGTTCCTTTTGAATTTCCTTTTCAAAAACGTCGCATCCAAAAAAAGTAATGGTCTGCAATGGTTGAACCCATCAATACATGCTTTAAATTATATGAAATACCTTATGAAACGATTGTTTTGCTGGTCGTAGTCAATATTGATATAACTTCCCGGGTTATTGTCCATAACTACGTTACTGTACCAACATAATTGGTCAAATAAAATGGAGTGTGCACCGAACATTTCCCCACGAGCTTTTTCAACACCTAACCATGCGACCCGGTAACTAACCTCTAATCCGTAATCTTTCTTCAAGTCGTAGACAACATCAGTAGGCCATGTGAGTGGTTTGTCACGTACCCTCTCGAATATAACATCACACACCTAATCAGACCCAGTCCTCAGATGATTGGGTGTCCATACAACAACACCACAAATGTGCTCGCTATTCCATTTACGAAGGTAAAAAAAAACCATTGCCATATAATACACATGCGTATATAGACCACATGCATCCTTTGGATTCTCTCATTATGCATACCACTGTAATCTGAACAGAATCATTCTTCACATATTTGAACCAAAATCCACACTCAACCGCATACCTGTGAAGAACCATTCGAAACTCAGCAACTCTTCCCTCAAAACTTTGCCCAACATGTTGAATCCCATTAGCCCACGGAACAGACAAAAAAACCTTGTCTACATGAGGACAAAATTTGGCTAGCAAATCTTGTTCATTATCCACATCGGTCTCGTCAACATCCCCATACGTCTGACATGGGACAATCCATGCATTGTGAAGCAGACTGTCAATGTTATCGGCATCTTCGATGTCTCGCAACTGAATGATGACATCAACACATTGTAGGCGAAAAGACTGCGCAAGTGAGACCATGCTCTCGATATCAACATCATTCTGCAACGTAAAGTTATTGTAACCTGGCATTTTGGAAAACAAACTCACATTCTCGACTGTCAACCCACAAAAATTCCCACACACACGATTCACCAGATCATGGTAACGAAACGAAGCTTGTAAATTGATTGCATCATTCGTATTACCGTAACAACAAACCAACATGACATGCATGTCCATCCCCTATATATATTTAACATAACATGAAAAAACCAACCCACACCAGACATTGACACACACCTCCCCTAACTCTCCTAACATTGAAATCAACCTGTCCCACAAATCCCTTACCAATCAAATACACCCACCCCATCCATACCTGCATAACAGTGACTAATTGAACGATCGGAAATGCTACCGTTACTGCGACGTCACACAAACCACACAGCACCACCCCTCCCCAAAAACTCAAAACACAATGACATGGACAGAAACAACCCCATAACAAAAACTGATATTGCCAATAAAACAAAACAACCGTGTGTTATCAAAATAAAAAAAAAAAAGAATACATACCTGCATAGCAACGGCAAAATGAACGATCGAAAATGCTACCCTTACTGCGATGTCACACAGAGCACGCGGCACCGCCCCACCCCAAAAACCCAAACCCTAACAGTCAATGGCGGAAATGTGTGTCACTGTAACGTGTAACTTACCAAAAATGAAGGTGATCCCTTTAAAATAGACCCAATCAAATAAGAAAGGGTATAAATGACCACGACTAACTACCAAACTTGGAAAATAAGATCTCATAAATCTAAACCTCTCCACCAGTAGGACTTATCCTATCATCATTTCAAAAGTGGGACTGATTGGTATAGTTGTTTCTTAGATGGGATTTATTGGTAAATATTCCTATAATTTACATGTGACATTTTGTCTTATTGACTATTAGGTAAATTATCAATAAGTCCTAATTGTTAGAATTAATTCCCATCAAATCCTATTGAAAATAAGTTCTAATAAAATCGTTGCTAAAAATAATATTTTGGAATGACTTTTTGCATGTCGCTAAAAACTAACAATTAGTGACTATTTTGTTATGATTTTTATAAATTATTGCTAAAACTTACAATTAGTAACATTTTCTGTGACGAATTTTTCAAACTGTCATTAAAAGTTGAAATTAGTGACTTTTTGTGACAATTTTTTTAAACAATTGCTAAAATTTATAATTAGTGACATTTTTTAACAATGATGAAAAATGTTATTAATTATCATAGGACCTAGTAGACAATAAACCAACTTATTAAGACCTATATGTAAGTACCCTTTGACTTTTTAATCTATTTTATCTTTTAGTGACTAATTTAGTCGTAATCCAACCTAACCCACGTAGCCAAACGAAGCCATAATTAAAATGATTTGTATGATTTGAATTATCGTAAATAATAATTATTTAGAATTACGTTTTGAATAGAAAAATATTGTTTTTCTTTACTAAGAGAAAATGGAAAGACTAATAAAAATAAAAATATTAAGTCAAACTGTGCATAGAAGAAAAAAAGAAAAGAAAGAAAGAATAATATTCAAACCACAAAAATGTTAACTCAAATCGTATAAATAAAAAATAACAACAAACTATACTAATAATAATTAAATCATACAAAAAACAATAATTAAGCCATACAAATATTATTTTGTATTTTTATTAACTCAAATCATACAATAAAAATAATACAAATTAATACAAAAAAAAAGTTCACTAAAAATAACTAAAAAAATAGTCACATATATTTTAGCATTAAAAATAATTTCAAAATTATGATATAAGAAATTTAATTCATCATATTTGGTTGAATTTTGTCTTCTATTTTTTTAAATAAAAATTAGTTTGTAAAAAATATATCAATTTTTTATGATTCTATCTTTTTTTGGAGGAAAATAATTTTTAAAATTAATAAATATTTTTTATGTTTATTTTTCAAATAAAATATAAATTTGTTTGACAAAAATAAATTAGTTTATGGGAATTAAGTCCAACTATTAGGACCTATTCAGCTTGTTTGGTTTGAGTTTTCTGAATTCACTTTTCAGAAAAATTTTATTTTTATTTTCATTTTTTTTGTTTTTACTGAATTTTTTAACATTTTAAGCATTTTTATTTTTATTTTTAGATACACCTAACACAAACTAGTATATCACCCGTGTTATGCACGAGATAAAATAATATATTATTTATTAAAAATACGATAATTATAATTAATTTTTTTATATTTTATCTCTCATAAATAAAATTATATATATATATAAATTTAAAGGTTTTATTTCAAATGTTCATTTACTATAATATATAGTATAAATAGATTAAAATTATTGTATTGACAATTAATAATTAAAATTATGCTCTTTTATAAAGAAAAATGACATAGTTCTAATACTTCATTATTTTAGAATAAAAATATATGAATTTTAAAAATTTATCATATTGGTTTTTGAAAAGGAAATAATTAAATAAATTTTAAAAACTTAATGTGTAAGAAATAATTATCGTAACATGTAAAACCACTAAAATCATAGTTAAACCAGCAAATCATTCAAATCAAAAATAGTTTAGCTTAATCAGTTATATCAAAAGACCAACCAGCTTACACAAAAATTAATTAATTAAAATTTTTAAATTTTATTTTATTAAAATTTAAACTATCACTAAATATGAAAAATAATCTATTAATTTAAATTTAAAATCGACACAATATAAATTTAAAATTATAATAATTTATCTCATAATTACCAGCTTACACAAAAATTAATTAATTAAAATTTTTAAATTTTATTTTATTAAAATTTAAACTATCACTAAATATGAAAAATAATCTATTAATTTAAATTTAAAATCGACACAATATAAATTTAAAATTATAATAATTTATCTCATAATCTATAAGTTTTAAATACAAATTTAAAATCATCATAATTATCTCATAATTTTTATATTACGGAGCAGTAAGAGTGATATTGAAACATATTGAATTGAAACATGCACAACACTACAATTATCAAAATTATCTCATAATTAATTAATTAAAAATTTAGTAATTAATTATTTTAAAATTATCATTTTTATTAATTAATTATAATTATCTTATAATTAATTAATTAAAATTTTTAAAATTTAAATTATATTGAATTGAAATATGCACAACACTATAATATTAAATGAGATGAGAGTATAAATTCACTTTGTATAAGTAAAATAACTGATTTTTTTCTTATTTTCCCGATGTGAGAGTATAAAATTCACTTTGAGAGTATAAATTTTTTTTCTTATTTTACTTTGTATAAGTAAAATAACTCATTGTCGCCGGAGACCCTTTCCCAATAACCCCTTCCTACCACCTGCGAAGGTGGATGACCACAACTAGATCCATGGCTTCTCACCACAATGTTACCGACCACCAAGCCGACCCTCCCAATTCAAACAACCATCACAGTATTTCACCGAGCTCACCAACAACATTAACCGCCTGGTCGAGCAAAACCAAGCCATACTATCCAGCAGCCCTATCCACCCAACTTGGAAGGCTTGCGACCCCCTCCCCCAGATATAAATCCGCCACCCCGGGCCCCGCATCCATCGGTCCCGGCACCAACTCCTGAAGGAGAGGCCAGTAGCGTCCAGCCCCCGTTGCCATCTGGTGGTGACAACATTTAACTCCGAGCTATGAAGCTCCAGCTCTAAGGAGTCATGCAGAACATACAGCATAAACCATCTACCACAGCCAACTCCCCATTCGTTGCCTCCATTAGGGACAAACCTTTACCCCCCAAGTTTAAGATGCCCACAATCGACTCTTTCGACGGTACATCGGACCCGGTCAATCACTTGGAGACCTACCAGACCCTCATGATCCTCCATGCATTCCCTGATGAAATCATGTGTCGTGCTTTCCCCGTAACACTCAAGGGGTCGGCTCGACTTTGGTTTAGTCAACTGCCAGCAGACTCTATCTCCACTTTCCAGCACCTTAGTGACTCCTTCCTCAGCCATTTCATCGGAGCCCAATGCCAGCGACGTCCGGCAACCCAACTCCTCAATATCCGTCAGACCGAGGAGGAGTCGTTGCGCAGTTTCGTTACCCGCTTCAACACCGAAGCCTTACAGGTAGCGGAAAACGATGACAAGGTCATCCTTACGCTTTTCATGGCCGGTCTACGGTCATCTGACTTCCTTTTCTCCCTCTTTAAAAACCCCCCGACCTCCATGGCAACCCTGCTCTCTAAAGCCCAAAAATACATGAACGCCGAAGATTCCCTAGCGGCCCAACAAGATCCTATAGCCAAAAACCCGACCCCCATAAAGAAAAGAAAGGACTCAGAAAGCAAAAACAGCCAGTGCACTCACCAAACACCTTAGTATACCGACCGACCACCCCGAGCCGACCGGTCGGCGTCAACCCGACCGCCCGGCCGGTTCGAAAGATACACACCCCTCAACTCCCCCATGGAACAAGTCTTGAACCAGATTCAGCGAGATTATCCCCTCAAATGGCCCCAACCGTCGCGGTCTCCTTCTAACCTGCGAGACCAGTCCAAATACTGCCGCTTCTACCAGGACCACGGCCATAACACCGAAGAGTGTGTTAACCTCAAAGACCAGGTCGAGGGCCTGATCCGTCAGGGACGTCTCAGTCAGTTCACGGAAGCTCGCCCCCAACAGAGGCAAAGGACTGAACCCATCAAAAACAACCGCCGGCGCACCCCTCCACGGTAACCAGCACAACCCAACCAAGGTCATGATTGCCCTCCACAGTAACCCCGGGCACAAGGTAACCCCGCCCTACTTGTTGGAAAAATCAGAGTTATTGCTGGCGGGCTTGCTTGTGGAGGACCATCCCGCTCGGCCCAGCGGGCAGAACTCAGAAAAATAAGGCAGGGCTCAGACAAAGAAGTTGCCACATTGGACCGCCCTTCCAAACAGCCCAAACAGTGGATGGAGCCCGTCACCTTCACGGAGGCCGACTGCATAGGCATCCATTACCCTCATGATGACCCTCTCGTCATCTCTGCCCTCCTCTCCAACTACAAAGTCAGACGGGTTCTCGTCGACAATGGCAGTTCTTCCGACATCATCTTTCTAAATTGCTTCCGCCAGCTCAAGATCGGGGAAAAAAGTTTGTCCCCTCTCCAAACCCTATTAGTTGGTTTCACTGGAGATCGAGTGACCTCCATCGGCTCCATCGACCTGCCCATCACAATCGGGGAATACCCACGGCAAACCACAAAGTTACTCACCTTCCTCGTCGTCGACTGCCCCTCTGCCTACAACATCATCCTTGGCCGCACCGCCTTAAATGCTTTCCAAGCTATCACATCCACTTTTCATGTTGCCGTCAAGTTCCCCACCGACCTGGGAGTCGGCACAGTAAGAGGAGAGCAGACCGTGGCCAGGGAATGTTACGTTGCCTCACTTAAAGAGGTCAAGCTAAAGGAGGCTATGATCATTGAAGGGCTCGACGTCAGAGATGAGGAAGAGCTGGTCAGAGGGGAACCAGTGGAAGAGATCATTGAGGTCCCCATCGACCCTACCAACCCAGCAAAAACTGCCAAAATCGGCAGCCAACTATCCTCCCAAGCAAAGGCCGACCTCATGGCCTCCTGATTGAGCACAACGACGTATTTGCTTGAACCCACTCCGACATGCCGAGTATTGGCCCCTCCTTCATAACTCATCGTCTCAGCATTGAGCCCCATTTCCGACCCTTCCACCAGAAGCAGTGCATCTTTCACCAAGAGCACAACACTCTTATCACCTCCGAAGTAGATAAGCTCCTTGAGGCACAGTTTATCAAAAATGTGGACTACCCCAGATGGCTGTCAAATGTGGTCTTGGTTCGTAAAAACAACAGTAAATGGTGACTTTGTGTTGACTACTCAGACCTCAACCGAGCCTACCCCAAAAACAGTTATCTCCTTCCTCGCATAGACCTGCTCGTTGACGCTACGGCCGGCCAACAAATGCTCAGCTTCATGGACGCTTTCTCTAGATACAACCAAATTCTGATGCACCCGTCTGACCGGGAGCATACCTCCTTCATCACCGACCGGGGGACCTATCATTATTGTGTCATGCCGTTTGGGTTAAAAAATGCTGGGGCCACTTACCAACGGTTGGTCAACGCCGTCTTTCATCATCAAATTGGCCGGAACATGGAAGTATATGTCGACGACATGCTAGTCAAGAGCAAGCTCTCCACTGATCATCTGGCCGACCTCCGAGAGACCTTCGGCACCCTACGAAAATATCAAATGAAGCTCAATCCGGAGAAATGCGCCTTCGGCGTGGGATCTGGGAAGTTCTTGGGTTTCATGGTCAGTCAGCTGGGCATCGAAGCTAACCCCAAAAAGATCAAAGCCTTAATTGAAATGCAGTCACCCAAAACGGTTAAGGAGGTTCAAAGGCTTATTAGCCGAGTTGCCGCCCTCAACCGTTTCATTTCCCGCGCAACGGACAAGTGCCTCCCCTTCTTCAAAGTTCTTCGACAAACTTTTGAGTGGACGACAGAATCCGAAGAGGCCTTTCAGCAGTTGAAACAGTGCATGGCCAACCCCCCTCCTTTCTCAGGCAATAACGGGCGAACCCCTCTTCCTCTATTTAGCCATATCAAACACTGCAGTCAGTGCAGCACTCATCAGGGAAGACAGCTCTGTCCAACGACCGGTCTACTACATCAGTTGGGCTCTCAGGAGAGCAGAGCAAAACTACCCATTGCTTGAAAAAATGGCCTTAGCCTTGGTCATAGCCTCAAGACGACTCCGACCTTACTTCCAGGCCCACCCCATTGTCGTCCGCACTGACCAACCATTGAAGAAAATAATGCAACAACCAGAGTTGTCTGGCCGACTTATGCAATGGTCAGTCGAGCTCAGCCAGTTTGACATCTCTTACAAACCCCGAATGGCGATCAAAGGCTAGGCTGTCGCCGATTTTATCCTGGAATTCACTAATCCCACTCCGACCACGGCCCCACCACCTCCGCGACCCCCAACTGAGGCAGAAGACCCCCACTCTTGGACCTTCAATGTCGACGGATCATCCTGCAAAGAAGGCAGTGGGGCTGGTCTTATCCTCATCACCCCCAATGGTGGTTACTTCAAATGTGCTCTCTGTTTCTTGTTCGACGCAAGCAATAATGAGGCCGAATATGAGGCATTGATAGCAGGTCTCCGCCTAGCCAGAGGCATTGGTGTTAGCCATATCTGTCACGACCCAAACCCGCCCCTATAGGTTTAGCATCGTAACCGCCCAGTAATCCTGGGATTACCGAAGGCCTCTGAGACAAATTAACATAATATTAGGGGCCAACAGAAGCAAATAACAAATATACAACATCCATTGAGTTGTGCAGACTTATATGAGACAGAAAAATTTTAAACTTTTTATATACACATATACACATCATCCCCACGTCATAATATGTATATACAGAACAGACAAAAAAGACTTAGCCCCCTTTTCAAAATACACAAGACTTGTTTAACCAAACAAGAAAACATAACTTAAACTTTAAATCACATAGCGATAATCACTTGACGTATCCAGAATCTTCACGAGAGGCACATGGGTTGGCTGACAAAACAAATTCTAGGCAGATGCCTCTAAACCTGGTCGCGTGCCTGATCACCTACATGCATAAATAATACAGTGAGCTAAAGCCTAGTGAATAATAACAGAGTAAAGGGGTTTCAATGAATGAGTCCGTACAGATTCAGAAATCATAATTCAGTTTCGTAACAAAATCATACTTTGCCCAGATCATATACAGAAATCATAAGTCATGCTTAAGTTAACGTGATGCATCCATTATTATTAACAGAACAGAACAGAACGTATACGCGTGAGGTTACGAATAACCAGTTCCATAAAGGAACCTCCGGATCCGAGTAATAGAACAGAAGCTGAGCCCCCGTGACAGGGCCTCCAGTACGGGTAACAGAGTGCAGACAGAAATAAGTTCCATAAAGGAACCTTCGATACCGGGTAACAGCCAATAGATATCACATGATGCTAAGGATGTCATGAATACATATCAGAAATTGGACAATCATTCATTGTACAGAACATATCATTTCATAAAATAGATCTTATTTTATCGGACAGAAAGTAGATACAGTTGAACATAACTTTATTAAGTTATTACTCACAGATAGCCGCAGAAGCAAATCAGACGGACTGGACATATCAGATAAATCAGGTAGACAATGGCGCGTGACCTACACAAACACATAACATATACACATTGAAATACAATATTACTCCCTTGATCAAACTTGACTTTCCTAGTCTTTTTCTGTCTAAATAGTTCGAAGTTCTACTATGCTTATTCTTTCTTATTCAAATAAATCGGGTTTTTATTTCACATATTCTTTCATTACTAAACCCTTCTTTTTCAAATAGATTGATCTTTTACTTGACTTCTTAAACAATTACCACTAGATCAATGATTAATTCTTCAACTAACTAATCTATGTTGATTGGTAGCTTATTAATCTTTATTGAGTCATAAATCATGTCTAGAATGCCTTGGAAAGAGATGAGAATAAAAATGTGAACTAAATGCAATTTTTCAAAATATGCTGAAAATGGGTCTTCGCTCGAGGGCCACTTTGGTCGCTCGAGCGGACTGTAAAATTTGAAAAACTACTGGGAGCTCGATTTTCACGCTCGAGCGAGACTTTCCTCGCTCGAGCGGACAACATAAATTCTGAAATTTCCAAAATTGTAATTGAAGTTCATATTTGATATTCAAAGCCTCAAAACATGTACTTTTGCTACACAAAAATGGAGAACCATTGTATGATTTAGTAAACACTTTCATTTAGAAAACATTCATTCAAAATCATGTTCCAATTGCCCAAATTTAGTTTTAATTCATCTTATTAATATCAACCCACAATTCTAAAATATAAATTAGACTTCCCAACCTCTTGAAATTCCAAGATGTATGTAAAAGTAAGACCCAATTTCATTATTAACAATAAAAATCAAACTTAACTAATGAATTACAAAATCAATTCCTTAGAATTTCAACTTAACTCAATTTATAACCAAAACTTAATTTATGATCATAAATGTTCCAAAATGTGTTTAAATTGAATAAAACTTTTAAGTTCAATTACATGCATGGATCAAACAAATTCATAATTTTCATAATAAAATCAAAACTTTTTCTTACATGAGGATTAATTCCAAATTTCCATAAATTTGATTCTTCTAAAGCTTTTCCTTTTTCTCTTCAAAATATGAGATTGAATTAATTCAAATTCTTCAAAATTCATGATGCATGTATAATTAGGGTATTAAACTTGTAAAATTTATTCATGCATATAACAATGAAGCTTAATTTCATGCAAAATCACAACATCAAACCCAAAATAATTAATTTCTAATTTATTTTCCACAACCATCCACATGCATGTAACCCATTTCAAATTAACTTCTATAATTTTGAATCTAATTCAATTTCATCACCCTTTTACTAATTCCTTTTAATTTACATGAAATTGAAGTTATATGACTCTTAGGAAAGTATTTGCATGTATGAAATTAAGATTAAAACTAACTAATTTTCTATATTCAAAATCAAATCATAATTTAATTCTTGAATTGCTCTAATTTAGATTTTTATCAATTTCCTTCATATCTAACCCAAATTTAAACTTATCAATCTTTTACACATGAATTAAATCTAAGACCTTGAAATTCTAACATCCATGCAAGGATGAGTTTCAATTTGTGAAGAATAATAGAAATCAAACTTGATAATATGGAGTGTCGTCGTGTATAGGCTGGACCGATCCAAGCTCCTCAGGCCCACTGGAAAACCTGCAAACAAGTTCAATCGGGAGACGGGGTAGTCCCCCGGCGAACCCTCCGGTGTGTGAATTAGTAAGGGTGATAGGCAAGACGTAGAGAGGGAGAGAGAGAGAGAGAGGGAGATAGAAAAACTTAACCTTCTTCTTGTCTTCGAGCTTTGCTTATATCCTCTGGTAATCATTTCGTTGTCTCAGCCGTTCTGACCTTCCCGTCGAAAGCTTGCGCCGTGGTTCGTCTTGTTCAGGGTGAGGGGGCGCCATCCCGGCTGAGTGGTGTTGTCGCAATAAATGCGGTGATGGGTTGCATTAATGGTGATGTGCTTGTGGCAATAACTTTGCAGATCTTTGTCTGCTGACATGGCCTGTTCCGCGCCTGCCACGTGTCCGGGCATCATTGGCCTTCCCTGCTCAGTTGGCTTCCAGTTGTACCGGGTTTCAGTGACCGGGTTGCGTAATGGGGTCTAGACGGTGGGCTTGGGTTTATCCATGGTGGGCCGTGGTCCTTGTGGGCCTATCCCTGTCAGGAGTCCCCCATTCCCGAGTGCAGCTTTAGTCCAACGAAGGGAATAATGATAAGGAGGATGGTGGACGAGGCCGAGCAGGGGGGGTGACCGAGCGGACGGGGACGACCGCAAGGGTGACCGAGCGGACGGGGACGACCGCAAGGGTGACCGAGTGGGCGAGGCCGACCGCACGGGTGACCGAGTGGGTGAAGCCGACCGCAAGGGTGACCGAGTGGGCGAGGCTGACCGCAAGGGTAACCGGGTGGGCGAGGCCGACCGCAAGGGTGACCGAGTGGGCGAGGCCGGCCGCAAGGGTGACCGAGTGGGCGAGGCCGACCGCAAGGGTAACCGAGGGGGCGAGGCCGACCGCAAGGGTGACCGAGTGGGTGAAGCCGACCGCAAGGGTGACCGAGTGGGCGAGGGTGACCGAGTGGGCGAGGCTGACCGCAAGGGTAACCGGGTGGGCGAGGCCGACCGCAAGGGTGACCGAGTGGGCGAGGCCGGCCGCAAGGGTGACCGAGTGGGCGAGGCCGACCGCAAGGGTAACCGAGGGGGCGAGGCCGACCGCAAGGGTGACCGAGTGGGTGAAGCCGACCGCAAGGGTGACCGAGTGAGCGAGGCTGACCGCAAGGGTAACCGGGTGGGCGAGGCCGACCGCAAGGGTGACCGAGTGGGCGAGGCCGGCCGCAAGGGTGACCGAGTGGGCGAGGCCGACCGCAAGGGTAACCGAGGGGGCGAGGCCGACCGCAAGGGTGACCGAGTGGGCGAGGCCGACCGCAAGGGTGACCGAGTGGGCGGGCACGGGGCTCGAGAGGCGGCGTGTCACGTGGTGATGTGAAGTGGAGAAGACAAGGTGAGGGCAGAAGTCAGTGCATCTGGGCCATACACGTGTCAGGATTTCGGGGGAGGGGAAACGTCAAGCGTTGGATTAGGAGTGAAGCGTCAGGGGATTATTATGGGCATTGATGAGACAGTTTTGGCGGATGATTTGAAAGGTTTTCAAACTGGCGAAAATTAACTGGGACCCTTGGAATACGGGTAAACCGTGGGGATTTGGTATCATTCGATTTACTTACCTGTTTTCAAGAACCCAAAACATTCCAAGTATCACACCATTTGTTGCGCGCGATACACCATTAGAGCATTTCTTCGACTTCCTAGTGCCTGCTGCAGAAGCGATCCGCAGACATACTCTAGAGATGGCGCGTGAAGGGGACGTGAACGTGAGGGTGGATCCTCTGGGAGACGACGATGCGGAGGAATTAGCCGCACAATACATGACGGAGAAGGTGGGGGAACCAGCGAGGCGTGTCCATGATTCCACCGTGGTAGTCGCGGCCCAGCCCATCAGCCAGGTGGAACCAGACCACTGGCATTCGAGGGCCGACAGATCCCTAATTACGGCGGCGGAGTTGGAGGCTATCCGTGAGAAGTACCAAATTCCGGTGGAAGTGGGATTACAGGTGCCAGAATCGGCGGAGAGGCCGTCTGACGTCAAGGTGGGGGCGTTCTCCCTCTACGAGGAAGCTCTGAAAGGGGGGTTGAGGTTGCCTCTGCCGCAAATCGTGGTAGATGTGCTCAATCACCTGGAGATAGCACCAGGGCAACTGATGCCCAATGCATGGAAAATCCTGCTGGCCTGCGCAAGTGCTTGGCCGAAGGCGAGCGGAGGGGTGGCAATGACGGTGGAGGAGTTCTTTGGATGTTACAAGGCTGCAGGCCAGCAGGAGACTTGGGTCACCCTCCAGGCGTTGGCAGGGAAGGGTTTGGTGGCTGGTTTACCGACGTCCATCAAAGGTTGGAGGCCGCGGTGGTTCTATGTGTCCATCGCTGGGGGGGTTGGTGTGCGCACTGCGTGGAAGGTGCCAACCAAGTATGCAGAGCTGAAGTTGGGGGCGGCGGCGGAGGAACGGGTAAAGAAAGTGAAGGAGTGGAGGGAAAAGGAGAAGGTGAAGTGGGACGAGTTGGTGCAGCCGTCGGCGCTATTTCAGGCGGGGCTGGGCCCGCGACCGATCGGGGGGGACCTCGACCGATCGGAGTTGGAGGCCAGAAGGAAGGCACAGGAAGCGGAGGACCAGGCCGCTATGGTGAAGGCTCAGAAATTCAAAGAGGCTCAGGATGATCGACCACCGCAGCCGCTTGCGGGGGAGAGGATTCGACCTCGTCCCAAGCCCCTGGGGGAGAAAGATCTGAGCGCATTTGAGCCGCGGAAGCTCCCTGTGGATCCTGTGAAGGAGAAGGCCAGGAAGGAGGCAAAGAGACTGAGGAGGAAGAAGAGAAGTGCCCCAGAGGGGGCTGCAGAGGAGCCTGGGCCTAAGAAGATGAAGGAGGCCCCGATGGCGGAGGAGGCCCCGGTTGCAGAGGGGACTGCAGAAAGGGAGGTCGTCGCAGAGGTGGTGGACGTGTCCTCTCAAATTAGGGATGTTGTGCCAATGAGGGCTGCGATCAGGATGGGGGTGGGGACCAGGGATCCTGAGCAAAGGGCGGAAGAGCGACCCCAAGGGGGTCCTGAACAAAGGTTGGAGGAGCGACCCCAAGGGGGTCCTGCGCCAAAGGAAAGGGGGGTCGGTCTGAGCACCACTATCTACCATGCGCGGGCTGTGGCTGGGAAACTTGAGGGAGATGGAGGCCCAGCTAAGGCGGTGGCAGATCGGTTGGTGAAGGTGGTGGAGGAGTCGGCATTGCGCTCGGCCGCTGGATTTAGCGAGGCGGACCTGTTCAGGGGGCTGTGCTCCGCCCAGATGGAGGTAACTACCCTGGCAGGGGCCTTGCTGAGGAAGGCTGCGGCGTCCAAGATTAAAGCTGAAGAGGCCAAGGCAGACCTCACCAAGCTGAAGGAGGAGAGTGCTTCATGGAAGACCGCCCACACGGAGCTGCCATCTGTCAAGTCGGGGTTAGAGGACGCACGCCACAGGGTTGTGTCGCTCGAGTTCCAGTTGACTGGTGAGCAGAAGAAGTTAGAGGAGGCCAAGAAGGCTCACGATGTGGCGGTTGAGCGGCATGAGGAGGCCATGAATAATAACGAGGATCTTGTCAGACAGAGAGACGAGGCAGATGCTAAGGTGGAGGCTCTGCAGAAGGCGTTGGAGGATGAGTTGGCCAAAGCAGAGGAGGAGAAGGTGAAACTGAGGAGGGAGTTGGAAGTGGAGGGTGAGAAGGCGAGGGCGGAGAGGGAGGGCCTAAGGAAGGAGGCGGAGGAGGAGAAGATGAAGTTGATTGCTGAGGGGGAGGCCTGGAAGAGGGAGCTAGAGGCTGAAAGGGCCAAGGCTGCAGCTGAGAAGGAGGCCCTACAGAAAGAGCTGGACGAAGAGAAGGCGAAAGCGGCCTCAGAAAGGGCAGCCTAACCTGATCTTTGTGTTGCGGCTGTTACCCAATTCAAAGGGTCTCCTGAGTTCCAGATGGCAATTGACGCAGCAGTTGCCAGCAGCTTGGCAAGGGAAGAGTCTGGGGGGGCTGGCTCATCACGGATGACGGCTAAAGGAAGACCTGAATCTGAAGTTATAGAGAGCTTCCAACGATCAGATTTTTATAAGCATGAAATGGCAGAGTTCTGGGACAGCGGCTGGAGAATGTTCAAGCGCAAGGCTGAAGAGCTGTTCCCCGAGCTTGACTTCAGCAGGGTGGTGGTTGAAGAGGATGATGTGGTCCAGTCCCCCCTGGACGAGGGGATAGAAGAAGCAGATCTTATCTCCAGTGAGGAGGAGGAGTGATCTGGAGGATAGGTGTACTTGGGAGTTTTTGTTTGTTTGTTTTGTTTTTTTTTTTTTTTTTTTTTTTTTTTTTTTGGAAGGTATGTAAGTAATTTGTACACACATTTTTGAATGAATAAAATGGCAGTTATGGTTCGAATTGATGATTCCAGCGTATTTCCCCTTGTGTTGGTCTGGCCTTTGTTTGTTTTTCTTGTGATTATTTTGTGCACTGATGTTTTCAGCAAAGACTTGTGCCAGGCAGTAGGGCAAGGTGAAACTAAAGTCATACCAAAATGCAAGCCAGAATAGGATGATGAATGATCCAATACAGAGTGAAATAGCAAATTTGTTTAAGTGTGGGGGGAATCTGGGAAGTAATGTTTCAAGTTGAATGAGCGTGGAAGTAGACTAAAACGTAATGTTGAAGATGTGATGTGCGAATGAAATATGGGAGAGCATCTTTAAAATATTGACTAAGTGTCAAATTACCTTGAAAGAGTAGACCGAAATGTAATGTTGAAGATGTGATTGGCAAATGAAATATGGGAGGACATCTTTAAAATATGACTAAGTGTCAAATTATTTTGAAATTGTGGTTAAGCGTCAGATCATGATTGAGTGTTGTGCTTTACGAGTTTTCATTCATAGGTCTGACTGGAGCGTGTAGAAATGCTCAGGTCTGGTTCTGACTGCGGCTGTTGAGGTTTTGAGGGGTGCTCAGTGCTCGGTCTGGCTGAGGCTTTTGTACGTGCTCAGGTCGGACTGAGGCTTTTGTACGTGCTCAGGTCGGACTGAGGCTTTTGGAGGTGCTCAGGTCGGACTGAGGCTTTTGAAAGTGCTCAGGTCGGACTGAGGCTTTTGGAAGTGCTCAGGTCGGACTGAGGCTTTTGAAGGTGCTCAGGTCGGACTGAGGCTTTTGAAAGTGCTCAGGTCTGGCTGGGGCTTTTGAAAGTGCTCAGGTCTGGCTGAGGCTTTTGAAAGTGCTCAGGTCAGACTGAGGCTTTTGAAAGTGCTCAGGTCGGACTGAGGCTTTTGAAAGTGCTCAGGTCGGACTGAGGCTTCTGAAAGTGCTCAGGTCGGACTGAGGCTTTTGAAAGTGCTCAGGTCGGACTGAGGCTTTTGGAGGTGCTCAGGTCAGACTGAGGCTTTTGAAAGTGCTCAGGTCGGACTGAGGCTTTTGGAAGTGCTCAGGTCGGACTGAGGCTTTTGAAAGTGCTCAGGTCTGGCTGAGGCTTTTGAAGGTGGCGCTGCAAATAAAAATTTCAAGAAAACTACATTCAAACAGTTGAATTATAGCAAGTGGGAACTGCCAGTCGATATCTGTATTATGTATTAAAAAGGAAAGTACAACAATTTTAACAATACAAAAGCAAGGATTCATTGATAGTAACGCTTCAGATGTTCAGCATTCCAAGGATGGGTAAGGTCTCGGCCATCCATATCTTGAAGTCGATAGGTGCCTGGCCGCGGGCGGGCCTTCACCACGTAGGGGCCCTCCCATTTGGCTGCCAATTTGCCCTCGGTTGGATTCTTGGTGGCAAGAGTTGCTTCTCTCAAGACAAGGTCGCCAGGAGAGAACTCCCGTGGTCGGACTCTGCGGTTATAGTGTGTTCTCATTTTCTGCTGATACGAAGCCAATCTGACAGCGGCAGTCTCTCTGAGCTCCTCGATGAGATCCAGGTCTGCTCGACGGAGTTCTTCGGCTGAGGAGAGATCTGGATGTAAGATCCTGGGGGTGGGCAGACCGACTTCCACAGGAATGACCGCCTCGGCGCCATATGTTAAACGAAAAGGGGTCTCCCCAGTGGGAGTCCGGGCAGTGGTTCGGTAAGCCCAGAGTACATGTGGTAGTTCCTCAGCCCAAAGGCCTTTAGCAGCTTCGAGCTTAGTTTTGATGATCTTCAGGAGAGAGCGGTTGGTGACCTCAACCTGGCCATTTGCTTGGGGATGACCGGGGGAAGAGAAGCATGGTTGAATGTGGAGGTCTGCACAAAATTTCCTGTATTTAGCATTGTCGAACTGTTTGCCGTTGTCTGAGATGATGGCCTGAGGGATGCCAAATCTGCAGACAATTGATTGCCAGATAAACTTGGTGGTGTTCCGCTCGGTGATTGTGGCGAGGGGTTCTGCCTCGACCCACTTGGTGAAGTAATCAATGGCGACAATTGCGAACTTGGTCTGGCCTCGACCAGTGGGAAGTGGACCAACCAGGTCGATACCCCATTTGGCGAACGGGTAAGGGCTACAGAGATTGATCAGCTCAGTGGGAGGAGCATGGGGGATGTTGGCGAAGCGCTGACACTTGTCGCATTTCAGCACGAAATCAGAGGCATCTTTGTTGAGGGTCGGCCAGAAGTAGCCTGTACGGAGTACTTTGAGTGCGAGAGACCTGCCACCCGAATGATTGCCACAGATTCCTTCATGGATCTCTTGCATTACATAGGTTGCTTGGGCGGGGCTGAGACACCGCAGGTACGGTCGTGAGAAACCGCGCTTGTAAAGGAGGCCGTCGACCAGAATGTAGTTAGCTGACCGAGCTCTGACCTTGGCAGCCTGCTGTTGGTCATCTGGGAGTTCACCAGTGGTCAAGAAGAGGAAGATGTCGGATGCCCAAGGGATGGGTTCCGTCTGGAGGAACTGGACTTCTTGCGGGTCGGGTGAGATGGCCGGGTGAGTCAGGTATTCGAGGCGAACTCCATGGCTGAGGTCGGATTGGTCGGCGGAGGCCAGCTGGGCCATCTCATCTGCTTTGGAGTTTTCCGCCCGAGGTATGTGTCTGATATGGAAAGTGTTGAAGAGGCGGACAAGGGTGAGCGCCATGTCCCTGTAAGTCTGCATTGTGGTATCCTTGGCATCGAATTCACCGGTGATCTGACCGACGATGAGTTGGGAGTCACTGAATACGCGGATGTGGCTAACACCAATATCTTTGGCTAAACGGAGTCCCGCTACCAGTGCTTCGTACTCGGCCTCATTGTTGCTGGCCGCAAACAAGAGGCGGAGGGCACATTTGAAATAGCCCCCTTCAGGGGATGTGAGGATGAGGCCAGCCCCGCTTCCTTCCCTGCGAGACGAGCCGTCGACATTGAGTGTCCAACAATGAGGATCTTCGGGTTCTGGGGGAGTTGTTGGGGGTGCTGGATTTGTGGTTGGGACTGGATTGGTGAATTCCAAAATGAAGTCGGCTACGGCTTGGCCTTTGATTGCTGTCCGGGGGCGATAAGTGATGTCAAACTGGCTTAGTTCTACTGACCACTGCATTAGTCTTCCTGAGAGCTCGGGTTGCTGCATGACTTTCTTCAGGGGCTGGTCGGTGAGAACTACTATGGAATGGGCTTGGAAGTAGGGGCGGAGTCGTCTGGAGGCGGTGACCAGGGCCAGGGACAGCTTTTCTAATAGGGGGTAGTTCTGCTCCGCTCCCCTGAGGGCTCGGCTAATGTAGTAGACCGGCCGTTGGACTGAGCCGTCCTCCCTGACGAGTGCTGCACTGATGGCAGTGCTGGATACTGCTAGGTAGAGGAAGAGGGGCTCGCCGGTAATTGCCTGTGAGAGGAGGGGAGGATTGGCCATACACTGTTTTAACTGTTGAAAGGCTGCTTCTGATTCAGTTGTCCACTCAAAAGTCTGCCGCAGGACTTTGAAAAATGGCAGGCACTTATCCGTTGCGCGGGAGATGAAGCGGTTGAGGGCTGCCACTCTGCCGGTGAGCCTTTGGACCTCTTTAACGGTTTTGGGTGACTGCATCTCGACCAAGGCCTTGATCTTCTCTGGGTTGGCCTCGATGCCGCGCTGACTGACCATGAAACCTAGGAATTTGCCAGATCCCACGCCGAAGGCGCACTTTTCTGGGTTGAGTTTCATCTGATATTTGCGAAGGGTGGCAAAGGTCTCTCGTTGGTCGGTGAGGTGGTCAGCAGAGAGTTTGCTCTTGACCAGCATGTCATCCACATACACTTCCATGTTCCGTCCGATCTGATGGTGGAAGACTGTATTGACCAAACGTTGGTAGGTGGCCCCAGCATTCTTTAGTCCGAACGGCATGACACGGTAGTGGTAGGTCCCCCGGTCAGTGATGAAGGATGTGTGTTCCTGGTCGGGTGAGTGCATCACAATTTGGTTGTAGCCTGAAAAAGCATCCATGAAGCTAAGCATTTGATAACCGGCCGTGGCGTCGACCAGTAGATCAATGCGGGGGAGAGGATAGCCATCTTTGGGACAAGCTCGGTTCAAGTCGGAGTAATCGACGCAGAGACGCCACTTGCCATTGTTTTTGCGGACCAGGACCACGTTGGACAACCACTTAGGATAATCCACATTGCGAATAAACTGGGCCTCGAGGAGTTTGTCAACCTCTGCAGCTATGAGATTGTTGCGCTCTGGATGGAAAATACGCTGCCTTTGTCGGTAAGGTCGGAAATGAGGTTCGATGCTGAGGCGGTGAGTTATGAAAGAGGGGTCAATGCCTGGCATGTCTGCATGGGTCCAAGCAAAGACGTCTCTGTGCTCGGTCAGGAGGGCGGTGAGGTCGGCCTTTGCTTTGGGAGGCAGTTGACTACCGATTTTGGCTGTTCTGAGTGGGTTGGTGGGGTCGATGTTAACTTCAACGAGTTCCTCCACAGGTTCGCCTCTGATTAATTCGTCCTCATCTCGGACGTCAAGTCCT
Source organism: Camellia granthamiana (assembly GCA_036172215.1). Taxonomy (NCBI): domain Eukaryota; kingdom Viridiplantae; phylum Streptophyta; class Magnoliopsida; order Ericales; family Theaceae; genus Camellia; species Camellia granthamiana. The sequence continues at coordinate 57,738,606 of CM069909.1, read as the reverse complement.
TCAATGATCATCGCCTCCTTCAACTTAACTTCTTTGAGGGAGGCCACATAACATTCTCTAGCGACGGTCTGTTCTCCCCTGACAGTTCCGACCCCGAGATCGGTAGGGAACTTGAGGGCAAGATGATAGGTGGATGTGATGGCTTGGAAGGCGTTGAGGGCAGTGCGGCCGAGGATGATGTTGTAGGCAGATGGGCAATCAACCACCAGGAAGGTGAGCAACTTTGTGGTTTGCCGTGGGTACTCTCCAATGGTGATGGGGAGATCAATGGAGCCGACAGAGGTCACTCGGTCACCAGTGAAACCAACCAAGGGGGTTTGGAGTGGAGATAGGCTTTCCTCCCCGAGTTTCAGTTGGCGGAAGCAGTTGAGGAAGATGATGTCCGAAGAGCTACCATTGTCGATGAGAACTCGTCTGACTTTATAATTGGAGACAACGGTGGAGATGACGAGGGGATCATCGTGAGGATAACGGATGCCAGTGCAGTCGGTGTCCGTGAAGGTAATGGGCTCTGTCCACTGCTTGGGTTGTTTGAGGGGCCGGTCGACTGTAGCGACTGCTTTGTCTGAACCCTGTCGTACTTTTCTGAGCTCTGCCCTCTGAGCCGAGCGGGATGGCCCCCCACAGGCGAGACCACCTGAAATAACTCTGATTTCGCCGACTGGTGGAGGTGGATTGCCTTGAGGCCGAGGTTGTTGGGGGGGTCGGTCATGCCCCTGGTCTGGTTGAGCTGGCCGGCGTGGGGGGGTGTGTCTGCAATTGTCTCTGTGGGGCTCGGTCCTTTGTCTCTGTTGGGGGCGGGCGTCTGTGAAGCGGCTTAGACGCCCCTGGCGAATGAGGGTCTCCACCTGGTCTTTGAGGCTGATGCAGTCGTCGGTGTTATGGCCATGATCCTGGTGGAAACGGCAATATTTGGACTGGTCTTTACGGTTGGAAGGGTTCCGTGGAGGAAGAGGCCACTTGAGGGGGTAGTCCCGTTGGATCTGGTTAAGAACTTGTTCCATGGGAGTATTGAGGGGGGTATATTGCTCGAACCGACCGGGGGGTCTGGTTGGGGCTGACCGGTCGGCGCGAGGGGGTCGGTCGGCATAGCGGGATGTTTGGTTATGATGCCGGGCGTTACTGGGTTCTTGGTCTTTCCTCTTTTCTCTGGGGGCCAGATATTTAGTCGTGGAGTCTTGCCGAGCGGCTAGAGAATCCTCGGCGTTCATGTACTTTTGGGCTTTGGAGAGCAAGGCTGCCATGGATGTCGGGGGGTTCTTGGAGAGGGAGAAGAGGAAATCGGATGACCGCAGACCAGCCATGAAGGCTGTGAGGATGACTTTATCGTCATTTTCAGCAACTTGTAAGGCTTCGGTGTTGAAGCGAGTGACGAAGCTGCGCAGTGACTCCCCCTCGGTCTGACGGATGTTGAGGAGTTGGGTCGCCGGACGTCGCTGGCGTTGGGCCCCGATGAAGTGGTTCAGGAAGGAGTCGCTGAGGTGTTGGAATGTGGAGACCGAATCCGGTGGCAACTGGCTGAACCATAGCCGGGCCGACCCCTTCAGTGTCACGGGAAAGGCTCGGCACATGATCTCGTCAGGGAAAGCATGGAGGATCATGAGGGTACGGTAGGTCTCCAGGTGGTCGACGGGGTCGGTCGTTCCGTCAAAGGGGTCGATGGTGGGCATTTTGAACTTGGCGGGTAGGGGTTTGTCTCGGATGGAGGCGACAAATGGGGAGTTTGCTGTGGTGGAGGGCTTATGTTGGATGTTCTGCATAACCCCTTGGAGCTGGAGTTTCATGGCTCGGAGTTCGGCGTCCCAAAGGGGGATGTTGTCGCCGCCAGAGGGAGACAGATGTTGGACGCTGCTAGCTTCTCCCTCTGGAGCTGGAGCTATGACTGATGGACGTGGGGGTGGAGGAGGCGGATGTATATGTGAGTGAGGGAGTTGCAACCCCCCCGAGTTGGGAGGATTGGGTTGTGGAACGGTATGGCCTGGAACTTGTTCTGGATGGGGTGGAATATCTGGAGGTGGAGGTATAGGGAGGTTTCTTTGTAGCAGAGCATTGATTAGGGCTTGGTTTTGTTCGGCCATACGGTTGATGCTGTTGGTGAGCTCGGTGAAGTACTGTGGTGGATTGTTTGGGTTGGGAGGGTCGGTTTGGTGGTCGGTAGCATTATGGTGGGAAGCCATGGATCTAGTCGTGACCATACACTTGACGGATGAGGTGAGAAGGTTACTGGAACAGGGTCTCCGGCGGCAATGAACACAACTGGCGCACGGACAAACCGGGTTCCCACAGACGGCGCCAACTGATAATACGGAGTGTCGTCGTGTATAGGCTGGACCGATCCAAGCTCCTCAGGCCCACTGGAAAACCTGCAAACAAGTTCAATCGGGAGACGGGGTAATCCCCCGGTGAACCCTCCGGTGTGTGAATTAGTAAGGGTGATAGGCAAGACGTAGAGAGGGAGAGAGAGAGAGAGAGGGAGATAGAAAAACTTAACCTTCTTCTTGTCTTCGAGCTTTGCTTATATCCTCTGGTAATCATTTCGTTGTCTCAGCCGTTCTGACCTTCCCGCCGAAAGCTTGCGCCGTGGTTCGTCTTGTTCAGGGTGAGGGGGCGCCATCCCGGCTGAGTGGTGTTGTCGCAATAAATGCGGTGATGGGTTGCATTAATGGTGATGTGCTTGTGGCAATAACTTTGCAGATCTTTGTCTGCTGACATGGCCTGTTCCGCGCCTGCCACGTGTCCGGGCATCATTGGCCTTCCCTGCTCAGTTGGCTTCCAGTTGTACCGGGTTTCAGTGACCGGGTTGCGTAATGGGGTCTAGACGGTGGGCTTGGGTTTATCCATGGTGGGCCGTGGTCCTTGTGGGCCTATCCCTGTCAAAACTCTAACTAATTAATTTCCAAATATATTTCCATGATCTTAACACATAATTCAAAATTTCTTCATCTTCTTACTAATTCCTATTAATTGCATGATTTTGAGTCCAATTCCATCTTTAATTTCAAGTGTGATACAAGGATTTTAAGACAATCAAGGTTAAAATCCTTACCTTTAACCTCCCATGGCTGAATTTCTTATTAATTCCCTCAGTCCTCACCTTTATCTTCATTTAGATCTCATAGACTCATTTCTCCAAAGTTCTCCCAGCATAAGAGTTGGACCTCTCTCTCTCACTCTCTCTCTCTCGGCTCTTCTCTCTCTCTGCCGTGCGTTTCTCTAGCCAGCGCACATACATCCCTTTTTTTTTCTTTTTGATTTCCTTTCTATCTTCTTCTTTAACTCTATGGTTTGAACTCCTTGAGCCCAGATGAACATTACATTCTTTTTCCTTTATTTCATATACACGTGCACATAATTGGAAGGCTCTAGAATTAGCCTTTCTTATACTAATTTATGTGTTAACTTAATTAACTTCACTTAGTCTTAATTAATTATAATTAATACAAAATCTTAATAATTTCAATTAGCACATAATCTAATCAATTGTAACTAATTACAAATCCCACATAATTTAATTAGTCTAATTGGTTCCGATTAAGGTCCAATTAATAAAATCTAATTTGTTTACCGTTCTGAATCAGATTTTTAATCAATTCCCTGAAAGGCTCCAAAAATTAAATTAAACTTATTATCGCTATCAATTTTGATTTCTTAAACCATTTAGGTCTTCAATTTCTAATCAGATTTCAAATTTCTGTAAATTAAGTTACATATTCAAATTGGACATCTCATAATTAAATTAAATTTATAATAACCACAATTCTCAATCCTCATGACTTAATCAACTCCAATTAGGACCTATTTAATCAAATCCCAATTTTACTAAACTGAATCGAATATTTAATTAAACTCTCAAAAGGGTCCGTAATTAAAATTAAATTGATTCAACTTCTTAACTTCACTTCCTTAAGCCATTTGGACCCTTAATTTCTAATTCTAAAATAAATCTTCAATGGGATCATATACGAGTCATATCTTACAATTCTTATAAATCTCAAATTAAATTATAATACTCGGCAATTAAATTTCAAATCCTCTAAATTAATCAAGTACTAATCATTATACGTGATGGGGTCGTTACAATATCCAAGTGTTCAGCGATTCCCAGCTCATTGTTGGACAAATCACGGGGAAATTCGATGCCAAGGAAGACACAATGCAGGCTTACAGAGACATTGCACTCCCCCTTGCTCGCCTCTTTAACACTTTCCATATCAAGCACATCCCGCAAACAGAAAACTCCAAGGCAGATGAGATGGCTCAATTAGCTTCTGCCGACCAGTCAGACCTCAGCCACGGTGTCCGCCTTGAGTACCTGGCCCACCCCGCCATTTCCCCAAACCAGTAGCAAGTCCACTTCCTCTAAGATGAACCTATTCCATGGGCGGCCGACATCTTTCTATTTCTGACAACGGGGGAACTGCCAGACGACAAACAGCAGGCCGCCAAAGTAAGGGCCCGGTTGTCCAACTACATTCTTATCAGTGATCTCTTGTACAAACGTGGCTTTTCACGCCCATACCTGCGATGCCTCAATCCTGCTCAAGCGACCTACGTGATGAGAGAAGTCCATGAGGGTGTATGTGGCAACCATTCGGGGGGCCAGGTCACTAGCACATAAAATACTCTGCACTGGTTACTTCTGGCCTACTCTCAGCCAAGATGCCGCCGAATTCGTGCTCAAATGTGATAAATGTCAACGTTTTACCAACATCCCCTATGCTCCTCCTACAGAATTGATGACACTTTGCAGTCCTTACCCATTCGCCAAATGGGAGATCGACCTAGTTGGCCCATTGCCCACTGGACGAGGCCAAACCAAATTCGCAATCATCGCCATTGATTACTTCACTAAATGGGTGGAGGCGGAACCCCTTGCCACAATTACCGAGCGGAACACAACCAAATTCATCTGGTAGTCGATCGTGTGCCGATTTGGCATCCCTCAAGCCATCGTCTCCGACAACGGCAAACAATTTAACAATGCCAAGTTCAGGAAATTCTGTGCAGAACTTTAAATCCAGCCATGTTTCTCTTCCCCAGGTCATCCCCAAGCCAACGGCCAAGTAGAGATTACCAACCGTTCTCTTCTGAAGATCATCAAAACTAAGCTGGAAGCTGCTAAGGGACTCTGGGCTGAGGAATTACCAAATATACTCCAGGCCTACCGCACTACCGCTCGAACCCCCACTAGGGAGACCCCTTTCCACTTAACATACGGCGCTGAGGCGGTCATCCCAGTGGAAATCGGTCTACTTACACCGAGGGTTCTACACTCGAATCCAGAACTAACCGAAGAGCTACGTCGGGCAGACCTAGACCTAATTGAAGAGCTCCGAGAGACCACTGCTGTCAGGCGGGCCTCATACCAACAGAGAATGAGAACACACTACAACCACAAAGTCCAACCGAAGGAGTTCGCCGTGGGGGACCTTGTTCTGCGCGAAACAACCCTTGCCACCAAAAATCCGACCGAGGGCAAGCTGGCAGCCAAGTGGGAGGGACCTCACATTGTTAAAGCCAGACCTCGTCCGGGTACTTACCGACTTCAGGACATGGAGGGCCGAGACCTCCCCCATCCATGGAATGCCGAGCACTTGAAGCGTTATTTTCAATAAAAGTTCGATTCTTGTATTAATTTTTTGCTGTATTTCCTTTTTGACAACCTACGCACTTGAATGTTCTTACTCTCTTCTCATATGATGTAAATCTCTGATCAAATGAGCTACACTTTAATGACAAACAATCTTATTTCTCAGTTAATCTTGTGGCATTCCCATAACATCCTGATTGCAGCACTCAGCCAGACTGAGTTACTTAAAGCCTCAGCCAAACTGAGCACGAAAGGCTCAACTAGACTGAATTACTCAAAGCCTCAGCCAGACTGAGCACGAAGGGCTCAGCCAGACTGAGTTACTCAAAGCCTCAGCCAGACTGAGCACGAAAGGCTCAACCAGACTGAGTTACTGAAAGCCTCAGCCAGACTGAGCACGAAAGGCTCAGCCAGACTGAGTTACTCAAAGCCTCAGCCAGACTGAGCACGAAGGGCTCAGCCAGACTGAGTTACTTAAAGCCTCAGCCAGACTGAGCACGAAGGACTCAGCCAGACCAAATTACTTAAAGCCTCAGCCGGCCTGAGCACAAAGAGCTCAGCCAGACTGGGTTAATTATGGCTCAAGCATTCTTACCATTTCATGTTTGTAGCATAGTTGCCATACTTGGTCAAGTTCCAGGTCAATGCATTCACACCTCTTAACATTCTTTACATTTTTTAACTTTCATTTGCCAACGGTTTAATATTTCAAGACTGTCACATTTTGAGACCTTTTCACTCTCACATTTTCTCAACACTTTGACCACATGACTTAACACTTCAAGATTCTCATATTTTAACTCTCATATTTTCACTCTCATATTTTAAGAATAACCATTCTCATTCTTTTCAAATTTACAAAAATAAAGGCCACAGTGTGACAAACACAACTCAGAATTTTATTTCTTCACAGACTTACAGATAAGTTTACTACAGAAGTTACATGCCCAACAAAAAAAGAGAGAGACAGAAAAACTACCACAAACAACGTAACAACAAAATTTTTATTTATTTATTTACAAACGAAGTACAAGAATTTTACATTCTTCATTCGTCCTCACTCGAAACAAGATCTTCTTCGCCAACTCCTTCATCTAAAGGGGGTCTGGGCCACATCGTTTTCCTCTACTCTAACATTGTTGAAGTCCAAGTCTGGGAACAGCTCTTCAGCCTTTCGCTTGAACGTTTTCCAGCCACTGTCCCAGAACTCAGCCATCTCATGTTTGTAGAAGTCCGACCGCTGGAAGTTCTAAATCACTTCTTCTTCACTCCTGCTCCCAGCGGTCGCTTCCGATGGACCAGCCCCCCCAGACCCCTCTCTTGCCAAGCTATTGGCGATTGCGGCATCAATAGCCATCTGAAAGTCGGCGGACCCCTTGAATTGTTCTACCGCTGCAACGCACAGGTCGGGGTACGCCGTCCTCTCAGATGCTAGCTTGCTCTTTTCTTTCTCCAAGGCCTTCTCCAGCCCTGCCTTCTCCGCCGCCGCCGCCTTGGCGCGCTCGTCTGCCAACTCCTTCTCTAACCCAGCGATCTTCGAATCTGCTTCTTCTTTTTCCTTGATCGACTGGGCCCACAGACCCTCGTTGCAAGTCATGGCCTTATCCCACCGTTCGTTGGCGACGGTGCAGGCCTTCTGCGCCTCTTCCAGTTTCTTCTGCTCGCTCCCCAATTGGAACTCAAGCGATACCGCCTTACGGCGATCCGTTTCCAGCTCTAACTTGGTTGGGAGCAGCTCAACATTGGCTCAGTCGGCTGAATAGCCCTGCACCATCGCCAACACTTCCATCTTTTTGGCTATTTGGGCTCTTCCAACCCCCTAGCACACACGCTCCGTGCGGTCCTTCTCCACCCCGCAGTTTCCCTCCTCAAACTTTCTAATTGGGCCTTCGCCTCCTTCAACTTTACCTTCAGTGGCCCCACTTCACCTTTGGCAGCCGCAGCCTTTCTCAGTAGGGCTCTTGTTAAGGTAGTTGCCTCCATCTGAGCAGAGCACAACCCCTTTAACAGTTTGGCCTTAGTGAAACTGGCCATCGAACGCACTGCCGCATCCTCCACCATGCCCAAGAGCCGGTCGGCAGCAGTCCTGGCTGGGCGTCATTCTCCCTTCAGTCACCCAGAAACTGCTGGAGCGTGGTAGATAGCAGTTTTCAATTTGACCCCCTCTCCCTCTCCCTCTCCTTGGGGGGCAGCCCTCTCTCTGGCTGTTGCTCTGCCCTCTCTTTGGACCTAGTCGCTCTATCTTCAACTTGTTTTTCAGGGCCAGTCACCCCATTCATCATCTCTTTTGATGCCTCCTCCAACCCCATTTCGGGGGCCTCCTCCACCGTCACCTCCTTCCATCTCTTCAAGGCAGGCTCCTCCTCACTCTCCCTCACTCTCTTCTTCTTCTTCTTCAACAACGCCTCCATCTCCTTCTTATTCCTCTCCTTCAAAGGATCCACTGGGGGCGGTCGTGGCTCAAAGCCGCCCAGATCTTTCTCCTCTAGCGGCTTCGAGCACAGTCGGATTCGCTCCCTCACGATCGGCATTGGAGTAGGCCCCAGTTGTGTCTCCTTATACTTGTTCGCTCGGGCGAACAATCTTCTCTCCTCCTCCTCTTCTGCCTTCCTCTGTGCCTCTAGCTCCTCCCTTGCTGGTTCCTTCCCTAAACGTTACGGCCCCAGGTTCAAGGCAAACAACGTTGAAGGCAGGACCAGCTCGTCTCACCTCACCCCCTTCTCTTCCCTCCATTCCCTCACCCTCTTCACTCGGTCTTTGGCCGTCCCGTCCAACTTCGGCTCGATTGATTTGGTAGGGATCTTCCACGTTGTACGCACCCCAGCCCCACCGTTCACCGTCACAAAGAACCATCCCAGTCTCCACCCCTTCACCGACGATAGAAGACCCGCCACCAGACCCCGCCCCGCTACTGCTTGCAGCGTCACCCAGGTCTCCTGTTGACCGGAGGCCTTGTAGCAGGAGAAGAACTCCTCTACTGTCATCGCCGTCCCTCCGGTCGCCTGCGGCCAGGCACTCGCGCACGCCATTACTATCTTCCAAGCGTTCGGCATCAGTTGCCCTGGCGCCGTTTCTAGCTTGTTTAGCACATCCACCACTACTTGGGGGAGAGGTAGCCTCAAACCCCCTCGCAACGCCTCCTCGTACAAGCTAAATTCGCCCGGCCGCACATCTGATGCCCTTTCCTTGGTTGTGGGCAATCTTAGCCCTATCTCCGAGGGAATTTGATACTTCTTCCTTATTCCCTCCAACTCCTCTGCTGTCAGTACGGATCTGTCCGGTTTGGTGTGCCAATGGTCCGGCTCCATCTGGCTAATAGGTCTCGCAGCCGAGATTATTGTCTGAGGGCGAGCCCGCACAGCTTGACTTGCTCCCTCCCCCTCCCTACGCTCCGTATGGTACTGCTCCGCCAAATCTACCGCATCGTCGTCACCCAATGGATCAACCCTTGCGGTTGTTGCTTCCTCTTGGGTCATTTCTCTTGTGTGTCTACGAATAGCTTCATATGCTGGTGCAAGATAGTTCATGAAATGTTGCAACGATGTATCACTCGACACAAAGGAGTTTACACTTGGAATATTTTGGTTGTTTGCAAAGAGATACGTAAAACAGATAATGCCAAAAGCCCAAGGTTTGCCTATATTCCAAGGGTCACAATTAAATTTCGCCAGTTTGAAAATTTTCAAAAATCCGCCAAATCTGTCTTTTCAACACCCTATATTGACCTATCGTTTCATTTCTTGCTCAACGCCTAACCTTCCCCATCATGGGATTTCGCTACGTGTACGCCCACGATCCACTGCCCCCTTCCCCTACCCTGTTTTTTCCACTTCAAATCACCATGTGCCCTGCCACTCCTCGAGCCCCGCGCACCGCCACTTGTTCCTCCTCATGGTCGGTCCCTCCACTCGGTCACCCTTCGCGGTCGACCCTCCTTATGGTCGACCTCTCCACTCGGTTCCCTTCGCGGTCGGCCCTCCTCATAGTCGGCATCTCCACTCGGTCACCCTTCGCGGTCGATCCTCCTTATGGTCGGCCCCTCCACTCGGTCACCCTTCGCGGTCAGCCCTCCTCATGGTCGGTCCCTCCATTCGATCACCCGTCGCGGTCAGCCCCTTTGCCTCTCCAGTCCCTAGCAACCATCATTCTCTTCATTATTCCCTTCGTTGGACTAAAGCTGCACTTGGGAATGGGGGACTACTGACATGGGTAGGCCCATAAAGGCTATAGCCCACTATGAACAACCCAAGCCCACCACTTAGGGCCCAATACATAATTCAACTGATGAGGCCCAACATGGCTGGAAGTCAACATGGCATTAAGAACCAATGACACTTAGACATGTGGCAGGTGAAGGACAAGCCACATAAGCAGACAAAGATCCTGCAAAGTTGTTACACTGCACATCAGCCATTAATGAAGCCCCTTGCAGCATTTATTGTGATAAGCCCTCCCCGTCGAGACATAACGGCCTCACCATGAACAAGACAACCTAGAGCATAGACTTTCGGCCATGGCGACAGGTCGGAAGAGATAACGAAATGATTACCAGAGGATATAAGCAGACGTCAAAGACAAGAAGAAGGTTAAGCTTTCTATCTCTAATCTATCTTTATACTCCACTTATCTTTCTAACGTGCTCGTCGGAGGGTTCACTGGGGGACTCCCCGTTCCCCGTTGGACTCTTGTGCAGGTCTTCTGGTGGGCTTGGTCATTCGGACGCGGGTTCTTGAAGCGTGGATTAGTCCGACCCGTTCCATCTGGAACACGCTGTATCATCAAAACCGATGAATGATTTTCACTCTCCGTGACGAGAGATGTATATATATAGGTCGTGGGCTAAGATCATGTCAGTAAACATTATTGTCTCTACCATCACTAGCTCCGCCTCTTTTACCACTGTTACTCCCCGCCGCCGCAGTCTCCGTCGCCTTCTCAACGGAAACTCATGTTGTTGTTGTTACGGAAGAGGAGACGGTGGCTGATCTTGTTGCTTGCAATGGAATTGATGGAATTGGTGGTGATGAAGACTCTGCTTCTTAAAAGAGACCAAATCGACTTTGGAGAACAAGCCTAGGTCATTGTTGGACATGGATTTCTTGGCAGAACCGGAGAGATCTGAGAATGGAGAAGTTGATAGAGAGAAAGAGAGAAATGATGTTTGATTTGGGAGAGTCAAATTTCTTTGTGTTATATAGGTATGGGGTTGAAGGATCTTAGACATCAAAAAATAATATTGTAGATCTCTTCCATTACTAAAAATAGGAGAGAGACCCTAGGGTAATTTTCTCAAAAATAATAATATGGCACCGATCAAACTTGCACCCATACACAATTTATACATACACTCCGTACATATGGGACTTGCGCCCCAGATATGTTGGATTTGCACCCATACATGGGTTTGACTTGCACTCCACATAAATGTAACTTACACCCCACACAGATTTAACTTGCACCACACACAGCTAGAACTTGTACACTGGACAGATCAAACTTGCACTATGCATAGGTTGTAGTATTTTTATAATTTTTTTTTTTGTCAAACTAATTTATATTTTATTTAAAGAAATAAACATAAAAAATATTTATTAATTTTAAAAAATATTTTTCTCCCAAAAAAAAATAGAATCATATGGAATTGATATTTTTTTACAAACTAGTTTTTATTTTTATTTTTTTAAATAGAAGACAAAATTCAACTAAATATGATGAATTGAATTTCTCATATCCTAATTTTTTGAAACTACTTTTAATGCTAAAATATATGTGACTATTTTTTTTTTTTTTTTTGGTTATTTTTAGTGAACTTTTTTTTGGGTATTAATTTGTATTATTTTTATTGTATGATTTGAGTTAATAAAAATGCAAATAATGTTTGTATTGTTTAATTATTATTATTTGTATGGTTAATTATTATAGTTTATTACTCTTTTTTATTTGTATGATTTCAGTTAGTTCTTGTTTGGCATATGCTAAAATGAGGTTGGGGGTTAAAATAACTACAAAAAGATAAAATAAGTTAAAAAGTCACATCTAAATCATAATTATTTTATTTTTTCTCTCACAAAAGTAAAGAAAGCTAAAAAAATCAATTCAAACGAGACTTTTTAGCTCCAAATTAAAATAGTCAAAAAATTAAAAAAAATCTAAAAAGCGAATTCACATTCTAAACAAAACCTTAGTCGATGTTTGGGATAATGTACAAAAGTCAAAAAGTTATTAGGGTTAATTACACTAATAGACCCTATAGTTTGGGACTTGTGTCACTTTGGTCCCTGACTTTTCAATTGTGACACATTTGACCCTGAATTTTGAATCTTGTTTCAAATAAGGACAATTGAAAATATTATTAGATTTTTCAAGGGTAAAATCGTCAATTTGATAAAATATAAACTAATTTGACAAAAATAAATGTCAAAAAAATATTTTTAATTTTTTTAAAATTATTTTTATCCACCAATGATAAAATTATGTAAAATTAATAAAAATTACAAGATTAATTTTTTAAAATTAATTTTACATGATCATCATCTAAACACATAATAAAAATTAATTTGGTAAAAAAAAATAAATGTCTAAAAGATTTATCAATTTTACATAATTTTATTTTTAGTAGGTAGAAATAATTTTTAAAAATTCAAAAATATTTGTTTGACATTTATTTTTGTCAAATTAGTTTATATTTTATCAAATTGACAATTTTACCCTTGAAAAATCTAATTATATATTCAATTGTCCTTATTTGGAACAAGATTCAAAATTCAGGGTCAAATGTGTCGCAATTGAAAAGTCAGGGACCAAAGTGACACAAGCCCCAAACTATGGGGACTATTTGTGTAATTTGCCCAAGTTATTATAAAAGCCAAAAATGTCCATACTATTTGGGAGAAACTTGTGGGGGAATCTTAGAAGGCAAAATTATTATTTGCCATTGGAATTCAAATGTCCAAAAGTCAAAAAGTTAAAAGTCAAAAAGTCAACAAGGGTAGAATGGTTATTTTGATTTTACTATAATATTTTATTATACATCTTTTCGTAAAAAGTTAAAAAATTATCCCAAATATACATATTTTTTCTCTACTTTTTTAGCTAAAAAGTTAAAAAATACACTTATATAGATCATCTCAAATAACCTCTTAATATTCATGTGGTTTGAATATTACAACATTATTTTTTTTCTTGGTGCAATTTGAGTTAATATTTTTATTTTAATTAGTCTTTACGTTTTCTCTTATTTTTTTTCTTGGTGCAATTTGAGTTAATATTTTTATTTTAATTAGTCTTTACGTTTTCTCTTAGTGAATAAAAATGATATTTATTATTTAAAAAGTAATTCTAAATAATTATTATTTATATTAATTTTAAATTATACAAATCATTTTAATTATTTAAGTTTTTTTTAAAAAATTACTCCTTCCGTCTCAAAATATTAATCCCTTATTTCATTTTTCATTGTCTCAAAATATTAGTCCCTCTTCAAAAATCAAGTACAAAAATAATATAAATTTCTTATTTTGCCATTCTTTTAAATTAATAAACAATATAAAAAGTACAATTATGACATTAATATTTCCAAAAAATATACTATCAAAAGGGTAATTTTGAAAAATTAACTTTTTTACAATCCAATAATTATACTATCAAAAAAAATTAAATTCTCCAAAAAGGACTATTATTTTGAGACATTTCATTAAAATAAAATAGAATAAAATATATTTCATTTTTTAATTATAAAGTGAGGTGGGTGATGTGATGTGAGTGAGTGAGAGAGAGCAGAATTGTGACGTGTGTTACGTGTCTCGGTGAGTGTGTCGTTGTGAGGTAAAGAGACATTTGACCCAGCTTGTTTTCAGCAGTAAAATGAAGGGATTTATAATGAGAAAATTAATACTGAGAAAATTATTAGTGATGGAATTAAATAAAATTATGTTTATTTTAATGATAGTTATTAGTGTAGAGATTGTTAAATTATTTTTATATAAAATAAATATAAAACAATAAAACAAATAAAAAAATACAAAAACATTAAATATTAATGTTTTAAAAAAAATACCCAATATGTAAAAAATTTTAAATAAATAAATTTCAAAAAAAAATAAAACAAATAAGATAATGATTTTTACTTAACAAAAAATACAAAAAATTAAACATTAATGTTCAAAAAAATGCCCAACATGTAAAAAATAAATAAAAATAAAAAATTTCTAGTTCAGTGGACAATTTTTCTAATACCAAGTCTTGGAAGCCTATCCGAATCCCCTTGGAGAGGCCCATTCGAATCCAGAGCTCATTATCAATTCTCTCCCCCATCTCTCAAAACAAACATAATGTTACTGGGTCTCAGAACAACGATGGGTCTCAAAACAACGATGTGGGTTTTCGATTCAACATGTCAAAAGGGAAGGCAATAAGAGTGCTGATGGTCTTACAAAAATGGGGGGCTAATCAAAATGAGATGTTGGTTGTTATGGATGACCCTCCGGAAGAAATTCGAGGTCAACTAGTGGCGGATATGGTTGGTCAGAGTTATCTCAGACATCGTTCTGGGGGTTCTTAGCTTTTCTTTTTCATTTTTTCTGTTTTATTGTTGTATTTCCTTTTCCGTTGTACCAAAAAAAAAATTAATGGGTCTCACCTCACTATCAATCTCAATTCCTCCTTTAACTCTCCAAACAAACGAGGCCTGAGAGTTATGGTCCCCTTTGTTTTCGGTTATTGGAGATGTAATTTAGATTAGGATGAAAGGAAAATGTTTGGGACATAAGGAGGACTCTCACGGCTTTATTGATGTATTCATTATTGATGTGTTTGAATTTTTTGAGAGTTGTGTCATATGAATAATTCAGATCATTTTAAAAATTGTAGAGGTTGTATTTTGTGGGAGTCTCTATCATTACTGAAGATAAAATATATGTTTGTTTTTATGAATGGAATTAGTAGTCCTTCATATGAGATGACATTAGAAAAACAATCCCTTGAAATTAGAGATGGATTTACTATTTTGCGCTTTATTATTTTAGTTAATTTACTTACTCTACTTGATTAGTATGATTTTGTCTCTATTAATTTTTTTAATTATGTCACTATTTTTTATTCCACCATTCTTTATATCAAATTAATTTAATATAACAAAATAATAGTTTAATAATATTTATATAAAAAAAAGTATATTAAAAAAATAAAATAGTTCCAAAAATATATATTATATTAAAAAATGAAATAGTACCAAAAGTATATATATTTATGAAATATAATTTTAATATTTATAAAATATATTTTTAATATTAAAATATGTAATGCATTTATTAGTTAGTATAAGCCCAAATTTAATAGTAATACAATAAGAGTATTTGTGAAATTTTACACGGTTAATTTCGCTTCTATCTTTCAAAACAAACAGGAACAATGGCTAGTCCATTGGTTATCAAACAAATATAATTTTTCTTAATCCTCTCACTAATAATCCCATTACTAACAATCCCACTCAACCTACTTCTGAAAACAAACGGGCCCGGTCATGTCCTTGTAATATATTTTGGAGATAGCTTCTTTCATTGGAGATACTGTAGGGCCATAGAGTTCACCACGGGTCTTGTTTTGATGATCCGAACAGTTCAATGTGTAGAGTTTGTCGAGTACTTAATGCCTACAAAAATCATATTAATCAAATATCGGTAACACCTTAATTGGAATACATTTTTGTCAATGATAAATATGATTTTTAAAATAAATTGTTAACAAAATATGTTATAATCAAGGAACTATTGATATCCGATTAACGTGATTTTTTATAGACATAAAGTACTCGACGAACTCTATATATTGAACAGTTCAAATTATCTAAACAGAATCCATGATAAATCTCACAGATCTAACCGTACACTCCACTTGAGAGAAGCCATCTCCATATATTGTTCCACTTGTCAATGCTGTTGAAATTTTCTAACATTTTCCAGTGATTTGTGATTTACATTTTCTGAGCCCACTGTGAGGTAATTCCTACATGAATTTTCTTGTTTTGTAAAAAAATTATTATTAAGATAATTGACACTGACGTCCCTTAGGTTTCTAACATTTTCAGTGACCTCTCTTGAGATTTCTAAAAATTAATATTAACCTCCCCTTTTGCTTTACCTGTTCGTGCTTGCACGGTAGAGATTAGGAGTTTCAACTTCTCTCATGAGCAAATAATAAAATTAGCAATTGACTTTTACTGATAAAAATAAAATAAAATCTCTAATCAAATTTTGATTCTTAAGTTAACAATTAAATGAGGGTAAAAAAGTAAATATATGAAGTCCGTGATAGAAGCTCATGTAATTATTTGAAAAAAGTTAGTACAAGTTTGGCATCTCCCTAAAAAGTCAAAAAGTTACTCAAAAAGTTAAAAAGTTATCACTATTCACCAAAAAAATATTAAAAAATTAATTTTCCACACAGTTATCACAACTCAGCAATCATGTTAAGACTGCGCTGTGCAGCGTTTGTTAACTTTTGTAGCACAGTTTGGGTGCAATTTTTACACACTGCTGTTCGGCCTATGGGGGGCCCATCACGGGTCCCGTTTTGATAATCTTAACCGTTCAATGTGTAGAACTCGTAGAGTACTATATGCCTGTAAAAAATTACGTTGATTGGATATCGATAACTACATGATCAAATCAAATTTGTATAAAAAAAATAGATGGCGTTATAATTAATGATTGAAAAAAAATAAATCTAATCAGATAGCTATCGATATCCGATCAACGTGATTTTTTATAAACATATAGTACTTGACGAGTTTTACACAGTGAACGGTTCAGATTATCAAAATGGGACCCGTGATGGCCCCCATGGGCCGAACAAAACCGTTCAGTGCAATGCTCGAAAAATAGCCAATAATTTCTTACCATCAACTCAACCCCTCAGATTATACGGCTGCCAACACACATTTCTAATCTTCTCCTATACACTTCTTTATACAATTTTTTAATACACATTTTTTCATAAAAAGTCAAAAAGTTAACCCAAACATCAATATTTTTTTCCTCAACTTTTTAGTCCAAAAAGACAAAAAGTGCAGTTATTTAGGACAACCCAATTTACCTTAAATATCATTCAACTTGTTTGGTTTCAATTTTTTGAATTTAATTTTTTAAAATTTAACTCTTTTTTTTTTAATGATTTTTTAAAATATTTTAAACAGTTTTTTTTTACTTTTTAGATATACTTAACCTATATGTACCCAAAAAAAAAAATATTTGTACGAAAAAAATATTTTAAGAAATAATAAATACACAACAAAACTGAAATGTATTGAATTTTGATATTTTTGGTATTTGATGAATTTTTTAAAGAATTTTTTTCACAAATATTATACTTTTTAAATGTATCCAAAAAGTTTTTAAAAAAAATTCCTTAAAATATTAAAAAAATTCACAAAAAACAAAAAAACACGAAAAATAAAAAAAATTAATTTTCAAAAAATTGAATTCAAAGAATTGGAACAAAAACTATTCAGTGTGTTTGGTTTGAGTTTTCTGAATTAAGTTTTTTGAAAATTGAGTTTTTTAGTTTTCGTATTCTTTTATTTTTAGTGAATATTTTTTAAATTTTAAACATTTTTTTTACTTTTTTAGATGCATCTTAGTTAGATGTATCTAAAAAGTAAAAAATTTGTGAAAAAATATTTTAAAAAATTAATAAATACATAAAAATACAAAAAAAGTACTGAATTCTTGTATTTTTTTTTTGTATTTTTGGTATTTAGTGAATTTTTAAAAGATTTTTTTTTACAATTTTTTTGTTTTTTAGGTGTATTTATGTTAGGTGTGTCTAAAAAGTAAAAAAATTACTTGAAATATTAAAAAAAAATTCAGTAAAAATAAAAAAATACGAAAAATAAGAATGTAAATTTTTTTGAAAAGTGTTTTCTGAAAAATGAAAACAAGCAAGCTTTGCATTTTTTTTTTATCAAGTACGCTCTATATTTTGTCTTGTACATATTTGGTACAAAGAAATATAATGAAGTGAGAATAAGGCCAGATTTGGCAAGTCCTCAAAAATTTAAAAAGTTAAAAAGTTATTTAAAAAGAAAAAAAGTCATTATTATTCACAAATAAAAAATATTTAAAAAATATTTTATACATTTTTATAATACAAAAGTTTTCATTACACTATTAGCCGTACTGCCCCAACAAGAAGGCAGGTCATACACTCTTTGGCAAAAAAAAAATTACATATGTACAGCCACAAAGTTTGATGGTTATGTTGGGCCCTTAGGGGCCTATGAAGGGTTCCGTTTTGATAATTCGAACTGTTCAATATGTAGAACTCGTTGAGTACTATGTGCCTGTAAAAAATCAAGTTGATCGGATATCGTTAACTATATGATCAAATCAATTTTATATAAACAAAATGGATGGTGTGATAGTTAACTGTTGAAACAAACTAATCCGATCATATAGCTATTAATATCCGATCATCGTGATTTTTTACAGGCATATAATACTCGATGAGTTGTACATATTGAATGGTTCAGATTATTAAAATGGGACCCGTGGTGGCCCCCACGGACCGACCATCACTGTCCAAACACTTTGCCCCGAATGAGGCAATAATTTGCTGTGTAAGACACGTTACCCCAGCAGGGCAGCTGTATAACCTACTCAACTTTTTTCCCCTATATATTTTATTTATACAATTTTTTATTACACATTTTTTCGTAAAAAGACAAAAAGTTAACCCAAACATCCATATTTTTTTAATCAACTTTTTAGTCCAAAAAGATAAAAAGTACACTTATTTAGGACACCCCAAACAACCCCTAAAATGTGAGTGAAAATGAATTAAAAGTTGAATGGAATGAAAAGTCCACTCTCATTCCATTATTAGGTTGCTAGCATGGAATGGCGATTCTGATTCTCATGTTTGGTTTTGTCTAATGAAATAGATTAACTATTTAGGGTTGGTTTGGAATGTGGGTTGGCTTTTTGATTTTTTTAGCTATTTTAGCCTGAGCTAAAAAGCTTGGTCTGGGAAGGGCTTTTTGGCTTTTTTGACTTTTTTTGTGAGAGTTGGGTTGGATGTGATATTTTGTTTGTTGTGACTAAAATAGTCTATTTTTTCTTTTATGGCTAAAATAGTCAAAAAAGCCCACAACCTCTTTTCCCAAACGGAGCTAGTAACAACAATTTTTTATTTTTTATTTTTTTTATTAATTTTTTTTAAATTATGCAAATCATAAGAGTGTTGATATTCTAGTGTGATAGACACTAATAGTAGGATGGTGGTGGAGGTAGTTCAATGTAGCATTGGTAGGGGTGACAAAGCGGTGGTGATAGACCGATAATAGTGTGATAGTAACGGTAGTTGTGGTGGTGACAACAGTGGTAATAACGGTAGTTATGGTAATGACGATGGTAGTGTGGTGGTTGGTTATAGAGGTGGTAGTGATAATAAGATGAATAATGGTGATAATGTGATGGTTGTAGTGATGATTATAGTAAGATGGTGGTGATGTGATGGTAGTAGAGGTAGGTAGTGGAAGGGGGAGTCCGGATTCTCGGCCGCCCTTCTCGGCGGCCGTTTCTTGCCGCCCCCAAAACGACGTCGTTTTGGGGGCAAATTTTCAAAAAAAAAAAAAACGCAGAGGAAGAGGGAGTGAGGAAAGAGAGGAAGAGGGAGGAGGAGGAAGGGAATGGCCGGACTGGAGGGGGCCATAACCATCGGGGGAGGAGGAGGCGGAGGCGGGGCCGGACGGCGAGCTCACGACGAGCTGCGACCATGGGCTGGAGCTGCGACGGCGAGCTCGCGACGAGGTGCGACGGCAAGCTGCGACGGCGGGCGGCGAGGCGACGAGGTGCGACGGCGAGCTCCCCCCTCCCTCCCCTCCCCTCTGGTTCCTGTTCGTCGGCCGAAGAGAAGAGAGAGAACGAACGAACGAACGAAGAAGAAGAAAAGAAAAAAAAAAAAACAAAACTCGTTTTGGGGGGCTGCTGGGATGGCTGCCGGGTAGGGCGGCCGAGGATCCGAATTCGTGGAAGGGGGTGGTGGGCAATTATACTATTTTATGGTAATTATATGTTTGGATTGAATTCTTATTCCTTAACTTGAATGAAGGAATATGTATTTATATATTTTGTTGGAATATCTATTATATTGAAATGACTATTATGAAGCGAACAGTGAATGTAAAATTAAAATGAGTATTTTATTCTAATTAAAAGTTTGTTTATCATTCCTTAAATAAGTGCATTTATTTAGATTACATTACCTTTTTATTTTTTTACATAATTTTTTTTATAAAAAATTATAAAATATATTTATTTAAATCATTCTAAATAACCCTTAATTCTGTCATACGTAAAAGTGTCACATAATATTAAAAAATAATGCAGGAATTAATAGTTTTAGTAATCGTGCGTTGGACCGAAATTTTGATTTCTTTAAGCAGTCGTGCGCCACTTATTCTCTTCTCATTCGAGATATTACGTGTAATTGATAAATTTACTACTAAAGAATGAGTTAAAATTAAGTCAATCGCCTCGTCTGGAAAATTAGTTATTTTAATTTTTGATTATTTTAATAAGTTAAATTTTTTATATTTAAAAAGATGGTTGAATTTTTTTATAGTTAGATATGATATTTTAAGAGAAAAAAATGAAATAATTATGAGTTTGATGTGATATTTTGTCTTATTAATTATTTTAATTTATTTTGTCTTTTATAGATTTTAGCCACAAAAAAAAAAAAAGCCAAAAAGCCCAAAAAACAAGAATAATGCTATACGTGGCAATTGGTATACCAATTAGGCCATGTTTGTTTGAGTGGACATAAATTTGGGATTGGATTGGACTAATAATCCAATAAAATTATTAATCCGATATTTGGTTAAACAATTAAAGTAAGGACTAACAATCTATTCGGATATGGTATCCCACATATGATGGACTATTCAATCCCACAGAGGGGGTAAAATATAAATTGGAGGATTAAGTCAAAGTCTAGACTATTAGTCCTTTTTATAATTCTAACTCAATCCAAACATAAGATAGGATATACAATCCAAAGGATTCGTAGTCCTAAAACTATTAGTCATAGGAATGTTAATCCTACTTAATCCAATCCGCCCAAACAAATATGGCCTTAGTATACTAACGGATGATATGACATAGTTTTGATGGTTTTGAGTTTTTATAATTTGTATAATGTGTGGAATCTATAGTTTTGAAGTTATAATGCCATAGTTTCTGCTGGTATACTAATTTGCACTAAAAAAAACAAAAGGAATCACATTATTTGGAAACATTCGCGTCTCACTATTTTAGGCCTCTTAATATTTTAGTCAAAAAATTATTATAAATTATCACATCATTTTTTTTACTTTTTGTATATATTTTTATAAAAATTTAAAAACTAACTAAAATAATATGTTAATGGTAACAAGTACCAAACACAAAATCAACAAATTAGGATGAACCTTTGAAGCAACTTTTCTAGATAGCAAAAGGCCTTTTAAAAGTGAAATAGGGTCTGATAGGGGCATATTTTGAAAGTGCTTCATAACTACCCAAAACTCCTTCTTCATCTAGTTTTATAAATTGACTACAAATAACCACAAATAAATTTTTCTTTTACAAAAAATTTATATGAAATGATCCTTTTATTTCAAGACAAAACACCTATAATTCAGAATTATAAAAATATTACTATCATATCATTTAATTTAAATTTTATGTACACAAATTATATTTGCAACTCGATAAATCCAATGAACAAAAAATCTACACAAATATTAGAAATTTTGTGATCATCATAACTAGATACATAAATATGATCGTTGTAAAAAAAAAGTCATCAACTAAAAAAAGTTAAAGGTGGCATCAATTTTTTACTCATAATTTTTTTTTTTTTTTAATCCAACTTTTCAAGCACCTTAGTTTTTTTTAGCTCCTAAAACTAAAAAGTTACTTAAAAAAAGTAAACTCTAAACGATCACTTAGCCTTTGTTTGGAGTTTAATTTTTTTTAATGATTTTTAATTATTTTAACCTTACAAAAAAATAATATCTTTGGGAATAATTTTTTATAATTAGATAAAGAAATGTGGATGACTATTGTGTATGACTTGGTTTTTTAATGACTTTTTGAATAATTTTTAAAAAAATTTGTCAACACTTTTTTAACTAAAAAAAATTTAAATTCCTAAATAAGACCTTTTGTCTAAGCCTCAATGACTTCCTTCAAATGGGTTTTACGTTCATTACTTTCCAGAGAAGGATTTTTTTAACTTCACTAAACACAATTTTGTTTCTTAAAATACTTTTTTAATCATGAAGGATTTTGAAAATTTCGCCAACCACTCCTTTAGTTATTTGACACAAACCCGAAAGTGACTCCACACTATAACGTAAGTCGAGTTGTTCATTAGTCAAATTCACAAAACTTGACACGAATCATTTAATAAATTATTAATTACGTAGTTTTATGTTATTCACCATTAAGGAGTATATGGCATATTTGAATTATTTTGCTGTATAAGAAAATATATAAAATAAATTTTGAGATTATTAAAAAAAAAATTATTTATTATTTTAGAGTTAATCAAGTACATGAAAAAAATTATCTCACTTTTTGAAATTGGGAAAAAATAATAGAAATTACAATTAAATTTTTTTTGTAAATAATTTCATCAAATACAAATTTGTTTCATATAGAGGTGGCATCGACCTGCTAGCCAACCGAACAATCTGCATTTATAAGAATTTAAAATCTGGGTAGTCCAAATTTTTAGGTCTATTTAATAAATGTTTGGGAATAATTATTGAGCCCAACTACACTCAATTGTTAATATATTTAAGGTTAATTATGGGCCAATCCTATGGACTGAGTTTATTTACTAATAAGTCTTATTCCAATTTTTAATGATAAATTTTTCATTATAAAAATATATTTTAAAAAATACAATTTAACTACTTATATTTTTCATATTATATTTCAATACAAACTAACACACATAAACTATAATAAATCAAAACTCACAAATAAAATTTGTTTTTGTAGAATAGTTTTTGAGATAAAAAGTTCGAAAACTTGTTTGGTTTTTTTTTTTCAGAAATGGTTTTAGAAAATTATTTTGGAGAGAGAGTTTTAAAAAAAGTGATTGATTTAATGTGTATGAGAGATAAAGTGATTTTGGAAAGTAGGTAACCAAACAAAATTTTGAGATTTTTTTTGAAAAAATTTGTTTGATTTGATTACTCTTAAAAATTTGTTTGTAGAGAACTTTTCCCAAAATTTTTTTAAAAAAACAAACCAAACAAGGCCAAAATATCTCAACTGTTTATCACTTTGATAGATTTCTCAGTACCATTACTAGTACTAAATTAGTTTTAAGAAACCCAATAGTCAAGAGGCTGATCCCGCTGAAATTATTATTAACTTCTAAAAAATATTAACAATTGTGAGATGATTTGAAACAATAAATATCATTCCACTAACACAAAACATACATGCAAAAAATTTAAATTTCCCCATCATCAAAATGGGGGTAAATACGTAAACAAATTTCATTTAAGACTTATAAGTAAATAAAACCAAACTATGCTTGTTGGTAATTATCCTTAAATTTTATATAATTTAGGACAAATCACATTAATAGTCCTTGTATTTTGTTTCTTGTGTCATTTTGGTTCCTATGATTTTAATTAGCATGATTTTGACTTTTAATTTTACATTTTGTGTCAATTTAATCCAATTGATAACGTCAATTTTTATTTATTTATTTATTTTTGTTATAAAATGGTCACCGAGTTAGTTGAGATTAATCCACTAAATTTAATAAAGTTTGTAATTTTACCTATAAAAACATGACAGATGTCATTTATGTGCACATTTTTTATAAAAAAAATATTAACAATTATAATCACGTGGACTAAATTGAAATAAAATCATAAATTAAATATCAAAATTGAGCCAAATAAAATTATAAAGATCAAAATAATATAAAAGCTAATGTATATGGATTACTGATATAATTTGTCCTATAATTTATATAAATGTATATATATATCCTTTATTTAGTTTTATTTTGTTCAAAATAAAAATACACAGACACCAAACTTTGACATTGATTTTTTATTCAATATGTGAGTTTAGTGGGCGGACTTGAAATTATAAAATAACAATATCAGCCCATGTGGGGAATGAAAACTTTGTTTTGGGCCGGCCCAATCGATGCCCACATTAGTTTTATGAAAATTGAACTCTCGGAAAAATAAATTTTAATTCCATAAACTTGATATTATAAATTTGTTTGATATGATATATTAACATAATACAAATTAAGTGTGAATTTAAAATCACACAACACGAATTTAAAATAAAATAACATATAACACGAAAACACGACAAAGCCCGAGTTCCTAGCTAGGGGTTCAAGTTTAAACCCCAAGCTGTCACCCTTAGGCATGTATAGTTTTGAATATTTATGGGTTGTTTGACATGTCTTACGTAAATGTATTTTTTAATTTTTTAGGTTAAAAATTTGAGGAAAAAAGATGATTGTTTAGGTTAATTTTTTGACTTTTTACGAAAAAAATATGTATTAAAAAATTATATAAACTAGCGTGTAGAGAAATTAGGGAGAGTAAGCAGTACGGTCCGTACCGTCTAGGCATAGTGATTTGATATAAGAAATGGTTGTCTTCTTTTCGGGCATTGCATTGGACGGTGTTGTTCGGCCCATGGGGGCCCATCACGAGTCCCGTTTTCCTAATCAGAACTGTTCAATATGTAAAATTCGTCGAGTACTATATGCTTATAAAAAATCACGTTAATCAGATATCGATAGTTATCTGACCGGATTAGTTTTTTTTTTCAACCATTAACTATAACACCATCCATTTTTTTATACAAAACTGATTTGATCATTTAGTTAGCGATATCTGATCAACGTGATTTTTACAAAATATAGTACTTGACGAGTTCTACATATTGAACGGTTCAGATTATCAAAACGGGACCCGTGATGGGCCCCCACGGGCTGAACAGCACTGTATTATTTGTGCACCCCGCCTGTTCAATTTTTTCAAAAAAATCAGCAAAAGTTTGTGGGACGTCAGATTGAGTTATAATAATTTTTGTGTAAAATTAATTTTTTTATTTATTTTTGATGAATAGTGATTACTTTTAAATTTTTTAAATAAATTTTTAATTTTTTAAATTATTTAGAATATGTTAAACCATGCCTTAAAGAAAAGTTTTAAGATACATTTACAAACTGGGAGGAAAATCTTTACATAGGTTATTCATGTGTCAGATAGTTGCACTATCCTAGTGTTGATCTTGGAAAGCTTGAGCACTTTCATTATGATACAACAGTGGTGATTGGCACCCCCTCAAATCACCACCCCCACCACCCCCTTTGACACGTGGTGGGTGGTGATTGGAGGGAAAAGAAAAAAAAAAGAGAAAAGAAGAAAATGGTGACCAATCAAATCAAGAGGGGGTCCAAAGGGGGTCCTAAAAAGGGGGTCCTGCACATTATTCTATGATACAAAACGGAA
Organism: Camellia granthamiana; assembly: GCA_036172215.1. Taxonomy (NCBI): domain Eukaryota; kingdom Viridiplantae; phylum Streptophyta; class Magnoliopsida; order Ericales; family Theaceae; genus Camellia; species Camellia granthamiana. The sequence continues at coordinate 57,713,464 of CM069909.1, read as the reverse complement.
AAATGATAATCATATTATTGAAGTGTACGTCTACGAACATACGTATATGTTGGAATCTTTTCAAACGATGTCAAGTGATTTGAAAACACAATTCAGGTGAATTTATTCGGGAGTGGGTGTGTGGCGGAAAACCGCACCAATACTAAGGTTAAGTTTAAGATTCTCAAAAAAATTTAAAAAGTCAAAAAGTCACTATCCTATTTAACTCATATCATTTTATTTAAGTCACATCATCTCTCTAACACATCACTTCAAACCCAACTCAAAACCAACCCATATTCATAAAAAGTCAAAAAATGCACTTATTTAGTCTTCCCAAACTTGACCTAAAGTTAATTCTCAAGGTGGATATGAGAAAAACTCTATATGAATTCTATAAATAAAGTATTTGATTGGCATATTAGTTGTGTTGACTGTTTTGTTAAAATAGTTACAAAAAGATAAGATGATTGGTAGAACTGTAGGAAAGTGCTTATAGCTTATGTCTAAACGGCTTATAACTTATAACTATGAACATAAACTGATTTCTGACTTATAAATTAAGCATCTCCTGCCCCACTCAAAGAATAAGCTGATTTCTGACTTCCAAAAAGCTATAAGCTATAAGTTATAAGCTAAACCAAACACATCAAAATAGCTTAAATTAAGCTGAAAGCTGAAATAAACAGCTTTTAAGCTGCACCAAACAGGGCTAAAATAAGTTAAAAAGTCAATAATGGGCCATTTTGGGAATATGGAGCCAAATTTTGGCTTTTAATTTATTTTGGGTCATATCACCTCTCTATTTTTTTATACATTTTAAAAAAAAAAAAGAAGTCAAAAAGTTAATTTTTAACCAATTTCTTAAAACAATCCAAAATATCACGTCTAAATCATAATTATTTATTTTTTATTTTTATAAAAGTTAAAAAAGTCAAAAATTCCATCTCAAACGAGACTTTTTAGTCACATACTAAAATAGCAAAAAAGTCAAAAAGCCAACCCACTTCTCAAACAAAGCCAAAATTGCATTATCTGGTTCTAGGTTAACTTTGAGTTTTTGTGTTCTGTATGGTAGAGTCCTAGTAGGACTCTAATTCACAATCATAGAGTCCTACCAAGAACACACTTTTTAAAGGATAATGCTCATTCTTTAGCATCCTGATCTCCAAAGTTCAAGTATAACGGCCTAACTCCTAGGCTAGCAACTGGACTGAGTAGGCCATCTGCTTGGTTGCACGTCAATTGCATAACTACTAATGACCAACCACTGACTAGTATAACTGGGCTAAAACTAAACTCTAACACCGTGTTACTTTTGTCCAGTTCATCTCTGAAATAGATTTATTATATTAGTCGTAGACATAGTTAGGCCAGTCAAAGCTCTACATCAAGCGAGCTAAATTTGCCTAGTTGATACAACCAAATTGTTTGCCAGGCCACGCCAACACTAAAGGCCTTTACCAAATCAATCTAGCTGGTTAAAAGACTTGGCTGGACCAATTAACATCCTTATTAGATTGGTCGACATCACACTTGGGCTTGTTAGTCCTTCTGATCGGCCAGAGCCTTAGCCCAATTATGCTCGGTCAAAGAGTCAACTAGGTCAATCAAAACCCATAACAAATTATTTATCTGGCCTTAACATTCTTTGTCCGGCCCAAACTTCAAGCCCATCTATTCGGTCGTAATGTTGAGCCCAAGCTAAAGTTAGCTCGGCCCGTTAGACCGTTATATACCTCCCTCACATGAAGTATAATTACTAATTATACTATTTTCACAATTTGACAATATTTTTTTTCATCTTTATTTATCACATTATAGGTTCATAAATAGTATTTTTATCTAACATTTTGTGAGGAAAATAAAAGAAATGATAGTTGCACTATTGGAATAAAAAATTTAAATTACTAGAACATTTTCCAGGGTAATGCTATGGTGTGCACCTTCAAAAAGGCGCGTACCATATGTAAGTTATGTCATTTGTAAGTTTGATTATCACAAATGACATAACTCAATATTATAAGAGTCATAACTAAAAAGAAAAAAAAAAATTGAATTATAACCAAACATTACATGAGATATAATTAAATAAGTTTTAGATTATAACCAAAATAATATCGTAACTAATATTACAATAAGATATAACTAAGATGATAATAGATCATAACTAAACATCACAACATGTACCATAGAATTTCCCTTTCAGTAATAATATAGAAGCCAAAACATGAGATTAACGTTGTCAAACTGGCAAAAATCACTTGAGATGCCTTTAGTTGCTAAGTGCATCTCTAATGGTGTGCTCTCTTGCTTGTCAAAACCAAAAATTGACAATAATTTTTCAAATGTACATTTAATGGTGTGATATTCTTTATAGCAATTCTGAAATTTAACAAGACTTCTCTATAGCTTTTATAACGAAACTCATAAATAACATTTATATTTAATATTTTGTGAATAAAATAGAATAATTAACATTCGTATGATTGGAATTACTTTACCCTTTTTAATACTATAGAATGCCAAAATTTAGATTAGTGTTTGCTATTACGGCACTAACTATTGAAAATACTTTAAACCTTTTTATTTGTTTATTACAAATCTACCCTTTAACTAAATTAACATTAAAAAAAAAAATTCTTAAAGTTACGTTTGATAGAGCTTTCTAACTATGATTTGAGAGTAAGAGTTGTATCTTGAGTTTGTGAGTTTTGAAATTATGATTTGAGTGTAAAAAAATTTGTTTGGTGAAAGAGTTTTGAAAATAATTTTGACTTGAGTGAGGAATTTTTGATGTGATATATGATATTTGATAAAAAAAACTTATAACTCATAACTAAACATACAACTCAAAATTCTATTAAAACACATAAATTTTTTTTAAAAATTCGAAATATATTTTTTTCGAATATATAAAAATTAAAATAGGTCAATTGCAAAAAAAATATATATATATATATAAAAAAATTGAACTGTTCCGGTCAACTGGCCGGACCACCGGTGGGATATCCGATGGGACGACCGGTTAGGCCAAATTTGATTTTTTTTTTTTTTTGAAAATCGCACATGAGACAATTTTTTTTTGTAGAGTTTTCTCTTTGTTATGGAAATACAATTTGAAAACCGTATCCAAACATGAAGTTAGAATGTGTAGTTAGAATTATATTTTGAAAATCTTTCCAAACACAATCTAAGATTTTAAACCAACAATTCTCTCCACACCCACCCCACATCTTTCGTTTGGCCCTTAACTAGTCTTACTATATACCAACCACTGCTTCTTTACTTCCTCCACCTATCTACCATCACTAATCACCTCAATGTGCCCTCACTACCTCTTCACCCTTTCTTCTTCCGTTCTTACCCCAACGTCTCATGTCTCTAGCTCCTCTCTCCTCGTTACCCTTACCTTTTGAAACCTAAATTTGTCACATTTTCACCTTTTGCTCACTTCGCCACCAGCTTTCGCCACCTTTCTGGCATTTTTATTCCTTCCTCAACAGTTCTTGTAGCTCATTTATACTTGTCACTCCATTGTTTAAATACCTAGAATTGTCACTTCATCCTCATTTCGTCACTTTTCCAACACCACTCGAGCCCTTTCACCTTATACTTTTGAAAATTCTAAATCTTTTATCTCTCATCATTATCGTTATTTTCTTCACTACTTTGTCACTAGTCATCTTTGTAGAAACAATAAAAGAGAGATGAGAGATAGGTATAGAAATGAAAGAAAACAAGAAAATAGCAAATATAGAGAGAAAAAAAAGAAGAAAAAAAAGAGTAAGTTTTTTTTTTTTTTTTTGTTACAGGAAAATCCTCTCACTCTCCCGCAGGTCTAAGGCAGCGCCCCGAGGAGATCACCAGGGTGTCCTGTTGTTCGGTCCGAGCCAGAGACTATAACCTGGAAGCTTGTCCCGACCTCACAAGGCAAGCTTCGGTAAGTCAGGACTCGCACAGCGGGGGAGAATTAAACCCACACCAAGTAGCTGATAAGGCATCCTTGAGATCAACCTCCTAACCAACTGTGCTACGCCCAGGAGATTGGCTCAGAGGAGATTCGAACTCAGGACCTAGGGGCTTAAACCCTAGGCCCTTGCCAAGTTGCTACCCACCTCTGGGTTAAAAAAAGAGTAAGTTAAACATGAGAGTTCTTAAACATGAGAGTATGTTTGAAATTATGAAATTGTAAATAGACAAATATAAATAAATATAAATAAATAAATTTATTAAATAAGTGTAATTGAAAGAAAAATAAAAAAAATGGTGTAAAAAACCACAAAAGTGGATGTCAATGAAAATCACCGCCTTCCTATAAAGCCCCCAAATCTTCAATTCATTTCATTCTCTCTCTCTCTCTCTCTCTCTCTCTGACCCTTGGAGACTCCCCAACGAAGCTAGCCCTCCGAAACCCATCTCCGATTTTCACTCTCTCTGTCCCAACTGTAAATTTTTTTGTCTAGAATGGACTTAGAAGAAGAGTACGATCCAAGCTACAACGATGAAGACGAAGATGAGATCACTCAAGAAGACGCTTGGGCTGTAATCAGTGCTTACTTCGAAGAGAAGGGTCTGGTTCGTCAACAGCTCGATTCCTTCGATGAGTTCATTCAGAACACTATGCAAGAAATTGTTGACGAGTCCGCAGATATCGAGATTCGACCCGAGTCACAGCACAACCCTGGTCACCAGGCCGATTTCGCTGAGGTTCTACTCTTAAATCACTAGGTTTATGTCTTCTGTAGTTGAAAACCCAGTTGAAAAAATTGGAAATTGAATCAGATGAAATTGAATACAAAGCATTTATTGTAGTTAATTACTATGATTGGATGAAAAAGAGTAAATTTTGTTATAATTATGTGATTGAAAGCATGGAGTACAACTTCTTGTTTGATTTGATTGTGCATTGATCATCTGCAGTATGGGTTACTGGGGTTTTTGCCGCCTTCTTTTTTGAGTGTGTAGGTTTGCAGGGTTTCTGTGTAGTTTTCAGGGGATCTAGTTTTGTGATAGTTTGGCTGAAGTTGAACTCAAAATCAAAGTTTTGTTGTGGTTTTGGGGGTAGCAGAGTCAATTGTTAGTAGCTGCAGTTGGGTGGTGAAAATAAAGTTTTGTGATAATTTGATTGAAGCAGCAATGAAGATTTGAAGTATTTGTAATAATTTGGGTGGTTTGTGAAGATTAATTTTTTTACTTTTTATTTTTCTTGAAATCGGCAAGTTGAAGCTTAGTTTGATTTCTGTTTTGTGTACTTGGTTTTTTGATTGCCAAAGATTGAAACACTAAATGCCTAATAAGTATGTGATTACTCTTATCCGAAAACCCTGTGGAAAGAATTGGTAATTACTAGAATGAACTCATAATTGAAGCATTTATCGTAGTTGGATACTTATTTTGCATGGTTGGTAAGGTTCATAATTGTATGATTGAGAGTTTGAGACATGAAGAACAGCATTTTAGGTGATTCTAGTCTGGATTAGTTGCCAGTAGCCATGGATAGTTGTCCTTGGACTTTGTTGATTTTTGGGTTTTGGGTGGTTACAGAGAAAAAGCATAAGTGTGTAAAAGTTGGAATGATGTTGTTCAAAAAGCAACAATAATGATGATAAGAATTTGGGGCAATTTTTATGGCTTTGTAACGATTTAACTTTTCTCTTGGATTGTAGTAATTATGAGTTTACTTGCAGACCATCTATAAGATCAGCTTTGGTCAGATTTACTTGAGTAAGCCAATGATGACCGAGTCGGATGGAGAAACTGCAACTTTGTTTCCGAAAGCTGCGAGATTGAGGAATCTAACATATTCAGCTCCCTTGTATGTGGATGTGACAAAGAGAGTTATAAAGAAAGGACATGATGGTGAAGAAGTTACTGAAACTCAGGATTTCACTAAAGTCTTCATTGGGAAGGTATATGAATTGAACACCAAATTGATGAATTGATTATTTGAGTTCCATAAATTGACTCTTCTGCGTCGCTGTTGCCTTATATTTTAAGGTTCCTATAATGCTCCGGTCAAGTTACTGCACGTTGTATCAGAATTCAGAGAAGGATTTGACGGAGCTTGGAGAGTGCCCTTATGATCAAGGTGGGTACTTCATCATCAATGGAAGTGAAAAGGTTCTAATTGCTCAAGAGAAGATGAGCACCAATCATGTCTACGTTTTTAAGAAGAGGCAGCCAAACAAGTATGCCTATGTGGGAGAAGTTCGGTCAATGGCAGAGTCCCAAAACAGGCCGCCCAGTTCCATGTTTGTGCGAATGCTCTCTCGAACTAGTGCCAAAGGGGTAATGGCATTAAATTTGGTGTTTGAGGGCATATCGTCTGAAGACATCTTTTTCTTTTCCCAGCAATTTGAGTTATAAATTTTATGTTTCTTATTGTTTGCTATCTGTTCTTTGACTGCAGGGCTCCTCTGGCCAGTATATTCGTGCAACCCTTCCATACATCCGAACAGAGATTCCTATTATTATTGTATTTCGGGCGTTAGGATTTGTTGCTGATAAAGATATATTAGAACATATATGTTATGATTTCTCAGATACTCAGATGATGGAGTTGCTGCGACCTTCCTTGGAAGAAGCATTTGTTATACAAAATCAGCAGGTATTTTTGTATTCTTTCTTTGAAGTTTGTGATTATGGCAATAAGCTTAAGACCCTGTCCTTTTTACTCTGTAATGAACTCTACTAAGCTTCTATAAATTTTTGTTCTTCTTTCCTTTAATGTCTGAGCCGTTCCTGTACTAGTTAGAACAGTCTACACTGTCTCGTTCATAAAATATGTACAAATTCAAGCTTTCATTTCAACACGCTTGCTAATAAAGACAGCTGGATTTTTCTTTTTTTTGGTTTTTTGTTTTCACAATATCACTTGCTAGGACTGGCATTGTTTTGATGTTTATACTTACCTGAATCTTTAGCAGCTCAATCTTCATTTCCGAGATTGCAAATTTTGGTCTCTTTATTGGTTGGTTCTTAACCTGTGTATCCTATTTTAACTTTTGGCCTTGCAAATTCTTCCTTCTTTTTTTTCCTCTTCATCTTCACTAACCTGTTTAGATGGGGTTGATTATTGCAGTTCACCCTTACATAGATTGTTGTTTGTTGTTCCTTCTCCTATTGCAGGTTGCATTAGATTACATTGGGAAACGAGGGGCCACTGTTGGTGTCACAAAGGAAAAGAGGATTAAGTCAGTCTTATTTTCTTTGTTCTATGTACATCTTAAGCTGTCTGATATCCTTCTTTACATGCTTATCAAGAATCTTTTACTTATGTACTTTACAGGTATGCAAAAGAGATCCTTCAAAAGGAAATGCTTCCGCATGTTGGGGTTGGAGAATATTGCGAGACAAAGAAAGCTTACTATTTTGGGTAGGTTCCTCTGAATATATGTATGCTCTTTGTTGGCTTGTAAATAAATCTAAATTAAAAAAAAAAATTATTGCGTCTATCAGATACATCATTCACCGGCTTTTGCTATGCGCACTTGGCCGAAGGGCAGAGGATGATAGGGATCATTATGGCAATAAGAGACTGGATCTTGCTGGTCCTTTGCTTGGTGGCCTGTTTCGAATGGTTTGTAGACGGTCAATGTTTTGGTGGTCATGTGAAAATTAGCAATCCATTGTTACAAATTTGAGTTTTTTTTTTTTTGGGTTTTACCCTTGGTTTCTCTTTATATGATGCAGCTATTCAGAAAGCTAACAAGAGATGTCCGAGGTTATGTACAAAAGGTTCTCTTAGATACAGTCATTTATGTGGTTTGAGTTTGTCACTTTTATTTCTTGGGGCTTGTATTTACATATTCTATGCATCATGCAGTGTGTTGATAATGGGAAGGATGTTAATCTTCAATTTGCAATTAAAGCAAAAACGATTACCAGCGGCCTTAAATACTCACTCGCTACTGGGAACTGGGGTCAGGCAAATGCAGCTGGTACCAGAGCTGGAGTTTCACAGGTGTTGTTATTATATTCCCTTTTCTGTCTGTCTGTCAAAACTAATTTTGCTTCCTTGATTTATGCTTATGAGTTTTTTTGAGGACCTTTTCTTTTAAAAATGCCTAATATAACCTGCATGGGTGGCCCAATGGTAAAGGGTGTGCCTTGGGACAAACTGTAAACTTGGATGTCCTAGGTTCGACTCTTGCTTTCTATGCTTGATTTTACCTGACATGCATGTATCTATGGGTTACCCAACCCATACACAGTATTTGTGGGTGGTGTTATTTGTCATTAGAAAAAAGCCTAATACTGTGAATTAAACTGTGATATGGAATTGTTTTAGGTGTTAAATCGCTTGACATATGCCTCCACTTTGTCGCACTTGCGAAGATTAAATTCTCCCATAGGACGTGAAGGTAATCTCCATTCCTTTCGTTAGTTCTTATGTGTTTTTGTGGTTAATTTATGGGCTTGAATCTTGATACCGTATGGTATCCTTTGTGCTTTCCAGCAACTTCTCTCCCTCTCTCACACACACAAAAAATGTGCTTATACAGATAAGCAGACACAACTTTGTCATTTTGTTAGGTTGTTGATTTTTACGTCTCTTTGCATTTTACCAGGGAAATTGGCAAAACCACGACAGTTGCACAATTCCCAGTGGGGAATGATGTGTCCTGCAGAAACACCTGAAGGACAAGTGAGTGCCATGCATAATGAAGAAAATTTGTACAACATAATGTGCTGTATGATCTCCTTTATTAATTTCCACTTATGGGTATCGTCTGGCTGTTACATTAGGCTTGTGGACTGGTAAAGAATCTTGCATTGATGGTGTATATTACGGTTGGATCAGCAGCATATCCTATTTTGGAGTTTTTGGAAGAGTGGGGTACTGAAAATTTTGAGGTGATCACTTTTGATTTATTTGTGAACAGATTTATATTTTTCTATTTCCTTTTTCCAAGTTTTTTACCTTTTGCCCTGATTATAGGAAATATCACCTGCGGTTATTCCCCAAGCTACGAAAATCTTTGTCAATGGTTGCTGGGTTGGTATTCATCGTGATCCTGATATGTTGGTGAAGACACTAAGACGACTGAGGAGACGGGTAAATATACAAATAGTTTGATATGTCATCTTATGGTGGAAGAGTCTGCAATCTTAGCTAAATCTTCTGTGGTTAAAACTGAGTTTTAAATTGCACAGGTTGATGTCAATACCGAAGTTGGGGTTGTTAGAGATATCCGCTTGAAAGAACTGCGGATATATACTGATTATGGCCGTTGCAGTCGTCCCTTGTTCATTGTGGAGAAACAAAGGCTTCTTATAAAAAAGAAGGATATTCAATCATTGCAACAGAGGGTAACATTAGTTGAATTTTTTTGACATATTTTTCACTCTACATTGTGCTCCTTGATTACTTGAATGTCCTGATTTCATCGATGGTACTCCTTTTACTCCCTCCAGGAAACCCCAGAAGATGGTGGCTGGCATGATCTTGTAGCAAAGGGATACATTGAATACATTGATACAGAAGAAGAGGAGACTACTATGATTTCCATGACCATAAATGTGAGTATCCATGGTATAGTTTCAGTTGGCTGATAATCAATAAATATACTCTCCAAACTTCTACGAATTTCTTGCTAGAATCTAACTTTCAATTATTTTAGGATCTCATAACGGCAAGGCTCAATCCAGAGGAGGCCTATTCTGAAACTTATACCCATTGTGAAATTCACCCATCTTTGATTTTAGGTGTTTGTGCTTCAATTATACCATTTCCCGACCATAACCAAGTAAGTTTGCAATGCTCGTGAATGTTTCCAGATCTGAAGGTTTTGTTTTACCATCTCACTCATTTGTTGTTGGTTCGATCAGTCCCCACGTAATACATATCAGTCAGCAATGGGTAAGCAGGCTATGGGTATTTATGTCACCAACTACCAATTTCGAATGGTATGGAATTTATTTTAACCCCTTCTGCTATTATGGTCTTCTTTTCTATGATCCATCAGGTTACTTATTGTTCTATAATTCTTTCAGGATACTTTGGCATATGTGCTTTACTATCCTCAGAAGCCTCTTGTTACTACTCGAGCCATGGAGCATCTGCACTTCAGGCAGCTTCCTGCTGGCATTGTATGTTCCAGATTGTGTATTGCTTGTTTTCTTCCTCATTTCGATGGTGATTCTCAAAATTTTGTCTTTTACTTTGCTCTAGAATGCCATTGTTGCTATTGCCTGCTATTCTGGATATAATCAAGAAGATTCTGTCATTATGAACCAGTCATCAATAGATCGTGGTTTCTTTCGATCGCTTTTCTTTCGTTCTTATAGGTAAACAATATGAAAATATTTTGCCTCCATTAAGATGTCACATTTCTCTAGAGATGATGTATTATTAACCTTTTTTCGTTCATAGGGATGAGGAGAAGAAGATGGGAACACTAGTCAAGGAGGATTTCGGCCGTCCAGATCGAGCCAATACCATGGTAATTGCTGAGCTGTGTATGGCTGGTTTTTAATGTTTTATGGATAAGAGCCATCTGACTCGGAACTGGTTTATAGGGGATGCGGCATGGTTCTTATGATAAATTGGATGACGATGGTCTTGCACCGCCTGTGAGTATCTAGGGCCCTTTTTTTTGTACAATGCTGTCTCTGTCATGCATATGGGTGAAAAATTTACTAATAGTGAGCTATAATCCTGTGTTAGGGAACAAGAGTTTCAGGGGAAGATGTAATCATTGGAAAAACTACTCCCATTGCACAAGAGGATGCTCAGGGTCCAGCTGCTCGTTACACAAAGCGTGATCATAGCACAAGCTTGCGCCACAGTGAAACCGGGATGGTAGATCAGGTAAGACTCAGGATTGCTGTTTGGGAGCTGATTGATTCAAGAATTTTAATGTTTGGATATTATGATGAAATGAATTACATTTTGAATATGTTTGTGCTTCTTTTCTGTGTTGGAATGTGAATTTCTTGATACTATTGATCTGTTATTGTCTTTGCTACGGTGCTTCTGTAGGTTTTACTAACGACAAATGCAGACGGGTTGAGATTTGTGAAAGTGAGGGTGAGATCAGTTAGGATACCTCAGATCGGGGACAAGTTTAGCAGTCGGCATGGGCAGAAGGGAACGGTTGGCATGACCTACACACAAGAAGACATGCCATGGACAATGGAAGGGATCACCCCAGATATTATCGTGAACCCCCATGCTATTCCCTCTCGAATGACAATTGGGCAGCTTATTGAGTGTATCATGGGTAAGGTTGCAGCACACATGGGGAAGGAAGGTGATGCTACTCCTTTTACGGATGTTACGGTGAGTTGCGCCTCTTTAGAATCTTTAGTTCCAGTGATACTGAGATGAATGTACTATCAATGTCTTAGAAGAAGTCTATTTATGTCCTTTATTGAACTTGCTCTGTCATCTTACCATTTACCACATTATAAGTAGTGTCTTTTAGGGGATTTGGTCATAGCCCCCTCACTATCTAATTTGTCTTTCAAAAGGACAAGAATTATATAAGTACTTTCAAAACCCCCTGATATTTTAAAACTTGTTTCTTTTACTATATTACCCTCATATCTATCAGCTCTCCTATTAAGCCATCTTCACTATGTATTTCAGAGTAAAATTTTACTCTGTATGAAAGTAAAATTTTACACTCTGAAACTAAAGTAAAATTTTACTCTGTATAAAAGTAAAATTTTACTCAGAGTAAAATTTTACTCTGAATGAGAGTAAAATTTTACACTCTGAAACTAAAAGTAAAATTTTACTCTGTATAAAAGTAAAATTTTACTCTGAAAAATAAGTAAACTGTGAGACTCTGAAGCTAAAAGTAAAATTTTACTCTGTATAAAAGTAAAATTTTACTCTGTATAAAAGTAAAATTTTACTCTGGTTCTGTCAAATGAAAAAAACAGAGCAATCGAACCAGAGTAAAATTTTACTCTGGTTCTATCAAATGAAATTTGATGTTTACTCTGAAAAATCGATGGAACTTTGAGCTTTGAGCTTTGAGCTTTGAATCAGGCCTATAATCCTTGAATCAATCGATGTTTACTCTGAAAAACATTGAATCAGGCCTATAATCCTTGAATCAGGCCTATAATCTGAAAATTTCAGAGAAATCTCAATTTTTCATACCCCGGTTCTTCAGATTTTTCAGATTTTACAGATTTTTCAGATTTTTGAAACTTTGAGCTTTCAAAAATCTTGAGATTTTTCATACACAGATTTTTCAGATTTTACTTTAAATCTTTGAGCTTTTGAGTTCGAATCAAATGATCGCCGAGACCGATCTATGCAATCATTCAAATCTCCGATCTTAAAGACTCAAAACACACACACACATATATATATAGATTAGAGATCGGAATATGTAGATATATATATATTCGAATTCAAATTTCAAAATACATATATATTCGAATTCAAATCTCAAAACACACAAACACACAAATATATATAGATATATATATAGATATATATGTATCAGTGCGATTTGCAAGTTCTCCACAGCTCCGGCCATGGAAGAAGCTAGGGTTAGAAGAGAGAGACGAGAGAGAAGATGAACAGTTGAAGGAGAGTTGAAAGAGGAGAGTTGAGAAGATGCGGAGAGAGACGATCTGCAGCTTAGGAATGACGTTTAGGAATTATGTACATGAATTATGTATGAACAGTTTGGGAATTATGTACATGAATTAGGAATGACGAGAGAGAAGATCAACAATCTGATTTATATACATAATTCATGTACATACATTATATTTGTGAGGGTATAATAGTCTGATAAAATATTTAAATAATAAATTTTGTCCTTTATGCAAGACTTTATCATTATGAGGGGGTTTAGAAAGTATAATTTTTTTCTTAGTCCTTTTAACAATGAAAGGAAGGTAAAGGGGGTTTATAGCCAAATTTCCCTCTTTTATTCTAACTGAGGTACATAATAAATGCTATACAAGTGTTGTTTCTAGAGGCATTACTCCATTTTATCCATCTCGACTAGACAATCCTGAAGTTAAAAAAGTTTAGAAAAGACAAAATAAACCAAGTTTTGTAAGCCTTTTTTTTTTTTAAATATAAAATATTGCCTATTTTCATCTTTAGTGAACTTTGTTCAAAATTGACTCAAAATTTGTTAATTTTTAGAATTATCTATTCGAGACTGGCCTAAAAAAAAAAATTGAGTCAAAAGTCAGAAAAAAAATTGGGTTTTTAGTTTTAGCCAATATTTTATTCTTCTGAGGACTAAACTCCAATAGCCTCAAAGAGATGCATCTACACTTGCATTCTTACATAATTCTTGTTACTGTCCAATATAGGGCTCAATTTCGAAATTTATGTAATAAACTAGTGTCGATTGATCAATGAATGTTTTTCATCTTCAGTTAAACAGTATCAGACTCTACTATTCTGCGGTCTTGGGTCTAGATGCTTTAGATGTAGTCTATGATTTTCATTCTGATACAAGTTTCTTTTATTTTTCCATGGGACTCTTTATCTTAATTTTTATTTTCTGATATAATTTTTTTAAAGTACGGTAATGCTTATGTTCAATTGCATCGAAGTAGAACTGTTTTCTCGAGTTTCTTTCAATTTTTAAGTTTAAATTATGCCAATTTCCTTGTACTTGATACTCCAGGTCGATAATATCAGCAAAGCTCTCCATAAATGTGGGTATCAAATGCGTGGCTTTGAGACCATGTACAATGGTCACACAGGGCGGCGATTACCGGCTATGATATTCCTTGGTCCCACATACTATCAAAGACTGAAACATATGGTTGATGACAAGATCCATTCCCGAGGGCGAGGCCCTGTACAGATCCTTACAAGACAGCCTGCCGAGGGACGGTCACGTGACGGCGGTCTCCGATTCGGTGAGATGGAAAGGGATTGCATGATTGCACATGGTGCTGCTCACTTTCTCAAGGAAAGATTGTTTGATCAAAGTGATGCCTATAGAATTCACGTATGCGAGCGTTGTGGGTTGATCGCTATTGCAAACCTCAAGAAGAATTCTTTCGAGTGCAGAGGTTGCAAGAACAAAACTGACATTGTTCAGGTAAGCTTACTTTTTGTCAACTTCTGGTTTGACCATGTGATTCTCTCTTTAGCATAAACATGAACATGCAAACATGACACACACACTAATACCTGATTTTCAAAAAATGCAAGATAAGATATGTTTGGAACATGTTAAAAATTTATTACATGTAACTTGTAAGATGTATGGATATCTTACTCGAAGATAATGAAAAAAAGAAGCGTAACTCTAATTAAATTAAAAAGACATATTCTATAATTTAAACATTAAGACTCACGCAACAATTGCATTCTAAGAAATACAAAACAATCGTAGAATGTTGAAATATATATGATTTATTCATCTTATAAATATTTCAAAATAAATTTTGAGTGTGCAAGCTGCATTTGAAAGAATGCAAAAAAAAAAAAAAAAAAAAAAAAAGTTACTATAAAGAGATTTATCACATAAGTTGTATACGGATGGTTTAAAAGGTGTCACTAAAGTGTTTGTAAATTGTCTGACTTTATGAGCTTTTAATTTTTTAATTAAGAAACGTTGAAGAAGTGTCGGACACGATTTTAGAAGTGTCCACAGAGTGTCGTGTCTGGCACCCTCTATAGAAGTGTCCGTGCTTCTCTCTCTCTCTCTCTCTCTCTCTCTCATGCACGCACGCGCACATCATTTGTTTTTCATCTTGGTGAGAGCTTGACATTTCTCGACTGTATGTGCAGGTTCACATTCCTTATGCTTGTAAACTGCTCTTCCAGGAGCTAATGTCTATGGCTATAGCTCCAAGAATGCTCACAAAGGATATTAAACCAGCCAAAGACCAAAAGAAGAAAGGAGCCTGATCTTACTTGATTTCAGGAAGCTAAGCTGCCGCTGAAGATCAAAAGCAAGGAAAATCCGTTATACTCTGGTGTTTGAGAAACTTATTGCTATGATCATCACTGTACTTGAGGTTGTTTTATGAACTATTAGTGATACCTGACAAAGTCCTAGCTTAATGTTACCAAGCTTGATGGATCGATGGCTAGCTTGAACTCTCGGCTGATTGTTATATGGAACTTTTCATGATGCCTATTTATTGTATGTAGCAACGAGCAGACGACTTCATTTAGCTGCAATTTTCTTGTTGGTTTTGAGACCTCCGAGGAGTTTGAATGTCTTTAGCAATTGGCCTTCCTAAGAATTAAAGATCTAGTGCATTTTTTTTTTTTTTTTTTTTTTTGGGGGGGGTGGGAAGGGATGCTCTAATGTAGCATGGTTTATTGCACGTCGCAGGGAAAAAAAATGAAGAGAATCCCGCGTTTTTGCGTTCTACTTTTATGTATTTTAGGTTATATTGTACTTTATTGCCTCTCTTTGTTATGGCATATCGTTTGTTGTTGGTGTATGCTGCAGAAGTTGAATTGGTTTCCCCTGTTGGGACATGAAATTACATTTTTACGACATTTTTGCTCCAATATTTTTCTTTCTGTTTATTATTATTATTATTATTTATTTATTTATTTATTGTTTTGCTCGGATTTGCCAACTGGGTGTGTATTTAAAGTATTTTTGGAGTTCCTAGAACAAGAAGCGGGCATCATGTGGATTCTAACCGTGGAATACATGTAGAAGACATTCTAATATGAAACAAAAATGAGTTGTTCCCATTAAAATGTAATTCCCTAACTTTATTTTTATTTTTGGATTAATTTCACTTTACTCACGGTTTAGCTTGAAAACACAACTCTGCTGGATTTAAAAACAGCTCTTGTTCCTTTTTGGGGTGAAGTGTAAGCATGGATGGATGTAATGGTAATGCCTTGTAGCTCGAAAAGAGAGGGGGTTGAATGGCGCGAATTGGTGTTTACTGGACGACCGACTGAAATACTTGTCTACTGCGGTTGTCACTTTGTTGATTGTGACTGTTAGCCTTCTTGCCGGATGACCGGCCGAACAATTGGCAAGACAAATTTCGAACTATTTAGGCCAAGCTCAAATTCGAGTTACGAAGCAGTTTTGTTTTGCAAAATGTCTAAATTAACCCATTTCTTTTTCTTGTCTTTTCCTTTTTCTCCTTTTTTTTTTTTCCCAAAAAATAAAAATAAAAATAAAGAAAACTTCACCCAAATGGTATTGCCAGATTCATATATTAATATCTTCCAGTTCCTTTCTATTTTTGCTCCACTGGTCATTTGCAGAAGAAAGGGACACAACACCATGTTGGAAAATATTTGAATAGATGCTTTAA
Organism: Camellia granthamiana; assembly: GCA_036172215.1. Lineage (NCBI taxonomy): Eukaryota > Viridiplantae > Streptophyta > Magnoliopsida > Ericales > Theaceae > Camellia > Camellia granthamiana. Next base: position 57,697,240 of record CM069909.1, on the reverse strand, counting down.
TTAACTAATAAAATGGTTTTATACAATAAGCACAGAAAGGAACACAAATTAACGAATATAAAAATATAAAATTAAAAAGCCAAGGCACGGATATAAACTACTGTCCTTAAGAAGTGATTTCGCCCCCACTAGGAACGTAGTCTTTGGTGCAATGGGCTCCGGCAGTCACTCTCCATGATACAATGGCAAAGCTTTGGATTACATGCACTTACAGAATGAAGCGTCAGGACTTACAGTAAGATTGCCCAATAAGATCAATGAGTAAACAAGTGTATATATATCTATATATAGGATATGAGCATAGCATATAATGTGTACGTTAGAGAGATCAAAGGGAATGAAATGGCTAATATGCAATCCCATAAATTGCTCCATAAATTAGCCTTTAATTTATTCAACATATGCAATAAAAGATTTGAATCTTCTAGGTCCTTTGACCTTGATTTCCTGTAACCCCCAAGCCATTTAAATTGGCAAGGCATGAAAAAGTATACATTATGCATACATAGCATTGCTGCTAGTGACCCCATTGGGTCCAAAAACTATATATATAGAGATATAAATGTTAAATTATTCATTAAAAATTGAAGCTAATTTTTGAAGCATTCCAACAAGGGATTCAAAAATATGTTTTCGAGAGAGAGAGAGGGAGAGAGAGAAGGCACAAGATTTAATCCCTTCTCCAATGGAGTAATATACTGATAAGAAAAAAATAGTTGTGATTTATGAAATCAAAGTAGCAATTCCAAGAAGAGAGAAAAAAAAAAAAAAAAAAAACGAAGAAAAGAAAAGGTAGCTCAAGTTCAAGCTGCTTTTGTTTCATAGAGGAGAATCGTAAAGAATTGTTACCAACATACAATTGCAGAACCAACATTTTAAAGCAACATTTCAATCATCAGATGGGAAGTCCTCATCCGAGGCATTTTCCAGGAATGAACCCAGTCTCTTTCTCAAAATGCTGAAAGTTTTGTCACCCTGTTTTTCAAAATCAGTATATTATTTTACAATTATAAACTAGGAAGAGAGAGAGAGAGAGAGAGAGAGAGAGAGAGAGCTGCAGCAGTAAGATGCATAAAATGATCTCACCTGTTTCTTCTTCTTCAAGGACTGTTCCAATTCGGCAATTCTATTTGCACAGTCTCTCTCATGTTCAGAGATCATACTTTTCTCTTTTTTCCCTGAAATCGTCAAGAGTCTTAGTGTGTTTGTGTTTCACTGAAAGGGGTGAAGAAAGTGTTGTAGCTTACTCAGTTGTTCATATCGTATGAAAAGCCTTTCCTTCTCTTCTTCATGTTTGGAAATAGTTTCTGTCAAACACAAATGGCAGTTAGCACCACATACAAGTTGAAGCAACCATTTTCAACTGGGGTTCTCCATCAATATTTGGGGAGGAGAACAATACAATACTCTACATCTTCAGGAAGGTTTAAAAAAAAAAGACAAAATACCCCATTGAAGAATTTCACTAGGAGTAAATTGCTCTCAATTGTAAATTTGGGGGTGGTGCAAATGCTCGTGTTTAAGAACAGGGTCACGTACTGCATTGAGAATATCGCACACTAACTTGTTGATCTTAAAATTTTAAAAGAAAAAATATATGATTCTACGGGCTCAAAGAGAAACCCAAAATGTTTACAATTTGTTTGCTTACTCAAATGAAGAGAGACAGGATAGAAGGCCTCTTCAAAATGGTTTCATTCCTATTTTTCCATCTGAGAAGATGCCAAGATTATAAGTACAATGCTTCCATAAGTGTAACTTAATTTTGTTAAGTGAGTCTAGAAAAAGTAAAATCAAGTTATCTTATTTTAGAGCTGCCAAGTTCAGACGTGATTAAAAAAAATTCAAGCTCTATATATGGAATAGCATGGAATAGCTTGGATATGTGAAATTTCATAAGCTCATTCTGGAGCAAGCTAAATCTGATCCTTTCAGGATATGGATGATTTCTTTTCTGAAGATATTTAAAATTACAGTCATGAGCATTTACCTAAAAATTAGATATGAAAGAACTGTGAAGGTACATGCTTTCTACTGGAGTTAATAGCATTGATCTCTTGCTGAATTTTCACTCTCAGATATTAAATTTCTTTATTTTATATCGGAATATCATGTCAGAAAATTATTTCATACAGGTTAAAGACAATCAATAAGTATTGTACTGAGCATTTCAGCTGCAGTTCAAAAGATTCCGAAATAGCATGTGGAGAAATGTCGTTAGTTGAATAATACATTTCAACTGAAGACATAGGTAACCTAAATTACCTTTTAAAGCCTGTAGATGCTCTGATTTCTCCTTGCAAAAGTTCTCATAAATTGATTGGAACTTGGCAGTCTCATTCTTCAGCAAGTTTTCGCACTGTAGATACAATCACATACATACAAGTTTTAACCGAAAAACATTGATCTCATTAAGCTAAATACATCAATTAAGTTCCTTTGTTTCACACAGACCTCCTTTGAGCTCTTTGAAAGTGCCTTGGCAAGACTTTGCCTGACAATTGAGGATATGAAATGCCCTATTAAAGCTTCTGTGCATAATAAAAGAGCGACAAAACCCAAAGTACAGTTAATTCAGTTTCAAACGTGTGAGATCTTGGGATTCATCCTCACCTTTCTTTTTCAAATTTGGTCTTCAATTCATCAAGCTTGGATTTGATCTCTGAAGCCACACTGCAAGTAAGACACAATAGAATACCTTCAAAAGTCATAACCGCACTGAGAAAAAAAGAACGGGAAAAGAAGAGAAGATTTGAAATCAATCCTGGCATTTGGTTCAAATAATTAGGGGAATAAGAAATTAAAAGGTGAAATGAAACTGCTTGTTTCATTTGGTTTTGTGGTCAATAAAATGCAACCAAAAACAAGAAAAAAGAAAGAAGAAAAAAAAACTTGAAAAGATTTTGTGCAATTATTTTGGCTAAACCTAAACCTACTAGTGTCTGATTTTGTAGGAACTAGTAGCAGTACCAAACAACGTCAAATTTCTTTCCTCTTTCCTTAAAGTTGTCTCTATTGAAAATCAAACCTTTTTTCTTTTTTTTTTTTTTATATTTTTTTTATTGTTACTTTGTATCTGGCCCATTGGACCGATTAATCAGGAGACCAATCCTATCCACTAGTAGGGGGCCAATTAAAGACCGGGCAAAGCCTTGTATGGACTAGCCTCAAGAAATTGTTTGCACCTAGGAGGTTTTGAACCTGAGATCTTGGAGGGAACACACCCAACCCCTTGGGGTTGAAAATCAACCTAATTGATGGACACAAAGCAACAGAGTAAGCCCCTGTGATATTTGTGATACAGATTTTTGAATACGTAACATATGAGGGCCACTGAGCATCACTGATGCATCAAATATATCATTTTGAATTTATTGAGACTTGAGAAATTCAGATAACATCATTGTCATTACGAATCACAAATGAACCAACAAAGTAATTTGCAAACAAGTATCAATTATGATTGGGAGATACATACATTCAACTTTCACAATTTTTTAGTTACTGATCCAAATACATATCGTCAGATGCAGATTCAATGTTCAACACATGCATGTATATAATCATGTACGAGATGCAATCTGTCACATACAAATTCTCCAAAGAAGTTATATATGGAAGAAAATAACTCAAATTCAACTCCTAATGAACTGTAAAACACTAAATAGATTTCGTTTTTTGCATGTATAATGTGAATTCGTTTCGGATCTGTGAAATTCACCTTGAAATGGTCTCTTCATTCTTCTTCTGTCCATCTTTCTGAGCTTTCTCTCTGATCAGTTGCAGAGCGGACACAATTCCTTTGATGTCACTGAAAATTCCAAAAATACTTTTCAGCGAATTCGAACTTGCCGAATTTCAAAAAATCACAGGAAGTAAATGAAGAAAACGTGCAACAAACAAAGTTAGAGAGAGAGAATTGAAGACGGAACTCGGAGAGAGCTGCATCGAAGTCGTCTTCAATGGCGTCTCGCTTCAGTTTCTCTGGTTTTGAAGCTTCCGATTCGGAGACTCGTTTCTTGGCGCTTGATTTGACTGTCGTCGACATTGCTGAATCGTGGAATTGGTGTCTGTGGAGGTCTAGGTTTTGCAATCTGAAGCTGAATCTCAGAGGAAAAGTGTTCAGAATCGAGGAAAGAGACAGAGAGATTTTGTTGAGGAAATCAAATTGGAGTTGTTTTAGTCTTTGGCGCGAAGCAGAGCCTTGCGAGTTTCGGATCGCGGATGAAACCAACGAGTTCAGTGCGACTCACTGACTCTTTTTAAGTAATAATCATATTTTTAAAATTTATTTTTTTTGAGAATTGAGTTTTGTATTTTTGATATTTAATAATTTTTTTTAAAAAAAATTCAAAAATATTATAATTTGTAAATGTATTTATGTTAGGTATATTCAAAAATTAAAAAAATTACTTAAAATATTAAAAAAAAATTAGTGAAAACAAAAAAATACAAAAGATAAAAAACTAAATTTTCAAAAAAGTGGATTCAAAATAGTGAAACCTAAGATGATATATTGTTGGCTTTAGAGAAAGAACATCATGGCAATTTTTGGGGTAAATTAAACGAGGGAAAATAAAAAAGTCTCATATGAGAATCAATTATTTCACTAAGAATTTTTTAATACATTAATAGGTCTCGTTTGTTTTGACAACCTTATCGTAAGATTCTTTTTTGAATTTTGGTATGATTTGGTAGACATTTCTACCCTTCCTCATTGGGGGATGCCATCGTAGGGAAGTTGGATCTAATTTTTGGATCACGTTTCCGTTACTCAAATGTAATATTTCAACGTAACACTCTAAGAGCATCTCCAACAATATAGTCATTCTCTCTTTTCAGTCATAGAAACGAGCTTGGAAGGGTGAAAGATTGCTCCAGCAGACTCGCTCAAGCATCGTTGAGATGGTTGTGAGTTACAGTACCTCGCCAGGACAAACGAGGTACTATTCATGGGCCTTTCAATTTTTTATTTGTTTTTGCTTCCTGAGTTCTGTTTTTGGCGGTAAAGTTTTTCCCTCATTTTGGTGCTAAAAGTTCTATCAGTACCTCCCCAACAAATCCATAGAGAAGACCTTCCAAAACTCATAAACTCTCTCATCCTCTCTATCTTTTTCTCAAACTTTTTGCTCAAGGGAGGTAATAAGTTTTGTCATTTATGTTTGTTTATGCCATGAATAATGGATAAGAAATTGGAGAATATGAAAGCAAATGTTCAAATTGTTGCATTCTTGTTTCATTATTTGTTGATTTTGGCCAAAAATATTACACATTGCTTTGTCATTTGTGATTATAGAAGGAAATCCATATGAATGTATATTTTCTCTTTCGCTTTGTGGCTTCTCTTGTTTTTAATCTCATCTCACAAATGGTTGCATCAAGTTATGGCTCCATGTTCTTAATCAATAGGTCATGATTTTACTACTTGTAAAAGAGAAAATACTATGTATTTGTATTGCACACCATATGTTTGTTGTAATTTTTGTTAGAATAAAGATTGTAAATTGTTCCCAATTATTTTATCCCATCAGATGAGTTTCATATAGACAAAACACTTTAAATTTCTGCTCCATTGAATAAATTCCATTGACCCTTTCAAATTATGCTCCAAAAGTAGTAGTAGCAGTAAGCTGCCAATAGCAGCAGCAAGACGCCTAGTAGCAGCAGTAGCAATAGGAAGTTGTTGTAGGATTTCCAGTACTATTCAAATTGTTGTAGCTTGCTATAAGCTCTGTTTTTAAAATTTTAATTCTTATATATTATTGAATCATAGGTATGGATTTAGAACAAGTTTGTTAACTTATCAATCTTTAACAAGAAAGGCCCAAATTGAATCATTGCATCAAAGTGGCATAAATGAGGATGACAAGGTATTGAATATTGTATATTTACAATTATTATTATTTGTGAAGTTGCTAAATATTATTTATTTATTTAATTTTTAGATTTGCAAGGAGAAAATTATGTACAAAGAACTCAAGAAATCTACATTCCAATTCGAACACTGTTGGATTATATTAAGGGATCAACCAAAATGGATGGTAGAGTCTGAGAAGAAAAAGCAACCAAAAAGACCAAGAACAGGGACAACCTCTTCTCCTTGTACTCCGGATTCAATAAATCTAGGGAAGATGATGTCTCACCTAATGCTTTTGTAGACTTGGAGAGACCAACCAGTAGGAAGGCTAAAAATGAGCGATTGAATAAACGAAAGAACAAAGAAAGCGTACATTTGAGTATTACAAAGACTTCGGAGGACATCAAGGAAGACAAAAAGAAAATGATTGACAATAAAATTGAAATGATTGACAAAGTAAACGTTTAAGAACAAGTGAAGCTTCGTATCATGCAAGAAAAGCATGAGGCGGAACTTGAAAAACATGAAATGAAACTTTTCAAAGAGGACGAAAGAGTTATTTTGATGGATCTCAATGGCTTGCCGGAAATCCAACAAGAATTTTATTGTGTTCGGCAGATGGAAATCATTAAGAAAAGAAGAATGAATTAGTATTCATTCTCTCTTTGCTCCTTATAATATTTTGGCTTTTGTCTAGTAGGCTAGAAACTTGATATATGATGTTGCTTTTGGTTCTGCTAGTTGAAACATAAATATATAGACCATACAATTATATATATATAAAGGCATATAATTAAAATGAAAACCATATAATTAAAAGGCATATAGAATTATAAAATTACACATAAATCAAAAGCATGTAGCGATTACACTCAAAAATAATAACATACTACATGAAATGAAATTTCAAATTCAAAACTTTTATGACTCGCTGTGTAATTGCCACAAGTGTTCGACAATGCCCAATTGGAGATGAGAATGTGTTTGCCTGTGTCTAATGTTATGATGATATTGAATGAATTCCATAAGTTCAGTAGTTCTCTCCTATAACACCATCACATGGGGACTGTCATTGATTTGATCATAATTGAAGTCTTTTACTCCATTGTCATTCCGCTCATCCTCAATGATCATATTATGTAGAATTATGCACGCCTTCATGATATATTTAAGCATTTTAGTATTCCAAAAACATGCCGGTCGACACACAGTTGCAAATCATGCTTGAAGCACTCCAAATGCACGCTCTACATCCTTTATTGTTGCCTCTTGAGCTGCAGCAAAAAGTTTTTTCTTATTCCTTGAGAATGAATTGTCTTCACAAATGTTGATCATTGTGGATATATACCATCGGTGAGATAGTATCCCATTGTATATTCTTTACCATTGATGGTGTAATTGACTGGAAGAGCACGCCATTGAGTAAGTTCGGTAAATACAAAAGATCTTTCTAGCACGTTGATATCATTATGAGACCTTGGTAATCCAAAAAATGCATGCCAAATCCAAAGAGCATATGACGCAATAGCTTCCAAAATAATTGTTGGTTCATGAATGTGACCAGTATACATACCTTTTAACGCAGTCGGACAATCTTTCCATTTCCAATTCATACAATCAATGCTCCCCAACATCCTAGGAAATCCACGACTTTCACCAATCGTTAGCAGTTTAGCGATGTCATTGCTGTTTGGTGACCTCAAATACTCATTAGAAAAAATATCAACAACTGTTTTAACAAAATATTTTAAGCTTTTTATTGCAGTGCTTTCTCTAATTCTCACATATTCGTTCATAAAATCAGTGGCTACTCCATAAGCAAGTATCCTCAGTGCAACAGTTATCTTCTGAAGAGAAGACAAACCAAGCTTTCCAGCATAATTTCTTTTTTGGAGAAAGCTTGGATCGTGCGCTTCTACTGCAGCTAGAATTCGAAGAAAAAGTGAACACTTCATTCGAAACCTCCTTCGAAATAGCTTAGGAGGATATACAGGTGGTTCAACAAAATAGTCGAGAAAAAGCCTTTCATGACCTTGAATATGGTCACGATGAATGACTTTACGACCTCGAACAGAACCATGACGTGAGCTTGATCCTATCTCACTATTTAATAGTTCTTCATCCATAGTAACAGCTTTGAGCATCTCCAAATCATCATCAGATTCAGAGAAGTTAGAGTCATTTACAAGCATATCATAAAGAGAATTGGAAGCCATAGAGAGAGATATAGAAGTTTGGATGAAATAGAAAATTGGGTTGATGGTAAGATCAAATGAGAGGGAATTTCTTATTTATAATTGAAAAGTAAAAAAATATGACCGTTGTAAAAATATGACCATTACAAAAATGACCGTTAGAAAAATATGACCGTTGTAAAAATATTACCGTTGAAAAAATATGACCGTTTGAAAAATACGACAGTAGAAAAATGTAACTTTCACAAAAATATAATGAAAAAATAATAATTTGAAAGAAGTTAGTTTTTTTAATTTTTTTTATTATTATTTTATTATTTTTTATTTTTTTAAGATGGGAAAGAAGGTAGTTAAAGTATAAGAATATTTTAATAGAAGATAGTTAAAGTAGATAGCCTTATTGGAGTGTATATTAAAAAAATGACTAGCTAAAATAGTAAAGTGAAATTTTGAATAGCTATTTTGACTATCCTTGCTGGAGATGCTCTAATGTAACAATCTAAAAAGGAAAGTGCTATGGATCCTAAATGAATTATCAAATTTTTTATCAAATCTCTCACATGTATGAGACCTACACAAATCACATGTTTGTGGGTCTCACACCCATGTGAGAGGTTTGGTAGAAAAATTGGTAATTTGTTTGGGACCCTTAGCATAACTCATCTAAAAAAACTCCTTAGTGTACTTCTCTCAAACGTAACACTCCAATGTAATATATACTAAAAAATTCTTTAGTGTAATTTTTTTTCCAAGCGTAACAACTAAGGAGATTGTAATAGGAAATGAGTCATAACATATCTAAAATGACTAAATGTATTACCAAAAAAAATAAAAATAAAATTATGGGAGTAGCTGGAATATAATTCCATATGTAGGACTTATCGATAACTCTCATTAAACTAATCATTAAAAAAATATATAATTAATAGTCATTTGGGAACAAATTTTTTTTAGTGATTTTTTTATTTTTTTGGCTAAAATATATGAAAACAATAATATATTTGAGATGATTTTTTGATTATTTACAAAAAGATGTATAAAAAGTAGAGTGTATAGAAATGAATCATTGACTCTTTTTTTTTTTTTTGGTATTTCTTGACATTTCTTGACTTTTTAAATAATTTTTAGGCTAAAAAGTGGTCTAGTCTTGTAAGTTTAACATAATTATTTCATCTTCTTTAAATTTTCATTTCTCTCAATTAGTAATACCACAACGCCCAATCATTGTACCACTCTCTTCTACTCTCAATTGCGTTCGGATCCTCTACAGTTTTTCAAATTTATCTAAAAGGATGTCATATTGATTAGTAAATAAAAAAGAAAAAAGACAAAAAGACAGCAACAGGAGTAGAGCATAGAAACCCTTTCCTTATCCTCCGCTGCTGATGGCAAGCTCCACCCATCCCCCTCATCTTCTTCCTTCTTCTTTCCTTAGCCCCCCGATTCTCTCTTTCTCTTATTATTATTATTATTATTATTATTATTATTATTATTATTATTATTATTATTATCTTCCCTAAATGACCATGATGGTGGTGGTTTGGGGATAGTGGTGGTTCGTTCGAGAACCCTGATGGTTCAACAATGGCAGTTGTTCAACGATCACATGTACGATGACAAGTGGTGGCTTGGCAAAGATGGTGGTTCATTGAAGAATCGTGATGGTTCAATAATGGTGATTGTTTGACAATCATGGGTACAATGGTGAACCATCTGGTTATGGTTGTGGCAGAGGTTGAATGGTAGAAAGTAGTGGTTGGATGATGGTTGACGACCTATAAATGGTGTTCATGTTGATGGCAATAGTCTAGATCTAAGGTTTTGGGAGAAAGAAAAGAAGGAAGAGTAGGTGGATGAGGGGATTGGGCGACGCTCGCTGGTTGACGGAGAATGATGAAGAGCAAATGGAGGATGGGATTGGGCAGAGCTCATATATATATATACTAGTGTATGCCCGTGCCTAAAGGCATGGTGTAAATAATATTGGGATCAAAATATAATTGTAATTTGTACGTATCATGTTAAAATTTGTAGAGTTTGTAGCACTTGATAAAAGATCAAGTCAACACTCTTACCATTAGTTTGTGGCTAACACCTTCTACATTGGTGAGTGTCATAGTACCCCGAACCATAAATATCTGATTGAAATAACATAATATAGACAACAGAGATTAGGCCAAATGCAAAGTATAACCTGACAAATAGTAGTATTTAGAAATTGTTTACATATTAAGATATGGAAATCAAATCTAAAAAAATAATTTTCTAATCAATCTGTAACAACATTGACACCTCTCTACCTCGCGGAGGGAGCCCCAATATTGAATTTTCTGCAATAACAAATAGACAATCTATATATCAAAACACACGAATCGTCATCCTAAAACAGTGAATTTTGCAATCAACTGTAAATTGAAAAATTAAATGCATCATATCATCAAAAAGAAATCAACTCTATGCCATAGCATCCTAATTATGTAGCAATACATTTTTCATAAAACCATTTATGAAAAATCGCTTAAATGGTGAAATTTAATTTTGTAAAAAAAATAATTCATGCAACTCATCTGGTTTGTCAAATTAATGTGAAAATCATCAATTACATCAACTATAGACAACTTCAGAATAGAAATTGTTTCTTTACAAAATAACCAAATTAAAAAGATTTTAAAGTAATCTAATAGCCATCAACTACTCCAAGTATCAGTACCTGAAAGAAAATGTATAGTAAGAAGAGTAAATTAAATAAGAAAAATTGTAAATAGGTGATAACTTCACAAAATATACAAAAACTCACACTGATTTGTAATTTTCCCAATGAAATAAGAAGATGAGTAAAGAGAGCCCATAATACAGTTTGGTGCAAATCTCCATCGTCCTATGAAAATAAAAGAAAATAGAATTTTATTAGAAGACAATTAGAGGGGAAAAAAGTGTATCTAAAAAGGAAAAAAAAAGAAGAAAAAGACAACTTACATGTCCAAAGTAGTGACAACTTACATGTCCAAAGCAATAAATCAATTCAATTAAAAAAAAAAACAAATTTTTTTTATACCATGCGGAGAACTCAATTGTAATAAACCACTTCAAAGTAAAAGATCAAGTCAGCACTCTTACCATTAGTTTGTGGCTAACACCTGATACATTGGTGACTGTCACAGTATCTCGAACAAAAAATATCTGATTGAAATAACATAAAACAGACAACATGGATTAGGCCAAATGCAAAGTATATTAAGATACGAAAATCAAATCTCAAAGAATAATTTTCCAATCAACCTGAAGAAAGCATTGACACCTCTCTACATCGTGGAAGGAACCCCAATATTGAATTTTCTACAATAAAAAATAGACACATGAATCATCACCCCAAAACAGTGAATTTTGTAATTAACTGCAAATTGAAAAACTAAATGTATCATACCATCAAGAAGAAATCAACTCTATGCTATAGCATCCCAACAATGTAGCAATACTGCTTAAACGGTGAAAAACATCCCAACAATGTAGCAATACCGCTTATGAAAAACTACTTAAATGGTGAAATTTAATTTTATAAAAAATCATAAATTACATCATCTATAGACAACTTTCAAATAGAAATGGTTGCTTTAAAAAATAGCCAAATTAAAAAGATTTAAAGTCATCCAATAGCCATCAATTGTTGCTAGTATCAATACCTGAAATAAAAATGATCTTAACATGTTTTCCTCCTCTAGTTTTAACATAGTCCAGCTCCCCTCATCTTAACATATTTTCTTCCTTTAATCTTAACATTGTCCAGCTCCCTTGATCTTAGCATGTTTTTGTCCTCTAGTTTTACTACTTTCTTCAAACCACCTGACAAAAAATGAGCACACATGTTTTCCCTTGCCAACTGAACCATATTTTTAAAATAATCAACTCCCAAGTAGAAAGAACAATAGGACAACAAAGGAAATATACTATGAACAAATAAAACAAAGACATCCTAATAAAACGTCAATATCCGGTTCATGTTATATCAATCCATTTAACCAAGTCATCATGTTATATTAAATCCATTTAACCAAGTCAACAATATCCAAGACACATGTCAAAACATAGAGTTGAAATTGAATATACCAATCAAGTAAAGGGTTGAACACATGACATTCAGGTGTAATTAAAGCATGATCTCTTTTATAAACACCGTGAGTAAACCCAAACAAATTTGTCCCCCCAAAAAAAAACAAAAACAAAAAAGTAAACTAACCTAAAACAGAGCTCCACTATTAAACTAAAAAAAAAAAAAAATTGAAAAATGAAAGTAATAAATAGACCAAGCAACCATATGCCATATTGCAGTGCACCCTAAACAAATGTTATGTAATAGGAAATAAATGGATTTGTTTTCATCATATCATTTTTAGTAACTTAGAAATGACAATATTAAATCTTAAAAAAATTCATGAACTAAAAAAAAATTGAACAATTTCATCCCTAATGGAAGCAAATTACTCTATTAAAGAAAAAATTAAATGCATTATATCATCAAGAAGAAATCAACTTGTGGGAGCCGAATAATTAGCAGAATCAGAAGCGTATGCTTTAGAAGACAGGCATTACTCAGCCCTAACCTGCACGATTATGAGGCCGAACAACATAAATGGGCCGAGTAACTACTGAACTGTGGGGCCGAATAAATAAGCAGATAGTGAGCGAAAAGTGGACCAGGCCCCGAGGCCCTGGAAACGAGTATAAATAAAGGAACAACAGTCAAAGAAAGGTATGTGAGAACTATTAAGCTTAACTTAGAATACAAGTAATCCTGAGTGTAGAGACTGATTTTGTCACGACCCAAACCCGGCCCTATGGGTTTAGCACCGTAACTGGCCAGTAATCCGTGATTACCAAAGGCCTGCTTAACAATCATACAATATAACAGAGTTCAGGGCCTGGCGGAAGCCAAAACAATAAATGAACAGTGTCCAATGAGCTGTGACAATCTGTATGCCAAAAAGTTTTTCATTCACATGTACATAAAACAGTACAGTACAATACGGCATACTTATATATATACATCCATAACAGTCGGTAAAAGCAGGGACTTAACCCCTTGGACAGTACAGTAAACAGTAACAGTCTATACAATAGTCCCACAACAGTACAAAACAGTGAGACAGACAGGGGAAGTACAAAAGACCCCAAAGCCATAGCATGGCAACACGGAACCTCGCAGTGAGGCACATAGGCTGGCTTGACAAAACTGGGGACCAATCCCACGCTCCTAGCTCCGGTCTGGCTGCTGAGAACCTACATATATATATAAACAGTGAGCTAAAGCCCAGTGAATAACATAATGTGTAAAGAGGTTACGAATGAATGTCCTTACAGTAATGAAATCAATTCATTAAACAGTATTTCAATCTTTCAATATTTCAATCAATCAGTATTTCGATCATTCAGCATTTCAATCAATCAGTCATATGTGGTACATCCATTAGCCTATAAACAATAGGTCCAAAAGGACCGGGCCTTAACAGACCCAACAATAGTGATGGCCATCAATCAATAACAATATGGTTCCACGAGGAAACCGACAGAGCTCTGTATCAATCAATAACAATGGGTGCTAAGGATGCCACAATACAATTCGAAATACAGGACATACATTCATTCAATAAACAATATCAGTTCAATAAACATTTCAGTTCAGTATTCAAAAGATAACCATTTTGAACATATCTTTACACAGTCTGTTACTCACTGAGATTGGGCTATTAGCGGCTAGAGCGTGTCCCCGAGAGCCAACCCTAAACAATTAACAGAATAGAACACACACTAAGTTTACAGTTGGAAAGGATGTTAATTAAATCCCTAAATTTCCTCGGTGTGGTTCTATGTCTAAATCCTCATTAAGATGCCTTAAACTAGGCCTAAGAATGCCTAGGATGGGATGAGGATGCAAAAATACACTTGGAAGGCATTTTTCAAAAGTTGCTGAAAATAAGAGCTTCGCTCGAGCGAGCCTTCCTTCGCTCGAGCGAGCTTCCAAAATCAAAGGCTTCGCTCGAGCGAGAAATCCTTCGCTCGAGCGATCTGCATGAACAGTGAAAGTACTGGTTGCTCAATTTTTACGCGCGATGCTCGCTCGAGCGAGATTGCAAAAACAAAGGGCTCGCTCGAGCGAGGAATCCTTCGCTCGAGCGAGGAAGCCAAATCTGGAATTTCCAGATTTGTCTCCCAAGTTCGAACCAAGCATCCAATCATCCAAAACTCAACCTCTTGGCCCCAAATTCTGGAAAACACTTCCAAACTCAATGTATTACCAGTTTCAAAAGCTAATATGCACATGCAAGGGCCAATGGTTGGTCAATTAAAGCCAAATTTCAAACCATTTTCAAGAACTCTTTCAAAACATGAAATGCATGGGTTTCAAACCATTTACAAGCTTTAAACCTTGCTCTATTGAGCTCCAATCTTTGAAAACAACTTGAAAACATGGACTAATACATGAACATGAGCATGCATGTACATTTCAACATGAATTCAACCTCAAAATGCATTAATTTAAACATGCATGCAACAATTCAAGCATATTTCACCATGGATGAACTACAACATGGCTCTACCCAACAATTTGTCATGAATGATGAAAGAGCAACATAAATTAAACATTGAGAGGCTCTAACTCCTTACCTAAGTCTTGTATTCAACACTAGAAGCACAATTTGACATCAATCTTCAATCTCCAAGCAATTCTCCAACAAATTCATCAATGTGAGTTCAATTTCTCTCTAAACTCCCTCTCACTCTAGTTTGGTCGGCTAAATGCAAAGATGAGGGCTGATGAGGATGTTTGCTAAGTGTAATAAGACTCTCTAATAATAAAATCAACAAAGGCCCACTCAATGGTATTTTGGTAAATAAGTTGAACTCGTTAATTAACTTGTTTTAATCTAATTTAATCATTCCTAATCAATTTTCAGATAATTATATCATTAAATCACATAAATCATGCTGATTACAAAACACTAAACGATTCCTAATTCGGCCGCCGATAAGGCCTTCAATTAGCAATTTAAACACACAAATTCAAACAGGCAATCAATCAGATGCAATGTGCAATTCAATAATTAAACTTATTCAATTTCAATTCCAATTTCAATCGGTCTATTCAGTACTTCAATTAATTCAATGATCAATCGTTATCAATTCAATTTAGCGATAATCAGTATATAATTCGGTAATCGGTAACGAGGGTCGTTACAGTCTCCCCTCCTTATAAGGAGTTTAGTCCTCTAAACTCGAGTTACCTTCAGTTTGAAAGAAAGCAGGATCTAATGGGAACAAATCAGGATATCTTCTCATCATATCATCTTCTCTTTCCCAAGTGGCATACACACCACCATGATTCTGCCAGTCAACTTTCACTAACGGAATCTCTTTGTTTCTCAGTTTCTTGATCCTTCGGTTTACAATCTGTATAGGCCGTTCCTCATAAGTGTAGTCATCACTCAACACTATCCGAGTAGGCTCAATCACATGGAACGGATCTCGAAGATAGTCTCTCAACATCGAAATGTGGAAGACATTATGCATATGCTCCATTTCAGGAGGAAGTGCAACTTGATACGCCACCGGATTGATTTTCTCAATAATTTCATACGGTCCGACATACCGCGGCGCTAACTTGCCTTTGACTCCAAAACGAGTCTGGCCTTTCATTGGTGTCACTTTCACAAAGACGTGATCACCCACTTCATACTCTCTATCCCGTCTTCTGACATCTGCATAACTTTTCTGTCTACTTTGTGCAGTTTTCAGTCTTTGCTGTATCAATTTCACTTTCTCAGTCGTTTCATATACAATCTCGGGCCCAAGCAAAGGCCCATCTCCAACTTCTGCCCAGCAGATTGGAGATCTACACTTTCTGCCATACAATGCCTCGAAAGGCGCCATACCAATACTCGAATGGTAGCTGTTGTTGTAGGCGAATTCAACCAATGGCAAATGACTTTCCCAATTTCCCTGGAAGTCAAGAACACACATTCTCAATAGATCCTCTAAAGTCTGGATGGTTCTTTCTGACTGTCCATCTGTCTGAGGATGATAGGCACTACTCAGCCTCAATTCAGTACCCAATGCAGTCTGTAGGCTTTGCCAGAACCTCGATGTAAACTTTGAATCCCTGTCAGAAACAATAGATACAGGCACTCCATGCAGTCTAACAATTTCATCAATATAGATAACAGCCAATCTATCCGCATTATAAATTGTCTTGACAGGTAGGAAGTGTGCAGACTTAGTCAGTCTATCAACAATAACCCAAATAGAGTCCATACCTTTCCTGGAGCGAGGTAATCCAACAATGAAATCCATCGTGATATGCTCCCATTTCCACTCTGGTATGGATAAAGGTTGTAGTAATCCAGCAGGTCGTTGATGTTCAACTTTGACTTGTTGGCAATGAAGACATTTGGACACAAAGTCGGCAATTTCCTTCTTCATTCCTGGCCACCAAAAATTCTGTTTCAAGTCTTGATACATTTTCGTATTCCCCGGGTGAATCGAAAACTTCGAACTGTGGCCTTCTTGCAGAATTCTTCTTTTCAATTCAGAATCATTTGGTACACACAATCTATCTTGAAATTTCAGTACATTGTTGTCAAATTTAAATCCCGGTTTCGGTTTTGAATCCCTTTCTTCAATGATTTTCTTCAAGTAATCATCCAGTTGCTGTTTTTCCTTAATTTCTTCAATCAAGGCTGGTTGAGCAGAAATAGCAGCTAAGGTTCCACCTTGTTCTTTCAAAACAATTTCAATTTCAGACTTTTCCAGGTCATGAAGTAGTTCTTTCTGTCCGGTAAGCAAACAAGCTAAGTTGGCAATTGACTTTCGGCTCAAGGCATCGGCAACGGTGTTGGCTTTTCCCGGATGGTACAAAATCTGTAAGTCATAATCTTTGATCAGTTCTAGCCATCTCCGCTGTCTCATATTCAGTTCTTTCTGTGTGAAAAAGTACTTTAGGCTCTTATGGTCGGTGTAGACTTCACATGTTGCTCCATACAAATAGTGACGCCAGATTTTCAATGCAAATACTACTGCAGCAAGTTCAAGATCATGGGTTGGGTAATTCTTATCATGCGGTCTCAACTGTCGGGAAGCATAAGCAATAACTCTCCCATTCTGCATTAAAACACATCCCAAACCCTTATGAGAAGCATCACTAAAAATAGTATAACCATCCGTACCTGTAGGTAGAGTCAGAATTGGTGCAGTCACAAGTCTAGTTTTCAACTCCTGGAATGCTGATTCCCTTTGGTCAGTCCAGTCAAATGATATCCCCTTCTGTGTCAACTGAGTCAGTGGTAAGGCAATTTTGGAGAAATCTTTGACAAATCTTCTGTAATACCCGGCTAGTCCCAAAAAGCTTCGGACTTCAGTCACATTCGTTGGCCTAGGCCAGTTTACTACAGCTTCAATTTTCTGCGGGTCAACAGAAATTCCATCTTTGCTAACAACATGCCCCAAAAACATCACATGATCAAGCCAAAATTCACATTTAGACAGTTTAGCATATAGTTTCTGTTCTCTTAAGGTTTGTAGGGCAAGTCTCAGATGCTGTTCATGTTCTTCTACAGTCTTAGAATAAATCAATATGTCATCAATGAATACCACAATAAAATCATCCAGGTATGGTTTAAAAATTCTGTTCATGAGGTCCATAAATGCAGCTGGGGCATTCGTGACTCCGAACGGCATAACTAAAAATTCATAGTGGCCATACCTCGTTCTAAAAGCAGTTTTATCAATGTCTTCCGGTTTTACTTTCAACTGGTGATACCCCGATCTAAGATCAATCTTGGAAAACACTTGTGCACCCTGTAACTGATCAAACAAATCATCAATACGCGGCAATGGATATTTATTTTTCACAGTTACCTTGTTCAGTTCGCGATAATCAATGCACAGTCTCAATGAGCCATCTTTCTTCTTCACAAATAAAACAGGAGCACCCCACGGTGAAGTACTAGGCCTGATAAACTTCTTGTCCAGCAGTTCCTGCAATTGTACCTTCAATTCTTTCAGTTCAGTTGGAGCCATTCTGTAGGGAGCTTTAGATAACGGCTGTGTACCCGGTACTACATCAACAGTAAACTCAATCTCCCTGTCAATCAAATCCCCTGGTAGATCATCTGGAAATACATCTGGGAATTCTCTAACTATAGGAATGCAATTCACATCAGTTTTAACATTATCAGTAGCAGACACAGTCAGTACAGAACACAGATATCCCTTACACCCCTTTCTAATCAGTTTGACAGCCTTTACAGAAGAAATCAGATATGGATGGGGTATTACTCCAACTCCACTAAATACAAATTCAGGTAAACCAGGTGGTCGGAAAACAACTTGTTTGGTCACACAATCGATAGTGGCATGATATTTTTGTAACCAATCCATCCCCAATATTACATCAAAATGATCTATGTTCAACGGTAGCAAATCAATAAACAGATGCATGTCCCCAACAATAATCTCACAAGCAGGATACATATATGCACATGTCATGGATCCCCCAACAGGTGATGATACAGCTAGCAAGTAATTCATAGGTTCTAAGGGTCTATTCAATTTACGCGAAAAAGCATGCGACACATAAGAATGTGTAGACCCCGAATCAATCAATACATATGCATTCTGAGTACAAATAGAGAGGATACCTGACACAACAGTCTCAGTGTTCTGAACATCTCCCGGTACTAGGGCAAATACTCGGCCCTGCCTCACAGGCTCTTTCCCGGTAGCTTTAGGATTCGGTTTTGGTGTTGCAGTTGATGCTGCTGCGCTTGGTGCAGCTTTACTACTTGATTGCGGGTTAGAGGGGCAGTCTTTAATCCTGTGGCCCACCTTGCCACACTTGAAACAAGCTCCAGAAATCTGATAGCAAACCCCTTTGTGCTTGTTGCCACATATAGAACAGGGTGGAGTGAACCCACTCCCTTGGCTGGGGCTAGTCATCGACCCCGTATTCTGTTTCTTGTTTGCAGAGTTATGCTTGCCTTTCTTAAACTTAAAACCTTGCCTTTTTCCTTGCCACTCAGTGGTTGGTGTTTCAGACTGTTTCACTGCTGCAATATTTGACTCGGCCATCAATGCCCGGTCGAGAACACCCACATAAGTTGGCATTTTCAAAACATTTATGCGGTCCTGTATAGCAACACTAAGGCCGCCTTCAAATCTCCTGGCCTTCTTGTAATCGGTATCCACCATGTGTGGTGCATACCTAGCAAGTTCGGTAAATTGCTTCTCATACTCAGCAACAGATGTTTTGCCCTGTCTCAACTGTTCAAACTCAGTTACCTTTCTGTCCCTGATGCACTGGGGAAAATATTTTTCAAAGAAGGACTCCTTGAACTGAGCCCAAGTCACTACGGTGTTTGCATCACGAGTCAACATCCACCACCTTCTAGCTTCTTCCTGTAGTGTAAAGGTGGCTAACAATACCTTGTGTGCTTCTGAGCACGGAAACACCTCAAATAATTTTTCTGTTTCAAGGACCCATGCTTCAGCCTTTAGCGGTTCTAAGCCTCCCTGAAAGGACGGCGGTTTCATCTTGCTGAACTTATGAGTCAACGCAATAATGTCCACCTCATTAGCATTCACATTCTGTACGTTCTGTTCCGGCTGTACCGGAGGAGGAGGAGGTGGCTGTTGGTTCTGTTGTCGGTCCAGTCTTTCAATTACCAGTCCCATCATTTGTTCAAGTCTGGCCATTCTGGCCTCAGAGGATGATGCTTCAGTTTCATTTGCATTATCCATTTCACTATAAAGCAGTTATGACAGTTATCATTATAAACAGTTGTACAATTGGACAGTTTAACATTTTCACATATATCCAGTCAATCATAAGCACACATTTTTCATGTTAATGCAATGTCCTACTCACTTTTCTAGGACACCCTATAGCTCATTTGGACACGTGTGTGCGGTATAACTCGTGGTTAAGTATCGCTCTGATACCACTCTGTCACGACCCAAACCCGGCCCTATGGGTTTAGCACCGTAACTGGCCAGTAATCTGTGATTACCAAAGGCCTGCTTAACAATCATACAATATAACAGAGTTCAGGGCCTGGCGGAAGCCAAAACAATAAATGAACAGTGTCCAATGAGCTGTGACAATCTGTATGCCAAAAAGTTTTTCATTCACATGTACATAAAACAGTACAGTACAATACGGCATACTTATATATATACATCCATAACAGTCGGTAAAAGCAGGGACTTAACCCCTTGGACAGTACAGTAAACAGTAACAGTCTATACAATAGTCCCACAACAGTACAAAACAGTGAGACAGACAGGGGAAGTACAAAAGACCCCAAAGCCATAGCATGGCAACACGGAACCTCGCAGTGAGGCACATAGGCTGGCTTGACAAAACTGGGGACCAATCCCACGCTCCTAGCTCCGGTCTGGCTGCTGAGAACCTACATATATATATAAACAGTGAGCTAAAGCCCAGTGAATAACATAATGTGTAAAGAGGTTACGAATGAATGTCCTTACAGTAATGAAATCAATTCATTAAACAGTATTTCAATCTTTCAATATTTCAATCAATCAGTATTTCGATCATTCAGCATTTCAATCAATCAGTCATATGTGGTACATCCATTAGCCTATAAACAATAGGTCCAAAAGGACCGGGCCTTAACAGACCCAACAATAGTGATGGCCATCAATCAATAACAATATGGTTCCACGAGGAAACCGACAGAGCTCTGTATCAATCAATAACAATGGGTGCTAAGGATGCCACAATACAATTCGAAATACAGGACATACATTCATTCAATAAACAATATCAGTTCAATAAACATTTCAGTTCAGTATTCAAAAGATAACCATTTTGAACATATCTTTACACAGTCTGTTACTCACTGAGATTGGGCTATTAGCGGCTAGAGCGTGTCCCCGAGAGCCAACCCTAAACAATTAACAGAATAGAACACACACTAAGTTTACAGTTGGAAAGGATGTTAATTAAATCCCTAAATTTCCTCGGTGTGGTTCTATGTCTAAATCCTCATTAAGATGCCTTAAACTAGGCCTAAGAATGCCTAGGATGGGATGAGGATGCAAAAATACACTTGGAAGGCATTTTTCAAAAGTTGCTGAAAATAAGAGCTTCGCTCGAGCGAGCCTTCCTTCGCTCGAGCGAGCTTCCAAAATCAAAGGCTTCGCTCGAGCGAGAAATCCTTCGCTCGAGCGATCTGCATGAACAGTGAAAGTACTGGTTGCTCAATTTTTACGCGCGATGCTCGCTCGAGCGAGATTGCAAAAACAAAGGGCTCGCTCGAGCGAGGAATCCTTCGCTCGAGCGAGGAAGCCAAATCTGGAATTTCCAGATTTGTCTCCCAAGTTCGAACCAAGCATCCAATCATCCAAAACTCAACCTCTTGGCCCCAAATTCTGGAAAACACTTCCAAACTCAATGTATTACCAGTTTCAAAAGCTAATATGCACATGCAAGGGCCAATGGTTGGTCAATTAAAGCCAAATTTCAAACCATTTTCAAGAACTCTTTCAAAACATGAAATGCATGGGTTTCAAACCATTTACAAGCTTTAAACCTTGCTCTATTGAGCTCCAATCTTTGAAAACAACTTGAAAACATGGACTAATACATGAACATGAGCATGCATGTACATTTCAACATGAATTCAACCTCAAAATGCATTAATTTAAACATGCATGCAACAATTCAAGCATATTTCACCATGGATGAACTACAACATGGCTCTACCCAACAATTTGTCATGAATGATGAAAGAGCAACATAAATTAAACATTGAGAGGCTCTAACTCCTTACCTAAGTCTTGTATTCAACACTAGAAGCACAATTTGACATCAATCTTCAATCTCCAAGCAATTCTCCAACAAATTCATCAATGTGAGTTCAATTTCTCTCTAAACTCCCTCTCACTCTAGTTTGGTCGGCTAAATGCAAAGATGAGGGCTGATGAGGATGTTTGCTAAGTGTAATAAGACTCTCTAATAATAAAATCAACAAAGGCCCACTCAATGGTATTTTGGTAAATAAGTTGAACTCGTTAATTAACTTGTTTTAATCTAATTTAATCATTCCTAATCAATTTTCAG
The DNA here is from genome assembly GCA_036172215.1 of Camellia granthamiana. Lineage (NCBI taxonomy): Eukaryota > Viridiplantae > Streptophyta > Magnoliopsida > Ericales > Theaceae > Camellia > Camellia granthamiana. Next base: position 57,675,054 of record CM069909.1, on the reverse strand, counting down.
ATAATTATATCATTAAATCACATAAATCATGCTGATTACAAAACACTAAACGATTCCTAATTCGGCCGCCGATAAGGCCTTCAATTAGCAATTTAAACACACAAATTCAAACAGGCAATCAATCAGATGCAATGTGCAATTCAATAATTAAACTTATTCAATTTCAATTCCAATTTCAATCGGTCTATTCAGTACTTCAATTAATTCAATGATCAATCGTTATCAATTCAATTTAGCGATAATCAGTATATAATTCGGTAATCGGTAACGAGGGTCGTTACAGATTTGCCCGTCGGAGTGCTAATTCCGACACCCCCAACCGGAGTGTTTATTCCTTTTCAGGTGACTAGCATAGGATCACGAGCGTCCCCCAGGATCAGAAGAGTATTTCCAAACCACTTCTCCACAATTGGCGCCATCTGTGGGAATACTCAAATACATCCACAACGGGCGTAACAGAAGACCCTCCGATAGTCACCGATGAAACCATACAGAGAGATGACCTCACTCCACTCACTCCAACAACCATGCTTGGACCGGAGACTATCGCCGCAAGACGTGCTTTGAACTTCGCCTTACTCTCGACTTCGGAGCATGAGACAATGCAGGCGATCATGGAACAGGCAAAGCAAAATGAACAGAGGTTGGAGAACATGATTGCTGAGAACGAACGTCTCTGTCAAGATCTGGCCTTGGAGGTGGCGAAGTCCAAACAAGCTGTACGCCTAGATCCTGAGTGTAGACACCCCATTTTTGACCGACCTTAAGACTCAGACGTCACCGATTGAGCGCTTGGTGATGTTGCATATTGTGCTCATTCTGAGGTTGCGGAGTCACGGCTGCGAGCCTTGCCTCCGGACTTCCGGACTCTTTTGTGCTTTACCTCGATTTGCGAACCAGGCCCTGTTTTCTTTGTTTTCTCTTTCTGAAGGGAGGGAGAGGTCTCGTAGATCATCTCTCAGTGGCCGTAGGCTACGTTTCATGGTCGTAGGCCATTTTTTCCGTTTGGAGCCCGGTTTTCGATTTTCGGAGCCGTCGGCCGTGTGCCTCGATTCGGGACTGCTTAACTACCTCCATTTGCTCCGGTTTTTGGCACACACCTTGTTTCCTCCCTTTTGAGGGACACTGTGGCCCGATAGACCAACTCTGTGGTCGAACGCCACTTCCGGTGCTTAACAGCCTGTTTTCGGGGCTTTGAACTGCGTGTTTTGGCCCCCGAACCTTCGTTTTGCATCCGTCTTGGTCCATTTTTGGCAGGGCCTTATTTTCATTGTTAGAAAGGTTGTAGGAGGGTGGGAGACCAGCAATTTTCCTGAAAAACCAGTTTTATTTCTTCATCGCTCTTCATCGCCCGTTTTCTTCACTAGGAAGCTGGTTTTTCCCATTCCCGGGCCACTTTTTCTGACTTTCCACCACACCATTGTGTTGTACACACCTGGGAGGCCACCAATATGGGTAGGCCGGCCAGCAATTGTTCTTGACTCTTTTGAACCCCTCTAAAAAGCTGGCTTTTCTCTCTCCTGGTTCACATTTTCTGGGTTTTGACCATACAGCTGTGTTGCACTTATTTAGGAGGCCACCTTTTTGGGGTGGCCGGCCAGCAATTCTTGTTGACCCCTGGTCGGCCGACCAGAGGAGGTGGCCGGCCGGTCACCTGACCCTTTTGCACCTGGCCGGCCATTTTTGTCCCTTCTGGTGTATTCCAGCTGTGCCAGCTGTTTTGCACCAGACCCTCTGCCTGAGGGTTTGTCCTTTTGGGAGGATATTTGAATTGGTTTTTTCCCCCTTTTCTTTGGCTTCTCTCCCTCTATATAACCAGCACCCTACTTCATTTCTAAGGGTTAGAAAAACCAGCTGGAGCATTATACATACAACCCTATATCTATCTACTCCAAGCCTCCAAACACCCTTGTTCTTGCACCATTTACACACCAACTCATAGCCTACCACCTCCATCCTCCATTCCAACACCTTGAGGATGATTTTCAGAGGTTAGGAGCTCATTTTCTTGGACCAAAAGCTGCTGCATTGCTGTGCTACAAGGGTAAGTCCTCTTCTCCCATTTTCTAGCCTTATTTTGCTTCATCTCTTAGCCCCTTTTTCTTATATTTCTGGGCTTTGACCTAAACTGTAACATATCTTATTTTGAGCCCCTCTTCAACTTTGTTGAAGGGTTCTTTGCTGTTTGAGACCATCTGCTGCCCCTTGTCCTTTATCACTCTTTTAGGGCTATTTTTGCATCATGTTTTAGCCCTACTTGTGAATATTTTCGAGACTTGATATAAACTGGAAAAAATCTTTTTTTGACCTCCTCTTTAAGTTTTCTTGAGGTCACTTTTCTATTTGGAGTCATTCCTTCCTTGCATGCTTCATTTCCACATGCTTTGAGCCATGCATTTGAGCATTTGCATAAGTATTGTTTTGGCCTCTTAGCTACTAAAATCCAGTGGATTTTCAGTGGCTTTGATGAGGTTTTGAGCTTTGAAATCATAGAGGGGTGACCCTCTCACCCCTCATTCTCTTTACTAGCATGTTTGGCCTTCCAAAGGGACCCTATTTTGCATGCATTGAAGTCACTTTTTAAGCTTTATTTTGAGGGTTTTGAGGTCTGCCTTGGCTCTGTCTGAGGCCTTCTTGACCATATTTTATGTCTATGATACATGTGTAGAGCAATCCTATTCAAGGCCTCTCAAAGAGGCCTTTCTTTGCATGTTTTCGAGACTGATTCCAGGGCCTATTTGGCGGGTTTTAGGGCTGTCATAACCCATTTCCAGAGTTGGTTTGGTCTTGCTAAGTGTCTATCTTGTAGGTGCTTAATAACCCCTTGTATGGCCCTTTAAAGGAACCCATTATTTTTGCATATGTTGGCTGCATTTCAGAAGTTATTTGGGCATATTTTGACATGTTTTATTCACTGATTTTGGCTGGTTTGATGAGTTCTCTTGTGCTTCATATACATGCCATGTAAACCATGCTTGCTAGTCATTATTGCATGCTATTTTAGCCCATCATGTTAGCACTTTTTGGCCATGCTTTAAACTGGAAATGTGCATGTTTTGGGACCGCCTTGGCTTTGTCTTTGTGCCTCATATTCAAATAATGCTTGCTTTGCATAGCTATAAGTCAATACATGTGCCTAGTTTTGAGTTTCGGGGTTTACTTCATGCATTGGGTGCCATATTTCCATGTTTCGGGACCATTTAGCATCATGTTTCAGTGCTGGAATTTACATTCTCATATGCCATCTTTCATCCCTTGCCATGCCTTGTTAGAGTCGCATGTTGTGCCTTAGGATCGGTCCTCGATTTGCGTGCATGTGTACACGCATTTCGGTTATCTCATTTTCATCTAATGGCTACTGATGTGAGTGTGGCTGAGGTCCACTCATGTTGGTGTAAGTCCATTATGCATTGTGTATGCCATTTCAATTCATAGCATTGCGTATGCTAGGTCGTATGTTAGAGCATTGTGTATGTCTTGCTACATCGTGCATTGTGTATGCCATCTCATAGCATTTCGTATGCTAAGTTGCATGTTAGAATTGCATTCATGCATGTCATGCATATTGCATCGTGTTTGGGATGGGAGTTAGCCCAAACATGGGAAACGAGGGACGTTTCGTACTTCGAGTGACAGAACGTGTCTCAATTCCCAGTCGCTGACACTCCGGATTATTCATGATGGAGTCTAGGCCTTGTTATGTTTTCATGTGCATTCATATTAAGTCATGCAATTCGACTCCTCGGCCATCATGCATCGAGATGCGTGATTGATGGCACGAGGATCGAGGCAAGCATACATATGTGAAAATATATTGCCATGCCCCTTTCTTGCTCTCTGTTGCAGCAAATCAGAAACCGGCAGTCTTTTGGAGCTTCGTGCAATATTCCGGGCTTAATTGTAAACAGAGGCTAATTGGGGCATCGCAATGGATTTCCGCGCAAGGCAACTCAAGCACGCATCATTCATTATTCGGAACAGAGCTGAGGCGGTCCATAGATTTACGTGCTAGTTTACTGCTTTCCTAGTTAAATTTGTTAATTAATTAGGGTTTTGTATTTATTCGGACTGTACTATTTATTCGGACTGTATATTATTTATTTGGACCCTCCGAGCGAGGGCAATGTTGTAATAAGTGTGCGTGCGTGTGATGTATGTCTTCCAACCCCACGTCTTTCTCCCTTTTATTTACCAGCTTATGATGGTTAGATTAGGGCATGTTTCAATTAGCATACAGTATGATAGCATGTTTGCATTCATTCATTTGTTTTGCATGCACCGGGCTTGGCGCATCATACTCACTGTATTGTATTTCAATTCCGAGTTGAATACATGTTAGCTGTAGCATTTCATATGCCATGTTTAGAATAGCCGAGCCTATCTTAGTTGCATTTTGCATGTGTTGCATTAGGTATTTCTGTATAGTTAGGATCATGCATGGATTTCTAACATAGCTTCTGTTTTGGCTTGGAGTACTCGGTAAGTTTTATGCTTTAGCATCCTTGCATGCGTGTGAGTGACTGCCATGATAGCATGCTTACCATGAGGCTATGTGCTTATGTGATATAACTGCCTGAATGCCTGTGGGTGAAGGTTGGGTTATTTGGATTGGAACAATTCATTCACTGTGAGTTTTAAGCCCACTAGATAGTGGCAATATCATGTTTTCTAAGCCCACCTGAGGGTGGCAAAATCTGCATTTTAAGCCTACTTGCGAGTAGCAAACCACTTTAAAAAATAAATAGGAAATGTTTTGTTCCAATTTAGGCGACCCAGTCTATACTTGTATGCTGTGCGCATCACATAGTAAATCTAGGCTAATAACCGGAATAAGAACGCATAATGTTTTTCAAAACTAGATATCATGGTTAGCAGAGGCCGATCTTTGATTGGGCAAGCGGGGGTGCTCACGAAGTGACCTTCCCCAATCGTACCCAAGTTCTCGAGCCGAGGCAATTTTGGTGATGACGGACACGTGGCCTTAGGCACGAGTCAGGGTTTCCTAAATTTCCCAAAATAAAATATCTAGGGGGCGACTCTGTATCTGGTAAAGCAGTCCATGTTTGGCACTTTTTTCAAAAATCTGTTTTCTCAAAACGATTTGCCGGATTTGGACTCTTTAGTTTAGATTGAGAACCGTGACAATTTGAGTCCGAACTGTAGTGAGCCCAAAATGAACAGAACGGGACTCATCCTCCCGGGGCGTTCGGGGACGTCTACAGACCCTCCGATAGTCACCGATGAAACCATGCAGAGAGATGACCTCACTCCAACAACCATGCTTGGACCGGAGACTATCGCCGCAAGACGTGCTTTGAACTTCGCCTTACCCTCGACTTCGGAGCATGAGACAATGCAGGCGATCATGGAACAGGCAAAGCAAAATGAACAGAGGTTGGAGAACATGATTGCTGAGAACGAACGTCTCTGTCAAGATCTGGCCTTGGAGGTGGCGAAGTCCAAACAAGCTGTACGCCTAGATCCCGAGCGACCTCCGAGGGCAAGTGGTCGACGACCCCGAGCCCGACAAGACAACACTGAAAGTGACTTCGACTCATTATCCCCGGAGCCCAAGAAGAAGGGGCGACCTGAAACTACCAGTTCTTCGGAAGAAAGTCCCTGTATAAGGCATAAGTGAAGAAGAAACAGTTCAGATAAAGAAGACCAGCACGATCCCTTTGTACAACGGATTGCAAAGGTAGTGCTTCCCAAGAAATTCAAAGCACCGTCATTCACCTTGTACGACGGTAAATCAGACCCCACCGATCACATCCACCATTATAAGCAAGCCATGACGCTGCATGCAGACGATGAGGCTCTCATGTGCAGAATATTTCCGAGTAGTTTGGGACCACTAGCTGTCAGGTGGTATTATAAACTGGAGCCGGCTTCGATTAAAAACTTCCACCAACTCCAAAAATCCTTCAGGGCGAGGTTTATCACTAATGAGGTCCAGCCAAAGCAAGCCGATTCCCTCTAGGCAATGCAGATTCAACCGGGGGAAACCTTTCGCGCGTATTCGGCGCGGTACTGGGAATGTTTTAATCTAGTAGACGTTGCTTGCAATGACTCCATGGCCATCACCGCCTTCAAGATGGGGCTGCATCCCAATAGTGCCCTCCGCAGCTCTTTGACCAGACGGCCCCCCAAAACAGTTTGGTCGTTGATGAAGAAAGTTGAAGAATACTGTAAGGTGGAAGATGATGCCTTGCGGGTTAAAACCGGAAATTTTCCCAACAAGATGGCTCCTGCTGAAATTGCTCAGCCGTTAAACTCTGTAGCACCTCAGAGCCCTGAACCACGGCATCGGGCAAAACGAGATAAGAGACGGGATTCTCGCCGATCAAGCGACTAATGCTCCCACCGAGCAAGTGAACAGCTGCAAGTCGATAGCAGGCGCACAAGGCGCGTCGACAAGAAATATACTGAGTTGTCAGAACCAATCAGCACGGTCATGTCCAAAATCCAACATCTTCTGTTCTTCAAATGGCCGTAAAAAATGGTGGGACCTCCCGACACGCGAAGACGGGATAGGCGGTGCGAGTATCACAAAGATCATGGCCATGATACTAAGAGTTGTTATGCCTTGAAGGATCACCTAGAGGAATTGGTACAGGATGGTCGGCTCCAGCAGTACGTCCGAAAAGGCAGCTCAACCAAAGCAATAGCCTTAAGACAGGATTCCCCTCCACTTGGCGTGATCCATATGATATACAGCTTGCCAATTTCTTCCGCAGTGCATACCATTCAGTCGAATCCCGACCCTCAAAATCAACTCACTCCGGCTAAACGGCCCCATGAAGCTGCGAGCATTACTTTTGATGATTCAGATTTGGCCGGAGTGACACTGCCCCACACTGATCCCTTAGTTATTGAGTTACGTGTAAACTGGTTCACTGTTGAGCGCGTACTTATTGACCCAGGGAGCATATTGGAAGTCATGTATTACAAGACATTCATCAAACTCGGCTTCTCTAAATCGGACCTTTCCCCTGCTCCTTATCCTCTATTCGGCTTCAACGCCAATCTAGAATACCCGTTGGGGAAAATTACACTACCTGTTCGAGCGGGCTCTCGAACAGTAGGGATGACAATTTAAACCCGGCCCGACGGGGACCCGATCCCCCGACCCCGAAATAAGTGGTTTTTTCCCGAAAAATATCCCCGTGGGGACGGGGATGGTATTAAAAAATCACTCCCTGATCAATTTCGGACCGGGGACGGGGATAGGCTCCTGAGCCCCGGCCCCGGCCCCGGCCCCGAAATTTCCCCGCTAATACCTGTGTTGGTATTTAGTTGTATTATAATAAATATGTAGTGTAATAGTGTATCATTATATCTGTCTGACTCGCTAGTTGTATTATAATATATATCTAGTGCAATAGTATATCATTATATCTATCTGACTTCATTACATCTATCTAACTCACTTACTCTCTCAACTCTATCATTCTCTCGTTCTTCTCACTCACCCTCTCGTTCTTCTCTCTCAACTCTCTCTCTCTCACAGTCGACGTGTCCCATCATCGCCGTTGATCTCGCCACAGCCACAGCCGCTCGTTCTTCTCACTCACCCTCTCGTTCTTCTCTCTCAACTCTCTCACTCTCACAGTCGGCGTGTCCCACCACCGCCGTTGATCTCGCCACAGCCACAGCCGTCGGTCACAGCCACAGCCACAGCCACAGCCACAGCCGCTAATACCTGTGTTGATCTCGCCACAGCCGCCGTTGATCTCAACACAGCCATGGTCTCTCAGATCTGTTAGATCTGTACTCAGATCTGTTATCTCTTTCTCTCTCTCGCTTTGATCTGATTGTTGGTACATCTATTTTTTTTTTCAGATTTTTTTTTAGTTTAAATCTGTTGAGATGATGATGAAACCATATATATATATACATATGTATATATATATTTTTTCAGATTGTTTTTTTTTTTTTAAATTAAATCTGTTGATGATAATGAAAACATATATATATATTTTTTAGATTAATTGTTTTTTTAATTTAAATCTGTTGATGATGATTGTTGGTACTCAGATCTGCTATGTTGATTTGTTGTTCTTGAACAAAATAAAAAAAAAATAAAAAAACCTTGGGGATTTTTCGGGGTCGGGGAAACCCGATCCCCGCTGGGGACGGGGATGGAGGGGTGATGAGTTTCCCAGCCGGGGATCGGGGACGGGGACGGGGACGGGGATATTTTAACCTTCGGGGATCGGGGACGGGGAGTGTGGTCCCCGGCCCCGCCTTGGCCCGTTGCCATTCCTACCGAACAGTGGCCGTGGAGTTCTTGGTCGTCAAGCTGCCGTCGCCATATAATCTCATCATGGGGCGATCTTGGTTACATACTATGCAGGCCGTGCCAAGCACCTATCATTAGCTGCTACACTTCCCGACAGCATGCAGCATTGAGCAAATCCGTGACTCCCAGAAATCGACACAAGCATGTTACCTCCTTGTTGAAAAAACGCCAAAGGAGCTACAGGTGAATTCCATTGAGGTGCCGGATCAAAAGAACCTCGACGATGTTGGGCGGCTCCCAAATGAAAAGGCCACGGAAGGTTTAGACCGAGTTGAAATCGATGGAAGCCCAGACAAGTTCTTCATGGTCGGCGCATCCCTGAATCAAGCCGAAAGACAGCAGCTAATTTCTTTCCTACTCAACAACCTCGATGTCTTTGCGTGGACTCCATATGAGATGCCGGGTATAGATCCGTCAGTTTCACAGCACCGTTTCAATGTTGATGCTAAACGTAAGCCGATCATCCAGAAAAGCTGGGGCAACCTACCAAAGACTGGTCACTGCCATGTTCAAAGAGCAACTCGGCCACACTATGGAAGTGTACATTGACGATATGGTGGTCAAGTCTAAGGAAGAGCAGAATCATATAGCCGATCTGGAAGAGACATTTAGCATTCTACGCAAATATAGAATGGAGCTGAACACTTCTAAATGTGCGTTTGGGATCGGCTTTGGCAAATTCTTGGGGTACATTGTCAACCACCGAGGAATCGAAGCCAACCCAAGGCAAATCACAGCAATCCTAGAACTCGGCTCCCCTCGATCAGTCAAGGAAGTTCAGAAGTTAATGGGAATGGCCGCCGCACTAAACAGGTTCATCAGTCGGTCCACAGATCGTTGCCGACAATTCTTTCATACACTACGGCAGGGCAAGGCTTTTGAATGGTCCGTCGAATGCGAAACCGCTTTCAACGGCCTCAAGACCTACCTCTGCTCAGTACCACTCTTGACAACACCCACTGTTGGTGACCTGCTCATTTTGTATCTGGCAGTTTCCGACAGGGCCGTCAGCGCCGTATTGATAAAGGAAGAGCTAGGGGAGCAGCGGCCAGTGTACTATGTGAGTAAGGCAATGGTTGACGCTGAAACACGCTACCTTCCGCTGGAAAAACTCATCCTAGCCCTAGTCATGGCGGCAAGAAAACTAATGCATTACTTCCAGGGACATAGCATTGGGGTGCTAACAGATTATCCCCTCCGATCAGTACTACGAAGTGCAGAAGCATCAGGACGTGTTTCCAAGTGGGCTCTTGAACTTGGCCAGTACGACATTCAGTTTCTACCTAGAACCTCAATCAAGGGACAGGTGCTTGCCAACTTTGTTGTCGAATTCATTGGGGGTCTTGCCAATTTCAAGTCCGATGAAATTCGACCGAAGCCGAACTGGAGAATTTATGTTGGGGATATTTGGCAGTTGTATTGTGATGGATCATCCAATCAGCGAGGCAGCGGAGCCGGAGTTGTAATCATGGCTCCCGACGGCGCAATAATTGAGCAAGCCGTCAAGCTCGACTTCGAAGCGTCAAATAACGAAGTCGAATACGAAGCCCTTCTAGCCGGTTTGTGGAATGCACATCTTCTGGGTGCTCGGCGTTTACTTGTATTTTGTGATTCAAAATTGGTGATCAATCAGCTAAAGGGGGAGTACGCGGCAAGAAACGACCGTATGGTGACTTACATGAAAACGGCGAACTCCTTGCTAGCAAAATTTGACCATCATGAATTGAACCAGATAACACGTGATCGGAACACACATGCAAATGTCCTTGCTTGCCTAGCCTCCGCCATTAACTCAGAGATTAAACGGACCATCGAAGTAGGTTTCATCTCAGAGCCGAGCATTGGCCCTTCGGAGGAAGTCCAGGTCAATGTTATAGAATCTGGACCGAGTTGGATGGATCCCATTGTTACATTCCTGTCTTCCGAACAGCTCCCAGAGGACAAGAAAGAAGCCCACAAGCTGCGAAACAAAGCCCTGCGATATTACTTGGATCCGCAAGGAAGACTTTATAAAAAATCCCTCTCTAGTCCATATTTGGAATGTGTGCACCCGAACAAAGTCGAGGAGCTTCTAACTGAAATACATGAGCGCAGTTGTGGCGCCCATTCTGGCGGGCGGTCCTTGGCTCATCGAGCCGTTACTTAGGGGTATTACTGGCCGACAATGAGAGCAGATGCCGAATGTTACGTGAAAAAGTGTGAACAGTGCCAGAAGTTCTCTCCTCTGACCCAACTGCCTGTTGAAAAGCTAAGCTCCATAACCAGTCCCTGGCCGTTCGCCCAATGGGGACTTGACATCGTCGGACCACTGCCTCGTGCCTCGGGTAATAAGCGATTTTTGATTGTCGCGACAGATTATTTTACAAAATGGGTAGAAGCGGAGGCACTAACACACATCCGAGATACCGACGTGAAGTGCTTTGTTTGGAGAAATATCATCACATGATTTGGCATTCCGAGAGCACTTATCTCAGACAACGGCACCCAATTTGATTATGGCATCTACCGAGAGTTGTGCAGCAAGTACGGTATCCGACCTTACTTTTCCACGCCGGCCTATCCACAAAGCAATGGTCAGGCTGAAGCCTCTAACAAATCCATCTTGGACGGCATCAAGAAAAGGCTGGATAAAGCTAAAGGCAAATGGGTCGAAGAATTGCCGAGTGTCTTGTGGGCTCATCGAACTACGCCGAGGCGATCTACTGGGGAAACGCCATTTGCCCTATGCTTTGGAACCCAGGCAATCATACCTCTGGAGATCGGCCTCCCAACCTTGAAATCGACAATTTTTGATATAGGCCAAAACGACATGATGCTGGCCTTAGATTTGATTCTGATTGAAGAACGAAGAGACCGTGCCCTCGCATCCATGGCGCGGTATCAACAACAGCTTGCTAAGTCGTATAATCAATGTGTTTAGCTGCGCCGCTACACACCAGGAGAGTTGGTCCTGAAGAAGGTACTTCCAGCTGCCAAGAAACCGGCGGATGGAAAATTGGGTCCTAACTGGGACGGCTCATATTAGATTGATTCAATCGCAGGAGTAGGGGCATATCGACTCAAAGACATGTCAGGAAGGAGTCTGCCACGGCCTTGGAATTCCACGCATTTACGCAAATTTTATCATTGACCCGACTTGTGGGACATGATGCTTGTTCTGAATGGTTCGCTATGTACATCTCATTTTTTGTAATGCAAAGATCCCTATTTACTCACTACAAAATCCAGTTCAAAGGTGTTCCGATAAAAGTCTCCGGATTCGGAGCGCCCTTCGTGGATATCGCGATTGGCCAAATAAAGTCTCCGGATTCAGAACCCCATCGGCGCATAACGTCTTTGGGCTGATTAAGCCTTCGGATTCGGAGCGTCCTTCGTGGATATCACGATTGACCAAATAGTCTTTGGATTCGGAGCCCCATCGGCGCATGACGTCTTTGGGCCGATTAAGCCTCCAGATTCGGAGCCCCATTGGCGCATGACGTCTTTGAGCCGGCAAAACCCGTTTATACATCAAAGCATATAAACATTCGGAATGAAATGCCTAGTTATCTCGGGCCGGTCAATGTTTATAATATGAAACACAAAACACGTGTATGCTGAATAAATAGTCAATTTTCATGCATTTATACAATGAAACACAAAACATGCAAACACGTGTGTGCCAAATGAAAATTACAACAAAATGCATTTAAAACAGAACATTTTATTCAATGAGGCGATGATTACATAGTTTTGAACGCGATTTGCGTTTAAACATCACAATGAGAATTTTTATACGGCGTCGCCCTCATCCTCACTCTGCTTGACTTCGAAGGTGGAAAACGGAAAATGGTTATGTTGGTAGAGCGGCGATGCCGAATCAATGGCCGACGCTCGGAGAGCTTCCGCGGCTTGAGATGCCTTGATCCAACTGTGCTTAAATCCACAATTTTCACATCGGCAAACCTCTTCGGCGAGTTTCTCCTTGGTCTTCTGAATTCCGACCTTTCGGCCGTCATGGAAACCTTTTTCATAGGCCACGGCACTTGCAGTCTCAATTGCGAACGTGCTAGCCGTGTTTCGATCGGCAATAGTATCACTTATCAGCCTTTAAGTCGCCCTCTCTTCCACAACTGGATTGGGTTGGCTAGTTGATTGAGACTCGGCAGATTTGATTTTCCTTAGCTCATGCTTGGCCTTCTCCGCACGAGCTTCTAACTTCTGAATGCGTTCATCTCTTTGCTCTATATCGCACCGAGCGGCGCGGAGGTGCATGCCGATTTCATAAGCTGTGTACAGCCCCTTCACCGCCCCGTGAATGCCTTCGCGAAACACTTCAAAGTCCTGCCAACCTACCATCGACTGCTGGACTAGGGTGGAAAAATCTGTCGGGCGAACTCGACTGCCATGTTTGGATCTCGAACGATTGAGTCCGCCTCTGTCATTGGTTTATTCCCCACGAAGACCGCAAAACTCAATGGGTGCGGAGTCGCGTCGGATTCCCTTCTAGAACTGGGTTGAGGAGCTTTGCCCTGAGGTTGCTTATCCCTCCTGGGCGACCTACTTCGACGACGAGGAGATTGGTGTCTCTCCCGATCCCTCGAAGTCCTACTTCCCGTGCGTGACGGTTCACCAGTTCGACTCATATCCCCTCCCAGCTTAGCTAGTGTCCTCGCTTCCCCCCTGCTGTTGAAGAAAATATTCGCACTTGTTTAACCTTCTTCAAAGAGCTGGACTGAGTTATTGACTGAGCATATAAATAGGAACTCAAAGAGCTGGACTGACTGAAGAGAAGTCTACGCGCCCATTTATTCCCTACGAGGGCAGCACCTCCGAGGCAATCTCATTAATACTGAAACCTCAACAGCCCCGCGCCGACTGAGTCATATGACCCAATCACCTATCAACCACTGTTATTCGGCGTTTAGTGTTCATGAACCAGCTGGGGCAAGGGCATGCGACGGGGCCTGAGTTGATTTACTTGTTCAGATAAATTAAGGTTAAATTAATTGCCAAGTTACACTGTTATCTAATCAGCAGCTATGCAGTGGGATATTTAATCTACTCATCTCATGATCCTACTTCCTATCGGATCGATAGTTAGCAAGCACAACAGACAGTAATCATTTTATCCAAGGTAGTGAAAAGCAAAACTCTTCATTAAAATCAAAAACTACGTACAACTAATAGCGAAATGAAAAGGAAATTTTCATTAATAAATTGAGCGCAGATAGTAACTAATTTATACATGAAAATTACCTTGGACTAACAGAAATCTACTAAACAAAAACGTACATTGAAATTGAAAATACTTAATAAAACTAGAATGTCTCCCAAATCAATCCTCGGGATCAGACTCAAGTGGCTTAACGTCCACTTGCTCGTATGGAATTGGCATGGCTAATGTAACTCCAGCGGCAGCAAGGGCTTTGAGCCACCCATGTTTGAATCCCCGATTCTCGAATTTGGGGACTTCTTCTACGTAGTTCTCAAGTGCGGCGCTCTTTCTAGCGTCGAACGCCGCAGAAGTCTCAGAGTCGGCTTTTTCCTTGGCCTTCCTCAACTTTTCCAACTCGGCCTCCACCTTGGCAAGCACCTCCTTGGCTAACTTGAACGATTCCTCGCTCGCGTTCGCCCTCTCCTCGGCGTCGGATCTGAGCCGATTAGCAGTCTGAGCCCTCTCCTTCTCAGCTTCGGCTCAAGCACTTTCCATCGCGGCTCTCATCGCCTCGAACTCGGCCCTGCTCCTCTCACCTTCAACTTCGAACTTCAGGCGGCCAATTCTTTCAACGGCATCGTGCTGGCGGCGGCTTAGTTCGGCTATCCTTCCAACCGTCTGCAAAACAAGGAGTCAGGATCATCACATACCAAGAAATATCGTATGCAAACCAAACCAAACAAGGAGTAAAAAAGATCAAGTCACATACCAAAAGGGCCGACTGGGCAGCTAACGCTATAGCTACCAAATCTGGCTCTGCTCGAAAGGTGGCCTTGTCAGCCGGCAATGAGACTGAGGCAGCCAAGTTCAATGGTACAGCTGGATCCTTCAAGGCAGATGCGTCAGAGGAGATCGGCGTGTTTTTGATCTTTAGGGCGAGGTTTATCACTAATGAGGTCCAGCCAAAGCAAGCCGATTCCCTCTAGGCAATGCAGATTCAACCGGAGGAAACCCTTCGCGTGTATTCGGCGCGGTACTGGGAATGTTTTAATCTGGTAGACGATGCTTGCAATGACTCCATGGCCATCACCGCCTTCAAGATGGGGCTGCATCTCGACAGTGCCCTCCGCAGCTCTTTGACCAGACAGCCCCCTAAAACAGTTTGGTCGTTGATGAAGAAAGTTGAAGAATACTGTAAGGTGGAAGATGATGCCTTGCGGGTTAAAGCCGGAAATTTTCCCAACAAGACGGCTCCTACTGAAATTGCTCAGCCGTTAAACTCTGTAGCACCTCAGAGCCCTGAACCACGGCATCGGGCAAAATGAGATAAGAGACGGGATTCTCGCCGATCAAGCAACTAATGCTCCCACCGAGCAAGTGAACAGCTGCAAGTCGATAGCAGGCGCACAAGGCGCATCGACAAGAAATATACTGAGTTGTCAGAACCAATCAGCACGGTTATGTCCAAAATCCAACATCTTCCGTTCTTCAAATGGTCGTAAAAAATGGTGGGACCTCCCGACATGTGAAGACGGGATAAGTGGTGCGAGTATCACAAAGATCATGGCCATGATACTGAGAGTTGTTATGCCTTGAAGGATCACCTAGAGGAATTGGTACAGGATGGTCGGCTACAGCAGTACGTCCGAAAAGGCAGCTCAACCAAAGCAATAGCCTTAAGACAGGATTCCCCTCCACTTGGCGTGATCCACATGATATACAGCCTGCAAATTTCTTTCGCGGTGCATACCATTCAGTCGAATCCCGACCCTCAAAATCAACTCACTCCGGCTAAACGGCCCCATGAAGCTGCGAGCATTACTTTTGATGATTCAGATTTGGCCGGAGTGACACTGCCCCACACTGATCCCTTGGTAATTGAGTTACGTGTAAACCGGTTCAGCGTGCTGGAGGCGGCCTAGTTCGGCTATCCTTCCAACCGTCTGCAAAACAAGGAGTCAGGATCATCACATACCAAGAAATATCGTATGCAAACCAAACCAAACAAGGAGTAAAAAAGATCAAGTCACATACCAGAAGGGCCGACTGGGCAGCTAACGCTATAGCTACTAAATCTGGCTCTGCTCGAAAGGTGGCCTTGTCAGCCGGCAACGAGACTAAGGCGGCCAAGCTCAATGCTACAGATAGATCCTTCAAGGCAGATGCGTCAGAGAAGATCAGCATGTTTTTGATCTTTAGGTTAACAATGAAAGGAACAACTACATCCGACTCCTCTAGACGAGGTCGTTTGTCAGCAGGGCTCTCCTCTGAGCCGGCCTCTCCCTCGGCGGTATGTTTTTCGCCCCGCTCTTCTTGAATCGGCCGTTCTTCTGGAATCTGCTGTTCGGCCTCCTTATCCGACTCGGCCACAACAACTTGAGCCATCTCTTCTACAATAATGGGTTGTGAAGATTCAATCGGGGCAGGTCCAGAACGGGTGGCCTCGGCTTTCCATCGTGTGGCCATGCGTTCGGCATTTCTTTTTCGCGCCATCTGTGTTAGATTTTCCCCAGCCATACCTTCAGAAAAATCGCCGGGTAGATCTCCCAAATCTGTAAAAATATCTCCAAAGGAAAACTCCGCCCGACCCGAAATGGACGGTGGGTTAGCCTGGTTAAGACCGGTTGCCTCAAACGCTGAGTTTAGAGCCTCATCGACTTTTTTAGCCTCCGTAGCGAACTCTCTCGTTGGTTCGGCAACTACCTAGACCACCGTCTCTACGTCTTGCTCCGAATCAGAGGCTTCGAAACCAATTTGCCTAAGGGTCTTGAAGCTGGGGAAGATAAGAGCCGTAAGGTGGTGTTCACCGGATGGGATAGGAATGTCGTCCGCATCCGAGAACGTAGTATAAGTGGGCTCGTACCGCAGCAGTATATGGGCGGCTCTCCCGTGCTTCTGTACGTTTGGACGGCCAAAATACTTGAGTGCAGTCTTAATCTCCGCAAGGACTGCGTCGTCAGTCGAGGTCGGAATCTTCTTCAACTTATTGCCTGCAAAAACAAAGGATTAGACTTGAAGAAAAAGCCGAATAAAAGAAAGATCAATAAACACAACAAGTTACACGGCAACCTGGTTCGTCCCTCTTTCTGGGAATAAGGTTTAGGCGATCTTCGCCCTCGCCGAATTCCCAGTTGCCTCGGACATTGACCATTACATCGTCAACTCGTTTGCCAGAACTGGCAAGTATGGTTACCAAGTGATGGTTAGTGTCCTTGGCCCTGAGAAAGTAGTGCCCGAGCCGACCGGAGGATTTGGCTAAAGCGTAGTAGTGCCGAATCGCCAGAATGCTGAGGTTGATCCTAAGGCGCCGGTTCAATTCTACGATTCCCATTATGATTCGAAAGAAATTTACATTGGGTTGGGAAGGAATCAGACCCCAATGGCGGAGGACGACCCTAAGAAATGGGTGTAGGGGAAAGCGAACTCCGCCCTCCACAATGGATAGGAGAGGAAAGACGATGGTATTTTGGTCCTCCCTCTCCATATCAAGGGTATTGTCCGTCACTAGAGATATATGGACATTATCAGGGATAGAAAAATGTCGCCGGAACCCAGAAATACGACCCTCGGAAAGGAGGTCTTTCAAATGCTTAGCCATTCTAGTAAGGACTCGGAGGTATTCTAAATAAAAAATGAACACGGAAAATAGGATTACAAAGAGAAGAGAAGAAAACTTACGAGAGGCAAAGGAGACTAGGAGAGACGGGAAGAAGTTGCAGAAGACGCCAAATAGAGGAGGGATTCTGGCTGGCAATCTAGGAGGCTCGAATATTCAAAAAGTATGCATTCGAAGAGACTGAAGTTTCAAATCATAATAAATGCAAAAGATGCACGAATGAGGCGGGAACGTATAATGATGACCAAAAGGCGTGTGTGTTCTGACATTCACATTGGGATAGGTGAAGCCGCCTAATTTATGTTTCTCTTGACTTTTCAAATTCGAAACCAAACACACCAATTAACTGCCGTCAATGGAGAGTTTGGGGGGCAATTGTGGGAGCCGAATAATTAGTAGAATCAGAAGCGTACGCTTTAGAAGACAGGCATTACTCGGCCCTAACCTGCACGATTATGAGGCCGAATAACATAAATAGGCCGAGTAACTACTGAACTATGGGGCTGAATAAATAAGCAGATAGTGAGCGAAAAGTGGACCAGGCCCCGAGGCCTTGGAAACGAGTATAAATAAAGGAACAACAGTCAAAGAAAGGTATGTGAGAACTATTAAGCTTAACTTAGAATACAAGTAATCCTGAGTGTAGAGACTGACTTGCCCGTCGGAGTGCTAATTCCGGCACCCCCGACCGGAGTGTTTATTCCTTTTCAGGTGACTAGCAGAGGATCACGAGCGTCCCCCAGGATCAGAAGAGTATTTCTAAACCACTTCTCCACACAACTCTATGCCATAGCATCCCAACAATGTAGCAATACTGCTTAAATAGTGAAAAACATCCCAACAATGTAGCAATACCGCTTATCAAAAACTGTTTAAACGGTGAAATTTAATTTTATAAAAAATCATAAATTACATCAACTGTAGACAACTTTCGAATAGAAATTGTTGCTTTAAGAAATAGCCAAATTAAAAAGATTTAAAGTCATCCAATAGCCATCAACTGTTGCTAGTATCAATACCTGAAATAAAAATGATCTTAACATGTTTGATAACCTTTGTAAATGTACTTGTGTATATACTTAACACATCTCACTCCAGCACAAACTTCTACAAACTTGTGTATATACTTGATAAAATGTTCTTAACATGTTTGATAAACTTGTGTATATACTTAACACATCTCACTGACAGTTGAACCGTTTAGAAAGATATGCATTATATAATACCAAATCCCTATTATCAACTTCTTTTCCTCTTACAATATATACTTGACCACTATTGTGACGACGATAGATTGGATATCTATCTTGGTCCATAGTTGTTGATTCTACAAAGGCTTGGGGGTATTTCTTAGTGCATCTACCATTGTCCATACATGGTGCTTGAGGATTTCGAGCACCACATGGTCCATATACCATGCAACACTTGACAGTTTCAAAAAGTGTAAGATCATCTTTTGGATCTGGAAATTCTTCACAAACTAATTTGTTTACTTGAGCACATGTTCGAATTTTGTCTGGACCTTTAAGAAAAAAAAGCGCATGCATGTGTGGTAGGCCTCGTTTTTGGAATTCAATTGTAAAAACATGTGCAACTTTATTAATGAACACTTTGTTTGTTTCTATCTCCTTCATCAAATACTTTCTTTTTAGCTCAAAAACACGGGCAATCAAATCAGGACGATCAATAGCTTTTTGGTGTGGTAATAATGCTGAAGTAATTTCTGGCCAATTGGGATTCACAGTCATGGTGAGAAAAAAATCTGGGTGTTGGTTGTATCGCGTGATAGCCATTGAATCTTGAAAGATTTCAAATATATGTCTTGGACTACTAGTAAATGAAGATGGCAAAATAAACCTTTGACTAATTGGATTAGGTGGCAAGTCATCTGGACCAATATCGCTCACATCTTGGTAAAGTTCCGCACGAATTTTACTTTGGTTAAGTTTGTAGTACGTCAATCGATTTTGCTCAGTTGTGGCCCAAGCATCTACCAAAAACTCTTGGAATAGTTTCCCAACTCTCAAGATTTTTGAATACTCTGTAGGTCACTTAAACAAACGATAATTATAAAAATTCATTTGAGTAAGTCAATCAGTTGAAGGCTGATCATGTTTAACGTCCCACAATTTCAACTGAGGTTCCTATCCGAGCTCACCATACGGGAATAATAAAACATGATGCAATGGAAAATATGCTGGGTGACATTCATTAATTTGCATCAGTTCATTATTTCCCTGTAGATGTAAAATAACATCTCTCATTCTAGTAACCTCAGTTCCATCACCTAGTATTACAATTGCAATCTCATATGCAGTTGGTAGGTTATATTGTCGTCGGTCTGTTGCTGAACTGTAGTGAAGATGAGTAGGTAGATTTTGTCCAGTCAAGGCTAATTGATTCAAAATTGCATTAGTCTGGTGAAATTTGTCTACAAATGCATTAACTTGCAACAAACTATCTTGAATAGTTTTGGGAATATCCCTTCGTAAGTGAGGATTTCGATGATTTCGAACTTCTAAAGCTGAATCAGGATCATAAATGTACAACTGAGCATAAGCCACATCCTGCCCTGGCTGTGGTAGTACTTGAAGTGTTGAAGGAGGTGTTATAAGTAGAGGTAGCATAGTCTTTCCTTTTGAACAGCAAGTTCCGAATAGGGGACGCTTTCGAGATGATTGTGCTAATTTTTTGTCCATCCAATGTAAGGCTGAACAGCAAGGACATAATACATCTATCTTGCCGAGAGAATGACGACATGAATTCATTTGTGCTTGAGTATTAAGCGCAGTAACTATAGTCATATCTTCTAATTCATCATCTGTACATATCCTCTTGAAGGAATGAGATTGTAGAAATAGGCTTACAAATATTTGTTGTGCATAAATTAAAATTAATGTAAAAGTAAGAGTATTGTTTAAAGAGTTAAACATGTTTTACCAATTCCATTATGGAGAACGAACATGTGGATGCATGTGTAACCATTGTTCATTTTTGTGCCAACGAAGTATGTATCCTCAATTGTCTTTCTACCCTGTTCTAGGCAAGCGTGACTGCGATAACTTAGTGTTAACGAAGGAAAGTATCACTACAAGAAATTGCTATAAATAGAGTACGCTCCTAATGTCTCTTGCACTTGTCGCAAGCATTGTCCTAATTGATATGTAGAACATGCCTTTTCATTTCTTTCACGTTCTCATTGTGCACGTTGAGCTAATATAGCTCTTGATAAAACATAACCATTGGGTCCCTAAAATGTGAATATTATATCATTGGATGCCTAAAATGCAAATATTATCAAGTACCATTTTCTACTATTAAAAGAAAGTACCATTTTATATCCCCTTTTCTTCTTTGTTTTCATTCTTCTTATTCTATTTTCTTCTTTATTCTTTTGTCTTAGTTTTTTCATTTTAGTTATTTTCCTCTATTTGTGTTGAAGAAATTTATATATTTTTAAAAATAGAATTTAAAGACCCTCTCTTCCAAAAAAAAAATGCATTATACTCTTGCCCATAGCTACTCATAGTTTTTACAGCTAAGTATAATAATAATAACAAATTGCGTGGTTTTATTACAGTAATGAATAAATGTTTGGCCAGCTTATGAGCTTCATAAAGTATCCCCATTTAAAGAGGACACATACAAGTTTTTTTTGGGGCCCATTTTCTCAGTTTCTATTCCTTTCTCCCTCCTCTCTCTTTATCTCAAAATTTCTGTGCACTTACATTGAAAAGTGCACAGATATACAGGAGATTTCCACAGATATCCATAGATATACAGGAGACACTACAAACATGCACAATTTAAAAAATAAAATACAATTATGGCTTATTCAAAATATGCAAACATACGAAAAAGAACTCTACAAAAACCAGTAAGAACAATACCACTGTACATGTATTTTCCTTTTCCTTGCCAAGCATAAGTCACATTTTATTTTCCTATAGTTTGTGTGATTTTGTTACACTAATGAACAAATGTTCGGCCAACTTATTAGCTTCATAAAGTATCCCCATTTAAAGAGGACATAAACCTGATTTTTGTTTGGGAGGCCCATTTTCTCACTATCTAGTCCTTTCTCCCTTCTCTCTCTTCATCTCTTTATATCAAAATTTCCATGCACTTACATTGAAAAGTTTATCAGATTTCCACATACATACATTAGACACTAAGAAAAGTGAACCATACCACTGGACATGCATATGAAAATAAAAAAATAAAAAAATCTACAAAAACCAATAAGAACCATACCACTGGACATGCATTTTCCTTTCCCTTGCCTTTGCAAGCATAAGTCACATTTTCTTTTCCCTTCGACATTGCCTTTGCATTTTCCTTTTCCGTTACCTTTAATAAATAACCAAAATATAAGAAATAATAATAAAAAAATGATAAGAAAATGATTTTTGGGCTAACCTCAGAATTACGAACGACATTAAGTTCCCGCTCATCATAAATCACTACATTGACATTTCTTTCTTGAAGAAACTCAACCTATACATACAAAAGCAAATGAGTAGCTGATATGGACAAAATTGAAATTTATATATTAAAAAATGTTATAAGATAAGAAGATGAGTAAAGGGAACCAATATTACCGTTCGCTGTAAGTCTCCATCTAGCTGTAAAAAGTGAGAAAAGAAAAAATTATAATAAGAAAATTATATATGAGATGTAAAACTGAAATAATTATAAGGGTGTAATACTTATTATGAACCAGTACTTTGCAAAAAAGACAACTTACATTATCCATAATTGTAGAGGTTGCTGCAGCTTAGTATTGCCAAAACCTATAATTTTTATGAAAGTTAACTTCACTAAATACATATTAATCCAAGCAATAGGTCACTGCAGGCAAAGCAATCAATAGATACTTAACATATTGATGACTCTTACATTATTGTTAGGAACCAAACATATCAATGTCCGCATATCATTGTTGAATTTTATTGAACTAAAAGAGGTTTAAATGGAACTGCAAAAGCCAAACTAATAGCCTACCAATCACTTTTTGCCACAAAATTTTACTAAAATTAAACAATCTATCAATAAAACACATCAATTGTTTAGTACTTTGTTTCAAAGAATCTATTTATTAAAACTAACAAATAACAAAAGATTTGAACATCTACGCAGTTTTAAAATAATAATTTGACTCCAAACAACATCAAAAGAAAATAGTAATGAATCTTACCATTTTTCTTACAAATTAATAAATCCTAAAATTTTATGAGAAAATATTTCAATGTACATAATAAGAAAATATTATGAGAATTGACTTTCCAAGATTTTTTCATTTTTGGGAGAAAAAAAAATGGAAAAAAAGAGGAAAAGATAAAAAAAAAAAGGTGTGGTTGAAGAGTAAGTGCTTGTTTTAGGTGTATCATGTACAGGCACTAAAAATTCTTGGTTCGAAAGATTGGTATTACTTCAATTGGTTTTGTTCTATAAATTGGTTCAAAATTTGGTTTTATCCGTAGTATTCAAACTATCTGCCATTCAAATAGTTTGAATCCCTATTATGGGAGTTTCAATGCCTTACTTATTATGATCTTGTGCGAGAAACTAAACACCAGCAATTTAATTCTTTTAAACTGTGTTTGGATAATGAACTTGAATATGGATTTGAAAAAGAAAATAAAAATGAAAAAGAAGAAAAATAAAAATTATATTTCATTCATATTTTACTCACTTTTTTTATTTTATCTTTCCAGATCTCTACCTAAAACCATGATTGAATACCCTTTATAGACTCATAGCTAATCCACATAGATTACATTTTCTTAAACAAAACTAAGATGAGCAATATAGAGTAGGGATGGGGTTGCCAATTAAAATTTTATTCAAGTCTAAGCATATGCACAAAAAAATAAAAAAAAACATTCAGTCATGAGTTTAATTTTTTAATTTAGAAATTGTTGATCAGTCATGCACTCAGATACTTTCAATAAGGCAAGAAAGTGATGCCCTCAACTTTGATTATATTCACAAATTAAACTTGCAACTCAGTTATTGTTCAATCACTCTTACCTTATTACACAGGTTATCTACTCAATGCTTTATCTAATCATCCCTTCATGAAGATGGCGAACGACCATATTATGATTGTCTATTTGCTTTTGTTTCCATTGGCCTTCTGGCCAAAACAGAGGAGAACTTATACAGCTATCTATTATGAAATAGAATATGTATTGAAATCTATATATATCACATGAAATAAAATGAACAAATTAGAAAAAGAATGAACAAGTTAGATATTAAAGTCCGTCATTTATGTATGTAATGACAAATTAGATCGATAGTGCATATGGTTGGGAAAGAAAAGTAAAAAAAGAAATTACCATAGAACTTGTTCTAGCTTAGCATCGTCGGTTGATCTCACTCCACTTATTTGCAAAATTGAACTGTTGTAATAGACAATATCACACAATGGTTTCTCTTTTTAATAGACAATGGCATTGTCAAATGAGAAAAAAATAACAACTAAAATGAGTAAGCTTAACAATGTATCAATTGGAAAGCCGATCACCATGGATATTCTCAATTATAGCAACTAATGCTTTCCCTTCAGCAAAACCACATTGTCCGAGATTAAAAACAAAAGAATATCTTGTAATCCCATACATACTAAAGAGGGAAATGAGCTCAAGTCTCAAGTATAAACTAAATATTTAAAGGGAAAATAGTAAAATCATGAAACTTGAATGTGGTTCTTTTACGAAAATATTAAAATGGGTTTCTGAAAGGGTTTGTTTCTAAAGCCATATTCAGATTTAAAAGGGGTTTGTTTAAATACCAGTTTGATTTTTTATTTCACTTTATTCTATGTCATGGACAAGGTATTTTGACTATTAGAAGACTGCTGATACAAAGAATGGCTACTAGGAATTTTATTTTTAGGTGGACAAGGTATTTTCTGAAATTGTTAAGCTCATACTAAGTTTTTTTGAGCCTACCCTTGTAGGTTGTGCAAGGGAATATATGTTTTTTTTGCTACGACTCTCTGCCCCCTAAACAGGTTGTATTTTCACGAGCTGCAAACAAACTTTGCTTACATATGGTTTCATGGTGGATTTGTTTGTGGTTGCCTTGGGGTATGCAAACATAAACACAAAATACAAACCCTTCGAAACACGAACACAAAATATTGGCCAAAACTGTTTGACCCAAATATTGGCCAAAAATTGTCAGCAAAATATTTGATTTCTTGATTAAGATAAACAAAGAAAATAAAACAACAAACTAAGATGAACAAAGAAACTAAAATGAACAAAAATTAGAACAAAATTGAGAGAAAGATGAACAAAATTAGTATAAGATAAACAAAATTGAAAGTGTGATTCTGAGTGGATTGTAGGTTAAATTTTGTGTTGATTTCTTTAATTGTTGCCAACTATCAAAGAAATGAAATAATATTTGGCTTGCTAGAAATGAATTAATATTTGGAGCCTCATTTGTGTCACCAAAAGAGAGGTGATATTTCTTTGTTTAACATCCTTTCTCTAATAACAAGATATCATGCCTGCATTTTTTACTTTCTAATAAATCAACATGTTATCCATCAAGGCGAGCTGCAAAGGTGGTGTTAGGTGGAAGGTGAGGAAAGGTCGTGATTTTTATGTAAATATTTTTTGAAAATGATTATATTTAAATGTGTTTTTGAATGGTTTTTTATTTCAAAAATATTAAAATGGGTTTCTGAAGAGGTTTGTTTCTAAAGCCATATTCAGATTTAAAAGGGGTTTGTTTAACTACCAGTTTGATCTATGTCATGGACAGGGTATTTTGACCGTTGGAAGACTGTTGATACAAAGAATGGCTGCTGGGAATTTTATTTTTAGGTGGACAGGGTACTTTCTGAAATTGTTAAGCTCATACTAAGTTTTTTTTGAGCCTACCCTTGCAGGCTATTCAAAGGAATATATGCTTTTTTTGCTACAACTCTTTGGCCCCTGAATAGGTTGTATTTTTATGAGCTGCAAACAAACTTTGCTTACATATGGTTTCATGGTGGATTTGTTTGTGGTTGCCTTGGGGTATGCAAACACAAACACAAAATATTGGCCAAAACTGTCTTACCCAAATATTGGCCAAAAACTGTCACCAAAATATTTGATTTCTTGATTAAGACAAACAAAGAAAATAAAACAACAAACTAAGATGAACAAAGAAACTAAGATGAACAAACTAAGATAAACAAAAAATAAGATGAAAAAAAAATAGAACAAAATTGAGAGAAAGATGAACAGAATTAGAATAAGATGAACAAAATTAAAAGTGTGATTCTGAGAAGTAATTGAAAACCCTTATGAGATTTTGATGAGAAGTGAAAACCCAATAAGTGTATTGAGCATTAGAGAGAGAAATGGACCTGATTCGAGGAGATCTTTAGTATAATCATTACCCCAATTTGTTTGATCGATGCTTTGTCTGTGTTTTTTTGAACAGAGCAAACCCATGAAGACAGCAAACCCAGAAATAAGATTGGTTTAAAATTCATTCTTCCGAAGTCATTAACTAAGGGTTTAAAATTGGTTTTGTTGATTAATATGGTAAAATAGAAATAAAAAATCTGTCCGACTGGAGAGAAAACAACAAAGAAAATCAATAAATTTATAAATAAAACATAAAGAGGGTGAGAGTGAGGAGTTTGAGATGGGGTTGGGAAGAGAGGGGGGACTGAGACCTTGAGGGGAAGAGAGAGGTGTTACCTGAAGGCGAACAACTGGTACCGACGACAACCACCGAAGCAACGAAGAGCCAGTGAAGCAACCAAGTATTGTACAAATTGTGTGATTAAACAAATCAAATAGATCCATGATTTATTAACTTAAATAATAGAACATCAAATAAAACCATACTCGATAAATTACATTCTAGAGCATGAAACATGAAACAAGATTAATAGAAATACATATTTAATCGAAATATGAAAAAAATGAATCAAACCAAATTCTATGTGATACCACAGTGTCCTTAAAACAGATTAGCCGCCTCATCGTGGGTGCTGGAGGAATGTCGACTTCTGTCTTCCAAGATAAGATGGTCTAGACCGGCTAACGCAGAAGCACCTTCTGTTAGCTTTAGTGAACTAACAATGGTAGCACTCTCTCATACAGGAATAATATATTATAAAAGAAGCAAACTTACTGATATATTTTGGAAGCAAAAAATCTGTGTCAAACCAAGGAAGATAGGCCTCCTTTTATACACAATGAGAGAGAGAGAGAGGAGTCTCTAGCTATGAAGGCTGGCAACTAATGCCCGTGAAGGCTGGCAACTAATGGCCATTACTCTTGTAAAACTATTGGAGTAATGGTCCAAAACTGATGGGAAAAAAATATATGCAATATATTTTCTGTATACACAAGTGTGTATATCTGCAGCAAACTTGGCCCAAAAAGATTAGGTTGGTGGACCACCAATTCGGCCCAGCCCATACCTAACCCATTCCAGCAACCCTTAAGCCTCAAGCCCCAGCCCAAGATCCAAGATCCATGATCTACGACCCACGACCTACAGATCACGGACCCCGGACCCGGACCCGACCCGGTCTGGGAGGGAGGGCGGCTCGCGCGCGTGCTTGTGGCAATTTTGCCATGACCAACTTGGACCATAGTCTTGGCCCAAGCCCATCCTTGAAGCATCCATAACTCATTTTCTTCGGAAAATTTGGATGCCCCAAAGGGCTCACATCCTTATCAAAATCTTAAGGTTTAAATACCCATCAAAACTTTCCTCCACAATCAATGTGGGATTGGTAATTATATACAATTACTAAAACCTCATTCATTAGGCCAACTTTGTGAGACAAATTCTCATTCAATTCTAAATAGTTTTTGGTCATTCTTTTTGTGGTGTAAAGACCTTGTTACAAAGAATCTAAACCCATTTAATCCCACCTCAACCAATGGTTGGGACTTACTTTAATTTACATTAAAGTCACCATAAAACCATTTTTTCCAACAATCCCCCACATGAATAAAAATTGACTGAATAAAAAAAACGGACAATGTATACAACAAAGACTCAGAGAGAGAGAGCACACAGACTAACCCTACATCAGAAAAGATAGCTGTTGGCCTTGAACCTTTCGTAGTGAAAGCCTATCGGATTTACTGGCTAACCAGTGAACGTGATGTCTTGCACTGTTTTGCCGTTTGTGTAAACCGAGACAATAGACCTCATACAGGAGTTAGTCCACCCATTGTTATTGTTCTCATTGGTGTATCCGGTATGGCCCTGGAACACTAGCCTGGTTCACTAAGTGGCTTTAAAGAATTCGGCCTTACCAATTCTTAAAGAAGAGGCCCCACTTCGCACTCACATAGGTGACCTTTATAAAGTATCTTATTATACCACTGTTGACTATTCATTTCACTTAGGTCATTAAAAGCATTAGCTTAACCTTCCACTCCTACTGCGTATCACTGTACAAAGGAATGGATAAGAGGACTTACCTCTTCAATGACTCACCCGTTACACGAAATTAGGTTGTCTCTTTGAACCTAGATCTTGGGATCTCTAGTCAACTAGGTTGGGTTTTCTGTTCCGGTAACATTACTAAAGGCCTTAACCCTATTCTTCTTGACGATGTTTCTACTAACTCTCGAGTTTACCCTTTGGTTAGTGGATCCGCAATGTTGTCCTTAGACTTTACATAAGAGAGACAACTCCATTAGAGAGTAGTTTTCGTATAGAATTATGTTTACGACGGATACGTCTAAACTTTTCATTATACATATGACTCTATGCCCGTCCAATTGCTGATTGGTTATCACAATAGCAGGCACAGGTTTCGGCCAACGTGGAATATCCTCAACAAACTGGCGAAGCCATTCAGCTTCTTCAGTTGCTTTATCTAAAGCAATAAACTCAGATTCCATCGTTGATCTCGATATACACGTTTGTTTGGAAGATTTTCAAGACACGGCTGCCCCTCCGAAAGTAAACACATAACCACTAGTGGATTGGGAGTCTTTTAAATCAGATATCCAATTAGCGTCACTATATTCTTCTAGTACTGCTGGGTATCTGGTATAATGTAGCCCATAATCTCGGGTGTAGCGTAAATAACCTAACACCCGCGTAATGCCTATCCAATGAGTGGCATTCGGATTACTCGTGTATCTACTAAGCCTGCTAACAGAGTAGGCTATATCCGGCCTTGTACGACTCATCAGATACATCAAACTTCCAATGACCTAAGAATATTCTAGCTGAGAGACACTCTCACCATTATTCTTGGTCAAATGTAAACTCACGTCTACTGGTGTCCTAGACACACTTGTATCTGATTTACCAAATTTCTTGAGTATCTTCTCAACATAGTGAGACTGAGAAAGTACAATACCACTAGACGTTCTGGTAATCTAAATACCTAGAATGACATCTGCAAGGCCCATATCTTTCATGTCAAACTTAGAGTTTAACAATCTCTTGATAGTTCGAACCATTTCATCATTATTACCAACGATGAGTATATCATCTACGTATAGACACAAAATGACATAACCTCTGTCAGTGTTTTTAACATATACACACTTGTCACACTCATTGATTCTAAATCCATTTGACAATATAGCGTTGTCAAACTTCTCATGACATTGCTTAGGAGCTTGCTTCAAACCATATAATGACTTGACAAGCTTACAACTTTCTTATTTTTCCCTGGAGCTGAAAACCCCTTGGGTTGTTCCATGTAGATTTCTTCATCTAAATCTCCATTTAAGAAAGTTGTCTTTACATCCATCTAATGTATCTCTAGACCTTGTAAAGCGGCTATCGCAATCACCATGCGAATGGATGTAATCCTTGTCACAAGTGAATACATATCAAAGTAATCCAGGCCTTCTTTCTGTCTGTATCCTTTGATAACTAGCCTAACTTTACATTTATCAATTGACCCATCAGCCTTCATC
Source organism: Camellia granthamiana (assembly GCA_036172215.1). Taxonomy (NCBI): domain Eukaryota; kingdom Viridiplantae; phylum Streptophyta; class Magnoliopsida; order Ericales; family Theaceae; genus Camellia; species Camellia granthamiana. The sequence goes on along the minus strand of CM069909.1, from coordinate 57,646,075 downwards.
TTTCTTCTAAAGATCCACTTACTCTCCAAGGCCTTACTGCCTGGGGATAGATCAACCAACTCCCAAGTATGGTTATGTAAGATGGAGTCAATTTCACTCTTAATAACTTCTTTCCATAAGGGACTTTTAGGTGAAGTCACTGCTTCATGAAAAGTTTGAGGTTCTCCCTCTAACATATAAGTCAAGAATTTCGGGCCAAAGGACTTGGCAATCCTAGCCCTCTTACTCCTTTTTGGCCCATCTACTTCCTCATTTTGATTATCTACTTGATCATCATCTTGATCATCTTCAAGTTCCTTCTCAGAACTTTGATCATCTCCTTGGGTTCGACAAGGAAATATGTCTTCATAGAAAGACGCATTCCTTGACACTACAACAAAATTGAATTTTTACGACTTGCGATGCATGCCGTAAAAACTCTTTCACGGCATGTACACAAATGCCGTTATATGACATGCTGTGGAAAGTTGAGCATCATTTACGGCATGCAAGTTGTAAAAAGTAATAAATTAAACATTAATGACATACTTTGTATGTCGTATATAACTTTTTACGACATTTTTATCATGCCATAAATCATTATACTTTCCGTGGCATAATTTTGCATGTTGTAGAAGGTTATTTTTAAAAAATTAATGACATACTTTGTATGCCGTATATAATATTTTACGACATTTTCTTACATGTCATAAATCATCACACTTTTCATGACATAATTTTGTATGCCGTAGAAGGTCATTTTAATATATTTATGACATACTTTGTATGCCGTATATAATTTTTACGACATTTTCTGACATGCCATAAATCATTACACTTTTCACGGCATAATTTTGCATGCTGTAAAAAGTTATTTTTAATATAATATATATATAGGAATATGACATTGCCTAACCGTATGTAGACAGTAGTTTATAAAATGTAACCTGTTACAAACCAAGCAGAGGCAGCAACTATGCAGTAAGCAAAAAAATCTAATATCCATACACCAAATAACCTGCATACTAACTTTTATTCTCAACTTCGATCATATCAAGTTGATAACAACCTCAAACATACAAATCAAAAAAAGTATCCAAATCATAAGATTCATTTATCAACATGATCTACACTATGAAAGATGGCAAACTTTTCCCATCTGATTATGTATTTATCCAGAGTTTTAAATCACATGATCTACACTATGAAAGAACTGTCTAAGTACAAGTTTTGGGATCCAATAGTGCCCAGAGATGATTATGATCACCATCCTTCACAATTGTTGGCAATGCAACACTTATCACTTAGCTGTAACAATTAGCTTTCTTGTTTATCAGACACCATGGTGTCGGCATCTCAAGTCTCTGTCACCGAATTATCATCATCATCACCATCTTCACTTGCAGCAGATAACACAACAAGAAGCCATTTTGCCCCTGTTATTACTCGACAAATACAAAAACAAAAAGAATTCAACTTTACATCTTAGATTACAAATGGTATGGCCAATATAAAATTCAAAAAACCACAAATTTCAAATCAAACATCAATATATACAACTTTACACATCAAGAGGGTCTTCTTTTCCAAAAATAAAAAGATGTTGAAACTGTAAACTATATAGGGCTTAACAATAGCATGTAGACTATAAAATTTTGGGAACCTTCCAATTTGGGAGCCTAAAACATGGGTTTTGTTGGCTTTATGCATAAGCAGCCATTTTAAGATTGATCAATGTCCACATTGAAACACATCAAGAGGTCGAGTGTGAGCTCAAACTAGGTTTAGCAATTAACATTTTTTTTTTATAATAACAGAACAACGATAAATTCAAGTAAGGATCACTTTCACTGTTTAAATTTTGATGTCATAACTGGGTTTCATGTGCATAAGACATAACATCAAATAAATGATCATGGCACCGCATTCCTTAATTATGGCCTCCACTTTCGCAAGCAATAGAACATGCCATATAAAGACTAGTATGAAAATATGAGGATTGCATATGAAACTAGCATTTAAATAGAAGCAATGAGTACATTTGTAAGTATAAATATAGCTAAAGTAAAATGAGAAATTCAAATAATAGATGTAGAGTAAGAAACAAGACCACATCAAGCTCAACACTTAAATTTTAAAAAACATTTTTGTATTGGTCAATTGGGAGCAAGAATCCATTTCATAGACATCCTAAATTAGGCTAGCAATTATGGAAGCCATGAAAGCAAATTATTAATTACTGTCACTTTCAGCTTTCTGTAGCATAGAAAAATAATTAATTTCTTAGTTTTTAGAACATGTAGTCATGAATCAAATTAATAGAAGAAAGGCATGTAGTCATGTAGCCATATGCAAAAGATATTCTGCGTCAGTAGCAAAATCTATATGGCCAGTAGTTCAATGCAGATGTGAAGTAACACGAGTAATTTTTTTTTCCCCCAGTGATTTCTGTATATTAATAACCTCAGTGAATTAAGTTTTCTTGATGTATGCATCTGCATATGTATTCAAAAGTGATATTTCTGTCGGGCAACCAGGACAAAGCCTAGCGATTTAGAACAGGGAACTGCTATCAATGCAGAAAAGTGCAAACATTCAGAAGACCAGAACTAATCAATCAGTTGATTTAAATAGTCCCGGACTCAAATATAGTTGTTCCAAACATAGTTGTTCCATGGGTCGTTAAATTCAAATATATATTAAGCACACTTACAAAAAAATAGCAAGGGCTTGCATTAGACCTATCACCTCTGGAATTTTCCCTGTCAGCCTATTTCCTTGCAGAGATCTAATAACAAGAACCATAAGCACAGTAATGTCATAATGAAAAACAAGAAATGCATTTTGTATTAGAATTCAGAAATTAAGTGCATATCAATTTTAACTTCAATTGACCTTCCTTGAAGACAACAGAAGAAGAACATTTCTAGCTTCTACTTCTTCCACAAAATAAAAACATAAAGTGGAGTAAGAGAACTCACAGAGTGGCCACTTGTAGAAAGCCAATATTGTATGGAATCTCCCCAGAGATCTGATTGTATGAGATATCTCTGAAAATCATACACTACAATTTTAACCAAAAATGAAAAGAAAGAGTGTATTTCCGTAGTAGGGTAGTTATCATTAAGAAACTTACAAGATCTTAAAGCTTGTACAATTGCCAATGTTATCAGGGATTGTTCCAGTTAGGTTATTGCCTCTTACATCACTAAAGAGATCAAGGAAGATTTCAATGTCCCCATGGATATGAAGCAGAAAGCAAGTAGGAAGCACAGAAAAAGCACACAACCCACATGTGGTTTGTGAACTAAAGCGCACCGTTAAGCCTATTAATGGCTTAAGAGAGAGAAAAAATTAAATACCCTTGCAAAGTTGTTTTTCACCAGGAGGAGGAAAAAAAAAATCATTTTGAAGCTAAAAAAATAAATGAGATTTGCACTTTTAACTTGACAAAAAAATAATTAAAAATACCAAATGTACTGAAATGAATGATAAGTCAATTCGTAGCAAAGTACCTTCTACTGGTCCAAATGGGATATTGCCATCCTCCAGGCCTGAGAAAGAGTAACAAATAAATAATTAACTAGAACTAATACTGATGATGAATTTGCAGGAGAGGTACAGGTCCAAATGAAGATAATTGTAAGTAATATCTTTAAACACAAAAGAAAGCATCCTTTCACAATATATTTCCATAACATAAAGCAAAAAATAGAAATGTCAACATAAACGACTAACTTCACATGTATTGTAATAGTAACAAAATCTCGTAAAGTCATGCTGTTAGAATTGGCAAAAGTCAAAACAGGAAATAGTGTCTTCCAAAAGGTATTTATGCATAATTAAACACGCACGATATATAAGTTTATAGTCAAGGAACAACCCTCCATTTGGTTAGGATGACATTTAAGGCAGGAAGTGAAAATACATTTCATTATGACCACGTTGCTCTATTGGTGCAAATGTCATTTTGGCATATTTAGATTATTTATTTATTTTTTGTTTGTTCTCTCATTTATGTTTGGTATGATGAAATGGAATGAGAGTGAAAATGAAATAGAAAGTTAAATAGAATGAATGCTCATTCCAATTCACTGTTAGGATGCTAACATGAGCATTCATTCTAAAAGTGGTAGGAGCTAATAGAGGACAAACTAAGAAGTCGTTAATTCAAAGGATGGCCCTAAATCAAGGCTCTGTATACATTCTCTGAATTTTGCTTGGCCCTGCTGAGTTCTGCAGGCATGAGTTCTCAACGAAAGTTTGGAAAAATTGATTCAAAGTAATATGTAGCTAACAGTAACACAAATTCAAATCATATAACAAAAGATGGGCATACACACAAAAATTCACACTGCACTACAATAACAAGTAAGAAGCAACCAAGCAAAATCAAGATAGAAAGGCCTAGAAATGGAATGGAGAATGCAAAGAAATTACAAAAAAAAAAAAAAATTGCCATCTTATCAGTGAATCAATGAATTTCAATTTGTGAATCAATGAAATCAAAAAAAAAAAAAAATACAATCCTAGATCTTATTAGTGAATCAATACAGAAACAAAGCAAAAAAACACAACAATTTCAGACAAATCTAAGGGTTTCGATTTCCTTCAAACCAATATTCGATCAAATATGAAATTACTATCTCATTTCTCTCTCTGGAAGTACGAATTAGTTACCTGGTGAATGAGAGAGCAGAGATCGAAATGGATGAGAAGGAGGCGATTGATGGCGTCGTGTTCGATTGATCTTCGTTCACAGGTTCACAGATGCCGATGGAGAGAAAGGAAAGAGAGAGAGAACGAATTGAACCGGGGTTAACAAAGCAAAAACAGTGTGAAGTAGAAAATCAATAGATTAATTGAAAGATACCCACAGTGGAGATGTCACCGATCAGAATCACGTATTTGAAACTCTCCTCCACCATTCGATGGTTTGATTGATTAATTGAAGGAACGATCAATTGAGAGAACACAGAGAGAGGATGCGAGATCGAGAGCAATCGAGAGAGAGAGAGTTGGGAGATCATGAGAGAGAGAGAGAGAGAGATCACGTATTGACACGAAAATCAATTTTTGATATGGGAAAGTCTTCTTGTTGCCTTGAACCCTAATCAAACCAATCATTTATAGCACTATTCTCCCCCTTTTTTTTTCCTTCCAATTTTTGGTAAACTGCTGCTTAATTCATATGTGTATTGAAATATATGATACAAATATGTTTGGAGATTTATTGTTATATTTTATTTTTATGTTTGTGTAAAAATCTTAAAATTTTTTTTAATAAAAGTTTTCACGGCATGCTAATGCATGCTGTGTAAAGTTATAATATTTTACGACATGAAATGTATGTCGTCTTAAGTACAAATATTTTATGACATATTTTTGTATGCCGTGAAAATATACATTTTTTACGGCATGCTTTTGCATGCCAATAAAAAATTCTGGATTGAATTTTTATTTTTTTTTTGCAAAAGTTTTCACGACATGTTAATGCATGCTGTGTAAAGTTATAATATTTTATAACATGAAATGTATGTCGTCTTAAGTGCAAATATTTTACGATATATTTTTGTAAGTCGTAAAAACATACATTTTTTACGGCATACTTTTGCATGCTATAAATATATGAATCAACGACTTACATGGTATGTATGCTGTTATTAACAAAACATTAACGGCTTGCAAAAAAAAAATGCCGTAAAATGTACTAACTACGACATGCATTTAATGCATGTCGTAAACATGATGCCGTGAATAGTTAATTTTGTTGTAGTGTGACTCCATTATGATATTCTTGTGGATATCTAAAATATCAGATTTGTGCACAAGAAACCTATATGCACTACTATTCTGTGCATAACCAATGATTATACAATCCATGCTTTTCGAACCTATCCTAACCCGCTTAGGTGTAGGTACCGCTACTTTTGCAAGACACCCCTATATTTGTAGGAAATTATAAGAAGGCTTGCGACCTTTCTATAATTCATATGGAGTCTTGTCTATTTTCTTTTGAGAGATTCTATTTAGAATGTAATTCGTGGATAGAATTGCTTCTTCCCATAAGTTCTGTGGCAATCCAGAACTTATCAACATTGCATTTATCATCTCCTTTAGCATCCTATTCTTCCGCTCAACAATCCCGTTTGACTGAGGGGAATAAGGTGCTGTGGTTTGGTGGATAATCTCGAATTGAGCTCAAAATTCAATAAACGGTGACTTATACTCACCACCACGATCACTTCTTAAAGCCTTAATCTTACGGCCTAATTGATTCTCAACTTCATTCTTATAAAGAACAAACTTGTCAATAGCCCCATCTTTGCTTTTGAGAAAATACATATAACAATACTTAGTGCAATCATCAGTAAAAGTGATGAAGTACTTATTGCCACCATGTGATTGTATTAACTTTAAGTCATACACATCACTATGCACTAAGTCCAACAACTCTGAACTTCTTTCAATAGAATGAAACGAAGATCTTATCAACTTCACTTCAACACAAGTTTCACAGTTGTGTTTTGGATTAATCTTAAAAGATGGTATGTGATCTAACTTGATTAATCTACGTAAAGATTCAAAGTTCACATATCCTAGTCTACCATGCCATAAATTGGAAGACTCAAGCATATAAGCAGAAGAAGATGCATCTTTATTCATATTTGGGATAAGAGTCATTACATTGAGTTTAAACATACCCCCCAACATATATCCCTTACCCACATACACTCCGCTCTTGGTCAGAACGACCTTTTGGACTCAAAGACCATGTGAAAACCATGTTTGCTGAGAAGTGACCCTGAGACAGAATTCTTGCGAATGTCTGGAACATACAGGACTTCGTTCAAGGTCAGCTCCTTTCCTGAGGTCAACTTCAGGACCACCTTTCCTTTCCCTTTAACAATTGAGGTTGTAGAATTTCCCATAAACAACTTCTCGCCGCTTGTAACCGGCTCGAAAGTTGTAAACAACTTCTTCTCGAAGCAGATGTGGCGTCTAACCCCAATATCAATCCACCATTCTCTTGGGTTTGAACCCACTATATTCACCTTAGAGACAAAGGCAGAAAAGTGCATAGCATCCTCATCATGGGAGTGCTCTTGCATATCTACCATGTGAGCACGAGGTTTGGTTTTGAATGGTTTCTTCTACTTGTGGCAGTCACTAGCCTGTCACGTCCCGAATTTTTAATTACTCGAAAACATTACCAAGCCTGTAAATTTAGGTCCATTTTTTTTTTATATATATATATATACAAATATCTATTACACTTGAGTAATAGAAATACAATGATACATGTTCTCTTTCTCTCAATGAATATTACAATGACAATAATACATGCCAGTCTCCTACTGTTCTACAAATAAATAAATACAAATACAAAAAGGTAAACTACCAATAGGTCATACTTTTGAGACTTATTACCCATTAAGTCCTATTGATAAATTTATTAAGTGATAAAGATAAATTTATCAGTCTTTTATTTTTATGAATAAATTTATAGTGATAAATTTATCAGTTTCTTTGTTTTTATGCATAAATTTATAGTGATAAATTTATCAATCTCTTATTTTTATAGTGTTAAATTTATTAGTTAGGACCCGTAGGTAAATAAGTCTAGTTAATAGGACTAATTGGTAAGTACCCCAATACAAAATCCATTTCCTTTACATCTACTATGAAGTTATACAAAGGGACTCAAGAACTTCATAAATCTTCAATCAAATAATCCAAACTTTCTTCTTGTAAAAAGATAAAACAACAACGGGGTGAGCACTAATGCCCAGTAGGAATCTCATAGTTCTCAATCAATAACTAACACACAGATAGAAATGATCATGCATGCAGGGTGATACCATATAGTAGAGTAACATTTTATAATTTCAAAATACCATAAGTAAGGTACATTTTTCTCAAAAACTATTTAAACATTTTCAAGAAAAAACCTTCAGCCATTAAAATCATCCCTTAACCTTAGAAAAACATAGACCCTTGTGAAACAACCGTATTTAAAAAAACAACATCATTAAAAAGTTATTAACCAATTCCCAAAATATTTCTCATTTAGTTTCCATTTTTAATGTTCCTCTTTTTCTTTCATTCTCCCTTTCTACTCATTATATTTATTTAGAACTCCATAACTTCAAGTCCAAGTTTCCTTTTTGATTCACTAACAATTCTCCTATACTCAATTCACACCGTTATTTACACTCTCAAATTTTATTTCAAGGTAACACAAGGTTAACAAACCTCTTTCAATTCAGTCTCTTATTTATTTTACAGAACAATATCCATAATTTACCTTTATTGTCGCAACTAATTCATTAAGTTTACCATCACCAATCCATAATCCAATTACCACTTCAATTTCCATTCTTTCAATTGATTTCATATCAAATACCGGATCCAATCACAAGTCATCTCCATGAGTCACACGCTTTACCGGTCACAAGCCGGAAGGAATGCGGAACCTCACGCTTTACCGGTCACAAGCCAGAAGGAACGCGGAACCTCAACATACCACACGCTTTACCGGACGCTACTCCGGAAGGAAGACGGAACCTATCTCAAGCGCCACACTTTGCCGGCTCAAATACGGCGGGAAACGGACCCCAAGATAACATCACAATCCATCATTACAATTAGTGGACAATGCCAACACATCTTTCATTATTTCCGTAACACATTAATTCAATATATATCCACCATATATTAAAATTACATTTGCATAACAAGCACAAATATGTTCCACGACCTTCTTCATTATCCATTAAACCATTCATTGTTTTGTCACACAAAAATATAACAACACCTCCATAGAGGCAAAGATTCATCTTTAAAGTATTCACAATTCTTGGGTTCAAACTATTTCTTTACTTTTCCATATTATCATCAAGTCTTCAAATTCAATTTTTAAAATACATTGGTTATCAATTATTACCCATGGTTATAAATTAAATCTCCAACATTTAATTTTCTTTGATACAACTCCTTTATATAACATCGTCATATTTCACAATCTCCCATTTATCATTATTCACACTCATCTTAACCCAAAATAGACTTAATTTTATAAATTTAATGTTGATTGAAGTATCCTCATTTTCCAAAATGAAACTCCATAACTATTGTTAAATATAAAGTTGGACTTTTAGTTTTGAGGTACAAAATCACTTTCTAATTACACAATAAAATTCTTAAATCTTCCCTTCATCATCTTATCACAAGTTTCGTATCATCTTTCAACTCCCTTCGCGGTTACCAACACAACACCACCCAACACAACTCAAACACAACACCACCCAACATAACTCAACTCAACGCAATTCAACATGATTCAAACACAATTCATCATAGTCCAACATAATTCGGTTCAACATTATTTAACACAACCCAACATAATCAACACTATTCAACATAATCAACACTATTCAACATAATTCAAGGTGGACTCTTAAACCTCTATTTCATCATTTCACCCCAAGGCTTATTTCATCCATATCATTAATAAATCATTTTCCCAATCTTGATTTCCCATTATAGCATAATTTACAATATCCATAACAAAGGTTCAATCGCTAATTTTTAACATAATTTTGAAACATCTCCAAAATCCAATTAAACTTATATATATAGAATTCAACCTACCAATTTCATGATTCTACTTTCAATTTGGGCAAAATCATTATTTATCATCATGAATCAACCTAGGGTTTCAAGAAAATCAAGAATTTCAAGAAAAATTCAAACTTCTTAAACCACTACTTTTTATTCTAATTTTTTCCATTGATTAAACACCTAAGATTCATAACCCACCACATTAACCCAACAATTGAACCCACCAACACTTCAAACCCTAAACCCCTAAATCTCAAGATGTACACTATATGCTCAAAAATGTGGGTTTTATATGTATATAATCAAAATACCACAAATCTATCTATTTATGGAAGTATTGAAGAAGAACTAAGACCCCTACCTCAAGAATCAAGCAAAGGAGCAAAGCTTTGATGAGATTCTTCCACAAATCTGAACTTCAATTGGTTGAAAAGTATGATCTTCAAGTCTTCTTCATTTCTTTGTAAGAGATCTTGGCTAATCCTTAGGGAAATGAAAGGTATTTGAGGTCAAAACCCTAGGGTTTTCATACCTAGGGTGAAAGGGATGAAGAGAGAAGGTAGAAGTGTGAAGAATGATCTAGAAAAGTGATTTTAAACTTGCTGAATTCGCACGGTTCGCTTGAGCGAAGAAAATCTCGCTCGAGCGAGCATGCTTCCAGCACAGAAACTCAAAATTCAAACAGGTGTAACTTTCTCATTCGGAGCCTGTTTTAGGTCGTTCTTGTGTCCAAATTGAAGCCCCGGAAATAAGCTTTCCAATGGTTCTAACCTCACATTCAAATTCGAAGTATGGAAGGAGAAAAGGGCAAAAGAGTGAGGGTTGATCAAAAACTCAAACTCAAACTTGGGACTTTTTATCTAATCTTACCTAAATACCTGGTTAAGACTTCAATCAAGGTTCCAAACATCACCCAAGGGTCCTCAATTATAATATTTAAAGTTCACTTGCCAACCCATCAATATCAAGAGTCCGACAACCATACAAGCATTAAGGTGACGGGCACCATTATACATCAATCTAATGTGAATTAAAATCTAAGTCATTATAGCCCGATGCCCCTCATTACCACAGTTGTAGCACTTTCCTAAGAATTGATAAACAGGTTCTTGCGGCTTGTATGTTGGCTTTTTTGCAACACCACCCCTTGGCCCCAACTTTGAGCCCTTGTTCACAGGGGGCTTCTTCCTCATCCCAGAAGATTTTCCATTCTCAATGACATTGGCCTTTACAGAGGAGGTACTCCCTCATTTCTTTCTATTATCCTCATCAATTCGGAGTCGGACAATCAGGTCTTCAACTGACATTTCCTTGTGCTTTTGCTTGTGCTTGTGTTTGTGCATCAAGTAGTTCTTGAAGTCCTTCCAACCATTGGGAAGTTTCTTAATGATCACAGCAACTTGGAATGACTCGTTCAAAGGCATCTCTTCAGCATGAATTTCATGCAACATCACTTGGAACTTCTGGACTTGGCTTATCACAGTTTTTGAATCTATCATTTTAAAGTCCAAAAATCGGCCAACAACAAATTTCTTTGCCCCAACATCCTCAGTCTTATATTTCTTGTCCAAAGATTCCTATAACTCCTTTGCTGAGCTCTTGGCACAAAACACACTGTAGAGTGAATCTGCCAAGCTGTTCAACACATAGTTCCGGCAAAGATAGTCTGTCTGCTTCCATGTGTCAAGCATCATGACCTTCTACCTATTTGGCTCATTCTCTGCCACGGTTGAATGATCCTCGCTCAAAACCTTTGCAAGGTTTAGTGTGGTCAAGTAGAACAACATCTTTTGTTACCATCTCTTGAAGTTCACAACAGTAAATTTCTCTGGGCACTCATGGTGACTGAGTGGTCCTCCCGTAACAGTCAAAGTAGCACCAAGGTTGACCACAGAGGTCACAGTTGGGGTTGGCAAGCCAGTTGCCCCGGGTTCAGGTCCCCACCAACATTAGCAGTTGCAGTAGCATCGGTGACAGTTGCCATTTCTGAAAAATACAACAGAATATTAATTCTGTGTTTTCAAAAATTAAACTTAACACTAGAAAATCTCATAGTTGAAAAGTTAATTCAAAATTAGTCTCACCACTAAACCTAGATTCGAACATGGTCAAGAATGTTCCCAGGAAGACTGGAGAGGTCACATCAGTCCCACTTAAAACCCAGTTAACCTTTTGACAAAACTTTCAAGAGCATGTTGATTCTTAGTTCGTGAGAAACAATTTTTAGAAATTACATTTTCTAAGGGATGAATTAGGTTAAAACAAACCAAGGTCTAACACTTACAAGCAATTTAAAAATTGCTAACCAAATTGCAAGTAATGTGAAAAATTGGTACAACAATTACAAGCAAATAAAACTTGCTTTTACAAATTGGTAAACAAACCAAATAAATCTCAAGTAAAAAATTGCTTCAAATATAAGACGAGTAAACCAACCCAAATTGAGGATTGTAAGTAGTCCATTTTTTTTTTTCCCTTTTCCTTGCACTCCCAAATTCTATTAATTTGGATTTGTATTGTTTCCATTCCTTTTCGCATAGGTATGCCTACAAAGAAGGTTAGTAGCAAACCACAACATAATACAAAGCAACTAGTCTAAAGAAATTGTAAAACTAGTCAATTAATTTAATAGCAAAACTAATTATGCTAGACAAGTTACACAATTAAACTTATAATTCCAAAAATTGAACTAAAAAATTAATTGACAAGTGTTATAGGAAATTATAACACTATAATCATGTAAATAAATATAGCCAAGTTACAAAAATTTTATAACTCCAAAATTAAATTAAAAGTAATTGCCATGAGTTATAAATGAATTTAATTAACAATAAACATGTAAATAATTCTAGCATTTAAAAGTGTAACCTATACCACAATCTAGAAAATAAAGAACATGCAAATTATAGGAAATAATAAGCATGTGAATTAAATTAAAATGCAGTAGATATTGAACATATTGTTTATACTAGAAACTAGAAACTAATTAGGAGCATGTAATTTTCGAAGGCAAGTTTCATGTAAATAATTCTAGATAACTATAAGCAATTTAATATGCAAATTATATTGTAAAACTAGAAGCATATAAATTATGATAAAGATCTAGAACTACAAAGCATGAAAAAATTATTTATTTATTTAAATAACCTAAATAGTAGATCATAAATCAATTAGTGAATTATTAAATAAATGGACTTGCAACAGTAGCATACAAAAGCAGTGACATGTAAACCAATTAAATAACAAAAGCAGTATCATACAACTCGTGTGCACTATTCAAATAGAAAAACCTTAATTCAGTGCTACATGTGCTCCAACAATTAAAACAATAGCATGCAATTAAATCATGAATTCAAACAGTGGCCATTCATCTTGTAGAAAATTGCTATCATACATAACCAATTTACAGTATTTTTTTTTCCAGTTAATAGATACAAGCAGTCCGATTTATTAGAACCTCCTTCTCATATTGAAACAATGATTTAGACATAACATGCTATTTAGCCACGGAAACCAAAACCAATTAATCTTATACATGAATTTGAGTTATTCTAACTTACTAGATGAATCTATTTGTCCAATTTCATAGGAAAGCATATATCTAATCTGTTTTAAGATTGTTGTACAAATTATGTGATTAAACAAAACAAATAGATCCATGATTTATTAACTTAAATAATAGAACATCAGATAAAACCATACTCGATAAATTACATTCTAGAGCATGAAACATGAAACAAGATTAATAGAAATACATATTTAATTGAAATATGAAAATAAGGAATCAAACCAAATTCTGTATGATAGTGTCTTAAAAGAGATTAGCCGCCTCACCTTGGGTGGTGGAGGAATGTCGGCTTCTGTCTCCTAGGATAAGATGGTATAGACCGGCTAACGCAGAAGCACATTCTGTTAGTTTTGGTGAACTGATAATGGCAGCACTCTCCTACATTGGAAAAATATATTATAGGAGAAGCAAACTGACTGATATATTCTGAAAGCAAAAAATCTGTATCAAACCAAGAAAGATGGGCCTCTTTTTATACACAATGGGGGAGAGAAGAGTAGGCTCCAGCCATAAAGGCTAGCAACTAATACCCATGAAGCCCGACAACTAATGGCTAGTACTCCTGCAAAACTGCTGGAGTAATGGTCCAAAATTGATGGAAAAAATATCTGCAATATATTTTTTGTATACACAAGTGCAGCAGACTTGGTCCAAAAAGATTAGATTGGTAGACCACCAATTCGGCCTATCCTAAACCTAACCCATTCCAGCAAGCCTCAAGTCTCAAGACCCAAGATCCAAGATCCACGACCCACGACCCACGAACCCGACCTAATCCAGGCAGGCGCGCGCGCTTGTGCGTGTGGTAATTTTGCCATAACCAACTTGGACCATAGTCTTGGCCCAAGCCCATCCTTGAAGCATCCATAACTCCCTTCTTTCAGAAAATTTGGATGCCCCAAAGGGCTCATACCCTTATCAAAATCTTGAGGTTTAAATTCCCATCAAAGCTTTCCTCTACAATCAATGTGGGATTGGTAGTTATACACAATTCCCAAAACCTCATTCATGAGGCCAACTTTATGAGACAATTTCTCATTCAATTCTCAATGATTTTTTGTCATTCTTTTTGTGGTGTAAACACCTTATTACCAAGAATCTAAACCAATTTAATCCTACATCAACCAATGGTTGGGACCTACTTTAATTTCACATTAAAGTCACCATAAAACCATTTTTTCCAACACGAAGAACCACTGTAGCAGTGATGATGAATCTGTTTGAATACAACCACTGTAGCAAAGAAAGAGAGAGAAACAATGTTGATGAAATGGGTTTTGGGCAGTTAAGGGGGAGTGAAATGGGTTTGAAATGTTTTGAAAATCTGAAGACAAAAAATCTGAAATTAATCTCAACCTTTAAATCTATTGCCACCTAGGATAGATGTCCTATCAACAGAGCTATTTTGTTTTATATATATATATATTTTGGTGATTTTTTTAAGACATTTTAATCATTTTTTTTTTACTTTTTAGATTTGTTTAATTTAGATACACTTAAAAAGTATAAAATTTATACAAATTTTTTTTTTTTGTTATTTAATGAATTTTAAAAATATTTTTGTACAAATTCCGTTCATTTTAAGTGTATTTAAAAATAAAAACGAAATTAATTAAAAAAATTTAAAAAATACAAATTAAAACTTAAAAAATTATTTTAAAAAATTTCAAATAAAAAAAATAGTACGAAAGGAGTCATTCTCGTACACTAAACTGTATAAAGATTTAAGTCTCGTTTGAGAATAAACTATTGGAAAATGATTTGTCCCCCTAAAAATGTCCCCCCTAATCCCCCTAACGCCCAAAACGACGTCGTTTTGGATATTTTTTTTTTTTTTTTTTTTTGCCTTGGTTTGAAATTTAGGGGGATTAGGGGGGGCCAAAAATTAGGGGGATGTAGCAAGGCCCTAAACTATTTTAGTAATTTTTAAAATTTTTTGATTAAAATACAAGGTAAAAAAATTAGTATGTTTGGGATGACTTTTTGATTTTTTATGAAAAAATGTGTAGAAAATACTAGAGAAAAAGAAATTTTTGATTTTTTTTTGGGTATAGTTTGTTGGTTTTTTAATTTTTTTAATGACTTTTCGACTTTTATGCTGAAAAGTAATGTTACCAAATGAGGCCTTAGTTGCATATGGTGGGACTTGGAGTTGTGGGTGGTGCTTTTGTGTAGGGATTAGAGTTTTCCGTGGTGCAATTCAGTCAGTTTGAGAGAAAATATAAATCGAATGACAGATTGATAGATGGGTGGATTGACAAATTACGGTTTGGACAATTTTGAATGGATTGACAGATTGAAGAATATTCTCACTAATTATTAAGTATTTACATAATATATAACACAATTTACATATATTTTTCATATATATGACACAAACTAATTTTATGTAATATTATATATATAACTATTAATTTGTAACAAATTTCATATCTTAAATCTCTCTCTCACTCATTTTTATTTTGATATTTCATTAGAAGTAAGATTCTGAAAAGTAGTTGCGGTCACCGTAATGGTGGCGGTGGTGCGGTTGCGGTTGCGGGGTGTAAAGGCCGTAACGTAACGGTTGTAGTAACCGGAATCGTGAATTTTTTTATTTTCGCACAATTTGAAAAAAAACTTACCAATACGTTTATTTTTTTCCCATAATTATATTTATTGAGTTTTAAAATAAATATTGATCAATTTTTATAAATTTTTAAGTATGATCCAATATATTTTATATTTTTAAATCACTATAAATTGAGTTTTTTACATTTATTTTAATAATTAATAACTTTATATGTCATAAATCCATATTACGCTTGTGGCCAAAAATTTTTTTTTATTGGACTTAGATGTATAAAATTATTTTTTTAATTATTATATTTGTGGAATCATATGTAAATTTTAACTTGAATAGTTTTAAAAAATAAATTATACATGTTAATGTAATCATATAAAAATTTTAAAAAATAAATTATAAAGAAATTTTTTTTTTTTGGTGGGGTTTGAATCACTTGAATATTCATTCTCTTTTTGGATAATCTGTAAATAAAAATAAAATAAACTAATCACAACAAATTGACATGTATAAAATATGTATTAATATACAATTATAGGTGTTATGTTTTCTAGATATTTTACAAAAAAAAAAAAAAAAATCAGTCACCAACTATTATATATAAGATAAACAATGACAAAAATAAAAGAATAAATAAGAGCCTAAATATATATATATATATTTTTTAATCAAGCCAAATAGATAATGACCACACCTATTATTATTATTATTATTATTATTATTATTATTATTATTATTATTATTATTATCAAACAATATATAGATAGATACACACAAACAAAACGATTAAGTGATAGCAATTGAATAGAATAGCATAGGTCTTACAGTTTCAACAAATCAATAACATGTTCTTTATCTTCCCTCTTCTCTATCTCTATCTCTATCTCTATCTCTTACTCCATCTTTCCTCTTCATTTTCGCTCTTCTCCCATTTTTAGTTTTTTTTGTTTTTTGTTTTTTTTTTTAAAGAAGCAGTTTGGAGGAACCGTTACGTAATGATACGTAATAGGTCGTTACGGCTATTATGGCACCGTTACGACCGCTACGGTAGCTGTTACGGTCAATACACCTGTGAATTTCAATTACACTGCAAAAAAGGTCGTAACGGGTGGCTATAACCACCACAACCGTTACGTAATGGTTGCGGTTGCTTTTTAAAATCTTAATTAAAAAATATATATATATATTAACTATAGTGGAACAGAGTGATTTTGAGTACGGATTATAAAATTTATTTTGCAAGTAATGAATAAAACGATATAAAGTAAGGAAAATGAGTTGGACCCCCTCAATGAGGCACCCCCTTTGACCCCATCTCTTCTTGATTGGCCAATTTTTCTTTTTTCTTTTTCTTTTTTTCCTTCTCCTCCAATCACTACCCTCTACATGTGTGTGGGGGTGGTGGGGATGGTGATTGGAGGGGGTCTCAATCACTTCCCATAAAGTAATATAAATCGATATAATTTTAACCGATGATGTGAGAGTTTATATAGCCCTAATAGGATCCACTTTAATGTAGAGCCTTCACCACGTAACTCTTCATAGAAGCTGTCATTGTTCTTCTAGACGGTCTAGATGGTCATTACTCGGTTAGTTCAGAGTATTAACTGTCCTTTAATTTATTTGTGTTAATTGGTTTGAATAGTACAGTCATGATTGAGATTATCTTTTTTTTTAAGGATTCTTACCATTTTCTTTGGATTTTAGTTATTGATATATATGGAAGATTCATTCATATATATGTGAGGCTTACATTATTAATGATTGAAATTCAAAAGGAATTGTAGAATTCTAAAAAAATAGGATCTCAATCATTGTTAAAATATAAATTAGTGAATTCTACCTTTTAAAAGATATTTTTTTAATAATAAAATTATTATTCAAAAAATGCGTATTTATAAATAAGGCTGATTTATAAGATCTGCATTTTTTCCCCTCACAACAAATGGAAAATGTTTTGTGGCACTAAATTGGGGGGCACTAATGCCCCTAATTTCCATTCTGGGTAACTGTTTTGTTTTGTTTTTTTTGTTTTTTGCCTTATATGGAAATTAGGGGCATTAGTGCCCCCAATTTAGTGCCACAAATCAAAACCCACAACAAATTAGGCTGATATCCTTGTATGTTTGTGGATTCATTCACTAGGTTTGGTTTTAGAATTTTTAAAAATAAATTTTAAATTTGTATTTTAATTTGTAATTTTCAATCCAACAAATTTGTACAAAAGAATACAAGATGAAATTGTTTGGGAAAATATCAAATAAGTGGTATTTTTCAAATATAATTATAAGTAAGTGATAAAATTTATAAATATTAATAATTAAAATCATAATTTTTTTTATAAATCTATAATTTTTTTAAAAAAATTTCACTAAATTATAATTTTTTCAAATTATTATGTGGAAGGGGAATTACGTCCCAGTGAAACAGTTAGAAAAAAAAATACTACAGACATGGAAAGGTACACCCATAACTTTTGAATTGCATTCCACACTACGCAAGGAGTTGCACCCTCCATATAGTCAATAAAGATAAAATAATTAAAATAAATTAAAATAAATTAAATTAAAATAATAGTGCTATTTGGGCCAATATAGTCAATAAAGATAAAATAAATTAAAATAATTAATAAAATAAAATATCATATTTAATGTATAATTATTATTATTATTATTTTACAATTATCAAATCAATTACAAAAAAAATAAATTATCTTTTTAAATATAATTTTTTTAATCAAGTTAAAATAGCCCCAAAAAAAAAAAAAAAAAAACCAAAAAGTCAAACGAGACCTATATCATCACCTTAATTTTTTCAGTGGTGCTACAAGCACCAATTGATATACCAATTAGTATATCAACATGTGTTATGATATTATTACTTCAAAACTATGAACCCCATCTATTATACAAATTATAAAAATCTAAAACTTTTAAAATTATGTCATATCATCTATTAATATAATAATCATATATATATATATATATTATTAAAAGTAGTATTTTTCTCATGCTTAGATGATATATTATAAGAGTTTACTTTTTTTCTAAGAAAGCCACGTCAACATGTATTTTCTTAATTACACATATAATTCTACACAAACTCAATTCTAATTTAAATTAAACTAACTTCGCCTATTTTACATGGACTTTATTTAACAAATATTTCTTTTCTATATATTTTTTTATCGTAAATTGAAATAATTCATAAACCCAATACAAATTTTGCGTTTCACGATTTTCTTCTTAATTCTTTCAAGGGTATTATGATTTTTTTTAATACTAAATTCCCTCCTCCCCCCCTCCCCCCATTTTCTTTTTCTTGTGCATTATTGTATACACAATACCAATTCTATATTATGAATTTGTTGTTTAAATTTTAAAGTATTCTATATATGAAAATATATTTTATTTTTTATATTATTTTATGTAATTATAACTCATAGGAGGAAAACCTACACAACAATGATATTCTCGAGGAACATCTAAAGTTTAGATTTACAACTTAAATTACTTTTTTTAATTGTTGATTAGAAAGTTCTTTTATGTTTTGATATCATATTACAGATAATTAATCATTTCACAATTGAGATATATCTATCGTTTGGATATTTTTATTACTTTTTTTTTTTTTAGGATTCAGATATTGTTATGTGATTCTTTCTAGTTAGTCGTTGTTGAATTGTTTTTATATAATTGATATTTTAATTTAATTAAGATGTTTATTTTACAATCTTATAATTTAATATATATATCATATAAAATCATTATATGATAATATAACTACAACATATTTATATTTAATTTTTTTAATTAATTTTATATAATTTCTATTTCTACATATTTTTATTTTCCAAATGAATATAATAAAGCAAATTAAATAGTTAGAATTACTTTTAATTTTATGTTTCTAATTTTTCTTCTAATTTAATTATTATTTTTAATATCAAAATAAGTATTTATTTTAGTATTTTATAATTTAATATATATCATACAAAATTATTATATGATAATTAAAATTTTATAATACAATAGAACTAAAATTATCAAAATATAAAAATAATTTAACTAAAATTAATATATATATAAGTATTTAAGTAACAATTTTATAGAATGATAGAGTCAATATTATCAAAATAAATAATTAAAATCATACTTTAATTTTAATTTTAAATTAAAATTAAAATTATTATTTTATAACACACATGATTCCATCAAAATTTAAAATTATTCTTTTATAATACACATGATTCCATCAAATATTTTTTTAAAAAAAACACATGAACTATTAATTAATATATTAATTAATACATATAATCTTATGGAAAAAGATTGGACCCCTTTTTATTCTAACTCTTGTTAGTATACGCACTGTACGAAATCTTATCCACTCCCTTTCAAATTTTCTTCTCTTTCATAGTCACCGTTCTAACTCTTTTGATACTGCGTTTGGTTGGAAATTTAGACAGAGATTTAGAAGGCTAGGTATCATGAAAAGTCTTTCATGAAAATAGTCATGAATGATTTGTGACCTTTGAATTACACTTACAATAAAGCATCACACACTAATCAAGATAATCTAAGAGTCACAAATTTTTCATGATCATTTTCATAAAAAAATTTTCATGATCCCTAACATTTCTATATATATATATATAATTATGTGAAATATAAATATATTTTATTCACATTTTATTTATATTTTTTATTTCTCTTTTCAAATCCCTTATCAAATTTTGCAATCAAACACAACATAAGAGTACGCACTGTACGAAATCTTATCCACTCCCTTTGAAATTTTCTTCTCCTTCATAGTCACCGTTCCTATCTTTCTGGGTGTTTTTTTTTTTTGCCTATTTGATTTGTCTATGATCAAATAAGAAAATGTATTCTTATCAATAGAGTCACAATCACGAAATTTTAAAATATTTATAATCTCAATTCATATTTTATATATTTTTAAATAATTTTTATTTATTCTTTACATATTTTAGTACATTCGTAGCGACTATTTTTAACATTTCCTTGTAAGTAATACCACACAAAATAAATTTTTTTAGTTGATAGCAATTAACTTTTAATCACAACCAAATGAAACCCAAAAAGTTATTGCATTGGTTAACAAATTTTATTTTATTAATAAAGTCTTAATTCATTTGACAAACTCATTTTTTACTGAAAATTTCATTTCAATCACTCTAAAAAATAATTAGAAAATTATATAAAACGAATTAAGCTTTTTAGCAATAGCTTCTTTTTTTTCTTTTGTAGATTTATTTTAAGCCAATAGTTTTTTAACTAACTGTGGTGATGTTTGATAAAATTAAAAATTAAAAACTAAATATTGAAATTTTCAAATTAAAAAAATTAGTTGATAGAAATTTAATTACTAAACTAAAATAAATTTTTGGTATGTACAAGATGAAATTTGAAATTTTCTCTTTCAATTTTTATATTATGGTAGTGGTGGTGGTAATTGTGGTGTAGTGGTGGTGGCAGTAACGATAGTGTAGTAATGGTAGTGGTTGTGGTGGTGGCTAAGTAGTGTTGGTGATGGTGGTTGAGGTGGAGGTTTGTAGTGGATGTAGTGTTGGAATGATGGTGCTAGCTAAGGCAATCACAGTGATGGCAGTAGAGGTGAAGGATTGTGGTAGTGGTGGTGGTGTAGTGATGGTAATAGTGAAATGATGGTGGTGCATCGGTGGCGATAGAGGTAAAGTTAGAGAGTGGTGATGGTGGTGGTGGTGGTAGTGGTAGTGGCAATTGTAATGGTGATTGTAATGAAATGTGGACAATAGAGAAGGAGGTGACGTGGTAGCCCTGGTGGTGGTGGAGGTAGGACTAGGAGTGTGGTAATGGCAGTAATGGTAAGGTTTTCATGGTAAACGTTGATACTACTTATATATTAGTAAGGTCATAGGTACATAAAAAAATTGAAGTGCAAATTTTAAGTCCCTTCAATTTTGAAATGATACTAATTATGGTTATCAAACGAGTTTTTTTAGTTTTTACTTAATATATTAAGTTATAAGCACTACATTGGATTATCAAACAACACCTCAAAAAAGTCTTAATCATATATATTTAATTTTGGATAGTCTTAAGAGTTGTCAATAAGAGATATAAAATGTCAAAATTTTTATAATTTTAATATACTCTTTACATACTTCAAAACCCTTTTATATACTCGTTTGAGAAGTTGGCTTTTTAGCTTTTTGACTATTTTAGCCTAACTACAAAAAGTTATGTTTGGGAAGATGGTTGACTCTTTTTTTCTTTTTTTTTTCTTTTTAAAGTTGATTTGATGGTTATGAGAAAAAAGTAAAATGATTATAGTTTGAATGTGACATTTTGTCTTATTAGCTATTTTAACTTATTTTGTCTTTATTGGCTATTTTAGCTCAAAACCTTCCTTTCAAACTGTAACGCCCCAAAATAGTAATGACAACCAATCTGATAATATTCAATAAAAGCGCAATATACTGAATAATAACCTTTCATTAATATAAGTTTTCCATACAAAATATGACATATGCGAGTATATATATTCATAAACCCTAGATCCTGAATCTATAGCATATGCTATATATGAGTGAAGTGAAATAAAATGTTATACAGATAAGTTAATGCCCTACTGGCAACATTTTTCCATGACGATACTTGGGCACATCAAAAATGAGTTCAACTTAATACAATTAAAACCCAAGGTTTATATAAAAATAATTACGTCAAGAAACAAAGATAAGTTTTTAGCTCCACGATCCTCTCTAGCTAAGTCCTTGTTGGAGGCATATCATCAGTACCTGAAAGTTGTTTTTCACATAGGGTGAGCTAAAACTCGGTAGAGATACTTTAACACAATATGTAAATCTTAACCAAGTCATAAGGTGAATGCATATGTATACCATTTGTTAAACGCTTTACATTTCCATTTCAAACAATGTAATGTCAGGATTATATATCAATTCATGAAAAATATGAGTGGATGCAAAACACTGGGAATCTCTAAGTATGCATCTGTTAGAGCATCTCCAATGGTTTGCCATTGGAGTTGCCATTGCTATAATATAGCAACTCTGTTAAAAAATGATGCTCCAATGGTTGAATATAGTAGCTGCCAAATTTGAGAAATGCCAAAGCTTGACACAAGCTTTGGCAGCTATCATTTGTGCCAACTCAGCCTAAAATAACTGTTTCCCTCCCTCCCTTCCTCCTTCCCACCCAGCAACTGTTTCACTAGTTGTTCATCAGAATTCACCAAATTATTTTTGAATATATTTTTTTTAAATCAATAAATCAACAAATGAATCAATAAATCACAAAATCAATAAAATTCAACAAAATCAACAAATGGTGAAATCAAATGAATCAACAAAATGGTCTGTGAATGAATCTCAAAATCATTTTGAATGAACCGATCTCAAAATCATTGTGAATGAATCTCAAAATCATTTTTTTTACAGAATCAACAAAATCAATAAATCACTCTCAAAATTCATCAATAAATCTCAACAAAATCAACAAATGAATCTCAACAAGAAAAGGGAAGAAAAAGTACCTCAATCGATCTGTGAATGAACCGATCTTGTTGTCCTTGGTTTAGAATCGGTATGGAAGGTTACCGATCTTCAAATCGGTCTGGTGGTCCTCGGTTCGAGCTTCAAATCTGGTGGTTCTCTCATCTCTCTCTCTTTCCACTGCCATAACCGTGGACTCCAACATCGACTCCTCTCTCATCTCCAATCGGTCCCTCTCTCATGGTCCTCCGTCGATCCCTCTCTCATCTCCAATCGCCTCTCCGAAAACCCCAAACACCGAGAGAGAAAAGAGAGAGGAGAGAGAAGTGAGATAGGGCTTGATGGATGAGATACGTTTGATGATCAGAATGAGGAATATAGAGAGAGAAGAAAGAGAGTGATGGACTGATGTTTTGATAAGAGAGAGAAGAGAGATATGTTTTGATAAGGCCTCATCTCAGCCGTTGGATGTTTATAATCCAACGGTGATGGTATTGTTTGGGAATGTGTAGATAAAATATATTTATTCAATTGAAGGCTAATTTATTTTAAACATAATAGTTTAGTATAATTTATTTCAAATGTAGCAAAATAAAGTATAATGAAAAAATAAATATATTTTTTCAAATGAAGGCTAAAAGATAAAATATATTTATTTTTTTTTCCAATTTTTCAATTTTTTTTTTCATTTTTTATATTTCTCTAGTCGGGAATAATATAAATATATAATTTTTTTTACAAACAGTTAAAAAAAGCCACAAAAGACAAAAAATAAACAAAAATAAAATCATAAAAAAACCTATATCCAAACACCACCTACAAACTTGGAGGAAAAGTTGGTTGAGATTTGCCAAAATAGCAAATGACCATTAGAGCACCATTGCTATAATTTGACAAAATAGCACTATTCATTGCCAAATTATAGCAATAGCAATGGCAATATAGCAATAACCATTGGAGATGCTCTTAGTAGGCTATATAAACACTATCAAAACCATTTTATCAATACCAACCAGAAGGATCATCACCTAATCGCCCGGGTTTCTGGACTTTCACCAATGACACACATCCCAATAATATAAACCACAATCAGACCCCTAACCAGATTTACCAAGGTATACACCCATTTTTCTCAAAAATAATACATTTTCAATATTCAAGTATGAAACAATGCTCGATGCACAATGTATAAGAAATTAATTTCAATTTAATCTAATCTTCATGCAATTTCTACAACAATCAAGACTATCCTCCACCAATAGCCTAAAACAGATATTTCTACTCAATAGATAATTTTCCAACAAAAGATATAATCTCATAATTTTCAAAATGAGAGTGATATTACACATCCAACTCCACCCTCATTATCAACAGATACAATCATTACATCTTTTCAAAACCCCACATCTTTTCTCTTTTCTTCCATAAACCAAATATCAATGATTTTTGAACAAAGCCTCATTTACTTTCAAAATCACATGTAAGTAAAAAAATTCCAACATTTCAACATATCCCAACCATAAACACATTCCTATAACCTTTCTCAAGCATACATTTGAAAACCCATATTTAACATTTCAAAAATCAAACTCTAGGTTTAACCCAAAATTTCCAAATCACTAAATCCTTTTAAAGAGCAAATAACTAAGTTAAGAATCATATGAGATGTTGAAGAAATCCCTACCTTAAGAGTAGAAGAGGAAGAGAACAAGAGTAAAACTTTGGCAGAGCCGAAAACAAGATCCTCTCCGATTAGATTGAAGCTTACGACGAGCTCTACCTTTTTCTCCAAATAGCAATGGCTCTAGGAAGGGGTCATTGTGTGCTCGAGTGGTGTCACTTATTGTCTCTGACGCTCAAACGGTGTTTTGATCACTTGAGCGGTCTGTGTGTATATCAGTTTGAGAAAAGAGATTTTTGAATCATTTTTTCATCCCTCTTTCTCTCTAAAACATTTCAAAATCCTAATTTCTTCACTTTCTCTCTTAGAAGAAGACCGCTCGAGCGTAAGAAAGATTGCTTGAGCGAAGATCACCCTACTCCTAGAAGTTTTGCAGACCTGCAAAATATTAGGAGATCTTAAAGACCGCTCGAGCGAATAAGAAGAAAACTGAACATCAACTTTTTGAAAAACTAACTCCCAATCTATTTAAAACATAACCAACAACCCAACTCAATTATCAACAAGACAATAAATGACATAAACAACAGTTAAAGACACGGAATCTTGGACCTAAGAGCATGAAATGGGTCAGGTCGGGTCTAAATCAGAATCGTTATACAAACAGGGAAAACTCCTTTTGTTTTTTTTTTGGTTTTTTTTTTTCTTCATATTTTTCAACCTAACAGCAGTTTTAAGGACTTTTTAAAACATTTTTCTTTAGAAAAATACTACGAACCCATCCTTATCAACTAAAAAATTATTCGGATTTTTTATCTTGTGATTTAAATTTATTCTACTCATTGGATCCTAACACTACATAAATTTAATCTTTACTATACAATCACCCATCCAGAAAATTCTGGGTGGTTAATCCCTAGAGTTTTCCTTTTCTTTTATATTAAGTATTCATTTGATTATCAAATGCCATGCTAAATTATAATTAATTACACTAACACCCTCCCAATTATTAGTGAATATTAATTTATCCACTTCATTTATAAACCGTACATGTTGACTCATTTATAAAAATCGTACAAATATACCCCTTTTAAAAGTAGCTTGGAGGGAGTTTCTAATAATGAAAGTGATACATTTTTATAGTTGATGAACTCAAAATATACGGATTCATATATGAAAAGGATAAAAATAATATTTATCAATAATTTGGGGGTTCATGACGTAAATAACTCTTAGAATTATTACTACTATTTTTTTTTTGGGAGGGTGTAAACAGTAGGATGTTTATATATTAATATGTTTGATTACAACGAAAAAGTTACCGCCGCATCATCTATTTGAACTTGAATATTTGAATATTTTATTGTCTCAAAGAATAACTAGATGGACTACTGAGTGCCGTTTTGGGAACAAAATAAAAAGGTATGTTTTTAGATAAAATGTCTAAAAATGTTAGTGCCAAAAATGCAATAAATGTGGTTTGGGAAGTGCCAAAAACGCAAGTGTAAAATTATAAATTAGGGCCTATGAAAAATAAATAAAAAAATAAATTTTTTATGTTGGGTAAGGGTATCTTGGTCATTTTAATTTGATTTGACACCATAAATAAATATTAAACTAAAAAGTAAAAAGTTAACTTTTTACCAACTTCCCAAATCACTTTCCAAAAAGTTAAAAAGCTTGATAAAAAGTCAAAAGCCAGCTTTTTACCAACTTCTCAAAACACCCCTGAGTCAACTCTCTTGTCCTCTTACACTTTGTTTGTTTGGGTAAAAAAAAATTTTTAATTTTTAATTTTTTATATTTTTTAGTATTTGGTACAACGGAAATAAAAATTAACATAAAATATTTTTCATGATCAACAAAAAAATAAATCTATATAGGTGAAAAATGTTTATTTTAAAAGGTGAAAAACATTTTTTGATTTAAAATCTTACCAATGCTACCACACTACTACTATCACTACCACCGCCACCACGACTACCACCACCACCACCATGCACCTTCACCTCCGCCATACTACAGTCACCACCACCATCACCACTAATACAACCAGATATAAGAAAATGTTGTCTTTAAAAAAGATTTTCGTTGTCGGAAAATATCTTTCGCTGAAACAAATGAAATGTTAGAATTATTTAAGTCATAACTACGGGTGATAAACAGGTGACAAACGAACCAAATAACTTGAGCTTGATTCGTATTTGATTCGTTAAAAACTCATTTGACCTTACTTCGTTAAGTAAATAAGTCAATTTTAAATACATTTTAGAATTCATTAAAACTTTCAAGGCCTTGTTTGTCATCCTCTAAAAAAGTTAAAAAGTCAAAAAGTCACTATCATATTTAAGTCATATCATCTTATTTAAGTCACATTACCTTTCTACCACATCACTTCAAACCCAACCCATATTTCATAAAAAGTCAAAAAGTACACTTATTTAGAATATCCCAAACAACCCCTAAACTTAAATAGTTAATTGTTTATTCAGCTCAGTTAAATAAGCATAAAACTATATAAAAGTATCAAACTACTCAAACTCGACTCAACAAAAACTTGTTTAAAATCGGCTAAAAATTTATCGAACCAAACATAAATAAATTTTAAATCCCATTAAATTTTTTAATAGGCCTTGTTTGGGATGCAACTTTTTAGTTTAAATAGTTAATAAAGACAAAAAAGATTAAAATAGACAATAAGATAAAATGTGGTATCTAAAATATAATCATTTTATTTTTATTCTTACAACCATCAAATCAATTATAAAAAAAATTTAAAATCATTTCAAACAAAATTTTTTTAATCAAATTAAAATAATTAAAAATAATCAAAAGATCAAGCTAAAAACGTTGGTCCCAAACGAGATATAGTCAAGCCTAGTAATTAGGTTAAAAGTTAATTTTTAAATTG
Source organism: Camellia granthamiana (assembly GCA_036172215.1). Classification (NCBI taxonomy): domain Eukaryota; kingdom Viridiplantae; phylum Streptophyta; class Magnoliopsida; order Ericales; family Theaceae; genus Camellia; species Camellia granthamiana. Next base: position 57,618,293 of record CM069909.1, on the reverse strand, counting down.
TTTTTGAATTATATCATATTTTTAATTTTTTACATATTTTTAAAAAAAAAATCAAAATTTTTAATCAACTTCCACTGTCTAACATTTGTGGTTTCTAGAAGGAGGATAGTTTGTCTGTAGCGCACGTCTCCATCATCTTTTATTTATTTATTAATTAATAATAGTTAGTAAACCTTCTTCTAGAAGTGAAGTGATGTTTGTTGAAATCGCGTGGACGTCGTTCTCGTGGTGGTGTGAATTAGTGTAAAACTACCCGCTTCACCATTTACTTTTATTCCTAAATCGTTTTCGTAGATTTTTACACGCCTTCCTTCTAGAAAACACCTGAAAATATTCCTAAATCTATCCCATTTCTATATTTTTTATTTTTTTATATTAAATGCCCTTCTCTCTCTTCTGTTTGTTTTTAAAAAAGTAATAGTTAAAAAAATATTTATTTAATATTTAAATAATAAAAATTTTAATTTATTTAAATTATTTCTGCCACCAAATAATTTAGCATATATTTAAAAAAAAAGGGGATGCACCAATAAATCCCAAATTAATAACTTATGCACTGTTTAGTCTTAAAAGTTTTCTTATAGACTGAAAGGTCCCATTACAATGTTTCAAACACCAGATTAATGTTTCGAACATTAAATTTCAAACATCTAATGTTCATCAGATTTCAATAATGTTTGAAATTATAGGATGAATGTTTCAAACATTAGATTTCACACATCTAATGTTCATCAGATTTCAATAAATTTTGAAATTATAGAATGAAACATCAGATTTATTTACATCATGAACATCATGATGATATATAAATAGGACTAAATGGAGCATAAGAAAACTTTTAAGACTAAATGATTTAACTTTTCAGAAACTAGGATTTACGGGTAAATTTTCCTTAAAAAGAATATAAATAATTTAGATAATCTAAACGAAACAACCTTTGTTGAAATGAAAAAGAGAGTAAAAATTGATTGAGTGCTTCTGTAGCGATACTCAAATAAGTTCAGATTTATTAAAGTTGAAAATCTTGTAAAGTTGGCTTTTTATAGTACTCATGTTAATTGTTTATCTTATATAAGTAGTTAAGAAGAAGATGCACGTAAAAAATTAGATTGATTAGACATGAGTAATTATATGATTAAATTGCATATATATTGCAACAAATTGATGGTTTATTCTTAAAAACCTATAGGCTGTATAGATAAAAATGATCTAATAATATGATAATTGATGTTAGATCAATTTGATATTTTGCATAAATAATTTTCTTAGGTAGTTATATAAGATGATTGGTTAAGATTATTTAAATGAATCCAAATTAGTCCGATAATGAGTCAATTTTCTGTAAAATTGAGATTTTCAACTTTAATAAATCTGGACTCTTCTCAAATTTGACCATTATTGATTTATGATAGTACTGCTGATTCTTGGAGGACGAGTTGGGTTGACCTACATTTCCTACACTGTTCACCAGTCACTAAGCTCACTGGAGTACCTGCAAAAATATCCAACGGGGAACGAGAGTCCCTCAACGGACCCTCCGACGATCAAGTTAGAAGAGAGAGAGATTGGTGGTGTCTAGAGAGAGAGAATAAGGACAGAGAACTTAACCCCCTTTTTTGTGTCTTTGAAGCCTCCTTATATCCTTTGTCTATCATTTCCTTGTCCATTCCGATCTGTCGTATTTGCCGAAAGTCTATGCTCTAGCTTGCATTGTTCACGGTGAGGCTGCTCGTTCTGTCGTGAAGAGATTACTGCATTTAATGTTGTAGGAGCCTCATTAATGTGTGATGTGTGGTACAATAACTCTGCAGGATCTTTATCTGCTTACGTGGCTGGTTCTTTATTTGACACGTGTTTAGATGCCATTGATTCCTAATTCAACTCTGGATTCTCAAGGGTGTTGGGTTTTAGTGCTTGAGCTGTGAATTGGGCTCTAAGTGGTGGGTCAAAACCTTTTGTGGGTCCACCGATGTCAATTTAAATAATAGATTCCACTTCATTTGTGTTGTTAGTTTACAAAACAAATAAATGGTATGCGTCAATTAAAAATGAGTGTGGAGGATTAATTTTTATTTAAAGGAAGGTGATTCTCTCAAATTCATAGATTTCAACATGATTTCAACAGCTTAACTTGTAGAATTTTGTGAATAAATTATTTATAAAAAATAAAATTAATTAGATAATTGTAATTACATAATTTTATCATTTTTGTATTAAAAATAGACAACTTATTTTTAAAATCATACTTTTAGTTTTTTTAAAAAAATAAATATGATAAAATCAAGTGACTAGATCAATTAATTTTTTTTAATGAATGATTCACAAATATTAATTAACAACATGAATGATTCAATTCTAATGGTTACTGGTGAATCCTACAATTTCAAACAATACTCTCCCTTTCAAATAGTAAACTTGAGAAAATTCTTGCCTATAAAAAAAAAGGAATGAATTATATATAAAATAGTAAAGTGATAGGATTTCTATAGAAAAATGTATGAGGTGGATTATTCAATTAATTGTTTTAATGATTGAATTTAAAACGCTTGATTAAAAATTATGTTTTTATTCGAGTCAGATGGTCTACTGGAAGGAAAAATATATTCATTATCCAGCCCATCTCATTTGGGGAAAATAAAAATTATGAAAGAGACATGAAAGTTGTCCTTTATTAATAATAAAAAAAACTATATAATTCCATTAATTTTATGATAAATTTTAAAAGGCATTTTAATTACTTGATTGTTGATTTGGTAGATGAATTGCTCTCTTACAAGTGTCATACTTGGATTTGAGTTTCGTGGTCAAGTAATGCAACTGTTTTTTCTTTTACGTTTTGTTTGAGAATTAGTCATTCTAGTTTTTTTAAAAAAACCTTTTTATGAAGTAAAAAAAAAAAATAATATGTTTAGAAATATTTTTTAAAATTATATCAAAAATTGTGAATTACTTGTATGTTTAATTTTTAATATTTTTGTTGACAATTTTAACTAAAAAAAATCATGCTGTAAAACGAGCCCATAATATTTAATGACAAACGTTAACAAGTAATTTATGAAATGCGTGGAGTAGCAAAATAATATAATTAAAAAAGTTATTTCAATAGTGGTGTTCAAAATATTTATAGGAACTCAATTTATTATTTCGAGATGACAATGTAGAACCAAAGGAAATAGGTATTGTAAATTTAATAAAAAAAATAGCAAGAGCGAGTATTCGCTATTCCTAATGCCTTAAATAAAAGCGGGCACTATTTCATCCTATGCATGATTGGTGTAAATTGATTTTAACGCTGTATTTGGTTGAAGAATTTGAGGAGGGATTTGAAAAGGAAAATGAAAAAGGTGTGTGAAACTAGATGAAATATAAGTATGTTTTATTCACGTTTCACCTACTTTTTCTATTTTCCTTTTTAAATCTCTCCTCAAATCCCTCAACCAAACACAGCATAAAAAAAATCTCACAAGATGGAACTTACGATCAACAACCACATCTGCACTATTGGGACATTGTTTAATAATAAAAATGTGTAAAAATTACTTTGTAAAATATCAAAAATGTTTTAAAAAATAAATTATATGAAAAGCATTTTAAAATTAGTAGAAAGTATCTTATGTTCTTTATTTTATTTTGTTTGTGTCCTTGAATACTTGTTAACAAAATCATTACCTTATTAACAATTATAATTTACGTGTCAGCGAATGAAGAGAGAGAGTTGGTATATAGAATTGAACGTTGGAACATTGATCATCTGCTCCATTTTTCATCTCATTTTTTGTCCCATTACCTATTTCATATTGTCAAATAGCTGAAATATTATGAAATAGAAAACAATACAGAGAACAAGACAAATAATTCATGACTGAATGTTGAGCCTCATGAGCCAACTGGAAAAGCCCCTTACCTTTGGCATTGGGCTTAAATCACAAGTTAGATTCATATTGAATTCAATATAGATTAAATGATGTGTGAGTATTAATGCACTTTGACATGTTTAAAAGAAATATATATATTTTCTTAGATGAAATGGGATACATTGCTACTTTGTCTTAAATTACTTATTTACTACAAGTTAAATATAAAAAGACTCATCATATAATAAAAAATAATAAAGTGTTTTGATTTTTGATTTTTGATTTTTTTGTACATTTTCTTTTTTTATTATTCAGATTCTAGTACTTGGGAACAAAATGTTTCTTTCAATTTAAGAAATAAAGTGTTGTATAATAGAAATTGTGTTATTTGTACAAAAATAAATTAATTATTTTTTTAGAGGAGTGGCAAGGGGTGGAGCTCACCCCAATGCTAGTCACCGCATCCATGGCCTCGTTTGGTAGAACTGTGAGAAAGTGATTATAACTTATAACCTAACAGCTTATAGTTTATAACTGTGAATATAAGTTGATTTTTAACTTATAAATTAAGCTTCTCCTCCTCTACTCAAAGAATAAATTGATTTTTGACTTACAAAAAGTTATAAGCTGTATTATTAAGTTGAACCAAATACATCAAAATAACTTAAATTAAACTAAAAGCTGAAATAAGTTGAAAATAAGCCATACCAAACAGGGCCCATTTACTTTCAGTTAGCCACCTTTTCCGACAACTCATTAAACATGTTTATTAATTTTTATTTTTATTTATTTTTAAAATATTTTTGTAAATAGAAAACTAAAAACTGACGACATTAACAAATGTTATAATATTTTTACGAAAAACACATAATTTGCGTGGAACTTATCGAATTACTAATCTAATTTGGAACAAAACAAATATTGCCCAAAAACGAGTCCAATTTTGTTCAGACAACACCACACAAATTCAGGTGAGTGAAAAATAATAAAATTTATTTTTTAAATTGAAATCAATACACTTTTTAAATATAAAATCAACCATTTTATATCAATCAAAATTAATGTAATGTGCACTCAATCCAAAATTGTGTCAACAAACGCTCTTGATTTGAAATTTTTAAAAGAGCTTAATATATACACTTTTAGATTCATAAATTTATCCACAATGATATGATAAGGAAATTGAACCTTATATCATTAGGTATGTAACAAATTAAGAGTTGATACATACGTACCACATCATTATGGATATAATTGTAAGAATTTTTTAGAATCTCAAACATTTCAATTCGTACTTTTTGCTTTTAGTTACTTCTTCTTCTTTTTTTTTTTTTTTTTTTACATTTTAATCAATCTATATATATATTTAACTTTCTAGCTTTACTTAATTTAGATACACTTAAAAAATACGAAATTTGTGCAATTTTTTTCAAAAATTCATTGAACACACACACACAAAAAAAAAAAAAAAAATTCAGTATATTTTTACATTTAATGATTTTTTTAAAAAGATTTTTGTATAAATTTTAGGAAAATTGACCAATAAGTCTTATATTTTGGACTTATAATTCATATAATCTTATATTTTTTGTTGTGATCCATTTAGTCATTTTTGATGTGTAATGACTCATTTACCTACCACATTGGAGTGTCACATTTAAAAAAAATATACTAAGAAGTTTTTTAATGTTACATTATATCCGCTACGTTAAAGTGTCACATTTAGAAAAAGTACACTAAAGAGTTTTTAAGTTTTTGCAATGTCATATCATATCCGCCATGTTAGAATGTCACATGTCACGTTTGAGAAAAGTACACTAATGAGTTTTTAATTTTTTTTGAGTGTCACATCATATCCGTCACGTTGTCACATTTAAAAAAAGTACACTAATGAATTTTTAATTTTTTTGGAGTGTCACATCATACTTGCCATATTGTCACATCTAAAAAAGTAAATAATGAGTTATTATTTTTTTTGGAGTGTCACATCATACCCATCACGTTGTCACATTTGAAAAAAAATACACTACATCATACCCGTCATGTTGTCACATTTGAAAAAAATATACTAAAGAGGTTTTTAGTTTTTTTGGAGTATCACATCATACGAGCCACGTTGTCACATTTGAGAAAAGTACACTAAAGAGTTTTTAGTTTTTTTAAGTAAAAGATTTAGAGTGTTACATCATACCCGTTACGTTGTCACATTTGAAAAAAGTACGGTAAGTAGTTTTTAGTTTTTTTTTTAGTATCACACCATACTCGCCACAATATTTGGAAAAAGTACACTAAGGAGTTTTTAGTTTTTTTAGAATAAAAGATTTAGAGTGTCACATCGTACTCGCCACATTGTCACATTTGAGAAAAGTACATTACGGAATTTTTAATTTTTTTAGAGTGTCACATCATACTCATTACGTTAGAGTATTACATTAATACCCATCATATTGGAGTGACATCATACTTGCCACATTAATAAAAAGATATTGCCGTTCACCAAAATACTACCAAAATAAAAAATAGGACCACATGGAAAGAAACTCCCTATTTATAGGACTTAACGGATCAATATAAAATATTAAGACTAATTAGAGTATTTGTGTGTGAGATGAAATTTATTGGTAAATATCCTTAAATTCTAACCTTTTTAAGTATATCTAGATTAAGTTATCGTTTGGTAAAAAAAAAATTTAGTTGACTTTTTGGAGTTAAGTCTTTTTTTTTTTAAATTTAGGACTAAAATGTTCGTTTGACAATTTTATTTTTTTTTTTTTGTCTTTTTTAATGTTTATGAGAGAGAAAATAAAATGATTATGATTTGGATGTAATATTTTGAATTGTTGTGAGAAATTAGTTAAAAGTTAATTTTTTTGATTTTTTTAAAAAAATTATATAAAAAAATAGAGAGATAACTTTTAACATCATTCCCAAATTAAGCTTTTGTTTTATTAACTTATTTTATCTATTTAATATTTTGTGTTTTTTTAATCTCAACATAAATGGTCAGACGAAACTTAAGTCAATGTAGGAAGTTAAAAAAATTAAAAAAATAATAATTAAAATATCAAAAAAATCATTAATTAGTATTAAAAACTCCAAAAGCATAGTGTATTTCTTTTTCTTTTTCATTTTATTTTATTTTATTTTTTTTGAGATGTGGTTAAAACTCCATCATAATAAAAGTTTAATACGCTAAGTATAAGTATAAAAAAAATTTCTTAAAAATTTCAACAAATACCATTATTGTCAAAATATTAAACTTTAAAATAATATAATTTTTGATCTAGATGTTGATTTTTAATAAAATTAATATTTTTAGAATTGTATCATTAAGATCTATTAAATAAGATTCATATTGAGTATGAAATTATTTAAAAAAAAATTATTGTTGTTGAAATTGATTTAAATTGTAAAATATTATTATGTTTGACAATAATATGTTACTCTGTCTCACAGTAATATGTTACTCTAGTTCATAATAATATATTATTCTGACAATATTGTCTAAATTTTTTTTTCTTTATCCTTATTCAATTATGCAATTCTTCCTTATAAATTTATGAAATAAAATAAATTAAGCTATTGTTTTCATTAAATGCGAGTCTAAAAAAGATATTTTGACTAATTTTTTTTTTCTTCCTAAGAGCATCTCCAACGGTTCACCTAATTTTTTACCAAATTTGAGTAAAAAAATGACCATTTTCTCAATCTGATACAGAATGCTCCAATTGTTGATTTTCATCAAATCTGCTCCAGGGACAACCGGTTGGTCAACCAGCCTGTCGACCGGTAAGGCAAAAATATATATATATATATTTTTTTGAATTGTTTGAACCTACCTATTTGAACTGTTTGAACCTTTTAGTGATCAACCGGCTGGTCGATCGGTAAGGCAAAAATATATAAATATATATTTTTTGAATTGTTAGAATCTACCCATTTGAACTGTTTGAACATTTTAGTGGTTGACCGATAGGTCAACCGGCCGGACAATCGGTTGATTGACCGGTTCCTCTCCTCCAACGGTTACAAACAGTAATTTGCTAAAATCTATATCCTGTTCTCACTTTGATAATTTTTTTATTCAATTCTTAATTTGATACCAGTTTGAAGAAACTATTAAAACTTCAAAAAGTATATTTTTTACCAAATTTTAAATTTAATATCAAATTTAATGAACCATTGAAGATGGTCTAAAAAGCCTTCAACTTGTTTGTTGGTAGGTACTCTCTCTCACCGTGGGGAAAAAGCACACCTACTCGAATTCGCCACGTCAGCAAAATTTTTGTATCTAACCTTCCAAATGTGAAACCTCTCCTGCTGTTTCGTCTATAAAACCCTCCACCTGATTTTGGCCATTGCAAAACACCCTCTCTCTCTCTCTCTCTCTCTCTCCAGAAAATCGACATTGAAAGCTAAGAACACTCTCAGAGCTCATCAATATCTCTCAATCGTTTCTCTAATTCCGGTATGTATTCATATTCCTTGATTTTTTTTTTATGAGTTTAGATTTGATCTTGATAGATCTATTTTTTATATCATTTCAGTAATTTAAATTGTTTATTTTTTAAAATTAATTTAATAGAATATTTATATAAAATTTAAGATGATTTAATATCAATAATTATATTTTTTTAATTAAATTTATATTATAAAAATAAATAATTATTTTTAAAACTATATTTATCATGTATTTTTTTTAAAATATAAATACTAATATTCAATTATTTTGATTTTTTTATATGAATAATCTTCCAATATAAATATTAAAATCGCTAAAATTGATCTATCAAATTCAAATACTCTCTCTCAAGTTGAGATGAGAAGCCAAACCCTTCTTTTTTTTTATCCATATAAGTGTTTTTATATGAATAGATGAAGTAGTTTTTATGATTTTTTTTTTTGTGTGCAAGTTATCGCATAGATCTTCTTCGCAGTTGTGATTATAGATTTGATAGAATGAAATCATTTTTATTTAGAGTGAATGATTTGTAGATTTGTTAATTTAGTGGTCTGGGTTTCATATACCATTGAACTCCAACCCTTAACCAATTTTTTTTCGTATAATTTGATTATAAATTTGAGTGAAAACCTGATTTAATATGAACTATTTCAATTCTTTCATTAAAATTTCATCAAAATCTTTTTAAAATTTCCCTTTTATCGCAAATTTCTCTTTTCATAAAATTGATGGAAAAGAAATTTGTCTTCAATGCTTAATTTTTAAAAATTTTCATCAAATTCAAATTTAATGGAGGATTTGATGAAAGGTTGGAAATGATTTTTGAGCAATTGGAGATGCTCTTAAACCCTAAAATTTATCCCTTTGGACCTAAAAAGATGTGCATATATATATATATATATGAGATTTTGATGATCTTATGTTAATTTCTCTCTCCTCTCTCTCTCTCTCTCTCTTGATGATCTGGGAGAAAGTTTTCACTTTGTTTTTATCTTTCGGGTTTCATTTTCTAAGGATTTTAGGGTTTTGCAGGATGAAATTTATGAATTAGTGAAAAGCAGAGAACTATTTTACTTTCTATTTGTCTTGTCTCTTTCTTGCCCTGTATGATTATCAAATTCTCTCTCCTAAATTTCAATTCTTGTCTATTAATTTTCCTTCAAATGTTAGTTTCTGGGATAATTGAGACATACAACAGGCTAAGAAGAGAATAAGAACTTGATTAATGTTTTGTAGCCCTTTTTAAGTAACCTTTATTTCCATTTTTAAATCAGATAGGTTCAGCCATCTTTGTCTTGACTAGATCTGTAGCTTAGGCAGCTTTTGAAAACCATATATTTCTTGGAGATATCCGCTGATTATAAGGTTCACTCTGCATATATCATTTGTCACAAAACAGGGTTGAAGTAGGCTTAAATGCCTTTTTATCACAAATATTTTTTTTGGGGGCTTAATTCTCTAGATCTATTGCATCTCCAATACCGATGTTGAGTGGGTATTTGGGGTTTACATTTTTTGTTGGATTTTTTTCTCCCCATTTTTATTGATCCTTTTTTCTTTAAAAATTTTAGCAAACTTTAAACTTTTGAGTTCTATTCGATTAGACGGACTGAAAAAAAAAAAATTCAGAAAAGACACCCCTTAAAAGCCAAAATTAGTTTTTTTGGCTTTTTTTTTTCCTTTGGAATTTTTTTATTTTTTACTTTTTAAATTCTTTTACACCAGACAATCTAGAAAAGTAAAAAAAATTGATGTAATTTTGAAAAGATTACTAAAAACAAAAAAATTGGAAAAAAAATGATCCTTTTTTGGCTATATGTTGTACAAAAAATTATCAACCCACTTTAATATCTCTCTATTGTTACAACTTCTATATTCAAAAAATTGAGTGTGGTGTCTCAGTTAATGAGAAGCTGAAACTTCAATAATGCTATTCCTACCTACCTAACCGATACTTGACTAGAAGATATTTTGTCGTTTGGCAATAGATTTTTTTAGTTGGTTTTTTGATTTTTGACTATTTAAGTTTGGAATTAGAAGTTTGTTTGATTTGGTTTTTTTGATTTTTGTAAGAGAATAAGTGAAATGATTATGGTTTGAATGTGATATTTTGTCATATTAGTGTATTTAGCTTATTTTGTCTTTTGTGCTTTTTTAACCGAAAAGTTGATTGCCAAACAAGCTCTGAATTTTCACCCATCAATGCCCCACCTATTAAATATTTTTTACCCGAGACCTATTAATGTTCAACCAGTTGGTAGCTGAAGCTTCGCGTTGAATCTTCGCATTACAATCATATAAATATATATTTGCGGTCTATGAATGGTCCAGTTCAACGTACTGAAGTTGTCATTTTCTCTTGTAGTATATAAATATTCAGGAATTGCAGTTGAATAATCCTATTTAGTATCTTACTTCCTGAGATGGCATTTTGCTGTCACCATCAGTGAGCACTACCTGGAGGAATTGGGAGATGGGGTTTGTATATGATTATTGAGAGAACAAGCAACTGTGATTTTTTATTTTCATCTAAACTAAAAGAATTCTGCTTAGTATTATTTTCATGGTGTTTTGACCTTATTGATTCAGATGTCAAGGGATATAGATATTGTGGGTTTGAACATTTAGATGGATCTCTAAATTGAATTTTCAAGTGAAGGAACATAAAATGCTAGGACCACATGTATCATATATGTTGCTGGTACCTGTTTCTCTTTTGTCTGTCCTTGTCTGATTGCAATGCACATTGGACCACTGAATAATTTAGCTCTCTGTATGCACTTGTTATTCTTCGCCAATAAAGAGCTGCAAATGTTCGTCACTTTCTGGATTTTTTTTTTGGGTCGAATTGTTTTATACATGTTTTGTTCTCGTTGTTGTTATTATGTTTATTTCTTTTATTTTTCTTCTTTTAAGATGCTCTGTTGAAAAGTTGCTGTCTTTTCTTTAGTCATTTTATGCAATTTCTCTTTCTGTCTCCTCCTTGGTAAATAATTTGCAAAAGGATTGTTTACAATAATGTTAGTTCCCACTAAAATAAGCATTGCATTAGTGTTGGGTTATTCACTCTGTAATGTTTAACCCATAAATACTCAGGCACTGAATCTGTTATTTCTCCATTATCTCTCCAGGATTTAAGAAGTGTTAGCTAGAACAAACTGTGGGTTAAGAACGATGGCCTTTGATCAATATGTTGCCCAAGAGTGGAAATCCATCTCCGCTGCAGCATCAGAGTCCGAAAATATATCCGGCTGCTTCGAATGTAGCATCTGCCTAGACTTTGCACGTGACCCCGTGGTTACCCTATGTGGTCACCTTTACTGTTGGCCTTGCATCTATAAATGGTTCCATTTCCAGAAAACTTCTCTTGATTCAGACGAACACCCACAATGCCCGGTCTGCAAAGCCAAAATATCCAACACCACGGTGGTACCCCTCTATGGCCGTGGTCATATTCCAAATGAATCTGACCTTGAAGGCAAACCACAATCTCTTGGTTTGGCCATACCACCAAGGCCACCAGCTTGTGGTACTCAAGCTCAAATTACTACATCACAACATAGTCAGTCGATACAATATCATAATCCTTATCAAAATCAACAATATGATGAAGATTCATCACCGCCATCTTTTAGCCTTAGCGGGAGTACAGCGATGAGTGTTTCTCAACCAGTGGTTGGGATGTTTGGGGAAATGGTTTATGCCAGGGTGTTTGGGAACTCGGAGAGTTTGTATGCGTATCCAAACTCCTACCACCTAATGGGGAGTAGCAGCCCTAGGTTGAGAAGGCAGGAGATGCAAGCTGGCAAGTCTCTAAACAGAGTTTCAATTTTCCTCTTCTGTTGCTTTCTTCTATGTCTTCTTCTCTTTTGATCATTGTTTAGACTTCTTCTATCTCTACTCCTATTTTGTACAGTTTGTAGAAATTTGCAATGCCAGCTTACGAACAATGCATGGATAGATTTGTGATGGGTTGGATGTATGAGATGCTAAAAATTTTGCCCAGTCTTTGAACAAACCTTGTGTGATTGGAGAAGGATACTCAAATCATCTAGGAAGACAGATATCAATCACAAATTAGATACAATATACATATATAGACAATATATTACAAGGTTCGTCAGTAAAGTTTACTTTTAAAAAGGGCAACTTACAAAAAAATTTCACGTTTTCCGTGTCTTTCAAATTAAATTTCAGGATTTCAATTGTATCAATTTAAATTCTAAAATTTCAATAAGATTTCAATTCTTATCCTCTGTACTGTAACTTTTTTAACAAAACAAAATTTAACAGAACACTTGGCATTATTGTACTGGTTCTTTTAATTTTATTTTGATCTTAACTTTGATTTTGCCAATACCAAATCAGTACTAAGATTTATTAACCATCAAATAAATCAAGACTACCCATCATAAAAGACACGTGAAATCTAAAGTTTTTTTTTGTTTTTTTGTAATTTACCCTTTAAGAAAATCTTATTTGTCCGTATACATTGAAAAAACAAAAAATTAGGTGTGAACTAAATTGTATCTGCCTTATCTCTTAGATATTCTAACACTATCATCTTAGCATGGAAACATATGAATTGGTGCTTTCAAGAAAGTTGTGTACTTCAATGATAACTTCTTTTTCTTTCCTTTTTAAAAAAAAAAATATTGCTCATGATAACATCCTTTTTATCAAAGAAAAAGGATATTTTATGCGAATATTATAGCATCCATAAATCCTGACTTCGGGATAATCAGTTGTCGACAAAATTTAACCCAATCTATTGGAAGGGACTCATCACTGAGACACCCAATAGACCTCATCCATGCATCACATAAAAGGCTAAATATTGATCGGAGTACAACGCTCATAACTCCGTAGAAAGAGTGCGTCCTCAGAATTTGATCTTGACTCACTCCTGTGGAATGTACATGCGTTGTCCACTAGGCCACTACCCTAGTGGTTCATGATAACATTTGGATCTCACAATTAGGTACCAGATGCAATGCCAGCTTACGAAACAATGCATGGATAGATGTGTGATGGGTTGGATGTATGAGATACTAACAATTTTGCCCAGTTTTTGAACAAACATTGTATGATTGGAGAAGGATGCTCAATCATCTACGAAGACAGAAATCGATCACAAATTAGATACAATATACATATATAGACAATATTTTATAAGGTTTGTCAGTGAAGTTTACTTTTAAAAAATCTTATTTGTCCATTCTTATACATTAAAAAAAAAAAATTATATTTTGTTTTTTAATAATTGATTTTTAGGTAGATTGTACTACCTAACCACCATTCTTATTAACTACATAAAATGTGTATTGCTGGGCTCTTTGAGAGAAATTATTAGGTAAAGTAAGGTCACGTGATATTGAGAAGTGTTGAATTCACTAAATAATACTGAGAGGGTAATTTATACTAAATTGGGCCGAGCCGGGAGTTGGGCCGAGATAGGCCAAATACGAAAGATATTAGGTGCACCGGTCAAAGGGGTACTACGGTTAGTCCGGTTGGAGGATGGGCACGGTGTAGTTCGGTTTCAGCGCATTGGATTAGTCCGGTCGCGTCTTCTAACCGGAGTACAATAGAAGCTTCTGCGGGACCGTTTAAGTTAGTTCGGCTCGACACTTCTATGGATAGCTCGGTTTTAGCATGTGGAACCGGAATAGAAGCGAGGGAAAGAAGAGCCGAACTATAAATTAGATCGGTCATACCTGCCTGTTTAGTGCAGCGGTGTTAGTTCGGTCTCGGCATTTGGAAACCGAAGTATGTTTAGTCTTCTTAAGGACTCGGCTTTGGAGATAGTTCGGCTCGATTCTCTTATGGATAGCTCGGCCTTAGCATGGGAAAGCCGAGGTAAGAGAAAGGCATGTAACAGCCGGACTAACAGCTACTTCAGTCATCTTGAAGACCGGCCGTGAAAGACCATCTCACTTGGTTTAAGCAGTGAGGGGGGTGTTGGAGGATAAGCATTATCTTCCAGGAGTTTGAATCCTAGGAGGACTCTACATGGAAGAGTTAGAGTCCTACTAGGATTGTGTCATGCGAAACCTATATAAGCTCACCAATATCACCTATGAAGAGGTAATGCAACTTTGCTCCCTGACTACATTGAGCTTTTGCCTACTTGTCTTGCTTACTGACTTAGGCATCGGAGGGGTTTTCCGGCACACACCCGCCGGCCAGCTCAAGTTTATGTTTTCAGGTGGTAAAGCGACGACGTATAGAGGAACGCAGACTTGATCAACAGGATTATACGAGAAGGTGTATCTCTTTCCCGTACAATTGGCGCCGTCTGTGGGAAGAACAGACAAGAACAACCTCTTGATCAAGCGTTTTCTCTCAAAATTCAATGGCAAACAACGAAGAACTGCCTCAGTCCGCCATTGATGGCCAAACTCCAGACGGAGGTGCAAGGCGCGAAGGCCTACCTTTGGTCCCTCCCATGGCGAACCTGGAACCACAAAGGCAAAATTCCAGGAGGGATGCGAGGGGACGAAGGAGGAATAACAGCCCTCATCCCTCTCGTTCGCAAAGCCCAGAAAGACAAAGGCGCAGGGTTGATCCCCAGGCTTTGGAAGATCGCGTCAAAGCACAAGATGAATTGATACGACGAATGGCGGCTAACATGGAGACTCTAAAGCGCCAGGTGAAGAGAAAAGAGGTGGCGACAGGAGAGGGGCGCACAAACAAGACGCCCCCTCGCCACTCGGAAAGTCGTAGTAAGAACACTACACCCTCCCAAGCAGAGAACAGAAGCCTCAGGACAGGCGATACGCAATCTAGATCCTTTAGAACTCGTCACTCCAGGTCTGAGAGGACGAGATCTGTGAGGTCTTACACGGAAGGAAGCACTTACCGGCCTTCACATACGCACCAAACAAGGTCCAGACAGACGGAATTGCCCAGGTCGTCCGACCTACGAACCGTGCTAGAAGAAAAGGCACGATGCAGGGAGAACGCCAGGGCACGCGATCCACATAGAATTTCGGCCTTACAGCGGTTGGCTCCTCGGACGCATGGAAGCGTCGAGGTTGGAATGCCACAACCGCGCCCGGCCTACGAACCAACGGACAAGGCATTGGCGAGGCTGCAGACCTCACCGTTTGTCCCAGCAATTGAGAACGCGCCTCTACCAGCAGGCTTTCTACAGCCTAAGTTCACTACATACGAGGGGAAGACGGACCCCTACTTGCACTTAAGCCACTTCTGCCAGGTCATGGCTGTATACCGGCGGAACGAGGCATTAATGTGCATCCTGTTCCCCTCAAGCCTTGGTGACCTAGGCTTGACTTGGTTTGAGAAACTCCCAGAGGGCAGCATAGCCTCCTGGGCGCAATTGGCCGAAGCATTTGTCACAAGATTCAGAACAAACACTAAGACCCCGGTGGAGATCGACCAGTTACTCTCCATCGACATGGGCGAGAAAGAGACCCTGAGATCATACAACAGTCGCTACTGGGAGACATTCAACCAGATTGGGGACTGCCCAACCAATCTCGCCATTGCGCAATACAAGAGAGGACTCCCAGTTGGGAACCGACTAAGGGATTCTATCACCATGACGCCACCTCTTACCATGGAAGCCCTGATGGAAAGAGTGCATCAGCACATCAGGGTAGAAGAGGATGGCGCGCGTGCCAAAGCAAAGTCTGGCACGACCGCAGCACCAGAAAAGAAGGCCTCAGCAAAGGTCAATGCGGTAAATCGGCCGAACAAAAACGGGCGTGGTAGACGGGACAACGGAGAAGACCAGGACGAAAGATGGTTGAGAGTCCGCACTGCCATCACCACGGTCTTCAAGAAACCGATCTACCGAATACTTAGCGAGATTCGAGACGAGCCATTTGTCAAGTGGCCAGCCAAGTTAGGCGAAGCTCAGAAGGACTACAACGACAGATCACGGTGCACCTTCCACAAAGAAAAGGGGCACCGCACTGAGAACTACACCCCATTGAGGCAGCACTTGGAGGAGTTGGTGGCGGCAGGCCACTTAGACAAATACATTGAAGGAGGGGCACAGCCAGCCCCCCAGGACCATAATAATCCCAACGGAATGCCAATCGACGCTCCACCTCAAGGCATTATCAATGTAATACATGGAGTTTTCGAACCTGAGCGTGTATGTGAGCTCAGAGGTTCGATCAAGAAGGCGGAGCACTTAAGGGAAGTACTAAGTGCCCAACCTGTCGCCAAGAAGGGGAGGACAGAAGCCACAGAATATATTGCCCCCACAATGATGCCTTGGTAGTCACTCTCCGAGTCAAGGATTTTGAGTCAAGCGGATTCTGATTGACCAAGGTAGTTCATGCGAAATAATGTACTATGAGACGTTCAAACAGTTAAAGCTGCAAGACAAAGACTTAGCACCTGCAGTGTCATCCTTGATTGGATTTAACTCGATGCCGGAATGGCCAGTTGGCAAGATCATCCTTCCAGTCAGAGCAGGGAGTGTGACGAAGCAAGTAGAGTTCTGGGTGTTAAAGGTCCCATCCACCTATAACATCATCTTGGGCAGAACATGGCTGCATGCCATGCGCTCGGTGGTGTCCTCCTACCATCAAGTGATGCGGTTCCCCAACGACACCGGAGTAATAGAAGAAGTCTATGGGGATCAGATCATGTCAAAGCAGTGTTTTGTCACGGTGAACGGAAGCCGCGCTGCGAAGGGGTATGTTCATTAGGTGGAAGAACCTGAGAGTAATGAACTATTCGCAGACGTCGGCAAAGCAGCAAGCCAGAAAGCGGTGGAAGACTTGGTGGAAGTCAGAATAGATGAAAAGAACCCGGATAAGTTCTTTCTGCTCGGCTCGTCGTTTTCCAGCGCTGAGAGGTTAGAGGTCTTGGAATTTTTGACCTCTAACATCGAAGTGTTTGCCTGGACGCCATACGACATGCCAGGCATTGATCCAAACTTCATCTGTCACCAACTCAATGTCCACCCATCCGCCAGACCAGTCATTCAGCGCACCCGAAGATCGACACTCCACCACGCCGAGATAGTGGCGAAAGAAGTGGGAAACTTATTGGAGGCTGGGGCAATCAGAGAGGTGCACTACCCCAGATGGATCTCCAACACAGTCGTAGTGCCAAAGAAGAATGGCAAGTGGCGCGTCTGCGTCGACTATAAAACTGTTAACAAAGCATGCCCTAAAGATAGTTTTCCTCTACCACGGATTGATCAACTGGTAGACCTGACGGCGGGGCACAACCGACTTAGCTTCCTGGACGCATACAGAGGCTACCACCAGATCGCAATGCATGAACCGGACCAAGAGGTCACATCTTTCACCACACCAAGAGGACTCTACTGCTACAAGGTCATTCCCTTTGGCCTAAAGAACGCAGGGGCGACATTCCAGAGAATGGTCACCAAGATGTTTAAGCCATTGTTAGGCAAAACAATGGAGGCTTACATCGATGATATGGTGGTCAAGAGTAAGGATGAGAGTGACCATCTCAAGGACCTAAGCGAGATGTTTGAGATCCTGAAGAAGCATAAGTTACGCCTCAACGCGTCGAAGTGTGCTTTCGGAGTAGGATCAGGCAAGTTCTTAGGCTTCTTGGTGACCAACCGAGGTATAGAAGCAGACCCTTCTCAGATCAAGGAAATACAAGATCTGGAGAGACCAAACTCAGTGAAAGAAGTGCAGCATCTCACCGGCATGGCAGCCGCGCTCAATCGGTTCATTAGCCGATCGTCAGACAGGCTACGACCACTTTTTCATGTCCTCAAGGCCAAGTTTGAGTGGGACGAAGAATGTGACCGAGCTCTGGAAAGCTTGAAGGAATACATGTCTTCTCCACCACTACTTGTAACACCAATTCCTGGAGAAGAACTCTTCCTGTACCTGGCAGTCTCACAGCACGCAATCAGCGCAGTGTTGGTCCGTGCAGAAGGAGTCCAATATCTGCCCATCTACTATGTTAGCAAGACACTACTTGGCGCCGAAACAAGGTACTTGCCACTGGAGAAACTGGCATTGGCCTTGATGATGGCCTCAAGAAAGTTGTCACACTACTTTCACGCCCATACTATAGTTGTCCTCACAGCTTTCCCACTTAAGGCTTTGTTTGAAAGGGCGAACTTCTCTAGGCGAATTCTGAAGTGGGCAGTAGAGTTGGGACAATATGATATTAAGTTCCAACCTAGAACCGCAATAAAAGCTCAAGCATTGGCGGATTTTGTCGCAGAGTTCACACCAGGGAGTCATCACATCTGCCCAGTCGACTTGACTGACTCAACCGAACTAGGGATGGAAGTTGACGTCGGAATAACGCAACCCCTGGTATTGGTTACTCAGTCAAGCCCCAAGGCAAACCGGAGTAATACAAGGAAGGAAGAAGTGAACCATGCTACACCCAGTCAAGACTCACCAACAATACAAGACTTGGTGCAACCAGATGACAAGGGGCAGGCAGCAAGCATGGACCTTGTAGAAGACACCAACAACATGGAAGATCCCAAGGCATCATCCGATCCCTCCACTTGCTGGAAGTTGTTCGTTGGGGAGATGTGGAAACTCTTTGTGGATGGAGCATCCAACCGACATGGAGCAGGACTGGGCATCGTCCTCATCTCTCCAGACGGCCTTGTAGTAGAGCAGGCAATCAACCTTAGCTTCCCCGCATCAAACAACGAAGCGGAATATGAAGCGCTTCTTGCAGGGCTCAAATCAGCATTCTACATGAAGGCCACCGAGCTAATGGTTTACAGTGACTCCCAGCTGGTGGTAAACCAAATATCTGGCGATTATGAGGCAAAGGATGACAGAATGGCTAAGTACCAAGAGCTAGTCAGAACCGAGATCAAGAAGTTTGAAGTGGTGAGGATAGAACAGATCGGCAGGGAGGAGAACAGCAGAGCAGACGAACTAGCAGGCTTCACCTCAATGGCAGATACCTCCATCCCACATCCTCTATTGATCGACTATCTGCCTAGACCAAGTATTGAAGACCCAGAAGCAGAAGAAGTATGTTGTGCAGAGTTAGGTCCTTCTTGGATAGATCCCATTATATTGTTCCTGAAAGACGGCACCTTACCGGAAGAAAAGAAAGAAGCCAACAGAATAAGAGCAAAGTCGCAACGGTTTTGGCTCTCTCCATCCTTGGCATTGTACAAGAAGTCGTTCTCAGGACCTTACTTAAAATGTGTTCACCCCAGCAAAGTGGAAGCATTCCTGTTCGAAATACATGAGGGTGTATGCGGCAGCCATCAAGGAGGAAGATCATTGGCATACCGAGCTATTTCACAAGGATATTGGTGGCCATACATGCAAGCGGATTCGGAGAAGTATGTCAAAAAATGCGAAAAGTGTCAGAAGTTTGCGCACCAAATACACCAACCGGCCAGAGAACTTCTACCTCTCACTAGTCCATGGCCTTTCGCAATGTGGGGCTTAGACATAGTGGGACCACTCCCAACAGCACCAGGCAACAGGAAGTTCTTTCTTGCGGCAACCGACTACTTCACAAAGTGGGTGGAAGTAGAAGCCTTGGCGTCAATCAAGGAAAAAGATGTGAAGAAGTTTGTCTGGCAGAACATTATCACTCGATTTGGCATACCAAAAGCACTAATCTCAGACAACGGCACTCAGTTCGACGGCAGAATTTTCAGAGGCTTTTGTGAGGAGTACAAGATAGAATTCTACAACTCTACAACGGCATATCCCCAAGCAAATGGACAGGCAGAAGCTTCAAACAAGGTAGTCTTGGATGGACTGAAGAAAAGACTAGAGAAAGCTAAAGGCAAGTGGGCAGAAGAACTCCCTCACGTTTTATGGGCTTACCGCACCACGCCTCGGCGATCAACAGGAGAAACACCATTCTCCTTAGCTTATGGCATGGAAGCAGTCATCCCATTAGAAGTTGGACTCCCCACAATTCGGAGCGAAAACTTTGATCCAGACTTAAACGGCGAGGCCATAGCATTGGAGCTTGACCTTGCGGAAGAAAGAAGAGACAGAGCTTTGGTTCACATCGCCTCCTACCAACAAGAGTTGTCTAGAAAGTACAACAAAACAGTGCATCCAAGGCAGTTCAAGATCGGCGACTGGGTACTGCGCAAAGTGATGGGAAACACCTTGGTTCCAGGAGATGGCAAGTTGGGGCCGAATTGGGAAGGACCTTACAAAGTGGTCGGTTTAGCAGGCAAAGGGGCATACCACTTGGAAGACAAGGACGGCAAGGCAATCCCAAGGCCATGGAACACTGCCAATCTCAAGTTATTTTATTTTTAACTTTTTTCCTTTCAAGCATGTGTAATTTTTTCCTTTCTCAATAAAACAAGTCGATTCTTTTCAGCATGGTTGTTTTTTCTGTAAAAGATAGTTTTGGTGAGTTAGGTGCAGTGTAAACTATATTCTAAGTTGGCTGGAAAAACCAACTTAGAGGTTGGCTGGATTAAACCAACACCCTTCCTAAGCCCAGGATAAGGATCCAGGCTGCAGGACGTTTGGTCGGAATAACCAAACACTTTATTCTAGGTTGGCTGGAAAAACCAACCTAGAGGTTGGCTGGATTAAACCAACTCTCTATACTCTTCAGCCGAAGTATGGGTATGGCTGAAGAGTGGTTGGCTGGATTAAACCAACTCTCTGTACTCTTCAGCCGAAGTATGGGTATGGCTGGAGAGTGGTTGGCTGGATTAAACCAACTCTCTGTACTCTTCAGCCGAAGTATGGGTATGGCTGAAGAGTGGTTGGCTGGATGAAACCAACTCTCTGTACTCTTCAGCCGAAGTATGGGTATGGCTGGAGAGTGGTTGGCTGGATTAAACCAACT
Source organism: Camellia granthamiana (assembly GCA_036172215.1). Taxonomy (NCBI): domain Eukaryota; kingdom Viridiplantae; phylum Streptophyta; class Magnoliopsida; order Ericales; family Theaceae; genus Camellia; species Camellia granthamiana. The sequence continues at coordinate 57,597,191 of CM069909.1, read as the reverse complement.
CTCTGTACTCTTCAGCCGAAGTATGGGTATGGCTGGAGAGTGGTTGGTTGGATTAGACCAATTCTCTGTACTCTTCAGCCGAAGTATGGGTATGGCTGGAGAGTGGTTGGCTGGATGAAACAAACTCTTTGTACTCTTCAGCCGAAGTAAATTACCTCGGCTGGAGAGTGGTTGGCTGGATTAAACCAACACTTTGTACTCTTCAGCCGAGGTAAATTATATCGGCTGAAGAGTGGTTGGCTAGTAAGGTAAATAGCTAAAACCGAGATCACAGTTGAGCAAATGAGTTCATGAAACATTCACTACAAGTGCAAGCATTCAACCGGAATAAGAGTTCAAGAACTTTTTGATTAAAGTGCAAACCAAGTACAACTAAGGGGCCGCAGCCCGGTTACAAAAGTCAAGTACAAAAGAAAGAAAAAAGAAAATCAGCGGAGGAGCGCATCAAGTTCGGCATCAAAATCATCATCAGCATTTGGGCGGAGTCCGGTGTCAGATGGGAGAACGGTTTGGGATGGGAGCTCGGTTTCAGCCTCAACTTCGGTCTCAGTTGGCTGCGTTTGGTCGGTTAGCAGGTCGTCAGTTAAGTCTTCAACTACTGGCTCTGACCGAGCTGCCTGATTGCTGGGTTGTTCGTTGACGACTGGGGTGAGGGTTGGCTCCTCATCCTCTTCAGAATCATCATCATCATCGTCATCATCATCTCCAGACCCTTCCAGAAACTGCCTTTGGAGATCGGCAGCGTACTGCGATAGTGAAGCCGGAATACCGTATGGAGGTGGGTTGAAGACCTCGGTTTCAGGCCCGCAGCCGAGCTTCCACCGCACTCCTCCAACCGCACTTGAAGAACAGGTCCTTGGCTGCGTCGCATTGGAGGGTGTAGGCGTCCTCTGCCTCCTTAAACCCTTGCTTTTTGGCAGCTTTGACGCTCTTCTTCAGTTGGTTTATTTCGGCGTCTTTCTTCTTCTCATGTTTTGCTAAAAGGCGCAGGTACTTGTCCTTCGCTTCGGCAGCAATCTTCTTCTTCTCAGCTTCGACCGAATTAGCTACTTCGGTCAGGCGATCGTTCTCAGATTGGAGTTCGGCCATTTGTTTTTTGGCCTCCTCCAGCTCGGCCCTCTTTGCTTCCGCCTCAGCCATGGCTTCCCTGGTGTTCCTCCTCAGCTCCAGCACTTTCCTATGTGTGATATGGTTTTTCTGGATGGCCTGCAAAGGAGAAGTAATGTTAGCCGGACTGAAAGTTGGAAAAAATTACACAGAAAAGGACTGTGCTACTTACCAGAATCATGGACTTTGTTGAAGACCGGATTGCCTTCAGCTCGGTGTTTAGCTACTTTTGGTGGTGCTCCATGTCTTTCGGAAGACAGACACTCTTGGCAAGGTTGAATGCCAACAAGTGGTCTTTCTCAGAGACGACTGAGTCAGTTTCTTGGATATCTCGGTCGGCAAAAGTAAGATTGGGAGCCCATTTGGAGGATGCAGCTCGGTTGGAGTGCTCCGGTTGGTTGCTTGGTTGAGGACTTGGAGGTAGGATTGGTGGCAGAGCGGTCTCGTCCTCATCAACGAGTTGTTGCTCGGTTTGGCTAGTCCGGGCACGCTTGCGTTGACGGGATGAGGATGGCTGTTGGGATGGAAGAGCTACCACGGTCTCAGTCGTTCGTCCGGTTTGTGGCACCTCGGCTGGTGTTGTTGCGGTCAGCATGGCCTTCAGTCTGTTCTTCTTTGCCATTTCTTGTTCGGCAGTAAGGGGCACGAGATTTACCTCGGGCAAGGATGGGTCCGGTTCTGGTGCTTCTTCAAGCAGGAAGTCCGTCACCCTTGCTTTTCGACGACCGGAGTATCGGTAAGTCAGTTCGAAGTTGAGAAGTTTAGCCCAACTTCTTTCCCGAACTCGCAGTGCGGCACGCAGAACGTCGAGATTGGGGTAGCTGTAAAGGGAGTGAAGATGAGCTGAATCTGCAAAAATATCGACTGTTAGCTCGGTTCGCAGAGAAAAACCGAAATAAAAGGAAAGACTGAATTGAAACCGAAGTATGTATACCGGGTTCACCGAATTTCCAATTTATTCTTCGGCCTGGTATCTGGGCTTGGTGATCTTCGAAGTTCCCAGACACCCAGAAGAAGTCATCATCATTCAAGTCTTTGTCCGATGTGTGTTTAATTATTTTTTCTCGGCCACGGCGTATTCTCAAGTAATAGCACCAGCCTTCGTTCTTGGATCCTAATGAGTACTGGTGGAATATTTTGGCTAAGCCCAGGTTGAGACCGGTTTGGCGGTTTAGGGCGTCTATGCCCATTATTATACGGTATGTGTTGGTGGAGAGTTGGGTTGGGCATAGTCTGGTTTGCCTAAGAAACTCACAAATTAAAGGTTGGACTGGGAATCGTAGTCCGGTCTCTATTATTGACTGAATTGTAAAGGGGACAAAGCCTTCGTTGTCCCAAGGATCTACATCTTGTTTGGCTAGGGTGAGGTTTACATCGGTTGGAATGTTGAAATCCTTTCGGAATTCGGCTAGGCCTCCTGGGTTTTCTACTAGGAACCTATACTTCCCCATTTTATTATATAAGTTATGTATAAATTACTTCGGTCGAGAAAGTGTGCTCAGTAGCTCGGCTGAGCGCGGTGGAGTGCTTGGCAACCTAAGTCTGCAAAGTGGAAAAACAAGGTGTTAAGCACAGATCATCGACCGTGCTACAAAAACGAAACGAAGAAAGGAAGTGTTACTTCGGCTACACAAGGTGCTACAGAATCTATCTCGGTTTAAGCAAGGTGCGTGTTATCTCGGTTCGGCAGGGCGTTTGCTTAGCTCGGTTCTGCTTGGGGTTTTGTCATTCCGGTTAAGCATCAAGGGGCAGCTTTCTAAGTCCGGTTTAGGAACTGAGAAAGCTGGCTTAGCTCCAAGGCTTAGCTCGGTTGGAAAAACTAGAGTTTCTACTTCGGTGCGTTTTCATTCGGCTAGGTGTGAATCTTTGAAACTATTGTTGTGTACAAGTTCTAGTTCGGTTCCAGTTCGCCTAAAGCTTTATATAAGCAAAAACAGCTCCCTAGTTCGGTTCGATGTATTTTATGGATCAAATGGGTGTTCTACAAGCTATTACTTGATATTCAAGAGGTTCTTGTGTCGTTCTTCCTAGAAACAAAGCTAAGCATAAAAAGTGTTTTGCAACAACACATTACAAGCGGATTGTACGAAAGCAACAACAGAGAAAACAGATTTCTGATGCTTACCTGGTGGAAAGACTGAGGATGGAAATGGAAGCAGCAGCAACACAAACACGAGCTTCAAAGTTGTAAGAATGAAGAACAGCAAAGAGCTCAAGGATGAGGAGGCTCAGAAACTAGAGAGAGTGAATAGTTTGATGGATGATTTGAGAAGTGAAAAGGTTTTTGTGTTTTGGGAGAAAAGGCCAAAAGGGCGGGAAATGTTTAATTTTTTTGGAGTACGAGGGCGGCGTGGCAGCTGTAAGGAGCCAATCAGAGGCTGCCACGTGTCCCTAGGAGAAGGGGCGCTTCAGTTGCTGTAACTGAAGAGACGTTTTGACCGGACACGCACAGTACGGCTCAAGTTTAGCTCGGCTGGATAAGCTAAATGGTTTTTAGCTCGGCTGGATAAGTTAACTGGGTCTTAGCTCGGCTGGAGGTGCTTAAAGTTTTAGCTCGGCTGGAGTGATTGAAACTGTAGCTCGGCCGGAAGACGAGTAATCCCTATCATGCTTTGCAGATGGAATTAAGGGGCAATTGAGAGGGTAATTTATACTAAATTGGGCCGAGCCGGGAGTTGGGCCGAGATAGGCCAAATACGAAAGATATTAGGTGCACCGGTCAAATGGGTACTACGGTTAGTCCGGTTGGAGGATGGGCACGGTGTAGTTCGGTTTCAGCGCATTGGATTAGTCCGGTCGCGTCTTCTAACCGGAGTACAATAGAAGCTTCTGCGGGACCGTTTAAGTTAGTTCGGCTCGACACTTCTATGGATAGCTCGGTTTTAGCATGTGGAACCGGAATAGAAGCGAGGGAAAGAAGAGCCGAACTATAAATTAGATCGGTCATACCTGCCTGTTTAGTGCAGCGGTGTTAGTTCGGTCTCGGCATTTGGAAACCGAAGTATGTTTAGTCTTCTTAAGGACTCGGCTTTGGAGATAGTTCGGCTCGATTCTCTTATGGATAGCTCGGCCTTAGCATGGGAAAGCCGAGGTAAGAGAAAGGCATGTAACAGCCGGACTAACAGCTACTTCGGTCATCTTGAAGACCGGCCGTGAAAGACCATCTCACTTGGTTTAAGCAGTGAGGGGGGTGTTGGAGGATAAGTATTATCTTCTAGGAGTTTGAATCCTAGGAGGACTCTACATGGAAGAGTTAGAGTCCTACTAGGATTGTGTCACGCGAAACCTATATAAGCTCACCAATATCACCTATGAAGAGGTAATGCAACTTTTGCTCCCTGACTACATTAAACTTTTGCCTACTTGTCTTGCTTACTGACTTAGGCATCGGAGGGGTTTTCCGGCACACACCCGCCGGCCAGCTCAAGTTTGTGTTTTCAGGTGGTAAAGCGACGACGTATAGAGGAACGCAGACTTGATCAACAGGATTATACGAGAAGATGTATCTCTTTCCCGTACAAATACATTGTGCTAGCCACACAAAAAGAACTTTTTAAATTTTTTTAATGAGCTTTAAGCAAACTGCCAAATTATCAAGGGAGGTGTTAGAGAAAAGAGAAATTTACAAATAAGGCGTAAAGTGCTCCCTTTTCTCAAGAGGACAATTATGGAGTTTGCAAGTCAAGTTTAAGATAAGATATAAATATATATACCTCAATCTGTTTGGGAGTCACGGAAAAATTAACTATTGAATACTCTAAATTCTTTTAAGCAAAGTATATGAGATTTATTTTTGGCACAAATGTAAGTATTAAAGCGCCCGACAACCATCTAACAATTGGCTCAACATATTTACTGTTTGTGTATTTTGCAAGGTTGATTATAGAATCATAGACATTCATTTCATTCATCTATTAAAGTGGAAATTAATCATCTACTTTTGTTATGGCTTCATTCAAGACTAGAGAAAAAATTTTACTTAGAAAAACTCTCCACACCCCTCTATGCTTTACTATGCCTCATTCGGTAGAATCCTAACTTGCAAAATAAGTCAACTGTCATTTGGATGTTTTAGTTTCCACTCTAAAAAAGGTCATTAGAATTTAAAAAAAAAAAAAAAATTAAAAAATGTTAAAACAAAACTATCAGACTTGAATCTCATGGATACTTTTGATTTTTCTATCTTTTATACTTGTTTAGGATTTTTTTATTCTGTAATTATTGAATACTTTACTATTTGTTTGTGTTAAAGTGTCGTTGAAATTTTTTACATAATTGAATATCTAATCTACAAATTTTGTGATATTTATAAATTTTCTTCTATCAAATGACAAAAAAGGAAAATTTGTTGAATGTCCCATCTGTGATTTTGTAATATTTATAAATTTTTTTCTATGAAGTGACAAAAAAAATAAAAAGTTAAATCCATCACCCCATAATTGACAAGCAATTATTGGTAATTGCCATTATGATTATGATGATTTTTTTTTTCGGATTTGATTTGTGGCTCAAAAAAAGGGGCACTAATGCCCCGAAAATCCAAAAAAGGTAAAAAAAAAAAAAAAAAAACACAAGGCAAAGAAAAAAAAAAACAGAATTACCAAAATTGAAAATTTAGGGGCATTAGTGCTAGAATTTTTAGTGCTAAAAAATATTTCTCTTTTTTTTTAATCAAATAATCTCCTTCTCAGAGACTGAGAATGATCAGAGAATGAGAACGAGAATAAGAGGTGGTGTCATTTCAAATTTTGTTAATCTAAGGCATATTTTGGGAAGTAAATAAAAAATAATAAGAAAAATTTATCCATAAATCTTAGTTTCTGAAAAATTGAATCATTTAGTCTTAAAAGTTTTCTTATGCTCCATTTAGTCCAATTTATACATCATCATGATGTTCATGAATATGATGTTTCATTCTATAATTTCAAAATTTATTGAAATCTGATAAATATTAGATGTTTGAAATCTAATGTTTGAAACATTCATCCTATAATTTCAAACATTATTGAAATCTGATGAATATTAGATATTTGAAATCCAATGTTTGAAACATTAATCTGATGTTTGAAACATTGTAATGGGACCTTTCAGTCTATAAGAAAACTTTTAGGACTAAACAGTGTATAAGTTATTAATTTGAGATTTATTGGTGCATCTCCCAAATAATAATGATTAACTTTTTAGGTTTTTTTTTTCTGAAAAAATATACAAAAAAACAGTAAAGAGTTGGTGTAATCAAAATAAGTCAATAAATTAATAAATTAATTTTTTTCTTAATTTCCAAAATAGGCCTACCATATTACAAATTCAAAAAAAAAAAAAAATTGAAAATAAAACTCAAAAAAGTATCACTATGCTTGGTTATCATTTTTCAAAAACACTTTTCAAAAAATTTTACTTTTTTATTTTCCGTGGTTTTTTGTTTTTACTGAATTTTTATAATATTTTGAGCAATTTTTTTAATTTTTAAACATACCTAACATACATATACATAAAAAGTAAAAAAAATTTGAAAAAAACCTTTTAAAAATTCACTAAATACTAAAAATATAAAAAAATACGAGAATTCAATACATTTTTTTGTATTTTTATGTATTTATTAATTTTTAAAAATGTCTTTTCACAATTTTTTTACTTTTTAGATACATCTAAGTAAGGTGCATCTAAAAAAGTAAAAAAAATGTTTAAAATTTTAAAAATATTCACTAAAAACAAAAAAATACGAAAACTAAAAAACTCAATTTTCAAAAAACTTAATTCAAAAAACTCAAATCAAACACATTGATTGTGATTTATATTTCGTCAAATTTAAATCTATAATATACATCTCTCACATTTAGAGTAAATTTTTTAGAATTTTTTTTTTATAATAAATTGTATTTTCTTTGCCGACAGTGATTTATAGTACAACGATGTTGCTTAGTTTGATTTGCATCCTCACATATATTTTTGTTATTTGTTTTTGTGTTTAGCCACTCAACATTATCCTTTGAATTAATAATTTACACCTACAAACCACAAAACATACAAGTTTATATCTTCATACATATAATTATTAATCTTATCAACCCATCATCTTAACATGGAAACATATGAATTGGTGCTTTCAAAAAAGTTGTCCGCTTCAATGATAACCTTTTTTATTTTTTATTTAAAAATCTTGTCCATGATCAAAGAAAAAAGATGTTCCATGGAGATATTATAGTATCTGTAGGCCCTGGTCTCAGGATAATCAATTGTCGATAAGATTTAATCCAACTCATTAAAAGGGACTCACCACCGAGGCACTTAATGAGTCTCATCCACATGCTATAGAAAATGCTAAGTATCGATTGGAGTATAACGCTCATAACTCCGCAGAAAGAGTGTGCCCCCAGAATTTGATCTTGACTTAGTTCTGTAAAACGCAGATGTATTGTCCACAAGACCACCACCTGATGATTGTTCAAGATAACATTTGGACCTCACAATTAGGTACTACATGCCACTAATTTTATTTAGTTATTTATTTATTTTGGTAGTTTTGACAACACTTAATACTTTAATTTGATCACTTTTTTTTTTGGTCAAACAATAGAAGAGTAATTATAAGTATGAAAATATTTACATAGCTCACAATAATTAAAAAGTCAACAAAACTTAACACAATCAGTATACTAACCCACCGAACCCAACAACCAAATAAATAATCACCACGATCCCATAATGGGGTAGAAATAAATAATCACTACAAAAGGTATTTCACAACCATTAAGTCAAAGGTCTTGGTTTAATTTGATCACGCATGTAAGTCATATTTCGTTCTATTTTTTTCTTCTTTTTTTTTTGTCAAAAATGGAAACTCAAAAAATAATCATTATGTAGACAAGATTTATTCTAAGCCCAGCATGGATTCGGGAATGCATCAAAATCCGTTTTGATGCCAAGCAGATTTAAAAAATAATTTTCTGGCCAACAAGAGTTTTGAGCATGGAACTTCTCACGAAACCTCTAAAAGAGAGCCACAAAGCCTAACCACAGAGCAACTACACTTCCCTTTAAATATTAAGGACATATATATTATTTATTATATTACTCAAACAATCAATATGTATGTATATATACCCAAACCGTGTCATCAACAAACAAAAAACAAACTATATGTATGTAAATCTAATTAGGTGTGATGTCATCATCTCACTTTACTATGTAGTCCTTAATTTCATAGTGAAGGAAGAAATAATGTCCACCTAATTCGATTTATATTTTTTATTTATTAACTGATGACATCACTCAATTCGATTTATATAAAAAAATAATTATCAAATTATGCCAAAAACTACAATATGTCTATCCAAAACAACACTAAAAAAAAAGTCCAAGGCTTAAACAAAATTCTATGAAGTCCATTTGAAATATTCAAAATATGTCTTTAAAAAGATGCCATTATCTAAGAATCATAGTAAAAAATAAAATAAAATATTACATTTCAATTTTGTGGGGGAGGTTGTGAATGACTCACCCCCGTGGGATTGACATCTCCTTCATTAAATGACATCTCCTGAAAAAATAAAAATGAATAAGTGTGAGAGAATATATTATAATCAATTTATTTTTTTATTAAAAACAAATTATATTACAAACTTAAGAGAATTGCATACCTAAGAAGTTTGTGGATTAAATGATGTTTGTGAAGATAAAAGCGTAGACTGTGGGTAACTTGATGAGCATGCAATGTCATCATGCTTGAAAAGATTGTAATCATAATTCATCAATTGTGGCCAATAGGATATCCCAACATCCTCATTCATAAAATACCGTTAGAAGTAAATATATTATTATAAGAAAATTTAAACACAAAAAATAAAATTTAACCGGTGAATGGCATAAAGAAGAACTTTGAACATTTGAAGTGTCCCTTGATTGGCCAATTTTCTAAAAAGAATATAATATTTATCAATACATTGCATGAGTCAAAAAAAAGAAAAAAAAAAAATTTTAGAATCAAGTAGGTGAACAATACCTTACTAAGGCAGGTAGGTTGTGAACTGATTTTTATCCTCTTATTAGTTTTCTCATACCAAGGTTTTAATTTACCCCCACCCTTCTGTCCGCCATCATTTTTTATTTTTTAAGCCCTTAACTCATGTAAAGTTAGGATTAGAACTCATATCAATATTGTTTCCACTACCACAAGTGCCCGAATCATCAAATGATACCATCATTTTATTCACTTTTGCACACAATTCCTTAATCCCTTTATCAACCAATTGATAAGCAAGGTTACACACAGATGCTTGTTAGATTTATCATATTGTTATATCATATTATGTTTATTATTTATTTTTAAACAAAATATTGTTGTAATGGATCTAACCATTAGTATATATCTCCAATACATTGTTAATAACTAAATATAAATAGTCATTGTATTATTATACTAATAAAAAAATTAGATGATTTAAGTACTTATACACTAAAAATATTATCTTTCTATAAATCAAAATTTTGGTTCTATCTTAGAGAATGTGTTATTTGTAATTCAAAATTAGAGAAGACAATTCTATAAATTTTAATAGTAGAATTTGAGCATCTTATTAGATAAGTAGAATAAAAAAATAATAAAAATCACTAACTAAGACTAACATGGATTCACAAATTTATTTTGTTGTCTTTCCATATTGGCAGCCATATAAATCTTGTATTACTCTTATACTTGTTCTCAACGTTTTAGATTTGTTAGTGTTGGGATGTAGAGTGGTGGACATGAGGGTTATAGCAAAGATATGAGAGAGTTGACCAAAGATAAAACTCCATGTCTTGGCATGAAGTTTCATTCAGAGGAATATGCATATCGATTCTATAATGAATATGGAAGGATTATGGGGTTTGGTATTAGAAGAGATTACCACAACAAAGTAAAAAAGATGGTGTTATGATTAACATGAAGTTTGTTTGTTTTAAGGAGGGAGAAGAGGAAAAATACAAATGGTATATAATTATAAATCATCCTAAACATGAGACAAGAACAAAGTGTAGTGCATTTATGTATGTATCTTTGAATCAAGACTTGTCGAAGTGGATAGGGAAAAAGTTTGATAACAACCACAACCATCCTTTGCATCTTCTTTAGTGCACACATTTGATACCATCTCAAAGAAAGTTATGTTAGGCTCAGGCTTTGAACGTTGATATAGCTGATGACACTGATATTTCTCTTAAAGCATCACATGATCTCATTAGTGCCTTAGCAGAGGGAAAAGAAAATTTGGGATTCACGAGAGAGGACAGAAAAAGCTACTTGTGTGGAAAAAGAGAATGAAATTTGCAGTACGGGAAAGCTGGGAGTTTATTAAGATATTTTCAGCAACAAGTAGTCGAAAATCTATTTTTTTACTATGCAATTCAATTGGATGTGGATGAGATGATTACTAATATTTTTTGGGCTAACCATGAGATGATTACAGATTATGAAATTTTTGGTGATGCCGTGTCATTTAACATAACATTTTGAACAAATAAGGAGTATTGGCCATTAGCTTTATTTACTAGCTTTAACCACATTAGAAAGATAGTTATTTTTGGTGCCTCATTATTATATGATGAAACTATAGCTTCATTTGAGTGGTTATTTGAAACCTTCTTGCATGCAATGTTGGGGAAAAAGCCTAGCAGTTTTTTTATAGACCAAGATCAGGCAATGGCCATGACAATATCTGAAGTCATGTCTAAGGTTTTCCATGGATTATACACTTTCCACCTAATGCAAAATGCTTTGAAGCATTTAGGGTACTTGTATAAGAGTGGTTCAAAATTTGGTAGTGATTTCAAAGCAATTATTTTTGGATACGAAGATGAACACGAGTTAATTGAAGTTTAGGATTCTTTGATTAATAAATACAACTTGCATGAGAATGTGTGGATGAAGAAGACTTGGGAAAAAAGAGAGCAGTGGGTGCATGTATACATGAAACATTTGTTCAGTGCAAGAATGAGAAGCACCCAATTTAGTGAAAGCCTGAATGCAGCATTAAAGACGTATTTGCAAGCTGACCATAACATTGTTTTAATTCTTTACCCATTTCAATCGGATTGTTCTAGATAAGCGGTATGAGGAAGTAAAAGATTCTAGACAACAATTGCCGAGAATGAAATTGAAAAAGTCTCATATTTTGAACCAAGTTGCAAATTTGTACACCCCTTCTATCTTTGACTTATTTCATAATAAGTTGAACATGTCTCTCTGTTGTTGACTGAAGCAATGCCATGAGTTAGAAAAAGAAATTCGGTACATGATTAGCTTGTATGGTGATGATAGAGAGTATATTGTGGAAGGTAATATGGAATTTGATGAGTTAGAAGGAGACAAAATTTGTCAAAAAATTCATTAATTGCACTTGTCAAAAGTTTGAAAACTTTGGAATTTTATGTGGTCATACAATTAAAGCACTTGATAGAATTAATGTCATGGGGATTCCTAAGAGGTACATATTAGGTTGATGGAGATTAGATGCCAAGAGTGGTGAAATTAAAGGGAAGAAAGTTGATTTATTATTAAAAATATGAAACAAGTAAAAGTTAAACAACAAAAAATCTTAAATCTAGTCATTCATTAATTTTAAAACATTTTATATTAATTTATTTATATAATTTATTGTTCACTTCGTTGGTGTCAAAAAAATAAAAATAAATAAATTACAGAAACTCAACAAAGCAATGCACAAAGGGTAATAATAAAATTGGACGCATCTAATATCTAGAATACAATGCTAATAATGAAAGCATCAGTTTTAAGGACTAAAAAAAACTAAAAACTTTGTTGGTGTCAAATTTTTTTTTTTTATACAGAAACTCAACAAAGCAATGCACTTTGAAAGCAACAATTCTAAGGACTAAAAAAAAACATACAAAGAGAAAACAATTCTGCAAGGTAAAAAAAAATCAACCAACCACAATCATAAACGTGAAGATAATTATATATTTTTTGTTGAGGCCTCCTAACATTCAAAGAAACAAAATATGTTGTGAAGAAGTGTTATTTTATTTTCAGGTAATTCTACTGTTAGTGATTTTCTATTTTCTTACACACTATCTTGACTGAAGCTTGTGGCTTCTTTACAGTTTGATGATTTGAATTGTTATTTGATGGATTCTTTTTCTATCAATAATGGATTTACTATATATGCATGGGTTTTTTACACAGAAGATTCTGCAAAGGAATAGATTTCTACTTTTGATTGTTACCAATGGATGGTAATCTAGTATCCCAATCAAAATAACAGTTCTTAAGACTAAAAAAGAAAAAATAAATAAAAAATAAAAAGCTACTAAGGAAAAAAAAAAAAAAATCAACCAACCGCAATCATAAAAGTGAAAAAAATTATATATTTTTTTCTTGAAACGTCCTAACATTCAAAGAGAAAATATGTTCTATTCGTACAAAACCTAGATAATGTGGTGAAGGCGATAGAGAGTCTCTGATGAACGTAATGAAAAGTTTTCGGCGAAGCTAGATGGATGGTTGGTCAATGAGAACAAACTTTTAGGATTTTTGAAATACCGATAGTTAAGATTTTGATTGTAAAAAGAAATTAGAGTAAAATAAATTGTAAGATCATAAACCATGTAGTTTTGAATTTAGGTTTTCTTATTTAAAATTACAAAAACCGTATTTTTGTTGCTACCGCACAACAGCTTTTACAAGGTTTTACTCCCTCCGTCCCAAAATATTGGTACCTTTTGGGGAATCCAACTTTTTTTGGTAGTACAATTATTGTACTTTTAAAAAGTTGATTTTCCAAAATTATCCTTTGATAGTACATTTTTTTGGGAATATCAATGTCATAATTGTACTTTTTATATTATTTATGAATTTAAAAGAAGGGCAAAATAGGAAATTTATATTATTTTTGTACTTGATTTTTGAAGATGGACTAATATTTTGGGACAATAAAAAATGGAATAAGGGACTAATATTATGGGACGGAAGGAGTATATTAATATATTTATAATTATACTTAAATAAGATAATAAATAATAAATATACCAAATGTTTACAAGGAAACTAGATGGTGTAGTGGTTAAATAGTGGGTCTCTTCTCAAGAGATCCCATTTTTAAAACTCTTGCTGGCTAGAAAATTATTTTTAAAATCTGCTTGGCATCAAAACGGTGCCGTTTTGATGCGTTGATGTTACTGCTGTGCAGGCTACATAGTAGCATCCCCGGATTCGCCTGGCATATATCAAATCAAATTTGAATCGATATCATATATTTTAATGAGTGGTGATTGGCACCCCTCAAATCACCACACTCACAATCCCCTTTTGACACGTGGCGGATGGTGATTGGAGGGAAAAAAAAAAAAGAAAAAAAAAAAGGTGACCAATCAAATCAAGAGGGGGTCCTAAAAAGGGGATCCTGCACATTATTCTATTTTAATTTCAATGTTTTTAGGATTTGAGATTGTGATAAGGAGTTAAAAACCTTTCAATAATTAACAATTGGTAAATTTGGTTGATCAAACCTCCCGTACAAAGAGGTCAATAATTGGAGGTTTTTTTATTTTTTTATTTTTTTTTATGAGAGTCTATTTACCTTTAATTTTTTTTTTCTTAAGACTCAGTTATGATATTATATTAAAAAATCTCATTCAAAATGAATTAGAAAAAGAATAGAGGCACCTTTAGATTATATTAACAAAATTTAAATGATTTTAAAAGGTGATGGGAGACAAATCTAATAATTAGGACAGTCAAATTCAAAATCTCGACAATGGGAGTAGTAATACTACCAATCAAATACCACTAAACCAAATAGGTATCGGCTACCTCCAAAATTATCATGCTACAATGATACATACATGCGTTTTATAAATGAATCAGCCTTATAGTTCAAAGGAATAGAAATTTATTTATTTACACTCGTAAGAAAATACCTTATCTATTAAGATTGTGTTTGGATTATTAATTTAGATAAGAATTTGAAAAGAGAAAAAGAAAAAGTAGGTAAAATATGAACGATATATAACTATCTTTTATCTACATTTCACACACATTTTTTCCTTTTACTTTCTAAAATTCTTATCTAAATTCACGATTCAAACACAACTGTCGACAGATTTTCCGGCCATGATTTATATTCTTCCTGAATTCTAAGTTTTGATGGGCCAATTGTAGCTAGGGCTGCAAACGAGCCGAGCCGAGCTTTGCTGGGCTCGAGCTCGGCTCGTTAAGTTATCGAGCTCGTTTATTAAGCTCGAGCTCGGCTCGATAAGGGACTGGGCTCGAGCTCGGCTCGGCTCGGCTCGATAAATTTTTTTTAATATTATTTATATTATTTAAATATAAATATTTAAATAAAAAATATTATTTATATTATTTAATATATAAAAAATGCATTTATATTATTATTTATATATATATTTATATATTTTTAATATATAAATAATGTATTTATATATATTTATATATTATTTAATATATAAATGATATATTTATTATATAATTTAATTAAAGATAAACGAGCCGAGCCTATCGAGCCGAACACATGCGAGCTCGAGCTTGGCTCGTTAACGAAACGAGCCCAATAATCGAGCTCGAGCTCGGCTCGTTTACTAAACGAGCCGAGCCGAGCCGAGCCCTTGCCGAGCCGAGCCGAGCTTGTTCATGAACAGCTCGGTTCATTTGCAGCCCTAATTGTAGCACTTCTAGTTTGATGGGCAATGGGGTCCAATCCATTTCACACCCCAAACTGATAGTTTTTGTAGGATAGAAATTGGGCCAAGCCCAACATTTCAGACCAAGAGGGTCAAGAATGGCCTACACAAAAACACTGACATGGTATCAAACCAAGTGTTTTTAAAATCGTACTTTCCAGAGTTAAAATCTGTGTTTAACTTATAAATTTGAGTAGAGACGGGAAAAAAAAAATAATAAAGAAAATGATGAATGGAATATAAACTAATTTTTTTTTTTAATATTTCCCTTTTCAAATTCTTATACAAATTTATAATCAAAATACAACATAAATGTTTTTAAGTTCATTTTCCAAACTCATGTTATTTTGTGAAGTGTGTTGGTAAGTGTGTGACGATTAACAGTTGCATGTATCCAAAAAAAAAAAAAGGAGAGAGAGAAAAACAAAGAAAAAAAGGAACAGTTCTACATTTCATAAATTAAACTCTTAATTTACCTTTGGTTTTGAATTCCCTTTAGATCCGGATTAGTGGGTGTTGTTTTAACTTATGGATCTATCACAGATTTCATTTTGATAATTTAAATAGTACATTTTATAAGACCTTTCGTATATATCATTACAAAAAAAGAGAGATTGATCCAATAATCATAGTAAATTCAATTTACTGTGTTTGTCTCAACAAAAAATAAAAAATGATGAAAAATGTATTTTTAAAAATAAACCATCAATTTTGTGTGACAAACATGATAAAAAAAAAATTATGATTATCGGATCGATTTAATATCTTTTATTAGTGATATATATGAAATACCTTACAGAATGAACGATTTAAATTATTAAAACATGACACATCGTGAATCTCATGAGCCCGAACACCACTCCCTGATTTAGATCTAAACTGGAAAGAAAGTTCAGCACTTCAAGCTTTACCAAAATGGAATGAGATTTTCCATGTCAAATCCTTTTGTTTTACTGTTGTGAAACACACAATCATTGTATATAATGGCCACGTTTGGGAATTGATTACTTTTTTTTGCTTTTTAGCTATTTGATTATTTTAATATGCTATTTTAATTTTTGTGTTTAAAAAATTGGGTTGAATTTTTTGATTAATTGTTATATTAAAAAATATATTTAAAATGATACAACAATGCTAGAGGGTCACAATTTTTGTGGTCACAATGGCTCAAAATTGTCAAAACGACGTCGTTTTAGGTGCAAAACATATCAAAACGACGTCGTTTTGACAGTTTTGAACCATTATGGCCACAAAAATTATGACTCTCAAACATTTTCTAAAATGATATTTAAGGTTGAAATGATAAATTTTTTCATAATCTCACCTTTTCTAAAATTGGTCCAAAGGGACAAATTTATCTTTTACTACTCATGGGATAGGTTGTCAACGTGACAATGACAGGCTGTGAATGTGACAATGGCTTAGGTTATATTTTTTTTTATTTTAATTTTTAATATAAGTTAGTGATTTAGGTTATTATTTGAAGTTATCTAAATAAATGTATTTTTTGTCTTTTATAAAAAGATGTACAGAAAAATAAAGAAATAATGTGATGAAAAAAAATAAAAAAATAAAAAAATAAATTATTTTGTAATTGCCAAACTTCACCTTTGAAGTTATTTTAGCTCTACACCCGAGTTCCCAAACAGGCCAACAACTTGAGAATCATATACTTGGAAATTCTCATAGTATGATTTAATGTTTATGAATATTTAAAAAAAAAATGAAAACAAAAGATTTTCACCTACCTAAACAGCCGTATACGACAATCGCATTTAAAAACAACATATATATTAAGAGAAAACAACTCAAATATAATTAAAAAAGAAATGAATATGATAATCTTTTGGCAAGGTTAGGTTTGGTTTCCTAGTTCTAAAGGTCGTTGGTCCTCTAAGGATTTATTATTATTACAGGGCCACATGATACATTCTATTAAAGCATTTAAAAAAATTATGTAATTCAATTGGGGAGGTGTTTATGTTGGTCCGTTTATGTCAGTTATTCAAATAATTTATTCTGTAATATTTATCCAGCATTTTATCTATAACAAAAATTAAATTAATTAGATATAGATAGTTATATGATGAGATTATATTTATTTTATAAAAATAGATTATTAATATTATTTTAAAAGTATAATTTTTTTTTAAGATAAATATAATCTAATTATATGAATACTCAATAACTATAAAAAAATGAAAGAAAAAGTAGTTAAAAGTTCATTTTTAAGGAAATATAAGGTATTAGATTCAAAATAAAATCTTATTTGTTAATAATGGCACGTTAGAAAAGGTCATCGAAAAAGTCACTCGAAATTGGCTAGAAAAGTCATCGGAAAAGTTGCCAATAGAAGTGATCAGCATGCAGTGGCAGCAGGTGATGGTGATGAGGTAGAGAAATGTATGATATTCAATAGATAGTTAGTTTGATGAATTTTAATAAATAGACAGATAAGTTGATTTTAACAGATAGTTATCATTTTAGATAAATTGCATCTTTTTGACTTAAAAAGATTAGAATTTAGGCATTATTTGGCATTCTTTACAAAAGTGTATTTTTTTTTATTATCTTTTTTAGATCATATACGTCTCTATATTTTGCACCTTTTTTTATATATAAAAAATTAAGAAATATATTTATTTAGATAATTTCAAACACCTTCTTTATGACCCAAAAAATTAAGAAATGAATTTAGCCACCGTTTGGAAAGTGGGTTGGCTTTTTAATTTTTTGGCTTTTTTAGCCTGGGCTAAAAAGCTTGGTTTGGGAAGGGTTTTTTGATTTTTTGACTTTTTTTTGTGAGAGAAGAGTGTAATGATTATGGGTTGGATGTGATGTTTTGTTTGTTGTGACTAAAATAGCCTATTTTATCTTTTGTGACTAAAATAGTCAAAAAAACCCCATTTAGCTCTTGCCAAACGAAGCCTTATGAATTGAGTGTCTAAAATGTGCTATTTAGGTCATTTAATAAACATTAAATTATTTTTATTTTTATTCTTTGAGAAACTCGTCCCTGTATTGAGCACGTGGCCTCCGTCAGGTGGGACCCAATAGCATAGTAGTCAAATGAAGATTAGTAGTCAAATGAAGTTTGCTCCCATACCAACCCCTTAAAGTTTGTTCCTTTATCACACCTACACAACCATCATCTACTTATGTTAAAAAAATAAAATAAAATAAAACATTATCTACTTTTGGCACTGTTTGGAAGGATTATCATTGTGTTCAAAAAAAGAAAAAAAAGAAAAGGGTTTTCATTAAAAATAAGAAAAATACTTAAGATATCTAATTTATCACTATTAAAGATTATCTTAATGATATATCTAACAAATGTTAAATTTTGACATGTAGGATTTAATCTCAATGTCATCAGTGTGAATGATTTATGAATGATAAATTAAGGAGATGTAGTATTATTGCAAAAATAATGCTAAAACCAATCATTAAGGCTGTTAATGTTAAAAAATATGTAAAATATATTGAAGTGTATAAAAAATATATATGAAAGAAAATGTTAAAATAAGATCCTATTTTGTTGTTTAGCCTAAGATGTCAAATAATCATGAGCTGCTGCTATTTTGTGACTTCCCTGCTCTACATATTATAAATAAATGGACTTTTCTTAAGTATGCAACTTACACCTTACACTTACGCCTTTTTGTTTGCTGTCCTGTTTTATGTTTACACCTTCCACTTACACCTTTTGTGTTGGTTGCATATGGTGTGCAACCTTAAGGGGTTGCACACCATAACAGGACCCTAAATAAATTAGATATATAACTATAGATCAAATTCTTAAAAATAATAGTCACAGTTCACACCCGTTACACTTTTTTGTGATTCTTTAATTTTCAATCAACACAATTATATCATTTTGAATAATAATAATAAATTATATCATTTTGAGTGAGCTATATATATATATATGTAAATTTGTTTATAAATCACATTTCATATAAATAATGTGTAATTTACACTAATCTCTCTTGAAATTTAGTGAAAATACAATAATATATACAATTTTGATATAATTAGATCGACCTCCTTTTTTGTAAGGTTAAAGGGATCATAATTAATTCAAATTATATAATGACACAAGAAAAATAAAGAAAATATACATTTTATTGTCAAATAGATGATAATATCATTTTTTTTTATCTATATATAATTAATGAATTATTGATGAAATTGGGATAAATGATATGTGAATTAAAACTTTAAAAGAATCCAATATAATTATATCAAAATTGTGAAATTTATTGTATTTTTTTCAAATGTCAGGGGAGGTCAGTGTAATTCACCCTTAAATAATTCATTTGTGGAGAAAACATTATACAAATTATATTTGAATTATGAATTTGTGGGGAGAAAGGAAAATAGAGAGAAAAATATTTTTTTAAAAATAAAGTGAAAGAAGTTTTTTGTTTTTTTCTTTTGTATTACTTTTTTTTGATAAATTTTAACAAAAAAATTGAAGAAAGTTGCACAATTTAAAATGTGTGAATCAAATTAATTACGAGTACAAATTGTACTCCACTAAGTTTAAATTTAGGATATATTATAAATATACTCCTTAAAGTTTGTTTAAAGTACAGATTATCATTTGTAGTTTGAAAAATTACAAATATTCCCTTGTTAGAATTATTTATATAACAAAATTAATTAAAAAAATGAAATTAATAATTGGTCTCTTATACAATAATAAAATTACCTAAATGATTAATTAAAATATATTTATAATATTATTAAAAATTATTAATTGACTTGATGATTTATTAATAAAAGAGACGATTTATTATGAAATTAGAAACCTCAGGGGGTAGAATGTAATTTCCAAAACTATAGAGAACGATTCGTATTTTAATCAAATCTTGAAGGATGTATTTATAATTTACCGTTTAAATTTAAATTCAAGATTCAAATTTTAGTCACCCTTTTGATTTTTTTCCCCTTTGAAATCAAAGATACAAGAACAATTAATCTAATCTATCTATTATATAAATCCAACCCTTACGTTGGTGTTGATGCCTTTTCTTTCACGATTTTTTTTTCTTCTCCCTAGAAATGTCCTTAATAGTTTGACAACGATCAAAAAGAAAAAATCGCCATTGGAAAACTAATTTATATATTCATAATTTCATAAACAGTTTCTATTCATCGTTTTCGTTAGTAAGTTACAGATATTTGCACACGTATCTCACCACTATTATCAAAGAAAAACAAGAGTACTTTAAAACTAAAGATGGGTTCTGATTATTTGAGGACTAAAGATCACTTGGATTAATAAATAGAGAAATATTAGTGTTTAGTCACTTGGATTAATAAATAGAGAAATATTAGTGTCAAAAAATATGTATAAAGTACTTTAAAATATGTAAAGATCGAATAAAAATATGTAAAACTATTTTGAAATATACAAAATATATATTGACCTTACGTAATACTTATTGACAGCCCTAAGGACTGTCATTCGCAAGACCCTAATAAATATTTTGTCAGAAATTTTCTTAAGTAGGTTGTTATTGATTATATTTTGTTTACTTTATGAAAAATATGTTGAAAGTGATTCCGAGAGATTGAATGGTATGAGCCCAAAATTAGTATTGTGATCCATAAAATTTTGGATCATGATCCATCTTAGTATATTTATTATTTTATATGTGAATATGTGGTATGGAGGTGTAATGTATATTTTAAATTATTTGGATTCCTTAATGGAAGGATCTAGTAATTGTTTTATTTAGACTCAATCCCCTCTCTTATCATATTAGGGTTTACATATATCTATATATACGTGGATCAAAGGGTTATCAGTCAAATGTGAAAGATATAGGAGAATGAGAAGAAGAGTTAGTACTAAGGTTTTCCGATTGTGAATACAATCATTTTTCAAGGAAGCAAAACTCAAGACGGAATCAAATGGTATGGGTGTGTTTGGTAACGTTTACGTTTTCAATTTATATTTACAAAAATTTTATAAACTGATTTTTGTTTATTTTTAGAAAAACATAAACTACAAACGCGTTTGATAATTGACAAAATGTTTAAAAAATTTTAAAAATATAAAAAAGAGTGAGAAATGGAAAGTGGTGCCGAGTGGTGGCGGGTGGGTGGTGGCGAGTGGGTGAGTGACGGTGGCGGGTGATGGGTGGTGGCGAGTGGGTGAGTGACGGTGGCGGGTGGCGAGTGGTGGGTGGTGGGTGGTAGGGAGTGGGTGATGGTGGTGGTGGTGGCAGGTGGTAAGTGGTGGTGGCGGTAGGTGGGTAGCAGATGGCGGGTGGTGGCGGATGGCGGTGGTGGAGGCGGCAGGTGGGTGGCGGATGGCGGTGGGTGGTGGCGGGTGGTGGTGGTGGGTGGGTGGTGGTGGCGGGTGATGGGTTGGTAGCGAGTGGGTGGTGGTGGTGGTGGCAGGTGGTGGCGAGTGGGTGGTGGTGGTGGTGGCAGGTGGTGGCGAGTGAGTGGTGGTGGTGAGTGGGTGGGTGGGTGACGGTGGCGGGTAGTGGGTGGTGGTGGCGGCAGGTGGTGGCAGATGGCGGTGGTGGTGGCGGCAGGTGGGGTGGTGGCGGGTGTGTGGTGGTGGGTGGGTGACGATGGCGGGTGATGGTGGTGGGTGATGGGTTGGTAGCGAGTGGGCGGCGGCGGCGGTGGTGGTGGGTGGTTGTGGCAGGTGGGTGGCGGATGGCGGGTGGTGGTGGGTGGTGATGGTGGGTGGATGGGTGACGGTGGCGGGTGGTAGGTGGTAGCGAGTGGGTGGTGGTGGTGGCAGGTGGGTGGCGGATGGCAGGTGGTGGTGGGTGAGCGGGTGACGGTAGCGGGTGGTAGCGAATGGGTGGTGGTGGCAGGTGGGTGGTGGGTGATGGTGGTAGTGGTGGTGGGTGGCTGGTAGGTGGTTGGTGGTGGTGGGTGGCTGGTGGTGGCAGGTGGCTGGTGAGTGGTAGTGGCAAGTAAGTGGCGGGTGGTGGTGGAGGGCGATGGATGGTAGTGGCGGGTGGTGGGTGGTGGCGGGTAGATAGCAGGTGGGTGGTGGTGGTGGTGGTGGTGGTGGTGGTGGTGAGGGGTGGGTGGTGGTGGCGAGTGGGTGGCAGGTGGGTGGTGGCTGGTGAATGGTGAATGGTGGTGGCAGGTGGTGATGGGGGGTGGGTGGTGGTGGCGGAAGATGGTGGTGGAAAATGGTGGCGGATGGTGGCTAGTGTTGGGTGGTAAAAAAAAAAAAAAAACTCAAAATTCAAAACGGAAACATATTTTTTGTGTTTTCATTTTTTGACCAAATTTATAAACTGAGACCACTGATTTATAAATCAAAAATTTTACCAAACAAGTTTTTATTTGAGTTTTTTTAATTTTTATAAATATAAATAGAAAACTGAAAATATAAGTGTTACCAAACGACACCTATGTATTTAAGTTTATATTTTAGTAATTAATTATATTAATAGTATCTTAATTTCTAATATATAGATCCTATAATCTTATATATTCATGAAGTTGAGAAGCATTGAATCAAAAGCTCACTCATGTCACGGCTGGAAATTAGGCTTTTAGCGGCGTTTAAAAAATGCCGCTATAGGTACCAAAAACGTCGCTAATTCTTTTTGTGACGTTTAGTACCAAACGCCGACGACGCGGCCGTCGCTATAAGTTTATGGCGTTTGAAAAACGTCGCTGTATTAGTATAGGCGGCGTTTTTAAAAACGCCGCCAAATGTCCTACCCTAACAATGCTGTAACGTCACTATGATTTTAGCGACGTTTTTAAAACGCCTTCATAGGTTTTTTTTAATTTTAAAAATTCCAACCGTTATAGTGGCATTTTAAAAACGCCATCTTATCTTTCGTTTTTTTTTCTTTTTTTTTTTTTTTGTTTTGAAATTGTGCTAATTTTATGTGATTGAACTAAAAGAACACCAATAATAAAACTAAATAACACTAATATGAAATAATAACTCCCATTCAAATAACAAATATAGCATTAATTCACTTTCCCATTCAATTTAATATAGCATTAATTTTCCCACAAAATAACATATCCAAAAATTGAATTCACAATTCTCAATCAAAAAATTACTACCTTATATACAAAGCCACAAAATAACATTACCCTCCTCTCTCTCTCACCACTCCCCCATTTAATACAAAAAATAAGAAGTGAACCAAAACACCCACTATCAGATCCGAGGAAAAAAAGAAAAAATAAGAGAAATAAAAAACCTAAGGATTTTAACACAAAAAATCCTGAAAAAATTGCTGGCCCTTTGGCAACTAATTCAGAAGTTGTGGTTGGATCCGATGACAATTTGGTAAACAACTTCTTCACTTGCTCAACAAGGTCCTCATGCTTCACAGCTCCAGAAGCAACAATTACCTAGAATAGTAGCTCCAGGTAGAACACCCAATGTTTAGGACTTCAAGAAAGTAAATTGACGGCATTGAATAATTGATAGATGAATGAAGGTGAAGCCAACATGTTAACAACTAAATAGAACTAGCAATAAATTATGAACAGACAAAATGCTCATAACTTTATGACACCACCTACCATTCTGGATGTAGTATAGTGTGTCGATATATACTTTTGAAGATGATCTTTGGTGATTGTCCTGACATTTTGAGCAGGACCAAGAATGGCTCTGCCTAAAGGCGTGTGCTGGAAAGCAGTTGCATGCAAATGGTCAAAAATAACTTCCTCTATTTGGCCTTCAACCTATAAAGAATAATACAATAATCAGGAGCAAGCACTCAAACAATTAATAATAAAGTAATTTGATTTGACTGAATCAAAAGAACATCTAGAGATGATTTAGTTGATGAAATGAAGAAACCACCAAAGAATGCTCAAAACTATTAGTCCACAAATCAGATCATTCAAAATCTAATTTCAATCAACTTCTGCCATGCCTTAAACATTAAACTTCAGCACTGCTATTTTCCCCATATATTATATGACTTTTGGGGAGACAGAAGAAAAAATATCATTTTCTCAAATGTCGATCCTACTAATCAATTTACAAATCACTGGTCAGAATAGAGCACTATAGACCTAAATTTTAAATGAACCTCAAACAAACAAGGAGGGGACACTGGTCACATCATGCTCTCTGATTTGCTTGTGTCAGTAAAAAAAGGTCTAGTAAAATGCCAAGGGGAAATTAATGGGATTGACTATATTTTTGATGCACTCGATTAACTATACAGAGTAATGAAACCATCTCCTTCAGTAATGCCTCTCTGTCCTCCAAATAATATTAGGACTGGAAACAAAGTACAAAATATGCAGATCAATTTAAGTATGTGGCAACAATCACTATAGCAGCCATCAAAATATGTTCTCAATTGGCCCGGTGCAAATTGTAATGGAAGTTGGAGAAGCATACCAGATCGGCAACATTGCCAACACATTCTCCCTTCGCAGTAACATCCCCAATGTTTTCACCTTTGGAAACGGCTTTGTATATTGGAGTGCGAGTCGAGGTTGATGTGACAGCACCAACATTCTGCAAGTGAAACAATATGAAAGTAAAGCAATAAAGCTAATCCATCACATAGATTAGCCGAAATTTATAAAATGGGAAGAAAATGAGAGACAGATAAGGGTTGAACCTTGGCCACATTGGTAGCACAAGCTAAAGGCAGAAAAAGGTGTGGCACAGCTGTAGTTGCCAACTCTACCCCAGCAACCAACTCCATTAGAAGATCACCTACAAAACGAAGCTGAAGGGAATCATGATTTTGAGCAAAGATTACATGTTAGAAATCAGAACTAAGTTCAGTGAAAATCAACCACAAGAATAACTATGATCTATACCTCTTCATATGAGTGGTACCGCATTTATGCAATCATAACATCCAAGAAATTTGGCAAATTATATGGAACTGTGTTTATATTAACAAATTTTATTACAACAAACTAGAGCACAAAAAAAAAAAAAAACAATAATATACTTAAGATAGATTTGCCAATGTTTCAAATTTAATCACAGCCTTTCCTTCCGGGTGTTCAAGGGAAGAAAAATGCATTATCATTTCCTTCAAAGTGTGCTTTGTGCTTTTCACATCATTATCCCAGAAGATGCTCTGTAATTGAAGTGCAGAAACTGTATTTACAGGTCAAATTGTAAGAACTGAGGTCAAGCAAAAACTGAAACTGACTGAGGTCAAGCCAAATTAGGTAAAGAGCAGAGCAACAAAACCCACATTTGAGACAAATGATTAGAAACTTACAGAAACTTACACCTAGAAGTTTTGCACCTCAATTGAGACAAATGATTAGAAACTTCAAAATGATCAACCTAGATGGGACTGCATTCACACACACACATACACACATATATTGGTTGACTTTCTTCCATTGGAAACCACTCTTCTAGTTATTCTTTCAAGATAAATCTATAAATAATTTTTTTTAATTAAAAAAACCCATTTATTAACTAACAGGTAAATTCCATCCAAAACCATTCATTAAATTGAACCCAAAATCAAAAGATAATCTTGTTCCCTTGGGTTTCTGTATGCATGTTATACCAGCAGTGCTTAAAAATACCAGCAGTGGTTGTCCCATCTTTCTTAAATGCAGGCTTTAGTTTTGCCAAGTCTGATATCGTTGTGTTTGGCCAAATTCCATCATCAACTGAGATCGTCACGGGTTTCTCATCTCCAGTTTTTGGATCAATAATCTTTTTAAAGAAAGTATATACATATCAGAGCACAAATTTGTACCATACACAAACTTGGAAACAGCGAATGAGCAGCTGAAATTTGGTGTCACAATCTTACTAAACTGCAATAAAAATGTCAGCAATGGTAGAGGGCCATAATTTTTGTGGCTCAAATGGCTCGAAATAGTCAAAACGGCGTCGTTTTGAGTACAAAACAACATCAAAATTGCCAAAACGACGTCGTTTTGGTAATTTTGAGCCACAAAAATTGTGGCCCTCAAACATTTTTCTAAAAATGTTGTACCTTGGTATCCATGGGGATTATTTCCTCTTTAAATTTACCAGAGGCAGTTGCAGCAGCAGCCTTCCTATGTGACTCAACCTAACAACACAGGTTAAGGAAATCAATAACGTGAGTAGTGTGACAACATTAGAAAATAAACAAATTGACAGATCATATATTTTAAAAAATAAATAAAGAACAGATGAGGCATTAGTGCCCCTAGATTCTAACCTTGTAACTTAAACATAAAATCAATAAGAAAATACTAACCTAGTTTTATGTATATAAAGTTTTCCACATTTGAACTCACAAGTTCTTCGTGTAAGTAATTTCCATTACATAGTGTTTGGCATCTTATTTTTCACATGGCCAATTCCAACAACCCAACGACCAAACAAGGAGTTTTCATTTTAATTTATTTAGCGTCTTCTTTTCTCTTATTTCTATCCTCTTCAACTCCCTCTCCCCTTTCCTTCTCTTCTTTTTTTTTATTTACTAATTTATTTAGTTTCCTAGTTGTCCTAGTTTTTCTCCTTGTTCTTTGATAATATAATATGATCTATTTCAAATTTATTTATTTATTTGAAGGGTTTGGTTTTTGTTGCTCATTTTGGATGGTTTCGGTGTAAATATTTGGGCAAAAAATCAAAGCAGCTATGTAAATCATGAGAAACAATTACAAATGATAATAAAAAGAGAAAGCAAATACAATCAACACGAAAGAGATGTAGATCATCTTATATTTACCCAACAATAATATCCCCATAAGAAATATAATACTTCATACACATCAAAGCAAGCTCCCTATCCCCAAATACATTGCGTTTAAAATTAAAGGCCAGAACAAATAACTAGAAACTAAACATCATCCGTATGTTATCCATAAGAAATGTTTTTAAATTCCTTTTTTTTTTTTGTTTTTTTTTTTTGGTGTGATAACACAATTTTCATCTAAAATTTTCTGCAGAGACCCCAAAAAATGACGGTTTCAAGGAAATCAAAATAACATTTTGTTTGTCAAAGTCACAATTAATGATATGCATAAAATTTGCACTTACCGTAAAACCCCCAACACTAGTTTGGCCAAGTATCCAAGAACAGTCATGGCCCATGCAGTCTCCGCTTGAATGAATCAAGCAGCAAAGTCAGGAGACAAAATCAGATCTCTCTTCTTTTTCTTTTTTCTTTTTTCAAATAGAAATTAGTTTGACAAAAAGAAACATGAAAAATAATATTTTCAGATTTTTAAAAATTACTTCCACACCCAAAAAAAGATAAAACCATATAAAAATGATGAGTGTTTTTTATTTTTTCATTTCTTTCATCAAATTAGTTTTTAGTTTTATTGAAATTTTTTCAGAAAACATATTCTAAAAAACTGCTTTTGAAAAAATGTGCAGGTCAGCACATTAAAAAAATTTCAAACCATCACCTTTTCACCTTGAGGATACATCTCTTCTAAAGCCTTTACATCTTCTTCCAGAAGAAGCAGCTGCTACAAGGTTAAGAATAAGTCAGTACCCGATTCCAATCTATCTAACCATGGATACATAGACAAGTCAACCAACAATGTAAACTTCAAATTTCATCAAAAATGATGTAATTTCTACAAACCCTAAACGCCCCCAAGCATATAATAGCAATTGGAAAAAAAGCAGGAAACCTTGTAATTGTAATTATCAATTGTTATGTCTTAAATGAAAACAATCTTGTAGTTGGATCATGATTCATGACATTAATTTCTGATGCAAACATTTTAACAGAAGAAAAGAAGCTTTTACAGATCTCAGAAACGATATTCAAATTCAACATATTGTATCTTAGACCATACATCATCTGTAATACCAACTTTGGGCTGAAGTACACCAAATTATAAGATGTACCAATTTTCTTGCTATGTCTTAGGGTGGACTTAAACCATGCACCTTCCCTTTTAGCCATGGCAAGGCACCCTTCAGCTAACAATACTGATAAAGGTTAATACCTTTTCTACTGCCTTTACATTTTTACGCCACTTCCTTCCCTTTGAGCCACTCTTTTCCTCCTGACGAAGCGCATCAGCTGCTTTCTTCAATTCTCTTGCCTTCTTACCTAGTTCAGTTGCTTCCTACAAATTATCGAGTCAATTGCCTATAATCAACTTGAACATGCAAATAACCATTACGTTGATACAGAAGGCAGAAGTAGGTAATTTCATATGGATACATAAAGCACAATGCAAAAGGTACCTTAATATACTGTGAACGAGTGATAACAGCTTTTGGACACCGAAAGAATGAA
Source organism: Camellia granthamiana (assembly GCA_036172215.1). Lineage (NCBI taxonomy): Eukaryota > Viridiplantae > Streptophyta > Magnoliopsida > Ericales > Theaceae > Camellia > Camellia granthamiana. The sequence goes on along the minus strand of CM069909.1, from coordinate 57,569,172 downwards.
AAGATAAGTCCCAATGGCAGACAAGCAATGCCCACACCGCCAAATATCTGGGTAGGACAACAAGAGCTCAATAGTAAAATACAATATTCTTGGAAAATAGACATATTGTTAGTTCAATAGTATCCAGATCTAACAGGTCATTTTGAACCAGGGTAATTTAGGGTTTAAAACAGGGTAATAAAAAAACAGAGAGTGAAAAATAAAAAACACTGGTTGGAAAATCAGTTCTGGGGATCTGGGGAAAAATAGATTAGATGTGTAAAACACTGATTGATCAATCCAAACTGAACAATAAAAAACAGAGATTAAAATTCTTCAAAACATTATTTGAAAACCCTAGGAGAAGAATCGACGGGAAGGAAGAACTTGAGAGAGAGAGATAGGGAGAGAGAGAGAGAGATATAGAGCTTGAGATTTTCTGAAGCGATGGTGCTCACCTTGGTAGATGATGGTGCTCACTCTCCTCGCCGGACGAATCTGAGATTGAATCACCGAGCTTTGAAATCGAGAGAGAACTTCGAAATCGCCGAATGAATCTGAGATTGAATCACCGAGCTGAAGAAGGTTGAACTTCGAAATCAATCTGATCTAAGAATGATAAAGTAGACAAAACCTAGCATACCTGAATCGAATGATTTCAGTAAGTATCATCTTCAATCGAACTTGAATGTGAGAAGATAGAGATGAGACTGATCAACACTTACCATGAAGAAAGACCTGCGAACTCGAACACGAACTCGAGATGGCACATTATGATCTGCGAATCGACGATCTACGAATACTTGAATCGAATAAACGACGGGGTGAATCGAATACTTGAAGAGAAGGGTTGCAGATTAATCAATTAATAAATGAAGGGGTTTGAATCGAGAGAAACGAAAGGGTTTGAAGCAAGAGAGAGTGAAATCAAGGGTATAGTGAGAGCGAGAGAGAGAGAGAGAGAATAGGCTATTTACGTTATAAAAAAAAAAAGCAAAAAACATTTGAAGGCGCTTTCGGAAGTTAAAACGGTGTCGTATTAGTCAATAAGAATGCGACGTTTGAAAAAACGCCGTAAAAAGTTAGAAACAGAGGCGCTTTTTTAAACGCCGTCAAATCAACGCCGTTAATTCTTACTTTTCTTGTAGTGTGTGTCCCTAACAGCATACATTTTGCCTTTCATTGTATGTATGAGTTTTGTTTTATATGTTGTTTTTTCTTTGTTTTTGACAATGCATTCAATTAATTGAATGTTAATTTCATTCATGCTATAAAATTAAATAATAATAATACTTTTAGTTTAGTAAGAGTTGCTTTCATCACTTTGCCGACTCTTCCACAATTGGTCAGAATTCGCGGCCCGCCCATCGCATTGCCATTCTTCTTTTGAATGTGTTGGTGTCACTTATAAGTGTATACTTCTTCAATGCACCCAAATTTTGAATTTTGAATTTTTACAAATAATTATAATGAGAGAGAGAGAGACAGAGAGAGAGAAAAGAAGTTAATTTTATATAATTGATTACAGTTAGAACCCCTTTATTTTATCAAAATTCTAATTTAGCCCCCCTCTTTCAATTGTAACAATTAATTTCTTATATTTTAAGTTAAATTGTAATGTCACTTTTATGTCCATGTGACATAAATAAGACTAACGAAAATCAATACGTGAGTTATTCATGATATTTTTTTAAAGAGTTAGAAGTATACAGATCAAAATGAAAATTTGATGAAAATAAAATGATCAATGTATAAAGCTGATAATGAGATCGGAAGTGATGAAACCAATCAAGAAAGAGATTTCATTAGATAGAGAAAATCTCAAAATGAGTAAGAAAGCTCTCAAACTTTGAAGTATTCAATATCAAAATATCATAAACTCCATATTAAAGGAGTCTAACCTCCTATTTATAGGATAAAGACCCAACTAACTCTAAATAACTCTTATCTAAACAAACATAACAACCTAGTTCTAAATAAACATACTAGTACTCTTATAGTGCTAAACAAACATAACAATCATACTAGTTCTAACTAGAGGTGTGCGCGGTGTAATTTGGGCGGTTTGAGAGTAAAATTATAAACGAATCGCGGATTAACGGATTGACAAATTGCGGTTTGAGTGGTTTTAGATAGATTGGCGAATTAAAGCATATTCTAACTAATTATTAAGCCTTTGCATAATATATAACATTAATTTGTATAATATTTTTAATATATATAAAACAAACTAATTTAACACAATATTTTTCATATATATAACTACTAATTTATAATAAATTTCTCATATTAAATTTCTCTCACACTCATTTTTACTCTGATATTTTATTATAAGTTAATATATGTATATATATATATTAACTATAATGGAGTGGAGCGATTTCAAAGGTGAATTATAAATTTTAAAGTTTAAACCGCGGTTAGCGTATAAAGCGGTGCGATTTTAGCAGATTGAATAGTATTTTGCACAGTCTTAGTTCTAACTACATCATGAGGATGGTTGATGTTACATGCATATGCCTTAAAAAATGGCAAGGGTAGAACTTGCTAATTTCTATCTATTTTATTATTGGCAGATGGACGTGTTAGGTTTTTTGTAATTGACAATCTTGTTTGACAGAACTCTTTTCAGTTGTAATTTTATTTGCTCTTTTTCTTTTAGTGAGGATGTGAGTATTTAGATGCGAATCCAACTCAAATTGTGCCTATGCAGAGGAGTTTGTAATCTTAAGCATTTCATGTTTGCCACTTCATTGACTATGTATGGGGATCGAGCTGCTTGATCAGCTTGCAAGGGTCTAGGGGGTAGCGTGCTATGGCGGGTTCGAGGCAGCGCCTTGGCAGGGTCGAGAGGTAGCGCCCCCGAAGCAAAAAATGTTGTCAGATTGTTTGACCGCTCGAGCGGTCATTTGTGTGCTCGAGCAGTAAATAAGAGCATCCAGTATCTCTGTCTGCAAACTGAACTTGTGGGAAAGATATTTCATTACTCGAGCGGTGAAATGTATGCTCGAGCGATCGACTTATATGTTTTGCGCCGCCTTTACTCACAGAGCGGTGTGAGTAAAGGCGGCGCAAAACATATAAGTCGATCACTTGAGCACACATAGCGCCGTCTTTACTCACAGAGCGGTGTGAGTAAAGGCGGCGCAAAACATATAAGTCGATCACTTGAGCACACATAGCGGTGTGAGTAACACAAAACATATAAGTCGATCGCTCGAGCACACATTTCACCGTGGTCTTTGCAATTCTGTTTATTATAAAGTGCGCCGTTTGCTGTTTTTAGGGTTTAAGCCGTCCAAATTCTAGAAGAGTAGAGTTACCAATATTTTCTATATTGGAGGCTATTTTTATAAGTGTTTCCTTGATGATTTGAGAGTAATCGGTAGATCTACAAGTTTCATATTAGTATCATCAAGGGGTTTATCTTTATTTATTTATTCACAAAAAAGAGAGATATTCCTTGGTGGATTCCGAGGAACTTGAGCCTAAAATTTTGGTAAATTTTGGAGTGGCTTATCGTCTTGGATTCGACATCAGTGTTGTGAATTCAACGTTGGACAAGTCAATTATAAGGTGAAGATAGTGGTGGAAGAGGCACATCAGGGTCTGGTGTAAATTCGCTAGGTAATTGAAAGTACACATTTGTAATCTGTTTTTATCTTCTAAGTAAATTGTTTTGTGGTTTTAACCCATGAATTTTTTTTAATCACAATTAGAGGTACTCCAATTGTGATTTTTTTCAACGTTAAATCGTTGTGTTGATTTGTGATTGATTGTCTAATTAAGATTGATATTCACTATTTAAAATTAAAACATAATCACGAATCAATATTTCAGGGATTTAAAATTTTTCAAGATGAAATAGCGACATTGATACTTCAATTTTAAGGTTAACGGTTCAATAAAAAATGAAGGTTTACAAAGAGGTTTTAATAAAGGTATGGAGACACTCATTATAATTAATCTCCTCTTTTTTCTTTTTTTTTTTCATACATTTCTCTACAAATTCAAAATTCAAACACGAAGTTTATACATCTTCTAAAGTTATATCCTATTTTGCCATGGTCTACATATAATTTTTTTTCTAAATATGATAATAAAAAAAATAGTAAAATCTATATCTCGATCAATTATGTCAGATATTAACAAATATATCAACAAATATATTAATTAGATATATTGTTGAGTTGGCTCTATTTCTAATGGTAGGCCTCCCATGCATAAACAAAATTTCATTCCATCTATGAATATAAAACTTTAGACATTCATATAACTTTAAAAAAAAAAAAATGAAATAAAATATTATATAATTGAAATTTATTTTAAATATAAATTCTATTATATAAAAATTAAATTTAGACCATCCATTTTCTGAGTTGCTATCTTTCCTAATATCTGACTCGTTTAAAAAGAAGTCTTTGTCCTATAGCATTGAAATACCCACATGTCATTTTCTGTGTAGAGAAACCATGAAACTTCCATCCCCTCCCAATCACAAGAACATTTCCTTCCATTATCTTTTCTAAAAAATCACCAAGAGAATCCAAACTGTTGAAAAACATCTGTTTTTGTCTTGGAAAAAAGTAACATGCTCTGCCAAAAAAGTAAAAAAGAAAATAAAGAAAGAATGAAAGAAAGACACATGCCACCTTCCAAGACATGAGTAGTTTCCAAAATTCCAAGTCTAGGGGGGCTTAGCATATAAGTAAAAGAATATGCACTAAGGGTCCTGTTTGGCTACCAAGAAAGCATGGCAACAGATTTTCCGGACCGGCAGGCTTGCCGGAAAGTTGGCCAGCCGCTGCCACCACCACCACTACCACTACAACCACCGAGGACTAAGTGCCCGGCACCATTTTTATCGAAAACTTATGATCTTTTGGAGGAGGAAGAAGCAGAAAGAGTGAGGAGGAGATCAGAAGCACATGGTGGTGGTGACGGTAGTGGTGGAGGGAGGAGGGTGGTGACGTGGAATGGGGAGGGTACTGGATTTGTTGTATGGTCTCCGGCGGAGTTCTCGGAGCTCATGTTGCCTAGGTACTTCAAGCACAACAATTTCTCAAGCTTCATTCGCCAACTCAACACCTATGTGAGTACTCTCTCTCTCTCTCTCTCTCTCTCTCTCTCTCTCATATTCATCTATTCAAAAACACTCAAAACACCGCTCCCTCTTTCTCTCTCTCTCATATTCATCTATTCAAAAATACTCAAAACACACAAAGCTTGAAATTTTAATCCTTGAACTCTAAAATTGCCTTTGTATGATTAGAAAGCAAAATTTGTGGAAGAAAAAGAGATAGAAAAGAAAATATATCTTTTTGCGAATTTTTTATTAAGATAAAAAATTTACAAGAAAAAGATAGAGAAATTTGAAATTTTAATTATAGATATAGGTCTTAATAATTAGACTTAATTTTTATTAAGTCTTATTGAAAATAAGTCTTAATAAAATTATCGCTAAAAATAATTTTGTTGTGATGATTTTTTGAGTAAGTGACTAAAAATTGATAATTAATGAATTTTTTTTGTCACGATTTTTATAAATTGTCGTTAAAATTTATAATTAGTGACGTTTTTCTGTGACGAATTTTTCAAATTATCGTTGAAAGTTAAAAATTAGTAATATTTTTTTGTGACGATTTTTTTAAACAGTCGCTAAAACTTATAATTAGTGACATTTTTTGTGACAATTTTTAAACTATTGCTGAAGTGAATAATTAGTGACATTTTTTAATAGTGTTTGATGAAAAATGTCATTAATTATCATAGGACTTATTGGATAATTAGTCCACCTATTACGCCCTACACATTAGTCTCTCTAAATTTAAATTTTCTTCTGTTTTTTTATTTATTTATATTTTATAAGAAATTTAAAAGTTAATTCAAATGTTAATATGGGTTGTAAAAAAAAAAAAACAAAGGGAAAATTATATATAAAAACAACTTTAGGATTTGAGTCTTCAGAAGTGATATGTAGCTCGAAAAGAGCCCTCCCTGAATCGCTCGAATTTGAAAAGAATAAGAAAGAAAAAGAAGAAGAAGAGAAAGAAGAAGAGGAAGGACTGGAAGGGCCAATATCAACCGGGCTGGGCAGGGGGCGGAGGCAGAGGCGGAGGCGGAGGCGGGGCAGATCGGCCGACGAGCTGCGACGATCGGCCGACGGCGGAAGCGGAGGGGCCCTCTCTTCTCTCCATTCCCTCTTCCTTTCCTCTTTCTCTTCTCCTCTCTTCTTCTCTCTTCTCTCCCTCTCCCTTTGTCTCAGACCTGCATAAAGAAAAAAAAAAAAAGAAAAAAAAAAAAGAAACTGTCCAAAACGACGTCGTTTTGGGCAGTCGGGGGATTCGGGGGGGCAAAATTCGGGAGAAAAATCATTTTTCTTTGAGTCTTATAACTAAATAAATTCTGAATTTTTAATTTTATTAATTTAAATCATAATTTTTTGATTTTTTTTTTCAATCTAAATCATACATCTGTTTTGGTTAGTTAAAACAATAAATAAAAAAAAAAGAAGAAGTGTATTTTAGTTATTAAATTCAAAGAAAACTTGTATTTTAGACATTTTTCATACACCTAATTGAGTTTAATGATTAAATACTATTTTTCCGTCAATTTTACTTAATAAAAATAAGAAAATAATTTAGATTGAAAATAAATTAAAAGATTAGGATTTAAAATGATAAAATTAAAATTCATAATTTATTTTATTACAAGACTTGAATCCCGAGATTTTTTTTATTATATCCCCCATTGATTTTTCTTGTAGTTTTTAGGAAAAATTACGTGTCAGTGGCATTTTTACAAAATAATTACAGATTTATGAAAATTACACTGAAATCTTATATCCCTAGTTTTAACCATTGTCACTTTCTACCGCTTTCATCTTAAACAAATACACCCTTAAAGAAAAAAATTACAATGCTCAAAAAAGATATGTGAAAAGTTATCAACAAATGAAATGTGTGATAGAAATTCAAATTTAGTGTGATTTGTAAATACACTACATTTTTTTAAAAATAATTTTTGAATTACGTTTTTGAACTTAGTAAGATTATTGTATTTAGAATGAACAAGTATGATCAATAGGCCTTTTGCTACAATTCTAATTCTTATCATCATATCTAATCAAAGTTTGTTGTTTATTTATCGAGGGATAATACATAAATAGAAAATATTTTATAAAAAAATCTATGCAGAATGAGTTGGCAAATGTGTGCCCCTTCATTTTAAAACAAAACACTCATTAAAATAATTTACAATTTTTAAAATGTACAAATCATGTTATTGTTTTCAAAGTTGAATGTGACAACTCTGGTTCAACTTTCGATATTCAAATCTTGGACCTTGATATTAAGGTGTCTTTTAATGACCATTGATGCATAGTGTGTAAGAGTTGAATTAATATTTGATAGCTTAAGATGGGAGTTGTAATTTTTTCTTATTTTTCTTTTTGATAAAGTGCAATTATTTATTTATTTATTTATTGAGATTTATGAATGAAGTTGCTAAAAGAATGACAAATGCTAACGAGTAGTCATTGTTTATAATCAGAATATAGGTGACAAGTATTTTAAAAATGGATGAATTGGTAAAATTAGTTTTAAAATTAATGAAAGGTATTATGAAATTAATGGAAAAATGTTTCATATTCTTTTATTATTGAGATATGGGAGCAAAACTATTTTAGAAATAGGTGAAAAGCTTAAAATTAATTTTGAATCAGTGAAAAATGTTTTGAAAATGAAAAGTGCCTTGTCATCTTGTTTAACTATGAAGAAAAGTAAGTATATTATTTTGAAAAAAAACTTACTCATACAAATTTTTTTCTATAGAATATTTGTTGTTAGAATAATATGACAATGATATTTTTGCAATTGAATTTTATTTAAATGGACACTTTATTTTAAAATGATAAGTCTCAATGCAACTATAGATTTTATCTGTTTATAAATTACTATTCTTATTTTAGACTTGTGTGTGTGTGTGTGTGTGTGTGTGTCCCCTTCTTTGAGAACTCTTATTTTAGACATTGGAGGTATATGAAGCATAGTACATGATGATAGTGCTGTGGTTGAATCCTAGCCAACCTATAGAAACATATTAGTCAAACAATGGTACCCCAACAAGGTATTGGTTTGAAAACAATGTTCCTTGAGGGTCAAAAGAATCACCCTCTCATGCCTTTTACTTTTCCTTTCAAAACCCATATAACTTTGACTTAATTTGATGAATATATGATCCTTGGAATATAAACACCAATCAAGACCACATTTTATGGCAACCCTTATGAATTACATAGATTTAAGAAGTATTTGTCACACATCATCTATTTGCATAGAAATAAATCATAAAATTAATCACAACTTTCCCATATGATGTGAAATTAAAAAAACATGAATCCCACCCTATATAAAAGAATTATATTTAATTTTATGATCGATTTCTTCTTCTATTTTTTTTTTTTTTTTGTCACACTAAGGCATATCCTTTTAGCCTAAACTTACATAAAGTAATGCTACGTATATGTCATCTTTATTTTCATCATCTTTGATTGAGATCATGCAGCCTTGCATTGTGACAAAGCTAGGGGTGGGCTAAGGGGCCATGGCCCCTCCTAAGTTTTTCAACATTTTTCTATTATCTTCTTTAATTGAAGAGTATATATATATAACATATGCTAATGTCATTTGTTGTTTTGTTGATTATATAGTCCAAAATTGTATGAAACGACTAAGATAAGTATCAAGTAACAACTCATATTTTTTCTTACTTTCTAAAGATAACTTACTTATTTTAGGATAAATTACACTTATCTTCCCTATGATTTCTAACAAATACAAAAACCTTCCATGTGATTTTAATAATTACAAAAATTTTCTTTACTTTTGCTAACAATATCAAGATTCTCCCAATCCATTAATTTAACACAAACGTCGTTATTTTTCTATCCAAAATGACCATATTACCCCTTTGAACTAATAAACTATTTAAATAAAAAATTTCACTCACCTCCCTTGAGGTTTTGCATATATATTATTAAAGATCCATGCATATTTTAACTTAACACTCTAATTGTTTAATATAAGACTATGATAATTAATACAATATTTATAAGACTTATTTCACACTATATAAACAACGAAATATTTATCAATTTTAATTAATGCATTTATTATTTAATTTTTTTCTTTTCTTTTTTCAAGTTGAAACAAATGGATTATTTTTTTTTCTAGGAATTTGTCCTACTTATTTATTCATATGTAAGAAAATTATTTATCCCTAAATTGTTAAGATATTATTAACAAATTTTAATTTTTATCTTTAAGTCATTAAATTTTTAGTCGATGCATATTTTAAAAAAATGCAAGTTATTCTTACTTGATTAAAAAATAAAAAAATAAATATACAAATAAAAAATTCTAATTGCCTCACAATAAATTAAAATTAGTTGATAGGGAATGAAAAATTAAGAAATCATTTGAGAATAATAAATAATTCAAACAATTTCTCATTTCTTACATCTAAAAATAAAATTAATCTTTACTTGAATGAAGAAATTATTTTAGAATACTAAAATACTCAATTAATTTATTGTATGATACTTAAAATATATTTCTATATCTTTATTTTTCTCATTTAAATTATTTTTATTAAATTAAATCTTAAAATTAATTTCTCACCTTCATTAATGGTTAAATTTTTACTTTATTTTTTAATTTCTCACCTTATTTTGTTCTATTAATATTTATAGCGAAGTGCTATTATTTAATTTTACTTCTTCCGTATATCTAATACTTATATAATTTTAGCGTCAAGATTGAGAAATCAGAATCTAATACTAATTTAAATACACAACGAAATAAAATATTTTCTAAAGAAAGCATTATAAATGTAATTTAATTACCTTTTTAAATATATATGAAATTATTATTTATTTTTCATAATTTTTTTAAAATATAAATATAATTTCTTGACCGTATTTTTTCTACAAGAAGTTTTTAAACTTTCATAAACAAAAAATAAAAATAAAAAAATTCAACCATGAGGTATTTTAATATTTAATTTAATAAAAATAGTTTAAATGAGATAAATAAAGATGGAGAAATAGATTTTAAGTATCAGACATAACAAATTAATTGAGTGTTCTATTATTCTCAAATAATTTCTCTATTCAAGTAAAGATTAATTTTAATTTTAGTTGTAAGAAATGACAAATTGTTTGAATTGTTTATTATTCTCAAATGATTTCTTGATCTTTCATTTCCCATTAACTAATTTTAATTTATTGTGAGGCGATTAAATTTTTTTTACTTCTATTTTTATTTTTATAATCATATAAGAAATATTAACCTATGTTTTTTTAAATATGCATTGACTAGAAATTTAATGACTCATAATTAAAATTTAAAAATAATATATGATTGAGAAAAGATAAAATAATAATTTTTTTTATATATGAATAAATAAGTAATGCAAATTGCTAGGAAAAAAAATAAATCTATTTATTTTAACTTAAAAAAAAATAGATAATAAATACATTACTTAAAATAATAAATTTTAGGTTATTTATGTGGTGTGAAATAAGTATTATATTAAATTATTAAGATGTTATCTAACATTAATTTTAGAGAGATTATTTATTTTTAAGTATTTTATCAAAAAAATGAATAATGTCCTAACAATTTAAATATTTTAATTAATATTGCATGCAGTTTAAGAATTTTATTAAATAATGGCAAAATATGTATGAGTTTTTAATAATATATATGCAAAACATTAGGGGAGGTGAGTGAAATTTTTCATTTGAATAGATAAAGTAATTAATGGGCAATTTTATCATTTTTGGTATGACATCCGTATGATATCAGCAAATTCTATTAAATAGCTTAATAATAGAGGAATCTTAATAATAGTTTCAAAAGTAAAAAAAGTTAATGTAATTATTAAAATTAAAAAAAAAATCACTATAATTGTTAGAAATCTTAGAGTTAAGTGTAATTTACCCTTACTTTTATTACTCGGCGGTATAAAAAAATTTTGACTTCGTTCCCTAGTGACACATGGATAAAGAGACGCATGACACTACATGAGCTTGATTGTTTGGGATTATTTTTTTAGTGCATTTTTAATCTAAAAAAGCTCCTAATATATTTGGGAAATTATTAAAAAATTTACTTGTGAGTGAAAAAGTTGATGTGATAGTTGACTTTTTATCTGATGATAAACAAATTTTTTGGCCTTTAATTTTTTTAATCGAAAAGTTGACTTATTTAGCACATCCCCAAAGCTCAGCTCTAACACTACAACCCAAAAAACTAGGGATTCAAGAAAACTGCATCAAAAAGATGGGAATTTCGGCATGAGAAGTTCCAAAGGGGACGCCGAGATCTGCTTGTGGAGATCAGCAGGAAAAAAGGCGAGCCCAGCGCCTTCCCGGCATACCTCAGAGCAGCCGGAGAGAATGAAAATGCAGAAGAGGAAAACAATCGTTTGCTACTCATGGAAGAGAACAAGAACCTAAGGAAAGAAAGAATAGAATTAGAATTGCAAATAGAACATTTCAAAGCACTACAGACACACTTGTTCGAATGCCTTTCTCACTACATGAACAATCACCAGGCTAAAGTGAGGAAGTTATGTTAGATGTGTGCGTGCGCACATATGTATTGAGGGTAAATGAGAAAAAAAAGAAAATGTTGAGCAGTGTTTGTCTCGTTGCCATGGTCGTAGATAACATGGGATTCACTATATCGAGAATTCATGTTTTGCTGTATTCAATGCATTTCCAGCTGCATAATTATGTCTCGAAATTTTCATGTTTTGAAATTTCTATTATATTGTACGGTTTGAAGTACAATAAGTACAAGAACAGAGATTTTGGATTCAGATGATCTTTGGCTGGTCATGGAATTACACCATCCAGCATTTTGATCCCAGAATCTCAAATGTTAATACTCAGTGGGTTCAAATCAAATAATGAACATTTCTTCTAAACTTTGTTGGGTCTTTGTCACAGTGAAATATGAACAACTTCAATGGAGACTGGCCTTCGAAGGGTCATTTGGTGTTATAGGTATATGTGTCCATCCCCATGTAATCTCCACGTCATCCTCCTGGGAGTTAGTTGATGCCATGTAGCAGCCTCACAAGGCAATACACGGGCCAATGACGAGCCACCACATATCCTACTAAGTCTAGGCAAGCAGAAATTATAAAAGACCACGTGGCCGTATGCTCATCTTATGATATATTGTCATTTCTCCACCATTTGTATTTGAGGCCATGAAATTATTAGATCCCTATTATTGGTTGGACACACTACCAAACTAAAATTATTAAAAAACAGGATAATTACTCCTAGGCAAGGCATCTCCAAGATCTCATCTCCATATCTCACTCCTAAGATCTCACTCCACCACGTACCTCCAAATGAGATCCACATGCGAGATCCGTCATACGATCAGTGAATCTCCAGCTTATACTTAGCTCCGCCTGCAATATGTCTCCAACTTACACTTGGCTCTGAAATAACCTAGGTCCACTCTGGATCATTGAATAACTTGTGGCTGAGGGTAGAGTTGAGGGATCGTTGAGATTACCGCTCAAGGAGACTTGACAAATCCTACATGGAAGAGGTTTTTCTGAGGCATGTGATGTGTTTGCGACTTGTAACTTGCAACTACAATGTGTACATCTTTCATGCCAGACATTTGTATCATAACACGTGATACTGTCACAAGGATACAAGAGATCTGCTGACCCCTTGATACTATTAGGATCCGTTGACTCCTCTTGATCCTTTTATGAGATTCCTCCTATATAAAGTACTCTCCCCCAAGTAACGAATCAAGCCATCAACACATCACATAACTATTTATGGCTTAGAAGACCTTCAACACATCACATAACTCTCTCTAGCTCAAAAGACCTCCACTGCCACTCTCTCTCTCTCTCTCTCTTCTAAGAGTGCCTCAACTCTCTCCTCCAGCTTCGATGATCTTGTGTCAGCTAAACACCTACCATCTTTCCAGATCTTGTTCAAGCCACCTTGGACACCATCACTCACATTACACTCCACCTGGATATAGTGATACTCACTTTGCATAACATTTCATGGAAAAACAATCTTCTCCAAGTCTCTTCGACATTCGGACTATAGCTCCCTCATTTCATACTTCACTATCCACAAGTGTCCACTTGGTCTTCTCTTCGAGACCGTCAATAAAATTTTAATATTTATTTTCTACACCAATTATAATTAATAGTTATTTTGACATAAGGATGCTATGTATAAACTACATGGATTTCACCACCTTTTTCATCTCTTACATGGATCTACACAACAAATGCCATATCTACATAAAAAAGCTATCATATCCACAAAATATGATATGCCCTGTTGTCCTTTAAATACGATGAACCCATGCACATATATCACTTGTTACGTGAATCCACATGAATTGTGAAAAAAAGATGTCAGTAATATTCATTTGGTCACATGTTATTTTTCTTTTTCTTGCCAATCAGAGACTCTTCATTTCTCTGTCCACTCTCTCTCTTCATTTTCTTCTCATGCGTGCACTCAAGGTGGGAGTGCAAATATATAGATGAAAAAAGTAATCATATGTCACCGGACCGGATAATAAACATCACATGTATTTTTCACCTCCATAAAACGAAATATACTAGTATATACATTAGTGATTACCCATTTAAAAAACACAAGCACACAAATCTAACATAGGTCCATACTTGCTACTAGCTCCATCCATAAGGTCAAAATTTCAACAACACAGCAAGCAATAATCTCAACAATATAGCTCAGAAGTACCACAAACAAGTTGCAGCAACAGATTACATCAGTTAAAAACACTCAGACACCTAAAGATGGTGACAAACATTAATGTGAGAAATATATAGTAGAGTTTTGGATCATGTATGATTGTTACTTAATATGCATTTCGGCACAGACGACTAAAAAAAACTGGAGTTTGAGTTTTGTCGCACATTACCCAATGGAATGGCAGCATAGCTATTCAGATAGGGTAGGTTTGAGCTCGCCGTTGTTGTGCATCTCCATTACAATGTCACAACCTCCTATCAACTCACCTTTGTAGTAAAGCTGTGGAAAGGTTGGCCAGTTTGAGAAGGTCTTTAGCCCCTGCCTCACTTCCTCGTTAGTCAGTATATCAAAGGACCCGAAAGTCACACCCTCATTTCTTAGGGCATCCACTACCTTGGAGCTGAAACCACATTTTGGGCCGTCTGGGGTACCCTTCATGAAAAGCATCACTGGCGAAGAATTAATCAATTTCTTCAGACGGTCCTCAAGAGTTTCCTTCTGAGAAATCCCTTTCTCGGCTAAGATCTTCTTAAGTTCCCCACTCCTTTGCATCTCCAACACGATGTCTGATCCACCAATTAGTTCACCACTTATGTAGAGTTGAGGATAGCTTGACCAATTCGAGTAAACTTTGAGACCTTGTCGAACTTCATCATCAGTAAGAATGTCAACACTCTTAAAATCCACTTTTTCTTGTTGAAGAATTTCAACTACCTTCCGGCTGAATCCGCATTGGGGTTCATCTGGTTTTCCCTTCATAAATAGCATGACTGGGCTAGAATTGATCAAACTTTCGAGTCGAGAGGTCAGTGTTGCACTCAAGCCAGTGGATTCAGAGATGCCACCCTTACCACCAACATTTTTGGTCACTTTTGCCTCGTTAGAATCATAGATCTCAACACCGTGATCTCTGAAAACTTCTTTTAGTTCACCATTATCATGCATAGCAATTACTATGTCACACCCACCGAGGAGCTCTCCCTTGCAGTAGAGCTGAGGAAATGTTGGCCAGTTGGAGAACTTCTTCAACCCTTCACGAACCTCATTGTCTGTCAGGATATCAAAGGTTCCAAATTGGACCTTCTCTTCCTTCAAAATGTCAATAACTATTTGGCTAAAACCACACTTGGGCTCTTCAGGACTGCCTTTCATGAAAAGCATGATGGCATGAGAATTAACAAGTTTCTGGAGTTGCTTTTTCAATCCATCACTAAGTCCAGATGCCAATTGGCTTTCCACCTGAGATGAGCCATTTTCTTTAGCCAAATCCTTGACTGTTTCCAGGATCATGGGTCCTGCAGCCATCCCCAGGCTGGCAGGAGCTGCAGGTTCCCCTAGGGTGATTGACCCTGCAACTTTAGCAACTTTGTTGGCCAAACTAGACGGATCTGCACCCTCTAAAGTATCAACAGCTTTACCATCCTAACAAAAGAAAAAAAGTATATTTGAAGACATGACAGGATTTATAGTAGGAAGAAAATCTTGGGGAAAAAGGAGACTGGAATTCACCTATAACAAACAAGTTCAGAATTCAAATTCAGAGTATTTATATTTATACAAGCAAATATGACGGACTTACAGCAAAGAGTTAGTAAGACAGTAAGCATCCAAAGTTTCCTAAGTTATTGGTTTTTTGAAGGGAAAGGTAAGATTTAACTTATCCATGTTGTTCCAGAAAAAAATGCAGATTTGCCAAGCAACTCATAGCTTCTCATCAACAATAGCTGATCTTTCTTTTTCCATTTTTATTTTGGTAGCTAAATTCTTTGAGCCTTTAATTACATATAGAAGTTATAAGCTTTTGATTCTACTATTAAAATTTAGGAAAAAATCACTTTGCCCCCCTCAAACTATCACACTTGTGTCATGTTACTCCCTGATCACACTTTACCCCCAAACCGTTAATAAGGTTAATCTTTTTGACAGAATATCACACTCGATGGCACACCGTGATTAATTGAGGGTATTGATTCACATTGGCATCTGGACTTAGTGATTAATTGAGAGACAAATATCCAAATACCATATAACAAAACACAACCAATTGTTTGGAAAACATTCAATAAAACACAAAATAAAACCAATTGTAGCAAACTATGAAGCACGGACACGGACACAGACACGGATACAGATACAGACACGGGACACGGCAATTTCCAAAACATGGGGACAGGGACACGGACACGGCAGGGGACACGGCGAATTTTATTTTATATATTTTTATGTGTTATGTAGATTCATATTATATTCATCCTAAATCAAAATTAACAAACACTAACATAGTAATATTAATTCAATAAATATAACCATTACATTTAAACAAATTAATAGATCATCAATTTACAAAAAAGTCATAATAAACTATAACAAGAACTAAGACGAGAAGGGGAAAACATTCAATATCCAACAATATTCTTCACAAAAGTACTAAATAAGAGAGGCAAAAAAAACAAAAGAGCCCCACTGTGTCCCATGACGTGTCCCCATATATACACGCGTGTCCCAACCGTGTCCCCTACAAAAAAATCATTAAATGAAAGGGACACGCCATCTGGCATATCCCCGTACGTGTCCCCGGCGTGTCCGCGTGTCGGACACCGCCACAACACCGATTTTGGAGTGTCCATACTTCATAGGTAGCAAATCACTTTCTCTAACTATAGCAAAATTAAACAAATCGTGTGTACAAATACTTGTGTGTTCCAACAACTGTGATATTCAATAAAATATTAACTTCGTTGACAGTTTGGGGTAAAGTGAACTATTGTCACTAGTTTAAGGGAGTAATTGTTCAAATTGGTAGTTCAGGGGATAAAGTGACGCAAGTGTGATAGTTTGAGGGAGAAAAATGAATTTTTCCTTAAAATTTAAAAGCACTGTTCTTGCTTTGGAAATCGAACATGCACATCCACCACAGGAGCAGCAGAAACCTGCATGAGAAGAGATGTTTTTATTTATTTATTTACATGTTGCTTGAGAAGAGATCTTAAGAACTATTACAATATGGTCCTTTCTTCCAACCCACTGCCCAAAGGGAAGATAGAACAACCATCCACATCTTGATATTCTTAATCCATCATACTTACTATAAAAGAAAATATAATTCTTATTCAATCACTTTTCAGAAGCTAGATAAGTATAACGATTTCCTAACCGATTTCCTTGTTCCAAATGAACTTCGCGTGAAACAAATAAAAACTTACAAAGGAAAGAAAGAAAAGAAACTGATCAGAAAAACAAAAAATTGTCCATTAAACTTACCTTGCAGAAAACAAAAAATGGCACAGCAGAAACCGAATAAGCCTCAGAGATCTCAGGCTGTTCTTCAGCTTCAACCTACAATATACAGACAAAGTAAAACGTAAAAAGAGAATAGCATCATTCAACCACAGTATAAATGATACCATATAACAAGAGAAATGTTGCAGACATGTGACTGATTCATATATATAAGAGAAGAAGAAACATTTCAAAACTACGCCAACTAAGTTTCCAAACCATAAGATATAAAGAAGACATCATGCACATAAGAAAATCATTTAACCATCCCAGAGAATCTTTCTCATTCTCCATTTTAATATTTTCTTGCCGATTGGAACATCTCAGGGAGTGATACTACCCGTTGAAGACGAGCCATCAAAAAAAAAAAAAAATGAAGATTCAAGGTCAAACAAAAACTAGGTGCCAGTTCAAAGTGAATGTTATGGTGTGTGATTAATTTTTTTTACAAAAATGGAAATAACAAGTTTAAGCACATCAAAACTAGGAAACATGGAAAGTAAACAGTAGACTAAACTAATTGGCCATTGTACACAAAATTAAACTGCTAAACTTTGAATCTGTGACATTTTCAACATAAAACCAAGCCAGTGAAGATTCTAGTCTACTAATTCATATATTTCCATATCAATAGCTACGACATCCACAGTTCTGGTGCACTGTTTAATGAAATACCAATTAAAAAAAAAAAAAAAAGAAGGTAATCACAGACTCATAGAACTACAGCAAAGAAAAAGCCGCATGATTCTAAGTGGTAAAATATAAACTTTAAGCAAACCTCCATTTCAGAAATTAAATAAAAAGAAGGGAAATTTGTTAATAGCAAACCTTTCCTTCTTTTTTATCCTCTTCTTATACTTCAAATTAATGGGCTTACTTCAAATTAATGGGCTTGTTTGGTTTGTATCTCAAGATAAATGTTTCTTATGATTCTCTCCTTGTTTTCCCTGCCCTGTTGAATGCATTGGACCACCTCAAAAACAACTTGCACTTAAGTTGTAGGTAGTGTGGCCTCAAGGGTTTAGTATTTATCTTGTGCAAGTCTTCACAGAAGACAATACAGACCTTTGTTTCATTTCAATTAAAACAGATATGCCACAAAGAATATTGCTCCTAACATTGGGCCAGACTCTCTTTAATTGCCTTCACCAATGCCAACATATTTGACACAGCCAACTAGAACCAAAAGTAGAATCAATCCATACCTCAACAACTTAGCACCCGAAGCATTAACCTTTGCAATAACTAATTGACGGGACTACTTCTTGCTAAGCTTTAAATGAATAACAATTTAAAATCTTCATGTCTCAAATACATTCAAACAAGATTGTTTTTTTCTATAAGCCAATAACATCAAAGGTCCTTCAACACAATAAATAACTTCAGCATTAGATTTCTCAATCTTTAGGCAACTCTCCTTTGCACATATGTTACATTAATCTTGCCAGCGTTAGGCAATGTAACCAGTGCATTAGACCTTCCAGTTGTCTCCATAAACTACTTAGAAAGAATTCTTACAATTGGACAAATTTTTATGTACACAACAATTTCCTTCTCATATTTAAATATATTCCACTTTGTATGTCTAATGCTGATAAAAATTGGCTTTTATCCAAGAACTTCATCAATGCTATAAAAACAACAATCATGATATAACTCGAAATAGTTGTACTAAAATTTGCCCATGTTGTGAGTCTTGTAAACTAGAGGTACCCTTACTTAAATGAAGATAACCTAAAAAGCATGGACACACGAACATGCAATTTTTGAGAACATATGCAAAATATATAATTTTATAGATTTATTACATGTTATAATTTTAAATATTTAATATTTATTTTATGTCAAAAAATTAATTTTATCAAAATTTTTAACCTTAAGTATGCTATTTTAGTATAAAAAATAAAAATAAAAATAAATCAAAAAAACTAAAAACTTCAATTTTTTTCAAAAAATGGTCCTTAGAGTGTCAGCAGCTTGTTCGACTCAATCCGGCATGTCCGACAAGTGTTTGGAGTGTGTTCATGTCCGACAAGTGTTGGACACCTGTACGTGACCTCCGGAGAGGTGTCCGTGCTTCATAGAAGATAACATTAGTGCCATCAAACACAAAAATTGGCAGTGATCATCAGGGTAGGTTTGAATTGTTGTTCTTCATCCTTAACTAAATCATAGGAGGTAAAAATTTGTGCATGTGACTAGTAATTCGGGAAAGTTGGTGAATTACCAATCACCAGTTAGTATTAACTTCTTTATAAAGAATTTATTTTTGCCAAGTCAAGTTTTGAAAAAATGCCAAGAACTTTCAAAGAAACATAAATAAATAAATAAATAAATAAATAAAAATGGGTACAAAAAAGCCCCACAGTAGAAATATATATCGAAAGAATGGCATTCCTTCACTTACGTGGAAAATAAGGGAAAACCCTAATCCTCAAATAATTTCCATGGGAAAACTATTTAATGGTTTCACTAAATCCCATCTGTTTTTATAGTCATCGCTGTGATAACTAAGCCCTTAACGCTCCGTTTGTTTAGCTGAAAAACATTTTTTGAAAAATACTTTATAACTTTTAGCATTTGGTACAATCGAAAACGAAGTCTACAAAAAATATTTTTTATGGTCAACTGAAAACAACACTAACATTTTTAAATGACGAAAAATATTTTCTGGACTAAAATACCAATGCCCCCAAACTACCACCACCACTATCACCTCTACCACCACACTGCCATCACCGCAGCCACCGCAACCGCCTCCAACTTCACCCCACTACCACCACCAAAACATATTCTCGAGAAAAAAAAACCGTAAAAAATGTTTTTCGTCCAAACAAACATAGCGTAATTTGCAAAGCAAAAACCAAAAACAACCTACTTTGGGAGAAAATGTTAAAACAGCTGGTTAAACCCTGGTTAATCAGAATGATCACTAGTAAACTACATCTGATTATTGCAGTAATCGATTAAATTCGCTATACTACTCGAAAAACAAACGGAATCAACAAATTACACAGTTAAATTAATAGAAAAAAAAAATCAATAGGGTTTTATGAAGCGCATAGAAGAAAAAGCTCAATCAATCACAACTCTTGTAGATACACAACATGTATCATATCACAGAAATCAATCATTATATGTATAGATATAGTGAGAGGGAGAGAAAGAGAGAGAGAGAGGGCACAGTACACGGAGGAAGTGGGAGAGAGGGAAATCGGTGGAGAGATGAGAGAAGACTTGGTCCATCTGCTTGGAAGCATCGCACCAAGAGGCCCAGAAGTGAAGGATAACAGGTGAGCCATCGCTGATCACGCTATCAAGCTCCTTCTTTGACTGTACATCTTTCACAGACCCACCCATGATTCTCTATCTCTCTCTCTCTCTTCCTCAATTCAATTCAAGCAAAGAAAATCAGAGAAAGCTCGAAATGGGAAAGATAACGAGTTGCGTAGACAGAGATGGCGGTGTTTGTGACGGAGGAGAGAGGAGCGACGGGGCGTGTTTGGAATCTTTGGAAATTGGATTGACGAGTTGCTTCCCTAAAAGCTCTCGGAAAAGCCTTGTCAAAAGCCCATAATTCATGGGCCAAAATAGCCCATCGGGCTTTATCCTGGCCCTCAAATATATGACTTGGGTATAGGTCAAAGGTGACAAGTCGGTGAGCCCATAAGAAGCCCGATGGGCTTTTTGGAGCCCGGAAAGTCTGTGATTCCGTTTAGTTTAGCTTTTGAAAAGATTGTTTAGTTTTAAGTTTTGAGTTGTATTTTAAAAGATAAGTTGTTAAAAGAGTTTTAAAATTAAAAATTTGTTTGGTTATGAATTTTAAAAATAATTTTGGAATGATTTATAACTTTTTTTTTTTTTTTGGTAGTTGAATAGATTGGTGTGAGAAAATTTAATTAATTAATGTGTCGAATGTGAGAAAATGAGAGATAAGAGAGAAAAAGTGATTGATTAATTTATTAATAATAAAAAAAAAGAGAGAAGAGAGAGAAAAAAAATTAAAAAGAATTTTGAAAATTTGTTAGCCAAACATGTTTTTGATTTTTTGATCCAGATGTTAATTTAAAAACTAAATTAAACGTTGCCTGTATTTTTTTTTTCTTATTTTCTTCTCTCTCTATTTTTTTTTTTAAAGTCTTGTTTGGGAATTGATTTTTTTTAGTGATCGTGACTTTTCTTCATTGTATCAAAAATTATAAATTAATAAGATGTTTTGACTTTTTTTAGTGCCAAAAAACTAAGTTGCCAAACCAACATTTGCATTTTTAGTACAAAAATGATAGAGACCACTTTTTTTCTTAACTCCCACAACCCCTTACAGACACATGTTAGTGAGTGATAGGAGGCAAAAAAAACAAAAAAACAAAAAACAAAAAACAAAAAGTAAAAAGTTGGCCAATCCCAATACATTGGGGATGGTGGAAGTCAAGAAAAAATGGGGTCTCAACCTTTTTCCTTTTTAGTAAGACAACAAATTAAAAAAATGAGTAGCACATCAACTATGAAATTTAATAATTGTATTTTCACGAAATTAAAGATCTATAAAATTTAGGAAAAATTATCCAAAAATCCCATAACAGGATCAATGGTACCATTTAGTCCCACCGATTTTCATGTGCATTAGCAGATCCTATTAGTGGTAATAGAGTAACCGGTTAGTTCTATTTTGATTTGAATTTGACTTTTTGTTGACAGTTGTGCCCTTTACGTTACTAGGTCACACAATTTCAGGGATCACGTCCGCAAAACACGTCGTTATGTGATTGTGTTTGGAGGGAAATATCGTCGAAGATTTGATTACCATAGTCGGCACACAATGGGGTTGATATAGGGGTGTTTGTATTGTTGTTTCAAAATCGCAGACAAAGTTTCTTGTAAGGGGTGCAATCAGTTTTGCCGTTGCCGGTGGTGTAATCAATTTTGCCGTTGCCGGTTGTCGTCAGATATACTGTCAACGGCGTAGTGCCAATGATTTGTTTTCATTAGTTTCCATTTTAGCATTTCGTGCTTCATTATACTATTGGGGTGGGGAGGAGTTGGGGGGGTTTGACATGAAATTGTGTATGACGCACAAACGTTTGTATTACAGATTTATTGTTTCGTGTCCAACATTCTACTTATGTGGGTACGTTCTGCTACAGGGATGGATGCCATTATCATGTTATTGTGCTGTTATCGGATAACAAATGTTGCATATAGCCTGTTAGCACCGTATATGTTCGAAGATCTTGTCAATTTCCTGTGCGACAAATTTGTTGGACTAACACCGGCCAATGTTTGTTTGTTCTTCAAGATCCCGGGTGAGAGGGTAATTTATATAGTTAAATTGGGCCGAGCTAGGCAATGGGCCGTTAATGGGCCAGAGTAAGAAAAAGCAGAGTAAAAGGGGCCTTGAAGTTAGTCCGGTCCTTAAGTACCTATTGTTATCTCGGTCCAGGAGAGTGCTGTGGTTAGTTCGGTCGCCCGGTTGGCATACTCAGGAGGATAGTCTGGTTACGTCTTAGCTAGCTCGGTCGGACCTAGCTAATGGTTAGCATGGTCCAAGCAACACTATGGTCAACATGGTTTGAGCAGGAGGAACCGAAGTAAGTGTCATACAAGGAAGAACCGAACTAAGTGTAGTTTGGTCTATTCTACGGCTTGGCATAGTCATGCTTACTTCGGTCATATTGGAATTCGGCTATGGCAAAACCATCTCACTTGGTTTAAGCAGTGAGGGGGGTGTTGAAGGATAAGCATTATCTTTCAGAAGTATGAATCCTAGGAGAACTCTACATGGAGGAGTAAGAGTCCTACTAGGATTGTGCCACGCGGAACCTACAAAAGCTCACAAACATCACCTATGGAGAGGTAACGCAACTTTGATTCCCGAATACGCAGAGCTTTTGACTATTTGTCTAAGTTTGCTGACTTAAGCATCGGAGAGGTTTCCGGCACACACCCGCCGGCTAGCTCACGTTTGTATTTTCAGGTAGTCGAGTGACGTTGTACGGAGGAGCGCACAACAGGATTATACGAGAAGGTTTATTTCTTTCCCGTACACCGGGGTACGACAATTTCTCATTACAGAACGATGTAGACATGCAGAATATGGTTCAGCTTGCACACTCGTTCCGTTTGTAACTAATTGATATTGTAATTGAAGTACGCAGTGGTAAAAGTATAGTAGCCAACGATGATGGCAGGTGTGATAGTCCACGTTTCCAAACCCGTGGCTTCAAACCGGGGTTTGGTATTACGTCTATGGAATATGATGTCAACTTGTTGCCCAACTATTGTCCACACGCGGAAAAGACTTTCATATCAGCACCATGGGCTAACGGTATTACTCATGTGGGATAGAGTTTTGACGGGGTGCGTAGGATTTTCGGACAGTTCTTCATTGTATCAAAATTATAAATTAATAAGATGTTTTGACTTTTTTTTAGTGCCAAAAACTAAGTTGCCAAACCAACATATGCATTTTTAGTAAGACAACAAATTAAAAAAATGAGTAGCACATCAACTATGAAATTTAATAATTGTATTTTCACGAAATTAAAGATACATAAAATTTAAAAGCATAATAGATGTATTAGTGTAATTTTGTATTTCAATAAATAATGAAATTATCATATTTAATTTACTAAAAAATAATAATAAAATATATTATAAATGAAATTATCATTTACCATGATAAGAGAAATGATCATTCTATAGGGAATCGTAAAGAAATGACCATTCATTTTATCTGGTTCCAATGAAATAGAGTATTAGGCCATGTTTGTTTACTGGTTTGAAAAAGGGGATTGAATTACTAATTTGTAGGCTTAATCAAAAGCATATTTGGTTGAAACAAAATTATGAAATTAAAAAAGTCCCAAAGGCCCATAAGGAATGGATTATCAAAAGCATATTTGGTTGGAAATTTGTTAACCAAATATGTTTTTCATTTTTTGAGCCAAATGTTAATCTAAAAATTAAACCAAACATTAGTTCTATTTTTTCTTTCTAACCTTTTTTTCTCGCTCTATTTTTTTTAGGTCTTGTTTGAAAATTGACCTTTTTAGTGAGCTTTTTAATTTTTTGACAAAACATGAGGTGAAAAAAAGTTAAAATGTGTTTAAGAATGACTTTTCTTCCTTATATCAAAAATTGTAAATTAATAAGATGTTTTAACTTTTTTTTAATGCCAAAAAGCTAAGTTGCCAAACAAAATATCAATCAGTGTGTTTGGTTTGAGTTTTTTAAATTAAGTTTTTTGAAAATTAAATTTTTTCGTTTTCATATTTTTTTGTTTTTAGTGAATATTTTTTAAATTTTAAATATTTTTTTTTTACTTTTTAGATGCACCTTACTTAGATGTATCTAAAAAGTAAAAAATTCGTTAAAAAATATTTTAAAAAATTAATAAATACATAAAAATACAAAAATGGTACTGAATTCTAATTTTTTTTTTTTTTTTTTTTTTGTATTTTGGGTATTTAGTGAATTTTTAAAAAGTTTTCTTCACAAATATTTTACTTTTTAAATACATCTAAGTTAGGTATGTCTAAAATTTTTAAAAATTGCTTAAAATATTAAAAAAAATCAGTAAAAACGAAAAACATGAAAAATAAGAAAGTAGAATTTTCTGAAAAATATTTTTTGAAAAGTGAAACCAAGCATAGTGAATCTTTTTTTTTTTTTTTGTTTACAAATGTATTTTAGTAAGACAACAAGATTTAAAAAAATGAGTAGCACATCAACTATAAAATTAAAATAATTGTATTTTCACGATATTAAGGTGCCGTTTGGTAACACTTACGTTTTCAGTTTTCTATTTATATTTACAAAAATTTTAAAAACTCAAATAAAAACTTGTTTGGTAAAATTTTTGATTTATAAATCAGTGGTCTTAGTTTATAAATTTGGCCAAAAAATGAAAACACAAAAAATGTGTTTTCGTTTTGAGTTTTGAGTTTTTTTTTTTTTACCACCTAACACTAGCCACCACTCGCCACCATTTTCCACCACCGTCTTCCGCCAACACCACCGACCACCCACCACCCAACCCCCACCCCCCACCACCACTCACTACCCACCCGCCACCACCACCCGCCAGCCACCACCCACCTGCCACCCATTCGCCACCATCACCCACCTGCCATCCACCCGCTACCACCCACCACCCGCCACTACCATTCACTGCTCGCCACCTACTTGCCACCACCACCATCCACCACCAGCCATCCACCACCACCAGCCACCTGCCACCCACCCGCCACCACTACCACCACCCACCACCACTACCACCACCACCACCATCACCCACCATCCACCTGCCACCACCACCCACCACCACCACCACTACCCACTCGCTACCACATACCACCCGCCACCGTCACCCACCCACTTACCACCACCACCACCTGCCATCCGCCACCCATCTGCCACCACCACCCGCCATCCGCCACCCACTTGCCACCACCCGCCACCACCACCACCACCACCCACTCGCTACCACCCACCACCCGCCACCATTACCCACCCACCCACCACCACTAACTCGCTCGCTACCACCCGTCACCGTCACCCACTCACCCACCACCACCACCACCACCACCCGTCACCACCCACCACCATCCGCCATCTGCCACCCACCTGCCACCACCACCCACTCGCTACCACCCACTACCCGCCACCGTCACCCACCCACCCACCCACCACCACCAACTCGCTCGCTACCACCCACCACCTGCCACCGTCGCCCACCCATCCCCCACCACCACCCGCCATCTACCCGCTACCACCCGCCATCCGCCACCCACTTGCCACCACCACCCGCCGCCACCACCACCACCACCACCACCCATTAGTTACCACCCACCACCAGCCACCGTCACCCACCACCACCACCCACCACCACCACCACCCACCCGCCACCACCCACCACCACCACCACCCATTAGTTACCACCCACCACCAGCCACCGTCACCCACCACCACCACTCACCACCACCACCACCACCACCCACCCGCCACCACCCACCACCCACCGTCACCACTTTCCACCACCGTTTTCCGCCGCCATTTGCCACCACTTGTCATTTCTCACTATTTTTTATATTTTTAAATTTTTAAAAACATTTTGTCAATTACCAAACGCTTTTGTAGTTTATGTTTTTCTAAAAATAAACAAAAACCAGTTTATAAATTTTTTGTAAATATAAACTGAAAACGTAAATGTTATCAAACACACCCTAAAGATACATAAAATTTATAGCATAATAGATGTATTAGTGTATTTTTGTATTAATTTCAATAAATAATGAAATTATCATATTTAATTTACTAAAAAATAAATAAAAAAACACATTGTAATTGAAAGGAAAAATTAGTTTAGGGTCCCTCTCACATGTTTAGTAATGGAAGAAATTCACAATATTATTTTATAATATCTAAAGTCCCTTAACTCCCACACTCATATATCACAGAGAAATTTGACTCTTTCAAATCAAACCTCATTTTTTTTCTCTCTCTCTCTCACTTTAAACTCCTCTCTCTCCGATCACTACACGACCTCCTCCCTAGCCTTCTCTCGCTATGCCCAAGACCTCACTGTCAAGCGCCTCGCAAAGTCTGGCTGTTTGGCTGACATCGAAACCCTCATCGAATCCCCAAAAAATAACCCCAAAATCACCCAAAAACCTTACCTTTCTAGCCTCATTCGATCCTATGGCGTCGCCGAAATATTCGATCACGCCCTCAAAACCTTCAATCAAATGGACAATTTCGAAACCCCCAGATCGACGATCTCATTCAACGCTCTTATCTGAAAGATCGAGACCAGAGCTTCTTCGCTGATACCGTTATGTGGGTTTAAAAACCCTTTGAGGAAAATGTTTGTAAGAGGAGCTAATTTGAGCCTACTAAATTAATTAGGCCTAATAGTCCAAGGTTGGTGGGCCTGAATTTATCGCAAGTCCAAGATTGGTGGGTTCGAATTTATCACCATCAAACGGGCTGAATCGCTCTAAGCTTTAAAAAGATTCGGATCCACAAACTTAGAGACTTACTCGGGCTCGGACTCGAAAGGGTTCGGATCCACGGATCTAGAAATCCAAAGCACTTGGCTTCGAATGGATTCAGACGCAATCTAGAAGTCGCTCCATTAATGAGTTCCAGAACACTTGCGGACTCGGAGCTTTCCGGGATCTACGTACCAGAACCATGGGCGTAATGGAGTCCGAACAAAGGACCCGATCCCGAGGACGGTGAGTGGAGATAAATTCACTCTTCGGTTAAACTAGCCTATACTCGGGTTGAGGTGGCACGGTCTAGGGGGTCCCTGAGACTCGGCAATATTTGCGGCAGGGCGTTCTCTTGAACTACTCCTAACCCTTCTGCGGTAGGATGTCCTCTGGGACTACCCCTGACCCTTTGGGATGATTGGGGATCATTGGTTAGATGTGGCTAAAAAGAAGGGTTTGCTGAGAGGTTGATCTTCTCTTTGATGTTTTCCTCATCCTCAAAGAGGTCACCTCCTTGGACAAGGTGATTAGAGAGAATATTTCCCATGTACCTTGCACATGAGCTCCATCCTACATCATGAGGTACCTATAAATAACACCCACTCATAGCTTTACAAGGGATGAATTTTTGAAGAGACAACTCTTGGGAAAGAACTAATTTCCCTTCTCCATTATCAACCTTGAGAGTGAAAGTGGGAGATCCATGGGAGAGCCTTGCCATTATTCTCTCTCTTAACTATTTTGTCTTTTTCTTCACCAAATCTCTTATCTCCATCATCTCTTTACTTTTATGTTCTTAGTTGTGATTATTAAAGAATCTAAGCCTCTCATAATTTTCTAGAGAATTCGAATTTTTCTTCAAAGATCTTCGAAGATCTTTGAATTTTTCAACAACTTTCTTGAATCCCCTCATACATTTGGTGACTCCACTGGAGAGGCGGATTGGTTAATGGTCTCAACAAGATCCGGAATCTACACAACTTTGGTGAAGACGGCGGGTGAAGAAGAAGTTCATCAACAAGGCTCTTTCAATGGTGGTGATGAAAGGACTCAAGTTCAAGACTCACCTCTCATCCTTGAAGCCATTCAGGAACTTCAACACACTCAACAAGAGATTCTCATGACCCTTCAAAATCTTACCCACACCATGTTGGTGATGGGTTTGAATTTCGCACCACCAGCAACAAATGGAGGTCAAATCAGCGCCAACAAGCATCAACAATTTCATGGTAATGTTGGAAATAGTCAAAACCATCAAGATTCACTCCAAATTCTCCCTGAAGTTGTACAAAATGGCGTGCAAAATCAAGTACTAGGAGAAACAAGTCATGACCAACCTGCGGCCCATGGAGCACAAAATCACGCACCTGGAGGATCGAGCCATGGTCCAGCGGTGGTTGGAGGAGTTTCCAGCACGATGAATGGTGTTCTAGCGGTTGTGGAAGTTCAAGGAAGGCGTACAGAAATTCCTCTACAAAATGGTGTTCCATCCATGCCTAATTTTGTTCCACCGATTGTAAATTCTACTCATGTACTGAGTGGGTCTCCTTTGGCTCCGATGCCGAGTTTGCAAGCCCAACCCGATATAGCCGTGGCATACAATAGACTTTATGGGACCCAATGTAACGTCCCATCACCAAATGGCGTGTCCATAGGTGCCGATGGCTAATATCATCATGTGTCTTCACCGATAGTGAATTCTCAACACCCAAATGACCAAGTTGCTCCAAGCTCAGTCTTCGAGTCTACAAGTCAGGTTCCGGGAATACCACCATCAAGTTCTCTCCCTCAACAATTTCTCACTTTTGTCGATGTGTAAGCCATGTTCGATCTTGAACGGGGTAGGAGGACTTTATTCTTTTTGCCTAATCCGGATGTCAAACCACCATACCCTATCGAGATGTTGAGTTATCCATACCCAGAAGGGTACATGGTGCCGAAGTTCATCAAATTCAATGGTAAGCAAGGAAATGCTCGAGAACATGTCGTTCGGTTCATTGAGACTTTGGGGATTCATGGTACAAATCATGTCCTCCGACTAAGAGAATTCTCCAAGTCCCTCACCGACCGAGCATATAGTTGGTACGTTAACTGGACCCTAAACTCTATTCGAAGTTAGGAGGAAATGGTCAACAAATTCCATGCCAAATTCTTTCAAGTGGCCGAGAAAGTGACCACACTTACCCTGTGTAAGGAAAATCAACGGGAGGGTGAAGACATTCTCGAATATGTGAAAAGGTTCCAGGACAAAGCCATGGACCGTACGAGGTTGTAAAGGAAAGCTACTTGGTCCAAATCTGTGTTGAAGGGGCATTGAACGGGTACAAGATGCTTCTTGTTAATCACAAGCTGCCCATCTTCTCAGCACTAATTGAAGCATCTCGGAACATCAACGTACCTCAATCTCAGGAGATCGGGTTCGAGACTAGTTATAAAACCAGCTTCAAGTCATCCCAAGGACCTTCTGTCACTACGGCTTCTGCGTTTTCTACACGAAATTCGCAGGGGGAGGAATTCAGAGGTCAGAAGAAGAAAAACTGTGAAGATGACACTCTTTTTCCGTGTAGTGTTGAAGAGGTGAAGGCCTTAGTTAAAGAATGGGTAGCAAACGGAAAACTGAAGTTGCCTCTTATCGAAAAGCTTTTGTCGAAGAAGGACCGCGAGGGTCCTAATTATTGTGTTTTCCACCGATCACTAGGACATCCTACAGAACAGTGCTGAACACTTAAGAAGATCTTTAGAAAGAAAGTCGAAGCCGATGAGCTAGAGTTCAAAGAATAAGGGCCCCAGGATATCTCAGAAGACGTGGCTATGATGGTGTATGACGGCCACAGCCCGAGTAGCTGGTGAAAGCTTTCTAAATGACTTTGCAACTCTAGAGGCAAATGTCAACATTCCGTAGAAGAAGTCTATCTATGACATTTACAATTTATATTTACTGCATTATCCAAGAAGTTCTATCTTTCTTATGTTATGAAGAAATTTATTTCCTCCATATTATGTATCTCCATTAGAAGTTATTTTCTTCACATTGTATATCTTCATTGTGTTATGTTACTTGAAACAGTTTTCAATTTTTGTTGCCCCTCGAAGAAGAAAGAGGAATAGTAGACTCGGGTACCAACCTGAAGGGACTTTTCTTGACGCAGTAGAAGTGTACTCCCATTCAGAGAGAGACAACCTTTGCTTCCATTAGTTGTCAAAATAGTGTGTGCTCCCACTCGGACCTCCAAAGAGCAACCATTGCTTTCTTTAATGCAAGCTTCGAGGGTCTTTTTTGCTAAAGTAGAGTGTTGCACCCACTCGGACCTCCGAAGAACAGCCATTGCTTCTATCAATGCAAGCTTTGAGGGTCTTTCTTGCTGAAGTAGAGTGTGTGCTCCCACTCGGACTTCCGAAGAATAGCCCTTACTTCCGTCAATGCAAGCTTCGAGGGTCTTTCTTGTTGAAGCAGAGTGCGTGTTCCCACTCGGACTTCCAAAGAATAGCCCTTGCTTCCATCAATGCGAGCTTCGAAGATCTTTCTTGCTGAAGTAGAGTGTGTGCTCCCACTCAGACTTTCGAAGAACAGATCTCGCTTCCATCAGTGCGAGCTTCAAGGGATAGCATTTGCTTCCTTTGATTACCGAAGAAATGAGTGTACATTCACTTGGATTTCCGAGGAACAGCTTTGTCTCTGCTCGGATTTCTAGGGAACAATCTTTACTTCCGTTAGTACAAGCTTGATAGATTCGGTTGCCAGCCAAAAGGGATCTTTTTTGCGGTTACCAGCCAAAAGGGATCTTTTTTGCCAAAGAAAAGAGTGTGTTTCTACCCGGACTTCCGAGGGATAGCCTTTGTTTCCATTTGGACTTCCAAGGAACAAACCTCGTTTCTATTAGTGCGAGCTTCAAGGATCTCTCTTGTTAAAGTAGAGTGTGTGCTCCCACTCAGACTTTCGAAGAGCAAATCTCGTTTCCATCAGTGCGAGCTTCGAGGATCTTTCTTGTTGAAGTAGAGTGTGTGCTCCCACTCAAACTTTCGAAAAACAGACGTCGCTTTCATCAGTGTGAGCCTCAAGGATCTTTCTTGCTGAAGTAGAGTGTGTTCTCCCACTCAGACTTTCGAAGAACAGCCCTCGAGACTTGGTGGCCTATCATAAGGGATCTTCTTGCCAAAGTAGGGTGTGTGCTACTATTCAAACTCCTGAGGGACAGCCTTGCTTCCATTTGGACTTCCGAGGGATAACTCTTGCTCTCATTAGTGCGGGTCCGAAGAACAGCCCTTGTTTTCATCAAAACGAGCTCCGAGGATCTTTCTTTTCAAAGTAGAGTGGATTCCTACTCGAACTCCCGATGGATAGCCTTTGCTTCCATTAACTGCCAAAGTAGAAGTGCGCATCCACTCGGACTTCTGAGGGATAGCCTTGTTTCGGCTCGGACTTCTGAGGGAAAGCCTTGTTTCCGCTCAGACTTATGAGGGATAGCCTTGCTTTTGCTTGGACTTCCGAGAGATAATCTTTACTTCTGTTGGTGCAAGCTTGATAGACTCGGTTGCCTTCCAGAGGGATCTTTCTTGCCAAAGTAGGGTGTATGCTACTCTCGGACTCCTGAGGGATAGTTTTGCTCTCGTTCAGACTTCCGAAGGACAGCCCTTGCTCTCATTAGTGTGGGTTTTGAGGACCCCAAGGTCATGGATTTCACACAAAAATTTATTTTCCTGAAATAGTAAAACCGACAAACTAGACAAACAATATCGAGTTCAGATTATGATTCAAATATTACCGAAATAGAGGCGACATCAACAATAGTAATGATCTACTTAAGCTGCAACAATTTTATTCCTCTGAGCAAGTTCATGAAAATGCAACAATCAAGGTTTTATCTCTCTAGGCCGGTTCCTCTCAAGTCGACGTAAAGCTACAACGGTCACACAAAATTTTGGCATCAGCTATGTATTTCCTAAGCATCCACAAGATCAACAAAACGACAATCAATCATTCATTCAACAATAAGATTTATATACAATATGAGGAGCTCATTTTCTCATATTTATCAACACAAGGTCAAGCTCCAAAACATGAATTTCAAGACTACATTTATCATGCAAATCAAGATTCAATAGAGGCAATAGCTATTTCAGGACAAAATTGCAGCATCAAAGTTCTATTCAAGTCAGGATCATCAATAGAAGCTCAAATCTCATGCAAAAGTTTCAAAATATATATTCTTAAAACGAGTCATAGATACTAAACCAAGATTTAACAGAGCACTGTTTATCTTAAATCAGAATTACGAGTTTTCGAATAACCTGAATCCCAATGAAGTTCAAAAATGGGCTTTGAATAAAAGCTTGTCTACAGATCCGGAGCAATGAAAGGTTGAATCGACACAAATAAAAATCAGCAAGAGGGAGTTGGGTGAAAAGCAGCACCAATGAGCATTGGTGTGGTCTGAGGTCGGCGTGGATGTCCCATGACCGAGTTGAAATCGGAAAAATAATGCAAACCAGGAGACGCACGAAGGTGCAAGCCGAACCGCAACACAACAGCGGCTAGAGCAGGTCAACAGCGCAGTGTACTGACTGCTGTGAGCGAGTGCGCGCCGCCGAGTTATCACACTGTCAACAAGCTCAATGGTGACTACACACATCGCGTTGAGTGGGGCGACATGTGTGGTTAGCCTTGGACAGCAGAGAGAGGCCAGCGATAGGTTGGTTTGGTAACAACGACGGCGCCAGTGCTTGGAGTTACAGCAGGTGTTGGCGTGAACCGGTGGTAGCCGAAGCTGTCACGAAACCAATGTTAGTAGAAGCTGTGAGCAAGGTGGCGTGAGTCTTCGGTAACGCCGACAGAGTCGGCGCCTAGAGTTGCAGCAATGGGCTGCGAGCAAGCAGCTGCGGAGTTTCATTGGAGAAGAAGGAAGCTGGGTTGGCCTTTGTAGAAAGGGAGAGCGCTGAAATAGTTGTGGGCAAGAAAAACAAGGCAAAGATTAGGGTTTTGTCTTTATGCAAAAAATAAAATAAAATAAATGGGTGTGATTCTATGGTACCTCAGTATTTTGATGGCATATAGGCCCGGTTTGTTTTGGGGTTAAATAGATAGGAGGGGATTAAGATAGAGGTGGGGTTATTTAGTGTTGTGTTTGTTTGTAGAGTTGGGGAGTGGATTAGGATGGAGAAGATGATATAGATGGAGGTTGGAAGGGAGATTGAGATGGAGGAGGTGAAGATGGTATTAGAAAAATAGTGAGGGGATTAGAAATTTTTTTATATTTTATATATTGGGAATTTTTTTTTAAATATTAATGTTTAATTTTTTATATTTTTTTATTTGTTTTATTATTTTATATAAAAATAATTTAACAATTCTTACACTAACAACTATCATCAAAACAAATATAATTTTACTTAGGGTTGTGCTAGAGAGCCCTAATTTTTGGCCCCCTAATCCCCCTAATTTTCATACCAAGGCAAAAAAAAAAAAAAAAAAAAAGAGTTGCCCAAAACAACGTCGTTTTGGCATTAGGGGGATTAAGGAGAGTTTTTTTAGAGGGACAAATCATTTTCCTTTTACTTAATCTCCTGACTAACAATTCAATCACTATAAATTTCTTTCATTTTACATCTGAAAACAAACGGAGCCATATATAGAAGGGCCCAAGTAGTTTACGAGTTTCCAATTTGAAGAAAGAAGAACGGTGGATTTCCACTTTTAGAGAGAGAAGAGGTGGGTTTCATGGTTTGCATATATATTTATAAAAGCAGCCGTCGTGGTGGTACAGTGTTTTTATAAAGGAAAGTTTGAAATATGGGTCATTATAGTTTTCTCGGTTTACCAAAAAAAAAAAAGAAAGAAGTTTGGTAAAAAAAAGTTTGTTTTGGATCAAAAAGTTTGGTTACGGTGGTCCCTCACATATTCCACAAAATATATATATTTATATATATATAAAAAGGGCCATGCATTTTATGGATTTTCAATTTCAAAAAAGGAGAAACAGTGGTTTTCACTTTTCTAGAGAGAGAAATCGAGGATGGGTATGCCGTAAGATCTGGTTGTTTTCAATGGAAAACTTATTTTTGGGTTTTGAAATTTCCGAAAAAGAATGCCCAAAAAGCAATATGTTTATATATTGTAAAAATATAAAAAAAAAAAAAAATTTCAATTTTAGATTTTCTTTGAAAAAAAAAAAAAAATCAAAGGTGCAAAAATATGTTTGCCAAACATGGCATAAAAACAAAAAAAGATTATTTATTATCTTTATTAATTGTCAATATTATTCATAAGTTGTGGTGAGTCATCAATATTATCCAAAAGCTACATGAGGACAAAATATTCCCGAGGGCGTGAGGTGCAGCATGGCAGCAGAAATGGTAATAGGCATGTTTGAGAAATTCGAAATTTCTCATACACGCAAGGGTTTTTGTAAGAGGAGCTAATTTGAGCCTACTAAATTAATTAGGCCTAATAGTCCAAGGTTGGTGGGTCCGAATTTATCGCAAGTCCAAGATTGGTGGGTTCGGATTTATCGTCATTAAACGGGCTGAATCACTCTAAGTCTCAAAAAGGTTCAGATCCACGAACTTAGAGACTTACTTGGGCTCGGACTCGAAAGGGTTCGGATCGACGAATCTAGAGATCAGAACTACTTGGTTTTGAACGGATTTAGACGCAATCTAAAAGCCGTTCCATTAATGAGTCCCAGAACACTTGCGGACTCGAAGCTTTTCGGGATCTACGTACCAGAACCATAGGCGTAATGGAGTCTGAACAAAGGACCCGATCCTGAGGACGGTGAGTGGAGATAAATTCACTCTTCGGTTAAACTAGCTTATACCCGGGTCGAGGTGGCACGATCTAGGGGGTCCCTGCGACTCGGCAATATTTGCGGTAGGGTGTTCTCTTAAACTACCCCTGACCCTTCCGCGGCAGGATGTCCTCTGGGACTACCCCTGATCCTTTGGGATGATTGGAGATCATTGGTTAGGCGTGGCTAAGAAGAAGGGTTTGCCGAGAGGTTGATCTCCTCTTCAGGGTTTTCCTCATCCACAGAGAGGTCACCTCTTCGGACAAGGTGGTTAGAGAGAATATTCCCCATGTGCCTTGCACATAGGCTCCATCCTACATCATGAGGTGCCTATAAATAGCACCTACCCATAGCTTTACAAGGGATAGATTTTTAGAGAGACAACTCTTGGGAAATAACTAATTTCCCTTCTCCATTATCAACATTGAGAGTGAAAGTGGGAGATCCATGGGAGAGCCTTGCCATTATTCTCTCTCTTAACTATTTTGCCTTCTTCTTCACCCAATCTCTTATCTCCATCATCTCTTTGTTTTTATGTTCTTAGTTGTGACTATTGAAGAATCTAAGCCTCTCATAATTTTCTAGAGAATTCGAATTTTTCTTCAAAGATCTTCGAATTTTCTAACAACTTTCTTGAACCCCCTCATACAATGTTCAACATAGATGTCAAGGTCAACACAGATGTGAGTTTGAAGAAAACCCTTTGCTGGTATGTGAGTTTGGTGAAGATGTCAAGGTCAACACAGTTTGCTGGTACGTGAGTCTCGAAAGAATTTCTTTTCCATTATCTCTTTATTATATTCTATTTTAATTTTGAAAATTGAAACTTTTCTTCAATGTAGCTATTTATGGAGTCCCTTTTGTGCGTTTTAATCTATTGAAATGTAGATTGACTTGTAGACATCAACAATTTTTCTGATTCAAATCAGAAAAAATTCAAATTTCTCTGAATTCAAACTAGAAAAAATTCAATAATACAGAGAACATTACCTAGAGAAATTGAAATTTCTCTGAGTTCAAACTAGATAAATTCAAAGAAAATTGAATGCTTTTGAATTTTTTCTTGTTTGAACGCAAAGAATTTTTGGACTTCTCAAAGAATTCAAGCTTTTTGGATTTTATGAGGCTTTCAAGCTTTTTGTGAGTAACATTTACGATATGATCATTATTAGGAAACAAGCCATGAACTTCATACCATTGTTGGTGAAATTTACTAGTCTGGTTAAGTGCTGTGTTGTGATATCAATTGCTTTTGGTGTTTTGAATATCTTACAGTCCAGAGAAAATTGGTTAAAATGAAAATGGTGTTTGTTTAATTTTCTCCGAGTAGTTGTTGTTGTTTTAATGTCTTACAGTCCAGAGAAAATTGGTCAAAATGAAAATGATAGTTGTTTAATTTTCTCTGATTTGATAAAAAAACACAGAGAAAATTATGAGCAAACAAAAAAAAATTGGTCAAAAACACAGAGAAATTCTCTGGGAAGTGCAGAGGAGAGAAAATCTCTGGAAAGTCCAGAGAAATTCTCTGGGTCGAATTTTCTCTGGATCGATGTTGAGGGATCTTAGACATTATGAAAATATTAGGTGTCTTTTATACTATAAAATCTTATTGCTAGAGACCTTAAAAAAATCCCCTAAATGAAATTACTATTCACCATGATAATAGAAATGATCATTTCATAGGAACTGTAAATAATGACCATTCATTTTATCTCATTCAAGTAAATCAAATAGAGCATAAAGCCATATTTGTTTATTGGTTTGAAAAAGGAGATTGAATTACTAATTTGTAGGCCTAATCAAAAGCATATTTGGTTATGAAATTAAAAAAGTCCCATGGGACCATAGGGAATGGATCACCTCCATACCTCTCCATACTTCATTTTGTGGGTTTTATTGTGGACTCACAATGATAATTTAAACCGTTTATGTTGTAAACTTCACGATAAAGACAGTTTGTACAAAAAACTAACTTCATGGGATATTGATAAATAAATGAACAAACCACATTTTATTTTATAAAATGTATGGCTGAATTTTAAACTCATAGTTGCCTTTCATTTTTTAAAAAAAATAAAATAAAATGTAATTTGCTCATATGTTTAATGATGTCCGATGAAGCTGAATTTTTACAAAAACGATCTTCGCTACAATGTTTACAAAATAAATGGTTTGAATTATTATTATGGGCCCAAAATAGAGCCCACAAAAGTATATAGAGGTATAAAAAATAATGATATGGAGGGGAGCCATTCCCAGACGACCCAAATTCACAAAATTAGATAAGTTAAAAGATCATTTTACTTCCACTTTATAAAATAATATATGAGAATTTTTGGATATTTTCTTAAATTTATTCCTAACAAATTAATATCATTATCTTAGATCTCCAAGATAAAATTACCACACTAATAATCCCATCGTTCAACCCACTCAACCTATTTTTGGATCAAAGAAGAAAAGATATGTAAAGGAAAGGGAAAAGTGAATTTTAGCTTCTCGTCCGTTCACTTTTACTTTCTCTTTTTTGTTTCTCTCTACAATTTTTTTAAAAAAAATATTTGATCCAAACATACCTAAAAGGTCAGATGATCATGTTATCCTACTGTGTAATGGACAACATATATTATAGAAATCAGTTCAATGAAAACACACCAACTATAGATAAAGATGTAACACTAACTATAGATAAAGATGTAACACTAATAAATACTCTCCAACTATAGGTTAGTTTCTTGAATTGAAGTTAACACAATTAAATCAGCACAACAAATTACACAAGCTTCAGCAATTGTTCACAGTTGTTTGATTCCCTTTCTTTCATGGGCCTTTGACATTCTCAGTTTCCAACTTCTGAGAAAAGAATGTTTCACTGATTGAAACCAACTTCTCAGCCCAACTCTACGATACGACAACTTGGAATCATCCAAGCAAAACACTGCTATAAAAACTAAATAAAAAGAAATTTCCTAAGACTACTTGAGATTTATCATGTTAGATTTAACCTTCGATTGGTTTACCATCATTTTTTAGCAAAACTCAAACATTTTGGATTGATTTCGTCCAAGCGGATCTTAATTGTTCCAGGGTTCCCATCTTCAACCCACGTAATGGACTCCTTCTCTAACAACTTAATAATCTGTCAACAAAAAATTTAATTCACTATACTGTACATATATTCAAAATTGAGGATTTTAGTTGAGAAATCGAATAAGAAAGCAATTAGGCTTGTGAAGAAGAAGAACAAGCCAATAGACTTGCCCATACTTTAAAATTTCAACAAATGACAGACATACATACTCAAATCATATATTTAGCATTGTTCAAAGGCAAATAATGCAAGGGCAATGGCTCAAAGAATTTCTACAACTACACTCATAAACTCGACAAACTTGCAGATCATGAGAGCACTCATCTAATCCTAAACTGATGCCATCAATAATTAGAAGTGAATTTCAACAGCGTTTAGGAGTAGGGCAATTCAAGGCTTGCAGTGAGGGAAGGAAAGAGGACGAGTTCAAAACACAACCAAAGTGTTTAGTGCGCTTAGAGCTTATGAGACAAAAATAATTTTATAAAAAAATTTGATTATTGAGAAGCTGGGGAGGGATAATTTTAGCTTCTCATTTCTAATTATCAGCTTTCAACTTGTAAGAGGTTGCACCAAATAGGTGCAACATATTCAACCCTGTGCCAGCCTTATTAAAACCAGTGTATTCTCAACTTGACCTAGACCAGAATGATCTACTCATTTTTAATCCTGTCTTACATTAATATAATTGGTATTAAAAAGAATAAATGTAACCAAGCATACATAAGTTAGATCAAAACCCAAACCAACCGAAACTTCATTTGGGTTTGAAAAAATAAATCCTCACTACAAATTGGAGGTGAGCCAGATTAATGAAGTCCCATTATCCCTGACAAGAGCAACTAGCAAAAAACTAAGTAATGTTTTTCATGTCATCATTAATTCAATGAAACACCCAATAACAGGCAAATTGAACAAGAAGCAATTTTTTTTTATTACTAAAATTAGATCAGGCTATTAGTCTTACCAGTCGCTTATGAGATCTTTTTGACACATCTTCACCATTTGTCTCCACAATAACCTTAAGGTACTTCATAGCTGGCAAGAAAGATGATACATATCATGTCTATGTTATGTTAATCAGTTCCAAAACAAAATAAAACCAGGGAGAACAATATCTTACATGAGATGCCAGAAAGGGAGGAGAGATGGCACTTTAGAAGTCGTATTGCCTCCTTCGCACCCTGGTTTTGTAGGTCAAGAGACACTGCATCTTCAGTCTCCCCATTTCTGCCAATAAACATGAAACAACATGTCATTGATAAAAAGAGAATAAAAAAGAAAACCGAAACAAAGGGGAAAAAGAAAAAAAGGCTAACCTAGCTTCGGTAATCATTTGAGCAGATTCTTCATCTGCTTCACGAGCTTTTCCATGAAAAAATTGTCCCTAGTCATACCAACATCAAATAACGATGATGCTCATTAGATTCATTCCAAGTGCTCTAACATTTGACTCCCAAACATGGCAGATGCTCTACTCACATATTAGGGTTCACATATCACTTTGATTGCTAGTATTGCTACTATTGAAAAATAATAATAATAATAAATAAATAATGCATATGTATCAAGAACTCCCATTATTTATGTGTAGATAATGTCATATGACACCATAAATCCTACCTTGGAGTTTAGATACTACCACCAATACTTCTCTCTTTATTTCATTCAGTATCGACCAACTCAAAAAAACTACAATACCATTGTTGAAAGAATTTGAGCCATTTTAAAATTCAAACCATCATTTAACTAAAAGCAGAGTTTTTTTCTCTCTCTCTTTCTTGATCAATGGGATAACCAACATAATTTAAATAGAATTGTAAGCAATGACAAAGAGATAGAAACTAAGTTGTTAATTGACTCGAAAACTCATAAAACAATTAACATACCGCTTCTAAAAGTTTGCTAGCCCGAGCATGATCTCTCTGAGCAAATGCTTCAATAGCCTGACAAAAAATTGGAAGGGGGAAAAGTGAAATCCATTCTTCAAGCTTCTATACTTACAATGCAAATGAGCTCACGACATGAGCAACAAAACTTTAAGTGACTCACAGCTTTATAATATTCCTTCATTGTAGCTCGATACTCTTTCACGGCTTTACGAAGCACCAAGTAGTTATCCCCTTCATCTACGTATTTTGACAATAGACTTTGTGAGAAATCAAAAAGAATGAGAATAGGAAGACACAAATGTTAGGCAAAGGAATCATTTTTTGTTTCAGTTTTTTTATCTTTTTAATTGGTGAAGTGCTAGATAAAGTAAATCAAGCACCATCAAAAAGGCAAATTATGGGTATTGGTCGTATGCTTATTTCCTAAAATATTGCACCACTGGAGTTAGCTTTGTGGTTAGAACCCATGTACCTCACAAGTTACAAGCATGACTATAATATTTAATTTCTGAAGTTTCTTTTGTTTAATTAGTTTTACCAGCAAGATACCGTGGCATTACTATAGCATAATTATTCCTATTTTTTTTTTCCTTTTTGTCACACGATATATATCAGTAGAGTCAGTTGTTAGTAGGGGAAATGCTACTGTTGTAGCAGTTTTCACTGAGGGTATTTTTGTCTATACTTATGTCATTCTGAAGGGTAATTAGCAGTGTTCTTTTACATGGTTGTTTTATTTCTTCTATTATACTTCTTACTTGATTTCTTCTATTACATTATCGTTGCTTTGAAGCATTTATATTTGCACAAAATTTAAAGATTCAAAACCATAACATATTGTCCATATAATGTAAGCTACCATGCATATTCTGGTCTTAATTTCTACCAGAAATGCTGAGAAAATTTATAGACCTCTTTCTACAAAAAAATCAAGCAGAACTAGAAGAGTAATTATCCCAAAGGTTCACAAGTACTCTAAATTTGATAATATCTAGCTCTTTATATAACACTAGGGGAACAAAGTTATTCATTTAAGAGATGTAAATAAGTGCATTACCATCCTCCTCAATGTCATTACGCGGGCTCATGCTGGCAGTCTTGCGTTCTACAGTAGTGTCCCTCAGAGGTTCAACCACCACCTGTCTAAAGGCTTTAGATCTTTTCACCGCATTGATAGCAACAGTCTCTCTAGAAATCTCCTCAGATCTATTGGGAAAATGAAAGAGAGTAAATAAAAGTTCATGCTGAAGATCATCATGTCGTTTCTGTTCTCTTGGAAATTTTGTTCCATTTGTCTTCCAATTCAAGTTCTTATTGCTGCATCATTGAAAGGACTATTACAATCCACAAAAGATCAATGCTATAGGCTTACTAATTTTTTCAATGGTTGGATCAACAATAAAGGAACCCTCTTCCCCTCCAAAAAGGGAAAATGTAAAGAAAAAGAAATGGAAAAGGAAAAGAAACAAAAGAAGAATTAAATGGAAGTTCATGAACTTGGGAAGTAAAGACGTACCCACCAGCACATGAAAGAGATCC
Source organism: Camellia granthamiana (assembly GCA_036172215.1). Classification (NCBI taxonomy): domain Eukaryota; kingdom Viridiplantae; phylum Streptophyta; class Magnoliopsida; order Ericales; family Theaceae; genus Camellia; species Camellia granthamiana. Next base: position 57,527,770 of record CM069909.1, on the reverse strand, counting down.
CAATGTTGGATATCTGTCTCTAGACTGTAAAATTAACATAAATGAGAAGAAGTAACAATTATAATAATTTACAAGGCAACAATGCCTACATTTATCCAAGACTAATTAAGAAAGAAGTTGTTTTTTATAGTCAAGGAAAGAAGAAAATAAACACCATCTGAATAGGAACTTATTCAAATACTGGAAGCAAAAGCATTAACGTACATTAAGTACATTGAAAATGGAGAACAAAAATCATGATGAATTTAATTGTCAATGTAGTAATTATTGTTATTATTTTCTTGCTTAAGAAATTGATGCACTTGTCCCATTATCAAGAGATTATATTCACTAGCATCACTTGTGTGAGTGAATTTCTGACCACATTGTCAACTCAGTATTCAGCTGGAGAGCACTGGCAAAATAGATGGCGCCCTATTGACCTGCAACAGAAAGAAGAGACTCCGGCGGTGGTTCATCCACCCGGGGGCACTCCGACGATCAAGTCAGTTATCTCTCAAAGATAAATCAAGTGCTTAACTCACTGTTTAGAATATAAATTGCCTACCTTAGACCCATGGGGGTGTCTCTCTTTTATAACCAACACAAACTCAGTCCCAATAGAAGCCTAACTTCAATGGATTTCAGTTCAGTGCTTATCCTGGACTCTCCAATAGATAAAGATAAACTCCCTAAGAGCTTTATCTTTATCCAGGCTGAAGTTCTTTCTCATTCTAGGACTCTTGTCCCTTATCCGCTTATCCCGGAATCCTATATCTTCGGAGATAACCTTGGCCTGGCCGAGATCACCTCGGCGTTACGATCAAGACACGTGGCACCTCGGCTGACATGTCAGCGTCATCTTGGCCACGTGCTGGTACTCAGAAAATATATCCCCACAACTGCCCCCTAGGTTCTATTACCTCAGCATTCTGAGGTGATGGAACCTATATCAGTACTGCCTTCTAGAACGTCGGCTATCTTGCTCTACCATTCATTACCGAGGTCATAATACGTCGGCCTTGCATGATCAGGTCCTGTAGTTTATTTCATCAAGGTTTTTAGAACCAATAACTTAGTTTTATTCGAGTTCATTTAGCCAACATGTTCCTTACGGCCGAGGTCACTGCTTCATTAAACCAAGAACTCCAAGAGTTTTGTCACGCGTATGAGCTGTCATGCACAATAGTTCAACCGTTTCTACCACGCGTCTGTCCCCTACTGGACCGTGTTTGATACGCTCTATTCAAGTCATTTTGCGCCTGCGTGCGCCGTCTGTCAGATACGTTGTTCCAGGCACATTTAATTACATTTTGCCGCCTCTTCAAGTTTTTGACAAAACTCGTTTCCTCTCTCCTCGTCTTTTCACTTGACATTAGGGGTGGGCGCTGGTCGGTTGTGGCCACGGAACCTTCAATCCGCCATCCGTCCGCCAAATTAGCGGATTGGAGAAAATCAATCTGCATCCGTCCGCCAATCCAGCGGATGTGGATTGGGCGGTTTGGTGAATGGATGCGAATCGGTTTGGCGGTTTAAAATTTTATAAATTTTCAACATAATTCAACTTGTGCACTTCCTCAAAAAAAAAAAAAAAAAAAAAAAAAAGAAGAAATTATTACAGTCAATGACTTAAAAAAAATATTACAATCACTGCATGCCTCATCCAAAGCAAGAAAGTTTGAAACTTTAGAACATCACAATCACTGCATGCCTCATCCACATACTATAATCACAGCATGCCTCATCCACATAAAGTATTATAATCTGTGGTTCTTAAAATATAAAAACAATCCAAACCACCAAAACCATTAACAGAACAGTAGTAGAGATTGTATGTCTCTGTATTGTTACATCTATATATATTTTTGAAAACAAAAACCAACCAGCATATATCATATTATTTATTTATTATTTTTAGAGATAGATTTAAAAATAAAAAAAATATAGATAAATAATACATTTATTTTTTTCAATTCAAAAAAGATATTCAAGTTGAAAACTTTTTTTCAACAGAATATTTAAACTCTTTTTTAATTAAAAACACAAACAGAATATTTAAATAAACTGAAAACACAAAGTCTTATAAATTACTAGGGGTGCTCGTGGTTTGGCGGTTCGGTTGCGGTCAAAGGAATCTCAAATCCGTCATCCGTCCGCCAGATTGGCGGATTGGAGAAAATCAATCCACAACCGTCCGCTTGTCATCACGCATCCGTCCAAAATGCGGCAGATCGGTTCGGTTCGGTCAGTTTTGGCGAATCGGTATATCCGCTGCTCACCCCTACTTGTCATCGTTTTTGTTCAAACTCTCTCTCTTTCTTACTTTCTCAAATCTTCCATTGTTCCAAGCTTTCAAGCTCTGCTACTACCACCATTCACTCAATCCGGCGAGGCTCTTGCTAGTCTTTTCCGTTACTTTAGCTCGTCTGACTTCGGCGAACTTAACACCGGCTTCTTTTTTTCGGTGAGTTACTGTTTCTTCCCGATTTAACTTCTTGTTTCAGTTTCTTTTTTGCTTTACTGAACTCCACTGCTCTGCCTCTGCAATCCTGTTCATATCTTTGATATTTCAACTTGTATCTTGTTTTCCACTTATATGTTTGTCTCATGATTCTGTTTTTGCCCCATTTGTTTCTTGAATTCACACTGTTCACACACTTGTTGATTTTTGCCACTGTTCTTGACTTGACACACCTGCGCAAACTTTTGTTTTGTGTTTCTTGATGATCCATCACTGTTCTTGACTCTGAATTACATTCCTGTTTTCTGTTTGCCGTGTTTCCAGATTCTTGCCTTCAATCTTTGTTTCTTTAGGTTTGGGATTTGCCCTAGAACACACGAATCTTTAGGAAAAACTAAAATGAATCCCCCTTTGATGTTCACGAATTCTTACCCCAGCGTGAATCTTAGGTTTTGCTGAGGTCTTTTGAACCTTTATTTCTAATTCGTACACCATCCCCCTAAGCCGACGTCATGGGTATGTGGAGGCATAGGGTAGACACCCCGGCCAAATTAGAACACTTTAGGCAGGAGTTTGACATCCTAGCCGACGTTCATCTGAGGTTGGCTGGGAGGATGACTCCATCATGCCCGATGTGAACCTCATGCCTTTTCTAGTAGTGGCCTTTATCGAGTGTGGACTTAGGTTTCCACTTGACACCTTTTTCCAAGAAGTCCTTCATTATTATAAATTGAACCCAATGCAACTTGCCATCAATTCTTACCGAGTTATTAACGGTACAATAGCCTTAGCTAAACAAGAGAATGCTAGGGTTACTCTTGCCAATTTCCAGTACTGTTACACTATGTGTCGCCTAAAATCAGAAAAAGGCCATATCTATCCTCAAGCCGAGGTCTACTGAGTACAAGTTCATTGCCGACCTCCCAGACTCAAACAAGGGTGCTGGAGACGATTACTTCATCGTCTCGGGCAACTGGAAGTTTCAGCCCAACGACGATCTCCACCTTTATCCCCTAAGCCGAACAGTTTTCGGGAAAGGAGATGGTAAGAGCCAAGTGTCACTTTTTCTTGCTCTCTTTTTTGAAGTTTTCAATACTTTGTTCTAATGTATGTGCTCTTCTTTTTGCAGTTCTTCCTCAGCCACCAAAGGGCTTTCGCCAGTCTTTCTTCCCCAGCAAGGACTTGAAGAAGCTATTAGATTTGCTAGTCCACAAGTGGAGAGCCACACTGCTACTCAACTTCATTCCCACTTACAAATCAGTACTCCCCGACGTCCCAAAGAGGAAGAAAAGCCAATCTCCTCTTTCTGCCACAACTTCTCAAGCTGCCTCCACATCTCGGCCAGATCAAGGATCAACCTCTGATCCAGCAGAGCAGCCGTCAACCTCGGCTCCATATCTGATCCCACCATCTGAACGCCAACGCCGGCGACGAACTGTTTTTGCTGCTGAGATGGGCCGCCAGAAAGCAGTTGCTAAAGATCTCTTGGCCAACATTTCATCCACCATAGACGCTCAACCAGCACCAACTCAGCCTCTGAAGCCAAAACAAAAAAGGCTGAAGAAGGCTCAACCAAAGGCAACGGTGACTCAGGTTGATACTGAGGACACCTTGCCAATTTCCAAATTGGCTTCGAGCGAAAAAACCCCTTTTGCTGCCGAGAAGAGGCCTGCCAAGGCCCAACCATCTGAATCCACAAGATCAAAGAGGCTGAGGTCGTCTTCTGCAACAACTTCGGGCTCCATGAAGTCTGACTCCCCCTGGGCCCTCTAAATCACTCTGGAGGACAGGCCAGTTAGAGCTGGTAGTAGTGCCGACGACGTTAATGTCGGTGTCGCTCTTAGTACCGCTTTGCTTTTTCCTGGCAATCTTAATCGAAACGCCGAGATGAGCGAGTATGAAAATTTTGCTGTAATGCTCCAGCGTTCTGTTCAAGTAAGTCTTCACACTTGGTACCTTTCTTTCTTTTTTATACTTAGAAAATTTTGCTAATAACTTCTGCTCTATCCCTTTTTCTTCAGGCAATCCAGCACGCCCACTCATTCTCAATGCAATCTTTTGAGACAAGAAAAGCGTTGACTGACAAGACTAGGGAGTTTGCTAGTCTGTAGAAGGCCAGCAAAAGGGCCAAGGCAAAAATGAAGACTTTGGAAGATCAGAACGAGGCAGCTATCAAAGCTAAGGATGACGCCAAAGAAAAAGCGGATGCCGCTGAGGCCATCAAGAAGGTTCTCGAGGCCGAAAAGAGAGAGGTCGAGGAAAAGATGACCCAGGCCCAGAAAGAACTTCAAGATGCCTTGGCCCCAAAAGAGGCCGAAATGAAGGCCGCAGACGAAAAGGCATATGCTGAGGGGGTGGCCGATGTCACGGCGGACTACGAGCGTCAGGTGAAGCAGGCATGCAACAAGGGTTTTACCCTTGGTTGGATGGCTTAACTGAAAAAGCTTGTAATCCCTGAGGACTCCCCCCTCAGGAACACCGACGTCCTCGCCCTGCCATTTCTCCCAACTCCAAGCCAATCTGACGACGACTCTGAGTCTGAGGAGGAAGCTTTGGTGAGGAAGTCAAAGGAAGTTGTCGGGGCCAAGTCCCCTATTCTAAATGAGCAAGTCCTGGACTTGACTCAAGATGAGGAGGGTGAGGAGGTTCCCAAGGATGCTACTCTTGAGAAGGCATTATCGGACGTGCCTCTCGCCGACAAGAGCCTCGATCAAACCCTTCAAGAAATAGATGCCGAGCACGCGGCTGAAAAGGCTGCCGAGATGTCCTCCCAGCAGTCTTCTGAACTTCAAACCCAACCATCTGGTGTTGCCGAAGAGTCTTAATTTTGATGTCCTTTTCCTTTGTATTTTGTACTTTTTTTCTTTTTCTGGAATAATGTAAGCAGTTCTTATGGCCGATGTGCCTCCTTTTGAATAGAAATACAACTTTCTCTTCTGAATGTTTGTATCTTTGTCCTCATTTTGTTGTTTTGTATGACTCTCATACTTAGAATATTTCTGCATATCCTTAATGTACACCTTAACTGTGTAATCTTCTCGGGGTGAAATACCTCGGTTATACCCACCAACGGTTTACATCGGCAAGTACATAAGTACTTATTTTAATACAACCTTGGCTTTTACTTGTAAATTTTTTCACAAATTTCAACAAGTGTTTGATATGATCTCGGTTTAACTTCAACTTGTAAATTTTTCACAAATTTCAACAAGTGTTAAACATAATCTCGGTTTAACTTTAACTTTAACTTCAACTTGTAAATTTTTCACAAATTTCAACAAGTGTTAAACATAACCTCGGTTTAACTTCAACTTGTAAATTTTTCACAAATTTCAACAAGTGTTAAACATAACCTCAGTTTAACTTCAACTTGTAAATTTTTCACAAATTTCAACAAGTGTTAAACATGATCTCGGTTTAACTTCAACTTGTAAATTTTTCACAAATTTTAACAAGTGTTAAACATAACCTCAGTTTAACTTCAACTTGTAAATTTTTCACAAATTTCAACAAGTGTTAAACATAATCTCGGTTTAACTTCAACTTGTAAATTTTTCACAAATTTCAACAAGTGTTAAACATAATCTCGGTTTAACTTCAACTTGTAAATTTTTCTCAAATTTCAACAAGTGTTAAACATGTTCTCCAGGAACCATTTTCTAACTCTCTGCCCCGTAATATGAACTTAAGTTCCACTTGGGTTCTCATTATGTATGTATCTCATAGACATCGTCAATTATCTTATCAATCATAAGTGTATAAAAATCAAGCTAAAACTTTATTTATTACTTCGGCAAATAACAAAGAACAGGAAAGTCTAATGATAAAAAAATTTAAGATTGCAAGTATTCCAGGGTCTTGGCAACTCTTTGCCCTCATTATCTTCAAGCCGATATGCTCCATTGCCCAATACCGAGATGATTCTATAGGGCCCCTCCCAATTTCGGCCAAGCTTGCCCTCTCTGGGATCGTTCTTGTTGCCGACGACTTTTCTCAAGACGAGGTCACCGATTTAAAAATCCCTTGGGTTGACTTTCTTATTATAAGCCCTGGCAAGCTGCTGCTAGTATGCCGGCAACTGAATTGCAGCTCTCTCCCTTCTTTCTTCTAGCAGATCCAGATCTCGGGCTAATAATACATCATTAGTCCTGTTCTCTACTCCCTGGGTTCTGATCCTTGGGATGTTGACTTCCAGAAAAATGATTGTTTCTGTGCCATAAGCCATGGCGAATGAGGATTCCCCAGTTGATCTTCTCGGCGTAGTTCGATATGCCCAGAGTACACTTGGTAGTTCATCTACCCACTTCCCTTTTGCTGCTTGCAGCCTCTTCTTAATCCCATCCAAGATGACTTTGTTGGATGCTTCTGCTTGTCCATTGCTTTGAGAAAAGCTTGGGGCTGAAAAATAATTCTTGATTTTGAATTTTGTACAGAAGCTCTTGATTAGCTTACTGTCAAATTGTGTTCCATTGTCGGCAACTATTGCTCTTGGAATCCCAAATCTAGTGATGATGTTCTTCTATATGAAGCTCTTCACATCCACGTCTCGAATCTTGGTAAGGGGTTCAGTTTCTATCCACTTGGTGAAGTAATCTGTTGCTACCAGCAGGTACTTCCTTTGCCCAGTTGCTTGGGGTAGTTGTCCAACGAGGTCCATGCCCCATTGGGCGAACGGCCAAGGACTGGATACTGGGTTTAGGTCTGTTACTGGTTGGAGTATTAGAGGTGCAAACCTTTGGCACTTTTCACACTTCTTGACATAGGCTTCTGCATCTTTCTGCATGTAGGGCCACCAATACCCCTGGGTAATGGCCCGGTGAGCAAGTGATCTGCCCCCAGCGTGGCTTCCGCATATTTTTTCATGTATTTCGTATAGAAAATCTTCAACTTGTGAAGGATGTACACACCTCAAAAGGGGTCAAGTGAAGGATCTTTTGTAGAGATGTCCCTCTGCTGTCAGACCGAATCTTGCCGACTTTAATCTGATCTTGTGTGCATCTTTGTGATCATCTGGCAGTTTTCCTTCTTTCAGGAATGCTACTATTGCATCCATCCAACTTGGTCCCATGCCCACATACATTGTTTCACGCTCTGTGATCGGTGGTTCAATGCTCGGGGCCGAAAAGTAGTCGACCATTATCGTCCTTGCCTTCCCAGGTTATATTGCACTAGCCAGGTTGGCCAGGGCATCGGTGTGACTATTGTCCTCTCGGTTAACCTGCTGTAGTCGGCAATTCTAAAACAAGGCCACCAACCTACCTACTTCCTTTGCGTATGCTGACATACGTTCATCTTGGGTTGCGAACTCGCCTGTTGTCTGGTTGACTATAAGCTGAGAGTCACAGAAAACTACCACCTCATCTGCTTCTACTGCTACTGCCAGTTTCAGTCCTGCAATCAGTGCTTCATACTCTGCTTTATTGTTTGAGGCCTTGAACCCCAAATGAATGGATTGTTCTAGTATCTGTCCATCTGGAGATACCAGTACTACTCCTGCCCCCGCTCCTTGCCGGTTTAATCTCCCATCAACAAACAGTCGAAAGGAGTCGCCGATGTAAATGCTGCAGGGTCTTAATTTTTCTTCCTTCCTTTGTTCTGTTGCCCTCGGCTGGGCTCCTCCTTGCTTGCTTGGACATCCTCCACATCGGCTCAACGGAGCCCGATGTACGATGGATTCTGGCGTGAACTCGGCCACGAAGTCGGCCAAAACTTGGCCTTTGATTGTTGTTCTAGGTCTGAACTCTAGGTCATACTGGCCCAAGGTTACTGCCCATCTGGCTATTCTGCCTGTCAGATCCCCTTGTTGCAACAGGGACTTCAAAGGGTGTTCAATTAGCACCACAATTTCATGGGATTGAAAGTAATGGTTCAGCTTCTTTGAAGCCATTACTAAAGCCAGTGCCAACTTTTCTAGAGGTAAATACCTGGTTTCTGCATCAGCCAGGGTTTTGCTTACATAGTAAACAGCCCTTTGCTCCCCTTTTTTTTCTCGGATTGCCACTGCACGTACCGCGCGTTCCGAAACTGCCAAGTACAGGAACAGCTCCTCTCCAGGTTCTAGATTTGAGAGAACTGGAGCTGTGGTCAAATACCTCTTCAAGTCGGCCAAGGCGGTGTAGATACCCCATTTTTGACCGACCTTAAGACTCAAATGTCATCGATTGAGTGCTCGATGATAGTGCATGTTGTGCTCGTTTCGAGGTTTCAGAGTTTTGGCCAAGTGCCTTGCCTCCGGGCCTCTGAACTCTTTGCGCTTTGGCTCGGTTTGTGGACCAGGCCTTGTTTCTTCTTGCCTAAGGGAGGAAGAGGTCTTGTAGACCACTCTTTTATGGTCGTAGGCCACTTTTCCCGTTTGGAGACTAGTTTTCGATTTTTGGAGCCTTCGGTCGCGTGCCTTGTCTCGGGACCACTTAACGTTCTCCGTTTGGCGTGGTTTTTGAACCACACCTTGTTTCCTTGGCCTAGAGGGCCACTGTGGTTTGGGAGACCACTTTTGTGGTCGTAAACCACTTTTGGTGCTTGTCAGCTAGTTTTCGAGGCTCCCGGCTGCGCGTTTTGCCTCCCAAACTTTCGTCTTGCATCCGTTTTGGTTTGTTTTCAGTACAAACCTTGCTTTCCCTATTTGGAAGGTGGTACAAGGGTGGGAGACCAGTATTTCCCCTTGGAGACCACTTTTCCTCTTACTAGCCAGTTTTCTGGTCTGACAACTGGTCTCCCTGATCTTTGGACCATCAAAAGTGGTCAGCCACCACACCATTTGCTTGTTTTCATCCTCTGGACTCTCTCCCACCATGGCCGACCAGTTGTTGTTCTGGGAGATCACTTAAAGTGGTCAGCCGACCACTTAAGTAGCTGGCCGACCACTTCAAGTGGTCGGCCACTTTTTGGAGATATTTTCCTCTAGCTGGCACAGCTGGAGGGTACTAAGACCATCCTCCATAGTATATGGAGGGATGGCCTTGAACCTTAGCTTCTTCAAGAAGCTTTGCTTTTGGTTCTCTATAAGAGAGAACCATCTCCTCCCTCCTCTAGGGTCAGAAAAATCTCCCTTGAGCTATGCATATAATCTTGTATCTATATCTCTCTTTTGGCTCTTGTTTTGTGCCTTAAAGTGTAGATTTGTCATACTTTTGTACACAAACACACACTCAAACACTTTGCTTGTGTTGCTGAGGCTTCTTGAAGTTGTTTTTGGTGTTCTTGGGCTAGTTTGAGCTCAAAGAGGTTGCTGGAGTTGCAGTAGTAAAGAAGGTCTTCAAGGGTGAGTCTTTAACCCTTAAGTCCCCCATTCTTGCTTAAGCTTTTAGCCTTATTTGCATACTATTTTAAGCTTAGCTCTTAACTGGAAAAAGTTTTATTTTTGTATGCTTAAGAAGTTTATTTAAGGTCACTTTTTCGTTGGGGGTGATCTACTCCCTCTTAGGCCTTGTTAGGCCTTGTTTTGAGCCATTCCTTTAGGCTCTTGTTGTAGCCTTTGCATGACCTTTCTACCACTGAAATCCAGAGGATTTTCAGTGGTGGAATGGTGGTTTTGGAGTCTTAAATAGGAGAGGGTCATCCCTCTCCTTATGTCTTGTTTACTTGCTTCATATGCCTCATGTTTGAGCATATTTACTAAGCTTGTGTTAGCTTGTTCTTAGCATGTATTTGTGGTTATTTTGCTGAGGCATGTCACTTTTTTTACTTGCTTTGGTCATTCCATGCATGGCTTATACACTTGTGGTGTAAATCTTGTAGACTAACTTTGTATGCTTCATGAAGTAGCATGTCATTCTAGCTTATGTTGAGTCCATTTTAGCATGTTCTTGGGCTTGTTTTACCATGTCATACCTTTGTTATGGTTTGGTTTGGTCACCCTTTGCATGCTCCTTGCATTTGTAGTGCAATTCCATGAAGTAGCCTAACATGCATCATGCTTTAACATGTCATTCTAGCATGCTTTTGGCTTATCTTCAAGAAGTTTTTGTCCATGTTTTAACATACTTTAGCTCTGATTTGTGTTGTTTTGGCCATGCATAACTTGCTTTGTATAGCTATAATACATTCTAGCTTGTTAGCTTTGTGCATCAAGTCCACTAGCATACATTACTTGGCCTATTTGAATGATTTGGCATCATTTATTATGTGATTTCAGTCCATGTTTCATGCTCATGCACTTGCATTTATCACTCATTCAATACGTTGGAGGGTTGGTCCCTTTATGCCTTAACATGAACCGTTGTGTATGCCTTCATGCCTTAGCTTGCGAGCCATTATTTTAGTGCTTATTTGGGGTTATTTTGCCATGATATAACTCTAATTTTGGTTGGTTAAGTCATCCCATGCTTAGTCTTAATAGGTGTAGTGTAATTCACCTTATTTGCCTTGCATGCATCATGCCTTATCCCCTTCATGATAGCTTGTTTTGGCTTCCTTCCATGCATGTTTTAGACTCATTTTGACATGTTCTAGGACTATTTTGGGTTGCCTTGGTCACGTGCTTCATGCTTTGTATAGCTATAGTGCAATTGGCCTTGCTAGCTTTGTGTTTTGTTGACTCATGCATGCTATCTTTGAGCTATTTAAATGATTTAGCATCATTTCATACCTTATTTCAGTGCATTTAGCGTTGTCACACTTCCTTGTTTATCACTCCTTGAGCACTCTTAAGAGTTATGCTCTTAGGCCTAGTTGAATGGCCAATGCATTGTGCATGCATGTCTTCCCCTTTTGTGCTTTTATTCTAGCATTATGGCCTCTATTTTGGCATGGCTGAGGTCTGTCCATTTTGGTTTAAGTCCATTGAGTATGTGGTTTGCATGTTGTTGCATGCTTGGTTTATTGCATGTTGTTACCCTTGTTACGTTGCATTGCATTGTGTATGCACGCATTACATTGTGTTAAGAACCTTATGATTCCCTTACATTGAGTATGCCATCTAGTTCTTAGCATTTAGCATTGTGTATGCCATGTTATTCCTTGCATTGTGTATGCTATGTTGTTAGTGCATTGAGTATGCCATGTAGTTCATCGCATTGTGTATGCTTATGCTTCTTTGCATTGAGTACGCATGTTCCTAACATTGCTAAGTTGCCCTTATTGTATTGCATTGTGCATGCATGCATTCGCATTGTTCACATGTCATTAGCTTTGTTAAGTTGATCATGTCACATTGCATCGAGTATGCCATATTGATCATTGCATTTGTGTATGCTATGTTCATTGCATTGTGTATGCTAGTTACCATTTGCATTGTGTATGCTAGTTGTCATGAGCATTGTGTATGCCATGTAGTTCATAGCATTGTGTATGCTAGTATGTTAATTGCATGCTTGCATGCTTGTCCCTTGCATGTTTGCATGCTTAAGTTGTATTGCATTAAGTTGCATACTTGAGTCGCATTGTGTATGCCATGCTTGTATTGCATTGTGTTTGGAATAGGTGTTAGTCCAAACACAGGAAATGAGGGACGTTTCATACTTAAAGTGATGAAACGTGCCTTAATTCCCGGTCGCCGACGCTCTTGATCATACATGATAGAGTTCTAGGCCTTATACGTTTACTTGTGCATTCATTTTACATTGAATTGTGCAACTTCGCCTCTCAGCCATCATGCATTGAAATGCGCGATTGGTGGCCCGAGGGTCGAGAACTACACTCCCTTGAGTTCATGACATGATAGGGAGGGTGGTTGTGTACACATATCTTGCAAATACATTGCCATGCCCTTTCTTGCTCTCTGTTGCAGCAAACTGGAATTTAGCAGCAATAACTGGTCGGCCAGCCAGAAAAACTAGCTGGCCGACCACTTTTCTTGGCTTTCAATAAAGAAAGTGGTCGGCAGGTGGCTGTAGAGACCAAAAGTGGTCGGCCACCCTCCCACAGGACTCCCAAGGTGAAGTTTCAGCTTTCTGGAGCTTGTTGCAGTGTTCTGAGAACAAATGAAAACAGAGGCAAATTGGGGCATCGCATTGGATTTCCAAACGAGGCGACCGGGCATGCATGCATTCCTCTCCCTCTGAAGCTCCTGCTTTTACTGCTTTACTTAGCTAATGTGTTTAGCTAGTTTATGCTTTGGTTTGTACCTTTAATAGTTAATGTGTTATCTATTTCAATCTGTTTTGTAATAATTAGTTAACTAGGATTAGTTAATTAATTTGTTGTGTAATAATTAGTTTAATTAGCTTAGATTAGCTAGTTAGCTTCTTATTCAGTCCCTCCGTCGAGAGGGCGCATTGTTGTAATAAGCGTGCGTGTGTGCGATGCATATCTTCCAACCCCCATTTCTTTCTCCCTTTTACTTAACTGCTTATGATGGTTAGTTTTAGGGCATGTTTCATTTAGCATACCTTATGCTTTGCATGCGTGCATCCATTCATCTGTATTGCATGCACCGAGCTCGGCGCATCATACTAACTGCGTTGTATTTCAATACCTATTTGAATACATGTTACCAAGTTGCATTTCATATGCCATTCTAGGATAGCCGAGCCTATTCTAAATTGCATTCTCGCATGTGTCGCATTAGCCATCTTAACATGAACTAGGATCATGCATGATTTCTAACTAGTTCTTTGTTTTGGCTCGGAGTACACTGTGAGTGTTTACTCTTTAGCATACGGCATGTGTGTTATTTATTACCATGAAAGCATGCTTACCATGAGGCTAACTGCTTAACTGATTAACCGTCTGAATGCCTGTGGGTGAAGGTTGGATTACTTGAATTGGAACAATTCATTGAATCCCGAATTTAGCCTACTTGCGAGTAGCAAACTTTAAACCATTTTCACAAACAAATATGCAATGTTTTGTTCCAAATTAGGCGATCTAGTCTATACTTGTATGCTGTGCGCATCACGTAGTAAGATTGGCTAATTAACCAGAATAAGAGCATATGTGTTTTCAAAAATAAAATATCATGCTTAGTATAGGCCGATCTTTGATCGGGTGAGTGGGGGTGCTCATTGCATGACCTTCCCCTCTCGTACCCAAGTTCCCGAGCCGAGGCAACTTTGGTGATGACGGACACGTGGCCTTAGGCACGAGTCAGGATTTCCTAAATTTTTCCAAAATAAAATATTTAGGTTTGGCACTTCTTTATTAAAATCAGTTTTCCTAAAACGATTTGCCAGATTTGGACTCTTTGGTGATTTATCGATCTTGCATTGCACTCTGCGAGATTAGATTCAGAACCGTGACATTGAGTCCGAACTGTAGTAGCTCGGAACAAAACGAGATTCGCGCCGCCCTCGCAAGCGCGGATGTTGGAGAGTTCCCGGGAGCATGTCTACAGGCGGCTTCGCACTCCTCGGTCCATAAGAAGTCTGTGACTTTCTTCACAAAGTTAAAGAAAGGTTTGCACTTGTCTGAACTTCTGCTTATGAACCTATTCAGGGCTGCAGCCCTTCCAGTTAGCATCTGCACCTGTTTTGTCGACGTCGGGCTCTTCAACTCTAGGATGGCCTTGATTTGATTTGGGCTAGCCTCAATGCCCCTTCTGGTCACCAGGTAGCCCAAGAACTTACCAGATCCAACTCCAAATGCACACTTTGATGCATTGAGTTGGAGCCGATATGTTTTAAGGATGTCAAAGACTGCTTTTAGGTCGGCCAAATAACCTGCAGGTTCCTTGGTCTTCACGACCATGTCATCGATGTAAACTTCCACTATTCGGCCAATTAGGTGTCTAAACATCTTGGTTACCAATCTTTGGTAAGTTGCTCCTGCGTTTTTCAACCCAAAAGGCATCACTCTGTAGCAATACAGCCCTTTTGGAGTGATAAACGCAGTCTTCTCTTCATCTAGGGGGTACATGGCTATCTGATGGTACCCCCTATAGGCATCCAGGAAGCTCATCCTTCCATGCCCTGAAGTGGCATCCACCAGTTGGTCGATCTTGGGTAAAAGAAAATTGTCTTTGGGACAGGCCCTGTTTAGGCTGGTAAAGTCCACGCAGACCCTCCATTTACCATTCTTTTTCTTTACCACCACTGTATTTGATAGCCATGTCGAGTAATCTACCTCTCGAATGGCTTTGGCTTCCAGAAACCTATATACTTCCTCTTCCACTGCTTCAACGTGCATCAATGTCGATTTTCTTGCTTGTTGGATTACGGTTTTGGCTGACCTGTCTACGTTCAGTTTATACCAAGTGACCTCGGAGTCAATGCCAAGCATTTTATAAGGCGTCCAGGCAAACACCTTAATGTTTGCTCTCAAGAAGGCTTCCAACTCTTTTTCCCCTTCTTCGGCTAAGCCCGAGTCAAGAAGGAAGAAGCGTTCTTCATCCCCTTGCTGGACGAGGATTTTCTTCAGTGCTTCTTCACTCTTCTCGGCTTGCTCCTTGCCGACATCCTCTAGGACCTCCATGTCCTCATCTTTGATCTCTGCCCTTTTTGACTCTCGTATACTGCAGGTTGATTTCATTGCTGCCATGGAGTAGTTTTTTGCATACAGCTGATCTCCTCTGACCTCCTCTATCCCATGCTCTGTTGGGAACCGCAATAGTTGATGCAATGTTGAGGGAACAACCCCAATTGCATGCAACCATGGTCTTCCCGGGATGACGTTGTAAAGGGAGGGTGTGTCGATTATGGTGAATTCTGTCTTTATCTTCTTGGTGCCAGCCTGCTCCTCCAAGCTTGCTGCTTCCAGTGGCCATGTCGGCGTTCCATTGAATCCAATCATTGGGCCATTTGATTGCTTTATATCGTCTGGGTGAAGGCCAAGCTCCTTGTAACACCTAACATACATGATGTCACAAAAGCTGCCTTGGTCAATTAGGATGCGCTTCACTTGGCACTCCCCAACCTGGAGGGATAGTACCAAGGCATTATTATGTGGATGCTGAACCATCTCTAGGTCAGCTTCAGTAAAGGACACTACTGGTCTGTGGCACTCCTTGGCCCGATGTCGCTTCTCCCCGACCTGGTACACGTGCTACAAGTGCTTTACCTTCTGGGTCTCCCCCCCGTATTTCGTTTTCATTGACCTTTGAGTGAATTACATTAATTATCCGAGGTCCTCCTGCCTGCGGTTGTTGTGCTGGGAGGGATGGAGCTGCTAGTGCCTAAGGCAGTCTTGCCTGCTCGTCCCTTGTCCTGGCCTCATCTACAAGGTCCCTCAAATAGCCTTGCCTTACCAGGTCTTCCAAGTGTGCCTTTAGGGCTCTGCAACCCTGAGTCATATGCCAATCTTCATTATGGTAAGCACAATGCTTACCAAGGCTTCTTCCCATAAACTCTCCTGGTACCCTTGCTGGTGTTCTAAAATAGGGTTGGGTTCGGATTTTATCCAGGACTTTGTGAATTGGGATTCGGAACACAGTCGTAATTGCTTGTGCAGCCCTCAGTCCTATTTCTTGTTTGTTGGATCCGTTGTTACGTCAGCCTCGTTTCGGCGAGCCGTTTCCTTTCTCTTGCTTTGTCTCCTTAGTTCCTGGCGTGTCTTTCTCGTCTCTGGCATACTTCTCAATTCTGGCCATGAGCTCTTCCATACTTTTTGGCAATGTCTTTGCCAAAGACTTTCGTAGTGGACGGTCATCTTTTCGGCCGTTCTTAAAAGATACGACCGCCACCTCTTGATTGCACTCGGGTATTCGGTTGAACACTTCATAGTACCTTTTAGCGTAGGCCCTAAGGCCTTCATCCTTACTGATTCTCAAAGCCATCAAGACGTCTACCCTTAATGGCTGTAGTTTGTTTGTTACGAACCTGGCCATGAACATCTCGGCCAAGCCTTCCCAGGTCTTCACACTTCCCTTTGGCAGTTTGTGAAACCAATCTGATGCAATCTCCCTGAAGGATGAGGGAAACACCTTGCAGAGCAACGACTCGTTCCTAGTGTATAGTACCATCGAGTTCAGGTATAATTCGACGTGAAAGTTGGGGTCCAACTTTCTGTCGTATATTTGGAACCTCGGCATACTGAATCTTTTTGCGACCTCAAATTTGTCCAACTCCGCCGAGAATGGTGTTTTCGGCTTAACAGGGGAAGTTACTTTGGCATCCTGTTGCTTCCTCTTAAGGTAATCTCTCAAGTCCTCGTTGGTTCGCCCGGGAGCTCGGCTATCTCCTGACTTTAGTCTTTTCGGTGCACTACTCTCAGCTTCCTTGTGAGCCCTTTTCGACCTTTCTCCATTAGTTGTGTCGAAGCACAGCTCCTGCCTTTGAACATGCCGATGTTCTCTAGGGTCTGCTTCCTTCGAGCGATGTGTCCTTCGAGACTCTTCCCTCCTTGAATCTCCTCGGCCAACCTCCCGTGAAGGCCAGTGAGAGTGTTTTTCGCTCCTAGTGTGCTGGGGTACTACAGTGATTGTTTTCTGCCCTCCCTTCTGGGCATTAGCCGCTGGAATCAGCGTGTCCTGTAGTGGGAATGGTGGCTGCATGACGTTATTTTGCATCATGAAATTGACGATCGATTGCAGGTCTGCCAATTTGTTCGCCATCTCTTTCACGTCTTCGTCCCTCCGCAGGCATCTATCCTTCCATACCTGGAGGTTGTCGTCGTTGTAGTACCCGCTTCGATCTGGTTTCTTTGGCACGTCGCCATCCTGGCCGACGTCTTTCTTGCCGTGATTCTGGTTCTGAGTCTCCTCGTTGCAACCATCTTCATCCATATTAGGATCAACGTGTTTACCATTTCCAGCAGGGGTTTCATCCCCAACCTTATCCTTCTGTCCGTCGCTGGCCATCTATTCTCATCTCCTTCCCACAGACGGCGCCAAATTGTGTGAGTGAATTTCTGACCACACTGCCAACTCAGTATTCAGCTGGAGAGCATTGGCAGAATAGATGGCGCCCTATTGACCTGCCACAGTAAGAAGAGACTCCGGCGGTGGTTCGTCTACCCGAGGGCACTCCGACAATCAAGTTAGTTATCTCTCAAAGATAAATCAAATGCTTAACTCACTGTTTAGAATATAAATTGCTTACCTTAGACCCATGGGGGTGCCTCTCTTTTATAGCCAACACAAACTCAGTCCCAATAGAAGCCTAGCTTCAATAGACTTCAGTTCGGTGCTTATCCTGGACTCTCCAATAGATAAAGATAAACTCCCTAAGAGCTTTATCCTTATCCAGGCTGAAGTCCTTTCTCATTCTAGGACTCTTGTCCCTTATCCGCTTATCCCGGAATTCGATATTTTCGGAGATAACCTCGGCCTGGCCGAGATCACCTCGGTGTTACGATCAAGACACGTGGCACCTCGACTGACACGTCGGCGTCACCTTGGCCACGTGCTGGTACTTATAAAATATATCCCCACAACTTCTTACCGTTTTCTTCCAAAATATAAACAAAAAGGTAAACATATACACACATATATGTATGTACATCACAAAAGCCTAATAAAATAAAGTAAAATACACCAAATGTATATGAAAGAACAAAAGGAGAAAGAAGATAACAACATGGTATGCAATAGAAGAATAAACAAACCAAAAAATCCATACCATCCACAAACCCAAATGTTTGATATCCAATGGTGGAGGAATCAACTACCTTAGCATGGCCTATTACTAGAGTATGAGTATTAGGTGCATGTACGGGTTTCTTATTCTTTAAGGTTGTGTTTGGATCATAGATTTGGGTAAAGATTTGGAAAGAAAAATAGAAAAAGTGTGTGAAATGTAGCTATATTTCATTCACATTTCACTTACATTTTCCATTTCTCTTTTCAAATCTCTATCCAAATCTATGAACCAAATATAACTTAAACAAAAAATTAGAGAATCAAAATATCTAAATTGGGTATTGATGTCAGACACATATCTTACACCATTATCCTTTTCATATCTTGTGGATATAGGTAAAAGGAGTGGTCATCTACTTGAAATGCATTGCAGTGATACAATTGTTCGGGATCACCTTATTTTTAAAAATAAGCATAAAATAATTTAAGTTCATGGGTAGACAAAGAGTAGATTATGCAAAACCTTCCATTATCCCACTGCAGTTAATTCAAAAATTTGAGCGATAAGCCCTTGATCTAATCCAAAACTAAATGCTCCTGTAGTCCTATTGTCTAATGTCTTGCCAAAAAATTGTGCAAGACATTCAAATTAACTTCGTTGTCTTCATTACTGGATGTTGAAGCTCCATTCTATAACTTTTCCCTCAAGTCATAGCATAAAGATCCCTAGAATTAAAAGTTCAACAGTAATGTCAATTTTGATTTGCAACGAGGGTTGACATAAAATACATTTGCATTAGTCTTTAGCGTTTAGAAACTTTGAGCTTCTTTAAGTGGCGGAGAATGAAAGAAAGAAAGAGAAAAAGAATCTAAGAATCACTTCGGTCTATGCACATAGGTTTATAAAACATGTGTGAGGAGAAAACCAATAGATAACTTTATGCAATTCCAAAACCCCAAAAGCTTGCAAGCGGCAATTTCAATAACAGAAAAAGCAAACAGAGCAGACCAAAAAACAGAAACATAATTAAACCACACCACCACATATTAACAATCTAAGGGTCTGTTACAAGAATCATGTAGCTAAAACCAAAATAATTGCAACAAAGGTTTTGGTAAGGCAAAACTGAATTGATATAAGTGCAGAGAAATTAAACATTTACATAATATTTTCTCATTATAAACTTTGATATCATGGATCATTTCAAATTGCTCTTCTTGTCAGCGGTTCTGAATTTAGTTAACTTCAGTTTCATAAAAGCAATGTGCATGTGTCATGGAAATACTTAATAGTTCACAGAAGAGCATAAATAATCTCAATGACTACTTTAGTTCCTCAAATCTTGACAAGCATACTAACCATTTTACTAGACACACCCAAAAACTTGTCCCTTTCTTTTGAAGTAACTGTTGACAGATTAAGTAATTTCTCCATGCTCTGCGCGGTGAGAAAGGAAAAAACGTTTTGGTTAAGTCTCTTCATCGGAGTTTATTCCTTCACAAAGGAAAAAAAAAACATTATGTCCCTTCTACAAAACTGGCTTGAGATAAGGCCATTGACACTTGTGCCTTAGGCTCAAAATAAAAACGTTGTGTCCCTTCTCCACAATCGGCTTGGGCTAAGGCCATTGAAGCTTGTGCCTTAAGCTTAAAATAGGGCCCTCAAATTTAGAAAAGTATTATAGTATCCCCCAAAACATTGTGTCTCTTCTCCACAATCGGCCGTGGGCTAAAGCCATTGAAGCTTGTGTCTTAGGCTCAAAAAATTCGTTCAAAATAGGGCCTCTAAATTTAAAAAAGTATTATAGCATATTATAAATATAAATAAATCCAAATTATTTTTGTTATTTTAGGGCTAATTTAAAGGACCCAAAAATATTCTATTGGACCCATATTTGTTTATAAGTATGGTTTGGCCCAATTGAAATTAAAATATATGCAAAATGTTGGTGGTCATTGAATGAGAAACACTACATACACATACAAAATATTGGTGGCCCAAAATAGAACCCCCAATTTTTATTTTTATTTTTATCTTCTTTTTTTATCAGATTTTGATGGAATAAATAAATTTGTTCCATTTTTTTTTAACCTTCTTTGTTTATCAGATTTTAGTAGAATAAACAATTAATTCAATCTCAATTACACTCATACACAACATATTCAATAAACAACAATGCAACCACACTCATAAATAACATATTCAATAAACAACAATTAATTCAATGCATATTCAATACATTTTAATTGAATAAAGTTCTCCTAACTTTGGTGACTTCTTTTTTTCTTTGTATGAATACATTTTGATATCTATTTTGGTATCAATCGACAATAGTAATACCAAACAAGGTAATTTTTCTTTTCATTATGAATATAAGCCTTCATTTTTATTTTGCCTTAGGCCCTCGAAAACTAAGGGTCGGCTGCACTTCTCTATTTCACTTTTCTTGTAGGACTATTTGTCCACTCTGATAAGAAAGATACCACTATTTTCTCAAAAAAATTATTCCGTTTTATGGGGACATCTACCAACCTCTTCCCTCTTGTTAAACAAAAATGAAAAGTTTTCAATCACAAAACAGTTAAGAAAAACAAGCAAACATACAAAACACTAGATATACATTGTTCGGCAATGTGTCTACATCCATGGGGGTTGGAAATTAAATCAACAATAAGGATTACAGAGTTCTAAACCTCTCAACTCAATTACTCCACAACGTTGTCACACTCTCTTATGCTTGTCATTTTGCTATAGCTCTTATTTCTTTTGTTGAATTTGGATTTTGAGTCTCTCTCTTCCCCGTGGATTTGGATTTAAATGGGACAGTCAGGACTTCGTTTTCTTGTGTATTTGCTCATCAATTTCTGTTTTGTAAAGAGAGAAGGATTTTCAAAAAATGGAGAAGAAATAACTTCTTTTTCAGTTATATGCTTTTTGTTACTTCATTTGGGGTTGTTTTTCCCTTTTTAATACCCTTTCATATGTTTATATATTTACAATGGACGTTGTGGGGTTTGAGGTGTCAAAGTTTGTGAGGCTAATTAGATTGAATACAGAGCATTTGGAGTTTTGGGTGCCTATGACTTTGGTTTGATCACACCAAAAAAGATAAACATATTATTCTTCATATCCTTTGTTAGTTTTCTCTCGTTTTTTTAAGGTCTTCTTCCTCCATGTGTTTTGTAGATAGAAAATGTGCATGAATTTTGGTGATTTGGCTACTCAATAGGTGTAATAACTTCATGACAATGTTGTCACGCTTAATGAATTGGAAGTGGTCTAGTGGTTGTCTACTACAATTTGAGTTTGACAAGCCACTCATGTACAATTATTATATATTGTTCCCTTCCCTAACATTTGGACCCATGTGCAGGTGGACAAGGTCGGTTCGAGGCATCCGCGGGGAGGAGGAAGAAAATAAAAATCCCCCCTGGAAGCGGGAGGTGGGGAATGGAAAATTCACTCCGTTGTCAATTACGTGTTTGTACTTCTTAATTAATCATTATTCAATATGTCTTTTTATGTTCCCTAATCACCCAACACAACACCCTCACCTACCAATATCTCCATCAATCATAATATATAGAATACCACATATTTATATTCCAAAAATACTAAATAATTACCTTAGTTTAATGTGTTTTGCATGACACATTTTAATCTTCACACATGAGTGGTCTGTTGGACAAATACCTCAAAAGGCCATTGAGAGGGTAATTTATATGAAAATTGGGCCGAGCTGGGTATATTGGGCCGAGCTAAGTAGTGGGTCGTTTTTGGGCCGCACTACGAAGGGCTGAGTAAAAAGACCATATAAGTTACTCCGGTCTGAAGAAGTAGTCTTGGAGTTAGACCGGTCACAACTGTGGTATCTAGTCCGGTCACATACGGCTTATTTCTACTTCGGTTAAGGGATGTGTTGTGAGGAATTCAGTCTTCAGTAATTAGTTTGGCTCCACTCTTATGGATAGCTCGGTCTTAGCATGGGAAAGTCGAGATAAGGGAAAGGGAGGTATGGGCCGAGCCATAATGGAGAGCCGGTCTAAGCATAGCTCGGTTGAAAATCATAAGGTGCCTTGCTTACTTCGGTCGTAAGGTAGTTCGGCTGTGGTAAAAACCATCTCACTTAGTTTAAGCAGTGAGGGGGGTGTTGAGAGAAGCATTATCTCTCAGGAGTATGAGTCCTAGGAGGACTCTGCATGGAGGAGTAAGAGTCCTACTAGGATTGTGCCACACGAAACCTATAAAAGCTCACCAATATCACATTTGAAGAGGTAACACAACTTTGTTTTCTGAATACACAGAGCTTATGTCTATTTGTCAAGCTTACTGACTTAGGCATCGGAGAGGTTTCCGGCACACCCTCGCCGGCTAGCTCACGTTTGTGTTTTCAGGTGATAAAACTACGTCGTACGAAGGATCGCAAACTTGATCAACAGGATTATACGAGAAAGTGTATTTCTTTCCCGTACAATTGGCGCCGTCTGTGGGAATTCAGACAAGAACAACCTCTTGATCAAGCTTATTCTCTCGAACATAAATGGCGAACAACGAAGAGTTACCTCAGTCCGCCATCGACGGACAAACTCCAGATGGGGGTGCAAGGCGCGAGGGCCTACCCTTGGTCACTCCCATGGCGGACCTGGAGCCACAGAGACAGAATTCCAGGAGGGATACGAGGGGACGAAGGCGGAATAACAGCCCTCACCCCTCTCGTTCGCAAAGCCCAGAAAGACAAAGGCGCAGGATTGACCCTCAAACTCTGGAGGATCGCGTCAGACAACAAGACGAATTGATTCGTAAGATGGCGGCGGACATGGAGTCTCTAAAACGCCAGGTGAAAGGAAAAGAAGTGGCGACAGGAGAGGGGCGCAATAACAAGACGCCCCCTCGCCACTCAGAGGGTTGTAGTAGGAATTCTACACCCTCTCAAGCAGAAAACAGAAGCCTCAGGACAGGCGACACGCAATCCAGATCTTCCAGGACTCGTCACTCCAGGTCTGAAAGGACGAGGTCTGAAAGGTCGTACACTGAGGGAAGCACATATTGGCCTTCACATACGCACCAGACAAGGTCTAGACAGACGGAATTACCCAGATCGTCCGACCTACGATCCGTGCTAGAAGAGAAGGCACGATGGAAGGAGGACGCCAGGGCGCGCGATCCACACAGGGTTCCTGCCTTACAGCGGTTGGCTCCTCCGACGCATGGAAGCGTCGAGGTTAGAATGCCAATACCGCGCCCGGCATACGAACCAACGGACAAGGCATTGGCGAGGCTGCAGACCTCACCATTCGTCCCAGCGATAGAAAACGCGCCCCTTCCGTCAGGCTTCCTACAGCCCAAATTCACAACGTATGAGGGGAAGACGGACCCCTACTCGCACTTGAGCCACTTTCGCCAGGTCATGGCTGTATACCGGCGGAACGAGGCCTTGATGTGCATCCTATTCCCTTCAAGCCTTAGCGACCTTGGCTTGACTTGGTTTGAAAAGCTTTCAGAGGGTAGCATAGCCTCCTGGGCGCAACTGGCGGAGGCGTTTGTAACACGATTCAGAACGAACACGAAAACCCCGGTGGAGATTGACCAGTTACTCTCCATCGACATGGGCGATAAGGAGACCCTGAGGTCATACAACAGCCGCTACTGGGAGACATTCAACCAATTGGGGACTGCCCAACCAATCTCGCCATTGCGCAATATAAAAGAGGCCTTCCAGTTGGGAACAGACTGAGGGACTCTATCACCATGACACCGCCCCTCACCATGGAGGCCCTGATGGAGAGAGTGCATCAGCACATCAGGGTGGAAGAGGATGGTGCTCGTGCCAAAGCAAAATCTGGCACGAACACAGCACCAGAGAAGAAGACCTCAGCAAAGGTCAATACGGTAGATCGCCAAAACCGAAACGGACGAGGCAGGCGAGACAACGGCGAGGACCAGGACAAGAGATGGTTGAGAGTCCGCATTGCCATAACCACGGTATTCAAGAAACCGATCTACCGTATACTTAGTGAGATTCGAGACGAGCCTTTCGTCAAATGGCCAGCCAAGCTAGGCGAGGCCCAGAAGGACTATGACGACAGATCCAGGTGCACCTTCCACAAAGAAAAGGGGCACCGCACTGAGAATTGCATGCCATTGAGGCAGCATCTGGAAGAGTTGGTGGCAGCAGGCCACCTGGACAAATACATTGAAGGAGGGGCACAGCCAGCCCCCCAGGACCATAATAACCCCAACGGAATGCCGATCGATGCCCCGCCCCAAGGCGTCATCAACGTAATACATGGAGTCTTTGAACCTGAGCGTGTATGCGAGCTCAGAGGTTCAATCAAAAAAGGCTGAGCACTTAAGAGAAGTGCTAAGTGCCTAACCAGTCGTCAAGAAGGGGAAAACAGAGGCCACAAATGTCATGTCTTTTTCGGATAAAGACTTGGCAAGGATTTATTGCCCTCACAATGATGCCTTGGTCGTTATTCTCCGAGTCAAGGATTTTGACGTCAAGCGGATTCTGATTGACCAAGATAGTTCATGTGAAATCATGTACTATGAAACCTTCAAACAACTAAAGTTGCAAGATAAAGACTTGGCGCCGGCCGTATCTCCCCTTATTGGATTCAACTCCATGCCAGAATGGCCCGTCGGCAAAATTATCCTCCAAGTCAGAGCAGGGAGTGTGACAAAACAAGTGGAGTTTTGGGTGTTGAAGGTCCCCTCCACTTACAACATTATCTTGGGTAGAACATGGCTGCATGCCATGCGCTCGGTGGCATCCTCCTACCACCAAGTGATGCGGTTTCCAAACGACACCGGAGTAATAGAAGAAATTTATGGAGATCAGATCATGTCAAAGCAGTGCTTTGTCATAGTGAACGGCAGCCGCGCTGCCAAAGGATACGTTCATTCGGTTGAAGAACCTGAGAGGAATGAACTATTCGCGGATGTCGGCAAAGCGGCTAGTCAAAAAGCGGTGGAGGACTTGGTGGAGGTCAGAATAGATGAAAAGAACCCGGATAAGTTCTTTCTGCTTGGTTCGTCGTTGTCCAACACTGAGAGATTGGAGGTCTTGGAATTTCTGACCTCCAACATCGAAGTGTTCGCCTGGACCCCATACGACATGCCAGGCATTGATCACAACTTCATCTGTCACCAACTCAACGTCCACCCTTCTGCCAGACCAATCATTCAACGCACCCGCAGATCGGCACTCCACCACGCTGAAATAGTGGCGGAAGAAGTAGGAAATCTGCTAGAAGCAGGGGCAATCAGAGATGTGCACTACCCAAGATGGATCTCCAACACCGTCGTAGTGCCAAAGAAGAATGGCAAGTGGCGTGTCTGCGTCAACTACAAAACGGTCAATAAGGCGTGCCCAAAAGATAGCTTTCCTCTACCAAGGATAGATCAACTGGTAGACTTAACGGCAGGGCACAACCGACTTAGTTTTCTGGACGCATACAGAGGCTACCACCAAATCGCCATGCATGAACCAGACCAGGAAGTCATATCCTTCACCACTCCAAGGGGACTCTACTGCTACAAAGTCATGCCCTTTGGCCTAAAGAACGCAGGGGCGACGTTCCAGAGAATGGTCGCCAAGATGTTTGAACCATTGTTAGGCAGAACAATGAAAGCTTACATCGACGATATGGTGGTCAAAAGCAAGGATGAGAATGACCATCTCAAGGACCTAGGTGAGATGTTCGAGATCCTGAAGAAGCATAAGTTACGCCTCAACGCGTCGAAGTGTGCGTTCGGAGTAGGATCTGGCAAATTCCTAGGCTTCTTGGTGACCAACCGAGGTATAGAAGCGGACCCTTCTCAGATCAAAGCAATATAGGATCTGGAGAGGCCAAACTCAGTGAAGGAAGTGCAGCATCTCACTGGCATGGCGGCTGCACTCAACTGGTTCATAAGCCGGTCATCAGATAGGCTACGACCATTCTTCCATACACTGAAGGCTAAGTTTGAGTGGGACGGAGAATGCGACCATGCCCTGGAAAGCCTAAAAGAGTACATGTCTTCTCCACCACTACTTGCAACCCCAATCCCTGGAGAAGAACTCTTCTTATACCTAGCGGTCTCGCAGCATGCAATTAGCGCAGTATTCGTCCGCGCAGAAGGAATCCAACATCTTCCTATCTACTATGTCAGCAAGACATTACTGGGTGCCGAAACAAGGTACTTGCCACTGGAGAAACTGGCATTGGCCTTGATGATGGCCTCAAGGAAGTTATCACATTACTTTCACGCCCACACCATAGTTGTCCTCACAGCCTTCCCATTAAAGGCTTTATTTGAAAGAGCGAACTTCTCTGGGCGAATTCTGAAGTGGGCAGTGGAGTTGGGACAATACGACATCAAGTTCCAACCTAGGACCGCAATAAAAGCACAAGCATTGGCAGATTTTGTCGCAGAATTCACACCAGGAAGTCATCACATCTGCCCAGTCGACCTAACTGAGACAACCGAACTAGGGATGAAAGTTGACGTCGGAATAACGCAACCCCTAGTACTGGTTACTCAGTCAGGCCCCAAGGCAGACCAGAGTAAAGAAAGGAAGGAAGAAACAAACTATGCTACAACAAGTCAGGACTCACCGACAAATAAAGACTTGGTGCAAACAGAAAGCAAGGGGCAGACAACGAGCATGGACTCTGAAGAAGCCACTAGCAACATAGAAGATCCCAAGGCATCATCTGATCCCTCCACCTGCTGGAAGTTGTTCGTTGGAGAGATGTGGAAGCTCTTCGTGGATGGAGCATCCAACCGGCATGGAGCAGGACTTGGCATAGTCCTCATCTCTCCAGACAGCCTAGTAGTGGAGCAGGCAATCAACCTTGGCTTCCCAGCGTCAAACAACGAAGCGGAGTATGAAGCGCTTTTGGCAGGGCTCAAGTCAGCATTCTACATGAAGGCCACCGAGCTAATGGTCTACAGCGACTCACAGCTGGTGGTAAACCAAATATCTGGCGACTACGAGGCAAAGGATGATAGAATGGCCAAGTACCAAGAACTAGTCAGAACGGAGATAAAGAAGTTTGAAGTGGTGAGAATAGAACAGATCGGCAGGGAGGAAAACAGCAGAGTAGATGAACTCGCAGGCTTCGTCTCAATGGCAGATACCTCCATACCTCACCCACTACTAATCGACTACCTGCCTAGACCAAGCATTGAAGACCCAGAAGCAGAAGAGGTATGTTGTACAGAGTTAGGCCCTTCTTGGATGGATCCCATCATACTGTTCCTGAAAGACGGCACCTTACCAGAAGAAAAGAAAGAAGCCAACAGAATAAGAGCAAAGTCACAGCGATTTTGGCTCTCCCCATCCTTAGCATTGTACAAGAAGTCGTTTTCAGGACCTTACTTGAAGTGTGTTCACCCCAGCAAAGTGGAAGCATTCCTATTCGAAATACACGAGGGTGTTTGTGGCAGCCATCAAGGAGGAAGATCATTGGCATACAGAGCAATCTCGCAAGGATACTGGTGGCCATACATGCAAGCGGATTCGGAGAAGTATGTTAAAAAGTGCAAAAAGTGTCAAAAGTTCGCTCACCAAATACACCAACCTGCCAGAGAACTTCTACCTCTAACTAGCCCATGGCCCTTCGCAATATGGGGATTGGACATAGTAGGCCCACTTCCAACAGCACCAGGCAACAGGAAGTTCTTTCTTGCCGCAACCGACTACTTCACAAAGTGGGTGGAAGCAGAAGCCTTGGCGTCAATCAAGGAGAAAGATGTAAAGAAGTTCGTCTGGCAGAATATCATCACTCGCTTTGGCATACCAAAGGCTTTAATCTCAGACAACGACACTCAGTTCGATGGCAGAATATTCATGGGCTTTTGTGAAGAGTACAAGATAGAGTTCTACAATTCTACACCGGCATATCCCCAAGCAAATGGTCAGGCAGAGGCATCAAACAAGGTAGTCTTGGATGGATTAAAGAAGAGGTTAGAACAGGCAAAAGGCAAGTGGGCAGAAGAGCTCCCCCATGTTTTATGGGCTTACCGCACCACGCCTCGACGATCAACAGGAGAAACACCATTCTCCTTAGCTTATGGCATGGAAGCAGTCATCCCATTGGAAGTTGGCCTCCCCACAATTCGAAGCGAAAATTTTGACCCAGACTTAAATGGCGAAGCCATAGCATTGGAGCTTGACCTTGCGGAAGAAAGAAGAGACAGAGCATTGGTTCACATCGCCTCCTACCAACAAGAGTTGTCTAGAAAGTATAACAAAACAGTGCATCCAAGGCAATTCAAGATCGGAGATTGGGTGTTGCACAAAGTGATGGGAAACACCTTGGTTCCAGGAGATGGCAAGTTGGGACCTAATTGGGAAGGACCTTACAAAGTGGTTGGATTAGCAGGCAAAGGGGCATACCACTTGGAAGATGAGGACGGCAAAGCAATTCCCAGGCCATGGAACACTGCAAATCTCAAGTTGTTTTATTTCTAGCTTTTTCTTTTTAAGTATGTGTAATTTCTTACTTTCTCAATAAAACAAATCGATTCTTTTGGCATAACTGTTTTCAATAGAAAGTAGCCTTAGTAAAGTTAGTAGCATTGTAAACATTATATTCTAAGTTGGCTGGAAAAACCAACTTAGAGGTTGGCTGGATTAAACCAACACCCCTCCTAAGCCCAAGATAAGGATCCAGGCTGCAAGACGTTTGGTCGGAATAACCAAACATTATATTCTAAGTTGGCTGGAAAAACCAACTTAGAGGTTGGCTGGATTAAACCAACACTTGTTACTCTTCAGCCGAAGTAAGTTTATGGCTGAAGAGTGGTTGGCTGGATTAAACCAACACTTGTTACTCTTCAGCCGAAGTAAGTTTATGGCTGAAGAGTGGTTGGCTGGATTAAACCAACACTTGTTACTCTTCAGCCAAAGTAAGTTTATGGCTGAAGAGTGGTTGGCTGGATTAAACCAACTCTTTGTACTCTTCAGCCGAAGTAAGTGTATGGCTGAAGAGTAGTTGGCTGGATTAAACCAACTCTTGTTACTCTTCAGCCGAAGTAAGTTTATGGCTGAAGAGTGGTTGGCTGGATTAAACCAACACTTGTTACTCTTCAGCCGAAGTAAGTTTATGGCTGAAGAGTGGTTGGCTGGATTAAACCAACTCTTTGTACTTTTCAGCCGAAGTAAGTGTATGGCTGAAGAGTAGTTGGCTGGATTAAACCAACTCTTGTTACTCTTCAGCCGAAGTAAGTTTATGGCTGAAGAGTGGTTGGCTAGATTAAACCAACTCTTTGTACTCTTCAGCCGAAGTAAGTGTATGGCTGAAGAGTAGTTGGCTGGATTAAACCAACTATTTGTACTCTTTAGCCGAAGTAAGTTATATCGGCCGAAGAGTGGTTGGCTGGATTAAACCAACTCTTTGTACTCTTCAGCCAAAGTAGTTATATCGGCTAAAGAGTGGTTGGCTAGTGAGTTAGACAGCTAAAAACCGAAATCACAATTGAGCAAATGAATTCATGGAAATTTCATTACAAATGCAAGCATACTCAAACAAGAAAACAAACCGGAATAAGAGTTGAAGAAGATTTTTTCATTGAAGTACAAAGCAAGTACAATTGGGGGGCCACAACCCGGTTACAAATTTCAAATACAAAAGAAGAGAAAGAAAAAATCAGCGTAGAAGTGCATCAAGTTCGGCATCAAATTCATCAGCGGCATTCGTCCGGAGTCCGGTGTCAGCTGGGAGCACGGTTTGGGCTGGGAGCTCGGTTTCGGCTTGAACCTCCGTCTCAGTTGGCTGCGTTTTGTCAGTCAGCAGCTCGTTAGTAAGGTCTTCAATGACCGGCTCCAGCCGAACTGACTGGTGGTTGGGTTGCTCATTAATGACCGGGGTGTGAGTTGGCTCATCTTCTTCAGAATCATCATCATCTTCATCAGACCCTTCCAGAAATTGTCTTTGAAGATCGGCAGCATACTGCGACAGTGAAGTCGGAATGGAGTACGGTGGAGCATTGTAGACCTCGATGTCGGGCGTACAACCGAGCTGCTCCACCGCAGTCCTCCAGCCACATTTGAAAAATAGATCTTTTGCTGCGTCGCATTGTAGAGTGTATGCTTCTTCGGCCTTCTTGAAGCCTCGTTTTTCGGCTTTCTTTATTCCGGCCTTCAGTTCGTTTATTTCGGTATCTTTTTTCTTCTCAATCGAAGCCAAGTGACGCAGGTACTTGTCCTTTGTCTCAATGGCGATCCTTTGCTTCTCGGCCTCGGCCGAATTAACCACTTCGGTCAGCCGACCGTTCTCAGCACGAAGCTCGGCCAGCTCTTTTTTGGCTTCCTCTAGCTCGGCCGACTTTGCTTCAGCCTCCGCCATTGCCTCCCTTGTATTACGCCGAAGTTCCATGACCCTCCTATGAGTGACTTGGTTTTTCTGGATGGCCTGCAAAGGAGAAGTAAATTTAGCCGGACTGAAAGTTAGAAAAAATTACATAGAAGGAAGAAGCTATTTACCAGGATCATGGACTTAGTGGAAGACCGGATTGACTTCAGCTCGGTATTAAGTTGTTTGTAATGATGCTCTATATCCTTGGGAAGGCACACACTTTTGGCCAGGTTGAAAGCCAACAAGTGGTCCTTCTCAGCAACCACTGAATCCGAAGCAGTGATATCTCGGTTGTCGAAGGAGAGGATAGGAGCCCATTTGGAGGAAGTGGCAGTTCGGTCGGTTTGCTCCGGTTGGAGGCTTTGTGGAGGACTTGGCGGAGGGCTTTGTGGCAGAACGGTCTCGTCCTCGTCAGCAAGACGTGGCTCAGTTTGGCTAGTCCGAGCACGCTTGTTTCGGCGAGAGGTGGATGGCTGTTGGGATGGGAGGGCCACCACGATTTCAGTGGTTTGGCCGGTTAGTCGCACGTCGGCTGGAGTTGTAGCGGTTAGAAGGGCCTTTAGTCTATTCTTCTTTGCTATTTCTTGTTCGGCAGTAAGGGGCACAAGATTGATCTGGGGCAAGGATGGGTCCGGTTCTGGTGCTTCTTCAAGAAGAAAGTCGGTCACCTTCGCTTTTCGGCGACCGCTGTATCAGTAGGTCGGCTTGAAATTTAGAAGTTTTGCCCAACTTCTCTCCTTAACTCGTAGTGCGGCGCGTAGAATACCGAGGTTGGGGTAGCCGTAATTTGATAGGAGATGGGCTTTATCTGCAAAAGAAGACAAACTGTTAGTTCGGTTCAGAGGAAAAAGCCGAAATAAAGAAAAAAGTGAAATACGACCGAAGTATGTATACCGGGTTCTCATTTTTTCCAATTTATTCTTCGGCCAGGAATCTGGGCTTGATGGTCTTCAAAATTGCCAGACACCCAGAAGAAGTCGTCATCATTTAGGTCTTTGTCTGGTGTATGTTTTATTATTTTCTCTTGGCCGCGGCGTATTCTTAAATAATAACACCAGCCATCATTTTTGGATCCTATGGAGTATTGATGGAGTATTTCGGCTAAACCGAGGTTGAGACCGGTTTGGTGGTTCAGTGCAGCTATTCCCATTATTATGCGGTATGTATTGGTGGATAGCTGGGTTGGGCACAGTCTGGTTTGCCTTAGGAATTCGCATATTAAAGGTTGGACTGGGAATCTAAGTCCGGTTTCTATTGTTGATTGAAGGATGAAGGGGACAAAGCCTTCGTTGTCCCATGGGTCAACATCTTGTTCAGCCAGGGTAAGGTTTACATCGGCTGGAATGTTGTAATCCTTTCGGAATTCAGCTAGGCCTCCTGGGGTTTCTACTAGGAACCTATATTTCCCCATTTATTGTATAAATTAAGAATAAATTATCTCGGTTGAAAGAGTGTGCTCAGTAGCTCGGCTGAGCTCAATGAAGTGCTTGGCAACCTAAGTCTGCAAAGTGGAAAACAAGGTGTTAAGCACAAATCGTTGACCATGCTACAAAAAACAAAGCAAGAATAGACAAGTCCTACTTCGGCTACGCAGTGTACTACAGGATCTACCTCGGTTGTAACCAAGGTGCTTGTTATCTCGGCTCGGTAGGATGTTTGGTTATTTCGGTTTTACCTATTGGATTTGTTACTCCGGTTAGGCATAAAGGGGCAGCTTTCTGAGTTTGGTTTAGAAGCTGGGAAAGCTGGCTTAGCCCCTAGTCTTAGCTCGGTCGAGGGCCAAAATTTTTTAGTTCGGTGCGTTTTTATTTCAGCTAATGTGAATCAGTTGGTGGCCTATTGAAACTACTGTGATGTGCACAAGTGCTAGTTCGGTTCCAGTTTTCCTATATCTTTATATAGCAAAAACAGATTCCTAGTTCGGTTGGACGGGTTTTTTGGATCAAATAAAATGTTCCACTAGCTATTACTTGAAGATTCATGAAGTTCTAGCGTTCTACAGGCAAGTTCTTTCTAGAAAAAATACAAAAATAATAGCAAGAAGTGTTTTGCAAAAACACACTACAAACATATGAAACAGAATACAGAAAATAAAGGAAAAAACAAGAATGGATTCGTGTGCTTACCTGGTAGAGAGGAAGAACTGGAGAAGGAAGCAGCAACAACAGTGAAAACACGAGCTTAGAAGATTGGAAGGAGTTGGGAAAGCAGAAGCACAAAGAGAGAGAACACGAGAAGTAAAAAGTGTAAAGGTAGATCGAAGAAAATGAAGGGATTGTTTTGTTTAGGAGGAAAAATGGCGGGAACTGTTCAAAAAGTGTGGAGTACGAGGGCGGCGTGACAGCTGCAGCGAACCAATCAGAGGCTGCCACGTGTCCCTGGGAGAAGAAGCGTTTCAGTCGCTATCACTGAAGAGACGTTTTGACCGGACGTGCACAGCTCGGCTTAGACTTAGCTCGGTTGATAAGCTAAATAGATTTTAGCTCGGTTGGAGAAGTTAGCAGGTTTTACAGCTTGGCCGGAATAGCTATAGGATTATAGCTCGGCTGGAAAGGCTTACGAACTCTAGCTCGGTTGATGGTCAGGTAATCCCTATCATGCTATGCAGATGGAATTAAGGGGCAATTGAGAGGGTAATTTATATGAAAATTGGGCCGAGCTGGGTATATTGGGCTGAGCTAAGTAGTGGGTCGTTTTTGGGGGGCTGAGTAAAAAGACCATATAAGTTACTCCGTTCTGAAGAAGTAGTCTTGGAGTTAGACCGGTCGCAACCGTGGTATCTAGTCCGGTCACATACGGCTTATTTCTACTTCGGTTAAGGGATGTGTTGTGAGGAATTCAGTCTTCAGTAATTAGTTTGGCTCCACTCTTATGGATAGCTCGGTCTTAGCATGGGAAAACTGAGATAAGGGAAAGGGAGGTATGGGCCGAGCCATAATGGAGAGCCGGTCTAAGCATAGCTCGGTTGAAAATCATAAGGTGCCTTGCTTACTTCGGTCGTAAGGTAGTTCGGCTGTGGTAAAAACCATCTCACTTAGTTTAAGCAGTGAGGGGGGTGTTGAGAGAAGCATTATCTCTCAGGAGTATGAGTCCTAGGAGGACTCTGCATGGAAGAGTAAGAGTCCTACTAGGATTGTGCCACACGAAACCTATAAAAGCTCACCAATATCACCTTTGGAGAGGTAACACAACTTTGTTTTCTGAATACACAGAGCTTTTGTCTATTTGTCAAGCTTACTGACTTAGGCATCGGAGAGGTTTCCGGCACACCCTCGCCGGCTACGTCGTACGAAGGAGCGCAAACTTGATCAACAGGATTATACGAGAAGGTGTATTTCTTTCCCGTACAGCCATCATTATTATCAATCGACAATAAGGTCAAACGTTTACATACTTGTAACTGCTAACTCAATATCATCTATAACCATTATAAAAGTGTGAAAAGCCTGTAATATTTTTTATTTTTTTTAAAATTTTAATTTTACCCTCTCCAATCTATTATATTTTTAAAAAGTCATGAAGAGTCCTATATAAACCATTTTTTTTATTTTTCAAGTTGAACACTAAAAAAATAATATATTTATTTCCAAGAGTCTTATATAAATATAAACAAATCGTCTCATTTCTTATCCAAAAAAAAAAAACATCTCCCTATTTTTTAATTGATAATAACTGAAAAATAAAAAATAATTACTCTTTTTTATTTCTAGTGTCCACTTCATACTGATATACATAATATTTACAATTGTCCATCATGGATCAAATCACTATAAATAATTTTGGTTGAATCGTAAAGTTGTATGCATTCGTTCGAATCTAAATAGAGAAAATCGCATGCGTTTTCAAAATAGATTGTCTTCATACACTGTCTTCATATACTGTCTTTTTGTTTACATTATATTTTATAAACTATAATATTTTACATGGTATTTTTATAACTAAGGTATGATCTCAAAATTCTAAACAAGAACCACTTTCGTTGGTTTTATTTTTCAAATTTGTTTTTTAGTTTTTGATTTTTCATATTATATCAGTTTTGGTGATTAAAAATACTGAAATTTCTTCATGTTTTATATTTAAATTATACTTTTACATGAAAATCTAATATATAATAATCTAAATATAATTAAAAAGTAAAATATTGATAATTTTTTTTTTATAAATTCAAACATATACTGATTTTCTATTATTATATTTTTTTTGTTGTTATTATTATTATTATTTAATATTTAATATTAATAAAAAAATTAAAAAGAATACACAACAAATTATTTTCTAAGTTTATTTAGATTAAGTGAATCAAAATCTAAAAGTAAAAATAAAAAATAAAAAGTATTAAATTAAGTGAATCTAAAAAGAAAATAAAAGGGTTATTAAAAAAAACAGTGTCAATGACAAAAAATATGAAAACAAAAAAATTCAAAACAAAAGTTTGGCAATGTTGCATCAAAAATCAAGGATGCTGAGGATGAGCTGAATAATCTTGACTTGAAAGCTGAAGATAGGCCATTTTTTTTTTTTTTTGATTCAAAGGAAAGATAATGTTAAAACATCAATACAACAAACACATAAAGGAAAGAGTTAATGTATCATTACAGAAAATTAATCCCTCATAGCAGGGATTCCAAACCTATCATCTAGGAGAAAGGCAGTAACTTCGGTTGGGGGGTCCTCAAGGATCAGAACATGTTCAGATTGTGCAACACCCAGATTGGCTAACAGATCAGCTACTTTGGTTCCCTCTCTGAATGTGTGGATAAGGGAGCAGTTACACCTCTGCAGGAGGAACTTAGCATCCTCAATGAGAGCCTTAAAGGGAGAGTTTGAAGTTGGATCATGCTGGATTTGTTGTATGGCCTGCTCTGAGTCTGTTTCTATCACCACATTTGTAGTTCCTTT
The DNA here is from genome assembly GCA_036172215.1 of Camellia granthamiana. Lineage (NCBI taxonomy): Eukaryota > Viridiplantae > Streptophyta > Magnoliopsida > Ericales > Theaceae > Camellia > Camellia granthamiana. The sequence goes on along the minus strand of CM069909.1, from coordinate 57,492,692 downwards.
CTGGAACAGAATTGTTAGACCTCTATAAATAGCCCAGATTTCTGCCTCTAAGCTTGTACAGTGCCCCAATTTTCCATAATAGCCTCATATCCAAGTGCCTGTTTCATCTCGCAAAAGACCCCCATACCCCGCCTGGCCTGGGTCTCCTTTTGAGCAACCATCCGTGTTGAGCTTAAGTTTACCTGCAGGGGGAAGGCACCAGTTAATTAATCTAGGTACAGAAGAATGGGGATGGAGAGGGGAGTGGAAAGCCTCTTCAATTTCATGCACATAATCCCGAATGGACTTAAGACTGGTTTGAGTGGGGTTTGAGAAGTTATCGAAAACCAGTCTGTTACGGTCTTTCCAGATCTGCCAAAGGGTAACAATAAAAATAAGAGACCATTTAGTCCCATAAAGAATTGTTTTACTTTTCATATTGCAGGTCACCCAATCAAATAGGGGCAAAACAGTCTCTTCCTCCCACCCAGAGATGTTTTGGACGTGGATCCAAATATTCCTGGAGCAGACACAGTCTCTAAGAAGATGTTGCAAGGTTTCACTAGTTTGACCACATCTAGGACAAAGGTCTGAAGAAGCCATATTTCTTTCAAGGCGCAACTGGTTGGTCAACAACCTGCCTTTTAGGATAAGCCAGAGAAAGTATTTCAATTTTTGAGGAGTTTTGATTTTCCAAATCTATTTCCAATCTCTGCCATCCACAATAGAATTAGTAATAAGGTTAAAAACAGAGCCAGTATTAAAATGACCACAGGTAGATCCAATCCAGGCAGGAGCATCAGTAAAAGTAACAAATCTAGGTCTGTATATTTTGAGAATTTCATTCAAGTCCTGTTGAGTGACAAGGGTTTTAAGTTTCTCAGTATCCCAATTTCCCTCATCGTCTAAAATAGAGCTAACTTTATCAAGATCATTGGATTGGTAGGTATTATTAACTTGAGCTAAAGGTTGAGTACCACACCACCAATCATTCCAAAGGGAAATGTGTTCCCCATTACCAACAACCCATTTAACACCCTTACGGAGGATATCTCTATTTTTGCAAATGCTTCGCCAAATGTGAGACGCTTTCTTGTTCTGAGGCCAAGTATAAAGGCTATGATGTTTCAAATATTTGGAATGAAGAATTTTGCACCAAAGCTTATTCTTATCACACAGGATTTTCCACCCAAGTTTGGTAAGAAGAGCAGCGTTATGATCTCTAGCCTTGCGAATGCCTAGGCCTCCCTCAGCTTTTCTTTTGCACACACTATCCCAGTTAACGAGGTGGACTTTCTTGTGGTTCTCAGAGTCACCCCAAAGAAAATTTCTATTGAGTTTATCTATCTCATCACAGAGTTTTCTAGGAAGTTCCATAGTTTGCATGTTATAGGAGGGAATAGCAGAGGTAACAGCTTGGATAAGAGTTGCTCTCCCAGCCATGGTAAGGTTTTTGGCTTTCCACCCTGAAAGTTTAGTTTTCATCTTCTCAAGAATGTCATTGAATGTGCTCTTAGTAACTCTCTTATGAAGTAAGGGGGAGCCTAGGTATTTACCAAGATCTTGAGTTAGGGGAATGCCACTAAAGGCGCTGATGGATTTGGCTACAAGTCTAGGGATATTATGGGAAATAAAGAGTTTAGACTTAGCATAATTGATTTTCTGACCAGACACCTCACAAAATTCACAAAGGACATCTATTATAGTTTCACAATTCATTTGGTTAGCTTGAGCAAAAAGGATGAGGTCATCAGCGAAAAACAAGTGGGAAACAGAAGGGCCGTTTCGAGATGCCTTGAGGCCTTTCCAAGAACCCTGTTGAACTTTAAAGTTAATCATATTGGATAACCTTTCCATACATAGCACGAATAGGTAGGGGGAAAGGGGATCACCTTGCCTGAGCCCTCTCCCATTCTGGACACCCTCAATAATTTCACCATTCCACAAGATAGAAGAGTGTTGGTTAGAAACACAACTCATGATTAACTCAATCCAATTATCATTAAGTTTTAGTTCAAGAAGAGTATCTTTGATGAAACCCCAGGACAATCGATCATAAGCTTTTTCCAAGTCAATTTTAAATATCATGCCACCTTTAGTTCCTTTCTTATTTCTCAAAGAATGCAGAATTTCTTGAGTGATGATGATGTTATCAGTGGTGTTCCTTCCAGGTATAAAACTACTTTGATTAGGGCTTATCAAATTGTCAAGAAGGGGTCTAATGCGACCAACTATAAGCTTAGTAATGATTTTATAAGAAACATTGCAGAGGCTAATGGGTCTAAATTGCCTAATGTTTTCAGGATTATCAATCTTAGGTATAAGCACAATAAGAGTTTCATTAATGACCTGAGGAATCATTTTACTTTGAAAACAATTTTTCACAAAATCACACACAGAATGTTGAACTATATTCCAGTATTTTTGGTAAAAAATAGCTTGAATGCCATCTCTACCTGGTGCTTTGAAAGCACCAATATCTTTCACAGCTTTTAAAATTTCTGAATTAGTGAGGGGTTTAGATAAACCAGCATTGTCCTCTTGAGTGAAATAGGTAGGAGTTAAGTTACTCCAGTGATCCAGCTTGTTGACAACTTCATCTCTGAAGAGGTGTTGAAAATACTCAAGAATAGTTGCCTTGATATTAACAGAATCAGTGATCCAATTACCAGAAGTATCTTTAAGGGCATTGATTTTATTTTTTCTTCTCTTGGTAATAGTGGAAACATGGAAATATTTAGAATTTCTATCACCTAGAGTGATATGTTTAGATCGAGACTTTTGGAACCATAAAACTTCTTCTTGAAACAAACAATCATTATACTGCAGAATAAGTTCCTTTTCAAGAGACTGAAGGTTATGAGAGAAGTAATTAGCTAAAGATCTTTGTATGCCTTCTATCCTAGCAAGAAGATGCCTTTTCCTTTGAAAGATATTACCAAAAACCTCTTTATTCCACTCCTTGACTCGACAGGTGAAATCAGCAGTGGACTCAATGAGGTTCTGGTTCATATCAAACCAGGAGGCTTTAATAACATCAAGGAGACCAGGGTGAGTGATCTAAGCAGCTTCAAATCTAAAAGGCCGAATGAGAGGATTGAGGGTATGCATACCTTGGGTGTAGACCAAAAGAGGTGAATGGTCTGAATAAGTCCTAGGGAGGACTCTCACAGTGGCCTCCGGGAACATGGTTCGCCATTCTGAGTTGCTCATAGCCCTATCCAATCTTTCCATTGTGTTGGCAAGACCCTGTCTGTTGTTCGTCCATGTCATTTTTAGGCCGGAACTCCCTAAGTCAATCAGATTACAATTGTTGACCCTATCCAAGAACTTCTAATTTCTAGCAGCATTATTTCTTGGATTGAAACTTCTTCTTTCCCCTTGGCTAGCATAATCATTGAAATCGCCGACAACTAACCAAGGTTTAGACATGTTGATGGCCACTGCCTCTAGATCATCCCATAGCTGCTCTCTCACAACCGGGTTTGGGCTAGCATAAACAGCTGCTAAGACCCATTCATCATAATCTGTTTTGTGGATGGTGGCATGGATAGCCTGGGAATTGACTGAAGAAGCTCGCACGTTAACCTGGCTCGTGTCCCAAACAATCCATATTCCTTCCACACGGCCAATAGGGTCTACAATAGTCAAAGCCGTAAAGCCCAATCTATTAAAGAAATTCCCCATTTTGCTAGAAGGCACCTTTGTTTCCATAAGAATTAGAATTTCAGGTTTGTGGGCACGGACTAGTTCTGTTAGATTACGTTTGAAGTTGTTATTGCCGGCTCCACGGCAATTCCAGAATAAAAGTCGTAGTAAATCCATGGATGGGTAAATAAGGGGTGAGTCAGTTACCATATCCTTAACAATGTTGCGGATCCTCCGGCGATTGGCCTCCTCCGATCTCATGGAGGCCATTTGGATCGAGTGAAATGGCTTGAGACTGGTGCCCTCCCAATTTAGCTCGATTGTCATGCGTATTTGTTCGATCCACCAAACGAAAGCGACTAGGTGAGCAGCTTCTCTCTCTGGTTCTAACAACAAAGCCACCGTGCTGGTCTGATTCCGGTGTTCCTCCACATCGATGATCTGTTCTCCTGAGATCTGTGTGTTTTCCGGCTCCATTGCTGTCTTCTCCTGGATCTGGGGGTTCACTTGCTTTATTCAGCGTGTCTATATATTGCTGGGCAGGATTGATAGCTGGCGTTGGGCTGGCATAAATAGAAGAGGTTGTAGTAGCTTCTACCATGGTCAAGTCAACAGCTCTAGGTGGAGTTTCCGAAGTAGGAATCATGTCAGGAGACGACAGGATCGGTTGCGTGCCATCAGGTTTGGACGAGACCATTGCTTGATCACAGACTGGTGACTCTGCCCTAGGATCGGTGGGAATATATGATGAGCTCTCCTCCATTAACTTCGCAGTCGGCTGTGGTAGAGATTGGGGCTCTGGTTCATTAGGTTTGGGAAGGGGGAACCCAATTTTACCTTTACCTTTAGGGTCCTTCGTTGGGTTGGTGGTGACTACATTATTGGGCTCACTATGACTTTTTTCAAATCCTGACCTATAGGTCTTCTTGCCCCTGGGAATTTTGTCCTGACCATCTGGGCTCTCCTCCAAGTATTTGAATTTGTTAGTATTTGGAGTTGGGCTAGGAATTGGTTGGGCCCGTCTGGGTTGGGTTGGGCGTCTACCTCTTTTGGTAGCTAACATCCATGGGCCAAATGAATCTTCCTCCCTTAGCTCTGTTTGTAGGTTGCCGTTAGCCTCCGTCATTTGATTGACAGGCAAATTAGCATCAGTAACGGCTATAATCTTCGCCGCCGGTGGGACCGTGGGTTTGTTGAACCTGCAAGCTTCTTTCCGGTGGTCAATTCTGCCACAATGAAAGCAAAAAGAGTGTAAGGACTCATATTCAATGCTATAGTATCGGTCTTCCAAAATAAACTTTGGTTTTAGAGGTTGGCTCAGATCCATTTCCACACAAATTCTTGCAAATTTCCCCCTCGTCGCCATTGCCGTATTCCAATCAATTTTTAGAGGTTTCCCAATAGTTTTGGCTATGGCGAATAGGACTTTTTCCTGATAATACTCTATCGGAAGCTCGAGAAACCGAACCCAAATAGCGGTTGTGGTTTCAAAAGCTTCCGAAGGTTTGAAATTTGGTTCCCACCTTTGAACAGTGAGGTAGTGATCCATGATCACCCATGGTCCTCCCGTGAATACGGTAGTGTAATCCGACTGGTCAGAAAATTTAAAAAGAAAGTAATTGCTACCCAAGTCAATGGCAGAAAATTCCCCTTGAAGACCCCAAATATTCTTGACACGAGTACATAGCATCTTGTACCCAATGGTCTTGCCTAAAAGTCGGATAATGAGAGCATTCTTCCATGGCTGTCTAATCTTCTCCAGGAGTTTCTTTGGTAAGGTGACCCGAGGAAAGCCCAAGTGTTCTGAGGAAGAGGTGTGGATTTCCGTTTGTCGTTCTTGTTCATCATCCTCTTCGTCCGAAGATAGAATTTCGACCCTGCTGTAAAAAAGATAGTCGTTTCTGGATTTCGTAGTCAGAACTTCTTTGAACGATTTCAGGGGTGGGGAAGGAGAATCCATTGCCCCAAGGACATGATCAGAGGTTTCCTCCTTCGGTGAACCAAGGACCAGGTTCTCCTCATAGGTCATGGCTACATCCTGAGAGGCTTCGGCACCTTTAATTTTCTTGGTGCTTCGGTTCAAGTGGTCTTCTTCTTCAATTGTCCTTGCTGGGTTAAGAGTAACTTCGTCTTTGGAGGCCATTTTTTCACAGTGTGGAAGCATGTGTCAATTGTTTATGTGTGGAAATAGAAGTTGCTGATTCTATTTACACCATAATTTTACTTTATTACACTCTCAATTTCTAACTTTTTTTGAAGAAGATAGGCCATTGGAAGAGGCAAAATTGAAACAGAAAAGAGAATTAAGGAGTGAAGTGTGGAAGCTTAGCAAAATGATGGAATGGGCATGGTTCCAAAAATCAAGATTGGATTGGGACTTAAAAGGGGATTGGAATACTAGATTCTTACATGTTATAGCAAGCTGTAGATATAATAGAAATGCTCTGAATAGTATATCAGTTGAAGGGGTTGTGGTTGAAGAACCTGATCAAATAAAGCAAGAGGTGTGGACTTATTTTAGGAATCACTTTACAGAAGATTGGGTTAGTGGGCCTGTACTAGTAGGTGATTTCAAGAGTGTTTGTCATAGTTAGTGTTTTGAAAGACTAGAAGCAGAATTTTCCAAGGAGGAGATTTGGGCAGCAGTGAAAGATTACAATGGGAATAAAGCATCTGGCTCTAATGGTTTAATTTATTGTGTTTTCAAAAGAATTGGAAGGTTCTTAAAGAAGAGGTGATCATGTTTATGAAAGAGTTTCACAGTAAAGGTAGGCTAGGTAATAGTTTGAATTGCTCTTTCATTACTCACATCCCAAAGAAGGAGAATACAAGTTGCTTAAGTAAGTATAGGCCAATAAGTTTGATTGGGTCTATGTACAAGATACTAACTAAGGTACTTGCAAAGAGGCTGAAATCAGTTCTAACTGAGGTAATTAGTGATACACAATTTGCATTCTTGGGTGGGAGAAACGTTTTGGATGGGGTGTTGATAGCAAATGAAATAATGGATAGGTAGAGGAAATCAAAGAAAAATGACTGTTGTTTAAGCTGGATTTTGAGAAGGCGTATGACTCCATTAATTGGGAATTTCTATTTTCAATACTCTCAAACTTTGGATTTGAAGCAAAGTGGATTTCTTGGATGAAGAAGTGTGTAACAACAACAAGAGTCTCAGTTCTTGTAAATGGATCTCAACCAAAGAATTTTGCCCATAAAAAGGACTTAGACAAGGTGATTTTCTGTCACCATTTTTATTTACTGTGGCAGTAGAGGGTTTGAGTATTTTACTGATGACAGCAAAGGAGCTGGGGATTATAAACAAGGTGGGGATTGGTGCTAATAGAGTAGTAGTGTCTCATTTACAATTTGCAGATGACTCATCACTTTTCTGTGAAACAGACTGAGTGGAAATATTAAATCTAAAAAGGATTTTAAGGTGGTTTGAGATTTTATCAGGGTTGAAGATCAATTATCATAAAAGTGTGGTGTATGGGGTGGGAGTCTCTGATACTCTACTAAAAGACTTTGCAAATTTGTTAAACGGTAAAATTACAAGTTTACCTTTACATTATCTTAGTTTGCCATTGGGTGCTAGCCCAAGTAGGAAGAAATCTTGGAAGCCAATTATTGATAAGGTCAAGCTTAAGCTCGCTGGATGGAAAAGGAGGTTTTTATCCATTGCTGGTAGGGTGACTTTGATCAAGGCAGTGTTATCCAATTTGCCAATGTACTGTCTCTCTTCATTTAAGATGCTAGAAGGAATAACAAATGAGATTGACAGAATTTAGGTTGCTTTTCTATGGGGAGAATCAGATTTGAAGAGGAAATTACATTTGGTGAAGTGGAAGGAGGTAACTAAGAGAAAGAATTAGAGACTTTAATGACTAACTTTGGCAGTGCTATACAAGGAGGTCTGGGGATTAGAAGAATTAGAGACTCTAATGATTGTCTTTTGATAAAGTAGTGGTGGAAGTTTGCTAATGAAGATGAAGCTTTATGGAAGAAGGTGGTCTGTAGTAAATATAATCTAAATAGGGGTGTATGGTTTCCAACCTTAAACCAAGGTAATAGCAAAGTTGTGGAGTGATATTTTAGCTGTGCAGAGCAAAGGCCTATGATGTTTAATTTTTTTGCAAGCAACTTACAAATTAGTGTGGGTAATGGGAACAGAGTGAGGTTTTGGCATGATAAATGATGTGGTGATGGTTGTTTCAAAGAGAAATTGCCTAGGTTGTTCAGGTTATACACTAATAGAGGAGGTTCCATAAGGTCTTTTGTTGAAAAGAAATGAAGTACTGGTGTTTGGGAAGTTAGTTTCAAGAGGAATTTATTTGTTTGTGAGAATGAGGAACTCAACAAGCTCAGAGAGGAGTTATGTTTGGCTCCATTACTTAATAGGAATGAAGAGAATAAACCAGTTTGGTTAGCAGCATAATCAGGTCAATCTATTGTCTCAACCCTCTATAAGTATAAAGATTTGGAAGCTGGTAAGCAATTTAAAGTTAGTAAACTGGTATGGATGAATTATCTCCTACCTAAAGTGCAATTCTTTGAGTGGCTTGCATGGAAACACAGGGTAAAAACCTCTAATTTTCTGCAAAGGATAGGAATTCTGGATAGAAGTATGTCTTATCATTGTGTGTTCTAGAAAAATAAGCAAGAATCTATTTAGCATGTGCTAATCTTATGCCCTATGGTTTGAAAGGTGTGGGCTGGTTTGCTACAGTGGTGGGGGATTCAATGGGTGGTTCCTAGATCAGTGGAGTGTTTGTTACAATAGTAGGATGGTATTAGATTCAAAAAATCTGAGAGGAGAATTTGGAAGGCTTTACCTCTGGTTGTATTGTGGTCCAAATAGAAGTATAGAAGTAAATGCTTGTTCAATGGTATCCAACCAATTATGGGGGAGTTGAAGGAATCAATTATTATCAAATTAGCTATTTGGTTGAAAGCCTCTATTAAGGAATACCAGTATTCTATTACTAACTTCTTACTTAATTTATCACATATTAGAAAATGTATAAGTGGATGATTGTGTGGCAAATTTGTAAGTTTGGGTGTATGCTATTTCTGTTTTTGAGTTTGGAATCTCTCCAACTCATTTTCGGGGGTTTGGAGTTGCACATGATTGGTCTAACTTTGGGTGCCAACATAGTTGGGATGCTTAGTTTGAACAATGATGCAATTTTCCCTAAGCCTGTTGTAATCATGCTTTATTTGTAATAAAGTTTAGCTATTTTTGCTGCTAAAAAAAAAAAAACCAACCAAACACTATAAAGTTATCTTTTTTTAAATCTTTCTTCACTAATCTCTAATTTTATACAAATTATTCACAAATTCCTTTCAATTTTTATGTGAATTTAATAATCTAATTAAATAAGGAAAAAATTTTAAAATTCCTGATATTAAGATTTTATAAGATAAAGGATATACAATATTTTCTTGGTAGTTAAGATCTCTTAACATTTTCATAGAGAAAATTCAACTCAAATAAATTTTGCCCAACTCAAAAAAATTTCGGCCCTGACACAGAGAAATTTATTTCTCTGGTATGATCACAAAGAAATTTCATTAGCTAATTAAAAAAAAAACAAACATCTTGGACTTTTTCTACTATACAAAGTTCGAGAGGGATATTTCACTAATTTTCTAATTAAAAAATGGTGCATACACACAAAACTGTAACACTAACCATCTACATTATGACCAACTATTTAATTATGAATAATTAACTTATCATTGTTACTTGTATTATATTGTCGCAAAATATTTTACATATTACTTTTGTGATTATAAATATATAAAAAATATATATATAAATTTATATATGTTATTGTATTCATATATTGTCCATTTGTAATGTTATATTGCTATCGGATACTTTAATTTTCTGACATGTATCGCTTTAGTAATATAGTTATATTTGCTAGGAAAAAATTATGAAATTGTGTATTGTTCTCCTTCCAACTTATGTTCAATACTTATATATATACATGTCACACAAACAAATGTCCACAACAATTATTTTCAATAACAAACTAAGATTTTGCAAAATAGCTACATTATGACAATAATTGTACTTTTTATATTTATTTTTTTCACGACAATTGTATAGCAATTATATACTAATGACTAATGTTATATTTTTCATCATACAAGATATTTGTGGCACAAGAAACGAGACTCAACAATTCTTGATGTATAAAAATATATTACATATTGATATTAATGCATTTTTACACCAATAGAATGCAAATAATATGCAATAGTGGGTTCAATAAATTTATATTATGAACTATCAAACAAAATTATATAATTGTGCAATTAACTTCATACCTTCAATTGTATTACAAATACGGATTATAGAAAATTGAAGTAGAAAGCTGATAGAAAAAGATTTGTATAATACTAGATATTTAAAAGACTTGTTTATTGTATATTATTTAAGATAAGATTATAATCTCAACAATCTAGTTATAAATTAATATCTATATTTATAAAATTTCACATTTATAAGTTAAATTCTTCAACCGAGTATGTATGCATTTCTTACTTAGTTGTATTTTAAATAGAGATCAATTTACCTATACAAGTCTCCATATTTTGTACACACATTACATATCAATTTAAGATACATGTATAATTACAGTACTAACAGTTGATGAAAAATCACGTATCATGTGCAACGCACATGTCCAACCACTAGTAGAGAGGAAAGAACAAATAAGTGTGAACTAGCCAAAATTGTGCGAAGCTTTCAAAAATATGATGAACTTACATTTATAAAATTATACTCAAGATTTGCCCATGACACAAGCTAAACAACTAATATAAGGGCAAAGCGTATATTTGAAAGAAGAAAAAGGTAAATAAATAAAGGCATACTTAATCACAAAGAGAGCACTACACATACCTTTTGCAAATCATATCCACAAGAACCTACATATTCAATTAATAACCTAATTAGTACCCACACACATGATTGTGAAGATTAGTGAAATTAGTTACAAATAATTGACAAGTATATAATTGTAATGCAGGATAAAAGGATTCGTCTCAAGTATACAAACAATAAACAATATTGTGATAACCAAATGAAAATAAGTATAGTGCCCCCATGACAATCAAAGTCACAACATGCCATGGGCATACTATAGGATAAAGAGTAGGGGTACTTACGTGCAGATCCTAATAAGTGAATTTATTGTCTAATAGGTCTTATGAAAAAAATGTCATAAAAAGTTACTAATTGTAAATTTTAGCGATAATTTATAAAAAATCATGACAAAAAAAAGTCACTAATTACTAATTTTTAGTGATACATATAAAAAATTGTCACAAAAAAATTATTTTTAGTGACAATTTTATCAAAATTTATTTTTAATAGGACTTGATGAAAATTAAATTTAACTATTAAGACCTGGTGATAATTTATCTTAAAGAGTATAAGTAAAAATAAATAAGATAAGATAAAATATGTAGGGATCCTTTTAGAGGTTATAGATATAGTTGAAGTCATTCACCAAATTCATAGGTGGATTCTTCCAATCAAGTTTGTTCAATCATGTGGTGGAATAATGTAGATTAGGAGTCTTTTAGGATGTGAGTAAAAAGTTAATTTTTAACTTTTTTATTTATTTTAAATTATATCACATCTCATATAATTTATTTATAAAAAAATAAAATAAATTAAAAAAATTAAAAAATTACATTTTTATCAATTTCTCAAAACAGTGAGAAAATTTTGAGTCCCAAGCCACTGACACAACCCACCCTACGTCGAGCTACTATACATTCGTGAGAATGATGTGAATCCTCCATTTTTATAAAAAATAAAATAAAGTTGAGGGGTAATGTATGTAATTATAAGTAGTGAGAAAGGGAATACTTTGCAAAAAATGAAAGATATATATAATTCAATTTATGACTAGAACAAATGAAAATTGTCCTCATGACATCAACAAAATCAAACTAATGTTCTAACAAAAATGTTTCAAACCCCTACTAGGATGACCCCCACGACCCCTAGTGGGGTCTGATTGGCCAGGAATTTTTATTTTTATTTTTTTCTTCTTCCAATAACCAACCCCTACATGTGTGTGGGGTGGTGGTGGTGGTGGTGGGAGTGGGGGGAAAGTGGGGGTCTCAATCACGTTTGATGTTCTAAAATTCATATATATATATATATATATATGTATAAACTTAAAAAGAAACAAAATAATTCGCATGGCGTGTATCAATTATTTTTTATACAAAAAGCATATGGTTTATCGAGAATTTTTCGTATCATGGTCTTGTCATGAAATCCATTTCCAAATATGTTAAATAAAAATTTTTCATTATTATTATGCATGTCATTATTCTTTGTTAAATTTAAAGAAGATTTCAAAATATTGACACGGATAAATTATTTGAATCCAGTTTTAATAGTTTGGATCTAACACACTATTCCTTAATGAGGTTGGACTCACATAATATTTACCAAATATAAATGAAACAGTACCACTAGAAACATAACCAATTCTTGATAATTTTGATTTCCCTTCTACATGGAATGATTTTTCAGAAATATTGGTATAGGATGATTCTAAATGTTTTTTTCACACTTCCGTAAACTATTTAGTACATGTATAAAAGAGTTAGATATGCTACCCCGACATGCCTTGCAATAAGCCGAAGCTATTTCTTTTAGAGAAAAAACAGCACCAAATGCATCAAGCAAACCCTCTAATGTCCTTCTCTCATCATCGTTGTCTAATTTGCTTCTTAAACCACATCCTTCCATCCCAAATATGCTACATGACAACAAAGAGCAATAATGAAAATTAGAAAGAGTTAATTCAAGCATCTATTGACCATTGCACACCACATCAAAGATGTCTCAATACCTTCTTTAACTAAATTTTCATATAAATTTATGAGGACAACCACCACGAAAACAATAATTACTATGTTGAGTTGGAAATGAAAGCAATTTCAGAGCAGGTTGAATCATGCTCCATATTAAAAATTTCTCGCTATACTAAAAGGGATTACAAGCTACCAAGTGAGACTCTCAAATCTTTCTCTTCACTCCTATCTTTCCCTTCACTCCTAATTGGCTTCTCTCACTTGTGGTTATGAACTTTGCATGTTTATTACCATGAGAGTTAGGCCTCCCTATTTATACTTTTACCAAGTTAGTGATGAATAGTACAAGTAGATCCTAGTCATACATGTGGCAGATCTTGTGGTGCGGGTTTATTTTCTAGAAAGGGTTGATAATATCTAGAGTGTTGGAAACATTCTAGAAATATGGAGAGTCCACCCAACATACTATGATTATTAATTAAGCAAAATAATGGCATGTTATCAAGAATGAATAATTTCAGGTAATGAGTCGCCATAGCATTATCACTATGCTTATTTAACAATTTTTTAAATACTATGCTTCTTTCAAGTTCACTGGTATTCAAACATTGATAAAACTAGAAATGAATCTCGAAAATGAATTTGATTATGCAGACCACATAGTATTAAACTTATAAATAAAAATATTAATTAAAAAAAAAGATTGAAATGGTACTTTTCTTTTGGTTCATAAAAAATGAGCTTCAAATTTAATTACCCAACATATTATTGGAAGCAAAAAGAGAGCCACAAAAATTTATCAGAAAGACAAGTGCCTATTCAAAATATATATATATATATATTATCTGATAGAAGCACCACAAAATTAGGAGAAAAAAAAATAAGAAGTTATTGATTGGATTCATATGATGTATCATAGATTAGTTCTAACCAAATAAAAAATTAGATTTAGGAATTGAATGAACGATTGAGCAAGCAAAATGGACGAATTGAGGAACAAGAGGCTTACTTGCAGTGAGAGTTTAAGAGAGAAAAACCAAACAGAGCTCTCTCTTTCCCTGTCTCAAATGAAAAATTATTCAATAATCCCCGAGTACCACGTGTCTGTACTCCCTAACCAATTATCATTCAATATGCCCCTTCATGTTCCCTAATCACCCAACACAATACCCTATCTACCCACATTCTCCACCAATCATAATACTATGGAATACCATGTATCCATACTTCAGAATTATTGAATAATTACCAGTCTCAAATTCATTTTCTTTCGCTTTCAAGTACGTTGTAAGTAGGAGATAATGCTAAAAAAAACCTTCAATTCAAGCTTCATTTAGGAGTACTAAAATAAACCTTTAATTTTTTCATTTAATTCAATTTTTTGGCCACAAAATTTTAAATTAATTAAATTTTATTATGTTAAAAAAAGTAATGAAAAAAAAATAAAGAAATATATCAAACCAACTAAGGCTGGTATTTGTTTGAGTTTTCATAATCTATTTTTTGAAGAAAAAAAAATTAAAATAGTGAAAAAATAATAAAATAATAATAATCATTATTTTGATATAATTTTCTTTTTTTTAGGGAAAATACTTTTAAAAAATTTATTTGTTTTTGTCAAACAAGTTTCTAGTTTTTTTTTTCCTAAAAATTTAACTAAACATAACTTTTTTGTAAACTTATTGTTAATCAAAATTAGGTTTTTAAGTAATTCTCAAAGGATAAGTATGTTCTAAAAGTGACATTATGGTATTTTGATTGTGAGGTGTGATGATGCAGCGTGTTCTAGATGGAATGGATCGGAATGATCCACGCTTCCCGAACCAGTGTTCGAGATACCAAGCATGCAGTGGAACCTACACAAGAGTTCAACGCGGAACGGGGAGTCCCCCAGCAAACCCTCCGACGAACAAGTTAGAAAGAGAAGTGGAATGTAGAGATAGATTAGAGATAGAAAGCTTAACCTTTTTTCTTATCTTCGACGTCTGCTTATATCCTTTGGTAATCATTCCGTTGTCCCTTCCGACCTGCCATCTTGGCCGAAAGTCTATGCTCTAGCTTGCCTTGTTCACGGTGAGGCCGTTCTGTCTTGACGGGAAAAGGTTATCGCAATAAATGTTGTAAGGGACTTCATTAATGGCTTATGTGTAGTGCAATAACTTTGTAGGATCTTTATCTGCTTATGTGGCCTGTCCTTCACTTGCCACGTGTTTAAGTGTCATTGGTTCTTGATGACATGTTGAGCTCCAGCAACGCTGGGCTTTAGTATTTGAATTGTGCATTGGGCTCTAAGTGGTGGGCTGTATCTTTTATGGGCTTACCCATGTCAGTAGTCCCCCATTCCCGAGTGTAGCTTTAGTCCAACGAAGGGAATAAGGAAGAAAACGGTGGTTGTGAAAGACTGGCGGAGCGAAGACCGACCGAGAAGTGGGTCGAAGGCGATGCGTGACCACGGAGAAGGGCCGGGTGATGGGCCGACCGTGAGGGGTGACAAAGTGGTGGGATCGACCATGAGGAGGGCCGACCGCAAAGGGTGATCGAGTGGTGGGACCGACCATGAGGAGGGCCGACCGCGAACGGTGGCCGAGTGGTGGGACCGACCATGAGGAGGGCCGACCGCAAAGGGTGACCGAGTGGTGGGACCGACAATGAGGAGGGCCGACCGCGAAGGATGGCCGAGTGATGGGACCGACCATGAAGAGGGCCGACCGCGAAGGGTGGGTGGTGTGGCATGGGGCTCGAGGGGCAGCGGGGCACGTGGTGAAGTGAAGTGGAATAGACATGGAAAGGGGAAGGGGCAGTGGATCGTGGGCGTACACGTGGCGGAATCCCGTGATGGGGAAGGTTAGGCGTTGAGCAAGAAATGAAACGATAGGTCAATATAGGGTGTTGAAAAGACAGTTTTGACGGATTATTAAAAATTTTCAAACTAGCAAAATTAAATTGTGACCCTTGAAATATAGGTAAGCCTTGGGCTTTTGGTATTATTCGCTTTACCTATCTTTTTGTAGAAAATCAAAATGTACCAGAAGTAAACTCTTTCGTTTCTAGTGATACACCCCTGTAACATTTTGTGAACTACCTTGCCCCAACATCTGAAGCTATACGCAGGCATATCAGAGAGATGGCTCGAGAGGAAGTGACCAATGTAAGACTAGATGTCACGACCCTAACCCGCCCCTATGGGTTAAGGACATAACCGACCAGTAATCAAGAGATTACCCACGGCCTTAATCCAAATCAGACATAACTCATCAGAGTAAAAGGGCCAAACGGAAGCAAAATTTAAAACTTTGTCCATAGAGCTGTGCTTACATGACACATCATAACAAACCATACATACACATATTAATAACTCATATCAGAAAATACAGTAATATAAAGTTCTGTACAGACAGGATCATCCAAGTCTAGGTCAGCCAATCAAAACTATATACAAACGTATCCAAAGTCCTCGTCAACATGACAAAATAAAACAGGGTAGCAAAAGGGCGAAGACGAGTCTCGTGCGTGAGATGTAAAGGCTGACTCTTCAAAACCTTGGTTGTTCCACACAAACTTCACTGAGGCTAGGTTTGGACCTCTCTTGGCTCACCTACAAACACACGAATGAGCGTGAGTGAAAGCCCAGTGAATAATATCAAATAAAGTAGATACATTAGAACAACGTACATCAGACGGCTTTAGGCCCAATTCATATTGCTATCTAGTGTGTATATATAGATCAAGTGACTGCGGTTCCAACACATCGAACGACCTCGGGCCCAATCTATTCATGTCAAACTGGCCTTTGGCCCACTCATACTTTCAATCATGTCAAACTGGCCTTTGGCCTATTCATACTTTCAATCATGTCAAACTGGCCTTTGGCCCGTTCAGACTTTCATTCATGTCAAACTGGCCTCTGGCCCATTCATTCATTCGTATCAGACTGGCCTTTGGCCCATTCATTCATTCATATCAAACATTTGTCCACAATTCAATTCAACAGACTTATAGGAAGATGAGCAATTGGACAAATGACATATTTTAGATATCTTTGTTAAGATATTACTCACAGTGATCGGCGGGATGATTTGCCCTGAAGCTCGACCCTACACATTCCATGAACACAATGGGTCACAAACAATTCAATCCGTTCTTAATTCACATATTCTTCTTTAGGCTTCATTCTTATCTTTTTAACTCATTTATGATGCTTAATGCATGCCTAAGAGCACTTAGAAGTGAAAGGGAACGAAAAATGGAACACATAACACATTTACAAAATTTCAAAAACAGGGGTTCCCGCTCGAGCGTGGACTTTCCCGCTCGAGCGGACCGAATAGGTCTGCAAAAGTTCTGGTTACATTATTTTTACGCTCGAGCGTGAGTTCGGACGCTCGAGTTAAAGGTCATCCTACATAGCTCCCCGCTCGAGCGTGAACTTCCCCACTCAAGCGGACATCCATGACTGTAAAAATACTGGGAGCCCGCATTTTACGCTCAAGCGGCGGTTCCCCCGCTCGAGCGGACGTCAAGAATTCTGAGTTTTCCAGAACTTGTTCTTGAGCTCAAATTCGACCTTCAAAGGCTTAAAACCCACAATTCTAGTTTCAAAACATGCAAATACAATATATAGCACGTGGATGTAAACAACATGAGGCCAATGATTCAAAATCATGATCCAATTCTTCAAAATTAATCATGGCTCATGCATTCAACTCTCATATAAGCTCCATAGCTTTAATAATCAAACATGCATGTCAATTTTGACTTCATTTCTATTTCAAATGATGCAATTGGTGTTCATTCTCATGAAACTCAATAAAAACATGCTTGCATGTATGATCCAACTTTCAATCTTTTATAATTTACATGTTACATGTTAGATCATGAAAATTTATGGCAATTCATAGCAATTCTATGCATGCATGTGCATATCTCATCAAAATCAACACAACTCATGATCTACCTTATCAATTAGTCTTCAATTCACAAAATCACAACCCAAATTCATGAGTCAAAGGTTGATAACTCACCTAGGAGCTTTAATCTTCCAAACTTATGCTAAATTCTTGAGTGTAGCTTCAAAATCCTCAAACTTCTTGACCAACCCTTCAATCTCCTACACTCTCCCCCTCTAATTCGGTTCTCTCACTCTCTAGAGAGCCAAAATCAGCCAAAATGAAATAAAATAGAGGAATTGAGTGTATAAGGGTCCTTTATATAGGCTCTCATAAGCACAATTAATTAAGGTTAAATAATTGAGCACTGAAGCACCAATTTAATCTATTTAATTTGATCCGAATCAATTTCAATTAAATTTCACCGTAGGCTCTAAAAATTACACCCATCACAATGGCGCAGTCAATTTCGAGTTCTGCGGCCAATAGGGCCTTCAATTTAAATTCCAAAGCGGATAATCAAACAGATATTCCTATGGTGAACAAATAGAAATTCAAAACCACATATTTTCACATAAATGGCAGGCAGAATCATATCAAACACAAAATCACATTCATAATAAGGACCAATTAGCATAATACGGAACAGGGTTATCACACTAGATGCCTTGGGGGACAACGATACAGTGGACCTGGCGAAGCAATACAGGATGGAGAGGCAAGTGGGGAGTGAGGGAGAACCGGGGCTCACTACAGTTCGGACTCAATGTCACGGTTCTTAATCTCATCTCGCAAAGTGCAATACGAGATTGATAAATCACCAAAGAGTCCAAATCCGGCAAATCGTTTTGAAAAACTGATTTTTAGAAAGAAGTGCCAAATATGGATTGCTTTGCCAGATATAGAGTCGCCACCTAAATATTTTACTTTGGGGGAATTTAGGAAACCCTGACTCGTGCCTAAAGCCACGTGTCCGTCATCACCAAAGTTGCCTTGGCTCGGGAACTTGGGTACGATTGGGGAAGGTCATGCAATGAGCACCCCCGCTCGCCCGATCAAAGATCGGCCACTACTAAACATGATATCTTGTTTTTGAAAACAAATGTACTTTTATTCCGATTATTAACCTAGAATTACTATGTGATGCGCACAGCATACAAGTATAGACTGGATTACCTAACTTGGAACAAAGCATTGCATATTTGTTTTTGAAAACGGTTTGCTACTCACAAGTAGGCTAAAATACGGATTTTGCCACCCTCAGGTGGGCTTAGAAAATATGGTGATTTGCCACTCTCAAGTGGGCTCAAAACTCGCAATCAATGCATTATCCCAATTCAAGTAATCCAAGCTTCACCCACAGGCATTCAGGCAGTTATATCACATAAGCAAATAGCCTCATGGCAAGCATGCTATCATGGCAACACTCACACTCATGCAAGAATGCTAAAGCATAAACACTCACCGAGTACTCCAAGCCAAAACAAAAGCTATGTTAGAAATCAATGCATGATCCTAGTTCATGTTTAAGATGGCGAATGCAACACATGCAAAATGCAACTAAGATAGGCTCGGCTATTCTAAGATGGCATATGAGATGCTACAGATAACACGCATTCAACTTGGAATTGAAATACGATGCAGTTAGTATGATGCGCCTAGCTCGGGGCATGCAAGACAGATGAATGGATGTAATCATGCGAGCATAAGGATACTAATTGAAACATGCCCTAAAACTAACCATCATAAACTGGTAAATAAAAGGGAGAAAGACGTGGGGTTGGAAGACACGCATCACACACACGCACACTTATTACAACATTGCTCTCTCTCGGAGGGTCTGAATGAATAGTACAGAATAAACTAGCTAATCTAAGCTAATTAAACTAATTATTACACAACATTAATTAATTAACGAATTAACTAAGTAAGTAAGGAAACTAGCATGCAAATTAAACAAAATGGACTGCCTCAGCTCTGTTCCGAATGATAGGGATGCATGCATGCTCAAGTCGCCTTGCCGGGAAATCCATCGCGATGCCCCGATTTGCCTCTGTTTGCAACTGGTCCCAGAACAGTGTACAAAGCTCCAAAAGGCTGCTGACCAGTTTTTGCTGCTGTTTCCGGTTTGCTGCAACAGAGAGCGAGAAAGGGGCATGGTAAAGTATTTTCAATATATGTGTGCATGACCACTCTCCCCATCATTGCACAAGCTCAAGGGAGTGTAGTCCTTGACCCTCAAGCCACCAATCACGCATCTCGATGCATGATGGCCGAGGAGTCGAATTGCACGACTTGATATGGAATTAATGCACATATAAACACAACAAGGCCTAAACTCCATCATGGGTAATCCGGAGTGTCGGCGATCGAGAATCGAGGCACGTTTCGTCACTTGGAGTACGAAACGTCCCTCATTTCCCGTGTTTGGGCTAAACCCTATTCCAAACACAATGCAATATACATGGCATACACAATACGACTAGCATGCAACCCTAAACGCAATGCAACCTAATCATGCTAGCATGCGAGGGATGATATGCAAACATGCAACTAATATACACAATGCTATGAACTAAGAATGGCATATTCAATGCACATGAACTATATGGCATATGCAATGCACATACGAAGATGGACATGCACGAAGACATGAACAAGGCATACACAATGCGACGATCAAGCATGCGACAACATGGATATGGCATACATAATGCAAGATGGACTTAAACTAAAATGAATGGGCCTCAGCCGCACTCAAATCTGTGGCCATACATGATGAAAATGAAGCAACAACACACATGCAAACATGCACAAATGCAAGGGACCAAACCTAAGGCACAAAGTGCAACTCCACCAAAGCATGGTAAGCATGAAATATGGCATACAATCACATATTTTCTAGCTCTGAAATGACATGCAAGATGGTCCCGAATCATGCAAAAACCTCACACGATGCATGCTAGATGGCCCAAAAACCGAAACTAGTGAAGTGGATTACACTATAGGCATGCAAAGCCATACTCAAATGGCCAAACCAGCCCCAAACGGTCCCTATGCAGGCCAAAACAGTAGCAAATATTGACTAAAATGATGGCTCGCAAAGCATGGAAATGAAGCTCATACAATGGTCCAAAAATGAGGTATTCATGCATAACTCTCAAGCACATTTAAAGAGTGGAAAACATGGGAATATGGCATACATATAAGCTCTAAAATATGATTCACAATGATGACAAAACATGGAAACACCTCAAAATACGCATGCAATAGGCTTCAAAACTCAAAGCTAGGCAAGGGTATTGAACTACAACCATGCATAGCAAACATCATTCGACCATGAGGCCCAAAAACAGAGCCAAGACAGTCCAAAACATGCACAAAATCAGTTTAGAACATGGCCAAAATATGCTAGAATCAAAGGCCAAAACAACATGCATTATAAGCTAATGAAGAGGATTTACACTACAAACATGTAAAGCATTCAAGAGGCCACTAAACCAGCATAAGACAGAGGTATGACATGCCAAATAAAGTCCAAAAACCCACTGAAACATGGTCAATGCATGCAAGAATGACATGCTCCTTTGATAAGCTATGAAGAGGATTGTTCTACACATGCAAGGTGGACATCCAATATGACAAAATCAGCTCTGGACAGAGCTTATGCAGGTCCTAAAAACTACCAAAAAAGGCCTGAAACAAGGCTTGGAGGCATGCAAGTATAGGTCCTTTGTAAGGCCAAAAATGCTAGAAAACAAAATAAGAAGATAGAGGGTCACCCCTCTCTGATTTTGGCACTCAAAACAGTATGCCAGCCACTGAAAATCCACTGGATTTCAGTGGCTAAAAGGCCAAACAAAGGCCGACACAAATACTCTAAGGCATGGCTCAAAACAAGGTAAAATGAAGCATGCAAGGGGGTAGATGACCCCTAACAGAAAAATGATCTTAAACAAACATGTTAAGGGCCTCAAAACAAGACTTTTTTCAGTTTACACCAAAGCTCAAATATGCTTGAAAGTATGGCTAAAAGATGGAGCAAAATAAAACTTAAAAGAGGGAATAGTGTGTTACCCTTGTAGCTTCAGCAAAACCAGCAGCTTCTTGGACCAAAAACCAGCTCTTTGAGACCTCTCAAGACCCTCCAAGAACCTTAGATCAATGGTGGACGTGTGTGGCTATGAGGTATGGTGTTAAAGGCCAAGAACAAACACCCTTTCTAAGCCTAGAATGTAGAGATATAGAGAGATATATGTGCTTTTCCTTAGACAAATTTTTTTCAACCCCTGTAAAGGAGATGGAGGCCCTCTCTTATAGAGAAACAAGAGGGTTCAAGCTTCTTGGAGAAGCTAGAGCAAAAGGTTCAAGCTTCGTGGAGAAGCTAGAGCAAAGGTTCAAGCTTCTTGGAGCTAGAGCAAAAGGTTCAAGAGGTTCAAACTTCCTCAAGAAGCTAAAATGAAGGTTCAAAAGGTTCAAGCTTTCTTAAGAAGCTAAAACGAAGGTTCACAAGGTTCAAGCTTCCCAAAAACCGTGCCAAACGGAGAAAGTTAAGCGGTCCCGAACCGAGGCGCACGGCCGACGGCTCCGAAAATCGAAAACTGGTCTCCAAACGGGAAAAGTGGCCTACGACCACGAAAAGTAGCCTACGGCCACTGAGAGATGGTCTACGAGACCTCTCCCTTCCTTCGAGAAGAGAAAACAAGACCTGGTTCGCAAATCGAGGTAAGGCACAAAAGGGTCCCGAGGTTCGGAGGTAAGGCTCTTAGCCGAAACTCCGAAACCTCAGAACGAGCACAACATGCACCATCACCGAGCGCTCAATCGATGACGTCTGAATCTTAAGGTCGGTCAAAAATAAGATGTCTATAGTTGCCCCTCTTTGATAGACCTCGAAAGTCATAAGTGACAGGAGTGAATGTCAAAGCCCAGAGACGACCCATTTTTGACAAGGCCGAAGACTTAGATAAACATACAAGATAACAAAGAAATGTGCCCGTAGGCAGAGGCAAAAGGCAAGTGAAAAGTGCGTAATGACGCAAGCCGAGGGATGCATGACAATGTAACCTAAGTGTGAAGCATAACAATACGAAGGGGATGCATAACAACGTAGATAAAGTGTGTATGACAATGCAGGTGGGAGGGGAGAAACATAGGGACATATCCCAATGTTTCGGGAAGAAGGAGAAACATAGGGACATATCCCAGTGTTTCGGAAAAGAGGAGAAACATAGGGACATATCCCAGTGTTTTGGAATAAAGGAGAAACATAAGGACACATCCCAGTGTTTCGGGATGGCTCAAGCATTGGAACGTATTCCAAATGCTCTTAACTGAAAATGGAGAAACATAGGGACGTATCCCGGTGTTTCGAAAAGAAGAAAAGACATAGGGACGTATCCCAGTGTTTCGAAAAGAAAGAAAAAACATAGGGACGTATCCTGGTGTTTCGGAATGGCTCAAGCATTGGAACGTATTCCAGATGCTCTTAACTGAAAAGGGAGAAACATAGGGACGTATCCCGGTGTTTTGAAAAGAAGAAAAGACATAGAGACGTATCCCAGTGTTTCGGAATAGCTCAAGCATTGGAACGTATTCCAAATGCTCTTAACCGAAAAGAGAGAAATATAGGGACGTATCCCAGTGTTTCGAAAAGAAGAAAAGACATAGGGACGTATCCCGGTGTTTCGAAAAGAAGAAAAAAACGTAGGGACGTATTCCGATGTTTCCGAATGGCTCAAGCATTAGAACGTATTCCAGATGCTCTTAACCGAAAAGGGAGAAACATAGGGACGTATCCCAGTGTTTCGGAAAGGAGCGTGCATAACAATGCAAGCTAAGATGAATTCCAAACACGCTGAAATCGTGTAAGGAAAGGAACACTCTAACCACGCTGAAAACGTGAGAAGAGGACCGAAAACAACTGCCCAGGTGCACGCACAACGCAACCTGAGAAAGCCCCGGAGGGCAACGATCCTGAATGCTGCTCAGCGTAAAAGGATAAACGATACAAGATAACACAAGATGCAAATAAATGCAATAAGTGCGATGATATGATGCATGTTACAAGCAATGTAGAGCATGATGTTTAGGGAATGCAATAAACAAACAAAGCGGCACTTTAGAAAGCACCTCATGGAATGAGTGGCGGTAAACCGCTCTATTCTGATGGGGAATCGTCCTCAAGGAGAGCACTTCTGATTGCCATCCTGGCTCTGAAACAATCAACACAGTATTCTGTTCACTTTGAAATTACAGCTCGTATGACACACAGCTCATTCCGAACACACAGCTCATAACACGGTAGTCGGTTTATTCGGTACACAGCTCATTCCGAACATATGGGATGTAGTGATAGAACTTGCAGAAGTTGAAACAAGCTCAGATGCTCCAAATTTTTCCTCTTTTCTTTTGCTTTGCAGCCCGGAACTTTCATAGCTTCAGATAGGTCCTGGTTTTTATTGTTCTCATATGACCTGGGTTGAACCCTGCGATTTTATGAAAGAACAAATTCTGTTTTGCACAAATGTGGAGAATGGCACGGCACTCTGAGCACAAAACGATTTTTTGAAAGTGAGATAAGAAAAGGGTTCTCAACTGGGTATTGAACCTACAACTGACCACAGCCAAAACGACTCAACAACGGAAAACAAAAGGTAGAACAACCTAAACAAAACTCAACAAAAGGAAAACAAGGTAAAACAACCTAAACACAACTCAACAAAGGAAAAACAAGGTAAAACAACCTAAACACAACTCAACAAAGGAAAAACAACCTAAACACATCTATTGACACTCAAACGACTCAAAACAAGAATCGAAACAAACAAAAACACACAAACACAACACTCAGTCGTGTTATAAAGGCAAGAGACCTCTCGGTGCATGAGGAGCCAGTTTATCCGGTAATGTTTCCCACCCTTTCTCACTTGTGATTCTCACATCACTCGGTCCTCAAGCTCTGTTTTTCTGAAAAAGCCTTTTTCCTCATTTTTTCTCTCAGCGCACATCTCTCTATTCTTCAATCTCTCATTTTTTTATCCCTCCCCTGGGTGGTTGATGGATAAGCAGGAAGTTGTGGGCTCTTGCCCCTGGTATTCTACCATATTCTCGTTCTTGTTCACAGCAGTGAATTTCTCCCACAGAGGGGTGGCGCTACAACTGGGTGTGTAGCAAATCTGCAGCTGACATCGGTTGACAATGCTCTGCTGGGGAGTTTGGACGTGATTAGATCTGTCCAGATGAGGGAATGGAATATCCTGCTCTATTCTAGTTCGTGCTTCGCACTTAGCTCGATACCTCGCTGCTTGGAGGATGAGAGAACTTTCAGCATTTTGCTGTTAGTTTCTGTTGTGCCCTTTTCTGGCAGATACGGTGCCCTTTCTGGCAAGTGCGTTGATAAATGGGAAAAGACAGAAAACTGACTCAACTGTGCCCCTAGTTCATCATTTTGACCATTTTTTGTTTTTGACGTTCTGCTAAAACAATTTTGACCAACATGAGAGTTAGATTAACATGCTTGTTCGGTTTTCTGATTTAAAATCATGCAAGTTAGGTTATGAGCACTGAAAATTTTCCTTTTTGGGTCCAAGAAAATGGTCCAGTTTTGGAAAGATGGAATAATTTTCGAGAGAATTAGTCAACCTCATTAAAAATTCTCAAAAAATTTTTTTGCAAATGGCCATTGCTTAACCAACGCAGGATTTACTCTTGAGATGCACAACCTTAGATCCAAAACAATGGAAAATTGCCCCTTGTCTGAACGGCACTGTATGGAAACTGAAAGTTGCCCCTAGTCTGAATAGCACCGTAGCACTGCACGCCAACGGAAAGTTGCCCCTAGTCTGAATAGCGCCGCAGCACGTGGCAACCAGTCCTTACAGTGACAACTGCAACCAAATTCTCGGATACAAAGAAAACAAAGATGACCAGAACCATCACATGGACATAGTCAAATTGGAAGTGTTTATGGCTGGACTTCAGAATGAAGTTGCCTACGTATCCCAAACATGGGAATCAAGCCTTACGTAGTTCGAGGGATGGTACACTCGGGTATTAACCTCTCCTTTTACGCTCTAACTTTTGCCAAGGCCGCCCTTCCGGGTTTTCAACCTTGCGAGCTATGTTCTTCTTTTCTTTTCAATTCTTTTCATTTCTTTTCTGCTTTTTTTTCTCTTTTTCATCTTTTCCTTTCATTTTCTTCATTTTTCTTTTTTCTTTTTTTTTTTCATTCTTTGCATTTTTCTTTTTCTTTTTTTGTTCTTTTTGTTCTTTTTCTTGCTCTAACTTTTGCCTGGGTCGCCCTTCCGGGTTTTCGGCCCAGCGAGCCTCTCAAGGGTAAAAGTGTAGCTTTGTCCATGTCAAATGGTTTCGAGATCCTGAAGTCGTCTGAATCCAGGAGAATGGCTACTGTTCGCTGACGATGCAGGAGTCCATCCAATGGGGGGCTGAATTTGCCCCTAGTGTTGTGGATAGGAACTCGATTATCCTTCAGCAATACTTTCTTCTTTCTTCCCTTCTGGGATTTGGCATTCTTGCCAGTCTTCCCTAGCTTACAGAAAAGACTCATCTTTGACTCTTCGAGCGCATCTGACATTTTTACCCCTAGTTCAAAGGCTGCTTCAAATCTGGCCACACAGGCCTTACATTGTAGTTGACGGTTTCAATTGTTTGAAAGTAAGGGGGTCGAGTCTCGAGGCTGAGAGTGATCCTAAGCTGCACAATCTCAAGAGCGATTCCACACAGGTCTTCGCAAGATGGCCCAAATCATTTTTTGAAATCTTTTAAGAAAGCGGCAAATCGCTCGCGCTGAAAACAGTGTAAAACCAATCTAGATCAAGCCAGGATCCTTCTCAGTACTCACATTAACAAGCATGATCTCAATCATTAAGGGCTTAGCACGCCTCTCTTTCTCTCAATTGATCAAATTTTTTTACAAATCCCGAGGAATTCCTTCCTCTTTGTTTTCATCACAATGTTCAAAAAGTTTTGAAAAACTCAGGTCAATGTAATGATTTCAAAGCACAGAAGAGCAGGTGAAAAGCACTGCCGTTTCATTCAAGTTTGCTGGCACAACAGGCTCAAAGCAGAAACAAGTACAAAATCATGAAAACCACAGTTGTTTCAATTAGCTCTTCTAGTGTAACTAGCTCCCCGGCAGAAACAAACTCAAAAGAAAGCGAAAAGACAAACACAAAACAAAATAGTGATATCCGAGGTAACGCCCCCGGGATCACCCGACTCTAACAAAACAGGACTGACTTGATACAACAAGACAACCCCAACTAACTCAGTATGAAAAGACTGACTCTATACAACGGGACAGACTCTAAACGACATAACAAAACTGACTCAATACCCAAGTTAGAAAGTACAAAAACCAGCATTCACAAATGCTCAAAACAGTGCGTGCCATACGCCATATCTGGAGTAAACTGAGTGCCGCCCGCAAGTGGTTCATTCCCCGATCACATATTCGTACTATCCCACAAGTTCACTGATCCAGTGGTGATAGACTTTGCTGAGCTGGTACGGCGATGACCTTGTTGTCAAACAGATCTTGTACATCATAGCGAAGACGAAAGCAACTGTCAGTGTCATGACCGGTTTGTTGATGGTAGGCACAGTATTTAGTCTGGTCATGCTTTAGAGGGATAGGATCGGGTAGAGGCCGTTGTTCCAACGGTTTCAGGTGTCCTTTCCGGAGTAAGACCTCTAGAGCCTTTGACAAAGGCATATAAAGTGGGGTAAAAACCCTCTTGACTTGAGGTGGATATTTGGTTTTTTGTGAGCTACTTCCGGGCACACCGGTGAATGGGGTAGCTGTTTTTGATGTGGTGATGGTGACCATACCCACTTCAGAAGATCTTGTAGCTATATCACCACTGGTGGTCGCATTCAAACTGCGGGAAAACGCCCTCCTGGGCTGCTCCTTCTCCTGGTCAATGAGGCCCTGTCTCATAGCGTCCTCGATTTGCACCCCAATCTCATGTAAATCTACAAAGGTGGGTAGGGGGAGAACGATCATTTTTTGCATGAGCTTGGGCTGGAGGTTGCGCACAACCATCGGAATCTGATCTTTGTCAACGGGCCTGATGGTCATCATCGAGGCTTTAGCCCTCCAGCGGGTCACAAAATCGGAGAAACTCTCATTTGGCTCTTGGCGAGTGACTTCAAGATCACGAGTTGTGACCTCGATCTGTGTGTTATAGGAGTATTGAGCAATGAAGGCCTCAGCCATCTCTTCCCAGTTTTGTTTCACAGAGTTCTCCAATTTCGCATACCAGATTGCGACTATCCCAGACATGGTTCGGCCAAATAGTGACAGCTTTTGGACTGTAGTCAAGCCCATTGGCCTCAGGATATCAGAAAATAGGTGGAGGTGTACCATTGGATCTCTGGAACCATCGAAGCGGTCGATATGTGGCATTTTGAACCGATCCGGCAGCGTCACGGCCGAGTTGGTGTACCCATCCTCAATGTCCTGAATGGACTTCACACCTTGAGATTTCTTGAACAGCTTTTCAAGCTTGCTCACTTTTAATGCCGTGGGGTCCACCTCGAACTCAAAGGGGGAGTCCGGTAGATTGATAGGCGTGGGTGCCTTGGATAGTTGAGGTAGAATCAGGGGCGGAGGTGGCCCCGTTGGGATGTCTGTATCCTCCTGGACATTCTGGACATTTGCCGTCTCCCCGGGTATTGGGACTCTTGGTGGGGGAGGAACCTGGTGTAAAGCAGATGCTCCGGTTTGCTGTTGTAGCTTGGCAATTAACTCTGCCTATTGAGCCATGACCTCGGCCTATTGTTTGGCAAATTCGGCTTGACGAACAGCGTCCTGCTGCATGGTTTTCATACTTTCTTGGAGTTGACACATCATCTCCTCCATTCCTGCCATACTGCCCTGATCTAACTGATATATCGGTATATCTGTCTCTGTGGTAAAAGCAGATATCTCAACCCAATTGCACACAGGTGAGACGGATAATGACTGTTGATCCGAAGACTGTTGAACTGATGATCTGTGCCTGACTAGCCTTTTTACCCTGCTTCTGGCGAAGGAACACTGATTTGCCCTTGAATTGAATCTCTGACCTGACAAAGTCTATCAGCACAAGTCCAATGTACCCGAGGGATATTGGAGCCTTCTGAAGCTATGGTTCCACGACTACCTTGCGAAAGAGAAAACAGACAGTATCTCAGCTTGATTTCACCAGAACAGGTATAAGCATAGCTGAACGACTGTACTCTCTACTGAATTCTGCCCAAAACTCTGCCAGTAAACTAATACCCTCAGGTAAAACTGATTACCCCAAATACTGATGCCCGTAGGCTCGATACCCAAACCTGCAAACTGATACATGCATTCCTGTAGAGGCACACTCTAAAAGCATATAGCAAACAAGTGAGAGCCAAAACATCCCTATGGAGGGGTAGGGTTTCCCTGTCCTATTTTGTCAGGAGCCAGGGTTTCACTACGCACGCAGTGGTTTCAAACAACCTACAATCGGGTAAGCAACCTGTCCTAGTTTGGAATAGTCACTATGGATTCCGAATATGCACTAGGTCGAATGATCAAAAAGGGTGCCCCGGTAAAAATCGGGGTTTGTGTTCCCATTGTGGCAGAGCCCGTAACCGGTCAGCCTTATGGCGCGCTTCTCAAAGCGGGCCTCCGGCAAACCGTTCAAGAATAGCAAATGGCAAACACGGTGTCCTAGGCGCACCAATGCAAATGCAATGCAAAGAAACACATAAGTGTAGTCAAAACAAGATATCATGAGTTCGAGTCAAGTTCTCTAACTCCCCAACAGAGTCGCCAGAAACTGTAGACGCGCCCGAATGTCCCGGGAGAAATCCCGTTTTGTTCATTGGGCACACTACAATTCGGACTCAATGTCACGGTTCTTAACCTCATCTCGCAAAGTGCAATACGAGATTGATAAATCACCAAAGAGTCCAAATCCGGCAAATCATTTTGAAAAACTGATTTTTAGAAAGAAGTGTCAAACATGGACTGCTTTGCCAGATACAGAGTCGCCACCCAAATATTTTGCTTTGGGGGAATTTCGGAAACCCTGACTCGTGCCTAAGGCCACGTGTCCGTCATCACCAAAGTTGCCTCGGCTCGGGAACTTCGGTACGATTGGGGAAGGTCATGCAATGAGCACCCCTGCTCGCCCGATCAAAGATCGGCCAATACTAAACATGATATCTTGTTTTTGAAAACACATGTGCTCTTATTCCGGTTATTAACCTAGAATTACTATATGATGCGCACAGCATACAAGTATACACTAGATTACCTAACTTGGAACAAAGCATTGCATATTTGTTTTAGAAAACGGTTTACTACTCGCAAGTATGCTAAAATACGGATTTTGCCACCCTCAGGTGGGCTTAGAAAATATGGTGATTTGCCACTCTCAAGTGGGCTTAAAACTCGCAATCAATGCATTATCCCAATTCAAGTAACCCAACCTTCATCCACAGGCATTCAGGTAGTTATATCACATAAGCAAATAGCCTCATGGCAAGCATGCTATCATGGCAACACTCACACTCATGCAAGGATGCTAAAGCATAAACACTCACCGAGTACTCCAAGCCAAAACAAAAGCTGTGTTAGAAATCAATGCATGATCCTAGTTCATGTTTAAGATGGCGAATGCAACACATGCAAAATGCAACTAAGATAGGCTCAGCTATTCTAAGATGGCATATGAGATGCTACAGATAACACGCATTCAACTTGGAATTGAAATACGATGCAATTAGTATGATGCGCCGAGCCCGGTGCAAGCAAGACAGATAAATGGATCCAATCATGCGAGCATAAGGATGCTAATTGAAACATGCCTTAAAACTAACCATCATAAGTTGGTAAATAAAAGGGAGAAAGACGTGGGGTTGGAAGACACTCATCACACAAGCGCACACTTATTACAATATTGCCCTCTCTCGGAGGGTCCGAATGAATAGTACAGAATAAACTAGATAATCTAAGCTAATTAAACTAATTATTACGCAACATTAATTAATTAACGAATTAACTAAGTAAGTAAGGAAACTAGCATGCAAATTAAACAAAATGGACTGCCTCAGCTCTATTCCGAATGATAGGGATGCATGCATGCTCAAGTCGCCTTGCCGGGAAATCCATCGCTATGCCCCGATTTGCCTCTGTTTGCAACTGGTCCCAAAACATTATACAAAGCTCCAGAAGGCTGCTGACCAGTTTTTGCTGTTGGTTTCCGGTTTGCTGCAACAGAGAGCGAGAAAGGGGCATGGCAAAGTATTTTCAATATATGTGTGCATGACCACTCTCTCCATCATTGCACAAGCTCAAGGGAGTGTAGTCCTCGACCCTCAGGCCACCAATCACGCATCTCGATGCATGATGGCCGAGGAGTCAAATTGCACGACTTGATATGAAATGAATGCACATATAAACACAATAAGGCTTAAACTCCATCATGGGTAATCCGAAGTGTCGGCGATCGAGAATCGAGGCACGTTTCGTTACTTAGAGTACAAAACGTCCCTCATTTCCAGTGCAATATATATGGCATACACAATATGATTAGCATGCAACCCTAAACGCAATGCAACCTAATCATGCTAGCATGCGAGGGATGATATGTAAACATGCAACTAGTATACACAATGCTATGAACTAAGAATGGCATACTCAATGCACATGAACTATATGGCATACGCAATGCACATACGAAGATGGACATGCACGAAGACATGAACAAGGCATACACAATGCGACGATCAAGCATGCGACAACATGGATATGGCATACATAATGCAAGATGGACTTAAACTAAAATGAATGGGCCTCAGCCACACTCAAATCAGTGGCCATACATGATGAAAATGAAGCAACAACACACATGCAAACATGCACAAATGCAAGGGACCAAACCTAAGGCACAAAGTGCAACTCCACCAAAGCATGGTAAGCATGAAATATGGCATACAATCACATATTTTGCAGCTCTGAAATGACATGCAAGATGGTCCCGAATCATGCAAACACCTCACACAATGCATGCTAGATGGCCCAAAAACCGAAACTAGTGAAGTGGATTACACTATAGGCATGCAAAGCCATACTCAAATGGCCAAACCAGCCCCAAACGGTACCTATGCAGGCCAAAACAGTAGCAAATATGGACTAAAATGATGGCTCGCAAAGCATGGAAATGAAGCTCATACAATGGTCCAAAAATGAGGTATTCATGCGTAACTCTCAAGCACATTTAAAGAGTGGAAAACATGGGAATATGGCATACATATAAGCTCTAAAATATTATTCACAATGATGACAAAACATGGAAACACCTCAAAATACGCATGCAATAGGCTTCAAAACTCAAAGCTAGGCAAGGGTATTGAACTACAACCATGCATAGCAAACATCATTCGACCATGAGGCCCAAAAACAGAGCCAAGGCAGTCCAAAACATGCACAAAATCAGTTTAGAACATGGCCAAAATATGCTAGAATCAAAGGCCAAAACAACATGCATTACAAGCTAGTGAAGAGGATTTACACTACAAGCATGTGAAGCATTCAAGAGGCCACTAAACCAGCATAAGACAGAGGTATGTCATGCCAAATAAAGCCCAAAAACCCACTAAAACATGGTCAATGCATGCAAGAATGACATGCTCCTTTGATAAGCTATGAAGAGGATTGTTCTACACATGCAAGGTGGACATCCAATATGACAAAATCAGCTCTGGACAGAGCTTATGCAGGTCCTAAAAACTACCAAAAAAGGCCTGAAACAAGGCTTGGAGGCATGCAAGTATAGGCTCCTTTGTAAGGCCAAAAATGCTAGAAAACAAAATAAGAAGAGAGAGGGTCACCCCTCTCTGATTTTGGCACTCAAAATAGCATGCTAGCCACTGAAAATCCATTGGATTTCAGTGGCTAAAAGGCCAAACAAAGGCCAACACAAATACTCTAAGGCATGGCTCAAAACAATGTAAATGAAGCATGCAAGGGGGTAGATGACCCCCAACAGAAAAATGATCTTAAACAAACATGTTAAGGGTCTCAAAACAAGACTTTTTTCAGTTTACACCAAAGCTCAAATATGCTTTAAAGTATGGCTAAAAGATGGAGCAAAATAAAGCTTAAAAGAGGGAATAGTGTGTTACACTTGTAGCTTCTTGGACCAAAAACCAGTTCTTTGAGACCTCTCAAGACCCTCCAAGAACCTTTAATCAATGGTGGAGGTGTGTGGCTATGAGGTGTGGTGTTAAAGGCCAAGAACAAACACCCTTTCTAAGCCTAGAATGTAGAGATATAGAGAGATATATGTGCTTTTCCTTAGACAAATTTTTTTCAACCCCTCTAAAGGAGAGGGAGGCCCTCTCTTATAGAGAAACAAGAGGGTTCAAGCTTCTTGGAGAAGCTAGAGCAAAAGGTTCAAGAGGTTCAAACTTCCTCAAGAAGCTAAAACAAGGGTTCAAAAGGTTCAAGCTTCCTCAAGAAGCTAAAAGAAGGGTTCAAAAGGTTCAAGCTTCCTCAAGAAGCTAAAACGAAGGTTCAAAAGGTTCAAGCTTCCTTAAGAAGCTAAAACGAAGGTTCAAAAGGTTCAAGCTTCCCAAAAATCGTGCCAAACGGAGAAAGTTAAGCGGTCCCGAACCGAGGCGCACGGCCGACGGCTCCGAAAATTGGAAACTGCTCTCCAAACGGGAAAAGTGGCTTACGACCACGAAAGTAGCCTACGGCCACTGAGAGATGGTCTACGAGACCTCTCCCTCCCTTCGGGAAGAGAAAACAAGACCTGGTTCACAAACCGAGGTAAGACACAAAAGGGTCCCGAGGTCCGGGGGTAAGGCTCTTAACCGAAACTCCGAAACCTCAGAACGAGCACAACATGCACCATCACCGAGCACTCAATCGATGAGTTGGAGGTTATGCGCAAGAAATATCAGATTCCCGCGGAAATAGAGTAAAAATGCCGACATCAAAGGAGAGGGCGTCCAATGCTCGACCAGGGGAAGTTGCCCTGTACAAAGAGGCGTTAAAGGGGGGTTTGAGGTTGCCACTCCCCCGGATAGTGGTGGATGTGTTGGAACGGCTGGAGGTGGCTCCAGGCCAACTGATTCCCAATACGTGGAAGATCTTACTGGCCTGTGCAAGTACGTGGCCGCAGGCGAATGAGGGGGCTGAAATGACGGTAGACGAGTTTTTTGCATGCTACAAGGCTTCGGGCCAACAAGAGACTTGGGTTACTTTATAAGCGGCAGCAGGGAAGGGTCTGGCGGCGGGGTTGCCGTCGAAAATTAAAGGGTGGAGGCCGCGGTGGTTCTATGTGTCTGCCAACGGGGGAGTAGGGGTGCGCACCGTATGGAGAGTGCCGACCAAGTCGGTGGAGCCAAGGTTAGGGACAGCGGCAGAGGAGATGGTGAAGAAGGTGAAGGCATGGAGGGAGAAAGAGGGAGCCAACTGGGACGACCTCATTCAGCCCCCAGCCTTGTTTGCCACAAGGCTTGGCCCTCAGCCGACCAGTGGGGATTTTACGCCGGCAAAATTGGAGGCGAAGAGGAGGGCGCAGGAAGTGGAGGATAGGGCGAGTTTTGCTAAGGCTAACAAATACAAAGAGTCACGGGCAGCCCGTCAACCGAAGCCGATCACGAGGGAGAGGATCTGACCGCACCCCAAACCGTTGGGGGAAAAGGACTTAGGTGAGTTTGAGCCACGACTGCCCCTAGTTGATCCGTTGAAGAAGAGGGCCAACAAGGAGGTGTAGGCTGTGGCGAAGAGGAAGAGAAGAGTAAGGGAGAGGGAGGAGGGGCCGCCCTGAAGAGAACAAAGGGGGTGGTGGCAGAAGAGACCCCTGAAGTGGGGCTAGAAAAGGGGGCGAAGGGGGGGGAAGGTGGGGCGGCTGCCCCTGAAAGGCAAGTAGAGAGTGGGGAGACTGGCCCTGAAGGACAAGTGGAGGGTGGTGAGATGGGCCCCTTGGAAGGGGTGGAGCAGCAGCCCAAGGGGGCTCCTGTGCCCCAAGGAGAAGCAGAGAGGGCCAGGTTGAAGACCGCTTTTTACCACGCCCTAGCAGTGTCTGGGTGGCTGGAAGGAGAAGGAACTAAGGCCAGGACCGCAACAGATCGCCTCTTAGAAGTAGTGAAAGACGTAGCCGTGCGCTCGATGGCCAGTTTCACTGAGGCTGAGTTGTTAAGGGGGTTGTGTTCTGCCCAAATGGAGGCGACCGCCTTAGCAAGGGCCCTTCTGAACAAGGCGACGACTGCAAAGGGCGAAGTGAGGCCACTGAAGGCCAAGTTGGAGAAGGTGGAGGCCTAACTTGAAAGCTTAAGGAGGGAGACTGCAGGGTGGTGGAAGACCGCGCAAAGTATGTGTGCTAGGGGGTTGGAAGAGGCTCAGAAGGCCAAGAAGATGGAGGTGTTGGCGGTGGTGCAGGGCAATGTTGCTGACAGTGCCCATGCTGAGTTGCTCGCAGCCAAGTTGGAGCTGGAGACGGAACGTCGTACGATGGTGTCGCTCGAGTTTCAGCTGGTTGGCAAGCAGAAGAAGCTGGAAGAGGCACAGAAGGCCTGCACCGTCGCCAACGAACGGTGGGATGAGGCGATGACTTGTAACGAGGATCTGTGCGCCCAGTCGATCAAAAAAAAGGAAGGAACAGATCTGAAGATCGCTGGATTGGAGAAGGATCTGGCAGACGAGGGCGCCAAGGCAGCGGCAGAGAAGGCGGGGCTGGAGAAGGCCTTGGAGGAAGAAAGGGCGAAACTGGCATCTGAGAGGGCGGCGTACCCCGACCTATGTGTTGCAGCGGTTGAGCAGTTCAAAGGGTTCGCCGACTTCTATATGGCCATTGATGTCGCGATCGCCAGCAACTTGGCAAGAGAGGGGTCTAGGGGGCTGGCCCGTCAGGAGCGACCGCTGGGAGCAAGAGTGAAGAAGAAGTGATCCAGAGCTTCCAGCGGTCGGACTTCTACAAACATGAGATGGCTGAGTTCTGGGACAGCAACTGGAAGACTTTCAAACGTAAAGCAGAAGAGCTATTCCCAGACTTGGACTTCAACACTGTTAGAATAGATGAAGACGACGTGGCCCAAACCCCCTTAGATGAAGGTGTTGGCGAAGAAGATCTTGTTTCGAGCGAGGAGGAATGATGAATGTAAAATTTTGGCACTTTGTTTGTAAAAAATTTTTTTGTTGTTGTTTTGTTTGTTGTTTTTGTTGGGCGTGTAACCTCTGTAGTGAACTGCTGTGTAAGTTTGTGAATGAATGAAATTATGAGTTGTGTGTTGTTGTTGTTTTTTTTTTTTTTTTTGTACTATTGTCTTTATTTTCTGTGGATCAGCAAAGGATGAGAATGGTTATTCATGTAAGGCTTGTGTAAAAATCACGTTGAACATTGAGAAGTAGGGAGCCAATCTATCTTGTGAGGAAATTATGATGCAAAGAATGTTGACAATAAAAATGTTAAAATATAAAGGTCTTAAAATTGAGAGTCTTGAAGTGCTAAGTCACATGGTTAGAGTGTTGAGAAAATGTGAGAATGAAGATGTGACAACCCTCACCATTGATTACTGCTAAACTGTGACTGAACATGATAAGTAACTGGTTAGACTGAAATTCTGAACTGATTGTGTGTGTATGTTGTTTTAGTGCGTTTCTATCTGTTTGCCATTGATTTATCTGTTCATGTTTTAAGTTTCAAACTGTAACTTGAAGGCCTTATCGGCGGCCGAATCAAAAATTGATTGGTATTTCATGCTAATTAGAATTTATGTGATTTTATGGTAGGTTTAATTTAAATTTGATTTGGAATGATTAAATTAGATTAAATAAGCTAAGTTACATTAGTTGGAGTTTATTGCAATTTTGCCATTGAGTGGTCATTTCCTATACACTTGTTTGGGACTTAATTAGTACATTCCACACATCATTTCATCATCCTTCTTGAGACCAAAACCGTGAGCAAGAGAGGGCGAGTAGGAGAGCTTTGGTTTCAACAAGAATTGCTTGGAGAATTAGAAGAATTGAAGAGTAGATTGCATAATTGAGCTTCTAGACTTGAAATTGAGGACCTAAGGTAGGATATTTATCCTTTAGTTTATGAATTCAAGTTGGTTCTTGCATGGTTCATGAGTCATTAGTGATCTAAGTCAAGAATTGGTTTAAAGAGTTGATTTGAGTAGCTAAATCATGCATGTATGTACACATTGTTGAGTTTTGAGGTTGATTTCATGGAAATCCTTACATGCATGTCTATATTCTAGCTATGGTCCATGAATTCATCATGTTTTTGAGTGAATTGACTCATTTGACCAAGTATTTGAAGCTTTGGTTTCAATTGAACACTTGCATGTTACATATACATTATGTTCATCAAGTTTTGTTTGAATTTGTGTTTAATTGAACTACCTTTGGGTTTTGATTTTGCAAATTGATCTTTGAAACATGTCACATTATGAGTTTTAAAGTGTTTTCCAGAAAATTGGCCCAAAAGAATCGAATTTGATGCTTTAAATGTTGAATTTGAGCTTGGAGGTTCAATCTGGAAATTCCAGATTTTGGACCCACGCTCGAGCGTAATACTTTATGCTCGAGCATACACTCTGAGTACATGCATCCCGCTCGAGCAGGGAAAGTAACGCTCGAGCGTGAAATGCGTGTATCCAGTACTTTTCATGTGTTTGCAGTCCGCTCGAGCGAAGACTTGTGTCTCACGCTCGAGCAGAGGTCGAGCACCCATCGAGCATGAATTGCATGCATCCAGTACTTTTGCTTGAGTTTACAGTCCGCTTAAGCGAAGGAAGTCACGCTCGAGCGGAGATCCTTTGTCTGCATGTCCGCTCGAGCGTAGAAATCCACGCTCGAGCAAGACCCCTGTTTTCTGAAAATTTTGAAAAGTGTTTTAAAGTACATCTTTGCATCCTCATTTCATCCTAGGGATTCCTAGGCCTAGTTTAAGGCATCTTAATGAGGCTATTGATGTAGAACCACACCGAGTCAAGATATGGGCTAAGTTGTTGATTCCCAAGTGTATAACTTAGTGTGTGTTCGTTCTGTAACTGTGTAGGGTTGGCATCCGAGGACGCTCATTAGCTGCTTATAGCCCAGTGCTCTGTGAGTAACAATGTTGTAAAGATATGTTCAATTATGAATATTTTCTGAATGATCAACTGTTCTATTTACTGAAACGTCATTGTTTAATGAATGAATGTTTGTCCTATTTGTAAACTGTATTCGTGGTATCCCTAGCAATTTACTGTTACTGTACTGTTACTGCTACTGTCATAGAGATCTCTGTCGGTTCCCATGTTTAGAACCACTACTGTTTACTGTTATGATGGCCATCAACTGACTGTTCGGTCTGTTAAGACCTACTGTACTGTTTGCTATTGGATGTACCACATATAACTGTTATGGTTTCCAAATGACTGATATGACTGCTTAATGACTGAAAGGACATTCATTCTTAACCCCTTTACGCATTTGTTATTCACTGGGCTAGCTCACTGTTTATATTTATATGTAGGTGTCCAAGCACCAGATCGGAGTTAAGAGCATTGGGTTAGCTCCCTTTTTGTCAAGCCAACCATCGCACCTCACTTTGAGGTTCCATGTCAGTCCAAGCCAGGGCTTTTTGGGGTGTCTCAGTTCACCCTTTTGCTTCTGTTCTGTAATACTGTATAAGACTTGTACTGTACTATGCTAATTAGGGATTTGGTCCCTAACCTGAATGTTGTACATATGGTGTATATATATTTTGCTTATAAATGTGAATATGTTACAGAAAAGTCTTTTTGCATACAGACTGTCACAGTTCATTGGACATCTTTTATTACTGTTTTGGCTTCCGTCAGCCCCTGTACTCTACATTACTGTCTTTACTGTTAAGCAGGCCTTACGGTACTAAACCCATAAGGGCGGGTTTGGGTCGTGACAGAAGAGGTCTCAAAATGTGACAGTCTTGAAATGTTAAATGGTTGGAAAATGAAAGTTAAAAAATGTAAAGAACGTTAAGAGGCGTAGAAGTTGGACCTGGAATCTGACCAAGTATGGCAACTGTGCTACAAACATGAAGTTGTAATGATGCTTGAGCCATGGTTAACTCAGTCTGGCTAAGCCCTTTCTGCTCAGTCCAGCTGAGGCTTTAAGTAACTCAGTCTGCCTGAGCCCTTTGTGCTCAGTTTGGCTGAGGCTTTAAGTAACTCAGTCTAGCTGAGCCCTTCGTGCTCAATCTGGCTGAGGCTTTAAATAACTTAGTATGGCTGAGCTCTTCGTGCTCAGTCTGGATGAGGCTTTAAGTAACTCAGTTTGGCTGAGCCCTTCGTGCTCAGTCTGGCTGAGCTCAGCCAGACTGAGGCTTTAAGTAACTTAGTCTGGCTGAGCCCTTCGTGCTCAGTCTGGCTGAGGCTACAATCAGGGCGTTATTGAAATACTACACAGATAAATAAGATATAACGTTGTTGTCATGTAAAGTGTAGCCCATTTGATCATAAATTTACACCATATGAGAAGAGAATAAGAACATTCAAGTGCATAGATTGTCAAAAAGAAAATACAGCAACTGAACAATACAGAAATAGGGCTTTATTGAAAATAACGCTTCGAATGCTCGACGTTCCACAGATGGGGGAGATCTCGACCTTCCATGTCCTAAAATCGGTAAGTGCCCGGACGAGGTCTGGCCTTAACGACGTAAGGTCCCTCTCACTTGGCTGCCAACTTGCCCTCAGCCGGATTTTTGGTGGCAAGAGTTGCTTCGCACAAAACAAGGTCTCCCACGGCGAACTCCCTCGGTCAGACTTTGCGGTTGTAGTGAGTTCTCATTTTCTATTGATATGAGGCCTATCTGACAGTAGTGGTCTCTCGGAGCTCTTCAATCAGGTCTAGGTTGGCTCGACGCAGTTCTTCAGTGAGTTCTGGATTTTGGTGCAGAACCCTCGGGGTAGGCAAACCGATTTCCACTAGGATGACCGCCTCAGCGCCGTATGTTAAGCGAAAGGGGGTCTCCCCAGTGGGGGTTCAGGCTGTAGTACGGTACGCCCAGAGTACATTTGGTAATTCCTCAGCCCAGAGTCCCTTAGCAGCTTCCAGCTTAGTTTTGATGATCTTCAGAAGAGAACGGTTGGTAACCTCAACTTGGCCATTGGCTTGGGGATGACCTGGGGAAGAGAAACATGGTTGGATTTGAAGTTCGGCATAGAATTTCCTGAACTTGGCATTGTCAAATTGTTTGCCGTTGTCAGAGACGATGGCTTGAGGAATGCCAAATCGACACACGATCGATTGCCAGATGAATCTGGTGGTGTTCTGCTCGGTAATTGTGGCAAGGGGTTCCGCTTCCACCCATTTAGTGAATTAATCAATGGCGACAATTGCGAATTTGGTTTGGCCTCAGCCAGTGGGCAATGGGCCAACTAGGTCGATCCCCCATTTGGCGAACGGGTAAGGGTTGCAAAGTGTGATCAACTGTGTAGGAGGGGCATGAGGGATGTTGGCGAAGCGTTGCCACTTATCACATTTAAGCACGAATTCAGCGGCATCTTGGTTGAGAGTAGGCCAGAAGTAACCAGTGCAGAGTATTTTGTGGGCTAGTGACCTGGCACCCGAATGATTGCCACATACACCCTCATGGACTTCTCTCATCACGTAGGTCGTTTGAGCAGGATTGAGGCATCTCAGGTATGGGCGTGAAAAACCATGTTTGTACAAGAGACCACTGATAAGAATGTAGTTGGACGACCGGACCCTGACTTTGGCGGCCTGCTGTTTGTCGTCTGGCAGTTCCCCCATCGTTAGAAATAGAAAGATATCGGCCGCCCATGGAATAGGTTCATTTTGGAGGAAGTGGACTTGCTGCTGGTTTGGGGAAATGTCGGGGTGGGCCAGGTACTCAAGGCGGACACCATGGCTGAGGCTTGACTGGTCGGTAGAAGCTAATTGAGCCATCTCATCTGCCTTGGAGTTTTCTGTCCGCGGGATGTGCTTGATGTGGAAAGTGTTGAAGAGGCGAGCAAGGGGGAGTGCAATATCCCTGTAAGCCCGCATTGTGTCTTCCTTGGCATCGAATTCCCCCGTGATTTGTCCGACAATGAGCTGGGAATCGTTGAACACTTAGATATGGCTAACACCAATGTCTTTGGCTAGGCGGAGACCTGCTATCAATGCCTCATATTCGGCCTCATTATTGCTTGCGTCGAACAGGAAACGGAGAGCACATTTGAAGTAACCACCCTCGGGGGCGGTGAGGATAAGACCAGCCCCACTGCCTTTTTTGCGGGATGATCCGTTAACGTTGAGGGTCCAAGAGTGGGGATCTTCTGCCTCAGTGTGGGGTCGCGGAGGTGGTGGGGCCATGGTCGGAGTGGGATTAGTGAATTCCAGGATAAAATCGGCGACAGCCTGCCCTTTGATCGCCATTTGAGGTCTGTAGGAGATGTCAAACTGGCTGAGCTCGACTGACCATTGCATAAGTCGGCCGGACAACTCTAGTTGTTGCATTATTTTCTTCAACGGTTGGTTAGTGAGAACGATAATGGGATGGGCCTGGAAGTAAGGTCGGAGTCGTCTTGAGGCTATGACCAAGGCTAAGGCCATTTTTTCAAGCAATGGGTAGTTCTGTTCTGCTCCCCTGAGAGCCCGATTGATGTAGTAGACCAGTCGTTGGACAGAGCTGTCTTCCCTGATGAGTGCTACACTGACTGCGGTGTTTGACACGGCTAAGTAGAGGAAAAGGGGTTCACCCGTGATAGCCTGAGAAAGTAGGGAGGGTTGGCAATGCACTGCTTCAACTGGTGAAAGGCCTCTTCGGATTCTGCCGTCCACTCAAAAGTTTGCCGAAAAACTTTGAAGAAGGAGAGGCACTTGTCCGTTGCGCGGGAAATGAAACGGTTGAGGGCGGCGACTCTGCTAGTAAGCCTCTGAACCTTCTTAACCGTCCTGGGTGACTGCATTTCTATCAAGGCCTTGATCTTTTCGGGGTTAGCTTTGATACTTCGCTAACTGACCATAAAACCCAAGAATTTTCCAGATCCTACGCCGAAGGCGCATTTCTCCGGATTAAGTTTCATTTGATACTTTCGTAGGGTGTCGAAGGTCTCTCACAGATCGGCCAGATGATCAGCGGAGAGCTTGCTCTTGACTAGCATGTCGTCGACATATACTTCCATGTTCCGGCCTATCTGATGATGAAAGATGGCATTGACCAACCGTTGGTAAGTGGCCCTAGCATTTTTCAATCCAAACAGCATGACACAATAATGGTAGGTTCTCCGGTCAATGATGAAGGAGGTGTGCTCCCGGTCAAACGAGTGCATCAGAATTTGGTTGTATCCAGAGAAGGTGTCCATGAAGCTGAGCATTTGATGGCCGGCCGTGGCGTCAACGAGCAGATCTATGCGAGGAAGGGGATAACTGTCTTTGGGGCAAGCTCGATTAAGGTCGGAGTAGTCAACACAGAGTCACCATTTACCGTTGTTTTTACGAACCGAGACCACATTTGATAGCCATCTAGGGTAGTCCATATTTTTGATAAACTGTGCCTCAAGGAGCTTATCTACTTCGGAGGCGATAAGAATGTTGCGCTCCAGGTGAAAGATACGCTGCTTCTGGTGGAAGGGTCGGAAGTGGGGCTCAATGCTGAGACGATGGGTTATGAAGGAGGGGTCAATACCCGGCATGTCTGAGTGGGTCCAAGCAAATACGTCATTGTGCTCAATCAAGAGGGTAGTAAGGTCGGCCTTTGCTTGGGAGGATAGTTGGCTGCCGATTTTGGCAGTTTTTGTCGGGTTGGTGGGGTCGATGGGGACCTCAACAAGCTCTTCCACTGGTTCCCCTCTGACTAGCTCGTCCTCGTCTCTAACATCGAGCCCTTCAATGATCATAGCCTCCTTTAGCTTGACCTCTTTAAGTGAGGCAACGTAACATTCCCTAGCCACGGTCTAGTCTCCTCTTATTATGCCGACCCCCAGGTCGGTGGGAAACTTGACGGCAAGATGGAAAGTGGATGTGATAGCTTGGAAAGTATTTAAGGCGGTGCAACCGAGGATGATGTTGTAAGCAGAGGGACAGTCGACGACGAAGAAGGTGAGTAACTTTGTGGTCTGCCGTGGGTATTCCTCGATTGTGATGAGAAGATCGATGAAGCCGATGGAGGTCACCCGATCTCCAGGGAAATCGACTAATGGGGTTTAGAGAGGGGATAGACTTTCTTCCCCGATCTTGAGCTGGCGGAATCAATTTAGGAAAATGATGTCTGAAG
Source organism: Camellia granthamiana (assembly GCA_036172215.1). NCBI lineage: Eukaryota > Viridiplantae > Streptophyta > Magnoliopsida > Ericales > Theaceae > Camellia > Camellia granthamiana. The sequence continues at coordinate 57,450,073 of CM069909.1, read as the reverse complement.
AACTGCCGTTATCGACGAGAACCCGTCTGACCTTGTAATTGGAGATGAGGACAGAAATGACGAGAGGGTCGTCATGGGGTAACGAATGCCTGTGCAGTCGGCGTCCGTAAAGGTGATAGGCTCCATACACTACTTGGGCTGTTTAGAGGGTCGGTCCAACGTGGCAACTTCTTTGTCTGAGCCCTGCCTTATTTTTCTGAGTTCTGCCCGCTGAGTAGAGCGGGATGGTCCTCCACAAGCAAGTCCACCGGAAATAACTCTGATTTCTCCAACAGGGGGGCGGGGTTACCTTGTGCCCGAGGTTGCTGTGGAGGGCGATTCTGACCTTGGTTAGGTTGTGCTGGTTGCTAGGGAGAGGTGCGCCGGCGGTTGTTTCTGATGGGTTCAGTCCTTTGCCTCTGCTGAGGGCGAGTTTCCGTGAATCAACTGAGACGTCCCTGACGTATCAAGCCCTCGACCTGATTTTTGAGGTTAACACACTCCTCGGTATTATGGCCGTGGTCCTGGTGAAAACAGCAGTATTTGGACTGGTCTCGCCGATTGGAAGGAGACCGTGACGGTTGGGGCCATTTTAGGGGGTAATCTCGTTGGATCTGATTGAGGACTTGTTCCATGGGGAAATTGAGGGGTGTGTACCGTTTGAACCGGCCGGGCGATCGGGTTGGTGCCGACCGGTCGGCTCGGGGCGGTCGGTCGGTATACTGAGGTGTTTGGTTATTGTACTGGGTGTTTCTGGTTTCTGAGTCCTTTCTCTTCTCTCTGGGGGTCGGGTTTTTAGTTGTAGGATCTTGGCGAGCGGCTAGGGAATCTTCGGCGTTCATGTATTTTTGGGCTTTGGAAAATAGGGTTGCCATGGAGGTCTGGGGGTTTTTGGAGAAGGAGAAAAAGAAATCAGATGATCATAGGCCGGCCATGAACGCTGTGAGGATGACCTTGTCATTGTTTTCCGCCACCTGCAGGGCTTCGGTGTTAAAGCGGGTGACAAAGCTACGCAGCGACTCCCCCTCAGTCTGACGGATGTTGAGGAGTTGGGTTGCCAAACGCCGCTGGCGCTGGGCTCCAATGAAATGGCTGAGAAAGGAGTCACTAAGGTACTAGAAAGTGGAAACAGAGTCTACTGGCAGTTGACTAAACCAGAGTCGAGCCGACCCCTTGAGTGTTATGGGGAAAGCCTGACACATGATTTCATCGGGGAATGCATAGAGGATCATAAGGGTCCTGTAGGTTTCCAAGTGATCAACCAGGTCCGTTGTACCGTCGAAAGAATCAATCGAGGGCATTTTAAACTTAGGAGGTAGGGGTTTGTCCCTAATGGAGGCAACGAAAGGGGAGTTGGCTGTGGTAGATGGTTTATGCTGCATGTTCTGCATGACTCCTTGGAGCTGGAGTTTCATGGCTCGGAGTTTTGCATCCCAGAGAGGTATGTTGTCACCACCAGAAGGCAGCGGAGGCTGGACGCTGCTGGCCTCTCCTTCGGGGGTTGGTGCCGGGACCGATGGATGCGGAACCTGGGGTGGCGGGTGTATATCTGGGGGAGGGGGTCGCAAGCCTTCCAAGTTAGGCGGATTAGGCTGTTGGATAGTATGGCTCGGGGCTCGTTCTTGGTTGGGTGGGACATCTAGAGGTGGTGGAGGAGGCATAGGGAGGTTTCTTTGGAGTAGGGCGTTAATCAGGGCCTGGTTTTGCTCGGCCAGGCGGTTAATGTTGTTGGTGAGCTCGGTAAAATACTGCGGTGGGTTGTTAGGATTGGAAGGGTCAGCTTGGTGGTCGGCAACATTGTGGTAAGAAGCCATGGATCTAGTTGTGACCATCCACCTTCGCAGGTGGTAAGAAGGGGTTATTGGGAAAGGGTCTCCGGCGACAATGAGTACAACTGCCGCTTGGAGCAAAAGGTTCCCACAGATAGCGCCAACTGATGATGCAGCGTGTTCCAGATAGAATGGGTCGGAATGATCCACGCTTCCCGAACCAGTGTCCGAGATACCAAGCACGCAGTGGAACCTGCATAAGAGTTCAACGGGGAACGGGGAGTCCCCCAGCGAACCCTCCGACGAGCAAGTTAGAAAGAGAAGTGGAATGTAGAGATAGATTAGAGATAGAAAGCTTAACATTTTTTTCTTGTATTCGACGTCTGCTTATATCCTTTGGTAATCATTCCGTTGTCCCTTTTGACCTGTCATCTTGGCCGAAAGTCTATGCTCTAGCTTGTCTTGTTCACGGTGAGGCCGTTCTGTCTCGACGGGGAAGGGTTATCGCAATAAATGCTGTAAGAGGCTTCATTAATGGCTGATGTGTAGTGCAATAACTTTGCAAGATCTTTATCTGCTTATGTGGCATGTCATTCACCTGCCACGTGTCTAAGTGTCATTGGTTCTTGATGACATGCTGAGCTCTAGCAACGCTGGGCTTTAGTATTTGAATTGTGCATTGGGCCCTAAGTGGTGGGCTGTATCTTTTATGGACTTACCCATGTCATGGTGCATTAAAATAAATATATATATACACACATATGTTTCTGTAAAGAAGCCTAATTCATGGATGAAGGGATTGGCCTAGTGTGGTTGAAGAGAGCCCTTATCAAACATAAAGTACGAATTCAAGTCTTATCGACTCATAATCTATATTTACTGTTTTTCTTCTTCTATCCATATTTCTTTTCTTTGCAAAAAATATTATATCGCACTGGTTGATACAAAACTAATGTATATCAAGCTATAATTCCAGAAAATAGTGAATTATACTTTCACTCCTAAAATATGCCCCTTTTTCTCAATTTGGTCAAAAGGAAAAAAAAAAAATACCCTTTTATTCTTAACTCTCTTTTTTTTATTATTATCTAACACAGGATAAATAAAAAATAAAAAATAAATAATATTGAAAAAACAGAGAGAGAGAGAGATCTCCTAACCTTTACCTGCCACATCTTCCACTAAAATTTAATGAAGTAACATCTAAATTTGGATAATTTTATTTGTATATTACCAAAAATTTCACTACATAATATTTATGTTGTTTTGATATAAATTTTTAAACAAAAGTCAAACGTTTAAATATAGATTTATATGCAACAAATAAAAAAATAAAAATAAATAAAAATAAAAATTTATTTAAATATAAAGAATTGAACATAATATATTACTATATAATATGGTAAAAAGGTTTTTAAAAATATATCAGAGATACATATTTTGTTTCCATGGTTAAGATGCCTTCATGTCTCTCTCTCTCTCTCTTAAATCATCACTTTGTCACACCTCTCTACTCTTTCACCTCAAAATCTAAGCCCAAACTTCTCTCTCATCTGCCTCTCCTCTCTTTGTGTTGGAAATGGTTATAAAATTCTGGGTAGAACCAGAATTTTTTCTTAAGTTTGGTCTATTTTTTAGGTGGACCCCGTGCGTCGATTTACGCGGGTCAAATGGTAACGCGTTCTATGCCGCGTTGTGATTCACGTGGTATATTTGGTTGCTCAAAACCATTACCGAGTGAATGGGAAATTGAAGCCAAAGTGTGCTCTATGGAAATGGAGTTTTGGTGGAAAATCCTTAAAGGTTTTAATAAGGCTTGTCCCACACTGATTTGGTGGGAAGTTTTGAATGGGTTTATAAGGCATGAGTTTGGTACTTGGGGTGTACCCCAAGAGGTACCCAACTGTTTTAGGGGGAGAGGTTATAGGCAAAATGGGTTAGACCCATTGGACTCAAAAATCACCACACGCGCGCGCGCTGCCGTCCGTCCGTTCGGTCGGTCGGGCGGGCTAGGCTTGGGCGCGGGTGCATAGTGTGTGATTGGGTTGGGCTTGTTCGGCCAAAAACATTTGAATTTAATTTTATTTTTGGTATTCAATATAAACTGGTCTGATATTACTGTACATCCAAACAGGACCCTTTCCGTTTTTTATCTGTTTAAATTATGAACCCAACACATTCAAATCTGTTTGAATTCAAAACCAACAGGTTTCATACCTGTTCAATTCAAAACCTGCAGCCACCTTTACATCTATAAATAGGACAATCCTCATTTGATGTTTTACATTCAGAAATTTCGTATTTCACCTCTGCAAATTCTATTATTCATTTTGTTGCATTTTATTTTTGTGAGAGAGAGTATAAACACTTAGTGTGTTCGTTAGGCAAACAATTTGTAGTGTTGCTATTGTTTGTAGTAGATCATTTTATCTTGAGAGATAGACGTCCCAATTCTGAAAGCACTGAGGAGAGGACGAATCTGTCTTTAAGGACACAGTGTCAAACACTGGACTTGATCAGATTATAATTCGAAGAAATTAATCAAGTAAGTTATTTAATTTATTTTCGGTGTTTTATTATTTATTTAAATAAGATTTTAATTTTGTTTTTGTAACAAAATAAAATCTGTTTTTATTTATTTATTTTTATTTTGAGTTTGATTTTTGTAATCAAACAAATTCTCTCATTTCCTTTATTTCTTTTATATTCTGTTTGTTGTTAAGTACACAAACTGAATTAATTAATTACAGTGAAGATTGTCCAACAATCTTAAGACAGATTCTTTTTGGTATCTTCATTGTATTTAATTTTCTGTGTTTTCATAAAGACATATTCTGGTTGGAAAAATAAATAGTGATTTATGCTATTTAACAGATAGTAGTAATATACTGTCTCTTTTCTTTGACAACTAGTAGTAATATACTGGTGTCATTAACAATTGCAGAATATTAATTTATGTTACAGAAAATTATTGTGGTATTTTATTTTTCTAGTTTTAGTAACAAGGAAACTAAAATTATTTTGTGTAATAATTTATTTTCTGGTTTTGTAACTAGAAAATTAATTTGTGGTTTGTTTTTCTGATTTTTGTAATCAGATATTATTTCGGTATTTTATTTTCTAGTTTTCGTAACAAGGAAAATAAAATTATATTATTTTCTAGTTTTAGTAACAAGAAAAATAAAATTATTTTGTGTTATAATTTATTTTCTAGTTTTAGTAACTAAAAAATTAATTTTGTTAATCAATCATGAAACTTTGTGTTTCGGTTACAATCTATAAATTTTGTACGTGACTTACGGTTTCGTTTGGAAGGCCACTTAAACCCTTTGTGAAAAGGTGTTAGTACTTGGAAGTATTTGATTCTGGAGTTAAATATTAATTTTACAAACTAATTTCATTTTTATTACGAAAAAAAAAACCTTTATGGCTAGTTTATTTTCTTTATTAGTTTACTGATTTATTCTTTAATTCTGTGAATAGTTTCTGCACATAAGTCGGAAAATATATATATATATATTCACAAGAACATTTTAATGTATATTTAATTAGTTTATTTATGGACTAATCAAACTGATTAAATGAAGATATGTTTTAAAGTTTAAAATTTAAAACGCGTTGAATTTTATTTATGAGTTTTTTATCTCATGATGAAAGTTAAGGGATCATGCATGATTAATTTATTTTGATAATTCATTATTTTTAGCTGATGCGTTTCATATGCATGTATTGATGTCAACTCAAGTTATTTCTTTAAAAATAATGTCATGTGAGTTAGAATGATAAATTGTTATGTTGACTTTGGACATAAGCAGATTAATTTGAATATTTCTAATCAATTTTGAATGGGTGTTTAAACACCAGAGGTTTTTAAACATGGAGATGTATGCAGTTATATCGTTCTGTTTAATTGGAAGTGTATCTCTTGCATTAGAAGAGATAATTTAGTTTTCTTTTATCACAAATATTTTTATGTCAGTGACACTTTTTCGTAAATGAGTTGCAAGAATGTATACGATCAAATGGGCTTTTTGAATTGTTTGATTCTTAGCCAAAATTTTTATGAGGATAAGATTTTGTCAAGACATTAATTCTGATTTGTGTAGTCATAATTATTTTGGATTTTTCATTTGAAATTTATGAATCAAGCACATCATTGACAACAAGTGATGGATGTTATATGTTGATTTATATTAGAAGTGATAGGGGTGGTGAATATGATGCACCATTAAATGAATTTTGTGCACAACTTGACTTTATTCACCAAACTACAACACCCTATTCTCCTCAGCAAAATGGAATTGCTGAAAGAAAGAATAGAACCCTAAAAGAAATGATGAATGCCATGTTACTAAGTTCAGGCTTACCACAGAACTTGTGGGGGGAAGCAATATTGTCTGCTAATTATGTTCTTAATAGAATACCCCACAAGAAAACCAACAGCACTCCTTATGAATTGTGGAAAGGTCGACCGCCTTCCTACAAATACTTAAAAGTGTGGGGGTGTTTGGCAAAAGTTGAAGTTCCTGTTCCTAAAAAGACTAAGATTGGACCAAAAACAGTAGATTGTATGTTTATTGGTTATGCTCAGAATAGTAGTGCATATCGATTTCTGACTTATAAATCAGAAATACCTTATATAAATGTGAACACTATTATAGAGTCAAGGAATGCTGTGTTTTTTGAACATGTCTTTCCTTACAAGAAAGGACATGAATTAATTTCACAGAAAAGAACTTATGATTGTACACAAAGTCAAGAGACTAATGACAATCAAACACAAGAGACTGGTAATGGTCTCGACCAACAGGATTTAACTGATGATGAACCAAGAAAAAGTAAGAGAGCGAGAACATCAAAATCCTTTGGTCCAGATTTTCTGACATACCTATTAGAAAATGAACCTCAAAGCTTTAAGGCAACAATGACAGGTCCTGAAGCACCTTTGTGAAAAGAGGCTGTTAATAATGAAATTGAATCCATTATGCAAAATCATACTTGGGAATTGGTGGATCTTCCACCAGGTTCTAAACCTCTTGGATATAAGGGGATATTCAAGAAAAAAACGAAAGCAGATGGTTCAATTGACAAGTATAAAACAAGACTTGTAGTTAAAGGTTACAGACAAAAGGAAGGTCTGGACTATTTTGACACATATTCCCCTGTGACAAGAATAACATCCGTTCGCATGCTTATTTCTATAGCAGCTTTGTTTAATTTAGAAATACATCAAATGGATGTTAAGACAACTTTCTTAAACGGAGATCTAAATGAAGAGATCTATATAGAGCAACCCAAAGGGTTTGCAGTGCCAGGGCAAGAAAAGAAAGTTTGTCGACTTGTAAAATCCCTTTATGGATTAAAACAAGCACCTAAGCAATGGCATGAAAAATTTGATCATGCAATGCTTACTAATGGGTTTAAGATAAACGAATGTGACAAATGCGTCTATGTTAAAAACATTGACCAAGGATATGTCATAGTTTGTCTTTATGTGGATGACATGCTTATCATTGGAAGCAGTCAAAACATGATCAAATCAACTAAGCTAATGCTTAATAAAAGATTTGATATGAAAGATATGGGGGTCGCAGATATTATATTAGGAATGAAAATTACTAAAACATCTGACGGATATGCATTATCTCAATCACATTATATTGAGAAAATTCTTGGTAAATTTATCAAGGATGATATGCATTTAGCTAGAACACCTGTAAACGTCAATCTTTATTTATCAAAAAATAAAGGTGATGCAGTGTCTCAGTTAAAATACTCCCAAATCATTATAAGCCTAATGTACCTAATGAATTGTACTCGTCTTAATATAGCTTATGCTATCAGTAAATTGAGTAAGTACACTAGTAACCCCGGAGAAGACCATTGGAAAGCGATCATTCGGGTTCTTAGATATCTAAGATTCACCCGTGATCATGGTTTGAACTTTACTCGATATCCAGCAATATTTGAAGATTATTGTGATGCAAATTGGATATCGGATACTAAAGATTCAAAATCCACAAGTGGATATGTCTTTACTCTGGGAGGCGCTGCTGTTTCTTGGAAATCCACAAAACAAACATGCATCGCACGATCCACAATAGAATCCGAGTTCATTGCTTTAGACAAAGTAGGAGAAGAAGCAGAATGGCTTCGTCACTTCTTAGAAGACATTCCAATGTGGCCAAAACCTGTGCCAGCTATTTGCATTCATTGTGATAGTCAATCTGCAATAGACAGGGCACAAAATCATATGTATAACGGTAAGTCACGACATATTCGTCGTCGACATAATACCGTAAGGCAATTGTTGTCAAATAGAATAATCTCAACAGATTATATAAAATCTAAAGAGAATATTGCGGATCCGTTAACAAAAGGTTTGACAAAAGAGCTAGTGTATAGTTCATCAAAGGGAATGGGATTAAAGCCTATTACATAAGAGTCGTCATAATGGTAACCCTACTTATATGACTGGAGATCCCAAGAACTAAGTTCAAAGGGACAACTAAGTTATGTATGGCTCGCCAGAAATCACCAAGGGATTAAAATTCCTTACCCATTCCTATGGTAAGAGTGATATCTGCAACATTTGTTGTATGCAGGGGTATAAAGATAAGCTTTGCTTTTAATGATTACTTATATCTTGATTAAGGCATAAAATCAAGACGAGTATAAGGAGATACTCACAATAAGAATCACCTATATGAGTGTCGAACTAAGGCCGGTTCTATGAGAATATAAGAGGCTAAATTCTCTAGAAATACTCATGAAAACCACGAACGTTCAAGGCCAAAATGAACACAATAGAGAGAACCACGATGTGTTCAAAGATATTTTGTGTGAAATCTATTGTCTTGACTTACACAAACGGCTAAACAATTCAAGGCATCGCGTCCATTGGTTAGCCAGTAAGTCCGATAGGTTTCCACTAGGGAAAATTCAAGGCCAAAAGCTACCTATCCTGATGCAAGATATTTTCGACTTATACTCTTTCGATAAAGTCTGCATATTGTTACATTTCTGTTGTCATCAAAGTCCATTCATGGGGGGGATTGTTGGAAATGGTTATAAAATTCTAGGTAAAACCAGAATTTTTTCCTAAGTTTGGTCTATTTTTTAGGTGGGCCCCGTGCGTCGATTTACGCGGGTCAAAGTGGTAACGCGTTCTATGCCGCGTTGTGATTCACGTGGTATATTTGGTTGCTCAAAACCATTACCGAGTGAATGGGAAATTGAAGCCAAAGTGTGCTCCATGGAAATGGAGTTTTGGTAGAAAATCCTTAAAGGTTTGAATAAGGCTTGTTCCACATTGATTTGTTGGGAAGTTTTGAATGGGTTTATAAGGCATGGGTTTGGTACTTGGGGTGTGCCCCAAGGGGTACCCAACTGTTTTAGAGGGAGAGGTTATGGGCAAAATGGGTTAGACCCATTAGACTCAAAAATCACCACACACGCGCGCGCCACCGTCCGGCCGGTCGGGCGGGCTGGGCTGGGCCTGGGCGCGGGTGCGTGGTGTGTGATTGGGTTGGGTTTGTTCGGCCCAATACTAATCTTTTTGGGCCGAAAACATTTGAATTTAATTTTATCAACTGGTTTGGTTTTACTGTACATCCAAATAGAGCCCTTCCCGTTTTCAAATTAAACCGGAAATAAACTGGTCTGGTAAACAGGGCCCTTCCCGTTTTTTATCTGTTTAAATTATGAACCTAACAGATTCAAATCTGTTTGAATTCAAAACCAACAGGCTTCATACCTGTTCAATTCAAAACCTGCAACCACCTTTACATCTATAAATAGGACAACCCTCATTTGATGTTTTACATTCAGAAATTTCGTATTTCACCTCTACAAATTCTATTCTTCATTTTGTTGCATTTTATTTTTGTGAGAGAGAGTATAAACACTTAGTGTGTTCGTTAGGCAAACAATTTGTAGTGCTGCTATTGTTTGTAGTAGATCATTTTATCCTGGGAGATAGACGTCCAAATTCTGAAAGCACCGAGGAGAGGACGAATCTGTCTTAAGGACACAGTGTCAAACACTGGACTTGATCAGATTATAATTTGAAGAAATTAATCAAGTAAGTTATTTAATTTATTTTCGGTGTTTTATTATTTATTTAAATCAAATTTTAATTTTGTTTTTGTAACAAAATAAAATCTATTTTTATTTATTTATTTTTATTTTGAGTTTGATTTTTGTAATCAAACAAATTCTCTCATTTCCTTTATTTCTTTTATATTCTGTTTGTTGTTAAGTACACAAACTGAATTAATTAATTACAGTGAAGATTGTCCAACACTTTGTCCTCAACCTCTCCTTTCGCGATGCCCCCACCAACTACCACGATCACAAATCACCCCACCACCACCTCCTCTCATCTCCTCTCACCCTCATTTATCGTCTCTCTTCTCCAACAAAGCCATGTTGTCGTTTTGCCCACCGTCGCTTCTCACTGCTCCTCCACTCTCTCCTTCCAACCTGATCCTCCCAACTCAAACACAACCCAAACACTCTCTCTCTCTCTCTCTGACGAACCCTAGCCACCTCTACTCGCTGGTCATCATTCAGGCTTCAATAGCATTGTTCGGCAACAGGGCCGTATCTCATTCTCTCTCTCTCTCTCTCTCTCTCTCTCTCTCTCTCTCTCTCTCTCTCTCTCACACACACACACACACACACACACACACACACACATATTTTCATTCTCCCAAACCCATAATTCTTTTTTTTTTAATCACAACTCATCCTCCACAATTGATCAATTATACCTATCATTCTTCCCAAATTTTTTTTTTAATCACACTCATCTCATTCTCTCTCTCACAAACCATAGGTTTTTTCTATTCATCCAAGTTGAAGGTCCGAGCACCAAGAGATGCCCTACCACTTTCAAACAGACAACACTTTTTTAATATCTCAACCTTTTCCTTTTTTTTTTTTTTTTTTTCTTCAACTCACCTAGGCATGTCTCTTATGGGGTCATTATTTTCATTTTATTTTATTTTAGTTCTGTAACCGGGCTTATTCACACTAAAATATATATATATATATATATTTTATGTAACTCAATCACCTTATTCCACCATTTTTTTTTAACAAATTGTCCACCAACTTTTGTCCTACAGAGAGTTCAACGTACAAAACCTAAAACAATAATGCAAGCATGGCTTCGAGCAATGTGTGGCAGCAGACCCTACATGGGTTTGTTTCCTTCCAAATGTTTTATTTTGTATTATTCAATCCATCAAATGGTACAATAAAATTTATAATATCTTCAAATTTTATAACATAAATCATAATTTTATCTCACCATAAATCATAATTCCAATTTTTTATTTTTTTTATTTATTTAAATTTTGAGTTCAACTTTGACAATCAATTTTTTTTTTCCACAAACATTTTTTAACAAAAAATTATGATTTATGATGAGATAAAATTATGATTTATGTTACAAAATTTTAAAATATTGTACCAATTGGTGGATTAAATAATACAAAATAAAACATTTTAGAGGAGACAAATTTACGTGGGGTTTGCTGCCACACATTGCTCGGAGCCATGCTTGCATTATTGTTTTGGATTTTGTACATTGAACTCTCTGCTTGTTTCAGAGAGTTGAAGCTTCAATTTTTCAAAAGCTGGTGGGACAAAAGTTGGTGTAAATATGGTGGGACAAAAATTGGTGGACAATTTGTCCCAAAAAAAAATGGTGGGATAAGGCGATTGAGTTACATAATATATATATATATATATATGAGTGGGAATAAATCCGGGTTATAGAAATAAAATAAAATAAAGTAATGATCCGTGAGAGACATGTCCAAGTGGGTTGAAGGAAAAAAAAAAAAAAAAAAGGTTAAAATATTAAGAAAGTGTTGTGAGTTTGAAAGTGGTAGGGCATCTCTTGGTGCTTGAATTTTCAACTTGGATGGATAGAAAAAAAGCAAATGACCCGTGAGAGAGACTGAAATGAGTGTGATTAAAAAATAAAAATTAAAAATTAAGAAGGATGATGAGTTTAATTAATCAATTGATGTGGAGGATGGGATGTGACTAAAAAAAAATGTGTGAGAGCGAGAGAGAGAGAGGGGGGAGAATGAGATGGGGAGCAATCAAGATGGGTTTAATAAAAAAAAATGAAGAGTGTGGTGATATATATGGAGAGAGATTAGATTTCAAAGAGAAAAGAGAGAATGGGAACGGGGGGCCATTCTCATTTGGCCGGACAAACAGCCATCGACGGATGAAGAAACCTCCGCACACGGAGGTTGAGGTAGTGGCTCTGTTGCCGAACAATGTTGTTGAAGCCTGAATGATGACCGGTGAGCAGGGGTGGCCAGGGTCCGTCAGAGAGAGAGTGTGTTTGGGTTGGGTTTGAGTTGGGAGGAGCAGGTTGAGAGGAGAGAGTAAAGGAACGGTCAAGGGGCGACGGCGGGCAAACGATGGCATGGCTCCGTCGGAGAAGAGAGACGATAAATGAGGGGGAGAGGAGATGAGAGGCGGTGGTCGTGGGGTGGTTGGTGGTCCTGGTAGTCGGTGGGGGCGTTGCGAGAGGAGACGCGGAGGACAAAGATAGGAGAGGCAAAGGAGAGAGAGGTTTTGGGCTTAGATTTTGAGGTGAGAGAGAGCAGAGAAATTTGGCAGAGTGATGATTTAATAGGGGAGAGAGAGAGAGCATTTGGATGAGAGCACCTCTGTCGCCCTCCAAAACGACGTCGTTTTGGAGGGTTTTTTTTTTTTTTTCCTCTCACTGATAACTCTCTCTCTCTCTTCCTCAACATCAGTCTTCTCTGTTCATACCCAAAACAAATCATCAAAACCCAAACCCATCAAATATTCATACAGCACTCCCCAAAAAAAATGGTAGATAAGAATTTTCAAGAAAGAACTTGTGAGTTGGTACCTCATCACCCTCAAACTCAAGGAAACTGTAAGAGCCAGAATCCAACAAAAACAACAAAAGCTGAAAGTGAAACCTCTAGGAAACCCGATGGACTCATTGATCTGCACATCTTGGTCCATGGTAATGTGCTGAAGATCAAGGCTCTTCAAGCTCCTAAAGCCATTGAATGTTGGCTTGCGTTTTACTAGACAGTTAAACAGTTCTAAATGAATCAACTTTTGAAAAGAATATACAGAAGAAGGTAGCTTGTAGCGATGTCCCTTCCATATTTCAAGTATAAATTCTTTGACAGAGCCTCTTGATAGGTATAAACTCCACAAAAATAAAATAAAAAAATATATATCAAATCCAATTTCAAAACTCACCAATCAAAATCCAAATTGAAGAAATGTAAACAATAAAAAAACAGAGTAGAAAGAATAATTTTTGGGTTTGAAATTGATGATGAAAGAGCAGAAAAAGATGAAAACAAAAATAATTTCATCTGATGTGCTTTCCCCCTTTTCGTTTTGGAGACCCAGAAGAAGGGTATGATTTTCTTCTTCTTTCTTATTTTGATTTTCCCCTCTGCTTTCCCCCTTTCCCTCTTTTTGATTTACCTCTTTCCCCCGTTCTTCTTTCTTCTTTTTTTGGCCCGGTCTTGTCTCCAGATCCTATCATGTGCTTTTGGATTAGATGTTTTTTCCCCTCTGGTTTGGAGACCCAGAAAATGGGTTTTGTGAAGAGAGAGAGAGAGAGAGAGAGAGAGTGGTGAGAAAGAGGAAGATAGAGATCGAATTCATGGTTGCCTATTCTGATTTTTTTGATTTCTGGGTTTTATTCTTTGATAGAACTCCAAGGTGGGTCTTGCAAATTCATGGCGGTTTTGGGTATGAACAGAGAAGACTGATGTTAAGGAAGAGAGAGAGAGAGAGTTATCAGTGAGAGGGAAAGAAGAAGAAGAAAAGAAAAAAAAAAAAAAAAAAAACGTCGTTTTGGAGTGCAACAGGGGCACGCCACAGGAAAGGGCGACGGAGGATCCGGATTCGGGAAATAATTGGCATCTTAATCCTTGAATTTTGGATGGCACAATTTGAATTATTCAAATAAAATGTATCTCCCATATATTTTGAATATTTTTAAAAAATTTCTTGTCTTATTATGGTGTGATTTAGAAAATTGATATGACTCAAAATAAATTAAAAATTAACTTTTAACTTTTTTAATCTGTTCCCAAATGGCTTTTATATGTATATATATATATATTTCTCTGCAACAAATATAAACTAGAGTCGAAAACAAACAGCGCAAGCTTATCCTTTGTATAAAGTTGAAATAGAATAGAAAGCAAATAGGAGATGTTAAGAAAATATTATGTATCCTAAATAATTTATTAAATTTTTTATCAACCTTATATTTCACATTTATGTAGGAGATTTAATTTTTTTTTTAAATAATAAATTATTTAAGATCCCAAAGGGTTACGTGGCACCCAAGATGGTGATTATGCATGCATGAAGTGGTGCTAAGTTTTTTCGTAAAACGAATAAAATTTTGGACTGTATTTGCTACAGATTGCCAGTCATTTTGAGCTTTCCGAGAAATTGCTTAATTGGGATTGATTTCAGGAAAGTGATGGAACCATGTAATGAAAGGACTAAACTCAAGGGCGGGTGGTAACTTGGTAAAGGTTTGGGAATTAAATTCTCATGTTTTTGGTTTTAGGTTTAAAATTTTTTTAGGTCGATTTCTTAAGTGTAGTATAGTTGATTAGGAGGTTAGTTTCAAGTTGTTTTATCGTACTTGGTATGAGTTCAATACTCCCTGTTATGCGAAACTTGACTTAAGCGAAACTTGTCTTGAGAGGTTAAGGTAAGTTTTCAAGTTATAGTCTATTAACTTAGAACGGTCAATAAGACATCCTGATGATCTCTGTAAGGAATGCTGCCTTAAACCTGCAGACAAGTGAAAGGATTTTTCTATAACAAAAAAATGAAAAAAAAAAGGGACTGAACTCTCCCTTGAACTGAACCCCTCACATATACATTAACTTTTTTTGAACTTGGCAGGTACATTATGCATGAAAAATAATTAGAATTGATCCAAAAATTGTATTTATATAACTTTATTATATTTATTTTTTAAAAAATAAATAATTTATTTTTAAAATTATACTTGTCATTTGATTTTTTTTTCTAAAAATAAATATAATAAAATTATATGATTACGATTTTATTTTTTTTTGGTGGATACGATTATTTTATTTTTTTTTCATAAATAATTTATACATATTGGCCTAAAATTGAATGGATCAATAATAAAAGTAGGATGTATAATGGGTTTCATGAGCCCAAACAATAAGATTCATTAGATTGGAGACAACTTGCTCTTCTTTTTTTTTTTCTTCTTTTTTTATTATTATCATTCTAAACATATCATAGAATTCTAATTTTACTCTCATCTCTAACATTTCTAGCTCCCCAACCCTCCCACTCATTGGCACCACCCCAGCCCTTCCCCACCTATCGGCGCCACCCTCCACCCCTAGCCCTTCTCCTTTATGGGGATTCAATCTTTACTTTGTTTTTTTGAAGTAGGTTGTGATCTATCGGTAATCAAATTGAAAGTCAAGCAAATGGCCAACGGGAATTCTCTGGAAGTTCAAGAATTGCACAAACTAAAGTGTATTGGTATGAATCAATCATTTCATTTTTTGTGTTTCTATGTTTCTTTTATCTTGTATTGAGTGATTCATCTCACTATTTCTATCTCCTTTCACACGTAAAGAATGGTTCATGAAGTTTCTTTATGGGAAGAACTGGAGTTTGATGAAAATCAAGAGAATTTGTATTGTTTTTCTTTTTTTGTGTCTGTCTTTCTATATGGAAATGACTTTTATAATTTACACCTTATATATATATATTGAAGATTGTCGTGTTCTATCAGAAATCAAATTGAAAGTCAAGAAAATATTTTACGGCAGGGGCGGAAGCACGTGAAGCCTAGGAGGTCTCGTGCTCCCCGCTCAATTTTTTCATAATTATACTTTTGTCTCTAACAAAAAAATATATTTCAATTCAATCTTTCAAATAATTTTTGAAAATTTTGTATTACTATTTTCTCTACCTTTTTTCTCAATATATATATATGTTGAATTTGTTACTTTAAATGTTTAATTATACCAAAAAAATTCTTATAAATTTTATATTAGAGAAATGGTATATGTCACAAATTCTTTGTCATTATTTTAGACCATCTCTTATATGAACTCATAATTGATTCATTTGTTTATAAATAATTATTACACAATTAATGACAGAGCAATGCTACATCCACCGAATTTTAGCTTGCCCGAATCACCCTAATTTTGTCTTATCGATCGTCCTGCCGATCATCTAGCAATAAGGGTGACAGCTGCGATCGACAAGGGTGACAACCGAAGTAGATAGGGTTGCACTGATCGTCTAGGCAGTCGACCGGCATGCACAAATTTAGGCAATTCGGGCAAACTTAAATTTGATGGATAAATCATTTTCCTTAATGACAACTAATAAAATATTGTCATGTAATTTAGTTATTCATAACGGTGGAAAAAAAAAATGTCATATATAGAAACCAATGTATATTATTTATTCACCTTCCTTTTGTGTCTGCATCTTGATTAAAAAAAAAAAATTGTTCTCATATTTCATGAGGACATGTGATGATTTTTTAAACCGTGATGATCATCATATATATAATTAAACTAATAACAATAAAGATAACAATCGGTTAACTTGAATTTATATTTAAATATAACTTTTGCGTCACACTAATTTTTAATCCTACTATCAAAATTAAATTAAGTTGGATTACAATTTTTGTTAAGATTTCAACTCAATAGTACTCCTTCTGAGCCATAATTCTGACTCCGCTACTGTCTACGGATTCTCTGGCAGAAGTGCAAGAACTGCACAAATTGAGGTGCATTGGTATGAATCAATCATTTCCTTTTTCGTGTTTGTGTTTCTTTTATCTTGTATTGAGTGATTTGTCTCACTATCTCTATCTCCTTTCAGAACGTAAAGAATGGTCATGAAGTTTCTTTATGGGGAGAACTCGGATTTTTTTTTTTTTTTTTTTTTGGAAAATAAGAGAATTGGTACTGTTTTTATTTTTTTGAGTTTGTGTTTGTGTTTCTATATGGATGACTTTTATAATTTACCTTATATTTTTTTTTATTTTCTAAGATTGTTTTACTTGTGTATGTGTGTGTTTTTTCTAGACTTACGGAGAATTGGGAAAAAAATCTCTACGCACAAACATTAGAAGAGCATGCACTACCACAAGAGCACGTACCGCCGCCAAAGACGAGAAGCAGCAGAATAAACACAATACAGGTAGACAAAAAAAGAAAAATGAAAAAGAAAAAACATATGTAAAATTTCAATTTGACTTGGTGGAAATATAATCCCAATCCTTGTGTGGGATAAAATATCTGATTTTCTCATCGTGACGAGTTTGCTTGATCTCCTGCTCAAATGTGGTATAAACGTGTTGTGGTCTTCCATTAAAAGCCTTCCCGAAAAGGGTGTAAAAAGATGTCATGAAAAACTGGGATTCTAATGTGCAAGATTTTATAGAAAGCTCGACTGGATGGCATGCATGGATGTGGATGATATTAAAAATGCTTTTGATTCAATCCTTGACGATGTAGTCAAGTTTGAACATGTAGTCAACTAAATTTCCATATAAATTTATAAGAACAACCACCACCAAAACAACAATTACTATATTGAGTTGGCAATGTAAGCAATTTCGTTGAATCATTCAGTGGCACTAGACATACCATATTAAAAATTATCGATATGTTAAAAGACATTACAAGTTAACCAAGTGAGACTCTCAAATCTTTCTCTTTATTCCTCAACTTTGCATGTTTGTTACAATGATAGTTAGGCCTTTGCATGTTAGTTACAATGGGAGTTAGGCCTCCCTATTTATAATTTTACCAAGTGATGGATAGTACAAGTAGATCCTAGTCATACATGTGACAGATCTTGTGGTGTGGATTTATTTTCTAGAAAGTGTTAATAATATCTTCAGTTAGAAATATTCTAGGAATATGGAGATTCCTGGCAACATACTATATGATTATTGATTAGGCAAAATAATGACATGTTATCAAGAGTGAACAATTTTAGGTATAATGAGTCGGCATAGCATTATCACTATGAATATTTAACAATTTTTTTAATATACTTTTTTCTTTTTCTTTTTCTTTTTTTTTTGTTGTTGAAGGAAGCATAAGATGCATCATAATATTAATGAAAGTACAAGAGTGAGTACATCATCACAATACAGCATTACAAAGAAGGATTAAAATAAATATTGCACAACCCCTGTACTATCACCATGGATAGCGGAGGAAACTTCAATCAGCAACACTTGTGAGTACCTACACATTGATTAGAAAAAAACAAAAGAACATACATTGCCTTAAGGGAACGCGAAAAAGGCTAGGGTCTTCCCGACTATCTTCTATGCAATGCGCTTTTTTTCGCTTGATGTGATCTATGTTTTGCGAGGATTGGATAACTTCCATTGCACTGTCATGGTTAACATTAACGTTGGATTGAGGTGCTTGAATTCTCTTAGACCCACTCCCTCGACGTGACACTACCCTCTTTATAAATCACTTGGATAACATTTGAACTTGCACAGATGATCAGCATGGAAAAATTTAATTTGGCAATAGGACATCCACTTGAACTGAATATGGGAGGATTTGATCCGGCTTTGGGACATCCATTTGAAATTGAAAAGTTTTTTCACTAAAACCAACCTCTAGACTAAGGGCTTCAAATGACTTACCATCAAAACAAATCTCTAGGATAGGTTCAAGGGCAACTTCACTTAGAGTATCAAAGGTTACATTACATGAAATATCCATTTCAACCTCCATATTTGATTGGTAAGTTTGTTTTGTTTGAAGCTGAGCAACCGAGAGAATTAGGAACAAGAAGTCAAGTTCTATTGGCTGTGAATCCTGATAATACTTATGAAATAGAGGAGGCATGTGTTAGATATCACCTCATGTGAGGGGTGATCTTTTTTTATATGCTGCAGTATGTGGAAGGAGCTGGCCATGTGCTGTGCCAGCCAAGCTCTCCAGCTTCATCCATATTGGTGTATAAATATAGAGGCTGAGAGGAGAATTGGGAGTGTGAGCAAACCAAGAGAGAGTGAGAGATGTGAGGCAGAGAGACCGTCTCTCTCGGTATGAGAAAGGGAGACGGGTGAGTGGGTGAGTGAGGACAGTAAATAAAATAAAAATAATGATCCGTGAGAGACATGCCTGAGTGGGTTAAAGGAAAAAAAAAAGTTGAAATATTAAAAAAGTCTTGTGAGTTTGAAAGTGGTGGGGCATCTCTTGGTGCTTGAGTCTTCAACTTGGATGGATAGAAAAAAGCAAATGACCCATGAGAGGGAGAATGAAATGAGTGTGATTAAAACATAAAAAATAAAAATTGAGAAGGATGATGAGTTTAATTAATCGATTGTTGTAGAGGATAGGTTGTGATTAAAAAAAATGTGTGAGAGAGAGAGAGAATGAGATAGGGAGCAATCAAGATGGGTTTAATAAATAAAAAAAATGAAGTGTGGTGATGTATATGGAGAGAGATTAGATTTCAGAGAGAAAAGAGAGAATGGGAATGGGGCCATTCTCATTTGGCCGGACAAACAGCCATCGACGGATGAAGAAACCTCCACGGAGGTTGAGGTAGCGGTTCTATTGCCGAACAATGTTGTTAAAGCCTGAATGATGACCGGCGAGTAGGGGTGGCCAGGGTCCGTCAGAGAGAGAGAGTGTGTGTTTGGATTGGGTTTAAGTTGGGAAGAGCAGGTTGGGAGGAGAGAATAGAGGAGCGGTCGAGAGGCGACGGTCGGCAAACGATAGCATGGCTCCGTCAGAGAAGAGAGACAATAAATGAGGGGGAGAGAAGATGAGAGGCGATGGTCGTGGGGTGGTTGGTGGTCCTGGTAGTCGATGGGGCCATTACGAGAGGAGGTGTAGAGGACAAAGAGAGGGGAGGCAAAGGAGAGAGAGGTTTTGGGCTTAGATTTTTAGGTGAGAGAGAGCAGAGAGATTTGGCAGTGTGATGACTTAAGTGGAGAGAGAGAGAGAGAGAGAGAGAGAGAGAGCATTTGGATGGGAAATAATGGAATCTTAATAATTGAATTTTGGCTGGCACAATTTGAATCATTCCAACAAAATGTATCCCTAATATATTTTTTTTTTTTTCAAAATTTTCTTGACCTATTATGGCGTGATTTAGAAAATTGATTAAAAGTTAATTTTTTAATTTTTTTTGAATTTTTTATATGAAAGGTTATATGACTCAAAATAGAGTAAAAGTTGACTTTTAATTTTTTTAATTTGCTCCCAAATGACCCCTATATATTTTTCTCTGCAACAAATATAAAATAGGGTCCAAGACAAACAGTCGATGCTTATCCTTTGTATAAAGTTGGAACAGAACAAAAAGCAAATGGAAGATGTTAAGAAAATATTATGAATTCTAATTGATTTATTAAATTTTTTGTCGAACTTTTCATATTTCACACTCATGTAAGAAATTTAATAAAAAAAAAATTAAATGAATTATTTAAGATTCATAGCATGCCAAAGGGTTACGTGGCACCCAAGATGGTGATTATGCATGCATAAGGTGGTGTTAAGTTTTGTCATACAGCCAATAAAATTTTGTAGGGGTGCTTGCGGATCGGTTTTGTGCGATTTGCGGTTCGGTTTTGACCGCCCGCATCTATGCGGTTTGGGAAAAAGTCAACCCGCAATCGCCCGCAGTGCGGTTTGCGGTTTGTGCGGATAGGGTTTGCAAAAGTGCGGACGGTTGCGGGCGGTTTGCGGTTTACACTTTTTTCTTTAAAAATTAATTTTTGAGTTTTTTGTTCCCATCGAATTTAGGCATCATATTCATTTTATATATTTGTGATCATTTGACAACAATTTTTTGATGAGTTTACAAATAAAAATTGAATATCAATGCATTAAATGAAAGTACCCAAAACAAAAAGACCCTACACTAGTATTTTTGCCATGAAAAAAATGTATATCAATGCATTAAAGGTTGTACTCAATTAGAATTGTCAGTTCAATAATCAATAATCAAACCAGAAGCTCCATCGACCACCAGAAGGAAAATTTTATTAGGAAAAAGTGGATGAGTCACCAATGAAAATCATATAAAAAATCAAGTTTAGGACTTGATAATTCTACAGCATTAAGAAAGTTGAGAAATACTTAAAAATAAGGATCCTAGTGTCATAGAAAACATAATGGTGCTCCTGTTAAAGTTACAAAGTTGGTATATAAAAAATAATAATAATAATTAAAGTGCGGACGGTTTTTGCGAGTTGCGGGTTTAACCCGCGACCCGCCCGCAACCCGCAAATTTGTCATATTTCAAACCGCATCCGCCCGCATTATGTTTGCGAAACTGCCCATTTATATGCGGGTTGGGCGGTTTGAGCGATTCGGATAAACCGTTACCCACCCCTAAAATTTTGGACTGTATTTGCAACAAATTGCCAGTCATTTTGAGCTTTCCAAGAAATTGTTAAATTGGGATTGATTTCAGGAGGGAAAATGTTCAAGAGCTCTAAATTAGGAACTTTGGTGGAGTTTTAATTTGTCTTCTTCCCCATGATGATTTGTCTTTTTTCCTTTTTTTTCTTTTTTTTTTAAAAGAAAATTTACCCCTGCCAACTGTGTAGAGCTCAATTTAGAATTCTACACCTAGTGGTTTCTATCACAGCCCTTTCAGCAAAGTAATGGAACCATGTAATGAAAGGACTAAACTCAAGGGTGGTTGGCAATTTGGTAAAAGTTTGAGAATTAAGTTCTCAGGTCTTAGGTTTTAGGTTTAAAATTTTTTTAGGTCAATCTCCTAGGTGTAGTACAGTTGGTTAGGAAGTTAACCTTAAGCAGCTTCGTCGCATTTGGTGTGAGTTCAATGCTCCCTTACTGTGCAAAACCTGATTTAAGCGGAGCTTATTTTGGGAGGTCGGGGCTAATTCCTAAATTATAGTCTCCTAACTCAGAATGGACAACAGGACACCCTGCTGATCTCTGCAAGGAGCGCTACCTTGGACCTATAGGCAAGTGAGAGGATTTCCTTGTAACAAAAAATAAATAAATAAATAGAGAAGGACTGAACTCTCCCTTGAACTGAACCCCTCACATATACATTAACTTTTTTTGAACTTGGTAGGTACATTATGCATGAAAAATAATTATAATTGATCCAAAAATTGTACTTATATAATTTTATTATATTTATTTTTAAAAAAATAAATAATTTATTTTTAAAATTATACTTGTCATTTGATTTTTTTTAAAAATAAATAAAATAAAATTATAAGATTACGATTTTATTTTATTTTTTTGGTGGATACGATTATTATTTTTTCATAAATAATTTATACATATTGACTT
Organism: Camellia granthamiana; assembly: GCA_036172215.1. Lineage (NCBI taxonomy): Eukaryota > Viridiplantae > Streptophyta > Magnoliopsida > Ericales > Theaceae > Camellia > Camellia granthamiana. The sequence goes on along the minus strand of CM069909.1, from coordinate 57,427,938 downwards.
AAAATTGAATGATCAATAATAAAAGTAGATGTATAATGGGTTTCATGAGCCCAAACAATAAGATCCATTAGATTGGAGACAACTTGCTCCTTTTTTTTCTTCTTTATTATTATCATTCTAAACATATCATAGAATTCCAATTTTACTCTCATCCCTAACATTTCTAGCTCCCCAACCCTCCCACTCATTGGCACCATCCCCAGCCCTTCCCCGCCTATTGGCGCCACCCTTCACCCCTAGCCCTTCTCCTTTATGGGGATTCAATCTTTACTTTGTTTTTTTGAAGACGGTTGTGATCTATCGATAATCAAATTGAAAGTCAAGCAAATGGCCAACGGGAATTCTCTCGAAGTTCAAGAATTGCACAAACTAAAGTGTATTGGTATAAATCAATCATTTCATTTTTTGTGTTTCTATGTTTCTCTCATATTGAGTGATTCATCTCACTATTTCTATCTCCTTTCACACGTAAAGAATGGTTCATGAAGTTTCTTTATAGGAAGAACTGGAATTCTATGAAAATCAAGAGAATTTGTACTGTTTTTATTTTTTTGTGTCTATGTTTCTATATGGAAATGACTTTTATAATTTACACCTTATATATATATTGAAGATTGTCGTGTTCTATCATAAATCAAATTGAAAGTCAAGAAAATATTTTACGGTAGGGGCAGAAACGCATGAGGCCCAGGAGGTCTCGTGCTTCCCACTCAATTTTTTCAGAATTATACTTTTGCCTCTAACGAAAAAATATATTTCAATTCAATCTTTCAAATAATTTTTGGAAATTTTATATTACTATTTTCTTTACCTTTTTTCTCAAAAAAAATAAATATATATATTGAATTTGTTACTTTAAATGTTTAATTATACCAAAAAAAATTCTTATAAATTTTATATTAGAGAAATGGTATATGTCACAAATTCTTTGTCATTATTTTATACCATCTCTTATATGAACTCATAATTGATTCATTTGTTTATAAATAATTATTACACAATTAATGACAGAGCAATGCTACATCCACCGAATTTTAGCTTGCCTGAATCGCCCTAATTTTGTCTTGTCGATCGTCCTGCCGGTCATCTAGAAATAAGGGTGACAGCTGTGATCGACAAGGGTGACAACCGAAGTAGATAGGGTTGCACTGGTCGTCCAGGTAGTCGACCGGTATGCACAAATTTAGGCAATTCAGGCAAACTTAAATTTGATGGATGAATCATTTTCCTTAATGACAACTAATAAAATATTGTCATGTAATTCAGTTATTCATAACGGTGAAAAAAAAATGTCATATATAGAAACCAATGTATATTATTTATTCACCTTCCTTTTGTGTCCGCAAAAAAAAAAAAAAAAAAAAAAAAAAAAAAAAAAAAAAAAAAAAATTGTTCTCATATTTCATGAGGACATGTGATGATTTTTTAAACCGTGATGATCATCATATATAAAATTAAATTAATAACAATAAAGATAATAATCGGTTAACTTGAATTTATATTTAAATATAACTTTTGCATCACACTAATTTTTAATCCTACTATCAAAATTAAATTAAGTTGGATTACAATTTTTGTTAAGATTTCAACTCAATAGTACTCCTTCTGAGCCATAATTTTGACTCCGCTACTGTCTACGGATTCTCTGGCAGAAGTGCAAGAACTGCACAAATTGAGGTGCATTGGTATGAATCAATCATTTCCTTTTTCGTGTTTGTGTTTCTTTTATCTTGTATTGAGTGATTTGTCTCATTATCTCTATCTCCTTTCAGAACGTAAAGAATGGTCATGGAGTTTCTTTATGGGGAGAACTTGGATTTTTCATTTTTTTTTTTTTTTGGAAAATAAGAGAATTGGTACTGTTTTTATTTTTTTGAGTTTGTGTTTGTGTTTCTATATGGATGACTTTTATAATTTACCTTATATTTTTTTATTTTCTAAGATTGTTTGACTTGTGTATGTGTGTGTTTTTTCTAGACTTACGGAGAACTGGGAAAAAAATCTCTACGCACAAACATTAGAAGAGCATGCACTACCACAAGAGCACGTACCGCCGCCAAAGACGAGAAGCAGTAGAATAAACACAATACAGGTAGACAAAAAAAGAAAAATGAAAAAGAAAAAACATATGTAAAATTTCAATTTGACTTGGTGGAAATATAATCCCAATCCTTGTGTGGGATAAAATATCTGATTTTCTCATCGTGACGAGTTTGCTTGATCTCCTGCTCAAAGGTGGTATAAACGTGTTGTGGTCTTCCATTTAAAGCCTTCCTGAAAAGGGTGTAAAAAGATGTCATGAAAAACTGGGATTCTAATGTGCAAGATTTTATAGAAAGCTCGACTGGATGGCACGCATGGATGTGGACGATATTAAAAATGCTTTTGATTCAATCCTTGAAGATGTAGTCAAGTTTGAACATGTAGTCAACTAAATTTCCATATAAATTTATAAGAACAACGACCACCAAAACAACAATTACTATATTGAGTTGGCAATGTAAGCAATTTCGTTGAATCATTCAGTGGCACTAGACATACCATATTAAAAATTCTCGATATGTTAAAAGACATTACAAGTTACCCAAGTGAGACTCTCAAATCTTTCTCTTTATTCCTCAACTTTGCATGCTTGTTACAATGGGAGTTAGGCCTCTCTATTTATAGATCCTAGTCATACATGTGACAGATCTTGTGGTGTGGATTTATTTTCTAGAAAGTGTTAATAATATCTTCAGTTAGAAATATGGAGATTTCTCGCAACATACTATATGATTATTGATTAGGCAAAATAATGACATGTTATCAAGAGTGAACAATTTTAGGTATAATGAGTCGGTATAACATTATCACTATGAATATTTAACAATTTTTTAAATACTTTTTTTTTTCCTTTTTTTTGTTGAAGGAAGCATAAGATGCATCATAATATTAACGAAAGTACAAGAGTGAGTACATCACCACAATACAACATTACAAAGAAGGATTAAAAGAAATATTGTACAACCCATGTACTATCACCATGGATAGCGGAGGAAACTTCTATCAACAACACTTGTGAGTACCTACACATTGGTTAGAGAAAAACAAAAGAACATACATCACCCTAAGGGAACACAAAAAAGGCTAGGGTCTTCTCGACTATCTTCTATGCAATGCGCTTTTTTTCGCTTGACGTGATTTATGCTTTGCGAGGATTGGATAACTTCCATTGCACAGTCATGGTTGACATTGACGTTGGGTTGAGTTGCTTGAATTCTTTTAGACCCACTCCCTCGACGTAACACTACCCTCTTCATAAATCACTTGGATAACATTTGAACTTGCACAAATGATCAGCATGGAAAAATTTAATTTGGCATTAGGACATCCACTTGAACTGAACATGGGAGGATTTGATCCGGCTTTGGGACATCCATTTCAAATTGAAAAGTTTTTTCACTAAAACCGACCTTTAGACTAAGGGCATCAAACAACTTACCATTAAAACAAATCTCTGGGATAGGTTCAAGGGCAACTTCACTTAGAGTATCAAAGGTTACATTACATTAAATATCCATTTCAACCTCCATATTTGATTGGTAAGTTTGTTTGATTTGAAGCTGAGTGACCGAGAGAATTAGGAACAAGAAGTCAAGTTCTGTTGGTTGTCAATCCTAATAATACTTATGAAATAGAAGAGGCATGTGTTAGATATCACCCTATGTGAGGGGTGATCTTTGTTCATGTGCCGCAGTATATGGAATGAGCTAGCCATGTGGAGAAGGAGCTGGCTATGTGCTTTGCCAATCAAGCTCTCCAGCTTCCTCCATCTTGGTGTATAAATAGAGAGGCTGAGAGGAGAGTTGGGAGTGTGAGCAAACCAAGAGAGAGTGAGAGATGTGAGACAGAGAGACCGTCTCTCTCGGTGTAAGAGAATGAGACGGGTGAGTGGGTGAGTGAAAATGGTGTAAGCTCCTCCTCCATTGTAATCTCTTTATAATCTCTACATTGTTATAGTGATAACCAGTTACTCTCCCGTAGACGTAAGCATTGAGGCCGAACCACATTAAATATGGTGTCTCCTTGGGTGTGTGTTTTTCTGATTGGTATGATTTCTAGAAGGTCTTGAGAGGGATCCTCGATCCCCAACAAGTGGTATCAAAGCAATCTCTCTGTCTCATTACAATCTCTCTTCACCGCCTTGATCAACCCCTCCTCACTCATCTCAATTTATACACAAGAGAGGAGGAGTGGCTAAGGGACAACAATGAGTAGGCTTGGTGGTGCCACCTTCACCATCTTCCTTTAGTGAGTTGGTATTGCCCCACCATCTTCCTTTAACACATGATACCACCCCCACCATGTGGATAGTGGGCTAGAGCTAATTGGAGCTAACAATGGGTTGATATCCAATAAATCACCCCCTCAACCTATGTAAGGTGATCCACAATAGCGCCCCCTGCCTGAAGTGCCCTGCACCCCCTTACTAGGGTGTCATGCAAAGCTTACTTTGTAACTTTTTGTGATTGCAACTCTCCTTTCCATGCAGTCTTAGAGAGATAGCAATATGTCTCTAATTCAGGAGCAAAAGAAACTCTTTTATTTCCTGGGACGTGCTTTGCTGTCTTGGTCTCTTTGCTCTGAGCTTTCGTCAAAATTGGCTGCAATGGCTCCATTTTGTGCACCTTCGAACTGCCTCCATGCATTCTTGTACGCTTTGGTTGCCATGTCTGCTGAGCCCTATGTCTTTTTGGTGCGTGTCTTGTACTTCTTGTCCGGTAAGTGGCAGTAGCTCCTTCTGTCACAACCTCTTCAACAAGTCTGTACAGATTACTCTCTAGTTGTCCAGACAGCATCACCGTACAGTACCTCCGTCCTTCGCTTAGTAGGTGGAAAAAAGTTTCTTGTCCATGCATATATGGTATGTACTTCCGGAATCTAAAAGCCAATCAGGTTTCATCATACTCAATGAAACTGTGAATGCATACTCATCCTCGACATTCACTAAAGCAATGACATTTGATGAGCTCGCCTGTTCCTTGTTTGCCTTGTCCTCCTTGAGCATTACACAGTCTTTGATGTGGTGATCCTTTTGATCACAGTAATAGCATTTTTTCCTATAACCTGACCTTGATTATAAACGTCCTGCACTCCCTTGAGTGGTTAGTGACATTGCAGTTCCTTTCTAGAATGACACTAACCTTCCATGTATCACAATACACGGCTGGAGCAACAGAAAACACACTCTGTTTTCCAAACAACACGCTTTGCCTGGTCAACTTCCATTGTCTTGTTTGCTTCGAGCTTTTTCTCTGAACTACCAGCCTTTGCCCTCTACACTTCTGAACAACCTTCTAATGTTTCCACATACGCTCGTTGTCTGTGCCTTTGCAATCCCTGATTTGTTGTTCAGTAGATTGATGCTTGATAGTAGCTCCATGTATCAAAGCATCGTCAACTATGCAATTCCTTGCATAGTGCTCACACCCATGGCTTCTGGTCTCCCTGCATCGAGCTCGCCTGAGAGATCCACATCAACTATATCCTCCGCTGCCATGGAACTAAAGAAACCACCATAGAGAAAAGAGACTTGCCATTCCTTGGCGCACACTCTTGCATTTTATCTATCTTAATTTCTCTATCTGGAAGTTCATATGAACTTTCAACAACCCGTTGTTACACACTCTTCTCACGCCTCTGTATGACACTCTAACATACCCTTACACTACTGTACGTTTGTATTTGTGCATCTACGCATAGTATGCTCTTCTGCAAATATGGTGTCTCCTTGGGTGTGTGTGTTTTACTAATTGATATGATTTATGGAAGGTCTTGGACGGGATCCCCAACAAGTGGTATTAGAGCCTCGTCGGTCGTTTTTCAAAAAAACAGAGGGTGTTTTTTCAAAACTGCCTAGAAATCAAGTTGCTCGAAATCAGTTTTTGAGCATACCAAGAGCAAGGTCTTGCTAAGAGGAGTCCTGAACTACAAAGCAGAGGCCCAGAAGAGGTCCAACGTGCCCTCACGTGCCTTACTCTCTACCACGCACCTCACGCGTCGTTATCCGTGTCAGCGCGTGATCTCAGTCTCCGACACGCCCCTCACGCGCAGTGAAGAAAGAAGGCAAGTGCAGCGCCATGTCAGCACCACATTAAAGCCACACGGCCTCTACGTCAGCCAGAACTGCCATGTGTTAGCCACGTCATCAGCCACGTCATTACACTAGATTGATCCAGTGTGACGCAGGTAAGGTGCAGCCGCAAATCTAAGGCGTCCAAACTATTTTGGCTTGATCTAAGCCATTTGGAGTCCATTTCTGACGATCCAATAATGCTTTCCAACTATTTGGAATATTCCAGACACATCAGTACGGTCAGATTTTTTGAATCAGAATTTCTGTAGAAAGAAAGAAGATCAAAATGGCAGGAAAATGTGCAAGTTTCATAATAGAGTCTTTTAACTATTTGGAATATTCTGGACACATCCGTACGGTCAAATTTTTTGAATCAGAATTTCTGTAAAAAGAAAAAAGATCAAAATGGCAGGAAAAGGTGCAAGTTTCATGATAGAGCCTTTTAATGGTAATAATGACTTTACTCTGTGGCGGCAAAAAGTAAAAAATAATTTAATGCGAAAGGGCTTGGTGAAAGCTCTCAACAAAAAGTTCAACAAATCGGCAGACATACAGGATGACAAGTGGGAGGAGTTGAGAGAGTTGGCAAACAGGACGATCGAGTTATATCTTGGAAACAACACACTCTGAGAAGTCATCAATGAAAAAAATCCGACAGAGCTATGGGCAAAGTTAGAAATGAGGTACAAGTCAAAGTTTTTGACAAATCGGTTATCTTTGAAAAAGCAGCTACACACACTTCAAATGCCAGAAAGAGCCAACCTTACAAAACATCTGGATGAGTTCAACAGGCTCACAATGGAGTTGGATACTATTAGGGTGAAGACCGAGGAGAAAGATAAGGCTACTATCTTGCTGGTCTCCTTCCCTTCATCATATGAGCATTTTAAGACTACTCTATTGTACGAGAAGGATACTCTTGGATTGGATAAGGTGGTTGCTACGCTTATTTCTTATGAGGCGATGAAAAAAAAGGAAAGTAGCAAGCACCTAAAAGGAAATGCCATGGTTACATCAGAAAATGATCAAACTAGAGGCAGGTCTAATGATAGACGGGGTAGATACAAATCAAGAGGACGTTCACAATCAAGGCCAGGTTATTGGAGAAAGTGCTATTACTGTGATCAAGAGGATCACCTCATCAAAGACTATGCAAAGCTCAAGAAAGACAAGGCAAACAAGGAACATGCGAGCTCATCAAATGTCGTTGCTTTAGTGAATGTTGAGGATGAGTATGCATTCACAGTTTCGTCGATTATGATGAAACCTGATTGGCTTTTAGATTCCGGAAGTACATACCATATATGCATGGACAAGAAACTTTTTTCCACCTACCAAGCGAAGGACAGAGGTATTGTTCATGTAGCTAACAACACTGTGAGTAAGATTGTTGGCATGGGAACAGTACGGCTTCGAATGGAAGATGAAAAAAATTTCACGTTGGATGAAATCCGACACGTGCTAAGACTGAAGAAGAATCTAATTTCCTTAAGTATGCTAGACTTGAAGGGTTACAGCTTCTCATCTAGTAAAGGAAATCTCAAAGTTATCCATGGAGATACAATGATGCTGCATAGACAACTAAAGGGGAATCTGTACAGACTTGTTAAAAAGGTTATGATAGAAGGAGCTACTGTCACTTACCGGACAAGAAGTACAAGACACGCACCAAAAAAACATAGGGCTCAGCAGACATGGTAACCAAAGTGTACAAGAACGCATGGAGACAGTTCGAAGGTGCACAAAAGAGAGCCATTGCAGCCAATTTTGAAGAAAACTCATAGTAAAGAGACCAAGACAACAAAGCACGTCTGTAGACCGCCCGAACTCGCTCCGCACGCCCCCCTTTCGGAGAGGGCGCGAATTGTGTTCTAGCTACTACAGTTCAAACTCATGTCACGGTTCTGAATCTAATCTCACAAAGTGCAATGTAAGACTGATAAATCACCAAAGAGTCCAAATCTGACAATTCGTTTCAAAAAATCGATTTTAATCAAAAAGTGCCAAACATGGACTGCTTTGTCATATTTCAGAGTCGCCGCCTAAATATTTTGTTTTGGGAAATTTAGGAAACCCTGACTCGTGCCTAAGGCCACGTGTCCGTCATCACCAAAGTTGTCTCGGCTCGGGAACTTGGGTACGAGAGGGGAAGGTCATGAAATGAGCACCCCCGCTCGCCCGATCAAAGGATCGGCCTATACTAAACATGATATGTTATTTTTGAAAACACATGCGTTCTTATTCCGGTTTATTGGCTAACTTACTATGTGATGCGCACAGCATACAAGTATAGACTCAATCGCAAGAATTGGAACAAACATCTCATGTTTGTTTTTCGAAAATGGTTTGAAAGTGCTACTCGTAAGTAGGCTAAGACGTGGATTTGCCACCCTCAAGTGGGCTTAGAAAACAACATGATTTTGCCACTCCGCAAAGTGGGCTTAAAACGCACATTTTGATGAATTGTTCCAATTCAAGTAATGAACCCTTCATCCACAGGCATTCATGCAGTTATAGCAGTTAAACAAATAGCCTCATGGCAAGCATGTTATCATGGTAGTCACTTACACACATGCAAGGACGCTAAAGCGTAAACACTCACAGTGTACTCCGAGCCAAAACAGAAACTAGTTAGAAATCATGCATGATCCTAACTATACAAGATGCCTAATGCAACGCATGCAAAAATGTAACTAAAATAGGCTCGGCTATCTAGAATGGCATACGAATGCTACACTTGATACATGTATTCAAATAGGAATTGAAATACAATACAGTTTGAATGATGCGCCGAGCCCGATGCATGCAATACGAATGAATGATGCACGCATGCAAGTCATAAGGTATGCTAAATAAAATATGCCCTAAACTAACCATCGAAAGCAGTTAAGTAAAAGGGAGAAAGAAATGGGGGTTGGAAGACATGCACACACACACGTACCTTTATTACAACATTTGCCCTCTCGACGGAGGGTCCGAATAATAAGCTAACTAGCTACGCTAATTAAACTAATTATTACAAACCAAAACTAATTAACTATTCCTAATTAACTAATTATTACAAAACAAATCGATTAATTAAGCACATTAACTAATTAAGTACAAAATCGGCGAATTAGCTAACTAAGTAAAGCAGCTAAAGCAGTTAAAAGAGGTCCTCGGGGCGAGGGGTGCATGCATGCTCTATCGCTTCGCTCGGAAATCCATTGTTATGCCCAGAATTGCCTCCGTTTGCATCTGATTTGATCTTTGAGAAGTGCACTAACTTCCAGATTTCTTTTGCTCCAACATGGGGACCTCCTGGTGGGCTGCCGACCAGAAAATGGGCCTATAGACCAGAAAAACTGGTTGTAGACCAGAAAAAGTGGTCGGTCGACCACCCTTACTGGTCAGTCGACTAGTTAATTTGCCAAGCTCCATCTTTGCTGTAACAGAGAACAACATGGGGTATAGCAGTGTATTTGCAAGATATGTGTGCACAACCACCCTCCCTATCATTTTTCAAGCTCAAGGGAGTGCGGTACTCGACTCTCGGGCCACCAACCGAACATCACAATGCACGATGGCCGAGAAACCAATTTTGCACAAGTCAATGTCAATGAATGCACACAAATAACACATAAGGGCCTCCACCTCTATCATACTTGATCAAGAGGGTCGGCGACCGAGAAACACTACACGTTTCATCACTTTGAGTATGAAACGTGTGACATTCCTCGTGTTTGGATTAATGTCCAATCCAAACACATGCAACGCAAACAAGATGATCAACCTTCAATGCTAAAGTGACATGCGCAAGACTCTATCATGTAAGCAATGCATGCATGGCATGTTTAAAAGCTAAGGCAATCAAAGCTAATGAAACATACTACACATGAGGCATGCACTATCAATCTCAAATGGTCGAACCAACCCCGGACAGAAGTCGAACATGCCAAAATAGTGGCTGAAATATGTTAAGATCAATGCATACAACACAAGGAGAACATGCTCATTTGATGGCTCATTAACAATGCACAAAGACACAACTCTCAAAAGCTCTCAAGGAATGAAAGAAGTGAGAACATGACACACATATATGCTCTAAAATAACATGTTAAACGATGCCCAAACATGCAACCATCACAAATATAGCATAGTAGAATGCTCAAAACTCAAGACCAACTAAGGTACTTGCACCATAGCCATATCAAGCAAGCCCCAAAGGGCCAAGATGACTCAAAATAGTCCTAAGGCAGGTCAAAACAATGCCAAAACATGCATGGAGTAGAGCTAACACATGCTAGAATGGGAGGCATAAAGCATGACGCATGCAAGGCCAATGAGTGGGATTACACTACACATACCAAAACCAAGCATGAGGTGACTTCACCAACAAAAATCAGAGTTGTAACATGGTGAAATAAGGTCAAAAACACACTGAGATGGTAGCCCAAAAGCGTAGGCAAACATGCATACAAATTGGCTCATAAGTGAAGCATAAGGTACAACTCTCCAAAAGCATTGAAATAGTGAAACATGTGAGAGTATGTCTACACTACATGCACTGAAATCATGTAAGAGATGAGGCCAAAGCATGCAAACAACTCAAGTAAAGCATGCTAGAGACTTTGAAACTCAAGGCTAGTGAGCAAGATTGCACTATGGCTATACAAAGCAAGGCATGCATGACCAAAACCACTTAAAACAGAGCTTAAGCATGGCAAAGCATGAGTAAAAGCTTGCTGGAGCAGAGCCGAAACATGCTAAAGTGATAGGCCAAAACACCAAGTGAGCTAGGCTAGCATGCAAGATTGCACTACAAGTGTGTGAAGCATGCAAGAGGCAACCAAACCAACCCAAGACAGAGTTATGACATGGCAAATAATGGCTAAAAACATGCTTGAGCTAAGCAAATTCAAGATATAAAGACATGCTACTTTACAAGGGTATAAGTAGGATTATACTACAAGTGCAATAAGCATGCAAGAGGTGACCAAGACAGCCAAAAATAGAGTTAAGGCAGGTCTGAAAAGTCACAAAAATGAGCCTAAACAAAGCCACTAAGAAGTAGAAACACATGCTCTTTTGATGGGCCATCAACACATGCAAACAAGGGAAGATGAGGGGGGACAACCCCCACCTATTTGGGACCTCAAAACCACATTTCTACCACTGAAATTCCTCTCAATTTTAGTGGTAAGAAAGCCAAAAAGAGGTGGTTCCAATAGCTTTAAAAGATAGCAAGAAGTTAAGCAAATAAGGCACAAGAGAGTAAGAGACACCCCTAACTTAAACAAGGCCTCAAACAACCTTTTAAAACACTTTAAAACAAAGGTTTTTGCAGTTAAAGGTTAAGCCAAAAGAAGCATGCAAAGGTGGCTAAGTATGCAATCAAAACAAAGCTTTAAAAGGGGGAATAGGACTCACCCTTGAAGAACAACAAGAACAGCCACTTCTAAGGCAAAACCAAGCCAAAATCACTCAAATGCAACCTCCAAGAACCTCAAGGTGTTTCACTAGGTGTTTAGTGCAAAAGTGTGAACAAAACTCACTTTAAGGCACAAAATAGCACAAATATAGAGAGAGGGGGAGAAATCAAGAGAGAGAGAGAGATATGTTTAGCCCTAATCCAAATTTCTGAACCCTGAACAAGAGAGAGGAAGCTCCCTTATATAGAATTTCATGCCTCAAGCTTGTTAAACAAGCTAGAGGCTTGGTGCAATCCCTCCATACACGTGTATGGAGGATGCCTTCTGTGCCTAACAGCTAGCACAGCTGGCAAGGAAAATATCTGCAGAAAGTGCAAAAAGGCCGCTGACCAGTTAAAGTGGTCGACCGACCACTCCCCCTAGTCGACCGACCACCAAAAGTGGTCTACAGGGAATAAAACTGGTCGGCAAGGGAGGAAGAGGGTCTACAGAGAGAGTAGAAGGTGGTGGCAAGCTGCCGACCACCTTAGGTGGTCCACAGACCACCCACCCTAGCTGACCGACCACCAAAAGTGGCTGGCAGGGAAGAAAAGTGGTCTACAAGAGGGAAAACTGGTCTACACCCCTGTTCCACCCTCCAGGCAAAGGGTAACAAGGTTTGGTTCAAAAACAAACCAAAAGGAAGAAAGACAAGAGTCCGCAAGGCAAGGCACTCAGCCGGAAGTCCCGAAAACTAGTCTACGGGCCACTACAAGTGGCCTACGAGAGGGAAAGGTAGCCTACAGCTACAAAAAGTGGCCTACAGGTCTTTGTTTCCCTCTAGGCAAAGGCGGCAAGGCATGGTCCAAAAACCAAGCCAAAAGGAGACAGTTGAGAGGTCCCGAGACAAGGCGCTCAGCCGAAGGCCCCGGAAACTCAAAACGAGCACAAACATGCACAATCACCGAGTGCACAGACGATGACGCCTGAGTCTTAAGGTCGGTCCAAAATGGGATGTCTACAACGTCCCAAGAAAGAAAAGAGTTTCTTTTGCTCCTGAATTAGAGACATATTGCGATCTCTTCAAGACTACATGGAAAAGAGAGATGCAATCACAAAGAGTTGCAAAGTAAGCTTTGCATGGCACCCCAGTGAGGGGGTACAGGGCACTCCAGTGAGGGGGTGCTATTGTGGATCACCTCACATGGGTTGAGGGGGTGATTTGTTGGATATTAACCCATTGTTAGCTCCATCCCATTATCCACATGGTGGGGGTGGCACCATGTGCTAAAGGAAGATTGTAGGGGCAGCACCAACTCACTAAAGGAAGATAGTGAGGGTGGCACCACCAAGCCCACTCATTGTTGTCCCTTAACCCACTCCTCCTCTCTTGTGTATAAATTGAGATGAATAGGGAAGGGTTGATAAAAAGTGGGGAAGAGAGATTGCAGTGAGACACAATATAGAGTGTATGTAATCTATGAGTAAGAGTACTATAGAGAGTGAGTGAGGTATGAGTGTTGTAAAGTCCCTCCGGAAAAAAATTCTATAGTAGATATCTCTCCCGTAGATGTAGGCAATTGCCGAATCACGTAAATCTCTTTTGCTATCTATGTATGATTGATTTCTATAGATGAATCCTAATAAGGTGTTGTAAACTCAAGGGAGTGTAGGGTATGCAATCAGTGGGTGCAGGATATCTTGGTTACGCATGTTCAAGCATAACAGGTGAAGACATCTGAGACAAGAAACGTGGAAAAGATCCGCGGGAGATAGGAGCAAAAGCTCTCTCCAAATCAGAGTGTTGTGTGAGTTGAGTTGAGGATATAGGATTCCCTCTTCCTCTTGTATCTCTGGGGTGTTATCTCTAGCTTCAGGGGATGCAATCATCTCAATGAGGAGATGCAGACTATGTTAAAATTTAGGCGTGACAAGATTAGTAGTAGTGTGTGCACTGGATCACCTCATATGAGATTACACTCTCTGTGTTTGCTCTATCTGTGTCTTACTGCATTTTCAACCCCTCCTCACTCATCTCAATTTATACACAAGAGAGAATGAGAGGGTTGAAAATGTAATGAGACACAGATAAAGCAAACACATAGCATGTAATCTGTGAGTGAGTGTGCTATAGAGATAGTTGTGAGCTTGTGAGTACTGTAATCTCCCTCTGGATAATTCTATAGTGGATATCTCTCCCGTGAACGTGGGCAATTGTCGAACCACATAAATCTCTTGTGTTATTGTGTGTGATTGATTTCTGGTGCTTCATAATCGAGGATCCCGCCTAAGACCTTCCAGAAATCATACCAATCAAAAAAACACACGTACCCAATGAGACACCATATTTAACGTGGTTCGGCTTCAATGCCAATGTCCACGGGACAGTAACCGGTTATCACTATAACAATGGAGATATTACGGAAAGATTATAATAGAGGAGGAGCTCACACCATCCTCACTCATCCACTCACCCGTCTCCCTCTCTCACACCGAGAGAGATGGTCTCTCTGCCTCACATCTCTTACTCTCTTTTTGGTTTGCTCTCTCCTCCCTCTGCTCTCTTTTCCTCTATTTATACACTGAAGGGAATGGTGGAGAGCTTGGATGGCCTTGCACATGGCCAACTCCTTCTCTACATAGCCAGCTCCTTCCACATACTGCAGCACATGAAAAAATATCAACCCTCACGTGGGGTGATATCCAACAAATCACCCCCTCAACCCATGTGAGGTGATCCAATGCACACACTGCTACTAATCTTGTCATGTCCAAATTTCAACATAGTCTGCATCTTCTCACTGAGACATTTGCATCCCCTTGAAGCTAGAGATAACACACCAGAGATATAAGAAGATGAAGGAATCCTACATCCTTAACTTAACTTAAACCACTTTCTGATTTGGAGAGAGCCTCTACTCTTATCTCTCACAGATATCTTCCACGCTTCCTGTCTCGGATGTCTTCACTTGCTTTGCTTGAACTTGCGTAACCAAGGTATCTGACACCCCCTAATTAGATGCCCTGCACCCCCTGCCAAGGATGCTCTTGATTGACATGCATTACCTCGTACGACCAGTCATTAAAGTAACAGAAAACTCGTTGTTTGTCCCATTAACGTCCTCGATTTTCTTTGCTCGGAATTATTCCTCTAAACTATCAGCATTTGCCCTCTACACTTCTGAACAACCTCCTAGCATTCCCATATGTTTGTCGTCTATGCCTTTGCAATCCCTAATTTGTTGTTCAGTAGATTGATGGTTGACAGTAGCTCCATCCATCAAAACATCATCGGCTATGCAATTTCTTGCATAATGCTCACACCCATGGCTTCTGGTCTCCATGTATTGAGCTCGCCTAAGAGATCTGCATCAACTCTATCCTCTGCTGCCATGGAACTAAAGAAAACACCATAGAGAAAAGAGACTTGCCACACCTTGGTGTGCACTGTTGCGTCATATCCGTCTCAATTTCTCTGTTTAAAAGTTCCTATGAACTTTCAACAACCCGTTGCTACACACACTTCAAGCATCTTTGTACGACACTCTAGCGTACCATTGCACTGCTGCACGTCTGTATTTGTGCTCTACGCTTAGTATGCTCTTCTTCAACTATTGTTCTATTCGTCCACATATCACCACTACCTATTCGTATGTAGTAGCTCTAACTGCCACAGCATGTCCCTAAGCCTGTACTGGTTGCCAAATCATCTATACGTCGATGAATGGTCTTCTCTTCTGATTGAACCAGATCTTCCGATGAACTTCGAAGATATCATTTCTGCAATCCTCTAATCACCCCTTGACCAATCCTAATCTCCGTCGATTTGTCATTTGATCAAACCCGGTCTCCTTTGGTCTCCAATGATCTATCTTGATCTGTATCTGGTTGTCCAATCTGGTCAAAATTTGCCCATTCTAACATCTTCAGTGAATCCGTAGCTGCAGACACCCCATTTTAACCGGCCCTAAGAGTTGAGCGCTTTCTTTTGATTACCTGATGATGAAAATAAAAATATGCTATCTCACAAAATTCTCAGTGAAAAGATGAAATCTAAACTTTAATCTCAATGTTACACCCGTTGTTTGCCAAATTATTTTAGATCCGTTCTCTATTTTCTTTTTACTATTTTAGTTATGTATTATATATATATATATATATTTTATGTTATATTATTATATATAATATTTTATTAAATTTATTCAATACCGTGGTTTCATCCACGCACCATACTTTTGTACATATATATTAAATATATATTTTATTATATTATATAAGGGTACTATTTCCTCTTTGAAATTATCCAACATTCCATCATTTTCTTCTTTGTTTTCTTTTCCTTTAGACCTGCTTTGGTCAAATTATGTTACATATTTGGCCTGCTAAAATTTATTTTATCAGTCCATTTATTTTGTTATTTTATAATTTAAATGTTTTTGTGTGTTTTTACATATTGTTTTGGGTATTTGTACATATATTTATGCTAATTATACATTTTATATATTATTATATTATAAAGTTACTATGCACCTTTTCAAAATTTTCTCTCCTCCACTGTTTAATGTTTTGTTTGTTTATGTGGCTTTATTGCCTATAAAAGAGGTAGATGGATGAAGAAAAGGAGGGCGGGTTTTTGGGGGAGAGAGAATCAGAAAGGAAAAAAGAATTGGTGCGAGAGAGTTTGAGAGGAAAAAAAAAAGAAGGAAAATCTGTTTTTGAGAGATAAAGAAAGAAAAATATTTTCTTGAGGTATTTTATTTTTCTAAACCAAACTTTTATTTCTATTTCACCGATACACCATTCAAAGAAACAACCACTAAAGCTAAAATTTCAAATTTTGGACTGAGAATTAAGAACACATTCCACAACCTTGAGGGCAATCAAAAGAAAGTTTGTGAATCAGAAAATTCATCATTTCTTCGAAAAATGTGACCCCACCGGATGACTAGTGATCGGCGGTGAATAGTAACCTCCGGTGGTGAATAGTAACTTCCGAGGTGAATAGTAACCCCGACGATGAATAGTACATTTGGCGATGAATAGTAATCGCGGACGAAAAATACCCAATAAGATGAATAATGACCAAAGAGGATGAATAGTAACTGCCACGGTGAATAGTACTTTCGAAATAAATAGTGCCCCCAGGATAAATAGTGCTCCCGCAAAATTGAGTTTTTTTTAGCAAAATAGAGCAATCTTCCCGCGTCGAGCAAAACAGTTTCTGGTGGTCTCTAAGGCATATGAAGATTTTTCTTTTGTTTATTTTATTTTGAGTGTTTTGTAAGGTTTTTATTTTTTTGTAATATTCTTCCCATTTTTCCCTAATTTGGTTTGTAATTATTCTTTCACATGTTGTAATAATTCCCCGCCTCGCTTCTTTCTATCCCATTCTTTTACTTGTTTTCTTTATCCGTAAATATGCATCATATTTTGTCTTTCATTATATCCATGCTTTGCATCCATGTTTTATGCATCTTGATTCGACTAATTTTGCATTTGTGGATTTAATCAATTCCTATGTGATTATGTGCGCTACCTCATGTTCTTGAGATGATTCACATGTCATATCTTAGAAGCCGAATCTTTAGTTGTATCTCATGAGTGAATTGCATTAGAATTTTGTATATAAGATCATGCATATTTTACTAACTTTGTTTTGTAGTTTGTTCACGGGACGTTACACATGTAAGTTTTTATGCTTTAGCATCCCGTTTGTGTGTGTTTTTCTTACTATGTTTAGCATTATACCATGAGAGTATTTACTTATGTGATATAACTCTATGAATGCCAGTGGATAGAGGTTGTGTCGCTTAATTTGGAATGATGTTGGTTTTCATGTTTGTAAACTCAATTTATTTGGGTTGTATATCTTTAAAACGCTTTCAAAACTACATGAAATCAAGTTATTCCAAAGTGGGTGACATAGTCTATACGTGTATGTTTCACATAGTAATTTTTTTTACGATTTATTAAATAATCGGAATATGAACATATAAAGTAAATAAAATTCATATCATAATTTAGTAAAGGCCGATCTTTTGATTGGGTGAGTGGGGGTACTCAATTAATGACCTTCTCGTCCCATACCTAAGGTTTCGAATCGAGACAACTTTGATTTTGACGAGCAGTGGCCTTGGCACGAGTCATGGGTTTCCTAATTTTCCAAAATATTAGGTGGCGACTCTGAGATCTGATGACGTAGTCCATTTTTGGCAAAATGTGTTTTGCAATAAAATGGATTTTCTAAAATTTGCCAAATCTGGACTCTCGTCTATGTTTCATATTGCACTCGTGAGACTAGATCAAAGAAATCAAGGGTCCGAACTATTTAACGCGCACGGGTACCTCCCGAGCATGTTATAGTTTCTGGCGACCCTGCTGGGGATATTATAAAACCTTGACTCGAACTCCATGATATGACTTTTATTTTCAATTATATGTTCATTGCATTACATGCATTGGTGCACTTCAAGTCCTTGTGTTGCCCAGATAAGTAAGCTTTTTGTGGCACTACAACTATCTTTACGATACTTTAGAGGCCTTGTGTTGTAACCTTTTGAGATCTGTCAAAAAGGTAGCTCTGCTATCTAGCTTTGCTATCTAAAGTTCTCAGACTCTGAAGAGAGGCTATTTGACTCTTCTGATTTCCTGGGATCTTTATTGGTTATGACCCAAATGACTCTTTAGCAACGTCACCTTGACTTCAACCCCTAGAGTAAAGCTAACCTTGTGCATATAATGAACTATATTACCTTTCAAAATTAGGACAGGATGCTCTCTCATTTCTAGGATGTATGATGCCGCTTGTTTGAATAGTGAAACCCTAGATCATTTCAAAGCTAGGACAGGATAACCCTAGCCCCCATACGGGTGTTTGTTCTCTTTCTTGCTATGTGTTATGTGCAATGTATGGGGATTTGCAGATTCAGATGAATAGTTCAATCATTTCAGCTTGTGGGGTTGAGTTCAGTTTTTCAGTATGAGTTAACAGTAATCAGTTGAGCTGGGATGCTAATGAAATTCTGATTGGGGGTCCCGTTTTGTTTCAGCAAGGTAGTCGAGCACTATAGCTTCCGAAAGGTCTGATATCTCCCAAGTTATGTGGACTCGCGTTGGTAGACTTTGTAAAAGTGTAGATTTGGTTCAAGGTCAACCAATGTTTGTTTTTTTGCCACCAGTTACACGAAGAAAAGCAAAAGCTTCATCAACTGTCCAGAATACCCCTTCTTCACTTGGTAGATCATCACCACTCAACTCACCAAAATCAGTGATGGCTCAAATTCCAGAAAATATAGCAGACATACTATTGGGCCTTCAACGGAGCATGGATACCATTGCCAATACGGTTGCTACCCAAGGCACTACTCTTGCCACTCAAGGCAATACTCTTGCTGAACTGCAACGCCTATCTGGGGTGACCATTACTCAGCCACCTCTGGTGACTCATCCAATTCCACCACTACCTCCACCTTTACCTTCACCAGCTGACGAGTTTCCCAAACTTAGCTCACCAGAAGATCTAAAGGTTCCTGTACAAATTTCAGGAGGATCATTTCCCCTTCCACAACCAACGGGAGGGATCTTTCCCTCCAAGGCACCTAAGTCTGACCTAACTATGTTGAAGTTGTCCAAGTTGGAGAAACTTTTCAAAAGGTCACAATGAGTCAATTTAATCCCGAACATCGAAGACGAGTACACTGAGACAGCTGTGAAGTTGCCAAAACGGTTCAAAATGCCACACATTGATAGGTTTGATGACTCCGGTAACCCAATGGTACACATTCGCATGTTCTCTGATGCCTTAAAGCCTATGGGTTTGACTCGTCCGCAAAAGCTCTCTTTGTTCAGACGAACTTTGTCAGAAGTGGCTACCATCTGGTATGCCAAGTTAGAGGACTTGGTAAAACAAAGTTGGGAAGAGTTAGCCGAGGCTTTTATCACCCAGTATGCTTATAACACCCAGATCGAAGTGGCTACTCGAGAATTAGAGGCCACTCGTCAAGAGCCCAATGAAAGTTCCGTAGCCTTCATCACCAAATGAAAGGCCAAGGCGGCGATAATGACCAACAGGCCACCAGAAATAAATCAAATTCACATGGTGGTCAGGAATTTGTATGGCAAGATGCTTCAGAAAATGATAGTTCTTCCCCTATTTACTTTTAAAGAATTACATGAAATGAGGGTCCAAATAGAAGATGCCATCAAACAGAGAATCATCATTGACGACAAAGAGTCAATACGGAAGACCTTTAGGCGCAGTTCCAATGCTACCACCAGTGGTAGCACAGCTGTGAAGCCCTCTGAAATCAACTTGGTTTCCATTACCACTAAAATAGCCGACCCCTTTGCTCATGATGGCCCGCAAACAATAAACACAACCCGAGCCCCAATCAGAACATTCACCCCTTTCCATATGTCACTCTCCCAAGCAATGAAAATCTTGACAAAAAAAGAGTATTTGAAGCCTTTAGACCCCCGAACCTCTCCCAGCCAAACATAACCCTACCAAACACTGTGCTTTCCACCAACAACCCGAACATGACACAGACCGTTGCTTTCGTCTCCGTCATAAGATCCAAGATCTCATAGACAATAAAGTCATAGCTCCTCTACAACCACCAAAACCTAACATCACTACCAACCCGTTGCCGCCCTATGACAGAATTCCACCACCTCCTCATCTTAACCTCATCCATACACTTTCATCCACCTTTATCCCTAGTATCTATATCACACCTACCCATTTACCAAAACCTGAAGAATATATTCCTGAAGGCACCGAGTTGTGCATGATGGATGCACCTTCAACCTAGCCAAAACCCAAAATCCTTATGGTGGTAGTGTTAAACGAAATAACCAAAATACCTATGCTTAAGGCTGGCAAACTATCAGAAAAAAAGTATGATCCTACCCGGTATATTGTTCCTAGTGGTCAACTAAAGCTTGAGGTTGATCTACCTGACTCATTTTCTATCAATGTTGTCAGAGAAGATGTACTTGAACAGGGGTTGGATGACTTGGCCGACCTAGAGGAAGACTTGACTAATCTCTATTTCTTTGAAGAATAAGACCTTGGAAATGTGCAGATGAGATGGTGGGAACCAAAGAATTACAATCACGGTTGGTCAAGCGGTGACAAAACTTCTGATGAGGAACTGAAAGAAAAGAGGATGAACTAAGACTTGATTTCGAAAAATCTGTTGAATGTGGTAAAGGAAAGAGTTCTAGAGGAAAAGAAGAAGAACCAGAAAGCCATGCAGTGCATACTGTGGAAATTATTGAAGCAGCGCTAGATAATTGCCTTTCGGTCAACGAAGGCGAATGGTGGAATGAAAATGACCTACAGCTCGTCCACACTGATGATGAATGGGTAAACAATATGCCGGATGAGACTTGGTATGTAGATGAAATTGATCATTTGACCAGGAGTGGGCACTACTTCAAGCCTTCACATCTAGACCAAGGAGAGCCCTCTGGCAAAGATAAAGGGGTAAAGAAAGAGAAAGAGAAAGAAAAAGAAAATGAGGTAGAAGAAGACCTGGTTCTAAAACAACTGAAAAAGATCTAGGCAAACATTTCCATTTAGGGTCTTCTCATGGCTTCCAGAGAACATCGACAAGCAATGTTGTCGATGTTGAGTAAGGCTAAGCTATCAATTGACACCACTCCCAAGCAATTAGTGTCATTAATCATCCCGAGAGAAACCATCCCAGCAATAACTTTTGCTAACAAAGAGCTGTTATCAAAAGGATCAGGACATAATAAGTCTCTGTACGTATCACTGGAATGCCGAAAGAAATGGATCTCGATTGTTCTGATTGACACCGGATCAGCCATTAATGTCTGCCCTACACACACTGCTTATCCAATTGGGCGAAAGCCGGCAAATTTCACGCACACTACTCAATTGATCCGGGCCCATGATAATACTAGTCAGAAAGTGATGAGGATACTCAAAGTACAAATAACAATGGGTCCATCTGAGCATGAAGTTGAATTTCATGTCATGGATGTTCCCGCAACATTCAACTTGCTATTGGGAAGGCCCTGGCTTCATCAAATGAAAGTTGCCTCATCCACACTATATCAATTGGTAAAGTGCCCATATGGCGGAGGAATTACCACTGTCTTCATAAATTCATCCTCCCTAGAAGTCACAACACCACTACTAGAAATACAGCATGGGGAGGAGGATGTGTTCCTATCAGGTTTTACATTGGTAGAGGCCCAGCTAGTTCAAACGCTCATGGCAGGAGACGAAGGTGTATACGACAATGCCCAATCAATCTATTTCATGAGTAAACTAGGTCACATTCTAGGGATAGGATTGGGATAAAGTGGCAGGAAAGGTATTACTACAGCCAGTGAAGTACCTCATAACCCATGTGCATTCGGACTAGGGTATGCACCCTCAGCTGATGACTGGAAAAGGAAAACTGAAGAGATCAGAGAGCGGATTAAGGCCAAGAGAACCGGGCGGCAGTTTGAGTTGGTTCATAATCCAATTCGTGGGACCTTGAACGGATGTTTTGTCCGCCAAGGAGAAGACTTCCCTTTCTGTGGTTTTCCTGAGCCATGTTTTGATCAAGTATAGAGGAAGAGATACCTGGGGTTTGAGATCTTCTTCAATCATCGGCTCTCCGACAGTGACGAGGAGTAGGTAGATCCTAGCATCAACATCGGACAAGATAGAGAAGTCAGCTTGGAAAGCAGCACAGAGGAAGTCCTGGGTCTAACACTGGCTGAGTTACTGACAGAGTCACATACTAGCGCTAAATCGATGAATTTGGGGGATATGACCATTGTCGTGATCGCGGAAGAGGTACCTGCTGACTGCTCAAGCTTCATCATAGATGCAGTGAATGGCTCACAAATAAATTGGCATTTTGAAAAGAGATGTATTTAGAGTTCTGAATTGGTTGTTGAGTCTTAGTCTGGTGGTCCTGTGGGGTTGGAGTCAGATTCAAGTTTGTCTAAGATGTCTGAGTCTTCTTTTTCTTTCTCTTTTGAGTCTGTTGCAACTTGTGAGCCTGAGGCTTTGAATGAAGATGTGATTTCTGCTTACTTTTATGTGCCCATAGTTCATAACATTGACCAAAATTTTCAAGATCTTGATAAAAACGAAGAGGAAGAAATTCCTCGGGTTTTGAAAAATTTAATTGACTGGGAGGAAGAAAGGCATGCTAAGCCATTAGTGGATGAAATTATTTCTGTAAATGTAGGTACTGAGAAAGATCCCCGCTTAATCCAAATTGGTTCTACATTGTCTTCAGAGGAACGTGAACAATTAGTTGATATATTAAAAGAATTCAAAGATGTTTTTGCATGGCGTTAGGTTATTGATTTACTCAGTTAAAAACATCAAATGCGCCTGGTGTTCACACCATCTTTTCTCCTTCCGTGTGAGACGCGTTAGGTTGTTGATTTACTCGGTTAAAAACATTAGATGCGACTGGTGTTCACACCATCATTCCTCATTTCGCGTGAGATGCGTTAGGTTGTTGATTTACTCAGTTAAAAATATCAGGTGCGCCTGGTGTTCACACCACCTTTCCTCCTCTCACATGAGACGTGCTTCGATTTCAAGTTCATCATTTGTGTTGTGGCACATTTGTATGCGATGCAACCCTCTTTCATTTGTGTAGTATGTACATTTGTATGCGATGCAACCCTTCTTTCATTTGTGTGGTGTGCACATTTGTATGCGATGCACCCCTCTTTCATTTGTGCGGTATGTACATTTGTATGCGATACACCCCCTTCTTTCATTTGTGCGATATGCACATTTGTATACGATGCACCCCCTTCTTTCATTTATGCGGTATGTACATTTGTATACGATGCACCCCCTTCTTTCATTTGTGCGGTATGCACATTTGTATGCAATGCACCTATGCAAATTTGTATGTGATGCACCCCCTTCTTTCATTTGTGCGGTATGCAAATTTGTATGCGATGCACCCTCTTTTATTTCATATCATTTGCATGAGGCTTGCCTCACTATATATTACATCTTGCATTGTATACATCATGTGTTTCCAAAATAAAAGAAGAAAAAGAAAAAATTGACTTTCACTTGCATTAGCATATCATTTGCATAGTTACACGTTGTATCACTTGGCTACAATCTATTCACATCACCATTTAACACAGTTTATGCTAGCTCCCACTTTTTAGGTTGTAAAAACCACTCCTTTGTACTGGCTCTTTTTCGGGATGATGAAACTATCCCTTTCTCGAGTTGGCAGTCCAAACCATTATTGGTTAATACCTCCCTTTTCTTGGGTTGTTGGTTAAAATTATCCCTTGGTTAATATCTTCCTCGTTTTGGGACCATTCACCTGTTATATTTCGTTCTCTTACGTGGATGTATTTGGGTTGTATCCCTTGTTATGCTTCATATTACTTGTTGTATTGCATTTGTCATGCACTTTTTCAAAAAAGACAGAAAAAGTGAGTTCGATTTTTAATTGCATATCATTTGCATTCTGTCCCTGAATTACGCTGGTTTGATTTCTTGCAAAAGAATACGTAGACAACCTTCGAGTTCAACCAATTGCATCTGCATCTTATTTGTTTGCCCAAGTCTTACGGCCTTGTCAAAAAGGCCGTCTTCGGGCTTTGATATTCACTCACAGCACGAAATGACTTCGAGCTCTGTCAAAGAGGGGCAATTGTAGACACCCCCATTTTGACCGGCCCTAAGACTTGTGCGCTTTCTTTTGATTACCCGATGATGAAAATAAAAATATGTTATCTCACAAAATTCTCAGTGAAAAAATAGAATGTAAACTTTAATATCAATTTTACACCCGTTTTTTACCAAATTATTTTAGATCCATTCTCTATTTTCTTTTTACTTTTTTTATTATGTATTTTATATATATATATATTATGTTATATTATTATATATAATATTTTATTAAATTTATTCGGTGTTGTGGTTTCACTCACGCGCCATACTTTTGTGTATATATATATTAAATATATATTTTATTATATTATATAAGGGTACTATTTCCTCTATGAAATTCTCCAACATTCCACCGTTTGCTTCTTTGTTTTCTTTTCCTTTAGACCTGCTTTGGTCAAATTATGTTACATATTTAGCCTGCTAAAATTTATTTTATCAGTCCATTTATTTTGTTATTTTATAATTTAAATATTTTTGTGTGTTTTTACATATTGTTTTGGGTATTTGTACATATATTTATGCTAATTATACATTTTATATATTATTATATTATAAAGTTACTATGCACCTTTTGAAAATTTTCTCTCCTCCACCGTTTAATGTTTTGTTTGTTTATGTGGTATAATTGCCTATAAAAGAGACAGGTGGATGAAGAAAATAAGGGCAGGTTTTTGGAGGAGAGAATCATAAAGGAAAAAAGAATTGGTGCGAGAGAGTTTGAGAGGAAAAAAGAATCAGAAAGAAGAAAAAAAAAAAGGAAAATATGTTTTTGAGAGATGGAGAAAGAAAAAATATTTTCTTAAGGTATTTTATTTTTTTGAACCAAACTTTTATTTCTATTTCACCGATAAACCATTCAAAAAAACAACCAATAAAGCTGAAATTCTAAATTTTGGACTGAGAATTAAGAACACATTCCACAACCTTGAGGGTAATCAAAAGAAAGTTTGTGAATTAGAAAATTCATCATTTCCCCGAAAGATGTGACCCCACCGGATGAATAGTGATCGTTGATAAATAGTAACCTCCAGTGGTGAATAGTAACTTTCGAAAGTGAATAGTAACCCTGACGATGAATAGTAACTCCGTCGATGAATAGTAATCGCGGACGAAAAATGCCCAATAAGATGAATAATGACCAAAGAGGGTGAATAGTAATTGCCATGGTGAATAGTACTTTCGGCAATGAATAGTGCCCCTGGGATAAATAATGCTCCTGCAAAATTGAGTTTTTTTAAGCAAAATAGAGCAATCTTCCCGCGTTGAGCAGAACAGTTTCCGATGGTCTCTAAGGCATATGAAGATTTTTCTTTTGTTTATTTTATTTTGAGTGTTTTGTGAGATTTTTATTTTGTTGTAATATTCTCTCCATCTTTCTCTAATTTGATTTGTAATTATTCTTTCAAATGTAGTGATAATTCCCCGCCTCGCTTCTTTCTATCCCGTTCTTTTACTTGCTTTCTTTATCTGTGAATGTGCATCATATTTTGTCTTTTATTATATCCATGTTTTGCATCCATGTTTCATGCATCTTGATTTGGCTAATTTTGCATTTGTGGATTTAATCAATTCCTATGTGATTATGTATGCTACCTCATGTTCTTGAGATGATTCACATGTCATATCTTAGAAGCCGAACCTTTAGTTGCATCTCATGAATGAATTGTATTAGGATTTTGTATATAAGATCATGCATATTTTACTAACTTTGTTTTGTAGTTTGTTCGCGGGACATTAAACATGTAAGTTTTTATGCTTTAGCATCCCATTTGTGTGTGTTTTTCTTACTATGTTTAGCATTCTACCATGAGGCCATCTTCAAAACGCTTTTAAAACTACATGAAATCAAGTTATTCCAAAGTGGGTGATATAGTCTATACTTGCATGTTTCACATAGTAATTTTTTTTAGGATTTATTAAATAATTGGAATATGAACATATAAAGAAATGAAATTCATATCATGGTTTAGTAAAGGCCGATCTTTTGATCGAGTGAGCGGGGATGCTCAATTAATGACCTTCCCCTCTCATACCTAAGGTTCCGAACCGAGACAACTTTGGTTATGACGAACAGTGGCCTTGGCACAAGTCATGGGTTTCCTAATTTCCCAAAATATTAGATGGCGACTCTAAGATCTAATAACGCAGTCCATTTCTGGCAAAATGTTTTTTTGCAATAAAATGGATTTTTTAAAATTTGCCAAATCTGGACTCTCATCTATGTTTCATATTGTAGTCGTGAGACTAGATCAAAGAAATCGAGGGTCCAAACTATTTAACGCGCACGGATACCTCCCGGGCATGTTACAGCAGCGTTCCACAATATGCGACAACCTTCCTTCGACTATTGAAGATGACAAACTCCTATGTTTTGACAATCTTCAAAAACCATTCAGAATTTCACTATTCTGACCTCGCGGTTGCGTCTAAAACGGTTCGTTTAGCTAGGACCAACCTTCGCAGCATTTCCAGGGACCTCACCGAAAAACTTTTCCCAAAAATTGGGGCAAAATTACAAATTTTCCAAACACCCGGGACCAAACTATAATTTCACAAACTACAAGGGCCAAAATGAAAATTTCCAAAAATTCAGTGACCGAATTGTAATTTTTGAAAAATTCAAGGACCCTATTGCAATTTACCAAACTTCCAGGGGCC
The DNA here is from genome assembly GCA_036172215.1 of Camellia granthamiana. NCBI lineage: Eukaryota > Viridiplantae > Streptophyta > Magnoliopsida > Ericales > Theaceae > Camellia > Camellia granthamiana. The sequence continues at coordinate 57,401,081 of CM069909.1, read as the reverse complement.
AAATTATAATTTTCAAAAGTTCTAACAAAATATTCCGTCCACTGCACCTGACGTTGTCTACCACATGTCATAACTGACATCACCACTGCATCAGCGCTACATCATCTTTCACCGCAGCTTAGGGGTTTTGAACCCCTGACCATGCACATACACAGCGCCTTATCCACTTTGTCACAAGAGCCCTTGTGTAAAATGTTCCCAACATATTATATTTGAACCATTTTAACTTGATCATAGATCCTGAAGTTGATATGGGTTCCTCCATTATCTCCTTACTTTTCATAAAAACTCCGATTCAAAATTTTAACCATGCAGATGTGTCCGGAATACTCCAAATAGTTGGAAAGCACTATTGGATTGTCAAAAACGGACTCAGAATGGCTCTGATCAAGCCAAAACAAGTTGAACGGTTCAGATTGGTGAAATCTGGTGCGGCTGAGAAGCACCGGATAATTTCTCCGGTTTGGCTGACGTTAGCGGCTTGGTCAACGGCTCGATCAACGCAACTTGGTTAGCGGCGTAGCTCCGGCTCGGCTTCGCTTTCCTGCTCGGCTTCGTCAGCGGCTCCGGTCAACGGCTCGGCTCGACTCGGTCAACGGCTTCAGCCAACGGCTCGGTCAACATGGCTTGGCGCGATCAATGGCGCAGTGACGTCACGCTAACGTCAGTGACACACACCTTCCCCTCGTCTTCTTTCTCTAGTCGACACGTGGGGTGCGTACTTGAGACCGAGCCTTACACGCTTTTTTCAAGAGGCACGTGAGGGCGCATGTGGACTCTTCTGGGGCTCGGCTTTGCATTTTTTACTCCACTCGTCGATAGCTTCCTCTGTAATGCTCCGTATTTTATTACTCAGATAACCTTACCAATGTTGATTAATTAAGTCCATTTACAAATAACATTTCATCCTTGGATGAAATGATGAATAATTAAATATACATATTCTCTCTCGTTATACAACAATGGCATTTACATACAAATAAAAGAAATGCCCTAAGGCTTATAATAAAAGAGAGGACACTACTTTTTACAAAAAAATAGCACTCAGCCAAAAAACAAATGAAGTAGTACAATCCATCACTACATTACACTTATGAAATGGTAAAAACCATTATTTGATCTTCAAATCTGAAAAACATTCCCTGTACACATGTACAGGCAAAGAGTGAGCAACCACTAGCTCACCAACCAATCTCATATTAAAACATTAGAAGATATACGAGTTCCAAAATAGTCATACATGTACGTGAAATCATATCATGTCAAAACCATATGATTTTATTACATAATCTCTTAAATCCAATTTATTTAATTAACCACAACAAGTTAACTTAAATAAATAAATATGTTTCCATAACAACAGGACATCCTTTTCAATACATTCAATTATCTCATTATCAATTTAATCAAATAATTAAACAATTCATCAAATCCATTTTATACAGTCTTATGAGATGAATACATATGTCATGTCATGCTCAAAATATTTTTTTCATCTTTTAAAAATCTTACGCACAATACCATTTTGAAAACACATTAATCCAACAATTTCAATAAAATTCCAAGATGGTAAATACGACTCAGGTAATCCCTAGGCTGGTGTCTGCAAGTAGACTATACAAGTAATACCAATTTTTCATTTTTACCAGTATTAACTGGAAGACTCGACACCTGTAATCTGTCATTTTTACCAGTATTAACTGGAAAGCTCGACACCTGTAATTTGTCATTTTTACCAGTATTAACTGGAAGGCTCGACACCTATCATCTACACCACCTTTCAAGACTTACCACCATATTTACCCCAAAATCATTTCATGAAAACTTGTTTCCCAACATTCATTTCTCAATGCAAAGTTTTCAAAGCTCATCATTATCAAAAAAAATTGATATGCCAATCCAATGATTAATAATACAATGCAATATTTCTTCCACTTTTAATACTTCCACACAATATTCTCATTGTGATCAAAATTCTCATTTCTCATTTCAATATAATTTCTCAAGATGAATATAAATACTTTTATTCCAATTCATCCATGGGACAACAAAATTCCCGCACTTAGAGTAATCTCAACCATTTAGTCACTTCAAGACTATATCAACATTTTTAACAACAATTTCTAAAACTTCAACAATTCTCATATTCCATAAAAACCATCATTTATATGTAAACAAATAAACAATTTTTCAAACATCATTTATTTTGGCACACAAAATAATCTTCAAAGATTGTCAACATCTTTCTTAAAAACCCCCAATTTCTAGGTTTTCTCACCAAAACCACTCATCTTCATTTATTGAAAGAAAGTCACCAAAAACATCTCTCTTCAATCCTCATAGTTCAAAATCCTCAATTTCTATTTTAAAATGAACAAGAAAGTAAACTCACTTTCAAAAAAATCTCTCATCTTCTTGAATTAACAATCAATTTTCAAAACAAATTAAAAAATGATTTCGAAAATTATCTAGATCTTGCAAAAATATATATATAACTATATTTCAACATAACCATTTTTCATGCCAAACTATTTAAAGAGGTAATATTTTTACCAAATTCTCTATCAATAACAATTTCACAACTTTTTCTAAAATTACTTAACCAACATGATATTTACATCAAAAATTATGAAATATGCCCTATAGTAACATTTTCAAGGTTATGAGTTTGAAAGTCCACATTTCACATTTTTATTTTCATAAAAATGAACACAACTTAATCATCCACATATCATCTTTTATAGAGTATCATGAATATAACACTTTTATAATTTTTAATCCCAAAGCAACTCTATAATTCCTACTTAAGCATTTACTCCATATTCCTCAACATTAATTTATTTTTCTCAAAAATAAATTCCAAATCAAAGATAAAAAAAAAAAATTCAACTTTATATTTCTCAAAATAAATCATTTAATCATAATATGATGTAGAGACAATCCATACAACTATTAAATTTTATTTTCGGATTTCTTTGCAAAATTATTAACACAACATGATTTTTCCAAATCAATCTCAAAATGCCAACATTTTTAACATTTCAACATAATTTTTCTTCCTAAAATTACCAAACAAAAATCTCAATATATATGTATGCAATACCACTTATAATGATATATTTTCTCAAAATAACCCTAACATAGTTTTAATGTAAAAATATGAAGAAAGTCCCGACCTCAAATAATGAAGAGGAGCATATCTGGAAGGCAAATCTTGTCCGATTATGAATCCGAGACTACCATTGTGAAGATCACGACGAGCACTCCGACTTTTATTAACAACACTTTTGCAAAATCTCACCCTAAAAATTCTCGTTTCAAGCTCAAAGATTGAGCATCAATGGAGGAAAATAAAAAAGAGAGAGAGAAAGAGATGCACAGGGGAAGGAGAAAGAGAGCCAAGCTCTTTGCCAATCAACGAAAGAAATGAAATGAAAAGAAAAGAAAAGGAAATGAAGTGGAAAAGATGGCTAGGACAAAAAGGGGGTGCAACCCACATGGGTTGTCTTCCCAAAATTTGTTTTCTCAAAAAAATAATAATTTTTGTAAGGATATTTCAAAATTTTATAATATAAATTATAAAATGATATAATTTTTCTCACCACAAAATATAACATTTTTGTACGCATAAGAATCCTCTAGAGTAAATCCCTACAGTGATCGCCTAAAGTGTTTAATCTAACGGCTAAAAATAAAACTCACCAAAACGACATCGTTTTGGTGAGTAGTTTGAAAAAAAAAAAAAAAATTCAGTCAGTTCAAAACATCGAAGGTTCCTGCAAATGCAAATATGAAGCAAGAGAGAGAGAGAGAGAGAGAGAGAGAGAGAGAGAAGGGCTAAGAGTTTCCCACCCCCGATACAGCACCGTTGCCGCTGCCGCTGCCACACCACTGGGTCGCTATACTCCAACAGATTGAAGGAAAAAACCACAGGTTCGTTCATCCTCCAAACTTCAAATATTAGGGCTTTGATTCCAAAAATTAGGGAAAAAATCAAAAAATATGTTCTTAGGGTTTTGATTTGGGACTTTTTACATGATTTATTTCAAATCTATGCTTAGAGGAGCCGAACCATAGATGATTGGAATCATCAAAGAAATTTATGAATATATTTATATATATATATGTATCTGTGTGTAACTAGTTATTTGTATTTAGGTATATAAGATAGTGATGTAGAGAGAGATGGTCTTAAAATCAAGTTTTCTGTGGTTGATCATAGGGTTCATTGAGCTTCATTTCTGCAAATATGGAAGGTGTGCAGATGTTTACACTTTTTTTATAAAAAAAAAAAATTATGTATGCAAATTGTCATGACCCGCTCCCCGTACCCAAGGGTTAAGCATCATGATGGCCAGTAACTAAGGTTACCTCCGGCCAATTCTTAAACAAATCAATAAACGCGAGTGGAAGTAATATTTAAATAAGGGTACCAAAATAATCATTGGAGCTTCTATTTTTATTACAAAATATATTGACCAAAAAGGCCGATATTTACATAGAGGAATATCATAAAAATACTGTGTGTGTGTCTATACCGCTGCCCCGCATCTAAGACTTTCCAAAGGCTATTTTCTAAATTGCATGTTTCCTGAAAATTGGTAAAAAACTATAAGCACATGGCAGAGTGAGAAATATTATACCAAGAGTATAAGGGACACGAAATAACCATGGATAATTAGTTAGGACAAAACATTTAAGATAACTTAGTTTGGTAAATAAATCATTTAAGTAGCAGAAACCGAAATACAGATATTATGTAAATATATAACCATAACCACGGTACCGAGCAGAACAGAACAGAGGTCACAGAAGTGACAGTCAGAACAGAGGTACGGATTCAAGAAGTGGCTCGTACGGATTCTAGAGGTGGCTCCCACGATAGTGTAGCACTTAGTTCCGTACAGCACTTTGGTCCGCACATAACAGAGGTACGGATTCAAGAGATGGCTCGTACGGATTCTAGAGGTAGCTCCCACAATAGTGTAGCACTTAGCTCCACACAGCACTTTGGTCCGCACAGAACAGAGGTCAATGGATTCATGACAAACAGAAGACCACGAAGTGGTCAAACAGAAGCCAATGGTTATTTAAGTCCCCCAAGGCGTGGGACTCCCGTGGTGGTACTTACAAAACATAATTGTTTATAAGGTCATAGCCAAATATTCTTTAAAATATAAACAAATATATCCATGGATTTCCTTTTAAGCAAATAGGGTTCAGATATAAAACCGCGTAACTGAAACCTTTATAAAACATAACTTTTATTAATATACTAATAAAACATAATTTGTATAAAACAGATTTTGGTAAGTCAAAACATAAGTAAAATACATTTTGGTAACTCAAGGTATAATATAACTCACCTTAACTTTAATACCTTACTCTTTCTTTTCACTATCACAGACCCTTTTAACTTCTACTATTCTTTCCTTTTTCTTTCTTTCCTTTCCTTTTCTTTCTCTCTTTCTTCTTTCTTTTCTCTTTTCCTTTCTTTTCTTCTTTCTTTTTCTTTCTTCTCACCCAGGTGTAATGCCCCCCTATATATAGGGAGGGACGATCAATGATAGGCCAACGCGTGGCCAGAAAATCTCTCTCCAGATTCAATTCATCAATTATATAGATTCGTTCTTATCCTTAATAGATATTTAAGATAATTACCTTCTGACCCAATATTTTAATATAATTATATAAATAATTTAATTCTTAAGTAAATTACATTTTATCGTATACCAACATAAAATTAATTATTTATTTTAATACCACACTCATTAATATTATTATTTATATTATCTATATTATTATTATTTATATTCTGACCCCTAAACTTTTAATAATTATATTATTTTATATAATAAATCATATATTTTCTTAACTGAGATTAAATAATATTAGTATAAATTATACAGAATAATTAAAAATCTAGTTGTTACACAAATAGTAATCTTGATTATCTTGTTTGCAAAAAATGGGCATTTTCAGTTTGGAATACAGAGGAATATAAGAGAATGATATATGTAATTAAGTTTTTTTTCTTTGGCATTGATTAATGTCTGTTGTTGAACTATTAGAAAATGGTAAATTCAATGATTTTGTGGTTGTTGATCTTTGTTTAGTGCAATAGATTCTTGAATGTTGAATGAGAAATGCTATATATTTTTACATCCTTTTGTATCACCCCTTTATATTAATATTCAACCATTGTTCCTTGTTTAGAAATAATTTTTTAAGGAAATCAAATTATGTACCTGTGATATTAAACAGTTAAAATAAAAGAAGTGGTGATTGCAGTCCCCTTCTTGAATTTATATATCTGTACCTATAGAAACTCTTTATTATACAATTTAATTTATGTTCTTAGTTTGGGTCCAATATGCACGAATGAGGCCTTGAAACAGAATGTGTTGGAATTGTTACACCTAATTTCTAGGAAATATTGGGGTAATTTTCTCGTAAATTATGAGTTAGTTTTTAAAGAAAATGAAGTATAAGATTTGGGATAAACAAAATGTAGATATTGGTGTTTCATTGTTGTTTTTTTGTTGTTCCATTGTTCTTGTCTAGATATTAACATTGGTGAAGAAAGCTAATTTGATCTCACCTTTATAATATGTTGTTATTTCAGGTTAAAAAATATCAACATCAAATGAGTGACACTAGTGAAATTCAGTTTAGAAATCGAAAATGTCGTTGCGGGGTAAGAGAAGCATTCAGGATTTCAAAGTCAAAGGAAAATCCAGGGATGGTATACTTTACTTGCCCTTTCAACAACACTAATGGATGCAGCTTCTTTGAGTGGTGGATGCCTTTACAAAAGCAGTGTGAATGGTTAAAGATGGTAAGGGAGGAAAACGACGAAATTTGTAATATCAAGCCTTTAGTCAATGAACTAATTGTATCTAATGATGAGTTGAAAGAAATGGTTACAGAGTTTAGGAAGGAAAGGAAACAAATGGTTGTCGAGATTAGACAACTTCGAGAAAAGTTGCACTACGCCATTGTAATAGTATTAATAGGATTTGGACTTCTTCTTTTCTTGTTTAAATATTAAGTGTAAATTAAGTTTGGATTTGGACTTCTTTTGTCAACTAAATATTAAGTGTAAAATTGTGGACTTGAAATGCACAATATGGTAATGTTGGTTGTGTAATGTTGTTGTAATGTTAAGTGTAATGTTGATTGTTGTAATGTTGTTATAATGTTAAGTGTAATGTTGACTTGAAGTATAAGATTGTGTAATGTTGTTGTAATGTTGATTGTGTAAATATTAAGTGTAATGTTGATTGTGGACTAAATATTAAGTATTAATGTTGATTGTTGTAATGTTGATTGAAATGCACAGGTCATGCCTTTGCTTTGTTTGTCAACAGGTCATGCCTTTGTATCAACCCTTTGCTTTGTTTGTTAACAGGGCATGCCTTTACTTTGTTTGTCAACAAAGAATGGTTGCTTTGTTTGAAATAATGGTTGCTTTGGTTGCTTTGTTTGCCAATCAGCACCATTTGAACAACATTTTAGAGCAACATGTCAACAAAATTTCCAACAACATTTGAACCAAAATTTCATGAAAAAAAAATTGCAAAATTCCAGCAACATTCAGCAACATTATTAGCATTATTTCAGCAACATTTGAACCCAAATTTCAGCAACATCTCAAGCAAAGTTTCAGCAAATTTTGAGCAACAGTTTCAGCAACATTTTAACAAAAATTTCATCAAATTTTCAGCAACATTTCATCAAATTTCCAGCATTATTTCAGCAACATTTGAACCCAAATTTCAGTAACATTTCAAGCAAAGTTTCAGCAAATTTTGAGCAACAGTTTCAGCAACATTTGAACAAAAATTTCAGCAAAAATTGAGCAACATTTCATCAAATTTTCAGCAACATTTCATCAACTGTTCAGCAACATTTCAGCATTATTTCAGCAACATTTGAACCCAAATTTCAGCAACATTTCAAGCAAAGTTTCAGCAAATTTTGAGCAACAGTTTCAACAACATTTGAACAAAAAATTCAGAAAAATTTCAACAACATTTCATGAAAGGTTTTCAATATTACATATCCAACAAAAAAATCAACGCTAAGATATTGAAGTGTGATCCACATGCCCATGCCCACAGCCGCGCCCACAACCACAACCATATAGTACCTAAAAAAAAAGAAAATAATGTTACATCAAAGGAACCATAAAATAAAATGGAACTTTAAATGAATGAATGACAAAATAAAAGAGGAAAGGTGAAAAATAAATTACTTCACTACATGTGGAACTATTTGAGGCTTGCGAGTCATAACCGCTTGCATTGTTAAGCAATGCTTGATAGGTTCCATGGACGGGATACATCGATGGCATTGAAAAAGGTATATTGTGACGAAGAAAACTTGGCTACAACAATAACAAACACATATCAATCCAAAATGATAATAGTCACCTACAAATAGATAATACAACTTCTTATTAAACTAACTTACATCATAGGCGGGATACATAAATTAAGACGAAGAAGCTCCAACTTGAGGAACACTTGGCGAGAATGGAGGAAGTTGAGGAGCACTTGAAAATAAAGGAGCCGACTGAGGAATACTCGGCGAAAACAAGGGAGGTGGTTCAGGAGCACTTGCCGAAAATAAGGGAGGAGTTTGAGGAGTAATAGACATGGAAGTTTGAGAAGCATTATGTAAACTTGTTTTATTTTTCTTTGCCAACGCAAGCTCCAAACCACCTTTTGTCCGCCTTCTCCCTTGCTAGTGCACTATCTTCTCTTGAGTCCTTTTGCTTGAACTACATTTTTATCCGTTACATCATCCACTTCAAAGCTTTCGGGGCATGTGTCGGGGGGACTTTCTTGTTGAATAGTATCTGAACAAGGCATATTGAATTTTGCGCTTAACATGCTTTCAATGTTTGCAATTAATTCATCTGTTTTCTCTACCGTCAAATTATATGTTTCTTTACTTTCAGAAGCTCTACACGCTACTGCTCTGAATATTGCCATCAATGATCTATAGCGTGAAGTTTGATGCAATCTTACATCAACCTTAATATCATGCCCACACCTATCTTTCACATTTTCAACTCTTGCTTTTTTAGTCCATCTCTTCAGAATATATTGTGAAGGAATTTCTTTGAATTTGAGGGTGTCCCTAAGGATCTTCAAACAATGACTACACAAAATGCCCTTCATTTCAAACTTCCTACAATTGCAAGTGACTGAACCATCAGACTCTTGCCTCACCTTCCTCACCTTTATACCATCACTATCAAGAACCGTATAAACGGTACTCTCACCATCATTTTCAATTTCTTCAATGTTTACTTCAAGGGACTTGACATACTCATCCTGAAATTCTTCAAAAAATTTATTTGTGTAAACATCTGCAGCTTGCTCCATAATCTTCACTTTATTATTCACCCTTGGCAACTTTTGGCATAGAGCATATTCAGCTTGTAACTCTTTGTACCTCTTCTCACAAAGAACTCGATCAAAATGCATGAAAAATTACATTAAGTTATGATCAGACTGAATGAAATCCTTCAAGAAAGTATTAAAGGATTCACTAAGTTGGGTGCTACTCATGCCCGCACCCCATGCATTTCTAACATATGGCCAACCTCATTTTTCCTTCACCCTAAATGTTAACTTCAACCAATGATTATATCTTACTTCATACTTGTCAAGCATTTCCTCCCATTTTAACGTAAACTTTTCCTCATCCTCAATGTCGTACATAAACGTGGATAAAACACTCTTCGTTCCCTTATCCTTCACCGCCTTATCCTTGAAGATAGAATTTACATGCCTTAATGCATTTTGCATCAAATGCCAAGTGCAAAGGCAGTGGGTTGTGTTAGTCATGACAATAGGTATGGCCTTAGCCATTGCAGCATCCTGATCCGTAAAAATTGTTTTTGGAGCCTTACTCGACATTGCCTCCAAGAATCTTCCAAAAAGCCATATAAAAGAATCGGCAATTCATCATACATCAAAGCTGCACCAAATATCACAGTTTCCCTATGATGGTTAAATCCAACAAAAGACGCAAATGGTCCATGTGCACTATTTAACTTGTAAGTAGTGTCAAAAGTCACAACATCACCAAATTACCCATAATCCATGATCATCTGAGCATCGGCCCAAAATATGTTTGTAATCTGCTCCTCGTTATCTAATTGGACTAAGTAAAAAAAGGATGAATTCTCCAATGATTTGTCACAAAAATATTAAAAAATGCTACCTGCCTCCCCATATGCTAAACTGTTTTGCCTCTTCGTTCTCAAATAATTTTTTTAGTCCAGTTTTGTGAACCCAAGCGGCTCCCTTCCACCTACTTCATTACCCATGAGCTCAAATGCAGCATTAAGACGGATTCTAGATTTTTCGGCTAAATCTATTTCGGTTGCCTGTGATGCAGATATCTTCCTTTGGGATGGTAACATATGTATACATTCTGTTGGTACAAAGATATGATTATGTTGTTCAACAAAATCACTAACAAAAAATTTCAGAATATTTCTATCCCACTTAATGACAAGTCGGGCTTGACAACCAGTCCTCACTTCCTGCTTAGGATTTTTTGTTAATGGATCTCGCTTGTCGATAACCCGAAATCCCTCCTTATTACAAACAAATTGCCTTGAAGTGATTTGCCCCTCTTTGCTCTTGTTTACATAACCCCTTCTAATACTAAAGCCCAACCTTCCTCCATAAGCATTATAGAAATCATATTCTTCTTGTTCTGTATCAAATGTCATGCGAACTCTAGGCTTCCAATCACAATCACCCCTGTCATTCTCAACATTGTTAGGTTCCATATCAATGTGCCAAGTCACTTAAAAAATAAATAAGTGCTCAATATTAGCATAGAAACTGTAAATTATGTTTGCAAAATAATACAAACTGAATAAGATAATCAAGGAATAACAGAAATTAGATAATCAAGGCAAACAAAAAAAATAGAAATTAACAAGAACCAAATGCCGAGTGCAATAATAAAACAAGAACCAAATGCCAAGTGCAATAATAGAAAAAACCTGTTCTAAACATATGTAATAAAAAAATAAAATAAAATAAGATAATCAAGGCATGCTAAGTGTAATAATAAAAAAACTTGTTCTAAACATATGTAATAATAAAAAAAATAAGATAATCAAGGCATGCTAAGTGCAATAATAAAAAAAAACCTGTTCTAAACATATGTAGACTGAAATTTTGAAAACCTATTTTAAACATATGTTGACTGAAATTTTGAATTTAACTACTTAATAGATCCATACAAAAAAAAATTAGGGGGGGGATTATTTTTCATTTCATCCAAGAAACACCTAAACTATCTATAAATCTATAATATATATATATATAATCACAATGAATACCTATTCTAAACAAAAAAAACCTGTTCAGAACTTGTATAATAATCAAATTCTCCATGTATATACCACAGGTTGTTCTAAACTTGTTCTAAACATATGTTGATTGAAATTTTGAATTTAACTACTTAATAGACCCATTCAAAAAAAAAAAAAAAAGGATTCATTTCATCCAGAAAATACCTAAACTATCTATAAATCTATATAATATATATATATATATATCTAATCACAATGAATACCTGTTCTAAATAATCAAATTCTCCAGGGATTGTTGTAAATCTATATATATCTAAACTACAGTTCCAAATAATCAAATTCTCCAGAGATTGTTCTAAATCTATATATATATATATATCTAAACTACTATGTATATATATAATGTATAATGTATAAATATATTATCACAGGGATTGTTCTATAATCAAATTCTCCATGTAATAATCAAATTCTCACCATATAATGTATATATATATAGGCCCTGTTTGTTACTGCTTATTTTCAGCTTTCAGCTTAATTTAAGCTGTTTTGATATGTTTGGTTTAGCTTATGCTTATAGCTTATAACTTTGTGGAAGTCAGAAATCAGCTTATTCTTTGAGTGGGGCAGGAGATGCTTTAAGAATAAGCTGGAAATCAGCTTAAGCTGAAAGTTATAAGCTATAAGCTGTTTGGGCATAAGCTATAAGCAGTTTCCCACAGCTCTACCAAACAGGGCCATAATATAATCACAGCGATTGTATGTTCTAAATACCTATATTTTCTTAAATCGGTTGGAGCAGGGGGTTGGTGACGGCAGGACAGTGACGACGGCAAGACGGCGGCGACAGTAGGGCGACGGCCACGACGGGGCGACGAGATATAACGGCCTCTCTATCTCTTCTTCGCTCTCTCATTCTTTGTTTTCTTCTTCCCGCCGTCTGGTATAGTTGAGCCACCTGGAAGGAATTTTGAACTGACTGAATTTTTATTTTTATTTTTTTCAAACTACTCACCAAAACAACGTCGTTTTGATGAGTTTTATTTTCAGCCATTGGATTAAACATTTTAGGAGATCACTGCAGGGATTTACTCTAGAGGATCCTTTCGCTTTTTGTACACCACAAATATAATATTTTGCTCACTATGAAATATGCACATTTTCATTCTTTATAAAATATATAATTTTTCACCATATGGTGCACACCATAAAATCAACTATCAAATATTTATTATAGCCCCTATATAATAAATAATAACAACTCCCAATGTGGTTACTACAAATCACATAATTAAAAAGGACCAGACAGTTAAACATGAGTCACTAAACAACTCAAATTAAATTAAATCTAAATCATGGGTCTCACCCATAAGTTAAACATCACCCAATTATACATCAAAGTAGACTCAACAAACTAATCTCAAGTCATGGCCTAAACACCCAAAACTCAATATCAAATTATGTTGTACACTAGACCGATCACCGATCAGTTCGTGAATTTTCATAAAATAAATACTCATCTATAAATTTTGAAATTTTTACCCAATGTGTTAGACTCGTATGTGAATAACATATAAAAATTTCATAATTTTTTGAGATCGGGAACTATTTTAAAAAAATACAAAACCGAACTATTTTCGCAAAGAATTTACACAGCAGTCAAATCTTAAAATTTGCTCAATTAAATTATACATTGTCTATTTTTAAAAAAAAAAATCTGGGTAATCACATCCTTTTAGTATGCTCAAAAGTGAATTTTGAGCAACTTAATTTCTGGCAATTTTGAAAAAACACTCTCTATTTTTTCAAAAAACAACCGATAAGGCTCTGATACCACTTGTTGGGGATCGGGGATCCCGCCCAAGACCTTCTAGAATCATACCAATCAAAAAACCACACCCTATTTTTCGAAAATCGACCGACGCGATTCTGATACCACTGTTGGATATCACCCCATGTAAGGTGTAATCTTTTTTTTTTCATATGAACTAAGGGTGTAAAAATGGCCCGAGGCCCGTAGGCGGCCCGAATCCCGCCCGAAACCCGAGGTGGGCCTAGCCCGTTTTGGCCTGGTTAAGCCCGAGCGCAGCCCAGTACCTTGGACCTAGGCCTGGGCCTTCTATTTTGGGGCCCGTTGGCCCGGCCTGGCCCAAAAAATTTCGAGTCTTGCTAGCGGCCCGGCCCAACCATCAAACCCTCTCTCTACCAATATCAAATTTCAAAAAATAAAAATAAAAAACAACTTACAATAGTTAAATAATTAAAAAATAATAATAAATAAATAAATAAATAGATTAATCTTATAAAAATAAAATAATTAAATAAATAAAAAGATCAATCTTATTAAAATAAAAAAATTAAATAATTAAATAATTAAAAAAATAAAAAGATTGATCTTATAAAAATAAAAAAATAAACAGATTGATCTTATAAAAATAAAAAGATTGATCTTATAAAAATAAAAAAATTAAATAAAAATTAATATAATTAAATAAATAACATTAATAATTTAAAAATAAAACAAAAATTAATAATAATTTATTAAATTAAAATCAAATTAATAATTGTTTGATGGAAAAGGGTGATATGATGTATCACGCTGTGGCTGACAGTGGCAGTGCACAGTCTGTGTGCGTGTGTGTGTGGCTGGCCTTTTCTTTTCTTTTTTTTTAATTTCTTACTTCATTATTTGATGGGAAAGTGTACCTAACGTGAAAGAAAAAAATATATATATATTTACTAAGTTGGAAGGTAATACTGGGCCCGTTGGGGCTCACCACGAGTCCCATTTTGATAATCTGAACCGTTACTATGTAGAACTCTTCCATTACTATATGTCTGTAAAAAATCACGTTAATCGGATATCACTAACTACATGATCAAATCAATTTGGTATAAAAATGCATGGTGTTATAGTTAATGGTTGACAAAAAAACTAATCCGATCAGATAGATATAGATATCCGATCAACATAATTTTTTACAATCATATAATACTCGACGAGTTGTACATATTGAACGGTTCCGATTAGCAAAACGGGACCCGTAATGGCTCCCACTGGCCAAAGAACACCGTCCAAATAGTTGCCCGAAAAGGAGGCAACCATTTCCTAAAACTTTGTCATGCCACCGTACAGTCCCTACCTACTATTATAGTAGCAGCCTAGCCTCAATTTTGAGCCGTTGCATTGCAAATTTGCATCTCTTACAACTCAAACGGATATATATAAAACGGTCATAAATATATTTCAGTTTTCAAAATAAATTTCACAACAAATCGTTCTCTCTCTCTCTCTTAAACTCTCTCAATCTCTCTCAACTCTCTATTAATTTTGAAGTGTCATCCCTAAGTGGCTATTGCAATTGTGCAACAAGAAACTTTTAGCAGAAGAAGAAAATTTCTATATCGCATTCGCCAATCGATAACATTAATTAGTTTAATTAAATTTATTAACTACTCATTTTTTTCATTAATTATTTATGCACATATATTAATTATTATTTTTTACTGATTGAATTTACACATTATTTAAATTAATTGTTAATTCTTATATATTATTTTCTTTGCTTTACTATGGATCCTAATATGCCTAATGTTTATGTCGATGTTGATACATATACTACACCACATGAATCTGTTGATTCTCCTTCTAATATCCCTCTTTCAACAGTTGGATCATCATCTAGGAGCAGAAGTAGTAGTATTTGGGAACATTTTGAAAAAACATCTATAAATAATCCTGATGGCACAATTACATTTAAAGCAAAATGTAAATATTGTGCACGTTTACTTAGTGCTGCATCTACAGGGGGTACTAGTCATTTAAAAAGGCATTCTAACAAATTTACAAAGTAAACAACCTGATATTCGAAGTCAAATGCAATTAGGGGCTTCATCAACTGGCAATTTGCAAATATTTTCATATGATCCTATACGTGCACAAAATTCTATAGTTGATTATATTATTAAAAAAGAACAACCTTTTAGTACTAGTGAATGTCCTAATTTTACCGAAATGATTCACGAAAGTTTTGCACCGCAATATCAAAGTTTTTCAAGAAATTCTACTAGAAACAGGATTTTAAAGAAATTTGAGGATATTAAAAGTGAATTATTTGATATCTTTAAAATTTTGAATGGAAGAGTTTGCTTAATATCTGATCTGTGGTCAAATAATGGTTTTGAATATCAATGTATCACTGCACATTTTATTGATAATGATTGGAAATTAAATAAAAGAATTATTTCATTTAAATTAGTTGAACTTCCATACACTGGTCATTCGCTTGGTGTAAAAATAAGAAATGTATTATATGAGTGGGCTTTATAAAATAAAATATTTACGATTAGTTTAGATAATGCATCATATTATAATCAAACTATAGCCCATTTAAAATCAACTTTACAATTACTTGTTGATGGTGATTTATTTCATGTTCATTTTTGTGCCCATATTTTAAATTTGATTGTTAAAGAAGCTATACATGTATACGAAACTTCTGTACTTGTGATAAAAAATGCAGTTGTTACTGTTATGTCTTCTGGTAATCGAATTTCAGAATATAGAAAAATTTGTCAACGAGAAAATATGTCATTTAAAAAATTAATTTTAGATGTAGATAGTAGGTGGAATTCAACATATAATATGTTAAAAATAGCTTGTAAACAAAGAAGAGCAATAGATTTATTTTTTGCAACAACATCAATAGGAGGAGTACTGATACCCACTGAACTTAATTGGTGTCAAGTAACCTTGTATAAAGATTTTTTAAAAGTTTTTAATACTTCAACAAAATTATTTTCTTATATATATATTCCTACTTCACCATTTGTTTTACATATGTTAGCAGAAATAATTAAAGTTTTCATAAAATATATGGGTAATGAACTTTATGTAACCATTATTACTTCAATGAAAGAAAAATTTGGTAAATATTTTCATCATTTGCCTCGTCTATTAGGTTTAGCTATAATAATTGATCCTAGGTGTAAAGAAGTTAGTTTACAAGAATTTTTAAAGCGTATTTTTGTTAATCAAATACAGTTTACCCGTATTATGCAAACATGCAACAGATTATTTCAAGAATACAGGGCAACTGCAACTGCATCTACATCTGTAAATACACCTACACACACTACACTAGCAGTCCAATCTCGAGGCGGGAGATTAAGTATTTTCACAACAATAAAAAGTAGAAGAATATCTCAACATACAAGTGTAAGTAGTTCTAAACTACAACGTTATTTGGAAAGCCCGTCAGTGGATGATTCCGATAATTTTGACATTTTGGAATGGTGGAAACAAAATGAATCTATGTGGCCTGTGCTTTCACAGATGGCCCGTGATATACTAACCGTTCCTATTTCTACAGTTGCTTCAGAAACAGCTTTTAGTGCAGGTAGACGGGTGCTGAGTGACTACAGGAGCAGGCTTTCACCCGAAATGGCAGAAGCATTGATGATATTCAGGGATCATATGCACGCGCTTACAAAAAGACAAAATTTTAGTGAAAATGAGCGAATTCAATATGATTTGGATGACATATCATCGGGCAATGCGACTAAAATGTCTGTCTCCTCCGATAATTGGTCTTCAATTTATTTTTTACTATTTCATTTCGTTTAGTTTTTTTCTTGGTTTTTGTTTTTTTTTTTTGTTTTTTTTTTGTATTAGATTGTTGAGATGGAGTATAATGCAAATGATTGGTAGGCTAGTAGGTGCCAACCTAGTTGGAATATACTTGACCTATAGTGATGCAATTGCTATACCATCATCAGTAATCTGCACTTAATTTATTTAATAATATCAATTTTTGTAATATTTTATTTCATTTTGAAATAAAAATTATTCATTCAATAAATGTTATATAAATAATTTAATATTGTAATATTGAAAGTTTCAATTTCATATATATATAATTATTCATTTCGAAAGAAAAAAAATTACATAATTGCACACTTTTTGAGTTATAAGTTCACAATTAAAAAAACATAAGTCATATATAATTAAATTTAAATATCACCATAAAACATTACATAACCAAACAAAATATCTCATTAATCGTAATTAAAATACTCTAGTATAATTTTTTTTTAAATTTTTTATTTCTAATATTAAAAAAAAAGCCCGACTAGGCCCGAGCCCAGGCCCGAGCCCAGGCCCTAGGCCCTATTACGAGTGGGCTTGGGCTTGGGCTTGGGCTAGGGCCTAGGCCCCACTTTTTGGCCCATGCCCAACCCGCTAAAAAATCGCGAGCCCACAAAGCCTGAATGGGATGGGCCAGGCTAGGCCGGGCCATTATTACACCCTTAGCTGTAGCATGTGGAAGGAGGAGATATTAGTGGATACCACTGTTGGATATCACCCTTTTATGTCTTGTAACATCCTGTATTTTTAGGTATTAATATTTAGTGAGTGGTATTAGTGGTTTTTTTTATAATAATTTAATAGTGAGATTTTTAAATAAGAGTCTAATTTTAAATTATTTATTTGTATTTATCTCATCCTTTTTATATCTATCATATTGTTATTTATTCTCATATAATAATAAATCAATTTTTCTTACCATTCCCTATCACGTGGAGGGAAAAAAAACACAACAAAACAACAAAACCGTGGGCAACAACCCACAATCTTGTCACCTACCACACTAAACCACTCATTTCCTTTTCTTATAAATTGAGCCCCCTTTTCTCCTCCTTTTCATCCGCCCCTCAATTTCATCTCTGTCTCTCATTTTTTCATTTCTCCTACTTTCGGCTCTCTCTCCATTTGTGATGTAAATTTTAAGTTTAGACATGGGAATATTTAAAATGAGAGTTGGTAATTTTACAAGAGATAAAAATTATTTTTGGAGATCCATGGAGCAATTTCAGATTTATAGTAATAGAATTAATTATTTTGAGATAAATTTGGGTTGTATACAATATGCTCTATTTAAATCTCTTTACAAAGAGTTCTCTATTTTTAATTATCCTCAATTTGTAATCCACTTGATTATTGTGGTTATTAATAGATTTTGTAAAATCATTTGTTATCAAATCGTTGATATTCTGATCATTTGGTAAAATTCTCTACAAATATTTTTATGTTAAAATGGTGATTTGTCTGACTGAATGACATGGAAATACTCTGTACATGGATCGAGTGAATCTTGTTGATTGTTTACACCAATATGCCCGAATAAGCGTGGAGCTTGGGTAAGGTGGGTAAATAAATGAATTTATTCAC
This sequence comes from Camellia granthamiana, assembly GCA_036172215.1. Taxonomy (NCBI): domain Eukaryota; kingdom Viridiplantae; phylum Streptophyta; class Magnoliopsida; order Ericales; family Theaceae; genus Camellia; species Camellia granthamiana. The sequence goes on along the minus strand of CM069909.1, from coordinate 57,382,500 downwards.
TGGTCATGTACTGAGTAGGACCGGGTATTTGGTCCTAAATAAATTATGGTTGATTTGTTGTGCAATTTGATAAATTGCTTGATTATCGTATCGTTGATATAATGTCATAAATTGTTGGATTCCTATTAATTTATTCTGTATCTGAGCCTTGTATTCCTATCGTATTGTATACTTTCCGAATTAATTTATTTTTCAGGTGCAGAGCAAATTTTAGCAGAGATCAAAATTGAGATTAGAAAGATTTATTAATATAGAGATTTGGGACCCACCACTGTAATTATTAAATTTGGAGATGGTTGTAATATTGTTTATTTCGAAGATAAATGTACTATAGAATATTTTGGAGAACACGATACAATTTGGAGACAATTTTGTAGTTATTATTTTTTGGAGCAACACTTGTATATATATATTTGAGGCTATTTTAGTGTATTTAACGACCCAAGAGTGGGGCATTGCAAAATGGTATCAGAGTGTAGGGATTAGGTCTTACATGAGATCTGTTGGGTGATGAGTATTAAAAAAAAGAAAAAAAAAATCATTTTTATGTCAGAGTGTGTAGCGGAACCGTGTTATTTGGAGTTTTAGTTGAGATTAAATTTTGGAGCATTACGGATTGGAATTTTGAGGACAAAATTATTTTGAAGGGGATAGATTGTAACATCCCGTATTTTGAGGTATTAATATTTAGTGAGTGGTATTAGTGGTTTTTTTTTATAATAATTTAATAATGAGATTTTTAAATAACAATCTAATTTTAAATTATTTATTTGTATTTATCTCATCCTTTTTATATTTATCATATTGTTATTTATTCTCATATAATAATAAATCAATTTTTCTTACCATTCCCCATCACGTGGAAAAAAAAAATACAACAAAACCGTGGGCAACAACCCACAGTCTTGTCACCTACCACACTAAACCACCCATTTCCTTTTCTTATAAATTGAGCCCCCTTTTCTCCTCCTTTTCATCCGCCCCTCAATTTCATCTCTGTCTCTCATTTTTTCATTTCTCCTACTTTCGGCTCTCTCTCTCCATTTGTGATGTAAATTTTAAGTTTAGACATGGGAATATTTAAAATGAGAGTTAGTAATTTTACAAGAGATCAAAATTATTTTTGAAGATCCATGGAGCAATTTCATATTTATGGTAATGGAATTAATTATTTTGAGGTAAATTCGGGTTGTATACAATATGCTCTATTTAAATCTCTTTGCAAAGAGTTCTCTATTTTTAATTATCCTCAATTTGTAATCCACTTGATTATTGTGGTTATTAATAGATTTTGTAAAATCATTTGTTGTCGAATCATTGATATTCTGATCATTTGGTAAAATTCTCTATAAATATTTCTGTGTTAAAATGGTGATTTGTCTGACTGAATGACATGAAAATATTCCGTACATGGATCAAGTGAATCTTGTTAATTGTTTACACCAATATGTCCGGATAAGCGTGGAGCTTGGGTGAGGTGAGTGAATAAATGAATTTATTCACTAGTCATGTATTGAGTACGACCGGGTATTTGATCCTAGATAAATTATGGTTGATTTGTTGTGTAATTTGATAAATTGCTTGATTATCGTATCGTTGATATAATGTCATAAATTGTTGGATTCCTGTTAATTTATTCTGTATCCGAGCCTTGTATTCCTGTCGTATTATATACTTCCCGAATTAATTTATTTTTCAAGTGCGAAGCAGATTTTAGCGGAGATCAAAATTGAGATTAGAAAGATTTATTAATATAGAGATTTGGGACCCACCACTGTAATTATTAAATTTGGAGATAATTGTAATATTGTTTATTTCGGAGATAAATGTACTATAGAATATTTTGGAGAATACAGTACAATTTGGAGACAATTTTGTGGTTATTATTTTTGGGAGCAAAACTTGTATATTTTTTTTTGTTTTTTTGAGGCTATTTTACTATATTTAACGACCCGGGAGTGGGGCGTTACATGTCTAGCGCTCAAGCGTCAGTTTCCACGCTCGAGCGGACCGTGTGTCTTTATAAGGTCGCAGCACGCCGAAAAAGTCACTTTTTGTTTTTCTCTCTTTTCTCTCTCTCCCTCCCTTTACGCCATTGTTAGGGTTTCTTGGACCTTAAAGCTTGGATTTCATCTAGTTACACCCTTTTCCTGCCCCTAGTCCTACATATCAAAATGTAGAGGGTCGCAAGGGCTCCATTTTGATCTGAGTGGATCATGTTTTCGTCGCCAGCAGATTTTCGACTTTTCTCCTTTTTGCTTCAAGAGGTAGGGATTCTTGAGCTTCTCCTCAATACTTCCTTATAGATAGACTTGTGGTATTTTCATTATGTTAAAAACCACAGTTGGTGGTTGATTTTGTTAAAAAGCATATGGATGGATTTGGGTTTAAAATAGTGAGTGTGTGGGTTTATATATAATTGATTGTGAGTTACAAATCATGTTTAGAATGTAAATTGGGAAGGTTTGGTATATCGTTTATTAACTTGGAATGTCAAAGAGAAGTTTAATGTTGAATAGAAATGGGGTTGTGATATGGTAGTTTATGAATGATTGAGGTGTTTGGATTAATGTTGGTGGATGTGGCCATTGTGGTGCTTGTTGGGATTGGGGGAAGTAAAGTTTGATTTTCAAAATAAAATGAACAAGTTATTTTTATAAACCTTGAAGGGTTTACGATGAACGGGATAATGGGATTTCTTATGGGCGTATTTGTTATTTCTGAATATATGATTGATGTCTAGAGTTTTGTCCTTAGCCATTGGTGGAGGATGGCATTGCTTGTTGCTAGAGATGGCCTATGAGTATTATGGTAGAATGGGTTATGCGATGTAACACATTGTATTGTCATTGATAAAGGAACATTGTGAATGGACAATTCTATTGTTAAGCTGTGAATTATGTTGTTAAGAAAAAGGGGCAACTGGAACGCTTGTAAATGTTGTTACAATTGAGAAACGAATATTGACTAGTTATGTCTTAGTACCCAATGAGGTCTTTTGGGAACGTTTGAAATTAAAGGAAAACCTGTGTGAAACTATGGTTCGCGGTGTATATTTTAAAAAAAAAAAGAAATAACTTTAATGCAATTAATGGATTTGTGACTATTATGATGATAATTCAACTAGGTGTATGTATTACACCCGTGTAGTATTCTGTTGATTTGTTTGTTATGCTTTTGGATTGTGATGATGTTTAGGGGTCCGTTACCCGCCGTATCATAGCCGGCAAAGCATGGCGCCTTGACCGAGGTTTCCTCGTCCTTTCCGGTTTGCGCCCGGTAAAGTGTGAAAAGAAGGTCCGTTTCCCGCCGTATCATAGCCGGCAAAGCATGGCGCATTATATAAGTTCTTCGTTCCCTTCCGGTTCACACCCGGTAAAGTATGACCTGAGGAGCACCTCCTTCCAAGTGAGGCCGGTAAAGTTTAATGTGTTATTTGTATTGTGGATCTGCCATCCGTGTTGTAGGCCGATGGAGATGGAATTGGTAACATGTATTACTTCTGTTACCTCATTTTGTATATATAGATATATGGTTCTAGTGTTGTGGATCTGTCATCCGTGCTGTAGGCCGGTGGAGATGGAATTGGAAGCATGTGTTGTTCCTGTTATCTCGTTTTGTTTTATATTTATGTATGGTCAGTTATTCACATCAAGAAGATGAAATTGGGAGTATGTATTACTTTGATTATTTAGTCAGAAGGTGTATATGTGTTAACAGTTTCTTACCGGTCTTTTATCCTTGGGTATATGGTCAGGAAAGGTTGTAGATATCTGTATTGGGATATAAAGGGAGGTGAATGGTTATGGAATATTGAGAGATGGGTTAAGAACCATAAATTGCATGTGGAGTTATATTTTCGGAACAGTTGTTTAAATGAGATTCCTTTTTGTTAAAGTGAGAAGGTTTATCAAAGAAAGAATGAGGTTTCAAATATTTTCTTTTAAAAAAAAATGATGGGAATGTGAAAGAGAATAATTGGTTTTCATGCTAAAAAGTGTCAAGAGGAACGTTTTGAGAAACACACAGTTATATGTGTATACTTTTCATATTAAATGTCACATTACGTATATGGTATGCCTTGATGCATTCATGATCATTTTTATCTATGTGTTGTGATTGATTAGGATCTTTGGGATCCCTACTAGGCTTAGTGCTCATCCCATGTGTTGATTAACTTTTTCAGGTGCAAGACTGGAGGGATCGTTTATGACTTGAAGTTTTATAATTGTTGGCCACGGGGCCCTTTATTTGTAGGCCGAGTGCCATGTGTTGTACAAGGGTAAATCCCTTTTGTTGTATTTATTATTATTCAATGTAAACCTAAGGGCATAATACCTTGTCATATTTATATCATCATTGTTGTCGTGAGAGAATGATATTATTTATTATTGTTTATCCTCAATTAAATGGAATTAATATAAGGGATTTGGTAATGTTATTCGAGTAATAAAATGTGGGTCATGACATGAAGAGTGTGCAACGGGTTATTAAGAGTTCAAAGGAACTTCTAGACAGAGAAATTGAGACGAATAAGACGCAAGAGTGCACGCCAAGGTGTGGCAAGTCTCTTTTCTCTATGGTGGTTTCTTTAGTTCCATGGCAGCGGGGGATAGAGTTGATGCAAATCTCTAAAGTGAGCTCGATGCAGGGAGACCAGAAGCCATGGATGCGAGCACTATGCAAGAAATTGCATAGCTGACGATGCTTTGACAGATGAAGCTACTGTCAACCATCAATCTACTGAACAATAAATCAGGGATTGCAAAGGCACAAACGACAAGCATATGGGAACGCTAGGAGTTTGTTCAGATGTGCAGAGGGCAAATGTTGATAGTTCAAAGGAAAGGCTCCGAGCAAAGAAAACCGAGGACGTTGATGGGACAAACAATGAGTTTTCTTTTACTCCAATGATTGGTCGTGCGAGGTGATACATGTCAGTCAACGGCATCCTTGGCAGGGGGTGCAGGGCATCCAATCAAGGGGTGTCGGATACCTTAGTTATGCAAATTCAAGCATAGTAAGTGAAGACATCCGAGACAGGAAGTATGGAAGAGATCTGTGAGAGATAGGAGCAGAGGCTCTCTCCAAATCAGAGAGTGGTATAAGTTGAGTTGAGGATGTAGGATTCTCTCCTCCTCTTGTATCTTTGGTGTGTTATCTCTAGCTTCAAGAAGATGCAAATGTCTCAGTGAGGAGATGCAGACTGTGCTGAAATTTGGGCGTGACAAGATTAGTAGCAGTGTGTGCACTAGATCACCTCACATTGGTTGAGGGGGTGATTTATTAGATATCACCCTATGTGAGGGGTGATCTTTTTTCATGTGTTGCAGCATGTGGAAAGAGCTGGCCATGTGGAGAAGGAGCTGGCCAAGCTCTCCAACTTCCTCCATCTTGGTGTATAAATGGAGAGGCTGAGAGGAGAGTTGAGAGTGAGAGAAAACCAAGAGAGAGTGAGAGATGTGAGGCAAAGAGACCGTCTCTCTCGGTGTAAGAGAGGAAGACGGATGAGTGGGTGAGTGAGGATGGTGTGAGCTCCTCCTCTATTGTAATCTCTCTATTGTTATAGTGATAACCGGTTACTCTCCCGTATACGTAGGTATTGAGGCCAAACCACATTAAATATGGTGTCTCCTTGGGTGTGTGTGTTTTTCTGATTGGTATGATTTTTGGAAGGTCTTAGGCGGGATCCTCGATCCCCAACAACATGCACTATACAAAATAACAGCCCACTTTTTACATATTTCACTGCATTGTGTCTCATAGAGGAGGTATGCACTGTATAAAAAATTTCCTAATTTTGTACATATTTCAATTAATCTCGTCGTGTCGTCATCACTCTACCACTGCTAACAAACGCACAATTCACTGCATTGTGTCTCGTAGTAAAAAAAAAAAAACCTAGTAAAAAACATAATTAGAATTGGACCAATTGGTTGTGTTTTTCTGGGGAGAGAAAGCAATTGATTGAGCAAAAGTGTTGTCAAAAACCATTTTGAAACAATTTTGTTATCAGTCCACTTTTTTTATAGTAGTACTTTCAAAACAAACAAAAAAAAGATTTGCAGGAAAATATATACAAACAATTTAAATGCACAACTGTGACAAACATTTCATCATGTTCATATCCAAAATTTTGAAAATAAAAGCAGAAGACAATCAAAATAGTACAAATTATTTGTATCTTTTTGTCATTTTTCTCTTCTGTTTTCTTTTTCACAAGTCTCTCTCCAAATCTTAAATTCAAACAGAGTCTAAAGTTTTTTGTTTTCTATTCTCCGTCGACGATGGTGACACCTGCCCAATTTGCAGAACTATCGGTTCATGGAATGCTAGTGAACAAATCCACTTGAAGCAAAACAGTAGAAATGTTTCCTTCATCGTCTTCCCAAGTAATTGCTCTGATTTTGTTAAGTGGATGATCACCACTCATGTAGATACATCCTACAAAAACCCATTCCAAAAACACTTTCAGCAATTTTTTTATTTTATCATCCCCTGCTTTCTTGTAGACGCAAAGAGAAGAGAATAGAACGCATCAGCCCATTTGGTGCTATTTGAATGGGTGATTATAGGTTTTTTATCATTTTTATTTTAAGAGCATGTGAGAAATGTATGATGTAACTTTTAATTACAGCTTATAAATCTATTTTCATCTTCTATATTTACATTATTGGATTTTAATTTGACAGAAGTGTTGAAGATTTGGCTCTGATTCACTTTGTCAACAATAGTTGCTAATTGAAAACAAATGAAGAAGCTAAAGATTTAGGCTAGAGATTCAACCGAGCTACTCATGGTAAGGTAGCTGATCTTGTTGGTGGCTGCCATAAATGTTGTCGGTGGTTTGTTTAAGACTTTGGCTCTCCCATTGCATTTATAAATGGATAGTGAATGGGAGGCACGTGGTGTGGTGAAATCAAAAAGTGTAAGCAAAGTGTAAGCAACTAAGTGAGTGAGTGTGAATTGAGTAAGAGTAGTGTCTCATCCTCCTCCATTGTTGTAATTTTGTATTTCTCTCCATATAGTGAAATCCGCTGCCCATGTACGTAGACGATTTGCCGAACCACGTAAATCTTTGTGTGTTCTTGCTTGTGTGCTTGTGTGTGATTGTTTTTTGCTTCCTAGGCACAACAAATTGGTATCAGAGCAATGTTGTGCGAAAAACAGAGCGTTTTTCTGTAAACTGAAAATTTTGAAGTTGTCGAACGGGTTTTCAGCATACCACAACGTACGTCTCGACGAGAGGAGTGCAAACCCAGAAAGAACGGTCAAAATGGAGGTCTGCCTAAGTGGTTAAGGTTGAGCATTGCTCTCCCTTGGCCAAGGTTCAAATCCTTGGTGTAACATATTGTAAATTATTTTTGCAACACTGTCGCATCAACACTAGGTGTCACCCCAGTCACTGCCACGTTTGAACTACATGGCTATCAAGTCATTGCCACGTGTCGAGGCACGTCATCAACAGCTCACCCGCCACGTCATCGCCACGTCAGCACATCTGCCACATCATCGCCCCAATCAGTCGAAAATTTTGAAATTACAGGGAGGCCCCTAAAAGTTTGGGAAATAATATTTCAATCCCTGATCTTGTTAAAATTACAATTTAACCCCTAAAACTTCAATAAATTATAGTTAGGTCCTGGAGTTTTGGAAAATTGTAATTTAGCTCCTGGATTTGGAGAAATTTCATTTAAGTCCCTGGAGAGGTGGAGAAAATGTTTTCCTAGCTAAATCAACCGTTTTGGACACAAATGCAAATTCTATTTTTGAGATTCGAACTCGAATTTTCAGTGAAGCTTTTTGGGAGCTTAGAATTTGCCGTGTTCTGGAAATTTCAAGCATCCGCTATTGTCTGTGGTGGAGATTTTTTTGAGAAGTCTCAATGGCAGAATCTACAGAAAGGAGATCAACTGAGTCTGCAATCAGCCCCGTGGCTGCAAGCAGCTCTGGGCATTGGACCCCCGTGTCCCACGCTAAGTTTGAGGTAGAGAAGTTTGATGGTAAAAACAACTTCGGCATGTAGAGATGTGAAGTTAAAGATATGCTTGTCCAGATGAACCTGCACTTCACTCTATGAGACAAGCCAAATGACTTGGACGAGATAGAATGGGAGAAAGTGAATCTCCTAGTCTGCAGTTCCATCCAACTTTGCCTTGCGAAAAAGGAGAAACACGCCTTCACATAATATAATACTGCAAAGGAGCTTTCGAAGGCATTGGAAGACAAGTTCATGACAAAGAGCATTGAGAACTGGCTCTACTTGAAGAGGAGGTTGTTTCGTTTCGACTACAAGAAAGGTGTTTTGATAAATGAACACCTGAACAATTTCAATAAAATTCTTGCCAATTTGAAAAACTTGGATGTTCAAATCAATGATGCAGATAAAGCACTGTTATTGTTAAATTCCTTGACTGACACATATGACCATCTCACCACCACTTCACTGTGTGGTAAAGAAAAGATCAAGTATATTGATATTTCAAACACCTTGGTAAATAATGAGTTCAGAAGGAAAGATAAGTCTACAAACAGGGACTCAACATCACAGGCATTAACAGTCAGAAGCAAGATGAATAACAGAAAATATACAGGGTGAGGAAAGTCTCACTCAAAATCCAGAAAGAGATCATCAAATAGAAGACGTCTTGCAAAAGACGAGTGTGTTGCTTGTCGCCAAAAGGGGCATTGGGCAAAAGATTGTCCCAATAAAGACAAGAAAGAGGAAAGGGTGAACGTTGCACGAGATGGAGATAATGATGAAGGATCAGCCTTCACAGTTTCATCACTTGGCCATTCTGATGAATGGATTCTAGATTCCAGATATTCCTACCACATGTGTCCTAACAAGCAGTGGTTCTCGAGCTTACGAGAGTTTGATGGAAGAGTTGTGCTGATGGGCAACGACCAAGCTTACCAAACAAAAGGGATTGGAACAATCCAGTTGAAGATGCATGATGGAACAGTCAGAATTCATGAAGATGTTCGGTATGTACTGAATTTGACAAAGAATCTCATCTCAGTAGGAGTTTTAGACTCCAAAAGTTACAGAGTAACTGTTGAATATGGAGTTCTCAAAGTGGTATTAGGAGCATTTGTTGCAATGAAGGGTATTTGAAAAGGAAATTTATATTTCCTAAACGGCTCTACAATCACAGATAGAGTGATTGTCTCCACTGGCTCAAAATATGATGTATCAGACACTTCCAGACTTTGGCACATGCGCCTAGGGCATGTCAGTGAGAGGACTTTACCAGGGTTGGTAAAGCAAGGCCTATTGAAAGGCGCCAAAACAGGGAAGCTTGAGTTCTACGAGCATTGTGTACTGGGCAAGCAAACAAGAATCAAGCTTGGTACTGCCATTCATCGTACCAAAGGGATTCTACACTACGTTCACACAAATGTTTGGAGACCTTCCAAAAATGTTTCTTTAGGAGGTAAACACTACTTTGTGTCATTCATTGATGATTTCTCAAGAAGATTATGGGTTTACACAATGAAGCATAAAGATGGAGTATTAGACATCTTTCTTACGTGGAAGAAAATGATTGAGATCCAGACAGGTAGGAAGATCAAAAAGCTCAGATCTGACAATGGCGGCGAACACACATCAGATCTTTTCTTTGAGGTTTACCAGAATGAAGGAATAATGAGACATTTCTCAGTTAGTGGAATGCCGCAGCAAAATGGAGTTGCAGAACGCATAAACCGCACTTTGGTGGAGAAAGTCCGGTGTATGCTGCCACATTCAGGATTAAGCAAGGCATTTTGAGGTGAGGAATTGAACTATGCTCGTCATTTTGTCAACAGACTACTACTGTAGCACTAGATGGTAAGACTTCCATGGAGTTATGGTCAGGAGCTCCAGCTACAGATTATGATTAGCTACGTATCTTCGGATGTCCAACTTATTTTCATGTTACAGAATCTAAGTTGGATCCTAGAGCCAAGAAAACTGTCTTCTTGGGCTTTAGTGACGATATCAAGGAATACAGACTCTGGTGCCCTAAATCAAAGAAAGTTATCACTAGAAGAGACATTACCTTTGATGAGTCTACAATGTTGAAGTAGCCAAATCCTCAAGAGAATGAGGAAACATTGAAGAAGTCAATGCAGGTGGAGTTAGGGACTCCAGCAAAGACTATTCAAATAGTCAATAATCCTAAAGAACTTTCAGTTAATAGCTCTAAAGAAGATTCTGAAGAGAGTTCAGACGAGAATGAAGATCTAGTTCAAGAGGCCTCACAACAGTCAGAACCTATTACAATCAGAAAAGGAAAAAGGGTTACTAAGCAACCCGGTTGGATGACCGATGTGGTGGCCTATGTACTTCCAATCATTGAAGACAATATTCCTTGCACTTTCAAAAAAGCCGTGCAGAATGCAGAAAATGTCAAATAGAAGGGGGCTATGGATGAAGAGATCGGGTCACTCTATAAGAACCAGACTTAGGAGTTAGTGCAACTTCCAAATGGCAAGAAAGCAATTGGCTATAAGTGGGTTCACACCAAGAAGGAAGGCATCCCAGGCAAAGACAACATCAAATTCAAAGCAAGATTGGTAGCTAAAGGCTATGCCCAGAAGGAAAGAATAGACTATAATGAGGTATTTTCACCTATTGTGAAGCACACATCTATTCGTATCTTGCTAGCTTTGGTTGTACAGTTTGATCTCGAGCTCGCCCAACTCGATGTCAAAACTGCCTTCTTACATGGAGATCTTGAAGAGGAGATATACATGTCCCAACCAGATGGTTTCAAAGTTACTGGAAAAGAGAATTGGGCCTGTAAGCTAAACAAATCGTTGTACCGGTTGAAGCAATCCCCGAGACAGTGGTACAAGCAATTTGATTGGTTCATGATGGAGAAAGAATACACAAGAAGTCAATTTGATCATTGCGTATATTTCCGTAAGCTTTCTGATGTATCCTTCATCTATTTGCTCTTATATGTAGATGATATGCTGATTGCATCCAAAAGCAAGTTAGAGATTGACAAACTCAAGGCACAGTTGGCAGAAGAGTTCGAAATGAAGCAAAGAAAATTCTTGGCATTGGAGATCAAAAGAGACAGGAAGAAGCGCATGGTTTGTCTGACGCAAACCCAGTATTTGAAAAATGTGTTAGATAGATGTGGCATAAATGGAAAAACAAAAGCTATGAGTACACCATTGGCCCCTCATTTCAAGCTTAGTGCTTCAATGTCTCCACGCACAGAAGAAGAACAAAAGCATATGGCACAAGTTCCATATGCAAATGCAGTCGGTGCATTAATGTATGCTATGATTTGTACAAGGCCTGATATCTCACATGCTATGAGTATGGTAAGCAGGTATATACTTGATCCGACGAAAGGTCACTGGCAGACAGTAAAATAGATCCTAAGGTATATACATGGCATGGTTAATCTAGGATTAAAGTTTGAGAAAGATAGCCGACTCAGACAGAATTTGGTTGGATATATGGACTTAGATTATGCTGGTGACTTGGACAAATGCCGGTCAACAACAAGGTATTTATTTACAGTTGCTAAAAGACCGGTGAGTTGGAGATCAACGCTTCAATCAACGGTGGCTTTGTCTACTACAGAAGCAGAGTACATAGCAGTGACAGAAGCCTTTAAGGAAGCTATTTGGCTACATGACTTGATTGAGGACTTGGGTATTGTTCAAAAGCATGTTGAAACAGTTAAAGTGCCATTTGTTTGGCAAAGAACCAGGTTCATCATTCCCGCACCAAGCACATTGATGTTCATTTCCATTTCGTCTGAGAAATTGTGAATAAAGAGGATATTCTGCTTCAAAAGATTAGCACTGCAAATAGTCCGGTCAATATGCTCACAAAAGTGTTTTTAGGATCAAGTTCCAACACTGTTTGGACTTGGTCAACATCTCTTGGAACTGAGCACCTTCGGGTGCATGGCAGTGTTGATTGATCACTATGTTGGATGGAGAATCCTCACCAAGGTAGGGATTTGTTGAAGATTTGGCTCTGATTCACTTTGTCAACAATAGTTGCTGATTAAAGACAAATGAAGAAGCTAAAGATTTAGGCTAGAGATTCAGCCGAGCTACTCATGGTAGGGTAGTTGATCTTGTTGGTGGCTGCTATAAATGTTGTCGGTGGCTTGTTGAAGACTTTGGCTCTCCCATTGCATCTATAAATGGATAATAAATGGGAGGAGTGTGGTGTGGTGTGATGAAATCAGAAAATGTAAGCAAAGTGTAAGCAATTGACTGAGTGAGTGTGAATTGAGTGAGAGTAGTGTCTCCTCCTCCTCCTCCATTGTTGTAATTTTGTACTTCTCTCCATATAGTGAAATCCGCTGATTGTGGACGTAGGCGATTTGCTAAACCACGTAAATTTTTGTGTGTTCTTGCTTGTGTGCTTGTGTGTGATTGTTTTCTACCTTCTAGGCACAACAAGAAGCTCACAAAACACAACCCGATATCTATACAATATATATAAAGCACGGATGGAGTGTGAACAGTAGTTTCAGCCAAATATGAACAGTATTTTCTGAACATTGAAAAGTCGATTTTGGCCTTATGCTTTATAACTTTTCTTCTTTGGATGCAAGGGTATTGATGAAAAACTGCCTTCAAAATTTGTTTGCTTGCTTTTTATGAAAATGAAAAGATCCATAAACACTCTCTCTCTTTCAGAGAACCCCACTCCCCTCTCTCTCCCCTCTCCTCTCCTCTATGCTCTTCCCCAACAGTGATCTCCTCCACAGACGACGATGTTCGACCGCCTCCTCTCTCCTCTCACCGACCACCGATCTCCTTCGCCCTCCTCCCACCTCTGTCCTCTCACCGATCTCTTTATTTTGCCCCTTTATGTATAAAGCCCAAAAACAAGACCAACAAGACACAAGTAACGCTTGTGTTCCCTGGAGAAGACGGAGAGAAGAGAGAGAGAGAGAAGAAGTCGAAGGAGACGAAGTAGGAAGACCAGAGTTGTCACACTCCCCTCTCGCATCGTTCAGGTTCGTTTTTCAGAAGTTAGGGTTTTCATACATACAAATCTTTTTTTTTTTTTTGTGAGTTGTAAAAAAAATTGTAAGGACCAAACCCTAATTTTACCTCTTTTTTTTGGGATGTTTTATACCTAAATCGACTAAAGAGGATGCAATTCGAAATAGAAAGAAAAAAAAAAATTGTGTAGATTGTTTTTGGGATTTTGCCCAATAAAATTAGGGTTTCTTCATATTTATATCTTGAGGGTTTATATTGTATTTATTCTGGAATTCAATCTTATATGGGTAAAGGGTAAGGGCTGGAGATGCTCGTCGTTGTTTTTTCTTCTGCAAGGTTGTTGGGAGCAAAAAATTCTATTCATATTATGCTGTTATGTTAATTGTTGTTTCTCTGGTTCGGCCTTTTTATATGTTTTTAAATTTATTCGTATTAGTTTGTAGGTATTTATAATAAATACTTATGATGTGAAGGTAATGTTTAGAGTTATAATACTTATCTATGATTTTAGTTTTTGTGTTATTATCGTGCTTGATATATTTCTTTAGTTGGTTTTTGCTTTTCTTGATGAGTATAATATTTTTAACTTACAAGGGTTGTCTTTTTCATCTTTTCATTTATGTTATCTATGTTACTTATGAAATCTATCAATTTTTTAAGACTTTATAGTGGTAAATTTATGACATTTATGATTTATATTCAATGTTTATTAATACTAAGTTTTATTACTAAACACATTTGAGTCAAAACTAAGTATTTTACTCATTAAATGCTTTATGATATTAATAGAAATATAAAACCTTCCAATTGCAATATTAGTTATAGAAAGGTTAAAAAAATGCACAAGCTTTGCTTTCTCTTTTTTAGTTCTCTAAACCTAAAAGAAAAAGTCATATGTGTGAAAAATGATAATCATTCCTCCTTGTAGAGAGTTTTGAATATAATATGTTTTTCACAAAATTTTAGATTATACTTTGATTACATTGGGGAAATATAAAAAAATCCTTGAAAGTTATGGCTTTTCTTTATTTTTATTTATTTATTTTTTTCCTACAAGGTACTAGCCCACCATCTCCGGAATTTATTATTTTTTAAACCATAAGCACATCACTTAACCTTGATTTTTCCAATCGTAAATTGATATAAATACTTCCACTTTCCCATCCCCAAATCGATTTTTACACAAAAATAAATAGATAAATAAATAAAAATTATGCCTATATGTTATACTCATGACATTAATGGTTTTGTATTATATTTTTGATCCACAAATACTCCATGAAAAGCTTAAATATGTCTTGGTAAAGTTTTTCGGTATCTGCAGACTAGCCTAACTACATAATTGCAGACATGAATAACTAACTAATAATATTTTTGTATTTTAATTGATTTTATGGTGCAGGCAAGGCATGTAGAACACGCGATGCTATTTTGATCCAGAAATTGACATAGAGGAATTCTTCAGGTTAGGTGTTGAAACTATAATTTTGAGTCTGGTACATATCATTTGGATTCATTCGCAAAAATTTATGTTGCAACTTTTGACAGATTTTTTAGCTATTGTTTGGATTCATTTGGAAAAAAATTAAAGTTGCAACTTTTCACAAATTTTTTAACTATCATTTGGTTGTGTCATGACATTCAAAATCAATCAAGAATTATTTTCTCTTTGGTTGCCATGTGAGAAATTTCTGTTTAGTTGAACCCTCATGTTGCTCCTTTTGTTGGTGTGTTGTCGTATGCTTAGGAGTAATTACTAAACATTGGATTTGGAATCTCTATTTGAAGCTCACTCTCACATGAATTAGACAATTCTTGACTTGGTTTGGGAAAGGAAAAAAAACATCTCAAGTAATGATCTAACTAACATACAACATAATTTGGAAATAAAAAAAAAATACATTTCCATGCTTCAAATGAAAAGAGATCTATTAAAATCTATCCTAAATTTGTTATTGTTATTAGTATTATTATTTTTCTTGATGGTTGGATACATAGTTATTGCCATTGCGGGAACTACTATTCATCTTCAAGTGAAGGAAGATATTAGATTTTACGCAAAATTTGCAAAATTTGATTGATTCTTCGTTCTTGGTTATGTGAAGATAAAATGTTCTTTTATTAATTTTTTTATACCCATGTATACTTTTGGGTTTTTGTTTTTTATTCTTCTCTTACTTTTTGGAGCGTTATTTAATTGTTCCTCATTGGTTTTCAACGTTTGTTGGGCAGAAGAGACCTTGTTGGGTTGGATTTAGCTCAGCATGTGTCATCTTTGTATATTTTCTTTGTTATTTATTCTTTATTATTTTTCTCACTGCTTTTTTTTTCTTTTTATTTTAGATATTGTTTCATCAATACACTAGTAGAGATAAAATTATACACAAGATTCATACCCAAATCTACTATTCTATAATCTTTTGGCTGTACTCATGTTTTGAGGTTGTAAATGTAATAGAAAACTTGATCAAGTTCGTAGAAATTCCCTTATAAGTAATGATATTTGCACACCTTTTTAATGTTTTTATTTCCTTTGTAGATCACAAGGTTAGTATTTTTTTTTTTGTTATTTTTTTGGAACTCTAGAAATAACAATAAGTGTAGGAACCCATAAATCAAATACAGAATCAAACATAGAATACATGTTTTAACATAACTTCACAAGGTGTGGCCATACCTAAAAAAATTTGTTGATTAATATATTCTGTGTCCAATACTATATGTGGTTTGTATGTTCTTAGATTCATTGTTAAAACATAGGTGATGGGTATGGCCATGGTGAAATAGTGTTAGTGTGGGTGTGGGTGAGTATAATATCGCATGGGGGCAAAATTTTCATCATGAAAGGTATAGTTGACCTTTTACTCTTTGCCTTTGGGCTTCGGTTGAAATCTTAATAATAATAGTGCATTTGATTTGATTTGTACTACAATAGAAACAGCTTTTAATAACATGTGTTCACATCATTTTTCCCCCAAAACGCTTTAATTTATTAACGTCCATAGCATTTTTTTTCAAAAGCTATCAAAAATTATAATTAATAGAAATATTTTCTTTTTAACCTGTTAACCCAACATATTTTCTCGTTTTTAAAAAAATAATGTGAAAACTTCTCCTCCCACACGACAATCTCTGTCAATTTCAAATCTTCAAATATTTCTCCCTCTATCTTTCACGATTTGCTAGGATTGCTCTACCCAAGTCTTCTATGGTTCCATTTTTGTTTTTCTTCAATTCAAAAGGTTTGTTTATTCTTTTTGCCTTTTTTTTCATATAATATTTACGTGTATCAAGATTGACCTTTACTCTCTTGTTTGTTGTTTCTATGTTTACCCCCTCCCTATTTGGTGAAGAAACATTGCCATATTGTTGCGTATTTCATGGTTGAAGGTTCATTTCATTATCTTGTGTGGAGAATCCTCAGCTCACTAGGTTTGAGTTGTTATGTTTAAAAAAATTTCCTTCTCTAGACCTGCATTTCAATTCTCCTTCATTACAATGTTAATTTGATTTTTTTTCCCCGTTTTTTGAAGGTATTCTATGGCTTAATATTGATTTCTTCTGTATTGTTATGCATGAGGTATTAAGATACACTGGTCCATGTTTGCAAACTATGTTTGATTTCCTCCAATTTGTTTTAATATCATTGAAAGTAGCTGATCATTGTGAACCACATGCCACTGCCACTATTTTTCCTAGATTACAAAAAAAGTGATTCATTAGGGCTCTAATTTGATGATGCTAAATTTTTGTAAAGAATTTTGCAAAGTATTTTGATGAAATGTTATGGTAACACTTGATAATCTAAATGTCATTGGAATTGTGCATCTATTTCTTTGACAATTGTGTAGGTTCTAATTAGAAATTTCATTATTTATTGTTTTTTTTCATTTCTACGTACACATCCTATTAACCTTGGCAATTAGATTTTGTTACACTTGGAGGCCTTCGTTATCAATTCTTCAATTGCTAGATTTTAAGAGTTCTATTTAATCATGACAAGTTATCAGGAAGTTTATGTTTTAGAATTTTGAATTGTAGCAATTGACTTGAAGTGAGATAGTGTCTGCTTCCCACACTTGAATATGCTTTAGTAATTACATGATTAGTATTATTACTATTATTATTAAAATAAAAATGTTGCTGCTTCTAATAGGTCTATATCAATGTTAGTTTTCAGAAACCATTTAGCTCCTTTACTACTTAGTTGTATCCAAAATGTGAAATCAAAAATCACATTGACATTGGTAGAGGATTAAAAGAGATTGAATATATTTCCATCAAACTTTTTGATTTGGATATTATTTTTATGAATTGGTAATACCAGAAACAAGCTACATTGCGGTATTATGATGATAGACAAAGATTGGGTGCATCTTAATTGAAAACACTTTTTTTTTTCTTTTCTTTTTTGTGTTTTTTTCTTGTAAATTGGTTGAGCCACACAATTACATGGCAACCACAATTACATGGCAACCATACAAAATTTTGTGAATGTGGCCACAAGAATGCGGAGTATCCTTACAAGATTCTATGTATTTGCAAAGATTGTCAATATTCATTTCACCATTTTGTTCAATTTGTTTGAGCACAAGGTTATTAAAGGAATGGTTCTTAGTACATAAATATATTAAGAATGAACAGGTAAATTCACGGCTTGGGAATTTATGAGCCTCCTTTCCTGTTAACACCTTTTGATTCAAAGTTTTTCATTGACCTTGTTACTTTGTTTTCTGCTTAACTAACAATATTCATTTCTTGTTTACTGATTAATCATTAGTTTTGAAATCATTAGTTCTGAAATTACTAATCCTATTGATTGTTGAATTATACTGGGTGTGAGATTCAGATCATCTCCATTACATAGTTGTAATGGAAGATTTCCAATCCCTATGTCTAACCCCTTTATATTGTCTAGGGATTTAATTTACTTTCTGCAGTTGATGCCTTTGGAAAGAAATGGAGACTAAACTTATTAGATAAGAAAGCTTGAAGAATGGAAAGTTTGTAGATGAAAAAATGGTGCATTTGAATGAATTGGTTATTTTCTATAGTACATGGTTACATTGTCTTTAGCATTGTTTATAAGTTGTGTTATGTGGATAATGGAGATTACAAATCCAGCACACTTCTATTTATAGATTGTCGATAAGCATTTCTTTTTGTAAGTATTGTTTTAATCTTCTTCTCAAGTAGTTTTAGCCTATTTGTGTGAATTATTTTCCAAGTGTTCATTCTTCTATGACACTCGGCTATCTACATTTTCCAAGTAGGCTTATATCTATGCATCCATCTTTCCTGATTTTGTAAATTAAATTTTTCTCGTAATGGGCACCAATAAATGCCAATAATGGGCATATGTTAGCGTGCCTTGCACGCAGCCAATTCACTAGTACAATTAAAATGGTACACAATATTCTAATTTTCACTTCCTTTTTATCTTATAATAACTAACATTTGAGAAATTTACTTACACAGAATCCTTGCACAAAAAAAATCATAAAGCAACAAATATTAGGTGAATTCAACTTAGGGTGGAACCCACTCGTAGTCACTTATTAACTTTCATCGTCTTTGTCCTGTGACTCTTTTTGTTAAAAAAATTCCCTGCAAATAAACACAACTCATAACATTTTTCACACTTATTATGTACGTTAGTGCTATTCGCACTCTCCTTTTAACCTTTAATTTGTTTTATTAGACAGTTACGAACAATAAAGCCTTTTGTACTTTGTTAGGTACCTAAATTGTCCCTCCTTCGAAGCTTTACACTTGTCATTTTTTCATCTCTGACGAGGGGCAATTTTGTAAGTTACGCAAAAATTACGTACTAAGAGCAAAATGCAGAATGTATCGGGTGAAAAAGACAGGGAAACCTGGAGGAAAAAAAGTACAGCAATTTCCACAAGCCTCTGCAATGACATTTGGATCATTAGAACAGACCAAGGACCGATCTCTAGCCATTCTCCATTGAAGTGGAATGCAACCATCACGATCCTGTTGGAGCACTTATGTTCACCCCATGTGTGGAGAGTGCACTAGTGTGTGGAGAGTGCACTAGGAAGAAGTGGGGTGGGTAAACCCATTAGAGAGGAGTGGGGTGGTTGAACCCACTAGAGTGAGTGGGGTGGTTGACCACTCACCATTGTCCTAATTCTCTTCTTCCTCTGCAGATTGTATGTCTATAAATTGTGAGGGAGGGAGGAGAGAAAGATGTGAGTGAGAGCCAAGAGAAAGAGAACCAAGAGAGATGTGAGAAACTGTCTCCCTCGGTGTGAGCGAGGGAGACGGGTGAATTGGTGAGCGAGAATAGTGTGAGTTTCTCCTCTGTAATATTCTGTAATCTCTCCATTGTTATAAGTGATAACCGGTTACTCTCCCGTGGACGTAGGCATTGAGGCCGAACCACGTAAAATATTGTGTCTCCTTGTGTGTGGGTGTGTATTTCTGCTTGGCATGGTTTCTATAAGGTCTTGGGCGGGATCCCCGATCCCAACAGATCCTTCAATAATTAGCAAAATGGTCAAGATTAAGCCTAGTAATTTTTTCCCCCCAAGTCTAGCATTGTTGATGAATCACTCAACATTGGGAAAAATGCAGTTTCCACAATTTATAAAGCATTTAGCATAGAATGAGAGTTTCGGAATAAATATTAGAATTTAAAAAACAAAAATATTATTAACACATAAATAAATCACAGAATATGGGAGCATCAACACTCACATGCCTATGGGCCACACACAATAAGAGACCTATTGACATATAAGTATTTGTATTCCATTCTGTGATTTGTTTTTGTGTTGTTGATAACGTTGTTATTGTAAAAATTAAGAATGAGGCTTTCCACCTATCTGGATAGGAGGAAACCTCCTCATGTGCCCCAGTATGTGGCAAGCGATTGATTAAGAGGCTTTCCTCCTATCTGGATAGGAGCAAACCTCCTCATATGCCCCAGTATGTGGCCAACGGCACATCGGTCATCTTAGACAATGCAACTTTAGGAGTTACAAGAAAGACTCAGCCCTTTTAAAAATATCAAAAACTTCAACCAAATGCAATGAAACATTTCTTGAAGACATTTCATGAAGTAAGCAACTTTAAGCAAACTCCTCACTGTAAATCATATCAAGAATACTACCATTGAGTACAACTTTGAGTTGTGTTCGAACTCACCCTGGCTATAAAAAGTGTGTGGGCTCGAGCATCAAACAGAACAAAGGCAAATTTTCCGTGGAGGTCTCTGACAACTTGATCGGGAGGATAGGGTGCACAATCTCTTAAGACTTTGTAAGCTTCGACCACTACCATGGCTTCTGTCACTTGTCTTGAGAGACCGTAGTGTCTATGCAAGTCGCAAGTGTTCTCTAACATTCCAAGGAAAATGCAATACACATCGTCCATGACAACAATAGACGTAATACAAACAATAGAAAACTTAATTTATGCAATGCTACAAAAACACAGAAAAAGTGCATAGAATGCAGTGTTTCTTGTGCATTTTTATGTATTTTTTTCATTTACTAATAGCAAAAGCAAGAACATTACTTTCCAAATTGCAATAGTAAAAATAGTGAATTTATTTATTTTTGTGTTTGTGTGTGTGTGTGAAGAGACATCATTCTGATCATATGCATCAATTCTGGTTATCACTCGTTTTCTTTCCTGATCACATTATGGACAACCAGGATTTACATTAGTATAGATCAATTCAATTTCGAAATTCAAAAGGGACATTTATACATCTACACATTAAATTACTCGTAGAGAATGGGCCTACAGAGTATTGGGATTCTCTATCCCCAAAAAAATGTTTTTCCTTCTGTCACACGAATCTGTTTTTTGTTTTTATTTAAAAATTAATTAAAAATCGTATACTTATAATTCTGTAAATGTATAGGACAATGGTCGGAAAGCACCTTTTTTTTAAGGACAGATGATCTTGTGCTGAAATAATAAGTAACATGTTCCAGTTCTCGACATAACTTGCATAGAAAAAAGTGAATATCACCCTTTATTTTTTTACCATTTTATATCATCTTATATTATCGGAATACAGACCGATTAGATAGAAAATTAACCATGCATGACAGTTTAAATCATAGTTGGAGATCCAATCCAATACCTTGGATGCAAAGGACACTCATCCTCATGTGACAAAGCCATGGAATTCCCATTTGGGAGGTTGAACAGCGTTGAATGAGGCCGCCATGAACAGAAAATCTCTACAGTCTCTTCCCCGGTTTTCAAATCCGGCATACCCTTCAAAGGAAGACTCAGCTCCTCTGGCGGTTTTCCAGTGGATTTCTCAAAAACTGCTAACATTTTGCAACGAACACTTCAACAGTTTTAGTACGCCAACGATAAAACTGGTTTCTCGACATATATATTTCTCTGCAACAAATATAAACTAGGGTTGAAGACAAACAGCCCATGCTTATCCTTTGTATATAGTTAGAACAGAACAGAAAGCAAATGGAAGATGCCAAAGGGTTACGTGGCACCAAAGATGGTGATTATGCATGCATGAGGTGGTGCTAAGTGTAATATATGTTATTTTGTCATGGAGTTGTGTAAATACAGCCAAGAAAATTTTGTGCTGTATCTGGAACAGATTGCCAGTCATTTTGAGCTTTCCCAGAAATTGTTAATTGGGATTGATTTCAGGAAAGTGGTGGAACCTTGTCATGATAGGACTAAACTCTTCCTTTGAATTTTTTTTTTTTTTTTTTTTTTTTTTGAACAGCAACTCTTCCTTGAATTGAACCCCCCACATATACATAACGTTTTTTTAAACTTGGGTATGTGGATCATGCATGAAAAATAAATAAATTGATTCAAAAATTATACTTATATAATTTTATTATATTTTTTAGAAAAATAAATAATCTAATTTCAAAATCCAACTTGTCATCTAATTCTTTTTAAAACAAATATAATAAAATTATATGACTATGATTATTATGTTTTTTCTGAATAACATACACCGACTGACCTAAAATTGAATGGATTAGACCATCTCCAACGGAGAACCAAATCCAACATCAAATTTGAAATTTGATTAAAAACTCACTTTTTGAGGCTCCAACGGTGGTACCAAATCAATATCAAATCGAGAATTCAGCAAATCTTTCACCAAACTGAGTACAGGCGAAGCATTTCACCAAATTTCACCAAATCACTGTTCCTGACCGTTGAGATGAGACGAACCGGTCGACCATCCGGTTGACCAACCGGTTGCCCAACCGGTCGCCCCGGAAAAAGTTCAGACCGTTCACTGAAAAGGTTCAAACCAGTCCAAAAAAAAAAAAA
The DNA here is from genome assembly GCA_036172215.1 of Camellia granthamiana. Taxonomy (NCBI): domain Eukaryota; kingdom Viridiplantae; phylum Streptophyta; class Magnoliopsida; order Ericales; family Theaceae; genus Camellia; species Camellia granthamiana. Next base: position 57,360,216 of record CM069909.1, on the reverse strand, counting down.
AATTTGCCTAGGTGGTCGACCACCGGGTCGACCGGCCGGTTGACCACCCGGTCGACCACCAAAGAGTTCAAAAAGTTCAAAAAAAAGGGTTCAAACCGGTAAAAAAAAAAAAAAAAAAAAAAAATTTGCCGTTACCGGTTGACCGGCAGGTCGTTGCCCGTCTCAAATTTGATGAAAAAATTTGATGCTGAACCGTTGGAGCGTGAAGTATCAAATGAAGGAAATTGCTACTTTTTTACTTAAATCTGATGAAACATTTGGTTCTCCGTTGGAGATGCTCTTAGATAATTGTACTGGGACCTATAATGACCTCTATGGGTTCGGATGGTAAGATCCAATAGATTGGAGACAACCTGCTCTTTTTTTTATTTAGTATCATTCTAACCAGAAATTCTAATTTTACCCTCATCTCTTACCTCCCTAATCCCTTCCCAGCCCCTCTTGCTACCCAACCCATTGGCACCATGCCCAGCCCATCCCCACCTATCGATGCCACCCTCTAGCCCCTCTTCTCTCTCTCTCTCTCTCTCTCTCTCCTCACAATAGTTGGTGGTGTGACAAGGGAAAGGGAGAGGGTGGGAGAGGGTTGGGGAGGGGTAGAGCTAGGGAGGGATTGGGGGGGGTGACCAGAACTAGGGAGGGGCAAGGTGCGATGTGCGAAGCTAGCAATGGTGCCAAAGCCATTGATGATGGGTAGTGACTGGGGTGGGGGATATGGTTAGGGTTTGAGAGGGTTAAGGTCAATTTTGGTATTAAGTGGAATGTCTAAACAAATTTTATAAAATTTTAAAGTTGTTGGTAGGAATTTAAAGAAGGGGTCCAAAATATTATGTGAGTGATATTAAGAGCACCCTTATATTATCTGTCAATTTATGATAATCTTGTAGGCTTTATGGAGGCCAACCTTGAGAATACATCAATCATTACCGCCAGAAACAGATGATAAACAAACAACAGGATTACAATGTTCCAGGATCAATCAAACTGCGACAGCATAATATTTATGTCACAGCTTTTGATAAGTTAAAATTGCAGTCGAAGTTGTATAAGCAGTTTCACGATATTGATGAAATTCCCAAATTGCAAGTTCAGGTCAAGGATTATGATGATTTACGTTTTGTGGTTAAGCTACATTCCACATCCTTATCTTTCAAGGCCATGGGAATACTCAATTCATTTTAATGGAGCGCATACTCTTCATCCAAGAGCAACCTGTGTCATTTGGTATCAGAGTCGATCATTTTGGTATCATAGTTGATCACGGCACCTCAAAAGGTACCAAGAGGGAGAATGTGGAAGCCTGTACTAAAGTTAAGAGACAAATTGTACAAAAAGCACATATTATGGCTAAAGATTCCCTAAATAGGGCAGGGCAGGCTGATTTTGTATGTTTTCTATGGTTTCTTTAAATATTTCTTCATTATAAGAAAAATAATAAAAAGTGGAGTCATAGTATAGTTTTAAAAGCTTAAATGTCCATACTTCAATGGTCATGATTGTTTTGCTTTCCTTTTCTCATTACATTAAGCATGTAAGTAAACAGCATTCAACCCAACTTCATTGATTATGAGGACAATGAACTCAGGATTGAGAAGACAAATTAACATTAGTAAGTTGTGATCTTTTTTAGAATGAAATTGAAAATCCTGCAGTGAAATTTTCTAGGTTTCATTTTTTATTTTTTGGCTCGGTTTTTGTACGTTGCAATATGTACATTTCCTGCATATGCATCCAAATATACAACCAATCAACAGTAGGTCCATAGCCAGAATCACCCGATGACTTGAAACGCCCGGTCAGATCAGCAGATCAAAGTGATTGGTATTCTCTTACATTGCCCCCCAGACCCCCCACAATTGGTGAACCATCTTAACTGAAACCTAATTCATCAAAAAAAAAAAAAAAAAGTTTGCAAAATGATCACAAAACAGGCATGTGAAAAGTCAAGACACCAATAAAGAGAATAAATATGTTAGCCAAATTCATAAGACAATTGAGAACTACCTGCAAGTTCATCTCATTATCTTGCAAGGATGGGGACACCACAGGCAGCAAGAGCGTGCTTCCCTTCTTTGTAGACAAGGTTGCCTCTCACGAAAGTCGCCAAAACTTTTCCAGATAGTCTTGATCCCATATAGGCTGAGATACTCTATGCAAAGACAAGTAGGAACATTTTCAAAAGGAGAGCGAGAAAAGGGAGAGAATCACCCTCTATTGCCTATAATAAAAATATAAATAAATAAAAAAAAGCCATATTTGTTCGTGTTGAAGTTTCGAGCCATTTATGCACGTAAATGTTTGATATTTCTAAAGCCAAAATCACACCTAAGGTTGGAAAGAAGACGAGTTAGCCCATTAAGTAACTGAATAAGGTCTCCCAATCATCAAATATTAACTCTTTTGGTCTCTAAGAGATTATTTCCGTTTAATTGTTTCCCCTTTTCTTTTTTCAGAAAACAAAGAAGTGGTGAAATGGAAAATCTCAGCTGCATATATTTGGTTTTCATTTTCATTGTTTAAAAAAAGGGGGGAAAAAAATGGAATGGTTAAATCAGCACAGAACCCTAGCCAAAAAAAAATCAGCACAGAAAATTAAACTGAGATGGGTAACTTAGAAATTGAACAACAGTGGCATAAAGAACACATACAGGATGCTTGACATATGTAGGATGACTGTCATTGAGGTCAAACTCCACTTCTGGTTCCCACACCACTATGTCTGCATGGTTTCCAATTACAATCGCCCCCTGCATATGTTCATTATACGCTGGCAATTAACCCACTATTATTTTAAGCTATAAAACACAGATAAGTTGTCACAGACCACAGCATCAAAAATGGAGACATACTTTTTTTTGTTAAGGTAACAATTTCATTTGATACTGCAACTCAAGTTAATCGTAGACCAGATTATATATACTGATTGGATTTTTTTAGCTCATCATCTAAATTGTAATGAGGCAGTGGCCGAAAAGAAAGTAATGCCTTATTTCATTTTCTCTACATCAGTGTTTCAAATTATTTCGAGGAAGTTCAATGAAAATGCCATGTTGGGTCCAGAAGGAGACAGAACAACTATGACTGTTACCTTCAAATCTAGGCCAGCAAGTTTGGCAGGCTTCTCACTCCACCATGAAGCTAACTGTTCCAAAGTCATTCCATATTTACGCCCATAGGACCATGTCACAGGGAGAACAAACTGTGCACAGCAAAGAAGACAGTTAGTCCTCAAAACAATCAAAAGACAAATCAAATTCAGGGATAAAAACATCAATCCTCAGAAAAGTAAGAACATTAATAACTTGAAGCGTGAGAACTATAATTTTTCAAAAAATTGCAGTCACATCTAAACTAACAAATTTTTCAATATAAAAATGTATTTTAACATCGAGTTGACTTCAAAACTTTCAAAACCAAAACCACCTACATCGAGTAACATTGTTAAGTGGTATCAAATTCATTTTAATACATATTGTACCCTGGAAAAGAGTCATACAGGACTAGTGAACTCACTAACCTGCAAAGAAGATATGCCACCCCATGCTTTCAAAAAGTTACCATCATTGAAGAGTTTGAGTTCTGGTACTGTCGGTGAATGATCAGAGCTTAGCATGTCAATATGTCCATCCTGAAATGTACATTGAATCAAGTAAAACTGTATGATGACACCAAAAAAAAAAAAGGCAACAGAAATTTTTATCATTAAATTGCATATACCATCAACGCTCCCCATAGTTTTTCTCTATTGGCAGCATCGCGAATGGGTGGAGCACACTTAAAACGTGTATCCCCATCATGAATCTCTTCAGCCGAAAAGGCTAAATAATGCGGGCAAGTTTCAACAGTTATGCTATCACCGCTGCTTTTTGCTTCCTAGACAAACAAGGAAGTGAAATGAGCATAGAATTTTCAATTCTTCATAAAAAGTACTGGTAAAACTTTCCAAAACATGAAGAAGTAACAATGAGACCATGGCCTCTTAGAATTTTGTAGATCATTTTCCTTCTATGCTTCATTTAAAAAGTAACTAAAATTTGTCTGCCTGGTAGGAGATTATTTCCGAAACATTGTTTCTTGGTCGAACTCTTCAAAAATGTGTGCAGTAAAATTTAGGAAAATGATCCAAATGAGAGAAAGAGATGATAACCAGAGCCTAAAAGTGGTCTTAATAATATTTTGGATTGGACTCTAGCTGATGAAGATCATGGAAAGAAGAAAAAGAACAAATCTGGAATTTCACATGAAGCACATTTAGGGTATCAAGAATTAAAAATTTGGAATAATTTTGAGTCTTCATGTCTTATAGTAGGTTTTAGTAATTAAGGCTATAATGGTAATTCCAATAATTGTTGAACATGGGTTGTAAGGATCACTCATGGGTTTTATTTTAGGTCAAGTTATTAAATGGGTCATATATATGGGTTTTATTATGTCTAAAATAATTTTAGTGGCCAAAAGTCTAAATTTTTTATTTTAGTATTGAAGTAAAATTAAAAGTCATTAAAGTTTCCTATTATGATTGAAGTAGAATTGGAAGTCATAATTGGTTTAAAATATTAGTAGTTGTTAAATATTTTTAGTTTCTAAATTTGAATTATAGTCCTTATAGTCTTTAGCCTATAAATATGTGTAACTCAATGATTGAGGAGCAGGGTTATTATTATGAAAATTTGAGATTGTATTTGTGTGATTGACCTATCCTTGTGAGGGTGAAACACCTCTCTCTCTCTCTCTCTCTCTCTCTCTCTCTCTCTCTCTCTCTCTAGCAAGGTTACTGTTCGCAGTTCTTAGAATAGTCACCCAACAGCTCCTAAACACTTGTGTTTTCATTCCCAAAACCCTACCCTTTTAGCCCTATAAGTCTATTGTTGCTACTGCTAGTATACTTAACCCGGGCTCACTACTTATCGAAAAGTAATCCCTACTCGTCCTACATCACTGGCCTTCTCTACGTTTGATACAGGGGTCATTCGATTATAGTTTGGATGCATTGTCTGGGGTCCCAGTTTCATTTTCATTACAAATTGCACATGTTCACTATATTAAAACTATCATTTATTTATTTAAAAATACATTTTTTATGTTTGGATTAGAATTTTATATCAACAAGAACAAAGAGAAACTCTAACATACCTTAATTAGATCTAAGGAAGATCTTGCATCAGACAGATGAACAATGTGAAGATGAGCTCCTTCAGCAGGGCCACCAGCCCTTGTGCCGTTTGTTACTGTTAAGAGCTCTCTAATAGCTGCCTCTTCCCTAATCATCAGAGACAAAATGAGTGGAAGAAGAACATTATCATCCATTTAAGATGAAATTAACATAAATCAAGCAAATCATAGTACGTAAATACGTTCATCGTAAAATTCACACGAGGCATTCCTTTCATACTTTGAGGGTAGAAGTAGATAAGTGCAAATATGACTCTGAAAAATAGCAGCCTGTAAAATAATGTATTAATGTACTATGATTTGATTTGCTTGATTTACGTTAATTTCATAAAAACAACAAAAATAATTTGGGTGCTCATTAGAACATAGAGAAATCAACTTAATTTTGAGGAAAGGAAGACTTAAGTAATATTTTACCACGAAGCAGGCCTAGTCTTGAGATATGTTGAATAGGATCGAGGATCATCTGCAATATCTTCAAGTTCTTGTTGAATCTCTGCATGTACAAGTAAAGGCCTTCTATACTTTGCCAGTATGGACAATCCTTCCTACAGGTGAATAAGCAGATCACTTTAATTGAAAATTATTAAAATGGTGCATGATGAGAAGCATGAGTGTGCATCAAAGTAAAAAAAAAAAAAAAGTATATTGCACTGTGCATAAAATAATATATATAAAACCATCTGTGTACTCGTGGATAAATTTGGAAATGTATCAGTAAACATCAAAGATGTGGCAGCAAATAACACTGTAATTTGTTTCATATGAAAAACAGATAAATCATTGTAATATGCAGTCTAAATAACACCAAACGCACCTTAATATGGCCAGCATTTGTCATGGGAAAGTCATTGATCCCCGAAGGACACATAAAGGACTACAGCAAACAGCAAAAATGTCAGATTTAATACATAGTTCTCCAACAACTGCAGGCAACAGTAATCAAAATGCTAGGATGGAGTATAATAATGGAAAAAAAAAGTATGTACGCAATGGTGATGCATGGGAGAGAAAGGGGGGAAAAAACACATACACACATCATCAAAGAGAATTGGAAATCAAGCCAATAAAATAAAATTAAAATTATAATGTTTTCTGATGTACCGGTATTGAGCAACATTGTTTGAGAGTACGAGCAAGTAGTACATCAAATGAAAGGGGGGGAAAAAAAAGAATACGGATAATTCCCTAACCTTTAAACCAAGAACACCAGCCTTTAGCAGACCCTTGAGAGCACTTCCATTGAATGCATTTTCTGGCACCAGACCTCCCCAGAAACCTGTCAATATTGGAATTGAGTAAAACAAGTGATTAAAATATGAGATTTCTCATGTATAGTTCTAAGAGCATACCAACGTCAACATAAATCCTCTTTGCTGCAGCCTTGATCTGTTATGTAGATGGAAAAAAGATTACAAGAAAAGGCAATAGTTGGTCAAGTTTTTGTACAATAAGAATATGAACTCAAAAACACTTTGGGAGCTTGCTTTAGAGTGTTTAGTTGTCTGTGAAAGATTCAACCAAGACTGACTTTTGGTGCTACAATAATACAAAAGAATATGAACTCAGAACATAAACGTCTGTTCATACTTATCAAATTTAAAAATAAAAACTCTGAACAGACTTCTAAGTTTCTAACTACCTAATTAAAAAGGGAAGCTAAGTTCCTGGGAAGTTGGCTTTTTGAGTGTTCAGTATTTTATGGAAGATCAAACCAAGTCTGATTTTTTAATTGTTCCAAATTTCCCCGTCAAATATTCTCTTTAAGTGAGTTGAGATAGGATTATGATGATTATTGCAAGCTTACTATAATGATTTTAAAGAAGAAAATTGAAGAGCTAAACAGAAAAATATAAACAGGCTTTAACTTTAAGCAGAGCCTCCATGGTAAAAAAATGAAAAATTAATGGTGTTAACCATCCATACCTTGAGTTCAAAAGTTTCTTCGGAAACTGTAGATGGAAAACTGTTAAGAGGCATGTCAACCAAAGTTGTTAGCCCACCTGTATAAACAAAGTTAATTAAGTTTGTAGTTACATGTGCAGATAAAAGTTTGATTTACAAAGTCAACAACCAGATATAATTAGATATAACAAAGAATGAATTCTTATTTCTATATATAAGATAACCCAATAGGGTTAGGTATTCATGCAAATGAGACATGTACTCAAAAGGTTTCAAAGCATTAGCTTCTGAGAAATCTATGAACTCTTCTCTTAAATATGATTGAAGCAAGACTAGATATAAAGAACCGAGATCTACAAACCAGCAGCAGCCGCTCTAGTCCCTGAAGGAAATCCTTCCCATTCTGTTCTTCCAGGATCATCAAGATGTGCATGCCTGCCATAAAGGTAACTTGTGAATCTCATATCAAAGAGAATTTAAAAGCCTCAAAACTACTTGATCAATGATCCTAATTATATGAGTTTTTCAGCAAATACATTGAAAATCCTACGTGATTCGTGATTAGATCAAGATTAACGTATTCCAAATCCCAACAATTCAAAACACTCAACCTAAAATCATCAAGCACTTACGAGAGTGATTTTAGATTGTCTGTTTTTAAGAATAAACAATAAATCGACACAAACGATTTTTTACGTGGAAAAAATCACAATTGAAGAACCTTCAATTGTAATCAAAAACCACGGGCGAACCGCCACTGATCAATCCACTACTGAAGAACTAAAAGATTACAAAGATACCATACAAATTACCCAACCCAGTCAATTTGTCTCTGAATCTTCTGTAACTCTTTCACCACGCCTTCGTCACGGAACTGATCCTGAAGTTGATTCCACACCACAACTTCACTTGTCGAATTAACGACTGCGTAGAATCAAACGCCTTTTGAATTCTACGTTTTAATCTTCGGAATCCACCGAAGAGAACTCACTTGAATTTTAAGAATCAACCTCCTTGATGTATGAATCTTAATGCATAAGTTTAGAACTCTCTCAAGAACATCAAGGAAAACTATGAAAAATCTCAGAAGAAAACTTCAACCAAAACTCTAGAACTCTTGAATTAGATCTAGAAAACCAGTCCCCAAGTTTTAGGAGAAAACCATCTTCTTATAGAAAGCCAAAAAGAATCCCAGTTCTGAAAGAAACCAAACTCTTGAAAAATTCCGGATTCTGAAGCTCGCTCGAGCGAGGCGTCTCTCGCTCGAGCGAGAAGCTCATCTCGCGTGATTTCTACTAGTGACCTCGCTCGAGCCACGAGCCCTTCGCTCGAGCGAGGAAAGCATTCTTTCAGGTTATGTGTAGACGCAATTCTTAGCTCGAGCCACCATGTTCTTCGCTCGAGCGCACAAGTATGTCTTTCAGGTTTTGCCCAGACGCAATCCGTCGCTCGAGCGAGCACTTCCTGGCTCGAGCGAGGAAGACAAAAAACCACAGAAAATTACAACTCAATCACTGAGTTTTGTTCGCGGGATTTTGACAAGATAGGACCTAACAATCTCCCCCTTTGTCAATACCCAGACAAAACTTTCTAAACAATGTTCCTGACCACAAGAACTAACTAAAACAATTACAACTCAAAGAATTTGCCAAACAATTACAACTCAAGGAATTTGCTAACTAATTACAACTCAAGGAATGAGCGACAAAAAATTACAACTCAATGATAGACCACAATGAAACCAATCTTGATAACCACCCAATCTGCACACCATAACTTGAAAAAGATTTGTTATGTACCAAAAAACAATATCAAGATCAAGTAAGCAATCCATGAAGCTGTAACATGAGTCTGTAGTATCACGAGTATGCATATAACACAAAGAGCTGTAATGCATATATCAAAAAATATCAACATCAATCCTGTCTATATCAAATATCCGATATACATCAAAACAATATATCCAATATGTCCAAAGCACAGATCATATCAAAACAATATATCCTGTCACAGAGCATAGAGCATAGATGTGATGCATAGAGCATGTGATGTAACCATCTCCCCCTTTTTGTCCGGGAGAGAGACAAAAGTAGGCAAGAAATAGCAAAAACTGTCCAAAAAGTACAACTATCCATGAGAATAAACCAAAAGATGACAGAAAATGACCAAAAGCCAACACTAGGAAGAAGGTGGTGGATGCTGTATCTGAAGTAGAGAAAGTATCTGTGCCAGCTGAGCACTCTGCTCGTCAAGTCGAGCATCTATAAGATCAAGACGATGAGTAAGAACCTGCTCCAAGCTAGAAGAACCTGCTGCTGGACCTGTATGGGCAGCCTCGACCTCCTCCTCCTCGGCAAGAGGATCATCATCATCCGCAGCACCTGGACCACCTGCAAGAGAACCCCCAACCCCGGATCCACTCCCCTTCACATGAGCCTGACTCTGTGAGACTGTGTGTTTGGTAATGGGTTTCACAGGATGTGCAAACTCATCATCTTCAAAAATAGGAACATTAAGGGAAGTGAGATAACGGGTAATAAAACAACCATACGGAAGCCCTAAAGATTTTCGACCCTCAAAGACCCCAATCATTTTAAGAACAATCATCTCGGGAAGGTCAATGGGAAGGCGATGATGAATACAGTATAAAACATAGCCTTGGTCCTGAGTAATATGGGAAGAATGTGTGGTGACATGAATGTTTGCGCAGACAATGATATTGAGAAGACGGAATCGTGGCAGCAACTCATTCTGCTGAATGAGTGTCCCGGCGATCCACGTCCTGGAAACACCACACAATTCTGAAGCAACCAAATCAAAATTGACACCCGACCTGGTAAGAAATGGATAATGACAAGCACCAACGTCAGGAAGACCAAGAAACTCACGAAACACATCCTCATTGATAACAAGAGATTGTTTCCTAACCCAAGTCTGAAAAGAGGGCAAAATTTCTTTCTAAATAGAATGAATATTACAGTAGAATTCTCGGACAAGACTTAAATTTTGGGGACCTGAAAAATAGAGAACTTGATCACCACCTAATGGATCAAACAAAGAACAAATGGAAGGACATCAAAAACATTAGGTAACACATTGCGCTCTAGGTGAACTTTGCGAGAGGCGAAGGATTCTCGAAACAATTTTGCCTTTTCTTTTGATTCAAATTTGACAGTGTTGTAAGAAGGGCGAGAAACAGTCGTCTTTCGACGCTTAGAAGACTCTGCCATGATGAACAAAAACCCACAATACATTGGACATGAACCAAAGAAACCAGAACCAAAGGAACCAGAACCAAAACCAGCAACCCCAAATCCCCAATGCCAAATCAAGGAACACAGACAGACAAACATGAGTCCATTAGTCCAAAAACAAACATGTGAGAACAATAAGTATAAGATATGAGGTTATGAGTCCAACAGAAACCATGTGTGCAGCATTATAAAACCAGGAAGATATGAAGCAAGATATGAAGACAGCAGTAGTAATTAGCATGAAATAGCAGTGAATTCATAACAAGGCAGTATAGATAGACAAAATCCCCAATGCTATCAACAATAAACTCCCAATCCAAATCAACCCAAATCGAACCCTAAAAAAAAATGCAAAGAATACGATGCAAACCAAGTAACCCAAAGCATGAATGAGACAAAAGAGAAAAAAAAAAAAAAAAACAGATAATATTAAATCAAAGCCACACGCATCATGAGAATGCATAACTCAAAAACACACATGAGAGCTCATATAAAGAATGTGTGTGTGTGCAATCCTTGAGAGCCACAAAGCTAGAGTTAATCCTCGTAGTGATCTGATGGCTGGACCTCCGACAAGAGTAACTGACCATCACAAAGAAAAGTCAAACCACTGGGAATCACGGGGTATTTGTTGAGTAAATGCGGAAGCTCCCCCTCAGACAATGATCCCTTTTTTTTTTTTTTAATTTCTTGTGGGCACTCACTAGTGGCATACACGCTCAAGAGTATGGAGACCAAACCAGAGAAGAATGAAATCAAAATGATGGCCTGGTTGGTGCCTTTTGAGGTAGCCTTTTCCTAATGCCCGGAAATCATGTACTGAGGGAGAAACCATGGAAGTGAAATAAGATGGTAGATGGTTAAGAGACTTAACATCACCCATGATATAGGTCAATTCCTCTGAAAGAGTACAAGAAACACTGTCAGTGGTCCATAGAGAACTTTGATCACTTGTGCAGAAACCCCTGCAACAGTTTATCTCAAGGATGTGTACAGAATGAGATCATGAAGTAAATGAGTATGGGCATTCAGAATGAGCTATGAACAAAGATGAAAAAGATCTTGTATGCAACATGAGCAGTGTTCATATAAAATTTGATGCAAAGATATCAGAACTCAATCATAGATTATCACATCCAGGAACAGTAAGCCAACCACTCACACTCACCTCACAGGAAACAACCTAGTTACTGAGACATTACACCCAAGGTCTTTCTAAGATACTCAAATCGAAGAAGATCAAGGGGTTTTGTAAAAATATCAGCTTTTTGATGCTCAGTAGAAACATGTTCCAAAACAACAAGGCCTTCATCCACTAACTCTCGAATAAAATGATGACGGATGTCAATGTGTTTGGTGCGAGAGTGTTGGACAGGATTTTTTGAAATGTTTATGGCACTTGTGTTATCACAAAAAAGAGTGAGAGTGTTCTGTTCTATTCCATAATCATGAAGCATTTGCTTCATCCATAACATTTGGGCACAACAACTCCCTGCAGCAATGTACTCAGCCTCAGCAGTGGAAAGAGAGATGGCATTCTGCTTTTTACTATGCCAAGAAACCAGATTATTTCCAAGGTAAAAACACCCCCCGGATGTACTTTTCCTATCATCAGCGCACCCTGCCCAGTCGGCATCAGAAAAACCAGTAATTTCGGCTGTAGTATCAGTGGAAAACCAAACCCCATACCCCAAGGTCCCATTAACATACTTGATGATGCGTTTTACCGCAAGAAGGTGAGACTCTTTAGGACTGGCTTGGTAACGAGCACAAACACCGACACTGAAAGAAATATCAGGACGACTGGCTGTGAGATACAAAAGACTCCCTATCATACTCCTATAAACGGTAGGATCAACATCAATACCAGAGGAATCTTTGGAGAGGTGAAGACTGGTGCTCATGGGAGTGCGTGCATGTTTGGAAGACTCAAGACCAAACTTGGACACAAGATTTTTAGCATACTTAGACTGAGAAACAAATATGCCCGAAGGAGACTGTTTAATTTGGAGACCCAAAAAATAAGACAACTCTCCCATCATGCTCATCTCAAACTCATGTGTCATGCAATCCGAAAAATATTTCACAAGATGATCAGCAGTGGAACCAAACACAATATCATCAACATAGATTTGAGCAACAAGAATATGAGACTTAGTATGTTTCACAAATAAGGTCTTATCCACACTACCCCTTTGAAAATCATTATCAAGCAGAAAGGTTGTTAGCCTATCATACCAAGCTCGAGGAGCCTGTTTCAATCCATACAAAGCCTTGTCTAACTTGTAGACATGATTAGGACATTTAGGGTCCTCAAACCCTTTTGGTTGCTCAACATATGCCTCTTCTTTTAAGTACCCATTCAGAAAAGCACTTTTCACATCCATTTGAAACAATTTAAAGCCAAGAAAACATGCAACACCAAGCAAAATGCGAATAGATTCAAGACGTGCAACTGGGGCAAACGTCTCATCATAGTCAATACCCTCTACTTGTGTGTAGCCTTGAGCAACCAACCTAGCTTTATTCCTTACAACAGTACCATTCTCATCAGATTTATTTTTGAAGATCCACTTGGTACCTATCACATTCATGTCTCTAGGTCTGGGAACAAGAGTCCAAATTTTGTTACGCTCAAATTGACCTAATTCTTCATGCATAGCATTGACCCAACTATCATCTAGCAAGGCCTCTTTAAAATTCTTAGGTTCAATTAAAGAAACATAACACGTGTGATACCTCATCCCGAATCTGTCTTCGGGTTTTCATTCGATCCGAAACACTTCCAATCACCTGTTGAGCTGGATGATTCAGTTTCACCCTTGCTGATGATTTAAGTTCAGGACTTGCGGTGATAGGGGCAACAGGAGTGATGTCCCTTTGAGCACTCTTGGGACTTGTACTTACCTGTGATGATGGTGCTGTAACATTTTCTCGTGATTGAACCTCAGCTTCTCCTTGATTTTGTGATTCAGTATCCAAGATTGGGGACTCATCATTGTCATCCTCATTTGTTGCCGGAGTAGGAGAACCTGTGTCATCTATAACTACATTGATAGATTCCATTAATGATGAAGTTCGCAGGTTATAGACTCGAAAAGCCCTACTATTGGTTGAATACCCTAGGAAAATACCTTCATCACTTCGGGAGTCAAATTTGCCCAAGGGCTCTCTATCTTTGAAGATATAACACTTACTCCCAAAAGTTTTGAAGTATTTTACATTAGGTTTCAAACCCTTCCACAATTCATAAGGAGTTTGTAAAGTGCCGGGCCTTAAATACACACGATTTATGACATAAACCGCAGTATTTAGGGCTTCGGCCCAAAACTTAGGAGGAAGACTCTTACTAAGGAGCATGACCCTAGCCATTTCTTGAACAACTCTGTTCTTCCTCTCAACCACTCCATTTTGTTGTGGAGTAATAGGTGCAGAAAACTCATGCTTAATTCCATGCATATCACAAAAATCCGAAAACGAACTATTTTCAAATTCACGACCATGATCAGTTCGGATTCTTATGATTTGCCCAATGGAAACACCCTGTTCATTTTGGATTTTAAGGACTAAAGCCTAGAAAGCATTAAACGTATCAGATTTTTCCCTTAAAAAATTTACCCATGAGAATCGAGTAAAATCATCAACAGTTAAAAAAATGTATCTTTTACCTCCAATGCTTTCAGTGCGAGTAGGACCCATTAAATCCATGTGAACCAATTCAAGGGGACGTTTGGTTGTAAAGCTGTTCACCTTTTTATGGGGAGCACGGGTTTGCTTGCCAAGCTAACATGGTCCACACACATGGCTCAAATTCTTACCCAGTTTAGGAACTCCTCTCACAAGCTCTTTGTTGGCTATCTTAGTTAGGTCTTTGAAATTCATGTGACCTAATCTTTGATGCCACAGATCAATATTACTTATGATGGCAGAATGACAAGTGAGATCATTAGTTGTAAGAATCCCATAGCAGTTAGCAGATGTGCGAACCCCATGTAGAACAGTATTTCCCTTTTTATCCAAAATTTCACATTTATCTTTTGAAAAAAATACTTCATGATGGGAATCACACATTTGACTAATGCTCAAAAGATTTGCTTTAAGGCCATCAACAAGTAAGGCATTATCTAGCTTGGGAAGACCAGCAACACTTATAGAACCCTTACCAATGACTCTAGAAGTGCCGCCGTCTCCAAAGGTAACGATTCCTCCTTCATATTTTTCAAGAGAGGTGAAGTAGGATTTGTTACCGGACATATGACGAGAGCACCCACTATCAAGATACCACATGTGTGAGTCACGTGCTTTTAGAGCAGTGTGAGCAACAAAACAAGTCAAATCATCTTTTCTAACCCAAATCTTTTTAGTCTTGGTGTTCTGCCTAGACATGTAAGGTTGTCTCCTAACCCAAAAAGTATTAGAATTTCTACCCTTTTGAGACACCTTACCAAACAGTTCAAAACAGTAAGGACGAATGTGGCCATACCTACCACAGTGATGACAAATAAAAACAAGTTTTACCTCCTTTTTGTTGATCTTACCTGCTTTTGCTTGATGAAGAGAAGGATCAACCTGGTCTATCTTCAATTTGCCCTTTGCTTGAGTCTTCAAGTTATGTGAAGTACAGGCCTGTCCGTTGTGAGCTGTCGCACCATAGCCTAGCCCTCTTTTGTCAGAACCCATTTGTTGAGACCCGAGTATGTCTTCTAGAGATCTGGAACCTTTGTTCCACATGGCAATTGTTGCTCTAGCAATACGGAGTTCTTCATCTTTCTGTCTGACTTTCTCTTCCAATGCAGCTTGTGACAGCTCAAGACTTTCAAGTTTTTCTTCATATGTGGAATACACCTTCAGAAGTTCATTCCTTTCAGTTTCACAGGATAGAAGTTTTCCACATAAGTCTTGCCTGTCACTTGAAATCTTGATGACATTCTGTTTTGTTGTCAAGAGTTCTCCTTTGAGCCGAACATTCTCACTTTCACATGTTTTGAGCTTGAGAGAGAGTTTGTCGTTGGTTTTAGACAAATTCAGAGATTCCTCGTACAGCTTCTCGTAAGCTTGTTGTAGTTCATCGCCATTGATCTCATCAATGTCTTCAGATATTTCATCATCCTCTCTTTGCTCCTCATTCTTCTTGACCTCGTCCACTCTAGCAACCAAGACAGATAAGTTGCTGGGTGGTGGTGGAGGTGGATCTCTTCCTTCATGGAATTGGCTCAGAATTTCCCATGCATCTTTAGCCTTTGTGCAGTGAACAACCCGTTGCTGTTCTTCATTGGAGATTGCACCACGAATAGTGATCAGGGCTCTCTGATTGCCCGGATTATCTGCACTTTCTGTATCTTCTTCAATGGCTTGCCAACCTTCTGGTTCAAAGGCTCTCAGAAAAGCCCTCATTCTGATTTTCCAATACAGATAGTTAGTCCCATCAAAGGTGGGAGCATGATGCAAGTTTTGACCACGAGCTGATTCCAAATGCTTTGGAAGAGGTTGAGAAACCGTGGCCCAAAATGCCATGAAAGCACTATCCCCATCTTCACCAGATTCAGGTTCTTCGGGTTCTTGCTCCGACCCGCTTTCATCATCCCAAGTTACGGTGTAGACTTTCTTCCGATTCTTTTTCGAAGGGCATTCAAGGGATATATGCCCAAAACCTTGACATTCATAGCACTTGACCCCTGGCCCCCTTACAATCTTCTTTTCAGTAGTTTGAGCAAATTTTGGTGGAACAGTTTTGGGTTTGTCATTACTCTTATCTTTTGAAATAGGGGCTCTGAAATTAGGCTTCTTTTTCAAAAAAAATTTAAACTGTTTTGTAAGCATAGCCGTCATCTCAGACTCTAAATCAAATTCAGTCTCCGGAGGTTTTGCAGTTTCATGAGCACTCGTGAAAGCCATAGTTTCTTTTTGCTTTTTCTTTGAAATTTGGTGGGCTTCATAAGTCTGCAAATTTCCAACCAATTGATCGAGCTTGAGGGTATCAACATTCTGAGCCTCCTCAATGGCTGTCACCTTTGATTGGAACCTCTCGGGAAGGGACCTCAAAATTTTTCCAACAACTTTCGCTTCCGGGATTTTTTCACCGAGAGTAAAACAGGAATTCACGATATCACTGAGTTTAGCATAGAAATCATCAAACGTCTCATCGTCGCGCATAAAAAGGGTTTCAAAGGCGGAGGTGAGACGTTGAAGTTTTGACCTTTTAACAGAGGTAGTACCTTCGTGAATTGTTTCAAGAATATCCCACGCCTCTTTTGCTATTTCACACATGCAAATTCGATGGAATTCTTCAGGTGTGACAGAGCAGAAGAGGGAGTTGAGAGCCTTGCTGTTCCAACTCGAGTTCTGGTAATCAGTTGTGTCCCATTTATCAAGGGGTTTAGGAATATCAATGCCATTAACGGTGATTGTAGGTTCACTCCACCCAAAGATTACGCAGTGCCAAACTTTCTCATCGATGGATTTTAAAAATGCTCTCATACGAGCTTTCCAATAAGAATAGTTTGTACCGTCTAGCAAAGGGGGTCTATGAGTCGAGTTACCTTCACGAATAGAATCTATGATACTAGTCACACAAAATCACACTCCTATAGTTTTGAAAAAACAAAGTTTTTGATAAAACAAAGAGTGACCCGCTCTGATACCAATTGAAAATCCTACGTGATTCGTGATTAGATCAAGATTAACGTATTCCAAATCCCAACAATTCAAAACACTCAACCTAAAATCATCAAGCACTTACGAGAGTGATTTTAGATTGTCTGTTTTTAAGAATAAACAATAAATCGACACAAACGATTTTTTACGTGGAAAAAATCACAATTGAAGAACCTTCAATTGTAATCAAAAACCACGGGCGAACCGCCACTGATCAATCCACTACTGAAGAACTAAAAGATTACAAAGATACCATACAAATTACCCAACCCAGTCAATTTGTCTCTGAATCTTTTGTAACTCTTTCACCACGCCTTCGTCACGGAACTGATCCTGAAGTTGATTCCACACCACAACTTCACTTGTCGAATTAACGACTGCGTAGAATCAAACGCCTTTTGAATTCTACGTTTTAATCTTCGGAATCCACCGAAGAGAACTCACTTAAATTTTAAAAATCAACCTCCTTGATGTATGAATCTTAATGCATAAGTTTAGAACTCTCTCAAGAACATCAAGGAAAACTATGAAAAATCTCAGAAGAAAACTTCAACCAAAACTCTAGAACTCTTGAATTAGATCTAGAAAACCAATCCCCAAGTTTCAGGAGAAAACCATCTTCTTATAGAAAGCCAAAAAGAATCCCAGTTCTGAAAGAAACCAAACTCTTGAAAAATTCCGGATTCTGAAGCTCGCTCAAGCGAGGCGTCTCTCGCTCGAGCGAGAAGCTCATCTCGCGTGATTTCTACTAGTGACCTCGCTCGAGCCACGAGCCCTTCGCTCGAGCGAGGAAAACATTCTTTCAGGTTATGTGTAGACGCAATTCTTAGCTCGAGCCACCATGTTCTTCGCTCGAGCGCACAAGTATGTCTTTCAGGTTTTGCCCAGACGCAATCTGTCGCTCGAGCGAGGAAGACAAAAAACCACAAAAAATTACAACTCAATCACTGAGTTTTGTTCGCGGGATTTTGACAAGATAGGACCTAACATACATGAATCAGATGAACGGAAGATCCAATATCATTTTTTAATCATCCAGGTGGGAATTCAAATAGCGAAACCATGCCCATGCCCCACTAGTTGCAATTGCTGTGTACAATCTGGTTCACCAGAGAACAATGATGTAATCTAGGAAAATTGCAACATTCCCAGAAAAATTGTGAATGAGACCTCCATCCAGTATAATGCAAGAGAAAATTTTACTGCAGAGAATTGAGTGTTGAAAATAAAAGATGGGTTTCAATTGTTTACCAAACAAATTTAAAAAATAATAATAAACCACGAGTACTGACAGAAATGTGCCCATTCTGAAGAACTTCCGGGGGGGGGAGGAGAAAAAAAAAGGGGGTCATCTCATTAATTTTTCGGTTCAAAAAGAAACAAATATATTAAAATATAAATCAAATGCTAGAGTTTTTACTAAAAAGGATTGTTCTCACTGTTAAAATCTTTTCTCTAAACTCCTTTGCAGGTCATAGGGAATAATATCCTGCTTTAGCAATCATTTAATATGCAACCAATAGATAATTCGCTTGCTAACAAACAGAAATTTTTAAGGTTTTTCAACAGATAATTCAATAATAAAGAATTAGGAAGTCTGTAACCACGAAGTTGTCATTTTTTTCATTAGGGAATATCAAAGACTTCTTACATCTCAAAATTATTTTCCTATCATGTTTTGCCATCTTAATACCTTTGGAAGTAATGAAATCTTAATCCTAATCAAAATTCTTACTATCTATTAATACATTGACTTGACATTCAAATATTCCTGTCCTATGTGCATATATCATGCTATATTTTCCACACCCTCACTTTTAAATTTAAAATATCGGCTTTTTACGGCTCTCACATTATTTATGTCAAGAGTATTTTTGGTCCCTGGCCCATTTTGGACATCTAGTGTATGGCAAAAGAAGAAAGAAGAAAAAGTAAACAACACGAAGATAAATTTTTCTTTCATTTTATATAAGTCAAAGAAATAAAGTAAATTCATAAGAAGATGGTTGCCTCATCTTACACATCGATCAGACCAGGCATGACAACAGCCTCCCCATAATCAATCACTTGTCCAGTCCCGACATTCTCTTGCCAATCCTCTTCCATTACAGATACAATGTTTCCTCCTTTGACCTCAACTGATCATTTACAGCTTTGATTAAAAAGTAAGAAGTAAATAACATAAAATTAATCAACAGCACTACAGAAGATTGTTGCTTGAAGAAATTGTTTAGTATTGTACTAAATATAATGGGTATACTATAATGATGAAATGGAATCTAAAGTTGGCAAATGCATACTTTTGCAGTAAATATTAATTATAGACTTTTTAAGTATCGGTAATAATTCATATATCTATCTTCTTCTCTCTTTTTTTGGATAAATAACCAAACTTTATTGAAAAGCATCAAGACAATGCAAAGAATACAAAAAATGAAGCCATAGAGGCTCCACAAAGTATCAAACTAACAAATCAAATCCTCCACAAATTCTACAAAAGCCAAAACATCCAGATCAACTGATCTAGTCACCCAACCATACAATATCGTAAGAAGCCGTCGTTCTAACCAAAGGACTGAATGAGACAGCCCTTCAAAAACGTGCTTATTTCGCTCCAACCAAACCAACCATAGAATACTATGATGTTTCGTGGTATTGTGAAAATTTATGAAAGATGACATTTCTTAATACAAAAATCACTTATTAGACGGACCTGCACCAGAAATCACCCCTTTTGGTGTCACAATACGCTTGCTGGATATCCAGAAATTGTTGTGATCAAGAAGGCTGCACTCGCTGTGAGATGGCTGTCACAAAAATATTTGAATTTTATTAGAATAATGTTTAAATTTGATCAAATTATTCAAATTGTAACACCATAAAAGTGATAAAACACAGCTAAATCTCCATATAATTAACCACAATGAGAACATATATATGAATAAACCTAGACACACCTGCATGCATCAATGAATTATAATATACTTAGAATTGAAATCACCCAATAATCATCCTAAAATTTTGGTTAGTATTTTTCTATCAGATTTTTGTTTCTTTTTCTTATCTATTTGCACCTTCCTATTGAAAATATGACTTGGTATGCTCAATCAGTCAGTAATCACCAAGATGAAATGAAACTATGCCAACAACCATTAAAAAGAATAAAGATCCATCATCTACTGAAATCCCTTTTAGTTGATTAAAGAAAAAATAATAAAAAATTGATGACTAGATTCCAACAACCTTACTTAAATTACTCTGTTTCATAAAAATATATTGTTAAAACTCAGTGGCTCTCTCCATTTTTTGACACACTCTATCCGACAAGTTAAACCCATCACACAAGAAAATAAAAAATAATAATAAATTGATGACTAGATTCCAACAACCTTATTTAAATTACTTAGTTTCATATAAATATATTGTTAAAACTCGTTGGCTCTCTCCATTTTTTGACACACACTATCCGATAAGTTAAACCAATCATGCAATAAAATAAAGAGAAAATATACAAATACTAGTTGATTTCAATAAATGTTTGGGGTCCTACATGGATTCCAAGGTAATGGTGATTACCAGAAAAGCATGTCAAGATGGTTATGGTCCAATATCATTTTTTAATCATGATTACAACTTTACAAGTGTGGATGCAGAATCAATTAGTTGAGCCTTGCTTATTTTAATTTATCTACAAATGTCGTGTGAAACCCATTATTAAAGACACCAAGGGGTTGGCCTCGTAAAGCGTTAAGTGATGCAGTTTTCCATTTCCTATTCTCCTCCTAGTGATTTTTCTGTTGATTTCTTGTAAGATATTATTTATTTTGGTTCTGAAATTTTTTGCATCAATACTGACCGAAATATTAAATATTTTTTATATTTTAATTTTTTGCACATTAGAAGGTAAGTAACCAATCCTATATGTTTTGGAATAAAAGTTAGGGAGAGAGGCATTCGTAGAGCATCCTCACACTCTCTTTTCATTTATTCTTGAGATGGGATTCCATATGTTTCTATAAAACCCTTAAATTCTCTCACACATTTATGTTAAACCGAAAACTGTAACATGTGGTCGGTTTCAGTTCCTCAACCTACAAAACCAAAAGGGTTCAGTTCAGTGTTAAATTTTGCCTCAAACCCCTACCGAACAGAACAGAACCAAAAGATGGAATGGAACGGCACGATGATTCCTTAGGCTTTCTTATGGAATGATTAACCTAGTGAAATTAATGTATTTGTCATTATATTTTTAGTGTAATCAAACCTGAGAATGAATATTTTGATGGAATAATCATTTCATTCCGACTAATTCCAATGAACCAAACACTAACTTAGACCCTAAATTTAAGAAAACAAACATTATCAAATAAAACACATTTCCCTAATCAGATTATCAGATGAATATACAAGCATAATATATCTTATGCCACAGACAGACAGAGACATACAAAATCATGTATACATATGTATGTATATGAGTGAATTTATCTCTGAAATGGGACATACAAAAATGGGTATCTAAAAAATCAAGTTCATGTATTCATAGGGTAAAAAGAGGGAATAAAAATCAAACCTTTTGAGGAGGGGTTTTCATGTAGAAGAGTATAACAGATGCAAGGAGTGGTAGCAGAGCCAACAACCTCCATTTCAGACCCTCCATCTCTCTCCCTCTCTGCTATAACTATCACTCTCTCTCTCTCTGCTCTCTCTCTAAAACTTCACTAGTGCTATAAAAGCTAAGGAATGAAGGGCCAACTCCATCTTATGTAGAATCAAACAAGCAATGGGTGGCCCAGAGATTCTCTTCACACTCACACCGGTTCGTGAATTTTGTTAAAATGGTTACCGTACCTCCTTCGTCACCCGCAGGGCAGCTCTATGCGTCACCCTCTAATAAAATTGCACTGATTTTGCTACAAACACGTAAAGTGGTCACAAAATATTGGAAAATGTTAGGATCCACCGCCTCATATTATGATGAGTAGAGAAGTTACTACTCGTAATTTTATGTCAAGGGATTAAAGAATATAAAGGGATATATCATAATTAGTAAAGAAGATCAGGCTTATAATTTTATGTCGGGTGAATTAAAAATATAAAGGAATATGATGTATGATGATTAGTGAAAAAATATGAAACACGTGACGCTCCACAATCATTAAGTAGCTTTTCCTTATGAATTCATAAATTACCCGAATGTGTTTGTGTGGTAAATATTAAATTAATGCGGTGTAGGATCGATGAACAAAATGAATTTGAATTATTGATTTTTTTTTTTTCCTGAATATATCCTAGGTTGACAAAGATAGATTTATAATATTGTTGCAAAATATATACATAAGTAGACAAAATTTTACTCAACTTATTAATGGAATTTACTTTTTAAAAAAAAATATTTTGCGTTGAGTTCTATGATCAATCTGTTATATTTGTAGATTTCTTCAAATTGTAATAATGTTACATGCAAGTAAATGTATACAAAAAAAATAAATAAATAAATAAGTAGTGATTTATAGGTGAAATTTATTGTCAAGTTTGATACTATTTATTTTAAGTTAAAACTTGAAAATTAGAAGAACAAAAGTTGAAAACACTTTTTTTTTTCCTTCTAATTTTTACATAATTAATTTATTTTAGTTATTTTTATTTAATAAGTTGTATCAAATAATACAACACAAATTCCTAAAATAAAATAAAAATAATAATTAGCAGCTCAAATAAGTTGCACTAGGATGTTTTGGGAAGTTAGTAAAAAGTTGGCTTGTAACTTTTTACCAAGTTTTTTGACTTTTTTTTAAAGTGATTTGGGAAGTTAGTAAAAAACTGTTTTTTTGCTTTTGAGTTAATATTTATTTATGATGTCACATCAAAATAAAATGACTAAAATACCCCACCCAACTTAGAAAATTTACTATTTGACCCTTTTTGGCTCATTTAGCTCCTTGTTGGAACAAGGAGGATAGTCATGTAATTCCACCCTTGGCGTTTTGCAAACTTCCCAAATACCCCATCCAGCTTTTTGGCTGCGTTTTTGGCTTAATTGAGGCTGCGTTTTTTGCTGCAAAACGCAGCTTCTTGCCAAGTTCCCAAAAGGCCACTAAATAGAATTAGACCTCATTTGGAAATCTTTAGTTTTAATCAATAAGTCAAAAAATCACTATAAGTTGTCACATTACTTTCTTTACTTTTCTGCGCATCTTTTCATAAAAAGTTAAAAAATAACTAAAATAGTCTGTTCCCAAACGAGACCAATTTTTTCAAAAGTGCAACTCCAATAAATTTATGTAACATTAAATTATTTTTTTTTTCTTATGTCTTAAAATTATGTTTAGATTATGAATTTAAATAAATATTTTAAAAATAAAAAAAAAATAAAAGAAATATAAATTAAATACTCTCTCTATTTTGGTGTATTTGTTTTTTCAAATCAACACGGATTGAGTGACTCAATTCAATCACGGAATATTTGTAGGAACAATCTTCTGTGTAAATAAAAAAAACTAGAAATAAATTCAAACAAAATAAATAAATAACATACCGGATTTATTTATCGAACCAAATTCAAATTAAGACCAAGTCGAGTGTGAGACACTCTGTCCTTAAGACAGATTCGCCCCGCTACGGTACTTACGGTTGAGTGGCATCTATCTCCCATGATACAATGATCTTCACAAATTGTAGTAGTACTTCAAACAATTTGTTCGGCGAACCAAACCTGTGTTCTAACTCCCTGAATTTTATTCTAAATCTAATACGAAGAATAATGCATAAGTGCAGAATTTAGGACAGAAAAAACAACAATCAGACTGATTTTTCCCGGGGTTCCAAATTGCTGGATTAACGGCTATATATATAGGCAACCAACTCTGCCCGAACAGGTCCCAATCCAAAGTGAAAAGGTGTTCAAATAAATGAACAGGTGCACCACTTTGTTTGATTTGTCCGTTAGCAACATTTCAAACAATTTGGAAACAGTTTCCGTAGGTCAAAGTTTTCAAACAAATTTGAAGGCCCATTTATTTAAGATATTTCAAATATATATATATATTAAACTAATTAAATATATATATTAAACTATTGAAATAGTTAAATAAATAAATAAATAAAGAGGTACAAATTTTAGGAAACATTTAAGGAACCTAAAATTTAAATTTAGAATTAAATTAAATTCTAAAATTATAAACTTTAAGAAACCACAAAAGAATCCAAAATTTGAATTTGGAATTAAATTAAATTCCCACACTAATTTTTATTGGAAAAAATTCAAAAGAATTTTATCTTGAAAATTAATGTTAGACCCGAAACAACGTCAACTTCTCATTCACTCATAAACGGTTTTTGACATTCTGTCTACACCTCTTCGGACCCACCCCAAACAACGTTTGGGGCCCACTCAATTTTGGCCTCAAAGTCGGTTCAAAATATGCCTATAAAACACCATTTTTTCCAACAATCCCCCACATGAAAGGAATTTGACGGAGAGAAAATGCAACAATATGATCTAATTACAGAGAGTACAGAAATTGGAAATATTCTGCAAAGGATAGGTAGCTTTTGGCTTTGAACCTTCCCTTGTGAGACACTATCGGATTTACTAGCTAACCAGTGAACATGATGTCTTGAACTGTTCCGCCGTTTGTGTAAACCAAGACAATAGAACTCACACAGTATATTCCTAGACACAGTTTAGTTCTCACTATTGTGTTCATTTTGGCCCTGAACAACCTAGTCTTTCATAAGTGCTTTAAAGACTTGTAGCCCTTCACAAATCTTATAGAACCGGCCCAGTTCACACTCACATAGGTGATTCTTATGAAGAGTATCCTGCCATACTCCACTAGGTTTAACTAGATATAAGAATCATTAAAATTTTACTTAACCTCAAACGCTGCAGACATCACTATTTCATCATAGAAATGGGTAAGAGTTAGACTCCCCAGTGATCCTTCTGAGTTATTCACAACTCGGTTGTCCCTTTGAACCTAGGTCTTGGGATCTCCAGTCAACTAGGTTGGGTTGCCGTTGTGGTAACTCTTATTTAATAGGTTTTAGTCCCATTCCCCTCTATGAATTCTCAACTAACTCTCTTACTAACCCTTTGGTTAGTGGATCCGCTATGTTGTCTTTAGACTTAACATATTCTATGGAAATAATTCCATTAGAGAGTAGTTGTCTCACGGTGTTATGTCGACGACGAATGTGTCGTGACTTACCGTTATACATATGACTCTGTGCTCTACTTATAGCTGATTGACTATCGCAATGTATGCATATAGCAGGCACCGGTTTTGGCTATATTGGAATATCTTCAAGGAAGTGGCGAAGCCATTCTACTTCTTCCCCTGCTTTGTCTAAGGCTATGAATTCAGATTCCATAGTAGACCTAGCAATACAAGTCTGTTTGGAAGATTTCCAAGATACAGCTGCCCCACCAAGAGTAAAGACATACCCACTGGTGGACTTTGAGTCTCTAGTATCCGATATCCAATTTGCATCACAGTATCCTTCAAGTACTGCTGGATATCTAGTATAATGAAGCCCAATATTACGAGTAAATCGGAGATATCTTAGAACCCTTATAATTGCTTTCCAGTGTTCTACTCCCGGATTATTCGTATATCTACTTAATTTACTTACTGCATAAGCTATATCTGGACGAGTGCAGTTCATCAAGTACATTAAGCTTCCAATAATTTGGGCATACTCTAATTGAGAAATACTTTCCTGTATATTCTTAGAAAGATACAAATTAACATCTACAGGAGTTCTAGCCAGATGATCATAATCTTTGCTGAATTTGTCAAGTATTTTCTCAATGTAATGAGATTGTGACAAAGCATATCCTTCTGATGTTTTGGTAATTTTTATACCAAGTATTACATCAGCAATGCCCATGTCCTTCATATCAAAATGTTTATTCAACATTTTCTTGGTAGTTTTAATCATGTCATTATTACTACCAACGATGAGCATATCATCTACATAAAGACATACAATGACATAACCTTTATCTGTGTTTTTAATATAAACACATTTGTCACACTCATTAATTTTAAATCCATTTGACATCATTGCCTTGTCAAATTTCTCATGCCATTGCTTTGGGGCTTGTTTTAAACCATATAATGATTTAACCAATTTACACACTTTCTTTTCTTTCCCTGGAACAGAAAACCCTTCTGGTTGTTCCATGTAAATTTCTTTATTTAACTCACCATTTAAGAAAGCGGTTTTAACATCCATTTGATGAATTTCTAGATTGTATAGAGATGCAATGGCAATTAGCATTCTAATGGATGTTATTCTAGTAACCGGTGAGTATGTGTCAAAGTAATCTAGACCTTCTTTTTGTCTAAAACCTTTGACTACAAGTCTTGCCTTGTATTTGTTTGTTGAACCATCTGCTTTCATTTTCCTTTTGAAAATCCACTTGTACCCAAGAGGTTTACAACCTGGTGGCAAATCCACTAATTCCCAAGTGTGATTTTGCAAGATGGATTCAACTTCACTGTTGACAGCTTCTTTCCATAAAGGAGCTTCAGGACTGGACATAGCCTCTTTAAAGGTTAAAGGCTCATTTTTCTAACAAATATGTTAGAAAATCTGAACCAAAAGATTTTGAGGTTCTAGCACGTTTACTGCGCCTAAGTTCCTCTTCCTCATTTTGATCTAACTCTTGCTCTTGATCATGTTCTTGATCATTACTAGTAATAGCATCAAAAGATCTCTTATTATTACTAGTCTCTTGTCCAGTCTTATTTGGAAATACATGTTCAAAGAATGATGCATTCCGAGACTCAATAATAGTATTTACATGCATTTCGGAATGTTCTGATTTATGAATCAAAAACCGATATGCACTACAATTCTTGGCATAACCAATGAAAACGCAATCAATGGTCTTAAGCCCTATCTTAGTCTTTTTAGGATTAGGAATAGCCACTTTAGTCAAACACCCCCACACTTTTAAGTATTTGTAGGATGGTACTCTTCCATGCCACAATTCATAAGGTGTTCGATTCACTTTCTTTCGGGGTATTTTATTTAAAATATAATTAGCAGAAAGTATTGTTTCCCCCCACAAGTTCTGAGGTAATCCAGAACTAATTAACTTGGCATTCATCATTTCTTTTAAAGTCCTATTTTTCCTTTCAGCAATTCCATTTTGCTGAGGTGAGTAAGGAGCGGTGGTTTGATGAATTATTTCATGTTCTTTACAAAATTCACCAAAAGGTGATTCATATTCACCACCTCTATCACTTCTAAGTTTCTTGATTTTCTTACCAAGTTGATTTTCAACTTCATTCTTATATTGAATGAAAGTTTCCAAAGCTTCATCATTGGTTCGAATTAAATAAATATAACTATATCTAGTACAGTCATCTATAAAAGTGATTACATACTTTTTTCCACCTCTGGTTTGAATTGATTTAAAATCACAAATGTCACTATGAATTAATTCAAGCGGTTCCGTACTTTTTTCAATTGAATGAAAAGGAGTTTTAGATAATTTTGCCTCAACACAAATTTCACATTTATGATTTGAATCAATGTCAAATTTAGGTAAACATTCCATATTAATTAATCTATGTATAGATCCATAATTAACATGTCCTAGTCTACCATGCCATAAATTTGAAGACTCAAGCAAGTAAGAAGAAGATGTATTATTATTAATAACTGAGGGTACAATAGTCATTACATTTAACTTGAAAAGGCCATCAGACATGTAACATTTTCCTACATACATCCCGTTTTTGGTAAGTACAAACTTGTCACTTTAAAAAACTAGCTTAAACCCATTCTTACTCAACAAAGATCCGGAAACTAAATTCTTGCGAATGTCCGGTACATGCAGCACATTGTTGAGAGTGAGTTCCTTTCCAGATGTCATCTTGAGTACAATCTTTCCTTGTCCTTCAACTTTGGAAGTTGAGGAGTTGCCCATAAAGAGTTGTTCACCATTGTCCACTATAGAATAAGATGTGAACATCTTTTTGTCGGCACAAATATGGCGAGTAGCACCAGTGTCCACCCACCATTCTTTAGGATTTCCGACAAGATTTGCCTCGGAAACAACTGCAGAAAGATTTATGACATCTACACCATTGGAAATTATATCCATTTCGGTTATATCGGCTTTAGGAACCTTCTTACATGTTCTTCCTTTGCCTTTGCAAAAATCAGTTCTTGAGAACTTCTCTGGTTTCCCACCATGAGTTACTGGCACAGTCCCAACATAAGGAGAGGTTGGCGTAATGGCAATCACCATACCAGTACTAGTTTGAACATTAGATTGACCAGTTTTAGTAGCCATAAATTCTAAATTATAAATTATAAAATAAAATTATAATTAGAACTTTATACTACACAGAAAACTAAAACCAAAAATCACAGAATTTTAAATTCTGTAAAAATAAAAGAAACAAGAATTGTAACTTTTATTTCCAATTAATTTGAAAATAAAATAAAATTTTATTTAAACAAATTAAACCAAAACTACATAAATAAATTTTGTTAAAATAAAAGAAACAAAACAAAATGTAACTTTTATTTTCAATTAATTTGGAAATAAAATAAAATAAAATAAAATTTTATTTAACCAAATTAATTCCACAACTACAGAAATAAATTCTGTTAAAATAAAAGAAACAAAACAAAATGTAACTTTTATTTTCAATTAATTTGGAAATAAAATAAAATGAAATTTTATATAACCAAATTAATTCCACACAGAAAACTAATCCAAATTCACAGAATTAAATTCTGTAAAAATAAAAGAAACAAGAATGTAACTTTTATTTTCCAATTAATTTGAAAATAAAATAAAATTTTATTTAAACAAATTAATTCCACACAGAAAATTAAATTCTGTAAAATAAAAGAAATAAAAATTATAACTTTTATTTCTCAATTAATTTGGAAATAAAATAAAATTTTATTTAACCAAATTAATTCCACACAAGAAATTAAATCTCTTGTAACACTCCAATAATTAAAATACTGAAACATAATTTTAAATAATGAAAACTCAGAAAATAATTTCTAAAACCCAAAATTAATTTCTGAAAAAATTTCACAAAAATATATTCTGAATTGTTAATGACACCAGTATCGTACTACTAGTTGTTGTCAAAGAAAAGAGACAGTATATTACTACTATCTGTCAAATAGTATATAATCACTATTTGTTTTTCCAACCAGAATATTATTTTGTAAATCCACAGAAAATAATTTTCTTTCGAAATTATTTACGAAGAAAGAAAAAGGGAAACAAACGAAAAATTCTGTAAACAGAATAATTCGAATCTGTCTTAAGATTGTTAGGAACAATCTTCTGTGTAAATAAAAAAAACTAGAAATAAATTCAAACAAAATAAATAAATAACATACCGAATTTATTTATCGAACCAAATTCAAATTAAGACCAAGTCGAGTGTGAGACACTCTGTCCTTAATACAGATTCGCCCCGCTACGGTACTTACGGTTGAGTGGCGTCTATCTCCCAGGATACAATGATCTTCACAAATTGTAGTAGTACTTCAAACAATTTGTTCGGCGAACCAAACCTGTGTTCTAACTCTCTGAATTTTATTCTAAATCTAATATGAAGAATAATGCATAAGTGCAGAATTTAGGACAGAAAAAACAACAATCAGACTGATTTTTCCCGGGGTTCCAAATTGCTGGATTAACGGCTATATATATAGGCAACCAACTCTGCCCGAACAGGTCCTAATCCAAAGTGAAAAGGTGTTCAAATAAATGAACAGGTGCACCACTTTGTTTGATTTGTCCGTTAGCAACATTTCAAACAATTTGGAAACAGTTTCCGTAGGTCAAAGTTTTCAAACAAATTTGAAGGCCCATTTATTTAAGATATTTCAAATATATATATATATTAAACTAATTAAATATATATATTAAACTATTGAAATAGTTAAATAAATAAATAAATAAATAGGTACAAATTTTAGGAAACATTTAAGGAACCTAAAATTTAAATTTAGAATTAAATTAAATTCTAAAATTATAAACTTTAAGAAACCACAAAAGAATCCAAAATTTGAATTTTGAATTAAATTAAATTCTCACACTAATTTTTATTGGAAAAAATTCAAAAGAATTTTATCTTGAAAATTAATGTTAGACCCGAAAACAACGTCAACTTCTCATTCACTCATAAATGGTTTTTAACATTCTGTCTACACTTCTTCGGACCCACCCCAAACAACGTTTGGGGCCCACTCAATTTTGACCTCAAAATTAGTCCAAAATATGCCTATAAAACACCATTTTTTCTAACAATATTTTTTTAAATCAACACAGAATAAGTGACTCAATTCAATCACGGAATGAGTAACTCAAGGTGTTTTAAGAAGATGGTCAAAAATTAATTATTTTTGTATAGGAAGTGATATGACATATAATAGATTAAAAGCTAGCTTTTAATTTTTTTGATGATATTTCCAAATGGCCCCTCAATCCAACTGTCATTTTGCTTGGGTGCATTAACCAATGATGCTAGTATCACTGTGTGTTATTTTGTTTTTTTTTTTTTTTTTTTTGTATGACAGTAGCAATGATTGAGACGTCGATAAAACTCTCGCAAATCTAAATTATTTAAAATGTGAACCTTACATATATATATAAATGGGCGCGACACATATATGAAGAGTCCGGATCACTTTGAGGGTGCGGGGATCATTACCCTCAAAGGATATCCCAAACATTTTCCATATTATATTTAGTAGGTATTTGAGAAATTATTTTAATAAGTTAAAATTTTTATATTTAAAAAAATAATTAGATTTTTTTATAATTAGATCTGATATTTATGGAAAAAAAAAATAATTATAAATTAAATGTGATATTTTATTTTATTAACTATTTTAATTTATTTTATTATTTTATAAATTTTAGCTTAAAAAAAAAACACACGCACACACTTTTGTCAAACACCCCTGAAAAGTGTAAAATTTGGGTAGAAAAGTAAATGCACGGGGCACGACTGAATGGTCTGATTTGACACTGGAGGGTGGACTCATTCCATGCCACTCTCATGCGACGAACAATGAAAAAAAAAATGATTTGGAACTCTAAAAAAACACATCTAATTGCACCTTCAATTTGGTTAAGTTTGACATAACCTAAATAATAAAAAGTCAAAAAGTTACTATTCTATTTAAGTCATATCATCTTATTTAAATCACATCACCTCTCTAACACATCACATCAAACCCAACCCAAACCCAACCCATATAAGCCAATAAGTCAAAAAGTACACTTTTTTAAAACATCCCAAACCAACTCAAATTTTCTCTTATTTTTGTCTTTTACTTCACTGTTTTTTTTTTTTTTTTAAATTCCCGGACAGCTCATTAGAGCTGTACGGTGCAGCAGAATTATAGTGAAAAACACTGCTCAGTTAATAATTAATTTTTAATTTAAAAAAATACTAAGGTCCTTTTTTACTGTTCGTTTGAGATGTAAGTTGATTTTTTAATTTTTTAATTTTTTGACTATTTTAATTTAAGGATTATTTGGGGTGTCTTAAATAAATATACTTTTTAATTTTTTTGACTAAAAAGTTAAGGAAAAAAAATGATTGTTTGGAATAACTTTTTGACTTTTTATGAAAAAATGTGTATTAAAAAATTGTATAAATTAATATATAAGAGAAGATTGGGATGGAATAGGCGGTATGGTGGGATAATTTAGGACAGCATGTGCAGAGTGTAGCCTGGGATATGATTTCTTGCTTTTCGTGCATTGAATTGGAGGTGTTGTTTGGCCCATAAGGGGCCCATCACGGGTCCCGTTTTGCTAATCAAAACCGTTGTAATGTGTAAAAATCGTCGAGTGTTATATACTTGTAAAAAATCACGTTGATTGAATATCGATAGCTATCTGATCGAATTAGTTTTTTTTTTTCAACCGTTAACTATAACACCATCCATTTTATAAATTTTAACTGATTTAATCATATAGTTACCGATATCCAATCAATATGATTTTTTACAAATGTATAGTACTCGACGAGTTCTACATATTAAACGGTTCAGATTATTAAAATGGGACCCGTGATGGGCCCCTACGAGCCGAATAGCACCGTGTTATATGGGCACCTAAATAAGTGCAATTTTTCCAAAAAGGCAGCTCCGTCTGTGGGACGGCAGAGTTGTCTGAAATGTAATTATGTGTTAAATTAATTTTTTAATATTTTTTTTGTGAATAGTGATAACTTTTTAACTTTTTTAGTAACTTTTTGACTTTTTATCTTTTTTAAGACATGTCAAACCAGGCTTTAAGGTTAAAAAGTCTCGTTTATAATTAATTTTTTAACTTTTTTTACTTTTGTGAGAGAAAAATGTGATGATTATGGATTGAATGTAATGTTTTGCCTTATTGGGTTAAAAAATTTATTTTGCTTTTTTGTTATTATTTTAGTCAAAAAGTCTGGAGCTTTTTCTTTCCAAACGAGCTCTTAATCAAATTGCAGGTGTATTATTTGGCTCATTAGACTTATTTTTAAGTCCCGTTTTGATAATTTAAATTATTTATATTTTAAAATTTGTCAAATAAATCATCTTTGTAAAAAAATCAAGTCGATCGATTAAAAGTAATCACGTATTTAAATCAGTTTTGTATAAACTATTTATTTTTTCACCGTTCGTTTTTCATACAAAATTGATCCGAACACATAATTTTCAGTATTTGATCGACTTAATTTTTTTTTTATATAAAAATGATGTACTTGACGAATTCTAAAATATAATGGGGACTTACCGGCCGGTCCCATGGAAGTAAGTTAATACCAGCTAAGTCTTGTCCTATTTCCGTTTCCAATTTTACCCTTCAATATAACACCACATACGTAAAACAAATAAGCTGCTCACGAGCTCTCCCCAGTATGTTGTTTTCCTTTTGTTCCTTATATATTGTTCCTTTTGTTCTCGCATACACACATGCACACTCACTCACTAATTCACCAAAACACATCCACACACTAATGCACAAAAACAAATTCACAATAATTTAACAGTGATAAATTATCATTGATAAAATATTATTAGTAATAAATTTCATACCGACATACATACATACACACTCACTTACTAATTCACAAAAACAAATTTACAAAAATTCAACAGTGATAAATTTATCATTGGTTTAAACAAATTTATCACTAGTATAAACAAATTTATTACTGGTTTAAACAGATTTATCACTAGGATCTTCCCCAATATACACAGAGAGAGAGGAAAAAAAAAACCCGGTGGCAAAAAGCCTAGATCCTAGATCTAGATGTGGAGGCGACGACGACTATGGAGGTGGAGGCGGCAGTGGTTGATAACGACGGTAGAGGAGGAGGAGGTGGAGGTGGAGGCGAAGACATCGGTGGAAATGGAAGCAATGGTGAAAGTGGAAGAAGATACTGATATTGGAGGCGGCGGTGGTCGACAAGTTCTCTTCATATATGTAAGCTTTCTTTCTTCCTTCACTGAAAGAGAGAGACACGTCCAATTTGTTAAAACATTTTATTGATTCTCTGCATTTAAACAAATTTAGAGAGAGAGAGAGAGAGAGAGAGAGATGAAGCATTGGAGAGAGAGAGAGAGAGAGAGAGAGAGAGAGGAAGCATTGAAGTCAGGTGGTGTTCTTAGTTCTGTTATTGATCCAAGTAGAAACACAAGATGGGTTCATCAAAACTAGTGGATTTTTTTTTTTTTTTCATTTTTGATCTCTAGATCTGAGTATAAAAACATGAGGGCAAAAACAGAATAAATAAAAATGTTTAGAAACTATAGATAAAAGAGTCTCCATTAAAGACCTGTTAGATAATAACCCTTAAAAATAGAACTGGCCTATAAAAATCTCAAAATATAAATGATTAGATCATCGAAATTAAGCCCAAACACAGGCTCAACGATCCAAACAACGTCTCTTCAGTACAATTAAAGATTAGAGAGAAGCATAGTTCTAAAAAAAATGTACAAAAAAATAAGGAGAAAAATTAATTTTTTTGTAAGAGTAATCATTTTTTAAATTTTTGACTAAAGTGTGCTCTTCTCAAAATAAGCCTCGTGCAATACGATGATGCCTCCCTCTTTGAAGATAAGACTTTGAGGGAAGTTTTGGTACAATTTATTTGAGTTGTTTATAATTTTTTTTTTTTTTTTTTTTTTTTGAGTCTGAATTAAATTGTTTGATTTTATAATTTATAAAATTGGGTGAGAAGTACATTTAGTTTCTATTTTTGAATTATCAGTTTTTAATTATAATAAATTATACAAAACAATACTAATATGTTGTTTGTTTAATGGACTAGATTGGGTGAAATTATGAATATAATAGGATTGAGAGTGATGGTTAGATTGGAAATATAAGATAAAATATATTTGTTTGTGTAGTCATAGTAAATTATCAATAAATTCTAATAATTAGATTTAATTTTCATTAAGTCCTATTGTAAATAAGTCATAGTAAAATTGTCGTTAAAAATAATTTTTTGTAATAAATTTTTGCATATATCGCAAAAAATTGACAATTAGTAACTTTATTTTGTCACGATTTTAGTAAATTATCTCTAAAATTTACAATTAGCAACATTTTTTTTGTGACAAATTTTTCAAACTATCGTTGAAAGTTGGAATTTAGTAATTTTTTTTGTGACGATTTTTTTAAATATCGCTAAAACTTATAATTAGTGATATTTTCTGTGAAAAGATTTTCATAATTCGCTGAAAATTAATAATTAATAACATTTTTTAATAATATTTAATGAAAAATGTCATTAATGCTCATACGATGTATTGGATAATAAGTCTACTTATTAAGACTTACACGTCAGCCCTCTACCTTTTCTTTTTTTTTTTTTTCAAATCTATAAATTTATGTAAAAATTCTAAATATATAAGAGGTTGTTTTTGTTATTTTTATAAAATTGGGATTAACTTAATAATTTTACCCCAATCTATGAGATTTGATTGTGAATCTCAACCCCTAGGGGATTGATAATCCTGCTACTAGATGTAATTAGTAGTCCACTGAACTAACAATTCAATAGACAATTAATCAACAAATATGACATATATATATATATGGGACCTACCTCATCAGTAGTAATTTAATCTCCTTATATATATGTTATTAACAATTCAATCTCATGAGATTAATGGTGAAAAATTAATATTGTCCTTAATTTAATTAGAAAACAATAGCCACATTTCTTATAATTAAAATTTTTACGAAATTTCACATATTTAATTTCAACCATCTAATATTAACATATTGGTGTATAAATAATGCAAGTTATATATCTTCAATCTAATATCACCATGCTATAATCTTATCAATCAGTTTTGTCATACTCATATAATCTAATTTAACAAGCAAACATAGTTCAAATTTCAAGTCTAGTGTGTGATTGTGGGATTTATTGAAGTTTGGAGTTTTATTTATGCTTGTGATTCACCCTTTAAAAGTGAATCATTTCTAGTAGTTTTTTCATCTAGCACTTGGCAAAATGTCACAAAATATGATGACTAATTGTTCAATTGTGATATTTTAATTAAGTATTAGATTATGGTTCAACAAAAAAAAAATGCTGAAGGGAATCCAAATCCTCACCCTTTAGGGCAATTATAATCCAATTGCTATAGTAGTTGCTGTTGTGCAATTATATCAATTTCATCAAAAATAAAAAAAATAAAAATCTCCAATGGCCATACCAAATAGGTTGTCAAAATATAGCAATGCGGAATTTTGTGTTAAAATTGGCACAAGATTTAACAAAATGTTAAATTTAGCTAGAGCTCCTCTCTTTTTATCTTTCATAATGGGGCTCACAAATAACTTTTTAATTTAATATTTTGTGAATAATATATGAGAAATGAATAGTATACCCTTAAATTAATGTTACCAAAATTTTAATATTTTCACACTTTCAACAATGCTGCTTTAACTATTTATTTAATGGAATTGGGCTTATGGAGCCTATCATGGGCCCCATTTCGATAATCCAAACCGTTCAATGTGTACAACTCATCGAGTATATCATTTTTATAAAAAATTACGTTGATTACATATCGATAGCTTTTTCATCAGAATACATTTTGACAATTTATTTTTAAAATATTATTTACCATTAACAAAAATATGATCTGATTGAAGAGTTATCGATAACTAATCAATGTAATTTTGTACAATAATTAATTATTCGACAAATTCTACATATTAGACGGTTCAAATCATCGAAATAGGATTCGTGATAAACCTCACAAACTCAATAATTTTGTCCAATTTACAAAATGAACCGGAAACAATCTTTTCCCTTATTTAGGCTTCATTTGGGAAGTTGGGTTAGTTTTTTGATTTTTTGGCTTTTTGACAATTTTAGCTCTGGCTAAAAAGTTTGTCTGAGTTATTTTTTTAACTTTTGTAAAAAAAAAAA
This sequence comes from Camellia granthamiana, assembly GCA_036172215.1. Lineage (NCBI taxonomy): Eukaryota > Viridiplantae > Streptophyta > Magnoliopsida > Ericales > Theaceae > Camellia > Camellia granthamiana. The sequence continues at coordinate 57,323,774 of CM069909.1, read as the reverse complement.
TATTATAATTTAAATGTAACATTTTATCTTTTTAATTTTTTTGACCTATTCTTTTTTTCATAATTAATTTAGGTAAAAAAATCAACCCAACTTTCATGCCAAAGGACACCTTAATATTTTAGCATTGGAGATGCTGTTATCAGGAGCAAAAACATTTAGCAATGTGGATTCTGTCTTTGAGAGGATCGAAAAGAGTGGGATGTCCACTTAGATTTGTGCACCATGGAGCTGTGATATCTTTACTTTTTAGAAAAATTACATATACTTTTTCATAAAATATAGAAATACACAAAGAATTTTCTCAATTATTATTTTTTGCACCATTCTTATATATAAATTTATTCATTTTGATTTTTTAATTCTAAAAATAAATAATTTTTATCTTTTAAAAATGTGATATTTATATGAATTTTATAATTAGGTTTATCAAAATGTATAACTTCATAAATAAGTAAATAAATGATATTTATCAAATATCAATAGTTGAGAGAGATTTCATACAATTAATATTATAAGATATTATTGAGTTTTATTAACAAGAAATTATCTAATACGTCGGACTTATAATCTAAGCCAGTGAGGGCTACTAATTTGGAACTCCAAATTTTTACCAAAATAATAATAATAATAATAATAATAATAATAATAATAAGATTCCAAAATAATTCCAGCCCTTTTAGTTTCAGAAGGCCCACAAATGAGGGCCAGTCTAATTGTAAAAGTCCAAAATCCAAACCATGGCCCAAAAACTTTGGTTTTAAGTTATAAATAAATGGGGAATTTGGTCAAGATCTTTTCATCATAAAATTTTAATCCATTAAGGATAATGACAAAAAAAAATTCATTGAAAAGTTCAACACATACCACTATTCTCAAAATATCATTAATGAGTAATTTAATATTTTAAATTTTAAAATGATATAATTTTTGATCTAAATATTGACTTTTAATAAATTAGGCCTAGTTTGGGAAGATTGAAAAAAGACAAAAAGTCAAAAAGTCACTATCCTATTTAAGTCACATCATCTTATTTAAGTCACATCACCTCTCTAACACATCACTTCAAACCCAACCCAAACCCAACCCATATTTCATAAAAAGTCAAAAAGTGCACTTATTTAGTTTTCCCAAACTAGGCCTTAGTATTGTTAGAAACCTCTCATAAAGTTCTATTAAATAAGATCTAGATTGACTATGAAATTCTTTAAATAAAAAAAATATTGTTGAAATTGACGTTACAGTAACATTTCACTTTCTGTTCTGAATAGGACATCAACAACAAAAAATAAAGTACGACCCTTCCTACATATGAACTCACACTATTACCAGACAATTGAGATGCGGAAACGAAATTTGTTGAGTGGGCAATCTTGTAATTGATGAATAAATGGGTCGAATTGATAGGTTGGAAGGCAACTCAGATAGCCGTTGATACCTCCAAAGGCATTTAACCGCTTTTTCTACTTTCATTTCCTTTCCTTCACTTTCCATCCAATCCTTCAATCTTTCTCTAAGCTTTTGTTTGAAATTCAATTCTTTCCAATCTAAACAACAACCTTGAAACTCTTTGTTGCAAAAATGAACTCAACACTAAGGATTTCATCAGCAATGATCATTGTGGGTGTTGATTTCCGACCACACAATCAAAAGGGGGAACTCAGCTGGAGAGCACCGGCAGAATAGATTAAACCCAAACAACCTGTAACAAAAAGATAAGAATCCCGTGGTGGTTCGTCTACCCGGGGGCACTCCGACGATCAAGTCAGTAAAATATCTCTCAAAGATAACCAATAGTGCTTAACTCACTAGACAGGGCATAAAAAGCATACCTTAGACCCATGGGGGTGCCTCCATTTTATAGCCAATACAATCTTAGTCCTAATAGAAGCCTAGCTTCAATGGACTTTGGATTACTGCTAATCTTGGACTCCCAGTAAGATTAGGATAAACTCTCTAAGAGTCTTATCTTTACCTAAACTGAAGTCTTCTCCCATTCTGGGACTCTTGTCCCTTATCCACTTATCCCGAATTTCGGTATCTTCGCAGATAATCTCGGCCTAGTCGAGATGATCTCGGCGTCATGACCAGGACACGTGACACCTCGGCTAGCACTTCGGTGACACCTCAGCCACGTGTTGTCATTCAAAAATTATGTCCCCACAACTGCCTCTTAGGTTCTATTTCCTCGACATCCTGAGGTGATGAAACCTATATCATTCATTCCTTTAATCATGAAGCCGGTTTAACTTCAACTTGTAAATTTTTAAAATTTTAACAAGTGTTAAACATGACATCGGTTTAACTTCAACTTGTAAATTTTTAAAATTTCAACAAATGTTAAACTAATCTTAGCTTGTAAAATCCAATTCCCAAGCATCATTCTCCAGTCCTCTGCCCCCGCGTGTCTTCCTCGGCTTTAGTATAGTTCTCAATTCTGGCCATGAGTTCCTCTATACTTTTTGGCAATGTCTTTGCCAATGACTTCTGAAGCATACAATCATCTTTCAGGCCGTTTTTGAAAAACACGACCGCCACCTCTTGATTACACGCGGGTATTCAGTTAAACACCTTGTAATACCTTTTAGCATAGGCCCTAAGGCTTTCATCCTCACTAATTCTCAGAGCCATCAGGGAGTCCACCCTCAACGACTGTAGTTTGTTCGTCACAAACCTGGCCACGAACATCTCGGCCAGGCTTTTCCAAGTTTTCACAATTCCTTTCGGCAACTTGTGAAACCAGTCTGATGCAATTTCTCCAAAGGACGAGGGGAACACCTTGTAGAGTAATGGCTCGTTTCCAGTGTATAATGCCATCGAGTTCAGGTACAAGCCGACGTGAAAATTCAGGTCTGACTTATCGTCGTATATCTGGAATCTCGGCATATGGAACCTTTTTGGGGCCTCAAATTTGTCCAACTCTACCGAGAATAGTGTCCTCGGCTTGACCGGAGAGGTCACCTCGGCATCTTGTCGCTTTATTTGGAGGTAATCCCTCAGATCCTCCTTGGTTCGTCTAGGAGCTCGGTTATCTCTGGATTTCAGCCTCTTTGGTGCACTACTTCCAGTGTTATTGTGAGTCCTTTTGGACTTCTCTCCATTGGTCGTGTCGAAATAGAGTTCCTTTCCCTAAACATCCCGATGTTCTCTGGTGCAGTCGTCTTGGGTTCGACGTGTCTTTTGGGATTCTCTTCTCGTTGATTCTCCACGCTCAACCTCTCGTGAAAGCCGATGAGAATGTCCTTTAGTCCTGTTGTGCTAAGGAACTGCAGGAACAGTTTTCTACCCCCATTTCTGGGCATCTTTCTTGGACGCTGGAATCGGCGTATCTTGTAACAGGAACGGTGGCTGTATGACGTTGTTCTGCATCATGAAATTGATGACTGTTTGCAGGTCTGCCAATTTGTCCGCTATTCCTTTTATCTCGCCGTCCTTCCGTAAGCATCTATCTTTCCATACCTGGAGGTCGTCTTCATTATAGTACCCGCCTTGGTCCGATTCTTTAGCACATCGCCCTCCTGGCCGACGTCCTTTTCTCCGTGATTCTTATCACGAGTCTTTTCATTGCAATTGTCTTCTTCGACGTCAAGGTCTACATGTTTCCCACTTCCAGCAGGGATGTCGTTCACAACCTTCTCTTTCTGTCCGTTGCTGGCCATCTATTCTCCTTTCTTTCCCACAGACGGCTCCAAATTGTGGGTGTTGATTTCCGACCACACAACCAAAAGGGGGAACTTAGCTGGAGAGCACCGGCAGAATACATTAAGCCCAAACAACCTGTAACAGAAATATAAGAATCCCACGGTGGTTCGTCTACCCGGGGGCACTCCGACGATCAAGTCAGTAAAATATCTCTCAAAGATAACCAATAGTGCTTAACTCACTAGACAGAGCATAAAAAGCATACTTTAGACCCATGGGGGTGCCTCCCTTTTATAGCCAACACAATCCTAGTCCCAATAGAAACCTAACTTCAATGGACTTTGGATTACTGCTAATCTTGGACTCCTAGTAGGATTATGATAAACTCTCTAAGAGTCATATCTTTACCTAAACTAAAGTCTTCTTCCATTCTAGGACTCTTGTCCCTTATCTGCTTATCCCGGATTCCGGTATCTTCGCAAATAGCCTCGGCTTAGCCGAGATGATCTCGGCGTCATGATCAGGACATGTGACACCTCGGCTACATGTTATCATTCAAAAATTATGTCTCCACAATCACTATGCACGTTGTTTTTCTACTCAAGCCTCAATTTTAGGGAACCTTGTTGTTTGGTTTCAAAGAAAAACACCCCACTTTTAGAATTCATGCCATGTCCAACAACAACGTTGTTTCTCGCTCTTGCCCCACATGAAGCTTTATTCAAATCTCTTGTAAGGCATAATTGTCTAGGAAAAAAGAAAAAATATTAATTTGTCCTTTATAAAGAACACGCATCCTACTCAGGGAGTTTATGAAATAAAATATTTTGGGTTGTCCTTTACACACACTAACATATTGGACCTAGGGGTTTTTGGCTAAATTTTCCTAAATAAAATCTTATCATTTTTTTTTTTGTTCGTGGTTCCGGAATCCCATATGTTTGCCACACGGTTGAGATAATGTGGTGTCATTTTTCAACTTATTAATTGACATGAGATAAAAATAGGATCTAAGGAATTATTTTGTGTTTGGCACAAGATAAAATGTTTAAGCACATCAAATCTCAATTATATTTTTTAGGGTAATGTACAGTCAAGTACTGTTTTGACAATTAATGGTAACTTAGGTCCTACTCACAAAACTTTAAACCTATAAGTTCTATATTAATCTTATGTGACCAATCTACCCTTACAAATTGAAAACCCCAAACATTTTGTTCCTCTCTCTCTCTCTCTCTCTCTATTTTTTTTAACTCTTTCACTCCATACATGCAGTATGCAGAACATAGCAGACCCATAAAGCAAAGCACTCATGCCAACAACTTCACTTCTACTTGTCAACTCTCTTCTTACAGCCTTTTCATCCCCCTTTATTGGTCTCCATTGGCCTCCAAACAACAGTATTTTCTTCACAGGCCCAATACTTAACTCGATCCCAACCTAAACCCAGAATAAGACCCATTTGTCTACTAATCGTCAGAGCTCATACATTGATAATATTCTCAATTTTAACCCTCAAAAAAATTGAAAAATTTCTCAAAACTGATAATATTCTCAGTTAATACTGGAGAAAATTGAGAAATTTCTTAGTTTTGGTAATTATAAACTAAAATCATTTTCGGCTTTAAAATTGAGAACATTCACAATTCTAAAACTGAGAACATCTCAGTTCTTACCTATAGACCAAATCTCTAGATCTTAAATCCAACATTCTCAATTTTGATGTTTTATTTTAGTATTCAATTTGATTTTGTTACATTGCTTCTGAGTTTATTAACTTATCATCATTCAACTTGCAAATTGACGTGATCTATCAAAAGGGTAGGAACATCAATTGCATTTCAAAATGGGACTTGTGCATCCAAAAACTTTTACACGGGACTTAGGACTTTTAAGTAATTAATCCTATTTTTTATTAGATGTCAACAAGTAGAGGGATGATACTATGTCATCTTGTCATTAGAGGTGACAAGTTCAAACTCATGAACCTATTTAATTATACCCATCTAAAACTCATTTAAACCTGCCCTAATCTATGAATGGACTTAAATAGGTTACCCATTATGAACCCAAGTCAAAATACATTCACATGGGTACCCATTAAAATGGGTATCACTTCTATCACCACTTCACTCCACCGCTACACCATCTTCATCACTGCCATCGCCACTTCACTATCTCTACTATCACCACAATCGTTGCCACTACTCTACTGCTACATCTCCATTGATACCATCACTGCTGCTATACAACCACTGCCACTATACCACTACTACCACCATCGTTGTTACTGCACCGCCACCATCATTGTCGCCACTCCACTACCACCTTACCATCCCACCACAATGACCGTTGTCGCACTCTACTAACATCGATGCCACCACCAACTTTCCACCACTCCACATCCATTACCGCCACCATAAAAAAAATAAACGATCAAATAAAAAGGTTAATTAAGTTCTTTTATTCAATTTACACCCAATTTAATTCAATATGTTTAAATCCATTTATGATGGAGAAATTTAAATTATTTTACTTTAAGTGCAATAGCGGTTGACACACACGATTCGTGTACAATTAAAATAAGTAAAATTATAATAAAAAATTTATTATATATTTTGTGTTGCTAAAGTGGTAAAAATTTTATTCATTACACACAAGGTTCAAGCCCTATTGCCATCTACCTTCGTTTTTTTTCCTTTTTAAATAGAAAAATAAGGGACACATGGACACCAAGTGAGTTGTTTACTTTATATAATATAGGTAAATTGCAAATACCCTCCCTAAGATTTGCTTAAAATACAATTTGTCCCATGTGGTTCTGGAAATTAAATCTCACCCCTTGAAGTTTTCAATTTCATAACAAATGGTCTCTTTTATTAATAAATTATCAAGTCAATTAATAGTTTTTAATGATGTCAGAAATTTATTTCAACTAACAATCAAGGTAATTTTATCATTGTATAGGAGAGCAATTAGGAATTTTATTTTTTAGTTAATTCTGTCAAATAAAAAATTCTAACAGGGGTATTTGTAATTTTCCAAACCATAGGGGCAATCCGTATTTCAAGAAAACCTTAAGGGGTGTATTTTTAATTTACCCTATACTATAGTATAGATATTATAATAGATAGCAGGGCTGGCACTGAGGCAAGGCCCCCGAATTTTGTCCACAAAATAGGGCCACAAAATAATTTCAATCTTAAGTTGTATTTAATTATTTATTTCAACATTAAATTATGTTTAGTTTATTGAAATGAAATTGAATGAAGTAATCATTATATCATAATGTTCATTCTTACATTTGATTTACTTAAAAATATTACAAACAAAATCATCATTTTATAAAGAGATTAATGAATGACTATTACATTCAATTCAATTTTTTTTTAGTGAACCAAACAATACATTATAGTATTAGTAGTTTAAAAATGAAGGTGTTGGTGCCACATTTAAACCATGTAGTGCGAAGGTGACACATGGCAAGTAAAGGGTATTCAGATATCGAAGAGTCCCATATTCAAAGGTGCCCACGTGAGCTATGAATGCAAGTCTTCAACCGACAAATATGATGAGCAACATGTGAGAGGCACGTGAAAAGGGGGTTAATAAAGTGCAGTTGCTAGTAGTTATATGCACAAAGAAATGATTGCAACCCTAAGAAGTAGTGAGAATGAAGAAGATCATGGTGAATGATAGCAGCCTAACTTCTTCGAAGGTGCCAATAGAAGGCTATAAATAGATGAAAGCAAAGATTGAATTGGCCCCTGACCAAATCCAGACTCGATGTCTTTGTCAATTTCATTTATCTTTAAATTTCTGCACTTTACTTTTATACATTGCATGTAACAACCTCGACCTTCATATCATTTTTACATATTATATTATTGGGTATACTTTGCATAATTTTGTGTTTTATGTGGTTATTTGACACTTATTTGTTTGATTATGAGTTATCTGTTTAATTGTCGACTTTAGAATTCGAATTAAAAGCCCAAATGGATTCAGAAACCAAAATTGGTTAATTCAATAGGCTAGTTGGAATTTTTAGAATCATATAGTAAGTTTGAATAAAATTTGATTCGGATATAATTAGAATAAAATAATCATAATTGATTAGATTTAAACCCACTTGATTAGCCTTAAGCATAGGTGATTAGTGAGGCCTTAATTACCTTATATATATATATTTGTTAAACATGCTTAGACTTCATTTTACATCAACTTTGTGTTGAAATTTTGAGAGATATATGTGAGCAAATAGAGCGTTAAGCATAAGGCAACCTCGGGAGTCCACCCTTTTGTCATCTGTTTTGGAGTGTCTCCGTGATAGGGCGATCTTGGTCTCATGCGCAGCCAAGTTGTGTCAACCAAGTGGATCATGTTACTTTGTTTTGGTTTTCTTTGTCCTTGGAAGTTATTATGTACGGATTTTGTATAAGTGTAAGATATTTGACGTACCTTTGTATTTACATCTATGAGATGTTGATATTTAAATTTTATACAGACTCTCATATATGCACTGCTCAATGGTCATGTTTATAATTAATATTGCTTCTGCAAGGCCTCGTTATATTTATTAATTATCAGTTTTATCTTTGAGGCCGGAGGTAATATGGGATTACTGGTCGATCACAGCCTAAACCTGTAGGGGCGAGTTCAGGTTGTGACATTGCACTTGCATTTCATAGGAGTAAATTAGCCTTATAATTCCAGAACTCGATCGGTTTAAAAGTTTCGAAGTTGCCCTTATTAAAGGCAACATTTTGTAATTATTTTTTCAATTAATCAATTGCAATTTCTACCTTGTCTCTCTCTCCCATTCTATCACGAATTTGAGTTAAAACTTTGTTTTGTCTTTTTAACATAACACAGTAAAGGCCTCTTCATTGAGGCTAAGAGAACCTTAACACAATAATAAAAATTGACATTTATTATCTGTAAGGATTTTTCAAATCCTTACTGGCGTGCTTGAATTACATTTTTAATCTTAGAAGTGTCAAAAATAGTTAACAAAAGGTTTGCAGAATTAAAAAACAAACAAACAATTAAATTGGTGAATTATTTAAAAATAATGGATATGGCAAGAGCACATGTGTCATCCCAAGTCTAACCCAAGCATAAAGGAGCTTCTAAATCTCAAACCCACCCACTTAACTTAACAAATATAAATATGAACTATTTTTATTTTTAGTTTTTTTTTTAAAAAAAAGTGTTATTAAACTCTTTAACCTTTTTAATAATTATTTGAACTTGAAACATAAAAAAATTTAATTATAAAATAAATATCTTAATTAACAAATATTTTAATTTTAAGTCCTAAAAAGAAATATATGTACATACTTCTCTTTTATCTTTTATTATTTTTTAGTTTTTTTGTAACTAAATAATATAAAGATTAAAATTAATATTTTATATGTAGGCAGACCGGACTAGGCTGAGCCAATACTTAATATCCCAAATCAAACCTAAAAATAAAATGGGTTCAAAATCTCAATCTAACCCAACTTTATGAGCTAAATAATTTTTTCCAAGCCTTAAAAATACCGAATTGAATTGGGCAAGCCATCGAATTGGATTGGGCAAGCTACTGAGCCCATGACCACCCCCCTACTTCAACCTCTTCCCACTATTGATTACTATTTCCTAACTTCTCTAACCTTTATAACCTACCTTAGCCCTCATTTCCTCTCCGACTACCGCCTGCAACTCTTTTTTCCTTCTTTCGGTCACTTTCTTTGCTTATTATTCACTCTCCAACGCCTCACCCCCTTGCTTCTTCATCCTCTATAGTCCTATTACTCCACATATGCGACTCTCCAGCCATTCACCGTCATCTCATCTTATTATTCTTAAACTATTCTATTTCTTTTTCTTTTTCTTCCCTCCACAATTTTCTCTCTCTTTCTATGCTGGTAGATGATGGCTTTAGGGTTTAATAGGAAGAGATGGAGGTGTCAGAAAAGAAATGTGATGGCAACGGAAAACAATGAGAGGATGATGGCATCAAAAGGAAATAATATGAAGCAATGGCCGACGAGAGGGTATTGGAGGAGAAAAACATGAGACAACAACCAACGTGAGCAAATGAAAATAGATATTGAGCATTGAAATGGAAGGAAATATCAAGCAACGATTGAAATGATGGATAAGAAATAGCCATGGGGCATTAAGGACGCAATGTTAGGTGATGAAGGTGGTTTGAGTGACTAAGGTTAGGTGTTGGATTAATTAAGGTGTTGGATTAATTAATGTGTTTAAAAAAAATTCAACAAAATTCAAATTTATTGGTTAGGGGTGTCTTAATAAATATGGTATATTTATGGGGTGTATGGCTCCCTAAAAGAGGGCTGCTAAATGTTTCTACTTTTTTTCTTTGGACGCCTATTTTTTTAATTTTATTATAATTTTGTTAACATCAAATTCAAATTTTGTTCTCATCCCTATCCTCCCAAGTCTAACCTAACCCTAATCCCACTACCACTTCCACTCCTGCCAACACCTTATAGCGTCCAACCCACCATCAGTTCCACTACCGCCTATAGCCACCACTTCTATCTTCCTCCTCACCAGCAACGCTTTTTCTTCTTATTTCTCATCTTCTTCTCCTAAAACCCTAACTGTAATTCTATCACCGCCTACCACCACTGTCGACCACAACTTCTTTGCAAAACCCTACCTGCCAGGCCCTAGCCATCGTGAGAGAGAGAGAGAGAGGCCACCTCTCCTTCTATTTATGGCGATTTCACCACTATTGCAACCCAAACCATTGACCATAACTTCTTCGTAAAACCCTAGCCACCAAACCCTAACCACCATGAGATAAAGAGAGATCAATGAGAGAGAGATAACCTCTCCTTCTATCTCTGGCAATTTCGCCACCACTGCAACCCAGATTGACGATTCCCGTTGCAATTGAGAGAGAGCACAAGCGAGAAATTCTATGTCGTCGCTGCGCTGCCATGGTTGACTGCCAAGGTAGTGATGATTGACTACCGGTGAGGACTAAAATCGCGGATGAGGGTTGTAAGAGGGGTTGTCGAAGTTGAGGGTAAGGTTTCCTAAGGGTATATTTGGGATTATGGTAGGGGTCCAAAGAAAAATGAGGAAGAGAGCAATGGTGGTAGGAGTTCAAAGAAGTGAAGGTCCTAAGAAGAAAAGTAGGGGCAATTAGTAGCCCTATCCTAAAAAAAAAGCATGTAAAAATAGATGGGTGATTCTATTTACATACCACTCATTTGCTCAACACCCACAATTTTTAAATTTTTTTATTACAATTCTATCCCTCAGTGAAATTACATTTTTAGATAAAAATTTCAAACCCTACTTTCTCATTACACATATTTTCTGTCATTCCAAACCCTAGCCGGAGTTGGCACCGACGCCGCCAACACCATCTACTAATCCACTCACATTTTCTAGCCACTTTCTCTCTCCGGCTCCCTCCTCTCGCCACCCATCTCATTCTCCTTTATAGCCTTGTAACCCGCCATAGAGCGATTGAGAGAGAAAGATAGCAAGGAAGTACCATCACATCTCGATGATCTCTCTCTCTTCCAACATATGAGCACCATTGTAGCCTGATAACCCATCTCTTTCTTCTCTTTTTCGTTCGTTCTCTCTTTCTCTTTCTCTCTCAGTTTCACAATCGATCTCGAAACCCTCACCATAGATCTAGGGTTTTGAGAGAGCAATTTGCGATATGGTGATGGAAGATGATGGCAACGGAGGTGGGTTGTGAGGAGGAGAAGAAGAAAAAGAAGAAGAAAAAAAAGAAAAAAAGAAAAAGAAAAAGAGCGTCGGTGGGTCTAAATCTAGGTTGGAAGAGTGTTGCGATAAGAATGTGATGAGGAGAGAAGGGTAGCAGTGGTCGGCGCCGACGGTGGGCAAAGATTAGGGTTAGGTTAGGGTTTGGGATAGAGAGTTAAAGAAGATGAGGGTAATTTAGGACTTTTTGAAAATTAATAAAGAATTGAAAATGTGTGTGGTGAGTATTGAGAAAAGAGTGCTACTATTAGTACCTATCTAAATTCTTTGGACCCCCAATTTATAATTTTTTTTTATTACAATTATACTCTAAAGTAAAATTACATTAAAAGACATCATTTAATGGAATACCCACCTATTAAATAAAAACTACCACTCTACAATATTAGACACCCACCCCTATCTCTACCTCCATTTCCAACTCCAACTATACATATTCCATGTTTGTAAACCCTAAGTCTATTAGTCATCATAACCAACCAACATAAACCCTAAATCTATTATTCTTCATAATCATCTTAAACCCTGAATGTGTCATCTTCATCACCATTATCAACCCTATTGAACCAGAAAGTTTTGCTTCAAGTATAACGTATACTTCATCACTTATTTCACTATATGGAGCAATAGAGGACGAGGACAACAATTCTAATGAGACTAGCGTTCCATTGGTAAGTTTATTTATCTCGCATTAACATTCTCAGTTGTTTTCAGTAGTTCTTCTTTTGTTCAAGTTATTCAATATTGGTTTGCCAACTGTTAGGATTATGTTTGGTAATATAGTACTGAACATAAACCTTTAGACATGGGTTCCGAACATTAATCAGATAGTCAGTACTATTGAACCGAATATAATCTTTATTTTCGGCACTGTTAAACTGAACAAAACCATTAGTTTTGGCACTATTCAACCGAACACAATTTTTTCAATTTTGAATTACATTCACACATGTTTTCAGGGTGATGCTTCGACTAGAGGCAGTAAGGTTGATTCAAAATTTGTAATGGAGTATAGTAATGAATTTGCCACTCATGAGATGAGTCTTTGATTGTTTTATAAATAATGTACTTTTTTTTGTCCTTCTTTATGTGCAATAATTGGTTAGTTTAATTTATTTATTTCAGATATTCAAGAGTCGAGATGAGTTAAGTCGATGGGTATGTCAAGTTAGAAGAATAAATGAATTCGTTATTGTTGCGCATAAATTATATGGGGGTGGTATTCGTGGTAGGAAGCCAAGACTTAGCCTAGCTTGTGAGAGGAGTGGATCTTATAGGGACACTTGAAAAAACAGCAGGCCTAAGACAAAAAAAGCAAGACTGTCTGGTACTAAAAAATGTGAATGTCCTTTTTTATTGAAGGGCAAAAAATTAGCCACAAATGATGACTGGATTTTAATGGTTATTTATGGTGTGCATAATCATCCTACTGTAGAATATCTTGAGGCTCATTCTTATGTTGGAAGGTTGTCACATAAGGAAACCTCTTTGTTGATAGACATGTCGAAGAGTATGGTACGACCGAGTGAGATATTGGTTACATTGAACAAAGTGATGATGCAAATGCTTTCACAATGAAGACAATTTACAATGCACATCGAGATATAAAGCTACTGAAAAAGCTGGGAGATCTCAAATGTAACAATTATTGGGTCAGTTAGCGATCAACAAGTACATTGAGCAGCATAGGAGCTATGCAGATACTAAGACAGTGATTGATTTGTTCTTTGCACATCTTACTAGTTTGAATTTATTACGTTGTAGACACCCCATTTTTGACCGTCCTCAAGATTTGGACGTCACCGTTTGAACACTCGGTGATTATCCATGTTTGTGTTCGTTTGGAGTTCCCGGAGTTCTCGGCTACGCGCCTTGTCTCAGGATCTCCGAACTCGACCGTTTTGTGTCTGGTTTTGCACCAAACACTTGTGCTTTGCCTTGGAGGGGCAGGGAATGCCTTGTGAGGCATCCCCACACACCACCGGCAGTGGCTAGAGGCCACCGGCTGGTTTTTGTTGCCACCGGCAATGTATGTTGCCGGTCGACATTAAATTTTGTCAAAATGACATTTTTGGCCGGCCGACTACTGTTCAGCTGCTTTTGGAGATATTTTTAAACAGCTGGATGGCATTTGCTTCCCCTCCATACACGTGTATGGAGGGATGCCCCTCTTGTTTGCTTGCTTGCTAAGCATTACAAGATTGCCTCCTCTATAAGAGGAGGCCTTCTCTCCCTTGTTCTAGGGTTAGAAAAAAATTGAAGAGGAGAGTTAGAAGAGCTCTGGTTTTAGCTTTAGGACATATATCTATCCTATATCTATACCTTCTCCTCTTTTTACTCTTGTGTGTGTTTTAGTCCATACTATTGCACACAAGCACCTAGTGTTTCACCTTTCCTTGGCTACTGAGGTTCTAAGGGCTTATTCTTGCTGTTCTTGGCTGGATTGAAGCTTAAGGAGGCAACAAGACCACCATTGTTGAAGAAAGGCTTCAAGGGTAAGAAACTAGTCCTTTTTACCCCATTTTTGCATCTTATTTCTACCTATCTTAGAGCTGTTTTTGTGTTTAGTGTATAACATAAAAAAGTTCTGTTTTTAGGCCCTCTTGATTGTTTGTTAAGAGTGTTTTGTGGTTTGGGTGTGTTTGACCACCCTTGGGCCTTGAAAGGCCCCATTTTTGTGCTATTTTGTGCAAGTTTCGAGACTTTGGTGTTTAGGCCTCTTCACCACTGAAATCTTGAGGGATTTCAGTGGTGGGGATGGTGCCTTGAAGTCTCCAAAAGGGGAGGGCCACCCCCTCTCCTTGTTGTCCTTGAAAGGGACCATTTTTGGCCTCTTAAGGGAGCTTATGTTTGAGTGTGTGTTAAGCATGCCATGGCTGTTTTTCATGCTTATGTTGCCATAATATAACATGGTTTTAAGTTGGTTTTGGTACACCATACATGTCTTGCATACCTACCATGTAATGCCTTGTGATTGCCTTAACATGCCTTAGGTTGTTAGCCTTTGTTCTAGCGTGTTTTAGGTTTAGCCTTGTGAAGGTTTTGTGCTTATTTTTCCATGTTTAAGGTCTGTTCATGTTTGTTTGAGTCGATCTTGGCATGCATTACATAGCTCCTTTGTATTATGGCTTGTATGCTTCAAGTAGGTGAATATGTAGCATGCATTGCTTGCATTAATTTAGTGGTTTGGAACCACTTAGTATGTCATTTCAGTCCCTAGGATATGCTTGTATGCTTGCCTTGGTTGTCTCTTTGTTGCCTCTTGAGCATGTGTTATATGCTCCTTGAAAGTGCATTTGTGCATGCCTTCATATTTGAGCCACTTAGATGCCATCTAAGTAGTCCTTTGGCCTTGTTTTAACATGCTAAAAATCTGTTTTTAGTTGTTTAATGCATGCCATGTTTGTTATGCTAAGTGTGTTTCAAAGCTTCATTACCTTGCTTCAAGAACTTGGACTATTTGCATGCTTATATTTATCTTGTTTAAGTTGGTTTGGCACCATGTTTTAACATGATTTTAAGAGCTTATGTTGTATGCTAATTGTCCATGATAGTCTCTTTTAAGTATGCTTGAAAGTTGCTTGTTTAATGCTTAAGGTTTGGACCACAACATGTGCATGTGTGTACGTGTGTTTAGCCTTCATTTTTGGGCACTTTGGCCACTGACTTTAGGCCTAATTAGAGTTGCCTAAGTCATGTTTAAGTCCATCTTTTCATTAGTTTGCATTGCCTCATGACTTGCATGTTTACTTGCCTTGCCATGTTGCATCCTTAGCTTACATGCCTAGGTTGCATCGCATCTTGCATGCATGCCTTGTTCCTTGATTTGGTGATAGGAATTGGGTCTTGTTTTGTTTGATTGGTTTGCATTTCATTTGACATGAAAGTGCACATTCGGTTCTTTGAGCCACCATGCATGGAAATGCATGATTGGTGGTCCGAGAATCGAGACACATGCTCCTTTGAGTCACAAACATGATAGAGGGCATGATTGGTGCATACATTACTTGAATTGTATTGCCATGCAAGTTTTGTCCTCCGCTGCTGTGAGTTGCAGGTTCTGCAGGTATTGTTTGCCGACCGGCAACATTTTGTGCCGACCAGCAGTAAGTCATCAGCCGATGGGTTCATTTTGTGCCGATGGCCACATCCTAGTGCCGGTGGTCATTCTACTTAGCCGGTGGGATCCCCCAGTATCCTGAGAGGCATTCCTGAGACTTTGGCAGTTTTCAGAGGAGCAAAGCAGGGAAAACAGAGGCAGACTATGCATGGCAGTGCGATTCTGAACAAGTCCCGAGCATGCGCTGCATCTGACCCGTTCCCCGAGGGTTTTACTGTTTTAATTAAATTGATTAATTTATTTAGTTAATTTAATTGATCTGTAATATTTAATTAGCTTGCGTAGTTAATTAATTTGTATATTCTTTTGATCCCTCTGTGTGAGGGCAATTGTGTAATAAGTGTGGGTGAGTGGTGTGCATGTCTTCCAACCCCCATTTCTTTCTTCCCTTTTACTTACCTGCTTTGATGGTTGGTATTAGGGCACGTTTAAATTAGCATATCCCATGCAATGCATGCGTGCATCCATGCATTTGTTGACATGCACCGGGCTCGGTACATCATACAAACCGCATTGTATCCTCAAATCTAACTTGAATACGTGCACCGAATGATTGCATTTCACATGCCATTTTAGGGTTAGCCGAGCCTATCCTAATCACATTCTGTATGCGATGCATTAGTCACTCTAACATGAACTAGGGCATGCATGTTTGCTAACTAGTTTATTGTTTTGGCACGGAGTACGATGTAAGTATTTATGCTTTAGCATATCGCATGCGTGTGAATGTTAACACGACAGCATGATTACCATGTGGCTAAATGCTTATATGAGATAAACTGTTTGAATGTCTGTGGATGGAGGTTGGATTGCTTGAGTTGGAAAAACTCGTTGAAATCCGTATTTTAGCCTACTTGCGAGTAGCAAATTCCGAAGCGCTTTTCAAAACGAACGGATATGCAATGCTTATTTCCAAATTAGGCAATCTAGTCTATACTTGTTTGCTGTGCGCATAACATAGTAATTCTAGGCTAATAACCGGAATAAGAACACATAACGTTTTCAAAATCGGATATCATGGTTAGTAGAGGCCGGTCTTCGGACCGGGCGAAAGGGGGTGCTCATAGCTGACCTTCCCCGATCGTACCCAAGCTCCCGAGCCAAGACAACTTTGGTGATGACGGACACGTGGCCTTCGGCACCGAGTCAGGGTTTCCTAAATTTCCCATTTAAAAAAAAATATTTAGGTGGCGACTCTGGTATCTGGCAAAGCAGTCCATGTTTGGCACTTCTTTTCAAAATCTTTTTTTTTTTTCTCAAAACGATTTGCCAGAGTTGGACTCTTTGGTTCAGATTTAGAACCGTGACAATTCGAGTCCGAACTGTAGTAGACCCATAAACGAACGGAACGGGACTTAACCCTCCCAGGGCGTTCGGGGACGTCTACATACGTGCATTTCCAAATGTATTGTTAATGGATTGTACTTATAAGACCAATTGATATCCATTGCCCCTTCTGGAGATTGTAGGTGTGATATCGACAGACATGACATTTTCAGTTGCATTTGCATACCTCCAACATGAGAAGGAGGATAACTATGCATAGGCACTTGCGTAGTGTTATGGATGAAAATACTCTTCCTTCTGTTATTGTCATAGATGGAGAATTGGCCCTTATGAATGCCATATGTATGGTGTTTCCTAGAACTACAAATTTTTGTGTAGATGGCATATTGGTTGGGAAGTTACATACAATTCCAGAGTTCAGCATTTCAAATCAGTCATTAGTCCAGACATAGTCACAATCGAAACAGTAGACCTGGATAAGGACTAATGTCATACAAGTGAGATAGGAAATAGAATTAGAATGGATTTAAATTATGTTATTTTCTTTTTTATACTGAATTAGAATGGAAAAGAGTGAATTAGAATGGATTTAAGTTATGTATTTTGAATGGATTTAAGTTATGTTATTTTCTTTGTTATAATGAATTGGAATGGTAAACAGTAAATTGAAATAGATGTTATTTTATGTGTTATACTGAATTGAAGTTGACGAAAAAAGTGAATTGGAATGGATTCAAGTTACACAGTGGTGAACAAATTTTGTTTGGACATACAGTGCTGACATGATCACTAATGTTCTATGAAACAATTCTAAACAAAGAAGATTAGTTCGACAACACAGTGCTGAACGAATTTTTTTGTTCGATTTTACAGTGCTAAAGTGATTAGGCCAGCAATTATGATTGGGCCAGCAGAAATTTATGTTTGGCACTACAGTACTGAAAAAAAAACTTATTTGTTCGGCATTATAGTGCTAAACGAAGACTACTTGTTTGGCATTATAGTGTTGAATAAGTCATTTTTATTTGGTTTTATAGTGCTGAACGATGAGGATTTGTTTGGTTAGTCAGTGATGAACATAAAATTTCTATTTATTCATTAGTCATTGTAATAAACAAACCAATATTTCAAACAAACAAACTATCAAACCAATTCAAACTATCAAACTAATTCCAAACAAATTCATTAACTTCAATATCATTATTAAACCATCAAATACCATCAAACTAAGTCATTGAGTGCCCAAAAACGTATGGTAAAGTCATATACAAGCCTAGCTCATACTTGTGTCAGATATAAACCACCATCAAAATGTATACCAAAAATATTTCTCAAACAAACTAACATATACTAAAGTGTTACTTGACATTTGTTGTACTTGTGTCTAACATGTAATAAAGTCTAACATATGTTTGAGACTAAGATTTCAAAAAGCACATTTAAAACATTTGAAACCAACAAATACTAAAGTCTAAGCTGATGCTCCACGTTTCGTGCGATGAGTGTACACCAAGTTCTTTAATGGTGTATGTTCTTCACTGGACTGTTGGCCCTCCAAGACTTGTGTTATCTTTTTCATAGCATAGCGTAACATATCTTGGGTAGGAGTTGCTTCATTGTATCCCATTGTGATCATTGAACGTGAAATGCTTAAGACACTGTCAATGCGCTGCAAACAAGAAAATAAAGCTTAGCAATTGCCTTAAACAAAATATATATGAAAATGAAAAGGTTAAAAGTTGACATACGAATTGAAGCTGATGATAATTAGCTGATGTCTTAGTCCTCGTTTGGGAACAGGCTAATTTAGTAACTTTTTGGCTATTTGGCTAAAAAGGTAGGTAAAAAAAACTTGTATGTTTGGGATGACTTTTTGGCTAATTACGAAAAGATGTGCAAAAAGTAGAGAGAAAAGAGAATCTTTGACTTTTTGGTATGAGTGTTTGGCTTTTTGGCTAATTTAGTAACTTTTTGGCTAATTGGCTAAAAAAAGTAAGTCCCCAAACGGGGTATTAGTGCGTGGGTTATACTTAGAACGATGTGTTAGGTTTTGAACTTGCACGTGTGAAATAGAAGTAAACTACTCCAAGTAACCTGGCACACAATCCCATAGATGCAAGACTGGAACACTACGCGCCGTCTCAGACAATAAGTGATTTTCCCAACTCTCCCAAATCATATCCAAATTTATATGCAATGTTGTACTGTTTTGCAGTAGATCCTCTAGCGACTCGAACTGGAGCAAGCAAAGATGAGGAAATAGTATGCACCCTACTAAACTGTCTCAGCACCCTATCTAGATGGTATGGTTCAACAATGTACACCCATTTTAAGCATCCACTATAGTAAGCAACATCAGAAAAAGGATGCTCACTACGCTTATCATGGTATAGATCCCAAATAACCTACAACAGTCAAATATTTATATGTAAGTTATGAATTAGGTTGAATAATAGAAAGTAATATGTACATATACGGAGTTAAGATTGACAATCACATCATGGGTCTCTAATCTGTCAAGGTCCTCTTGCAACCTTTGTAAAATAGACGTTGACAAACCAGATTGGGTGCGAGAAATCCAACGAAAGACACTAGGCTAATCTTCTTTATAGTCCAAATTGGGGTGAGGTCTAGCACCAACAAAATGCTCGGAAATCCAAGCTTCCAGTAATGTCATGTATCCCGCCATCTATTTCACGGCATACATTGTGGCAGTACCCAATTGCTAGTATAAAAAAGCCAATGTGGCTGCACCCCAAGCATAAGAAGCAACCGATTGCAAATCCATAAGAAAAGACAAATACACTATCAGAACACATGTCCCAGTCTTTGTCTACAAACAAGGTACAACCAAACAAATATAACAAATATGTCCTAGTTGCACACTCAATGGTATTATCATTGTTCATATCAAATAATGACCCAAACCGTTGTCTCAACCATTCTACCTTGATAGACTGACTCCATGCTACCTTCAACGTTACATTTGTCTCATCTACTGTTAGTCCCAAAGCCTCAACTAGCAGATTTGCAACCTCAACATTTGATAACTTCTTGCAAGAGACAGATTTACCAATCACTGGAATCCCTAGAATTACACTAACATCATCTAAGGTTGGTGACATCTCACCAAATGGTAGATGAAGCGTGTTTGTCTCTGACTACCATTTTTCCACAAAGGCTGAAACTACAACTTTGTTTACAAATTCATATGAGCAACTTAGTAAAGAAATAAACCTCAAATCCATAATTAAACCATAAAATTTGGACGGTTCATTTTTTTCCAAGTTGAATGACCATTCACCAACTTTAAAACCATGATTTAAGCAAGTATTCCGAGTTCCTACAACATAGAATAAAAAATAAAAATAAAAATAAAAAAGAATTAATAAAGTTAAAACAAAATTAAAAACATTAAATTAATGTAAGACAATGACTTACATCATTATGCCAAATTTTTGCTGCTACATGACAATGAAAACTCTTCAAAATTAAAGGATCATCTGGCCCTCCAGGAAAAGGTCCAGTAAGATTTTCATTAACTTTTTCAGTTGCATCTGCTGGTTGGTCTTCATAGTCACCCATGTCTGTTGGTTCATCACCTGGATTATCACCTATGTTTGTTGGTTCATCATCCGGATCATTACTTATATCTATTGGTTCATCACCCAATTCATCACCCATGTTACTAACATTTAATTGATTGGCCCCATCGTTTTCGACCTCAACCATTTTTGCTAGAGCAGCACCTATGTCATTCATGTCCTGTTCATTAACTCCACTACTTTGATCCTTAGTCTTATGAGTGCGTTGAGGTCTCTTAGCCATTTTTGAGAAATTAGAACATTATGTCTCCTAGACACTGTTGGGTGATTTTGAGCAGTTTCCACCATAGTTATCCACTAAGTACAATTAGATGTTAGTCAATGAGAGTGATCAACTAAATCCATATTCATTTAGTTATTTACTTTTCAAACTTCTCACTCACAAAAATAGCCAAAGGGAGAATTGCAAAATATAATGAAAAAATGATAACTGGTTTTTAGAAAAGGGACAAAAATATTAAAAGGGAAGAATACTGAAACCAAAATCCATCATATCATGTACAAAGGGTGACAAGCCTCATTTAAACATCATTCATCAACATACAAAATACTATTTTATCAATCATAAATCATAAATAATATCATTAAATGAATTTAAATATTGAATAGATCATCTATAAAAATACATAAATAAATCCCTATTATTTTGTATAAGTATAATGTTAACATTTATCAAAGGTTTGTACCAAAAATTCCATTGGACCAACACAAATAGAAGTATAGAATATAAACAGTACAAATTGTCATTCTTCCTATAAATAGTTTGTTTTCCTCTTCAAGACTTCAATAACTCTTCTTCAACTGTTCTATTTTGATTTGTTTTTGGTATTTACTCTATTTGGTTTTTTGTTTTCATTTTCTTTATTTTTGTTTTCATGTTTTCGGAAAGAAAAATAATGAAAAATAAGAAACACCCAATCTTTTTTTTTTTCCCCATATTGGTGTGAAAACAATCTTTGAAAATTTAAAAACTAACTTTTTGAGATTTCTTAAAAAGAGGGTTATTTCCAACCAATAAATAAATAAAAATAGAAATAGTTTGACAAACAAAATTTCCTGGAAAATAAAAACAGGACACAAAAGTACAACAAAATAGGCCCTAATAATCCAAGAGGACACAATAGTTTGCCAAATATATATATATATATTATAAAGGAAATTAGAAAAACAAAACACAAACAAAACATACCCCAGTAATCCAAACAAATTTTATGAAAACAAAAACAAGCCCTAATAATCCAAGAAAGACAAAGGGTTCAGTTTTCAGAAACAGTCAACCAAACAATTTTTCTGAAAGACAAAAGGTTATGATATTTTTATTTTATTTTATTTTATTTCTATTTGGTATGTAGACTTCTATTAGATTATAATAGTCAAGCCATGCATTAGATTATAACATTCAGACCTCTATTTCCTAAAAAAATTGAATTTTATGTGAAATCGGGTCATCCATTAGATTATAATATTCTTCCACAATCAAGGTTTTGTGTAGTTGTGGTTTTGGTTGGTAAAGGGTTTTGTTTGTGTGGTCATGGTTAATTGCAGAGAAAAAAGAAGCAAATTATACCTTTGATTCTTAAGAAAAAGTCTACAGCTTTGTTGTGTGTAGCTCCACCACGAGCTTCATTGTGTGCGCCTCCACCACCAGCAAGAGACTGGTGCTCAACAGTAAGAGGCGTTCTCAAAAAAAAAAAAAAAAAATTATAGCCACAGATCGTTGGTGTAGGAGGAGATGAAACAACAAGAAACCGTCGGTGCAGAAAGGAGATGGACAGTCAGTAACATGAGAATGAGAGGGTATGAAAAATTAGGTAGGTATGCATTTGATTGTGATAATATTATGAATATGAGTAGATTTAGGCCTAGTTTGGCATCTCTAAAAAAATTCAAAAAGTTACTAAAAAAGTAATAACTATTCACAAATTAAAAATATAAAAAAACTAATTTATTACATATTTTAATACAAAGATGTGATTGGTACTAAGAATTGATGGAAAGGCTGTTAAAGGAAAAAAAAAAATAGGTATATAAATTTATTAAATTGGAGGGTAATGTTGGGCCAGTGGGGACCCACTACGGTTCCTGTTTTGATAATCTGAACTGCTAATGTGTAGAACTCGTCGAGTACTATATATTTGTAAAAAATCACGTTAATCAGATATGGATAGTTACATGATTAAATTAGTTTTGTATAAAAAATTGATGGAGTTATAGTTAACGGTTGACAAAAAACTAACACGATCAGAGAGCTATCGATATCCGATCAACGTGATTTTTTTACAAGCATATAGTACTCGATGAGTTCTACATATTGAACGGTTCTGATTAGCAAAACGGGACCTGTGGTGGCTCACACGGGTAGAACAACACCATCTAATTCAAGCCCGAAAAGGAGGCAACCATTTTCCATCTCCTAACAACCGACTACATTGCCTAGGTACTGTACGGGCTACTCAATCACTTCTCCTACACACTTATTTATATAATTTTTTAATACACATTTTTTTGTAAAAAGTTAAAAAGTTAACCAAAACATTTATATTTTTTTCCTCAACTTTTTAGTTCAAAAAGACAAAAAGTGCACTTCTTTAGGACATCCCAAACAACCCTTTAGTAATATGTGGGGGTGTCCAAAAAAATGTTATTAAAATTTAGTGTTTAGGGTGGGGTCCAAAGAAATGGAGGTCCAAAGAATTTAAGAAGGTGCTAATAGCAGTACTCTGAGAAAATGGTGTGTAGGAGCGGGAAATTCTATTTCCACACCCTACTTATCTTAGTGCACATACTTAATGAAATATTATTTTAATGACAATTATTCTCTAAAATAAAATGACCATAATGAACATCAAAACCCTAACCAACCCATCTCATCTCATTTCATCTATTCTCTCTCTCTCTCTCTCTCTCTCTCTCTTTCTCTTTCTCTCCCCCTACCACCAACAACAACAAATAAACCCACTGTTAAAAAAATTAAATTAAATTAAATTTTTTACAAATTCTATTAAGCTAAAAACCTCCAATCATTAAACCTAAACTTCCTAAACTCATTTTTCTAAAATTATGGATTTTGCAAACAAAGACAATGATACAATGTAAATTTTTTAGAAATCAGCATTAACAGAGCATTATGAGCAACAATTTACAGCAATCAAGATTAACATTTAATAGAGTATTAAAAATTTAACAGAGCCTCGGTTCCTCTGCCTCGGTTCCTAAAGCAGAGGAGGAAGGAAAGTATGTTTACATTCGATTGTTAAGGATTCAATTACTTAGTTTTGTAGTGGAGGAATTCGCTAAGGGTTCAACCAACAAAGAAATGTATCAAATGAGAAGATCAACTAAATTTTCAACTATTCAAGTGCAGAAAAAGTTTTCTTTGTTGATGAGTTTGTGTGAGTGTGTGTTTGGGTGGACCGTAGAAAGTGTGTGTATAATATTTAAGGGTTATAATTGGAATATGTGATGTGTGGAATGAGATAAATTAAATTCATACAGGTGTGTATTGAAAAATAATATGCATGGAAATAAGATGTGTAGAAATAGAGGCCTTGTTTGGTTTGTTTTTTAGAAAAATTTTTGAAAAAAATTCTCTACAAACAAATTTTCAAGAGTAGTCAAACCAAACAAATTTTTTCAAAAAAAAATCAAAATTTTATTTGGTTACCTACTTTCCAAAATCACTCTCTCTCTTATACACATCAAATCAATCACTTTTTTTAAAACTCTCTCCCCAAAATAATTTTTCAAAACTATTTCTGAAAAAAAACAAACCAAATAAATTTTTTTGTACTTTTTATTTCAAAAACTACTCTACAAACACAAAACAAATGCACCAATTTCCCGGGTAGAAGTTTTGGTGTGTAAATAGAATTAATAAAATAGAAATTCCACAATGACCAAAATACCCTCGTACATGATCCCCTATCGGACCACCATCTTTCGCTCTTTCGTTTCCACTCCCTTCCCAATTGATCAGAGAGAGAGAGAGACCACCATCTTTCGCTCTTTCGTTTCCACTCCCTTCCCAATTGATCAGAGAGAGAGAGAGAGAGAGAGCGCCGTTTGAAGAAGAAGAAGAAGAATGATTCCACAACAATGGGCACCACCATGTGGAAGCCAATGCACGCACAAATACGCTGCTCTTACGCAGATTCCATGTAACTCCTCTCTCTCTCTCTCTCTCTCTGCACATACATGTATACATAGGACAGACATTGAGAAGAAAGACACTCTGTAAAGTTTTCGAGGAGGATTGGTGGATTATGTCAACAGAATGTATACGTACAGGTTGAATTTGGGCACAATTTGTTGATCCCAAATGTTTCGAAACTTTGAATTTGTTGATTGTAATGGTTCTGAGGTTCAATTTCTTATGAATCAGAACCCTTTCAATTTGGCTGCTGTCAAGTTGACGACTGGGCTTTTGTCAAATTGGTGTAATTATCACAATTCTAAGATTTCCACAAAATCCTAGGCTAAAATTTGATGATGACAACAAAAAAATTAAATTAAATTAAAAGGAAAAAGAAAAAGGGTTTGATGATGGCTAGAATAGCCACAAGTGCACAACAAATGAACTGAAACTGATAATTTTCATTTATTAAAAACTTCAAACTTGGCATAAAATGTAGACAACGGTATGTGGAGGAGGATCCCTTCTACCTGCATCTGTTTGATTTTATGCTTTCATTCCACGTGACTGGTGGTGGGTAGCTAGCAAATCATAACTTCTCGATTAATCCCCATGTATGAAGTTTATTTTATTTTATTATATATATACATATATATCATGGTGGATTGTTTCCGGGTTTGAGAAGTAATATCTAGATGATTTACTCATTATTATATAGTCGTCATATAATAGCCAAGTCTTTGTTTTGTATTTTTTTTAAAATTCATTTTAACTTGAAATCAGGAGATAAGCATGATCATCTTAGACTTAAATGAGAATATGGCGTAATAGAGCACTGGAGAAAATTGATCCCTTCTACCTGCATCTGTTTGATTTTATGCTTTCATTCCACATGACTGGTGGTGGGTAGCTAGCAAATCATAACTTGTCGATTAATCCCCATGTATGAAGTTTATTTTATTTTATTACATATATATATCATGATGGATTGTTTCCGGGTTTGAGAAGTAATTTCTAGATGATTTACTCATTATTATATCGTTGTCATATAATAGCCAAGTCTTTATTTTGTATTTTTTTTTATTCATTTTAACTTGAAATCGGGACGTAAGCATGATCATCTTAGACTTAAATGAGAATATGGCGTAATAGAGCACTGGAGAAAATTGATCCATAAAACTTATCCGAATTTATTTGGACATAGGCTTGATGAGATAAGTAGCTTGAAATCTGCATGTCTCTATTTTAGAATTGCACTGAGTCAAATCTCCTGAAAATAGCAATTACGAGAAGAATCAATTTGATCATTCGAGAGTAATTCTGCCTACAAGTGTTTTTTACTCAACTTGCATGAAAAGTCAACGGCTGATGAAGTACAAGCAGACTTACGTATGCCAAAGGGAGAAAGGAAATTACAAATCATTTAATATGTACGAAGCTAACCATAAGAAACATACTTTGTTTTTATGCGGACGCCGCTTTGCGTGGAACTCAAATGGAGCCAAAAAAGGCAGTCATTGTCTATAATTTTTTCTTTTTGTTTGTGAATATTGAGAAAATATTGGCTCTGTGGATGTCCATAGAATACACTTGACAACCAAGATGGATGTTTTCAACCATAATAACTAATATAGGAAGACCTATCAATCTTAAAGAGACAAAATTAATAATTATAACCAACAGATAATAGTTATAACCGAATCGAGCATCAAGGACACGGGTATGACAAGTGGGCAAGATACATTTATTTCTCTTGGAGTTAATTTTGTTTTGAGAAGTTATAGTAAAACTATGCCTAAAGATAAAGCCAATGGAAAGAATGTTGCAGAAGTCACTAAAATTCTATGTTGCAGAAATACAAACGTGGTCATGAGATATAGATTTGATATTTTATCAAAACACCATTAGACAAGGACACAACATTCTTCAAATAAAAATATATGATATAGTGATTATATCCTCATTTTTTTTTTTCTACAATTTTTTATTTTTATTTTTTATAAGTCCCCTTTTCCTACACTATCTATTGTCATCCTTTATTTCCTATCCTGCATCTCCTTTTATGAAGTTTTAAATCATGATTTTGTCACATTTATTTTAGTAATAATGGCCCAAAGTTCTATGTTTGGAAAATTGCCAAAGTCTTCTTTACAATTTTAGTAATAAATCTTTAGATACTTTTGCTGTATTTTGATGTGTTTACCACATGTCGGATCCATGTAGTTCACAGTTCCAAAAAAGAAGATTAAATCTAAATGGATATGCCAAGGATATCTTTGATACTTTAACATGTCCTGGCAGTGTTGGAGGGACATCACGCCTGTCCAAAGAAATCATGGCTTCCCTTGAAAGTATCCAATCCATCTAGTAGCCTATTATCAGAGAAGATATATCCTCTTTCTAATCCTATAACTAAAACTTTGGACTCCTCTACCGTCAAGAAGTTTTTTTGGTTCAAGAAAAAGTGACTTTTAGGTCTTTTAGATATTCTAATTTGGTCATATATGTTAAACTTATCTTTCCATGGTTTCTGAATTGGAAGTGGGAAGAAATTATAGTTACTGTGGTGGTACTGTATCTAGTTTCCATCACCGATATTGTTTGCATTTTGTAGCAATTTACTGTTCACACTAGGGTAGTGGTGAATTAATAGGGTCCCTTTGTGTATGTAGGCATATATTCTTGAGGTACAAATTAGGTAGGAGGAGGTGGCAAGGGTTGCAGGGGTGGGGGTGGCACAGGTTGTTGGTTAATGGTGATGGTGGTGGCAGTAGCAGAGGTTGCCAAAGAGGAGAAAGATGAATGGACCGTATTGCCACTGAAAACATGCCATGTGGGCTTCATGTGCATAATTTGGCTCATGTGGGGATAACAGGTGTTATCGATTGGACCAAATTGAGTCAAATCGAAAAAATTCAGGGGCAAAATTAATGCAATTGAAGCGGACCAAATTGATACAATAGACAAAGATAGGGACCACCAGTGTAATTGGGCCTTTCTTTTTTACTTTTGATTGCATCTTGTCTTTATTCTTTCTCTTCTCTTTCACTTATTTTTTGTAGTTTTTCTTTTTAGTATTGTATTTCTTTTTCCTATAGTCTCTTGCAATAACAGTGATACTTTCTTTTAAAAGCATAATAATTGAATCCATCAAGCAACACCCTAAAACTCTTTCTATCCTTTCCGCCATAATCCCTAATCCTGCTCCTCCTTGAAGTGATGTATTTTTGGAAGATTTTGCATCACAATGCTATTGGCTTAAATTTTTCATCAAAATGTTCTGTTTTAAGTATGGGACCCTAGGGTTTTTGTTCAAATACAAATCCAAATATCTATTACTATATACCAATGCAGGATTAGTTTTGGTCTTCAACTTGATCACAGTTTTCACACTTCACTACAATTCAATCTTTACTGTTTACAGCTGCTCCAAAAGGTTCTGCTTAATTTCAAACTCACAATGGCTAAACTACACCTTACTATTTTTCTTTCCTTAGATAATCACTACAATTACTAATACATGCAAAATTATTATCGTCAAGTTGTAAGAAAAATAGGAAATAATTTAAAAGCATTGCATGTGCTATCACTTCAGTAGGTTGTAGAATGGTAGAGGAAGATGTTTCATATTGGTTTAAAGAACTTTAATATGGGAGGAATTAAGGAGAAAGTATCAAACTTAGTTATTGTCCCCGGGAAAAATAAAGGTTTTATTTTCAATCCTTGAATATACTAGGTAAGGATTCGTAATAATTTTTGTGTAGGAAACTAGTTAATTAAAAAAGGGCAGCCCAGTGCAAGAGACTCTCGCCACTGCTGAGTCTGGGAACGGTAAAAAATTATACATTTATCACCTTTTCTCAGAAGTGGAAGATCTTTCATTCTATTTAAATCTGAATCTTCTCATGCATGAAAAATAGGGTGGATGTTTTTTTCATGACATTATTTAGTGATTAGTTAGAATTGTAGATCGGTTACTAATTTAGCAACAATATAGTGTACAGGACATGTTTGATTCTCCAGCATCCATTTTGACTCTTTGGTGTTTTGAACTTGAATTATAAATATTCTCTGTGGCACACATGAGGTGATCAATCTGATCATGTTGGCCCTGTTTTTTGCAGGGAGAGTATTTTGCAAAAAAGGGTGTGGCTCTGATGGTGAGACATGGGAGGAGTGTAAGTATTTATTTGCTCTGTTCCTCACTTTTGCTTTCGGAATTTCTTAAAATTTAATACTTATGTTGCCTTTTTTTCTTTTTGAATTTGGAATGGGAATTTTCCATTTGATTGTGTTTTGGGCCTAACTAGCACAAGAGTATTACTTCCCTAGATGTATTTCAATTTTACTGTCTAAGTAGTTTTAGGCAATGGGAAAAAGCAGGTGTCAATAAAATAATGTCTAGGGATTTTATATTTTGTCAATTTTTTATGGGAAAGTTTTGGGTCCAAAAGTACTAACTAGGCTAGATCAACTCCACTTATTTACCACCTGAGCAAATGGGCCTTGTTTTAAAATCCACCATGTATCCAGACTAGGTTAGTTGGTGAGAGAGAAATCTACCCCAGCTGCAGTGAAAAAATGCATATTCCAAAAAATAGAGAACAAGGTGCCAGGTTAGCATTTCCTGTCCTACTTATTGGTTCTATTTGATTGACAACAGTTACTTTTCCTGGGGAAATAGACAATAAGTTTGTTTTACTAGTAGCTTTTGATTCCTTTGTACATTTCTTTGTAGGTTTAAGTTTTGTGTATGAAATTTAATTTTGTTTGCATTGTATTTTATGTGTACATGGATTCAGCCTTTTTTCAGCAGTTTTGTAAACAATCTTGAAGTGCGTAGTTCTCTGGGGGAGTTTGAAAGTAGCGCTGGCAAGCTTATTATCCTGTGATCTGCTTGATTGTTTAGTAAATCGGTTTTGACTTTTCGGTATGGACCTTAGGACATTGGCATACTAGGTCTTCACCTTAGTGAACTGTTGCAGTTCGCATTCACTTTCTGATAAGGATTATTCAAAGGTCCCAAGTTCTGGGATATTTATGACCTGGAAAATTAGCTGATGAATTGGTTAGTTCCTGCAGTTTAAGAATATAGTGGTTTGTTTGGGTCTAGGCTTGACCTTTAACTTTAAGTCATATTGGACTGGGTATCTTCTGAATAGATCTACCACACTATCTTTCCATACTTCGACTGATTTGGAAAACTCTGAGCTTATGAACACATCTTAGTTACCAACAAAATAAATCTTCACATGATGATGTTTTAAAATATTAAAAATGGGAAAAAGAAATGTTATCTGGTGTATTTAATTACTTTTTTAGTTATCAACTTTTTGGTTTTTATTTATGTTGAGTCTGTTAGTTGGTGTTTAACATTTATGTGGTCTATTTTGGTTAAGCAATTTGCAAGATCTTGTTACTGTTAGCTTTCTTTTGTTCAATTGTTTTGATCCTAACCAATCAAGACTAATGTTAATTGTTAATAATAGTGAGATAGTGAATTAATTCAATATCTGTGATTTATCATTTATGAACCCTTTGATAGTCATTGTACTTGATTCTATCATTTTAAGGATTTAAGCCATAGGGTTATTTGCTATTTGATAAATAGGCTTGGGAGAGTGCAATGAGATATGCTACAAGGATCCAGTTTTAAAGGACCGACAGTGGAGTGCTTACATTGACCGTTCTCCTGGTGCTGCCAGCTACTCAGAGGTTTCTTTCTTTTTTCAATCCTTCAACAGTGCTTTTTTCATATTTCTACCCAGCACTGGAAGCTCACTGTAGAACTTGCTTGATTGTCAAAGCTTCCTCTTTATAGAAACAAGGCACAGCTGTCACGTTTGACAGTTATATAAACATTACTGGTCACTCAAGACTTTGAAGATTGACATTCTTTTGTGTATGAAAATTTCATCATCAGAAATGCCTTGTAACATTCCTTTGTGTATGAAAATTTCATCATCAGAAATGCATTATAACATGTTAATTCAGCAAAAGCTGCTGAGCGCAAAAGACTTCGTAAATATGCTTCGGCTAATATTTTACTTCCAACCAATTAAAGGTTTGCTTGTGAAAAAAAAATAAAGAAAAAGAAAAATTGCTTCTGTAGGATAAGATTATTTCTATTTATTCAAATATAAAGAATATATTCAGGTTGAAAATATTTATTTTACTAATTTGGTCTCTATTGCTCTCTTTTTTGCATGCAGGAATGCTTCCATGCTTGTGTAGCTGGCTGTGGTTACAAGGTGAGCTTGATTTCAAGGAGTTTAACGTATTGGTTTTGTTTGTCTCATAGTTATGTCAATGTTGAACTTCCATTCAACATGCTTCATAGAATTTCTATTTCAATTTTTTGCTCCACGGGAGATCGGGCTTGTTGGTTCCATAAAAACCCTTATGAGAAGCAACAGAAAGTCCTTTCCTTTGTTATTTGCATTGGCTTATCTGGAATCTTAATTATCTGTGAGACTTTGAATTTCCTTAATGTCTTAGAAAAACATTATTAGGCACATGTTATTCTCAAATTAACTTATGTAGTTCTTCAGGTTACTCAGCCTGCATTATTGGGCTTGTTATCAGATCTGAGTAGAAGATCTCTTGTATGCACACAAGAAAGAACATTGATTTTACATGTTAAATTATTTGTTATATATCTTTAATTCCTTTTAACTGTTAGTTGGCAACACTTGGGGCTTGAATTTGAACAAGGCATCTGTTGTTTATTGCAGTATGAGATTCCATCAGAGAAAGTCGATCAAGTTCATCCAAACAGGCCAACTAAGCCTCCTCCAGAAAAGAAACCACCACCACCACCTACTGTTAAAGCCAGCCCGCCTTCTGAATCCAGTACGAGCACTGAAGATATACTCGGTGCTTCTGCATAGCGACAGAGAGCATATACACACATAATGTATACCATACAAATTTTGTCTCAGGCTTTTTTTGGTTCTTCTTTTAACTTGGCTAATGTTTTTACATTGTCTTGCCCTACTTTGGGTTTCTCAAGCTTCAGGTGCCCTAAAAAAATTGGCCCTTTTTTCTTGATGACATTGGATATTAATGTGATGGTTATATTTTTCTGAAAAAACTCTTCTCTAATTTGATATGAATCTTTACCGCATTTTATCCGTGCGAGTGTTTTCAAATTTTCAACTTGAGAAAATGGTTAATATTACAACAAATGAATCTATGGATAAGAGATGTATTGATTTCACATTAAATGTCTAGGGCCATTTTAGCTGGCTATAGTACAGAAAGTGAGCCAAATTGGATTAACATATACTTATGCTGCAATAGAGAGCATTAATTAAAACTTCGTTTGGAAATAGCTTCTAGTTTTCTCTTTTTTGGAGTTTTTGTCTACATGCTTTCTAGAGAACATTTGAGAGATACATATAAAAGAAAAAAAGGGAAAAATTGCAAAAAAAAAAAAATGGTATGAACTCAAAATAATTACAAAGTTATAAAAGTACAAGTAATTTATGTATTAAATTGTGCAATTACGTCTTGTAATTTCATCTATTTGTAATTATTTTGAGTTCATACAATTTTTTAGTAAAAAATAGACACAAAAAAAAAAAAAAAAAAAAGAATGAGAAAAATAGAACAATTAAGGTTAGTGAGGGGGTTAATAATTGATGGGATTAATGTATTAGTTATTCAGTTGGATTAGAGGAATAATTAATAAACAATTTTTTTTATCCACATTTGTTTTGTAAAGGATATGAAACTATATAATTTCAATCATATGTTTGTTTTGCATTATTAATTGTAAGATTAAAAAATCATCAACAATGTTTCATCTTTTTAAAATTTTGATGAAACATTTGATTTGATGAATGAGTATATCTAATCATTCATTAAAATTTTCATCTAATTTGATTTTAAAATTGAATAAAAATTGATTTGATATGAAGTATTCTAATTTCTAATCTTGTCATCAAAAACTTTTTAAAAATTATCATCTTATTCCAAATTTATGGTTTCATCAAATTTGATGAGAAAAATAATTTTCGATGCGTTATCATTTTAAATTTTCATCAAATTTGATTTTGGATGAAGACTCTATTTATTTCGATATAAAATATTTTCGCAAAAAATCTTTGACATGTTTTTCATTATTTAAGTAAAATACTTTAAAAAAAAGTAATTTTCATCATTATTCTCAAAATAACTTACCATTAAAAAATTCATTAGTCAATTTTAAAAAAATTCACTTTCAGCTTGGATTTTGCAACACATTGCCCTTTTGAAAGGTAAAAAGAGCTCCTAATTCACTTTTACCAATTCATACAATATAAAGTTTTTATTTCAAAATATTAACAAAACATCGAAAAATAAAATAAAAAATATTTTTTATACAAAATCAGTTCACATTAAAAATATTTTCGAATGTTTAATTTGATAAAAAATCTCTTCTTTGATTGGATGAATATTTGATACACGAAATTAAATGTGATTTTTTAGAAATTTTATATATACTGAATTTTGACTCATTTAAATTATTTGAATTTGTGCATATCGATCATTCGGTCAATCATTTGAGAAGATGCCTGTTATCCAAGAGGGTATGACACATGGATTAATAAAGATGACATCGATCGTTTGAATTACATAGTTTGGATAATTCAGAGGAGTTTAAATTCGGTAAATTAATCACCTTGCTTGTTTTCACTTTTCAAAAAATACTTTTAAGAAAATTTTACTTTCTTATTTTCTGTATTTTTTTGTTTTTACTAAATTTTTTAAATATTTTAAGCAATTTTTTTTACTTTTTAGACACACCTAACATAAATACACCTAAAAAGTAAAAAATTGTAAAAAAAATCTTTTAAAAATTCACTAAATATCAAAAATACAAAAAAAATACAAGAATTCAATACATTTTTTGTATTTTTATTTATTTATTAATTTTTTAAAATATTTTTTCACAAATTTTTTACTTTTTAGATACATCTAAGTAAGATGCATCTAAAAAAGTAAAAAAAAAACGTTTAAAATTAAAAAAATATTCACTAAAAACAAAAAAACACGAAAACCAAAAAAATCAATTTTTAAAAAATTTAATCTAAAAAATTCAAACCAAACATATTGAATTATTTTTTGTATTTTTTTTATTTTTAATTATATTTAAATTTAATAAATAAAAATAAAAAGAGGGGTTAAGAATGGCAGATGGATGATGGGAGATGGATGCTCTAGACTCATAGATCCTCTCTCTGTCTTCACCATAAAACCTAACCCTTCTCTCTCTCTCTCTCTCTCTCTCTCTCTCTCTCTCAATTGCCGGTCGATTCGCCGCCGGAGTACACTGGCAGAGCTCTCACTGATTTCTTCAATTCAATTATTATTCATCCCACGAAGTCCTCATTCAAATAATCATTTAAACTTTGGTAACTTGATACACTCAACTCAAAAGGCACACGCACTCACTCCATCAATACTCTGCAAAAATGTAATTCTGTTAAAAAAAGCCCCAAAGTAATTTCACATAATTGTACATGTATATACTACACATGTTTTTATAGTTCTCAGATTCGATATCTACACAACAATACAGTTTCATTTATATAAACCTATCTAGGGTTGAAATCGATTTGTTGCTGTTTTTGAGTCCTATTTGTTTAGGGTTAATCTTTAGGAAAGAAACCCTTTTATTCAGTCACAAAAATGCCTCAAGTGAAGATCATCGCCAAGAACTTCATGGACATGGTGGCCTCGTTGCCTGCCATGAAGCTCGACAAGCTCTACGACAACGCCTTCATTTGTGAAGCCATTCTCAGGTCCGCCTTCTCTCTCTCTCTCAATTCAATTGGGCATCAGAGATTTTCATTTTTTCATAAAATGTGAGTTTGAATGATCATTATTTTATTTTATTTTTTTTAAATCTTTCTTTCTACTTTGTTTGTGAAATGCCTTGATTTGAATGTATGACAATGCTTGAGAGTAGTTTTTTTGTTACTTTGGGCCTTAAATAATGGAGAATTTTACCTTGAAATTCCCTTGTTTTCCTATAAACAACTAGTGGGGAAAAAAAAGTTTAGTAAGACTAGGAAAGATTCGTTTGGGAAGTGGCTTTTTAAGTATCTTTTTGGCTAAAATTTGAGGTGAATAAAATTGAAGTGTTTGGGAATGATTTTTTAGCTTTTCATGGGGGAAAAAAATGCAAAAATCAGAGAGAATGGGAACGAATCTTTGACTTTTTTGTAAAAAAATTTGGCCTTTTGAGTGGCTTTTTGGCTAAAATATTATCATCCAAAATAGGCCCTTAAATTGAAGTTAAGATAAGAAAGTATATGTTAATATGGTTTGCCCAACGATAATGAAGACCAGTAGATGCAATGGTTAAGAAGAGTGATATGATCATTGTAATTGGAAATGTGAAGTGGGAAGACCTAAGTTGGACATGGGATGCCATAGTGAAAAAATATATGAATTTATTGAATGTAACTGAGCATATAGCTCTTGATAGAGCTTAATGGAGAAAATCGATTCATGTAGCCGACCCAACTTGATTGGGACACAAGCTTAGTTTGATTTGATTTAAGGGGGAAGACCTAAATTGATATAAGATGTGGTAGTATAAAAGAATATGAATTTATTTAATTTAATGGAGCATATAGCCTTTGTGACAGAGCATAATGGCAACAACGAATTCACGTAGCTGACCTCATTTGATTGAGGCACAATGTTTAGTTTGCTTTGGTTTGGGTTTCAGTTTTTAATGGATGCAATTGAATTTTTCTATATAGTTCAATGATCTACATTAGAAGTTTAAGTAATTACGTAATTAGTGTTCAATATTAGTGAAGACTTTATTTTGTGACTTTTTTGCGCAGATCTTTGCCACCATTAGCCAAGAAGTATGTATTGCAAATGTTGTACATTGATGTACCTGTGTCAGCAAAGTCAATGCAAGAGTGGGTACTTGCAGATGGATTCGCTAAACATAATGTAGCCATTGATAGATTGATTCAGTTGAGACTATTTACTGAAGCTGTTGACAGGTATACAACGCCCTTTCTTTCTTGCTGGTAGTCCTAAATTTTGATGTGCCCTTGCATATCCTGCTGCTTGTTTAAATAGCAACACTGGTTGTGCTCTAACATTTATCAACAGTTACAAATAAAAAGAAAATCTTTGTTTAGAGTAGCTCCCTCAATATTAGACTTTAGCAATCCTTTTGTTTCTGGCCTTATAATTAAATCCAAGAGGGTTTGGGGCTTAGAGAGCAATCTTATTTTTCAGTCTAAATTGTTTTTATTTATTTAGGGTGTGGTGGGGGGAATTTGGTTTTCATGATACTTGTCTGTCAATAATAAATAAATAAATAATGTATAAAGTTTGTACATCCTCAAGTAGTTGGTCTTATGTGTTCCTATTTAAGCTATGGATTGCGGTGGTATTACAGGAAATTTCTCATTTATTTGAATACAATGATTTTTTTTGTGTCTTTTCAATTCAATGGTTTGAAATATAGTGATTGTTCTACCTTCAAACAATTATAGTCATTTTTACATGGGGAAAAATTTTAAACTTTGGTATCAAAAGTACTTTCATACAAAATTTACATTATTTAAAACTATTTCAACAAGTATGATACTTGTATTCCTGTCATATGGGTTTCTTATTAACTCTATTTATTATTTTGTCAGAATTCACTTCACTATACATCGACATCTGGAGAATTTGCATTTTTTTTAGTAGCACTGTTTTTTTTATTATTATTATATCACCTTATTGAAATTTGCTTTTTGATTCCAACAGTACTGTTTGTTAGTAGGCTGAAATTCTTTTTATCATGTTAACAGGAAAAAGGAAACCACTTATAGATTAAACCCAACGTTTCAGATTAACCTTCAGAAGCATATAATACATGGGTAAGCTTTAGATTCATGTTGTGGTTATCATTGTTCTATATGTTAGTTGTACCCGATATGTTTCTTCTTTGTTTTATTACACAAGTATAATTATTTTTAGTTTTTTTTTTTTTTCTCTCTTCTTCGGGGTTGGGGGTGGGGTGATATAGTGAGTTCATTGGATGTGTCTTGTCAGTGTAGTTGACCTTGGTTTTGGATTATGTATTTTCAACTTCACCTAAATGCCTACAGTTAAGGTCTTCTGTAGACTCATATGAAACTAAATCACTCACCAAGTTATGGTCACACAGCTAAGTCTGTGTCTGAGATATCGAGTCTATTTTTGATCGGCAACATGAATAAACCTGAAACAATGATCCTACTTAGTAATCTTTGTCTTGATACATTGTTCAATTCTCATCATATAAATAGTGTCTTACTTAGCATGCATGAATGACCTTTAAATCGGTACTGCAGTGGAGTTTTACCAAGGGAACCAATGCCTTCTAATATCACTGTGAGGCTCCCAAGCTTGGAGGATTTAGACGCCTATGCTGCTGAGCAATGGGAGGTGTGAACTTCATCTTTGTGTTTCTTTTGTCTGTCTCATTTGTGCATGAATGTTTTAGACAGTGGTAAGTTCCTACTTACCATGACAACATATGTCATGAGATGATGTACTTGGTTTTGGCAATTGGCCATTGTGCAATTTTATGACAGTTGGGCCACTTTTCTAATGACTTCCAATTGTGATACATTAGTGTTTCTTGCTGCACCTTATAAGCTCCTCCACTCAAGGTGAAAAGACAACAAACTTCAGCTCTTCTCTGATGAAAATATTCCAGCGAGGTCTTCTGAGTCAAAGGTTCTTCAACACTCAAATTTGTTACAAATTTCATGTTTTGGTTTTCCAATTGGCGAATGAGGATGCAGTATCTCACAAATAGATGATTTTTTTTCACAGAGACAAAGAACCTCCAAAACTAACTGAGAGTGGTTTCCAATTTTTGGTATGCATCAAATTAATCATTTTACGGATTGCACTTATAATGAAATATCCTACTCGAGTAACTATACTAATCTGTGTAAATTACAGCTGATGGATACAAATGCACAACTCTGGTACATAATCAGGGAATACATCACAAATTCTGAGGTATCTGACAAATTTGCTGTGTTTTAGAAAATCTCATGATGATTTATCTGGAATGTTACAAAGAAGTTGGATATGATTTCTTGATAATCAGATCACATGTCATGTCCCCCATTCACTTTTCCTTATATTTTTACAAAAAGGATAATCATAATAAAAACACTATGACAGAACTAATCAGGGTGGTAAAAAAAAAAAAAAAAAACACTCAGACATTTACGTTTTTCAATTTTTAACTTGTATCTAGCATGTAAAATATGGATATCATTTTGGAATAATAGGAGCTTGTCTTTTGTCACTGATTTGCTTTCATAATTTAATGCTTGATATTAACCACCAATTATGACTTTCTTATTGTGGGGAAGGAGCGAGGTTTGGATTCAGCGGATTTGATTTCATTTATGCTGGAGCTTAGTTTCCATGTCACTGGCGAGGTATTACATTCCCATAGTTTACGTGTTCCAGTTACCTTGCTATAGTTCTTGCATTAATGAAAGATTATTCTTGTTGTTAAACTCTGTTAAATGCCATGACACTTTGTTGGCTTATAATCCTTCCTTTACTGAAAATTAATCATCTTTTTGATGGATACCTTGTTGCAACAGTTTGCAAGGCAGTTTTTGTAATGATTCCACCTTTAACTCTGGCATTCAGTTGTCTTCTTTGTATGTAGGCATATAATATGAACACATTGACTGATAGTCAGAGAAATGTAATAAAGGACCTTGCGGACTTGGGATTGGTCAAGCTCCAGCAGGTGAATTTCAGGCTTGGCTTCTTTTATAATATTGAGTAATTTTTTTTTTGTCTGCTTATAGTTTTACATCTTATACAATTTCTCTTATGTTTTCATTTGTCCAGGGTAGGAAAGAGAGTTGGTTTATTCCTACTAAGTTAGCTACCAACCTGTCAATTAGCTTATCAGATACAGCATCACGGAAACTGGTATGTTTTTTTGCTATTCAACTTGTTTTGAAATTTATTTAATGATTTAGTATCTTAGTTACAATTAATTTTTTCTTGCTTGTAATGGAATGAGATGCTATCACTTAAATAGCATTCACAAGGTTCATGATTTATTTTGTGTCAAAACGTTGAGTTGGACTGACAATTAGCCAAACTGGTTCGGGCTGACTGAAAAATATGTTTTAGCACCTGTCACCTGCCCCTGGCTAAACTTGCATTTTTGGTTTCGTAATGTTGAAGCTGGACCAGATGATGGGAAGGTTTCTTCATTCTAATTAACGACTAGACCTATATTTTTTTTGCTAAGTTGGCTTTACAGGTCTTTATTACTAAGTCTGCAATTTAGAGCATATGGTCTCCAATTCTACGGCTGGTCCCAATCTGCTTCCGCTCTTATCTCTCTTCATTCAGGATCGGGTGTCCAAGAAGCAGGTTGGGACTGGCCATAGAATTGGAGACCTCTATGTGGTCGAAAGCTTGCATCTCCCCTTATCCACCTCTCCAGCTGCACTTTCCTCATTTCAGTTAGATTCTCAGTCGAGTCAGTTTTACTTATGGCATTCTCGCCTTGGTCATTTGTCTGTTGACCGCTTAGTGAGAATATAGAATTTATTATTGTGTGTTTTGTCAGGACTCTAACACAATCATGCCTCTAATAGGACTCTAATTTGTACAAAACACACAATAATATATTCTATATTCTCACACCCCCGCTTAAACTCAAGGTGTTTTAGCACAAAACACTGAGAGTTTGCTAAGAAGAAACTGAAACCGGGCGGTAGTGTGAGTCTTGGTGAAGAAGTCCGCAAGTTGCAAAGTCGAAGGGATGAAAGGAAGCGAGATAGAGGCAGACTGCAGATGCTGGCGAACAAAGTGACAATCAATCTTAATATGTTTCGTCCGCTCATGAAAGACAGTATTGTGGGCAATCTGAACAGCACTGCGGTTGTCACAATAGAGAGATGTCGGAGAAGACTGAGAGACACCCAAATTAGACAAGAGACGACGAAGCCAAACAATCTCAGCTGTGGCATGAGCCATAGCACGATACTCAGTTTCAGCAGTA
Organism: Camellia granthamiana; assembly: GCA_036172215.1. NCBI lineage: Eukaryota > Viridiplantae > Streptophyta > Magnoliopsida > Ericales > Theaceae > Camellia > Camellia granthamiana. The sequence continues at coordinate 57,284,175 of CM069909.1, read as the reverse complement.
GAGCGAGCAACGACTGATTGTTTCTTGCTTTTCTAAGAGATCAAGGAATCTCCAAGAAACATACAGAAACTAGACGTAGACTTATGATCGGTAACATCACCGGCCCAATCAGAGTCAGCATAGGCCACCAAGTCCAAAGAGGAAGTAGAGGACAACAATAAGCCCTGAAAGATGGTATCCCTGAGATAGCAAAGAACGCGAACCAAAGCAGCCCAATGGGTAGAGCGAGGAGCAGAAACGAACTGACTAACCACATGAACAGCATAAGCAAGATCAGGGCGAGTGACAGTCAAATAAACTAAACAACCCACAAGCTCGCGATATAAAGTGGGATCATCCAGAGGGACACCATCAATAGAGTTAAGCTTCACATTAAGCTCAATAGGTGTATCAGAAACCTTAGTATCAGTAAGACCAGCACGATGAATGACTTCATTAGCATACTTAGCTTGAGACAGAAAATAGCCTTTGGGAGAAGAAACAACCTCAATACCAAGAAAATACCGTAATGGACCCAGATCCTTCATTTCGAAGGTGCGGAAAAGATGTTGCTTGACCTCAGAGATAGCAGAAGAGTCCGAGCCAGTGATGATCATATCATCTACATAGAGTAAGAGAGCAACAAAACCAGCCGAGGTATGTCGCAGAAATAAAGCAGAGTCAGAAGCAGAATGATGAAACCCGAGCTCGGTAACAGCAGTTTGAAATCGATCATACCAAGCACGAGGAGACTGCTTTAGACCATACAGGGCACACTGAAGACGACAAACCTGACCAGAGGGATGGCGAAGACCAGGGGGAGGACGCATGTAAACCTCCTCAGTGAGATGGCCATTAAGAAAAGCATTCTTAACATCCATCTGATAAAGAGGCCAAGAACGAACAGCAGCGACAGAGATCAAAGTACGGACAGTAGTCATTTTGGCAACAGGAGCAAATGTCTCCTCATAATCAATACCATACTCTTGAGAGAAACCTTTGGCAACTAGACGAGCTTTGTAACGCTCAAGAGAACCATCAGAATAAGTCTTGACTTTGTAGACCTATTTGCAACCAACCAGGTTCTTATTAGCAGGCAAAGGAACCAACTCCCAAGTACTAATTTTCTGTAAAGCAGACAACTCATCCTCCATAGCTTGAATCCAATGAGGATCCTGACAGGCCTCCTTGTAAGACTAGGGTTCTACAAAAGATTCTACAAAAGAGTGAATAGCAGACAAAAAGGTACGATAGAAAGTAGAAAAACAAGTATTAGACCAACCCAACCTGTTTGGAGGATGACGTGCTTGAGAAGGATATCGGTGTGCAGTAGGATCAGAGTCGTCAGAAGCAGGGGGAGCAACAGCAGGGGTAGAGACAACCAGTGAAGGAGGAGCCTTGCGACGAGAATAAACTAACAACGGAGGAGGAGAAGCAGCTAGAGGTATAGGAGGAGAAGATGGAACAAGCTCAGGGGGAACAATAGAGATGTACTCATCAGACGAGACCTTAGAAGGAAATGGGTCAATGTGAACCCAATCCTCTTTGGAAACTGGAGCAGTGAGAGGGGGAAGCTGGAAGTAAGATAGACGTTCAAGAAAGGTAACATGACGGGAGACATAAAGACGACAGGAAACAGGGTCGTAACACCAATAACCTTTTTGAATAGGACTATAACCCAAAAAGACACAGAGGACAGATCGGGCACTAAGTTTGGTCCTATCTTTGCGGGGAAGAAGAACAAAACAGGCAGACCCAAACACACGAAGGAGGAAGTAGTTAGGAATTTGGGAGAATAAAGCCTCATAAGGAGACCGACCAGAAAGAAGGGGAGTAGGCATGCGGTTGAGAAGAAAAGCAGCAGTAAGAACTGCCTCCCCCCAGAATGGAGCCGGAACTGAGGCAGAGAGAAGAAAAGACGTAGCGGTCTCAAGAAGATGGCGGTGTTTACGCTCGGCTCAACCATTTTGGGCACAAATTGGCCAAATACTCACAGAACCCATTTTTAAAATATTCCCTACCGAAGTCAAACCGTAATACTTTAATTGTAGACCCAAACTGAGTAGTAATCATAGACTGAAAGGTACGGTATATCTGATAGAAATCGGACTTATGAGTCATAAGATAAATCCAAGTGTAACGGGTGCAGTCATCAACAAATGACACATAGTATGCAGAACCCTCTTTTGTGAGAACAGGAGAAGGGCCCCAAACATCAGTATGAACTAAAGAAAACGGTATATCAGATATAGAAGTACTTTTACGAAAAGGTAAGGCTGTCATTTTGGCAAGTTTACACCCCCGACATTCAGTAAGTTCACTAGAAGAAACTTTACCCAAAATACCTGACTGAGCTAAAGACTGTAAGCGATCAGCAGACAAATGCCCTAATCGAGAATGCCATAAGTAGAAAGGACTAGACAGAGAATCTAACTGAAAAGAGAAAAATGCAGTCAAAGAGGTTGCTACAGACAGATGCAAGCTCTCCACCACATAGAGGTCTCCAATTCTACGGTCGGTCCCAATCTGCTGCTTAGACATTCGATCCTGTACAGAACAGATAGCAAAAGAAAAAATAACATCAAAACCAGCGGCATTAAGCTGACTGATAGATAATAAATTGACAGATAATTGAGGAACATAAAGGACAGATGGAATAGAGACAACAGACATAGCAGACGGTAGGACAGACCCAATAGATACAACAGACATACCAGATCCATTAGCAGCATTGACAGTAATAAGAATGGGAGGAGGAGGACAATTTTGAAGTAAGGAGAGATGGGGAGTCATATGATGAGAAGCACCAGAGTCAAAAATCCAAACAGACGAAGAAATACCTGAAAAAGAACCAAGCAAACCTGAAGCTGACTAATTGAGGCAAATCGGGATGGCTGGGAGGTAGACAATATATGTTGAAGCTGACTAATCTGAGCAGTTAAGGAAGCCAAGTCAGGATCAGGAGCTGGAGCGGATGTAGTATATGCAGCGGGATCAGGAGCTGGAGACATCGTAATAACTAGAGAGAAAAGTGAAGGGGACTGATGGGGCAAAGTGTGATAATCAAAATCTGAGGGGTCAAACTATAATAATATGGAACTTGTTTGGGCCAAACAAGAATAAACAACTGGGTCAAGAGTCGAACCACACAGACAGAGAGACAAGAGTCGAAGTCGACTCTGGAGCAAACAAGAGTCGAAGTCGATTGAGAGACAAGAGTCGAAGTTGAAGTCGAAGCCGATCAAGAGGAACAAGGGCAGACAGCTTTTCGATCGTGCAAATCGAAGCAGGAAAGAACTTGAGATGTCGACTGCAGAGGGGTTACGAACCAGACTGGAGAACCCACGAGTCACGACTTCAGAGACGAAGCTAAGAGAGACCGAACCTGAGGTTGCGAATCAGAAGTCGACTCAATCAGAGAGACTAAACGAACCAAACCCAATCTCAAACCAGTTGGGTCACATGAATTCAGAAGGCTGAAACAAAGAGCTCAACGAGGCAGAGAAGCTTTGACAATGGCTGCTAGGGTTTCGAACCATGCTCTGATACCATGTAAGATTCCTGAAAGCTTTTCTATATATTCAATTGTGTTAAAGATTACAATCAGACCTTAGATTATATAGCCCTTAATCCTAAACCAAAAATACAATTATGTCTCTAACAGGACTCTAACACAGTCATGCCTCTAATAGGACTCTAATTTGTACAAAACACACAATAATATATTCTATATTCTCACAATTCAGACCCATGCCATGCTGCCCGTGGCTCCCTTGGTAAGAATTGCATGATACCCTTTCTGGTTGCTTTCCTCTAACCATTAAAGATCATAGGTGACTAATCACCTTGAGGAGTGTAGATTTAATAGAAACTTTTGGTCACTAAGGTTTTCAAACCTCCATCTGGCCATAAGTTCTTTGGGTTTCTACTTGCCCATATACAATCAAAGAGGAATGCCTTCTATGACATGGTTGTGATTTGTGGATTTTGTAGATCTAATTGATTTTAAAGTTGGTTTTGGTGAGTAAATTGAATATGCTTTTGCAAGTTGTCTGGCAGTGGAACCCTTTGCCCTATGTACGACTCATTTTGGCATCCCAATATCTTCCCAAGTTGAAGTCAAAGAGTCCATGTGATTTTTTTTTTCTTCTTATTGTTCATTGTGGCATTTGATGCTTAATCCCGTGGATGTTACAATTGCTGCATGAGTTGATGCAACTTTCTTGAGTGGAGGATTCTGATTCCTCTAGACTCAATTGATGAAATAAATTTTATCACTTCTATTTGTGAGGAGTCTTATTACCAGTTTTTATAGTTTTGCTCCAAGTTCTACCTCTACCAAGGTGGTTTACTTTGGAGAGAGATCTTGTATGTATGGATGGCGGATGGTGAGGTGGCTGTTGAATATACCAGTTAGAGTACATATAATCTTTTTATTTTTAGTATTATGTATATAATCTGTGATTATGTGAATCGCTGATTTAGTATCATTTCCTTATTTATATCGTTTTCTAAATTGTATCATGAATCTATTATATATATATGGCCTCTACCTCATTCGTGGATAAGCAAAATAATTCTTTTCATTCTTTTTGGTATCAGAGTTAAGTTAAGTACCTAATAATTTTATTCCACCGGCGGCAACAACCTTGCCTTGGCTATCCGCCAGACCTCAACTCATTCCATTGTCATATTTTCTTTCACTATTACTTCGTGGTGATCTCTTCCTCTATCCACTAGTTTATTCCTATCCCAAATATCTCTATTATATTTTTTTTACTCGCAATCCATTTTTGTGTGTGTTTCTGTTCCACTGTCTATGAAGCACGGACACGGACACGGACACGGACACGGATAAGTACATGCATACGGACACGGGACACGACAATTTCTAAAAAATAGGGACAAGGACACAGACACGGCAGGGGATACAACAATTTTTTAAATTTTTTTATAAATATTTTTATTTTAATACACATTAATTATTTTATTTATTTATTATATTTTTTAAATAATGTGTTCCAATGAATTTTTTTTATTTTATTTTACATACATGTGTATATTTTTTATTATTATTAATATGTATATGTATATATTATGTTATAATTTGTATTATATATTATCTTATAAGTATATTATATGTTATATAATAACAATTATATAATATATAATAATAATAGTTATATATATATGAATTAAGAAGATAAAGACGTGACGCGAGAGAGAGAGAGAGAGAGAGAGAGAGAGAGAGAGGGAGCTTTGAGAAGGTGAAGGCGAGAGAAAGAGCTCTGAAAAGTCGAAGGGCTCTAGATCGTCAAAGTCGAAGGGGACTATAGCTAGTCGAAGTGGACTGGATCGTCAAAGTCGAAGGGCTATTGCTAGTCAAAATGGACTGGATAGAGGTCGATTGGCTCGAGATCAAAGTCATGAGAGAGTAAGAGAGAGAGCAAGGCTTACGGTGGAAGTCATCCAAATTGAAGTCATTGACGAGGTTTGTACTCCTTTTCTCTTTCGTTTACTCCTCACCGACCGTGTCCCATGGTATGTCCAAATTTGGACACATGTGCCCTCCCCCCCCCCCCCCCCCCCCCGTGTTTCTGTCGTGTCCTTTGCAAGAAAATAAATTAAATTAAGGGGACACACCAGATGGCGTGTCTCGTACGTGTCCTCGGCGTGTCCTCATATCTGACACCGCCACGGCTTCCATTTTAGTGTATCCATGCTTTATAGTCCAATGTGTTTCCTTCTATTTCAACCTCAAATAGGTTTCTATCTTCAAACCTATTTGAGTTTAAGGGGTGGTATTATACATATATCACGGTGAGCATGGTGATATACCATGTGAACTATCTAAGCCGCCCCATCTGGTGCACAACCCAAGTCGCCCCCTCTAGTGCACAACCCAAGTCACCCCCTTGGCGCACCACCAAAGCCGCCCCTTGGCGCACTCAGTCATCTGTTGCCATCATCGTTCAGTACGACGTCATATGTTAAGTGTGTGCCATGCTTGTTGGTTCAACATCCAGTTCTATATGTCAGTCCGGCATGATCCCTTTAAACTGTCTCGACGTTGATTCCGATTAGTCTCTACAACAGTCTAATATGACCCCTTAAACTATCCCAACATTGATTTCGGTTAGTTCCTACAACTATCCGGCATGATCCCATAAACTGTCTCGATATTGATTCCGTTCAGTTCCTACAACGGTCCAGCATAACCTTAAATTGTCCTGACATTAGTTCTGATCAGTTTCTACAATAGTCGGACACGACCATAAACTATCTCCTGGCATTAGCTCCGGCCTTTGATGCCAACCAGGGTCTTGTTGGCTGCCGACCAGGATGTTTTGTGGCCATAGATGCTTCAGCAGCTCTTCTAGGGCAGTTCAGTCCTTATTTTTTTTCTTTTTTAGGGTGTGGTGCTAATGTGTTAAGCACTTTTTGGCCTTTTTTATTTAGTGAATTACCAGATTTGTTCGGTAGCATTTATTTGGACTAGTTGTTGAGTTTTTTTTGATTTTTTTCAGTCATCCATTGGCAAACTGCGATTGTTGAATATCTTCACACCAGCTTGAGAGGGGAATGTTGAATATAGAAATTAGAATAAATAGAATCTTTTTGTTTTTAGTATTATGTATATAATCTGTGATTGTGTCAATCACTGATTTAGTATTGTTTCCTAAATTGTATCATGAATCTATCATGTATACATGGCTTCTATCTCATTCATGGGTAAGCAAAATAATTCTTTTCATTCTTTGTGTGGAACCTTCTAGAAGATGGTAGGCACTGTGTTAGCACAAGACCACCGGAGGTTGGAGAGGTGATAGTAGAGACAATCTTAAACAGGGAGTGAGAGTGGCAATGGAGAGGTTCTAAGCTTTCCAAAGGCGATGGATATGACTCTCTGTATTACTTGCTATAAGGCCTCATTTTATAGGAGGATCAACTCATCTATGCACGTCTTCCCATGCTTAATGATAGAGGTGGCTCATCCCTTGGTTCAATAATCTGGCAGTTTCTCAACCACAAAGTGCACCCTTGATCAAATCTTGGAGTTGTATCATGGAGTTGTAGTGGGTAGGTCAGATGGTGGTTATGTTTAGTGGTTCGGTAATTTGTGTTAGTTGGAGACTTGGGGGTTATTCGTTTTTCTTTGAAATTGCCAAGATGAGAGCTGAGAGGTTTCATTTCTCTGTTGAAGTGCTGCTTTATTTTTATTTTTACTCCAGAGAGTAGAGGACAACTTCCTAACTGAATTGTGTGAAATAAGTGAATTTACCTAGTTGAGGCATTCTTGATTGGGAAAAAATGATTCCCTATAGACAGAAAGAGACGCCTTTCTTTGTTTCTGTGTCTCTGGAATATGAGTATCATTTGTTATAATTGGTCCAATTGATAGTACAGAGAATGAGTCTGTTATCTGTTGTTGATAAAAATAAAATAAAAAGAATGGGTCCATCATCTTGATAGAGATGGTTCTGTACTACTATTGTTAATACTTTTTTGTGTTCTCCAGGGCTTTGTTGTTGTGGAAACGAACTTTAGAGTGTATGCATATTCAGCATCTAAACTACATTGCGAAATTTTACGCCTCTTCTCAAGGTATGCCAGAAATTTGCTTGATAAGTACTTCAGACTGTTTTAAGATGAGGCTTCTTCTATCTGGAGAGAATACTGTTCTGGATGCATTGGGTTGGTATTTAATGAGAGTATTCAAAATGTTATGATGTTTATTGAACATATTGAATTATTTTTAAGCAAATGCTAACGAGTGTGTCCTTGTTGCATTGTTTAGCACTGAGATTGGAGGAAGAAGTGTTTTGGAAATAGGTGAAAAGATTAAAAAAAAAATTTAAATCACCGATAGGTGTTATGAAGTTTGTGTAAAGTGTCTTGTGCTCGTCTCTCTCTCTCTCTCTCTCTTTTTTTTTTTTTTTTGTGTGTGTGTGTGTGTGTGTGTTTTTCTTATGCCACAAGGGGCACTTGGAAGCAAGGCCCTTATTTTTATCCAGTCATGGTGATAACTCTTGTAAGTGATAATTGAGAAAAATATACTTTCCACGGTAGAAAAAAAAAAAAAAAAAAACCCTCCATACAGAGTACATTCTCAGACAAGACTTTGATCAATTAAACTTCCAGGCCTTGGCAGATGGACAATTCTATGTAGTATCACGTTGTGTATTTTTTAAACCTTTCTCCTTGAATGCTAGATTGTATTTGACAGTTATGAAGCCCCCTAGTCTGGTCAAAATCCATGTGTCAATCTGTAGCAGTTGGAATTGAAGGATTTTGGTTGTAGAAATTTTGCTTCCATGATTTAAGGAGTTGAGAAGCCACCTACCTCAGTTAGAGTATTATTAAGAATTCTTGAATCCAAGTCAAATATTGAAAAAGATATGAAACTATTTGAAATTGGTACCATATGGTGTATATGTATTTATTTGCTCAATTTTTCTTGTTGACCTGTTTAAACTTGTGCTGGAATGGGCAATATGGCATAGAACAAGAATAAAACAAAAGGAGAATTTGTCTAATAATAGTAACAGCTGGTTCTCTAACATTTGATAAAATTGGGGTCTTTTTGAAAGAATGGTGTTGGCTAAAGACTGGAGCATCTTAGCAAACATTGGAGAGAAATCGCTAGTTACTTCATCATTCCAAAATCTTGTGGCAAACTCTAAAACATGACTAATAATAAAAAATGTTTGAAATGAGAAACTTTTCTTAGATAAATTTATTCTACTAGATCATTGGATGGTTAGAAATAATCATTGTTAAGAAATCATTGCTCATAGTTTATATTCATCTGGATGCTATTCTTATATTTGTCATTCATCATCGGCAAATGGATTATTTTTGTGCTGAAAATGCAGGGTAGAATATCAGCTTCCAAATCTTATTGTTGCCGCAATTACAAAAGAAAACTTGTACAATGCTTTCGAAAATGGCATCATGGCAGAGCAGGCAAGTATCAATTCTTAGTTGTCTGTACCTTCCTGTCATCTTTTGAGACCTTTTACAAAGTCATTTACAGTAATAACTAATGAAATGATCAAGTTTGGTTATTGTGTATTTCTTTGAAAGAGCTTGAGCTTGGTTGCTAGTTTCCATTTATTTATTATTAAACAAATTCACTTGCCTTCTCTGGATGTTTTGCCATCACAATGTTAGATTTTTCAAGAAATCTGTCATGCTTATAAGGTTGGAAATTTGTTGTTTCTTATTATCATTCTCACAAGGGCGAATTACACTAATGGTCCCTATAGTTTTGGGTTTTGTGTCACTTTAGTACTTGACTTTTTAATTGTGACAAATTTGATCATGAATTTTGAATCTTGTTCCAAATAAGGACAATTGAAGATACCATTGCTCAATTTCAAGGGCAAAATCGTCAATTTGATAAAATATAAACTAATTTGATAAAAATAAATGTCAATTTTTTGTTTTTGAATTTTGAAAAATTATTTCAACCCACTAAAAATAAAATTATGTAAAATTAATAAATTTTTTAGATATTTATTTATTTATTTATTTTACCAAATTAATTTTTATTTTGTGTTTGGATGATGATCATGTAATGGGTAATTGTTTTTATTTTCATTAAATTAATTTCTATTTTTCCAAAAATCAAATATGGCGATAACTTTGATATCATTATTAGACCAATGCATTAAAACAAAAAAATTCAAAACTAAATACATTTCATATATTAAATATATCGATTACACATTAAAAGCCTAACAATTACCCATTACATTATCATCATCCAAACACATAATAAAATTAATTTGGTAAAATAAATAAATGTTTAAAAGGTTTATCAATTTTGCATAATTTTATTTTTGATGGGGTAGAAATTATTTTTAAAAATTCAAAAATATTTTTTTGACATTTATTTTTGTTAAATTAGTTTATATTTTATTAAATTGACGACTTTACCTTTGAAATTGAGTAATGATATTTTCAATTGTCCTTATTTGAAACAAGATTCAAAATTCATAATCAAATGTGTTACAATTGAAAAGTCAGGTTTCAAAATGACACGAATTCCAAACTATAGGGACTTTTAGTGTAATTCGCCTTTCTCACAATTATGTTCCAATGCAATGTTAATGACGAAGAATCATGCTTTAAGTTTGTCAAAAAGTGAGCAACAATATGTTGGTGACTCTAGCTAATGAATTCTACAGACAATGTTTTCAAGCTGATGTTGCCATCTATGAAGTACGGACACGGACACGGGACACAGTAATTTCTAAAAAATAGGGACACAGACACGACGGGGACACGACAAATTTTTTAATTTTTTTATAAATATTTTTATTTTAATACACATTAATTATTTTATTATTTATTATATTTTTTAAATAATTAATTTTTTTATTTTATTTTATATACATGTGTTTATTTTTTTTATTTATTAATATGTATTAAATATATTATATGTTATAATACATAATAACTATTATATAATATATAATAACAATAGTTATTATATAATCAATAAACCATCAGATAAAATAAAACGACAGATGCACAGATGCAAGGGAGAGAGAGAAGGAGAGAGAGTGAGGGAGACAGGGTCGAGGTCGAGGTCTCGATCGCGATCGCGATCGCGATCGCGAGAGAGAGAGAGAGAGATTGTGAAGGCAGATCGCGAAGGAGCTTCGAGCTTCGAGCTTCGATCTGAGAAGGCAGATCGCGAAGGTGTTCGATCGACTGATGGAGCTTGGAGCTTCGATCTGAGAGAGACAGATCGCGATCGTCTGGAGTCTTTGATCGACTGATGGAGCTTGGAGCTTCAATCTTAGACAGGTTTGTCTCTCTTCACTCTCTTCCTTCACACTCTCTCCTTTGTCTCTCCCTCCTTGCCGTGTCTCACGCTGTGTCTAGAGTCCAGATCTGGACACGCGTGTCCCCTACAAGAAAAACAATTAAATTAAAGGGACACGGCAGATGGCGTGTCCCGTACGTGTCCCCGGCGTGTCCTCGTGTCTGACACCGCCACGGCGCTGATTTTGCCGTGTCTATGCTTCATAGGTGGCCATAGGAAACAAGTCTGCCCTTGCGAGTCTCTAGGACTCTCTTGGATGCCGACCTTTTGTGCTTTGAAAAATTAACTAGTTCTCTTGGTATTTTATGTAGCAAATGATTTTTAATAAAATTAATTTTTAAACAAAAATTGAATGTATCTGTAGATGTGGGAACCTAGGAAAAGAAATAAAAATCTAAATGTGAAATTTGCAAAATGAAAATAAATTATTTTAATTTAATAGATTATTGGATTATGAATGAAATTACTAAATTAATTGATGTTGTATTATGTGGATCCTGCTGCTTGCATACCAATTTCTGCTGTGTATTCCACCAAATATATTTATCAATTTTTCATGTTATTACAAGTAGAAATGGAAGTATACAACGGAGCCCCTAATTTGGTTCTTAAGTAAAATCTAATGACTTTTTTTTTTTTTTTCCTTCAACTTCTGGAAAAAAATTTAGAAAGTAATTTTGTTGTTTGTTTCTTCTATTTAGAATATAATTTGCTTCTTTGACGAACCTCTGGAGTTGCAGATAATTTCCTTTCTTCAGCAGAATGCACATCCTCGAGTTGCAGAGAGAGTACCCTCTGTCCCAGAAAATGTCACCGATCAGGTTTACATTTTTATCAATGTTTAAATATTTCTGCTTTTATTCAGATTTAATATTTTGCATATGTCAGCTCGCAGTCAAAATTAATTTTGGTTATGCTATTTTAGTCAATCACCGAGTCGTTGATGGAGTTTTTTTTTGTTAAATGATAACGAGTGCCAAGTAATTTACATCTCAACCTGTTTGACAATACTCTGAAATACAATTTTCTGTGACAGATTAGGTTGTGGGAATCAGATATGAATAGGGTTGAGATGACACCGGCTCATTTTTATGATGAGTTCCCTACTAGGGTAAAAATCGAGCTTATCTCTATTACATTTGTATTCATGTATATTACTTTGAGCATTTTTTTCATCTATTGGGTTTGTTTCCAATAATATTGTAGGAGGTTTTCGATGCTGCTTGTGACTTTGCACGAGAATATGGAGGTTTGTTATGGGAAGACTCGAAAACGATGCGCCTAGTAGTGAAGGCAGAAATACTAATGCACATGCGAGATTTTCTGCGTCGTGAAAAGCAATAGAAATTATGTGTGGAAGAATCTACGAGAGGGAATTTGAATGCTTGAAAAAGCATATACCCTTGTTCATTTGAGGATGTAAAACAAAATTACTAGAAATGGATTGGGAAAAGCAAAACACAAAAAAAAAAAAAAAAAAAAAAAGAAGAAGAAGAAGAGGAGGGAGAGAGAGAGAGAGAGAGGGAGAAAAGAATAAGAAAAGGAGGTAGAGATGAGATGCAAGCATGTTTTGAATGGTTTTGACTAATTCAATCAAGTGAAGTTCACAGGGGTTCATGATATTTGGTATTTGTGTTAGTGACTAGATCTGCTTGTTTGGGCTATATTGGTCTGATTTTTATTGTTATTTTTAATTTTTTTTTAATGGCTTATTATACATTACAATTTGGATGATTTATAATGACCCTTGTGGGAAGTTATCTGGTGTTTTTTTTTTTTAAACACATGTATGTGTCTACTTAATAATAATTTTTCTTCTTTTTTCAGAAAAATAAGGATAAAATGAAAACATGACTCATTGTTTTGTTATTTTTTTTATAAGCAAAATAAAAATTTTATTAAAAATATTAAATTAAAAGTATGAGAAAATGAAATGTAACGGGAGAGATTTAGCGAGTCCAAACAATTCCCTTAGTGCTGCTGCTTGCATTCACACAATTAATCCTTCGGTTTCATGAATTTTTTAAGTTTAAAAAAACATAAATCAAAAATCAAAAAGAAATAAGAAATTTTATTTACACATCATAAATCTTTTTGGTACACATTATTTAACCATTAAATTTGTATGATAATAACACGTTCAAGTAAAACGACTATTAAGAACAATATTAGTGTATATGTACTCATTTAAGTAATTTACTTATGAAAACATAACTCTCTCTTTACACACCATCACCTATATATTATATTTTTTGAAACAAATCTTTCTTCTAACACTCATTCAACACTGTTCATCTTCACAATTATAATATAATACACTACACTCAATATCTTCACTATTATAGTCTAATACTACACTCATCATCTTCGTCATTATAATCTTCACTGTTATTTTCCAAACCTTTGAAGATTTAGGGTTTTAAGAATATTGAAATCAATTGATTTTGAAAATTTACACACCATGAATGATATTCAGATTGTTGATTTGAAACAATACAACAATAAAAAAAGGTTAGTTTACTTTTGTGTTTTATCTCTTTCATATAGAAAATGGTTTGTTTGTTTGTCATGTATTTAGATAATTAGAGACGAACATTTATAAAATGTTCAATTATTTATACTTGAACAAAAATTATTAAGATTGATCATATATTAAATGTTCATACATAAAAAATTAAATATTATGGTGGTAGTGTGTACCAATTTATTAGCTTAGCATCAAAAGGAAAAATTATGGTTTGAATTGAGATATTTTAATAATCTAAAAATTATTATGTATGTATACAAAGTAATGGTGTGTGCTGAGAGACTTGATGATGTGTAAATAGAATTACGCAAAAAAAATACAAGGAAAGAAAAAATAGTTAAATAGATCTTAACTATATAACACCCAATGAAAATTATTGAAACCTTCAAAAATCTTTCACAATTCAATTCATAATGATGTGATTTGACAAGTGTCAATTTTTAATTAGTTACATGTACGGGGGCGAAATATCCTTTGCTCTCCGTACGCCTTGAACGTCAAGCTTCTGATAACGGCGTCTATCTCTGCAACACAAAAATGGTGAGCTGCCCGGCGGTGGTGTGCCGGAAAGACCCTCCGACGCTCAAGTCAGACCACTTTCAGGGAGAAGGAGAATTTCAGAGAGGAGTTTGTGAGGGTGAATTTGCATACCTGTAACGTTCCTCTTCCCCTCTATTTCTAAGCTGGCCATGCAGCCCAAGATCGTGGGCGCACTACCTCTGTTGTCCTTTCCTGGACAGGTGGCAGCGTGCGCCTCTCACCACCTTACGCGTGTAGAGGTTTTGTCCTCTAACCAGTACACACAGAGCTTTTCCAACGGTATTGAGGCGTTCGTGGAGCAGACGTCCTCTCCTTCACGCTATTGGCCCAGGTGGCACCCTTAACCGAGGTACCCTGACCGGCCTATCACTTGTGGGAATTTCCGTTACACAGCAATCCGCCGAGCTATGTATCGCCGAGCTATCACTTAAGGCAGCCGAACTATTATTGATCGGCTCCTCCGGACCAGCCGGCTGTGAGGCATGCCGGCCCCAAACCGTCTTATCTTCGATCTCGGTCACACGAAACTGCCTATCTCGGATGATCGATCCGGGCGCACCAACCCCGGTGGCATCCATGGTATAGCTCGGGCTACTTCTTGGCTCGGTTAGCCTCCGCTTCCCTGAGCTTCTCTTGAAGAGTGCAAGTCGCAGCTCGGCTGGAAAGCTGATGCACGGCCGGCCCATTCCTTCGACCGCGCAAATCATACTGCTGGCCGTGTTGGTAGCCAAGTCAGCCCATGGCCGTGCAATCCGTCAACTTAGCTCGGCCGTACTATGAGGTGCAAATCTCCCCTCTCAATTGCCCCTTAAACCCGTCCGAGCCATCGTGACTGGGTTTATCTTTATGACCGAGCTAACTTCCCGAGACCAACCATTACCAAGCCGCGCGCGAGCGGGGACGTACTTGACGCCGTGCTATCTCATCAGGTCGGCGGCTTTTTCTTCGGTTGTCTTGTCAAGCGTCGTACTGTCGTACTGACAGACGCGTTGCAGTGCCACGTGGCATCCCTCCGTTGGGTCGTACAGCCCAGCTGTCCTGCACGCGCAGGATTTCAAACGGCGCAGCCGTTTTGCATTTCCCCCCTTTTTATGTGCCATTGAGGGGTCGTTTGCCTCTCTCACTGTTCATCTCTCTCTCGAAGCAAAAAACCTAGCACCCTTCTACCTTCGAATCAGTCTTCACCGCCATCCCTGCCACTGAGTTTCGAACTTTATTCAGGTTCGCATCCATCCTCGCATACGCCACTGGTAAGTTTCGTTATACTTCTTTACTTTTTCAGTTTTTGATTCTCAGACCCTCGAACCAGTTTTTCTCGTTTTGATGTTCTTCATGCCTGTTCTGCGTCTTTGCTCTATTGTTCTCTATGTTTTTCCTTTGTTTGGGACCATTAGATCTTTCGAACCCTAGGAAAATGGGAATGGTAGAGAAGGGGGGCTCTTCGTGCCCCCGTTTTGCCTTGGGTTGAGTGAATGAGCCACGAACCTAGCAAGAACTCGAAGAACCAGATGAATACTGGGTAAAACCGAGCAAAAGGCTCATTTAGATCCGCCGCTAGGGATGTAACCGAGCAAAAACAAGTTTGTGGCTTTGTACAGAGGTCACAGCCGAACTATATACACCTTGGATCGGCAAATAGGTTTAACCGGGCTAAAGCCCTGAAATCATAAGCCAATACCTTGATCTGGGCTTGACCGAGCTAAAACTTCCATTAGAACCGAACCGATCAAAAACTCTTAGATCGAGTAAAAACCAGCACCAAAAAAAAGGGAAGGCTAAATCAGCCATCCTGATGGCCGAGGTAGGTGGAGGGCCGGCCAAACACCTAGAACCTTTCCGAGCTATTTCCATTTGAAGCCGCGCAATATCTGCCGTGCTAACCCTTGGCCTTTTTCAATATGCAGAACAAGTAGGACCGACCAAGCCCTTCAGCATTGCTTCTGGTGGAGCTCAAAGTCCGAGCGAACACACCAACATTTTTGACCGAGATAAACCTTAGATCAAATAAGACCGAGATAATGGGGAAGTACCGGTTCAAGGTCAGTTCGCCCGGTGCAATGGCGGAATTCCGTAGAGATTATAATATTCCCGACGACGTAGTTCTAGAGCTCGCCAAGAAGGGGGACACACCGTGGGGGGACTTAGACCAGTGCCCCTTCACGGTTGTTTCCATAATAGAGGGCGGCGTACGCTTCTCGGTCCAGCCCTTGCTCTGCGAGTTTTTAAAGCAGACAAGGCTTTGCCCGAGCCAGGTCTCGAATAACACATATAAGATAATAAACGGCGTCGCCGAGCTGAACCGCAGGCTCGGTCTTAATCTCGGCCTTGCAGAAATTTTCCACCAGTATAGCTTAAGTAGGAATAAAAGCGGGCTCTGCTGGTACCTTAAAGTCAAGAAGGGCCGAGCAAAACTCATTGAAGGCAACCCGGACAAAGAAACCAATGATGACGACTTCCTCTGGGTGTCCGGTAATTACAAGGACACCGACGCGCCCATACCGGGCTGGTACATTAGGAAGGATTTTGGTAGTGCTGGTATGTAGCCCGGCTGACCGCGCTATTTTTGTTCTGCATTTCATTACAGTTATTTGACACCGATCTAACACTTGGTCTCTTCTTGCAGATAAACACTTGGCAACGGACTATCATCAAGCCAACCCCGAAGCAATCCGAGCTCTGCTCCGTGTCCCCGAGGAAGAGAGAGAAGCCTCAAAACTGCTCGGCTTCGAGCAAACATATCATTATCAGGCACCGCGCAAAAGTCGCGTGACTGATTTTCTGCGCGCTCCATCCCCAGAGCCCGATCCAACTCTTCCACCGATCAGATTAGTTCCCTTGATAGCTGAGCAGGAGATGGCGAAAATTAGAGCCATCAAGTCGATGATAACCGGGGAGGAAGGCGAGTCTCAACCTCCCGAAGCAACCGGGGGAACATCCTCCACCCCCGCCGGTCAAACAGAGGCTGTTCTTGCCCTTGCCAGCGAGCAACATGCTGGCCGGCCAAAGAAGAGGCAAAGGAAGGAGAAGGCTGGGCAAAGCCTTGTGGACGAAGACTCCACCGAAGTCGCCTCTACCGAGCTCGGCGACCAGACCGAGCAATCACTCGCCCGCAAATCCAAGGGTAAGGGCCCTGCTGCCCCCCCCGGTCTGGGCGCCCGAGTTCGTCTACCAGGGCCGAGCAGTCTCCGCCGAGGACTCGGTCTACGAGGACAAGGACTACTCACTTGGTTTCAACTTGACCAAGGGGTTGATCCTGCCCGCGGATATGAAGAGGCACGACGAGCTGGCTGACCTCAAGGTCCTTCGCTCGGCGGCGAAATCGATTGTGCTGGTAAGTTCTCCACTTTTTTGTCAAGTTATTGTTCGGTTTTTTGCTCGGTTTCCTCATGTTCGATTTTGCTCTTGTTTTCAGGCCGCGCAAAAGAACTACCTGGCGCACGACCGTATGATCAAGCTGCGTCAGAGCCTCCGAGATGCTATCGCCGAAAACAAGGCGCACGTGGCGGAGATGGCAAAGCTCAAGGCCGCGCAAGAGGAGGTTGCGGCCGAACGGGATGCATAAAAGCTGAAGGTTGACCGGGCTGATGCGGACAAAAAAGAGGCCGCGAAGAAAGCCAAAGCTCGGTACCTCGCCGAGCTCAAGAAGCTGCGGGATGCCAACAAGGACGCGATGGACAAGGCGGTTGACGCCGCAGAAGACCGTGGATATGCTCAGGGGGAGAAGACCTATGAGCGACAGGTCCAAGCGACCAAGGACATCTTCTTCCAGTGCGGCTGGAAGGCTGCTGTGGAAAAAGTTGGCCTTGGTCAGGATTCTAACATGTTCATCAATCCTCCCCCTGCCTATATCCCGGTCTACCTGCAGGCGTATTCCAAGGCCGAGCAAAACCGTCTCATTGCGGAAGCGAGGAAAGAGGCTGAGGAGGAAGCTGCCGCCGCGGAACAGACCGAGCAACCTTCTCCCGAAGCATCTCCAAATGCTAAAGATGAAGTGATTGATCGGGAGGTTCTCACGGTGGAGGCTGACGACGCCGAGGAAAACCTGCCCGAGGAAACAATCGTGGCCAGCGAGCAGGCGGAAGTATCGGCCGAACAGAACCTTGCACTGGATTGAAGACCTCTCTGCCTTATTTTCTTGTTTTGCTTGCTTTTGTTTTCTTCTCTTTCTTTTGCATGTAACCGGGCTATGCCCCCCGATTGTACCGAACTTTGTTTGTTTATCAATGAAATCTCTAACTTTTTGCTCGTTCGATTTGTATTTCTCTCCATTGCACGTCCGTCATCTGTTTATTGAAATGTGGATAATTCCGAAGTGCCAGGTCGGCTAAACCGCACAATAACAAGCCCGAATTACCCGGGTCACTCTCAAACAGATCTGGCAGTTCGGCCTTGTAAAATTTAATTAAGCTGACTTCTAAACCTATCCGAGCGAATTCTGCTCGGTTCTAACAAATTCTCAGAATTATAAAATTCCAATGTCAACGTGGCCGAGCAAAAATCAGCTCGCCTTGTGAGTTGGCTAAACCGCCAATACTTCCTTTCTGCCGAGCAAATTCAGCTCGGCCTTAGTCTGTTTGGACAACACATCAACACAAGAATTTCGCCGAGCAAAATCCGCTCATCTTTCATATTGGACAATTCACCAACATGCTAGATTAGCCGAGCAAAATCAGCTCGGCTTCTATATTGGGCAAATCACCAATGTTTCAGTCAGGTTGGTCATGCCGCTAACATTTCCATTGGGCGAGCAAAACCAGCTCGGCCCTAATGCGCATTGTTCCATACGCAACTGTTTGTGCGGTTTGCTCCCATCCCGGGGAAAACAGTCCGGTCTGATTCAAGTTGGTCTAATTGCCCCTGGCGTTCTCATGTAACTTGTGCCTTGCAGAGGTGTAAAATTCCAAATAACAAAAGGGGCTATTTCTCATTACAAAAGCATTGCTATCTTTTACATTCAATGTCAAAAGGCTAAGAGTCTAGAAAAGCTAAGAAAAAACATAAGGGAATTACATCTCAAAAGTAAAAGACCTTAAGATTGGCGGCATTCCATGGTCTGGGGATAGCCTTGCCCTCTAGATCTTCCAGATGGTATGCCCCTTTGCCAGCAAGACCTATCACCTTGTATGGTCCTTCCCAATTTGCACCTAGCTTTCCTTCGCCAGGGACCACCGTGTTGCCGAGCACCTTCCTTAAGACCCAGTCCCCAATCTTGAACAGCCTCGGATGCACTGCTTTGTTGTATTTTTTGGAGAGTTCTTGCTGATAGGCCGCTAGGTGGATCAGTGCATGCTCTCTCCTTTCTTCAGCAAGGTCCAGCTCCAACGCCACTGCTTCATTGTTCAAGTCTGGTTGGAAACTTTCTGAACGGATGGTTGGCATACCAATTTCCAGTGGGATGACGGCCTCCATGCCATAGGCCAAGGCAAATGGCGTTTCCCCGGTTAACCGTCTTGGCGTAGTGTGGTATGCCCAGAGCACATTAGGAATTTCTTCAACCCACTTTCCCTTTGCCTTCTCAAGCCGCTTCTTCAACCCGTCCAGAATGGTCTTGTTTGAGGCCTCTGCTTGACCATTCGATTGAGGATAGGCCGGGGTTGAATTGTAGAACTCAATCTTCAACTCTTCGCAAAATCCGCGAAAGAGTTTGCCATCAAATTGAGTACCATTATCTGAGATGAGCGCCCTGGGTATGCCGAAGCGAGTGATCACATTTTGCCAAACGAATTTCTTAACGTCCTTCTCCTTAATGGTTGCCAGCGGCTCGGCCTCCACCCATTTGGTGAAATAATCAGTGGCGGCGATGAAAAACTTACGATTGCCCGGTGCAACTGGGAGTGGTCCAACAATATCCAATCCCCAAAGTGCGAACGGCCAAGGACTTGTGAGCGAGAGTAACTCCCTTGCCGGCTGGTGGATCTGGTGAGCAAATTTCTGACATTTTTCACATCGGCGAACGTATTTTTGCGCGTCCGCCTGCATACATGGCCACCAATAACCCTGTGAGATTGCTCGGTAGGCTAGAGATCTACCCCCAGTATGGCTGCCGCAGATGCCTTCATGGATCTCATAGAGGAAAGCTTCCACCTTAGAGGGGTGGACACACCTCAAATACGGCCCCGTGAAAGATTTCTTGTACAAGGCGCTAGAATGTGAGAGCCAAAACCGCTCTGACTTTGCCCGGATCTTGTGGGCTGTCTTCTTATCTTCTGGTAGAACTTTATCTTTCAAGAAGGCGATGATGGGATCCATCCATGAAGGACCCAAGTCGGTACAGAGTACCTCGGTCGGTTCTGGTTCCTCAATGCTTGGCCGAGGTAAAAATTCAATCATCAAAGGATTGGGAAAGGCTGTCTGAGTGGAAGCGAGACCAGCCAATTCGTCAGCCGTGTTGTTTTCTTCGCGGTTGATCTATTCTACCCTTATCGCGGAGAACTTCTTGATCTCTTCTCGGACCAACGCTTGATACTTGGCCATTCTTTCATCTCTTGCCTCATACTCCCCTGAGACTTGATTGACCACCAGCTTTAAGTCGCTGAAGACCATAAGGGCTGTTGCTTTCATTCTCAATGTGCTTCTCAGCCCGGCAAGGAGGGCCTCATACTCCGCTTCATTGTTGGAAGCTGGGAAGCCGAGCGTAATTGCTTGCTCTATAATGAGCCCATCCGGTGAAGTCAGCACAATTCCTAACCCGGCCCCATGTCTGTTGGAGGCCCCGTCAATGAAGAGCTTCCATATCTCGCCAATGAACAGCTTCCAGCAATCGGAGGGATTCTGGGAACTCCGTAAATCAAAGTTCCTGGTTGGCTCAACCTGGTCTCTTTCCTTACCCTGGCTGGTCTCGCCTTCCAACGAGCCGACGACCTTGGGTAGTCCGGTTGAGTTTTGCTCTGCATCCTCTTGTAGGCCATCATTTGTTCCCGTTGCCAGAACCATGGGTTGCGCTAAATCCGCGCCAACCAAGTCAATCGGGCAGGTTGGGTGCGTCCTAGGGGCAAATTCCGCCACAAAGTCCGCTAGTGCTTGAGCCTTAATCGCGGTACGCGGTCTGAACTTGATGTCGTATTGGCCCAATTCCACGGCCCATTTTAGAATTCTCCCAGTGAAGTCCGCTTTTTCAAAGAGCACCTTGAGCGGGAACTCGGTCAACACTACGATTGTATGGGCATGAAAATAGTGCGCCAGCTTTCTTGATGCCATAATTAGTGCCAACGCCAATTTTTCCAAGGGAAGGTATCTTGTTTCGGCCGGGAGCAGAGTCTTGCTTACATAGAAGATTGGTAGGTGCTGGATGCCTTCAGCACGAACCAATACGGCGCTTACCGCGTGTTCAGAAACGGCCAAGTACAAGTACAACTCTTCGCCCGATTGCGGCGTGACCAAAATTGGGGCTGAGGAGAGATAAGCCTTTAAGTCTGCAAGCGCGCGATCGCATTCTTCATCCCAAAAGAACTTGGATTTCAAAGTTTTGAAGAAGGGCCTGCAACGATCCGAAGACCGGCTGATAAATCTATTCAGCGCGGCTGCCATCCCGGCAAGATGTTGCACGTCCTTCGTGGAGTTCGGGCGCTCCAACTCTTGTATCACCTTGATTTGCGATGGGTCGGCCTCAATTCCTCGGTTCGTGACCAGAAAACCCAGGAACTTTCCAGTGCCAACTCCAAAGGCACACTTGGAGGCGTTCAGACGAAGCTTGTGGTGCTTCAGTATGGCAAACATTTCTGCTAGGTCGGCGAGGTGCTGGGACTTCTCCTTACTCTTCACCACCATATCGTCAATATAGGCCTCCATAGTTCGGCCCAGGAGAGGAGCGAACATTTTTGTCACCATTCGCTGAAAGGTTGCCCCGGCGTTCTTCAATCCGAACGGCATAACCTTGTAGCAGTATAGGCCTCTGGGGGTGGTGAACGACGTGATCTCTCTGTCCGGCTTGTACATGGCTATCTGGTGGTAGCCGCGATATGCATCCAAGAAGCTAAACCTCTGATGGCCAGCGGTTAAGTCCACCAGCTGGTCAATCCGAGGTAAGGGAAAGCTATCCTTTGGGCAAGCTCGGTTGACAGTCTTGTAATCAACGCAGACTCGCCACTTGCCGTTCTTCTTAGGGACCACCACCGTATTAGATATCCACCGAGGGTACTGCACCTCCTCTATCGCTCCGGCTTCCAACAAATTCTTCACTTCTTCTGCCACCACCTCAGCATGGTGCAAGGCTGAGCGGCGCGTTCTTTGAATAACTGGCCGTGCATTGGGGAAGACATTCAACTGGTGGCAAATGAAGCTTGGATCAACGCCAGGCATGTCGTAAGGCGTCCACGCAAAAGCCTCCAAGTTGGAAACCAAGAAGTTGACATATTCTGCCCGCTCGGCACTGGACAATGACGATCCCAAAAGGAAGAACTTAGTTGGATCATTCTCATCAATGCGCACTTCCACCAAATCTTCGACCGATTTTTCCTCGGCCTTCCTTCCCACATCTTCAAGGACCTCCTTCCCTTCGGGCCCCTCGATCATTTGGACAAACCCTTTGGCTGCTCGGCTGCCATTTACCGCAACGAAGCATTGTTTTGCCATCACCTGGTCTCCCCAAACTTCTTCTATTTGTCCGTTTAATGCCGGAAAGCGCATGACTTGGTGGAAGGTTGAAGCAACCGCTTGCATAGCGTGCAGCCAGCCCCTGCCCAAAATCAAGTTGTAAGTGGATGGAACCTTGAGCACCCAGAATTCCACTTGCTTTACGACCGAACCCGCTTTGACCGGCAAAATGATCTTCCCAATCGGCCATTCCGGCTGAGAGTTGAAACCGACCAGAGGGGACGTTGCAGGGGCCAAGTCCTTGTCTTCCAACTTCATTTGTTTGAACGCGTCATAATACATTATTTCGACCGAACTCCCCTGGTCGATCAAAATTCTCTTGATATCGAAATCCTTGACGCGTAAAGTCACCACCAAGGCATCATTGTGTGGCATCTGAACCCTTTCCAAATCCTTGGTTGAAAACGAAAGGACGTCCTTTTCCTCGGTCTTCCCCTTCTTTACGGCGGGCTGGACAGAGAGCACTTCCCTCATGTGCTCGGCCTTCTTTATCATCCCCCTAAGCTCGCAGACTCTTGCCGGTTCAATGATGCCATGGATGACGTTGATTACACCTTGTGGGGGTGCTTCTAGGGCGGCCATTCCGTTTGGCTCGGTTTGACCAGTTGGCGCGGCCTTGACTCCCCCATCAATATATTGGTCAAGATGTCCCGCCGCCACCAACTCCTCCAAATGCTGTTTGAGCGGTAAGCAATCTTCTGTCCGGTGCCCCCGTTCTTCATGGAAGGTGCAGCGATACTTTGGATTGAAGCCGCGCTGCGCGCTCCCCAGCTTGGCCGGCCAACGAACAAAAGGTTCCCCTCGAATCTCGCTCAAAATGCGGTAGATGGGAATTTTGAAGACCGTGGTAATTCCTGTCCGCGCCTTCAATTTTCTCTTGGCATCCTCGGCTGCGTCGCGAGGTGTGTCAGCTCGGTCATTCCTGCGCCCCTTGTTTCGGTCATCTCGGTTTGGTCCACAGCGTTGATCTTTTGACCGGTCGCTCGGGCGGTTATCCTCCTGCCCAACCGAGTGGACTTTCCCGGCCACCTTCCTGTCCGCCACGACCGGATTCATCTTCTCGGTCGCAGAGGCAGCGTCTTCCTCCACACGGATGTGTTCATTAATCCGTTGCATCAAGGATTCCATAGTCGTAGGTTGACGCATGGTGAGCGAATCTCGCAGCCTATGTCCGACTGGAAGACCTCGCTTGTATTGAGTGATCGCCAGGTTGGTAGGGCAGTCGAGAATTTCGTTGTATGTTTCCCAGTATTTGGCGTTGTAAGCCTTCAGCGAACACCCAGACTCCATCTTGACGCCTAGGAGATGATCGACCTCCTTCGGCGTTCGAGTGTTGGTCTTGAATCTGGTGACGAAGGCTTCCGTTAGCTGCTGCCACCCCTCTATGCTCCCCTCCGGGAGCCTTTCGAACCACTTCAAACCCAGCTCTCCCAAGCTTGCTGGGAAGATGAGGCACATCAGGGCGTCGTTGCGCCGGTGGCCAGCCATGACTTGCCGGTAATGACTCACATGCATGTACGGATCCGTCTTGCCATCGTACAAAGTGAATTTTGGCTGGTGGAATCCGGCGGGAAGTGGTGTACCCTCGATCTCTGGAGACAGCGGCGTGGCTGTAAGTCTCGCCAGCTCCTTGTCCACCAGAGCAGGGGCCCTGACCCTGGTCGCCGGCATCATCACCTCTTCGCTGCGATGAACTGGGGCACTCAACCTCTGTAGCGCCGGCACCCTTTGGGCCTCACGACGGCGCGCTCTCTCCTCCAACACATCCCTCAAGTCCCCGGAACGTGTGGAGAAAGAAGATCGCGACGTCGGCATCTGGCGTGAGGGATGGTAAGTGCTATCGCGAGTGAGGGATATGCCCTCTCTCAGGTCGGAATCTCCCACCCCGTAGTTCCTGGTGATGGAGATAGAGTGAGTCCTCCTCTGGCGGCGACTGCTAGAACGGGGGGAGGAAGTGCGCTCACTGAGGTTGCCCTCTCCAGCAACACCCTTCCCCTTGATCTGGCGCTTCAGGAGCTCCATCTCTGCCGCCATCTTGCGAATGAGGGCGTCTTGGTGTTTGAGTTTGTGCTCCAGGCGCTGTGTATGGGACTCCCCCCGGCGCCGGCGGCCTTCTGGACTCTGCGAACGATCTGAACTCCTCACACGCTTGTCGCGCGCTCCTCGCGAAGAAGTTTCTAGGCCCGCCATGGCCGGAACATTTGGGAGGCCATCTCTCCTTCGGACATACTCCGGAGTAACACCATCGACGACGGACAGCGGAACTTCTTCGTTGTTGGCCATGGAAACGGCTGAAAAAGCTCGAAGAACAAGGTTTGATTATCAAAGACTTCCCACAGACGGCGCCAATTGTACGGGGGCGAAATATCCTTTGCTCTCCGTACGCCTTGAACGTCAAGCTTCTGATAACGGCGTCTATCTCTGCAACACAAAAATGGTGAGCTGCCCGGCGGTGGTGTGCCGGAAAGACCCTCCGACGCTCAAGTCAGACCACTTTCAGGGAGAAGGAGAATTTCAGAGAGGAGTTTGTGAGGGTGAAT
The DNA here is from genome assembly GCA_036172215.1 of Camellia granthamiana. Taxonomy (NCBI): domain Eukaryota; kingdom Viridiplantae; phylum Streptophyta; class Magnoliopsida; order Ericales; family Theaceae; genus Camellia; species Camellia granthamiana. The sequence goes on along the minus strand of CM069909.1, from coordinate 57,259,160 downwards.
TTGCATACCTGTAACGTTCCTCTTCCCCTCTATTTCTAAGCTGGCCATGCAGCCCAAGATCGTGGGCGCACTACCTCTGTTGTCCTTTCCTGGACAGGTGGCAGCGTGCGCCTCTCACCACCTTACGCGTGTAGAGGTTTTGTCCTCTAACCAGTACACACAGAGCTTTTCCAACGGTATTGAGGCGTTCGTGGAGCAGACGTCCTCTCCTTCACGCTATTGGCCCAGGTGGCACCCTTAACCGAGGTACCCTGACCGGCCTATCACTTGTGGGAATTTCCGTTACACAGCAATCCGCCGAGCTATGTATCGCCGAGCTATCACTTAAGGCAGCCGAACTATTATTGATCGGCTCCTCCGGACCAGCCGGCTGTGAGGCATGCCGGCCCCAAACCGTCTTATCTTCGATCTCGGTCACACGAAACTGCCTATCTCGGATGATCGATCCGGGCGCACCAACCCCGGTGGCATCCATGGTATAGCTCGGGCTACTTCTTGGCTCGGTTAGCCTCCGCTTCCCTGAGCTTCTCTTGAAGAGTGCAAGTCGCAGCTCGGCTGGAAAGCTGATGCACGGCCGGCCCATTCCTTCGACCGCGCAAATCATACTGCTGGCCGTGTTGGTAGCCAAGTCAGCCCATGGCCGTGCAATCCGTCAACTTAGCTCGGCCGTACTATGAGGTGCAAATCTCCCCTCTCATTACACATTCAATGATATAAGACTTATTGCTCTTATCACATTATTATAAATATATTTATGAATACAAAATGTGAATCCCTACTATTGAACACCAAAATGCTTGAATCCCCGAAACAATTTGCCCTGCTAACCCACTGCACCAAATACTGTCAGCCAAGTACACTGCCCAATACACTATGTCATTGTATGGGCGCACTGAGACTGGAATTTAAAATGCCTGGTAATTTTTTCTCATGGGAGAGTAAAAGATAAAAAAGGGAGGGAATGTAAATATCATTTCTTTTGAAATCTAAGAGTATTAATATACTAATGGTTAAAGGAAAAACCAATTGATGTTTTTTTTTTTTTTTTAATATAGGAAAAGTATATAGATAAAGGTCCAACTATTACAACAACAACAAAAAAAAATCAAAAAACTGATGTCTGTTTTATACTTCAAGTAAATTTTGCTTCTGTCATGAGTTTCAATTATTATTATATAAATATTTGTGGAGACAACTATGTACCACTAGCCTCTAAAAATGTGTTGATAAGCTTCTAAAAAAGAGTCATTTATATATATATATTTGTGAATAGTTAATGAAAAAATTTAAATCCTGATGTCCGCTTTATAATAACTCTCATATTATTATTGAGCTCGGCACACCAATTAGGATCTTTTAAAATTGATCAACTAAAAATGGTGGAATAAGAATTAAAAATATATGTCAGGATGCAAAAAACAGTTTAAACCAGAAATGATGATTAAAAAATACAATAATATTTTTCAAATCTCTTCTCAAATTGCTCAATCAAAAACAACATTAGCAAGTGTATGCATCCACTTTAGAATGTAATGTCACATTTTTATCAAAAGTGCATTAAACATATGCTTATATTTTTAAATCCGAAATCACTTGGGAGAATTATTGAAAACGAATAAACAATACATTTTGTGAAAAAAAGAAAAGAAAAAAAATGTTGCTGCCCAGGATCGAACTGGGGACCTTTAGTGTGTAAGACTAACGTGATAACCACTACACCACAGCAACCCCTGTTTAAGGATTCTCCTAGTTTATTTATATCTAGTCTATTATTTAGACCAATCAACCAATGGCATTGGTTCTCTAGCCTTCTTCAACCTCTTGCGTAAAGCAAGTGGATCCCCTCCACTCCTTAATCCATGGAGGGCGCTGTTCAAATTTGTGAGATTCATTGTAGGTCTCATTTCAATGATTTGAATCATTCATTTTGTCAAACTCTTCGTGTATATCAATCACAAAGAAAAGTAGATCGATCCAATAATCGTAACATATTCAATTTATTGCGTTTGTCACCAAAATATGAATGATTTATTTTTAAAAATATAATTGTCGTGTGTTTTTTTGATAACGAACGCAACAAATTAAATAGATTATGGTTATCAGATCGACTTAATTTTTTTTTGTGATTGATATAAAATGCTTGACAAAATAAACAATTCAAATTATCAAAAACGAAACCCTTGATAAATTTCACGAATTCAAACAATGTCCTCTAGTTCAAATTAAAAGATTGAAGGGACTTCAAGTCCATACGTAAACATAGCACTTTAGGGTTAAGGGACAAATAATTGGAACTAAATTGCTTATTGACTTCACACACCTAAAATAAGAATTTATGTAGACGAATCCAAATAATTGGACGAACACCTTCTTCACAAGCTAAATTGAGTTGAGTTCCAATTCTTCTCTTATATCATAAGATCCAATCCAAGTAAAGTTAACATCATCTTTTACTTGGCCTTTCTGATTTGTTGCAACCTTAGGACAAACATGATGAGGTGTTCACATATTATTTGTCAGGACAGAAACTTCAAAAATGTACCAAACCCATAATGAGCAAAAACAGACAACATACCCCAGTTTCTCGGAAATTTCCCACCTCTCACCTCATTTGCCCAATCAATCATTCTCTTCTAGATATTTCAAACATTGGCTCCAAAATTTTCATATATGTGGTTGGTGATTTTCGTACTACTTATCGAATTTGGATCCTCGGTTGTGCATTGTTTGTAGTGCATTTTGTAGTATTTTAAAATGACATTGTTTTAAAACAAAATATTTTAAAAAATAAAATAAAAATAAAACAAAACTTGTTCTTTTTCTCTCCTTCGAAACCACATCGTTTTGGAGTACTACAAAATACATTATAAGTAATTTAGATTCCTACTAAAGATATCTAACACGTTAAAAAGGGTAAATCACACTAACCTCTTTTGCGATTTAAAGAAAATAGATTGAGCTCTACAAGTTTAATATAACTATATTGACCTCTCTTAAGATTTTAATTTACATAACACTTTACTCACTTTTCATAAATAATTTATTAATCGTATGGATGAAAAATTAATCTTTTTTACACTGAAATATATATTTTACCTTATTTTTTAATGTGCTTTCATATCATCCGCATTAGCTTCGGTAATTTTAGGATTGGTTTGGGAATATGTTATTTTAGCAACTTTTTAACCTTTTGGTTAAAATATGAGGTGAAAAAAATTAGTATGTTTAGAATATTTTTTGATTTTTTACGAAAAAATGTGCAACAAAAAGTAGAAAATAAATGAAATCTTAGATTTTTTGGTATAACTCTTTTACTTTTTAGCTTTATTAGTGATTTTTTTATTTTTTACCTATTTTTTAATCTTACTAAAAAAATATCAATATAATTATGTCAAACTTATAAGTTTTATATATTTACACCAAAATATATATATATACAAAATTTCTCTCTTTTTCACATTTGAGTAATGTACAAGGTTCATTTATATCATGGTATTGCATGAGTGAGAGCTGAGAGAGCAAGACAGTGTAAACAAAACAATAGTTGCTCTACAATGGCAAGAATTGTGAAGAGTTGCTTGCAATTGTTGCTGAAACTTGTGAACTCAACCCTAGGAATAGTTGGGATTTCAATGATTTTATACAGTATTTGGATGGTAAGGGTTTGGCAACGAGACTTGGATGACTCATCATCATCTTCTCTTCATTACAACCACTTTTCTCTTCCATGGTATTACCTCTTTTTCATTCCACTGTTTTTTTCTTTTTTTAAGTTTATATCTGCTTCTTATTCCATGGTAAACTAGTAGCTTGTGGCAACGGCAACTGTAAAAGCTTGTCATTAGCGTCCTTTGTGGTGATTGTTTGAGTCACATAAACAGCATCTCCAAAAATAGGGATATGACTTTGTACATTTTTCCCTCACCAGATTTTGCTTTAGCGTGAGTTTTGTGCAATGAGTAGTCATTTAGATAGATCTTGGTAAGAAGGTCAATCTGTAAGTAGGATGTGTTACAATCCCACGTCGGGTAGAATTAGGCTTGGTCATGTGAATATAAGCTTCTTAGATACCCTCCATTTACAAGTTGGTTTTCAAGGATGAGTTTAACTAAAAGGAGTTTGTTTTATTTGTATTGAATGGAATTAGATAGGTTGTGGTTTTGTCTTTTAGCGGGAGTATCGTGCACTAGTGGAAATGAGATGTTCTGAGATGTTCATTGACAGTAGGATGTGTTATGATCCCAAATCAGTTAACAATAGGTTCGGTCATATACATAAGTGTTTTTGGACACCCACCCTTACAAGTAAATTTTCGAGAGTGTTCTACCTAAGGGGTTTGTATCATTTGTATGAGATGAGATGACTTTGCAGTTTGAGTCACAAAAAGGATGACCTAGAGCTAGAGGTGTAAGATACTTGCTAAAGCATGGAATACTGATAGTTAACTTAACAATAAGGTTGGTGGTGTTAATATACGTTTCTTTGATTGTTAGCAATCATTTGTTAAGTTTTGATATTCAGTGATCCATTTGGGTTGTATGCAAAAAAATTTGCAGGTCAATTCATGCATTTCTTGGGATTGGAATAGCCATGTGTGCTATAGCATGCCTTGGCCACATTGCTGCAGATACTGCAAATGCATGTTGCCTTTCTTTTGTATCCTCTTTTGTATTCAATTTTTTTTTTTTTTTTTTTCTTCAATCCAAGGGGTTTGAAATATATTTTTTAAGCTGTGATTTTTTGAGTTGAAAAGACAAATAAGCCGAAGACTAGAAAAGATACTTAAGCATGAAATCAAAAAAAAAAAAGTTGTTAAAATAAATTGCAAATATATTGCAGCCATGTCAAGCTCATGAGATTAAGCATGAATTGCAAGCGATACTATATCATTTTTTCATTCCAATCTGTTCAAAACGATGAATTCATTAAAAACAAAAAAACACTCAAATCACATTCCCATTATCCTATGAGATTCCTACATAACCCTAAGCATATGCAATAGAATAAGCTATGCATTTTCAAGATATGTTTGTATCCTTTGGTAGATGTGTTTGAGTATGTTAAACCTTGATTTGGGAAACAAAGTACATGGTTATGATATTTGTGCTTCTCCTGGTGGAGACTGCATTCATGGCAGACATATTCCTAAACTCTGATTGGGAGAAGGTATGTTATGTTCTCTTCCCCAAAACTCTCTCTCTCTCTCTCTCTCTCTCTCTCTCTCTCTCTCTCTCTTATGTTTCTTCAACTTTCTCACAGCATTCATATTTCTTACACAATCAGGACTTGCCTGAAGACCCAACAGGAAGGTTTGATGATTTCATTGACTTTGTCAAGTCTAATTTTGACACTTGCAAATGGATTGCCTTGCTCATTGTCTTAGCTCAGGTATTCTCTCTCTTAATTTCATTAGATTGTGTGACACTGTTACATAAAATCAAACCATGAGATATCAAGTAAACTATATTTGAATTATAAATTTAGGAAGAAAAAGAGAAAAAGTGAGTGGAATATGAATGAAATATAATTATATTTCACTTGTGATTCAATTGTTGGGATTTTCTGAACTTTCAGTTTATTATTTACTTGTGAGTATGGATTTTTAAGGGAAGTCTCAGTGCATGAAGCTGTAGATATAAGTCGAATTACTTTATTTATGGAGAGACGGTTTCTTTGTTTAAACCTGCGAGACCTAAGAAAGTACAAACACTCGTCCATGTCCATGTCTGCACATCAAATTAATTGGAGAAATTTTTGTATGTTGAGAGGGTACCACGTGACACTGTCAAGTGATACCTTTCACCAATCACAAATGCACATTCCCATATTGTCACCCAAACATCCAATATAAATGTAATGGATCCTACTGTCAAATCTAATCACAATATAATAAGATACCACGTAGCATCTACCCTCTTGGCACCCAAAAATTCCTCAATTAGTTGGCATTTTATCTAGTTCAAAGGATTGCACTATTTGGTTTCATTTTCAAAATCCGTCTTCTGAAAAAAGAAAATGAATTTTTTTATAAAAAAAAACTCATTTTATTGTGTTCTCTCTTTTTTGGGGGCAAAAATTCTTTTTGGTATTTATTTTGGTCAAACTAGTTTCTATTTTTTCAACCCAAAAAAAAAAAAAAAAAAAAAAAAAAAAAAATCAAAAAACAGATTTTCAAAACCAAATCAATGTGTTCCTAAATTCTAAGTAAGAGATGGAGAAGAGATCAAACTTTCGAATGTGTTCTCATCTACAGGGTTGTTCAATCCTAGTGGCCACTGTTCTAAGAACCCTTGATGAGAAAGATAAGAGAAGAAACTATGACAATGACGATGGCGATTACAGTACTGTACCTGGGCTTCCATTTCTGAACCATCCTATGCCGGTGCAGCCACTTCCTTATACTGTTGCCGACTTGCCCTTTCCCTCCAAGACTGAGACTTGGAAGGTATAACGATTTACATTTCACAAGAAGTTATATATAAACACATAGCAAGGTCATCAATAATTCTCCAGAAACAAAACCAATCACAAAAAAATACACAAAATAAACCACAGAGAATACAGTGTAGCAATGTGAGTGAGTGGAACAGTCTCCAGTGACGAACCCACCATCTATTATTTTTTGTGATTGTTTCTGTGGTTGGTTTTGTGTTTATAGAATTATTAGCTTTGACATTTGGTATCCATTCATGTAACTCATGGCCAGAGCATATCTAATTTTTTTTCTTTTTCAGATGAACAAGTGAACCAAATTGCACCTAGTTTTCCATTACATGTGGCTGAAGAACACAAGCAAATGAAGTTTCCATTTGGTGCCAGCAGTGGAAAATCTCCCCACGTAAACATCCAAAAAGTTATAGATGGAGTGGAGATGCATATGATGGTGTAATTGATGTTAGAAGCTTTGAAGTGGAAATGGTATAAGCACTAAATGTAGTAGGTCTCCTCTCCTTTAGCTAGGTATTGATGAGAGTGTATCTTTGGACAATCTTGGTTATTATTTGTTTGTTAAGGACTTATTTTATGGATCTCTGCTTTAAATTAGAAAGTACACAAAATACACAGTTGTGTGGACCCCTTAGGCTACAAAGTTGTGTGGACACAATTTCATGCAAGCGTTATGTACAGTTTTCTGTGGTAAGTTTTTCTGCACCTAAGTTTTTGGTCTAAATTTCATCTGGGAGAAGAACACAAACTCTTGTCACTTCTTAACTCATTAAATTGAGTCACCATAATAACAGAACTGGGAATTCAGAAATAATTAGAACCGGCCGCAGTTGTACACCAGAGACATACGGAGGTTGAAATAATGTACAAAACCTGAATTTGACGGATTATTTGCAAAAAGAAACTGCCATCAGACATCGACGTTTTCAAGCTTAGTAGTTAGTAGCATGAACTTCTACCATTCCACTACACAATATTCCCCTTCACAAAATTTTCAGACATAATCTAGGAAAATTTTCCATGCACAAAAGTTCTTTGCCAAGAATCTCCTAATCGGGTCAACATTAGGTAGTCAACTTTTGCATGCCAAAATTGGTTTACCGGAAGAAAATTTTAGGGCTTCAAAACAAAACACAGCATTTTGAATGGAGTACAACTGTTTTCTAAAACTAATCATCCTATGGTAAAATATACAGGCATACATATGAACACAAAACATTCTTATATTACCAACAAAGACTGAGGGATCATCAATAAACCACATAAAACATGCTTATATAACCATTCTAGGTCATCCAATAATAGATTTGAAAGAAAAAATGTAGAGAAGAACGGTTAAAAAATGAAATTAACCCCTCAAAACATTCCCTTCAAAATGATACAAACAATATAATTAAAAAACCAAAAAGTAGTATGTTACACTGATTCTTGGAAGACAGAGAGTTGACAAAAAAAGAAGTAACTATAAGAGTACCTATTCAGACTTCTTAGCAGTCTTTATTGATAGCTTTCTTTTCATCCGGCTGAAGGGCCCAACAGTCTGATCCATGACATACATGTAAATGACTTGGCTCCAAGATTTATATGAGTCCAAAGCTTCATAATACTCCGGTGCAATCTCCTTCACCTTGTGAAGCTTGCACCCCGCAATCCTAGGGAAATCATGGTGCTCATTGTGGTAACCTACGCTCCACGTCATAAGATTCAACGGGCCATAGTAAGAATACGTCTCTTGGTCCTTGTTGAATACATAGTGTTCCGAGATGAAATGACCAGCCATTGGGTGCATACCACCCCCAACGAACGTGGAAAGGATCAAATATGCAAAAGATTTCCAACCCCAAAAATAAACGATGGTTGCATCAAGGGTCACTTGGACAATCAAATTAACAAACTCCCACATACCAGGGGGCTTAGGTTTGATAAACAGAGGTCGGAGAGCATAGAAGAAAAGTTGGAGGATGACCCATATGGATTTTGTGACGACATTTGTCACAAGATGAGCTTCAGTGAGGGTTGGAATGTCCATGTCAATGCCATCCACTCCTTGGAAGCGATGGTGCTCAAGGTGCTACTTTTGGAAGGTGACAGACATGGGCACACCAACGGGGAGATTAGCGAAAATGCCGAGCCAGCGGTTATACACTGGAGTAGAGAAGGCTAGATTGTGACTGAGCTCGTGAATGGCTAAGAAGAGGTTATGATTGAGAAAAGAGCCAAAAAAATAGGCTATTGTTAATATCTTCAACCAACCAGCATTGTGGAGAAAAGTAGCTGTCCATAGCTGAAGCAAAACTGCCACAGTAATCTGCAATACCACAATTTCAAGGATATCAATAAAAAATAATACCCACTAGAATCAAGAATCAAGATGACTGTTAAATTTCAAGTATAGAATTGATGGAACATTTTTATACCTATATTTATCATTTAAACATTTATGGAGCACAAATAGATGGAGCGAATTATGCACAAATGACTAAATATGATGAGGATTCCAAGCAAAGACTAGAGATGCTTTCCATGATTTTGAATTTACAAACAATTAAACACCAATAGCAAACACTTCAATAGAAAAAATCTATAGAGATGAATTCCAATTGAAGTCTAGCTGTGTGGTTTTTCACATAGACCAGTTGGCTTTTACTTTTACGACAGTTGGAAAAAGAATAAACTACTTTTTAATCATTGCTTTGCTGTCTAAATTATTTTGGTAAAATCAATCACCTCCTGCAGATTCAGCACCTTTTGGTTCTAAATTCCAAAACACAATTATGATTAACACACCATTCTGGTACCATAATGGAAATTACAATGACACAGATCTTTTTGTGTTGAAGAATTGAAGAATTCCAGTAAGCTTCAACACTTACGAGCAAGATTTAATGCTTTACTTGTTACCATGTGGAGTAGTAGGATGTGTTTAGGCAGTTTTGTCATACTTTTTAAGGGTTTTATAAAGCCTACAAATAAGCCTTATTTGTTTAAAAGGGAAGTATCCCTAGCAGACAAATAAAGTGAGAAAATAATTGGAAGAGCTTCTTCCTCACCTCTCTCTCTTCTTTGTTATAGTTCTTTTCTCTCTCCCACTCATCTTCTTATCTTGGTTTTACTCTCTTCATTGATCTCCATGCCTATCTTCTCTCCACATTCTCCATCTACTTCAATATTCTGTTTCTCTCTTTATTCTTTTACCATCTTTATCTCAATTCTGAACACATGAAAAATAATAATAATAATAATAAAATCAGAACATTTGTTTGACAAAAATATCATGAGGTCCTATTTACATCACATGCTGATGGCTGATTGGTTTCTCTTATCCAAAGTCCAAGCATACCAAAAGCATAATATTTATTCTCTAAAATTTGTAGTTCTATCTATACTATCATATAAAGCACACAACTCACCTGGTATGAATAATTTGTCACACAATTATGATTCTCAAAAAACCCTACAACAATACTATATTTGCCCAAATTTTTATGTTTCCTAGCAGTTACTATAAGAACCAAAAAATAAAATCACCAAACCAATAACTGCTATCCCCTACACATGACCCTCTCTCTCTCCACTCTTGTCCATGGTTTCTTTAAAATTAGGCTTATAACCCTCGAGGTTATGGATTCGACCCACAGTATAGTCACTTTGTACAAATAACGCCAAAAATTAGATCTATACCCAATATATCCTGTCAGACCCCCCTCAGACCCACATCTAAGGCCTGTTTGTTTACCGGATATAAAAGCTGGATATAGGTGTGGGACCGGATATAATATAAGGTGGGTTTCACATATTTTTTGTCTCCCTATATCTCGTGTTTGGTTGCTCTAGATATAGGGAGCTCGGATAGTATATAATGCAAAAGGAGATATGCAATACCACCCCCCATGGTATTATATCCTCCACCGTTGGATATAACTTATCTTTTATCCAGAGGTCAAAAATAATTGCTCTGTTCTTATCCCATCCTATATCCTATCTTAACCAAATATCATATAAATAAACCCACAATATATATAATCCATCTTATATCCTACAACATATTATATTCCATATTTATCCTTAGGCGTTACATATCCTCCTAAAACTTTCATATCCAATCCGAACAATTAAACGAGGCCTAAGATCATGAACAAGCCACATACCTAAATTAGCTCAATGTAGGCATCTTGGAGCTTTTTTCTTTCCCTTTTTTTTTTTTTTTTTTAGTAAAGTTGAATATAGGAATTATTTGCTTGGAATTAGAACACAACTTTACAGAAGATTACAAAAGAAAAGGAGCCATATAGTTAAGGGCGAATTACACTAACAGTCTCTATAGTTTGGGACTCGTATCATTTTGGTCTTTAACTTTTCAATTGTAACACATTTAACCTTAAATTTTAAATCTTATTCCAAATAAGGATAATTATAGATATCATTGCTTAATTTCAAGAGCAAAGTTGTCAATTTAATAAAATATAAACTAATTTGACAAAAATAAATGTCAAAAAAATATTTTAAAATTTTTAAAAATTATTTACACCTACCGAAGATAAAATTATGTAAAATTGATAAATTTTTTACACATTTATTTATTTATTTATTACCAAATTAAATTTTATTATGGATTTGGATGATGATCATGTAATGAGTGATTGTTTTTATTTTCATTAAATTAGTTTCTATTTTTTCAAAAGTCAAATATGGCAACAACTTTGATATCATTATTAAAACCAATCCATTAAATTAAAAAATCCAAAACTAAAACATTTCATATATTAAATATATCGATTACACACTAAAAACCTAACAATCATTCATTATCCAAACACATAATAAAAATTAATTTGGTATAAATAAATAAATAAATAATTATCAATTTTATATAATTTTATCTTTGGTATGTAGAAATAATTTTTAAAAATTTAAAAATATTTTTTTGACATTTATTTTTGTCAAATTAATTTATATTTTATCAAATTGACCACTTTGCCCCATAGGCTATAGTTAAGTTTCCAACTTGGATTTACTGAAATCAGAAAGAAAAAATTCATAAAACCCACCAAATAAAGCAAAACCCTTTTTTGGAAACTTCAATATTAAACAATGTTGTGAAAAGGGAATGAATTTCCAGAAACATAATTGACATGATATCCAAACATAGTAATACAATTCTAATGCACATTAATATATACAAATCTATTCACAATCACTGAAGAAGAACTGAAAAACAGTAGATTTGCAACAGATCTAATTAAACCCAGATAAGAAATAGAGCAATTTAAATGAACAATACACAAAATATGTAAGTATTTGAATATATATATGTATACCTTGAGAAATGCCCAAGGATCGGGACCAAAGAGGTCTTTGATTTGAGGGTACTGAGAGAGGATCTGTCTTCTACGAGAAGCGTGAGGCTCGTCCGTGTATGCCCAGAAGAAGTCTGTCGCCATTAATCCACCTCTCTCATCCACTCCCATCTCTCTCTCTCTCTCCCCTCTTTTCTATCTCTCTCTCTCTCTCTCTCTCTCTCTCTGGTTTTACAGCTAGGATATGATTGGGATCTAAACAGATATTTCTACCTTTCGTCTGTGCACGTGACCATGCACGTTACCTCCTTAATTCCGTGATTAGGAATGGTAAGAAAAATTGAAAAAAAAAAAAAAGCCTATCAAATCGATCGAATCGAATCAAATTAATTATATTTTGTCAATTTTTTAATGTGAATTTGTTTGTGTGATTTTTAAAATTAACTTTTTTTTCATTTTTGGTTTGGTATTGGTTTAGGTACTTCGTACACCGAATTAAATCGAAGCCGATTGAAAGTTTCGCATATTAAACATAATATATATTAAATATATAACGAAGTTGATTGAGTATAAAGTTTAGTTGATTCACTTAAGTATTTATTTTTTCTTAAATATTTCAGGTTTGATAATAGGTATTGGCAATGTGATAAGTTATTAGTTTGCCATTTATGTGTGTTTGAATCAAGTTTTTCTACTATTATATCTATATAGCTATATCAAATGTTTATGTCGTTTTAAATTTTTTGTTTTAACTCTACTTGATAGACTTGTGATTTAATCTTTTGGGATGATGATTTTAAATTTTGGTTTTGCTTTGGTATTAAAACTTAAGTTTTTAGATTATATTTTGTTTCTAATTCTACTTCAGTAAAAACTTAAACACTTAGCATTTATTAATTCTTTTTGTTTGTATTTTTGTGAATGGGTTGGATTTAATATTGAAGTAATGTACAAATGACTAATTCAATATTTTTATATAAATTATTTATTATACTACAAATTTAAGAAGTGATTCAAATTTGAAAGGTCATAAACCGAAAACTGTACCAAGTTGAACTGTTTGAATTGATGCGGTTTAGTAAAAAATTTGATCTGTATCGGTTCTCAATATAATAGAACCAGCATTATCGTTTCAATGTAAAATTTCACCTAAATACTGATCGTCTCAACCGATTACATTCCTATGGGACGGGTTTAATCCCGGCCTTGACATATCATATCAGTGCAGGACAAATAGGATAGGTTAAATGTTGTAACTTAAAAAATGAGAATACTAATGAAAATTAAAAATAATTAATAAAAGTTAAAAGATGTAAAATAAAAAATAAAGGAATAAAAAATAAATGTTAAGTATAATAGTTTGATATTTTAATTTAATTATATTAAAAGAATTGAATGACTCATCCCTGTCTTATTTCCTCATCGGGCCTGGAACAGGAACAAGGCAGGTTAGAATGGAGTATGGAAAGAAAAATCCATCCCCGTCTCACTTTCTTATCAAAGTAGGGCGAGGTGGGAGACGTAAGGGTAGGGTGGAAAAAATTTGTCTTCCCTATCGATAATTTCCAATTGATAAATTATGATCTTCAATTTGAATCAAATTTTATTTATTATAATTGATGATGATGCTGATCCCTAAAGGGCGAGTCGGGCTGACCCACGCTTCCTACACCGTTCCTCAGTCACTAAGCTCACTGGAGTACCTACAAAAGTGTCTAACGGGGAACGCGAGTCCCCCAGCGGACCCTCCGACGACCAAGTTAGAAGAGAGAGGGATTGATGATGTGTAGAGAGAGAATAAGAATAGAGAACTTAACCTTTCGTGTGTCTTGAAAGCCTCATTATATCCTTTGTACATCATTTCCTTGTCCACTCCGACTTGTTATGTTGGCCAAAAGTCTATACTCTAGCTTGCCTTGTTCATGGTGAGGCTGCCCGTTCCGACGTAAAGGGGTTATCGTATTTAATACTGCATGAGCCTCATTAATGGCTGATGTGTGGTACAATAACTTTGTAGGATCTTTGTCTGCTTACATGGCTGGTTCTCCTCTTGACCAGTGTTTAGATGCCATTGGTTCCTGGTGCAACGTTGGGTTTTCAATGGTGTTGGGCTTTGGTGCTTGAATCTTGAATTGGGCTCTAAGTGGTGGGCCAAAAGCTTATGTGGGCCCACCGATGTCAATAGTCCCTCATTTCCAAGTGCAGCTTCAATCCAACGAAAGGAATAAGAAGGAAGAGTATGTGGGCTCGAGTGAGAGGACCAACCGAGAGAGGCCAACCGTGAAAGAGGAGACCGAGCGAGAAGACCGACCGAGAGGAGGGCCGATCACTAAGGGGGAGACCAAGCGAGAAGACCGACTGAGAGGAGGGTTGACCGCAAAAGGGGAGACTGACCGAAAAGAGGGCCAACCGCGAAAGGGGAGACCGACCGAGAAGAGGGTCGACCGCGGAAGAGGGGGTCGAGCAAGAGGTGGTAGCGGCGCACGGGGCTCGAGGAGCGGTGGGTACGTGATGATATGAAGTGGAATAGACAGAGAATGAGAAAAAAGATAGTGAATCGTTGTGGTATACGTGGCATGATCCAATGATGAGGGAGGTGATGCGTTAGCAGGAAGCGAAAGGTTAGGACTAGGATAGGACTTGGAAAAAGGTGAGGGTGGAAACTTTCAAAATTTTCAAACTGACGAAATTTAATCTTGACCCTTGGAATATAGGCAAACCGTGGGCATTTGGAGTTATTCGTTTTACATACTTTTTTGCGAGAAACCAACACATCCCAAAGTTGAGCCCATTTGTTTCGTATGACACACCCCTCTAACACTTTATGAACTTTATCACGTTGGCGACCGAAGCAATACACAGAAACGTAGAAGAGATGGCTCGAGACAAAGCGCCAACCATGAGGCTAAAGGCATTGGGTGAAGACGATGCGGTGGAGTTGGTAGAGCAATATAGGACAGAGAGGCGGAAGGAGAGAGGGGCGGAGCAAGCGGCGCGACCTCGTCTATCTACCATAATCGTGGCCGCAAGGCCGATTAGCCAAATGGAACCTGTCCACTGGCACACCAAGGCCGACAAGTCGACATTTACGGCGGAGGAGTTGGAGGAGGTACGTAGGAAGTACCAGATTCCGGCGGAGATAGAGCTGAAGTTACCCACGTCTAAGGAGAGGGCGTCCGATGCACGTCCGATGGAATTTACGTTGTACGAGGAGGCATTGCAGGGGGATCTGAGGCTATCATTCCCACAAATAATGGTGGATGTACTGAACCAATTGGAGGTGGCGCCAGGGCTGCTGATGCCCAACGCATGGAAAATACAACTGGCTTGCGCGATCGCATGGCCACAGGCGACCAAGGGGGCAGTGATGACAGTGGAGGAATTATTTTCTTGCTACAAGGCCTCCGGTCAATAAGAAACATGGGTGACCTTGCAGGCGGTGGAAGGCAAAAGATTAGTGGCAGGCTTACCATCGTCGGTGAAGGGGTGGAGACCAAGGTGGTTCTATATATCAGCAAATTGTGAGAAGGGGGCGCGCACAACGCGGAAAGTGTCCACGAAGTCAGTGGAGCCAAGGCTGAAGGCAAAGGCTGAGCATAGGGTGAAGCGGGTGAAAGAGTGGAGGGAGAAGGAGGGGGTGAAGTGGGATGACCTGATCCAGCCTTCGACCTTGTTCGCCTTGAGTCTAGGGCCGCAGCCGACCGAGGAAGATCCTGCATTGGAGGAGTAGGAGGTGAGGAGAAAAGTGCAGGAGACAAAAAAACGGAAGACATTTGCCAGGGCTGACAAGTATAAGGAATCGCAGTTAGGCCCTACACCTAAACTGGCCATGAGGGAGCGAGTCCGACCGCGTCCCAAGCCTGTAGGAGATAAAGATCTAACTGATTTTGCACCGTTGCCGCCCCCAGTGGATCCGTTGAAGGAGAAGGGCAAACAGGAGGTGGATACGGTGTTGAAGAAAAAGAAAAAAGAGAAGGCGGCTACGGAGGAGAGTGAGAGGGGTCCGATTTTAAAGAAGACGAAGGAGGAGAGGGTGGAGGAAACCCCAGAAGTAGAGGTGGGGGAGACAGGGATAGGGGAGAAGAAGCTACGGGGCCAAATGTCCAAGTGGTGATGAGCACGACGGAACCAAAGCAGGTGACAGTAGGCAAGAGATTGGGACCGCAATCACCCAAGATAGTTCCTGTGGCAGAAGTGTCCCCAAGTTCTGGGGAAGGGAAATGAGAGGTGTGCAAATCAGAGATGGGTGCCACGTTGAAGACTGCCATATATCACTTACGCGCGGTGGCCGGTCGATCAGCAGAAGAAGGGGGGGAAACCAGGGTCGCCGCCGACCGTTTCATGGTGTAGTGGAAGATACGGCCGTGCAGTCGATAGCGTGATTTACAGAGGTTAACCTCCTAAGAGGGTTCTGCTCAGCGCAGATAGAGGCGACAACCTTGGCGGTTGCCTTGCTGAATAAGACAGCACGCGCGAAGGTGGAGGCAGAGCCGCTAAAGGCCTAGCTGGAAGGGGTGAGATCGCAGTTGCAAAACCTAAGGGTTGAAACGGCGGGTTGGAGGAAAGATGCACACAGTGCCTGTACAAAGGGCCTGGAGTATGCGCAAAGGGCTAAAAACATGGAGGTATTCGCGGTGGTGCAGAGCTACTTGGCAGAACGTGCTGCCGCCGAGCTCGCCGTGACCAAATTAGAGCTGGAAGTGGTGCGCCACAAGGTAGTATTGCTAGAGTTTGAGTTGGCGGGTGAGTAGAAGAAGGTAGGTGAAGTCCAAGAAGCCTGTACCACCGCCAAGGAAAGGTTAGAAGAGGCCCTTCCCAACAACGAAGATCTGCGTGGCCAGGCGATTAAAGATAAAGAAGAAGCAGAGGGGCAGATTGCGGAGTTAGAGAAGTCATTGGCGAAAGAAAGGGCAAAAATGGCCTCTGAGAGGGCGGCATACCTCGATTTATGCGTGGCGGCTGTGGAGCAATTTAAAGGGTTTGCCGAATTCTAGATGGCCATTGATACGGCGGTCGCCAGGAGCTTGGCTAAGGAGGGAGAAGGGGGTGTTGGGCCGTCAGGAGTAGCCGCTGGAAGTAGGAGCAAAGAAGAAGTGATCCAAAGCTTTCAGCGGTCAAACTTCTACAAGCATGAGATGAGCCAGTACTAGGACAGCGGTTGGATAAACTTCAAGTATAAGGCACAAGAGCTGTTCCCAGATGTGGACTTTAATTTGGTGAAAGTACGAGAAGACAACGTTGCCCAGACTCCCTTGGACGAGGGAGTAAAAGAGGAAGATCCCGCGTCAAGCGAGGGGGATTAAGGGCTGGGTGTTCTTCATGCTTAAATATAATTTCTGTAAAGAAGTGTAATTTTTTTTTTTGAAGTAAATGTAATTTCTGTAATGAATTGTATAAAAGTGTAAGTTTGTTAATAAAACGACGAGTTCTGTTATTGTTGTTGTTGTTTTTTTTTTTTTTTTTTTTTTTTTGAATGGTAAAGTTCAAGTGGTAAAAATAGATGAGTAAAATGGACAAGTAAAGTTTGTGAATGTGAAATGGTAGAGTTCAAATGGTAAAAATGGACAAGTAAAATTTGTGAATGTGAAATTGGACAAGTAACCTAACTTGCATAAATGGTAAAAACTGGGACTGAGATTGAAACCAGTCTGGCTAAGACTAATTATGACTAATTGTAATTGCGTGCTTTGTCTAGATGAGACTAGTGTTGACTCAGTCTGGCCGAGCTCTTCGATCTCAGTCTAGCTGAGCTCTTCATGCTCAATCTGGCTGAGGCTAGGAGGGCTCAGTCGAGCTGAGGCTTTGGTTAACTCAGTCTGGTTGAGCTCTTCATGCTTAGTCTGGATGAGACTAGTGTTGACTCAGTCTGGCCGAGTTCTTCGATCTCAATCTGGCTGAGCTCTTAATGCTCAGTCTGGCTGAGGCTGGGAGGGCTCAGTCGGGCTGAGGCTTGGGTTAATTCAATCTGGCTAAGGCTTAGAAGGCTCAGTCGGGCTAAGGCTTTGGTTAACTCAGTCTGGCTGAGCTCTTCATGCTCAGTCTGGCTGAGGCTTGGAGGGCTTAGTCGGGCTAAGGCTTTGGTTAACTCAGTCTGGCTGAGCTCTTCATACTCAGTCTGGCTGAGGCTTGGAGGGCTTATTCGGGCTGAGGCTTTGGTTAACTCAGTCTGGCTGAGCTCTTCATACTCAGTCTGGCTGAGGCTTGGAGGGCTCAGTCGGGCTGAGGCTTGGGTTAACTCAATCTGGCTGAGCTCTTCATGCTTAGTTTGGTTGAGGCTTGGAGCGCTCAGTCGGGCTAAGGCTTAAGTTAACTCAGTTTGGCTGAGCTCTTCATGCTCAATCTGGCTGAGGCTAGGAGGGCTCAGTCGGGCTGAGGCTTTGGTTAACTCAGTCTGGCTGAGCTCTTCATGCTCAGTCTGGCTGAGGCTTGATCTAAATCTTGCAATTGAAACACAACACAGATAAATGGAGATGTGAAATTGTTGTCATTAAGGCATAATCTGTCGATCACAAATTTACTTCATGTATGGAAAGGGCAAAAATGAACAAATATGCAGATCGACAAAAGAGAACAGACAACAATTGAATGATAGAAAAACAAGGGACGCCATTACTGGAAATAACGCTTCAAGTGCTCGGCATTCCATGGATAGGGGAGGTCTCTGCCTTCCATATCTTAGAGACGGTAAGTTCCCAGGCGGGGTCTGCCCTTGACAATATAAGGTCCTTCACATTTGGCTGCTAGCTTGTCGTCGGTCGGATTTTTAGTGGCAAGGGTTGCTTCGCGCAAGACTAGGTCCCCCACTGCGAACTCTCGAGGTCAAACTTTGCGGTTATAATGTGTTCTCATTTTTTGCTAATATGACGTCCGTCTGATAGCAGTTGTCTCTCGGAGTTCTTCAATCAGGTTTAAGTCAGCCCAATGCAACTCTTCGTTTAGTTCTGGATTCGGGTGCAAAACTCGAGGGGTTGGCAGGCTAATTTCCACTGGGATGACTGCCTCAACACCGTATGTTAGGCGAAAACGGGTCTCCCCAGTAGGGGTTCGAGCAGTCGTCTGATAAGCCCAGAGTACGTTTGGTAATTCCTCAGCCCAGAATCCTTTAACGACTTCCAATTTAGTCTTGATGATCTTCAGAAGGAAGCGATTGGTGACTTCGAATTACCCATTAGCTTGGGGATGGCCCGGAGAAGAGAAACATGGTCTAATGTTGAGCTCTTCACAAAATTTCCTGAATTTGGCATTGTCAAATTGTTTGCCATTGTCCGAAATTATGGTCTGGGGGATTCCGAATTGGCATACGATCGATTGCTAGATGAACCTAGTGGTGTTTCGCTCAATGATTGTAGCAAGGGGTTCTGCTTCCACCCATTTGGTGAAGTAGTCAATGACAACCACAACGAACTTCATTTAGCCCCTACCAGTGGGTAAATGACCAACTAAGTCGATGTCTTACTTAGCGAAGGGGTAGGGACTGCTGAGTGTGATCAGTTCTATTGGTGGAGCATGGAGGATGTTGGCAAAGCGCTGGCATTTACCACACTTAAGCACAAATTCTGTGGCATCTTGGTTGAGAGTAGGCCAGAAGTAGCCGGTGTGGAGGATTTTATGGGCCAAAGACCTTGCACCTGAATGATTACCACAAATGCCGTCGTGAACTTCTCTCATCACATAGGTCGCTTGAGCAGGACTGAGACACCTGAGGTATGGGCATGAGAATCCTCATTTGTACAATAGGCTGCTGATGAGGATGTAATTGGACGACCGGGCTCTGACTTTGGCAGCCTACTGTTTATCGTTTGGCAACTCCCTTCGTGTCAAAAACAGGAGGATGTCTTGAGCCCATGGGATAGGTTCGTTCTGGAGGAAGTGAACCTCCTGTGGGTTTGGCGAAGTAGCCGGATTGGTCAGATATTCAATGCGGACGCCATGACTGAAGTCTGACTGGACGACCGAGGCTAATTGAGCCATTTCCCTTAGAGTTTTCTGACCTAGGGATGTGTCTGATCTGGAAAGTATTGAAAAGGCGGACAGGAGGAATGGCAATGTCCCTGTATGCTCACATCGTCTCTTCTTTTGCGTCGATCTCCCCAGTAATCTGTCCGATAATTAATTGGGAGTCACTAAATACTCGGATATGGTTTACACCGATGTCTCTAGCTAGTCGAAGACCCGCTATCAAGGCCACATATTCGGCCTCGTTATTGTTTGCGTCGAACAGGAAGCAGATGGCACACTTGAAGTACTCACCTTCTGGGGTGGTGAGGATTAGACCAGCCCCACTACCCTCTTTGCGAAATGAACCATCAACACTAAGGGTCCAGGAGTGAGGGTCTTCTGCATCAGTGGTGAAGTGTGCTGGTGAAGGGTGCACGTTTAGAGGGAGATTGGTGAATTCCAAAATAAAATTGACGACAGCCTGACCTTTCATCGCTGTTCGAGGTCGGTAAGAGATTTCAAATTGACTTAGCTCGATGGACCATTGCATAAGTCTGCCTGACGACTCTGGTTGTTGCATGACCTTTCTCAGAGGTTGGTCAGTGAGAACCACTATGGAGTGAGCTTGGAAATAAAGTCGAAGGCGTCTGGAGGCGATGACCAAGGCGATGGCCATTTTTTCCAGCAGAGGGTAGTCATATTCCGCCCCTCTGAGAGCGTGGCTAATGTAGTAAACTGGACGTTGTACTGAGCTATCTTCCTTGATAAGGGTCGCACTGACTGCAGTGTTTGACACAACTAGGTAGAGGAAGAGGGTTTCGCCTGGCAGCGCTTGAGAGAAGAGGGAAGGGTTGGCCAGACACTGCTTCAGTTGTTGAAAAGCCTCCTCGGATTCGGTGCTCCATTCGAAAGCCTGTCGGAGGACTTTGAAAAATAGAAGACACTTGTCGGTTGCTCAAGAAATGAAACGGTTGAGGGCGGCAACTCTGCCCGTGAGCCGTTGAACCTCCTTGACTATTCTGGGAGACCGCATTTTTATCAGGGCCTTGATCTTTCCAGGTTTAGCCTCAATGCCTCGTTGGCTAACCATGAAGACCAAGAACTTCCCAGATCCTACGCCAAATGCGCCCTTCTTCGGATTCAGTTTCATCTGATATTTGCGTAAGGTTTCAAAAGTCTCTCGCAGGTCTGCCAAGTGATCGGAAGAGAGCTTACTCTTGACTAGCATGTTATCGACATAGACTTCCATATTCCAACCTATCTGGTGTTGAAAGACGGCATTAACGAGGCGTTGGTAAGTTGCTCCGGTATTTTTCAAGCCGAATGACATAACACGATAGTGATAAATTCCTCTGTCCGTGATGAATGAGGTGTATTCCTGGTTAGCCGGGTGCATCAGGATTTGATTGTAGCCGGAGAAAGCATCCATGAAGCTAAGCATCTAATATCCGGCAGTTGCGTCAACCAGCAGATCTATTCGGGGGAGAGGATAACTATCTTTGGGGCAAGACCGATTGAGGTCGGAGTAGTCGACGCAGAGTCGCCATTTACCATTGTGTTTGCGGACCAAGATTACATTGGATAGCCACCTGGGGCAGTCCACGTTCTTGATGAACTGCACCTTCAGTAGTTTGTCCACCTCAGAGGCAATGAAGGTATTGCGTTCTGGGTGAAAAATAAGCTGCCTCTGACAGAAAGGTCGGAAGTGGGGCTTAATACTGAGGTGATGAGTAATGAAAGAGGGATCGATACCTGGCATGTCTGAGTTTGTCCAGGCAAAGACATCGTTGTGCTCGGCTAAAAGAGCTGTGAGATCGGCCTTGGCCTGAGAGGATAGTTAACTGCCAATCCTGGCTGTTTTAGCTGAGTTAGTATAATCGATGGACACTTCGACAAGTTCCTCCATTGGTTCCTCTCTGACTAATTCTTCCTCGTCTCTGACATCGAGACCTTCAATGATCATAGTCTCCTTCATCTTGACTTCCTTTAGTGAGGCGATGTAGCATTCTCTGGCCATCGTCGGCTCGTCCCTCGACCCCGAGGTCGGTCGAGAATTTCATGGCCAGATGGTATGTGGAGGTAACAGCTTGGAAAGCGTTGAGAGCCATGCGTCTGAGAATTATGTTATAAGCAGAGGGACAGTCGACGACGAGGAAGGTGAGTAGCTTGGTGGTCTGCCATGGATATTCTCTGATGGTGATGGGGAGATCGATGGAGCCTATGGAGGTCACCTGATCGCCAGTGAAACCGACTAGCGGGGTTTGAAGAGGGGATAACTTTTCTTCTCCGACCTTGAGCTAGCGATAAGCGTTCAGGAAGATGATGTTTGAAGAGCTGCCGTTGTCGACAAGCACCCGTCTGACTTTGTAATTGGATAAAAGAGCAGAGATGATGAGGGGGTCGTCATGGGGGTAAAGAATGCCTGTGTAGCCGGTCTCCGTAAAGGTGATGGGTTCAGTCCACTGTTTGGGGTGTTTGAAGGGGCGATCCAATGTCGTGACTTCTTTGTCGGAGCGTTGTTTGATTTTTCTAAGTTCGGCTCGTTGGGCCGAACGGGATGGACCTCCGCATGCAAGCCCACCAACGATGACTCGGATCTCTCTGAACCGGGAGGACAGGATTGCCTTGTGCTCAGGGTTGTGGCGGGGGCCAATCATTGTCTCGCTTAGGTTGTGCGGGTTGTCGGGGGGAGGGTATGTCGGCAGTGGCCCCACGGGAGGTCGGTCCTTGGTCGCTGCTGGGGTCGAGCTGTCGTGAACCGACTGAGGCGCCCCTGGCATATCAAATCCTCTACCTGGTCTTTAAGGTTAACACATTTCTCAGTGTTATGGTCGTGGTCCTGATGGAAACGACAGTATTTAGATTGATCTCGCCGATTAGATGGAGACCGTGATGGTTGAGGCCATTTCAGGTTGTAATCTCGTTGGATTTGGTTCAAGACTTGTTCCATGGGGGAATTGAGGGAGGGTGTATCGCTCGAACCGACTGGGGGGTCGGGTAGGTGCCGGTCGATCGGCTCGAGCAAGTCGATCGATATACTGAGGGGTTTGCTGTGTATATTGGGAGGGTTTGGTTTCAGATTCCTTTCTTTTCTCCTTAGGGGTTGGGTTCTTAGTCGTAGTATCTTGATGGGCTGCCAAAGAGTCTTCGGCATTCATATATTTTTGGGCTTTGGAGAGAAGGGTGGCCATGGTGGTTGGAGGGTTTTTAGAAAGGGAGAAAAGGAAATCGGATGGTCGTAAACCGGCCATGAAGGCTGTGAGGATGACCTTGTCATCTTTTTTCTCCACCTGTAGGGCCTCAGTGTTGAAACGGGTGACAAAGCTATGTAGTGACTCTTCTTCCGTCTGATGGATATTAAGCAGTTGAGTTGCTAGGCGCAGCTGGCACTGGGCACCAATGAAATGGCTCAGGAAGGAATCACTTAGGTGTTGGAAAGTAGAGACAGAGTCTAGTGGCAACTGACTAAACCATAGTCGAGCCGACCCCTTAAGCGTTACGGGGAAAGCCTGATACATGATCTTGTCAGGAAACGCATGGAGGATCATGACGGTCTTGTAGGTCTCTAAATGGTCAACCGGATCTGTTGTACCGTCGAATGAGTCGATCGAAGGCATTTTGAACTTGGGGGGCAGGGGTTTGTCCCTGATGAAGGCGACAAATGGGAGTTGGCTGTTGTGGAGGGTTTATTCTGTATGTTCTGCATGACTCCTTAAAACTGGAGTTTTATGGCTCGGAGTTTT
Organism: Camellia granthamiana; assembly: GCA_036172215.1. Classification (NCBI taxonomy): domain Eukaryota; kingdom Viridiplantae; phylum Streptophyta; class Magnoliopsida; order Ericales; family Theaceae; genus Camellia; species Camellia granthamiana. The sequence continues at coordinate 57,235,735 of CM069909.1, read as the reverse complement.
GTGTCCCAAATAGGAACATTGTCACCTCCAGAGTGCAGTGGGGGCTGAACACTACTAGCCTCTCCTTCAGGAGCAGGTGCTTGAACTAATGGATGTAAACCCCGAGGTGGCAAGTTCACGTCTTGAGGTAGGGCTTGCATACCCTCTAAGTTGAAGAGGTGGGCTTATTGGAAAGGATGGCTCGGGGTTCGTTCTCGATTTGGAGGGATATCTTATGGTGGTGGAAGAGGTATAAGGAGGTTTCGTTGGAGCAAAGCATTGATCAAGGCCTGGTTTTGCTCGGCCAAGTGGTTGATGCTGTTGGTGAGTTCTGTGAAGTACTGAGGTGGGTTATTTGGGTTGGGAGGGTCGGCTTGGGGGTCGACAACGTTGTGTTGAGAAACCATGGATCTCGTTGTGACCATCCACCTTGATGGCCAGTGAAGAGGAATTATTAGGAACGGGTCTCCAGCAACAATGAGCACAACTGTTATCCGAAGTGGCGTTCTCACAAACGGCGCCAACTGATGATGCTGCTAATCCCTGGAGGGCGAGTCGAGCTGACCCATGCTTCTTACACCATTCCCCAGTCACTAAGCTCACTAGAGTACCTGCAAAAGTGTCCAACGGGAAACGGGAGTCCCCCAGCGGACCCTCCGACAACCAAGTTAGAAGAGAGAGGGATTGATGATGTGTAGAGAGAGAATAAGAATAGAGAACTTAACCTTTTGTGTGTCTTGGAAGCCTCCTTATATCCTTTGTTCATCACTTCCTTGTCCACTCCGACCTGTCATGCTGGTCGAAAGTCTATGCTCTAGCTTGTCTTGTTCATGGTGAGGCTGCCCGTTCCGACGTGAAGGGGTTATCGCATTTAATGCTGCAGGAGCCTCATTAATGGCTGATGTGTGGTGCAATAACTCTGCAGGATCTTTGTCCACTTACATGGCTGGTTCTCCTCTTGACAAGTGTTTAGATGCCATTGGTTCCTGGTGCAACGTTGGGTTTTCAATGGTGTTGGGCTTTAGTGCTTGAACCGTGAATTAGGCTTTAAGTGGTGGGCCAAAAGCTTCTGTGGGCCCACCGATGTCAATAATAATTTAAAACATATTAATTCTAAATTTTAAGTTTAATTTAATTTGATTCTTTAGTTTAAATTTGACCTTAAAACTCATGATTTTTTTTTATAACAAATTCAATAACACAAATACACACCCAAAAAAAAAATTTTGACAAAATTTTAAATGAAAAGACTAAATTAAAAGTGAATATAAATTTCTAAGGTATAACATTGTTCAAATTAAAATAATAAAGATTATAGTGAAACTTAAATTGAATTATAAGGTAAAATTTATAGTTTAGCCATGCCTTTGATGTATGTTTATCAATGTATATATGGGCCACGAGTTCAACCTGGCCCTAAAGTTTAATATTTAGGCCCAATCCAAGCCCAGACACATGAATTTTGATTGGGGTAAATTACAAGTTAGTTTTATATGATGGATTTAAATATTTATAAATCTTGTATATTTTTTAATGCACCAACAAATCCTAAAATGCTATTTTGTCCCACAATTCTGTTTTGTAGCTCGAATTTCTGTTGGCTCGAGTGGCTCGACTGCCCAAAACAAGGTCATTTTGGGCAATTTTCTTTTTTTTTTTCTCTGCAGATGATGATCCTTTGGTGCCCCTAACTGGTGCAGATGATGAACAAATCTGTTCCCAAAACGAGCTACTCTGCAGATGATGATTATCCTTTGTTGATGATGATGATAATTTTTGGATTTTTTTTTTCTTGTTTTTTCCGTCCCTACCCATGATGATCCTTTAGTGCCCCTAACTGGTGCCTGGTTCTCAACTTTCAAATGTTAGAATGCATTCAAAACAAACCTAATGTAAGGGCAAAAAAATCCAAAAAAATTTGCTCCAAAAATCTACATTCAAAACAAATCTGCTCCAAAAATCCAAAAAAATCCGTTTTGTAGCTCGACACCACAACATATCATCATCAACAACAAACAACACCACATCCTCTATTTTTTTGAAGATCAAAAATCAAACCCAAAAATCCAAAAATTAAACCCAAAAATCAGAGAGATTTAAACCCAAAAATCAAAATCAACACATCATCATCATCATCATTATACACAAATCTATACCCAAAACAATGGCGGTGCCGGTGATGGCGTCGGTGATAGCGGCGCCGGTGATGGGTGCTCCTCTTTCTTCCACCTCCCTCTTCTCTCTTCCTCTCTCTCTCTCTCTCTCTTTTTCTCTCTTCTCTCTCTTCCTCTCTCTATTTCAACAATGTAAGAGGAAAATAAAGAAAGAAAAAAAAACTCAAAACGACGTCGTTTTGAGTATTTGAACCACTCGGGCCAACTTTTTTTCGAGTTACGAAGGATTATTGTTTGTTCCAACACTTTTTAAAGATATTGATAAGTGAAAAAAGAAACGAGATTTATAGATAAATAAATCTGCTGAATAAAATAATCGTGCAAATCCCCTTAATTGGTGACCAGTCTATCCTACATTTTTGAAGCCCAAAACCCTAATCATTAACTTAAAAATAAGGACTTAAGGTTGGACTTAGCTTATTTGGGCCACAATTTAAGCTTTTTATTAAATTAAAAAATCCATAGAGAAAATAATAAAAAGTTATAACACAAATTTTAAAGTGCATCACAGACTTATGAGTCGGGCTTTAGGATCCCACTAGGCATAATGTTCATCACACTTTTTGTATGGGCAGGCCCATTCTTGGGCTTGGGCCAAGCAATTTGGTGGGCTTGTATTCAAGGAGAGGAACATAGCGCTTGGTCTCTCTAGTTAACAATTGAGAACATATGACCACAAATGTCTTGAGGTGTACACAAGTAATGAGTCTTTTAACCTCTCATAGAAGTTCATGTATTAATTTTTTTTCAGGATATCTTTGGTTCACGGATTTGGATAAAATTTAAGAAAAAGGAAAACATGCTCTTCAAATGTGAATGCAATATAGTTCCATTTCACACCCTTTTCATATACTCTCTCTTTTTCCAAATACCCATGTAAATCCATAATCCAAACAGCCTTGATGAAATAAGATCAATTCTTATAAAAAGAAGTCTAAAGATTGAGTATTTTATTCCATTCCATCTCAATTAAATCAACCAAATAAAACATAAGCGTTAACTTCAACCACATTGACAACTACTTTCTGAGGGTAAAATTTTTCCCCAGGTGAATCATAGAACCACCACCAAAAACATGGATATCTTTGGTGAGATCCACTAATCTCATTAATCACTGAAGGTGCCTAAGTTTAAGTTTAAAAACACTGGAATTAGATGATCAAACACATAATATAGGATCTTAAATAGGATGGTTATTCACATACAAATCCAAAACAAAACAAACAGCATACAGCAAAAGATCAATCATCAGGTAATGTATATTCCAGAGATTCTTATCTCATTCCATTCCAGTGATGAAAACTAAAAAATCCATGGTTTCAAATTTCAATGTAGAACCCTATTTTGCCCAAGTTGTTGCAAAACCCAAAAAAAGAAGCTGTTTTTCGCACAGATTGCGCATAGTGCAGGTCCAAATCTCACACCCATCTCATAACACAACCAAAACTAGAGGGAAACAACATTCATTGAAACCAACATGGCTTTTTTTAAACGAAGTTCAAGCTATACATATGTACAATTTGGTTAAATACATTTATGAACCCTTTTTCAGTCAGACTACCTCCACTTCAAACCCCCTGCCCACAATAACTCAGGCCGGGTTCGTTCTAACCAGAAGGGCTGGGAAAAACAACTGCAGTTTTTAACCTAAATTGACCAAATGAATGTTGGTCTTTATGTAAATAAAGGAAAGAAAATACAAGTCATATGATGCAGGCCACATTGGTGGATTCAGATGGTGATACAACCGCTTACCTTAGATGAGAATCGTAGGGTTCGAAAAGTGTATCGGGAACAACCAGAGGCAACTTATCTATGTACATGAATAGTCGTCTAAGATTCTCCCGTGTTAGCATTGCCATGTCAATTACATCCTTACTGTCCATAAATACCCAGAGATCACCAGAGTTCACCCTCTTCAGACTGTCGCGGCAAAAGGGGCATGACTGAGATCTTGTACGCCTGCAATGTGTTGCAACACAATTTTAGTCTTGTCCATTGAAGAAATGAAGATAAAGATTTTCATAATTATGCTCCCAAACAAGAAGTTGAGATTTGGGAAGTCTGCACCCAAAAACCAAAAATTTAGAAAAATTGAAGAAAAAAAAATACCGGGAAGTCAAGTACGATTCTAAAGGTTGTACTTCTTAAGAACATAGCGTAAAAACAATCTAATCTATTTGGCCCATGACCCAAGTGTGTTGCAGGCAATGACAAGTAATCTAGTAATAAAGACCACTTATGCTCATTATTTTTTAGAAAGATATCGACAGATAAATAAACAAGGATATGAAAACATATAAGGAGATACATAAAATGCACGATCAGGTTACACACAATCCATCACCATGGAACCCCAGGTTGATAGTTGCTACACTAGGTGCAACTTTTCTGTAACTCTGTGTGTGTGTGTAAGTTCTTATATTTTTCTTCTTTTTGTTACAAGTTTGAGATAGGTGCCACTTTCCTATAAGTGTGAGTGTGTGTGAAAGTTTTCATATATTTTCTTCTTTTTGTTAGAATTTGTACATCCCAAACTAAAACAAACAACAATCAAGATAGAAACCATCAAACTCAACCCTTAACTGCATTTCACTAAGCAGAAATAATCTTTGGCAAAACAACAAAACAAAACAATAAACCAAATCCAACAAGGAAGCTCCACTCCGATAAGGTTTAGCAAGGCCTCCAATGTTTTAGTTCATGGGTTGAGGAAAATGGTAACGTAGCAGTTATTGGTTTGATGCTCCAAAAATACTGAAGTAGGTACGTCTATGACAAACCATGAAGCACGGACACGGATATGTGACACGACACGGACACGAGGACACGCAAATTTTCAAAAAATGGGGGGACACGATACGTTGGGGACACATTCAATATATATAATTAAAGTTATTTATTATATGTCATAAAATTATAATTAAAAAAAAAATCATTAAAAGATAATAAAAATACAAAATAACACTATTAAAATTATAAAAAATAAACATTTAAAAATACAAATAACATAAAATTGCATTCCATCAATATAAAAAAGAAAAAATTATAAAAGTTCAAAATAGAAGACAGAGAGAGAGACATTTGATGATTTACACGAACTGACCATATAAGAGAAAAAAACAAAATAAAAGCTCAAATCAGAGGAGAAGAGAGAGAGAGAGCGACTAAGAGAGAGAGAGAGAGAGAGAGAGAGAAGATTGGAGAAGAAGAAAAAGATCGAAGAAGAAGAAGAATGAAGAAGAGCAGCGAAGTCTACCTTAGATAACTGCAACAGCAGCGAGCGACGAAAGACCACCGACAACCAGGTTTCTCTTTGCTCTCTCTTTCTCTTATGTTCTCTCTCTTGATTTAGGGTTAGATATTGTTTGGTTTTTGTTTTTTAAAAATTGACCTCCACAGAAGTTTTATAAATTATGAAATTGACCCCGAATGTGTCCCAATCGTGTCCACGACGTGTCTGACTGCCAAAAAATAAAAATAAAATATCGGACACTCTCTGCTGCGTGTCGGACACGTGTCCACTGCGTGTCCGACGCATATCCGTGTCCGACACTGATACGCAGCCCTCGGAGAGGTGTCCATGCTTCATAGATGACAAATTAGTATTATAAATGACTGGTATGCCTATGACAAATTAGTATTATAAATGACTGGTATGTCTATGACAAATTCGTATTCTTATTCATGTCAATCATCTTTAGCAAGAAATTTTGACTGATTGAACAAGAAATGATCAAAGCATTTCCTCATTCCCACAAAGTCCCATATCTGAAAAACTTCCTGTCAGACAAGAATTTTAACCTCCAAAGCTTATCCTTGTAAGCAATGGAAAATGCTGTAAGTAACAGGTTTCAACCATTTAAACAAACAAATGGTAGATACAACTCATCCCATTTAAGAAACTCACTTTAAACACCATGGCTAACAGAACAAAAGCCCATATGGAAAGAGCCATATCACTTTCCTTGTTCTCAATCCTTCTCAAAAAGCTCACATCTTCCTAAAATCCCAACACCCAATGAGATCAATTCCTCTTTACGTATGAGATAATATCAAGCCATTGCAACCCACCACACAACTGGACCTTGTTACCTTGTTTCATGGCTTTTCATACAATTATCCCCCAAAATAATCGGAATTTGACAATGCATAACTTTCAATAAATGTAAAACTTTTCTACAAGAAATTTTAGGTAAATTTAAAGCCTTTTCCTGCAACACCTGATATTATTCTCTTTTCAATTAGGCTGAATATGATTCAACAAGAATAGGGCCCAAAAAAAAAAAAAAACAAGGATACAAATTTGGAGAAGAATTGAGTAGGCTAAAGTGTTATCTACCACTTTAGAGAGAATCTAACCATAAAAGTGAAGCAGACATTGATTGGGCAAAAAGCAAGATAGTGGAGTAATGAATGGGAAAAGGGAACCCTTTACCTAGTGAGGTGAACCCTAAGTTTCACAAGGCGGATAATTTGACATTTAACCTTATAAAAAAATAAGTTGGGGGATCAAAGATGGTTTACGTTTGAGGTTCCAGAAGCCAGGCAAGGCACCAGTCGGTGAACTTGATACCAAAACCCAAACTAGCACGCACAAATGTCCACTCACCTACCCTCTATGCCAAAAAATAACACGTTTATTGCCTAAACACTTGTGTATCACAAATTTACTATTGAAAGTAGCTTAAACAAAAGAAAATTATAAACTTTTCATAACTTGCAACAAGTAAGCTGCAAATTACAACAATGCAAACTATATCCACGAGACACAGCAGTTGCAAAATTAACAAATACAAACACATAACTCTGAAATTCGATCTTGTCATTTTAACTGTGCTTAAACTCAAATACTTGTCACCAACAACAAATGTCTTCCAGGTCTTTCCCCTAAACTCCGAGAATCTTCAGTAAAATATCTCATGGTCTCACTGAACAACCCCCAAAAAATTAGAACAACAAAAAAAGGTTTAGTTCCTGGTATTCTTTCATGCAGCCATCAGATTCCAAGTCCAGCATATTTTCAGGTTTCTACCCATCATAACTTCAAACAGAGATATTCTTTTCAACCCATCCAAAAAATGTCAAATAGAAAAATGTTTCTTTTCCTAAACTCACAAAAAATATGAGATTCTCACGTGCAAGAGTTCCTCAAACTGAAGAGTAAATATGTGGAACTAGTGGCTTCCTTTATCATTTTGTCTTAGAAGAGATTGTTTCCAAACAGGTTCAGCTAAAACAGTCGTATTCTTGTTCTGTGTGTACCCGTTAATATAATGATCAGTCATTCAATTTGGTTGCAGACAATGCATCTTAGCCAAGATATCATAAGAAAAAATCTCAGCACTGCAGTCGAAAATATACTCTACTCTTCTAATGACTGGAAAAAGGCACAGCATTATGCCCATGGTCTTCACTACGTTGTATATTTCGTCATTGCATTTAGTAGTTGCACTCTTTGTTTCTTCAGAATTTGGCCAAGTGGCAGCATTTGAGAAAATCAAATTAGAATACATGAAGGATAATATTTAACCAATTTTTTTTTATAAAAAAAAGGATAGAAAAGAAAGACAAAGAGGGTTGTCTTGATTACGGACAACCATCCCAAGTTTTATTTTTAAAGGAGTTATGGAAACAGGTGCAAGCAAAGATGATAAAAGCAGAAAGAGAGCGTCTGTGAGTTTATTTTAAAAGAGAATTTTTGTTTGATGGGAGAGGTACAGACATGGTTTCATCAGAGAGGAGTAATCAGGCCAAGGCAAAGAGTTTAAAACATTGAATAAAGTTAGCTATTGATCACTACTAGAGAGAGAAAAAAGAAGAGATGAACTTATGGGACTGATTTGGAAAGAAATATTGGACCAACACTCGCATAAAGCAGCTGGGCTACTTTCAAATTCAAATTTCCAAGGGCTCAAAGGCAGTACAGAGAGAGAGAGAGAGAGAGAGAGAGTACCACTCGCGGTAGCATTTCAAGCACATGGCATGGTTACAGTTGGGCAAGACAATCTTGCTATTCATTTCCATGCAAATTCCACATTCTTCATCTCTTTCAATGTCTATATCCGAATACTGCTTGTGTTCTTCATCATCTCTTCTTCTGTACCTTTCCATGCATACTGCCTTTTGCTTTTTGTCTTCCGTATCAGTAACACCACTTTGAAGTTGCACTAAAGAGGGATAAATAACCGCTGGCCAACAAAATTCAGATATCAGCAAAGAGACAGAAGACTGGATGACACAAATGTCGATAATTGTGGCTCCGAATTAACATATAATGCAGACACTTACCATAGAATTCTCTTATACTTGCTTTTCTTTCATGGGTAGACATTGTTGTGGTGCCATCAACATAAACCTAAAGCAAAAGGGTTGAGTCAGCCATGCGCATGGTTGTCAAAGAACTCAAAACAAAAAGATACAGACACAAATATTAGACTCAACCTTGTAAATTAGAATTCTCAGCAGTCCAAGGGCACCAGCAAGGTGACAGTCTGTCCACTGTACTAGGAAAAGGAACAGGTGTGCAGCTGGACTGTAGGACATTCTCATTTGAAGACAGGCACCATCATACTCCCTGGAAAAATCAGACGCTCTGCAGTTCACATTAAAAAATAAGAATTTAGTCAGAATCATGGAAATGTGAGCTGCTTGCAATCTACAGGCTAATAATCATACAGCAAAAGCTAAAAGCACCATTTCCCAGGTTCCTAATAATCTTCTTTTTCTTCAACTTATATAAGCTATTTTTGCCTTATAAGCTCTAAGCAGATGTTGCACCAAACATTGTAACACAAATTCCCAAAAATAAGAAATTAAAAAAATACAAATAAAAAACTATAAGCAGCCCCATAAGCTGCACCAAACAGGGCCATAGAATTAGCTTAGCAAGTCGATTGTGAATCCAAAAATTAACTACATAAATAGAGACATATGGAGACTTGAGACCCTAGCAATATGCAGAAAAGCGATGATTACAAAACATGACAATGCATTGGCTAACAATGTAAGAGTTATCTGACCCTCAGCGGCCAATTGTTATTTAGTGAAATTATCAGTGCAGCTGCAGCTGCAGCTGCAGCTGCAGCTGCAGCCGTGCCCCTCTCTGTAACCACCTTTCCTCTTTCCATACAATCCAAAAAATTTGCCAAACAGAAACAGTAATTAAAAGCAAAACATACAACTTCATGCTCACTACTTCACTGAATGCAGCCAATTTCCACTTGAAATGAGGAGGCTAAGGGAAATGTTGCTGAATTGCTGAGGCACAACAACATAATCCCCATCTTATATAAATCAGTCCCAAAAAAAAAAAAACTGAACATTTTCGGATTGCATTGCCCTGGCCATACGACTTCAAATGACCAAAAACTATCATGACCAATGATTTGGATCAAAACAAACACCGCCAATTTTTCCATCAATATCTTTAAAATTTTCAACATATATAAAAATATGTAAGGACATTCTAATGAGGATTTCAATTAAAATATACACACAAAACGACTGATTAGCCAAGAACAATTACTTGATATTTCGGAAATTAAACTTGAAATTAAAACAAGTCTCCATAGATGCAACCAATAAATCAATACAAACTAACACATTTCACTTAAACCATGACAAACAGAGCAAATCCCACAAATTTGATCATGATAACAGAGTCTCGGAGCAAAAAAACAAAACAATCGAAACCCAGAAACTTGAAGCGAGCTAAAATTACAAAATTCAGACTGATAACCAAGAGTAAATTACCTCAAAACAAAGAATTACCAAAATTGAAAAATCTAAAAGTAGAGACAGTTTCATAGCAGAAATAAAAACCCTAAAAACCCAGAACACTTGGAGGTAAATGAAATTATAAAAAATCCAAAACGGCAACAAAAGTGCAACCTTTCAACTTTGAAGCCATAATTCGAACCCAATTGCATAAAAATTCAAACAAATACACAACACCCACCAACCAAAATCTTCAAAAAACACACACACCCCTACATACATATACATATATATATATAGATAGAGAGAGAGAGAGAGAGAGAGAGAGAGAGAATTTTACTAACAGGGTATTGGCGTGCTGAATATCGGCTTCAAGAACTTTGAGAGAATCCTTGAAGGACTTTCTCATGGACCCTGCGTACATCTTTCCCTTTTTCCCACCCACCCACCCACCCACCCAACTAAAACCAACCGAAAATTTTCCTGAGAAACAAACACAATGGCATCGATCAATCCTCTATGCCTAGGGAAACTTTCTCACTCACTCCAAAACCCAATAAATTTTTTCATCGTGACTTGGCAAAACCTTCACTCTATCTCTAGGCTTTACTCTCTCTCTCTCTCTCTAGAGTTTTCTGATGGTTTCTTTCTCTGTGCGTTTGAATTCTATTCTCTTCTTTTCAGCTTCTTCAAAATAAAAAACAGACGAGGCGTCTATGGTGAAGACACGTGGACTGTAGGTGGCGTCAAGACTGGCTTCTAGATAAATAGGATTAATTACATTAGTGATACTTAGAGGATGTTTGAAATGGCATAAATAAATATATTTTTTTGGCTCCTTATAAAAATGTATAAAAAAATAAAAGATAATATAATTTAAAAAAGATTAAAAAAAATAGTGAAATGCCATATAGTGCCTATTTTAATTAATTTTTTAATTATTTTAACTTTGTTTTAAAAAATTATGTTTAAAATGATAATTGAATTTTTTTTTATTATAATTGATTTGATGGTTGTGAAAGAAAAAATAAAAAAATAATTATAATTTAAATATAATATTTTATCTCATTAATTATTTTAATCAATTTTGTCTTATGAAATATTTTAACCTAAATCCAAACTTTCCAAACATCTGGCTTTTAGTACCTTGTATTCCTACTAAAATTTATTTTAATTTTTTCACTTCTGAAAAATATTAACAAGTGATTTGTGACATTGTCCAATCTTAAAATTAGAGGAAAAATATCTTTAAAATGAATTAAAAAATTAAATATATATTGATTATAATAAAAGAAAATGCATGGAATTCGATTAAAAGTACATCGTGTTTTTTTTTTTTTTCAGTTTTTGAATTGTTTGATTTTTTTGCTAAAAATGTAATAATTGACAAACAAATCATTTTTTTTAACTGAGTCACTCAACTTTGTCAATAATAAAAATTTATTTTTTTCAGCATTTATTGAACACGTTAACTTTTTAAAAATTTTATTTTTTAAAGTAAAAAAGAAAAGATAATATTGTAATTTGATTTAAAAAAAATAAAGGATCAACTGTCATAATTAAAAATAAAAAGATGATATAAAAAATAAAAAAGAGGAAAAATTACAACAATAAAAAAAATCTCAGAGTTTGATTCTAATAACATAACAAATCCTACGTTTTAATAATTTTAATTTAAATTCTAAACTTTTAAGATGATATTAATTCTGACCCTATGTTAGTTAACTAATGAAATAGGGACAATTTATATAATTTAACTATTTTTTTGTTAGTAGAGTTGGAGTTACGGAGTAGAGAATGAATTATTTTGGAAAGATGGTAAAAAGTGATTTTTTGACTCTTAATCAAGTTTTTGACTTTTTTAGACAAATGATTTAGAAAGATGGTAAAAAGTTGCTTTTGACTTTTTTAATTAATATTTATTTATGATGTCAAATCACAATAAAATGACTAAATTACTCCCATTTATTTAAAATATTTACAACTTTACCGATGTAACACATTTTGACCAACGATGGGTAAAATTGTAATTTCATCATTGGTTAAAAACCAACTTTCCAAATGAAAAAAAAAAAACAAAAAAACTAACTTTTGGCTTTTGTTGCTAACCTAAAAAAGTGATTAAAAGCCATCTTGCCAAAACACCGTGGATGGGATAGTGGTAATGGGCTAAGGAAAAGGAATGGTGGTGATGGATGACGGTAAAGGTGGGAAATTGTTGCCAATGGTAATGACGGAAAAAAATGCTTAAATTGTTTAAATTGAATATTCTTCGAATTAATTGTATTGGTTGGGAAATTGGTTATTTTGCTTTTTAATTATTTTAGTTGAATTAAAATAATTATATTTAGAAAGATAGTTGATTCTCATTGATTTGATAGTGATAAAAGAAAAAAGGGCAAATTACACCAATAGTCCCTATAGTTTAGGGCTTGTGTCACTTTGGTCCATAACTTTTCAATTGTGACAAATTTGATCCTGAATTTTGAATCTTGTTCCAAATAAGGACAATTGAATATATAATTAGATTTTTTAAGGGTAAAATTGTCAATTTGATAAAATATAAACTAATTTGACAAAAATAAATGTCAAAAAAATATTTTTGAATTTTTAAAAATTATTTCTACCTACTAAAAATAAAATTATGTAAAATTGATAAATCTTTAAGACATTTATTTTTTTTTTATCAAATTAATTTTTATTATGTGTTTGGACGATGATCAGGTAAAATTAATTTTAAAAAATTAATCATGTAATTTTTATTAATTTTATATAATTTTATCATTGGTGAATAAAAATAATTTTAAAAAAATTAAAAATATTTTTTTGACATTTATTTTTATCAAATTACTTTATATTTTATCAAATCGACGATTTTACCCTTGAAAGTTCTAATAATACTTTTAATTGTCTTTATTTGAAACAAGATTCAAAATTCAGGGTCAAATGTGTCACAATTGAAAAGTCAGGGACCAAAGTGACACAAGTCCTAAACTATAGGGACTATTAATGTAATTAACCCAAGAAAAAATGAAATAAATATGAATTAGATGTGACATTTTATCTTATTAACTGTTTTAATTTATTTGGTTTTTATTAATTATTTTAACCAAAAAAGCTAAAACAACAACTTACCAAATAAGGTCAATATCATTTTAAAAATTTAGTGTTTAAATTAAAATAATTTAAAAATTAGAATTGATTTATTATCAAGGTCAAAACTTAAATTTATTTTATAATTTTTCTAAAATTAAAAAAATGGTGGTGATAATTAACCGAAAGTAAAGCTCTCTCTTTCTGCCACTTTTTTCCCTCTCTACTTTCGGTAGCTTTTCCTCCACGCACTGTTTGATTGCTACGTGGCATCTAATAGCTCCGCTCCACCCCTCTCTTCTACTGTTTTCCTATAAATTGCCCCTTTCCATTTCCCCAATCCAATCCTTTTCAAATTTTCATTTTCGTTTTCCACTTTTTTTTTTTCTTTTTTTCTTTCCCTCTTTTTTATGTTTTTTAAGATAACAATAAAAAAACATATTTAAAATATTTTATTGTGGTTGCAATGGAAATGACTCTCTCTCTCTATCCCTATTCTTCACATTTCTCAATATTTTATTATTATTTTTTTTTTGTGTGTGCACCTCATGCTAAACTCAGAATAAATTATCTAAATTGTTGATCTCATAAATTTTACGATCAAGTTCGTCTATGTAAAAAATTGGTGTCATCGAATATTAATAAATAGATAAACAAATTGTATTTTATTTTATAAAATGAACTATTTAGGTTGGGAAACACTATGGTATATACATTTTAAGTGGTGTGTATCATATGCACCTTATAACTAAAAAAAAATTACATAACTTTATATTTTTTGAGTCATAATTAAAAAAAAATGTCATAACTAAATACAACATGAGATATAACTAAAATAATGTCATAACTAAAGAAAAAAATTAGTTTTAACTAAAAAAGAAAATGGTATAATTAAGGGTATATATGGTACACCTTGATATTATAATTTTCCATTTAGGGTTGGTTTGGGATGTCCTAAAAAAGTGTACTTTTTGACTTATTGGTGGGTTTGGATTGGGTTTGAGTTGGGTTTGATGTGATGTGTTAGAAAGGTGATGTGATTTAAATAAGATAGTGACTTTTTGACTTTTTGGCTTATTTAGGTTATGCCAAACTAGCAAGTTTAAACTTATAGTTACCATCCATTTAAAAAAATAAAATATTATTTGTTCATGTGTCTACTAATGTTTGATGAAATTGATTTTTTATCCAACTCATTTTAATTACTTGGCCTACGAGATAGACAGTTCAAATTATCGTTATATATTTGAGATAAAATCCATGAAATAAAATATAAAGGAATATGAAAAATTGTAGTATGATGGAGAACCATTCTCGATTAGCGTACTGCCGAAAACAATACACATAAATAATCTCTATTGCAAAAGCATCGTGAATACAATGTTTTATTTTAATGAATTATTATTATTATTTTGTGATTTTGTAGTACTATTGTTAAATTTATATATACAAATTATTAGCTAACGCAATTTACTTATTAGGGCCCTGTTTGGCAGAGCTGTGGGAGACTGCTTATAGCTTATACCTTATAACTTTCAGCTTAAGCTGATTTCCAGCTTATTCTCAAAGCATATCCAGCCCAGCTCACAGAATAAGCTGATTTCTGACTTCCACAAAGCTATAAGCTATAAGCTATAAGCATAAGCTAAACCAAACATATCAAAACAGCTTAAATTAAGCTGAAAGCTGAAAATAAGTGCTGACAAACAGGGCCTAGGACTACTAGTTGGAATGATGCCGTGTAAATATACGTAGAGACTTCGAGAATGTGAAAGGTTTTACTCGCAATGTAATGTGCCATAATATTTCTTTTAAATTTTTTTATATATTTGTATATAATTCAACATTTATTTGTGTCTTGGATTTAATTGTAAAATCATATATCAATCAATAAATAAATAAACTTAACAAGTAATTAATTAATACATGGAGGGTAGAACAACCAGCGCAAAATTGGTTATAAAAGTTGCATTTGAAATAAGTAGGTTGCCAAAGAAAAAGATGCTTGAACCAAAAGGGTATTTGTAAGGAAACAACTAACGACTAAACAACATGGGCAAAAAAACACACACAAACTAGTAATTGGGTTCTCTCATTTTTCGCATGTTTGCATTTTTTATTTTTTTTCCCCTTCTCTTTGATAGGTACATCAGATGCTATGTATTGAAAAAATGAGAATTAAATTATTAAATACTCGTAATAGATTCCATAGACTATTAAGTTCTCTCAAGATCAAATTTAAATTTGAAAGAAACTCAATCTAAATTATACACAAATTAATAATTATAACATTATTAGAAATCAAAACACCACTACTAATCAAAAACTTGTTAATTAATGTTACCTAAATCTTGACATTAATTGTCTTAGGTTAGTGGGCCAAGGATTTGTATCCAAATATCTATAATTTTATTTCAATACACTTTTAATCTCAAGATTTTATATCAATATTCTTTATTGTCTTTGGATTTCAACTATGTAATAAGGAACCAAAAAAACAAAAACAAAAAAAAAATACAGAAAATCTTGTGTTATATTAGGTCAAGTTTGGTAAGTTAAAAAAAAAGTTAAAAAGTCAAAAAAGTTAAAAAGTTATCACTATTCATCAAAAGACAAAAATTACAACCACACAACTCCCAATCTTAATTTTCCCCTACACACTAATTTATACAATTTTTTAATGCACATTTTTTCATAAAAAGTCAAAAAATTAATCCAAACATCTATACTTTTTCTCAATTTTTTAATTTAAAAAAATAAAAAATACATTTATTTAAGACACCCCAAACAACCCCTTATCCTAGAGATAAGGTGCGTGCCTCACTTTATTTTATATATTTGACTTTTGAATAATGCTTGGGACCCTCTTTTGGGGGTCACCCTCTCACCCCCTTTGCCACGTGGGGGGTGATTGGAGGAGCAGGAAAAAAAAGAAAAAGAAAAAGAAAAAGTAACCAATGAGAGAGAGAGGGGGTCAAAGGGGGTGGGGGAAAAGGGGGATAAATCATTGTTGTTGACTTTTATAGCATAAAAATAAAAAATAAAATAAAAATTGAAGGCACATCAATTATGGAGTTACTTTATAGTACAAATGGCAACATGATGTTGGTTTCATCATCTTATGATAGGGTGGCAGTCTCTCATCATCAATTTCTTTCTAAAATAGTTATGAATAAATAATTAATCTCAACTCCCAATATTGATTACCTCTAGCTGGTAAAATGGACATGATATTTTGCATTAGCTAGATTAGTGGACCCACAAGTGTAGATAAAATGTAGAGGAAGTTAAAAGGAAAGAAAAAATTATGGGAACTTGTGAAGCATTAGTTAGATTCTATCATTAGATTTGGTTGATGGTTTTCATTTGGAAAAATTGTAAAAAATAAAAATAAAAATATCAAGGTTTAAACTTTATTTTAATTTTGAATTTTATTGAGTTAAATTTTATTTTTTAATTTATTTTTAATATAAATTATTTGTCTATTTTTGTTTAGTAAAACTGCTGAAAAGAATGTATTTTAGTCATGAAAATATATGAAAATATTTTAGACATTTTTCGTACATCTACACTAAATTGAATGGTTAAAATATACTTTTTTTTCAATAGTTTTACTTAACGAAAATAAACGAATAGTTTAGCTTGAAAATAAATCAAAAGATTAGGGTTTAAATTAATAAAATTAAAATTCAGAATTTATTTTGTTATAATCCCAAATTTTATTTTATTTTTTTTTTTGTAATTTTCCCTTTTATTTTTTATTTTTTTGGTGGTAAGGGAATTAAAGTAACATTCACAATAATCAGATTTGAATATAAACATCACACCAATTTTTGATTTAGGGAACATCTTTATTACTTGAATAACACATAATATATATTTTTAATTTAAAATTAAAATTTTATAAATTTAACAGCACACTCATCAAATAGGCACATATCTACTAATATAAAAATATATTGACACAAAAAGATACAGAAAATCTTGTACCATAATAGTCATGCTAGAGAAGGGGGTGCACAATGAATGGTGCCTTACTTTATTGTATATATTTGGCTTTTATAGCATAAATAAATGGAAAAAAAAAAAAAGCAAAAAAAAAAGCGCATCAATTACGAAATTACTTTATATTATATAGAGTAATACTCAATAGTCAATCCCATAATAAAAAAAATTTAAAAAGTGTACAAAATTTAATAATTACGATGAAATTTCATTTGAGGTGTAGTCCCACAACAATAACTTTACATTTGACCAGTGATCTGAAATTTATTTTTTTGATTATTTTTCTGGGATTGTGTATATAACATTACTACAATCTCATAATAAAAAAATTTAAAAAATTCACAGGGAAGATTCATTTGAGATGTGGCTCGAAACAATAACTTTATACGTGGATTATTCAGTTCAAATTATTTCAGGATAAATTATATAGTCATCTTTATATTTTTAATTAGCTCAATTTTAATTTTTAAGTTTAGATTTTATGAAAATTATATTAGTAATTTTTATGAAAATTGATAACTTAATTGATTAAGATTAACTCACTGAATTAAGTAAATCTATAATTTTATCCTTAAAAATATAACACATGCTATTTATATAGATATTTTTCATAAAAAATATTAAGAGTTATTATTAATTGGACCAAAATGAGATAAAGTCATAAATTTAAAGTTAAAATTGAACTAATCAAACTTATAAGAATTAAAATGATATAAAAATTAAAGTATATGAACAATCGTCATGGTTTATCCTTTATTTTATGATTTTTTTATTTTTATTTTTTTGGATGGTAGACTTTCCATAGTATGTAGTTGAAATGTTGGTCGCAACATGAGGTTGGTTTCATCATTTAATGATAAGGTGGCAGTCTCCCATCATCAATTTCTTCCTGAAATAGTTATGAATTAATAATTAATCTCAACTCCCATTATTTATTGACTCTAGCTGGTAAATGGACATGACGTTGGAATTGAATTAGCTATATTAGTGGACCACTAGTGTAGATAAAATGTAGCGGAACTTGATAGGGCATTTAATTCAGAGGAAGATGATAATGTTAAGAAGATCAAATTAGGTGGAGTTTGACAATTTAAAAAAAAAAGTTGAGAAGTTAAAAAATTATTTAAAAAGTTAAAAAGTTATTATTATTTATTAAAAGTCAAAAAATATGGTTGCACAATTTTTAATTTTAATTTTTCCCTACGTATTAATTTATACAATTTTTTAATACATATTTTTCTATAAAAAGTCAAAAAGTTAACCTAAATATTTATATTTTTTTCCTCAACTTTTTAGTTTAAAAAGATAAAAAATACACTTATTTAGGACACCCTAAACAATCCCTTATTCATGTGAAAGAAAAATTTGTGGGAACTTTTTTTTATTTTTGGGTAAGTAAAATTTGTGGGAACTTGTGAAGCATTAAGATTCCATGATTAGGTTATTTTATTTCATTTAAGAACATCTTTAACGGTACATTATTTTTTATTAAATTTAAATAAAAATTTGAGTAAAAATTCTTTTTGATATCGCCTGTTCTAACAAAGGCATTTCGGTCGATTGGGTGGTCAATCGGCTAGTATAAAATTTTCACCAATTGAGATGTCATTCGGGGGGTCAACCCCCCAATGTAACATTTTTATAAAATTTTGTCTTGAGGTGGTCATCCGATGGGATATCCGAGGGAAACATCCGGTGGTGAAAATATAACGGCAATGAACAGTGATTTGATGAAAGGTACAAAACATCTTCAGTTTGGTGAAACATTTTTAATATTCTTAATTTGATATATGTTTGATAAAATTATTGGAGTATAAAAAAATATATTTTTTTACCAAATTTAAATTTGACGATGAATTTGGTATAGCATTGGAAATGGCCTAAAAAAACTGAAATTAGCATTTGGATCCATGTGCGGGCACTTGAGGTTTTTTTTTTTATGACTTTTTAGCCTTAAAACAGTTAATGTATTTAAAAAGTTATTAAAAAAATATTTTTTTGTGAAAGAAAAAATTAATCTTAGTTGATGATAACTGAAATAGTGAATTGTTTGGCTTTTAAAAGTTAGCTTTTTTGCTAATCTCCAAACGAATCCGGATCCTCCATCGCACTTCCCTGTAGCCTTTCCCTGTCGTCCTCCAAAACGACGTCGTTTTGGATTTTTTTTTTTTCTTCTTCTTCTTCTTCTTTCTTTGTTTCTGACTCCACAACACACCCATTGTCTCTGACTCCACCCCTCTTCTTCTTCTTCTTTCTTATTTTGATTTTCCCCTCTGGTTTCTAGGTCTCCATATCTGCCTCTCTGCTTCATCTTTTTTTTACCCACAAACCCAAGAACTAAAATCAAATTTCATCAATCTTACCCTTTTCGAGTTGATTCGTCTTTTGTTTGGATTTCCTGTTTGATGTCACTGGACTGACCTTGTACCACTGGAACAAGTTCCTTACCTCTTGGATCTAAATGATATCCACCAGACTCGTCTGAGGAAATTGCTAACACATTACTTGCATCTAAAGAAGTGTAAGAATTTCCCATGGGCGTATCAACAGTAACTATCGCTAATTTCTCCATCTCAACAAAGTCATCCATTAAGCTCATGTCTGAAACTCCAAAAATTTTGTGAGCCAACTCTATAGACTTTTCACCTTTTGAAAGTTCTCCAAGCTGTGCTAAAAAAAAAAAATGGAAAGATCCTCCACTGCTTGAATGAAGTGTTTTGAGGGAGAGAGAGAGAGAGAGTTATCAGTGAGAAGAAGAAGAAGTTTTTGGTTCAGATGAAATGCTTTCGGCTTCATCACAGTGAAAAGAAGAAGAAGAAGAAAAAAAAAAAGGAAGCTCCAAAAGCTTTGGTTCAGTTCAGCTTCATCATGTTTTGGGCTTCAAGAAGAAGAACACTTCTTCAGCTTCCATGGCTCTGATTCCCCCATTTCTCTTCTTCAATTTCTGATGCTGTGTTTTTTGTTTTTTTTGTTTTTTTTTTTTTTGGGTTCAGATTTGAAATCTGATTTTTTTTTACAGATTTACTCACAGATCTGTATTGAAAATATCAATTTAATCACAAAATTCACAATAAACTTCAAAAACAGAGATGGCAAAAATCCCCAAAAAATAAAAATAATCAAGAAATGAAAGAATTTAAATAAAATTGAAAGAGACCTAGAAAATGGGTTTTGTGAAGAGAGAGAGAGAGAGAGAAAGAGTGGTGAGTTGTGATGTTGTTGGGTATGTGATGTGTTGGTGCCTCTCTTTGTCTTGCGTCTGTCTGTTGAAAGAAGAAGAAACCCATCAGCAGAAAGAGAGAGAGAGAAAGAAACAAAGAAAGAAGAAGAAGAAAAGAAAAGAAAGAAAAAAAAAACCTCCAAAACGACGTCGTTTTGGAGGGCGACAGGGAAGGGCTACAGGAAAGTGCGACGGAGGATCCGGATTCATCTCCAAACACCCCGAGACATTTTTTTTTTTTATGAGAAGTATAAGACTTTAATATATTTTACATTTGATAATAAATCATCTAATAAAATATATCTCGATACAAAATAAATTCTAAAAGGGATAAAGAGAAGCTCCACATAAAAAAGAGAAAACCTTTATAAAAAATGAAACCTCTACATTGAGAAATATTATTGCAACATAAAAAAAAAAAAAAAAAAAAAATTTAAAAAAAAAAAGATCACCATCAAATAAACAATACCAATCACCTTCACTCAGTTGCCCGAGTGGTATTTATTTTACCCTAAACTAGTGGAAGCAGCTGAAGCGTAAACGGATGCCTGATCAAGAAAGAGCAAGAGTAGGGCTGAGTAAGAAATCCGTGAAATCCGTAATCCTATCCAGTCCAGTCCAATCTAATAGGTTTGGATTGGTTTTTTGAATCCGTGGTTCGATTCCGGATTGAAAAATTAAAAATCTGTAGTTCACGGATTAGTTCTGAATTGAACCCCACAATTCCGGATTGGAACCGATCCGGACCGTATACAAATAGTTTATATTTTTATTATACATCTTCCTGCATAATATCTTCTCTTATTTTATATAAAACTTAAATCCAAACCTAAACTCACATAGTATCTTCTTTTATTATTTTTGTTTGCTAGTTTTTAATATTAATTTGTAATGGTCTAAATACTTATGGTGGAACCAGTTTTCTTATGGTTGTTTAAATTCTAGAACATTATGTCGCTATTATGAAAAGACATGTTGTTATTGTGAAATTAATATGGTGCTATAATTATATTTTTATGAAATTAAAGTGTTATATATATTTTTTTATTATTTAATTATGTAAATCCGTTGTCCTAAATCAATCCAATCCGTGTTTAAATGGATTGGTTCTACGATTTAAACGGATTTGATTTGTTCTAATTTTTCAGGAACCGTAAATAATGAATTGGTCCTGGTTTTACCCCAATCCGAACCATGCTCACCCCTAAGCAAGAGTATCCTTTATTTAACGTAATAGAGCTTAAAAATACAAGTAATGATATATAAATAAAATTTTCATATATCCAGATGAGATTTATTATGGACTTTTTTATTTTAAAACAAAATATTCATAAGAATAAATTTATTTACAAGAATATTATTGATATATTATTTTTGTATAATTTTTTACATAAATTTTAGAAATAAACAAAAGAAAAAATATTAGAAATCTCAAATTTTCTATCAAAATTTTTACCAAATATTTTATATGGACGTGAGACTCACACCATATGAGTACTACATTTATATAAGATATTTGATAAAAAATTTAATAAAATTTTAAAAATCACTAACATTAATCTAAATAAAATTTTCTCTAAAATGTTACATAGACAATTAATACACGCAATTTCATGCAGGATACTTATGATTCTTAACTTGTGAAATATATGCTTTAACAAAATTAAAATATATATATATATATTAGTAGTTGGTGACACAAAAGAATTAAGAATAGAGAGGATGTGGTGGATTAGGTGCACATGGGAGATGGATTGGTGTTGTCCAACTCAGCTGTCATCATCACCAAAACATTATCCTCTCCAAATGTCATCATTCAAAAAACTACATATCTCTGTGCATATCCCTACATTGGATAAGGACATTAATATGCTCTTTTGTCTCTTTCTTCATTAACATTAAAAAAAAAAGTCTTCTTAAGTGTGCAATTACACACCATGTGCCACTTACACAAAAAGTGTAAGTGTAAGGTGTAAGTATAAGTATAAGGTGTAAGTGTAAGGTGTAAGGTGTAAGTGGGTTGCATATGGTGTGCAACCTCAAAAAAGGTGTAAGTGTAAGGTTTAATTTTTCACAAAAGGTGTAAGTGTAAGGTGTAAGGTGTAAGTTGCACACCATAACCAAACTCTAAAAAAAAAATGGGGTAATAACAATTTAGTGTAAGGTATGAAGAAAAAAAATTATTATAAATTATAATAAATTTTATTAATATTAATAATTAAAATTTTAAATCTTTTCATAAATATGTAATATTTTTATGAAAATAACACTAAACAGTAATTTTTATTAAATAAAATTAAAAAATCACTAAATTATTTGCTATCAATTAAAAAAATACCACATCAAATTTTATTTATTTATTTTTTTTAATCTATTGAACAAGAAAGCATAGTTTTATTAAAATTCAATCGAAATAGAAATTATAACATATCTCAAAAAAAAAAAAAGAAAAAAAAAGAGGTCCCTTAATTTCACGTTCAAGAATAGTTAAGAGTGTTTTAAAAAGATGGTTAAAAGTTGACTTTTAAATTTTTTTGACTTTTTAACTTCTTTTTTTTTATGACAGAAGAAGTGAGTTAAAAGCTGAGAAGTGATTTTTAACCCATTTCTCAAAATGAGACTTAGTAAACTAATTTTGGTTGCATGATATTACTAGGGCTGAGTAAGGAATTCGTAAAATCCGTAATCCGATCCAGTTTAATCCAATCCAGTAGGTTTGGATTGATTTTTTGAATCCGTGATTCGGTTCCGGATTGAAAAATTAAAAATCCGTAATTCACGGATTGGTTCCGGATTGAACCCCACGATTTCGGATTGGAACCGATCCGGACCGTATACAAATAGTCTATATTTTTATTATATACCTTCATGCATAGCATCTTCTCTTATTTCATATAAAACTTAAATCCAAACCTAAACTTGCATAGTATCTTCTTTTATTACTTTTGTTTGCTAGTTTTTAGTGTTTATTTGTAATGGTCTAAATACTTATGGTGGAACTAGTTTTCTTATGGTTGTTTAAATTCTAGAACAGTTTGTCGTTATTATGAAAAGACATGTTGCTATTGTGACACTAATATGGTGCTATATTTTTATTTTTATGAAATTAAAGTGTTATATATATATTTTTGTTATTTAATTATATAAATTCGTGGTCCTAAATCGATCAAATCCGTGTTTAAATGGATTGGTTCGGATTAGTTCCACGATTTAAACGGATTGGATTGGTTTCAATTTTTCAGGATCCGTAGATAATAGATTGGTCCTTATTTTACTCCAACCAGTTCAATCCGGACCATACTCACCTCTAGATATTACAATAAAAAGTAGGAAGAAGTTTCGTTTACCAAAAAACATCTGTAGCTTGGTTTGCTTTCCTATATATATCAATTTTTCACTCATAAAAAAAAAAAAAACAAATTAACAACTTTTTAAACACATTAATTATTTTAACTCTTAAAAAAAATTAAAAAATTACTTAAAAAATTACTTTAAAAAAAATACAAGAACGAAAATAAACCCTCAACAATCACTTAGCAATCCCAATACCACTAAATAACTATATTAAATGATGTTTAATTATAAAAAATACTATCATCGTATTATTCTTGTAACAAATTTTATATAAATAGTTTTCTCTTATTTATTTTTCTAAATATGACGCATCACATTATAATGATGCCAAATGAATCACAATTATATTGAGGGTCAAATATAACAAATCTTAATTATAAAAAAAATTAATAATAAAAATATTGAAGAACAAGAGAGACCTCAAACAAATTAAATTAAAGTAGAAAACAAACTACAATTACAATAAGTACACACACAAAAAATAAATAAATAAAATAAAATAAAAACCCACAATTACAATGAGAATCAAATATAACAAGCGGAGAGAGTCAAACATTTGACCTGCTTGGATTAATTCAGCCCTACTTGATTTAATTCCTTTTTTTTTTTTTTTAACTGTTTTGCTCAGCGCCTATAATTGTACATGCATTAGATCAACAATGGCTTTGAGTTTTTTTTTTTTTTTTTTCATAAACAAAAAAAAAAAAAAAAAATTTATCTTACAAATATGAATTGGGAAACCAACACATGAATCCGGCCCAATTTGGCAATGGTGGCAAAATTGAAATTGGGCCATGGTCTTAAAATAGTTTTGAAAGACTCACCTTGTTGGTTCCATTTCCTAAATTCAATTTTATGAAAATTGAGATTTTTTATTTATTGTTTTATTTATTATTTTATTTTCAGTGATTTTTTTTTTAATATTTTAAGTAATTTTTTTTACTTTTTAGATGCACCTAACCTAAATGTACCTAAAAAATAAAATATTTATAAAAACAATATTTAAAAAAAGTCAATAAATACACAAGAATATGAAAATATACTGAATTTTTATATATTTTTGGTATTTAGTATTTTTTTTATAAAAAAAATCACAAATATTATATTTCTTAATTGTATTTATATTAAGTGTATCTAAAAGTAAAAAAATTTCTTATTAAAAAAATTCATTGAAAATAAAAAACTTAATTTTCAAAAAATTGAATTCAGAAAATTAGAACCAAATAAGGTGCTCTTGAAAACAAAATGAAAATATTTTTGAAATATTTAGCAGAACTATTTTTTAAAACTATTTTTGGAAAAAGTTCTTGAAAACAGTCCATTTTTCAAAACACAATTTAAATATGCTTTTTAAAAATTTCAAAAACTTTAATTCATAAGAGAATGAAAATGACATGAAAACGATTCTTCTTTCAAACCTTTCATTTTTTTTTAATTGTTTATTTCTAGAAAACAAGAACAATTGGGCTTTGTATAAAAATTCAATCCAAAAACCCAGTTTTAGCCCAATAAATGATCCAATGCTTTTTACGGGCTGAAACTAGACCTAGTTTGGCATCCTGGCCTGATGAAAAATTCTATAATGCTGTGTTTGGTCGAGTAATTTAGGAAGAGATTTGGAAATGGAAAGAAAAAAGTAGTTGAAATGTAAATAAAATATACCTACATTTCTTCTAGTTTCACACACTTTCTCCATTTTTCTTTCTTAATCCATTCTCAAATCCCCTAACTAAACACAACATTAATACATCATAAAAAAACTCAGTACATAAAATATAAACTTTTGAATAAAAGTTAAATGTTAGGATATAAGCTTCCAAACAAAACTAAATTATCTAAATATACATTTCGTTCAACTGTTAATGGCCAAATAACTATTTTCCAAACAAAAGCCAAATGATATACAACTATTTATGTTCAAATAAATATTTTTTGTTCAAAAATTTAGTTACCAACATTTGAATTTTAATTGAAAATTTATATACAAATAACATAAATATATACAAATAACATAAATGAAGAGAGCTATTATTAATACTTATCTAAATTCTTTGGACCTCTCATTTCTTTGAACGTCCAATCTAAACCCTAAATTTCTATAAGATTTCTTTGAAGATTCTACTTAATACTAATTTTACCTTTATTCATAATATTATCACACCCAAGGCACACCAACCTAATTTTGCACATCCTCTCTCCTTCTTCTTTTAATGACCATCCATCTCTTATTAAAAAGAACGCCAACAGTCATTGCATCAATTGTCACGCCCCACTTTTTATTACTCGGACTACCATTACCAAGCCTTTATTATACATTCAATTTCAGAGTTAGCATACAGAAGCTCATAATATTCTCAAGAAATAAATCAATGGGATTCTCTCAATCGGATAAAAGAATGCAACATGAATTACAATTAAAGAAGTTGCCCATAGGCTTACATCATTTAACAATCAAGAAGAAGGGTGTAACCCTTTTACATCAATGGCATTCCGCCTACACATAAAGAGGTCCCGTGACCAACAAATAAAGACGATCCAAAATCTTGTAGCACATCCTGATTATCACCTGAAAAAGATTCAACACTGTGGGATGAACATATAGTCCAGTAGAGATCTCAACATGATCCTCAATAATAACAACTTACAAATAATTATGATCATGAATGCTAATTTTATATCATATAAATAATGTGACGTTTTATAACCAAAGTATACTTACATAATACTTTTCTCAAAAACATTCGGTTTGTACAACAAAACCAAGTTTTCGCTTTCCTTACCCAATTCCCATTTCAAGACAATTATTACCCGATAATCACCTTTTTTATTTGTAACAAAAGACCAAGTAACATCCCCTGTATTTTTGAAAACACGTTAACTAAATCTGTTTTCCTCAAGTTATTCATAACCCAAATATAAACATGATTTTTTGAGCAAAAAATATAAACATGATTTGACTCAAGATTCAAGGAATACCTTTAATAAAATCGCTCATGATAGAAACTCCCTCAACCATTCTCTAGCACATCCAAGTTTACATAACACCTCTACTCGACATATGAGACAATTCACCTTACAAAATCACAATTTCCGAAACATATGATACACACAATCAAACTGAACAACAACGATAAATAACTCTTGCTCTACCTGCCCGTAGCACGGTAAGCCAATGATACACCTCTCACAACAATATGCCAATTTACCAGACACCAGCTGGAAGGGAATGGTACCTCTGCTCCATTTTACCAGGCGCTAGCTGGAAGGGAATGGTACCTCTGATTCTCAGCGCAGCCAATTCTCCAGGCGCTAGTTGGAAGGTAATGGTACTTCTGATTCTTAACGCATCACACCCCTTTCGATCATCATTCCAAACCATATTCACAGATAACGCAAGTGTACTACAGGTACATAATCATAACAACAATCACAATGTCATTCTCCACCGATGACCAAGGACAAAACCGCTAAACAAGACATATGTTAAACTCATAAGACCATTAACCAATTCTCACAAGGTTTTAGACCAACAATCAACACGACTCCAAGGTTTCATCTATTGCTTGATGTTCTTTTCTCAATTAAGAGGACATTATTGTTTCATCTTCCTTCGATATTTAAATAAAAAAAAAATCCCAATTTACAATACACAAAGTACACCATCCACAACTCAACTTTCACCATTTAGACAAGGAACTCCCACATTGATTACACAATCACAATTTACTCCATTTCTACTTAATGAAGGTTTAACTCAATTGTACAGGGAGCAAATATTCCGGCAAGCCCGTACTCCTTTCTTCCAAGCTCCGTTTCTGTCCGATCACCTACGAACACAACGGCGGTGAGCTACCCGGCGGTGTATGGCCGGAAAACCCCTCCGACGATCAAGTTAGCACACACCTTGGGATAGAGAGAGAAAGAGGGGAGAGTGTTTGGTGTAAGTATTTTCTTACAAAGTGTTCGTCTGTCGCGTATGGGGGGCGCAGACATGTCTATATACCCTCTGCGCCCCATATCCACTCCCAGTCATCTCCTGACACGTGGCTCTGCTATCCCATCTGTCAGCATAAACCTTGCTGAACATCACCTAATCTCAACTGCCAGCCTTCTCTGCTGGAGCTCGGCAGCCGAGCTGCTCTATCCGTGGCCGGGCTGTGCTGCCTACCCAAGCACTTCACTGGCCAAGCTCAAGAGAACCGGGCTAGGCAGCATCTCTGTAAAGCCGTGCCCGGGACATCTCGTGCTCACCAGTGGTCGGCCTTCCTGCCGAGCAAACAAGTATCTCGGCCGACTGCGCCTTTCCGGGCGCCGGTCGTTTAACTGATTGGTCGGCCCTTCTGCCGAGCAGACAGGTAGCTTGGCTGACGAAGCCTTTCCGGGCGCCGTTCAGTCAACCTAACTAGCTGCGTTGCCTTAACCGAGCAAATGCTTTCCGGACTGGGCGGTGCATATTCGGCCCAACACCTGCCCGGCCCAAGTCCTAGTAGCCCAATTCTGGGCGGATCGCAGATCATCTCGGCCCAATGCCACATTGGGCTTCCAACCTGCTCGGTTGTTACCTCGGCCCAATTCCAGATCATAAATCTCCCTCTCAATTGCCCCTTAATCCTGTCCGCTGAAGCGTGACTGGGATTACCTGTTCTAACCGGGGTAGCACCTCCTTGGTCCATAGCTTATTTAGTGTCAACCGGGCTAGCTGGCATGCCTGCCTTCAGACGAGACCGGTCTCTTCCCCGGTCAACGCCCATTCTGATCTGGCTGTCTCTTCGCTTGCTCGGCTGACGCCTCACCTGTCCTCCGTCTCTTCAACTCTGATGCTGCCATTAATGGTGACAGGTGGCGCCCTCCCATTTGTCCCCGAGCGGCCAACCAGCCGTCGAAAGAAATTCAAATTTTTGGCGGCATTGCGACGCCTATAAACATGCATCTCCCACCTTCCCCTCATTCCTATTGATCCTCTGCCATTCCCAGCTTTCCAAACTTCTTGCCCTTCCTCTGCCATTCCTGTATTCGAGCTCGAAGGTGAAGAACGCACTGCCCCAGCTTGGTAAGTCCTCCAACTAACCTTTTATTATCATTTCCTTTGATATTTCACACATTAGGGTAGAAAAACGTAGCTTTTAGGATTTGGGCACCAAAAACCATCCTAAACCTCCAAACGTTCATGGTGTTCTTCATCTTCCCTGAAGAACACTGAAGAACTGGGGCGGACCGGGCTCCTAGTCTTCGTTTGATCCAAAAAACCTCTATAACCGAGCAAAGAACATGTTTGTCCCAGACCTAGCAAAAACCGAGCTAGCAAAAAGGAGCTGGTAGTTCAACCGGGCCAATATCTGGTCCGCTTGGGCGACCGGGCTCCTTGGTATGCTTAGACAACCGAGGTGGTTTGGCACTCTTGATGACCGAGCTAAAGTCAAGCTCACTTTGCGCGCTCACGCTCACACTTGCCATCCTTTTCCTGCAGAGTCCAAGGGGACCATTGACCACTACTGAGGCTCTCAAGACCGAGCAACTTTCAATTAGCACAGTGCCAAACCCCTCAGCCGAGATATCCTAGGCCGGCCACATGGGAAAATTTCGCTTCTTAGTGGACACTCCAGCCGCGCTGGATGCGTTCAGAGAGGAGTACGGCTTCCCGGCCGACGTCCATCTCGAACTGGCGGAAGAGAAGACAACTCCCTGGGGCAGACTTGACCAATGCCCTTTCACTGTGCTGTCAATAGTAGAAGGTGGCCTCCGCTTCCCAGTCAATCCCCTCATGACCGAGTTCCTGCGCCGGACTGGGCTGGCGCCAACACAAGTATCCACCAACACCTACCGAATAATAAACGGCGTGCACGAGCTAAACAACCGGCTCGGCATAAGCCTAGGTTTAGCCGAGATCCTACGCCAATACACTTTAGGCCACACCGGCGACGGCCTCGCCTATTATCTTAAAATTAGACCGGGCAGGGAGAAAATCGTAACTGGCACTCCAGACAAGGATCTTCACGACGATGATTTCTTCTGGGTGTCAGGCAATTACGAGACAGCCGCAGTACCGGGCTGGATGATAAGCAAGAATTTTGGTAGCACATGTAAGCCGCGCACATTAGCTCGGTTAATTCACTTTTCTCTTGTTTCTGTACTTAATCATTTTTTTCCCTTGCTTCTTTTGCAGCAATCCAAGCCCTGCAAGCCAACTACCACTACCCCAACGTCGAGGCAATCAGAACCGCGCTCCGGTATCGCAATCGAGATTGCAACCAATTGCTCGGCTACACCCCCACATATAGATACTCCGTTCCTCGCCGGAGTAAAGTCACAGACTTCCTTCGCGCTCCATCACCTCCACCAGATCCAACCCTGCCAGACGTTCCACTCATCCGTCTGACCGAGGAGCAAGAGATGGCAAAAAGAAGCAGAATCAAGAACTTGCTTACCGCCACATCGGCCGAAATATCGAGCGTTGTCACCCGCTCACCGGCCACCGGACAAGCAAGCGACGCCATGATCGCTCTTTCTTCCCCAGCAGCCGGGCAATCCAGCAAGCAACCAACTCAACGCCGGGCTAGCAAAAGAGCTCGCGCGGATCCGTCCGCCGAGCTGTAGGCCGAGCTCACTACCGAGCAACCAAGTGCCACAGTCAACCCCATACCGGTCTGGCGTCCGCTGTTGAAACACCGGGGTCAAGACATCCCGGCAACGGCTTCGATCAAGGCGGATAAAGAGCACCTGCTAGCCTTCGATCTCTCCAAAGCACTACTACTACCGAGCGACGTGGTCGGCAGCGACCACGTCCCTGACACTCGGTTGGTAAAATCATCTGTGAAGTCCATGGCAAGGGTAAGTCAATCTTCCTCTGAAATTTGAAATTTCCACAAGTGTTTGCCCGGTTCCTTCTCTAACGAACTTTGCTTCTTGCAGGCCATCCAAAAACAACACTTAGTAATGGAGCGCATCCATAGACTTCGGCAAAAGGCCAATGACACAGCCAGCCAAGT
This sequence comes from Camellia granthamiana, assembly GCA_036172215.1. Classification (NCBI taxonomy): domain Eukaryota; kingdom Viridiplantae; phylum Streptophyta; class Magnoliopsida; order Ericales; family Theaceae; genus Camellia; species Camellia granthamiana. The sequence goes on along the minus strand of CM069909.1, from coordinate 57,205,205 downwards.
CCAGAGCCTCCAAACCGAGCTCGGCCGGGCAAAAACTTCACTCGAGAATGCCAATGCAGACAACAACAGACTGCTCGGTCAGCTGGAAGCGGCCGAGAAAAAACGAGATGAGCTCCAGGCCGAGCTAGACGCGCTCAAGAAGTCGCGGAAGAAAGACTGCCAGGATGCTAACAATGCCGGCTTCAACGAAGCCGAGGAGAGCTACAAGAAATAGGTCTTTGCAACACAAGACATCTACTTCAAAGCCGGCTAGAAGTCTGCCTGTGAGCATCTCGGCCAGGGCTCTGGCACCGACGTATTCGCCAATCCTCCTACTGCTTCCCTACCGGTCTACCTCGTGCCTTATGCAAACGACGTCTTCAGCGCGTTGCAAGCTGAGGCCGAGGAAGGGCTTGAAGAGGGAAACGCCGAGACAGATACAGAGGCGGAGGACGCCGAGGTGCAAGAGCAGTCCGGCCATGATGAGCCCAGTGCCCGAGATAAAAGTCCAACCATCAACCTTGACGCCGCCGAGGACGAGTTTACCAATCTCTCTCCCTTAGTTTAGTGTTCTTTCCTTTTTGTGTGTTTGCTTTCTGCACTTCTGATGTAACCGGGCTCAGTCCCCACCTTTTGTATTGACTTTCTATCAATGAAGAACTTGATATTTTTGCTAAGTGTTTGCACGGTTGTCATCAATTCCATCTTCAGCCAAACATCTCAGTATAAATCCTAAATTTGAACACATTGTCAACCGGAATACATAACTCGCTCGAAGTACAAAGCATAACAAAACAGTAACTTCGTAAACCGGAATACCCATCTCGGTTTGAACAGCAAAGTTTAACAAATCACCGCCTTCTTCAATCGGAGTAAATTATCTCGGTTGGTATGGCTTAAGTTGGGCAAAACACCAACTCTTCGAGTCGGAGCAAAACACCTCGGCAAGAAATATCTAAGTTGAACAAAACATCAACTCCTCCAACCGGAGCAAATCATCTCGGTTGGGAATCCTAAGTTGGACAAAACACCAACTCTTCCAACCGGAGCAAAACATCTCGGTTAGGAATCCTAAGTTAGACAAAACACCAACTCTTCCAACCAGAACAAATCATCTCGGTTGGGAATCCTAAGTTGGACAAAACACCAACTCTTCCAACCGGAGCAAAACATCTCGGCAAGAAATATCTAAGTTGAACAAAACATCAACTCCTCCAACCGGAGCAAATCATCTCGGTTGGGAATCCTAAGTTGGACAAAACACCAACTCTTCCAATCGGAGCAAAACATCTCGGTTTTTAATCCTAGGTTGGACAAAACACCAATTTTTCCAACCGGAGCAAATCATCTCGATTGGGAATCCTAAGTTGGACACAACACCAACTCTTCCAACCGGAGCAAAACATCTCGGTTTTTAATCCTAAGTTGGACAAAACACCAACTCTTCCAACCGGAGCAAAACATCTCGGTTTTTAATCCTAAGTTGGACAAAACACCAACTCTTCCAACCGGAGCAAAACATCTCGGTTTTTACATTTAAGAACAACAATCTAAAGCAAAATCACTTCTATATATTGACAAAAAGAATTTACATTCTGAAGTGCAAGCCAAAAAACTCCTTTGCACAAGAAGAGAAAGCTAAAGCTAGAAATAATACAGTTTAAGGTTGGCCGCATTCCATGGCCGGGGAATGGCTCTTCCCTCCAGATCCTCCAAGTGGTAAGCCCCCTTGCCCGCCAGACCGGTGATCTTGTAGAGTCCTTCCCAATTTGCCCCTAGTTTGCCTTCACCTGGCACTAGGGTGTTGCCCATAACTTTCCTCAAAACCCAATCACCAACTTTGAACGGTCTGGGGTGCACCATCTTGTTGTACTTCTTTGAGAGCTCTTGTTGGTAGGCGGCCACGTGGATGAGAGCCTTCTCCCGACGCTCTTCCACTAGATCCAGCTCCAAGGCAATTGCCTCGGCATTCAATTCTGGCTCAAAACTCTCGCTTCTTAGGGTGGGCATGCCAACTTCCAAAGGTATGACTGCCTCCATGCCATAAGCCAAAGCAAATGGAGTCTCCCCGGTAGATCGCCGCGGGGTTGTTCGGTATGCCCAAAGGACGCTGGGTAATTCCTCAGCCCATTTTCCCTTTGCCTTTTCCAGTCGTTTCTTCAACCCATCCAGAATAGTCTTGTTCGATGCTTCGGCTTGACCATTGGACTGCGGGTAAGCCGGAGTAGAGTTGTAGAACTCTATCTTCAGATCTTCACAAAATCCTCTGAATAGGCGACTGTCAAACTGGGTGTCATTGTCAGAGATCAAAATTTTTGGGACGCCAAACCGTGTGACCACGTTCTGCCAGACAAACCGCTTCACGGCTTTCTCTTTGATTGTTGCCAAGGGCTCAGCTTCAACCCATTTCGTGAAGTAATCTGTGGCCGCAATGAAGAATTTCCGGTTGCCCGGTGCTGTTGGCAGTGGCCCCACTATATCTAGCCCCCACATGGCGAAGGGCCAAGGACTGGTGAGGGGAAGAAGTTCCCTGGCAGGCTGATGGATCTGATGGGCGAATTTCTGGCATTTCTCGCATTTGCGGACGTACTTTTGTGCGTCGGCCTGCATGTACGGCCACCAGTATCCCTGCGAAATAGCTCGGTAGACCAAGGACCTGCCCCCTATATGGCTACCACAAATGCCTTCGTGAATTTCGAACAGGAAGACCTCCACACTACTCGGGTGCACGCACTTTAGATAGGGACCAGTGAAGGACTTTTTATACAACGCACCAGATGGAGAGAGCCAAAACCGCTCTGACTTCACCCGGACTTTGTGCGCTTCCTTCTTGTCGGTTGGTAGAATCCGGTCTCTGAGAAACAAGATTATGGGGTCCATCCAAGAAGGACCTAGCGCGGTGCAGAGTACATCCATCTGCCCGGCATCTTCGATGCTTGGCCGGGGAAGAAAGTCAATTAACAGGGGGTTTGGAGACGTACTATCTACCATCAAAGCGAGGCCGGCCAGTTCGTCAGCCCGGCTGTTTTCTTCACGGCCAATCTGTTGGACTCTGATTGCCAGAAACTGTTTGATGTGTTCCCTGACCAGAGCTTGGTACTTCGCCATTCTTTCATCCTTTGCTTCGTAAATCCCAGAGACTTGGTTAACCACAAGTTGGGAATCACTGTACACAATCAGCTCGGTAGCCTTCATCTGAATAGCACTCTTGAGCCCGGCCAAAAGGGCCTCGTACTCAGCCTCGTTGTCAGATGCTGGGAAGCCAAGCGTGATAGAATGTTCAATGGTTAGGCCATCCGGGGAGATAAGAACGATACCTAAGTCGGCACCGTGACGGTTCGATGCTCCATCAACGAAAAGCTTCCACATCTCCCCCACGAAAAGCTTCCAACAGTCTGATGGGTCCTGAGAGTTGCGAAGGGTGGTGGGATCATGGTCGCTCGACTGTTCGGTTTCAAGTTCTGCGTCGACTGGCTCTACTCCAGCCCCCTTGGTGATTTGGCACCGGACTCAGCAAGTCAGTCTGGAATGCATAAGTCCGTAGACGAATCACCAGACTGCGGTATTATGCCGGCCGCGGGCTCTGTGCTGAGTAGTTCCATTACTTCCCCTCTGGTGATGCGGTACCGGACAGAGTGGGTGGGACAACAATACCTGACTCCGTCATCACGTCACCGGCTGGTGGAAACGGACAAGTTGAGGGCACTTTGGTGGGGCGCACAAATTCCGCGTCGCCAACTCCACCAAGTTGTTGTACCTTGGTCAGGCTTGCATTCTCTTCATCTTCTGCCACGGCAATATCGACCGGGCATATCGGATGGGTACCTGGGGAGAATTTCGCCACGAAATCGGCCAGAGTCTGGGCCTTTATAGCTGTGCGCGGCTGGAACTTCACATCATATTGCCCCAATTCGACCGCCCACTTGAGGATTCGGCCAAAGAAGTTTGCCCGTTCAAACAAGGCCTTAAGGGGAAACTCGGTCAGTACGATGATGGTATGGGCGTGAAAATAGTGCGCCAACTTCCTAGAAGCCATCATCAATGCCAACGCAAGCTTTTCCAATGGCAAGTACCTCGTTTCTGCCGGCAGCAAGGTTTTACTGACATAAAAGATTGGGAGGTGCTTGATTCCTTCGGCTCGGACGATCACCGCACTGACTGCGTGCTGTGAGACAGCAAGGTAAAGGTAGAGTTCCTCACCCGGCACAGGAGTAACCAACAGCGGTGGAGAAGACAGATATTCCTTGAGCTCAGCCAAAGCTTGGTCACACTCTTCGTCCCATGAGAACTTGGACTTCAATGCTTGAAAAAAAGGGCGACAGCGATCTGATGACCGGCTTATAAATCGATTAAGCGCGGCGGCCATCCCGGCCAGATGCTGCACGTCCTTAGCCGAGCGGGGCGGCTTCAACTCTTGCACGGCTCTGATCTGACCAGGGTCTACTTCGATGCCTCGGTTCGTGACTAGGAATCCCAAAAATTTGCCGGACCCCACGCCAAAGGCACATTTTGACGCATTCAAGCGCAGCTTGTGCTTCTTTAGGATGGCAAACATCTCGGCTAGGTCGGACAAATGGTTTGCCTCAAGTCGGCTTTTTACCACCATATCATCGATGTAAGCCTCCATTGTCCGGCCGAGCAAAGGAGAAAACATTTTGGTCACCATCCTCTGAAAGGTTGCCCCGACGTTCTTCAAACCAAAAGGCATGACTCGGTAGCAGAAAAGACCCCTTGGAGTCGTGAAGGAGGTGATCTCTTGGTCAGGCCCATGCATGGCGATCTGATGGTAGCTGCGGTACGCATCCAAGAAACTTAGCCTATTATGTCCAGCCGTTAAATCTACAAGCTGGTCAATGCGCGGCAAAGGGAAACTATCTTTGGGACAAGCTCGGTTGACTGTCTTGTAGTTGACACAAACTCGCCACTTTCCATTCTTCTTGGGCACTACTACTGTGTTGGAGATCCACCGAGGGTAATGCACTTCCTGAATTGCTCGTGCCTCAAGCAAATTTTTGATTTCCTCTGCTACTACCTCGGCGTGATGTAACGCTGATCTCCTTGTTCGCTGGATGACTGGCTTTGCTCCAGGGAAGACGTTGAGGTGATGGCAGATAAAACTTGGATCGAGGCCGGGCATGTCGTAAGGCGACCATGCAAAGACTTCGATGTTGGCCATCAAAAACTCAACCATCTCGGTCATTTCTTGGGCGGTAAGGCTGGAACCGAGCAGGAAGAACTTATCCGGCCGCTCCATCTCGATTCGCACCTCAACTAAGTCCTCCACAGCTTTGTCCTCTGCCTTGGTGCCCACATCCTCCAGAACACCTCGGTCTTCCGGTCCTTCAATCATTAGTACAAAGCCTTTGGCAGCCCGGCTGCCGTTCACCGCCACGAAACATTGTTTGGACATGACCTGATCCCCCCAAATCTCCTCGATTGCCCCTATAGCCGAGGGGAATCTCATCACCTGGTGGTAGGTCGATGCTACAGCTTGCATGGCGTGGAGCCATCCCCTTCCAAGGATGAGGTTGTAAGTCGAAGGCACTTGTAACACCCAAAACTCCACTTGCTTGACCACGGATCCCGCTTTGACCGGCAGGATAATCTTTCCCAAAGGCCACTCTGGCTGAGAGTTGAAACCAACAAGTGGCGAAGTTGCCGGTGCCAAGTCTGTTTCTCGGAGCTTGAGTTGCTTGAACGCGTCGTAATACATGATCTCGACCGAGCTTCCCTGATCGATCAAGATCCGTTTGACATCAAATTCCTTGACGCGAAGTGTCACTACTAGGGCATCGTTGTGCGGCGTCTGGATGCGCTCTAGATCCCTTGAGGTGAAACTAATCACATCTTTCTCTTCGATCTTCCCCCTCTTAATGGCGGGCTGTACCGACAAAACTTCCCTCATGTGTTCTGCTTTCTTGATCATTCCCCGGAGTTCACAAACACGCTCCGGGTCCACTATGCCGTGTATCACATTAATAACTCCTTGTGGGGGCGCATCTCGGTCATCCTATCCCCTGGGATCAACCGGAGCATGAGTCGGCTTGACGTCGCCATCAATGTAAAGGTCTAGGTGCCTGGCCGCGACCAGCTCTTCTAAGTGTTGCCTTAAAGGCAAACAATCCTCAGTCCGGTGACCTCTCTCCCGGTGGAATGTGCAGCGATATCGCGGATTGTAGCCCTTCTGTCCATCGCCCAACTTAGCAGGAAACCGGACATACTCCTCGTCTCGGATTTCACTAAGTATGCGATAGATCGGAATCTTAAAGACCGTGGTGATGCCAGTCCTTGCCTTCAACCTCCTGTTGGCATCCTCAACATCATCTCGGGTGTAGTCATCCCGGTCGTTCCGACGTCCTCTACCCCGGTTCTTACGATTCGAACCACGGTCTGATTCCTCTGCTCTGTCACTTGAGCGGCTAGAGTCCTGCCCAACTGCGTGCACTTTGCCCGCTGTCTTCTTGTCTGTTGCTACCAGAGTTGTCTTCGCGGTAGATGCCGAAGCATCATCCTCAACCCGGATGTGCTCATTGATGCGCTGCATGAGCTAGCCCATGGACGTCGGCTGATGCATGGTAAGTGAGTCCCGCAGTCTATGTCCGACCGGGAGACCATGCTTATACTGAGTGATTGCTAGGTTGACCGGGCAATCCAAGATCTCATTGAAGGTTTCCCAATATCTGGAGTTGTATGCCTTCAATGTGTCGCTCGGTTCCATCTTGACACTCAGTAGGTGATCCACTTCTTTGGGTGTCTTGGTGTTAGTTTTGAAGCGCGTCACAAAAGCTTTGGCCAACTGATGCCACCTCTCTATACTCCCCTTCGGCAACCTTTCGAACCACTTCAAACCCAGTTCACCCAAACTTGACGGAAAGATGAGGCACATAAGAGCGTCATTTCGCCTATGTCCGGCCATGACCTGTCGGAAATGACTTACGTGCATGTAAGGATCTGTCTTCCCGTCGTACAACGTAAACTTTGGCTGGTGGAAGCCCGACGGAAGAGGTGTTGTCTCTATCTCCAGTGAGAAAGGGGTGGCGCTCAACCTTGCCAAGTAGGAATCCACCAGGAACGGTGCTGCTTGGCGGGGCGGAGGCATTCCGACCTCCTCGCTGGCAAGAACTCCATAAGATAACCGTTGAAACGCCGGTATCCTCTGAGCCTCCCGCCGGCGAGCCCGCTCTCTAAGAACTGCCCGCAATTCTTCTGTTCGAGCGGAATAGGTGTACCTCGACGTCGTCGCCGGACATGAGGGTTGGTAGGTACTATCTTGCACGCTGGACTTCTCTGCGCGCACATCGGAATCACCAACCTTGTAGCTTCTGGTTATGGAGATGGACGGAGTGTGTCGCTGACTCTGGCTACTTGAGCGGCGGGGTTGGGTGCGCTCACTGTGGTCATCCACTCCAGCTACACCCTTCCCTTTGACGTGCCGCTTCAACTCCTCCATCTCTGCTGCCATTCGCCGGATGATGGCATCCTGGTCCTTCAACTTGCTTTCGAGGTGTCTGACGTGTGAATCTCTCCGCCGCCGATGACCCTCCGGACTCCGCGAATGTCCATAACTCCTCCCGCGCTTATCCCGCGTGTCGCCTGACTGTCCTCCCTGGTATGTCTCCAGGTCCCCCATCGGAGAGATGGTGGGGGGTCCCTCTCTACGCCGGCCCGACTCCGGAGTGACTCCGTCGATGGCGGACACCTGAATCTCTTCGTTGTTCGCCATTGAAGGCAATCTGAAGGGCTTCGGAAGACAAGGTTTTATCTGCAAGATTCCCACAGACGGCGCCAATTGTACGGGGAGCAAATATTTCAGTAAGCCCGTACTCCTTTCTTCTAAGCTCCGTTTCTGTCCGATCACCTGCGAACACAACGGCGGTGAGCTACCCGGCGGTGTGTGGCCGGAAAACCCCTCCGACGATCAAGTTAGCACACACCTTGGGATAGAGAGAGAAAGAGGGGAGAGTGTTTGGTGTAAGTATTTTCTTACAAAGTGTTCGTCTGTCGCGTATGGAGGGCGCAGACATGTCTATATACCTTCTGCGCCCCATATCCACTCCCAGTCATCTCCTGACACGTGGCTCTGCTATCCCATCTGTCAGCATAAACCTTGCTGAACATCACCTAATCTCAACTGCCAGCCTTCTCTGCTGGAGCTCGGCAGCCGAGCTGCTCTATTCGTGGCCGGGCTGTGCTGCCTGCCCAAGCACTTCACTGGCCAAGCTCAAGAGAACCGGGCTAGGCAGCATCTCTGTAAAGCCGTGCCCGGGACATCTCGTGCTCACCAGTGGTCGGCCTTCCTGCCGAGCAAACAAGTATCTCGGCCGACTGCGCCTTTCCGGGCGCCGGTCGTTTAACTGATTGGTCGGCCCTTCTGCCGAGCAGACAGGTAGCCCGGCTGACGAAGCCTTTCCGGGCGCCGTTCAGTCAACCTGACTAGCTGTGTTGCCTTAACCGAGCAAATGCTTTCCGGACTGGGCGGCGCATATTCGGCCCAACACCTGCCTGGCCTAAGTCCTAGTAGCCCAATTCTGGGCGGATCGCAGATCATCTCGGTCCAATGCCACATTGGGCTTCCAACCTGCTCGGTTGTTACCTCGGCCCAATTCCAGATCATAAATCTCCCTCTCATCAATGAATTCTAATCTCATGATTAAATCCCTTTTTATCAATCAACGAATTATCAATTGTTGGACTTAACTAAAATCAACTTAACACAAGTCAAATACACTAATTCATGAAAACCCGTTTTAATTCCTGAACATAACCGCATTAATAATTAAATCTCTTGGTTCATAACATGATAAATTCATCAACTCGTTGTGTTTAAAACATAGCCAATCCAACACAAATAAAAGCTCAAATTATGAAACCCATTTTAATCATAAATCAATTTATCAAATCACTCATCAAATTTCTTAAATTCATCACACAATTTTTAAAAATTTTAACCCCTTTTTATCCATTAGGCATTTCAACAAAATTAGGGTTTTAGTTTTCTAATCAAGGATATAAAGAATCACACCCCAAATTAACCCAACATCAACCCATCACATAATATTTCAATCTCTACACCCATCTTATATACTCTCTACCATGATTTTCGAAAAATAATCCATATCAACGTGGTTTTTATGTAATACAAACTTACCACATGTCTATCCATAGTAGAGGTATTGAAAAGCATCAAAGAAACCCCTACCTCAAATATTGATGAAGAAAAGATGAAACCCTAGCTTCAAGAGAGAAAGAGAGTCTTGATTTCCTCCACCCAAGTGATGTCCTAGCTTTAGATCTTCAAGATCTAGAGGAAGAGAGTGAAGATCTTGACCCAAACATTAGCAAAATCAAAGTGTTTTGAAGTTTGAGGGAGATTTCTATAGAGAAGGGAGAGGAAATTAGGGTTTAGAGAGAGAGAGAAATAAGCAAAATGTGCAAAAGAATCAGACCAAAATGTTATAAAAAACAGAGTTTCGGACTGCCCAGTTGGCCGCTCATGCGGCCAACCCCACCGCTCGAGTGGCCCACCTTGACCGCTCGTGCGTCGATTTCAGAATGCAAAAACCTGGGTGTCAGCCTCCACTGCTCGAGCGGCCCTCCTCCGCACGTGCCGCCTAGGGCCCCACACGTGTGGCCCTAGCCCAGCCGCTCAAAATTTCAACTTCGCTCCCGGGTACCCTGGACTCACTCGCACACCTTCCGGAATAAGCAAAATTCAACAACGACTAAGATACGAACAAGAAAATCATTCCCGGACGTTTCAAATCCAACGAGGATAACGGAAAACGGATCGAAGAAGAAATGAAAAGGCGAAAAAGGAACCGGTTGTCACATCAATAAACATCATTGCCTCAGTAAAGAGCATTGCATCAACGGTCCATTATTGAAATTTCTATCAACTCTCGATGAAAAGAGGAGTCAACTCAATGGTGTCCAAAGAATATTGTCGGAAATTCTTGTCCATCATTACAGAAAACTGGTCAAAAATATCAACTCCCCATCTTATCAACAACATTGCCTCTCTTTTTCCTATCACATTTTATTGTTTGGTTTATTTTGGTGTAAAATAGGGTTTTAGAGGGAAAACCCCTCATGAAAAACACAATTTGGTGTCGAATATACAAAAATTGAACCGTTTGGCACATTAGTGCCGAAAATAAAGGTTATGTTCAGTTCAACAATACTGACTATCGACTAAATGTTTATGTTCAGTACAATGTTACTGAACATAATCTTAACAGTTAATAAACTAGTATCGAACAGCTCAAACAAAATAACAACAATTAAAAACAACCGAGGGTGTTAATGCAAGACAGATAAACTTACCAATGGAATGCCAGAGTCATCAGAATTATTGTCATCGTCCTCCATTAGTAATACATTGAACTTGAAAAGAGTTTTCTGGTTCAAGATTTCTGGTCCAGGAAGATTTATGATGGTGATAAAAAGGATACATTCAGGGTTTAAGATGATCATAAAAGTAACAAGTTTAGGATTTATGTTAGTTGGTTATAAAAAGTAACAAATTTAGGATTTAGAAATGTGGAATACGTTAGCCTCTAACAATGATAGAGAGCTTTAGGCTCTGTTTGGTTGTGTTTTGTAAACGTGATTCCACACCTACATGTGAATATGATGTTTGGTAGGAGTTTTGGAATCACGTTTCCAAAACTCTGCAGAGAGCTCTGTCTCAACCGCGCTTTTCAGAATTTTTTTTTTTGAAAATTTTGCCTAACCGGTCGTCCGGCCGATTGACCGAAATAGTGATTTTTTTTTTTGGCGTGCAATTGATATGTTAATTTTTATATAATCAAAAAAAACATTTTCTGAAATTTTTAAAATTTTTTATGTGCTTTAAAATAATTTTGAGTTGTATTTTTAGTTATGAGTTGTAAATTTTTGTATCAAATATCAAATGTCACATCAACAATTCCCCATTCAAATCAAAACTATTTTCAAAACTATTTTCAAAACTCTTTACCAAACAAATTTTCTACACTCAAATCATAATTCCAAACCCCACAAACTCAAAATACAACTCATACTCTCAAATCATAATTACAAAACTCTATCAAACACAACCTTAATTTTGGAGCTCTAAGAAGAGCTCAAATGATGTGTCAAGAGAAAAAAAAAATACAAAAATATAGGCACTCATATCACATTATATGTGGACTCCACTATTTGCCACATTACTAAAGCTTCAACATTAGAATTCTCAATCTTTATTCATAGCTAGATATGGGGTGGGGGTGGGGAAATTCTATTTCCACACACCAAGTTTCCTTACTCCACATACTTAATGAATTTTTTCAGAATCACAAGTTTATCCTTTAACAAAATTACCATATCACCCACCACCATCTCACCCACACATCTCACAATTTCTCCATACACATCTCACCAGCCACTTCACCGCCAATCATCGCGTCCCATGCCCAAACCTCAACCATACACAACATTTCCAAGTGCCAAAGATGGATGACTATGTGGGGAATCTAGAGGACTACGTCAATGCGGCTGGATATGAAGCATTGTTGTAGAACTTCATTGAGAGCGATGGCAGTGGAAGAAGAGAAGCACCACCAGCTTCAAAATTAGCCATATTGGCTTTACAAACACTGAAGATTGAATCACAACAAGAGTCTATGGTGTGTGCTATATGTAAGGATTCAGTGAATGTTGGAGAGATTACCAAGAAATTGCCTAGCGAGCATGGATACCATAAGGATTGCATTTTGCCATGGCTGGGTTCCAGAAATTCATGTCCCGTGTGTAGGTTTGAGTTAGAGACAGACGATCTAGAGTATGAAGAGGAGAGAAAGAAGAGAAGTGAGGGCACTGGTCCTTTGAGTTCTCGTGCTTGATGTCTATGGCTTCGTCGACTCTCTTGGTGGTATGCATTCAACGTCCATATTGAATTTTATCTTATTTTTACTTGAGTCGTCGGTAGCTTGTGTAGTTAGAGTAAGGTTTTTAGAGTGAGAAATGATGGAAGGAGATGATGTGCACGGAGAAGGTGAGAGTATATTTGGAATGTGAAGTGTGTGGGCTAAGATAAAGAAGTAAAAATCAAATTACTAAATATGTGAATTGAGAAAAGATGTACACAGAGATAATTTGGTGGGTGAAAATAGATTCTTCGTGGGAGTGGGGGTGGGGGTGGGTCTATAATGGGAGCTTCTATTTGCACACACCCATTTCACTTTATGCACATCATTCTCAATAAATAACTTGTTCGGAAATAGCGTTTCGAAAATAAACACACTTGTTCGGAAGTAGAATTTTGAATTTTTTTTATTTTTTCGACATTCACCTTTCGAATGTATTTATTTGAATTGTGTGTGATGTTCATAATAATAATTTTACTTAAAAATAAAATTATAATAAAAATAATTACCATTAAATGTATGTACAGAGTAAATGAGTGTGTGCAAATAGAAGCTCCTGTCTATAATATTGTGACTTTACCTCAGGAGTGTAGTGGCATGCGAATAGACAAAAATATCCCTTCTTGTCACTGAAACAGAACAGCATGGTTCAGTTGTTGGGTAGACCAGAGAGGTGGTTACCATGTGATCACACCCTTTCTCTGAACTCTCATCGAACTTGAAAATGGAAACCCTAATTTCCAACATTCTAAATCGCCATTTGATCCCTCAATTCTCATCTTTTCTTTTCCGATTTCCTTCACTTTCCCGGGAAAATCCGAACTTGCTCAACTTCTCCCACAGGAAATGGCTTCATCATCCCAAAACGTTGACTTTCTGCTCTGCCACAGCCTCTGAATCACTGACCTATGGTGGATGGGATGACCCAAGACTTGGTGGAGACTCTGTTCACTCGGGTGAGTCAAACCAGCTTCGAAATCTTCTTAATTCTCTAGGAATCGATGACAAGAGGTACATCTTTGTGTACGTGTTGGGGTTTGTTTGTGCTTTGGCCATTTCTAGGGTTAGGGTTTCTTCAATTGTTGTGTTCCCAGCCTGTGCTATTGTTTTTGCTGTTGGGTTTTCGATTGGGTTTGTTAATGGGGGACATATGAATGAGTTGAGCCTAATTGGGACTAAGAAAAGGCCAAAAGATGAAAATCTTAGGTTTTCAATTGAGAAATTGAGGAATTTGGTGGATTTGTTTTCTGGGTTTGATGGTAAAATTGGTAATTTGAAGGATGATATAAGAAGAGGTATTGAGTGTAATCATATAACTGTGGGTGATTTGGAGGGTTATGTTAAGGTCATGGAATCAATTGGGTTATCTGCTTTGAATGCTAGAAGTGTTGTTGAAGCTTGTATTGATAGCTTGTTAGTTGAGAACCAAGAAGTGGAAAGAACTTTGAATCAAAAGTCAAGTAGGAGAAGGAAAGATGTGGGTGAAATTGGGTTTGACTTGTTGCAGCTTATTGGTGGTTTGTTTCGAGAAAAGTTGGTTGAATCCAAGCCTTATAAGATGAAAGATAGTTTTAGAAGGGACTTGACACGTGTAGAGTTGAATGATCAAGGTCAAGGAAATGTTTTAACTCATGAAGTTGAAGAGAATGTTTTAAGTTCAGTGGGTAATAATAATACAGGAAATGGAAATACAAGTTTTTTCGGAGATACATATAGTAAGCCTTCCCGGGAGGGAGCGGAAAAGTTTGCCAATGAAGCTAGAAGAATAAATGTACTTGTAGAACATGATAAAGTTAATTTTGCAGATGTGGGTAGTTGTGATAAAAGAGCTTTAAACAGCAAAGAGTATAGTTACCAAGATAACAGATTACGTTTTGTGAAAAATCACCGGATCTCCCTGAAGATGGGTCATCATAATGAAGTTGAAACGTGGGAATCCCATAATGACCGCCTTGATTCTGTGGATTTTGATGTCAATTTAAAGCATTTGGAAACACAGGCATCATTTGAACAAGAACAGATATTCCAAAAAACCAACGGAAGTTACAGGCCTACTGATAAGAGGGGGAATAATGTAGAGAAAGAAATTTACAAATCTCAGAGCCGGGAAGAGAGAGTGATTCCCAATGATAATCCCGGTTCATCTTCAATGGTTTCAGATGATATAGTATTCAATAGGTATCTTATGGAATCTAATGCCCTTCTAAAAGAAGCCAGAGAGTGTTTGAGGGCTAAAGGAAATGAAGGGCATGTTGAAATTGTATTACACGAGTCTGCAAAATTACTCTCTAAAGCCATAGAAATGAAGCCGATGAGTTTGTTGGCTGTAGGCCAGTTGGGAAATACGTACCTTCTTCACGGAGAACTAAAATTGAAAACCAGTCGCAATTTGAGAGCTCTACTTGAAAGCCGTGATCCCATATCAATTCAGAAACAAGGTAAAGTACTCAAAGGACTAAAAGATCGGGTTGCGAGCAAAGATAAAATTGCATCTGTTCTAGTTAATGTTTGTGAAGAGTGTGAAGAACTGCTTGTTGAAGCTGGAAGAAAATATAGATTGGCCTTGTCAATTGACGGAAATGATATGAGAGCCTTGTATAACTGGGGTCTTGCCCTTTCCTTCCATGCACAGTTGATTGCAGATATTGGACCAGTAAGCATTGTTCTTGACGTGGTTGGGTTGTTTTTCTTCTTATATTTTTTGTTAAACAACTTTGAACTTGAACAAGCTGAATTGGGTTTTGGAATCAGTCAATTAAAGGAATTCTTTCTTTTATAAATTTATTGACTATTGGAACCAGTCAATTAAAGGAATTCTTCTCTCTTTCTTTCTCTAAATAATGGAAATAGAATACCTTCCTTACTGTTTCATTGACATGAATATGTCTGAAGTTGCTTTGATTAGACGTACGAGTTAACTTTAACTTTTATATTTCAATGTTTAACTATGTCTTTAACAATTTCAGGAAGCGGCTTTTGATGCAGACAAGGTTTTCTTGGCTGCAATTGACAAATTTGATGCCATGATGTCCAAAAGCAATGTTTATACGCCTGATGGTATGATAATTTGCTCTTTATCAGCCAAGTACTCTTTCGAAGAAATATGCAAATATTAGTCAAGTATTCTTTTTGTCATCCTGATGTGCTTATTAAGATGGAAATTGGGAAATCTAGTTACTATTTTTTGATAAATGAAATAGGAATCGGTATAAACCAAAGAAAATGGAAAATGATTTTTTCCGTGGTTGTCAAATGTGCATAATTCTTAAGTCCAACAACTTCTTAAACTCTGGAATATCATTTCCCTAGGAACTTGATTGAAAGCAACATCCGGTGTACTTTGAATTGATAAGAAATTATGGATGTGTTGCCCCATGCACGTTTTTATTTGTTGATAGAAAACTTAAATGTTATTATAATAGAAAAGACATCTAAGTCATTGTCATTCTCTTAGACAACAAGCATAATGTGCATGCGGCTTTAATGTCTTTTACAACTTTCTTTTCTTACATTATAGTATATCTAACATGAAGATGAAATCAGATTCGAGTATACATTGCCTGAACTTCAACTATTGATAACATTGGTGGATTGCAGCTCTGTTTAGATGGGGCATGGCATTGCAGCAAAGATCTCAACTTCGGCCAAGAAATAGCAAAGAGAAGTTGAAGTTACTACAGCAAGCAAAGAGGCTATATGAAGATGCACTTGACATGGACTCGGACAATCACCAAGCAAGAGAAGCATTATGTTCATGCATATCAGAGCTCGGTTTTAGGAACTAATATTCTTCTTCTGTAAAATGCCGTAGAAATATGAATGCCCATTGTTTCATTTTTCCTTTTTATTTCTTCTTCCTTTCTTCTTTTCTTGATGCTTGCCAAATGCAGAGCAACTAGGGTCAACACCAATTTTCTTCTTGGCCATTCTCAACATAATGAGATAAACTTTAACATATGAAAGATGTACAAGCAATTACTCGACATATTTTGGCTCTTGTTGGATGTGCTAAGTTTTGAAGTATGTAATAAAACATACATGTAAATACCATATTGTTTTACCTTAATAATGTTATGGTGGATTATATGGCGAAGCACTCCATTTTATTGTGAGAAGTCTGATGTTATGCATTGTTTCATTACTTCATGTATCCACATTGCCCTATCTATGAATGTCTGGTTGCTAAAGAAGTTATTTTTTTTAACTAAAAACAAAGCTTTTGCTTGTTGGCTTACTTGGCCAAAAGCAGCTTATTTAGCCGAAGCTAAACGGGTGCAGTAATCGTAACTGTGTATGGTTGTTTCCTTTGGCAATGCTGCCAGATTCTCATGTCCTACTGTTCCAATCCAAGTCTCTTTGGCCTGATGTTGTGGTGAAGAAATGGCTTGAAAGAGTGGACATCCGGACAGATGATTCCCTGTTTTTTGCAATCAACATTATTAAAAAAAATATGAAAATAGATTTACATACTATAAATTCTAAAATTGGTAAATTTTTTTTTTTTTTTTTAAATAGACGAAAATTATCGTGTATTTTCTTTTTTCTTTTTTCTTTTTTTAATCTTTTTTCTTGTGAGATAGATCATTCATTTATTTATTACTTAGCCGAATTCTACCAATGAATTTGTGAAAAGAAAAAATAAATAAATCGTCACATTCTCCAATCTTGATGATATATGTGGTCAGTATAATGAGTAGGATAATCCTATAGAAACATACTTTGTATATCAAGAATGTCATTTCACATTATTTTGGTTTTTAAGTTCCGTATGAAAGCTTTCCTAGTGGGTATCCAGAAAATACCCAGAATTTTGTTTCAATGGTTAGGATTCACTTGAAGGATGAATCCCACAACAAAAATCCTAAATATAAACCTATTTGGAGTCTGATTCAAATCTTAAAATTTTCAAATATTTAAAATATTAACAGTGATATAAATATATAAAATATTTAAAACTCATTATTCAGTACATCAAAATTCCCATAGAAATAACAACGAAAACCAAAATAGTTCAAAAACTTTCAATAAGTTGTTGGTCTTGGCTTAAATTTGCCAGAAATCTCCGTTATTGCTTGAATGTATTCTCCCCTTTGGGTTTTTATCGACTACCGGCAATACTCCGAAAAACTTTCAAAATTCCGGCAAATGTCACAATCCCGACTACACTATAGTCCTCATCAACAACCCAAGCATAATTCACGCGATGTGCAAGCGCTTGAATCATCACTGCCACCAAAGAACTCCATGGCCAACAAACAATCACCTCCGACCTCCTCGCCGCAGAATACCGCCCCGCTCCACTGCTCTTACCCAACCCAAACTCTTCATCAGAAGAACAACTAGATTGTGATGATGCTGAAGAGAAAGATAGTTCCTCAATAAATTCCAAAATTGCTCCCAAGTTCTTCTCTTCCAACCTTGCCTTCACCAACTGAACCAAGTCCTCCGGAGGACCACCGTAGTCAATGTAAGCCATTAGATCCCCTGCAGAAAGGGTTGTGATTGCTCCCACAACTGCCTCATTGCAACAAGCAAGAGTGTAAGGCGATATTTCTCCTATCAATTTGTTGCATTCATCGACAACTCCAATTGATTTTTGTTCGGTGAGGAAGCGAGAAATGGAATCCAAGGCAGAGGATGCAGGGTTGTCGTAGTAGATAGTCATGATATCGGTGTCAATGATGTTGAGCGACTCGATTGTGAATGCTGGGAGTGGGGAGAAGACACCGATGGAGTTGAGGAGGAAGCGGACCACGTCTTCTTGAGTTAGCCAGCAATATTCATGCCCGTTGTGGAGGGTGGAGGAGACGAATGAGGACGTTTTGTTGAGGAGCTTCTTCCTTGAAGTGATGCTTAGATTGCTCTCAATTGGCACAACCAAGTTTTGGGTGCCTTCAAGTATGTAATCTATTGCCTCCAATAAGCTGAGAAATTAAGAACAAAGAAAACAAGATTTAAAGATGCTGTTTAACAAATTGACATGAAATTCAAAATAGCATTTTTTTTCCCGCTTCCTTAGAAGTGGAAGGTCTAATTGCACTTGAGGATGCACATACACCAACCAAAAAAGACCTTGTTAAGTTGCATATTCACCCAAAATTGAACTTACATGTTGTAAAAAAACATGAAAGCATCAATATGTATATGATTTAATAATAAAAAAAGGGATCAATATATGATTTAAAGAAATAAAAGCAAACATAGAAGATCTAAAGCCTATTTGGTTGTGTTTTTGTTTTCTTCATTTTTCATTTTTTGTTTCTTGTGTTTTTGAAAACAAAACAATGAAAAGTACGAAAACATTATGGTTTTCATTTTTTTGCAAAATTAGTCTCTATGTTTTCATTTCCAGAAAATGAAAACATAACATGTAAAATGAAAAATGAAAACACAACCAAACATGTTGTTCAATGTTCTTGAGATAGATCTTAAATTTGAGTTATTTACGAACTGTACAATTAAGGAGGAAATAGTAACTAGGATCAAGTATTATATACAAAGGAATTTTTACTAATGAAATAGCTTATTGTACCTTTTTCTTTATTGGGTAAATAAAAGGAAGCTCTTGATGAAAATTCTTGTTTAAAAATGCAAAGTAATTGATATCCTTTTTCCAAGAAACAATCTTTTCTTGGAAACATGTGAGATAGAGAAAGCTTCTCCTTTTACAATTTAGAATAAGAACTGGAGGTCATCTTAATTCAAAATTTAAAATAAGAAAACATCCAATTTTAAATCCAAAGTGTACATACAATTCATGATTGCTAACACAGCATCAATCGAATCTATTTTTTTCTTTTCAAAAAAATAGAAACCAATTTAACAAAAATAAACACTACTTTTTTTCTCCCAAAAAAGAAAACATGAGAACCAAGGGTTTGGCTTAATGGGAGGATAAAGCAACAAGGGGCTTATTTTTTTATTCAAATTCCCGAAGGTCAAACATTCCAAATTTTGGACCAAACTTTATGACCACAAGAGATTTACTTGGTCATTAACTTTACTTGGGATTAGACGAGATGGACTAATAAAAATAAATAAAATTTTTCTATTTTTTTTACCAAATCAAAATTTCAAAATTCAATCAACAGGATAAATCTGGCTAAAAGGGGGAAAGTCATAAATTTGGAGGGAAAAAAGTTACATCCACCCAAAAGTGAGCTGGTGCATTGTGGTCCTACTATATTTCGAAATGAATCTGAACCACCTATTAATTTTGTATACAATTCTACACTCATGAAAATGTATTGATTGAATTCGAAAACAACAATCAATTAATCAAATTCAATTGACAAAAACAAACCTAGAATGAGGTTCCAAATGCCTGACGAGTCCAGGAACCTTCGGAAGGAGATCAGAAACAGGCGCTTGAAGGGCCAACGACGGATTCAACAGATTCTTTTCTCCGCAGAGAAAACAAATCACATCAACCAAACAAACCTTGCCGACGCATCTACAACCACCACTTCCGCCGCCAAAATCAGACCTTGAATGTTCACAGCTCCATACGCTTATATAGCTCTCGCCGGACCTCTTCAGCGCCGACAAAGCATCGGCGACGGTGGCGGAGATCGGTAAAGCCCTCAGCGCCGGCTTTCCAAGGCACAGATCTGAAACCTCGCGAGCCAGAAACCTAACTGCCATGCAAAAACGGATTAGATTGTGTGAGAAGAGAGAACTTTTTTCTTCTTTTTGGTGTGTTTGGGAGGAGAGAAAATTTCTCCTTTATTATTTTCTGTGTGGGAAGAGAGAGAAAACTTCCGAGAAAGAGATATACAGAGAGAGAAAATATAAGAGGAGACGAGGTGGTTGTTGAATGGACATGGAAGACAGTCATACCCATATTTGTCGGCAGGCATACCGCTATATCCAGTCATTTTTATTATTTATTTATTTATTTTTAAATTTAATTAATTAATTAATTAAAAAAATTTTGGTCAATGTGGCGACTCATGTGTCGGTAAAAATCATTACAATAATAATTACGTTTTATCTGGATAGAAAATTTGAAAATGAATTTCAAAAGAAAAAGAAAAAGAAAAAGGGTCAGTCTTGTCTCCAGTTCACAATTAGACAATGTTGTTAGGCTTGTGAAACTCACCATGAGTTTTATTTTGATAATCCAAATTATTTAATGTGTAGAACTCGTCGAGTATTTTATCTCTCTAAAAAATCATATTGATCGGATATCAATAGTTATTTGATTGGATTAGATTTTTATCAATAATTTATTTGAAAAAATATATTTATTATTGATAGAAATCTGATCCGATTAAATAGTTATCGATATCCGATCAACGTGATTTTTATAGAGAGAATACTTGACGAGTTCTACATACTGAATGATTCTAATCATCGAAACAGGACCCGGGTTGGGCCCCATGGGTCCAACAACACGCTTCAGTCCGATCTCAGACTAGAGAGAAACCTGGGGCAAAGAAAAAAGATGTATGAAACTAGATGAAATGTAAGTATATTTTATTCACATTTCACCTACATTTTTTCCTTTTCCTTTCTAAATCCCTACCCAAATCTCCTAATCAAATACAACGTTAGCGTATCAACTAACACACTAACTAGATACAATATGAGGTAGATCATGGTAGGGGATGGAATTCACAGATATGTCTTGTGTATGAGTGAGTGTTACACTAATTAGTATTTTCAATATTACTGTCTTCCCTTCCCTTTTTATTTCTAGAATTTGTGATAGTTTCTTATGATTTTGTTTTTGTCCACGAATATTTGTGAGCTATTTGTTCTGTGAGGTGTGTAATAATGTAAAATAAATATTATTTGAAGGGATCATAATGATAAAATAAATTTTAAATTTTAAAATAAGATGCACGAATTAAAGTGTCCAACTAAAATTTTAAAGTGCATTTAAAGCCACTCTATAAGGTATTATAGTGTCCAACTAAAATTTTAAAGTGCATTTAAAGCCACTCTATACGTCATCATTTATAATTTTGACATCATTTGACAAGTAATTTTTTTATTAAAAAAATTGAAAGTCAGAAAAGAAAATTATAAAGTTAAAATTTTAACCTTATTAATAAGGTCACGCATCAATTAATAAAATTTAAAATTATCTTAATTAAAAAAAATTAAAAATTATTATTATTTACTGTATAAAAAAATTAAAATTATCACTAAAAATAATAAGGAGGTGTGTGGAAATTAACTTTTTTAGTGAGTTTTTAACTTTAAAAAAATGTGTAAAAAAGTAGAAAAAATAATTTGATAATTTATAATAATTTTTTGAATAAAAATTTAAATTCCCAAACGAGGCCTTAAAATAATTTTAAAAAATCAAAAAGTTATTATAAATTATCAAATTATCCTCTTTATTTTTTAATATGTTTTTATGTGAAAAAGGAAATAAAAAAAGTATAGATTTTTTTCAGTCTACAATGGACTAGACAGTGTTGTTATGCTCGTGGGGCCAATCACGGCTTCTATTTCCATAATTCAAATCGTTCAATGTGTAAAACCAATCGAATATTTCATTCTTACAAAAAATTATATTGATCGGATATTAATAGACACTTGATCAGAATATATTTTTGTTAACAATTTATTTTAAAATCATATTTACTATTGACAAAAACATAATTTGATTAATGGATATCGATATCCCAAAAACGTAATTTTTTTAAAGATAAAATGCTCAACGAATGGTACACATCGAACAATTTCAATTATTAAAATAAAATTCCTAATGAATTCTACCGGCCGGATAGCACCACAAAGTAAATTAGAGAAAAGCGTCATCCATAATAAAAAATAAAAAATAAAAAAATCCTCCCCAAACACGCCCTAAGTTGCCAAACGCAGCCTCGTCAGCTTTCGACCTTGAAGCATGAAAACCGTGAGCGGACAGTCCACCGCCCACGTGAACGTTCGGAAAACATCGTTAAAAGTGAAGTTTGTTCAGGTTCCATGGACCTACATCCGTCATCTAACTTAAAAAAAAAATTAATGTTTGGAGTAATTTGGAATGATTTAAATAAGTATATTTTTTAATTTTTTATGAAATATGAATTATGTAATGATGTGGTAGAGAGGTGATGTGACTTAAATAAGATAATAACTTTTTAATTTTTTTCAGACATTCCAAATAAAACCTAAAAATTTAAAAATTTTATCAAAATTTTTATCAAATGTAAGCCCATATAAATTCCACACCTATAAAAGATTTTTAATAAAATTTTTAAAACCCCTAATATTTTTGAAAAAAAAGTACTCCATTTCCCGAAGCTTCTACATTCAAATAGTAGTTGCGTATGATATTCCCTCATCTCATTTTATTGATCTATTTTTTTATTTTAATTTATTTTAAAATATTTATCTACTTTTTATTTTAGAATATTAAATTTTGTTAAATTGTTTCCATAAATTATTTTAAATACATTTTAAAATTCAAATAAAAGGACAATGGTAAGAATATTTCAAAATTTAAATTAAAATGTAATAATTACATATCTTCTTAATAAGTTAAATTTTCTATAATGGACAAATAAATTAAGATGGAAGGATTAGATATAAGTATGGTATGGTACTAATACCTAGGAGTGTGCATAGTGTGGTTCGAACAATTTGATAGTAAATTACAAACCAAATGACGAATTGACAGATTGACAAATCATGATTTGGACGATTTTGGATAGATTGACGAATTAAAGAATATTTTAACCAATTATTAACATTTATATAATATATAATACTAATTTATATAACAACAATGATTCATCCCCCTTTTCCCCCCACCCCCTTTGACCCCCTCTCTCTCATTGGTTACTTTTTTTTTTTCTTTTTTTTTTTTTCCTGCTCCTCCAATCGCCCCCCGCCACGTGGCAAAGGGGGGGTGAGGGGGTAACCCCCAAAAGGGGGTCCCAAGCATTATTCTTTATATAATATTTTTCATATATATAACACAAACTAATTTTATATAGGGGGATTTGGTGATAGCCCCCTCACTATCTAATTTGTCTTTCAAAAGGACAAAAATTATATAAGTATTTTCAAAACCCCCTGATATTTTAAAACTTGTTTCTTTTACTATATTACCCTCATATCTATCAGCTCTTCTATTAAGCCATCTTCACTATATATTTCAGAGTAAAATTTTACTCTGTATGAAAGTAAAATTTTACTCTGAAACTAAAGTAAAATTTTACTCTGTATAAAAGTAAAGTTTTACTCTGAAACTAAAGTAAAATTTTACTCTGTATAAAAGTAAAATTTTACTCTGTATAAAAGGTAAAATTTTACTCTAAATAAGAGTAAAATTTTGCACTCTGAAATTAAAAGTAAAATTTTACTTTGAAAAACAAGTAAACTGTGAGACTCTGAAGCTAAAAGTAAAATTTTACTCTGTATAAAAGTAAAATTTTACTCTGATTCTGTCAAATGAAAAAAACAGAGCAATAAAACCAGAGTAAAATTTTACTTTGGTTCTATTAAATGAAATTTGATATTTACTCTAAAAAATTGATGGAACTTTGAGCTTTGAGCTTTGAATCAATCAATGTTTACTCTGAAAAATATTGAATCAGGCCTATAATCCTTGAATCAAGCCTATAATCTGAAAATTTCAGAGAAATCTCAATTTTTCAAGAGGCCATTTGTGGAAAGGAAGAGAGTGGGGAAGAGAGTGGGTATAATAGTCATATAAAATATATTTTTTTTAAACGAAACAACAAAAAACATGCATTATATAGAAGATCTGTGCAACAAACCAGAGTATATTCAATACAAACCAAACAAAAGTGCTAGAATCATAGCATAAAACAAGCTCTAAAACAGCACTAGAAAGCAATGAAGTAAAACTACCGCCAGAGATCTAGAATAGAAAACCAATCCATACACTATATAACTACTATTCTATACCAATCATCGATAGTCATAAACACCGTATCAACCACAAATCAGTCAAGAAATCATCTCATCCAACCGTAAAATCTTCATATCTAGAACGCAGATCCGAACACGAAAGCAGCAAAGGTGACTAAGCAACCGATGGCGAACGAAAGTGAGATTGCTCCGGTAAGGGCGACGGGAGCCGGCGTCGGTGCGTCGGCTGTGAAAGAGCCTTCGATGAGAGAGAAAATTAGAACCACCGCCATTAGAACAATCAGCGAAGCACTGCTCTGTGAAACCGCCATTTGAAATTCTAGAGAGAGAGAGAGAGAAAGAGAGAGAGAATTGAGAGGTAGTGCTTGATGGGAGGGAGAGAATAGTCATATAAAATATTTAAATAATAAATTTGTCCTTTATACAAGACTTTATAATTATGAGGGGGTTTAGAAAGTATAATTTTTTTCTTAGTCCTTTTAACAATGAAAGGAAGGCAAAGGGGGTTTATAGCCAAATTTCCCAACTTAGAATCAACTAGTTAGTTGACCGGCAAAGGTTTCGAGATGTTTTTCGTTATCTTTTTTTTTTTTTTTGTGGTCTATAGTATTACGGTTATTTATTTATTTGTTTTTTTGACAATATAAAATAGGAAATATATATATTTTTTTTAATAAAAATTAAATAAAATTTGGGATTGGGGGTGGATGTTATGACTAGGGTTGCAAATAAATCAATCTATTCACAAATAGGCTTGGCTCAACTAGCTAAGGGATCGGTTGATTTGTGTTTATTTAAATTATATAATAAATGAAAAATGCTTGAGATCTTCATTTTTTGGAGATTCTCACAAGCTCTTTTGAATCTTCACCATTGATGTATGTGTAGGGCCCACACTATCAATGGTGGAGATCCAAAGGGGTTGTGGGAGTATTCAAAAAAAAGATCTCAATCATTGTTTAATAATAAATATATTATTTATATATTAAATAATATATAAATATACATAAATAATAGTATAAATACATTATTTATATATTAAATAGTATAAATAATATTTAAAAAAATCTTATCTAATTGAGCTGAGCCAAACTCGAGTTTCATTAATATAAATGAGTCAAGCTCGAGCTCAGCAAAGTTCAGTTTAGCTCGGCTCGTTTGTAGCCCTAATTTTGACAACACCCCGTGAGATTTATTCTGATCATATTTTAATGATCTGAACCATTTATATTATAGGATTCGTTGAGTATATTACCCATATAAAAAAATAAAATTAATCAGACAAGTATAACCCTATGATCAAGTCGAATAATGATTTTAAAAAATTATAAAAATCATGTTAACCGTTTATATTTCTAAACATAAATGTGATTTTGTTATGGATTACAGATGCCTAATTAAATTAATTTTTTTATGAATAATCTACACAACAAATCTTTTATGATGAACAATTTAAAGGGTTTTGATTTGTGACACTAAATTGGGGGCACTAATGCCCCTAATTTCCATATAAGGCAAAAAAAAAAAAAAAAAACAAAACAAAACAGTTATCCAGAATAAAAATTAGGGGCATTAGTGCCCCTAATTTAATGCCACAAAACATTTTCCCAATTTAAATTACTAAAATAAATTCAAAGGATGTATTTACATGCCCGCAACACAACACTATACCTATAAAATACAACACAAACCTCATTTCCCGATGTCTTCATACACATGTTTCGAAAATAAAATTTTAAAAATATTTCGTTTGATTGTCCAAAAGTAAGTTATTTGCTTTTGAGGAAGCTTTGGGGGAGGGAAGAGTTGAAGGAGAGATAGTTGTAGGAAATATGGGAAGTGGAATGGGTGAAACTTCTTTCCAAAAGGGTGAAAATTATAGCTAATATTTTTTAACATAAATAATTACCAAAATATATTTCATTATATATTTTCAAAAATTTGGAAACAAAAATAAGAAAATAGGAAAATACAGCGTTATCAACGAGCTCAGGTTACATTAGGTAAGATTGAATTTTATTTTATCTTTGGATGCAACACTACACAAAAATAAATAACATGTTAGGCACACTCATATGTTTGGATTATATTACATCTTTATATATTATGTATGTTTTTATAAAAAAATAAAAAATATATTTATTTAGATCATTTCAAATAATGCCTAAGTTATCACTTGTCTCTTATTTATTTATTTTTTTAATAAATTTTTATTCAAATTCATAAGAGTTTAGGAAAGCTGTGCAGCGGTCACTATTTTGCAATCAATGGAGTTTTTTTGAGATTTCATTTCAACGATTTGAACCATTCACATTTTATAAGATATTGAGTAAAACATATTTTTAAAAATTTAAGTTAACCGCATATCAATATCCCTTTGGCATGGTTTGGGAAGTTGGGTTTGAGAATTTTTTAGTTAAAATTGCTGCAAAAAATAAAATAGGTTTTTTAGTCCAACAAAACAAAATATCATATCCAACTCATAATTATTACATTCTTTTTCTCACAAAAAATAAAAAAAGCCAAAAAAGTCAAAACCCTTCCCAAACTAGGCTTCAACCCACTTCCCAAACCAGATTTATTGTTAAAATTAAATTTGTCATTCAAATTTTTAGATACACATATATCTTGATGAAAGGATATTGATATCCAATTAACTTAAGTTTTTACAAATATATTTTACTTGATATCTTCTATAAAATTGAACCATTCAAATCATTAAAATAAGATCTAAAAAAAACTCCATTAACTAATCCTATCAAATAAACACACTATTGTTAGTCAAACGTAAGTTAGGACAGAGACGTAGGCCTCGTTTGGCAAGTAGTGATTTTAATCAAAAAATCAAAAAGTTATTAAAAAAATTAAAAAGCCAACAATTTATACAAAAAGTCAAAAATTTCATTTTCTCTCTACTTTTTACACATATTTTTGTAAAAAATTAAAAAGTCATCTTAAATATTGTAATTTTTTTTACATCATATTTTAGTCGAAAAAAAAAAGTTATTAAAAAAACATATTTCCAAACAAGGCTTTAATTTGAGATTAGAAGTTAAAAATTAATTTTTAATCTATTTTAAATTATATTATTTTTTAAAAAAAAAATATTTATAAAATTAAAAAATTAGGAGTGATTTAAGATGTTTTAAATAAGTGTACTTTTTAACTTTTTAAGAAATATGAGTTAAGTTTATATTGGGTTTAAAGTAAAGTAATAAAGAAGTAATATGATTTAAATAAGGAAAATGATTTGGAGCCCTAAAAAGAGGCCGCCTAATCCCCCTAATTTCCTGTTTTGGCAACTGTTTCATTTTTTTTTTTTTTTCTTACTTGATATGGAAATTAGGGGGATTAGGGGGATGTTTTTAGGGGGATGTAGCATGACCGTTTAAATAATATGATATAATTTAAGGAAAATGATTTGTCTCCCTAAAAAAGCCCCCCAATCCCCCTAATGTCAAAACGATATCGTTTTGGGCAAATTTTTTTTTTTTTTTTTTTTTTTTGCCTTGGTCTGAATTTTAGGGGGATTAGGGGGCCAAAAATTAAGACTCCCTAACATGGTTCATAATTTAAATAGAATAATTACTTTTAAATTTTTAAATCTTTTAATATACGACAAACAAAGTTTTAATTTTTAACCAAATTTTCAAAACATAACAAGATGAGGCGATTGTACGGGGTAAGGCACGGTGACGCGTACGGATAAGGTTAATGATGAGGCGATTGTCGTGTACGAGAGATGAGGCGATTGTCGTGTTGTTGGTTTCTCGATCGCAAATCCGAACACCACAAAAATCAGATCATAGTAACGCGGACCAGACACGGACTGACTGACTGCTTACTCGATCGCAACCACACAGACTCACGTGTGTGTCCCTCCCACTGTCCGCCGCCCATCCCTTTGTCCGTTTCCTAGGTCCCCACAGCACAGCACAGCACAAGTACTCTCTTCTTGTCTCATCCTGCCGCAAATGTACGGCCCCATTAAACGCCGATCCCCACAACAAGCGTCAGCGCTGACGAATCACTACATTGCCTTGCCCCATTCACTTTTGACTCATTTGTTTAGGGTGTGCTTTTTAATTTCTTTATTCATTTTAATTTAATTAAAAAAATTATGTTTAAGAAGATAATTACTTTTTTTTAATTAATTTGATAATTGTAAAAAAAAATAATTATTATAATATAAATTTAATATTTTATCTTTTGACTATTTTAAGATATTTTATTTTTATTAATTATTTTAGTCTAAAACCTCTTTTTTTTCAAGTTAGGCCTTTTATGTTATTTAGATGCAACGATCACAAACGAACCAAATACTTTGAGTTTGGTTCATCTCTGTCTCATTAAAATTTGTTTAAATTCAATTCGTTAAATAAATTAATTAATTTAATAATATTAAGAAATTTATTAAAGTTTTTAAATTAAATTTAAATAATTAATTATACGTTTGGTTCAGTTATATAAGTGTAAAGCTATATAAAAAATCTCAACTACTCATGTTTAATTCGAAAAAGGCTCATTTAAGATCGTTTTAAAAATTTAACTAACCAAATTTGAATAGTTATTTTTGAGCTTATTCATCACCCCTATTTGGATGGTAGTAAGTCTATTTAGCAAGAAAAAAGGTTTCAAAAAATTATCCAGATTGTGATCATACAGTTAATATTGAAACGGTGTTGTGTGGGTTTGTATATGAAATAAATTTATTCAATTGATTAATAATTGTGGATAGAATTTCAGCCAAAAAAATAAAATATAGGTACGGTTAATATTGAAATGGTGGTGTGAGTCTGTATATGAAATAAATTTATTCAATTGATTAATAATTTTGGATAGAATTTCAGCGAAAAAAATATAGGTTCAAAGTCGTGGTGTATTTGGTAGTCTTAAAGCACCAAACCGGATAGGCATGTAAGAAAAATTGATAAAACTGAGCCGACCGATCGAAATCGACCCAAATTTTAGTTTTCAATTTGTGTTTCATAACATACGATCTGTTTCGATTTTGAAATTTTTTATACCGATGCAAACTGAACTGACTGAATATTATATTTAAATATTTTTATATTATAATTTTTTGAATATTATATGAGAAGTGACTAATATAATATACTTTTGTGATAACATTTAGGGAGAAAAACATTTATAGAGCAATTTTCATATATATATTTTTAATTTATTTTCAATGTAAAATTCTATAATCCACTATAAAACCTTTTAAAATTTCATGTAAATTTATATTCTACATCAAACCGATAAAAACGAACCGTAGCATACGACTTGTATTGATTTCTCAATCATAAAAACCGAAAAGATCGGTTTAGTGCTAAATATACTTTTAACACTGACCGAAGTGAACCGTTTACACCCCTAAAGCCATATATGGGGTTGGTATACTTGTTCTAAATTTTCATGGGGGTTTATTCCGAGTATATTTTGATAATTAGAAATTGTTTATATTATAAGATTTATCGAATATATCATTCATGAGAAAAATCATGTTAATCGGACCTACGTAGTCTCATGATCATGTCTAAATTATTTTTAAATAAATTATCAAAATGATACTAATAATTTTATTTTTTTAAAAAAATAAATGTGATCTTGTTATGGGATTAAAGAAGATCAATTAATGTGATTTTTTTATAATTAATATATTTAGTATACTCTACAATATAAACTATCCAAACCATTGAAATATGTACAGGACAAACCCTCATAGACTTCATAGCAACCCGAACCCACGTCCACTTCACACCATTTTTACCACTTATCGGGAATAAATTATATTATGCAATTAGATGGGGTGGAGAATCGGATTATAAATAAAAATAGATGAAATAAAGGATTCAAAAGACATAGCGAAGTATTATGTTTAGTTAAGACGACATCAAACGATTTATTTATTTTTTGTCATTAGATAAAGAAAAATAATGGTAAGGCCTAATCCCCTTAATACCCCAATTTTTACAGTATTACTTTTTTTTTCCTTTTTTTTTTTCCACATTAATCCTTCCCACAATATTAAAATTATTTAAATTTTAATATTATGATAGGCAAATAATGAACGGCTTTCCTCCATCCCTTATCCCCCTAATAATACATCAATCAATCGATGAATTATTTCAAAGGTGGGATCTAGTTTCCCCATTACCCCTTATCCTCCATTTAAGAAAAGTTATTTAGTAGGTCAAGTACACTACCTCATTGTGTTGATGTGGTGTGTCAAACTAATAAAATTTTACAAAAATACAATAGTTATTTTTTTGATTTAATAATATCTTGGTAAAATTTCTAAAATATTGTAAGTATTGTTCGCATTGATTGGGCACAATAATAATGTCAAATGCTGGACCCATCGAATAATGTCTTCCCATTTGGCGAAACAATCAAACATGATCTTACTACGTTAGTCGAACTTTATAAAATTGTCACCATAAATATATATAAAAAAAAATTACAAAATTTTAAAAATTGTGTCAAAAACTCTCCTTAACAATCTATTGGTTAATGTAATAGTGAAAACTAGTGCTATCCTTGAAGATATTTCTAGGAAGACACACATACACCACCACCACATGTTCATGAATGTGGCTCTAGAAGGTCCACTCTGCATTTTCATTCATTTTCTCGTACGAGAATGTTTAGTCTTTTTTCCAGGGAACAAGGTTTGATTATACATAATCACTTTGGCCTTATATTAATGAATGAATGAGGGTGAAATTTTCACAAAGTTTGTGCGCGAGTCTTGTTGTGTCATCATGTATATATTTTTAGATATACATGAATTGACTGAAATTTTTACTTACGTGGTGAGTGATCGTGAAGCGAAATATATGAAAAACTGAGGCCAACCGTTCATTTTTTTCTCAACTTTTGATGTTTATATTTATATATAGGAGTCTTTTAGAAAGCTGGTAAAAAGTCAATTTTCAATTTTTTACCTATTTTGAGTCATATGGCTTCTCACATAATTTACCCACAGAAAGACCAAATAAGTTAAAAAAGCAAAAAAAAATAACTTTTTACCAATTTTTCAAAACACCCTATAATATTCGTATAATATTCTTTCTTCTTTTCTGTTCAAGTCAAAAAGAGTGGGTAATGTTATTATATTGTCTTTGTCTTCTTCGTTTATTTGTTTCTGTTTTTTTCTCACTTTGGTGGGTAGGGTGCTGCATGCTGATGTTATCATTGAGCTTGGTTGAATATCTCTCTCTAGAAAGAAAAAAAATAATAAAATACAGGAAAAAATTTAATAATGTTTCATTTTTTTATTTTATTTTAAATGTGTTCTCAAATTTAAGATTTAAACACATATTAGATTATATTTGGATTTATGAGCAGGGACTTGTTGAGAAAAGGAAAAGGGTCGGAAGAGAAAAGTAAATAAAATATATTTTTAAATGTAAAATTTAAACGTGGCGCATATTACATTAAATTTTTTATAATTGAATTTCAATGTGGGTGTTTGGGAAGTGAGTTTTTATGTAGATTTTAGGAGATGTAGGTTTTTATGAGATAAAAAATTTGTAGTGTTTGGGAAGATAGTTGGGTTTTTATGTGGTTGGATGTGATGTTTGTGAGAGAAAAAGTGAAATGATTATGGGGTTGGATGTGATATTTTGTTTGGATGTGTTTTTTTTGGTTTTGCAAAAGTTTTGTCTTTTAGTGGAAAACCAACTAAAAAATTTGGCAACTTTTCTTCCCAAACACAGTTTTAATAATTTTTTTCTTCCCAAAAAATTTGGTAAGTTTTAATAATTTTTTTTTTCCCTGATACTACTTGACTTGAAGTCAACATAAAAAAAAATTAAAGTAAATTATACTGACACCCCCTGAGGTTTATGTTTATTACAGTTCCCCTTCACATTTTGGAAATTACATCTCCTTGCCTGAGGTTTAAAGTTTCATTACAGATTCTTCCCTCAGCAATTTAATTTTTTTAAATGCCAATTTTGCCCTCACTAGGTAAATTACATTGACACCTCTCACATTTTAAAAATTACAATCCCCTCCCTAAGGTTTAAAATAACATTACCAATTGCCTCCTTGGTTAGTATTAGTTGAAAAAAAATTCATTGGAAAAAAAAATTATTTGAAAAAAAATTTTGTTAGTAAAATTTTTAAATTTCTGTTTAAAAACCAACGTAAGTTCATTTTTTGAATTTACGTTTTTTTCTTCAAATTTATAAACTGAGATAACCATTTATGAACAAAAAAAATTATCAAACAAGTTTTTATGGCAGTTTTTTAAATTTTTGTAAATATAAATTGAAAACTGGAAACGAAATGGTTACCAAACAGGCTTCAAATGGTAAAAATATCGTAAAATTAACAAATAATTAAATAAGTTACCAACGTAAGAAATGACTTATCAAAAGATTCTTAGGCTATGTATGGTTTTGATTTTTAGATTTTTTTTTTTAAAATTAAAAATTAATTTGGTTAAGGAATAAAAAATAAAAAAATAATTATCATTTTTATATAAATTTTATATTTCGAGTGGTTAAAAATAATGTTTTACAAATTAAATTGAAACAGTCATGCGTATGTATATAACCTGTCCAAAAATTAAAATGATAATTATTTTTTACCCTTAAATGATAATTATTTTTTATTTCTTAACCAAATTAATTTTTAATTTTTAAAAAAAATTCTAAAATCAAACCATACATAGCCTAAGAATCTTTTGATAAGTCATTTCTTACGTTGGTAACTTATTTAATTATTTGTTAATTTTACGACATTTTTACCATTTGAGGCATATTTGGTAACCATTTCGTTTTCTGTTTTCAATTTATATTTACAAAAATTTTAAAAATTGTCATAAAAACTTGTTTGATAATTTTTTTGGTTTATAAATGATTGTCTCAGTTTGTAAATTTGAGAAAAAAACGTAAATTCAAAAAATGAGTTTACGTTAGTTTTTAAACAAAAATTTAAAAATTTTACTAACAAATTTTTTTTTCAATTAATTTTTTTCCCAATTAAATTTTTTTTCAATGAATTTATTTCCAACTAATATTAACCGAGGAGACAATTGGTAATGCTACTTTAAACCTTAGGGAGGGGATTGTAATTTCTAAAATATGAGGGGTGTCAATGTAATTTACCCAATGAGGGCAAAATTGGTATTTAAAAAAATTAAATTGCTGAGGGGAGAATCTGTAATGAAACTTTAAACATCAGGGGGGGAGATGTAATTTCCAAAAGGTGAGGGGAGAAACTGTAATAAATATAAATCTCAGGGGGTGTCAGTGTAATTTACCCAAAAAATAAAAATAAAAATCCACTTGGACACAAAAAAAAAACAAAAACAAAACAAAAGTGTTTCTTTTTCTCAACAAGTCGCTGCTCATTGGTACAATTTCTTTTTTAATTTGCAGTGCCTTCTAGCTTTGAAATACTAATAAAATAAAAATTGTACTAACAAATATTTTCAAAAAGTTTATTAAAAATGTGTTTTTTAGCATTTGCCAAAAAAGATGATTCCATGGATCGTATGCTAGCTTGGTGGAATTACTTTAATTTAATAGCCATTTATCAACATGTACATGAGTTTAAGCAATTAATTTTAAAAAACAACTACTAGTTTTTAAATATGCATTAGGAGGCGAATAACAAATAGGTTCTATGGTGTAGTGGTTAGCACTCTGGACTTTGAATCCAGCGACCTGGGTTCGACTCCCGGTAGGACCTTTTTTGTATTTTATACCTTTTTTAAAACTCTTAAATGCTGCTTCCAAATCCCAATTTTTGAGGGGAGGTTTCATAAATTCTAATAAATTAAAGGGTGTTTTTTTGGTAATTAAGTCCCTCAATTTCAATTTCAATTTTTATTGCCAAAAATATAAGCTAAAAACATTTCATTAAGCCTTGTTTGGGAACATGATATTTTAGTAATTTTTTGATTTTTTACGAAAAGATGTGTAAAAAAATAGAAAGAGTAATGTAACAATTTATAATGACTTTTTGACTAAAATATATAGTTGTCAAACGAGACCTCAATTTCAAACTTTATTGCCAAAAGGACAAGCTAAAAACAATTAATTCATTAAGGACAAAATTCAAAATATTTAAAGAATATGACAATAATACCCTCAACTTCTATTATTTTCTTACATTACCACAACTATCACTACCACACCGACTACCACCGGCCACCTAGCCAACAACAATTTTCCGACGACAATTGTCGGTCGCCAAAAATTTTCTAATAAGATTCTCTGGTGGCAGTAAAATTTTATTTTATTAGACAGTAAAATTTTACTCTGTTAATTTGGACAATAAAATTTTATTGTTTACATAGTGAATTTTTGCCATTGTTATCACTAATCACCACACTTACTATAATTATTACCATTATTCATATAGATAGTAAATGAGAAATCAGTCAGAACATTGAATTGACAACGTTAATAGTATAATTTTACTATTTCACTATTGAACATACTAAAATAACATTTTGTTTGAGATCTCAAAATTAACATTCAAACTGATAATGATAAAAAAAAAAAAAGCACTAAAATAAAAATATATACATATAGGGAGAAAGAGAAAAATATAGAGAAATAGAAAGATAGAGAGATCACATATATTGCCTCAAATTTAGTTCAAACTAGAGTAAAATTTTATTGTTTAAAAAATTGAGTATCATGAGGAGACAAAGAAAGAGAGAGAATATAGATTTGAGATATTAGATCTTGGATCTGAGGTTGTCAATATTAGATTTGAGGTTTGAAGGCGAAGGATGAAAGTGGTGGTTGCCGGTGGTATAGTGACATTGAATGGCGCTGATGATTGAGACGGTGATGGTTATATCTGTGACGATGACGATGGTGCCAGTGGTTGAGACAATAGTAATAAAGACAATGGAAGTGGTGAAAACGGTGGCGGTCGTGATAGTGGTGGTATAGTAGACAGTGGTGGTGGTGGTGGTGGTGGTAGTGGTAAAAAGAATTCTCAAAAAGAGATAGAGAGAAAGAGCGAAAGTTGAGACAGATTGACAGAGAGAAATAGAAGAAAGATAGAGAGAGTGTGTGTGTGTGTGAAGGGGTAAATTTATCACACAAAATATAAATCAGAAATTTTTTTTATTTTGGAGGAGTTTATGAGCAAAAAAAATTAGAATTTGTTCTTTTCAAGAAAAAT
Source organism: Camellia granthamiana (assembly GCA_036172215.1). Lineage (NCBI taxonomy): Eukaryota > Viridiplantae > Streptophyta > Magnoliopsida > Ericales > Theaceae > Camellia > Camellia granthamiana. The sequence goes on along the minus strand of CM069909.1, from coordinate 57,170,322 downwards.
AGGCTCTAGAAATGAGTTATGGCCAAAAATTCCTAAATTAAAAATCGTTGATTATAGTTTGGTTCGCGAATTAAAATTCAAAAAATAATTTTAAAATAATTTAAATCATTTATTATCTTTTATTAATTTTAATATGTATGAGAATGTTTACTCTCGTTCCCATTTGTTTCTTGAAACCTCAATCTCATTCCGACATTTTCTCTACATAAAGATATATGTGTTTGCCTATTTTTTTTCACTATCTATATCATTAAAATTTGCATTCTTATAAGAATTATAATATAATATAAAAAAATTGGTGTGTCTTTATGCATTTTATAAAAACTAGTTTAGAGAATATTCTAAAATTTTAAAGTCTGCTTGTGGAATTTTTGGAATGATTCCATCGGTTGAATGAAACTTTACTAAAATGGTTAGTCTAGATATACTGATGAATTTTTTAACAATCATGATACAGACTCTCACCATCCCTAAATATACGTAGGAGTTAGTGATTAGAAAAAAAATAAATAAATAAAAAAAATTCTGGCCAATAACCGCCCATTGGGGTCCTGGGGGCCTCCCCAGTGGGGGTCCCAAGCATTAGGCATCTTTTAATATTAGAACAGTAAAACTAAATCACAACCAAACATTTTTTTTTTCAATTTGGTTTGATTTAGTTCGAAAGGTTTCACTATTTAGTGGTGTTTTGGAAAGTTGGTAAAAAATTGACTTTTTTTGTTCTTTTGGCAAAGCTCTGGGTTCTTTTGGATAAAAAAAATGACTTTTTTGGTTAAAAAAATTAAAAAGCCAAAAAACTGGCTTTTTTGGTGTATTTCCAAAAGACCCATTAGTTTGGTTATTAAATTTTGGAGTACTTACGTGTAGGTCCTAATAAGTGGACTTACTATCTAATAGGTCCTATGAGAAACAAATGTCATAAAAAAAGTCATTAATTGTAAGTTTTAGCGACAATTTAAAAAAATCATGACAAAAAAAAGTTATTAATTGTCAATTTTTAGCGACGTATGTAAAGAATTGTCACAAAAAAAAAATATTTTTAGTGACAATTTTACTAAGATTTATTTTCAATAGGACTTGATGGGAATTAAGTCCAACTATTAAGACCTATTGATAGTCTACCCTTAAATTTTTTAGGAGCAGTATAGATTTGGCTCTTGGATCACCTCAAAATTGAACCAATTTGGCTCATAAACATATCTCTACAATTAACAAAAGAATGAACCTCCTTTTTTTTTTTCTTTTTTTTCTTTTTAACACTTGACATGATATTAATGAGTTAATAAATTTGAATATTCCATATGCTTTTTCATAACCTTATATCTCTTCCTAAAATTTTTAAAATACTAACCATTTTAATATGCTTAAATTTATGACCATTATCTGTTATTGTCTCTCTCTCCCCCCTCCAATATATATATATATATGAGGAATATTTTAAGAAGTGGGTTAAATGTCACTTCTCAACTTTTACCCTACTTCCTCTCTCACAAAAAAAAAAAAAAAAAACACTAAAAAATCAAAAAAATCAAAAAATCAAAAAATTAATTTTTAACAATCTTCTCAAAACATGTTGAATGTCCTCCACCATTTAGCCATTTTCATACTTTTTATTGTTAGAAAGAGAAGATATTGAAAGTGGAACTTTCTTTTTCAAAGGTCATAGTCATAGAAGCAAATTTCCACTCTTCTTCTTGTGATTTTGCAACCTAATTTGAATTTGCTGGACAAGTTTGGTATCAACACAAAATCCAAGTGCTTATGCCAAAATTAGCATTGAGCAAACCGATATGTACGTAATTTTATTTTAAAATTTTTAAATAATATAAGCATTAATAAAAATTTATTAACAGTTTTGAATAGTTTGATGAAGGAGAAAAATTATTCTAATAATTATTGAATGTAACAGTTATAAGGTGAAAAGGAGTGACAATTACTAGGTAGGAGGGTACTTCTGAAAAAAAAAAAATATACGATAACATTCACACTAATTCAAATATTCACTTTATATAATATAAAATGAATAATTAGACGGCTTGAGTTTAGAAAATGCAACCCATTCACACTTATTTATAGATTTAGATGATTTTAAATAGATATAATTAGGATGATTCACAGTTTTGGATTGAGTTTTTCACCTTTATGGGGTGTTTGTTTGAGTTTTTTTGAGCTAACTTATACTTTCTAGCTTTTGAAAAGTTATTTTGGACTGTTTAGTTAAACTTATTTCAAATAGCTTCTGATTCTAACAATTTATTTTAATTCAAAAAAACTGATTCTAAGAAGCTACTCACCCCTTACTTCTGATTATCAGCTTTTGCCGTGGACATATTAATTTACAGTTCTACTCTTAGATTTTTATTTATTTTTAAATAGAAAAAGACCCAAATGGACTAGAAATTATTATTATCTTTTATGAGAAATGTAAATAAGTAGTGAATAACAAAAAAATAGAAGTTAATTGAAAAAGCTACTTCACAGTTTATTTGACAAACACTACTCAGCAATCCAACAGCTACACCAAACAAATTAACAGTTTTTGATTAAAGTCATAATTTATAATTTATAATATGTTTTAGCAGTTATACCACACAAAGCCTATATACAACACATGTATTGTAAGCTACCATAACCCTATGAATTAAACACAATGACCATGGCCTCCAAAAAAATCTCTCTGTATAGATATATGGCTATAAACCATCTCCAGTGGTCCTGAAATATGTACCCTAATATGGACTCTGCTTTTATGGCCATTTTCAGTGGCATATTCCACCTTTTAATACAAAGAGTATTTTAATTTGATGGTTAGAACTTATGATATTTCAATATATTGCACAAAAATATCTCCCAATAGGAAATGGACAGTTGAGATTGTATGAACATAAAGCAATATTTATACTAATATATAAAGAGAGAACACTAACATTATAGAGTTTCATTATTTTTTTAAGTGGTGTCATTTTCTTTTTTCCATTTCAAAACTATTTAGGAAATTGCTTCAATTTCTTCTTCTTCAATCTTCCGTGTAGAGCATCTCCAATGAACTCTTTAAATTAGATATGTTAGTTATTATAGCTTATCTTGTGATATTTTACCTCCTCCAATGGTTAGTTACTACACTAATTATTTTAATAAAAAAATTTCAAGCTAGCTATATTGGAAGAGTTTTGAAAGGTTTTTTTTTAACAGTTTATATATAAATAGATAAGTAAAACAAAGAGTAGTGTTGAAACACATGGATAATAAAGTGGTTAGGTAAAATAAAGTGTATTGTTTTTTTTATACTTTTCATTTGTAGTTTTTAATTGTGATTAGTTAGGATTTGATTTTCTGAGAATTTTATGGCATACACACATTGCCCATCCTCTAAAAGATGAAAATTTTATGTTACAAGTTTCACAATTTTTAATGTTTTTCATAATGAAATTTGGTTAATTTCAAGTGAGGCACAATTCTTTCGTTCCACAGCAACTTGTGAAAGAGTTCACAAATATTTCTATTTATTGGCAAAAAATAGCTAACTTTTTAGAATTTTATTTTATCTCAGATAGCATTCATTTTTAAAAAAATTTCTATGGATTTTAAGTCTTGAAACCCTGCAAATTTGTTCTAAAATGATGTTACAAAAAAAATAAAAAATAAAATAAAAAATACACCCGAAAAGGCAGTTACAAAATTGGGCCTCATTTTTGTTGCAAAAAAGTAAATACAAATCTGGGTCTCATCATAAACTTTTCTTTGGTACAATTACCTCTACGGTTTTGATTTGTGGCACTAAAAAGTTGGACACTAATGCCCCTAATTTCCATATAAGGCAAAAAAAAATAAAATAAAAAACAAAACAGTTACCCAAAATGGAAATTAGGGGCATTAGTGCCCAACTTTTTAGTGCCACAAATCATTTTTCTTACCTCTATTCTCTTGTACTGTCAGTCTTACAAGTTTATTTTCCTTAAATTTGTGCCTAATTCTATTTTTTTTTTGGGCACTCAAGCCATAAATTTAAATTTGACACTTCGAGGGCAATGGCTCCAAATTCTATTCTTTTTTTTTTGGTCTAAAACGACAATAATAATTTAAAAGATCATATTATTCTTCTATCTATTTGTTTATCTATTCGTCTATTTGTCCAAGTATCTACTTGTCCACCGGCGATGACTTTTTCAAGGGTGAAGTGGACGTGGTAGAGATGACAAGGTAGAAGTGGACGTGGTGGGGTGGCGGTGACGGCAGTAGAGATGACAATAGTGGTAGTGGTGGTGGGGGCAATAGAGGTGAGGGTGACAGTGATGGTGGCGGTGGCGGTGGCGGTGTGGTAGTGAAGGTGGTGACATTGATAGTGTTGTAATATTGATAATTCCTTTGTCTAAAAACGTTTTATGCTTGTTAAAAAAAATTTATTGACTTTTATTTTTTATTGTACTAAACAATAGAAAATGTAAAAAATAAGTAAATAAATAAATAAAATAAAATGTGTTTCTTACAAACAAATAGAGTGTAAAGTGAACCCTAACGTTCAAATCTCATTCATTCTTCAAAACATTTTTTTTTAAAGAAAAAATAAATAAATAAAAAGCCTAACTATTACAGAAGTGTTGGTACTACATGCACTAATTAATGTATACACTAACGTACTAACTAGTGTTATATTATTATTACTGACTTCACCATTATACAAATTACAAATACTCAAAACTTTCTAAAATTATGACACTTATCTGTTAGTATATTAGTTAGTACATTAATTGATATATATAATATTATTTTTACCGAAGTGACAGTTTAATTTAAGTTAATAATGTCAAGATTTATTTGCCTTGTTAAACACGATTAATACGTGAGGATTAATTGACTAAATTTAATTGACTCCTAAAACGTGACGAATTATAAGAATGTGTCAAAATTCTTTAATGAGAATGAAAACCAAACAACGTAAATGTCTTCATTTTTACCCATCTATACAAAACAAAACATTTATTAATTAACAATATTCTGATTTTGAAAATTTCAATAACACGCGCCCCAAATGATTGAGTTACATTTTTTTTTTATATATATATTTAATTAGAAAATGAAGCTATATTTTATATTTTATTTAACTTCAAACGAGTTTAGTCGACAAAGTGATTTACTTAATTCTAATTAAATAATCTAATAATTTGTTAATATATTCAATGATGTTTAAATGAGTTGAATAACATGTTGTTTAAATTGATTTGTTTTTTCTTTTTAAATATTGAATCAATCGACGAGTGTTAATCAATTATAGATTCAGTAATTTAATTTTTATATAATTTTATTATACATATAAATTTATAGAACTGAGTTTGAATTAAATTTTAAAAAAATTACAAGTTTTAAATATATTTAAATTTAACTTATTTATTTATATAACAAGTTGATTTGAAATAAAATTTTAACAAATCAAGTTGAGTTTGAATACATTAATTTAGTTTTAATTTTAAAGAACACAAGAATTTTATGGAATTTGATACCGTGGGTATATGTTAAGAATCTTATAAAAATATAAATAATAAAAAATGTATAATTTATTAACATGTACCTAATGGAGTTGATTATTCGTGGGATATAATAGCATCTTCAACCTTTCATCAAATCTTTCATTAAATTTAAATTTGATGAAAAAATGATGAAAATGGTGCTCCAATGTTGTCATCAATTTGGTATCAAATTAAGGATATCTAAAACTTTTCATCAAATTGAGGATGACTGGAGTCTTTTATCAAATTACTGTAAATATCTATTAGTGTAGGAGTATTCGATGACCGGATGGTTGTCCCCCAGACATCCGCTTCTTTGCATTTTACATTGGGTAATTTATACTGGCCGGTCGATCGGTCGGACATCTATCTAGTCAACCGATGATTTGATAAAAGTTCAAAATCTTCCGTTAGAACGCGCGAAATTAGATAAAACTTTTACTCAAATTTAATGGAATAAATGAGTAAACCTTAGAGATTGTCTAAGGGGAATAAGGGCACTAATGAGATTGTCATATCGGGAATGCCTCATATATTTTTTGTTGTCCCTTGACCCATGTTTGGTTACATCAAGCGACTCCATATATAAGAACAATCGAATAGTATCTCCTCAAATATAGCATATTCTACACTATCGAATATAAGTTTATTTTTATTTTAACGCAATTAAGACGGGAAATAAATGTACAAATAAGTAATTTTATTGATTATAATAAATAGGTACAATTCTCTGTGATTTGCTCTTCTACAAAAGAACAAATCCTTTGATTCGATCTCTGAAATTGGTTGCAATCCAATGGTTGTAGAAGCTTGTTGTTGAATAGAACAAATTGATGAATTTCTTCATGTCTTCGAATGGAGAAACTTGGAGAAGAAAGGCTTGATCTCGGGCTTGAATGGCTTGATCTCGAGCAAGTCTTGAACTGATCTCTTTGAAAAGATAGACCAAATTTGTATTTGTAACTTGAAAGGATTAGTACAAGTTTGGAGTGCTTGATAATCCTTTTTTTAAGTTTGAGGAACTTTAGAGAGAATTTTAAGAAGAGAATTTGGCAGAGTCTCGAGATTGCTTAGGAGCTTGTAAGACCATTAGCCAAAAAAAATGTCTCCCTCCCCTCATGGTAAGAGCCTCTATTTATAGGATTAGAAGAGAAGGATCAATTCTGGAAACTCCAAAATTGATTTGAATTTCCAAGAAAACAACAATTTATTTCTTAATTTATCAACATGATTTGAATTCAAATTTAAATATTCCACCAAATTCTGACAAAATATTTTTATGGGCCCCACACTTTTGGGTTGGCCCAATTGTCAAAATAAGTTCACTTTTCTTTTAGTGTGACTCATAATTTAAAATGGGTTAAGATCCACAATTTTAGTAGGACCCACATCCATTTAAAAATTTGACCATCTTAATTTTAATTAATCAAGAATATTTATTTATTTTGATTAATTAGACAGTGATTAAGACACTTGAAAATTTAAGAGTTTACAAATTGCCCCCACTTCAAGACTCTTGTTTGATGCTTGCTTACTAGCATCCAAGGTGAGGTTTGAAGTAACTTGGTCATGTTCACGATATAAGGATTTAATTATGAAGGTTCAGCATGCAATTTTATTTTATTTTATTTTTAAGCACAACTTGATTAGCCTTCTCCCTCATATGAAAGTTAATGTTTAGGAAGCACAACTAGGGTTTTAGTTTTTCCTTCCGCCGCCCAATATGCATTGTTTTTCTCTATAAATGATTGATGAGGGGTTGATTTATGCCTGGCTAAGTCTGTGATATTGTTCTGTCCATGGACCCTTTAGAGCATCCACAATAGATGCGTTAGTGAGTATGTTAGTGTTAGGTGTTAGTTTTTGGCTAGCCAAAAACACTATTGGGTGTTGCAATGGGTGTGTTAGTGGGTGTTTAGTGTTGTATGTTAGTGTCAGCTGTTAACTTGTGTGTTAACTGTGGCCAGTGTTTTAGCTAGCGAAGGAAGAGAGAGATATATGCCTGGGGAAGTCCTTCCGGACATCTGGTCGGAAATCCCCTCGGACATCTCGTCGGAACTCTACCCCGGACGTCCGGACCCTTCAAGAAAAGGAAAAAAAAAAAATTTGGGTCTAGCCAGTTAACCAGTCGAACGTCCGGGCGGTTAACTAGCAGTCAATTGAATTTTTTTTTTTTTTACTTGTTGGGATTTTTTTTTTTGGGCTTGAAATTTTTGATTAAATTAAATTATTTATTTATTTTATTTATTATATATATACATATATATATATTTTTAACACACACCTTAACACATCCATTGCACCATTACTCAGCGGCGGAGTCAGGAATTTAATATAAGGGGGCATCTCCTAATTACAATCTCAAAATTTTTCTTCCCTAATCAATAACAATAACATAATAATAATTTTTCGAGCTAATGTTAAACATTAAAAATTAATATTCATTACAAAAAGTTTTTAATTTTGAAACTTCTACAATTGACCCCGACGAGTTTTCATCTTTTGAAATCTTTCTATGATAGTATCATTGTCAATGCCATCAAAAATATCTCTCTCAATGTAGACAACCAAACTATCATTCATCTATTCATCACCCATTCGGTTCCGCAACCGATTCTTCACAATATTCATAGCTGAAATACCCTCTCAACAGTAGCAGTTGCAACAGGTAAGATTAATGCTAAAGTCAAGAGCAAATACACCAATGGATATACTTTGTCTCTTCCAGTCTCCACCATTTTCTTAGCAAGATCGGCAATTCCATTCAACATTGAGAACTCACTACTGGATAGCATGTCAATAATATATATATATATATCAAGTTGATCATTAAGTACCATGAGCTCCACTAAAGAAAATTCTTTTGGGATAAAATTCAGCAAAATAAGTTAACTTTTTCCTGTCAAAACTAGAGAAAGAGTTAGATGGATTCAAACATGGCACACAAAGTAACAACTCAGTGTTCGACTTAATGAAACGAGCGTTCAATTCTTGAATTTGCATATCCAAAACAGTGTAGAATAACTCAACGCGGTAGTGATGTAAGTTTGTAACTTCTCGAGCATTGCACATTTGTCTCCCTTGAGCTACAAACATATCTTCCATTTAGGGAACATCAATTTCATGTTTTTCACAAAAAGACAAAATATCATCAAGTAAAGATGTTCACCCACTCTTCCTCATTTTTTGGAGCCGTACTTTAAAAATTTGAACTAAATTCATGGCATTAACTGTGACAACCCTCACCTCTGATTAGCGTTAATTTGTGATTTAGTATGATAAGTAACTGATTAAGTCAAAATCCTAAATTGATTATGTGACTGTGTTATTTAGATTTCATTTCTATCTGTTTGACGCAAAACGATCTGTTCATGTTTTGATTTCAAATTGCGAATTGAAAGCCTTATCAGTAACCGATTCGGAAATTGACTTGATTTATATGCTAATTAGGAATTATAGAATTTAATGGTAGGTTTAATTAAAATTCGATTTGGAATGATTAAATTATAATATATGATGCTAAATTGATTGGATGTAAGTTATCTACATGTTTGCCATTGAGTAGGCCACCTTCAAAACCATTGTTTTGGTCTTAATTCACATATTTGACACATCATTCTTCATCCATCTCGTTGCAAAAATGTGAGAGAGGGAGAGACTTGGGAGAAATTGAAATCAACAAGAAACTTTGCTTGAAATTTAGAAGAATTGGAGAAAATTTTGAAGACTTGTCCACATTGCTCAAGAATTTGGCTTAAGTGAAGTTTGATTGAGAAGCCTAGGAAAGAGCTCAACCTTTAATCTTGTAATTGAGCCATCTAGGACTTGCATATGAAATAAATAGGTGAATTAATGGGAGAATTGACCTTGAATTCAAGGGAGCTAAGTTAATTTATGCATGCATGTCCATACCATGGAGTTTTGAAGTTTATTTTTATGAAATCCTCACATGCATGTTCTTATCATAGTTAAAATCCAAGAATTCACCATGTTTTGAGTTGAATGTTGCACATGATCATGGTTTGAGAAGCTCAAGATCAAGAAACTTCATGCATGTTGTGTTCTTGCATTGTTCATAAAACTTACATTGAAATTGTGTTCAATTGGCATACCTTTGGGCTTTGATTTTATGTAATGATCTTCAAAACATGTTGTGTTATGAGTTTCTAAGTGTTTTCCAGAAATTTGACCCAAAAGAATGAGCTTTGGCATGTTTGATTCATGGTTTGAAGCTTGGGAGCAAATCTAGAAAACCCAAAATTTGGCTTCCTCGCTCGAGCGAAGGATTCCACGCTCGAGCGACCAACTTTGTTTTCAGAATTTCGCTCGAGTGATGGAATGCTAGCTCGAGCGTAAATTGCAAGCTTTCAGGTTTTTGCGTGTGCAGACGCACGCTCAAACGACGAGACCTACGCTCGAGCAAGAACTGTGTCTCACGCTCGAGCGAGCATCGAGCGGAGAATTTCAGCAACCAGTACTTTCCACATTTTTGCAGATCGCTCGAGCAAGGGAGTTTATGCTCAAGCGAATTCTCTCATTCGGAAAGCTCGCTCGAGCGAAGGAGTCTACGCTCGAGCGAGACCCCTGTTTTCAGCAAGTTTTGAACAATGTTTTTAAGTACATTTTTGCATCCTCATTCCATCCTAGGCATTCCTAGGCCATGTTTAAGGCATCATAATGAGGATAATATTATAGAACCACACCAAATCAAGATAGGGTACTTCTTAAAAATATATATATATGATAACATTCACACTAATTCAAATATTCACTTTATATAATATAAAATGAATAATTAGACGCTTGAGTTTAGAAAATGCAACCCATTCACACTTATTTATAGATTTAGATGATTTTAAATAGATATAATTAGGATGATTCACAGTTTTGGATTGAGTTTTTCACCTTTATGGGGTGTTTGTTTGAGCTTTTTTGAGCTAACTCATACTTTCAAGCTTTTGAAAAGTTATTTTGGACTGTTTAGTTAAACTTATTTCAAACAGTTTCTGATTCTAACAATTTATTTTAATTCAAAAAAGTTAATTCTAAGAAGCTACTCACCCCTTACTTTTGATTATCAGCTTCTGCCGTAGACATGTTAATTTATGGTTCTACTCTTAGATTTTTTTTTATTTTTTATTTTTTTTAAATAGAAAAAGACCTAAATGGACTATAAATTATTATTATTTTTTTATGAGAAATGTAAATAAGTAGTGAATAACAAAAAAATAAAATTTAATTGAAAAAGCTATTTCACAGTTTATGTGACAAACACTACTCAGCAATCCAACAGATGCACCAAACAAATTAACAGCTTTTGATTAAATTCATAATTTATAATTTATAATGGGTATGTTTGGTTTGGATTTGTAGAGTGATTTTGGGAAAAAAAATTCTAAAAAATTTGTTTGGTTTGTAAATTTTCCAAAACAATTTCTAAAATCACTTTCCCTCTCTTACCTATCAATCAATCACTTTTTCTCTCTTCTTTCTCCTTCTCAATCACTTTTTCTCTCACACACATCTACTCAATTATAATAAAATATCAAATCATTCCAAGCTCCCAAATTCCAAAACTACTTTCAAAATACACAACCAAACAGAGCGCATATACAACACATGTATTGTAAGCTACCATAACCCTATGAATTAAACACAATGACCATGGCCTCCAAAAAAATCTCTCTATATAGATATATGGCTATAAACCATCTCCAGTGGTCCTGAAATATGTACCCTAATATGGACTCTGCTTTTATGGCCATTTTTAGTGGCATATTCCACCTTTTAATACAAAGAGTATTTTAATTTGATGGTTAGAACTTATGATATTTCAATATATTGCACAAAAATATCTCCCAATAGGAAATGGACAGTTGAGATTGTATCAACATAAAGCAATATTTATACTAATATATAAAGAGAGAACACTAACATTATAGAGTTTCATTATTTTTTTAAGTGGTGTCATTTCCTTTTTTCCATTTCAAAACTATTTAGGAAATTGCTTCAATTTCTTCTTCTTCAATCTTCCGTGTAGAGCATCTCCAATGAACTCTTTAAATTAGATATGTTATTTATTATTATAGCTTGTCTCATGATATTTTACCTCCTCCAATGGTTAATTACTACACTAATTATTTTAATAAAAAAATTTCAAGCTAGCTGAGAGGGTAATTTATATATATAAATTGGGCCGAGCTAGGTAATGGGCCGTTGTGAGCTACGGTAAGAAGGGCGGAGTAAAAGGGCCTTGGCGCTAGCCCGGTCCCCAAAAGGCCTTATTGTTATCCCGGTCCAAGAGAGCATTACAAACAGCCCGGTCACCACACTCAGAGTTAGCCCAGTCGTGGCATGTTGCGGTTAGCTCGGTCCAAACCTTGCTATTTCTTAGCTCGATCTAAACACACCATGGTTTGTACAGGAGAAGCTGAGGTAAGAGTAGTGAATGGAAGAAACTGAACTAGCTTTAGTTTGGTCTACTCTGCGACTTAGCATAAGCCATGCTTACCTCGGCTATATTGGAATCCGACCATAGTAAAACCATCTCACTTGGTTTAAGCAGTGAGGGGGGTGTTGAAGGATAAGTATTATCTTTCAGGAATGTGATTCCTAGGAGGACTCTACATGGAGGAGTAAGAGTCCTACTAGAATTGTGCCACACGGAACCTATAAAAGCTCACAACATCACCTATGGAGAGGTAACATAACCTTGATTCCTGAATACATAGAGCTTTTGTCTATTTGTCTATTTTTGCTGACTTAGGCATCGGAGAGGTATCCGGCACACACCCGCCGGCTAGCTCACGTTTGTGTTTTCAGGGAGTAAAGCGACGTCGTACGGAGGAGCGCAATCTTGATCAACAGGATTATACGAGAACAATATTTCGTGCTCGTACAATTGGCGCCGTCTGTGGGAATAAACAGAAAGAACAAACCTCTTAATCAAGTTATCCTCACTAATCGGAAGTAATGGCGCACAACAAAGAGTTGCCACAGTCTGCCATTGACGAACAAACCCCAGAAGGAGGCGGGAGGCGCGAAGGTTTACCTCCTGTCCCTCCCATGGCAGACTTGGAGCCCCAGCGACAGAACCCCCGGAGGGATGCAAAGGGGAGGCGGAACAACAGCCCCCGTTGATCTCAAAGTCCTGAAAGGCAAAGGCAAAGAATCGACCCTTAAGCTCTTGAGGATCGCGTGAAAGAGCAGGATGAACTAATAAGGAAGATAGCGGCGGATATGGAGGCCATAAAGCGCCAGATCAAGGGAAAAGGGGTGGCGACAGGAGAGGGGCGTAAAGGCAACACGCCCCCTCGCCACTCAGAAGATCGCAATAGGCATACCACCCCATCACAAGCAGAGAATAGGAGCCTCAGAACAGGCGACACTCAATCCAGGACTTCCAGAACTCGTCACTCCAGGTCTGAGAAGACGAGATCTGAGAGGTCATACACAGAGGGAAGCACCTATCGGCCCTCGCACACGTACCAGGCATCATCCTGGCAGACGGAGTTACCTAGATCGTCTGACTTACGAACTGTGCTAGAAGAAAGGGCACGATGGAAGGAGGATGCCAGGGCGCGCGATCCACACAGAGTTTCTACCTTTCAGCGGTTGGCTCCTCGGACGCATGGAAGCGTCGAGGTAGAAATGCCAATACCGCGCCCTGCTTATGAACCTATGGACAAAGCATTAGCAAGGCTGCAGACCTCGTCGTTCGTTCCGGCAATTGAGAACGCGCCCTTACCTTCCGGCTTCTTGGAGCCCAAATTCACCACGTATGAGGGCAAGACGGACCCCTACTCACACTTTCGCCACTTTCGTCAGGTTATGGCCGTATACCGACGAAACGAGACTTTGATGTGCATCCTATTCCTATCTAGCCTTGGCGAACTAGGATTAACCTGGTTCAAAAGGCTACCAGAAGGCAACATTGCCTCCTGGGCACAATTAGCAGAGGCGTTTGTGACAAAGTTCAGGACGAACACCAAAACGCCAGTGGAAATCGACCTGCTTCTCTCCATTGACATAGGCGACAAGGAGACATTAAGATCCTATAATAGTCGCTACTGGGAGACCTTCAACCAAATTGGGGATTGCCTTACCAATCTCGCCATCGTGCAGTACAAAAGAGGTCTCCCAGTCGGGAACAGGCGGAGGGACTTAATCACCATGACACCACCCCTCACAATGGAGGCCTTAATGGAGAGGGTACACTAGCACATTCGGGTGGAGGAGGATGGCGCCCATGCTAAAACGAAGTCTGGTACAACCGCAATACCAGATAAAAAGACTTCGGCAAAAGTCAATACGGTAGAACGTCCAAGCAGAAACGGACGAGGCAGGCGGGACAACGAAGAGGACCGAGATAAAAGATGGCTGAGAGTCCGCACTGCCATTACCACGGTATTCAAAAAACCGATCTATCGGATTCTAAGCGAGATACGCGATGAACCTTTTGTCAGATGGCCAGCTAAGCTGGGAGAAGCGCAAAAGGACTACGACGAAAGATCACGGTGCACCTTCCATAAGGAAAAGGGGCACCGCACTGAAAATTGCACATCATTGAGGCAGCATCTCGAGGAGTTGGTGGCAGCCGATCATCTGGACAAGTATATAGAAGGAGGGACGCAGCCAGCCCCCCAGGACCATAACAATCCAAACAGAATGCCAATCGACACCCCACCTCAAGGCGTGATCAACGTAATCCATGGGGTATTCGAACCTGAGCGCGTATGCGAGCTCAGGGGCATGATCAAGAAGGCTGAGCACTTAAAGGAGGTACTAAGTGCCCAACCTACCATCAAAAAGGGGAGAACAGAAGCCACGAATGTCATATCTTTTTCAGATATAGACTTGGCAAGGATATACTGCCCTCACAATGATGCACTGGTCGTCACTCTCCGAGTCAAGGATTTTGACATCAAGCGAATTTTGATTGACCAAGGAAGCTCATGTGAGATAATGTACTACGAAACATTCAAACAATTGAAACTAAAAGACAAAGACTTGGCACCTGCGATATCTCCCCTGATCGGATTCAACTCAATGCCAGAATGGCCAGTTGGCAAGATAATCCTCCCAATCAGAGTAGGAAGCGTGACGAAACAAGTGGAATTCTGGGTATTGAAAATCCCTTCCACTTACAACATAATCTTGGGAAAACATGGCTGCATGCCATGAGATCAGTAGCATCATCCTACCATCAAGTAATACGGTTCCCCAACGAAGCTGGAGTAATTGAAGAAGTCTTTGGAGACCAAATTATGTCCAAGCAATGTTTCGTCACAGTAAATGGCAGCCGAGCTGCCAAGGGGTTTGTTCAAATAGTGGAAGAACCAGAGAGTAATGAATTGTTCGCAGATGTTGGCAAAGCCACTGAACAAAAGGCAGTGGAAGACTTGGTACAGGTAAGAATAGATGAAAAGAACCCGGATAAGTTCTTTTTGCTTGGCTCATCTATGTCCAGCACTGAGAGAATAGAGGTCATGGAATTCTTGACCTCTAACATCGAAGTGTTTGCCTGGACGCCGTATGATATGCCTGGCATTGACCCAAGCTTCATCTGTCACCAATTGAACGTCCACCCCACCGCCAAACCAATCATTCAGCGCACTCACAGATCGGCACTCCACCACGCCGAGATAGTGGCGGAAGAAGTAGAAAACCTGCTAGAAGTAGGGGCTATCAGAGAGGTACACTACCCCAGATGGATCTCCAATACAGTGGTGATGCCAAAAAAGAATGGAAAATGGCGTGTCTGTGTAGACTACAAAACAGTCAACAAGGCATGCCCAAAAGACAGCGTCCCTCTACCCTAGATAGACCAACTGGTAGACCTAACGGCGGGGCACAACCGACTTAGCTTTCTTGATGTGTACAGAGACTACCATCAGATCGCTATGTATGAACCAGACCAGGAGGTCACATCTTTTATAACGCCAAGAGGACTGTATTGCTACAAGGTCATGCCCTTTGGCCTAAAGAACGTAGGGGTGACATTCCAGTGGATGGTCACCAAGATGTTTGAACCATTGTTAGGCAGAACAATGGAGGCTTACATCGACGACATGGTGGTCAAGAGCAAGGATAAGAATGACCATCTCAAGGACCTAGGTGAGATGTTTCAGATCTTGAAAAAGCACAAGCTGCGCTTAAATGCATCCAAATGTGTGTTCGGTGTAGGATCTGGCAAATTTCTAGGTTTCTTGGTGACCAACCGAGGTATTGAGGCAGACCCCTCTCAGATCAAAGCAATTCAGGATCTGGAGAGGCCCAATTCAGTGAAAGAAGTGCAGCATCTCACCGGCATGGCAGCTGCACTCAACCGATTCATAAGCCGGTCGTCGGACAGATGTCGACCATTTTTTCAAGCATTAAAAGCCAAGTTCGAGTGGGACGAAGAATGCGACCACGCTCTAGAAAGTTTGAAAGAATATATGTCTTCTCCACCACTGCTTGTGACCCCAATACCTGGAGAAGAACTCTTTCTGTACCTGGTAGTTTCACAACACGCAATTAGCGCAGTGCTGGTTCGAGCAGAAGGAATCCAACATCTGCCCATCTTTTATGTCAGCAAGACATTACTAGGTGCAGAAACAAGGTACTTACCATTGGAAAAACTGGCCCTAGCCTTGATGATGGCCTCAAGAAAGTTGTCACATTACTTTCACGCCCACACCATAGTCGTCCTCACAGCCTTTCCATTAAAAGTTTTGTTTGAGAGGGCAAACTTTTCTGGGCGGATCCTAAAGTGGACAGTAGAGTTGGGACAGTTCGACATCAAGTTCCAACTCAGAACCGTGATAAAAGCCCAAGCCTTGGCAGACTTTGTCGCAGAATTTACCCCAGGAGGTCATCATATCTGCCCAATCGACCTGACTGATACAACCGAACTAGGGTTGGAAGTTGATGCCGGAATAGCGCAACCCCTGGTGCAGGATACCCAGTCAGATCCTAAGGCAGACTAGAGTAAAGTAAGGGAGGAAGAAGCAAACCATGCTACACCAAGTCAAGACTCACCAGCAAATAAAGACTTGGTATAATCAGATAGCAAGGGACAAACAACAAGCATGGACATTGAAGAAAACACCAACAACACTTTTGACCCCAAGGCATCATCTGACCCCTCCACTTGCTGGAAATTGTTCATTGGCGAGATGTGGAAGCTCTTCGTGGATGGAGCGTCCAACAGGCACGGTGCAGGACTAAGCATAGTCCTCATCTCACTAGATGTCTTGGTAGTGGAGCAAGAAGTCAACCTTGGCTTCCCAGCATCAAACAACGAGGCGGAGTATGAAGCCCTTTTAGCAAGACTGAAATCAGCGTTCTACATGAAGGCAACCAAGCTGATGGTTTACAGTGACTCACAACTGGTGGTAAACCAAATTTCAGGCAACTACGAGGCAAATGACGACAAAATGGCTAAATACCAAGAGTTAGTCAGAACAGAGATCAAGAAATTTGAAGTAGTACGGATAGAGCAGATCGGCAGGGAAGAAAATAGTAGAGCGGACGAACTAGCAGGCTTCGTTTCAATGGCAGATGCATCTAACCCTCATCCGCTGCTGATCAACTACCTACCAAGACCAAGCATTGAAGAGCCCGAAGTAGAAGAGGTATGTTGTGCCGAACTAGGCCCTTCATGGATGGATCCCATCATACTATTCTTAAAAGACGGCGTTTTACCTGAAGAAAAGAAAGAAGCCAACAAGATTAGAGAAAAGTCGCAACGATTTTGGTTCTCCCCATCAATGGCCTTGTACAAGAAATCCTTCACAGGACCCTACCTAAAGTGTGTTCATTCCAGCAAAGTTGAAGCATTCTTGTTCGAGATACACGAAGGCGTATGCGGAAGCCATCAAGGAGGAAGATCTTTAGCCTACAGAGCAATTTTACAAGGATATTGGTGGCCATACATGCAAGCAAATTCAGAGAAATATGTCAAGAAGTGTGAGAAATGCCAGAAGTTCGCACACCAAATACATCAGTCGGCTAGAGAACTTCTACCTTTAACCAGTCCAGGGCCTTTTGCAATGTGGAGGTTGGACATAGTAGAACCACTTCTAACGGCACCCGGCAACAAAAAGTTCTTCCTTGCAGCAACAGACTACTTCACAAAGTGGGTAGAAGCAGAAGCACTAGCATCAATAAAGGAGAAAGATGTGAAGAAGTTCGTCTGGCAGAATATCATCACTCGGTTCGGCATACCAAAAGCTCTAATATCCGACAACGGCACTCAGTTCGATAGCAGAATCTTTAGAGGCTTTTGTGAAGAGTACAAGATAGAGTTCTACAATTCTACACCGACATATCCCCAAGCAAATGGCCAAGCAGAAGCATCAAACAAGGTTGTCTTGGATGGACTGAAGAAAAGGTTAGAGAAAGCAAAAGGCAAGTGGGCAGAAGAGCTCCCTCATGTTTTATGGGCTTACCGTACCACACATCGGCGATCAACTGGAGAAACACCATTCTCTTTAGCCTACGGCATGGAGGCAGTAATCCCATTGGAAGTTGGCCTCCCTACAATTAGATGCGAACATTTTGATCCAAACTTGAATGGTGAAGCCATAGCATTGGAGCTCGACCTTGCGGAAGAAAGAAGAGAAAGAGCACTGGTTCACATTGCCCCCTACCAACAAGAGTTATCCAGAAAGTATAACAAAACAGTACATCCAAGACAATTCAAAATCGGCGATTGGCTACTGCGCAAAGTGATGGGAAATACTTTGGTACCCGGAGATGGCAAGTTAGGGCCCAATTGGGAAGGACCATACAAAGTGGTTAGATTAGCAGGAAAAGAGGCATACCACTTGGAAGATGAAGACAACAAAGCCATTCCAAGGCTATGGAACACTGTCAATCTCAAGTTATTTTATTTTTAGTTTTTCTTTCAAGTATTTGTAATTTTTTTCCTTTCTCAATAAAACAAGCAGTTTCTTTTCAGTATAGCTATTTCCTTTGTAAAAGATTATTTTAGTGAGTTAGGAAAATTGAAAGCATAGTTGGCCGGAATAACCAACTGTGCACCCCTCCTAAGCCCAGGATAAGGATCCAAGCTGCAGGACGTTTGGCTGGAAAAACCAAACACTTACTCTAGGTTGGCAGGAAAAACCAACTTAGAGGTTGGCTGGAAAAACCAACACCCCTCCTAAGCCCAGGATAAGGATCCAGGCTGCAGGACGTTTTGGCTAGAAAAACCAAACACTTTACTCTAGTTTGGCAGGATAAACCAATCTAGGGGTTAGCTGGAAAAACCAACACCCCTCCTAAGCCCAGGATAAGGATCCAGGCTGCAGGACGTTTGATCGGAACAACCAAACACTTTACTCTAGTTTGGCAAGATAAACCAATCTAGGGGTTGGCTGGAAAAATCAACACTTAGTACTCTTCAACTGAGATAAAGATCAAGGCTGAAGAGTGGTTGGCTGGAAAAACTAACACTTATTGTTCTTTAGCTGAGATAAGGGTCAAGGCTAAAGAGGTTGGCAGGTATGGCCAGTTAAAATGCAATGTTAAGACCGAGATAAAATATCTCGGCAAGAGAATGTTTTACCTCATCCAAGACTATAGTTGGGAAGTAAAATACCAGCATAAAGGTCAACCGAAATAAGAGTTGAAACAAAAGAGGCATTCACTCAAAGTTCAAAAGTACGCAAGGATGTTACTTCAGCCCGATTACAATTGTCCAAAAACAGAAAGAAGAAAATATAGAAATCAAGCAAAAAGGTCATCTATTTCTGCGTCAAGTTCAACTCGGAGCCCGATCTCATCTGGTAGTTCGGTCGTCAGATCTTCAACCGGTGGCTCCAATTGAGCTGATTGAACAACAGGTTCATTAACAACCGGGCTATTGTTTGGCTCGATCTCTTCTTCGTCATCCTCAGCCTGAAGAAATTGTTGCTGAATGGCAACAGCGTCCTCCGTCATCGAACCCGGGATAAAACACGGAGGAGGGTTGAAGACCTCGGTCTCTGACCCATGACCGAGCTGTGCCACGGCTACCCTCCATCCGCATTTAAAGAAGAAGTCTTTTGCCACCTCACACTACTTAATGTACAAGGCCTCACCTTCTTTGAAACCGCGGTTCTCCGCATCCTCGGCCTTCTTCTCCTACTCCTTTTTCTCGGCATTCTTCTTCCCTTCAAGCTTTGCAAGCTCGCGCAGATACTTGTCTTTTACCACGGCCGCAGCTTTTTTTTTCTCTGCCTCAGCCGAGCTAACAAGCCCAGTCAGACGAGCCATCTCAGTCTGTAGCTTGGCTATCTGCTTCCTTGACTCCTGTAGCTCGGTTGTTTTGGCATCAGCCTCTGCCATGGCCTACCTTGTGGCTTTTCGCAGTTCTAACACTCGCTTGTGAGTGATGTGGTTTTTCTGTATGGCCTGCAAGAGGATGGTAAGAAACTTTTAAAGTGAAACCGAGCAGAAAGTTGTAAAGATTAGAAAGATGAGCAAAGGGGCAACTTACCAGCACCATGGACTTTGTGGAAGAACGAATTGCTTTCAGCTCGGTTAGGTGGTCGTGGTGTGACATATCGGCTGGAAGGCATACGCCTTTGGCAAGATTGAATGCCATTAAGTGGTCTTTTTCAGCGACCACTAAATCAGTGTCCTTGATGGCTCGGTTCTGGAAAGTGATCTTTGGAGCCCACTTGGAAGAGCTAGCCCGGTTCGAACGCTCCGGTTGTGGGCTCGGTGGAGAGCTTGGTAGAGTGGTTTGAGGGACCACGGTTTCATCTTCATCGATGAGGCGTTGCTCGGTTGGGGTAATCCGGGCACGCTTATTTTGGCGAGATGATGAGGGTTGGCGAGATGGAAGGGCCGCCACGGTCTCCTAAGTTTGACCGGCTAGTGGCACCTCGGGCTGAGTTGTTTCGGTCAGGAGAGCCCTTATCGCTCTTTTCTTGGCCATCTCTTGTTCAGCAGTTAAGGGGATCAGATTAATTTGAGGCAAGGTTGGGTCCGGTTCAGGAGAGACTTCCAACAAGAAGTCAATTACCTTGGTCTTTTGTTTGCCGCTATACCGGTAGGTCGGCTCGAAGTTCAATAGCTCGATCCAACTTCGGTTTGGATATCGAAGCGCGGCACAAAGCACGTCCAAGTTGGGGTAACTGTATTGGGACTTAAGCAAGTTCAAATCTGCAAGAAGGAAGATAACAGTCAGTACAGTTCAAGATCAGAAAACCGAAGTAAAAGAAAAGCATGAGATTAAGCCGAGGTAATCCTACCAGCTACACCCTTGTTCCAGTTTATTCTGTGGCCAGGGATCTGGGCTTGTTGGTCCTTAAAATTCCCAGATACCCAGAAGAAATCAACATCGTTCACGTCTTTATCTGGAGTACCCTTTATTATTTTTTCACGCCGACGCCTTATTCGCAAGTAATAAACCCAGCCATCTTCAGCTAATCCTATGGAGTATTGGTGAAAAAGCTGGGCTAGGCCGAGATTAAGGCTAGCCCGACGGTTTAGCTCAGCTATTCCGTTTATTATATGGTAAGAATTGGTGGAAAGTTGGGTGGGGCAAAGCTTGGTTTGCCTAAGAAATTCACACAGAAGGGGCTGTACAGGGAATCGCAGACCGCACTCTACGATGGAAATAACGTTAAAAGGAACAAAACCTTGTTTTTTCCAGGGAACGGTTTCTAGTTCGGCCAGTGAGAGGTGGACATCATCTGGAATTTGGTAGTCCTTACGAAATTCAGCTATGGCCCCTGGTGAGTTTACTAAAAATCTATACTTTCCCATTTGTGGTTTAAGTTATGAATAAATTAAACTGGAGTGTTAGCTCGATCGAAGAATGGTGCTGAGTAGCTCGGTTAAGCGCTCAAAGGAGTGCCTGGGCAACCTAAGTCTGCAAAGTGAAAAACAAAGGTGTTAAGCACAGATCGTTGGACCATGCTAAAAGAAATAAAGGCAAGATAAATGAAGTCCTAGCTCGGCTATGTGAGATGCTACGGGTCTTAGCTCGGTTTAAGCAAGGGGTTTGTTAGCCCAGTTGAGCCTCTAGGGGCAGCGTTCTTAGTTTGGTTTGAACTAAGAGGGCAGGTTTAGTCCCGGGCTGTAGCTCGGTCGTGGTTGAGGCTTTCAAGCGTGCTCTGTGCGGACCTAGTACGGTTTGATAGCTCGGCTAATTGAATCAAAAGGGGGTTTTTTACTTGTTGAAACTACTGGTATAGCATGAAGTGTTAGTTTGGTTGGTTAGTCTGGCTAGATTGACATTAACTACAAACAACTTCCTAGTTCGGTTACATTGTGATTTTGGATCAGATGCAGTGTTTTGCAGATTGTTTCATGAATACAAGTGGTTCTTACAAGGTTTTTCCTAGAAAACGCAAGGCAAAGCAAAAAATGGAGAAAATGTGTTTTGCAAAAACACACAAACAATATGTTGTGGATTGTAAAAAACGGGTGCGAAAATAACAAAAAGAGGACAGAGTTAACTTACTAGGTTGAAGATGAAGGAATTGGTAGATGGAAATGGCACCAGAAGCAAGAACACGAAGCTTTTTTCAGTTGCAGGTCGAAAAACAATGACAACTCAGGAGGAAGAGGGTGAATAGTAAAGTGATGGATTCAAAACCTTAGGGTTTGTTTTGGTGAAAGGCCCAAACTTTGGGCGGGACTGTTCAAAAAACACGGAGTATGAAGGCGGCGTGACAGCTGCCTTGGGCCAATCAGAGTGTGCCACGTGTCTTTAGAATGAGAAGCGATTCAATTGCTGCGATTGAAGAGACGTTTTTTACTAGAAAATTTTGTAGCTTTGTTGGAAAACTAAAGTTTTTTAGCTCGGTTGGAAGGTTAAAACTTTTTAGCTCGACTGGTAACAGATAATTCCTATCATGCTGGGCAGACGGAATTAAGGGGCAATTGAGAGGGTAATTTATATATATAAATTGGGCCGAGCTAAGTAATGGGCCGTTGTGAGCCACGGTAAGAAGGGCAAAGTAAAAAGGCCTTGGCGCTAGCCTGGTCCCTAAAAGGCCTTGTTGTTATCCCGGTCCAAGAGAGCATTACAGACAGCCCGGTCACCACACTTAGAGTTAGCCCGGTCGTGGCATGTTACGGTTAGCTCGGTCCAAACCTTGCTATTTCTTAGCTCGGTCTAAACACACCATGGTTTGTACAGGAGAAGCCGAGATAAGAGCAGTGAATGGAATAAACCGAACTGGCTTTAGTTCGGTCTACTCTGCGGCTTAGCATAAGCCATGCTTACCTCGGCTATATTGGAATCCGACCGTAGTAAAACCATCTCACTTGGTTTAAGCAGTGAGGGGGGTGTTAAAGGATAAGCATTATCTTTCAGGAATGTGATTCCTAGGAGGACTCTACATGGAGGAGTAAGAGTCCTACTAGGATTGTGCTACACGGAACCTATAAAAGCTCATAACATCACCTATGTAGAGGTAACACAACCTTGATTTCCGAATATACAGAGTTTTTGTCTATTTGTCTATTTTTGCTGACTTAGGCATCGGAGAGGTATCCGGCACACACCCGCCGGCTAGCTCACTTTTGTGTTTTCAGGGAAGAAAGCGACGTCGTACGGAGGAGCGCAATCTTGATCAATAGGATTATATGAGAACAATATTTCGTGCTCGTACACTAGCTATATTGGAAGAGTTTTGAAAGGTTTTTTTTTTAACAGTTTATATATAAATAGATAGGTAAAACAAAGAGTAGTGTTGGAACACATGGATAATAAAGTGGTTAGGTAAAATAAAGTGTATTGTTTTTTTTATACTTTCAATTTGTAGTTTTTAATTGTGATTAGTTAGGATTTGATTTTCTGAGAATTTTATGGCATGCACATTGCCCATCCTCTAAAAGTTGAAAATTTTATGTTACAAGTTTCACAATTTTTAATGTTTTTCATAATGAAATTTGGTTAATTTCAACCAAGGCACAATTCTTTCGTTCCACAGCAACTTGTGAAAGTAAGTTCACAAATATTTCTATTTATTGGCAAGAAATAGCTACCTTTTTAGAATTTTATTTTATCTCAGATAGCATTCATTTTTAAAAAAAAAATCTATGGATTTTAAGTCTTGAAACCCTGAAAATTTGTTCTAAAATGATGTTACAAAAAATAAAAAATAAAAAAAATACACCCGAAAAGGCAGTTACAAAATTGGGCCTCATTTTTGTTGCAAAAAAGTAAATACAAATCTGGGTCTCATCATAAACTTTTCTTTGGTACAATTACCTCTATTCTCTTGTACTGTCAGTCTTACAAGTTTATTTTCCTTAAATTTGTGCCTAATTCTATTTTTTTTTTTGGGCACTCAAGCCATAAATTTAAGTTTGACACTTCGAGGGCAATGGCTCCAAATTCTATTCTTTTTTTTTTGGTCTAAAACGACAATAATAATTTAAAAGATCATATTATTCTCCTATCTATTTGTTTATCTATTCGTCTATTTGTCCAAGTATCTACTTGTCCACCGGCGACGACTTTTTCAATGAGCCACCAACGGGCAAGCAACAGTGATGAGTGATGATTGATAATAGTGTGTGAGAATAGAGAAAAAAAAAATAGAGATAGAAAAAGTACAAGAGTAAAAATAGAAAGAAAAAAAATATTCAAAAAATTTTGTTCTTATAACCAAAACAAATAAATCATTAAACTTAATATCATATATATCACCATTATTTTTATTTAATGAAAATGACATTTATGCACAAAACATTTAGCCAAGTCCATCCAACTCACATATCATGTCAAAAAACAGGCCGAACTATATTGGTGTATTGCACTTAATGTAACATGATAATTATTGTAAACGTTAGTTTGGTTTATTTTGATGAAATATATTTTTGAACGAGAAATATTTTCTATAAGAATTTTTTTTGAAAAAATGTTTTCAATATTTTTTTGTGTGTTTGGTTATATTAGACTAATGTATCAATAATTGTATTAGTGATGGTGACAAGGTAGAAGTGGACGTGGTGGGGTGGCGGTGATGGCAGTAGAGATGACAATAGTGGTAGTGGTGGTGGGGGCAATAGAGGTGAGGGTGGCAGTGATGGTGGCGGTGGCGGTGGCGGTGACGGTAGTGGTGTGGTAGTGAAGGTGGTGACAGTGATAATGTTGTAATATTGATAATTCCTTTCTCTAAAAATGTTTCATGCTTGTTAAAAAAAATTTATTGACTTTTATTTTTTATTGTACTAAACAATAGAAAATGTAAAAAATAAGTAAATAAATAAATAAAATAAAATGTGTTTCTTACAAACAAATAGAGTGTAAAGTGAACCCTAACGTTCAAATCTCATTCATTTTTCAAAACATTTTTTTTTAAAGAAAAAAAAAATAAATAAAAAGCCTAACTATTACAGAAGTGATGGTACTACATGCACTAATTAATGTATACACTAACGTACCAACTAGTGTTATATCATTATTACTGACCTCACCATTATACAAATTACAAATACTCAAAACTTTCTAAAATTATGACACTTATCTGTTAGTATACTAGTTAGTACATTAATTGATATATATAATATTATTTTTACCGAAGTGACAGTTTAATTTAAGTTAATAATGTCAAGATTTATTTGCCTTGTTAAACACGATTAATACGTGAGGATTAATTGACTAAATTTAATTGACTCCTAAAACGTGACGAATTATAAGAATGTGTGAAAATTCTTTAACGAGAATGAAAACAAAACAACGTAAATGTCTTCATTTTTACCCATCTATACAAAACAAAACATTTATTAATTAACAATATTCTGATTTTGAAAATTTCAACAACACGCGCCCCAAATGATTGAGTTACATTTTTTATATATATATTTAATTAGAAAATGAAGCTATATTTTATATTTTATTTAACTTCAAACGAGTTTAGTCGACAAAGTGATTTACTTAATTCTAATTAAATAATCTAATAATATGTTAATATATTCAATGATGTTTAAATGAGTTAAATTGAGTTGAATAACATGTTTAAATTGATTTTTTTTTTCTTTTTAAATATTGAATCAATCGACGAGTGTTAATCAATTATAGATTCAGGAATTTAATTTTTATATAATTTTATTATACATATAGATTTATAGAACTGAGTTTGAATTAAATTTTAAAAAAGTTACAAGTTTTAAATATATTTAAATTTAACTTATTTATTTATATAACAAGTTGATTTGAAATAAAATTTTAACAAATCAAGTTGAGTTTGAATACATGAATTTAGTTTTAATTTTAGAGAACACAAGAATTATTTGGAATTTGATACCGTGGGTATATGTTAAGAATCTTATAAAAATATAAATAATAAAAAATGTATAATTTTTTAACATGTACATAATGGAGTTGATTATTTGTGGGATATAATAGTGTCTTCAACCTTTCATCAAATCTTTTATTAAATTTAAATTTGATGAAAAAATGATGAAAACGATGCTCCAATGTTGTCATCAATTTGGTATCAAATTAAGGATGTCTAAAACTTTTTATCAAATTGAGAATGACTGGAGTCTTTTATCAAATTACTGTAAATATCTATTAGTATAGGAGTATTCGATGAACGGATGGTTGTCCCCTGGACATCCACTTCTTTGCCATTTACATTGGGTAATTTACACTAGCCGGTTGATCAGTCGAATATCTGTCTAGTCGACTGGTGATTTGATTAAAGTTCAAAATCTTCCGTTAGAACACGCGAAATTAGATAAAAATTTTACTCAAATTTAATTGAATAAATGAGTAAACCTTAGAGATAGTCTAAGGGGAATAAGGGCACTAATGAGATTGTCATATCGGGAATGCCTCATATATTTTTTGTTGTCCCCTGACCCATGTTTGGTTACATCAAGCGACTCCATATATAAGGACAATCGAATAGTATCTCCTCAAATATAGCATATTCTACAGTATTGAATATAAGTTTATTTTTATTTTAACGATTAAAAATATCCATGTAAACACAAATTTCGTATCTTGCAATTAAGACGCGAAATAAATGCACAAATAAGTAATTTTATTGATTATAACAAATGGGTACAATTTTCTGTGGTTTGCTTTTCTACAAAAGAACAAATCCTTTGATTCGATCTCTGAAATGGATTGCAATCCAACGGCTGTAGAAGCTTGTTGTTGAATCGAACAAACTGATGAATTTCTTCATATCTTCGAATGGAGAAACTTGGAGAAGAAAGACTTGATCGAGGGCTTGAATGGCTTGATCTCGAACAAGTCTTGAACTGATCTCTTTGAAAAGAGAGACCAAATTTGTATTTGTAACTTGAAAGGATTGGCACAAATTTGGAGTGCTTGATAATCCTTTTTTTTAAGTTTGAGGAATTTTAGAGAAAATTTTAAGAATATAATTTGGCAGAGTCTCAAGAATGCTTAGGAGCTTGTAAGACCGTTAGCCAAAAAAAATGTCTCCCTCCCCTCATGGTGAGAGCCTCTATTTATAGGCTTAGGAGAGAAGGATCAATTTTGGAAACTCCAAAATTGATTTGAATTTCCAAGAAAACAACAACTTATTTCTTAATTTATCAACATGATTTGAATTCAAATTTAAATATTCTACCAAATTCTGACAAAATATTTTTATGGGCTTCACACTTTTGGGTTGACCCAATTGTCAAAATAGGTTCACTTTTCTTTTGGTGTGACCCATAATTTAAAATGGGTTAAGATCCATAATTTTAGTAGGACCCACATCTATTTAAAAATTTGGCCATCTTAATTTTAATTAATTAAGAATATTTATTTATTTTGATTAATCAAACAGTGATTAAGACACGTGAAAATTTTAAGTGTCTACAAATTGCCCCCACCTCAAGACTCTTGTTTGATGCTTACTTGCCAGCATCCAAGGTGAGGTTTGAAGTAGCTTGGTCATGTTCACGATATAAGGATTTAACTGTGAAGGTTCGGCATGCAATTTTGTTTTATTTTATTTTTAAGCACGGCCTGATTAGCCTTCTCCCTCATATGAAAGGTAATGTTTAGGAAGCACAACTAGGGTTTTAGTTTTTCCTTTCGCCACCCAATATGCATCGCTTTTCTCTATAAATGATTGATGAGGGGTTGCTTTATGCCTGGCTAAGTCTGTGCTGTTGTTCTGTCCATGGACCCTTTAGAGCATCCACAATGGATGCGTTAGTGAATATGTTAGTGTTAGGTGTTAGTTTTTGGCTAGCCAAAAACACTATTGGATGTTGCAATGGGTGTGTTAGTGGATGTTTAGTATTGCATGTTAGTGTCAGCTGTTAGCTTGTGTGTTAACTGTGGCCAGCGTTTTAGTTAGTGAAGGAAGAGAGAGATGTATGCTTGGGAAAGTCTTCCCGGACATCTGGCCAGAAGTCCCCTCGGGCATCCCATCGGAAGTCCACCCCAGACGTCCGAACCCTTCAAGAAAAGGAAAAAAAAAAAAATTGGGTCTAGCCAATTGACCAACCGGACGTCCGGGCCGTCAACCAGCAGTTAATTGAATTTTTTTTTTTACTTGTTGGGATTTTTTTTTTTTTGGGGGCTTGAAATTTAATTTTGGGCTTGAAATTTTAGATTAAATTAAATTATTTATTTATTTTATTTATTATATATATATATTCTTAACATACACCTTAACACATCCATTGCACCATTACTCAGTGGTGAAGCCAGGAATTTAATATAGGGGGCACCTATTAATTACAATCTCAAAATTTTGCTTCCCAATCAATAACAATAACATAATAATAATTTTTCGAGCTAATGTTAAACATTAAAAATTAATATTCATTACAACCAAGTTTTTAATTTTAAACTTTTACAATTGACCCCGACGAGTTTTCATCTTTTGAAATCTTTCCATGATAGTATCATCGTCAATGCCATCAAAAATATATCTCTCAATGTAAACAACCAAGCTATCATTTATCTATTCATCACCCATTCGGTTCCACAACCGATTCTTCACAATATTCATAGCTGAAAATACCTTCTCAACAGTAGCAGTTGCAACAGGTAAGATTAATGCTAAAGTCAAGAACAAATACACCGATGGATATACTTTGTCTCTTCCAGTCTCCACCATTTTCTTAGCAAGATCGACAATTCCATTTAACATTGAGAACTTACTACTGGATAGCATGTCAATAATATATATATCAAGTTGATCATTAAGTACCATGAGCTCCATTGAAGAAAATTCTTTGGGATAAAATCCAGCAGGATGAATTAACTTTTTCCTGTCAAAACTAGAGAAAGAGTTAGACGGATTCAAACATGCCACACAATGTAACAACTCAGTGTTCGACTCAGTGAAACGAGCGTTCAATTCTTGAATTTGCATATCCAAAACAGTGTAGAATAATTCACCACGATAGTGATTTAAGTTTGTAATTTCTCTAGCATTGCGCATTTGTCTCCCTTGAGCTACAAACATATCTTCCATTTGGGGAACATCAATTTCATGTTTTTCACAAAAAGACAAAATATCATCAAGTAAAGATGTCCACCCACTCTCCCTCATTTTTTGGAGCCGTACTTTAAAAATTTGAACTAAATTCATGGCATTAACAATATCTTGATCTTTCCTTTGTAGTGCTTGCGATAACTCACTTGTAATAGCCAATATCGTTTTCATCAAATGAAGGTTGAATACAAACTCAAATGATTGAATTGAGTCCAACAATACATTTGCTTCTGCTCGTTGTTCTGAATTTGAACCATTCTCCGAAATCATTTCAAGCATATCAATCACTGTTGAGAACATACTAGCCAAGCTGACTAAAGTACTATAGTGTGAACCCAAATGTGTATCACTGGCACGTTTAAGATGAGTTTCTTGATTTAAGCCTTGCCCACTAGATAGCTCTCCAGTATTAAGTGCCTCAGCAACTTTTGCAGCTTGCTTCTCCCTAACAATATCTCGACGTTTACATGATACTTCAACAACATTCATCACATTAGAAACCAAAGTGAAAAGTAAAGCAATTTGATTATGATTCTTTGCTACGGTTAGAAGTGCCAATTGCAATTGATGAGCAAAACAATGAACATAATATGCACAGGGATTCTCTTTCAGTATAAGTGTTTTAAGACCATTGAACTCACCTTGCATATTACTAGCCCCATCATATCCTTGACCCTGTAATTTGGAAATACTCAATCTAAGTTTGGAGAATAAATTTTCCACGGCTTGTTTGAGTAAGAGAGCATTCGTATTAGTAACATGCTCAATACCCAAAAAGTGCTCAATCACTTGGCTTTTTTTGTCAACATATCGTATTACAACTGCCATTTGCTCATTGATTGATATGTCACGAGCTTCATCAATCAAAATAGAAAAAAAGTGCGTCACCAAGATCTCTAATAATCACGTTGATAGTTTCAAATGCGGCCACATTTACAATGTCTTTTTGAATATCAGGAAATATCAACTTGAGATTTTGTGGAGCATTGCTCAATGCAACCACTTTGACATCTTCATTATGATTAGCAAGAAACTTGAGAAGTTCAAGAAAATTTCCTTGGTTACTTGAATTTTCAGATTCATCACGCCCACGAAACGCAGGTCCTTGTCTTAGAAGAAATTTGACACAATCAACCGATGAATTCAAACGGGTTCGATACTCAATTCGAGCTTGATCAAATTGTTTGAAAAAAATCGTTTGAATATGTTGGTTTTGGTTTAACAAGTCTTGACATTTACTCGAAGCTTGATTATGAGCACTATTGGGACCTCCAACATGAGTCTGAATTTTTTCTTTTTTCTTCCAATTTAAGAAACCCTCACCAACAAAAGAATCACCATCAGCTTGATCTCCAATATCGGGTTTGAAAAGATAACAGCATAAACAAAATGCTGCATCTTTTGCTACGTTATACTCTAACCAATTAGGAAATTCACTAAACCAAGCTTGATTAAATCGCCAAAGTTTTTGTCCAAATGATTTTTGTGAAAAATTATGATAACGAGGTTGACAAGGACCTTTTTGTAGATATGCCCTGAAAATTTGGTCTCGATCATTAGCATTATAGTCCATAATCCAAGGCCGTTGTCCTAGATCTGCAAGAAAGTCTACTAAGTTGATTTCTATGCGACTTTGTTTTGTGGAAGAATAATTATCATCTTCTTTTTGAGGAAGAGATGATTCCAACTTTGATTTTTTTTTGAAATATTTCTCTATGACTGTTTGAAAAAACTAAAAATCAAAATAAAAATTCATAATTAAAATCACAAACCCCCACAAATCAAAATCTCTAATTTTAATACAAATCAAAACATTTAAATTAGCACAAATCACAACAAATCAAAATTTCTAATTTTAGCACAAATTATAACAAATCAAAATCCCTAATTTAAATATTAATCACTGCAAATTAATATTTTTAATTTTAGCACAAACAATAACAAACCAAAATCTCTACTTTTATTATAAATCACCACCAATTAAGATTCATAATTTTAGCATATCAAAATATCTTATTTTAACATAAATAATGACAAATAAAAAAATTTTACAAATCAAAACAAATAACTATAAATTAATACTCATAATTTTTATTTAAAAGTAAAAATAAATAAATAAATAAATAAAGTTACCTGTAAACAATGAAGAGAAGATGCCAAGGTTGTAGTGTGATCTCAAATCTGTGTTGTGTGATCCTAATTTGGTGTATCGCGAGTTGGTAAATTACAAAGCAACAAAGGGAGACAAAGAAGATAAAGAAAATACGAAGATACTTAACAAGTACTGTAAATAAATAAAAAAATAAAGAATTTCATACACTTTTAAGGTTTTAGAGTTTTAGCCTTGTTGTAATTGGAGTTGGGTGCACTCACCAAAAAAAAAAAAGTTGTGTGTCAGTATTTGGTTGGGATTGGGATTCTAAAATAAAAAATAAAAAAACAAAACAAACGTGGGTGCGTGTGGTGTGTGTGTCAGTGGGTTTGAGATCCATTTGGAGGGTTGTGTATTAGGAGGGGCACTGTGTGTGTGAAAGCCAGGCCCCATTTAAAAAAAATAAAAAAAATAAAAAAATTCAAAAGTCAGGGAGGGAACGTGACCCCCTTGAGCCCAATGTCCCTCCGCCACTGCCATTACTCACTCTCTAAAACTAACAAACTCTTAACACATCTTAACACACATTTTTGGACTCTACTTTTATCACTTTTTGTCATATAACACACCTTAACACACTTTTTTAGCCATCTCGCTGTGGATGCTCTTAGCTACATTGATAATCTAGAGACTATGAACTGTTGCCTTCTGCTTGACAAAAAGGTAAGACTTTTATTATATTTGTGGATATAATATTCATTATGCCCAAAACTCATTGATGTGAGTCTGCTTCAACAACACAAACATATTTTTTATTTTTTATTTTGCATGATGTCACCTTAGTGTGATGTCACCATCAATTTTATTTACTTTTTGCACTGTGTCATCAACCTATGCATGGGATTTTATTTTTTTTTAACCTTCTTCACAAATTATATTTTGCTATTGCCCATAAGAATAATGATTTTGTAAGAATAATTGAGTAATATACTCCATTACCCTTTCACCATAACTGGTTATTTTGACTTATGTGAGGGATGCGCCTATTGAGCTGGCCGCCTAGATGTTGGGCTAAAAAAGTAGACACTTCTACCACCACCTATTCAACCATAAGTGATTAGTTTGACTTATGTGGAGGGAATGCGCTTATTGAGCTAGTCGCCTTGTTGGGCTAGTGAAGTAGACATTTTCACCACCACCCATTCGACTATAGGTGATTAGTTTGACTTATGTGGGGGAATGTGCATATCGAACTAGCCGCCTAAATATTGGGCTAGTGAAGTAGACACTTCCACCACCACCCATTCGACCATAGGTGATTAGTTTGACTTATATAGGGGAATGCACTTATCGAGCTAGTTATATTGATGTTGGACTAGTGAAGTAGACATTTCCATCACCACCCATTCGACCATAGGTGATTAGTTTGACTTATGTGGATGAATGCACCTATTGAGCTAGCCGCCTAAATATTAGGGTAGTGAAGTAGATACTTCCACCACCACCGATTCTACCATAGGTGCTTAGTTTGACTTATGTGGGGGAATGCGCCTATCAAGCAAGCCGCCTAGATATTGGGCTAGTGAAGTAGACACTTCCACTACCATCCATTCAACCATAGGTGGTTAGTTTGACTTATGTGGAACAATGAGCCTATCGAGCTAGTCGCCTGTACATTGCTAGTGAAATAGACATTTCCATCATTGCCCATCTGGCCATAGGTGATTTAGTTTGACTTATGTAGAGAAATGCGTCTATCGAACTAGTTGCATGTACATTAGGCTAGTGAAGTAGACACTTCCACCACCACCCATTCGGCCATAGGTAATTAGTTTGACTTATGTGGAGGAATGCGTCTATAGAACTAGTCACTTGGATATTGTGCTAATGAAGTAGACACTTCCACCACCACTCATTTGACCATATGTGATTAGTTTAACTTATGTTGGGGAATGCGCCTATCAAACTAGCCGCATGTACATTGGGCTAGTGAAGTAGACATTTCCATCACCACCCATTTGACCATAGGTGATTAGTTTGACTTATGTGGAAGAATGCGTCTATCGAACTAGTTGCATGTACATTAGGCTAGTGAAGTAGACACTTCCACCACCACCTATTCGGCCATAGGTGATTAGTTTGACTCATGTGGAGGAATGTGTATAACGAACTAGCCACTTGGATATTGGGTTAATGAAGTAGACACTTCCACCACCACCTATTTGACCATATGTGATTAGTTTGACTTATGTGGGGGAATGCGCCTATCGAGCTAGTTGCCTGTACATTGGGCTAGTGAAGTAGACACTTCTACCACCACCCATTCGACTATAGGTGGTTACATTAATTTTTCACCATGAATATGTCATTCACACACTCACTATCATTTATTTAATTATATGTTTGCAACTTCTAATTGATGTAGCTTATCATAATGCATTCATACTTGAGTATACATATCCCCCAAGAGAAATAACATAAAAGTAATGGTCAAAGGACTTTTTGTTGTTGTTGTTGTTGTTGTTGAATGAACTTAGAGGACAACCCCAAGCTGTCTACGTACCCCACAAAGGATCAAGTCAAAACGTAGTTCAATTTTTTTTTTCCCCTCCCCCCGCTAAGATAGTTTAGACTTATGTCAAGGAGTTTAGCGTTCGAGAGATAGTTTAGACCCATATCAAGGAGTGTAGTATTTGAAAGATAGTTTAAACTCGTATCAATGAGTGTCTTTATTTATTTTATTTATTTTTTTCTTTTTGAGACAATTTAGACTCATGTCAAGGAGTGTTTTGATTTGTGAGACAGTTTAAACTCGCGTCAAGGAGTGTCTTGAACTTTTGTAGTGTTTAGGAGATGACATGTTCACTTTCATCCTTGTTATCTTTCACTTGGTCTTCGCCTTGTCTAGTTAACACAATGGTGTGTCGTTTGGCTTTGAGATAGCCCACATGACTAACTTCAATTGTTGTCACACGCTTCATTCGAGAAGGAATTAGACTTCTCATCCCTTGACTTTTTTCGGATAAAATGGTTTTGACTTTTTTAGCCTTTGTTTTCTACTCTTCTGTTTTGGACTTTGTGCTTTTGTTCTCCAATCGAGACAAGACTGACCTTCGTAGTAGAGAGGTTGTTTTTTCATCTTCTTGGTTACCAATGCTTAATCTGTTGAAAACTGACATACAAGGTAGATAAGGTTCAATATGATCAAAGACTAAAACTCGAGAGATAGGGTTTTGACTTTGGTCACTCTCTATCTCTTCATCACTTGAAACCATGTATACTATCTCTACCAAGTCATCATTAAAGTACCCTTTTGGAAAGAAGTCAAGTAGGATGATTGGTACAGGCAAACTTTATTCAGGAACCTTGTTTACTTGAAGCATTCCCTTGTTATTTTTTTTTGCCATATTCTATTTGGGTTGCCAATGAGAATTCTCCTTCTTCATTTGAGGAGACTGAGTATTAGATTTATGCTTTCTTGACTTATTTGGTGCCATGAAAATCCAATCCTCATCACTTTTTGCAATTGGATCTTCTTCAATGCTAGCACGAACATGTAGATCTTGACTCGGGACTTGTATTGTCACAAGTTCAAATAAGCCAAATTGAATGGTTTTGGAGATTGCCCCCAGTACCACAGTTAAGGATTGTAGTATTTCTACCTTAGAATTTAAACTTTGGGACCCAACAATAACGGCTGTATGGTTAGACTGTGCAATTTCTTCTAGGTCTAGTTGGATTTTGTTCTTCTTTGCTAAATCCAGTATTAGCTCCTTTAACACAAAACACTTCTCAGTGGAATGACTAACAATTCGATGGTAGTGACAATACTTTGGGTTATTAACGCGACCCATCGCTTGCATTCTGGTAATTTAATGACATTTTTCTCAAGTAGATCTTCTAACATGTCAAGCACATCAGAGTCTGGGAAAGGGTATTTCTTTTCTTGTAGCTCCTTAAGACTCAGCCGTTCTTTCATTTGGGAATGGTCTTCCTTCTTGACATCCTTCTTCTTATCTTTGTAGGATGCCTTGTTAGAAGATATTGTGATGACCATTGACTCTTCAACTAAGTGGCCAAAAAACTTATCTCCTTTCTTGTCATCCATATCTTTTCGTCGCATGAAGGTAGGAGGGTTCTTCCCACCATGGTTGGCTATGCTGATCTCCATGTCATGAGCGCATGTAGCCAATTCTTCAAATGTACGTGGTCGAATGCCTTGAAGGATGTAGAGAAGTCCCCAGTGCATGCCTTGCATGCACATTTCAACAGCGGAGACCTCAGGGAGATGATCTTTGCAGTCTAGGCTTAGAGCGCGCCAGCGGCTGATGTAATCCATCACAGACTCATTTTTCCATTGCCTAGTGTTAGTTAACTCCACAATACTCACAGTTCAGCAGGGGCTGTAAAATTGATTTAAGAATTCTCGTTCCAATTGTTCCTAACTATCAATTGATTCATGTTCCAAGTCAGTATACCAATCAAAGGCATTTCCTTTGAGGGATCGAACAAACTGCTTGATAAGGAAATTTCCTTCTATCCCAGCACTGTTGCATGTTTCAACGAAATGGGCTATGTGTTGCTTTGGATTACCCCTTCCATCAAGCTGCACGAACTTGGGAGGTTGATAACCAATTGGCATTTTGAGGTTATCCATCTGCCTTGTGTAAGGCTTAGAGTACATGAGAATGCTTTGAGGGATGCCACCGTACTGGGCTCTGATTGTGTTTGCTATCATGTCTTGGAGTTGTTGGACAAACAATGAAGCAACAGAAACTGGTTGAACACTTGGACCAACTGCTAGCTTTGTAACAGATGTATGGTGAGTCTCATTACCAACAACTTGTTTGGGGTTTGATGCGAGGTCCATCTTTTCAACAAGTGTGTCTTGCGGTGTAAAGCCAGGTGGATGGGAATTTTCTTGACTTGTTTCGCTAATATTTTGTGCTTCTAACTTGTTCATTAGTGAAGCGATTTGGAGATCTTTCTCTTCAACAGTCTTGGTGAGTTTTTCAATAGCATAAGCCATTATTGCTAGTTGTTCCTCCACTGAAGTAGTGCTAGTAGTCATGACTTCCATAGCCACTAAACATGATGAAAGAGAGTAACTTGGCGAGTCAAAATTTCTCGGACTAGCAAGAGATGACCTTGAGTATGAACCCATGTTTGAGTTTACGTCACGAGCCAAAAAAGTTAAATGTGGAGAGAAACCTTCTGGCACTAAATCTTCCAAGACAGAAGCGAATAGCTTCAAGTTCTCTATTTCCTTTTTCTTTGCCTTGGATGTAGAAACAACTGCAAATTTATGAGATTTGTCATGCACCTGCTTTGTTGCATTAGTGATTTGCATAGCCCCATGAGTTCCAAAAGAAATGGTAGCCTTAGCCTTGCTGCGAGTAATCGGACCTGTAGAGGTGCTGTTGCTGCTTGTCATTACGGCAGTGTTCTTGCTAGCAGTCTTGTTGCTCAGAGCAGTTTGAACCTTCTTGAAGGCCATTGCACTTGATCAAACAAACCTTGGGAAATTGATTTAGGAGAAAGAGATGAGAGGCATAAGGGTCCCACTGGGCATGCCAAAATTTGTTAACACAAATTTCGTATCCTGCAATTAAGACGCAAAATAAATGCACAAATAAGTAATTTTATTGATTATAATAAATGGGTACAATTCTCTATGATTTGCTCTTCTACGAAAGAATAAATCCTCTGATTCGATCTCTAAAATGAGTTGCAATCCAGCGGCTATAGAAGCTTGTTGTTGAATCAAACAAGTTGATGAATTTCTTTAAGTTTTTGAATGGAGAAACTTGGAGAAGAAAGGCTTGATCGAGGGCTTGAACGGCTTGATCTCGAACGAGTCTTGAACTGATCTCTTTGAAAAGAGAGACCAAATTTGTATTTGTAATTTGAAAGGATTGGCACAAGTTTGGAGTGCTTGATAATCATTTCTTTTAAGTTTGAGGAACTTTAGAGAGAATTTTAAGAAGAGAATTTGGCAGAGTCTCGAGATTGCTTAGGAGCTTGCAAGACCATTAGCCCAAAAAAATGTCTCCCTCCCCTCATGGTGAGAACCTCTATTTATAGGCTTAAGAGAGAATGATCAATTTTGGAAACTCCAAAATTGATTTGAATTTCCAAGAAATAACAATTTATTTCTTAATTTATGGACATGATTTGCATTCAAATTTAAATTTAAATTTAAATTTAAATTTGAATTATTCCACCAAATTCTGACAAAATATTTTTATAGGCCCTACACTTTTGGGTTGACCCAATTGTCAAAATAGATTAACTTTTCTTTTGGTGTGACCCATAATTTAAAATGGGTTAAGATCCATAATTTTAGTAGGACCTACATCCATTTAAAAATTTGACCATCTTAATTTTGATTAATCAAGAATATTTATTTATTTTTATTAATCAGACGGTAATTAAGACATGTGAAAATTTAAGTGTCTACAATCCACTATCCTTTTGTTCCATATTATGATATTATGTGGTATGATT
This sequence comes from Camellia granthamiana, assembly GCA_036172215.1. Taxonomy (NCBI): domain Eukaryota; kingdom Viridiplantae; phylum Streptophyta; class Magnoliopsida; order Ericales; family Theaceae; genus Camellia; species Camellia granthamiana. The sequence continues at coordinate 57,132,802 of CM069909.1, read as the reverse complement.
TATCGAAGTTATCTGCAATTTTGACATAACACTTTTTATAAAGGTTAAAATACAATAAAATCTCTTAAATTATGTCTTTTTCATACTTTACTCATCTAAACTTCATCAAAATTCAACAATTTATCACCTCAAAATATTATTTACTTATAATTAACCCCTTTCTTTAGGATTCCATTAGTGATTTACACAAATTCAAGTACACTTATTAAATTTTTAGGGTAAATTAGATTGATCTCCCCTAAGATTTACCTTAATTACAGGGATTTCCCCTATAGTTTAAAAAATAACACTTACCTCCCCTACTTTTGAAAATAATATACAGATTCCCCTTTCTCATTAAAAGGACATGAACGACGTTAACTTGACAATCGAATTGACCATAATGCCCTTGAACCACATTGTGAAAAGACACAACTGACCCTTCTCCATCTTCACAAACCCTTCTCTCAATACCTTAATGGCAGTATTGAAAACAGTGGCCGATGATGAATTCCAATTTTTTGTTTTATTATTCAGAAGATAGATAGTATTTTGGTCCACTTGCTTATATTGGATTGTTTTTGCACTTCTTTTGTCCATTTACTAGTTGTTGAGCCTCATACTTCCTTTCTAGGTGAATGAATCACGGAAACCAAATGGTAAGAAATTTCTGATCCACAAAACAATGTTAGGAATTCTCATTGTGATGCTTCTTTTGGCTAAGAGGTTAGATCTACTCAGCACAAAGAGAAGCTGTCTGGAACTGTTGTTTCTCCATATAATCAACGGGCTTCTGGTTCTATCAATTGTCAAGCAAGCTCTATACATACAGCATGAAGAAAAACCCAAATGGTGAATGGAAACCACCTGCTAAATTTTCATTATGATCCTATTTCTCATCCACACCCAAGGGCTTCTCCTCCACGAATACATCAAAAGAGGAAGCCTTACAACAAAGATTTATTCTTTCAAGCAAATTACAAATTTGTTGTGTTAAGACTCTAGTGACTATACTCCCGAGTCATTGGATCTGGATAAAATGATGAGGTGGGAAGATATTATATGTATGAAGTTGTCAACTTAATTTTTTGCAATTTCACCAGTAAAAAACCCAAAATTCCCATGAATCTTCTCAAATTTCTTGCTTTTGAAAATCCACACCAAAATCATCTGAGATGTGGCAGCAGAGGACGACGGGGCAGCGAAGGACGACGAGGGGAGAGAGGCAGAGCACAGAGAGAGAGAGAGTGAGTACAGTGATATATATATATATATGGGCATATATATATGTATGGGGGAGGTAAGGGCAGTATTGGAATTTGAACAATAATTTTGGATGAAATCAGCTAAATCTGTTTGAATTTGGACATGTGGATAACAGAAGGGGGTATCTGTATATTAGTTTCAAAAGTAAGGGAGTCTGTGTAATTTTTGAAACTGCAGGGGAGGTCCCTGTAATTAAAGTAAACCTCAGGGGAGGTCAGTGTAATTTACCCAAATTTTTATAATAATAATATTCTTATTTGATGATCTCATTTGCTATGTACCACTAAGATAAAGAAGACAAAGTGCAAATAAGAATATTATTGTTCTTAAAAATCAATTACTGTGTTATGTAATTTATATATGACCCAATTCTGCTTAAATTCATGACAAAATCCTAATGAAAGGGGTTTAGAGTAATAAAATAGTACTTTGATGAGTGAGGATTTATTATAATTTGCCCTTTTAGTAATGTCAAAACACTTTTTAATCATTGTTTAAATACTTATCCCAATGTTTTTCACCATTCTCTTATGCATTGTTTAATGTTGACAAAAATGTAAAATGTGTTTTAAAAATAATAACAAAAATTAATAATTATTTTTAAATGAGTAAAAATTATTATAAAATTAATAAAAGTGTATTGATTTCTAAATTTTATTTATTTATTTTTGCTTATCCCCAATGCGCTTAGACTCTTTAAACATGTTGACATGTATCTATAAATATCATGTTTTCAATACATTAATTAGATTGAAGACAAAAAGGTTTGGTATTAGTAGGGTTGTACAAAATACTGTCTAATCTGTTAAAATCGTATCGATTCGCATTAATTCATACTGTTCTATCTATTAATAGCAGATTAAATTTTATAATTTATAATCCGTTTTCGAAACCGCTCCACTCCGTTATAATTAATACATATATATTTTTAAACATCTAATAAAATATCAAAGTAAAAATGAGTGTGAATGATTTAAGATGTGAAATTTATTACAAATCAGTAGTTATATATGAAACATAATATATAAAAGGGAAATTTGGCTATAAACCCCCTTTGCCTTCCTTTCATTGTTAAAAGGACTAAGAAAAAAATTATACTTTCTAAACCCCCTCATAATTATAAAGTCTTGTATAAAGGACAAATTTATTATTTAAATATTTTATATGACTATTCTCTCCCTCCCATCAAGCACTACCTCTCAATTCTCTCTCTCTTTCTCTCTCTCTCTCTCTAGAATTTCAAATGGCGGTTTCACAGAGCAGTGCTTCGCTGATTGTTCTAATGGCGGTGGTTCTAATTTTCTCTCTCATCGAAGGCTCTTTCACAGCCGACGCACCGACGCCGGCTCCCGTCGCCCTTACCGGAGCAATCTCACTTTCGTTCGCCATCGGTTGCTTAGTCACCTTTGCTGCTTTCGTGTTCGGATCTGCGTTCTAGATATGAAGATTTTACGGTTGGATGAGATGATTTCTTGACTGATTTGTGGTTGATACGGTGTTTATGACTATCGATGATTGGTATAGAATAGTAGTTATATAGTGTATGGATTGGTTTTCTATTCTAGATCTCTGGCGGTAGTTTTACTTCATTGCTTTCTAGTGCTGTTTTAGAGCTTGTTTTATGCTATGATTCTAGCACTTTTGTTTGGTTTGTATTGAATATACTCTGGTTTGTTGCACAGATCTTCTATATAATGCATGTTTTTTGTTGTTTCGTTTAAAAAAAATATATTTTATATGACTATTATACCCACTCTCTTCCCCACTCTATTCCTTTCCACAAATGGCCTCTTGAAAAATTGAGATTTCTCTGAAATTTTCAGATTATAGGCTTGATTCAAGGATTATAGGCCTGATTCAATATTTTTCAGAGTAAACATTGATTGATTCAAAGCTCAAAGCTCAAAGTTCCATCAATTTTTTAGAGTAAATATCAAATTTCATTTAATAGAACCAGAGTAAAATTTTACTCTGGTTTTATTGCTCTGTTTTTTTCATTTGACAGAATCAGAGTAAAATTTTACTTTTATACAGAGTAAAATTTTACTTTTAGCTTCAAAGTCTCACAGTTTACTTGTTTTTCAAAGTAAAATTTTACTTTTAATTTCAGAGTGCAAAATTTTACTCTTATTTAGAGTAAAATTTTACCTTTTATACAGAGTAAAATTTTACTTTTATACAGAGTAAAATTTTACTTTAGTTTCAGAGTAAAACTTTACTTTTATACAGAGTAAAATTTTACTTTAGTTTCAGAGTAAAATTTTACTTTCATACATAGTAAAATTTTACTCTGAAATATATAGTGAAGATGGCTTAATAGAAGAGCTGATAGATATGAGGGTAATATAGTAAAAGAAACAAGTTTTAAAATATCAGGGGGTTTTGAAAGTACTTATATAATTTTTGTCCTTTTGAAAGACAAATTAGATAGTGAGGGGGCTATCACCAAATCCCCCTTCTAAGTTTTTTTTTAATTATCCAGCCACAATTTTAAAACACTTTTTGTGAAACATTCTTCATTGTTGGTGATAGGGGTGTACACGATACTATTTAGGCGGTTTGAGAGTAAAATTATAAATCGAATACTAGATTAGCAAATTAGCAAATTACTGTTTGAGCGGTTTTAAGCGGATCGGCGGATGGAAAAATATTCTAACCAATTATCAAATCTTTACATAATATATAACACTAACTTACATAATATTTTTTAATATATATAACACAAACTAATTTTTACATAATATGTTTTATATATATAACTACTAATTTGTAATAAATTTCATATTTTAAATCTGTCTTACACTTATTTTTACTTTGATATTTCATTATGGGTTACAAAAATATACATATATATTAACTATAGCGAAGCAGAGCGGTTTTGAAGATAAATTATAAATTTTAAAATTTAAACCGTGATTAGAGAATAGAGTGGTACAAATTGATATAAATCGGTGCAATTTTAACGAATTGGACGGTATTTTGCACCGCCCTAATCGGTAACATTTATGAAAATAAAAGCCAATGGGCCCTAACAATGAAGGGGAAAATGAAGAGTATTTGTCACAATAAACTCTAATGGGCCAGTTCATCTAACTGGGCCATTCTTCATTTTTTTGGGCTCTACGTTTTAAGCCACCCCTCTAATCAACCAACCCAGTCAGCAGCAAAAAAAAACCGTACAGCTTTCCAACCATCAAATACCAATGGCAATGGCGAACTAGGGCACTGAACCTGTGATTGAAATCAGCGAAGAAATCAGGGCTAGGGTCAGGGTTTCCAATACCAGCTTCAATGTCTAGTTACGACGACGATGGCGATCGGTATTCCAGCAGAGGAGGTGATCGTGGTCATGGAGGATCATCACCGTATCGTCACAAGGTTGGTTTTTGAGTGATTAGAAGTATAATTAGCAAATTTGAATTCGGTCGCACGAGTTGATAATTGCTACTCATTGGTGGATATTGATTGTATAGATCATGGCAATACAGAAATAATGGGTTTGTGATATTGGAATTTTATTCATTGAATTGATAACATTCAGGGATACATATAATCTACCAAAGTTTTAGTTTGTGAAATGAGAATTGGAAGCTGACACTGTTTATCAAATGGGTTTGTGAGAATAATTAAGATGAGTGGGGGGATGTGGATCTGAATTAATGCTTTCTCATTGTTTGTTACACCTTCAAAAAGGAAAATTTCATCTTCTAATTATCAAATAATTAAATCAATTTTGCTTAAGAGTTAATGAATGTACGACATTTCTCATGTACAAGTTGGTTTTGAAGATGTAGGAGAAGGCTGTCTTCTTGGTTGCTTAGATGTAAAAATATATCGCGTAGAATCTCACTATTTGTACTATGCATTGGATAGATGAACTCCAATGGCATGTGAAACCACAAATTCATTCAATTAAATAGAGCCATCTAGGCAAACGGACCACTGTCTCCCGTGCTTGTTGAAAGGTTTGGAACACTCATTTGATAAAATGAAAAACCCATCACTATATACAAGCTACTTATAGACTCATTTGGATTTTTTTTTGCAAATACAAGTCGTCTTTCTAAATGTGATGCAAAATAAAAAAACATTTACTGGTCAATTATTGTGATGATTACATAGTATGTGTGCGATAGAGACTACATGTACCCGGGGCTTAGTCGAGGTGAAGCCTGGTCACCCTTGTGATTAAAAAATGAAACAAAATCAAGTTGTTGTTTGTGCTAAATGCTAATGATATTTATGATGTTAGTTTATTTTAAATTTTACCCTTAATTTAATTCCCACTTGCAACCCATCTTTCAATTTTTGGTTATCTCCCCTTATGTGGTGCATATCTTAATTTATATTGTTCTTGTGCCCTATTCGGAAAGCACTTTTTTAGCAACTTTTTTGCTTTGTTAGACCAAAATTCAAATCTTCTTTGACAATATTTTTTAGGTGACAAACACAAGCCCTATAAAGGCTTAGTTTTTTTAGTCGTTCTTCCAGAAATAAAAGCCAGCAAAAAAGAAGTTTTTTTTTTGTAATAGTTTACCAACTCGGTTTCCAGCAAATTCTTCCCCCCACCCCAAACCCCCCAAAAAAAGCAAAAATGCTCCTAGAAAAGCATTTTCCAAAAGCTCATTTATTTTTTACTTTATTTTTTAAGTTTTCCCCTCCCTTTTCTGTTAGACCTTGATTATGCATGCAAGCTAATGACTGACTGTTGGATTGCAGCACAAATCTCGTGAATCAACCCATGAGAGGTCGAAGGAAAAAGAATGGAACCGAGACCGTTATTCCGGGGACTACAAAGAGAGAAATGAGAGGGACAATAGGGGAAGGCACAAAAATAGTTATGGTCGTTCCATGAATCGCGATTATGAAAGGTTGAGACAGGAAATTATTGGTTTCTTCGTTGCTATTTTTTATTTTTTTTCATAGTTTGTTATTGCTTTAGAGACATGAGTTTCAATCTGTGGCATTTTGTGGTCAAAATTGTATGCCACTTTTTCTACATGATTACAGGTGATTTGGAACTAAAGATACATACATATTTGTTTCTTGATGACACTTGTGATTTGGGTTATATGTTACTTGCAAATATCTGCACCACATTTTTCACTCTTGTCTTGGATGTTGTGTAATAGTAGTTATTTTTGCAGGCATCGTGATTATGATCAAGATAGAGAGAGGCATCATAGACATAGATCACGTTCCCGATCAAGTGAAAAATTTAGGAAGAGATCTAGATCTCGTTCTCGTTCACGCTCTCCTTGCAAAAGGTATTTAATAGCTTGAATTAAGCTTTTATTTATGATCTCTTTGCTGATGACACATTTTTAAAGCTTAGAATGTTCCTTCCATTATGAATTGACTATGTATATGCCCTGCGTACATTAATTGAAAAACATATAGTCCTACAAAAGGTACACTGTGCACTGTTTATGGATCTTACATTATTTTCTCAATGCACAAAGTAATGGTAGTTTGAGATAAACTACTGGTGATTTTGTGTTTGTTCATTGACAAATTTGATTACCCTTTGGATTGTTGACATTCTTCGCATCGACTGGCATTACCTTTCATCTTTCTGGAAAGTATCAATTGTTGACATTTTTTTGCATGAATTAGAGTTACCTTTCAGCTTTTCTGAAAATCTTCTGATGTGAGAGTGGCTCTGTTCAATAGGTGATAATCCTTACCAGATGATGTTATCATGTATGAGGTTTTGTGCGTGCTAAGCTCAATATCAGTTTGTTGTCTTGTTTCACCTGTCTTTTGCTTTGCTTACTTCTCTTTTCTTGTAAGCAATTGCATATCATTAATTCCTAATTTTCATTATATTAGTTCTGTTAAATCCCCATTGTGTAGTCCGAAAAACAAAAAAGAAAGAAAGAAGGAAAGAAGAAAAATAAGAAATAAAGAAAGAAGAAGACAGTTTGTAATTTGAAAAAATTGGAAAGTTGTGCTGTTTTTATCTTGGTTTTGAAGTTGTTTAATTGATTGTGACTTGTTGCATATGTATCTTCTACAGCAAGCGAACAAGTGGTTTTGACATGGCACCACCTGTTCCGTCCTTGTTGCCTGGTGGTGCAGTCCCAGGTTAGCCATTTAGCAATCTGATATACAAGCAGTTTCCAATACTTTTTAGTTGTGTAACATCATTACATTAGAGGATTATGTGATTTATTTTGCTGTTGTGCATATTTGTATTCTCTTTTTTAATCTAAGTCTTTATTCTTTATTACCAAAACTGAGAACCATTGTTGTGTTGTTGGCTGTTGTGTGTGGTTGTTTGTTGTCTTTTTGTTTATCATATGGGTAAGAAGGCAATGTTGGGCTACATGTCCCACTGTGCTACCCATGGACGTGACACCACTGTAGATTTTATGTGCAACGAGGAACCAATGCACCGAATAGCTGGATCTTGTTCGCTTTCAACCGGCAACTCTTGTATTTGGTAGATTTACAAATATTTCTCCAGCCATATGCATTGATGAAATTAATTTCTTACTATATTACCTGAATGATAGATAATATTAGGTATGAAATAGGTTGTTATTTTTTTTATTTCTAATGTATTTGTGATATGATGATATAGATAGTTTTAGGTTTCTGATGTGTTGCTTCTTGATACATAGTAGCAACACATTGTAATATTTCTGCTGTTTGATGCTTCATGCCATATTTACTTGTTTTATTTTTGTTCTTAATTATGCAGGTCAATTGCTAGGTGTCCCTCAAACAATGCCAGGAATGCTCCAAAACATGCTTCCTTTTGGGACAACACAGGTGGTAGTGTTTATGAACATCAGTTGTTGGCTACCTATGAAGCATGGACAAAGACAAACATGGGATACGGGCACGGCAGGGATAAGATAAATTTTTGTTTATTTGCTATGTATATGAATATTAGATTCATAAACAACCAAATTTAATGAAAACTAACACTAATTTAACATAAAATTTACTAAATTTAAATCATCCAAAGACTTTACGTTAAGGCTCCAGAGATCGTTAGAAGCCAATCTCTCAACTTGAGAATTATGGTTAGATTTGTGTTGTGTTGTTGATTGTTTGATATGAATTATATATATATATTAAGTTCAACCCTAATGTTTTTAAATATTATAATATGACCATCGAAATTAGTTTTGGAAAATGAAAATAAGACCCCATCGTGTCCCGCCATGTGCCTTAACAAAGATTATTAAAAAAATGTACACACTATGTGGCTTGTTGGACGTGTGTCCCTGCCATGCCCATGTTCCATATGTGTGACACAGCTATGACTCCTATTTTGAAATGTCAATGCTTCATATTTGTCTACTTTTGTAACTTCTTTCAAATTGCATTCTTATGTTAGTAACTCAAGTAGATTTTTATAGGTTAATCAACTGGGAGCTCTTTCCATGATGCCATTCCAAGCCATGACTCAACAGGTAGATATACGGTGCTGCATTTATTTTATGTTTTTTTGTTTAATTTATAAATATACCTAATTTATTCTATGTTTTTTTGAAATGATGGATTTTTCTACCTCCTTTCTATAGGCAACAAGGCATGCACGCCGAGTTTATGTTGGCGGTCTCCCTCCTCTAGCAAATGAGCAGGTTTATTGTTAGTGAAATTGTGGTTATTAATTATCTACTATTGGGTCTACCCCTTAGGGTTTACTGCTTACAAAATTTGCCATGTTTGACATTATTGACGTAATATTAGGTGACAATTTCCATATTATTTTTTCTTTGTTTTTCCTCTTATTATTTTGTGGTTGTGATGTTCCTATCAAATTTGATGCTGCATATTTTGTCTTTCCCATACACTTTGTTTGGTTCATGGATTTCACAAGGAAAACATAAAAGGAAATGCCACAAAAATCATTATCCTTGGTGCAGCTTATAGAGCTTGTTATAGTGTTTTTATTTTATAGTTTAGGAGTCTATATCAGTTTGTTTGGTGTAGGTTTTGCTTATAGCCATGGTTATTAAAATTGTGATCCAGATCGTAGGATCCTACGATCCTACATTGCTAAAACGATTTAGATTGTTGTAGGATCGATGTTATAACAGGATCGCAAGTAGGATCGTAGGTAGGATTGTAGATTTTTTATTTTTAATTTTTAATATGTATCATTCTAATTTGTATTTTATCTTTCTTAGTAAAAAGTATGATCTTACGATCCTCAATCCGATCCACAAGACCCTCTCACCGATCCTACCTAGGATCCTGATTTTAACAACCTTGTTTATAGCTTATGAGGCAAAAATAGCTTAAATAAATTGGAAAAAAAGATGATTATCTAGAAGTTAGGGGAAGGGTGTTTTTCTGATAAGGAAAAAGAAACTTGTTTCCTTGTACAATTGTAACATAGATTGACATGGTTGGGTTTACAAATTGTTTTGAGTTTGTTCTTTGTTTGTGCTTCAGTCCAAGTGAACATGTATTACTATGTTGTATTTAAGTCGAATTTGAACGCTTACCTACTTGAAAACGTAGTCAATCGTAAACACCGTGAAGCTTGTTTTTAATGTGGCACTAGTAGGGGAGAAGGAGAAGAAAAGAAGAGATAGAAGTGGAAGAAAGAGAAGAATGGAAAAGGAGAAAAAGGGGGTGCACAATCCCAAATCTACATCAATTTTTCAGTAATCAATCAATGCCAAATCTAAGAGCTCATTACACAAAATCCATATAATATATACGCAACCCAAAGAAATAAAATTCAACTAGGAACTAATCAAACTAAAATCCAATAAGGAAACAAATATAAACTAAGGAATAAGTCTTGTAACTACTTGTCGTTTGTTTGGAATGTTCATTTGTGTTGTGATGTTCAAGATTGGGAGCTGGATGGATCAGTTGTTGGATCTTTTGGGATTTTTGTATGGAGTGCATTCTGAGGGGTTAGGTGTGGGATGGGCCAAGGTCTAAAGGGATTTTTTCAGTGTCTTTGTTCTATGGCGTCCTTGCGGGTGGTGATGATGTGGGGTCTCCATCCAATGTAGCTTTCTTTGTTTGGATAGCAGGCTTAGGGCACATTTTGACTATAGACAATTTAATTCGTCATTGGCATGTTATGATTAATTGGTGCTGCTTGAGTTGTGCGGATGCGGAATCAGTGGATCACTTGCTTATTCATAGTCTGGTTGCATCTTGGCTTTGGATGTTGGTTGCGACTTTTGGTTTGGTGTGGGTGCAACTGGGCTTAGTTTGGATGTGTTGCAAAGTTGGGGAGGGGTAGGGTTGGGAAGAGGCATCAAAGGGCTTAAATGCTTGCTTCCCATTGTTTATTGCGGTTGGTTTGGTTGGAGCATAATAGGCATGTTTTTTAGGTTGTGGTTCATTCAGTTCCTTGGTTAGAGAGTCGGCTTCTTATGGTGTTGCATAGGTTGGGTTATGGGTTCGGTTGATCATGATGTTTTGCCTTTTGTAGATTTTGTTGAGGATTTGATTAGTTAGTTGTGTTGAGGATTTGATTAGTTAGTTGTGTTGGGCCCTTTGTGGCTTTATTTTTTTATTCTTTACATCGCCTTGATGCTTTTCAAATAAAGTTTGATTATTTATCCCAAAAAAAAAAAGAAGGAAAAAAAAAATATTTAAACAAATTCAACTTCTTATATAAATTAATTTTTTTTTTACTTATAATTTTTATTGTCCTCAACCAAAGCCTAGTTGTTCTTCGTCAGTTTGCTATGTGCATTATGTGTTGAGTATATAGGGAGGCATCAAAAAAACATTATGCTATCTTTTTTTTTTTTGAAAATCAACAACAAAATTTATAAAAGAAGAAAGTTTGGAGGACAAGAAGTCCTCATACAGTGAAAAGGAACCTAATCAAAATAAAAAACAGCCAACAAAAAATAAGAGAAACACAAGCAAACCCAATCATTATGCTATCCTTATAACTGTTTAATGGACACTACTTTCAATTTCCCACAGAAGCAAGATCCACCTTTTATCTGCAAACTCTCTCTTTTTTTTTTTTTTTTTTTAAAATTTCTTTTCTTTTATGGATGAATGGTAGATTACTCTTACGGGCTAACAGTACCTGATGATTTCTTGATAATCTGAACAAAAATGAAGTTGACATGGAATCTATTGTCTCAAATAAAAATTGTGTGTTAGTTTCTCTTGCTTGGATTCTGATTTGCTTTTGAGAGCTACACTAAGCTGATGTTATACTTCTACTTCAGGCACATGTCTTAGCTATAATTAACATGCCAATTGTTCTATGTTTAGAAGAATTTAGGTTCATTCAGTCACTGTATGGGCTTACTATGGAATCATAAAGTATATATAGTTCTTGTTCTCTGCTGTTCCATGACTTGCTGTTTTTTGTTACATATGTTTATGATTTTTGAATTATCATGCTTTTAAGGGTGATTTTCTTCATTTTTTTTTCTTCCCTTTTTGACCCTTGTATTTTTCAAGCAGACAATTGCAACATTTTTTAGCAGTGTTATGGCTACTATAGGAGGAAATTCTGCTGGTACAGGTCAGTTTGGTTCAACTTAAGATATGGTAACAAATGTCTTTCCATTTTTTTATAAGTAAATATATTATTTAAAAAATAGCACCAAAGGGCTATCCTATACACTACAAGGGAAAATAAAAATAAACTGACGGGTCCACACAACCTGAGAACTTATACAAAATAGACATATATCTACTCTTGAAAGTGGGTTGCTCTTTTAATATGATAATGGGATTTTCCTGGCATTCAAAGTCCTTCGATTACACTCCCACTAACTGATCCACTTGAAGGCCAAAAGCATCAACAGATTGTCAGATTCTCCATCTTACTCATGCATACATCACCAGTTCACAGGAATCTGCCTTCAAATGAGATTGTCAATGGTATGGATCTTGCCACGAGCAACAGGAAAAAAAAAAAGAAAAAAAAAGGGCTACCTTGGAAGGAGCCTTAGACAACCAAATTCTCTTCTACGGAAAAGTTCCTCCATGCCCCACCAAGGCATTGTAGTTAGATTTTACCTACAATCTATCAGACTCAAATATCAACCAGAGCAACTCTCTTTCCACACTAGGCAAACCATAAAGAAAACTCATTTATCAAAAATAAATAAATAAATAAATAAATAAAACTCAAAAGGCCCACCAAGTGTTCCATCTCCCAATCATTCAACTCATGTCTGAAGGCAATATCCCAAAAAACAGTACTTTCTTCCAATCTTGGATTTTTTCTGACAACAGCTCATTTATAAACCACAATCCTAAAAGGAGGTGGATAGAACTTCTCAACCTCTCCTCCCCACACCAAATATGGCTTTAGAATCTCACGTTCACACTCTTTGCAAAGAATTGCACCCTTTTGCAGCAATAATAAGATGTTTCACCAACTAAAACTATGTTAATGTCTTCCCATTTTCCTCCTGTGTCACTGATTTTCTTACAGATCATAAGGCATTAATCTATATTTAACTGCAGGTGATGCAGTTGTCAATGTGTACATTAATCATGAAAAGAAGTTTGCATTTGTGGAGATGAGAACTGTTGAAGAAGCAAGTAATGCAATGGCATTAGATGGTATTGTATTTGAGGTATGCTAAATTCCAACTCTCCCTCTCTCTCTCTCTCATTGATGTGCACTCACATTAGCCAATCGCATTGAAAATGTGATTAAAGAAAATGGAGATAAATGAAATATACACATTGATGGCAAAACTTCCATAAGTATTCTATGTTCTCCATTCTTAGAAAACAATAAATATAACAACTATATCAATAGTGGAATGGTAAGTGTTATAACTATAATATATTCTTGTGATCATTGTTAATACTGTTTTGCTTCTATTATTACCAAACTTTGTTATTTCAATTGAATTATGGCCCTACTCAAATAGGAAGTTTGATAGTAAGCAAGTCATTATTGACTTGAAGTTTAGATTCTGGGTTGAAATGGAGGGAAAGAGATTCTTATCTGCTGGATACACTATCTGTATGAAGGTCATTTCATTGGCTTTGAATGATGACACTGTTCACATATTTTGCATTAGCTTAAATTTATCTTATAGAACATCGAACTTGATGAATCGAATATTGGTTACTCAATGGTTGATTTGAGCTTTGTATATCACTAGTGGCTTTCTGTCTGACTTGTCTCCTTTTCAATCTTTATAGGGGGTCTCTGTGAGGGTTCGAAGACCTACAGACTACAACCCTACATTAGCTGCAGCACTTGGTCCTAGCCAAGCAAACCCTCACCTTAACTTAGCTGCTGTTGGACTTATACCTGGGTAAGTTAGTATATTTATCTATTTTCCCTTCACTATTAGTGGGAACATGGATTTTGTGTTTGATTTGTTAAGGAATTCACAGGACTCGGGAGTTATACTAGGATGCTATTTCTTAGTTTTTATTTATTTATTTCTTAACAAAGCATGAAGTTTATGTTACGGGGAAGAGAATTCCGTGAGGATGAGTGAAGTAATGAGAAACTCGGACCTGAATAATGCAATCTTTCCTAGGCCTGAAAGATTAAAGAAGAAAGTAGGATATCACTCCCAGCAAAGTCATATGCTTTTTACCTGAGTTATTAGGAATCTATGTAAAGGACCAATTGGGTTGTTAGAGAAGAGCTATTTACCCATTGAAGGATTGGAATAGGTCCATGGAGATCCCTGCTGCTGTTGACATTCAAAACCTGGAGTCTAGAGGCAATTAAGCGAAGGGATATCATATCATCTAGGGGGTCCCATACCTATACAAGTGAAACCAAAAAACCTTCACTGGGGATATCTGTAGTCTTTTACTATGTTACACGGACTCCGGTGCGGGTGTGTATCTAGGGGTCGGACACTTCAAAATTAAAAATTAAGAATACGTGGATATGGATCCAAATTTAGATACGGGTACAGGGATACGTTAAATAGTTTTTTTTATAAATATATTTATTTTATGGAGATGAGTTTAAAAAAAAAGGAATAAATAACAGGTTTTGTTAAATAAAACAAATAAAATATAAATAACAAATAAAAAAAATTATAAAAATTATTTTAGATGTAAAATAAATTATATTGTATATGATAAAATAAGTTATTTTTATTTTAATAAAGATGTTGGCCAAATACAAAACACTACAAAACTAAATAGGCCCAAACTTATTTTATTTAGGCCCAAACAATTAAATAAGCCAGAATAAAGCACTATAGGCCCAAACAAAATAAGGCAGATACAAAATACTAAATAGGCTCAAACTTTTATTTTATTTATTTGTGTCTAGCCCATTAGCCAAACCCAAACCTAGCAAATGCTCTCCAGCTATGTATAGTCCGTCAAACTCTCTCTCTTCTCTCACCCTTTTTCTCCTCTTTCCTCTCTCTGAAATTCACACAGCAGAGTTCCAAAAAAAAAAAAAAAAGAAGAAAGAAATACGCACAGCACAGCACAGCACGATCGGAGCTCTCTTCTCTTTCTTCTTCTTCCCACTTGGTGATTATGACTCTCTCTCTCTCTCTCTCGGTTCTATCTCTAGATGATGTGGTTATTGTAGCCAACATTCACTTGTCGATGAAGCTATGATCCAACAAATCCAGATCTTGAACCCAACACATCCATGTAAGTATTTCAATCTTCTTCTTCCTTTTCGATTAGCCGTGTCCGAGAGAGAGGACACTAATCCGACACAGATCTCATACCCGTACCCGTGTCGTGTCGTGTCGTGTCGTGTTGACACGGGTACTTCGCCTTCAACTGCCAAGTCCATGTAACACAGGTCTTTTAATCTTTCTAAAAACAAACTTTTGCTAAATGCCGAATGTCATACCTTTTGACTGGTGATTATTTATTTATTTATTAACCAGAATATGAATTATCATTACTCTCATTTTAGAAGTGGGCTATGATTTATCGTTTACTCTCATTTTATAATTTTTACAGTTTAAGTTAGTTGTTTATTTATTTTGATTCTGGAATGCTGGACTTTGGATGGATTTGTAGCATGGTTGGCGGAGTTGAGGGACCTGATCGTATCTTTGTTGGTGGCTTGCCATACTACTTTACTGAAGCACAGATACGAGAATTGCTGGAGTCATTTGGGTATGGTCTTCAATCTGACATTTTTCATTCTTTTTTACTTTCTTCTTCTAATCTTCAGTATATTCTGTCATTTTGTTTTCGTTTTGTGGCTTATGCATGATCTATACTTTGTGAGGCATCAGGATATTCATTACGCTGTCATTGCTATCTTGTCATTTATGATAATTACGAGTTCTAGTGATAAATTGTTGACCAATGCAGACCTTTGCGTGGGTTTGACCTCGTGAAGGATAGAGACACTGGAAATTCCAAAGGATATGGTTTCTGCGTCTATAAGGTGACTGAAGCTAATAATGTTTTTTACTAAAATTTTAAACATTGTATACCTGTGAAAGCAATTATTCCAGTCATCTTTAGCTAGAAGTCTAAAATACATTCATGTTGGTACAAAGTCTCAATTTGAAGCTACATTTATGAATATTGAAAACTTTGCCTTTCATTTTCTACGCTTTCCTATATAATATGTTCCTTCTCCGGTGTACATTCACTTTAGGATCCTGCTGCAACGGACATTGCTTGTGCTGCTCTTAATGGCTTAAAAATGGGGGATAAGACTCTAACTGTCCGGCGTGCTACCATGAGGTTGGTGTTCTTTAATAATTTGAACCTGTATTGATATGAAAAGATAACTTTTCTGTAACAACAGCGGCTCTTTGTCAAATTTTGTGGAATGTTCATTTTGACCTGTTTCATTGCATTGCTTTAATTGGGTCTATCAGTTGGTAAGCTTCGGGCAAGTCTATTTCCAATTCTCTTAAAATTGTCAGATATACATATTGGGAAAATTAAATTACCAGTATATATTAGCTTGGACAATGGAGAAGATGTGTAAAATATTAAGTTCTATATCGTTTCAGTGGTTGGGAAAGTTCCGGGCCACATCGATATAGAACGAGAATCAGTTTATTACTCTCTTCCAAGTTATGAGTTAAGAATCATGGACACTTCTAAGAAAGTGGTGTCGTGTTGGACATGTCCAAACTTGTCTTGTTAGTTTTAATTTTTTTAGGCCCTAGAAATAATATAACTTCTAGACTTTTAATATAATCATGCTTCGGACACTTGGGGACACATGTTTCCCTCTCTTAGACACACATGAACCACATTACAAGTTTGAACAAAATATCTGGACCAATTGAAAGTACTATTATGTTGTGCTCTTAGAAAGTAATATTGTGTTGTGCTTTTAATTCTCTTTGAATAAAATATGCATATATATGATATATAATAAATATGTGCTATATATTTTGTGCATGCGCTCCACACGTCATGTCCTTTTTTTTTTTGAAGTTGTCATATCAGTGTGTTTGCATCATGTCTTGCGTCTGTGCTTCTTAGTTACAAGATTTTTATGATTGAGGGTTGGTTTGGGATGTTATAAAAAAGTGTACTTTTTGACTTATTGGCTTATATGAGTTGGGTTTGGGTTGGGTTTGATGTGATGTGTTAGAGAGGTGATGTGATTTAAATAAGATGATGTGACTTAAATAGGATAGCGACTTTTTGACTTTTTATATTATTTATTAGATGCCAAACTTGGCCTGAGCTTTCACAATTGAATAGACAACTTTTAATAGTCTTGCCATTTGACTTGTGTTCTTATTTATTGTCTAAGAAGCTCAAATACGGGCACAGACAGACACCAAATATATAATTTTATATATTTATTATATTTTATGTATATAAGTATATCATTCAAAGATAATAGAAGATACAATATGACACTAATTACTATAAATTTATATGGGTTTTGTTTTATTATTGTATCTTAAGTTGTTTTATTTATACTTATAATTAGTTTCACATGTGTCTAATTGATAGACACGTGTATTTAAGTGATTAACACGTGTGTCCTCCAAGTGTCCAAAGAGTGTCCGGGTCTTTAAAAAAATTTAAAAAATAGGACACGTTTTGAAGAGTGTCGAACTTGTGTTCTAAGAGTGTCCAAAGAGTGTTAGTGTCCAACAGGGACACGACACGGATACGTCGCCGAAGTGTCCGTGCTTCTTAGTTTGCATGTTTTATTTGATATGACTTTCTGATAAGTCTACTGGGAATTACTTTACTAGGCAACGAGATTTTTTTGTTCACCTTGTAGCAAATTGGTTGGGATCTTTTGGCTTTCTAAAAGTTATGATTGGCAATTACATACATACTTTTTAAATTTGATTGATTGGCATTTTACATTAATATGATGTCTGTGGCATATGAAGTGTGAAACATCCTTGAAAACTTTTAGCAAGTTTGTTTGACATGCAAATCCATCTAACATAGCTGACAACTTCATTGTAATTTTTCAGTAATGAGGTGGTAAATGCAAGTCCATTTAACATAGCTGACAACTTCATTGTAATTTTTCAGTAATGAGGTGGTAAACACAGAACATGAAAGTATATTATCTCAGGCACAACAACATATAGCTTTGCAGGTAAGTGATGATGCTATTTTCCCTCCCCTGTTCGATTTCTACCTTTTCATTGCGCATACATTTTTCATTCCTGACTTGTTTTGTAGAAAATGGTCTTGCAAGCTGGTGGTGTGAATCTTCCTGGAGTAGGGACAGGACCCACAACAACTGCAGAGACTCCAACCAAAGTTCTATGCTTGACTGAGGTATGATTAATAGTAACCTCTGTAGTTCGACTTTTTTCTTCCCCATGCCAACCCCCTTTACAGTAATTATTGTTTATTCGTGCTAATGGTGTTTCATTTTGGGGTACCATGAAGCTAATTACTGCTGATGAACTGATGGATGATGGAGAGTACGAGGAAATTTTAGAGGACATGAGGGAAGAAGGGGAGAAATTTGGTAAGTGTTTCATCCCATAATAGTTGCTGTTTGTGTTTTAAATTTGTGTGTACACTCCAATATATGGTTTCCATTAAACAATCATCTCTATGAATTAAAAAGAAATAAAATGATTTGGACATATGTTATACAAAAGTGCTTAGACAAGGACCTGATTACACCATCTTGTTATGTAGAACATTGCATTCATAGCAAAAGATGTGAGTCCACATCCCACTAGTCATAATATTATTTAAAAATCATAACATATTCTCACTTGACATTTCAAAAATGGACCTAAAAACTCTAAATATAGTAGAATAAGACTTAGAAAAATAAGTGGCAGCGGCAGCCTTTTATTTTAAAAACTAAGATACTTTAATTTAAACAATAAATGCTTATTTAAATAAATAAATAAAAGAAAGAGAAGTTGTGGAAGCATTGAGTTTGATTGGCCTGACGCTCGTTATATTATATTAAATCATGTTTATTTCGGTAAAATAGCAATAGATAATTCATGGTCCAAGTCACTTTAGCTTTAAACATCCTTAGATGATGAATTTTGAAATTTTTTGTTCCTGAGAGAAAAAATGAAAAAAGGTCAAGAATCTGTTGGGTCTGACTAGATCTTATTATATCCTAATTAAACAGCTTGATCACCAACATAACAACAAATTATGATTAGGAATTGGTTACTTTTGTATTAAACTCTTAGAATTGTATTATGACCTTTTCTTGGAATCTGTGGGACCTGATAGTATCAAAAATTCATGAATTGTAAAACGTGAAACGAATTGTAAATCGTGCAATTCACCATCTATTCTATTACAAAATAGATTTGCCCATAAATTTGCATTAATGTAGGCATGAATCATGAATTTAAGCCTACAACCGATTAATGTTTATGATTAAGCAACTATTCAATTATTATTACACATTATGTACTTGAATGAAAGTTGCCATTGTGTTGTGCTCATGTCTACTGCTTCAGGACTTGTATTTACAGCTGGTTGTTTCTTTATGAATTCACGGATGTCAATACTGCTAAATATTCTTCTGCTTGGCTGAATGTTTAGGAGTCTTGGTGAATGTCATTATTCCCCGCCCATCACCTAATGGAGGAGAGCAGGTCCCAGGTGTTGGAAAGGTAGATGGATTTCATCCTGCTACATGTAAAATGATAGGTTTCTGTTTCGCTTTAGTACATTGAATCTAGAGTTTCTATTTTCTATATGTACATATTGTTTTTTGCTCAGCATTCTATGTACATATAATCTTCTGAAAACATCATTAACTTTAATGATATATTTGGATCTTGGATTTGTCAAAGGAGTCGGAAAATGAAAGGGAATTGAAATTACTTGTAGATATTTCATCTTTTAGTGGCATCTAAACAAAAAATGACTATTATTTATTTATTCTTATTTTCTTAACGCAAAAAAGTAGAGAAAATTTTCACTTTATTTTATATATATATATATATTTGTGTCTTTACCATTTTCTTCTCCCTGTGCAAGTCCAAAATCCAAATATTAGCATAAGAAGTGTTGTTGTTGTTGTTGTTTTTTTTTTGTGTGTGGATAAATAAGCAAACTTTATTGGGAAAGCATCAAGATAATGCAACAAATACAAAAAATCAGTTTTTAAGCTAGTAGACAAGAAAAACAAGGGCCTAAACAAAAACAAAAACCAAAACAACTAACTAAGCAAGTCCTCTACAAAATCTACGAAAGTCAGCATATCCGTATCTACTGATACTATAAGCCAACTATGATGCACAATAAACAAACGTCGTTCCAACCAGGGAGCTGATTGAATCACACCCAAAAAGATACGTCTATTCCACTCCAACCACATCAAACAATGACCAACAAGCAACCACACCTTCTGACGTCTCTTCCCAACCGTTTCCCTAGCCCAACTTTCCCCTAGCCCAACTCTGCAACACCTCCACCGTCGAACCCGACTAAACCCAAACCAAACCAAACCAAAAATTGCAACAATGAACATCCAAAAATGAGAAGCAACCAGGTAGTGAATAAGTAAGTGATCCACCGTTTTCGCCACCCCATAATACATACACCAGCAATTAACTAGAATATGATGTTTGCAAATCAAATTATCAATGGTCAGAATATGCCCTAAAGCTGCTGTCCACACAAAGAACGCGACTTTGGATGAACAACCCACCACCCAAACACACTTCCACGGAAATAGAACACCATCCCCACCCACAAGCAAATGAAAGAAAGAAGACACTAAGAATATCTCTTCGAACTTCGGGCAAGCCCACATCAAAGTATCTTCCCCCCCCTCCCCCCCCTTCCAAAAAAAAAAAAAAATCCCGAAGCCCATACAAAAACCCCAGCAAGTCCACCAATTGCCCAACACCCAATCCTGCACCTTGTGATGCAAGCCAACATTCCAAACCACCACCTACCATTGCACATGCGCATAAGATGCCACCGTCGCCTCCCGATCAATAGTAATACGGAAGATCAAAGGAACATCACCTCCAAACCCACCACTCCACACCACCTATACTTCCATAACCCGATCCAATCCCCCACCTCCACCCTCACCCAAAAACAAACTCTCTTCCAAAACTCCGCTCATACTAATCAAATCCCCTTCCACAAACTCCGCCCATGTGTTTGCCTCACCTCACCTCACCTATGCTCCACTCCCCCCACCCCAAACCATACTTAGCCACCACCACTTTCCTCCACAACCACTCCCTTTCCACCACAAAATGCCACAACCACTTCCCCAGAAGAGCCAGATTAAACAGAACTAAACTCTGAATCCCCAACCCTTTTATAGCCTTAGAAACGCAAATTTGATAATGATAATGAAAAGCCTCTTCCCCCATCCTCCCACAAAAGAAATCTTGCTGCAACTTCTCCAACCGCTTCGCAACTGACACAGGAATCACATGAACCAACATGAAATAAGTCGGAATACTGGAAGGAACACTGGAAGGAACACTTGGTTTGGGAACAAGCTATTTTAGTAACTTTTTGACTTTTTACGAAAAGATGCGTAGAAAAGTAGAGAGAGTAATGTGATAACTTATAGTGACTTTTTGGCTAAGACTTCAAGTTGCCAAACAAGGCCACATCCTTTCGACAAGTACTGCTACTTCCAACCCGCCAACCGCCGCTGCACTCAATCCACCACTCCATCCCATACCCCTTTCGCCTTAAAAGAAGCACCCAATGGTAAATCCAAGTAAGATATGGGCAAGGCTGCCACCTTGCACCCCAAAATAGCTGCCAAAACCGGTAGCCGCTCCACCTCACCCACCGGAATCATCTCTGACTTCCCCATATAAGGTTAAGGCCTCGTTTGGGAAGTAATAGCTTTAGCTTAAAAGTCAATAAGTTACTAAAAAAATCAAAAAGACTATAACCTATACCAAAAAGTTAAGATTCCCTTTTCTCTTTACTTTTTGCACATATTTTCATAAAAAATCAAAAAGTCATTCAAACATATAATTTTTTTTTACCTCATATTTTAGCCAAAATGTCAAAATGTTACTAAAATAGCTTATTCCCAAACGAAGAGTAAGCCATTTTCCTAGTTGTTGATATCATATAAGATTAAGGGTACCTTTTGAATGTTTATCGAACAGCTGCAACTTACATTGAATTTTAGGGTAGAAGTCCATCATCTCTGGTGGATACAATTGAAGAGAAATGGGGGACTACATATTTTCTTCCCATGTGTTCTTTTTAAGGTTTCATAAAGACGACAAAATTCAAGTTTTAAAAAAAAGCATTTGTTTTTGTGGTAGCCATAATTCTTGCTCACAGGTCCAGTCAAGATTATGAATTTGTACATTGAAGTGTTATGTAAAAAGCAAATGAAACAATAGCATTAAATAACGTGTTCGAGACATCCAAATCTGTGCTTGTAGTGTGCATTACTTTCTTCTTTTTAGGTGTTTACGGACTTACTGTTTTGATTGCAGGTGTTCTTGGAGTATTCTGATGCCACTAGTTGTGCCAACGCAAAGGATTCGCTTAGTGGCCGGAAATTCGGGGGCAATGTTGTGACTGCTGTGTATTATGCTGAAGACAAATTTTACAATAGGGACTATAGTGCTTAAGCTCTTTTCATTATTATTATTATTCATCTTACTATAGAGTTTTAGAAGGTTATTGCTGTGTGTTGTTGTATGAATAGCAGCTCTCACTTTACCCGTGCATTTATAAACTCGTACATTTGATTCTTTCAACTATAAAAATGTGTAACTTTTTATATCTGCAGACCACCTGCACAATGGGTATATTTATACAATTTTCATAGTTAAAGGAGTCAATATGTATTGATTCATAGATGAAGAGATAAAGCGATATTTGTTAATAGTTGAGGCCTCTTCAACTCGTTTTCTTTTTTTTTTGGTAACAACATAGGTGGAAAAGAAGAATAATTTTTATTATTTTTCATTTCTTTTTCTGGTCAATTGAATGCAGTCTTTGAATAAAAAATGTGTTTGGAAAACGTGCTGTGAAGGCCTCTTCTGTTTACAATTTCAGTATGTATTTCTCTATGCTAGTTAGCACTGCTAATACAGTATATGGACTATACTTTTATCTGCAAATTAAGGTTGTATTTAGATTATGAATTTTGGTAGGGATTTGAAAAGGGAAATGAAAATTGTTAATGAAATGTTATTATATTTTATTTATTTATTTCTATTTTTCTTTTCAAATTTTTACATAAATCTATGATTCAAATACAACTTAAATGGTAAACATACAAATTAAAATGATAAGAACCAAATTGGCATAGAAAAAAAAATATATATATATATTTGTATGTTATTACAAACGACAGTGATACAGACCCCCTCCCCACTCACCCCCTCCACCCCCACACACACGTGGGGGTTGGTGAGTGGGGGAAAAGAAAAAAAAAAAAAAAAAAAAACAGTTTTTATCAATAAAAAAATAAAAGGGGGTCGTGGGGGTCAACAATGGAGGGGGGCGGAAACATTTTTCTATTACAAATTGTTAACTTCTTTTGGAGTCTGTTTAATTTAGAAGTACTTATAAGTTAAAGTTCTTTATTTGTTTAAATTTTTTTTGATTAAATGGTGTTTGGTTACAATTTCAAATTATAACTATTTGATTTTTTCAATTTATTTGAACAAAAAAGTGAGTTTCATTTTTTCAATTTTTTTTTTTTTAGAGGGGGGGGGGGTGTTAGACTGCACAATGAAAGTAAAATAAAATTATGTGACAATTTATTTAGATTGTTGTTAATAGTTGTTACCTTTTTTTTTTTTTTTAAGACTCTTATCCCTCACCCAAGTCACCAATAGCTCCGACTAGTACTTTCATTTAATACAGATTTGAATGGGGGTGCCAGGTGAAAGCATGGCCTTGTTCGGGAAATGGATTTAGGATTTTTTTTTGGGGACTAAAATCTATAACAAGACAAAATAAATCAAAATAATCAATAACATAAAATATCATATCAAATTCATAATCATTTTATTTTTTCTCTCACAGACATCAAATCTAACTACAAAATTTTTTTACTCTCTTTTCAAATATAAAAATTTTAATTTATTAAAATAATCAAAAATTAAAATAATCTATTAAAATAATCAACTTTCCAAACGAGGCTTATGTCATAAACAGGGGCGATGATCCAAAAAAAAGTGGATTATGACAGGGATTTAAAAAAAAAAAAACTAATTTTGGTAGGTAGAGAGAGGTTCATTAAAGTAAGGGAGTCAGAAAAAATGTGAAGGCAACTAGCAACCTTTCTGATCTGACTAAACAAATTTTAACTGATTTTTCTTCACCAAATATAGAAGGGCAAATTACACTTTATTACCTATATGTTTAATAATTTTCTTCGTTTAGTCTTTGAAGATTTTTTTTTTTAACTCTTTGTGTTTCAAGTCTTTTTTAATTTATTCTTAAAATTAATTCCTATTCAAAATTAGAAATAAAATGTTCAACTATGCTAGAGACCTCTAAAATAGCATCACTAAACCACCTCTAATGAGGTGGAAAAGCAAAAAAAAAAAAAAAAAAAATTCAAGGCACCTGATTGGCTGTGGCAGTGGGGGACCCACTGCCACATCACTAGTGGTACCTCTAAATTAGAGGTCCCAATCATTTTTCTAAAATGTTATGTTAGGTGCCACATGATATAAAAATATATTATTATATTAGAATTTGAATTTGTGTAAGAAGTGCAAGTTATATATAATAAAATATTTTTATATTACGTGACGGTCAATATGTCGCTTTCTATCAAATTTTGGATATAAATTAGCTTTTGAAATAAATTAAGAAAGACTTGAAACATAGAGAGGAGACAAATGTAAGAGTCAAAGTTAAAAAATAACCAACTATAAAAAGGACAAAGTGCAACTTACCCCCTAAAAATTATACCAAACATATTCACAGTTCATTTTAATATATTGATGTGTGGTGGAAGGGACTTAAACCTCATACCATTGATATGATAAATAATATTTTTACCACTTAAATAGTAGATACTATAGCCATGTTGGGTTTGGTTTTCAAAATCTTGTTTTAGAAAGAAAAAATAAAATAAAATTAATTTAGTGAAAGAAATTAAAAAAAATCAAAATAATTATCGTTTTTACACTTTTTTATCTTTTGAAAGGTCAAGAATATTTTACAAAAAATTAAAAATAATTTTTTGATATTTATTTTTACTAAATTAGGCTTATATGTTTTAAATTTAAAATCAAATTTTATATTTTACAAATTTAATATCATATTTATCATAAAGAGAGGTTTATCTCATATTTTGAGTCGATGGACTCCACACACTCAAGTCCTATCACGTATAAACATAAGCAATATTGATTGATAACTCGAATTTGAGTTTGTTTGAATAGCTTAAATTTTGACTTGTCGGTCGTCCAGCTAATCATTCGACAAAAGAAGATGACAGCTGCAGTCGACAAAGATAACAACCGCAGCAAACAAGTGTTGCATTGGTCGTCCAGTGCAGTCGTTCAAACATTTGACCGGCAAATATAAATTCGACTTTTCATTTGGATTTATTTGGGAAGTGAGTTGGCTTTTTGAATTTTTTGACTATCTTAGCCTAAGACTAAAAAATCTAGTTTGGGAAGGACTTTTGACTTTTTAAACTTTTTTATGAGAGAAAGAATACAATGATTATGGTTAGATGTGATGTTTTGTCTTATTAAGCTAAAAAATTTATTTTATTTTTTGTAATTATTTTAATCAAAAAAGCCGAACTTTTTTTCTTTTCAAACGGAGCCAAACTCAAATTTAAGCTGCCAATCATCTTTCAAACATGGGAGAGAAGTTCAATTGTATTTCAAATACCCTAATGTCAGTTATATGGTGAGTTACGTCTTAAATTCATTTTTTTTTTAATTTTTAAATCCATGAATTTTCAATTTTTTCAAGTTCATTTCAAATTTAGGGTTGGTTTGGGATATTTTAAAAAAGTATACTTTTTGACTTATTGGCTTATATGGGTTAAATTTGAATTAGATTTGATGTGATGTGTTAAAAAAGTGATGTAATTTAAATAAGATGATGGAACTTAAATAAGATAGTGACTTTTTAACTTTTTATATTATTATGCCAAACTTGGCCTTAAATCCCATCTTAAATTTCCATATCAACAAGTAAACAAAACCACATTTGGGTTCAGAAGAAGCCAAAGTCTAGAGAGAGAAAGCCCTAGAGAGAGAGAGAGAGATGAACAACGGAGCGGGAAACGAAGACAAGGGTTTGCTATGGAGGCTTACAGTCATAAAATCGAAGGAATTAGGTAAGCTAGGACCTGCCTTCGGAATCGGCGCCGGCTGTGGTGTCGGCCTCGGCATCGGCCTCATCGGCGGCACAGGATTCGGCCCCGGAATCCCCGGCTTACAACTCGGTTTCGGACTCGGAGCTGGATGTGGAGTCGGCCTAGGGTTCGGCTATGGAATGGGCAGAGGCATTGCTTATGATGATAGTCGGAGATACTCTAATGTCGGCAAGTTTTTCAACGGGAAAGCAAATCTTCGTTCGAATCTTCCTTCTCAGGATGAGATTGGTGCCTTAATTGATGAACTTGTGATGAACACCAAGAAGCTAATCAAAGCCACTTCCACAGAGGTTGATAAGTGGAGGAGGTTCTGAATTTTGATGTATTTGTGTTTTTAGGGTTTTTGTTTAAGATCCAAACACAATCTATTATACCTTTACAAAAACATGTTTGTGTGAATTGTTCTGAGTTTGTTGAATTCCATTTACTGTGTTTGAATCTTTGATTTGAGTATGTATTTTTTTTTTTCCTTTCTGTTTAATTTTCTCTACAAATGCTTACTCAAACACAGAATTGTAGTTTTATAGATAAAGAGCTATACAAAAGCGTGTATGTATGTATGTTCAAATTGTTTCTTGATGTGTTGTGTTTTGGAGTGTAGAATTACATCTATGTTTAAATTTTGGCAGTGGCTTTGGTCCAGTCCAAGATCGGACTGGACCGTGCTGTTGGGCCCGTGGGAGCCCACCACGGGTCCCGTTTTGATAATCCAAACTGTTCAATGTGTAGAACTCGTCGAGTACTATATGTCTGTAAAAAATCACGTTAATCGGATATCGATAGCTATGTGAACAAAACAGTTTTTTAACAATCGTTAATGTTTTCACCGTCCATTTTTTTTTTATACAAAATTGATTTGATCACATAGC
Source organism: Camellia granthamiana (assembly GCA_036172215.1). NCBI lineage: Eukaryota > Viridiplantae > Streptophyta > Magnoliopsida > Ericales > Theaceae > Camellia > Camellia granthamiana. Next base: position 57,106,012 of record CM069909.1, on the reverse strand, counting down.
TATTGATATTCGATCAATGTGATTTTTTACAGACATGTAGTACTCGACGAGTTCTACACATTGAACGGTTCGGATTATCAAAACGGGCCCAAAAAATGGGCCCCATGGGCCGAACTAGACGGGTCCAGTCTTGATCTCAAGCTGGACCCTTAAATTTTTGAGTATGATTTTGTCACTTTTTATGTTTGGTAGAAAAGGAAAAGCAAGGGGGCACATTTACCTTTACCCCCTTCAATTATCATCATTTTTCACATTAGCCCGTCAAATTAAAAATTGATACAATCAATATCCCTTTCATGTACTGAAAATTTTTAATCTAACTCTTATTTTCTATTTTATTGGCAAAATTAACGAAAAATGTGCATGCAATATAAACATTTCATATTTATGATGAAAATATTTTTTAAAAATGTCACAAATATGATATGTATATCTTACCTGTATTTTTTAGGTCAATTTTGTTAACATAATGAAAATAAAAGAGTTCAATTGAAATTTTTCAGAAGATGAAAGGGGTTAATTTTTAATTTGAGGTAATAAAGTGAAAAATAGTGATAGTTGAGAGGAATAAAATATAATTTGTCCCCAAAAAAAAATTGGTAAAAAGTGAAAGTGAAAGTGAAAGAAAAGAAGTAGAAAAGCACTTGATTAGAATGAAATTTCAATTATAGATAAAACCTTGCATGGATAAATTTTGTTTTCTTACATATATTTTTTTACAAGAAATTCGAAAGTTACAATTAATGTCATTTTTTTTGTTTTTTTGTTTTTTGGGATAGTTTCTACACTTTTCATGCCAAACAAACTCAAGAATTCTCTTTCATTCATTTTCTACTACTTTTACTCTTTTATTTTGAGGAATTACATGCTAAACAAACTAAACCTTTCAATTTTTGTTCACAATTTTTTATTCAAAATCAAAATTATTATTATTATTATTATTTTTATATATATACAAAAGCATGTATGAATTAGCAAGTATGTTGTTTCTAATGCAAATGTTTTTGAGTGAATTAGGTTACCATATGGTCGCATACCGACTTATTGGGGATGTGAGTTCTACACCAAACATCTTGCAAACGCATTAGTTTGTGAGTGACAAAGTAGACAAGGTACATCCCTATCACATATCCTGAGTTGGTCTTTGGGCATAATTCACAGGATATATAGTACCACTTGTGGAACCGGCTTCTCGGGAGGATGACAAGCGCCCAGTTCGTAACAAGTGGTATCAGAGCTAGCCTAGGGACATTGTAATGGGGACGATACGTGGGACTTACACCAAGCACCTTCATTATGGGGTCCGCACCAATGGTGGTGTTCGCACGAGACGGGTTCCCATAGGTAGGGGAACGGACAAGTATGAAGACAAGCTGGGTAATATCCCCCTGACGAAGGCGTCAAGGAGTGGCGGTGGTAGCATGTCACATACCGACTCATTGGGGATGCGAGTTTTACACCAAGCACCTTACAAGCGCATTAGTTTGTGAGTGGCAAGGTAAGCAAGGCAGATCCCTATCACATCTCCTGGGTTGATCCTTAGGCATAATTCACGTAGTATACAGTACCACTTGTGGAGCCGGCTTCTCGGTAGGATGACAAACGCCCAGTCCGTGACAATATGCTCTCATTTCCAATGAAATAAAAATAACAAATGGTTGCTATAGTATATGCTCAAGTTATAATTTATTCTTGTTAATCTACAAGACTAAAGTGTTTGTTTAGGTCAAAGTCCATACCTTTCTTGTTAAGGAACTCATCTACCTTCATGAATATAAAAGGACTCAAAAAAACTTACAAATAAATCAAAAAGTTTATCAATTTTAATAAATTAAAAGTTTTTTATTTTTATTTTAATGAATTTGTAAATATTTTGTAGAAATATCACTTATTTGCAAGTTTCCAACCATTAAATTTTGAGAAAATTATCGGAAAATCCTGTTTGGCGAACATTTGCTCTGTTTGGTCCTACGTTTGTTTTTTTACTTTGTTTAGTCCTATGTGATCCTGTTAGTTGTGCAATCAAATCCTTCTTTGGATTGTTTATGATTTTGGCTAGACGGTTTTACCCATATGTAGTCTATTGATGGGGTTTATTAAGGAAACACTTATCCCACATTTTTACGAGGTTAGGATATATGCGATGCAAGATGGAGATGGCAGCCATGTTTCAATCTTCAACAAACCACCATTGCTGAAAGGAGAATAGAATTTTGTTGTGTGAATGCCGTCGTTGGATACCAGGAACGGTACGTACTTCATACCACCATTTTTTCTATACTTCATGATTGTTTGTGTAATTGCAATTTCAAGGTGTGTCCATTTTTGTTGGAGATTGATGGGGGGACGGGGAAATTCGTGGTTTGGGGGGGGGCAAAAGACACATTCTATTGCCGTTAGAGGTCTTTCACGATTTACTATTTCGCAGTTATGTTTCCTCCTAGTTACACATTGTCGACTTCCCGGTGTTATACGTTTGGTCATTTTCGCATGTAACACATAAACCACCTTTCATCCCTGTACCTATGTACCTCATGAATGTGTACCCATATGTTGTTTGGTTGCACCAATGTCATGTCGATGTGTCAATGATGGATACATTTGTGTCTTAATGGTTGATAGGTGTGCCTAATTCACTATAATTATCCTCGCAACATCAAAAACATGAAATATTACACCACAGACCACCGTTTGACGTATTACATAAAACAAAATTATTACTGTTATTGGTTCTCATGTTCGTGCACTTCATTGCAGGTATGGAATGTAGTCTGATGTTGCTGTGTTCACACCGGAGTACAAACGTTGTGTACAATATGGAACCTTCGATTGTGTTTGTGGATCTGGGGTTGGTTTTGTTATCTCGAAATTTAAGGAATTGACACTTTCAAACGTAGCATTGTTTTATAACATTCCCGGCTTTGACAACTTCACATTGCAGAATGACGTGGATATGCAGAACATGGTGTGCCTCGCTTTGTCTTTCCGTTTGCAACATGTAGTTGTCATTATCCACAAGAAGCTGAGGTAGTTAACGCAATTGAATTCGATGCACATTACATGACGAACGAACCTGTGCCACCCCAGTGTAGAGTGACGCGCCCATTGGATTTTGATGATGACATTGACCTGCTACCAGATTTTTGTCCTCATACTGAGAAAGTGCTGCTGACTGCCCCATGGGCCAACGAACTCACTCACGTTGGTCAGTATTTCGAAGGAGGTGCACAACTATTCCGGTCTATGCTTTGCAAATACGCCGTGGAGTAGGGCTTCCAGTACAAATATTTGAAGAATGATTCCGTTCGGGTAACAGCTGTTTGTGCTGTGAAGGATACAAAAGGTTGCACGTGGTATGTCCACGCGCAGGTGTTAGTTGCTAATGGCTTCTTCTACCTTCACAAATGGAATAGTGAGCACTCATGTGGCGTTGCAGTTCGTACATCTAAGCACCTGAGGGTGGGGTCAAAATTGGTTGCTGATATTGTGTCATCACGTGTCTGTGCCAGGCCACTCACATGCCTTACCAATGTCATGTCAGATTTGAAGGATGATTACGGATTGGACATTACGTACCATCTTGCATGGTTAGGTGTTGAGAAAGCGAGAGGCAAATGGTTTGGCACATATTCAATATCGTTTGGCCAGTTGTGATGGTATACCAACGCCGTAACGGAGTACAACCCCGGAAGCTACACTAATCTTGACTATGATGTTAACACGCAGCATTTCCTCCGGTACTTCATATTATTCAAGTCATGTATTAACGGTTTCCAACGTTGTCGACCGTTACTATTCCTCGATGCCACTTTCCTCAAAGGGAGGTTCAAAAGGTTTTTGCTTGCTGCCACTGCAAAAGATGGAAGCACAGGTACGTTACAACCTTCACACAAATAACAAAATGCAATATCCCAAGCACGCCCACCCTATCAACGAAAACCACATTCTGCAATACCATTTGTACATTACAATTTAAATCTTACCATTAATTCACTTACCCCTTATCCCATGCACAATGTGTAAATAGGTTTGTTCCCTTTGGCATATGTAATTGCGGACTTTGAAAACATGGCAAACTGGGCGTGGTTTTTGCAAAACATATCCAACGTGTTAGTTGGAGGAAGGCCATTAACATTTGTTTCGAATTGAAATGCGAGGCTGCTTGAGGTGATGCCTACTATTTTCCCAGATGCACACCACACGTTCTATCTCCAACACTTACAGCGCAACTTGAAAGACAAAATGCGATATATGAACAGTGTGCATCATGATGGATTGGTAACCAAATTTCGGGCTCGTGTGTAGGCACCAACCGTTCTCGCATTCAATCAGAAACTAGAAAAATTCCAGAAATCTAGCTGTAGCTCGACTTTTTCACGTCCCCTTTCGGAAGGCGAAATAAGCCCTACAGTTCAAACTCCCGCGGTTCTGAATCTAATCTCACAAGTGCAATGTGAAATAGATAATCACCAAAGAGTCCAAATCCGGCAAATCTTTTGAAAAATCGATTTTGAATTAAATTGTTAAAAATAGACTGCTTTTCTAGAAACATAGTCGCCACCTAAATATTTTGGGAAATTTAGGAAACCCAGGACTCGTGCCAAAGGCCACATGTCCGTCATCACCAAAATTGTCTTGGCTCGGGAACTTAGGTACGAGAGGGGACGGTCATGAATGAATTTGAGCACCCCCGCTCACCCAATCAAAGATCGGCCTCTACTAATCATGATATGAATCTTATGTACATTATATGCTCTTGTTTCGGTTTATTAGGCTAGCATTATTATGTGATGCGCACACACAAGTATAGACTAAATTTGCAAGAATTGGAACATTTCGATTCATGTTCGTTTTGAAAATTGTTTCGAAATATGTACCACTTGAAAAAGTGATCGCATATGAACATTACTCAAATTATTCCAATTCAAGCAACAAGCCTTCATCTACAGACATTCAAGCAGTTATAGCACTTAAGCAATTAGCCTCATGGTAAGCATGTTAGACATGGCAACAATCACACTTATGCGATATGCTGAAGTGAGTAAAGGCTCACCTAGTACTCCAAGCCAAAAGAGAAATGAGTTAGGAAAAATGCTTAATCCTAACTTATGCAACATGACTAATGCAACACATATGAAAATGAAACTAATAGGCTTTGCTACTAATATGGCATACGAATTAATGAAACAACATACGGCTTAAGCACGTATTTAAAGAAGTCTTACAACTAACAATGCAGTTAGAATGATGAACCGAGTCTCAGTGCATACAATACAAGTGGATGCAAACATGAAGTATGCTAAATAAAACGTGATGCTCCTAAACTAACCATCATAAGCTAGTAAATAAAAGGGAGAAAGACGTGGGGTTGGAAGACATACACGTTATTACATTGCGTTCTCACGAAGGAGAGTCTAAATGAACTAACTAGCTAATTAACTAACTAAAAGCTAAGCTAAACCAATTAAGCTAATTATTACAAAACAAATGAATAAATAGCTAAACTACTTAACTAATTATTACAATAACATACGAATTAACTAACTATTTAGTGAATTAATGATTACAACATCACAACTAGCTAACTACCTTAACTAATTAAATAATTACAATACAAGTGCAATTAAAAGAAGTAAGTAAACTAAACAAATAAGTACTAAGCTAACTACTCCGCCTCGGGAAGCGAGGGATGTTCATGCACATGCTCGGTTTCTACCCAAAAAAGTCACTGTTTTGCTTTCGAAGAGCCTCAGTTGCACAGAGAACACATACACTGTTGCCCACTTCCAGAATAACTCTGTTTTGCTTAACAAACACACTGCTGAATTTTGCATTAGTGGCTGGCCGGCCGGCCGGCTAGTGATGAGGGTTGCCTGCCACCAGTGATGGTCGGCTGGTCATCAAAGGTGGTCTGCCGGCCATCTACTGGCCATGGAAAGTGGCTTGCCGGCCACTGCTACCTAGTTCACTCTGCTGCAATAGAGGACAAACAGAGCATGCACAGGGTATTTTCAAGGGTTTGTTTGCACAACTCACCCCTCCTTTTCATGAGCAAATCAAAGGAGTAATGAACTTGGTTCACAAACCACCAACTCAAGCAATTTCATTGCATGATGGCTTATGAACCAAAGTATGCAATTTCAATAAATGCAACAAAATAAGACTCTAACCTCCTTCCTTTCATGAATTGATCCAAGGAAGTGGTGACCGTGGAAACTTGAATCATTTCATCACTAACGATATGAAATGTCTCAAGCTTCCATGTGTTCAATTAACGTCCGATTGAACACAACACTTTTCATTATCTTACACCATTTTAGTCCCAAGTTCCAATTACTCCATTTTAAATTACCAACCATTCTTTAGTTCATTGAGTCCAAATGTGAGTTTAAGTTTTCTAAATGGAAAGAAGGCTCAAACCAAAAGTTGTTTTAGGCATGAAAGAGACATCATACCATTGGTAATGAACCCCAAAGGGATTAAACCATTAAACATGACATCTCAATCTCATACTTTAAACAAACAAGTTGTTTGAACCACTTTCAAAGAAAAACAAAAGCCAAGAAAGGTGGGAGGTTGCAAAGATGATTAAGAGTGATCACAAGTATAAAAAAACATAAATAAATGCAATCAACTTAAATAAGAAGGTGTCTAAAGCCTAGAACACAAAACTCATGGGGACAATTACATTACAAGCATGCAAAACAAAGCTCAAATACAACCAACAGCCTAAAAAAATACTAAAACAGGTCTAATACAGTCCTAAATCATGCTGGAATTGAGCTAAAAAAAGCTAGATTAATATGTTAAAACATAGCATAAGCTAGACTAGTAAACAAGACACAAGGAGGGGAGACTAACCCCTTCAAATTTGGACTTTAAAACATGATTTTGGCCACTAAAAAAACTCTGAAAATCAGTGTTTAAAAGGTCAAAAACAGATAGTAAAATGATGGGAAACACAAAACAAGGTGCAAAGAAGGGTGAACCACCCTTCAACCTTTAATCACCTTAGGACCCAAGTTTCAGCCCAAAAATATAGAAGTTTTATAGCCCAAAAACAGTTGGAAAATTGCAAGAAAAAGAGTAGACAAATCAAGCAAAGAGGGAAAGCCTTATACATTTGAAGAGGAAAACCAATTTCAAGCAACAAAACCAAGCAAACACACCCTCTAGAGCTCCAACAAGGCTCAAGAATACCTTGGCCCAAAGATGAAAACGTTTGGTTAAACGTATATAGGCAAAGGTTGAAGATTTATAAGCAAAAGTGTAAGAATTTGCTAGAGAGAGAGAGAATTGTAAAAAGAGAGGAAAAATTTTGTTCTTAAAATTTTCTAACCTTAAAACATGAGAGGGAGGCCCTCTATATATAGAAAACATGAATTCTCCTCAAGAACATCTAGCCCTACACATGGGTGAAGATGCATGCATCTGTGCAAACAGCTGACACAGCTGTCACAAAATATTTGCAAAAGACACTGGTGGCTGGTCGGCCATCACTGGTAGCCGGTAGGCCACATCAGTGGCCGGCAACCAAAAAGTGATGGCCGGCAGGCCACCAAGGGTTGCAAGCTTAAAGAACCAAGGCTTGATCTAAGAATGAGGCAACAAGAGTGTAGGGTTTGAAGGGCTCAAAGCTGTGGCATTCTGCTGAGGAATTCGAGTCCTTGTCGAGCATATAAACTCATCATCGAGTGTGCATACAATGATGTCCAAGTCGTAAGGATCGTCAAAAATGAGGTGTCTACACTAGCCGTGCTATTACAACCAAATTCATTGAGGATACGCACCCACAACATTAGGCGAATGCATTTTTCAGGTATGCACAAAAATAATTGTCGTACCTATTAATTTGAAACGCGTAATATGCTAACTGTTCGCATTGTCACTTGTGATGTTCATATTAATAGGGGCAACCAGTATGGAGAGATAAGTTCCAATACAGCCAAGTCTTTCAATTCGTGGATACGTGAAGTGCGCAATCTCCCAATCACAAAACTAGTAGATAGTATCAGGGCACAACTAATGCAGCAGATGTCGAAACGTAGGGTTACTGCGCAAATGTGGATAAGCGTAATTTGTCCTAAAATGGATTCTCGGTTAGAAAAGTCGTTCACTAAAGGCTGTTCATAGAAGGTCAGCCAGTCAAATGATGAGGTGTATGAGGTTTATTCACACCCGTCCGTACTTGTCGATATCGGCAGACTCACATGCTCTTGTTTCCAATGGCAGATTAAGGGTTTTCCATGTGCCCATGTTGTTGCTAGAATACAGAAAAACGATAGAGATTTGAACGAACTTGTTGAACCATATTTCCATGTGTCGGAATGCTGTTCCACGTACGGCCTGACAATCTACCCAATACCGACGGTTGAAAAACCACCATTTGACGTGATTTTCCCATCGGCTGTTAAACGACCACCGGGTTGGCCAAAGAAAAAAAGAATACTGTCACGTGGTGAACACGTCCAGCAGATTCGATGTGGCAGATACGGTTCCAACCTATGATTAACGTTAATTCCTGATTTCATGTGCCTAATAAGTCACTAAGATCAAATTTTGGATTTATTCCACATGTGTTGCATTATTTGTGTTTCTATCTGTTTATTGTAGGAATATCTGTTTGAGATTCTGCTATATTTTGCGAATTGAAGGCCTTATCAGCATCTGATTCCGAAATTGATTTGATTTATGTGTTATGTGAAATTTATAGAATTTTATGATAGGTTTAATTGAAATTCGATTTGGAACGATTAAATTAGAATAATTAATGTCAATGTGGTTAATCTAAGTCAATCTTAATTAAGCCACTTTAATTAAGCCTATCTAAGGCTATTTAGACCCCCTTATTTTACTTACATCCTCATTCCCTACTTCTTGAGCTCAAAAACGTGTGAGAGAATGAGGGACCAAGAGTGAGAGAGAGTTGAGATCAACAAGAATTGTTAGAATTGGGAAGAATTAGCTTGGAATCTTAGTGTGCTCATTATCTATATCTTACTTGAGAGGTTGAGGTATGAATTCAACACTTAAATTATATAATTATGATGTTTAGAACATGAATTCATGAAGATTATGGTGAGTTAAGCAAGACTTGAGTTAAATAAGATGGTAGAAGGACCATACCATGCATGCATGTCTATTCCTTTACAAATTGAACATGATTTCCAAGAATTCCCTCATGTATGTCTTGAATTCACCTTGATTTTGGGAAATTATCAAGTTTTATGTTGTTTTATGGCATTTAATCATGTTTTGAGAAGCTCAAGATCAAGAAAATTCATGCATGTTATGTTCATGAAACATTTATAAAGTTTAAGTTGAATTTTTGAACAATTGGCATGCTTTTGGGCCTTGATTTCACGAAATAATCTTCAAAACATGATGTTTTGTGAGTTTCTAAGAGTTTTCTAGAATTTTGGCCCCAGAGGATGAGTTTTGAAGTGTTTAGTTTGAGTTTGAAGCTTAGAGATCAAATCTGGAAATTCCAGAATTTGAATCTATGCTTGAGCGTAGGAGTTCACGCTCGAGCAACATGATACCCGCTTGAGCATGAAATGCATGTATCCAGAAGTTCATGTGTTTTGCAGCACACTCGAGCAACCGAAGTCACGCTCGAGCGAGGGCCTAAGTCTCACGCTCGAGCGGAGATCGAGCGTCCGTTGAGCGTGAAAAATAAACAACCAGTACTTTTTCAGAGTTTACAGTCCGCCCGAGCTAAGGAAGTCACGCTCGAGCGAACCCTCACTTTTTGCATGTACACTCGAGCGAGGAAAGCCACGCTCGAGCATAGACCATGTTTTCAACAAGTTTTGAAAAAAGTGTTTCAAATACATTTTTGCATCCTCATTCCATCCTAGGCATTTCTAGGCCAAGATTAAGGCATAATAAGGAGGATCATTGAAGAGACACACTAAGAACAAGAATGTAATGAGTTGGATATATTCCAACGTGTGTTTCAAAATGTATTTGTTATATGTTAATGTAGGTCACGTGCCGTAAACCGTTTGATTAGCTTGCTCTGTCTGTCTGCACCCGAAGCCAACTATGAGTAATAACTTAGTAAAGCTATGTTCAACTTTATTTACTTTCTGTATGATGAATTAAGATATGTTTTCTGAAATGATATGTTCTGTACAATGAATGACTGTCCAATTTCTGGCAATGTATTCGTGGCATCCTTAGCATCATGTGATATCTATTAGCTGTTACCCGGTATCAGAGGTTCCATCATGGAACTTAATATGTCTGCAATTTGTTACTCGTACCAGAGGCTCCATCATGGGGCTCAACATGTATATTCTCTGTTACCCGGATCCGGAGGTTCCTTTATGGAACTGGTTATTCATAACTACCATATGTTCTGCATCTATTCTATATCTGTTCTGTTAGCGCTAATGGATGTACCACGTATGATTAAGCATGAACTCTGATTTCTGTATATGGTCTGAACAAGAATATTAATATGAATCTATTATGAATTTTAATTATGATTTCTGAATCTATATGGACATCATTCATTAAAACCCTTTACTCCGTTATTATTCACTGGGCTCCAGTTCACTATTTATATTATGTATGTAAGTGAGCAGGCGCGTAACCAGGCCCAAAGTTGACGGCCTATATTTCAATTTTTGTCAGCCAACCTTTATGCCTCCCGAGGAGGTTTCAGATGGAAACAAGTTTAGTGGTTGTTTTTGTGATGTACTAGACTTTGCTCCTTTTAAGTGTGGGCAAGATTTCTGTTTATATGTTCATGGAGTGATGTGTAAATACTATATCTTTTGACTTCGCTCGCAAGTTTCAAAAGTTTGAATTATTTGTCTATCTGTCCCATGTATGTCATCACAGCTCATTGGACCACGTATATTTTGTATATTTGTTTCCGTAACCCCTAACTATATGATATTCTGTTAAGAGGCCTTTGGTAATCTAAGGATTACTGGCCGGTTACGATGCTAAACCCATAGGAGCAAGTTTGGGTTGTGACACGGTCGTATGGGAAATTACAACCGGAAAACATACAAGGAACCACTTCACTGAATTATTCATTGACCCATCTTCATCGTGACGCTGATTTCCATGTTATAATAAAATTTATTTTATTAGAGCTACTATGATGTCCTCAACACAATCACTGTCCTGATCACGCTAGCCGAGGTACGGCTTGCCCTGACCATCAGTCCAATATCTACTAAATAAAGTGATTGGGGTTTATTTATGTGTTATGTGTTTTTCAATATTGTCCACTACACTTTGTGCGTTACGTTATGTAACGTAATAGGGGTTTATTTACATGTTATGTGTTTTTCAATACTTCCATTTTTCATCTATGTTCATGTGTGTGCCACAGTTAATTCACAAACAAATCAGCCCACTTTACACTTTCACATTCAAACCATCTTCAAAGTAACACAAATTCACGCCACATCATACGATTGTCACGTATACGTGCCGCCCACTATCACGTTCCAACTAATAGTTACATAACGTCATGCCGTGGACAATTGCATACACACGTAATGAATGCTACACCCATATCACCCACATATGTTCCAACTCATGCAACACATTCAACCAATAAGGTTACCAGTGTTGTTACCTACCCTATTTTCAATGGTGCACGCTGGAAACCTAACCTACAACACCTGATGTGGCACATCAATTATGAATTAACCCTTCCATGTTAGATAGCACAACTCAAAACAAAAAATTATCTTCCACACTATTCCTCACATCAGTTTCTCATCAACCAATATTACGACAGACACTTAAAACAAAAACAAAAAAAAAATTGTCCCACCGACTAACCGTATCAAACTTATTATCACTTGAGCAAGTCTAACTGTAAACAACAGTACCACATTTACAAAATTAACACTCGACATGCAGATTATGCAACCAACTACATCACACCCTTACCCTTCACACATGAACATCACGTATGATTCACACACCGTCACCTCACCCCTACGTACATAATGTTTCAGCGTTTCTACTTGCACACCCGCGTCCTGCATGACACACATACACAACACCCATTCACAAAACAATTCATATTTCACATCTACCCAAAAACGTTACCGATAACTTCACCTTACACTAGTTCCAGTTTGTACTTTGAAACGACTATGTACCCTCCAACGTGGCATAACCACTCAAAATTAACCCTTCCATGATATACAACACAACTTAACACACAAAATTATCTTTCACACTATTCCAATCATCAGTTTCTCAGCAAGTAACATTACGACAAACACTTTTAAATAATAAATAAAAAAAAACCCATCGACCAACCGTATCACACTTATTACCACTTGAGCAAGTCTAACTATAAACAACAATACCACATTCATAGAATTAACAATCGATATGCAGATTATGCAACCAACTACATCACACTATTACCCCTTACACATACACATCACGTATGTTGCACTCACCTTTACCTCACCCCTACGTACACAATGGCTTGGCTACTTGCACACCCACGCCCTCCACAACGCACCTACACCACCCATAGATGAAACAACTCCTACTTCACGTCTACCCGAAAACGTTACAGGTAACTACACTCTTCACCAGTGCCGGTTTGTATGTCGACACGACCTTGTACCATCTAACGTGGCATAACCACTAAAAATTAACCCTTCGATGACACACAACACTACTCCACCACACACTTATCTTCCAAAATATTTCAGTCAGTAGGCCATCATCAACTAGCATTACACCTGACAATTTTTTGAGATCAAAATGGAAAACCGAGCTACCATAAAAAATGTATCACGCACTACAACAAATCAAACAATAAAAAACATTTACACATTCAGTTAAATCCAACTACCCATGCATATTACGTGACTGATTACATGCTATAGTCACCCACACCTGCCAATTACACCCCCAAATCGGACACATACCATTTACCATTCCAATCCACATGTTGCATATTTTGACGTGTCGAACAACACATGCACAGCACGATACACTGTATTTCACGCATACACACAAAACGTGCATTACACACATGGCATGTACCGCCAAACAAAAATAATTACTTATCAAACTTAAATTACGGTAACACATCGCACACAACGTCACGTCACCTACACACAAAAAAATTTACAAACAAAACAAAATAAATCAACAACCATCTAACCACCATGTATCTTTTTCATTACTTAATTAATGAAGAACATTATAGAAACCAAACCCCAAACCCTCATGTACAGTTTGCCACCTTTGAAATTATTATTACTCAACAACCATTTATTAACCTCGTTGCGCTCGAATCATACCGAATTCTACATCACACTGGCCGCCAATTCTTTACCCGGGTCGTTTACAAAAACTTTCACCATCGTCGCTCGCAGGACGCTACAGTTACCCCCATGTAATGATTGGCCCACATCCAAGTGGTGCACATACTGACGCATGATCGCGCACACAATGATTGCACAGTCCAGCCTGCTTATCACATAGGAAAAAAAATGGTAAACGCACAAACAAATCCATAAATACGCAAACACGATATGACATATTCAACACTGCAAACACTCTTACGTTTTAGCCCATTGTTGTGGACACCGTACAACTGACTCTATTGCAATCTCAAAATCCTGGGTTTCCATTAAGTCACCCAAATTATTTGCATGCAACGACCGTCTAACAACCTCAGTCACAATGTTCTTCTGTAACATGGCACACGTACCACAACCAAACCACATCCCGTCAACCAAATTAAACACACCAACTACACGAAAAACACAGACATCTTGTTACTATGCTTACCAAGAAATTTCCTTGCTGGTAGTGTACATCCATTATGCTCGGCCTCTCCTTCATTGAGTTATAATGTTTCCAGTTACCATCCTCTGTGTCATATACTACAAGAGTCCAATGTGGATCATGACATATTGGGAAATGTATGTAGCGTGCATCGCCCGTAGCATTCAAGTTGTCCAATACAAATTTGTCTCTTGCTTGTACATTGCTGTTGTGCATCATATCCTACAAAAGACAGCCCAACTAATCAGGCACTTTAAAAAAAAAAAAAATACAACAAACACAGAAAACAAATAACACTCACCAAACATATGCTGCTAACAAAATAAGACTTTTTCGGGGAATTGTACACCATCATTCAGCTTTACCTATTCGGATGTTAACTGCACTGCGTATGCGTCAATCACTTGCCATTGAAGACATGCATACAAACACATCACCTTACAATTATGCTACATCATACATCACTGTCATTTCATACATTTCCCGCACACCAAACAAAAAACGTAAACCGACTTACATTGCTATGAACACGGTCTTGCCAAACAAGCGCTAACACATCTGTCACGTAAACATCACGGACTTCTCCCTTACCTATCCACACCACAGCCCTAACAACAAACCAAAAAAAAAAAATTAAAACAAAAGTTAACAAAAAACTCCACCATTAAAATCGGAACACACACATATATAAACACGTACTACACAACATAAACAAACATAATTACTTACCCGTCACCGTCGCGCTTGTACGCACCAACCACCATAGTTTTCTCATCAGCCGTCAACATTTTCCATACGACCAATCTGTTGTTAACGACAAAGCCCGACCATTTTTTGGCAAGCCCCTCGACATCGTCCACATTAATAACATCCACTGATACCAAACGTTCTACACCACCCCTCACCCCAACAACCCCCGAGCAACCCGTAACAAAACCGACCTTACCCCCCCACCACCGCACTAGCAGATACTCAAAATCTGGAAATTTCAACTCTTTTCAAACTTTACACTTAATGTTAAGAACAAACGAACTCGGTCCTCCAATTGCCTTGCCACCTTTGGCCATTATTGGGCTGATTACCACAATTTCATTCACCAATACATCATCTACTGCCTCTTCAACGTCCACAGATTCAGTTTGGCTGACCTTTACAATTTCCCCCTACCTCGTTAATCATAACCACATTACGATTCTCATATGTGATGCCATCCAACCCCTCCATTATGTGCACGGCTTGGCCTGTTCCATCAACCGTAGTAAGATGTGCAACTGAAACATCACGGAATGCCTATGTCACGTTGTGTACTTCCTGATCGGCCAACTGCTCTTTAAGCCCAACAATAGTCTTTCTCAGTTCTGCATTCTCAGTAACTAACTTTCCCACTCACTATCCTGCACCTTGAAAATGCTCTAAACCCCCCTTCCCCCACCAGGTGCAATGTATGCATCTTGTTAGACCTCCTCAACTTATCAACTTCTCTCTCCAAATTCAGAATGTCATTGTTTTTTGTGCTAATCTACACCTCCAGATTTGCAATCGTCTTCAATGTTTGTTCAAGGTCCATTTCTCTGTCTCTGCAGTTACCACCCCACTGTAGTGCAACGTGCCCACCACCCGATAACACACCACCAGATGACCCCCACCCGTTTACTGTCAATGTGATTTCCACGCAACTCATAATCAGAACTCTCACTTGGTTCAGCCCTCAAACTCACAACTTGTTCATCACTCACAAACTGTACGTCAGTCCATAATAGGCCACCCACACCCACACCCAATACTTCCTCGCCAAATCCACCCCCTTCATCTCCACCAGGCCGTCCACCCTCCAAACAACAAATCTCGTTGGCGCCTGCCACTAACCACTCGTATCTCACCTGCACATCAGCCACTTTCGTCAGTAATAAACCACTAAGAAACATAAACCAACCACGCACCCTACGTAACCAACTGTAACCACCACCTCACATTGACTACGTCATACATACCTGGAAATCGATTTGGCCCTTCAAATTCACTTCATGAGCGTTCAACAAAAGCACACCCACGTTCCACTTAAGAAACCTCGGAAACCTGTCCTCTGAATCAGACTCCATTATAGTCGAATGCTCACACAACCAATACTACAATAACCATACGTACAAAAGAAGGTTAGATGACCCACGTCACCACGTAACTCAAACAACGTATACAAAAAAAACACACACACACACACACAAGACAAGTACGCTGCGAACCATACCAGCAAAAAGACAACACATCCCGTCACCTTTTCCGGGGTTCGGTGGAAGTTACGTACAGAGCTCATCAATGCGTAATAGATCGCACCCGTCCAATCATATTTCTTCATTGTATCCAAGTTATCTGTGTACCGTATAAAACACTAACTAATAGTTTCCCTGGAAGTTGAGAAAACAATTTCCCACAAGCATACAAATACAACAACTTGGATGTGTCCTCCTTGTCAATTTCAGTCTCCCCTACTACCGCTTCCACCAACAGATTCCTAACAATCTTCGGAGTGATTCGATTGGTGTTCCGACACCCTTCGCTGCATGAAGTCTGAAGGCTGCCTCAGACGGGGTGTCACATCTTGGAAAGTCGAACCACATTGTATCCCAAAGATCAACCGTATGACCTCATCAGTCAAGTTCACAACCTCACCACCAATGCGGAACGTGCCATTCCGCACATTGTAAGCCTGAATGATGTTCACAACTAAGTCGTCCCCTTTACGGAACTCTGAATGTTCTAGCTTATTTGTTAGTATACATTGAAACAACAACCAAAATGGCGTCTTTCTCAAATGGACAAAATGCTCCTCTCTCAATTTGATTGCAGAAACCACCTTCACAATCCCGATGATGTTTGATCGAAAATTCATCCTCGTCCTTCCCTTTTTGGTGCCTCGTTCCCAGGGTGTACAACTTTTTTCTACTTGAACAAAATCCGACCCTACATTTTCACTCCAAGTTTTTCCTTCGACGTATCTCCCACTGTCTCTTGCTGTTTGCGTTCACAAGATCGCGTCCACGAACTCCGCGTCACCCCACTACCTGCAACAAAAAACAACCCATCTATCAAAATTAGGGAAAAAACCACCGAACCGACGTCACTAGACAACTACAACATAAAGCATGGCTCCAACCATAGTCACACACATCACAAAAAAGTAAAGGGGAACTTACTGATAAGTCCCATGTATAAAGTTCAAGACCCAGCTAATCCTCAAACAAAACACTTGCACCAATTAGTTCAATACATTTTTAATTGTTACCAAAAAATCCTCTTTTTAAAAAAAAAAAAAATTTACAGATACTGTTCACATCTTACTACCGTCGGACTTCCGTCAAACGGTCACCGGAAACTCGTCGGAATGTTCAACATCGCCGGGAAGTCGCCGGAGTATCACCAGGAAGTCGCCGGAGTCTCGCTGGAAGTTCACCGGAGTGTTAAGAACGTTAATGGAAGTCGCCGGAATGTTCAGAACGTTCACTGAACGTTAAAAACATCACTGGAGACTCACCGGAATGTCTAGAATATTGCCGAAAAAAAGAAGAATAAATTGAGAAATTAGAGCAAAAAAAACATAGCAAAATGCCCTAAATATTGATAAACTAAAAGGAAAAAAAAATGAAACGACAAAAAACAGTAACAATGGGAAAAACATATGCTATTTTTCAATTTTTGTATGGTTCAAGCAAATAATCTCCAATATTGATCAAACTGAAAAGTAAGTTACAGTTTCAAAGCAAAAACCTATTAAGTATTTATCCTTATTAATCAAACTGGAAAACATGTTATGAAACTGTAAAATTTTACAGTTCTAAAGAATGTTATAAAACTGTAAAATTTTACAGTTTTATACCATTATTCATTCCAGTACCAAAAAAATGTGAAACTGCAAAATTTTACAGTTTTCACCGCCTATAACTAAAACTTGAAAACTACTTGTTCACAATTTGAAAATTTTCTCCATTAGACCAGAAAAACAGAAGTGTATAGCAGAGAGAAAAAAAAAAAAAAAGAGATCGAAGGAGAAAGGCGGATGTAGAGAGAAGATTGTACTCCGGCAACTATTTTTTGTTTAGATCTAGCCAAATCTGATGTAGATCTAGTAGATCTACATCAGATCTAAGTAGATCCACTCATCTTCTTCGTTGGAAATATATCATCTTCGCCATCAGTGATGGTGAAGTCACGAGTTGATTTCGATGGTTGGTGGTTATCGGTGAACCCCGATCAATGGAGAAAGACATGATCACCGGTCGTCGTCCATGGCAAAGACGATGAGAAAAAAATGCAGAAAAAAAGAGAGGAAAACGTAAAGATGGAGACAAAAAGCAGAGACAGAGAGAGAGAGAGAGAGAGAGAGGGGAAAGAACTTTTGGATCTACTCAAAAAGTTACAGGATTAAATGGTGTCCACATATTCCACATAAGACCTGTGGATAATTTCCCCAAAAGTAAAACACACACACACAACCCACATTTACTACTTCTTGCCACCCAAGCACACAACAACAAAACAAACCCACCCCGCCGACATTATCTCTAACCATAATGAGAATAACAAAACAATGTCAAGATTACGACACAATTTCGTGCACACTACACCTAACAATCACCACACACAAAAGCGCAGCCACATGCCGCCCACATTCTAAAACACAAAAAATACCTACAAGAACCCCACCGACCCCACATCACACATTACAAATTTCACATCACACCCTGCAGGTACGAACCAACAAACACACAGCCCCACCCACACCATACCAGCATCTCCCATCCTAGAACCTGCTTCTTTGTACTACCAACAAAATTAAAAAATGACACCACATTGTGGGAACCCAAAGTCACAAACAAGACACACGAACCAAACCACAACACAACCATACGTGAAACCCATTCGATACAACAACACGCTAAGTACACATGCAATTGGTACAGACACGCACACCCCCGTCAACAATACATGACCGACATTGCTTCAAAAACTCAACCAAATCGGAACCATAAACCAATAACATCCAATTCTACAATAATGGACAAGAATCAGAAATACTTACTTCCACCCGTGCATATATGACGACGACGTATTCTGTTCAAGGAGTTTCTACTGCACAATCAACCACCACGCCACCCCGAAAGCTAGGGCTCCATGACATCCAAAGCAACATTATCGATTAAGAAGACAACAACAAATATTGCTACCCCAATCGCCCCCCACACCAGTCCCAAATCTAAAATGACAGATTGCATCACAATATTCAAATTTTGAAATTGGTTCATACCCACACTTCCAAACCCTAACAAAATCAAAGGAAAGTTACCAAATTTCGAAATGCCGTTTCCAACTAACGTGGGTCACTATTGCACCGGACTTGGGTCAACCCATATCCGAAATTCACATTACCATTACTAACTAAACAAACCATAAACATAAACCCAAACCCCAAGCCGATATGTCATCACCACCAACGCCTCATTCCATGCAATGGCAAATCCGTCAAAACCAGTACATAAGAACTGGACGGTTAAACATAAAATGTTTGGGACCAATTAGATCAGAAAATCCAAAAACGGGACTTCCCCGTCAACTCCCCTTAAATTTTTGCATTATAATTAAAAATATACAATCAATACGAGATCAGGTAAAACAAGTAAAAAAAAATAATCATCCCCAAGTGATGGTGAAGGAATGTGGCAAGACTTAATGTTTCTTTTATTTTTATTTTTTATTTTTTAATTTTATAAAAGTTATAAAGCAATTATATTAAAATAAAAATAAATAGCATACAGATTAAAAAAAATAAAAAAACAAGACCCTAAAAGACCTAACAAACAACCTAACAAGAACTACAAATAACAAATTACAAAGCTACCAAAAAACACATCCACAATTCATGAAAAGCCACCAATTTTCTCACACATGTGATTTAAAAAAATAAGATATGCATCAAACCCACTGTTACCATCGACATTGTCCCTGTCAGCGTCATACTTTGATCACCATCAGAAGCCCCAGTTGAAGAGGAGTGATGGCATAATTAAGATTATGAATGATGTTGGAAGGAAAAAAAAAAAAGACCGGGAATAATTTACGTCTATAAAAGTCAAAGACAAGATTTTGGCTTTAATTATTAGATGTCATTTACAAATAAAACTTCTCAATTTAATCATACGTAGTGATTAACTAGGACTGATTCGAGTAAACACAAAGCACAAAGCAAACTATACACCATCATATGATTTAAATTACATGTTACATCCCAATTCTCTCTCCCGTGACTAAATAAAACCTACACTGAACAACATCATGTTACATCAATATGTTATCACCCTTCTCCCTTCAAGTGATACATACATACATATATATATATATGACTTACATTGGTCAACATCAAGTTATATCAATATGTTCTTGCGCTTCTTACTAAAAACATGACAGTGATCAACTTTAAGGAGCCAAAAAATGGATGATGTGCCGTCGTCTAACCTCCAATTATTCCCAAACACTTGATGGATGGATCGTAAATAAAAAGTTGAGCTGAGCTGGGTATAGCAACAGCAGAATGTTAGTATCTAGGTCATGTTTGGTAGGAAAACATCAATCCTTAACTTTGCTCCTGATTGTAACTAATCCAGTCAACTTCAAGCAGCTATTGCTCCAACTAATTTATTTCAGTCTTTCAGACCTCCCGGCATAGTAACTGTGTAGTCAATTCATTTAAGTCTATAAGAGACGGTTACACAACCTGCAATCATGAGGAAAGATGTTCGTAACTATTGAGCCAATTCAATGAGGTCTATAACTAAGGATATACAATATGCAATTATGAAAACATACGTTCATGAAAGGCAGATAACTTTTCATTTGACAAGTACAAATTTATTGAATTTCATCAAGCAGGGAATAAAGATACGAAGTCTGAAAATAATGAGCTTCTATGACAACCAGAATAATTTACAAAATTAATTCAGAGATCTAGTAGACACTTAAGAGAGTTTTTGCTCAAGGGATGGAAAAGTAAGTGAATTTAGGGCCACCAAATGCAACTTCAGCTTAAAATCACTCTTTCATCCTCCAAAGCGAACCTGTAACAACTTTCTTGAGACTAAGCTTCACCAATGATTCATTTGGGGAGTTGCAGCGATCCTTAAGGGCGTGTGCTTTAAATAAATAAAAAAAAGGGCAAATTACAAACACCCCCCTTGAGGTTTGGTTAAAATATAGATTTCCCCCTGAGGTTTGGGAAATTACATCCTACCCCCTGAAGTTTATATTTCCATAACAAATTGCCCCCTGAAGTTTTTATTTTCATACAGATTCCTTCCTAATTTGTCATGCAAATTTGACCTTCAGGGGGCAAAGTGTAATTTTACAAACCTCAGGGGAGAATCAGTATTTTCACCAAACCTCGAGGGAGGTGTTTGTAATTTGCCCTAAAAAAAAACAATGTTGTGCCCTAGCTCTTAAAAAACTAAGAGACTTTGTTCACAATTAGAATTAATCTCCTCCCCATTCCATCTATGGTATACAGTTGTGCAAATCACTTTACAAGAAAAATACAGAACTTCCGGAGCCCAATTTCATCACTACATCAAAGGCTTTTTTGTAAATATATTGATAAGATGGCTTGGTGTCCAAACTATGTCAATGGTTGTGATCCTCATTGTGTACATAATTCATGTTAGCATCTACCAAAGAAATTGGGTGGGTATAGGGCATATAATAGAAGAGTGTCCATTTCTATTAATCATAAAACTATAATAAAATAAAATATAAAAAATAAAAAAAGAGCAGACAGGAACAGTTTGATAACTAGAGCAGGTTTTGGATTATTTTTCCAGAGCCCTAATTCTCTTGTTGGCTTTGATACCATGAAATAAAATAGAGAAAAAGAAATTCAACAGAAAGAAAACCATTTCCAAGAGACAAACTCCAGTGAACCACTTTCTTCTCTTCTTTATTCTGTTCATTCCACTTCAAATAATAACAATAAATAAATAAACAAATCTAAGGCTCAGTCTATTTGAAGATTTTCAACGATCATGCCCCAAGATTTTAAAAACAAATGAAGTAGCACTGTTATAGCTTTCTTTTTAAAGTAGTGAAAAACGGGGTAGGAAGGAGCAACAAGCTCATGGCAACCTTTCTTGGGCGTAACCATAATAGGATATACCCACTAGGAAGTAGGGCTAGGCCAGTGCTGGCAACAAATACAAAGGGTCCACAGACACTCCCTCAAGATGAGTGAGCCATAGCCTCACCCCAGCCCCACTGAGGGCATAGTATGAAGGAGTTGGTGATGACAAGATTAATGGGCAGGGAACATACCTGATAACAGAAATGGTCGATGTAATACTCTATACAACTCGAACCCATGTCCCACCACACATTGGACAGCCATAAGCCCAGCGGTTGATCCACCACCTTTCCCTCTCATTCTGATTAGTAGGGTTGCTGGAACCTGGTGAAGCAAATGCTGATGTCTGCCTCAAACACCTTATGCACTGCATATGAGGACCACACAAAAAAAAGAAGTTAAAAAAAAGAAAGGAAAAAAAGAAAGGAGAAATATAGAAGCAGAGGGGGGAGAGAAATTTGACTAATGTAAGGATTAAGAAACAAGAACCTATGTGATTGCTCGAGTCAACACCCCAAAAAACATAATAAATTAGGAGGCTTTGTTCACTTAATAATGTTACAGCCAGCAGCATAATCCAGTTCAACTTTTGTAAATCCCTTCAAATGTTATACCTACCATAGTGTGCCCCCTAAAGAACCAATAACCCAAAAGGTCCAGACGGCCTAGATATTACTTATAACTCATTTGAGATTATTACTTGGATTATCAGTCTACGACTTGGACCATGGTAATTTTTGGCTGGATACACAGCCTCGTATTAGAGGAACAATAAAAAAATAAAACAAAGAACAAAGACAAAAATAAAATAAAATAAAAGAGAACACCTTGTTTTAGATTTCAGGTTTAAAAATAAAACAAAGCAAAGTACATCTGAGAATGTTTAAGATGGGGTTGAAGATAAGTTTCAGAGAGAACAAACTAAGATGATTTGGTCATGTATAATGAACATGATACATATAACCGTAAGAAAGAGCGATATGATCACCGTAAATGAAAATTTTAGGGGCAGGGAAAGACCTATACTATACACACATAGGATGTGGTACTAAAAAACTATATACATTTATTTAATTTAACTAGAGCATATAACCCAGATAGAGCGAAACTATGTTACCAGAAAACGCTAATATCCTAGCGAATTACGTATTAGTACATACGTTCCGAAACATGGTACACTTCCGTTCAGTAAATTTAGTGATCCGAAGCGATCTCATAAATTTTACCAATATATTTCCTTAAATGTTACGTTAGGAGGAAAAAAATCAAACATAATGAACTATAATATAAGGTGAGTTAAGTTTTTACAAGACAAAAACATAAAAAATGAGTCATAATACTTATAGAAATGTTTTGTTACACGAAAAAAAATAATAATAATAAAAACTACATTTATTGGATGCCTAATAGTTAAAAGAAAATTATTCTAGAGTAACTTAAATTTTTAAGCGTGACATATACAAGTCTACCCCTATCGTACCACATTTTAGAACATGTGGCGTATCACGTTCCAGAGTATGTGGCATACCACGTTCCCATTCCTATTCCACATACCGGAACGACCCACGTTCCAAATAACATAGGATTTGAGCAAAAATGAATTTTTTTTTATAGTACATCTAGTCAGTGATGTTGGGCAACCTAAAAAACATGTTAATAAATTGAGTGTAGCTGAGATGAGGATGTTTAGCTAGATGTGTGGTAAGACTAGGAAATATAGATTTAAAAAATAAATATATTCGTAAAATGGTTTTGCCATTTCGCTCCTATGTTATCCGGAACGTGGCTTGTTCCGGTACGTGGAACAAGAACAGGAACGTGGTACACTACATGCTCTAAAATATGGTACGATAGGGATAGACTTGTATATATCACGCTTAAAAATTTAAGTTACTCTAGAGTAATTTTCTTTTACCTATTAGGCATCCAATAAATGTAGTTTTTATTATTTTATTTTTTTTCATGTAGCAAAACATTTCTAAGTATTATAACTCATTTTTTATGTTTTTGTCTTGTAAAAACTTAACTCACCTTATATTATAGTTTATTATGTTTGATTTTTTTCCTCCTAACGTAACATTTAAGGAAATATATTGACAAAATTTATAGGATCACTTCGGATCAGTGTTGTGAAAAGCGCGCCTAGGCGCAAGGCGAGGCGAGGCGCAAGCAGTGCGACTGAACAGGTACCAGGCGAGGCGCCTTCAGTAAGGCGCGAGCCTTAGCAGCGACTTGAACCAGGCAAGAGAGGCGCAAGGCTCTCGCCTAGGCGGGACTGATTGTTTAAGAGAGAGATCTGATCTAACAGCTGTAAGGGTGTGTTCGAATGGCTCGTAATCACAGAGGATTACAGCTCATGTACCTTATGAGCCAAATACGACTCAGATGAACCCTAATCAAAGTCATCTCTTCCTCTATTGCCTCGCAATCGACTTCGACTAAGACTGCTGGAGCTGGACTTCGACTGCGACTGCGACTGCGACTGCGACTGCGACTGCGACTGCGACTTCGACTTCGGCTTCGCAGGTCTGTTCGACTTCGACTCTCTCTCCCCTTCTCCTTCTTCGACTCTCTGTTCTGCTTCGACTTTCAGTTCTGCCTTTTTTTTTTTTTTTGGTCTTCGACTTCTTCAGGTCTTCGACTTCGACTCTTCCTCTCTCTCCTTCTTCAGACTTCGACTTCAACTCTGTTTTGCTTCTTCTTCTTTTTTTCTTTTTTTTTTCAATTATTTGAGTTGAGTCTCTGAAATTATAAAATTAGGGAAAAAATTACAAAAATTAGGGGGCAAAAAATTATCTATAATATGCTATTGAAAAAAAAAATTATTTGTAATATGTAAGAGAAGAATTTATCTGTTAGGGAAAAAAAATTACAAATAATTAATTATTTGTAATATGCTATTGATCTTTTTTTTCCTTTATCTGTTAGGAAAAAAAAATACAAATAATTAATTATTCACAAATAATTAATTATTTGTAATATGCTATTGATCTTTTTTTTCCTTTATCTGTTAGGAAAAAAAAATTACAGATAATTAATTATTCACAAATAATTAATTAATACAATGTGGTATTGGTCTTTTTTTTCCCTTTACAATATGGTATTGGTCTTTTTTTAAAAAATAAAAAGTAATCAAGATTCAAGACAAAATATAAAATAATTAATTAATACCTTAGTACTATGAATGATTAGTCTATGTTAATTTTTCTATTTTTTACGAAGACTGTGCGCCTTACTTCAATAAAGCCCGCGCCTCGCCTTGCGCCTAGGCCCCGTGAGACCTTTAGCGCCTTAGTGCGCCTTGAACCTTTAAAAACACTGCTTCGGATCACTAAATTTATCGTTTTGGAACGGAAGTGTTCCATGTTTCGGAATGTGTGTACCAATACATAATTCGCTAAGATATTAGTGTTTTCTGGTAACATAGAATTGATCCCCACCTAATAAATAGGTCAGAAGATCAACTGGTTGAAATTTGTAGCTAAAGAACTCTTCGCCCTTTGGTGAAAAGTTCATGCGGCATTTGTTCATCCTAGAGTCGTGGAAAAACATAAGAAAAGACATCATTCTTGGTTATTTACTTGAGATATTTCTAATTGGAATAACTGTATTCCTGAACCCAATAACCTCTGAGGCACAGGTTTTGAAACTATTGTAACTTAGAAAATCTTTTAATCAGTAATCCTCAAACAAAGATCAAACACAATACAAAAGAATCTTAAAAATGAGACAGAACAAACAAACCAAGAAAGAAGTAGGAGAGTTTCTACCGAACCTTGTACCAAACTCCTTCAAGACCAGTCTTCCACACGGCAGTCACAACATCTCTTCGAGATCCCATTATACCAAGATATGCCCCCAGATCCACAGAAGTGTTTAAGCCAAAAGCTGCATCTCTTTCCGACATTCTGCGCTTCCTTGGCCACAAGCCATTAGCCCCACAATAAATATCACTGTTCTCCAATGACTTCAGTTTTAGTGGATCGGATAAAGTGCCAAGTCTGGAGGGATCATCTACAGAACCCATATCCTCTGGATCGGACCAGGGCCCACCAAACATATGTCTCCTGTGCCATTCTTCAGCTGGAGGATGGAGTTCTAACTCACGGAGTAACAGACCAGCAGCATCAGCACCTCGAGGCCGGGGCATATTCTATGTAGAAAGCCCAATAAAAGAAAGAAAATGTCAGAAGCTGAAGTGATCCATAACAGAACTATAAATTCAAAGTTCAAACAGAGTTTCAGCTAGTTCATAGTACAGCAAAACCGTAAGTCAAGATTAATTACAGCCCTATAAAATTCCAACCACAGAGCAGGCAGTATATTTTCTTTCCTTCATTTTCTTTTAGGTTGTGTGCGTGTGTTTGGCGGGGCAGGGGGGATGATTTTAGACTGCAGCAAAATTTTAGGCAAATTTTAATCTATATTTAATTAAGATGGGGAACAACTTCCATGGAGTAGTTTCCAAACACATGTAAGACTTCCACATTTGAATAGGAAGAGATAAACTGTAATCCAGAAGACCAAAGTATGCAGACTATAAGCATATCAACCACACACACACCAAAAAAATTGGTATTATTTGCCTGAAATTTTAAATTTAAGAACACAAATCATTGCATGCTCAGATAATATAACATAAAGTTTCAAATAAAAAACATGAAGGTAATAGAATAGCATATAATAAAACTGTATTCTGACAATTTGAGTACCATTGTGGTATAATAATTTTGACATCAAGAAATGCTGTTTGCAAGTTAAATAACTTATTTCTAATGCATAATCTGTTGCAGTCTCCACAGATTAGTTTGAATAAGGTATGTGAGTACCTGCATATGTGGGCCGAGGGATGCTTCTACAACCTCTGGCAAGACAGTATAGTTCCCATCAATGTAATGCAGGCGGACCTGGATGTTGCTGCCCCCCACCTGAGAAACTGGTAAGGGGTGGAGCAGACCAGCTGTTCGCCGACAAAGATCCATGAGTATGAGGAAGAGAACCTTCACCTATGCGCCAGTTACAAAAACATATAAGAACCCTAGGCAAAATCAGGCATTCCTTTCAAGAATTAAATCACCAGGATCATGATCATCAAATGATGTCGCTGAGGTGATTGTTGAAACTCAAATTTCGAGATATGCTGCAAGTTTTCTCAGTTAATGAATTTAATAAAGATATTCAGCCTGATAATGAAACCTGAGGGAGTTGGCTTTTTGGCATTTTTAGCTTGACTTATTTTCATCTTTAGTGAACTTTGTTTTTGTTATTATAAATTATGTCAAATTTCTTTACTTTTTAGATCTATCTTGACTAGGTGATCCTAAAAATAATAAAATATATATATTGGATTATTTTCTAAGAGAAGTCCAAAAAAGACAAAAATGAGTCAATTTTAAGGATGGAAAAGGAAAGGATGGAATATCACGGGGGAGTTTTTGAGTTACGTATAGAGCAGAAACTTATCATTATTAAGGTTGATAGTGAATCCAGAGGAAGTCTAGTGGAAATCATTGAGAGGAACCGTTTCAGAAGTTATTCTCTCAAGATCGATTTGGGGGGAGTTTTTTGGGCAATGCAAGGTTTGCGTCAGGTTTGGAGATGGCACAAGGATCGATCCTTTTTCAGCAAGTATAGTAGCAGTTCAGCTGTATTCTGTCTTCAGAAGTACAGTAACAAGGGTGGTGTTTTTGTCAAGTTATCTAAATGGGCGGCTGGGGTACGAAGAAGTAGCATTGTTATTCCGGCAGCGGCTGATGGTCAAGGGTTGCTGGCAGTGGCCAAGATGTTTGAAAGCATTATTCGAGGAAGTGCCAGGGTTCTGGAAGATGGGGAAAGACAGCATCGAAGTGACCATGATTTAGTAAGGACTTGTAGAGGCCTCACACAAGTGTGGATGTCAGTTCAGCAGAAAACAGGGGCAAGTAGAGGAGCTTCGTATGCCGCTGTACTCAGCTCTAAAGTAGATCTTTTGGGAGGCAGTAGCTCTGTTTTGGAGATGAGCAAGGTGGTGGTTTGTACCAGAAACGATTTCTTCGATGAGTGGGCACAGATTGAGGAGTTATGTTGGTCTTTTAAAACTAAAATTTCTCTGAGGCCTTTTCAATTAAACAAAGCTTTGTTTGTTGCAAAAAGCATTGACGAGGCGGATTATTATGATAGTCAAGGAATGTGTGTTTTTGGTAAGAGCATTGCAGTAAGTTTGGAAAGGTGGTCAGCTGAAAAACACAGTAGGGCTAATGTCATTGCTTCAAATGGAGGATGGATCTCAGTCTGTGATATGCCTTTTAGTTTTTGGAATAACAAGGTTTTTGAATGGATTGGGATGAAGAGTGGAGGTCTGTTGGAGGTGGATAAAAGAACTAGGACTTTCGGAAATCTTTTTGAGGCAAGATTGAAAGTCAAAGGTCTTCATAATGGGTTCTTACCTACGACTATTGATGTTCAAATGGGCAGAAATTCTGTTGTTGTTCGATTAAAGGCATTGACAAAGTCTTTTGGTAGACGGGAGGTTCATCGGCAATGGTGGTGCCGACCAGATTCAGATGATTCCAGTATCAGGGAGAGGGGAGGCGAGGGGTCTCAAGCGATAGCCAAGACACGTAGCTGAAAGGAGGGGAGAAATCAGACTGGTGGCCTGATTGAGGTGGAAGACAGCAATGGCGGAAGACGAAGAGACGAAAGGGGTAGGTCGTTACTTGGTTTGATTAAAGATGGGCCTAGCCACAATGTGGGCTCAGCCCATGTCTTGGTTAATTCAAATAACCAGACTAATATTGGGGTACAGGATCAGTTTGGGCCAAATGATGTTCACAGCTTTAAGGATTGCGGCCTAGATCTTCATGAGGGCCCAAATGCGTTTTGTTTCTTTCAGGACAAAGGCCCAAGTTTTATGGAAGGTTTTAGGGCCTGTGATTCCAACCCGATGGAGGTTTCAGGGTTGGGTTTGGGTGGGCAGGACAACTCGATTCATTTGGTCTCACGGGTTAAAGATACTGAGTCTATCGGTGTCGAAAAGCCTAGACGATTTTCAGAGATTGGGGGAAAGAGTAAATCTCTCTCTTTCGACGCATCAGATCCAGTCGAGTGCACTCATCCTAGGCAGTCCATCATTCGTGATGACCTTAGCACAGAGGAGGCACATCTAGGGCTGTCCGATATTGTGGATAGATCCTGTAAGGATTATTTGAGATTAAATACGACGGATGAGGACTTGGTGGAGATTAATTTGGCTTCGGAAAAATTGGTTCAGGACTTGGAAAAGGGTCGGTTTCAAATGCATGAGGTATTGCAAGCTTTGGATGAATACGGATCATCTGAGAGCTCTGATTCACATTCTGAAGGGGAAAGTATAGCGGATGAACCCGAGGATCAGAATTGGAATCTCAATAACCTTTTCAATGCTGATGGCACTACTGAAGGTGAGGATTTCGAGAGGGTTTCCGAATCTTTGAATCAGGTCAGTCCTTCATTTAACCAAGTTTTATCATTTTCATCTGCACTGAAGGGGGTACAAGCCATTCTAGTTTTTTCTAATTCTGAGGAACGGGCTAAGGATGGGGATTCATTGTTTCATTCATCTAGATCGATTCGTCCTATTCTTCAGATCTCCTCAGGTGATGTTCATGCACAAGGGGTTACCTCTGATACCTCAATGGCCATGGTTAATGGGTCTACTGTTGTGTCTGAGTCCTTACAAGCTAATGGTATTCAAGATCATATGAATGACAATTAGGGAGGGACCTCAGGTAATCATGTTGACAAGGGGGGTCAGGTTTTTAGTAATGGGGATGAAGAAACGGAGAGTTGGTTGAAGGAATTAAGTATGAGACTTGTCCAATTGGGGCCGAGGAGGTGCCTTATTTTAAGCAGTTACTTCAAGTTATGGGCTTGTCATTAGTTAAAATAGAGGGGACTTCAGGATCTTTTAGTAAAGATATTAGGTTCATAAGGGAGAAAGATGGTAGAAAGATAGGTGAGGGTAGCAAAAAAGGGGCAAGGGAACTTCGGAATTTAGCAAGTTCGGTTAATTATGAGAGGCGTTGGGAGGTATTTAGGGGTGAACATGTCTCCCAATGAAGATCATCAGTTGGAATGTGAGGGTGTTGGGTGCTCGGAGGAAGAGGGGTGTTATTAAGGATTTTCTCAGGCGTCATCAACCGGACATAGTTGTTTTTCAAGAACCTAAAGTAGAAGTGTGTGATGGGAGGTTCATGAAGAGTCTTTGGGAAGTTAGACATAGGAGTTGGGTTTGTTTGCCTTCAGTTGGTAGAGCGGGGGGGCATTTTGGTGATGTGGGATGAAAGAGTTGTTTCTCATTGTGAAACTTTAGTGGGAGAGTTCTCACTATCAGTTAGGTTTAGAAATCTTGACAATACAGAGTGATGGTTAATAGGGGTTTATGGTCCCAACAGATCGTCTAGGAGAAAGGATTTGTGGGAGGAGTTATATGGGTTATCTGGGTTGTGTTCCCCTAATTGGTGTTTAGGGGGAGATTTTAATGTGGTTAGGAAGAGCTCAGAAAAACTTAATGGGATTAGAACTACTAGGGGCATGAGGGACTTTGATTTGTTTATCACAGATTGTGAGTTGGTGGATCCTGTTTTGTGCAACACTAGATTTACTTGGTCTAATTTGCAAGAAAATTTGGTGTGCTGTAGACTAGATAGATTTTTGTACTCCTTGGGGTGAGAAGGTTTTTTTCCCAATTTAAGGTAGGAATCACTACCGAGATTAAAGTTAGATCATCGTCCTATTATGATAGAATTGCCCTTTAAAGTGGGGCCCGATGCCTTTTAGATTTGAAAACATGTGGTTGGAACATCCATCTTTTCACAGAAAGTCTGAGGAATGGTGGACCAATGCTAATTGTTATGGATGGGAGGGTTTTAAGTTTATGAAAAAGTTGAAGATGGTCAAGGAGAATGTGAAGCGTTGGAATAAGGAGGTTTTTGGAAATTTAGAGCTTTCAAAGAAAGAGCAGATGAGCAGAATCGAAGAGTTAGATGTATTGGAGATGCGGGGAGGTTTTGCTAAGTCCTTTAGGAGGGAGCGATCTCTGTTGAGATTGAAATTGGAAGAGTTGGTTTTTAGGGAGCAAATCTCCTGGTTTCAAAAAGCGAAGGTTAAATGGTTGAAGGAAGGGGATGTGAACTCAAGATTTTTTCACAGGGTAGCAGATGGGAAAAGAAAGAAGAAGTTCATTAAAAGATTAGAAGTAAGCCCAGGGGTAGTAGTGGAACAGGAGAATCAGAGAGTCAATGGAATTTATGATTTTTATTCTAAGCTTTATTCGAAGGAGGAGATGAATAGACCAGGGATTGAAGGACTTGAATGGGGACCTATTGATCAAGCAGTTGCAACCTGGCTTGAAAGGCCATTTGATGAAATGGAAATTCGAGAGGCAGTTTTCGAGTGTGAGAGAGACAAAGCTCCAGGTCCAAATAGTTTTTCCATGGCTGTCTTTCAGGACTGTTGGGAGGTGGTGAAAAAGGATTTGTTGGGAGTTTTTTCGGAATTTCATGAGTCGGGGGTTGTTAATTTGAGCTCAAAGCCACATTCATTTGTTTGATTCCTAAGAAAGTGGATGCGGTAAGAATTGGAGACTTTAGACCCATCAGTTTGGTCACATCACTTTATAAGATTTTGGGAAAGGTTTTATCAAAGAGACTCAGAATCTCCTTGGGGGAGACTGTATTGATGGCGCAAGGGGCTTTTGTGAAAGGTAGACAAATCGTAGATGTTGTCTTAGTGGCAAATGAAGTCGTGGAAGAATATAGAAGTTTAGGGAAGGAGGGAATTATCTTTAAGGTGGATTTCGAGAAGGCATATGATCACATGGATTGGCAATTTTTGGATTTTGTAATGGACAAGAAGGGTTGGCGGTGGAGATCTTGGATTAGGGGATGTTTGTCGATATGTAATATGTCTGTTTTAGTTAATGGTAAACCAGGGGAGTGTTTCAGGGCTTTGCGAGGATTACAAGGGGACCCATTATCTCGTTTTCTTTTTATTTTGGTGGCAGATGTATTGGGCAGGATGGTTGATAGAGCTAGAGAGGTAGGTCTTTTTGCGGGATTGGAGGTAGGGGGGATAGAGTTTGTGTCACGCATTTACAGTATGCGGATGACACAATTTTTTTCTCAACAGGAGATGAAAGTCAGATAGTTAATCTTTATTCGATTTTGAGATTGTTTTGGGCCATCTCCGGCCTTAAGGTTAAGTTGGAGAAAAGTAGTGTGGTGGGCATTAATATGCAGCAAGACCTGCTTCAGAATAGGGCGGCTCTTTTAGGATGTGGTATAGAGACACTTCCGTTTAAGTATTTAGGTCTCCCTTTGAGGGGTAATCTTAGAAGTGAAGCTTTTTGGAATCTAGTGGTAGAGAAGATTGGTAAGAGGTTGGAAGGGTGGAGCAAGACTTTATTGTCACGCGAGGGTAGATACACTTTGGTTAAGTCGGTTTTGAGTGGTATTCCTATTTATTTCTTATCTTTGTTCAAGATACCAGTTAAGGTGGCAAAGGCATTAGAAAAGTTGATGAGAGATTTTCTTTGGGAGGGCAAGGATGAGGGGAAGAAGGATCACCCGGTGAGTTGGGATTTAGTTTCGTTACCTAAGGAAAATGGGGGTTTGTCTATTGGTAACATTTTGGCTCGGAACATGGCCCTCCTTGGCAAATGGTTATGGAGGTTTCCACTTGGGAGTGATTCACTATGGCATTTGGTTATTAGAAGCAAGTATGGTACTCAAGACAACGGTAGGGATTCTCGGGTGGTCCTAAGGGGTACTTGTCGTGCTCCTTGGAAATCAATTTCACATATATACATATGTTGGTCTGGTTATCTTTCTGTAAGGGTGGGCACTGGGGAACTTGTTCGTTTTTGGGAGAATGTGTGGATGGGCCAATCTTCTTTTGCTTCTAATTTCCCACAACTCTATAGAGTGGCTCGATCTCATAACTCTTCTATTGCTTCTATGGCTTATTCACTTTTGGCTCCAATTTTCTGGAACTTTGATTTTTCTAGAAATCTTAATGAGAGGAAGGCTTCACAGTTGGCGTCCTTGTTGTCCAAAATTGAGAATTTTTCTGACTCTTCTTCTGGAGGACAAGAGGGTTTGGGCTCTCTATTCATTTGGGATATTTTCGTGCAAGTCTTTTTTTGATGAACTCATCGATTCTCCTCATGTTTCTCAATTTCCTTTTTCCAAGAGAATTTGGAAGGCTTGTGCTTCTCTTAAGGTGAAGGTGTTTATGTGGGTCTTGGTTCATGGAGGTATTTTGACAAATGATGAAGCTTTGCTTAACCAGCTTAGGGTATGATACAACATCATCCCTGATTTATAGATGGAATTTAGGGTTTACAAGGGACAAGATAGGCCCTGAAGGGCATAGAATAATACAACCTTTAACAACCTTTAACTTTCGGTGAATAAGAAAATAATAAAAAACACTTTCGGCTATATTACATGCTAACACTCCCCCTCAAGCTGGTGCGAAGATATCTCTCATGCCCAGCTTGCCTAATATGTCATGAAATGGTTTATTCCCAACCCCCTTGGTGAGAATGTCAGCAAGTTGTTCACCAGACTGGACAAAAGGAGTACAAATGGTACCACTAGTGAGTTTCTCCTTAATGAAGTGGCGATCAATCTCAACATGTTTTGTCCTGTCATGTTGAACTGGGTTGTGAGCGATGTTGATGGCGGCCTTATTATCACAGTATAACCGCATAGAGTCCTTCTGATCAATACCTAGATCACTCAACAATAACTTGATCCATAAAAGTTCACACACACCTTGTGCCATAGCTCTAAACTCAGCTTCTGCGCTTGACCTGGCAACCACATTCTGTTTCTTACTCCTCCAAGTAACTAGGTTGCCTCCAACAAATGTGCAATACCCTGAAGTCGATCTCCTATCAGTTACTGATCCAGCCCAGTCAGCATCTGTATAGGCTTCCACACGAAGATGATCATACTTCGAAAAATAAAGACCCTTACCAGGGGCAGACTTCAAGTACCTCAAGATTCTCATGACAGCCTCAAGGTGAATCTGATGAGGAGCATGCATAAACTGACTAACCACACTGACAGCAACAGCAATATCAGGACGGGAGTGAGATAGGTATATGAGTTTACCCACTAATCGCTGATAGCTCCCCCTATCAACAACTTCTCCTCCGTCATCATCCCCCAATTTCTGATTAGGTTCCAGTGGGGTGGCACATGCCTTGCAGCCAAGCATCCCAGTTTCCTTCAAAAGGTCAAGCACATATTTTCTCTGTGAGATAAATATCCCATCCTTAGAGCGAGCAACTTCAATTCCCAGAAAATACTTCAAGCTTCCCAAGTCTTTGATTTCAAACTCATTTGCTAAATATTTCTTCAACAGAGGTATTTCCTCACTATCATTGCCTGTAAGAACTATGTCATCTACATAAACAATAAGTGCTGTAGTCTTACCATGTGAGGAATGTTTCACAAACAATGTGTTATCTGCCTGACTTTGTTTGAAGCCATATTTAGACATAGCCTGAGTGAATCTCTCAAACCAAGCCCTTGGAGACTGTTTGAGACCATATAATGACTTCCGAAGCTTGCATACTTTGCCTTCCGTCTGATGATTCTCAAAACCAGGAGGAATGTCCATATATACCTCTTCTTCGAGGTCACCGTGAAGAAAGGCATTCTTGACATCAAACTGATAAAGCGGCCAATCAAGATTAGCTGCTAGAGAGAGAAGTACTCTGACTGAATTCATCTTAGCCACGGGTGCGAAGGTCTCCTGATAATCGATGCCATATGTCTGAGTAAACCCTTTTGCCACAAGTCTTGCCTTGTAACGCTCAATAGACCCATCTGCTTTGTGTTTCACTGTATATACCCATTTACATCCCACAGGTCGTTTGCCCGTAGGTAACTTAGTCAATTCCCAAGTGCCATTCTTCCTAAGTGCTTTCATTTCCTCAATCATGGCTAGTTTCCACTCAGAGGTAGCAAGAGCATCCTGAAAATGGTTAGGAATGCTAACAGAGGAAATATTGGACACAAACGCTTTATATGAGGATGACAAATGAGAGTATGACACAAACTGTGAGATAGGATGTTGAGTACAAGATCTCACCCCCTTTCTCTTGGCAATAGGAACATCAAGATCAATGGATTCAAGAGATTCAAAATTACCTCGACTCTCATCAGCAGGAGATGGCAGTGGAGTAGCAGAAGTGGTCCCTTGTATCCAGTGTTGTCTGTCTATGTCCCGGACATAAACATGCTCGACCTTATCCTTAGTGACAGTGGGTTCTATAGTTTCAGTAGAAGAGGGTGGTGCAAAAACAACTGGTTCCACCATAGGAAGCACAGGACTCACCATAGGAAGCACAGGACTCACTTCACACCAAGGCTCCCCCGGAAATGAGGACGGTGACACCGGAGAGGACAAGAAATAGGACTGGGACTCAAAGAAAGTAACATCCATGGAGACAAACCACTTACGAGAAGAAGGGTGGTAACATTTATACCCCTTTTGAGTAGGAGAGTAACCAAGGAAAACACACTTGAGGGAGCGAGGGTCCAACTTACCACGAGAGGGAGAGTGATTATGAACAAAACAGACAACCAAAAATTTTGGGGGGAATAGAAAACAAGGACTGAGAACCTAGGAGGACATGAAGAGGAGCCTGTTTTTGCAAAACCTGGGTAGGGAGACGATTAATAAGATGGGCAGCGGTGAGAACAGCGTCACCCCAATAGGGCCGAGGCACATTCATAGAAAAACACATGCATCGAGCCATGTCAAGAAGATGCCGATTCTT
The DNA here is from genome assembly GCA_036172215.1 of Camellia granthamiana. Taxonomy (NCBI): domain Eukaryota; kingdom Viridiplantae; phylum Streptophyta; class Magnoliopsida; order Ericales; family Theaceae; genus Camellia; species Camellia granthamiana. Next base: position 57,070,250 of record CM069909.1, on the reverse strand, counting down.
GCGTTCCGCCACCCCATTTTGTTGAGGGGTATTGGTGCAAGAAGTCTGATGGATAATGCCATTAGTAGAGAAATATTGTCCTAACCCAGAGTCTATGTATTCCCCACCATTATCAGAACGAAAGAGTTTGACAGTGGCCCCAAACTGAGTACAAATCATTTTATGGAAAGTGCGAAACACAGAGAAAACCTCACTCTTATCTTTCATGAGATACACCCATGTAGTACGAGAAAAATCATCAATAAATGTAACAAACCATCGATGACCTTTTACAGACATGACACGCGAGGGACCCCAAACATCAGAATGTATTAAGGAAAAAGGAACTAAACTTTTATTCAAACTGGGAGCAAAAGAAGCTCTATGTTGTTTTCCGAGTTGACAAGACTCACAAAGAAAGTCAGACACATGATGATTGGCGAAACTAGAAGGAAATAAATGCTTAAGTAAATGAAATGAAGGATGCCCAAGACGCCGATGCCACAACCATAAATCAGCGGGGGTAGTAGAAGATGTGGTGGAAGAATAAGCAAGTTTGTCCGGTTGATCTAGGAAGTAGAGACCATTTTCTGCACTACCACTGCCAATCGTCCTCCTCGTGACAAGGTCCTGAAAAAGACAATGATCAGGAAAAAATGTCACACTACAATTCAAATCCTGGGTGAGACGACTTAAGGATAACAGGTTAACAGAAAAATTGGGAACATGGAGAACAGAGGACAAATGTATAGTAGGAGTGACGTGGACTAAACCTTTTCCAAAAATGGAAGAAACAGTACCATCGGCAATCCTAACTTTGTCTTGACCTGAAGAGGGCTTATAGACAGAGAAAAGATCAGAGGAGCCAGACATATGATCTGAGGCACCAGAATCAATGATCCAAGGCAAAGACTTATGACACAGGAAAGCACAAGGAGAAGGGGCTAAGTTACCTGAGCGGGCAAAGGATGAGGAAGCTGTACTGAGAGCAGAAGAAGACCGACGGTCCAACAATTGGCGCAAAGCATCCTCCAGCTCAGTATCAGAAGTTGGGCCAACAGAAGCAGAAGTAGAATCAGGTGGATCAACGGCACTAGTCTGATGAGTCCGGGAATAGGAACCACGTCCTCTAGATGGGCCTGACCGACCGCCTCGAGAACCCGACCGATCACCTTGACCCCCAGATGGAGTCCCATGAAGCTTCCAACACGTCTCACGAGTGTGCCGTGGCTTCTTGCAATAATCACAGACGACAGACTCCTTAGCAGCAGATGGAGAGATGGGAGTCAGGCTGAGGCCATCTCGAGGAGTAGACAGCAATGCTGAGCGGTCAGTAGAGACAGGGGACATCATAGTAGACCGACGACTCTCCTCATCCTGTACATATGCAAATGCCTCCTGAAGTGAAGGAAGAGTGTCCATACCCAGAACGCGACCCCGAACTGGATCATACTCCACATTTAGGCCGGCCAGAAATTTAAAGACCCGTTCCCGGGAGAGGAACTTCTTGTACCCGACAGAATCAGCAGGGCAAACGGGCTTATAGTCTTCCAGGTGGTCGAGGCGTTTCCAGCCGTTGGTGAGGAAGGTGAAATATTGCAGGACAGTCTGCTCTCCCTGAATTGAGCTCTCAATAGAGCGGCGCAACTCATATGCCTGTGAAAAATTCCCTTTGCGGGAATAGGTGACAGCCACAGCATCCCAAACTTCCTGGGCAGTCTCCATAGATAAGTAGCTCTCACCAAGTTCTGGAACCATCGAATGGATAAGCCAACTCATAATCAAAGAGTTGTTAATTTCCCATTGATCATAACCGGAGTCAGTGGTACTAGGTGCCTTTATCCTGCCATCAACATACCCCATCTTCCCTCTGCTCTTCAAAAACATAGTCAAACATTGGGACCATGTTAGGTAGTTTTGACCATTAAATAGAGAGGTGGTGATTTTCATACTAGGGTTGGGGTTTTCAGTCATAGTAGTAGGTATAATGGTGAGACTCTCACTTCTTGGTGTTTGAGAAGAAGGGGACACACTGGAGGAATCTGTCATGGATACAATACTACCAAACCCGCAACAAAACTAGTGGCAATCACAAACCCGGAAGGTGGTGGTGGTGATCGAACAGGCACAGTGACCACTATAAGAGCATAACCAAATTAATAAATCATTTTTTTTGTTTTTTTTTTTTTCTCTTCTTTTTTTTTTTTTTTTTTGTTTTTTTTTTTTTTGTTTTGTTTTGTTTTGTTTTTTTTTTTTTTTTTACGGATTTATACTGATTTATATATATATATACATAGATGTACTGATACACGAATATATGGAATTAGAGGAATACAGTGGGGTAGGTCATACCAGAGCTTCGACGAAGACGGCGACTGATTGCGGAAGACTGAAGGCTGACGGCGACGGAGGAAGACGGCGACTGAGCCGAAGGAAGACGGCGAAGGGCGACGGCTGAAGGCTGACGACGAAGCCGAAGGAAGACGGCGACGGAGGAAGACGGCAACTGAGTTGAAGGAAGACGGCGAAGGACGACGGCTGAAGGCTGACGACGAAGCCGAAGGCTGACGGCGACAGAGGAAGATGGCGACGGAGCTCGATGAAGGTCGATGAGGGCAACTGAAGGCTGACGAACCCAGCAGAGGCTCTACGGAGGTATGTTTCGAACCCTAGAGTGAGGGTGTGCCGAAACCCTAGAGCAGAAGCTCTGATACCATGAAGCTTTGCTTAACCAGCTTAGGGTATGATACAACATCATCCCTGATTTATAGATGGAATTTAGGGTTTACAAGGGACAAGATAGGCCCTGAAGGGCATAGAATAATACAACCTTTAACAACCTTTAACTTTCGGTGAATAAGAAAATAATAAAAAACACTTTCGGCTATATTACATGCTAACAAATGATACATTGCAGAAACGGAGACCTAATCGATCTTTAAACCCTCAGTGGTGCATTATGTGTTGTAAGAATGGGGAATCCGTGGATCATTTATTTTTGCATTGCCCAATAGCTTTGTTTCTATGGCACAAGTTATTTTTGTTGGGGAATGTTATATGGGTAGCTCAGCAAAGAAGAGCGCATATGCTCCAAGTTGACTTTCGCGTCCTTGGAGGATCGAAGAGAGCCAAATTGCTTTGGTCTTGTGCGGTCATTGCAACATTTTGGGTTCTACGGTTGGAAAGAAACGCGAGGGTGTTTGAAGATAAATCTCGAGGGATAGATTGTTTGTGGAATTGTGTTTGCCATTTAACTTCTTTTTGGGTTTCAGAGAATCCTATTTTTAAGGGGGTCCTCCTTTTTTTATTAGTTAGAGATTGGTTGGCAGTGTGTGATATGTAAGCTTTTGCATTTGTGTTTTCTTGTTTAGACCTTTGTTTTGTGTTTTTCCTTTTCTTTGTAAGAGGATGCCTCATCCTCCTCGTTTACTTTCCTTTTTGATTTATCAATAAAGTTATTTGTTGTTGATCAAAAAAAAAAAAGATTTTTTTAATAAAAGTTCGCTTATTTTCATTTTTTTCAAAATTCACTTTTTTTTCTTTTTCTTTTTTTTGTAATTTTTAGAATCGTCATCAAGATGGACCTAAAAAGTAAAAAACTTTCACTCAAAGTTGAAAACAGTTCAAAGACGACAAAAATAAGTTGCCTTTTTAGTTTTAGCCAAATGAAACAGATACTTGATTTTATTTAAATACTAATCATGAATGCAAATTATAGTAGGATCCTCTTTTACCTCCTCAAATGTGTAACCTTGTCCAGCATTACCAGAACCTAATCTTGATCGGTTAGCTGGACCTTCTTCAGGTCCTTTTGTTCCAGAGACGACTTGACCAGCCCGAGCTGCCTGCACTTCTTCCGACCTCGTCATACCAGATATTGGTTTTGTAGGTATAGAGTTGATCTCTTCCACCTTCCCAGGAGCAGCAGGCTGAGGTTTTTGCATATTTGTATTAGCATTTCTCTGAGCACTCCCAATAAAGCGAGGTAGTTGCGTTCGTCGAAAGAAAAAACAGAAAAGCAAAAGCTGGCACAATCTATGAAGGAAATGGCAGTCCCCAATGAGCCTAACTGCTGGAGTTCCCGGAAAAGTTCCTGTGTTAATACTTATAGGCATAAATGATGGTGGACCGGTTATGGGGTTTGGAGTTGAATTCGAAACTCCATCACCGACATTACTGATTTTAGCAATAGCTCCTTGAACCCAAGCTTGCATCTGTGTGCTTCCAGTAGAACTAGTGGTATCACCTTGACCACCTGGCAAAACATGAAGCTACATTTTTGTAGATATGACACATACAAGACAGCCACATACAGAGAGTTAAAAAATAAATAAATAAAATAGATGGAGTATTCCACCAGTTTAATGAAAGTTGCCACAATTTTCACTGGCCAATTGAAACCAGAATTATGAAACAATCCTTAAATATTCTTGAATTAGACGATATGGTGCACACTGACCCTGACTTGTAGCAGGAGACACAGAATTTTGGGTAGGACTAGCAACCATACTCCGATTGCCACCAGTACTTGCAGTAACTGTATGACTTGCCAATGTACGGCAGAAACTAGCATAACGTCGCAAGCGTGTGATAAAATGTGATGCTAGGTCAAGGACTGCATCAACATAAGCCTGCATTATATTGCTCCAACAATTAGAAAAACAACTCCGGGAGACATCATGTTTGTATCATATGTTAAAAAAAATAAAAAATAAAAAAATGGGGCCAGCAAATCAATGGAAATGGAAAAGAAACCGAAGCAAACCTGGATGCTTAAAACTAGTGCTGGATCGACTGCCATAGCTTCAGGATCAATGCCAGATAACTTCCCACCAGATTCTTGCCAAGGCTCAGAAACCAAAGCCGAAGGATTAATCAAAGCTGATTCAATACCTTTTCCCAGCATATCCAACAACAACCTTGCTTGCATATCTAAAACCAATGCCCTAACCTCTTGAGCATTTGCACCTTCCAATAGCCGGCATTTTATTCTGTCTAGGCTCTGTATTATACAAGAATCAGGTCAACTAAATAAGTAATTCTAAATATAAAGCCACATAATTAAGTGGATTCTAAATGTAAGTAATAATTTTCTGCTTCTTCTAGGGTGTGTTGGGGGGAGGGGGTCATCTTATATGAATTGGGAGAAAGCAATTTAATCCAACCAGTAAATGCGAGTATTAGACACGAGTAGGTAAATTGGTGGAAAACTCAGAGACTAGTACCAAAATGGAACCAGATGTACAGACTGAGAGAACTTTTGTTAATCCTATCTCGTTCAATAACCTATACTTTAGCACAGATTTTCTAAATCAAGCTACAAGTTGATTTTTGCTCATGATGATGTTATAAGTAGGATATGGTGAAGGGGTTGATGAATAGAATAGTTGGAAGTATAAACTTTGCTTGGAATAATGTCTGTAAGGAATTGACAGGGTCTGATAAGGATGCTGTAGAAGGACAAACTCCAAAGACATTCTGAACAATTTAACATATTCATATATCCATGATGGAGATAATTACTTCAGTATAAACATGAGACAAGGATTTGGCAATAGTTCATCGAGACATACAGGGCCATGCTGTTGCCTATGCTGAATTGAAGGAAGAGAGTGGAAATCCGCATCCAACACCGCAATAACACCGTTCAGTGAAACTGAAGCAAACAAAAAATACACAAAACAAAAAAGGCACTTTCGTGAACAGTTAACAAGAGGTAAAAGCACATCAGACAACATTGAGAGTTCCCTCAAAATGCATATTTAAGATATCCCATTTATAAATAGTTTCTTAGGAGCCACACTCAAAAGATTGAACTGTTAAGGTCTACATTCGGCATCATTTCATTTATCTGCCGTTCATTTGCAAAACTTTCTTTCTGAAAATAATGTCTTCCATTAAAGTATTACATGATACTTAAAGAAGGCATATCAGAGAGCAAAACAAACATAAATCAGACAAAATCGCCCTAAAACCCCATGGAGTAAAGGATGGACAAAATGAATCTAAAACCTCTGACAATGCACAAGCCGAAACAGTTTGAACCAGATGTACTGAATGAGAGTAAATTGCACATAAGACAGCCTTAGAAAATTTAGAATGGTAAAACCCAATGCACAAGCTCTCTAAAACTCAAGCCTGATTAAATGGAAAGGTTACACAGGCATACATAGGCAGCTAGGATTTTCCCTTGACAATTAATATTAAAAAATGTCGGGCCCAATGCACAAGGCTCTTGCTTACAACGGTTCTGGTTCGAAGTTATAGCCAGGCAACCATACACCTACTTTTTTTTATGGAGAGGCTACGTCCCATGACTCAAACCCACATCATAGCGTTGGGAAAGATGGCACTTGTCACAACCCAACAACATTGACTCTACTAAGCCTAAGACCACATAGAGACGGAATAACATGATTTGACCCAAAGTAAGGCCCATGGACCACTAGCGCAGTCCATATCCAGAAAACTCTATATTTATCAAAAATACTCTTTGCTTATGTGAGCAACAACATGCTAACTTAGAATAAACATAAATAAGAACTCCATGCTACCCTTGACACTTCACTTTTGATCAAAAGGCTACTTCATTTTTTTTTAGGCTTCCAGTCCAGAACCAATTGCATTTGTTTAGACACCCACAAGACTATGGCATCACTGGATGAACACTAGACTACCCCTGATCCATATCAGATCAAGAAGAATGGGAAAAGGACAATAAAAAAGAATATAAAAGCTACTAAATGATTTCAGGAAACATAAACATTTATGTCTAGCACATGATATAAGAAGGTGCAACTATATCTATTCTATTTTTATATCTTAAAGGTGTGATAAGAGGTGTGTGGTCAACAACCCTGCTTCAAAATATTAACTACTACTTGAAAAGTAGTACTCTGAACAGCCAAATCACAATTACAAGCTAGACAAGACTAGAAAGGAAACAAACCTTTTAGAGGTGATAAATGAGTAAAGATTAAATTACCAATAGGTCCTAATAGTTGGACTTAATTCCCATCAAGTCCTATTGAAAATAAATCCTAATAAAATCGCTAGAAAAAATATTTTTTTGTGACAATTTTTTTGCACATGTCGCTAAAAATTGACAATTAGCGACTTTTTTTAATCTCAGTTTTTATAAATTATCGCCAAAACTTACAATTAGTGATGTTTTTCTATAACAAAATTTTCAAACTATCGCTGAAAGTTAAAATTAGTGACTTTTTTTGTGACAATTTTTTTTTAAACTGTTGCTAAAACTTATAATTAGTGGCTTTTTTTTATAACAAAATTTTCAAATTATTGCTGAAAATTAACAATTACTGACATTTTTTAGTAGTGTTTGATGAAAATGTCATTAATTATCATAGGACCTATTAGACAATAAACCCACCAATTGAGACCTACACGTAAGTCCCCCATGAGTTAAACCATTACCACATTTAAAATATTATTATTTCATCAATTCTTATGAAGCCATTTAATTCAAAAGGAAGGAAATTGTATTTTTCTCCTTTTTTTTTTTCTTTCTGTTTTTGAGTAGGGAACCTTCGCCGTAGCTTCATCGATATTACCTACCATGGAATTATAAAGCTTTAGCTATCTTTAAATGGGATAGTTCTCTACACCTCGAACAATTAGACCTTCCTTATGTTGAGTTCAGTGTAAGAGAAACACTTATTGTTTATTAGAGAGCTTTTGTAGCATTGCATCATCATTAATCACACTAACATTTGAAATAATTTTTTTTATAGGTAGTAATATATATAATCTTATGGAGAGGAATTTGATATCCTTGTGTTGCTCCCTTCCCCTACTAACATCTAACAACTAACAACTAACCTTACTAATGTACACAGTGTTATGTTATAAGAATCTTAGATTTTCGATTCGATTCATGATTTGATTCATGATTTATCAAAAATCAATACAAATCCATAGGTGAATTTATTTTCAAGTAGAATCTATGGTGAATCGCATGATTCACAACCGTTCAAAATTCGATCACTTTTTAAGATTCATGTAATTCTTGAAACTATCGTGTCTGATATAATCAAACTGTCTTTTGTTTTACTGCTTTTTTTAGTAAAAATGACATAATACAATTTCTAAAAGCATTTAGTACGAAAATAACCATTACTTATACATGATTTGTTGTTATTTTGGTAATCAGAGAGTTTTTAATAAGATGCAATCAAATCCTATTAGACCCAACATGTTCTTAAAAATGTCATAATGCATCTTCCAAAGATGTTTAAGGTTAAAGTAACTTGCACCAATAAATTATCTAATGATTTTTTAGTGAAATAAATACGGTTCAATATTACATTGATCAGGTTAATCAACCCAATGATTCCACTTCTTTTTCTTCTTCTTTTTCTTTTTCTCCTTTTTTTGTAAAACTTTTTTTGAACAATAACCATACCCACCTTTTAAATTGTCTTAGATTTTAAAATTAAAAAAAAAATCACTTAATTATTTCTTCTTATTATACTCTATATAGAGTTTGTAGGACACTTTTTAAATGTCAACAGAGATTATATTATCGTTGTTAAAATTTTTTATAGTTGGTGGGATTTGGACCCGCATAAAGCCAATGTTTTCCCAATTAGACGGGATAATCATGTCCTTATATAAGAACTGTTTCATAACATATGTCAAAACCAATTTGTTTCATTTTTTTTTTTTTTCATACATAGAACTTTTTAACATTGTTTTCTAGAGTTTGAACTAAATCTTAACGATTCTCAATTCTATTTAATTCACAATTAGTAAAATTAATTTTTCAATTCATGATACCAAAATATACATATACACTCCCTCCGTCCCAAAATAATAGTCCATTTTGGGGAATTCAACTTTTTTTGGTAGTACAAGTATTACACTTTAAAAAAATTAATTTTCCAAAATTACCCTTTGATAGTACATTTTTTGAAGAATATCAATTGTCATAATTATACTTTTTATGTTGTTAATGAATTTAAAAGAAGGGTAAAATAGAAAATTCATATAATTTTCGTCCTTGATATTTGAAAAGGGACTAATATTTTGGGACAATGAAAAATAAAATAACAGACTAATATTTTGGGACAGAGGGAGTATATAAAATAATTTAAACATCTTACCAATGCCATCCTCAGCAGCACTCTGTGTACAGCCAATGGCATCCCACCAATCAACTCCAACCCACAAGCTCCACCAGAACCTGCTCTCACAAAACAAGATAGTTTATATTAAGTACAGATAAAAAGGCTTTACTTCTTTGCCATGGTAGAATAACTCCAACCCAACATGCATCTGACATAGTTGACGTAGCAACATCAAAAGCAATAAAGCATTACTACATCAGACATCAAAGTTATTTTAAAACTATATAAAACCATTTTGTAAGGTACCTCTCTGCAATTGCACGCTCCCAGTTTGATGAGTTTGCTTTCACTTGACTACTCAGAACAGCAGGAGGAAGAACACGAATTATCTTCAATATAGTACGATCCTTGCTGGTATCATGCCAAACAGATGCTGAACAGCAGCTTGTAGATGAGAAGGCAGGAGCAGCAATAGCGCTACCAGCATTAATCTGGTAGCTATCAACAGGTACAAAGCTTGCACCAGAAAAAATCTGAACTCCACCTCGTAGAAAAGCAACAGCAATCTCACCCCCATGAGCAGAATACTCAATTCGAGCAAGAGATCTAACATCACTTGGAAGATCAAACGGATAAAAACAGACCCTTTTTGTCTTCTCAATACCAAAATCAGATGTGTTTCTTGCATCAGAACATGCTCCGGGCACAGAAGCTTGGTGAATTTTGAAATCATTAGTTGGTGGAATGCATTTGTTTACTGTGGTTACCCAAACTGTCTGCATGGGAGGCTGCCCACCAAAACTGGAGGTGGGGTTTCCAAATATCTGGTGGAGGACAACAGGCTTAAGAGATGATTCCCAACGTTGGACTCTCCAACCTGTGATTGAAGGACCCTCATCTGGATCATATGGGGACATGTACTGCCCTGCATAGATAAAATCAAGATATGATTAGTTTTGAACTCCTACCAAAACAAGGGAGTGGACATAACTACCAAAATTAAGCCATAAATCTACAATGAACTTCTAATTGTTTATTAAAAGGGGCAGTCTCAGCACACAAGGCTCCCACCAGTGCAGGGCCTGGGGAAGTTTTAATTGTTTAGTACAGAAGATAAATAGTATACTATTTGTGTGACAGTGTGAATGAGTAAACAGAATCTAATAGCCACAACATACATAAAACCAATCTTAAAGCAATACAGCATTATCATTTACAAATTATAAATAAATAAATATGTATATCAATAATCAAGCAAATTTTACTGCAACTAAAAAGTTGCAAGTATCCAAATTGGGTTACATGTGTGAATGCATGTGAGAACTGATCTGACATGGTAAATGAAATTTTGACAACTAAGATGATGAAGGTAGCATTAAAAAATCTTCTGTTACCCAGCTAGCCTTTAAATAAATTCTCATACATAGACTTCAGAAGAAAATTTTCCATTTAACAGAATTGCTGATAAATAGTTTGTCAAGTTATGCCTTAATTGTAATAATCCCTGAGTAAATTTGTACTACACAATAAATGTATAGACAGTAGACAAGTGTTTCCTCATCATGATATAGAATAACAAGGTAGAGAAAGGGGGCAAAACAAAACAAAAGTTCAGTTCTGAAGCAAAATACAAGTCAGTACCCTCAACTATCACTACAGCTATTACAGAACCACCATGAGTTGGGTCAAAGGCAACTGCAGTAACTCCAGAACCCCATGTAGTGGTTGTTGCTGATTGAGCTGCTGCCTCAGGACTCACATATGCAGAAAAATTTGAAACTGGTGAACAATGAAGTGATACCATATCACTATAATCTTGATCTGTGTGCTTTTTCCCTTGCTTTGCTTCCAATATAAAATATTCTTGCCAGCTAAACAAATAAGCAGCCAAAGGAGCAAAACCATCCCAAGAAGGAGGATTAAGTGAAGGTGGGACCCCCATGCTTATACTTGACTTTGGAGTTGCTTGAAATCCATTTCCAGGGCCAGGTGTGACCTCCCAAACGACAACAGTTGATGGATTTACAATTGGAACACCTGCCACATGCATGGCACCAGCATCTGTTATAATAGCATCAGCAGCCATAATCCCACTTGGTCCGGCTCCCAAAAGCCCTTTGCTTGTGCAATACCATTTTGATGCAGCACCACTCTGATTAAGAGGCCACTGAGACCAGTGGAGTTGAACAGATCCCGAAGAGAAAACAGAGCAGACACAAAGAAAATTTGGCCACCCAGCTGAAATCAAAACCCCAAAATTGCATCAGATAAGAATATCTAACTTGCTTAAACTAATAAATACGAGAGACCACATCAATTAGTAAGTTACAACTGATGATGACAACAAACAACAGAGCACCATCACAAGATAAATGAAGACTTTCACCCTTCCACTCCAATGTTAATCGCTGGTAACATAAATTAACCATGTGTTCAAATGTAAAGGTTTAAGATAAGCCATATTAGGCTACTGGAAACAGCAGACTCCACATGGCTCTGGGGACTAATGGTAAATTTCAAACTTACATTGATCCAACCAAGACCAAAGCCAGGTTATGCCTGCAAAGAACCTTCCTACTCACAGCTAGGCTGGTTTGCAGTTGCAAGCCTTCCCCCCCCCCCCCCCCCCCCCCCCCCCCCCGGCGCCCCCCGCCCCCAAGCAATAGCCAATTAGGGAGAGCCTCTTCTTGAATCATTGACCTCTTGACTGGCAAGAGACCAGAAAGAACAAATTTCCAGGTTTTCCGACAAATGTAAAAGTTCGGAGGCCTTTTTTTCGCTTTACTTTTTTTTAAAGGATGATGTGGATGCCAGATGGCCAGCAAAAATGGAGTATCCAAAGAAAATAAAGTAAAATAAAAGAAAGACCGATTACAAGAAAATAAAAGAAACCCTAAATCTCAAAACTCATAACATTCTCAATATCCAAGCTCAAATCAATCTCATAGTCTGTCCAAAACATATTGCATAAAGACCTATTTATAGGCATCCAAAAAACATCCTTACTAAAATTAACAAAAATAAAACTCAATTACTTCAGAAATATAATATAGTGCCAAAATTAATTATTAAATCCATAATATTTAATATTCCTTAATCCAATTCCACCTCGTTCCACATCATGATGACTTGAAATTCATTAAAGCAAATTGCAAAAGGGATACCCCAAGTGTTAAAATAGGTATCATATCAAATCAAAGAAAAGAGAAATCTCTAAGAGAGAACAATGCCCTCCCATTTGTTGCACAAGCGAGCATAAGAAATCCTTTAGAGCACAAGCAGCAACAAGGACCAACCCTAGAAAACCTTCGATCCTTGGCACATCAAATGAAACAAAAAAAGGCTCAACCTCAAAAACTCTAGGTGTACCTCCATCACCACGGCTTCCAATATCAAACAAGGGTAAACAGATTGAGCTTCCTACATCAAGATCATAAAGCCCCTGAGGCTAAGATCTGAAACACACCAACTATATGAGAGATCGCCTCAAGAAGGAGGCAAGCAAATCTACATGGGAAGAACAAGGAATGAGAGCAAAGATGGCTGATGAACTCCAAATAGTATAAATACATAACAAAGAAATCAACAACAAGAAACCTCTACACAGTGAACCCACCCAACTAACTAAACAGATAAAAAACTCCTTGAGCTCAAACAACCATTCTTTCGTCCACCTTAAGATCATCTAAACGAGCTCAATTTCAATGATTGTCCAATCCTAAGGTTCTAGAGGCCAGGCATATCCATAAGGGATAAGCAAAACTTTTTCATGGTAAGCTATTGATAAGAAGTTGTCTCGGTGTCATCAACACCCCAACAATAGGGATCAAAAGAAGATTCTCCACTTTCCTAGCCTAAAAATATGTCAAATTTCCAAAACTCTCCATATTCACAATGAAAAATCACAATAGTGTAGACATCATTATAATCCTTTCACATTGCTATTCAAAAAGTCCAGGCTACATCAGAGATCCTTACCACATCCATCACCCCTGATGAATAGCGATAAAAAACTCAATGGGTTCAACACTTTCTCAATCTTCATGCCAAGACCACCATCTACACTTCATCCCCTAAATCTCTCTCCAATAGATTAGGTCAAATCTTAGAAATGATGGCTCACCAAACACCTCCAAGCACTAGCTTAAGACCCCTTGTTGCCAAAAGCCTAGATAAGAAACCTAATAGTCCCTCAATAATTGAGATCCTTGCCATCCAACATGGCCCTTTAAAAATTTCCAAAAGTTCTCTTTACTGAAAGTTCTATTTGAGACTTCTACGCTAGCTAGATCATGTCAATTTTCTAACACAAGGTGCAATACAAGCACAATCACCTGTAACAATGTACAACATTCTCTTCTTAAATATCAATTATTTGTGATTCTTGCTACTCCCACATCATGTGTCATGCATAAATCCACTTCACACTCCACCTCAAACTCATCTGTTTCTTCTTCTTAATGTCATAGTCTTAATACTTATAACCTACATAATGATATTTGTTAGTGGATATGTCTTGTAGTTGATATCCTATTCCACATTTGCCTCAAGTATCTATTTCTCCAAAATATAGTTATTTGTCTTCCATGATTTTGTATCATGGCATCACGATAAATCTTTCCTCATTCCAATTTAAAATAAGCTATTCATGCAACGGACAGAATTTGGATACTTACAGACCTTCCCAAAGTTCAAACCTAACAAGCCCTAATCCCTTTACCCTGCCCCTTGGCCTTTGAATTACCACCAAAACCCCATAAATCATTATTATCCAAAGCCTCCATCACTACTTTTTTTCTGAAAATCCTGCAACTTTTAAAATTCAAGCCGGGACTCATCTTTTCCATTGAAAAAGAAAAACTCTAGAAACCTTCTTTTACCTCTTAAAACTCTAACCCTAGATTTTAACTTACCTAAAACCCTGTCCAACTGTAGGCAATATTAGGCCAAGTTTCATAAAGTTAACCTACATTAGAAACTTCCACAACAATAGCCAAGATCAACTCAATTCAGAGTATTTAGCTGCAAATCTCAATTGGCTTCTATTTTAACTGGTAGTGAAAAATATACCTCTTTGTCATTCTTATCCATCAGCAAAGAAGACATATATGGGGACTCCATCTGAATTAAAAACTCTTAGCAATGAAGAAATGTTGTGCGAAACAACAAAGACTCAAAAAACTTCAAAACAATATCCTAGAACTTAGCTTCAGAAGTTCAATGGGACACTTCTTTGCTTGAATGCACACAAAGTTGAGCTGATTATATGGTCCTCATCAGATTACCAAGGTGGCCACACCACAGCACTTATTATCTTTATTAAAAATGTAGCTGATACTAAAAAAATGATCTAGGTAGGAATTATCTAGTTGAAGTTAATATGAAACCCAAAAGTAAGAACCTTAATCAAATGCAACATTTCCTCATCATTAAGGAAGATAGGTCTAGGAAGGCCTTCTTTTTCTTTTGTGTCACAAAGTCTTTTTGGATTTTATAGAGTGAAATATTCAGGTTGAAACCTATGTGTGCTTTGCAACCACACAAAATGGGTCCCCTCTTCATGTTCCATCATGCTAAAGCACCAGCAAAAAAATGGATTAGCTAATTTAGCTTAATACCGTTATAATCTTGTCATGCAAGTGTAATTTGATCATAAAACCACAGCTTGCATATCAGTTCAAATCAAACAAAACCATCCATGGGCGCAGCAATTATGAATGCATAATAAGCACACAGAAGACAAAGTACTAACCTGGAGCTTGAGGCTGCAGTGAAAGAAATTTTTCTTCAAAAGCTGACTTTGAGTTTGTGGAACTACTGGATCTTGAGGAAAGCCACCTATACTAATTTTACAAGTACAGAAGAAGAAATAAAAGTCAAAGATGCAAGGGTTTACAAACTAAAATAACTGAGAAACAAATAAACAGATACTTACTGGAGACAATCCTGATAGCCACTTTGTAACAACTGCAATATCCTGCCGCCACTCATGCTCCCGCTGCCAGCAACTTGCATCTCTGACTGGATTAGGCAGGCCCTGAATAGTAAGCCTTAAAAGTGAGCTCAACAATGAGTGAAAGTCCATTGAGGAAAAGGGAGAAAATGGTTGAGTTTTTTAGTGCATGGCCCCGCATCAACAACAACAAAAAAAAAAAAAAGAGAGAGAAGAGGTGAAGAAGCCCAGGGTGATACTTCTTTTGATGTTTCATTCCCTCATTTCTCTCCTGACGTTTCCATTTCTTCCATGGATTTTTCCCATTTGGCTCCAATCTCATCGAATGTTAATTTTTTTTAGAACTCTCAATAATTTTGGAGCAAGTGAATTGGCATCTTTGTTGGCTATATTCTTCATGAATTTTCCTCGAGGCCTAATATTTGTGATAAGAGGGTGTGGTTACCTCAATCTCTAGGGTTATTCTCACGAAAGTTTTTTTCGACACACTCATTGATAACGCAAGCGTTCCTCCCTTCCATCATCATAAAAGAATCTAGAAAGCAGTTGTGCCTCTTCAAGTTAAGATTTTTTATGTAGGCATTGACTCATAACAGTCTCATGATTAATGGCATTTTTCAAACAAGAATGCAAAAGTATTGTAGGATTGCGTCTTCTCTGCAATTTTTGGGTCATTTTGTTTTTTAAGCAAAATGCACGAATTTTTTAGGACAAGATTGAGGATGTTAATTCTTTATGTGGTAAAGTTTGTTATTTGTCATCTTTTGGGCCTCAATATCCTACTCCTTTAGGGGATTCCTATTTTATGGTTTTTTTTTTTTTTCAAGAGATTAGAGGGTAGCATGTGATATGTAGTTAGAGACTTTGTTTGCTTCTGTTTTTCTTGTACCAAAAGCTTAGGTTGTTAGGAAATAGGCCCAACAATATATATCAAGCTATATAACACCGTTCCTCCCGTGCAACCCCATCTTGCACGTGGAGAGACAAACAAAGAACCAAACAAAAGGGAAAACAAACAACCAAACAGAGAAGAAGAAACCAAATGGGGATAAAAAACAAAATGCCAATGACGAGACTTGAACCCAAAACCTCTCTCAACCTGAGTTCTAATACCATGTTAAGTCACCAATTGTCCCAAAAGGTTAAAATATTAGAAAACGGGCCTAACAATGTATATCAAGCTATCCAACATTTTCTTTATTAATATATTAGCTAATTTTCTTTTGGTTGAATGCTAAAATATCCATGTTCAAAACATGATGCGGCAAGAGTATGGAATGCCAATAGAAACAAATGCCACTGCCTAAGTATTTGTAGAAAATATTCCAACAATGCTAGCTTACTTCAGAAGGCTGAGTCCAAACAGTTATCCGCCCATGGAAATTAGCTATTAGCAAGGCACGAGGACAAGAGGTAGGTGACCATTCCATGAACTGAACAGAATCACGAGGAGAATCTGCAGAAGGAATCCAGTGCAACTGATTAATTTGCAGAACTAGAATTGTGAATATAAGCGCAACAACTCACCATAAAGCATAACAAATAATGGATTGCCATGATAAACCTAAACAAATACAATATTTAGTGATAATAATTACAAAAATGATGACAACACTGATGATGATTATAACAATGGTAATTGAGTTAGTAAATGACTGATATGTTCCAATTTCCAAATAAACACAGGCTCCTCATTGATGATTCAAAGCTCAAAGCATGGGTGACAACTCAAATTTTGTAACACTCTAGAAATTTTTATTTTTATTTTTTCTCTTCACTAGAGCGTCGAATTGTGCTCTCGAGCGGTCTTTGTGAGCTTCCAGCACTTTTGCAGGTCTGCACAGATACTGAGAGATGGCATTCTTTGCTCGAGCGGTATTTCTTGCGCTCAAGTGGTGTTGGCTCGAGCGGTCTTTCTTGCGCTCAAGCGATGGTCCTCTGTTTGTAAAACTTATGAGAGTTGATATTTTTCGCTCGAGCGGTCACTTTGTGCGCTTGAGCGGTCCCACTTATTGTGTCTGGTCGCTCGAGCAATACTTCTTGTGCTCGAGTGGTCTGTTCGGGATCAGCCAATATAAAACCCACTTTTTACTCACTTTCCTCTCTCTCACTCCTCTATGACCGAAAACCCTAGCCCTAAAACCTTTGATTTCACCTCATTATACCAAGGATCCCAATTAGACCATGCAAGATTAGTGAAGGAGGACTGAAGATCTTTCTCTTGACCGATTGGATTGTGATTTCGCAAAAATTTTTGCTTGGGTTTTCCTTGTTAGCTCTCATTGTTGAGGTAGGGAGTTCTCTTAACTCTAATCTTTTAAGATTTAGTTTGATTATGTTTGTATTATGGAAGTTTGGGTTGACTTGAGCTTGAAATCTTTGATTAAAAAGATGTTTA
Organism: Camellia granthamiana; assembly: GCA_036172215.1. Taxonomy (NCBI): domain Eukaryota; kingdom Viridiplantae; phylum Streptophyta; class Magnoliopsida; order Ericales; family Theaceae; genus Camellia; species Camellia granthamiana. Next base: position 57,052,831 of record CM069909.1, on the reverse strand, counting down.
TATTAAAAAAACTGGGGTTTTCACCCAAACCTTTGAAATATTTAGAAGGTTTTGGTACTTTGATGGTTAATACTTGATGATTTGAGGATTTAACAATGAAATGAGGAAAACCCCCAATTTTATTGAAAACCCTAGAATTGAGATTTTTAAATTAAAAGAGGGTTTGAGTTAATTGGCACCTTATGTTGAAAATTAAAGTGATTTTTCATGTTAATAAGTGTTAGATAAATTTATTGTCTATGAAGATATTATTGGTGAATTAAATAAGTTGAATTGTGTAAACATTTGAAATGTTGGAATAATGTACGGTAATGTTTGCACGGGATGATGGTCGGTAAAGTGTAGAACTTGGAGCTGGAAAAGGAGAATAGTTCGTTAGTTTTTATTTGTTGAATTATTGTGTAATTAAAAGAAATTTCGGCATAAAGAGGAAGGTTTGGAAAACTCATGCGTTGCATTGCATTCCATGGTGTTGGTTTAAATACTGGATTATTTAAAGGAGTGTCTGTGGTTCCGGAATGCATTGTGTGTGTGTAAAGGTACCCAATTGCCCTTCCGTGCTCGATGGCCGGAAAATGTGGGGATGTCATTGGTAATTTCATAAAGGTACCCAATCGCCCTTCCATGCTCGGTGGTCGATAAATGTGGGGGAAAGGTTGAAATGATTGATGGGTGTCCAATTGCCCCTCCATGCTTAGTGGCCGGAAAATGTGGAGATGTTTTGAAAATAAAACAGGTGTCCAATTGCCTCTCCATACTTGGTGGCCGATAAATGTAGAGGTTTTCAAAAAGTAAGAGGTGCCCACTTTTACTCTACTGTGCTTGGCGGCCAATAAATATGGAGAGTATTTTGAGGTTACGTAGAGTTTGTTATAAAACGAAAGTTCTTGGTTATGATAATGGTTAATGAGTTGAGTCAACGTGAGTTACAAATCATGTATTTTAGAATTCGGTTTTCCAAACAGAGTTAGGTCGTAAACATGGCACGACTTTGCATAACATAATCATATTGATCATATGCATGTTAATCATATTTGGTTATGTTAAGTTTACTTCCTACTGGGTGTACAAGTTCACTCCCTTTTTATAGGCTGGATATCGTAAAATTCCAGGTGATGAAGGTGAACCTTGTTATTGTTGAAAAGTGGATGGAGTTCAACATGGAGCACTGAAGCTTCTTTAATGTTGTTTGCCTACAGCTATCAAGCTTATTTGTCGAGTTAGGCTTTTATTTGTCGAAATCAAGGCCCTTAGTCTTGAAAGGTGAAAGCCCTTATGACAATTTTGATGTACATTTTATAATACAGTGCGTTGTAAATTATTACAATGAACTTGAAGAGGAATACATGAGAATGTGACAGGTTCAGTTTATTGAATTGTTATTGTTTATTTATTGTTCATATGAGTGTTGAAATTGGACAATAATAATGCTTTGGTAACAAATTATATGGTATGAATATCGGGGCGTTACAAATTCCAACAAGTAAGCACCTTACTTTAGCGTCAAATAAATTGACAAAATAAGCACTGCAAATTACAGATTTACTAATTGTTGTCCCACGCACGCCAAGATTATTTGATTGCTATTAAGGGTGGGAATTTTTGACATGACACACTAACATGACTTGAACCGTACACAAAGTTAGCAAGTTAGGATTGGTCATTTTCCAACACGAACATGAATAGGACATGACTCGAATATTAAACGGGTCATGTTACTGTTGAACCTGCATGACACAAACTTGACACGGATAACCTGTTTAAAGAAAATTATTTACACATTCTAATGTTATTTTCATTAAGGGGTGCCATGACATTTTTTAATTCCTTGCATAACTCCATCCAACTGATTAAAAAAGTATGTAAAATAAGATTTTAAGGCTAATAGAATCTTTTTTTGTTTTTAATTGAAGATAATGTATTTTTTGTCTACTATTTTAGAGTTGAACTAGTTAAAAAATATATAATAATAGGATATGGTTTTTGTAAATAAGGGAAATGAAATTGAGTTTAAACCAAATATTTTTATGAATGAATTCATCTAATAGAGATTAATTTCATTAAATTTAACTTGTAGAGAAAATTTTGAATATTTCCATACACATGTTACTTTTAACTAAGAGTAAAAAAAATTTGACACATTAACACGACATGGACCAGACATAGACCGAAAATAACACAACATAATAACATAGGATAATAAACAAGTAAGGTTAGCATTGAGGTAATTACGACACAAATTTGAAATGACATAACATGAACAAGATCCAACAATGACATGATGCCCACCCCTAATTGCGATCCCAGGTAAATTGATAAGCAAATTTTTCCATAAGCCTATGAATTTAACATTCACACATGGCAATAAAGAAATTAAGCATGCATAAAAATTTGCCAAATATTTCTAAGGTAAGCCACATAATGCCTTGCATTACAGAAATTACCATACATCACAACTGATAAAGGTTAGCACCATGAGTCAACCAAAATTAAATACAACACAAGATAGTTTTTCAAAGGGAAATGCTACAATGTGCCCCCCTGAAAAGGTGCACATAATAATAAAAAAAATTACGATTTTTGTGGTGAAAGTTCTGAATGGCGATATTATAGTGTGTGCCCCTAAAGTTATGAATTGTGGTAGAAGTTATACTTTATGTGATAAGCAAAAAGTTACATTTTTTGTGATGAGCAAAAAGTTACACATTTTGTGGTAGAAGCTATACCTTTTGTATAAGGTGCATACCATATGCACCCTTTTTGAGGTGCACATGGTAACCTTTCCCTTTTTTAAAAGCCTCATGATTAGAAGCCCAAATGACAAATACCTCTACAAAGCAGTAGTCACAATACCTGCTATGACATTGAACACTGAACACTCCGTTGGTCGCTCTGGGATCACAATATGTATAGGAATCCAAAATGGTGGATTGGCATTAGAACTACAAGAAGAAAAGAAAAATGAAGAGAAACGTTAACCATATCCAATGCATTTCTCATAAATATAATTCACAAAACCATTAACAAGCAATACAAGCAGTTGCAATATGCACAGAATGAAGTGTTTGTTAGTTGTAACCAGTATTAGTTGTAACCAGGTGTAAAGATAGTGCCTGCCAGATGTAAAGTTAGCTTTAGTTAGCTTTGTATCATTATGTTTGTTCATTATGTTTTGTAACTTTCGGTGCTCCACTCCATTTTGTAGCCTTTCTTCTCTCTATAAGAGAGAGCTTGTTCTCTTTGTAATATACAGAACATTAATACAGAGTTAATTCATTTTGCTCTTTCTCTCTCTATCAATTTATCTAACATGGTATCAGAGCTAAGTTAACAACTTAGTAATTCCGCTTCACCGGCGGGCGGCAGCCTCGCCTTGACCGCCCGCCGGACAAACCCAACTCTCACACAGACACACACTGGGCTTCTTACACACCACGGCACACACCCAAACCCATCTCTCTTCTCTCTCTAGATTCTCAGGGCTCTCTCCCTCCCTCTCACCCTCGGCATGAGGCTGATACACACACACCCAGCTCTTCATCTCTCTCTGCCGGACAAACTTCCTTAATTTCTTCTTTCATGGCAGATTCAACAACAACAACAACCCGCCACCACACTCCTCTTCTCCCTGCTGTCACCACCGTCAACCTTAACCCATCGCTGCCATCCCTTCAATCTGATCAACAGCTGGACACACATCACACAGGCCAACCTCTCTCTCTCTCTCGTTGCAAGAGAAGGCCACCGACCGACGTTGTACTGTCGCTGGACGAAACGGTAAGGCTGTGGAGCCCCGACGAGCTCACAAGCGTCGCCACCAACACCGGTCACTGCCACACTTTGTCACTGTTGATTTTTTGGACTTCCAGATCTAGTCTTCAATGGCTAATTCATCTTTATTTTAAGCTCCACAGGCCTTCCATCCTTTTTTGTCCCTCTCTTTTCCTTTCTTTTTTGTTTTACTATTCAAATCACACCATCAGCTTTCATCATCACCATACCCACCTTTATCTTATTTTAACCTTTTTCTTTCCACTCCAACATCCATTACCCTTTTCTTTTAATTTTCTTTTACGATTTGTTAAAAAAAAAAAAAAAAAAACCACAACTTCCACACCCATCACTGGGTTTTCAACACTTTCTGTTATTTTCAACAACACAAAACAACACAACACTGTCGCTGCATATATTTACTTTGGATGGTGTTGTCATGGTCTTTCTCCCACAAAAAAAAAAAAAAAAACAACAAAAAAAAAAAAAAACAAACACAAAAACAAAATTTTTTTACCACATTCATTCTGTGTTGAGCTATTTTGCTCCACTTTGTGTTGAGCTGTTGTGCTCCACTTTCTCCATCACAATTCATTCTGTGTTGAGCTATTTTGCTCCACTTTGTGTTGAGCTGTTGTGCTCCACTTTCTCAATCCCTTTGTTTCAACCTCAATTAGGTTTCTATCTTCACACCTATTTGAGTTTGAGGGGGGGTTATACATATATCATGGTGAGCATGGTTACACACCATGCGAACCACCCAAGCCACCTTATGGCGCACTCCCTAAGTCGCCCCCTTGGTGCACCACCAAAATTTTTACCAACGGTCTGACACGACCACACAGTGTCTGCTACATTGGTCCGACATGACCCTATAAACTGTCCCGACATGGATTCCGGTCAGCCTCTGCTACAACGGTCTGACACGACCACACAGTGTCTCCTATCCTATTTTATTTTCAGTTTATTTTCCTATTTTATTTTGTCAGTTTATTTTTCTGTTTTGTTACTCTCTCCAAACTCAAGATGGTTAGTTCTTACCCTCCTTGAGTTTGCGGGGGGCTGTTAGTTGTAACCAGTATTAGTTGTAACCAGGTGTAAAGATAGTGCCTGCCAGATGTAAAGTTAGCTTTAGTTAGCTTTGTATCATTATGTTTGTTCATTATGTTTTGTAACTTTCGGTGCTCCACTCCATTTTGTAGCCTTTCTTCTCTCTATAAGAGAGAGCTTGTTCTCTTTGTAATATACAGAACATTAATACAGAGTTAATTCATTTTGCTCTTTCTCTCTCTATCAATTTATCTAACAGTGTTCATTGGGCAACAACCAAGAAATTAAAATCTTCAACAAAAATCAGATTGCAATGATTCTGAGTTTTAGTAACCTTTCCACCCATAAGGTGTGAAATATGTGATGAAAATAAGGTTTAAAACTGTTGATTTCAAGTACAGAAGCTTTAGCATTGAGGAAGGGAACTAACTCAAAGATAACACAATACAATTGGGAATACAACAAAATAATCTTATTTTTAAAACTAATGCATAAGCCAAAATGCTTGCAGGAAAACTCTTACCATGTAAGATGATATTGCAATAAAAAATAAAAATAAAATAAAAAAGTAACATTCATTTGGAGCCGTTGTTGTGAGCCCCCTCTGTCGATAACATTAAAAAAAATAACATTTCATTTCGTATCTTGTTCTATCGATACAATGATATCTATCTTCTAAATGGAAGCTACTTTTGCAACTCCTCTATTCTCTCCTACTTCTCTTGCGAACAAAAAACTTGGAAGATGTGAAACCCAAAAGCAAAGCGAATGGCCATATTTTAAAATACACCAGATGTGGTTCAACTAAATTCTTTTCCTCCTTCAGTGATTACAAAATTGAAGGGTCCATGCAAAGCCCTAGCTTTCAATCCAGGTGAAGAAGATTTTGAGCCAAGTAAAATTTCTAACCCTCTGTGTATTTGGAATTCTCCGAATCTCGATTAGGCATAGCATTGCACCTTTCCAAATACAACACTCTGTAACGCATATATATATATAATATAAGCAACAAGATCATGAACTGCATCTTACATTGTGTTCCCACTGTCAATTATCACACACAAAAGTACATGAACTTAGAACCCCTTTTCCACATAGGCAGAAGCATATACTTTTGCTGTACTTCACTGAAAACAAGAGTAGTTCAATATGGTACACAAACCTTGGAATTCTCGCGCAAGTTTCTGATGCACATGCTATAGCATTTAGCTTCCCACACCAAGCAACAGAACTGGAAAAAGAAAAAAAAATGGAATTACAATAATCCTTAATGTAAGAAGGGGGAAATAGATGCATTCCACCATGAGAAATGATAGTGTCCACTTCGAGCCAGTTATACCAAATATTTCCTAAAAAGGACTGATAATACATTTAAAAACATATTAAGCTAAGAACTAAATTTTCTAGGTTACACCTCTTTTAGTCTTATGAAAAAAAAAAACATACACTAAGCTAAGCACAGAACTTCTAGGTTACACCTCTCCTAGTCTTTTGACTACAACCTAGTGTGCTTATCTACTAGTTACCCAGCTTTATTTTGCAAGGATTATAACACTCAATAGCCTAATAATCAAGATTTTACTGGAATAAGAGATAACTAATGTATGCTTTGGTATCCCAAGAATCAACCATCAAGTTGGTTGTAAACGGAGTACTACTATTACTACAGTTATTGTTGATTAACCAAGGATAACATGTTAAACTAGAGGAGCAATAAACCAAGGCAAACAAGGTCATGATGCCCTTCAAAAAAAAAAAAAAAAAAAAACCACATCAAGGTACAATATTACAAAAACACCAAACAAAGCAAATTATGCAACTAAAAACAAGTCCTAGAAGATACAAGTGGCCAAAACAATTCTTGAAAAATTATGATCAATCTCCTCTTGGCCAAATTATTTGCCACCCAAGAAGTATGAATACACACATGGAACACAAATACGACATGATACAAACAAGTCAACACAACAATTTTCAAAAAGCTGGGACACGACACGGTAAGAACACGACAAAAAATATATCCCTAAAATAATATAACAATATATTTTTAGTTTTTTAAGTTATAATACAAATATATAGTTATATCAAAATATTAAGAAATCATTTTCCAATTCTATGTATTGAAAATGAAGTGTGAATAAAAGATCATATTATCTATTTTAGAAAGCTCTATTCATAAATAAATTAAATGTTTTAAGCTTTAAAAATCTTAAAATTGAAAGTTTCGATTCACGATACAATTCCCAGTTTGACAATTATGATTTTATGTATTAGCTTAAGAAGCACGAACACGGACACAGACATGTGACACAACACAGACACGTCAACATAAAAATTTACAAAGCTTGTAAGACATGACATGACACATGGGGGATATACACAAAATATATTATTTTTTATATTTATTATATGGAATATACAAAGATAAACCATTCTCACATGTCATATATACGAATATTTAATTCAAAGATAATAATTTTAAAATCTAAAAAAGAATAATATATATTTAAGTTATTTTCCCTTCTATCATTGGATTCCAAATTATTTTATTCAAATTTGTTTTTTTGTCTAAGTGCCTGAAGCGTATCTTAGTCTAGAAAATTTCCCCTCTAATCAATAACAACGGTCAAATAGTAATTTGTAGCCTAAGGGTTTGTTGTTACTGTCTTAATTTGCTTACTTTTTTATATAACTACTTAACAAGAAGACTACAAACCCAAAATATCTTACCATAATTTATCCAAAAATAGCAATCAATGGTTCAAATTCATTTCACTCATGGACCCCACACTTCATCAATTTAATCTCCACCCCACAAACTGATTCTAGACAAATTTTGGGTTCCTAACTTTTTTGTTTACTTAATTTGTTTAAATATTTAATTTCTTAATTATTAATTACTTTTTTTTAATCGTTTAATTGTATAATTTCTTAACTATTTTTAACTATTTGATTTCGCTACATTTGAAATTGTTGATGTAGTCTAAGTTATAAAACAAACAATAAATTTCTCATACTCATTAAGAATTATGCAGTATCTATAAGATATGTCTCACTTCGATGAATCTCATGTGTCATGCCTAGGCCACAGGCGCCTCTCGCCTTAAATAACATTGTTTGCTTTTGGAGTCATAATTTACAATGCACACCAAACTAACTCCCATTTTCTTCACCCAACGTTATTAAGATGGGAGGTGCATTGAGGCTCTTTATTTATTTGAGGAGCTTTCATAAGATATGCCAACACATAAAATCATAATGTACCTCATTAGATTTAAGGGTCGATATTGCATCTTTGACAAATTAGGCACAATTGAAAGAGGTGTGTGCCTCTGTGTGCCTTACTCGTCGACTGTGCTTCATTAAAGTTGCCTCACCTCAAGGGTGTTGAGGCGTCTTATAGGTGATTTAGGCATGGTTTGGAAAGTGGGTTGGTTTTTTGACTTTTTAGCTTTTTTGACTATTTTAGCCTGGGGCTAAAAAACCTGGTTTGAGAAGGACTTTTGGCTTTTTTGGCTTTTTTGTGAGAGAAAGAATGTAATAATTAGGGGTTGGATGTGATGTTTTGTCTTATTAAGGCCTCGTTTGGGAACAGGCTAATTTAGTAACTTTTTGGCTATTTGGCTAAAATAAGAGCTAAAAAAAACTAGTATGTTTGGGATGACTTTTTGGCTTTTTACGAAAAGATGTGCAAAAAGTAGAGAGAAAAGAGAATCTTTGACTTTTTGGTATGGGTTGTTGGCTTTTTGGCTAATTTAGTAACTTTTTGGCTTTTTGGCTAACAAGCTCGGTTGCCACACAAGGCCTAAGTTAAAAAACTTATTTTGTTTTTTGTGGCTATTTTAGTCAAAAAAGCCCCCAAACCATGCCTTAGTGAGCCCCACGTCTAGGAGCATGCCTCAGTGAGCTTTTCATAACAATATCCTACTATCTAGTCTGAGATTTTCGTCTGTTCAATGGCACAAAACACCTTCATCAGTACACACTCATATCTCTCACAAACCACATACCTGCTCAATCCTTTGATCTTCCCAAGTACCCAATGTAAAACATCCTCCCGTTTATCATACTACAAACTAAACACCTCTATTGCCTATACAGCCAGTGATTCAACACCTTTAACTGGGCTTCAAACAGCAATAGAGAAGTAGTCAACTAGAAGAAGTAGTTTTGATAACCATTCCCACCTCAAGAAGTAGTTTTAAATCCCGCTAATCCCTTTCCCTGTAAATGCTAAATCAGTGTCAGTTGCCTCCTTCCCCCTTCCCTACTAATCGAAGCTCCCCTAATGCTACCCAAGGAGCTAAGCACCACCAATTCCCCTCTGCCACCTGAACAACCTCCCTCTCCTCTATCCATGTCCACCTCTAGTCCCCTTTACGCACTCTCATGCTCCGTCCTCTATCATAGACCCACAGCCAGAAGAGCAATAGATTCCCATTCCTTTCGTAAGTAAATACAGAAACAGGACTATTGACATGAGGCACAAAAGAAGAGGGAGAAGATAAATATGATATCCAGACATATTAAACCTGGACTTTTAAGTTGAAATATGGTATACATACATTTTGAATAGTTATCTATTCTAAGCTACATAGTATCACTGCCTTCAAAAGTAAGCCAGTGTTGAACTAATTAACAGAACAACGTCCTAAAAAAGAACAACAAATACCAACTCCCAGTGATTTGAGTAAATAATTTGACTCTAGAAAGAATTTGAAGCCATTTCAAAATGTTCATTTCAAAGCTCTTATCCATTTCTTCAACCTTCTCTTTCCAAATTGCTTACCATTTCCCAACCACTAACCAAAAATTAACTAAATTCCAGCAAAAACACAACACTTCACAGATTACAATGCCATGAGACCGTTCTCGGGCACTCATAATTAACTCAAACTACATAATTAAGCAAATTAAGCCCATTAAAATTAAAATTTAAAAAAAAAAACTAAACAGATTACACGGAATTCAAAAATTAACTAAATGCCAGAAAAATAATAATAATTCAGATATTACAAAGCCATGAGGGGAGACCGTTCTTGGGCACTCATAATTAACTCAAAGTACATAATTAAGCAAATTAATCCCATTAAAATTGAAAATTAAACAAATTACACTGAATTCAAAAAATAACTAAATGCCATGAAACATAATAAAAGTAATTCACAGATTACAAAGCCATGATGAGACTGAGACTGAGACTGAGACAGAGACAGTTCTCGGGCACTCAAAATTAACTAAACTACGTAATAAAGCAAATGAAGCAAATTACCTGAAATTTCGACAAAGTTCGGGAACACTCATTTTGTGCATCAAATTAGACCTGGGCTGCTGGAGGCCAATACAAAACACGGTAGCGGGATTCACCACATCCACGTCCATCGGATCCTCTACTGCCACCTCCTCGCCGCCGCCGCCGCCGTCGTCTTGGGCCTTCTCCGAACCCTTGGTCGCTTCAGAAGAGGAAGGAACAGTGGTTGACTCTTCTTCAGGGTCCTGGTTGGCAACGCAAGAGGGGGAATTCATTGTACCAATCAAAATACAAAATTTATATAGAGAGAGAAAGTGGGGGGAGAGAGAGAGAAAGGAAGTGGTGGGGGAAAAGTCGCGATTGAGGGCGACAGAAATCACTGTATAGATAGAGACTCTACAGAGAGAGAGAGAGAGAGAGAGAGAGAGAGAGAGATATTGGATCATAGGGCTTTTTTGCGTGTGAGGTTTGTGTTGTGTGCGTGGGGTGGGGACGTGTGGAGTATAGACGACAACGATATTCTTTTCTTTTTCTTTTTCTTTTTCTTTTTCTTTTTCCTCTTTTTTTTTTTTTTTTTTTTTTTTTTTTTTGTTGAAGGTGTGGGTTTGGTTCTCCCAATTGCTTTTGCTTTTGCTTTTGCTTTTCCTTTTGAAAAACTATTTTTTGGGATATTTTTTAAAAGATTAGATTTCTCTCCTTTTGATTCGTTTTCATAATTTGATAAATTATAAATACATCTTATAAGATTTAATTAAAATAAAATAAATTATACTGACACTTCTTGAAATTTATATTTATTACAGTTTTTCCTCACCTTTTAAAAATTGCATCTCCTCCTGAGGTTTAAAGTTTCATTATAAATTCCCCTCAGGGGAGCTTCTATATACACACACCTAATCCCCTCAATACACACACTTAATGATATTTAATTTTATTACAATTTTATCTCTAAGTGAAATTACTATTTTAGACATCTACCAAATTCAAAAGTCTCAATGCACACATCCAGACTTCACATTGAAGCTGAAGCTCCTCCAGGTTCGGCTTCTTCCATTGAGGTAGAAGTGAATACACTCATTCATTAAGCTCCAAGTTCAGCTTCTTCCATTGAGCTAGAAGTGAAAGCACTCATTCTTGAAGCTCAAAGTTCAGCTTCTTCCATTAACGTCCAAGTTCATAGCTTCTCAACCTTTCTCATTCGTAGCTTCTTTCTCATTCATCATTGTTATGGAGGATTTGCATTCTGAAAATTAGCAAATAAGTGTTTATGAGAAACATAGGGAAGGAAATGTGAGTTTCTTTTTTTTTTTTTTTTTCCCAGCGTCGTTCGGATAACCAGAGCCGAATTGTGTTATTTGGTTCGGAAATCTACTACCGAAATAATTATTTATTTTCGGAAGTTGTTGTCCGAACAAAGTAATAAATTTCGGAAGTTGTTGTCCGAACAAATTATTTAATTTCGGAAGTTGTTGTCCGAACAAAGTTAACCTTACAACATTCAACTTCCGAAAGTTGAAAATAAATTCGGACAACTACTTCCGAATGAAGTAAAAAAAAAAATTTGCAAACTGTATACCAAATTTACAGTTTCGAATTGCAAATTAATCTTTATAATACCATTAAAAATTGGTAATGTTATACAAAACATGCAGGAATATGTGTCAACTCAAGAAAGTCAGGTTTGCGCAGATTTTGTGTTGGATTACACCACTCAATTCACAACTGAACAGGTTCACTCTACGAAATTATAATGATTATGTTTCGAATTGCTAACCAAATGTAAATGTTTGATAATATTTATTTAACTTTGTAGGTGTTCAAAAGTAAGGATGAATTGCTCAACTGGGTACGTAAAGTTGGAAAGAGAAATGGTTTGGTCATTGTAATCAAAATATCAGACTATGGTGGAGGGAAAAAAAGACCCAGGATGTATCTTGCTTGTGAGAGGAGTGGCCAATATAGAGCAACAAAGAAGTTAAAACATGATGGCAACAATACATCAAGAATAACCGGTACGAAGAAGTGTGGTTGTCCTTTTGATATGAGGGCTTACAGGTTTACTACACATGATGAATGGACATTGACCGTAGTATGTGGATTGCATAATCATCCACCTGTGAAGCACCTTGAGGGACATTCATATGCGGGGAGGCTATAAAAGGATGAGAAAGCATTGTTAATGGATATGTCAAAAAGTATGGTTCGGCCAAAAGATATCCCAGTAACCTTGAAACAGCGAGATGCCCTCAATATAAGCACACTTAAAACCATTTACAATGTACGCCATCGAAACAGGATGGTACAGAGAGCTGGAAGATCACAGATGCAACACTTATTGAGTGAATTGGCCAAGTATAATTACATTGAGCGCCATCGGTCTGAAGAGTCCACGATGACTGTGACAGACTTGTTTTGGGCACATCCTACTAGTTTGGACTTATTTCGGTCTTTCCCACGTATATTAATTATGGATTGCACATATAAAACCAACAGATATCGGCTTCCTCTTCTTGAAATTGTGGAAGTGACATCAACTGAAATGACATTCTCTGTAGCTTTCGCATACTTACAGTATGAGAGGGTCGATAACTATGCGTGGGTGTTAGCTACATCACGTGATGTCATGGATGGGTTTGTTGTGCCAACAGTTATTGTTACTGATAGAGAGCTAGCCTTGATGAATGCCATACATAAGATATTCCCGAGTGCCAGACATTTATTATGTCGTTGGCATATCAGTAAGAATGTATTGACCAAATGCAAGAAAATGTTTGAGACATAGCAGAAATGGGAGAAGTTCAACCATGAGTGGAACTCTTTAGTGTATTCATCTTCTGAAATTCAATACGATGAGCGTCTTAAATCATTACTTAAGGAATTCAGTAGTTATCCTGATGCAATCAAATACGTCATGGATACTTGGTTGGTTCCTTACAAGGACAAATTTGTGGAAGCATGGACAGACACGTGTATGCATTGTGGCAATGTTACAACGAACCGGTAAGATTACTTCTCTTCCATATGTTATTAATAAGTGCCATGTACTTGATTTTAATTTGACTTACATTGAATTCAACAAGGCTGAGAGTGCACATGCAAAACTTAAAAGACAATTGGTGTAAAACCCAAGTTGTGTGTAGGATTATTTTATTGGATAGATTAGTAATTAAATTAATTTATATGAGTCATTTATTAATATCAAATAATTAGTTATGAGATGGCATTATATTTCCTATTACTTAGATGGGTAATTTTGTAACTTTGAGAAATTAGATTAATAAGCCCACCTATATATTGTGGCTTTAAGTCTTGGGAAACAAACAAAACAGAGGCTAGGAATTGCTCCATAGGCGGCTAGGGTTTGAGAAGGTAAAAGAAAAAAAGAAAAGAAAAAGAGAAGAGAGGTTCAAGTGAGGCTACAATAGGGATTGGAGGCAGCACGTTGGTGATTTTGGGACACCCATTGGTTAAGGTAAAATCTATCTTTACTGTTAATTATTAAGTTTATGTTGAGGAATTTAACAATCAATGCATTAAGGGGATTTGGAAGATCTATAGGTGCCTACTTAGGTTTTGAGAATTGGGTGCAATGTGTAAGTGTAACTTTGGGGGGGTAATAGAAACAATGGAGTTTGTATCATGGGTAAGGGTGTGTTTGGCTATAAAGTTGGGTTGAATGGTTTGATCTCTTGGATATTAAAGCAATACATTAATCTAATATGGTGGGGCTTTTGTGGGTATATGTAACATGTAAAAAAAATATTAATTTATTTGAGGTTTTATTTATTAGGTTTGTGAGATTGAAGTGGTGAAGCTGGGTGTTTGGAGTTGGTGTTGGAGTGTTATTTTAGCTGTTTGAGGTAAGTAACCCTCTATCACTGTTGGTTCATTTTTATTCTTATCGAATCGTTTAAAATCATAAATATATATTTATAGCCTTCGTGTTCTCTTAAAATAAAACATGGGTCAAGTATAAAACAACATCGAATATTATTATGAAAGTTATTTGAATATTTTGTAAAACTATTCTGAAAATTGTACCAAATGTTTATTCCGAAAATATCGAATATTTTATTTGAAAGTTGTGTATTGTTTGAATTTTGAACATCACTCTAGTCTGACTATGATTTGGACCCTAGCCAATAGGGGTTATTTATTGGCACAGAAACTAGTTTCTTTTGGGGCTTTACCACCGGCCTATGTGTGGTTCTGGGCCTTGTCACGGGCTAAGTGACCGTAGTCATTAAGACTTGGGTTTTGTGAATCGAATAATTGAACTATCTGAATATCGAACCATCAATTTGAACAACGAATTACTTTGAATTATCACATTGGCTTTTCATTTAAAACGTATTGTACATTGTTTATTTTTAGCTATGAAACCATCTTACAAATAATTGTTCATTTATTGAACTGTAGAAAAATTATATCTATTGGTCATCGATTTATTTATTTATTTTTGTATACTTGATCCAGCTAGCAGTGATGGTTGGTTATTTACTGGGCTGTCTGGCTTACCCTTATTTTATTTTTCAGATTCTGAGGAGTAGAGCTGCGCGGGGTTTTTACTTGTGGGAGTGCCGAGAGTAGGACTATGATTTAAGTATTTGGATCATTATTATTATTATTATTTTATTAGTGGACTTGGTGGACAATTTCATATGATAAGAATTGTCTATTTGTATGGTTTTTAGCATTATGATATTAAAGGATTTAATTTGAGTATTTTATATTGTTGGTTATGTGTTGGACTCTTAGCCTTGCATGCTCACCTAAATGAGTGTGCGGCGTTGTCACGGAGCTTGGGCGCGTGACAATTTTATGGTATCAGAGCTAGGTTGTAATTTTAAAAGTTGGTATAGAATAGTGGTGAGATTGGGTAGATGTAGGATTGGGAACGCTTATAATTTGGTAAAATGTTAATTTTATTTACGTGCTATAGGGACTTGAGAATAGAATAAGATGAGGTTTTATTATTGATGCATATAGGTTGCAATGGAACATGAGGAGACATTGGCAAATATGGCTAGGAATACACGCCAGGGTCAAACGAATCGACGAACTGATAATAACAATCGGTGAGGGAATGTGACTAATATTGGTAGTGGTTCTCAAGCAGTCGGAGGAAATCAGGGGCAAGAGTTGAAGGAACAATTATAAAAGTTACTAGATAAGGGCTTTATTAGGCCTAGTGTTTCTCCTTGGGGTGTGCCCGTTTTATTTGTGAAAAAGAAGGATGGTAGTTTTTGCCTTTACATTGATTATAGAGGGTTGAACAAGGTAACAATTCGAAATAAATATCATTTGCCTAGGATAAATGACTCATTTGATCAATTGCAAGGAGCACAAGTCTTTTCTAAGATTGACCTTCGTTCTAGATATCATCAGTTGAAGGTTAAAGCGAAAGATATACCTAAGACAGCCTTCCGAACTAGATATGGGCATTATGAATTTTTAGTGATGTCGTTTGGGTTGACCAATACGCCTGCAGCTTTTATGGATTATTTAAACCCTTTCTTAGATCAGTTTGTGGTAATTTTTATTTATGACATTCTTGTGTACTCAAAGAGTAAATAGCAGCACGAAGAACATCTGAGAATAGTGTTGCAGTTATTAAGGGAGAAGAAATTATTTGCTAAATTAAAGAAGTGTGAATTTTGGCTGGAGAGTGTATCATTTTTGAGTCATGTGATATCTAAAGACGGGGTGTCTGTTGACCCCAAGAAAGTGAGGCGGTGGTAGAGTGGAATAGGCCTACTAGTGTCACTGAAATTCGTAGTTTCTTGGGTTTAACAGGATATTATAGAAGGTTTGTTGAGGGTTTTTCCCGAATTTCTATGTCTTTGACTCGTTTAACACAAAAAGGGGTTAAATTTGAATGGTCTGATGATTGTGAGAAGAGTTTCCAGGATCTAAAGAGTCGATTAGTGTGTGCACCAGTACTTATAGTTCCGTCCGGAGATAAAGGTTTTACCATCTATAGTGATGCATCGAAGATGGGCTTGGGTTGTGTCCTGATGTAGAACGATAAAGTAGTGGCATATGGGTCTAGGCAGTTCAAGCCATATGAGCAGATTATCCTACGCATGATTTGGAGTTGGCTACAGTGGTGTTTGCATTGAAAATCTAGAGGCACTAACTGTATGGGGTGAAATGTGAGATATTAATTGATCATAAAGGTCTGAAGTATATTTTCACTCAAAAAAGAATTGAATATGAGGCAAAGGCGATGGTTGGAGCTATTAAAGGACTATGATTTGACTATCAATTATCATCCAAGAAAAGCCAATGCAGTGGCTGATGCCTTGAGTAGAAAGACCCTGAGTAATTTGACTACCTTGATCACTGACCAAAAGAATATCTTGGAGGACTTGCAAAGGTTGAATATCAAGATTAGATGGCATAACCATGGAGTGCAGTTGGCAAACCTTAGAGTTCGACCCACATTGATTGATAGAATTAAAGATGCTCAGGGAAAAGATCCTCAGTTGCAAAAACTTAAGGCTGAAATGGAAATAGGGCTATAGATGGAATTTTGTATGCATAAAGATGGAACCTTGAGATTTGGAGAGAGTTTGTGTGTGCCTAATGATTTAGAGCTCAAGAAAGAAATCCTAAGAGAAGCTCACAGCTCAAGATATACGGTACACCCAGGAAGCACTAAAATGTATAAAGACTTGAAGAGGAACTTTTGCTGGAATAATATGAAGAGGGAAATTGCTTAGTCTGTTGCTCAATGTTTGGTATGTCAACAAGTGAAAGTTAAATATCAGAGACCTGTAGGTAAGTTACAACCTCTTCCTATTCTCGAGTGGAAGTGGGAACATATTACCATGGATTTTGTGACGGGGTTGCTTAGGACCCAAGGTGGTAACAATGCTATTTGGGTTATTGTTGATCGATTGACCAAATCCGCTCACTTTCTAGCTTTTAAGGTAGGGTTCTCCTTAGAGAAGTTTGCAAATTTGTATATCAAGGAGATTGTGAAGTTGCATGGTATTCCGGTGACCATAGTGTCTGATAAAGATAGTAGATTTGTATCTATGTTTTGGAGGAGTTTGCATACAGCTCTGGATACTAGTTTGAATTTTAGCACGGCCTTTCATCCTCAAACTGATGGACAGTCAAAGAGAACTATTCAGACTCTTGAAGACATGTTGGGGCCTGTATTATTGATCTTAGAGGTTCTTGGGATGAGCATTTGGCCTTAGTGGAATTCTCTTATAATAATAGTTATCATGCGAGCATTCAAATGGCACCATATGAGGCTTTATATGGACGGAAATGTGGATCACCTATTTGTTGGGATGATGTGGGCGAAAGGAAGTTATTAGGGCCTGAGATTGTGCAACAAACAGTGGACAAGATCAATCTTATTAGAGAGCGACTCCGCACTGCACAGAGTAGACAGAAAAGTTATGCAGATAATAGGAGACGCGATTTGGTGGTTGGGGTTGGAGACCATGTGTTCCTTAAGATGTCTCCTATGAAAAGAGTAATGAGGTTTGGTGTTCGTGGTAAATTGAGTCCTAGATTTATTGGACCATTTGAGGTTTCAGATCGAATTGGAGAGGTAGCTTACAGACTTGCCCTACCATCTTTACTAGTTGGAGTTCATAATGTCTTCCATGTTTCGATATTGAGGAAGTATATACCGAATCCCAATCATGTGATTGATTATGTACCGTTGTAGTTTAAGGAGGATTTGACCTATGAAGAACACCCTGTAAGAATTGTTGATAAGAAGGAGCAGGTTTTGAGGCGTCGAGTCATCCACTATGTTGAGGTTCAATGGAGCAATCACTCGGAGAGAGAAGCTACTTGGGAACTTGAGGATGAAATGAGACAAAAGTATCCACAACTTTTTGAGACTACATGTATGTCAAATTTCGAGGACGAAATTTCTTTTAAGAAGGGAAGAATGTAAAACCCAAGTTGTGTGTAGGATTATTTTATTGGATAGATTAGTAATTAAATTAATTTATATGAGTCATTTATTAATATCAAATAATTAGTTATGAGATGGCATTATATTTCCTATTACTTAGATGGGTAATTTTGTAACTTTGAGAAATTAGGTTAATAAGCCCACCTATACATTGTGGCTTTAAGTCTTGGGAAACAAACAAAACAGAGGCTAGGAATTGCTCCATAGGCGGCTAGGGTTTGAGAAGGTAAAAGAAAAAAAGAAAAGAAAAAGAGAAGAGAGGTTCAAGTGAGGCTACAATAGGGATTGGAGGCAGCACGTTGGTGATTTTGGGACACCCATTGGTTAAGGTAAAATCTATCTTTACTGTTAATTATTAAGTTTATGTTGAGGAATTTAACAATCAATGCATTAAGGGGATTTGGAAGATCTATAGGTGCCTACTTAGGTTTTGAGAATTGGGTGAAATGTGTAAGTGTAACTTTGGGGGGTAATAGAAACAATGGAGTTTGTATCATGGGTAAGGGTGTGTTTGGCTATAAAGTTGGGTTGAATGGTTTGATCTCTTGGATATTAAAGCAATACATTAATCTAATATGGTGGGGCTTTTGTGGGTATATGTAACATGTAAAAAAAATATTAATTTATTTGAGGTTTTATTTATTAGGTTTGTGAGATTGAAGTGGTGAAACTGGGTGTTTGGAGTTGGTGTTGGAGTGTTATTTTAGCTGTTTGAGGTAAGTAACCCTCTATCACTGTTGGTTCATTTTTATTCTTATCGAATCGTTTAAAATCATAAATATATATTTATAGCCTTCGTGTTCTCTTAAAATAAAACATGGGTCAAGTATAAAACAACATCGAATATTATTATGAAAGTTATTTGAATATTTTGTAAAACTATTCTGAAAATTGTACCAAATGTTTATTCCGAAAATATCGAATATTTTATTTGAAAGTTGTGTATTGTTTGAATTTTGAACATCACTCTAGTCTGACTATGATTTGGACCCTAGCCAATAGGGGTTATTTATTGGCACAGAAACTAGTTTCTTTTGGGGCTTTACCACCGGCCTATGTGTGGTTCTGGGCCTTGTCACGGGCTAAGTGACCGTAGTCATTAAGACTTGGGTTTTGTGAATCGAATAATTGAACTATCTGAATATCGAACCATCGATTTGAACAACGAATTACTTTGAATTATCACATTGGCTTTTCATTTAAAACGTATTGTACATTGTTTATTTTTAGCTATGAAACCATCTTACAAATAATTGTTCATTTATTGAACTGTAGAAAAATTATATCTATTGGTCATCGATTTATTTATTTATTTTTGTATACTTGATCCAGCTAGCAGTGATGGTTGGTTATTTACTGGGCTGTCTGGCTTACCCTTATTTTATTTTTCAGATTCTGAGGAGTAGAGCTGCGCGGGGTTTTTACTTGTGGGAGTGCCGAGAGTAGGACTATGATTTAAGTATTTGGATCATTATTATTATTATTATTTTATTAGTGGACTTGGTGGACAATTTCATATGATAAGAATTGTCTATTTGTATGGTTTTTAGCATTATGATATTAAAGGATTTAATTTGAGTATTTTATATTGTTGGTTATGTGTTGGACTCTTAGCCTTGCATGCTCACCTAAATGAGTGTGCGGCGTTGTCACGGAGCTTGGGGCGTGACAATTGGGTTCATGTCAAGTCTCATTTCAGGCATCATTTGAGAAAATACACAGTCTGCTTGAGTTGCAACACACTGATATCAAGGCTTCATTTGAGAAAAGTCTAACTGTTGTGCAACATCAATTTAAACCTTCTCAGTTCAGGGAGCTACGGGGTAATGTGTCTATCTCTGCATTTGAGTATTTGCTTGTAGAGAGTAAGAGAGCCAATTCCATTGGTATTGATGTTGAAGCTTGTGGATGCGTCCTTCGCTACACTCATGGTTTACCTTGTGCCCATGAGATTGCTGACTACATCAGACAAGATCGTCCTATACCACTTGCTACCATACACTCACAGTGGAGGCAACTTCATATCTCCATATGCAAGAAAGAAGAGGAAACGGAGGTGACTTGTCATGCAGAAGTAGAGTTGTTTGTGAACAAGTTTAATGAAAGTGATAGAACCCTGCGGTTAGAGCTTTTGAAGAAGTTGAAAGAGATTGTATATCCGGGAAACACTTTTCTTGTTGAGCCGGAGGTTAAGCCCAAAACACGTTATCGGGATCATAAGAAGATCAATGTTTCTACCCGTCGTGACCCGTGTGCATTTGAGTTGGTGCAATCTGGACATGATTCCTTCTCACCTAGGGACACTCAAATCACTACATTAGCTTTTACTCCACAAACCAAGAAGAAGCGACCTGTTAAGGGAAAGGAGAAGGTGAATCCGAAAGGGAAGATATACATTACTAGAATAGTGAAACCTGGTGCATATGTTGATACTTTCTCTGCTGGGTTGAAACCATGCATTAAGTTTGTCAAGGATGTAGCTGCAGATGGGAATTGTGGTTTCAGGGCTATAGCTGCTTCAATTGGTTATACAGAAGATGATTGGGCTCAGGTTAGGCGTGATCTATTAGGTGAGCTGCACACACACAAAGAGGAATACATTACACTTTATGGGTCCTATGAAAGGTTTGAAGAATTGACAAGTATATTGTCATACTTTGAAGACAGTCTTGGATACTCACATTGGATGACTATGCCAGACATGGGGCATCTTGTTGCATCGTGCTACAATCTTGTGTTATACCACTTGTCTTTACAGCAATGTCTCACCTTTTTACCTCTTAGAACAGTGCCAGTACCTCAACTTTATAGACGTGAGATTGCCATTGGGTTTGTCAACGGAAATTATTTCGTGCAAGTATAACAGAAACTTATCAATTGGGTTTGTGCATGTACAAGAAGTTATGAGGTATGACCACTAAGTCAATTGATATTTGGTGCAGGTTTTGTTGCAGTCAGGCCATCCAGTTCCTCCTATTGCCACTAATTGGAGAAAATACCATCACCCTTGCGCTGTCGACTGGGATGATGCATATGTGCGTCGCATTCAACATTTCAAGGACATTAT
Organism: Camellia granthamiana; assembly: GCA_036172215.1. Taxonomy (NCBI): domain Eukaryota; kingdom Viridiplantae; phylum Streptophyta; class Magnoliopsida; order Ericales; family Theaceae; genus Camellia; species Camellia granthamiana. The sequence goes on along the minus strand of CM069909.1, from coordinate 57,031,744 downwards.
TCATGATAATGTAGCTACTCGAGAGACTTTTGATGTTGTTGATGTCGCATGACACATGTATGCATTTGACAATGTTAGAATTATAGAAGAAATTAATGGATGTGTTTTTTATGTTGATGTGTTATGTTTTGCAATGTGGATTGAATGTTATCGACCATTGTTACCATTCCATTGTAATAAGAAAATATCATTTACAAAATCAATGACCATTGTTACCATTCCATTCTAATAATAAAATGTCATTACAATACCATTGTTGCCATTCCATTCTAATAAGAAAATATTAACCACTGTTACCATTACAACAATGTCATCTTACAAAAAACACCAAAAAAAATTCATCAACTAACAAAATAACATGTAACAAAATAACATGTCACGAATCAGCTGTATGCCTACGCCTAGGCCTACGACTGTATGTCAATGTCGAAGATGGAAAACGACCTCCAGCAGAACTAAGTCCAGCTTCGTCAATGTGCTGACCTTCAAGGACATGCGTCATACTCTCAATAGCCTGGTAAAGTCGATAAGGATGTCGAATCCCCTCCTCATAACCAGCGTCAATAATAGGATGTGAAATCTGCAGTGCATGTGCAATACGCTGCATTTGAAAAGAATATCACATTTTAGGGAACATATCAGAAAATAAAAAGTAAGTTACATATGCATAAGAGAGGATAATAGATTACATCCGCATGTTCGCTGAAATCCTGATAGTCATGGATACGCGGTTCATCAGTGCGCTCAACATATAGGTGCGTGATATTCTTATACCAATCCATGTAACCCGGTACACATTCCCAAGGCTGACGAATTGGTGTGCTCCTCCGTTGCTCAGATAACACGTGGTTATCCCAAGCCTCCCAGATCCTATCCAAGTATCTATACATGACTGTATATCGTGCGGATATGTTGCCTCGCGCACCACGACTGGGAGCTAGCGGTGTATCTGGGATGGTTTGAACCCTGCCAAACTGCCTTAGAACTCTATCTGGATGATAGGGTTCGACAACGTCTAAGCACTTTAAGCATCCATGGTAGAACGTAACCGGGTTACATGGATGCCGGTCTCTGCAGCTGTGGTATGGATCCCAAATAACCTGTAAACGTAAAGTGTTTTTGAATTAAAGTATATAAAGGGTAAGATAAATGGAAAGTGTTAAAATTATCTCAGGATGAGTAAACTTACATCAGTAGGCACCAAACTGTCAAGCTCGGCTCAAAAATATTTCAAATGATCAATGGAGGAACCCGCCTCTCTCCTAGACGCCCAATGGTACACGTGTGGCATGTCTTCATTGTAGCCCATGTTCTGGTGAGGTCGGAATGCTCGGAAGTGCTCATAAATCCACGACTCCAAAAGAGTCATATAACCACCCATCTGCTTAACCCCAGACCGGCTAGCATACCCCAACTGTCTATATAAAAATGCTAATGCAGCAGCACCCCAGGCATAAGTATGAATGGATCCCAAATCCATCAATAAGCCAAGGTAAACAATAGGAACCCTGCCGCCATTCTTGTCACTGAAGAGTGTACATCCCAACAGAAACAACAAATAAGCTCTAGCAGCGCACTGTATAGCCTCATCGGGGTCTGAATCTGTGACACCAGCAAACTGACTTCGCAACCACTCAAGCCTGACTAAATTGCCACCAGCAGAAGAAACCTCTTCATGTGCTACACGTTCAGTAATCCCCAAGACATAAACGAGTAATGTAACTCCATGATGATCTGTCACATCTGGTACGCTGACTGATTTGCCTACAATGGGAAGGCCAAGAATAGTGCCAGTATCATCGAGGGTCAAGATTATCTCACCAACTGTCATGTGAAATGTATTCGTCTCAGGTTGCCATCTCTCAACAAAACTGGAGATTAAAAGCTTGTTGACGAATCGATAAGTGCAACGAGCTAACTGTGACAGCCCAGACTGCTCAATAATGGCTTTGAATCTGGTATTGTTCTCTATTGACCACCATGGCCATGCAAGGATCTTGGAAGAGTGATTATGACACTTTAGGGGCCCTCGTTCCTATAACACAAATGATATCTCATTAGAAACTACCATACAACACACCAAAAAAAAAAAAAAAACCTCATATACAAATGAATTTCACTTTTACTAAGGAATGTTTACCTCCTCGTGCCAAATAGCTGCAGCGACATGACTATTGAAACTCCGCAATATTGATGGATCAGTCAGTCCACCTGGAAAAGCATGAGTAAGGTACTCTTCCTGGACAGTAGGAGAATCGGGTAAAGAGGCGTCCTCCACAGCAATGTCAGGCATATCATCACCTTCAACTTGTCTTTGCCTTCGGCTCCGACTTTGACTGGCACTGGGAATATCATATTCTACCGAAACTGGATCACGACCTTGACCTCGTCCTCGCCTACGCCCTCGTCCCCGTTCCCGTTCATGGTCTACATCCAATTCACGACGTCATCTATTTGAAGCAGTAGGCAGGACACGTTGTTGATATTCAGAATCCATATTATCTGCAAAAAATAATAAGTGTGTGTAATGAGTGTGTGTGTAAATAAAGAGAGTGTGTGTAAAATTAATGAGAGTGTGTGTAAAATTATAATAAGTGTGTGTAATGAGTGTGTGTAATGACAGTGTGTGTAAAATTATAATAAGTGTGTGTAAATAAAGAATGCCCATGCAAACATGCCCATGGTGGAGAAATTATAGTAAGTGTTTAGTCAAGTGAAATTACTAATAAGTGTTTAACAAAATTATAATAAGTACGTAAATTATAATAAGTGTTTTAATTAAGTGTTTTAATATATAACAAAAGGGGGGGAAAAAAAAAAACTGTTCGGAAGTTCACAACCGAAAATACATATTCTGTTCGGAAGTTGAAATCCGAAACAAAAACATAATTTCGGAAGTTGAGTGTTGTCCAAATTCAATTTTTTCAGAAGTTGACTATCGAAACGATGTAACATTTTCGGAAATCTACTGATGAAATTATTGATTATTTTCGGATTCCTACGTCCGAGCACATTGTTATATTTCGGTTAACCAGTTCCGAACGACGGTTCCAAATCAAAAACTCTACATTCAAAGTGAAAAACTCTACATTACAGATGAAAAACTCTACAATGAGGATTGAAAATGAGGATTGAATAGGAATGATGATTCAAAAGTAAACTCACCTAATGAGGATTGAAAATCTAATGGAATGCTTCAATGGGATGCAGCTTCGTGGATGAAAATGTTTCAATGTATTTGCACACCTGGGTTGCTCACGGTAAGCTTCTATGTGATGGAATGCTTCAATGTATCTGCACACGGTAAGCTTCAATCCTCAAGGTTGAAGATGTAGCTTCAGTTTCAATAGGTGTGTGTATTTGCACTGTTGGGAGAGCTGGGTTTGGGGTCGGGGTGTGTGTGTGTGTATGAGGGTACATTTGGAACTCACCGTGTGTGCAGTGAGTAAACTGATTAGAAATTAATTTTTTTGGTATGTGTAGTGAGAAGGATGTGCAAAGAGGGGATTAGGTGCGTGTATATAGAAGCTCCCTCCCCTCAGCAATTTAATTTTTTTAAATACCAATTTTGCCCTCACTGGGTAAATTACATTGACACCCCTCACATTTTAGAAATTACAATCCCTTCCCTAAGGTTTAAAGTAACATTACCAATTGCCCCATTGATTAGTATTAGTTGGAAAAAAAATTCATTGAAAAAAAAAATTAATTGGAAAAAAATTTATTTAAAAAAAATTAATTGAAAAAAAAAATTGTTAGTAAAATTTTTAAATTTCTGTTTAAAAACCAACATAACTCATTTTTTGAATTTAAGTTTTTTTCTCAAATTTACAAATTGAGACAACCATTTATAAACCAAAAAAATTATCAAACAAGTTTTTATGACAATTTTTAAAATTTTTGTAAATATAAATTGAAAACTGAAAACGAAATGGTTACCAAACAGGCTTCAAATGATAAAAATGTTGTAAAATTAATAAATAATTAAATAAGTTCCCAACGTAAGAAATGACTTATCAAAAGATTCTTAGTCTATGTATGGTTTGAATTTTTTAAAAAAATTTAAAAAATTAAAAATTAATCTGGTTAAGAAATAAAAAATAACAAATAATTATCATTTTTATATAATTTTTTATCTTTCGAGTGGTTAGAAATAATTTTTTACAAATTAAATTGAAACAGTCATACGTATGTATATAACCTGCCCAAAAGTTGAAATGATAATTACTTTTTAATTTTTTATAAATTAATTTTTAATTTTTTTTTAAAAAATTCTAAAAATCAAACCATACATAGCCTAAGAATCTTTTGATAAAGCATTTCTTACGTTGGTAACTTATTTAATTATTTGTTAATTTTATGACATTTTTGCTATCTGAGGCCTATTTGGTGACCATTTCGTTTTCAATTTTCAATTTATATGTACAAAAATTTTAAAAACTGTCATAAAAACTTATTTGATAATTTTTTTGGTTTATAAATGGTTGTCTCAGTTTGTAAATTTGAGGAAAAAATATAAATTCAAAAAATGAGTTTACATTGATTTTTAAACAAAAATTTAAAAATTTTATTAACAAAAAAAAAATTCAATTAATTTTTTTTTCAATGAAATTTTTTTTTCAACTAATACTAACCGAGGGGCAATTGGTAATATTACTTTAAACCTTATGGAGGGGATTGTAATTTCTAAAATGTTAGGGGTATCAATGTAATTTGCCCAATGAGGGTAAAATTGGTATTTAAAAAAATTAAATTGATCAGGGGGAATCTGTAATGAAACTTTAAACCTTAAGGGGAGAGATGTAATTTTCAAAATGTGAGGGGGGAACTATAATAAATATAAACCTCAGGGGGTGTCAGTATAATTTACCCATTAAAATATAAATCGTCCTTAAAATATGAATCGTCCTCTACAATTTTAAAAATTACATTCTGTCTCCTGAGATTTTAAATTTTATAATAAATTGTCTCTTTTATTAATAATTTATCAAGTCAATTAACAGTTTTTAATAATGTTATAAATATATTTTAATTAATAATTTAGGTAATTCTATTATTATATAGGAGAGCAATTATAAATTTTATTTTTTCAGCTAATTCTGTTAAATAAAAAATTATAACAATGGGATATTTGTAATTTTTCAAACCACAAGGGCAATCTGTATATTAAGCAAATCTCATAGGGTGTATTTGTAATTTACCTTTCATAATTCGAACATTTAGGCTTCATTTTGGAATAAATTATTCTAGTAATTTTTAAATTTTTTATAAAAAGATATGTAGAAAAATAGAGAGAGTGATATAATAACTTATAGTGGCTTTTTGAATTTTTAGCTAAAACATGTAGTAGGCCTTATTTTGTAGGACATTTAATATATATCATTTACAAAAATATTTAAGTCAATTCGATAATCATATTATTTTTATTTTATCACATTTGTCTTTAAAAAAATAAATAGCCTATTTTAAATATATATATTTATCATCTATTTTTTTGGACACAAATTTGATAAAATAAAAAAAAGTTGGTATGATAATTGAATCGAATTTATAAATAATATACATTAGGGGCCCTATAAAATGAAAAGCTCACATTATTAAAACTTGGCTGATGATGGATTCTATAAGCCCTTTAACTTTTCTCATATTGAAATCTCAACCTGAAATAAATCCAACCCTTTTTAGAAAATCTCAAAGATTTTAAGTTTGTAACAAAATAAATTATGTTATAACTTAATCTTTTAATTAGTTTTCAATTTAAATTGTTTGGCTACTTTCTTTAAGTAAAATTAACAAAAAAAAATTTAGTCATTAAATTTAATGTAATTATACATAAAATCTTTAAATAATATCATTTTTATTGAATTTAATGATTAAAATACTAATTTTTCTATCTATCTTACTCAACAAAAATAGGTAAATAATTTATATTGAAAACAATTTAAAAGTTTAAAATTAAAAACTCAAAATTTACTTTGTTACAAGATTAAAACTTTAGATTTTTATTTTTATTTTTATTTTTTTTTGGGGGGTACTTGTCCCTATTTTTTTAAATTTTTTTTTTTTGGTTTGGGGGGGGGGGGGGGGGGGGAGAATCAGGTGTGCATGTGTTTTTTGGGTTAGTTGTGTTTGGTGTGCATCAATAAAGTAATTGTCAATAATAAAAATTATTATAAAAAAAAACTATTATAAGGTGTTTAGGTTAATCGTTTTAGGAGAAATTAGGAGACAATAGGAATTGCAAAACATATTTATCAAAAAGGTGAGTGTAATTTTTGTTGTGATTTATTTGCATTGAAAAAATTGTACACAAATGTGTTTGTAATTATTTGTGATGATTTGTAATTTCCCATAATTTTAAGAGAAACTCGGTAGAATAAAAAAAAATAAAAAAAGGGATAAATTACACTTTGCATCCTTGCACTTTACACAAAATTTCACTTTAGTCCCTAAACATCAAATTGTGACACTCAAGCCCCTACACTTTTGGACAGGTGTCACATTGGCCCTTCTGTTTACAGTAAAGCTAACAGAAGTTACCCTTTAGGGAGTTAAATATCACAATTTTCATATATAGGGGCTAAAGTGAGATTTTGTGTAAAGTGTAGGAATGCATGGTGTAATTTACTCTCACATGTTCTCCCTCTCTCTCTCTCTCTTTCTCCCTTCCTAATAAAAAATTAAAAAAACTATTTTAATCTTTTTCATTTTATTCTCATAATATCTATAATTTTTAATATAAAAATTGAAAATATACCTTTAAAATGAGACTAATATTAAATATATTTAATAAAAAATTAAAATAAATAAAAAGTAATTACTATGCTTAGTTATGTTTTGAAATTATCATTTTTTAAATATAAAAATTAATTTGATGAAATAAACACACAAAAACCATATTTTTTGAAATTTTCAAAAACAATCTTCATTAAAAAAAAATCATATAAAAAATAATTTTTTTAATAAAAAACACACAAATCCAATCCTGTGCATAGGTGTAAATCAAATACATAGGAGCTTTGAAAAGGTGGTTAGAAGCTAGTTTTTTGTTTTTTTTTTTTGTTTTTTTGTTTTGAAAAAAACGTGTAAAAAATTATTGATTACATCATCACATCACCTCTCACATTTTTTATATGTTTTTTTTCAAAAAAATCAAAAAACTAGCTTTTAACTATCTTTCCAAAACTCCTCTGTATTTGATTTGTACTCATGCACAGATTGGATTTGTGTATTTTTTATTTCCTTTAAAAAAAATTATCTTCATATAAATTTTTTTTTTAATGAAGATTTTTTTGAGAATTTCAAAAATATATAATTTTTGTGTGTTTATTTCATCAAATTAATTTTTATATTTAAAAAATAATAATTTCAAAACATAATTAAACATAGTAATTACTTTTTATTTATTTTAATTTTTTATTAAATATATTTAATATTAGTCTCATTTTAAAGTTATATTTTCAATGATATTTTAATTTTATAAAATTAAATTTTTATATTAAAAATTATATATATTATGAAAATAAAATGAAAAAAGATTAAAATAGTTTTTTTTAATTTTTTTATTAGGAGAGAGAGAGAGAGAGAGAGAGAGAGAGAGAGAGAAGAACATGTGAGGGTAAATTACACTATGCACCCTTGCACTTTACACAAAATTTCACTTTAGTCCCTACATATCAAAATTGTGACACTTAACCTCCTAAAGGATAACTTTTATCAGCCTCATTGTTAACAAAAAGGCCAATGTGACACTTGACCAAAAGTGTAAGGGGTTAATTGTCACAATTTGATGTATATGGACTAAGGTGAGATTTTGTGTAAAGTGGAGGGGTGCATAGTGTAATTTACCCAAAAAAATGAGAAACTACACTTCGGTGGAGCCGTGGATACATAATTTCATTTTCATGTGTGTATAATGCAAATTCATTCTTATATTTGGTGCTAATCTTTTTTTATGTGTCAGAGTTGCATCAAAAATAATTTGTCTGGTGCAATTCTTTAATCATTGTCCAACTTATTTGTAATTTCTTCACCAAAAAAAAAAAAAGAAAAGAAAAGAAGCTAGATTTTACAAAAACTCTTCTCGTGATTAAAACAAATTTTGTAGTGTTAAATTTAACTTAAAATTTAACAAAATTAATTTTTGCAATATCGAATTTCTTGTCAAAAACTTAATTTCACCATAAAAAAATTCTAAATTATAGAAAATTTTAATGGCTATAAAAGTTTAACACTATTACAAATTATAATTATAAAAGTTAAATTACACCAGTAATTACAATTTATCTATTTTCAAAAAAATAATAAATTAAAAAATCAAAAAATTGATACTCATTTTGATCAATGGGAGAAAAAGGATTTGGTTGATCTAAAATGGAACACATAAGTTAAAATAATGGTGATGTGAATTTTGGTTGTGCCAAAATGACCAATAAAGCGGTATGGCTTAAAAAAATGCCTTCAACAATACTATTTTGGTTTTGGTCATTAGAATCTCTTGCTCTTGCATATAAGATCATCTCAAATTCTTTAAATTTTTTTTATCAAATTTAAATTTAATAAAAATTATTGAAATATTATTTTCAATCTTTTTCATCAAATGTTCATTAAATCAATAGAGAGTAATTTTTTTCATTAAATTGATAGCTCATGAAATTTGATTTTTTTTCATTAAATTGATAACTCATGAAATTTGAATTTGATAAAAAAAAAAAATTAAAAAGAGGAAATATTGGAGATGATTTTTTCCACCAAATTTAATGAAAATTGAAATTGGGTTATGAGTAAAAATTTTAAAAAGATTTTGATGAAAAATTGATTAAAAAAATTAAGTAATTCATATCAAATTAAATTTTTTATCGAAATTTAAAAACAAATTAAATGAAAAAATTGATAAAAGATTAAAAATGCTTTACCAAGCGGCCCCCCCCCCCCCCCCCCCCCCCCCCAAAAAAAAAAAAAAGACTTGTACCATTGAAATTGTTGTAAGATCATTTAAGCAATGCTCCCTTGAAAATTGGCCACATCATTTGCTCAATTTTTTTTTATTTCAATACATTACATTATTTAATAACTAGTGAAAACTCATACTGTGCACCGGATGTAAAAAAATTAATAAAATATATTTATATAAAATAATATAAATAGTTAAATTTTTGTATGTAAATTATGAAAATAAAAAAATATTAAAACTTACAATTTGAGTTTTATAATTTTATTACAATTTATGTATCAATTCTTAATTTGTCACAATTTTAATAATGTAACTTTCAACCTCCTTACTAAAGTTGTAAATTTGAGCGAGTTGAATTCAAGCAACTCGAGTCAAACCTGTAAATTTTTAATTCGGTGAGAACCTACGTAAAATTCAAAAATTCGAATAAATTAGAATAGATTTTGACAGAGACACCAAATAACCTGAATAATCGAAACAAAATTATATATATATAAATATATAAAATTATTTGCTAATTTATTTTTTAATAATAAATAAGATTAATTAAAAATTTAATATTAATGAACAAAAGCAAATACACATTTTAGAAATGGATCATCGAATAAGTTAATTTAAAAAAATTATATTTTATAATGACATAAAATAATTTAAATATGAGTTTTCAAAAATTATTTTTAATTTAAAAATTACAATAAAATATTTAAATATAATGAAATTAAATTTCTACAAAATAAAAGTATCTGTATAAAAAAAAGGTAAGAAGAAAATTTAGAGTGGTATTCTAATTTGATTTGAAAATAATTATAGATGACCAATAAATTAGAGTGCTGTTATTAGCGCCCCATAAATTATTTTGGACCCCATATTTCTTTGAATCTCTACTTATAAATTCTAAAACCCTTAAAATTTCTTTTCTCCTCCAAATAATACCAAAATTATCCTTATGAAAACATTCCACCCATTTAATTGAATGCACACCCACACATCCAAAGCCAATGAAGGTGATTATTATTTCATCTCCACATACTTGTTCATGACTTAATAAAATAAAATGTTTGATTGCATGTTCCCGAATAAATAAACAATGTTCGGTCATGTGTTCTCGAATTTCGGCACATGTTCAGGAGTTCAGTTATGAAAAAATAACGAACAATTTTTATTGTTTTTGTCATTTTTTTCAAGAAATTTATCTTTATAAGGCCAATCTCTTCTGAGTTAAGGACACCATCAAAGTTATGAACCTCCTCTAAACTTTTACTATTGTACTCCTCTCGCCTCATAGAGTTGTGGTCGCCCAAAAAAACTTTTACTTATTGTTATTGTCGGAGAAGTGTAGGTAATCAAATGGTTGCTACTGTTACCGACGGAATACTACCACCAAAAGATCTTAAAGGTTTTGAGGGTGGGTAGGTTTTGAAGGTGAAATTTGGAGAAAATAGATAGGTAATGATGGAGGTGGGTGGTCTCATAAATCCTAACTCATGATGTAGTGGGTGTGTGGGCTTAATTGTGAGATGAGGTATCCCAAAATTATTGATATCATTTTTAGTAATTTCATTTAAGGTTATTATTGTAACCAAAAAAAAAAAGGAAATTCAAAATAATTGATAAGGTAGTAATAGCAGCACTCATAAATTAACATCTATAACCCTCATTTTTTTAAAAATAAAAAAAAAGAAGATATTTCACAAATCGTCACTTTTGTTAGAAAAATAACATTTATTTCTATTTGTTTTAGCAAAACTCACTTTAGCAATTTGAGCAAAAAAAAAATTATTTTTATTTTAGTTTGTTTAATTGACAACTGGGATTAAAAAAAAAATTAACAGGATCCACCATATTTCGCAAGTGCTAAAAAAATATAGATAAATAATAGGAAAAATGTTTGAGACCCACAAAAAAAAAAAAAAAAAAAAAAAATCCACAATTGTATCTACAATGATATGAAATCATACGTGTCAACTCTTGATTTACTATACAATCAATGACATGGGGCCCAACTCCCTTGTCACATCATTATGGGTGAAAGTATGGGTATGTAGTATTGCTAAAACAATAAATTATCACATGTAACTCTTATTTTCTTTTTTTATTATATAAAAAAATAGGTTTCACCATCACTTTTAATAGATAGAGAAAAAATGTTTATTTTTATTTGATTTTAGCAAAAGTCACTTCTTAACTATTTAATTCAAAATAATTTATTTATTTTGATTTTGATTTGTTTAATTGGAAATTGAGATAAAAAAAAAATTAATAGAATCCATTATGTTCGGCAATTGTTAAAAAAGTCATTCAATTTCTTAATGTTTTTGTATTTTGTTAAAAAAAAAATATTTGTATTAAAAAAATTCATTATTTAAGTCTTTGTAGTTTAGAATGACATAATTTTTTTTTTTTATACAATTTAAACCAAAAATGACAAAAAATAAAAATTTAAACTTTTAATAGTGATTAATAATTTGAATACATGTATTTAACAACATATTATATTTAGACCAATAATATTATGACACATCATTATGACACATGTGAATATAAATCCCATTCTAATTGTAGTAACATAATTTAAATTTAAAATTTTATTTTATAATTTAATAAAAGATGCATAAATTAAGGAATGAATATTGATCTTATTCTGATAACATAATTTAAGGAAGAATCTAAATTTAAAATTTTATTTTAAGAATATAAAATTAATTTATAAATCAATCATATTGTGACACATATTAACAAAAATTAAACAAAATAAAAAAAAAAAGAAAAAGAAAAAAGAATTGCATGCAACTTTAAACTTTAACAGAATGACAATGTTTTTTCAATTATAATAGTATATAGATTTTGTATGAGATTTTGAAACTATAAGAGTTGTTATAAAGCATTCTTTAAAATTTATAAATCATGTGATAGATCATTATAATTTTAAATTTATATTGTGCCAATTTTAAATTTAAATTAATAGATTGCATTTCATATTTAGTAACCCGCAAATTTAAATTTTGAAATAGATCAGTATACTTTTCATTTTTTTTAGATTTGATATACTTTTCATTTAAAAGTCATAAATTAAGAGATATTAATTTTTTTTTTATTTTTTTTTCTTGAATAAAAGTTAATCAATGAAAGATTTTTTAAATTTTTAAAAATTAAAAAATTATGATTTAAATTGAGAATTTGAAGCTCTTACAATTTGTGGATTAAAATTTTATTTTTTCTTATATAATATATAGATTATAACAGTGGGATTTGGACTTGTTATTCTCACCTACATCACCAATTTTGCAGATTTGACACTTTTTTTTAGCTAGTCAAAGAAAGGGCATTATTTCTATGAATTTTATAATAAATAATCACCAGTTTTGCAGATTTGACACCTTTTTTTAGCTAGTCAAAGAAAGGGCATTATTTCTATGAATTTTATAATAAATAATTAAACTCTGACTAAGTAATAGTTGTATTATATTAGTAGGCTGCCTAGAAGTTTTGACTATTATGATTATTAGAAGTTTTGACCATCAAACAAAGCTTTGTCCAGATAAAATAAATTGAAATTTTTATTGAATAAATGTATTAATAATAGAATTATCTGCCTTTTTTTTTTTTTTTTTTTTTTTTCTGTAAATGGTCTAGAAAGACTGTCATCTTTATCCTATCCAAATCTTATCTCACTATTTGATTGAAGTTTCAACAGCCCAATCTTTAAATTTCATAGACTAATCGTATAAGATAAGTATTTATTTGATTAGGGAAAAAAATTTGTTGGAAGTACAAAAAATAAAATAAAATAAATGTACAAAGTGAAGTAAAGAAAAATAAAATAAAAAAAAAATATTTTTGTTTGTCTAAATTTAATTAGGATGCAAATTTTGCAAGGGAAAAGAGAAAAAAATTAATGAATTCTAATTATAAGTAATTATTTTTATAATAAAATTATTTTTCTTGTATTAAACCGTGTTTTTTTACAAGAAATTAAAAGTTTAACTATCATGTTATCATAGGTTGTATAAGAAAAGTGAATTTCTTGTAATTTTTACTACTTTCATGCTAAATAAACTCGAGTTATAATTTTTTTTTTTGGTTTTCATTTCTCTAACTTTCTATCATTTTCATCCTAACTGAACTTAGCCTAATATAGTTAAACAATCAATATATATATTTACACATTATATGTTCAAGTTATCCCATCAGTGTCCGCTCTGATCTTCCCTTCTACCTCCAGAATTTGGAGGTTCTCAAGCCTCAGACGTACTTTCCATTGGAAAAAAGTGAGTTGGCAAGTTAAAGAATTCAAAATGAATGGAATCCTTGAAAGATAATAGAGAATTATGAAAAATAATGTATAATGTATCTCATATTTGGAAGGGACAATATTAGACCATATTATTTCTATCCCAACTCTTTCATGGGATTGGATCATTCCACTCCAATGAGACATAGTGTCCTATCTTGACACAAGTTTCCTGTCAAATTATACAATCAAGGGTGACATAAATGAGTATAAGAGATAACTAATTCAATCCCTTGACTTTATCTGGTAATCACTTTTAGTTGGCAATCTTTAGAATAAGCGGTGGGATAACCAACCTTAAATAAAGGGAGGATTGTGATGGATAGTGTATACTATCCTATCTCATGTGTTGAGAGGAACAAAATTGGATGATGTTGTATGGTTAATTATTTTTTCCATAATTATTTTTTTTATATTTTTTATTATCATATCTCACTTTATCCCATCCCCATTTAATCAATTCTAATGAGAGATAATATCTTATCTTGACATATTATCCAGTCGTCAAATTATATGATCAAAAATAAGATAAATGAGTTTCTTGAATAGCTAGTCCAAACACCATCTTAGAATAAATTATGAGATAATAAGCCGTACATAATAATGGAGGATTGTAATGAATAATGTATATTGGCATATCCCATATTTGATAGTAACAAAATTGGATGACATTATTGTATGCTTGATTATTTTTTTTTCCCCATAAAGTTTTGTCATGTTTCATGTCATCCCATCTCCCAATTAACCAATTTCTATAAGATAATATTCTATCTTGACATGCTATCCAATCGTCAAATTCTATAATCAAAATTTGAATAAATGAGTTCCTTGAATAACTAGTTTGATTTTTATTCTTTTATCTAGTAACCAAACGACACGGTAACTTGGATGAAGGGAGGGAATCTAGCAAATTGAATTAGTTCACTTTATTTTATTTTTTAAAATACAAACTAAATGAAGTTGATTGTATATACCCAAAGACCATTATAATTTTTGGTAAGAAGTGTTTACAAGTTAAGGGTTTATGATTCAACTTTAAACTAAAAAAATATACTAGGAGTTGAATGCTTGTTTGGACTAATTTGAGTAGTTTCTACATACAAAAAAATATTAGTTAAAATAAAAAAAAAAGTAACTTTTTAATTATTATTTGACTCAAAATCTATTAAGATTGATATAAATGTTGTTTGGTTTAACCAAAATGAAAGGTTAGTGGGAAGTAGTTGTAAGCAAAATGAAAAAGTCCACTAATTTTTAAAGTCATTTTCAAGGCCATTGAATCAAAAAGCAATGTGCCAATCCATGAGATTCACATTGGATCTGCATATTTCTGTCAACAACTTGATCTTTAGCCATTGTTTGACAAACAATTTCTTAGAGCATCTCCCACATGTTTGTTAAATTGTGTATTTTTTAATAAAAAGTAACAAAAATATAACTGATTTTGTGTATTAAGGGTTGTTGATTTAGTAAGTACATAAGGGTGTTTGTTATAATTTAAATGAGCTAATTATAATTTATTTTAAATTCGGAGCATATGTCAGATTCAGTTGGGTACAGATTTTACTTACAGTTAGATATAAATAATTTAAATAAGTTGATTATTGAGAAGTTGAGAAATGGATGCTTATAGCTGTTGTTTTTGTTATTATCAATTTTTAACTTACAATAAGATGCACTAAATTTGTCCTGTGAATATTTCAACAATGTTACAATATGTGTAAGTAAATGTGAGATCCATTTAAACGTGTACAATTGTATATGTAAAAATTATAATAATTAAATTAAATAACACAAAAAAGTATATTGCATTTCTAAAAACTATTTTAAAAATTAACTTGAATAATGAAATTGTGGTTTGAATTTTGTGATGTTAATAGAAATGAGTTTTCATTTGATTTCATTGGAAAATATAGTCTATATTGGATACAGAGAGGACTAAATTTGCTGTATAAATGTTTACAGAATTTTGTGATCGGAGCTTTTTATAAGGATGGCAATTTTTTTGGACAACAGTTTTTTTTCATATGGGTACAACAAATTAAGAGGCTCATTAATGCATGCCTTTTTTAAAAAATAAATAAATAATAAAAAAAATGAAGAAGAAGAAGGAAGCCAACATTAGAGATTAGAGAGTAAATTAGTAGGATATGATGATTTTAGTCTTTGGAAAAATAGACGGTATATTTTTAAAAATAAATTATTTATTTTTTTAGAGATAAATATAATAAAATAAAAAATATTAAATCAACTTAATTTTTTTTGCCATGGATGATTGATTGAATTCTACAAAATAAATCATTCGAATCATCAAAATGAGATTGTACTGGATCCCACAAACTTCTAAAGGATGAACTTAAGGCCATGTTTGTTTGGTTCTTTGGATAGGAGGATTGGACTAGTAGTCTGTGAGACTCATCTAAAGAGTATTTGGTTGAGGAAATGAGTGAGGGGATTAACTATTCCCTTCGACTAATAATCCCCCTATTGGTAGGACTTCCAATCCCATGTGGGGGTGGTAATTAAAAATTTAGTGAGGAGATTAGTGAAATTTTAAATAATTTTTAAGTAAAATATATATTTTTTAGAACAAAAAAATAATAATTATAATATTAAAAAATACTAAAAATTTAAAAATATTAATTTTATATATTAATACTATTTATAATATTATTAATCCGGTAATATACAAACAAACACTCTTTATTCTTTATCTCTAATTTAATACCATCACACTAATAATCTCTTCACTCAATCTCATCGTATTCTTAATTCTCTCAGTCTTATAGAATCGAACAAACATGGCTCAAGAGAAGCCCAACCTTTTATTTATAGGACTAGACTTGACGGTTTTGTTCAAGGCATACTATAAATTTTATTTTAATAATTTAAATTATTCCTTTTATAAGATTTTTTTTATATATTATCTCGGTAAAAAATTAGTTAAAATAAATTATTTACATTATCCAACCAAAATCAACGACCGACATCAATGATAGCTCTAGCGAAGGCGTGGTGGGGACTTGAGAGTAATATTAAAAGCGGAGCTCGGCTGAGTTTTCCAACTTTCATACCACTTTTGAATTTGGAAAAGCCGTCCTCACTCTTTATTATTATTTTTTTATTAAATTACATATACACCTTTTAAAGTTGGTATAAAACACGCCGGGTGTGTTTGATTTGTGTTTGTAAAGTAATTTTTGAGATAAAAAGTACGAAAACTTGTTTGATTTATCTTTTTTCAGAAATAATTTTGGAAAATTATTTTGGGGAGAGAATTTTAAAAAAAATGATTGATTTGATGTGTATGAGAGAGAGAGTGATTTTGAAAAGTAGGTAACGAAATAAAATTTTGAGATTTTTTTTGAAAAAAATTTGTTTGGTTTGGTTACTCTTGAAAATTTGTTTGTAGAGAATTTTTCCCAATTTTTTTTTTGAAAAACAGACCAAACAAGGCCGAAGTATCTCGTTTAATTTGAAAATTTACAAATATGCTCTTACCATAATTTTTTATTTAATAAAATTAATTAAAAAAATAAAATTCAGAACTGTTCTTCTATACAATGATAAAATTACCTACATTACTAATTAATTTTTTTTTTTTGACATTATTAAATACTATTAATTGATTTTATGGTTTAGGAAAATTATATAATAGTCTCAGGGCATGTTTGATTTGGTGGATTAGAGTATGAGATTGGGATTATTAATCCGTGGGCCCAATTATCCTATGCTTGTTTTAACATTTTGATTTAGGATTATTAATCCAATGGATAATTAATCTAACAAATTTATAGGATTATTAGTAATGTGGTAGGGGTGAGATTATTAATCCAATTGGATAGTGAATACCACACTAATTTAATAGGATTATTAATACTTCACTATTAATCTTGTGAATCAAACATGACCTCAGAGTACTACGTAGATATACTCTCTCATCAATCACCATGCATTATGCCTATCATGTTCTTCAATCACTCAACACAACAGAACACCACATGATCATATTCAAAAACTACCAAATAATCTCCCGATAATTTATTATAAAATTAGAAACTTTAAAGATGAGATATAATTTTCAGAATTAAAAGACAAATCTTATTTTAAGCAAAGGCCAAGTTTGGCATGTCTTGAAAAAGACAAAAAGTCAAAAAGTCACTATCCTATTTAAGTCACATCATCTCTCTAACACATCACTTCAAATCCAACCCAACCCAACCCATATTTCATAAAAAGTCAAAAAGTGCACTTATTTAGATCATTCCAAACAATCCCAAAGTGTATTTGCCTTCGTTTGAAATGTGAGTTGACTTTTTAGATTTTTGACTATTTTAATTTGAGACTAAAAAATCTCGTTTGAGATAAAATTGTTAATTTTTGTAAAAAAAAAAATTTATGTTTAAATATAACATTTTAACTGACTAAAAAATCTATTTTATGTGGCTAATATAATTCCAATTCAGCCCAACCATTCGTGCGAAACGAACCCAAATCTTTCTTGGTTTTTTTGGGAGGTCCAGCGGTTGCTTTCTAGCCTCAGTTCCACCACCCTCCTCATTCCTACAAATAAATAAATACTATACGCAATCGCCCGCGGTAGCGAGCTATGATTCGCGACCATTTCTTCGTTTCTCACTCTCTCCATTTACCTTCCAAACCTACAAACAACAACAACAACAACAACAAGATCATCATCAACACAAACGCGAATACGAGAATCACAACAACAAAGACTTGGAAACTTGAAGAACTCGTTGATATGAGACCACTGATCGCGCCTTAATTACTCTCCAAAATCGAAGGTAATTGTTGTGACTCTACTATTACCCTAATTATTCACCAATTCTTTCCTCAAATTCAAATTTGATGAATCAAGCTTAAAAGTGAGCTCCAATCGAAGGTGTTTTTTACTCGAATTTGACGGAATTTTAAAAAGAGTTAAAAGGATTGGAGATGATTTTTTTTAAAAATATTATTATTATTAATAAAAATGGTTAAAAACAGGTTTTCAAAATGAGTTTGGAATTTTTAACAAAATATTTGATGAAAAAAGAGAGAATAAATGTGATTTAATTGCGTTGTGCTGAAACTTGCTTTTATTTATGGTGAATTTTGATTGCCTCGCGTTTTGGACGAGTTGGCTGACTCGATTCTATGTTTGGTTGTGAAAAATGAGAAGGGGTTTAATGTAATTTTTTGAGTCTTTGAAGTAGTTATGGGAAGAGATTGGGAATTTATTTGAGTTTGACTATGCCGTGTGTTGATCAATGGCGTTGAATTTGAAATTCTGATTGAGACTTTCAACGTGAATATGGGACGGAATCGAATGAATTGTTGTTGAAGCAGTGTGCACTTCAGTAATATAGCCTCAATGCATCTTTATTTAGTCCATATTTCTGTTGCTTTGATTATCTTTTGACTGATCAATATGAAATAGTGTAATAATTTATATACATGTATAAATATATTTGTGAACATATGTACATACATACATGTGTGTGTACATAAGATTCAGCTCTCAGGGAAGTGCATTTCTCATCATCGATGACACTTCCTTGGATTTTGATGCTCTGGTGAAAGTGTAGTAAAATTTTTGGTATCTTGAAAGTTTTCATCAGCTTGGTTGTATGCTATTTTTTACTTCATTTTAGTAATTGCGAAATTCGTTGTATGTTCTATTTGACTTAACTGAAGTAATTGCAAAATTTGTTGTGTTGTTTTTCCCTTCACTGAAATAATTGCAAAAAGGGAAGAAGTCAGAGATACCCAAACCAATGTATTGAATATATTTTGGTGGGTTAGGGGTTAAGCACTAGAGGGAAATTTCTTATGGAATTTTATTTTATGCTTTGAAAGGTTATACATTTAACTGCAAGCAGACATGAGCTGTAGCTGCTTTGGTGGCTCCCTTGTACGCCGGAAAAAGGATGATGCTCGTGGCGATCAAGACTTGGAAGGTAAGGACTTCATGACAAATAGTTATAATAGATGATAGTGAATGTTCAAGTCCATCATAACCAATTTATCTAAAGAACTCACATTGCCCATCAGATTGTTGAGCTCATCTTTTTATCTAATGGGTTACTGGGAATTCAAAATGTATGGGTCATGTCATGTGGATGTCCCATGAAAATTGAATGAACCCATGGTTTTTTTATTTTTTATTTTTTTACATGGGATTTGAAATGAGTATAATTTAAATATAGGGTGGCTTCTGTGATGTGTCCATACTGAATTACCAACTTTGTCACAATCATGTTAACATAAAATTAACTGCACAGTTCTGCTGTGTTCAACTCATTAATTATTCAGAGAATTTGGTTAGTGAATGCTTCCTTGGATTCATGATAGATCTTGATTGCCTTAAGCATTGCTACTTAGGATCAAGTCAAGACACTAGTTTTAAAAAAGTGGCAGAAGGATAGCACTAAGGAAAACCTTAAGAGCTATAGATTGGCTAATAAGGAGGTCAAGAAAGTACTGAGAGAGGCTAAGTTGAAAGCTTATGATAACCTATACACTAGACTAGATAGTGAGGAGGGAGAGAAGAGGGTATACAAACTTGCTAAAATACGGGAGAGGAAAATAAGATATTTTAATCAAGTTAAGTGCATCAAGAGTGAGAATTCTAAGGTATTGGTGAAGGATGAAGAGATTAAGGAGAGATGAAAAAACTATTTTGAGAAACTATTAAATAAGGAATATGGAGGTACGTCAATAGGGGAAGAAATAACTAGTAATACAATAAACTAAGACTATAGGTTCTATCGTAGGATTAGCAACTTTGAAGTAGAGATTGCACTTAAGAAGATGAAATTAAATAAGGCTTTAGGACCCGATGATATCTCTATTGAAGCTTGGAAATGTTTGGGTAAAAAGGGGGTTGCTTGGTTGACTAGGTTGTTTAGCAAAATTTTGTTGACTAAGAACATACTAGATGAGTGGAGGAAGAGTATTTTAGTACCAATCTATAAGAATAAAGGAGATGTCCAGAATTGTAACAACTATAAAGGAATCGAGCTAATGTCTCATATAGTGAAAGTATGGGAGAAGGTGATGAAATGCCGATTGCGAGATATAACAGAGGTGTCAGAGAATCAATTTGGGTTTATGCCTGGCAGGTCAACAATGGAAGCGATATATCTGTTGGGGAGAGTAATAGAAAAGTATAGAGAAAAGAAAAAAGACATTCATATGATGTTCATCGACCCTGAGAAAGCATACGATAGAGTGCCTTGGGATATAATATGGTGGGTGTTAGAGAAGAAAAGAGTGACAAAATGTTACATTAATGTGATTAGGGACATGTATGAAGAGGCGGTGACCACTATTAGATCGCTTGCTAAAGAGACAAATGAATTTCCTATCATTGTAGGGTTACACCAAGGATCTACTTTAAGTCCTTATCTTTTTGCGTTAGTTATGGATGAGTTGACGAGAAATATTCAGGATGACGTGCCATGGTGTATGTTTTTTGTAGATGATATTGTGTTAGTGGATAAGACTAGAGAATGAGTTAACACAAAGTTGGAGATTTGGAAAAAAACACTTGAATCTAAAGGATTTCGGATAAGCAGAACTAAGGTAGAGTACATGGAGTGTAAATTTAGTAACAGTAACAATAAAAGCAGAGGAGAAGTGAAGATTGAGAATCAAGAACTACCTAATAGTGAACATTTTCGTTATTTAGGGTCAATTATCACAACGGCGGGGGAGATTGATGCGGATGTGGCCTATAGGATTAAGGCGGGATGGCTTAAGTGGAGAAGTGTGTTTGGGCTACTGTGCAATAAACGAATACCCATTAGACTAAAAGGTAAATTCTATAGAACGGCTATTAGACCAGCGATATTGTATGGGACGGAGTGTTGGGGCAACCAAGAAACAACATGTCCATAAGATGAGTGTTGCTGAGATGAGGATGCTAAAGTAGATGTGTGGCAAACTAGACAAGACAGAATTAGATATGAGTGTATTTGGGAATGGGTAGGAGTAGCACCGATCGAAGACAAGTTGAGAGAGAATTGATTGAGATGATTTGGTCATATTCAACGGAGACTAATAGAGGCAGTAATGAAGAGGTACGATGCAGTGACGGTAGATAGAAGTGTTAGGGGACCAGGTAGGCCTAGATTAACGTTAGCTAGCATTGTAAATAGAGATATGGATCTACTTAATTTGACTAACGAAATGACCTTTGATAGAACTGCGTGGAGAAGAAAGATTTATGTAACCGACCCCATTTGATGGGACTTAAGGCTTGGTTTGGTTTGGTTTGGTTTATTGCTTTAACATTAAATGGAATATGCCTTCCATGTTGTTTTTGTTTATTGTTTTTGGTGTTTTTATTTTTATTTTTATTTTTATTTTTATTTTTGATGAGGAATGGAATCTAGTTCCTATAACCTATACATGAAACTATTCTTGGAGAGAGTTTGCTTTGTTGTCGTTAAATTCTTTCCCCCTTTCCATTGTGTGTGGTGCATAGGCTTCTCATTCAAAAAGTGTCTTTGTGGTTATGGTATTATCACCCTGACATTTGTAGAGCACATAATATTCTGAAAGCTCATCAATTTATTTTTGGATTTATTTTTTATTTTTCTCTTGTTCTTCAGTGAGCTACAGGCCATCTTGAGAAATGGTGGCACCTCCTTGAGGGATGTTGCTCTTTTTGGGTGCATTTCAAAGTGGATGCACTCTTTCCCAATGGATTATAATGTGCATGGTGGACGGTGAGCCATAGCCCTTGGGAAGATGGAAGGCACAATGAAGGAATGTGGATATTGTGAAGGATTTTGTTAGTTTGATTTTATTTATTTATCTTCTTAATTTTAGGTCTTTATTTTTTAGTTCAATTTTCCGGAACAATCCTATACACATAGGGTTCAGTGTATTGAATCATTGGATTTTGAAATATTATTGAATACACAGCTTCCGGCTACCTCTCTGTCTCTAGGCTGGTTTCTTTCTCGTCATTTTTGGTTCTTCTTCTTCTTCTTCTTCTTCTTCTCTGCTCTTTCTTTCCCCCACTGGTACTACTACTACACCACTTACCCAACAACCTTTACCAAAAAGTATGTCTTACAACAGCCTCATAGTCTCTCATGCCTTGTGAAGGATCAAACTGAGATATATGAATGTCATCATGGGGCACTTTTGGTATCCAGATATCAATCTCATTGCTCACTTGATACCAATCATAATATTCACAAACCAGACTCATTGCATAGTAAATTTTCCTTCTTATTTGATTTATGACCTTACAATTCTAAATCTTGCTGGTCTACACCTATTTTATATAATGTTGTCAGTGTGGTGTCCTATAATGTACGCATATAATCAATTCCAAAGAAAAAAGTTAACTCAATGTACAAGACAGGCATAAATTTTGTTTGACTTAGTTACATGGTCTTGGATAGAACTCATCCCCAAAAGCTGACTCTTGAGGTGAGGGTGCACTAAAGCTTATATATTGCACATTACTTTAGTATCCAGACTATGTGGGACTTCACGTGTTGCGTGCTCATTTGGCAGCACCTGCTCTGTGCAGGGCAGGGGCAGGGGCAGGGGCAGGGGCAGGGACAGGTTATATTACATGGATTCAGGTACGAGTGTTGGGTGCGGGTGCGTATCCAAGTGGCAGACCTTCAAAAATCTAAATCTTAGAATCTTGGGATACGTCTTCAAAATTGGATATGGGTACTTGGATGCATCATATAGACATCTATATTGCCATATTATAAAATATTCTCGAATGAGAGGTTGTAAATTATGTAGAAATATAATATAAATTAAATAGGATTCAGGAAAAATATGAAATTTCTATATCTAACTCATGTGAGAGGCTAAAAATATTATTTTATTAGCAAATATGAGTTTCATCTTTTTTATATATTGTAACAAATTAAAAGATCCAACTGTTTAAATTGGGTACAAGTATCAGATACATATCCCTTACCCTTACCCATGTCATATCTGGTAAACACAGTTACTCTGGGGAATAAAGAAGAGTACATGTAACATAGGGGATAAGCACCCTACCCACCCTTGGGTATTCCGGTTTTGATACCAAGTTACATAGTCTTGGAAGCTAGCTCTTGAGTTGAGGGTGCCTTCACATTTACATATTGCATATTACTTCAGTACTTAGGCAATGTGGGATTTTGTTTCACAGACTGACCATCTCAGTTTTGATTTAATATACTCATTACAGCTGCTTCTAATAGCCCTTTGCAGAAAATAATAAAAGAGAAGAGTGATCCCAGCTTAAACTAATAGATCAGATGTCCTTTTATATCAATACAATATAAAATAGGTTATTGATAAATGATTAGGATTATGCTTTATTATTGTGCGTTACTTTTTCTTAGCAATTGAAGATGACATAATATATTTTTCAAGTCAACAAGCTTTTGTTTTTTTATACATCTATTTGATTTTCTTTTGTCTCCTTATTGCCCAGGGCGACCTCTTGAGAACATAAAAACTTTCTCGTACAACGAATTGAGAACCGCTACAGATGATTTTCATCTAGGAAATAAGATAGGGCGAGGAGGTTTTGGAACAGTGTACAAGGTACTCCAGTTTGCAAAGTTTTCCCCATAATTTATATTTTCCTCGCTTCAACTTTTTTTAATATGATAGTTGAACTGTTCTTGATCATCTTTTGAGGACAATTATATAACTATGCTGACTTTGTAGTTCGATTAGAACTTTCATTTGTCATTGCCATGGCTATATTTTAATTTCATAATGGAAGGTTAATAATTCTTTAGTCCATTTTGTTCATTGGCTAGTAAGGCCCACCTCACGGGTTGGCCAAAAGCTAATAGAAGTGTAAACCTGACTGGTGGTGATTCAAACTGTTTGGAGACAAGATGCACACGTTGGGGATAAGCTGAGGACAAAGGTGTCCCATTTTTTATTTTATTTTATTTTATTGTTGTAGCATATAAATTTAATGAGAATGAATATATAAAATAATATTTTTTGCATGGGTCTTTCACATATTGCGTCGTGCATTTTCTGAAAATTAGCGTGTCATGTGTTGCATGTCTGTGTTCGTGCTTCTTAGATTTCAACTATAACTGATACAAGTTATTTAAGGAATTTAATTGACATTTTGTTTGTTTGCGTTTATTCACTCTATAGTAATTTTGCAGGGAATCCACAAAGACGGCACACAAATTGCTGTGAAGAAACTTTCTGCTGAATCAAGGCAGGGGGTGCGAGAGTTTCTGACAGAGATTGAAACAATATCGAATGTCAAGCATCCAAACCTTGTGGAGTTAATCGGATGCTGCGCTCAAGGAGCTAACCGGGTTTTGGTTTACGAATATCTGGAAAATAACAGCCTTGATTACACATTGTTGGGTAATTTGACCAAAGTACAAAATCTGAGCAGTTTGTTAAAATTTATGCACAAAGGAGCCCTAAAATATAGTTTATTTGTGCTTGTAGGTCCAAATAGAACTGTAAAACTGGACTGGGGAAAAAGATCTGCTATTTGCATGGGCACGGCTAGAGGGCTTGCATTTCTTCATGAAGAACTTGTGCCCCATATAGTGCATAGGGACATTAAAGCCAGTAATATACTTCTTGACCAAAACTTCACACCGAAAATTGGAGACTTTGGGTTGGCGAAACTTTTTCCGGATAACATCACACACATTAGCACGAAAATAGCAGGAACAACGTACGTAACCCTTTCCTATTCCTACTTGAAGTTTTGGGTGCTATTTGATGTTGATATATATCATTTTTTATATTTTGTTCAAAACCAAGAAGCTATGTGCCATGCATTCTACAATGATTTACTCTGCCCCTTTGTTTGGGCAAAATATATTTTCTAATGGAAAGCATCTTTTATGAAAAGCTGTTTCCAATTTTTTTTTTTTTATTATTTATTATAAAATGTTTTCTTATGTTTTGTTAGGACCTTGAAACTAATGTGCTAGTAGTTGTATGGTGGCGTTAGTGGCATGGTGATGGTGTTTGTGGTGTTTGGGTGGTAGCAATAGTGGCGGTGGTAAAGCTTTAATTCGGAAATTTTTTCCATGTTTAAAAAGTGAAAACATTTTCAGTCCAAATAAGTTTGTTTTCTGTTGACTTTCACTTCCACTGTACCAAATGCTAGAAAATGCAGAAAATATTTTTCCAAAAAATATTTTTCGTAGAAACAAACATAGTGTAAGACAATTTTGACATTTGAAACTTGGCCAATTGCATTTTTGCTTGCGCAATTTGCTGCATACTCTTTCCATTTTTTTCATCTAATGTGCACTAAATGTTTTCCTTTTAAGGATGGATAGTTTGAAAACCTTTTGTAATATGGTACTATTGGATTTCTCCTTTTAAAACTATGTAATTGGTTTCATGATGTTTTGATGCAACAAGATATATATTATAACTTATAACTCGGGTTTGTTCCATCCAGTGGTTATTTGGCACCTGAATATGTATTGGGCGGTCAATTAACATTGAAAGCCGATGTGTACAGCTTTGGGGTCCTCATACTTGAAGTAGTAAGTGGCAAAAGTAGTTCGAGGGCAAACTGGGGAGGGATGCAGAAGTTTCTCCTGGAATGGGTGAGCTAGTTTTTTCCTTTCTAAGTTCGAAAAAAAGTCTTGGTAGCTTTAAATTCAGTATCGTGGCAGTTCTTTTATTTATTTATTTAATGCTTGGTCTGCTTCCTTTGTGACCGACCATCAAGTCTTCGATTTTGCTTCATGTGCAAGGTGGGGTGCCCTGCCAGGGCGGGGATAGCTTGATATACATTATTGATTCACTTCTAAACAACCTAAGTTTTGGGGGAAATTGGTGATCTAACATGCCTGATTGGTTAGTTGGAAAGCTACAAAAAGCAAAAAGAAACTAAATTCATAGATCTACCATATTGGGTCCAAATTTTGGTGATTTGTTGTTTTTGTTTTGAAAAATGATGTTCGTAGAGAATTTTTATACAGAATCCATTACGCGAATGATATGGCAGTATGCAATTTTCAAAATACAAGTCATCTTGATGGATCTGTTGTGATAATCAAATCAGAACATGCCACAACAATTCTGTTTTAATTATATATATATATTGTATAGCACTATTCTTATGTTTTTGGTCTTGTTCTAGCATCTTCGCATGAGTGTATTTTTGGGTCTTTTAACAGATATGGTTTTGCTTTAACAGGCATGGGAGCTTTATAAAGAAGGGAAACTCTTAGAGCTAGTGGACCCAGAAATGGACGAATTCCCGGAGGAAGAAGTCATGAAGTACATGAAAGTAGCCTTTTTCTGCACACAAGCAGCAGCAAACCGAAGGCCAATGATGAGCCAAGTTGTTGAAATGCTTTCAAGAGACATCCAGCTCAATGAGAAGCTACTTACAGCCCCGGGCGTCTTCCAGGATTCAGGGTTGGCTTCACCAAGTAAAAGGTCATCTGAAAGCTCTACTAGCTATCAAATGAGCTCCGTCCCCATCACCATCACCCAGGTCACCCCTAGATAAAAATTGGAGTCGATACACTGTTTTTGAAGAAGCCTTGAGGACAGTGAAATGGCATGCCTCAATTAGTAAAGACATGTGCACAGAATCCGTACACAAAAATATACTCAGAATGATAATGTGGTTGAGCTCTCGTATGGTAAAACACATATCTTAAATGAATTTTGACTGTAAATTGAATATTCTGGGAATTTTTCTGTATATGAATTCTGTGTACGTAGCATTGCTAGGCCTCAATTCAACAGGAAGAGACCTTTAAAGCCATACAAGTATAGGAAGAATTTTTTCTTTTTATTTTTTAACACATCAAGCTTTAGTGTACACCTCTTTTCCCCCTCATAATATATGTTTTTCTTTTTTAGGATTTTTTGGGGTCTGCCATTGAGGTTGAGGTAAGGAGGGGAGGCTAAATTAGCTTTTGGGTAAAGCGTTTTATGTGAATATTTTGTGAAGTTCAACACAGAAATTTGAATTGGTGGTAAATTATTTGTATACCTGAACATATTGTCAGCTCTATCTGCCTATAATGACATGGACACATTAATGATGTGTTTGGATCATTAGTTTGTAGAGCAATGTGTGGATCATATAATGACATCTTTTTCTTTACAAATTCTTCAACTAATCCAAGATTTGAACACAATAATGTATTCAGATGTTTAATTTTGTTAGGAATTCTTCATGTTGGGAATTCTCAGTGAGAAATAAGTAGTTTTAAATATTGTTCGAGTCCAATTGCTATTTTTTTACTCTTAAATGCCTAATGTTCCTCTAGGAATGTGAGATTCCTATAGAAAAGTGAAGAAATCAGTTTCCTACTTAGTTTGAAAGTGTAATTCCTATCGAAATAAATAATCACAAATTACTTTTCTTTTCTATTCTATTCCAATGTAAATGCCGGAATCACATTACCTTTACCCTTCAAGATTTTTGTCATTCAAAATTCTTCAAGAATGCATTAGCAAGTTAGAACTTAAATATGATCTGTTTGCATTACAACCAAACAGACCCTTGCACTGGTTGATTAGCTCATATTGAAAAAGAGAAATAAGATGCCATCATCAGATATATATTCATTAAAAAAATCAAGTTATCACAAATTATAATTTTATAAAGAATGTGACAATGAATTTTAAAATCACAATCAACATGATATCTCAAAGAAATGCAAAGACGGGTTTCCACAGTAACAGACACGGCAAAATGGCAACAATAATGTGAAAATGGAACAAACAGATAAAAATTTTGGAGTGAAAATGCACAATACTTGATGAGGGGCCGTTGAATCTAAATCAGATAGCAGGCCTGGGTTCAGTTGCAGCAGCAGACTCTTCTTGTTTAGACATGGGTGGTGGTGGAGAATTGTTAGTGTTACATCTTTCACATGAACAGGCGGTGACTCTCCAGCTGGATTTGATGCTGCAGTTTTTCCATTTTTGGCGTGTTTTCCGACCTTGGTATCCTTTCCATCTTTGGCATCCTTGGCAGGAGTGGGTGGGGGCGGTGGTACCATGTGAGGTGGGGGTGTGTGCTTCAGCTTCACCAATATGTGGCGCATCCTTGAGAGATCAGTGGGTTTCCCGGGCTTGGGGCCCTGGATGATTGTGACCCCCGGCTTCTTTTCTTGCTGCTCCTTCTTGCCTCTCTTCTGAATATTGGGAACCTCATGAGGAATGAGCTCTGCTATTGCTTTCCAGTATTGTTTATCAGCATTTTTGTGGAACTTATCTTGATTAGCCAAGTATAACTGCCCCATGAAAAAAAAAAAAAAAACCCACAGATTTTAATGTTAAGCACCTATCAAAAATATAAAGGAATACAGAAATTAAACAAATGGGTATATATAATTATGATAAGAGCATCTTCAAGGTTTTACCTTCTCTTTCTCTCTGTTGTCAATCTTGTTAGTCTCTATATTGAGCTTTCTTTTCTCATAGAAAGCTCGTTTATACACTTCAGCTTCCTCAATAATCTGATTCCGCAACTCCTTCTCCATCTTTTCCCTCTCCTCAAGCCGAATTGCATTTTGACTGTACCAGTCAACATGGTTCTAGTTTTTAAAACACTGAAAGGTGGTTGCAATTTGGCGTTCGTCTAAAACACCAAAGGTGTTTGCAATTTGCTGATATCTTCTATTATATAAATCACACAACTCATAACATCTTTTGAAGCTTTGTCATGCTTTGGTTATTTTTTCCCCAAGAATGCCCATAAAGTTTTTAACTGCTCACACTTTTATTCTAAAACTACAATTGAGTTAATTTAAAACTTCACATAAAATAAAAAACTGTTAAGCAGTTTTCAAATTCAACCCATCTTCCTCATTCGTCAAGTTGCCCAACAATGTAGATATGATGTGTTTGCATTTACAAAAGTTAACTACAGATTTTATTTGATTTTTGAACTTAAAAGAGTGCACGTGTCAAGATGGTAGCCAAACAGGCTGAAGTTCCATAAATTATACACTGCATGGTGCATGCTAAACATTTTGTCAGGTCTGAGAAGCCTTACATATATCATCTTTATACACAAATAATACTTTCTCAGAGCATATGAGAATTTGAGGTGATGGAAAGTAGTTTTACTGGTGCTACTAGCTCTCGAGTTGAGTCTCATTAGTGTTACTAGCTTATGGTCCTGTCTTAGTTGTAATAAATAAGGAGGAAGTCAGAATTGACTTCAACCTCCCTTAAAAAGATAAGCTATAATGTTATACAATTCAAATTTCATATTAACCAGCATCCCACAAAAAAATAGGGTAAATTACACTAATTTCTCTTACGCTGTGTTTGGTTGGGGATTAGAAAAGGAAAAGAGAAAAGATAGGTGAAATGTGAATAAAATATACCTATATTTTATCTAGTTTTACACACCTTTTTCATTTCATTTTCCAAATCCCTACCCAAATCCCCTAACCAAACACAGCGTTAAGATTTGGAAAAAATAAATCGAACCCCCAGTTTTACATAATTACCAAGGTTCTGAAGAGCGGTTGCAGTCGCCGTAACGGTGGTGCGGGGTGTAAAGGCCGTAGCGTAACTGTCACGCCCCAAACCCGCCCCGAAAAGTTTGGTGACGAGACCGGCCGGTAATCCCAGATTACCACAGGCCTTACTGTACAAAACATAAATAAACGGGGCTCGCGGAAGCGAAAAAGAAGAAACTAATAGTCCAAGAGCTGTGCATAACAATGAATATACATTTACATGCCAAAATGAGTTAATTACCCACATCCATTACATAACATGTAACAAACACATCTACAACACACGCAAAACAACAAAACTCACAACCGGCCTTCCAGGCCTAGCCCCAACTCGGAGGCACACAAAACTGGTAGGCTTCAACGGCGGCTCGGTCAAGACTCCGCCTAGGCTTGACTCCCCGAATGCACACCTAAAATACATATAAATACGGGGGTGAGCTAAAGCTCAGCAAGTAACATAACAGTAAAGAGGTTAGTGAACGAAGTCCAACATTTCATAAATCCATAATAAATCAATCATAAACATATATCAATCATCATATCAACATACGTAATGGCATACTCCACAGGGACTTCATATAAACATATGTTGTCTTACGACTAGAGTAACCGGTCCGTACACCGATTAATCGACTGACGAGATCTCGTAAACTGGTCCGTTAGGACTACCTATGGATGCCATACTAGATTCGCAAACTAGGATCTTCGTTCACAGAAAACATTTATCATTTCAAAACATAACATAACAATCACTTTTGAACATAATTCATACAATAACATATCTTTACAGAGATGTTACTTACAGTGGGTTTCCGATACCGATGGCACGGTCTTCTCAGTCTGACCTGCAAACATCAATCGTATAACACATTGCCTTAGCATTCATCATCAATAGTTCATATCATTCATATCATTCTTTTCCTTCTTCACAGTCTTTCATAATCATTCATGCTCAATCTAATCTTTCTGTACTTTAATTCATGTTTGTAAGATGTTTAAGTGATGCCACTAACATGTTAAAATCAAGTAATTCATGCTGTACAACTTTCAGAATTTTCCTGAAAATGAACTCCACGCTCGAGCGCCACATTGGCCGCTCGAGCGGACTGCACCATTCTTCAAAACTGCTGGAAGGCTGATTTCCCCGCTCGAGCGGGCTTCACTACGCTCGAGCGTACAGAGCAAAATCCGAATTTCCTGGTTCTTCTTCTAAACTTCATCCCTTTCTTCCCTTTTGCAAAACCACTTTCAATTCCATAAAATCAAAGTCTCAAACACTTGATAAACATCCTAATTTAACTATTCTGTCTTCAATTCAAATCCCACATAGCTCATAAGCAAGATCAAACTCATAAATTAAGATGAAAATCCATGAACATATACATACAAGCTTCCTATCTCTATAGCCATGGAGTTTTGAGGAAGGACCTCCTTTAAGCCAAACAACATGAATCAAACCCTTCTAAACCATGATCTTAAGTTAAACATGCAAGAATCAACAATCCATTTCAAGAATTTAAGGAAAATTCTTACCTTTTAGCTTGGTTTCCCTTTCTTCCTTTCTTTCTCTTCTTCTTTCTCCCTTGGTCTCTCCCTTTCTCACGATTCTCTCTCTTTCTCTCCCTTTCCAGATTTTTCTTTTCTCTTTTTGAGTCAATAAAGGGGGCAAGCCTTATCTATCAACATATATATATATCCAATAAATAGATTTATGCCATAAACCCAAGCCAAACGGAACTTCGCGAATCAGACGAAATTCAGTCTTCAATTTATCGTTTCAGATAGTTCTAAAAATTCCCGGTATCACATAGACGTGTTCAATTTCCTTTTCTGAACCCATTACGGTCATCGATTTCAGTCCCGAAATTGTCATCTCAACAGATAGTCTTCTAATTCAAACAGATAATCTTCCATTAAATCAGATAAATACATAATTAATTATCGGTAATTACGTCACGTGAGTCCGGGTCATTACAGTAACGGTTGTGGTAACCGGAACCGTGAATTTTTTAATTTTTTGCACAATTTGAAAAAAAACTTATCAATACGCATATTTTTTTTTCATGATCATATTTATTGGGTTTAAAATAAATATTGATCAATTTTTAAGTATGATCCAATATATTTCATATTTTTAAATCACTATAAATTGAGTTTTTTACATTTTATTTTAATAATTAATGACTTTATATTATACAAAAATTAATATATATAAGATAAACAATGACTAAGGTTTTAAAAAGCGGCTGCAACGTTATGTAACGGTTGTGGTGGTTACCGCCATCCGTTATGACCGCTTTTGCAGTGTGATTGAAATTCATAGGTGTGTCAGCCGTAACGGCTGTGGTAGCGGTCGTAATGGTGCCGTAACGGCCTGTTACGCACCGTTACGTAACGGTTCCGAACTGCTTTTTTCGAAAAAAAACACACAAAAAAAAGGTGAAAATGGGGGAAGAGGGATAGAGAGGAGGGAAGATAAAGTGAGAAAATGGAGAAGCAAGAGATAGAGAGAGAAGAGAGAAGATGAAGAATATGCTATTGATTTGTTGAAAATGTAAGACCTATGCTATTCTATTCAGCTGCTATCACTCAACCATTTTGTTTGTGTGTGTCTATCTATATATTGTTTGATGATGATGATAATAATAATAATAATAATAACAATAAGTGTGGTCATTATCTATTTGGCTTGGTTAAAATATGTATATATATATTTAGGCTCTTATTTATTTTCTTATTTTTGTCATTGTTTATCTTATATATAATAGTTAGTGATTATTTTTTGTATAATATAAAGTCATTAATTATTAAAATAAAATGTAAAAAACTCAGGTTATAGTGATTTAAAAATATAAAATATATTGTATCATACTTAAAAATTTACAAAAATTGATCAATATTTATTTTAAACCCAATGAATATGATCATGGAAAAAAAATATGCGTATCGGTAAGTTTTTTTTCAAATTGTGCGAAAAATTAAAAAATTCACGATTCCAATTACCGCAACCATTACGCTACGGCCTTTACACCCCGCAACCACAACCGCACCACCGCCACCATTATGACAACCGCAACCGCTTTTCAGAACCTTGACAATGACAAAAGTAAGAGAATAAATAAGAACCTATATATATATGCTTATTTTAACCAAGCCAAATAGATAATAACCATACTTATTATTATTATTATTATTATTATTATTATTATTATTATTATTATTTTCAAACAATATATATAGATAGACACACACAAACAAAATAGTTGAGTGATAGCAGCTGAATAGAATAGCATAGGTCTTACAACTTCAACAAATCAATAACATATTATTCATCTTCCCTCTTCTCTCTCTCTATCTCTTGCTCCCCCATCTTCTCTCTTTATCTTCCCTCCTCTCTATCCCTCTTCCCCCAATTTTTACCTTTTTTTGTGTGTTTTTTTCAAAAAAAGCAGTTCAGAACCGTTACGGCTGCTACGGCATCGTTACGACCGCTATGACAGCCGCCACGGCCGACACACCTGTAAATCTCAATCACACTGCAAAAGCGACCGTAACGGGTGGCGATAACCACCACAACCGATACGTAACGGTTGCGGCCACTTTTTAGAACCTTGATAATTATACTAAACTCCTTAAGGTTTTTCATCCATTTTACATTGAAATATTTTACCTTTGTTTATTCCAATGTTTACCAACTTGCTCCATTAGTTCCGGTTACTTTAACCCTGCATTAGTTCCAGTTGCTTTAATCTTATTAAAAGGAAAGACTCGTGTATAGTTTTATATAGCATATGACCTTTCTCTACTTATTTTATTTCCTCTTTTACTCTATTCGTACACTATTCATTGATCCCATAGAGTCCCATGTTCTGTGACAACAAAAACTTAATTTATGGATCCTAGAAATTGAAGAGGCTCATATACAAACCATCGAGAAATAATGCCCGGAGCATGAGATTCAATAAACCGAGATTCAGAAATAGGTGTAATTAAGCAAAACTTGTGAGGTAATTGTATTTTTCTAATCCACAAGAGTGGTAAGTGTAATTTACCCAAAATTTTAAAAGATAACTGAGGTTGACCTTATGCTATCAGGAAATTCACAAAACATTGCATACATGTGCAGGAAATAAGCATCCAAATTCACAGTTGGTAATTCATAATCTTGTATCACTTTCTCTTGCTTCTTAAAATTTTAAAATTTAAAATGATCTTGCATCAGACTCAGACAGACATGCCCATTTAAGATTGCATCAAATAAATAAAAGCTTTAAATGAAATTCTTCTTAAATGGATAGCAGAAACAAATTAGGTAGCAAAAAAAATGTATATATTGGTTAAAATCAATCTCCACATTGTGATTTCAAAAGCATTGAATACGAACATGAAATGAAATCGAAAAACTCAAATCAAAAGTAGACAATCAGCTTTTAACTAAATCAATTACTATAAACAAGTAAACTTTCAGATCTATACGCAATTACCACATCACAAGAAATAGACAAAAAAAAAAAAAAAGTGAATCAAAGCGTACCGTCGCCATTCGCGAAGTGCGACACCTTCATCAGGCTGCATTTCAGTAGGAGGCGGAAGCACCGGCCCATCGGAACTGAAAATTCCGTCGGCGTCTTCACCGATGTCGTACGATTTGCCATTGCCGTTGGATACAGGGATCGAAGAAGTGAACGGCGACGATTGAGCGTACTCGTGGCTCGGATCTGAGCCGAAACCAAAGGAATCAGCACCGTTTGCCGAGTGAGAAGCGTAATCTACGGTGACCTCATCGTAGTCAGCGGTGAATCCGCCACCTCCGACGTGGTACGGCGGTGGATCGGCGGAGGCGTAGCTGGAGTAGGTGTCGTAGCCACCGTCGTTGTCGGCAAAAGGATGAGTCGAAGTCCTCATTGCGTCTTCAACACCGTCGTTGCTGTATGTATCGAATGAAGACATTTCTTTGTCTCCTCTCTCTCTCTCGGTTCTTGCAGGCTTTCTCTCTCTCTAGATTCTCGCTCGATCGCTCCGCTCTCCTCTCTCCGTTTTCTCTCAGTATGTAAAAATATCTACGTGTTACGAAACTTCGAAGTGAAGGCGAAACTTCGAAGTGAAGGGAGTGTGTTGACGTTGAGGATGTGTTTAGAAATGTTTTGCCTTTTACTGAATGTAGTGAGATTTGGTGGCAAAATGGATTGAGTTCAACGAATTTTTTTTAAAATATCAAAATTATTCTTATAAAAAAATATAATTTATTAAAGGATAAATTATACTGATTGAGATTTATATTAATTTATTAAAGGATAAATTATATTGATTGAGATTTATATTTATTATAGTTTTCTCCTTACATTTTGAAAATTATATCTCTCTTCCTGAGATTTAAAGTTTCATTATAGATTCTCCCTCCGTAATTAATTTTTTTAAATATCAATTTTGCCCTCACTCGGTAAATTATATTGACACCGCTCACATTTTAAAAATTACGATTCCCTCCCTAAGGTTTAAAGTAGCATTATCAATTGCCTTATTGATTAGTATTAGTTGGAAAAAAAATTCATTAAAAAAAAATTCATTGAAAAAAAATTTATTTGAAAAAAAAAATTTGTTAGTAAAATTTTTAAATTTCTGTTTAAAAATCAACGTAAACTCATTTTTTGAACTTACATTTTTTTCTCAAATTTACAAACTGAGACAACCATTTATAAACAAAAAAAATTATCAAACAAGTTTTTATGACAGTTTTTAAAATTTTTGTAAATATAAATTCAAAACTGAAAACGAAATGGTTACCAAATAGGTTTCAGATAGTAAAAATGTCGTAAAATTAACAAATAATTAAATAAGTTACCAACATAAGAAATGACTTATCAAAAGATTCTTAGGCTATCTATGGTTTGATTTTTAGAATTGTTTTTTAAAAATTAAAAATTAATTTGGTTAAGAAATAAAAAATAAAAAATAATTATCATTTAAGGGAAAAAAATAATTATCATTTAAGGAAAAAAAATAATTATCATTTTAACTTTTGGGCAGATTATATATATACATATGGCTGTTTCAATTTAATTTGTAAAAAATTATTTTTAACCACTCGAAAAATAATTATCATTTTAACTTTTGGACAGGTTATATACATACGTATGGCTGTTTCAATTTAATTTGTAAAAAATTATTTCTAACCACTCGAAAGATAAAAATTATATAAAAATGATAATTATTTTTTATTTTTTATTTCTTAACCAAATTAAATTTTAAATTTTTTGTCTAAAAATCAAACCATACATAATCTAAGAATTTTTTGATAAGTCATTTCTTACGTTGGTAACTTATTTAATTATTTGTTAATTTTACGACATTTTTACCATCTGAAGCCTGTTTGGTAACTATTTCGCTTTCAGTTTTCAATTTATATTTACAAAAATTTTAAAAACTGTTATAAAAACTTGTTTGATAATTGTTTTGGTTTATAAATTGTTGTCTAAGTTTGTAAATTTGAGGAAAAAACATAAATTCAAAAAATGAGTTCACGTTGGTTTTTAAACAGAAATTTAAAAATTTTACTAACAAAATTTTTTTTCAATTAATTTTTTTTCCAAATAATTTTTTTTTTCAATGAATTTTTTGTCCAACTAATACTAACCGAGGGAGTAATTGGTAATGCTACTTTAAACCTTAGGGAGGGGATTGTAATTTCCAAAATATAAGGGGTGCCAATGTAATTTACGCAGTGAGAGCAAAATTGGTATTTAAAAAAATTAAACTGCTGAGGGGGGAAGCTGTAATGAAACTTTAAACCTCAGGGAGGAAGATGTAATTTCTAAAAGGTGATAGGGGAACTGTAATAAACATAAATTTCATGGGGTGTCAGTATAATTTACCCATTTATTAATATAGAAGGTTATTTTGATAAAATAAAATATAATACTTTTATTTATTTTTTCTTATTTATTTTATCCAAATAGCCTCCGTTTGGAAAGTGGGCTGGCTTTTTGGCTTTTTTGGCTATTTTAGCCTGGGCTAAAAAGCTTGGTTTGGGAAGGGCTTTTTGGTTTTTTGATTTTTTTGACTTTTTTTGTGAGAGAAGAGTGTAATGATTATGGGTTGGATGTGATGTTTTGTTTTTTGTCGCTAAAATAGCATATTTTATCTTTTGTGACTACAATAACCAAAAAAGCCTGGAATAGTTCTTCCCAAACGGACGGACTGTAAGATAAATGATAATGGTGAGAATCTTTAATTATTTCTTTTCTTTTCTCACTTAACTAATAAAATCAAAATCATTTATTTTCTAAGCCATCTTGGGAAGAACAAAATAAATAGCTTTTTTACTTTTGGAAATAAGCAAAAAACTGCTTATTTGGTGTATTTTTTCCTTTTGGGAAGAAAGAGTAATTCTTATTGGAAAAAATGATTTTTGGGGACTTTAATTTAATATTAAAATGTGGTAACTTTAATTAAATATTAAAGTGGGTCCTAACCTTTTATTGTGTTAGGTCCAAGTGAGCCAAAAACCATTGGGTTTTGAATAAGAAATTGCCAAGAAATTACTTCATGATGTTAGATTCATGAATAGGATTTTAAAGAGTATTTAAATCATTTTTCTTGGCTAAAGGGTATGAATCCTTTGGGCATCCATACTTTTCATTTTGTGGAAAGGGGCTATGGATGCTTGGTGTTTTAATGACTAGCCTTAAAGGCTGGAGGCTTTTCCTCTCTCCCCTATACATGTATAAATTGAGACCCTCCTGTCAAGTTTCTATATAGAAATTTTTGCTTCCATTTTACAAGTCAGTTTGCCAGAAAGTTCCTATTGTGAGAGAGTGCTGCCATTATTTTGTT
This sequence comes from Camellia granthamiana, assembly GCA_036172215.1. Taxonomy (NCBI): domain Eukaryota; kingdom Viridiplantae; phylum Streptophyta; class Magnoliopsida; order Ericales; family Theaceae; genus Camellia; species Camellia granthamiana. The sequence continues at coordinate 56,994,180 of CM069909.1, read as the reverse complement.
CGCTAAGCTAGACAGATAGTGCTTCTGCCGTAGCTGGTTTTGACCGTCGTATCCTGGGAGACAGACGCCGAGTTTCCTCAAGCACTCGACCCGTGAGGCGGCGAAATCTGTTTTAAGGAAACTGCTTCCGTGCAGGCTTCGGTTTCGTCTCTTTACCATTTTATTGTTTTGTGTATTTCTGTTGAAATTTAGTTGTAATTATCAGCATATGTTCTTGGTATATAATTTGTTTTCTTCATAAATCTATTTATTTAATTTCACAATTTTAAACAACAATTCTATGTTGGGTCAGTAGACCTTGATAAATACTGTTAACTCAACCTTACTGTTCACTCAAACACTAGGTCCAATGCGAGGTTTGGGGGGCCTTCTTCCAAGGGGGAGGAAGTCCAGGGGACTTTTCTTTTAAGTTAAGAGAGAGTTGTATTTTTTGATCATAGTGAAAACCGCAGCTGCCGTTGACGTAGCCCTATTTTGAAGTAAACCACGTACATCTTTGTGTTCTTGTGTGTGTGATTTATTTTTTTCTTCCTTATTTGTTATTTCGTATCTCATCGATCTTGGTTAGGAAGGGTAAATTCATAACATTCTACTTATACGCAAGCCATCTCATTACATCCTTCAAATCGTATTCATCCATCAAATTAACAAAAAGGACACAAACCCTAATTTCTCTAACACCAAATCTTCTGTCACCTCTATTCGCCGACGTCGGAGGTGTGTGCTACCGCTTGCCACCATATATACCCAACTTCATCCCTCTTCGTCACACACCATTGCAGTCCTACCACAGTCACCATGTGCAGCCATTACTAGAGAGAGAAGTCTTCGTCGTCCCTTTGCAACTTCTATTCTCTTACGTCTCTCCACATCGACATACAGTCCAACCCTTTCTCGTCATCTTTGCAACTCCTTATCGCCTCTTCCCACCACAATCTCTCATCGTGCACCACCTGCTTTTCTTCATCTTCATCTTTTTCTTCTTCGTTTGAAATCTTACATCTAGGGTGTAGGGTTGCGAATAATAAAAGCAAGAGGACTAGAGAAGGGATTCAAGATGGAAGAGGGAAGTTAGGGAAGGGTTTATAGAGGATCGAGAAAGGGAATCGCTGGTGGAGGTTGCTTGTTGGGGAATCGGGGTGGAAAAGGCCGGGGTTTGACATTCAAAGTAGGGTTGCAAATGAGAAAAGCAAGAGAACTGGAGAAGGGATTCAAGATGGAAGAGTTAAGTTAGGAAAGGGTTTATAGAGGATCGAGAAAGGGAATCGCTGGTGGAGGTTGCTGGTTGGGGAATCGGGGTGGAAAAGGTTGGGGTTTGGCATTCAAAGTGACCATGGTGGCATAGGTACTCATTGGTGAGAGAAGATGGGCTTGCTGGTAAGAAAACAAGGAGTCACTAGTGAAGAAGGAAGTGCTCGCCGGTCAGAGGTATGATTAGAGGTGGGTAGGCTTTGGATTTGAGAAGATGAGAATTTGGTATTATTGAGAGTGTAATGAGTTAAAATTAAAATTTTAAATTTTAGAAATGGTGTAAAAAGAGAAAGGGTGTAAGTAGATTATTTTGTGGTGTAAGTATAATTATCTGAAGACCAAATAAGCCATGACACAAATTTACCAAAATATCCCTAGAAAAAATAACAAAATTTGCCACTAAACAAGGAGGGTAAAATGGTAATTTCTAGCTTGCGCATGAGGGTAATATGAGAATTTCACAATATTCATAAATGATGTGACACCATATTATAATAATTTATAAAAAACAAAAAAGTAACCAAAAAAATATTTCCCAAATGAATTTATGAAAAAGTCAAAAAGAAAAAAAAAATATAGATAAACTGCTTTTTTCTATCTTCCCAAAACAAATTAAAATAAAAAAAAGGACAAATATAAATAATTATAAAAAAAAAAAACTAAAGTTTGATCTTAATAACAAATTAAGGTTGTTAATAAGATTTATAATTTCAAAATATTTTTTACATATCTCAAAATATTTTTACACGTTTCAATGCAATCTCTTAACCAATCACAATTTTTTAATTATTTCAATTTAAAATTTTAATTTTTAAAATAATATCAATTGTAATCATTTGTTGGTTAGTTAACTAACTGAACTAACACAATTTATACAATTTAATTATTTTTTATCGGTGGTGTTAGAAAGGCATCAATGAATTGAGAAATGGTAGAAATAGCCGTGAATGAGAAAAAAGATTGGAGCGAAAGTAGTGAATCAAAAAAAAAAAAAGAATGTGACATTGAGTTGCGAGGGAGAGATAATTTAAAAGAGAAAATCTAAGTGTAAGTTATAAACAAGACACAAAAGATAAATCTTACACAAGTGAGAACACATGTAAGACTCACCGTTTGTGTTTTGTCTTCGACTAATTATGTATATCATTTCTATGTTTATAGCAAAGCTCAACTTAAATTGGGCCGTAGGGTAGCCTAACCCCAACTCCATCAAAACTTACCAAAAGGCCTTCAATTAGTTAATTGTTTTCACAATAATAATATGGTGGGTGATCAAATTTGAGTATCAAAATTTTGAATATTATTTGATTTGTCACCAATGTATTGGTATATTATTAACAAATCCAATAATATCTAAAATTTAATATTCGCATTTAATTGAATGATCATACCATTATTGTTCATTACAAGCCCAATGTTAAAATGAAAAAAAAAAAAAAAAAAAAACATGTTATCTCTCTTTAGTTGTCTAGTGAGAGCAAAATTGGGCCACAAGTGTACACTGTGCACCAAAACAGTCCAAGCTTTATGTTTAATTTGATTTTTTTAAAATTAGTTTTGAACAAATTTAAATTTACTTTTAGTATTTTTTTTTTCATATTTTTGTTGATTTTTTTAAACTAAAAATACAACTAACCTAAATGTTTTTAAAAAGTTTTAAAAAACCATTCAAATATGAAAAAGGTTTAATAAAGACCTGTCGGAAAATAATTTTTAAAAAAATCAAACAAAACAGAATATGTTTTTGTACAAACTATAAATTGCATTACCAGCTAAACCCCTTAAACCCATGAGACAAAATGCACACCATCTTCTTTGCTTATTCAAACCAAAATGTGGGAAATTGAATAGGCATAAACTTCAAAACAAAATTTTCAAATTCATTTTGACTCGTTTGGGAACAGGCTAATTTAGTAATTTTTTAACTATTTGGCTAAAAAGGTAGGTAAAAAAAACTTGTTTGGGATGACTTGTTGGCTAATTACGAAAAGATGTGCAAAAAGTAGAGAGAAAAGAGAATCATTGACTTTTTGGTATGGGTTGTTGGCTTTTTGGCTAATTTAATAACTTTTTGATTTTTTGACTAAAAAGGTAAGTTCCCAAAGTGAAATTTCACTGTACAACTTTGTAGATAGTTTCACTATTTAGGTTTCGTTTGGGATAAGAGTTGACTTTTTGTCTTTTTGACAGTTTGACGTTAAAAAATCTCGTTTGGGTTGGGCTTTGTAGTTTTTTTTTTTCTTTTGTGAGAGAAAAAATAAAATGATTATGGTTTGGATGTGACATTTTGTCTTATTGATTTTTTAGCTTATTTTGGGTTCGTTTTTGATGTGGGTTAGCTTTTTAGTTTTTTTACTTTTTAACTATTTTAGCATGAGGTTAAAAAGCCTCATTTGGGATGAATTTTTTAGTTTTTTTGACTTTTGTGAAATAAAAAATGAAATGATTATAGTTTGGATGTGACATTTTGTCTTATAAATGTTTTAGCCTATTTAAGTATTTTTGTGACTATTTTAGCCCAAATGTGATATGCCAAACGAGCACTTTATTTTTTTGTGATTATTTTAGTCCCCTAATTTCATTTTAGCTTATGCCAAACGTGAACTTAAAATATAAAAATATTTGATTGTAAATTCCTTCAAAAGCTTTTGGGGTGTTATTTTGAAAACAACAAAATAATGAGATTTCATTATTTTTTTTTTGTTTCAAATTTTTATATTCATAAATCTCGATGAAATAATTAAAAAAACACCTATTTTTTAAACAAAATGAACATCTAAATAAAAGATTAAAACATTTTAAAATTTGAAAATCAAATTTAACTGTTAGGGATATTTTATTTGGATTATCTGTGGTGTGAGTTATGTCACTTTCGCATGAAAATCTTATTATGAGGAGCCATCACAAAAAACTCCTGCTGCGAATTTTCATTGTATTTTTTTATAGAAATAATTTAACGTTGAATAGATAGATCTCCAGAAGAGTAATAAAAAAATGATTTTTAAAATTTTTATATGAAAAAATTCAACTGGTTTGGTTTGGATCTTTAGGATTTACTTTTTAAAAAATTATTATTTTTTTATTTTTCGTATTTTTTTGCTTTTACTATTTTTTTTAGTATTCTAAGTATTTTTTTTAATTTTTTAAACTCTTTTTTTCTTTTTAATAAATGAAGCAAATAAATTTGCAAAATAAATAAATAAAAGATAAATTGCAATAAGGGAATCCGTTTGCACTTTGCTTCACTCAACTTCAAAACTCAATCATTTATGAGCTCCAAAATAGAGATTTCATATCCCTAAAAATATTATTTTAGAAGGACAACACAATTTTCTGTATTAGGTCCTCTAAAACACATGGTGACACTTCAGGTAATACCTATTATTTTTTTAACTCATTTAAAAATTTAAAAATTCTATTACTTTTGATCTATATCTCTGTTTTTTATAAAATTTATACATTTGAAATCGTTTCATCAATAAATATAAAATAAGATCTATGATGAATACAAAATACAAAATAATTTTTACTCTTGGACTTGGTCTTGGAGTTGAAAGATAGCCTTCAAGATCCGTTCCTGGAAGTCATAGCTTTCTTACTTTTGGGTGTCAGAGTTGGTCCGGATGGTGTCTCGGATGGACTTAAGCAATTTCTCGACTTGGCTTTCCACATTGCCGTTAAGTTGCTCCATCCCTTGTTCCAACTGATCTAGCCGTTCCTTGACGTCGACCACAGCCACTTCCACTTGACCACTCGAGTCTCCATGACACTCACAACGTCACGTGACTTGTCTTTGGTCTTCTTGCCCAAATTAGCAACAGTCTCCCTTCCGCGGTTCTCCTTGGTGTAGACTACTTCCGACATGGTGCTCTTTTATTGGGTTACAATGCCTTTGCAACCTGGCTCTGATACCAATTGTCACGGCTTTGGTTTTTCCAAGCCAACCGTGTGGCCTTAGATGCTCATAGCACGCCTTGCTTGCACCTAAGTAAGCCTTCTTGGAAGAGAGATAGGAGAAGATTGCATACAAAAGAGAAAGCTTAGAGAAAGTTAGAGAGAGAGCTCTTGGAGAATGCTTACTTGTATTGCTTTGGAATACTTTGGATACACTTGGATGGTTTGGGCAAATAAGGCCCTCCCCCTCTAGGCTACAAAGAATATTCTAGAACTACTATGATGGAGAGTGTTCTAAACATTTCCTCTAATTCTATCTTATGGACTATTCTAGAGTTACAAGGATGGATAGGATTCTAGATCCTTCCCCTATCTTCTCAAAGAACTTATTCTAGAATATACAAGAAGTATGTACAAACTTCTAGAATTATGTACAATTCTCTACAAAGCTCTAGGGGAGTTTTAGAATCTTCTAGCAATCTCCACAACCTCCCAGGGTTTTCTAGTAAGGTACAGCATCAAGATTTGTCTGTCTGTGACACTAGGCCTGGGCTTGGGCCATTATTTTGAAACCCGTCCCATGGGTTTGCCCATCGGTACGCTCCAGGCCTTGCCCGCTCAAGGCCTAGTTCGCCCGAGACCCAGTGTCATTTTTGGTGAAAAAAATATAAAAAAATGTTTTAAACCTGATCTTAGGCCCACTGGCCTGCCCAAGGCCCAAATACCCGTTCGGCCTGGGCGTAATTTTTTGGCCTGTGGGCGGGCTCGTCCCGGTCTGAATTTTAACGAGAATCCGCGAGGCCCAACATGGGCCGAACCGAGCCCAATTGGGTCAGGCCAGGCCAAATTTACACTTATTGGACTTTTTAATTTTTTTGACTTTTGTAAAAGAAAAAATGAAATGATTATTGTTCGGATGTGATATTTTTTCTTATTGACTTTTTAACTTTGTTTTTTTGTGGCTATTTTAGCCCTCAACCTCATTTTAGCCTATACCAAACGAGGACTTAAAATATAAAAATATTTGATTGTAAAACCCTTTAAAAGCTTTTGGGGTGTTATTTTGAAAACAACAAAATAATGAAATTTTATTATTATTTTTGTTTCAAATTTTTATATTAAAAAATCTCGATGAAATAATTTCAAATATACTTATTTTTTTAACAAGATGAACATCTAAATAAAAAATTAAAACATTTAAAATTTGAAAATCAAATTTAACTGTTAGGGGTATTTTATTTGGATTATCTGTGGTGTGAGTTATGTCACTTCACATGAAAATCAAATTATGAGGAGCCATCACAAAAAACTCTCGCTGTGAATTTTCATTGTATTTTTTTATATAAATAATTTGACGTTGAATAGATAGATCTCGATAAGAGTAATAAAAATATAATTTTGCCTCATTGAACTTTTAAAGTGTAATTAAAATTTTGATATGAAAAAATTCAGCTGGTTTGATTTGGATTTTTCTTTTTAAAAAATTAAAAATTTTATTTTTCATATTTTTTTACTTTTACTATTTTTTTTTAATATTGTAAGTATTTTTTTTTAAAATTTGTAAACTCTTTTTTTAATAAATGAAGCAAATAAATTTGCAAAATAAATAAATAAAAGATAAATTGCAATAAGCGAATCCGTTTGCACTTTGCCTTACTCAACTTCAAAACTCAACCATTAAGCAGCTCCAAAATAGGGATTTTTATTTTCATATCCCTAATAATATTATTTTAGAAGGACAAAAACAACACAACTTCCTGTATTAGGTCCTCCAAAACACACGGCGACAAAAATGCCCCCATCACACCACTTCAGGTAATACCTATTACTTTTTCAACTCATTTAAATTTTTCTATATCTTTGTTTTTATAAAATTTATAAATTTGAAATCGTTTCATCAATATATATAAAATAAGATTTATGATGAATACAAAATATTTTTATTTTATGAGTCAATCATTAAAATTCCCCTGACCGCTTTCCAATGACTATCATCAATTATTTTCCGGTGACTTTCTAGCGAAATGAAATTTCACTGGTTTCACTTTGCTAAGTCAGTAAAATTTTCATAGTTTGCAAAACATAATTTTTTTTAAAAAAAATTAAACCCTAGTTAAAAACACATAAAATTTGACGAAATTTCGCTCTCCCTCTCTATACTTCTCCAATCTCTTCAAACATGAAGTCAACTCATAGCAAAATGGAAATGGAACAGTCGGATATGTTGTTTGACACAAATAATTCTCACTAAGTTTTCAATTTTTTGAGTGAAATTTAACGACTAAAAATCAGCAAAATTTCTTTAACTTTTATTCAAAGAAACAGAAATTTTAAAATTTCATTGATGTCAATGAATTTTTATTGTCATCACAAACAACCAGTAAACAAAAAAAATTCAGTTTGCAGATTATAATTATTTCAAAAGATTCTTCAAATTTAAATCTAATAGCCACATGGCAAAATTTTATATTACACTTGACACATCTGGACTTATAAACTAAAATAAGCTTTTTGCTTTTGTTTGGTATTGAACTGGATTCTAACAATTATTTTAATACTATAAATTGAAACAGATTCTACATTGTTACTATCTTATCATCTGGGTGCGTTCCTTAACACCAACACATCTTTCACGATGGAAAAATCAGAAGCAAAAAAAACACAGAAAAATAATGATAAACATTTCATCGCTAACTTAGGCCAAGTTTGGGAAGACTAAATAAGTGTATTTTTTGACTTTTTATGAAATATGGGTTGGATTTTGGTTGAGTTTGAAGTGATGTGTTAGAGAGGTGATGTGACTTAAATAAGATGATGTGACTTAAATAGGATAGTGACTTTTTGACTTTTTGAATTTTTTTGAAGATGCCAAACTTGGCCTTAGCCACCTTTTGAGAAGAAGGGTTTGGGCTAAATTAGCCATTATAGTCCAAAAAAGGCTAATTTCGCCACTACCAGACAAAATCACACCAAAAAGGCCTTCACGTGGTTACACCTAACCCAGGCCAAGGTGATTTTACCAAACTACTCGCCTCCCACTATGCTTCACACCAACACCGCCTCACCACACACACCCACACACACACACAACACTGAAATTTTGTAGGGCACATAGAGGCACGATGAAGTGGAGGAGAATCGCCTACGCTAAACAGCAAAAAGACATCTCGCGAAGCTTGCCAAAGCTGATTGCCATCGGAGTACATATCTGCGCCGTCGAAGAAGACTCATGAAGCTTACGATAGGCGAACGCCATTGGACTACACATCTGCGGCGTCGAACAAGATCTCACCGTCTGCAAAACCCACCGATCATCAGGTACTGAACGGTTTTTGTTTTGTTTTTGTTTTTTTTGTGCGTAAATCTGTCTAAACTAACTTGATCTGGTCAGTTCATTCGTCAAACCCATTGTTGTGGGTGATTACAAATTTTCCTCTTTTTGTCTATTTTTTGTTTGGCATGTGGGATGGAAGCTACTGGTCTGTCATGGAAATTACACCCAGAACCTCCCTAATTTATTTATTTATTTTTCCTAACTACAAATTCCGTTAATCAATGGAGATTATGCTTCTGATAATTTTTTTTTTGTGTGAAACTGAGGTTCATGTTTATTTATTTTGTTTTTTCGTGAAACTCAAGATTATATATTTTTTTTGAATTCAGTTTTTTTTTTTTTTACAACTGAGGTTCTGTAAATTCTTTTTTTTTTTCTTTTGGGTTTTTTCATTTTTTTTTTTTGTTGTTGTTAAACTGAGGTTCTAATAACACATGTCCAAAATTTTTGAGATTGGGCAACTGAGGTTCATGTTTTTTGGTTTTTTTTTTTTTTGGTATCTCCTAACCCTGTTTCCATCTTCCCTTGCTGATGAAATGATGACAACAGAGTCCGTTGGCCCTTTGAACATGAAGGAACAAGAAAAAGGAACAACATTGATGAATGTATTTTTTCTGTTATAATTAACCCTTTCAACCCACTGGAACACTAGAATTCATACGATTAATTTGTTTCCTGAACAACCTGTAACAAGCCCGCGAGGGACCTCGTTACAGTTTGGACTCGAATGTCACGGTTCTCAATCTTGAACCAAAGAGTCCAAATCCGGCAAATCGTTTTTGAGAAAAACAGATTTTTTGAAAGAAGTGCCAAACATGGACTGCTTTGCCAGATAACAGAGTCGCCACCTAAATATTTTAAAATGGGAAATTTAGGAAACCCTGACTCGGTGCCAAAAGGCCACGTGTCCGTCATCACCAAAGTTGCCTCGGCTCAGGAACTTGGGTACGATTGGGGAAGGTCACATCGTGAGCACCCCCTCTCGCCCGGTCAAAGACCGGCCTCTACTAACCATGATATCTGTTTTTGAAAACATTGTATGTTCTTATTCCAGTTATTAGCCTAGGTTACTATGTGATGCTCGCAGCAAACAAGTATAGACCGAATCGCCCGAATTGGAACCAAAACACTTCGTGTTTGTTTGTTTGAAAAATGGTTTGCTACCCACAGGTAGGCTTAAAATGCAGATTTTGCCACCCTCAGGTGGGCTTAGAAGAACAATGGTTTTGCCACTATCTAGTGGGCTTAAAACAAACAGTCAACGAATTATCCCAATTCAGGTAACTCAACCTCCACCCACAGGCATTCAAGGCAGTTATATCACATAAGCAAATAACCTCATGGCAAGCATGCTATCATGTCAATCACTCACACGCATGCAAGGATGCTAAAGCATAAAACTCACCGAGTACTCTAAGCCAAAACAAAAACCGATTAGAAATCCATGCATGGTTCCTAAGTATACAGAAATGCCTAATGCAACACATGCAAAATGCAACTATAGCAGGCTCGGCTATTCTAAACATAGCATATGGAATGTTACAACTATCACGTACTCAATTTGGAATTGAAATACAGATGCAGTTTGTATGATGCGCCGAGCCCGGTGCGTGCAAAACAGATGAATGATGCAAACATGCTGTCATACTGTTATGCTAATTGAAATATGCCCTATATCTAACCATCATAAGCAGATAAATAAAAGGGAAGAAAGACGTGGGGTTGGAAGACATACATCACACTCACCCACCCTTATTACAATTATGCCCTCGCACAGAGGGTCCGAATAAATAATAATACAGTCCAAATAAAAGAATATTACAGTCTGAAATATTACAGAAATTCCTAATTAATTAACAGATTAACTAAGAAAGCTGTAAACTGGCATGCAAGCCAGGTATTGCCTTGCTATTGATGAATGATGTATGCTGGACTGCCTTGGCGCTAAAATCCACTGGGATGCCCCAATTAGCCTCTGTTTGTAATGTTTCTCGAAATGCGTGCTAGACTCCGAAAAGCTGCTGATTCTTCATTTTGCTGCAACAAAGAGCAGGAAAGGGGGCATAGCAATGTATTTCACAAATATATGCATGCCTCGATCCTCGTGCCACCAATCACGCATATCGATGCATGATGGCCGAAGAGTCGGATTGCACAACTCAATATAGGATGAATGCAGATGAATGTTACAACAAAAACCTAACTCCATCATGGGTAATCCGGAGTGTCGGTGACTTGGGAATTGAGATCCGTTCCGTCACTCGGAGTACGGAACGTACCTCATTTCCCGTGCCCGGGCTAACTCCTATCCCGAACGCGATGCAATATGCATGATATGCATGAAATGCAGCTAACATATGACCTAGCATGCACAATGCTATGAAAATGAGATGCCTCGAAATGCGTGCCCGCAGGCACACAAATCGAGAAACACGGAATGACATGCGAAATGCAATGATGGGCTTATACCAACATGAGAGAGCCTCAGCCGCACTCACATAGGATGCCGGAAGATGAAAAATGAAATGTCTCGAAATGCGTGCCCGTGGGCACGCAAACCGAGAAATGGCCCGAAGGCATGAAATGACATGAAATATGATATACAATGAGACTAAAATGAGATGTCTCGAAATGCGTGTCCGCGGGCACACAAACCGAGGAAATGACATACGGAATGCAACAGGTCTAAAATGAGATATGTAATGCAAAATGGGCTTATACTAACATGAGAGAGCCTCAGCCACACCCATGTGAGAGGCCGAGAGATGAAAATGAAGCGCCTCGAAATGTGTGCACACGGGCACGCAAACCGAGGCGGTGACATACAGGCATGAAATGGCATACGGAATGCAACAGATCTAAAATGGCATACGCAATGCAAGATGGGCTTATACTAACATGAGAGAGCCTCAGCCACACTCACATAAGAGGCCATCGGATAAAAAAAAGAGCTGCCTCGAAATGCGTGCCCACGGGCACGCAAACCGAGGCGATGATATAGAAGCATGAAAATGCAAATTGGGCTTACACTAACATGAGAGGGCCTCAGCCGCACTCACATAAGCTGCCGAAAGATGAAAATGAAGCGCCTCGAAATGCGTGCACACGGGCACGCAAACCGAGACATGGCATACAGGCATGAAATGGCATGCGAATGAGATGCGATATATGGCATATGGAAAATGCAAATTTCAGCAGCTAAAATGATGCACAAATAGCCCCCGAATTATGACAAAATTACACCCGATGCCCGAAATGCAATGCAAAGCACCCGAAATGGTCTACAACCCTACTAAACATGCACAATATGGACATGACATGTAAAACAGTAGCAAGGCAGCCCCTAAACTAGCATTTCTTTAGCACAAAGCATGGACAAATAACAACCACAAGTATGGTAAAAATAGCTTGCAAAAATGGGGGAAAAGAGGAGAATTACAAAGCAAGTAGTATATAAAATGCTCAAACTCAAAAAAACAGTTCTACAACATTAAAGAGGGACCAAAAATATGCACATTTACAAGAGATGACATCCCCCAATTCAGTATGTAGATAGGCTAAACATAGCATGCAAGATGAAGCCAAAATGGGCCATAACATGAGATGCCAAAAGGAAGCACCAAAAAATCTAAGACCCTTAACAAAATATGAAGAGAAGGCCAAAATAAGACACTTTATAAGCCTAATGAAGGCCGAAAACAGAAGCTAAACAGGCCTAACAAAGCATGCAATTTTACGGTAAATCGAAGAATTACAAAACAAGTATATGACAGAAGGGCCAAACATGGTTGAGCCCTTCTTCAATGTTGAAGAGGGGCTCAAAATAGGCCCAATCACAGTATATTGCATGCTCGGAAACAGATCACTCATGAGCTAAAAATAGTATGCAAAGCAAGGGTAGAACATGAATTCAAAGCAAGTGGCATGTAGAGCATGAAAACAAGGTTGAGCCCTTCTTCAATGTTTAAGAGAGGCTCAAAATAAGCACAATATCAGTATGTTTCATGCTCCAAATCAGATCACAAATAGGCCAAATAAATCATGCAATTTTACGGTAAATCGGAAGAGTTACAAAGAAAGTGCATGATAGAGCCACCAAACATGATGGAGCCCTTCTTCAATGTTGAAGAGGGGCTCAAAATGGGCCCAATCACAGTTTATATCAGGCTCAAAAACAGATCATTCATAGGCTAAAGATAGCATACAAAACATTGGCATAAAGAGTGATATTGAAAGAGATGCATCATGGGGCTCTCAAATGAGGTTGAGCCCTTCTACAATGTTGTAGAGGGGCTCAAAATAAGCCTAAAATCAGTAGGGGTCGGAGCCCAAAACTGAGAGCAAATAGGGTAAAGAATTGATTCAAAATTGTGCTAGAAAAAGGGAATTAGTGACTTACCCTTGAAGATCTAACTTTGGTTGCTTCTTGGCTTCAATTTGTTGGTCCTTAGCCTTTGAAAAACCCTCCTTTGCTGCTGGAATGGAGGTGGTGATGGTGAGGCTTAGGGTTGATGAAGGAATAGCCTAGAACCTTGAAGGTTTTTGGAGCTTTTGGCTATGGAAATGGAGGTTTTGAGAGATGAAGTCTTGAGATGAATTTTTGTAACCTCAACAAAGGAGCTCCTCAGCCCCTCAAATAGACCAAAAAGGGTGTAAAAGGGGAGGGAAATACACCCAAGCTTTCCCTCCCAAAATATCCCTCGGAGGATCAAGATATTTTGAAAAACAGCTGGACAGTTGTAAAGTGGCCAAAAGGGGGAAGCAGGCCGGCCAGGTGTCTTTCTTGAAGATGGCCGGCCGGCCACCCCAACTGGTCGGCCAGCCACTCCCCCTGGCCGGCCGGCCATGGCTAAAAATGGGACAAAACAATTAGTGGCCGGCCACCACTTTTTGGTGTCCTCCCAGGTGTGTAGAATAAGGCCCCAGGGTTGGAATTTGGCAACACTGAAACAAGAGTCACAACATTGCATTTGAAGGAGAGGCTCAAAAATGAAAATCACAATTACTGGCCGACCACCACTTTTTGGTGTCCTCCCATGTCCCCTCATCACAAATATGCAGTCTCGGCTCGAAGAAAATATCCCTAGGGTGTTCAACATTAGCCCGGAAGTGAGCAGAACGGGCGCCGGAAGAGCGAAACTGGTTATCTGAGACAATTGCTGTCCTTCCACCCTCCAGTGATCTTCCTGGTGTTAAACCAGAGGTACCTGCCAAAAATGAACAAAAATCGATGCAAAATGAATGCTCGGGGGCCAAACCGCGAGGTTCGGGGTCCCGAAAATGGGCTGCAGGCACCGAAAGTGGCGTTCGGCCACGAAGTGGGTATCTGAGGCCCCAATGTCCCTCGGTATGATAAAACAGAGGTACCCGCTGAAAATGAACAAAAACCGATGCAAAATGAATGCTCGGGGACCAAACCGCGAGATTCGGGGTCCCGAAAATGGGCTGCAGGCACCGAAAGTGGCGTTCGGCCACGAAGTGGGCATCAGAGGCCCCAGTGTTCCTCGGTATGATAAAACAGAGGCACTTGCCCAAAACCGGAGAAATCGGAGATGGTTGGGCGGTCCCGAACCGAGGCACACGGCCTGACGGCTCCGAAAACCGGGAACCGGGCTCCGAAATGGGCAAAATGGCCTACGGCCACGAAATGTAGCTCACGGCCACCGGGAGATAGTCTACGGGACCACTCCCTCCCCTCAGGAAAGAAAACAGAGAAAACCGAGTCTGGTTCGCAAACCGAGACAAGGCACAGAAGAAGGTTCGGAAGTCCGGAGGCAGGGCGCACGGCCGCGACTCTGAGGCTTCTGAACGAGCACAGCATGCAACATCACCGAGCGCTCAATCGGTGACGTCTGAGCCTTAAGGTCGGTCAAAAATGGGGTGTCTACACAACCCTGAGAATTTAAATAAAATTTATTTTTCCCCAAAATATTTATTTTGGCCAAAATTAAATTGTTTCTTGAATTGTAAGGAACAACATGAACTAATTTTATGTTTACCCACATGAATTCATGCGATTTTGTTAAGTTCATTCTCTGGTCCATGGAAATGTTGGGTTAGGTTCTCGATTGTTAATTTTGTGAAATTGGTAGTTTTTCTATTGAATATTGTCATGGTTTGGATTAGGGTAATTCTCTTGCAAATGTTGGGTTAGGGTTTTTATTACATGTTGCTCTTGGAACGTTTGGATTGCGGTTTTTCTAACTCTGCTCCATAGCAATGTCGGCTCCCCCCGCGGCTTCCTCATGTACCTCTTTGGCACCACCCTGTTTGCTGATAGGGAAAACACTGTGGGGCTATATCTCTTGAGTGCCCTAGTAGACCTATCACAGGTCGGTCAGTATGATTGGGGCGGCGCTGGCCTGGCTACCCTTTATTGTTACATGAGCGCAGTCTCTCGCACACGGGGGGACTTATTCGGCGGCTACTGGAGAGCCTGGGAGGTACATTCTGTCCTTTTGATTTACATTTTTGCTCCTCATTACTTGTTCACTGCACACACGGCGCACTTTGCATTCTGCATTTTGCCTTTAGCCCTTTGTATTCACATTCCGCACTGCTTTTCTCAGCTATGGGTATACGCATATTTCCCCACATTAGCCCCAGAGATGGAGGTGGCAGGACCTCCTACGACTCCGTTTTCATTAATGTTTGAGGGCGAGCACCTATCGAGGCCTCGAGAGACTCTCTTCCACCTGCGACGGTATTTCGACACCGTGCGAGCGACAGAGGTATTTCAGAACTCTCAGTTCTTTTCATTTTCATCTTTGATTTGCTCTATATATTCTGATTTCTGATGGATTTATGCACTGGTTATCCGCAGATCACTTGGCAGCCCTGGGCCGTCTTCGGCGATGATCTCGAGAATCAGTACCCCGGAGGGTCGACTAGTTCCCAGTATAGGTTCCTGCTCGAGGGACCAGTCGGTAGGGCCTGGTTCCTGGGGGAACGCTTTCAGCGTCAGGTGTGGGGGCATGATTCTCAGGACCCTCCTGCTGTGCCTCCACCCACTATGCGGACTGCCGACAGGCTATCTACTGAGGAGGTCATTAGGGATATGCAGGGCACCGATGCTTTATTACATCTCATTGAGGGGAACTACGCCACCTATCGCCGTATATATCTGATGCCCCCCTTGACGGGAGTACGGGCTCCGCCACTGAGGCCTACTAGCACACCATCTTCGAGCCGCGCCCGTGCTGCAGACATCCCTTCTTCTAGCAGGGCTGGTGCATCTAGGGGTAGAGGTAGTTCGATTCCTCCGATCCCTCTGTCCCCTTATCATCCTGGGTGGCCAGATATGCCGACCGAGTTGACGAGTTGGCAGTATGGGACTACTTCTCCGATTCCGATCCCTATAGAGCCTCCGATGCCTGGTCACAGATATGTCAGTGATCCTGACTCACCACCGGTATGTTCCACCATTTTTCATTTATCACACAGACATTTTGGCAGTTGCTTATTTATTGATGACTTGAGCTTGTGTCTGCAGCCACCTCGGGAGTACATAGATCAGATGCTCGGGGTGGTGGCCTCACTTGAGGGGATGGTCCTGCGTAGAGAGGCACAGATGTCCATCATGGGCTTCCAGGTACCCTTCATCTCTCTTGCATTTATCATATTTCTGTTAATGCTCTGGCTTTAAACATTCTGCTGTATTGATAGACTGTGTAGAACACATCGGCCATACACCCCACTTACATACTGCATTTGCATCTGCTTTTTATGTTTAAACTGATGTATTGCACTTTTCATTTTCAGATGCCTCCCGTATATGCTTCGACACGGGGCGGGCCACCCGGGCCTTCTCAGAGAGGTCGAGGTGCTAGACCTGCTCGAGGTACAGGGACTCGAGGAGCTGGGCTATCCAGGCCTTACCGAGGAGCTCGAGGAGCAGGGTTGTCTCGCAGACGCAGGGCACCCATTGTCGAGAATGAGGAGGAGGAGGTCGCAGACCATGTGTCAGAGACATCTCCTGGGGAGGGAGGCTCCGGTCTTGGTTCCGGGAGCGGAGACGAGCCTGAGGGGGATCCGGAGGATGATAGCTCTGATCCGGATGGTGATGATGGTGCAGAGGTTATCCCGCAGAAGAGGATGAGAGGGCCTCCTCATTCCCGTTCCCGAGGATACTGATGCTATTCCCTGCTTTATTTTACCTTTTGGCTAGTAGTTTGTAGCACTTTGCACATTGTTAGGCAGTTTTATTTCTTGTAAAACTTGTACCTTTATTTTGCTGTAAAACATGATGGAATGAAACAGCTTTTGAAAAGATGTTTGTATTTGAAAATCTCAGCATCGCATCGCATCGCATTATTTTGCACGAAATGGAATTAAATGAAAATGTGCCTTGTGTATTTACCGGGTCAAGTAGTGAACCGACGCAACAAATCAAAACAACTCGACTCACTAAGAAATAACAGAATCTTAGCAAGTTTACAACTCGATAAACAAAGTACAACAATGTTAACGACTCAATAGACAAGACTTAACAAAATTATGTAACCAAAAAGCAACAATTCAAAAACACAAAAAGCGACAGCTCGACAAAATTTACAACTCGATAAACAAAACAACAGAACATACTTCGGACGGACAATCCGGACGATGGACCGTACTCGTAACTGAGAGAAATGGAGGCCTTCGACATTCCCAATGCATGAAAATGCCTCGAACTTCCTTCCGGCGGGCAAAACAGGACCAACGCGCGGCCGAAAACATTTTGCAGTTGGAGGCTAGAGGGTGGCCGGCCTACTAGAATAGATGGCCGGCCGGCCACCTCCCCCATAACCTCCAGAAATTTGACACGTGTCTTTTGAATAGTGTTTTGCTCCTCTATAAAAGCCCCACCCTTGGAACTTATTCATTTCATCACCTTTTCTCACAAAAAATGGAGGCATTTCTCGCAGAAAATCTCACATCTTGGATTTCTTCTTTAGATGGCTCGGAGAAGTTGAATTTCCGGGGTTTTGGCTTGAATGCACTATTCACGTTGGGCCGGACTCCACTGCATCTTCCTTTCCTCTATGCCGCGGCAAGGTTTTGGAACCCGGTGACGCACGTCTTCAGCTTCGGCGGGCAAGAGGTATGTCCTACCTTTGAAGATTTTCAAATCTTGATGGAGTCCGAGCGAGGCGGGGAAATTCTGCCCCAGCTCAATTTCGGCTATGCCCAAACCTTAGGGCGGATGTGCGGTCTTAATGCGCATGATGCTAGATCCCTGATCTGTGGCGGAATGTTGGATATTCCGAGCCTGATTTACCGGTTCTTCGATGCTGGTGACCGCAGCGACCACTATTGGCAAGGTTTTCGGCAGCATGCCCTCTGCTTGTGCCTACTATCTCATTTTCTGTTTGTCTCGGGCTTCGGAGGAGCTAGCATCCGTTTGATTGAAGTCGCCCAAGGTTTGAGAGAAGGAAAGAGCTGTACCGCCATGACATTGGCCGAGACACTGATGGGCTTGGATGCTTTCTACTGCCGGGAGGCAACCAGGTTTGCAGGGAGTCCACTACTGCTGCAGGTAATGTTTCCCACCCAAGCTCACATATATATTTGCTCACATCACTCGGCCCTCGGGCTCGGTTTTTCTCACAAAACCCTTATCTTACTTTTCTCTCATCGCACATCTCTCTATTCTTTATTCTCTCATTTTTCATCCCTCCCCAGATATGGTTGATGGATAAATTGCAAGTTGTGGACTCTTGCCCTGCTTATTCAGCCCGCGGCTACTTCTTTCGGCAACGCCTAGTCAACGCTCCTGATGAGGGATGGTGGTTTGAATGGATGTGTAACTTGTCGGCAGATCGCATTGCGTGGCGTTGTCCTTGGCTCAATCTCCCGGCAATGAGCTATAGCATGTCACGGCAGGTCGGGATTCGACTGATCAGCTTGACTCACTGTGTATTCTACTTCCCATTCCGTATTCTGCGCCAGTTTGGCCATGATCAGACTTGCCCACCAGAGGGGATAGAGTATCCGGCTACATTCCCTGTTCGAGGCGCACAGCTGGCTCGGCAGACCGCAACATGGAGGATTAGAGAGCTTCTGACCCCCGCTCCCACTTTTAATTGCACTTTGTCTGACGAGTGCTGGGATTGGCTCAATGAAGAAGCACAGATTGGGCCTAAGCTGGCATCAGAGGCTTCAACTAGCTCTGGAAGGGGGCGCAGGGACACCTGACTTGACTATGCCCCAGATTTATTGCTTTATTAGTACTTTCAAGTTTTCATTATGAATGTAATAAAAAGCAACTTCAATTGTATGCAAGAGCAAGAGAACTCTGTTTTGAAATCAATGAAATTGAAGGTTGTGGTACTGAAAATTCTCCGCTTTGGTCCAAAAATGGTCTTAGTCGTGAAAAGATTAGTTTGAACAAAGTCGACTTTTATTAAAACTTTTCAAAACTATTTTCGGTATGGATCAAAACGGGACACGCCTGAGATTTGTCACTGAGATGCACAACCCGGATCCTAGCAACTGGAAAGTTGCCCCTAGTTTGAATGGTACCACAGCACTTCCTGGCAACGGAAAGTTGCCCCTAGTCTGAATAGCACTGCACTGGAGATTACCATAAATGCTGATGAATAGAGATGATCGAGGTGATCAAATGGACAAAATTGATCGGGGAAAATATTGTGGCTGAACTTCAGGATGAAGCTGCCTACGTATCCCAAAGATGGGAATCAAGCCTTACGTAGTTCAGGCTTAGGTTCGCTCGGGTATTTTTACTCTCCTTTTGCGCTCTAACTTTTGCCAAGGCCGTCCTTTGCGGGTTTTCAGCCTTGTGAGCTCAGTTTTTATAATTTGAAATTTTTCTATGCTCTGAGTTTTGCCTAGGTTGCCCTTTCGGGTTTTCGGCCTAGCGAGCCTCTCAGGGGTAGTATTTCTTCAACTTGTCCATGTTGATCGGTTAAGAAAACTCTAAGCCATCTAAATCCATTAGGACCACAGCTCCACCTGACCAGATTGACTTGATGATGTAGGGACCAGTCCAATTAGGTCTGAACTTGCCCCTTGGGTCGTGGATGGGAGCTCGGTTGTCCTTGAGCACCAAATCTCCTTCCTTCAAATTCCTGGACTTAACCTTCTTGTTAAAAGCCCGAGCGATTCTGCGTTGATAACCTTGGACATGGTACAGTGCTTTCAGTCTTCTTTCATCAAAAATCATGAGTTCCTCGAATCTGCTCTGCTGCCAATCTGCCTCGGCTATTTGACACTCAGCCAATACTCTCAAAGACGGAACCTCAATCTCAATAGGTAAAACAGCCTCCATCCCATAAACTAATGAATACGGAGTCGCCCCAGTTGAAGTTCTAATCGAAGTTCGGTAGCCCCACAGAGCAAATGGCAGCTTATCTGGCCAGTCCCAATAGGTTTCCACCATCTTCTGTAGTATGCGCTTGATGTTCTTGTTGGCGGCCTCAACTGCTCCGTTGGTTTGCGGCCGGTAAGTAGACGACTTATGAAAAGCCACATTGTATTTTTCCAACAAATCAATCACTTCCTTTTTGAAGTGGGAACCATTGTCTGAAACGATTTCATTTGGGACCCCGTAGCGACAGATAATGTTGTTTCTGATGAATTTTGCGACGTGTGAAGCCTTCAACACCGCATAAGATTGGGCCTCGACCCACTTTGTGAAGTAATCTATCGCTACCAAGATGAACTCATGCCCATTCGACCCCTTCGGCGTAACAGCTCCGATTACATCAATTCCCCAGACAGAAAATGGCCATGGCGAAGTCATGTTGTATAGCTTTGACGGCGGGATGTTCATGCGATTTGCATGAATCTGACATTTGTGGCATCGCCGGACGAAACCAATACAATCCTCCTCCATGGTGGACCAGTAATAACCTTGCCTAAGGATCTTCCGTGCCAACATCACCCCATTTATGTGTGCACCACATTCACCCCCGTGGATGGCTTCCATCAGACGCTTTGACTCTTCAGCATCAACGCACAGTTTATGCATTCCCAGATGACCTCGTTTATACAGTTTACCCCCGCAGATGATGAACTGAACTGCCATTCTCCTGATTGCCCTCTTGTCTTTGGCATTTACCCCTGGCGGGTATGCTTCTGTCTCCAAAAAGTTCCAAATGTCATAGTACCAGGGGTGTTCGTCTTGAACTTCATCTATGGCTGCAATCGACTCATAGGCAGGTGCAAACTTCTGGTCGATGATGACTGGACGCATCCGGACTCCACACGGAATGTCTATCATAGATGATAGAGTTGCTAATGAATCTGCGAACTTGTTGTTCTCTCTTAGTAGATGAGTAAAACTTAGCTTCTCAAACCGAGGAATCAGCAAATCCAAGGTTTGGTGATACATCATCATCTTTTCCTCTTTCACTTTCCAGTCTCCTTTAGCTTGAGACACAACAAGATTTGAATCCCCAATGACATCCAGCCGTCTTGCCCCTAGTTCTAGGGCTGCTTCTAAACCAGCAATGCACGCTTCGTATTCTGCTTCATTATTCGAGACTTTGAACCGGAGTTTGAAGGCTAGAGGGATACGGGAATTGTCGGGTGCTATCAGCAACACTCCTATCCCATATCCGTGTTGATTTGACGCTCCGTCAAAGTACATCGTCCAAGTTTCATCGTCAATATGCAGAATTGCTTCATCTGGGAATAGGTACTCAACTGCTTCATCCCCCTCAACCGGGTGGTCGGCAAGGAACTCTGCTACTACTCTTCCTTTAACTGACTTGCGTGTGACATACTTGAGATCAAATTCGGAGAGCAACAGCAACCAGCGAACTAGCCTACCCGTAAGCGCTGGTTTCTCGAAAAGATATTTGATGGGATCTAGTCGTGAAACCAACATTACAGAGTGAGCTAACAAGTAGTGCCGCAGCTTCCTGGTAGCCCATACCAGAGCTAAGCAAGCCTTTTCCAGCGGTGTATATCGGGTCTCATACTCCAGCATTTTCTTGCTCAAATAATAGATGGCTTTCTCCACCTTATCTTCTGATTCTTGTGCAAGCATGCAACCCATTGTAGTTTCAGTTACTGACAGATACAAAATCAACGGTTTCCCTGGCTCTGCTGGCGATAAAACGGGTGGGTTCTGTAGATATTCTTTAATCTGTTCAAGTGCAGCTTGACATCGGCCGTCCCATTGGAACTTCTTTCCTTTCTTCAGGAGGCCAAAAAGTGGTTCACAAGTCAAGGTTAGTTTTGAAATAAACCGTCTTATGAATTGCACTTTACCCAGAAAGCCTCGCACCTCCTTTTCAGTCCTTGGTGGTGGCATTTCTAGGATGGCCTTGATTTTGGAAGGGTCGACCTCGATGCCCCTTTGTGTAATCAGAAACCCCAGCATTTTTCCCGCTGTAACACCGAATGTACATTTTTGAGGGTTCAACCGCAATCGGAATTCCTTGATCCTCTGAAAGAACTTTTGCAAGGCGGTGTAGTGGCCCTCTCTATCCTTGGACTTGACAATCATGTCGTCCACATACACCTCAACCTCTTTGTGGATCATATCATGTAGTATTGTGGTCGCGGCCCGTTGATAAGTAGCCCCAGCGTTCTTCAACCCAAACGGCATTACCCGGTAGCAGTATGTCCCCCACGGGGTGGTGAATGCAGTCTTTTCCCTATCTTCTGGCACCATCACTATTTGGTTGTAACCTGAAAAGCCATCCATAAATGAGAGCAATGCATGCCCTGCTGTGAAGTCCACTAACTCATCGATGTGCGGTAGGGGAAAGTCGTCCTTCGGACTAGCTCTGTTCAAATCCCTGAAGTCTACACACACCCGAATCCTGCCATCTTTCTTCGGCACCGGAACAATGTTGGCCAACCAAGTCGGATATTCAGATACTAGCAGGAAGCCTGCGTCGATTTGCTTGGTGACCTCTTCCTTAATCTTGAGAGCCCAGTCCGGGCGGATCCTTCTGAGCTTCTGTTTGACAGGTCGGGCCTCGGGGTCAAGGGGGATCCGATGCTGTACAATCTCAGGATCGATTCCAGGCATGTCTTCGTAGGACCACGCGAAAACATCTTTGAAATCTTTTAATAAAGCGACTAGGCGCTCGCGTTCCTCCGAAGACAACGTGGACCCGATCTGAACCAGCCGCGGGTCTTTCTCAGTACCAATGTTCACGGTAATGATTTCATCCATTAATGGCTTAACAAATCTCTCTTGCTCTTGCTCAATTAAACGTTGTAAAACCGGAGGAACTTCGTCCTCGTCGTTTTCATCAAAATTTTGAAAGTCTGAATTAATGCAATAAATTAGGGGCACAGAAAAGTACTCGGAAACCACAGATAGTTCATTCTCATTAGGCACATCCAGATCGTCCAATTCATCGGTTACAACAGACTCAAATGAAAAGGAAAAAGACGACCTAGACAGGACTGTGGCATCCGGGTTAACATCCCCAAGAGTACCAGACTCAGACTCAGTCGAGCTGGAACCTGATTCCGACTCACAGGACTCGGTGGAATCAGACTCCGGCTCACTACCTGACCCGGTGCTGCTGGATAAGAATCCCTCCTCGTACTGCCAAGTGAGAGAGGGTGCGATTGATGCATCCAAGATAGCTGCTGGTCGGCTCGCAGCCGTTTCATCCCCAATCATGGAAACCACGAAGTTATTCCCCAAGCAGTCTTGGTCGATCGGAGGATCAGAGAGGAGACATGCCAGTGCTACCCCCATTTCCAATTCCGTGCCCTCAAGATCCACTGCCTTATTCTGCTCAGCCTCAGTTGTTGGGTCTGTCTGCTCTGTGGCGACGTCATCCCCGGATAGTTGCAGGTCGAAGAAGATTTCGAAACCTGGTACGCGCTTCCTCTCCGCGTTCAACCATGGCTCTAAGAAGCCGCAAAATGGAAAGTCCTCCCCCTCCCGGACAAAGCGTCCGTTCAGGGTACCCTGGATGGGCCTGTGCATTAGATCAAAAGGCTTCCCAGCTTGTTTCGCTCTGGCTCTGCCGGCCATTTCTTTTCCCTTCCTTACCCAGTCTTCTTTGGTGGGCAGATAACCCAGTCCAAAGGTATGCGGGTTGTGTGGCACTTCGGCCAACGCTGCAACTCCTTTCCTGCCGCTTCTTCCTAATCCCATCCCGGGAATATGTTGTAGCTTGTTCATGAGGTAGACGGCTTGAGCGCTGACATACACACCCTCATTCACAGCCATAATGTTTTGCACCACCCGGGCCTCAGCCAAAGTAAATCCCGATATAAACACGTCCTCCATGCCGTGTTCAATCTCTAGGACTGGCGTAGATACCTCTGGAGGCGGATGGATTGATGAGTTCCCAAACACAATGGCTACTCCCTTTCCATAGGGGTATTTCACCATTTGATGTAGAGTGGATGAGACAGCCTTCACCTGATGCAACCAAGGTCGCCCCAAAAGCATGTTGAAGGATGCAGAGACCTCCAAGACATGAAAATCTACCTCGTGTTGTCCAGGCCCAATCTTGGTTTGGATTTTTACTGTCCCTAGGACATCCCTACTCGTATTGTCGTAGGCTCTGATTACTTGAGTGGTCGGTGTGAAGTCTGCAGGCTTCAACCCAATTGCATACACCGTTCTGGCTGGACAGACATTGATAGCGGACGCGGTATCAACAAGTACCACCAGAATCCATTTGTCCCTGCATTCTACAGAGATGTAGAGGGGTCTGTTATGATCCACGCCCTCAGGCGGCAGTTCCTTGTCTGAAAAGGTTAATACCGGGGAACCTCCTCCCGGAAAAACCAGCCCAACCAGCTGCTCTGGCGTGGTTTCGATGGAGAGTTTGGCTTTGTCCATAGCAGATAGGACAGCCTGCCTGTGCACCCTTGAAGCCATAAGCAGTCCCCAAATGGAGATGTCTGCTTGTATTTTCTTTAACTGCCTCAGTACAGCCTCTTCTTCAACTTGCTTCTCTCTCTGTTTCTCCGCTTCTTTATCTTTCCCCGATGCCTCGGGCTGATCGAGGTGTGGGGGCTTGAAATAACGCCCACTTCTAGTCATATGGTCCACCTCTTCAAGGTACCAGGTGCTGTCTGGTTGGCCACCTGCCCAGTCTTCGTCTGTGTGGGCGAGATACAAGTCGTCATCTTCCCACCACATCCCATTAGCATCTAACAGGCACCTGTCTGGTTCGGGCATGTTTGCACTCTCAGCATTTTCATTCCACACGCTCACAGCATGTCCTGCCCTCGTGCCTGCAGCACTTTCAACTTCCTCATGATTCTTGGCTTTTCGCGCTCTCTCAGAATCCCATTTCTTTTCTTGTTCCTCCAGTGTCAATTGTTTGGTTTTCAAGATGTCTTGCTCCTGAGCGAAATTCTTCGTACCGGCGCTCTCCGGCAATTCCATCTGACTCTCGGCCCTTCCGGCCATCATTGATACCCCTGCCCCTGCCGGGCCTTGCTCTGGCTGAAACTCCGCAATATCTGGCTGATCATCCAACCATCCGACGACTTCTGCTGACTCCTCGTATTCAAACCAGTTGATCGTTGCATCCGCTGATTCTTGGTTGTTGAAAAATTGGAGGTTGGCGAAGTCCTGTTCTATTGTAGTCAGATCATCTGCCCCTTGTTCAGGTCTGTCCCCCCGGATCATGCACAGTTCAGTCTTCTCCGGCAGCCCCACACTCAGCTTAGGCTGGCCTACTGATAAGATATATTCACTCAGATCATAAGCTCTGCCAGCTAAATTCCCAGACTGTTCCATCCCAGACTCAACAGTTTTGTTCTCCTCGGAAGCCTGCCCCATTCCATTTTCGGTGGTCACCACCTTTGGCTCAGATTGGGTTGTGAAGGTGTCCAACATGCACAAGTCAGTGCAATCAGGAAGGATCACCTCCGGCTTGGGTAGGTGGGAGGGAGTAATATAAATGCTGGGATCGTATGAAGCGACCCCAATTTGGATGAGGTTGACTCTTTTAGGCGGTGGATCTTGGTTATGTTTGGGGAGTGGGTTGGTTGTAACGTTGGGTCTCTCGGGAGGTAGAATGATGTTCTTGTCAATGAGGTCCTGAATCTCATGACGCAGCCGGTAACATTGGTCGGTATCATGACCATGCTGCTGGTGGTATGTGCAGTATTTGGCTGGGTTATGGGAAGGAGGGAGTGGATTTGGTGGGGGCCTCGGTTCCAGGGGTTTCAGATGCCCTTTTCTGACTAGAACCCCGAGGACTTTAGACAAAGGCATATATAGTGGGGAGAAGGTTCGTTGGCCTCTGGATTGGTATCTTGAGGCTTGGTTACTGCTCCCAGATGCATCAGAAAAAGGTGTGGCCGCTGCGGGCCTCGATTGGGGAGGGGGATTGGTGGTGACCATACCGACCTCTGAAGTCCTTGTATTTGCAGAGCCACTCGGGCCTGTGTTGTTATTACGGTTGAATGTCCTTCGGGGCTGATCCCGATCTTGGTCAATTGGACCTTGCTTTATTGCGTCCTCAATTTGCACCCCCATATCGTGTAGATCTGCGAAGGTGGGGAAAGGAACTACAATCATCTTCTGCATAAGTCTTGGTTGGAGATTGCGTACAATCATCCGAATTTGATCTTTATCTGTTGGCCTCAAGGTCATCATTGTTGCCTTTGCTCTCCACCGAGTTACAAAATCAGAGAAAGTCTCTTTTTGTTCCTGCCTCGTTGTCTCGAGATCACGTGTTGTAATCTCGATCTGCGTGTTATATGAGTACTGCGCAACGAAAGCTTCAGCCATCTCATCCCAGTTCCTCTTGACATCATTATCCAATTTTGCATACCAGTTGGCGGCCACTCCTGACAAGGTTCGGCCAAACAGCGAGAGTTTCTGTAGTCTGGTTAGGCCCATTGGCCGCAAGATGTCTGAAAATAGCCGGAGGTGGACCATGGGGTCCCCAGACCCATCAAAGCGATCAATCTGGGGCATCTTAAATCTGTCCGGCAATGTTACGGCCACATCAGTGTAGCCGTCTTCAATGTCTGGGATGGCCTTCACCCCTTGCGATTTCTTAAAGAGCTTTTCCAGCTTACTCAGCTTCAGAGCTGTCTGATCTACCTCGAACTCAAATGGAGAGTCCGGGTGGTTGGGTGTAAGATTCTTGGACAGTTGCGGAAGAAGCGGGGGCGGAGCCAGCCCCGTTGGAAGACCCGTGTCCTCTTGAGTGTTTTGGAAGTTTGGCAGAGTGTTCTGTAGATTTGGGAGGGTATTTTGGGTATTTTGGGGATTCTGGGTATTCTGGGGATTTGGAGGGGCATTCTGGCCAGTAGATATCTGCTCAGGTAATGGGGCCCCGGGTGGAGGAGGAACCTGATGCGAAGCAGATGCTGCAGTCTGCTGTTGTAATCTGGTGATCAGTTCGGATTGCTGGGCCATGACAGCGGCCTGCTGTTTAGAAAATTCCGCCTGGCGGATAGCATCATCTTGCATCTGTTTCATGCTCTCATGCATCTGGCGCATCATCGCTTCTATCGTTGGTGTAGTCTGTTGTTCCATCTGAATAACCGGCAAGTGTATCTCTATAGCAGAAACAGAAATCTCAACCCGACTGTTTGCTACTAAAACAGACTGCTGTCCCGGTAATCTCTGTTCTGACGGACTGCGCCTCCTCGTCCTCCTTCTAATAACTGGGAGTAGCGAGTGGAACACTGGATGTCCGTCAACCAGATCCTCAGATCGATTGAGTCGGTGACCTCGTGTCCAAAATGCTTGGGGAATATCTGATGGTTCGGAAGCAATTGTGCTACAGACTGTCCTAGCAAAAAGATAAATAAAGCAAAACAAGAAATAAATAACCAGAAAAACGGGCAGCATAACGGCTTAAATTAAATGCACAACACACAGTCGGGCACACAACACACGGTTGATAAGCTGAAAAATGAACTGTCTTCAAACACTGGTCAATATTCCTGAATCTCTGTTCCTGAAAACTGAGTCCTGATACCCGCAGATACCTGATTCTCAAATAACTGGCTGATGCCCGCAGGCCTGATATACCAACTCGAAACTGATGCCCGGAGGCCTGATGCCCAAACTTACTGATACATGCATTCCCTGTAGAGACGCACTCTAACAAGCACATAACAGATAAGTGAGAGCCAAAACACCCCTATGTTGGGGTAGGGTTTCCCTGTCCTATTTTGTCAGGAACTAGGGTTTCACTATGCACGCAGCGGTTTCAAACAACCTATAAACGGGTAAGCAACCTGTCCTAGTTTGGAATGGTCACTATGGATCCGAATATGCACTAGGTCGAATGGTCAAAAAGGGTGCCCCGGTAAAACCGGGGTTTGTGTTCCCATGCTGTCAGAGCCCAGAGCCGATCAGCCTTACGGACATGACTTGACAAGACAAGCCTCCGGCAAATCGTTCGGGAATGGCATATGGCAAACACGGTGTCCTAGGTGCACCGATGCAAATGCAATGCAAAGAGACACACAAGTGTAGTCAAAAATAGATATCATGAGTTCGAGTCAAGTTCTCTAAATCCCCAGCAGAGTCGCCAAAAACTGTAACAAGCCCGCGAGGGACCTCGCTACAGTTCGGACTCGAATGTCACGGTTCTCAATCTTGAACCAAAGAGTCCAAATCCGGCAAATCGTTTTTGAGAAAACAGATTTTTTGAAAGAAGTGCCAAACATGGACTGCTTTGCTAGATAACAGAGTCGCCACCTAAATATTTTAAAATGGGAAATTTAGGAAACCCTGACTCGGTGCCAAAAGGCCACGTGTCCGTCATCACTAAAGTTGCCTCGGCTCGGGAACTTGGGTACGATTGGGGAAGGTCACATCGTGAGCACCCCCTCTCACCCGGTCAAAGACCGGCCTCTACTAACCATGATATCTGTTTTTGAAAACATTGTATGTTCTTATTCCAATTATTAGCCTAGGTTACTATGTGATGCTCGCAGCAAACAAGTATAGACCGAATCGCCCGAATTGGAACCAAAACACTTCGTGTTTGTTTGTTTGAAAAATGGTTTGCTACCCGCAGGTAGGCTTAAAATGCAGATTTTGCCACCCTCAGGTGGGCTTAGAAGAACAATGGTTTTGCCACTATCTAGTGGGCTTAAAACAAACAGTCAACGAATTGTCCCAATTCAGGTAACTCAACCTCCACCCACAGGCATTCAAGGCAGTTATATCACATAAGCAAATAACCTCATGGCAAGCATGCTATCATGTCAATCACTCACACGCATGCAAGGATGCTAAAGCATAAAACTCACCGAGTACTCCAAGCCAAAACAAAAACCGATTAGAAATCCATGCATGGTTCCTAAGTATACAGAAATGCCTAATGCAACACATGCAAAATGCAACTATAGCAGGCTCGGCTATTCTAAACATAGCATATGGAATGTTACAACTATCACGTACTCAATTTGGAATTGAAATACAGATGCAGTTTGTATGATGCGCCGAGCCCGGTGCGTGCAAAACAGATGAATGATGCAAACATGCTGTCATACTGTTATGCTAATTGAAATATGCCCTATATCTAACCATCATAAGCAGATAAATAAAAGGGAAGAAAGACGTGGGGTTGGAAGACATACATCACACTCACCCACCCTTATTACAATTATGCCCTCGCACAGAGGGTCCGAATAAATAATAATACAGTCCAAATAAAAGAATATTACAGTCCGAAATATTACAGAAATTCCTAATTAATTAACAGATTAACTAAGAAAGCTGTAAACTGGCATGCAAGCCAGGGATTGCCTTGCTATTGATGAATGATGTATGCTGGACTGCCTTGGCGCTGAAATCCACTGGGATGCCCCAATTAGCCTCTGTTTGCAATGTTTCTCGAAATGCGTGCCAGACTCCGAAAAGCTGCTGATTCTTCATTTTGCTGCAACAGAGAGCAGGAAAGGGGGCATAGCAATGTATTTCACAAATATATGCATGCCTCGATCCTCGTGCCACTAATCACGCATATCGATGCATGATGGCCGAAGAGTCGGATTGCACAACTCAATATAGGATGAATGCAGATGAATGTTACAACAAAAACCTAACTCCATCATGGGTAATCCGGAGTGTCGGTGACTTGGGAATTGAGATCCGTTCCGTCACTCGGAGTACGGAACGTACCTCGTTTCCCGTGCCCGGGCTAACTCCTATCCCGAACGCGATGCAATATGCATGATATGCATGAAATGCAGCTAACATATGACCTAGCATGCACAATGCTATGAAAATGAGATGCCTCGAAATACGTGCCCGCAGGTACGCAAATCGAGAAACACGGAATGACATGCGAAATGCAATGATGGGCTTATACCAACATGAGAGAGCCTCAGCCGCACTCACATAGGATGCCGGAAGATGAAAAATGAGATGTCTCGAAATGCGTGTCCGTGGGCACGCAAACTGAGAAATGGCCCGAAGGCATGAAATGGCATGAAATATGATATACAATGAGACTAAAATGAGATGTCTCGAAATGCGTGCCCGCGGGCACACAAACCGAGGAAATGACATACGGAATGCAACAGGTCTAAAATGAGATATGTAATGCAAAATGGGCTTATACTAACATGAGAGAGCCTCAGCCACACCCATGTGAGAGGCCGAGAGATGAAAATGAAGCGCCTCGAAATGCGTGCACACGGGCACGCAAACCGAGACGGTGACATACAGGCATGAAATGGCATACGGAATGCAACAGATCTAAAATGGCATACGCAATGCAAGATGGGCTTATACTAACATGAGAGAGCCACAGCCACACTCACATAAGAGGCCATCGGATAAAAAAAAGAGCTGCCTCGAAATGCGTGCCCACGGGCACGCAAACTGAGGCGATGATATAGAAGCATGAAAATGCAAATTGGGCTTACACTAACATGAGAGGGCCTCAGCCGCACTCACATAAGCTGCCGAAAGATGAAAATGAAGCGCCTCGAAATGCGTGCACACGGGCACGCAAACCGAGGCATGGCATACAGGCATGAAATGGCATGCGAATGAGATGCGATATATGGCATATGGAAAATGCAAATTTCAGCAGCTAAAATGATGCACAAATAGCCCCCGAATTATGACAAAATTACACCCGATGCCCGAAATGCAATGCAAAGCACCCGAAATGGTCTACAACCCTACTAAACATGCACAATATGGACATGACATGTAAAACAGTAGCAAGGCAGCCCCTAAACTAGCATTTCTTTAGCACAAAGCATGGACAAATAACAACCACAAGTATGGTAAAAATAACTTGCAAAAATGGGGGAAAAGAGGAGAATTACAAAGCAAGTAGTATATACAATGCTCAAACTGAAAAAAACAGTTCTACAACATTAAATAGGGACCAAAAATATGCACATTTACAAGAGATGACATCCCCCAATTCAGTATGTAGATAGGCTAAACATAGCATGCAAGATGAAGCCAAAATGGGCCATAACATGAGATGCCAAAAGGAAGCACCAAACAACCTAAGACCCTTAACAAAATATGAAGAGAAGGCCAAAATAAGACACTTTCTAAGCCTGATGAAGGCCGAAAATAGAAGCTAAACAGGCCTAACAAAGCATGCAATTTTACGGTAAATCGAAGAATTACAAAACAAGTATATGACAGAAGGGCCAAACATGGTTGAGCCCTTCTTCAATCTTGAAGAGGGGCTCAAAATAGGCCCAATCACAGTATATTTCATGCTCGGAAAAAGATCACTCATGAGCTAAAAATAGTATGCAAAGCAAGGGTAGAACATGAATTCAAAGCAAGTGGCATGTAGAGCATGAAAACAAGGTTGAGCCCTTCTTCAATGTTGAAGAGGGGCTCCAAATAAGCACAATATCAGTATGTTTCATGCTCCAAATCAGATCACAAATAGGCCAAATAAATCATGCAATTTTACGGTAAATCGGAAGAGTTACAAAGAAAGTGCATGATAGAGCCACCAAACATGATGAAGCCCTTCTTCAATGTTGAAGAGGGGCTCAAAATGGGCCCAATCACAGTTTATATCAGGCTCAAAAACAAATCATTCATAGGCTAAAGATAGCATGCAAAACATTGGCATAAAGAGTGATATTGAAAGAGATGCATCATGGGGCTCTCAAATGAGGTTGAGCCCTTCTAAAATGTTGTAGAGGGGCTCAAAATAAGCCTAAAATCAGTAGGGGTCGGAGCCCAAAACTGAGAGCAAATAGGGTAAAGAATTGATTCAAAATTGTGCTAGAAAAAGGGAATTAGTGACTTACCCTTGAAGATCTAACTTTGGTTGCTTCTTGGCTTCAATTTGTTGGTCCTTAGCCTTTGAAAAACCCTCCTTTGCTGCTGGAATGGAGGTGGTGATGGTGAGGCTTAGGGTTGATGAAGGAATGGCCTAGAACCTTGAAGGTTTTTGGAGCTTTTGGCTATGGAAATGGAGGTTTTGGGAGATGAAGTCTTGAGATGAATTTTTGTAACCTCAACAAAGGAGCTCCTCAGCCCCTTAAATAGACCAAAAAGGGTATAAAAGGGGAGGGAAATACACCCACGCTTTCCCTCCCAAAATATCCCTCGGAGGATCAAGATATTTTGAAAAACAGCTGGACAGCTGTAAAGTGGCCAAAAGGGGGAAGCAGGCCGGCCAGGTGGCTTTCTTGAAGATGGCCGGCCGGCCACCCCAACTGGTCGGCCAGCCACTCCCCCTGGCCGGCCGGCCATGGCCAAAAATGGGACAAAACAATTAGTGGCCGGCCACCACTTTTTGGTGTCCTCCCAGGTGTGTAGAATAAGGCCCCAGGGTTGGAATTTGGCAACACTGAAACAGGAGTCACAACATTACATTTGAAGGAGAGGCTCAAAAATGAAAATCACAATTACTGGCCGACTACCACTTTTTGGTGTCCTCCCATGTCCCCTCATCACAAATATGTAGTCTCGGCTCGAAGAAAATATCCCTAGGGTGTTCAACATTAGCCCGGAAGTGAGCAGAACGGGCGCCGGAAGAGCGAAACTGGTTATCTGAGACAATTGCTGTCCTCCCACCCTCCAGTGATCTTCCTGGTGTTAAACCAGAGGTACCTGCCAAAAATGAACAAAAATCGATGCAAAATGAATGCTCGGGGGCCAAACCGCGAGGTTCGGGGTCCCGAAAATGGGCTGCAGGCACCGAAAGTGGCGTTCGGCCACGAAGTGGGTATCTGAGGCCCCAGTGTCCCTCGGTATGATAAAACAGAGGTACCCGCCGAAAATGAACAAAAATCGATGCAAAATGAATGCTCGGGGGCCAAACCGCGAGATTCGGGGTCCCGAAAATGGGCTGCAGGCACCGAAAGTGGCGTTCGGCCACGAAGTGGGCATCAGAGTCCCCAGTGTTCCTCAGTATGATAAAACAGAGGCACTTGCCCAAAACCGGAGAAATCGGAGATGGTTGGGCGGTCCCGAACCGAGGCACACGGCCTGACGGCTCCGAAAACCGGGAACCGCGCTCCGAAATGGGCAAAATGGCTTACGGCCACGAAATGTAGCTCACGGCCACCGGGAGATAGTCTACGGGACCACTCCCTCCCCTCAGGAAAGAAAACAGAGAAAACCGAGTCTGGTTCGCAAACCGAGACAAGGCACAGAAGAAGGTTCGGAAGTCCGGAGGCAGGGCGCACGACCGCGACTCTGAGGTTCTGAACGAGCACAGCATGCAACATCACCGAGCGCTCAATCGGTGACGTCTGAGCCTTAAGGTCGGTCAAAAATGGGGTGTCTACACAACCCTGAGAATTTAAATAAAATTTATTTTTCCCCAAAATATTTATTTTGGCCAAAATTAAATTGTTTCTTGAATTGTAAGGAACAACATGAACTAATTTTATGTTTACCCACATGAATTCATGCGATTTTGTTAAGTTCATTCTCTGGTCCATGGAAATGTTGGGTTAGGTTCTCGATTGTTAATTTTGTGAAATTGTAGTTTTTCTATTGAATATTGTCATGGTTTGGAGTAGGGTAATTCTCTTGCAAATGTTGGGTTAGGGTTTTTATTACATGTTGCTCTTGGAACGTTTGGATTGTGGTTTTTCTAACTCTGCTCCATAGCAATGTCGGCTTAGCTTTTCGATTGTGAAATTTGTATTTATGTAAACTATAATGGTTTCTATATGGGTTTTAACTTATGTGACATTTCTATTTTGTGAAATAGATTTTTTTTACAAGCTTGCAATTAACAAGACAAATCAATTCATGTTGACGGTTTTTGTAAATCTCAATTGTAAAGGAAGAGCAACAGTACACCTGTGATTTAACACATGGAATTTAATAGAGACTTTAGAGAATTCAACACATGGATATAACACATGGAATTTAGTTACAAATATGTTATTTGCAAGAATTTGCTAATGTCAATTCATGTTGACGGTGTTTGTAAATGTCAATTCATGTTATTTGTAAAATAGAGAATGTCATATGTTTTTTTTGTAAAATAGAGAATTTGACAAAGTCAATTCATGTTATCTTGCTTAATTGAGAATTGCTACCACATGGATTTTAGTTTCTAAAATAGAGGAAATAATTCATGTTGAGGGGTTTTTGTAAATCTGAATTTGTATCTTTCTTTTGAAGGATAGAACAAATTTAATATGAATTGTACATTACTTCAAAATTGGAAATGGAGACACGTGATCATTTATTTTATTTTGGTTTTATAGCAAAATTCTGAAATGTCACATTCAGAGATATTTGTAATTGACAATTTACATTTTGCCAGTTGTAAAAGCCCATTTTTAAATAACAATTTGGGGACATTCCTTAATTTTCAACAATCTGTCAATTTCCTGAACTATGACTAATGTGCCACCTACATGTTCCATTATTCTTTCACCCAGTCAGTAAACATAGCATGGCTTCGTTTACCTCTATTGTAACTTTTAGTACATGGCTACGTCGGATGTGTGTGTGTGTGGCTATGGCCACTGTATTGTTAACATATCCAGGTCGACTAAAAATCCATGGCGTCCCTACTTTGCATATCCCCGCCTTGTGGTGAGTGCCCAATTCATTAATGGTCATAACTGCATTTCATGCCGAACCAATTTACTAACACATGCGTCATTTTCACTCGTTAGCCCTATGTCAGTTGGATTGGTTGGTGCGAAGGACTAAGGAGACAGAGCACGGATTTTGCCTCATCCAGTAACGACATTGTCATGCATTTGCGGGATGATGTCATACACATTCAATAGTCATTGCGTCTCCTTAAAACAATTGTTTTTGTGCTATGCATTGTGGTTGTCATTTTGTTGTTGCGTATGTAAGAAAACTTAGAATGTTCTTAGGAAACTTGACAGTGACGACTAACTTTGTCTTGCTTTAGCTGACTAGTTTGGGGGACACATTAATGACTACTTGTATTTACTATTTGTCTTCCATTGTTAAAATTCGTACTTTTATGTCTACTTTTATGTGATTGTAATGTTATGTTAATTAATGTGCAATGGTTATATACTGTCCAATTTAGCATCCACTTTCTGTGTTTATTGTGCAATGGCCATAAATTGTTATTGTGCCAACCAATTTAAATTCTTCTGCTATGGTTTGATGTTACTGGATGTAATAACAACCAAGATGGTCATGGTGATAATTTTGTCCCATAAATTAGTTGCCTTGCGTGGTCCAAATGGCTTCCATACATACTTCACCTCGTACCCAAGAGAAAAACAAAGGCATATCTCTGGAGAAGTCAAGCAGTGTGGAAGAGACACAGAAGCAGTTCAACCATAAGGCCTCCTGGGACAATGACTCCATCCGAATTTTCCTACAGCTGATTGCCAATGAAATTACAAAAGGAAATCGGCCATTCCTAGTCCTAAGCCAAGCTGGGTACAAGTTGTTGGCGAGGAAATTTGAGAAAAAAACTAAAAGACAACATGGCCTCAAGCAGTTGAAGAATAAATACATGAGTCTGAAAAAATGATGGAATGCTTGGAGAAAGTTGATGGAGTCTAGCCGAGGAGTGTCAGGGATTGGCTTTGATAGCAAGACTGGTATGTTTCAAGCGTCTGATGAGTGGTGGGATAAGATGGAATCGGTAAGTACAATGTAATTTTCGTATGTTTGTTTCGTTTCATATTTGCCTCTTACCAATTACTTTTTTCCGTATTTGTTGTTAGTACACATTTGACCTATTGCATGTACTGAACGGTTTTTGTTTTCAATGTCAAATTTTGCAGACAAACAAGGCCTGTGTGAAGTTCAGGAAAAAAACATTAGAACATCGCGAGTTGATGGAGACTGTCTTTACAAGGGCATCAGCTATTGGTAAGCACCATTGGACCTCGGGAGAGAAAGTTGATGAACCTGCCGACGTCTCATCCGATTCTGTGGACAGTCTTGGTGCCCAACCATTTGTTGATCCGATACTTGCACACACACAGGACATCGATTCAGATTCTTCACTCGAACTTGTGTTGACTGTTAAAGACAAAAGGAAACGGACTCTGTCAAGTTGTGGCAAGTTGAAGAAGGCCACAAGTGTTGCGTCAGTTATTGCAGAAAGCATGAACAATTTGACAAACGTGGTGCGTACTCAGAATCAGCAAGTTACGGTCAGACACCTCACAGGTAACGAATCACTGTACACAATTTCGGAGTGCATGCACAGGTTGAGGAACATTCCTGCCCTTCTCGATACGCCGTTATTTCATTTTTCCTCGACATTGATAGATAACGCAGATTACCGGGAGGTGATGATGTGCCAGCCTGATGACGACTACATTATCGGCTGGCTCACATAGAAGCAGCTGCAGTGTAGTGCCGGGGCGCCATTTGCGAACCTGTTTGGGGCTCGCCGGATTTGATATAGCGGTGTCATGTTGAAGATGCGTTCCCATTATCTAGCTTTCAAAAATTTGTACTTATGTTTATGTTGGATTTGTAATAAATAGGATGGTTATGCGTGTTGTCTTTATTCCTTTATTTCTTTTTCTTTTTTTTAATTTTTGTCCCAGTTTGGTGAAACAATATTTGCAGGTTATTTTCTATTTTTCGACGATTACAGTTTTGTTGATGTGTTTTTGTACAGATGGAACAAGATGGTTGTGTTTTTTTATTATGGGAATTGCATCCGCAACAACGGAATGCTGTGTTTTACCTGTTTATGGAGTTATTTATTTGTTTATTGGTGTAAGTACTTTTTCCGTTGGTATCGTTGTGTTCATAATGCAAATGATGTTTTATTGGTTTGTGTATTACCAGGCACCACCGCTTTCTTCATTGTTTGTTTATTTGGTACACTTTGAATGTAATTATACCTTACTGTTAGGCGTTATATATTCCATGGTGACGCGACATAAATATTTCCTTTACCCCCTGCATCACGTGTAAACTGATTCAAACCGTCCCACTGTCGTAGGTTTCGCTTGAATCGACGTGATGAATCTCGGGGATGGAAGCAACAATCAGGATTTACGGGAAATGCTTAACCAAATGGCCATACAGCTGCAACAACAAAACAATTGGACAATTATAGAAGCATGCCAATATGTGCAAGAGTGGTACGAAAAACACATGTCCAAAACGCCATGTCGCACATCAATTTTGACCGAGCATGCATGGATAACCGAACTATATATGGGCCATGTGGGTCGATTTCAGGAAAATGTGTGCATGTTGAAGGAAGTTTTTGCGGCTTTGTGTCACACATTAGTAATTAATTTTGGATTACAAGTACCGCAACGTCCACATGACTTAACTGTTGAAGAAAGCGTTGCAATGTTTATCTATGTGTTGCGAGGGTTGCAAAATCGGAAAATCCAAGAACGCTTCCAACATTCGGGGAAGACTGTGTCCCGGCATGTGCATAATGTGTTAACGGCGATGAAAGAGTTCACTGTTATTGTGACACCTTAAATATTTAATTAATACCACAACCAATCATGATAATATTAATACTAGTGGAAGTGATAGTAAAATAAAATAATTTAATTTATTATACAATTAACTACGGTCAATGTAAGATGAAGGCAAAATAGTAATAATAAGAACAATAATAATGGAAATAATAAAATGACTAAGCTATACGTGCTATGTAAATTAATTTGCTAATGTGATTATCAAATATATGATGAAGAGAATTATTTGGGGGGCTAAATTAATCACTAATTAGTGTGAGAAGATTGGAATGTATAGATTTAGTTAAACGAATCAAGTAATAATTAATTATGAAGATTTGTTTTTAATTGAGAGGATTTGCAAATATTGCTAAGAAGATGAAAGTGGAGTCATCTGTACGTCTAGGTCTAGGGGGGGAGGTGAGTAATCACTTAGGGTCATTAGTAAAGGGTGAGTCATCACCTAGCCATGTGTATAAATAGGAGGGGGGGTTGTGAAGTTAGTGACAGCGGAAAAACAAAGAAAAAAAAGAAAAAAAAAGGGCATCAGTAGAAAAAAAAAGTGAGGGAAGCGCCGAAAAACCAACGGACATAGAAAGGAAATAGTAAGACTCAATATTAAGGTGAGTTATATTATACCTTGAGTTACCATAATATATTTTACGTATATTTTTAGTTGCCATAATATATTTTACGCAACTCATGCTTTATAACTTATATTTATATTTTAATTACGTTAATTATTTTCTGAACTCCATTTACATAAATTGAAACCCATGAATATATTTGTTTAAATTTTAAAAATTATTTGACAATGATTTTGTAAACAATTATATTTTGTAAGTACCACCACGGGAGTCCCATGTCTTGGGGGACTTAAATAATTGTTGGTCTCTGTTTGGCCACTTTGTGGTCTTCTGTTTGTCATGGATCCATTGGCCTAAGTTCTGACTGTCACTTCTGTGACCTCTGTTCTGTTCTGTACCGTGGTTATGGTTATGGTTATGGTTATTTATTTACATAATTTCCATATTTTAGTTTCTGCCACTTTGAATAATTTGTTTATTCAAATTAAGTTATGTAAACGTTTTAACTTAACTAACTATCCATGGTTATTTTGTGTTCCCTATACTCTTAGCATAATATTTCTCATCTGCTGTGTGCTTATAGCTGTTACCTTTTTAGGTGATGTTGATCCGTTATTTTATTCTTTTCTTTTCTTTCTTTTGTTTTTTTTTACTGAGGGCCGATCGCTGAATAATAAAATAATAAAAGCCTATAGATGTACTTTCTTTTATCAGCATAATAGATTTTCTGTTTAATTATCTCATACTTCCATTTTACTTCCGCCTGTGCCATTTAACTTGTTACGATTAGAATTATTTAGTAAGTTGCGATTCCAGCCCTAAGCCCTGGGGTTGGGTTGTGACAAAGGTGGTATCAAAGTAACGGTTAGACATATCAAAGAAATAAATATTTACCTGCGATGTTAGTCATTTTCTGTAAAATCTCACATTTATTTTGGTGATGTAGAAATGTTCGAAATTAACCTTGATGAGGCATTTTGGGAGGAACTTAGGGCCATTAATTTGGAGGATATTTTAGCAGAGCACCCTAGGAGTGGCAACGGAGCGGGGTGGGGCCGGGGATCACACTCCCCGTCCCCGATCCCCGATGGTGAACATGGCCCCGTCCCCGGCCCCGATCCCCGACGGGGAACCTTTCCCTCTCCCCATCCCCGCCCCCGATCGGGGATCGGGTTTCCCCGACCCCGAAACTTCCTCGCCTAAATTTGTTTCAACGTCAACAACACCACCACACATACATGTTCAACAACATACACAGAAAGATCAAGAAGGCATCATCAACACAGAATCATTAACAACAGAATAAATAAAAAATAAAAAATAA
Source organism: Camellia granthamiana (assembly GCA_036172215.1). Classification (NCBI taxonomy): domain Eukaryota; kingdom Viridiplantae; phylum Streptophyta; class Magnoliopsida; order Ericales; family Theaceae; genus Camellia; species Camellia granthamiana. The sequence goes on along the minus strand of CM069909.1, from coordinate 56,955,023 downwards.
AAAATAAAAAAAAAATAAAAAAAAAATTTGACAGAGATCTGAGAGCAATGAGCATCATCAACATAGAGGAGATCTTAGTGTATTGCGTGCATCATCAACGAAGGACGATCTGGTGGAGTTCATGGAGGAGGACGATCGGTGGCGATGGACGATCTGAGAGCATTATCGGCGTCGCGATGGGTGGCTGTGGCTGTGACGGCGTCGCGACAGTGGCGATAGACGACGGAAGGACTCCTCCGGCGTCGCGGACAGTGTTGATCGGCGTCGTGGACACAGATCGGCGTCGCGGACAGATCTAGTTTGGTTACAATGATGATTGACGATCGACGTGATGATCGACATCGAGATTGAGTAGAGGGAAGAGAGAGATACACAAGTGGAGATGATGAGATGAGATGAGGGTTTGGTTTGGTTAGGTGACTGTAATATATAAATAAATATATAAATAGAAGGGAAGAGAGAGATACATTTTGGTTTATTATTATATATATATAAATATATAAATATAAGGGGTATAAAAGTAATTTTACTTCGGGAAAATTCGGGGATGGGGCCGGGGACGGGGCCGGGGCCGGGGCCGGGGATCGGGCCGGGCTGGGGATCAAACACTGATCACCGTCCCCGGCCCGTGACAGATCGGGGATTAATTTTCAAATACCGTCACCTCCCCGTCGGGGGTATTTTTCGGGGAAAAACCGCTTAAATCGGGGTCGGGATTGGGGATCCCCGTCGGGCCGGTTTCAAATTGCCATCCCTAGAGCACCCTGCCCTTGCCTCACCTGAAGGATGGGGAGACTCGGAGGATATAATTAGGAGACTGCATCCAGGCCTTGCCCAATTGATGGGTCGGCCGGTATATACAAACTAATCCTACTGATGTACCACATTTACTATGGAAGCGAAGAAGAGCCGTGCTTATGCGCGCCGGATGATTTCTCGGACCTACCCGTGTCCTCAGCCTTACCCCAGGCTATGACCGCCCGCACTACATCGTTGGCCCTTTGCCCCCAGATTTTGTGGCAAGAAGGGGAAATGTCACTACTAAAAAAGTACTTTTTGCGACCGCTACAAGCTGTCGCAAATAATAAAAAAACAGTCGCAAAAGACTTTTTGCGACGGCCCATGCGACGGCAAATGAGGGTCGCGAATATGGGGGTGGCAAATACTTTTTACGACCGCAAAATAGCAGTCGCAAACTATTTGCGACCGTCTAACCTGCTTATAGTGACTGATATTTTGCCGTCACAAAAGAGTTTAAAAAAGGCCTACAATGTATTAGCGACCATCTTCTTACCGTCGCAAAAAAAAAAAAAAAAAAAAAAAAGAAAAAAGAAAAAGAAAAAAAAAAGCCTAAAATCATATATATATATTCAAATATTATATACAATAAATGTAAAGACATATTTGCAAAAATCTCAACATTCATGCATTATTTTCTATTTCTTCCCTCAATAAAATTCTCTTCAAAAAAAAAAGTATGCAACAATAACAAGGAGTTCTTGAAAGAATTCTACAAAGGTTTTTCATCTCTTGCAATTACAAAGAAATTTGAGGTTACAGTAAATCTGATTCTAAGAATCCTTCACAGTCTTGTTACAGAGTCGGAAGAAGAAATAACTACTGGTTTTATTAGTACTTAACAGCCGGAAGAAAGCCAGGAAAATACTTGACTAACAAGAACAATCTGTTGATCACGGAGCTGCAAAACAATCATATTGCAAACTGTTGTTTTTCCAGATGCAGTCCCACCAGCAACACCTTTAATTTCAACAAATCACAAACATTCTCTTAGCATTATGCCTGTATTGAATGACAAAGGATAGAAAAACGAATACTAATTATTGGAACACCAGCATAAAGAAAATATCCTAGAAATTTAATAGTAGGAAGGCATTTAAATATTTCCCCTTTCCTCTGGCAAAGGTCTAAGTTAATTTGGTGTTGCTTTCTAGTATAATTGTTAATACAACTTCCCAGAATTAGGTTACTCACTCTAAAGATAATCTGCATGGATATTAGGTTTCAAATAATAGCATCCACATTGATTTCTTAAACCTTCTAGCTAATTAACAAAACAATGAACACTACGATTGGATGCATTCTCAAATAACTTCCTAAGTTGCCCTATTTTCTTATCTGAAAGATTCATTGTAATTATGGGCAGTGTCCTGCTTGTAAACTTGATTCACAGGGAGAAGAAAAGAAAAAAATTGGAATATGAAATAAAATAAATCCAACAAATTAAAATATATTTTTCTTTCACAGCATTAGAAAGGTCCACTCTCTAACATGACTTGATCTACCTGATAACCTTTGTTTGATGGAGACTTTGTTAGATATCATGTATATTCTTCTTAACCTCGCAAGTCGCAACCAAAATATTCATAGGATATGGCTACACCTTCTTGCCTGATATTATAAGGATCGTTCCCTTGATCTCATGCCCATGTTTTGAAACTTCAACCTCTATCATATAATGTTTTGATATGATAGAGTGTCTCACAGTCAACCACAAAACAATTAGCCACTTATGGTTGAGGAAGTAACAATATTAAAAATATTAGCCATAATGTTTCTTATACTGATTTTTTTAATGGACCACCCACTCTCAATGTTCTCACACAATCAAGTCAGAATCTACTCAGAACAATAAATATTGCCCAAAAAACACTCCTCTCTTGCAGTTATTTTCCCTTCCAGATTAAATATACCCAGAGAAAGATCATCAAAGCCTTGTCATAGGGAGTGAAGGGAAAAATGCAAAGTTACCAGACATGGCAAAGGAAACAGATGAAGGCCATGTGTGGTTGCATTTATAAGTCAACTTATTTAGCTTATTTGCTTTTACAAAATTGACTATTTGTGTTTGGTTGCAATTTTAAATTATTACTTATTTGACTTTTTCAGCTTATTTGACCAAAAAGAGTGGAACTTTCTTCAGCTACAATTTGTAGCTTTTTTCAGCAAATTTGAAACCCTTAAATATGTATGGGCAAAGGAACCCCATCTCTTTGTCATAATTATAACTTTTACAACAAAAAAACTATGTGATTTAACCAAATAGGCTCAATTTTTTTCACGTATTATCAAAATCTACAACAAACAGATTTACAACTTGAGTTTTCCTATTCATTTTTGGAGGCCTACATTTAAGGAAACATCCAAGGACACTAACATGTTATGCTGCTGGCAAAAGGAGACATTGTTCAAACCAATTGCTGAGTCCACTAATCCTATTAGCTATATGATATAGCATTATCTAAAAATCTAAAGACCACAACAAATTTCAATATTTACAAGCAGATTAAAGAAAACAAGCAGATGCTGATTTATAACAATAAAAGAGCAGCATTAACCATGTCATATATGAACTACACAATTTATGTGGATAAAAAAAAAACTAAAGACGGGTCTAGAAACCATACACAATCTTGAATGCTCCTCTCCCCAACAAAAAACTATTGAACAATGTTGAGGCCATACATGCACCCAAAAAGAATTGATTTAAAATGCTACTTCCATAACGACGACTCTCAGAGAAATAGGCAACCTAATTCATAATAAGCTGAAAACTTCATTAAAAGCAAAGAAATAGGTTAATATAATGTGTTAATAATTTCCTTTTGAAGAGCAGAGTGGCATACCTATTCATTTTCTTTTGAAGCTTGTTGCCCACTGGATGCATCTGACACCTACAATATGTTAGCATAATGTGTTAATAATTTCCATATGTATATATACAAATTGATAAAATGTAAAATTCGTCAATTTGTAAATATTGCACCTCTCTCAAGCTCGTACTCCCAGCTACACCCTGTGACTCTAAGAACAAAACATGTGCCGTTAGGTTCTTGATCGTCGTAGTGAACCGAGACTCGATGTCTTGTGTCACACGCTGTGTGATCTCATCAATAAATGAAGGGGCTGCTAATGATTGGGATGGGCCGCTGCCTCGTGCATACACCGCACTCCAGGGCACTCCTCTCCCATAGGTCTTGCAATACCCATGTCCATCCTTCCCAACGATTTTATGATAAATCTTTATTAGTGTTCAACTCATCAAGTAAACAAGTCATATTTTGAAACTTTCTGAGCTCAATGTGAAGTTGATGAGCTTATATGCACTCTACAAAAACAAGCTACTGGAACTTAATTAAAACAAATTTGAAATTAGCTCAAAAGATAAATACACCCATCTCAAACACATTTTTGAAAATTTGAAATCAAATTTGAACTATTTATTACTCAATTCAATTTTACTCATTTACAGTCCTATCTAGAATTCAAAGACCTACTACTTACCTCTTTAAAGTATGGATGCACATACCATCAAGAAAGTGAGCAGAAAATGGTTTACAAATAAACTGGTGAATGACTGCACCTAAAATCATCCAAACAACTTGTCACCACATTTGGAGCATAGATTGCCCAGATGGGAATCGTCTACAAGATCAATAATATAGTTCGGACTCAAAAATGTTTGAAATAGCAAAGAAGAAATAGATGTAGTGTGAGCTTTCTAAGTATTTTCCTATTAACCAGACTGTTGGAAGTGCATTCCTATAAATGGAAATAAAGGTAACTGACAAACTGCCCAGACTTCTATGAATCATACATGCAGCTCAATAACTAATATTTTTAGCAGGGGATTTGTGGCTGAACAACATCAACCGTGCTAGTTAAATTAAATGAATGCACCATTTCAATAATGAAGTACTTCTATTTTTTTCCTGACAAGAATAATGTGTTTTGTAAGTAAAAACTATCTAGGTTTCAAGTAAATCAGTCTACAAGTTTGGGCTAACTTTTGGATGGTGAATAATTTGAGTAGCTTGGCCAAATTTCTTACAGAATTAAAGTATACTAACACATATGAATTTCTTGGGTTGTGACTTGTTGAGTTTAGCAGGGATCTAGAACCAAATAAAATTACCTCATTTTCTTTTCATTTTAATCAAAAAAAATTGAACTGAACTATTTACTTTTGCCAATTTAAACATATATATCAGAATGTAATTTATCGAGGCCACATGAGGGGTTTAAATTATTTGATGATACTAAAGCTGTCAAGATTCCAATTGTCTCAATGGTAGTGCTTTGAAAAAAAATCATGAGACTGGCGTGGAAATTTTTAATCTAATTAACATGCTTTAAACAATGTAGAGTCTGGTTGGCTGTCTTTCTGTTTGGGAACACTACGATTTTTAGATTCAAGTAGGGTCAGGTGAACCCACTCAAATATATATGTTGCTATCACCTAAAAGTCATTGATCTTACATTAGCAAAAGCTGCTAAACCATATAACGTGAAATCAACCATCATACTGTACTTAAAGTTGCAGCTTAATTTAAGACAAGGGTCACTGATCATTTGGTTGCAGCTTGGTTTACTTTCGATTAAACTAAATGAGGTTGAGCATTAAAGACTTCAGTGTTTGTACTTGTGTGTGTACCGTTTGCAGATTAGTTTTATCCCTGTCAACTGGCTTACCAGTGCAAATGCAATTTACCTGGTATGATATTGAAATTACTTCAACCAAAGCTTATGGAAGGAATGCTCTCATTTGCTTACAACATGAAAAGCTCTTGACAACTCAACACAAGCCTTTTCTCAATTCATTGGGATCGGCTATACGGATGTATTTTCTCCGGTTGGCTCTATAACCACCAACTGAGAATTTCTCAGGATTCATTTTTGTAAAGTGTGACTGAGTTTCTACCATGCCCGGTTGTGTAAAAGATGAGACACTATAAGATCCTATTTGGCATAGGCTAAAAAAGCAACTAAAAAGGTTTTAAAAGAACATTTTTATTTTAAAAAAAAAAGTAATTTTTTTAGCAATCACGAGACACATCATCTTTTTAGATTCTAAAATGACAACCACATGTGGAGTTGCTTATGAAATTGACAATTTAATAAAATTAAATAAAATACCTAGATTCTTGCTTGTTTGTTGCACAAAGCAAGAGGTCAATGTAACATGAAAATCCAGTTTCATGCCGGATAGAGTATTTACAATCTAGTTTTTAAAAAATAATAATGTTAGGAACATAGAATGGGTTCATAAAAAATGCAATTGATGACTGGGATTGAACCTAGTTATTGTAGGGTTCACATCCAAAATAAATCTTCGCCATTGAATGCACTTTTCTATAATCTATTTTGTATTCGTAGAATTTGTGTTTAAAATATTATACGCACAAGAAAAATCAAGTATAACATCCATGTAACATTTTTTGCACAACATATATCTATAAACTATGAAATTCTCTAGCAGTGCTAACAACTAAACTAGCCAATCAAACTTAGTTTTAGTTATCTCGAATTATGATATACCCATCCATGAAGTCAGCGCTAAATGTTAAAAAGAAACATCTTGCATAGGAGAATGCATTGATCTGGTTAGCAAATGAACTAATAGGCACAACCATCAAGCATAGATGTATAGTATAGCATACAATTTCAACTTCCCATGCAGCAAATATGATTATAGAATGCAAAAAAGCTAAAATCAAATTTCAAATCTATATTTTCAAGTTTCAACTCTGCCGAAACACTAATCTCAATTCAGAGACAGAGAGATTTATTCTATTATTATTCAATCAACTTTCCAACATTACAGATTAATCAACCATTACAAAAAGTAATCGATGAAGATGAAGATTACAGATTAATCAACCATTACAGAGAGTAATTCATGTTCAATTTACATATTACAAATTAAGCGATGAAGATGTGTCATTACAGAGAGTAAGATTCGAGCGATGAAGATGAATCGATGAAGATGTGTCAAACGTTACAGAGAAAGACAAAGAGAAGTGTTTAGGCTCACCGATTATGAATCTCGATTATGAATCAATCGAAATCTTCTTCAACAGCATCTTCAAATCTTCAAATATTTGGCTTCAAATCTTCATCAACAGCATCTTCAAATCTTCAAATTTTGAAATCAAATCTTCAAATCTTCACTGTTGAGCGAGAGAGACAGTGAGATTCGAGTGAGAGAGAGAGTGGAGATTCAAAAGAAAGAGTCGAGCGAGACAGATTTTGAGAGAGAGAGAGAGAGAAGAAAGAGAGAGTTCAGATTTGGGAAATTAGGAAAAAATGGACATAGGTCACGTTTTACGTTTCACGTTTTTCTTTGGTTGGGGGGGTGTTTTTCATGTGAAATGAGATTTTGGGGTTTTTCATGTGAAATGAGATTTTAAGATAAAAAAACAATTTTTTTTTGCGACGGTTAAATAATCAGTCGCAAAAAATCAGACGTAAATAGTCATATTTCTAGTAGTGTGTGTATCCCGAGGACTACATTTTTACCACTGTCCCTAAGCCGTTGGAAATTATTAATATTCAAAATGTTGATTTTAGTAATGACCTATCATACATTGAGCAACCAAGATGGATAGTCGATCGAGCATTTTGGGGCTACATACAGTCTGTCCCCATTTACACCGTCCAGGTAGCGTGGATGTGTTTTGGTGTGGTACAGTTAGGATGGGAACTTGAGCTTTTTATGTGATACTACTTCCCGTGGTTGTTTGACCCGTTTGACTCACCACTCTAGATTTAGTAAAAGAAAACCTTTCTTGTACGCTAACCATGATATGTTCTAATCCATTTTTTTGTTTTTTTGTTTTTTGTTGTATCATAGGAATGAGACACTAACATATTTTGACTTTTGAACAATGATGTAATATTAATTGTAAAAATAGTAAAGTTGGTATTTCATATATATTGCGCTATATATGCTTATATATATGCTGCGTTATGGATGTAATGCCTCGTTTATTACTTTGTAGAATGGCCAATAATGGTAACGGAAGCGAGTCATCATTCAGTGGCACTGAATCGATGGAAAGAATCATGGAAAGAGCGGTTACTAGCTTTTTGTAAGCCTTGCAGACCAACATCAACAATGGGATGCTGGAACGGCGAGAAGAGCCGATTACTACAAAACAGTTCCAGGATCTGAAACCAACCACATTTACCGGCGGTCCAGACCCAATGGTAGCAGACGCTTGGGTTAAAGACATGGAAAATATTTTTCGCGCCTTACCTTGCACCGAAAGACAGAAGGTCACTTTCGCCACTTTCACTTTTAAAGATAATGCGCAAGAATGGTGGCTTCTCACTCTGGAAAAAGAAGAAATTATGACTTGGGCAAGATTCTTGGAAGTATTTTATGCAAAATAATTCCTAGATTCATTGCAAGAACAAAAGGCCTTAGAATTCGTACATCTAAAGTAAGGAACCAGGACGGTGGCCGAATACGAAAGCAAATTCACACAACTTGCTCGGTTTGCGACATATGTCATCCCCACCGAAGCTAAGCAAGAAAATTCGAAGCAGGATTGGATACTGAAATCAAAAATAGGCTTGAGGTTTTGAAACTACCAACCTATGTAGAAGTGGTAGATAAAGCATACATTGCAGAAAAAGGAATTAAAGCCTCCCGTTCTGGGGAACCAAGCCAAAAGAACCGAATCTGGGAAAGAGATAATAGAAGATCCGGTGTTGTGCCTCCCAAGAGGGTGAATATGGGTACAACCAACTTAGGTAATCAAGGTTCTACTAACCCCAAAAGTGGCACCATTCCAACTTGCCCTACGTGTGGAAGGGCTCATTGAGGACAATGCCATCGAGATACGGGAGCATGCTTTAAATGCAGTCAAGTTGGCCACTTGCTAAGGGATTGTCCAAAGCTTACCAATCCTACAGCCAGCCCCTCTGGCCCTATTAGAAAACCCGCAGGACCTGGAGGACAGAGGAAGGACCAAAAACGCCGAGGAAGGACCAAAAACGCCAAGAAAGGGCTTTTGCCTTAGTACTTGGAAAATCAGAAGTTACCGAAAACGTTGTGTCAGGTATACTTTCTATTTATGGTCATTTAGCTCATGTCCTCATTGACTCTGGGTCAACTCATTCTTTTGTTGCACCACACTTTGCTGCCAAGCTGGCATTAACACCCGAACCCTTATGATATATATTGTCTGTGTCTTTTCCTTCTGGTAATTCTGCTTTTAGTACTGATGTCTACAAATCTTGTGCTATATCCCTAGAAGGCAAAACCTTATACGTAGACTTGATTCCCCTCCGCATTGAGAACTTTGATGTGATCTTAGGGATGGATTGGCTGGCTGCTAACTACGTCTCTATTGATTATAAAGCCAAAAAGGTCTCCCTCAGGTTACCAAACTAACCCAAGCTTGTCTTTGATGGGACTAGAGTTTCCAACCCTCCCTGTATTATATCCTCCATGACAGCCCACCGACTTCTAAGAAAGGGTTGTTGTAGTTATATTTGTTATGCGATCGATACACAAAAAAAGGTCCCCACCGTTGATGCAATCCCCGTGATTCAAGAATTCTTGGATGTCTTTCTTGAAGATCTACCTGGTACCCCGGTTGACCGGGAAATCAAATTCACCATTGAAACTCAATCTGGTCTGCAACCAGTATCAAAAGCCCCTTACTGCATATCAATGATAGAATTGAAAGAGCTAAAGACTTAACTCCAGGAACTATTGGACAAAGGCTTCATTTGACCTAGTACCTCACCCTAGGGAGCTCCAGTATTGTTCGTGAAGAAAAAAGATGGCACGATGAGATTATGCATCAATTATCGGGAGATGAACAAGGTCACTATCAAGAATCGATACCTTTTGCCACGAATCGATGACTTGTTCGATCAACTTCAAGGCGCTTAGGTATTCTCCAAAATTGACTTGCATTCTAGCTATCATCAACTAAAAGTCAAAACGAAAAGTATCGAAAAGACTGCCTTTAGAACCTGTTACGGGCACTACGAGTTTCTCTTCATGCCATTTGGTGTTACAAATGCTCCAGCGGCCTTTATGGTTCTCGTGAACCGAGTGTTCAAACCCTATCTTGATGAGTTCGTCATCGTCTTCATTGACGACATTCTCATATACTCCAAGTCATCGAAAGACCATGAGCAACACTTGCAAACGGTTCTACAAACACTACGTGATCACAAACTTTATGCCAAGTTAAATAAATATGAATTCTGGATCACTAGTGTACACTTCCTCGGTCACGTCATTAACAAAGATGGCATCGCGGTTGACCCTCAAAAAGTTGTAGCAATCGTGGATTGGCCGCGAATGTGTCAAAAATTTGAAGTTTCTTGGGTCTAGCTGGTTATTGTCGACGTTTCGTGCAAGATTTCTCGAAGATAGCATCACCCTTGACCCAACTAACTCAGAAGAAAACACCCTTTGAATGGACTGACAAACAGGAGTGTTGCTTCTAGGAGTTAAAAAATAGATTGGTGTTAGCTCCTATACTAGCACTCCCTACAAGAGCAGATGGGTTCGTAATTTATAGTGATGCCTCCTACAATGGTTTGGGTTGCGTTCTTATGCAAAACGGGAAATTCATTGCTTATGCCTTGCGACAACTAAAGACTCACAAGAAGAACTACCCAACTCATGATCTGGAATTGGCTGCGGTGATCTTTACCCTCAAGATCTGGCGTCATTATCTCTACGGTGCAACCTGCGAAATTTACACTGATCACAAGAATCTTAAATATCTGTTCACATAAAAAGAACTAAATATGAGGCAACGATGGTGGCTAGAATTTATGAAGGACTATGATGTAGAGATCCATCACCATCCAGGCAAAGCTAATGTGGTGGCAGACGCACTGAGCCGAAAGACGATCAGAAGTTTGGCATGTACTCTCGTTTCCTGCAAGATCAATGGACTGCTCACCAACATAACCGTGGAACCTATATTGATTGAAGAAATTAAAGCGTGCCAATGTGAAGATAAACTTTTAAAGAAAAAGTAAGAGGAGCAAAGGAGTACGCCCGATCCTGATTTCATTATAAGCAATGGGATACTAAAATTTCAAAATCAAATTTGCGTACCTGACATTTCGAAACTCAAAAAGAAGATATTGGTGGAAGCTCATAGCTCGAGGTTTGCAGTCCACCTCGGCAACACAAAGATATACCGGGATCTGAAGGAACACTACTGGTGGACATGAGTGAAAAGAGACATAGCAAGCTATGTCTCCAAATATCTGCATTATCAGCGTGTTAAAATAGAACATCAGAGACCTGCAGGGATGTTGCAACCACTCCCTATTCCTGAATGGAAATGAGAGCACATTACTATGGATTTCGTGGTCGGGCTACTGTCATTTTTGAAGAATAATGCAATATGAGCTATAGTAGACCGATTGATGAAGTCGGCGCATTTTTTGCCAACCAAAATCATGTACTCCCTTGATAAGTTTGCTACTTTATACATCAAGGAAATTATTTGTTTGCATGGCACCCCAGTTTCAATCGTATCTGACCAAGACCCCCGCTTCGTGTCTCACTTCTGGAACAAATTGCAGGAGGCTTTGGGGACTACTCTGAAGTTTAGCACTGCTTATCACCCGCAAACCGATGGGCAATCTGAAAGAACAATCCAGACGTCGGAAGACATGTTACGTGTATACGTGTTGGACCTCAAAGGTAACTGGAATGAGCACCTAGCTTTAGTGGAATTCGCCTATAACAATAGCTACCAAGCAAGCATTAGAATGGCACTGTACAAAGCTCTGTATGGAAGGAGGTGTCGATCACCTTTGTGTTGGGTAGAAGTCGGAAACAGGAAACTGTTAGGCCCCGAGATTGTGCAAATAACAAGTGATAAAATTCAACACATCCGGCAGCGAATTCGCACTGCCCAGAGCCGCCATAAAAGTTATGCAGATACACGGAGATGGGACTTGGAATTCCAAGTAGGGGATCATGTGTTCCTTAAGATCTCATCAATAAGAGGAGTTATCCAATTTGAAAAGCGAGGAAAGTCAAACCCACAATACATCGGGCCATTCGAGATACTAGAAAAGATTAGTCCTGTAGCATATCGCCTTGCACTGCCACCTGAACTGTCCGATGTCCACAATGTGTTCCACGTTTCGATGCTCCGACAGTACCTCCGAGATCCAGAACATGTCTTCGACTATGAGAACTTGGAAGTTCAAGAGGACCTCTCTTATGAAAGAGCAACCAGTGCAGATTCTCGATTGTCGTGATCAAGTTCTCTAAAACAAAACGATACTGTTGGTAAAAGTTTTATGGAGAAATCATCGAATCGAAGAAGTGACGTAAGAAATTGAAAGTCAAATGCGAGCCAAATACCCTCACCTCTTCGAAAATCAAGGTACGTAAAGTTTAAGAACAAACTTCTATTTAGGAGGGGAAAAATGTGACACCCTAAATATTTAATTAATACCACAACCAATCATGATAATGTTAATACTAGTGGAAGTGATAGTAAAATAAAATAAAATAATTTAATTTATTATACAATTAACTATGGTCAATGTAAGATGAAGGCAAAATAATAATAAGAGCAATAACAATGGAAATAATAAAATAACTAAGCTATACGTGCTATGTAAATTAATTTGTTATTGTGATTATCAAATATATGATGAAGAGAATTATTTGGGGGCTAGATTAATCACTAATTGGTGTGAGAAGATTGGAATGTATAGATTTAGTTAAACAAATCAAATAATAATTAATTACGAAGGTTTGTTTTTAATTGAGAGGATTTGCAAATATTGCTAAAAAGATGAAAGTGGAGCCATCTGTACGTCTAGGTCTAGGGGGGAGGTGAGTCATCACTTAGGGTCATTAGTAAAGGGTGAGTCATCACCCAGCCATGTGTATATAAATAGGAGGGGGGGTTGTGAAGTTAGTGCTAGCGGAAAAACAAAGAAGAAAAAGAAGAAAAAAAAAAAAGGGCATTAGCAGAAAAGAGAGAGAGGGAAGGGTCGAAAAACCAACGGACATAGAAAGGAAATAGTAAGACTCAATATTAAGGTGAGTTATATTATACCTTGAGTTACCATAATATATTTTACGCAACTCGTGTTTTATAACTGATATTTATATTTTAATTACGTTAATTATTTTCTGAACTCCATTTACATAAATTGAAACCCATGGATATGTTTGTTTAAATTTTAAAAATTATTTGACAATGATTTTGTAAACAATTATGTTTTGTAAGTACCACCACAGGAGTCTCATGCCTTGGAGGACTTAAATAACCATTGGCTTCTATTTGGCCACTTTGTGGTCCTCTGTTTGTCATGGATCCATTGACCTCTGTTCTGATTGTCACTCCTATGACCTCTATTCTGTTTTGTTTTGTACCATGGTTATGGTTATTTATTTACATAATTTTCATATTTTAGTTTCTGCCACTTTGAATAATTTGTTTATTCAAATTAAATTATGTAAACGTTTTAGCTTAACTAACTATCCATGGTTATTTTGTATTCCCTATACTCATGGCATAATATTTCTCATTCTACTGTGTGCTTATAGCTGTTACCCTTTCAGGTGATGAGATGTAAGGGAGACCCGTAATCTCGTGTAGTGGAACCCGTACAAGAATTTGATGCTGATCCATTATTTTGTTCTTTTCTTTTGTTCTTTTTTTTTTTTTTTTTTTAACTAAGGTTTGGTCATTGAATAATAAAATAATAAAAGCCTATAGATCTACTTTCTTTTATCAGCATAATAAATTTTCTATTTAATTATCTCTTACTTCCATTTTACCTCCACCTGTGCCATTTAACTTGTTACCATTAGAATTATTTAATAAGGTGCAATTCCAGCCCTAAGCCCTGGGGTTCGATCGTGACAGTTGTACATTGCAGGCTCACATATAGTCAGCGTCATATACATCCATACGTGCGGTCGAAACGGAAATACCTACTGTTCAAGGTACTAGTTAAAAACCTCACTTAGTACATTTTATTAGACGTGACGTATGAAAACTAATGATTACTTGTACTCGTAGGAGTCACTTATTTTTTTGGGTTGTGTGCAGGATTGTGCCGAAGCCATAGACGGAACACATGTTAGTGCATGGGTTACGGGGCTAGATGCCGCAACATATTTCGGTAAGAAATACTGTCACACGCAAAATATCATGGCCGCGTGTGATTTTGACATGTGTTTCATCTTTGTTTTACTTGGATAGGAAGGAAATATGCACGATAGTCGCATCTTCAATGAGATAGTAACAAATGACAATGTCCCATTTCCACATCCTGAAGAAGGTAAAACCATAATTTGAAAATATTTAGGTACCTAATATATGAGAAAACTAGGGTAATTTAAAATTAAACACAATTGTGTGGTTTGTTTGAAAATATGGTACTGTTTGTAGGAAAATATTATCTTGTCAATGCTGGCTATCCAAACCGGGTAGGTTACCTAGCATCTTTCAAAGGCAGCCGTTACTACCAACAACAATTCCACATTAGTCAAGGGAATAGGACAGCAAACAGCCCTGGGGAATTATTTAACAAAGTTTACTCGTCGTTACGCAGTGTGGTGGAACGAACTTTCGGCGCCTGGAAAAATCAATGGGGGTTTATTAGAGACATGCCTCGGTATGATTTTGCAAATGTGCAAGTTCAGTTAGTAGGTGCGTCAATGGTATTGCATAATTATATACGTCAAAACACAGGCAATCCAACAACTGTTAATTCCCGTTTCAACGAAGAAGAGGCTATGGCTTTTGTAAATGCCATACCAAAAGTTGAACATGACGGGGATGGTTTAATGGTTGGGGATGAGGACCCGCATATGGCATTGGTGCGACTTTGCATACGGGACAAGTTAGTGTACATGCGTAATCACGGCTTTTTAAGAAATATATAATAGTTCACCTAATATTCGTAGGCTTGTAACATTGGTAGGCCACGCGGAAGAGGTTATACGTAAGTATATTATAATGTACAATATGTATCTCTGTACACGGTAAATAAAATTGAAATTAGCATTGTCCACGTCATTTATGAAAAAGAACTGAAAAAAAGCCTTTTCAGAAAATAGGGGAAAAAAATATTAAAAAAAAAAAAACCGAAATTATCATTGTCCACGTCATTTGCGAAAAAAAAAAAACACAAAAAGCCTTTTCAAACAAAAAAAAAAAACAAAAAAAGAAGAAGAAGACATTAATGAAACCGAAATTAGCATTTTTGTGTGCAAAAAAATTAAATAAAAAAATTGAAACAAATTAATAAAATAAATATAAAAGATTGAAAAAAATTAATTGTAACAACCCCGACTTGTGATTAGCTGACTAACCATGATTAATTATGCCTAATAAGTAATTAAGGTGAAATTCTGAGGAAATTGTATGTGTGTTGCATTATTTGTGCTCACATCTATCTAATGTAAAAATATCTATTTGGATTTCTGTTTTGTTTTGTGAATTGAAGGTCTTATTGGCATCCGATCACGAAATTGACCTGGTTTATGTGTTATTTGGAATTTTAGAACATTGTAGTAGGTTCAATTGAAAGTTGATTCGGAACGATTAAATTAGATTAATTAAGGCCACTATGATTAGTTTAAGCTAAATTAATTAAAGACCACTAAGCAAGCCTATATAAGGCTTATATACTACTTAAGACACATCTTATCTTCATCCTTATGAGCCCAAAAACGTGAGAAGAGAGGGAGAGGAAAGCTTGAGAATTGAATTCAACAAACAAGGAAGGAAGAGAGGGATTGCTAAACATTGGAAGAGAATTTAGAGGGTTTTAGCACTCTAGAGCATAATTGAATATCTAAGGTGAGAATTCAACCTTTAGGTTTGAGTTTAAGTCATTCCATACATGTATTCAAGAGAAGTGAGCTAAGTTAAGCAAGAATTGAACTAGGAGGTAGAAACGAGGAGCATCCCATGCATGCATGTCCATTTGAACACAATTTGAATTTGATTTCAAAGAATTCTCTCATGCATGTGCCCATCTTACCTTTATTTTGAGAATTCATCTTGATTAATACCATTTCATACAAATTGATCATGTTTTGGAAGTCTTGAAGTCAAGACAATACATGCATGTTATGTTTTTCAAAGAATTGAGCTTAGTTTTGAGCATTTGGCATGCTTTTGGGCCTTGATTTCATGAAATGATCTTGAATTTTCAATGTTTTCCAAGTTTAAATGTGTTTTCTCATGTGTTTGGCCCAAAAGGATAAGTTTTGTAGCTTTGAAGTTGAGTTTGGAAGCTTGGAGGTGAATATGGAAATTCCAGAATTCTACCTCTCTGCTCGAGTGATAGATTCTGCGCTTGAGCGACCACCTTTGTTTTTGTATCTCCGCTCGAGTGACCAGAAGTCCGCTCTAGCGTGAAATGCAAGTTCCCAGAAGTTTCATGTTTTTGTAGACCGCTCAAGCGACAAGAGTTGCGCTCAAGTGAGGATCTGAGTCTCACGCTCGAGCGACCGTCGAGCGTGAAAATCACATAACCAGTACTTTTTCAAAGTTTGCAGACCGCTTGAGCGGCCCCTCACATGTTTGTATGTTCGCTCTAGCGAAGTAAGTTGCGCTTGAGCAGGACCCCTATTTTTAGTGTCACGATCCGCTCCCCGTACCCAAGGGTTAAGCATCGTGATGGCCAGTAACTGAAGTTACCTCCGGCCAATTCTTAAACAAATAAATAAATGCAAGCGGAAACAATATTTAAGTGAGGGTACCAAAATAATCATCGGAGCTTCTATTTTTATTACAAAATTTATTGACCAAACAGGCCGATATTTACATATAAAAAAAATATCATAAAAATGTTGTGTGTGTCTATTCCGCAGCCCCGCATTTAAGACTTTCAGAAAGCTATTTCTGAATTGCACTATTTCCTGAAAATTGGTAAACAGCTATTGTAGACGCGCCCAAATGTCCCGGGAAAATCCCGTTTTGTTCATTGGGCTCACTACAATTCGGATTCAATGTCACGGTTCTTAATCTGATCTTGCAAAGTACAATGCGAGATTGATAAATCACTAAAGAGTCCAAATCCGGCAAATCGTTTTGAAAAACTGATTTTTAGAAAGAAGTGCCAAACATGGACTGCTTTGCCAGATACAGAGTCGCCACCTAAATATTTTATTTTTGGGAAATTTAGGAAACCCTGACTCGTGCCTAAGGCCACGTGTCCGTCATCACCAAAGTTGCCTCGTGTAACAAGCCCGCGAGGGACCTCGCTACAGTTCGGACTCGATTTGTGTCGGTTCTCAATCTTGAACCAAAGAGTCCAAATCCGGCAAATCGTTTTGAGAAAAACAGATTTTTTGAAAGAAGTGCCAAACATGGACTGCTTTGCCAGATACAGAGTCGCCACCTAAATATTTTTTAATGGGAAATTTAGGAAACCCTGACTCGGTGCCAAAGGCCACGTGTCCGTCATCACCAAAGTTGCCTCGGCTCGGGAACTTGGGTACGATTGGGGAAGGTCACTTCATGAGCACCCCCGCTCGCCTGGTCAAAGACCGGCCTCTACTAACCATGATATCTGTGTTTGAAAACATTGTGTGTTCTTATTCCGGTTATTAGCCTAGGTTACTATGTGATGCGCACGGCATACAAGTATAGACTGAGTCGCCTAAATTGGAACAAAACATTTCATGTTTGTTTGTTTGAAAATGGTTTGATGGTGCTACCCGCAAGTAGGCTAAGACGCGGATTTGCCACCCTCGGGTGAGCTTAGAAAACATGATTTTGCCACTATCTAGTGGGCTTAAAACAAACATTCAATGAATTGTCCCAATCCAAATAACTCAACCTCCACCCACAGGCATTCAAGGCAGTTATATCACATAAGCAAATAGCCTCATGGTAAGCATGCTATCATGGCAGTCACTCACACACATGCAAGGATGCTAAAGCATAAAACTCACCGAGTACTCCAAGCCAAAACAGAAACCGATTAGAAATCATGCATGATCCTAATATATACAGATTTGCCTAATGCAACACATGCAAGATGCAACTAAGATGGCAGGCTCGGCTATTCTAAACATGGCATGTGAAATGCAACAACTAACATGTATTCATCTTGTAATTGAAATACAATGCAGTTTGTATGATGCGCCGAGCCCGGTGCATGCAAAACAGATGAATGAATGCAAACATGCTATCATACTGTATGCTAATTGAAATATGTCCTATATCTAACCATCAAAAGCAGGTAAATAAAAGGGAAGAAAGACGTGGGGTTGGAAGACATATATCACACTCACCCACACTTATTACAATTATGCCCTCGCGCAGAGGGTCCAAATAAATATACAGTCCGAAATGAAAGAATAATACAGTCCAAAATAATACAGATTTCTAATTAATTAACAAACTAACTAAGGAAAACTGTAAACTGGCATGCAAGCCAGGGACTGCCTTGATTCTGATGAATGATGCATGCCGGGCTGCTTTGGCGCTGAAATCCACTGGGATGCCCCAATTAGCCTCTGTTTGCACGGTTTCTCGAAATGCGTGCCAAGCTCTGAAAAGTTGCTGATTCTTCATTTTGCTGCAACAGAGAGCAGGAAAAGGGCATAGCAATGTATTTCACAAATATATGCATGCCTCGATCCTCGTGCCACCAATCACGCATCTCGATGCACGATGGCCGAGGAATCGGATTGCACAACTCAATATGGAATGAATGCAGATAAAAACACAACAAAACCTAACTCCATCATGGATAATCCGGAGTGTCGGTGACTTGGGAATTGAGACCCGTTCCGTCACTCGGAGTACGAAACGTGCCTCGTTTCCTGTGCCCGGGCTAACTCCTATCCCGAACATGATGCAATGTGCATGATATGCATGAAATGCAACTAACATATGACCTAGCATGCACAATGCTATGAAAATGAGATGCCTCGAAATGCGTGCACGCGGGCACGCAAATCGAAGTGATGATCCTAAGGCATGAAATGGCATATGCAATGCAACTAGACTTACACTAACATGAGAGAGCCTCAGCCATACTCACATAAGAGGCCGATGGATGAAAATGAAGTGCCTCGAAATACGTGCACACGGGCACGCAAATCGAGGCAATGGCATGAAAGCATGAAATGACGTGAGATATGATATGCAATGAGACTAAAATGAGATGTATCGAAATGCGTGCCCACGGGCACGCAAACCGAGAAAATGGCATACGGAATGCAATAGATCTAAAATGGCATACGCAATGCAAGATGGGCTTATACTAACATGGGAGAGCCTCAGCCGCACCCACATAAGAGGCCATGAGATGAAAATGAGCTGCCTCGAAATGCGTGCACATGGGCACGCAAACCGAGGCAGTGATATAGAAGCATGAAATGGCATGAAAATGCAAATTGGGCTTACACTAACGTGAGAGAGCCTCAGCCGCACTCACATAAGATGCCGAGAGATGAAAATGAGCTGCCTCGAAATGCGTGCACACGGGCACGCAAACCGAGGCAGGGCCCTAAGGCACAAAAATGGTATGCAAATGAGATGGGGCATATGGCATATGGAAAATGCAAATTTCAGCAGCCAAAATAATGCACAAACAGCCCCCGAATTATAACAAAATTACACCCGATGCCCGAAATGCTATGCTAAGCACCCGAAATGGCCTACAGCTATGCCAAACATGCACAATATGGACATGACATGTAAAGACAGATGCTAGGCAGTCCCCAAACTAGTATTTTTCCAGTACAAAGCATGGCCAAACAACAATCACAAGTATGGAAAAAATAGCATGCAAAAATGGGGGAAAATAGGGGAATAATGAAACAAGTGATATGTACAATGCTCAAAATGAAAAATACAGTTCTACAACATTAAAGAGGGACCAAAAATATGCACATTTACAGTAGATGACATCCCCCAATTCAGTATGTAGATATGCTCAATATAGTATGCGAAATATGAGCCAAAAGGGGCTATAACATGAGGTATCAAAAGGATGCACCAAACCAACAAAGACCCTTAACAAAATATGAAGAGAAAGCCAAAATAAGACACTCTCTAAGCCTGATGAAGGCCGAGAACAGAAGCTAAACAGGCCTAACAAAGCATGCAATTTTACGGTAAATTGGAAGAATTACAAAGCAAGTACATGATAGAAAGGCCAAACATGATTGAGCCCTTCTTCAATATTGAAGAGGGGCTCAAAATATGGCCAATCACAGTATATTTCATGCTCGAAAACAGATCACTCATGATCTAAAAATAGCATGCAAAGCAAGGGTAGAACATGAATTCAAAGCAAGTGGCATGGAGAGCATGAAAACCAGGTTGAGTCCTTCTTCAATGTTGAAGAGGGGCTCAAAATAAGCACAATATCAGTATGTTTCATGCTCCAAATCAGATCACAAATAGGCCAAATAAATCATGCAATTTTACGGTAAATCGGAAGAGTTACAAAGCAAGTGCATGATAGAGCCACCAAACATGATGGAGCCCTTCTTCAATGTTGAAGAGGGGCTCAAAATGGGCCCAATTACAGTTTATATCAGGCTCAAAAACAAATCATTCATAGGCTAAAGATAGCATGCAAAACATTGGCATAAAGAGTGATATTGAAAGAGATGCATCATGGGGCTCTCAAATGAGGTTGAGCCCTTCTACAATGTTGTAGAGGGGCTCAAAATAAGCCTAAAATCAGTAGGGGTCGGAGCCCAAAACTGAGAGCAAATAGGGTAAAGAATTGATTCAAAATTGTGCTAGAAAAAGGGAATTAGTGACTTACCCTTGAAGATCTAACTTTGGTTGCTTCTTGGCTTCAATTTGTTGGTCCTTAGCCTTTGAGAAACCCTCCTTTGCTGCTGGAATGGAGGTGGTGATGGTGAGGC
Source organism: Camellia granthamiana (assembly GCA_036172215.1). Classification (NCBI taxonomy): domain Eukaryota; kingdom Viridiplantae; phylum Streptophyta; class Magnoliopsida; order Ericales; family Theaceae; genus Camellia; species Camellia granthamiana. The sequence goes on along the minus strand of CM069909.1, from coordinate 56,934,349 downwards.
TTAGGGTTGATGAAGGAATGACCTAAAACCTTAAAGGTTTTTGGAGCTTTTGGCTATGGAAATGGAGGTTTTGGGAGATGAAGTCTTGAGATGAATTTTTGTAACCTCAACAAAGGAGCTCCTCAGCCCCTTAAAATAGACCAAAAAGGGTGTAAAAGGGGAGGGAAATGCACCCAAGCTTTCCCTCCCAAAATATCCCTCGGAGGATCAAGATATTTTGAAAAACAGCTGGACAGCTGTAAAGTGGCCAAAAGGGGGAAGCAGGCCGGCCAGGTGGCTTTCTTGAAGATGGTCGGCCGGCCACCCCAACTGGTCGGCCAGCCACTCCCCCTGGCCGGCCGGCCATGGCAAAAAATGTTACAAAACAATTAGTGGCCGGCCACCACTTTTTGGTGTCCTCCCAGGTGTGTAGAATAAGGCCCCAGGGTTGGAATTTGGCAACACTGAAACAGGAGTCACAACATTGCATTTGAAGGAGAGGCTCAAAAATGAAAATCACAATTACTGGCCGACCACCACTTTTTGGTGTCCTCCCAGGTGTGTAGAATAAGGCCCCAGGGTTGGAATTTGGCAACACTGAAACAAGAGTCACAACATTGCATTTGAAGGAGAGGCTCAAAAATGAAAATCACAATTACTGGCCGACCACCACTTTTTGGTGTCCTCCCATGTGCCCTCATCACAAATATGTAGCTTCGGCTCGAAGAAAATAGCCCTAGGGTGTTCAACATTAGTCCGGAAGTGAGCAAAACGGGCGCCGGAGGAGCGAAACTGGTTATTTGAGACAATTGCTGGCCTCCCACCCTCCAGTGATCTTCCTAGTGTTGAAACAGAGGTACCTGCCAAAATTGAACAAAAACTAATGCAAAATGAATGCTCGGGGCCCAAACCGCGCGATTCGGGGTCCCGAAAAGGGGCTGCAGGCACCGAAAGTGGCGTTCGGCCACGAAGTGGGCATCAGAGGCCCCAGTGTTCCTCGGAATGATAAAACAGAGGCACTTGCCAAAAACCGGAGAAATCGGAGATGGTTGGGCGGTCCCGAACCGAGGCACACGGCCTGACGGCTCCGAAAACCGGGAATCGGGCTCCGAAATGGGCAAAATGGCCTACGGCCACGAAAAGTAGCCCACGGCCACCGAGAGATAGTCTACAGGACCACTCCTTCCCTCAGGAAAGAAAACAGAGAAAACCGAGTCTGGTTCGCAAACCGAGGCAAGGCATAGAAGAGAGTTCGGGAGTCCGGAGGCAGGGCGCACGGCCGTGACTCTGAGACTTCTGAACGAGCACAGTATGCAACATCACCGAGCACTCAATCGGTGACATCTGAGTCTTAAGGTCGGTCAAAAATGGGGTGTCTACAGTTGCCCCTCGTTGACAGAACTCGGAAGTCAAGAAGTGACGAGAGTGAATGTCAAAGCCTAGAGACGACCCATTTTTGACAAGGCCGAAGACTTAGACAATCATACAAGATGAACAAAGATATGTGTGCCCGCAGGCGTGCCCGCAGGCGTGCCCTCAGGCAAAGGGGGCAAAAGGCAAAATGATAGGCACGGAGCCAGGTGATCATGCAAGTGCAGCAAGCTGTAATGAAGCAAGTATTAACAAATAGATGCAACAGTTTTAAGCAAGAATGCAAAGCAACAACTACATTTCATGCAGTTAAGAATGCGGAGAATCATTCAATTCTCGTCGCGTCTCACACGGAGAAGATACGATACCTGCGCGATTCGTCTGGTCGCACCAGCCTCAAATGAACCGTACATACAATATCGTGCCTGCAAAATAGAGAAATTCAACAAGAACAATATGCTAACAACATATATTCAATGTGATTCCTGAAAGTTTGGCACACGCGGTACCGGCGGGTGAATACATAAAGCAGTGTGACACAGGTAAGGTGCGCAAGATAGCGCGATGCAACGCACTAACCAGTGCAGGTGAGATGCGCAAGATAGCACGATAAAATGCATGCACAATGCAAGTAATGTGCACAAAATAGTGCGATGCGCGAAATAGCGCGAGTGAAATGTAATGCACTAACAAGTGCGGGTGGGGCGTGCAAGATAACGCGAATGATACAATACACAAAATAGTGCGATGCGCTAAACAGCGCGATTGATTTAAAATGCACAAGACAGTGTGATGTGGTATGCAAAGCACAGGACAGTGCGATTGAGGTGCGCAAAATAGCGCAAATGTAAACTGCACAAAACAGTGCGATGCGCAAAATAGCGCGAGTGTAAACTGCACAAAATAGTGCGATGCGCAAAATAGCACGAATGATGAACTGCACAAAACAGTGCGATGCGCAAAATAGCGCAAATGTAAACTGCACAAAATAGTGCGATGCGCAAAATAGCGCGAGTGTAAACTGCACAAAATTGTGCGATGCGCAAAATAGCACGAATGATGAACTGCACAAAACAGTGCGATGCACAAAATAGCGCAAATGTAAACTGCACAAAACAGTGCGATGCGCAAAATAGCGCGAGTGTAAACTGCACACAATAGTGCGATGCGCAAAATAGCGCGAATGATGAACTGTACAAAATAGTGCGACGCGCAAAATAGCGCGAATGATGAACTGCACAAAACAGTGCGATTCAGGTGCGCAAAATAGCGCGAGTGATGAACTGCACAAAACAGTGCGATTCAGGTGCGCAAAATAGTGCGAGTGATTTGAAATGCACAAGACAGCGCGATACGCTAAACAGCGCGAGTGATTAGAAATGCACAAGACAGCGCGATACGCTAAACAGCGCGAGTGATTTGAAATGCACAAGATAGTGCGATTGATTAACTGCACAAAACAGTGCGAATGATAAACTGCACAAAACAGTGCGGTGCGCAAAATAGCGCGAGTGTAAACTGCACAAAACAGTGCGATGCGCAAAATAGCGCGGGTGATTTGAAATGCACAAGATAGTGCGATACGCTAAACAGCGCGAGTGATTTGAAATGCACTAAACAGCGCGATACGCTAAACAGCGCGAGTGATTTGAAATGCACAAGATAGTGCGATACGCTAAACAGCGCGAGTGATTTGAAATGCACAAAACAGTGCGATACGCTAAACAGCGCGAGTGATTTGAAATGCACAAGATAGTGCGATACGCTAAACAACGCGAGTGATTTGAAATGCACAAAACAGTGCGATAAAATGCATCTTCTATGCAAGTATGGAGGCATTTTCTATGCAAAAGATACGGGCATTTTCTACGCAAGTATGGAAGCACATTCTATGCAATATTGAAAGCAAGCATATTCTATGCATGAATCATAACGATGCGCGGCACGCATGCAACAACAGTGTATATGAAAGTTCACATTCTATGCAATAGAGGAGCATCAAATATATACTCTGGTGCCTCTGATTTGCCTCTTAGAGGACTTTGCAACACACTCAACTCAAAAAGGGCACACCCTGCTCATATTGGCGAGAGATAATATCTACATGTGAAACCCTCGAGTGCTGCTTGGACTGCCATTCTGACTTGAAGCAGGCTTACACTTGGGGTCGAGACACACTCATACTCCAGAGAAATGGCGAGGCCTGAGAAGGTGCACCTGGAATGCAGTCTTGGATTTTGCTAAAGTTGAGACATGCTAAGATGCTCCAAATTTTCCCTCTTTTCTTTTGCTTTGCGGTCCGGAACCGAAATAGCTTCAGATAGGTCCTTTGTTTTACTATTCTGACATGACCTGGGTTGAACCCTGCGGCTTTATGAAAGAACCAATTCTGTTTTGCACAAATGTGGAGAACGGCACGGCACTCAGAGCACAAAACGATTTTATTTTTTGAAAATGAGAAAAGGATTCTCAACCGGGTATTGAGCCTACAACTGACCACAACCAAAACAACTCAACACAGAAAAACAAAAGGTAAACGACCTAAGCACAACGAGACACGCTTGGGATGACTCAAAACAAGAAATGAGACAAACGAAAAGACACGACACTCAGACGTGCACAGGGAGCCTGTTTCACCGGGTAGTGTTTCCCACCCTTTCTCACTTGTGATTCTCACATCACTTGGCACTCAATCTCTAGTTTTCTAAAAAAGCCCTTTTCTCACTTTTTCTCATCGCACATCTCTCTATTCTTCAATCTCTCATTTTTCAATCCCTCCCCTGGGTGGTTGATGGATAAGCAGAAAGTTGTGGGCTTTTGCCCCTGGTATTCTGCTAGATTCTTCTTCTTCTGCACGCAGCTAGTGAATTCTTCCCATAGAAGGGTTGCGCTACAACTGGGTGTGTAGCAAATCTGCAACTAACATCGGTTGATGATGCTTTGCTGGGGAGTTTGGACGTGATTAGATTTGTCCAGATGATGGAGTGGAATATCTTGCCCCATTCCATTTCGTGCTTCGCACTTGGCTTGATACCTCGTTGCGTGGAGGATGAGAGAGCTTTCAGCCCTTTTGCGGTTAGTTTCAGTGGTGCCTTTTTCTTGGTATGTAGAGTGCCCTTCTCGGCAAGGATGGTGCCCTTTTCTGGCAAGTATTTTGACAAAGGGGAAAAGACAGAACTCCTGACTCAACTGTGCCCCTAGTTCATCGTTTCGACCATTTTTTGTTTTTGCTTTCTAAAAAAAAAATTTGACCAAAATGAGAGTTAGATTAACATGCTTGTTTAATTTTTGATTTGAAATCATGCAAGTCAGGCTATGAGCACTGAAAATTTTCCTTTTTCGGGTCCAAGAAATGGTCCAATTTTTGGAAAAGATGGAACGATTTTCGAGAAAATTAGTCAACCTCAGTAAAAATTCTCAAAAACTATTTTTGCAAACGACCACTGCTCAATGAGCACGGAACCTACTCTTGAGATGCACAACCTCGGACCCATAGGAAAATTGCCCCTTGCTTGAAGAGAGTTGCATGGCAACGGAAAGTTGCCCCTTGTTTGAACGGCACCGCGGCGCATTGAATGGCAACGGAAAGTTGCCCCTTGTTTGGATGGCACTGCGGCGCATTGTATGGCAGTCCTCAGAGTGATGAATGCAACCAAACTCTCGGATACAGAGAAGGCGAAGATGATCAAAACCATTACATGGACACAATCAAATTTGAAGTGTTTTACGGCTGGACTTCAGAATGAAGTTGCCTACGCATCCCAAACATGGGAATCAAGTCTTACGTAGTTCGGGGTTAAGGTACACTCGGGTATTTAACCTCTCCTTTTTATGCTCTAACTTTTGCCAAGGCGCCTGTTACAGGTTTTCAACCTTGCGAGCTTTGTTCTTCTTTCTTTTTCATTTCAATTCTTTTCTTCTTTTTTGATATTCTTTTCTTTTCTTTTCTTTTTGTTTGCATTTTGTCTTTTTTTTTTTTTTCTTTTCTTTTTCTTTTTTTTTGCATTTTTTCTTTGCTCTAACTTTTGCCTGGGTCGCCCTTCTAGGTTTTCGACCCAACGAGCCTCTCAAAGGGTAAAAGTGTAGCTTGGTCCATGCCAAATGGTTGTAGGGTTTTGAAGCCATCCGTATCCAGGAGAGTGGCTGTCGATTTGCAAGAGGACTCATCTTCGGCTCTTCGAGCACATCGGACATTTTTGCCCCTAGTTCGAGGGGTGCTTCTGATTTAGCTTCGCAAGCTTCTTCTGATGAGGTCTGATCTTCTTGATCTAACTTTGGCGCCTCTTGTTCGAGGGCTGCTTCAAATCCGGCCACACAGGCCTCACATCGTAGTTGACCGTTGAACCTTCTGAATTCAGGTTCAAGGTTTGGAAGCAAAGGGGTTGAGTTTCGAGGCTGAGAGCGATCCTAGGCTACACAATCTCAAGAGCGATTCCACACAGGTCTTCGCAGGACCGCGCAAAACATTTTGTTTTTTGAAAATTTTTAAGAAAGCGACAAATCGCTCGCGCTGAAGATAGTGTGAAACCAGTCTGGATCAAGCCAGGGTCCTTCTCAGTACTCACGCTAACAAGCATGATTTCATTCATTAAGGGCTTAGCACGCCTCTCTTTCTCTCAATTGATCAAAGTTTTGCAAATCCCGAGGAATTCCTCCCTCTTTGTTTTCACCGCAGTGTTTAAAAAGTTTTGAAAAACTCAGGTCATTACAATGACTTCAAGGCACAAGAGAGCAGGTGGAATGCACTGCCATTTCATTCGAATCCCGGCACAACTAGCACACGGCAGAAGCAAATGCGAGAGCGTGAAAATCACTGCTGTTTCATTCAAAATCTGTTGGCATAACTGGCTCCCTGGCAGAAACAGACTCAAAACAAAACGAAAAGACAAAAGCGAAACAAAATGGTGATGCTTGAGGTAACTCCCCCGGAACCACCCGACTCCTATACAACAGGACTAACTCGATACAACAAGACAGACCTACAACAAAAGAGACTGACTTAAAACAAAAGGACAGACTCAAGACAAAACAACAAAACTGACCCAATACCCAAGTCAGAAAGCACAAAAACTGGTATTTGCACATTGCTCAGAACAGTGCGTGCCATTCCCACGTCTGGAGTAATCTGAGCGCCGCCCGCAGGTGGTCCATCCCCCGTTCACATAACATTATCCCCCAAGTTCACTGACCCAGTGCTGATAGGCTTTGTAGAGCTTGGCGCGACAATGACCCCGTTGTCAAATAGATCCTGTACTTCATGGCGAAGACGGAAGCAGTTGTTGGTAGCATGGCCAGTTTGCTGATGGTATGCGCAGTACTGGGTAGCATCATGCGTAGCCGGAAGAGGGTTCAGGAGAGGCCGAGGCTCAAGGGGTTTGAGATGGCCTTGTCCAACAAGGATTTGGAGAGCTTTGGACAAAGGCATATAGAGGGCATGGAAGACCCTCCGACCTCGGGGTTGGTACTTCTGGGTTTGTGGATTTTTGCTGGGCGCACCAGCAAAGGGATTGGCAGGTGCTGGCCTAGTTTGTTGATCTCTTCCAAGCACGGGATTAGAGTTGAAAGGAATATTCTTGGTACAACGGCCCTTCTCCCGGCTTGCCCCTTGATTCAAACTGCCCCCAACTTGAGTAGCGAAAGTGTCATCCACAGTTTTTGCAACAACTGCGAGGACCTGCTCTTTGTTCAATCCCTCGGCTTTCAAAGCCTCAACAGCCAACAGAAGATGCTCATGGGGATCCATGCCCGCCCCTACCTTGTTCTTTCCACTTGCTTCCACTTTGCCAAGGGATTGGCCTTCCTCAAATGTAGCCCGCCCCAAGACTGGGGAGCCTTTTGACATGAAGTTCCCAGTATGTGGTGTGGTCGATGATGGAGCCAATGTCCCGGAGGCCAGATTTGTCATAGTTCTTTGAAGATCTTTAATCATTCCCATCAGCTCGGAAGTAGTGGGTTCATGGGTTTGAGATGATTGGGGTTCAGGTGCACCCATCATGCATATGTCCATGCTTTCTGGGATAAACACCTCAGGCTTGGGTAGATGGGCGGGGGTGATGTATATGCTGGGGTCATAGGTGGGTGGCAGTGTATGGATGAGATTGAGGTAGGCGGGAAATGTTTGGTCATTGGGGTCTGAAGGTGGAGCTATCGTCCGGTTGTCGATGAGATTTTGGACCTCATGACGAAGGTGGTAGCAACGGTCGGTGCCATGACCGCGCTGTTGATGGTACATACAGTATTTGGCAGGGTTATGTCTGGCTAAGAGTGGGTCGGGAAGAGGTTGAGGATCGAGGGGTTTGAGATGACCTCTTTCCATCAAGACTTTTAGTGCGCTAGTCAGGCTCATATAGAGAGGGGTGAAAGTTCTGCCCTGAGCTCGGGCTGGGCTGGCTATTTGTAGGCTTGGTTTGGCAAAAGGGTTGGCTGCAGTGACTGTATTGATTTCAGTGGGTTTGGGAATAGTGCTACTTCCGGCATTGGTACTCCTTGAAATCAACCTCCTTGTCGGTTCACTTGTTCTGGGAATGATCCCGCTGTTGAACGCATTCTCGACCTGAACCCCCAGTTCATGCAAACTTTTGAAAGTGAATAGCGGAGCGACTATCAATTTTTGCAACATATCATGCTCGAGGTTCCGCACCATCATCTGCACTTGATCCCTCTCAGAAGGGCGGCGATCTGTTATCTGTTCTGCCTTTGCTCTCCATCTCGCAACAAATTTCACAAAAGGCTCTTTTGGGTTTTGGCGGGTTGCTTCAAGCTGTTGGATGGTCATTTCAACTTGGGTATTGTAGGAATACTGATCGACAAAGGCCTCAGCCAGCTCTTCCCAGTTTTGCTTCACTTTGTCCTCCACTTAGCGTACCAAGTGGCTGCTACACCGGACAGGGTTCTTCCATACAGAGAGAGTTTCTGTGGCTTAGTCAGACCCATCGGCTTCAGGACATCCAAGAAAAGTCGGATATGTACCATTGGATCTCCAGACCCGTCGAAACGGTCAATATATGGCATTTTGAAGCTATCTGGGAGCTGTACAGCAGACTCGGTGTGCCCATCCTCAATGTCGGGAATGTAGTTAAGGCCCTGTGCCTTTCTGAATTGCTTCTCAAGGTTCGCAATTTTCACTGCGGTCAGATCGAGGTCATTAGCATCAAGGGGATAACGCCCCTCATTAGGCTGCACCAGGGGTCTGAAAACTTGGGCTTGAGCCAGCCCTTCTCGAGGATCTGGACCCCGCAAATCTTCAACTGGCAGAAGTGGGTCAAAGTTCGGCTGGGGTCCCAAAGCTGGATGTAAGGCAGATGCCCCAGATGGGCTCTGCGTTTCAATACTGGTCCCAGCTTGCATGGCAGTTCCCTGATTTGGCGTTGCTATCACGGCCACAAATTCTTCCGAACCCTGTGCCATCACGGGTTTGCTGATGATGTGACTGGTGACTGTCGGATCAGATGAACCAATGAGCCCTGACTGGCCTTTCTTTGCCTTGCCTCAGCGAAAGAACACTGCTTGCCCTTGAATTGAATCTCTGACCTAACAAAGTCTATCAGCACTAGTCCAATGTACCTGGGGGATAGTGGAGCCTTCTGAAGCTATGGTTCCAGGACTACCTAGCAAAAGAGAAAACGGACAGCATCTCAGCTTGATTTCACCAGAACAGATACGAGCATAACAGGATGACTGTGCCCTCTACTGAATTCTGCCCCCAAAATTCTGCCTGTAAGCTGATACCCTTAGGTAAAACTGATTCCACCAAATACTGATGCCCACAGGCCTGATACCCAAAATACTGAATTGGTGCCCGTAGGCCTGATGCTCAAACTCGTAAACTGATACATGCATTCCTTGTAGAGGCACACTCTAACAAGCACATAACAGATAAGTGAGAGCCAAAACACCCCTATGTTGGGGTAGGGTTTCCCTGTCCTATTTGTGTCAGGAGCTAGGGTTTCACTACGCACGCCGTGGCTTCAAACAACCTATAAACGGGTAAGCAACTTGTCCTAGTTTGGAATGGTCACTATGGCTCCGAATATGCACTAGGTCGAATGGTCAAAAAGGGTGCCCCGGTAAAACCGGGGTTTGTGTTCCCATACTGTCAGAGCCCAGAGCCGATCAGCCTTACGGACATGACTTGACAAGACAAGCCTCCGGCAAATCGTTCGGGAATGGCATATGGCAAACACGGTGTCCTAGGCGCACCGATGCAAATGCAATGCAAAGAGACACACAAGTGTAGTCAAAAATAGATATCATGAGTTCGAGTCAAGTTCTCTAAATCCCCAGCAGAGTCGCCAGAAACTGTAACAAGCCCGCGAGGGACCTCGCTACAGTTCGGACTCGATTTGTGTCGGTTCTCAATCTTGAACCAAAGAGTCCAAATCCGGCAAATCGTTTTGAGAAAAACAGATTTTTTGAAAGAAGTGCCAAACATGGACTGCTTTGCCAGATACAGAGTCGCCACCTAAATATTTTTTAATGGGAAATTTAGGAAACCCTGACTCGGTGCCAAAGGCCACGTGTCCGTCATCACCAAAGTTGCCTCGGCTCGGGAACTTGGGTACGATTGGGGAAGGTCACTTCGTGAGCACCCCCGCTCGCCCGGTCAAAGACCGGCCTCTACTAACCATGATATCTGTGTTTGAAAACATTGTGTGTTCTTATTCCGGTTATTAGCCTAGGTTACTATGTGATGCGCACGGCATACAAGTATAGACTGAGTCGCCTGAATTGGAACAAAACATTTCATGTTTGTTTGTTTGAAAATGGTTTGATGGTGCTACCCGCAAGTAGGCTAAGACGCGGATTTGCCACCCTCGGGTGGGCTTAGAAAACATGATTTTGCCACTATCTAGTGGGCTTAAAACAAACATTCAATGAATTGTCCCAATCCAAATAACTCAACCTCCACTCACAGGCATTCAAGGCAGTTATATCACATAAGCAAATAGCCTCATGGTAAGCATGCTATCATGGCAGTCACTCACACACATGCAAGGATGCTAAAGCATAAAACTCACCGAGTACTCCAAGCCAAAACAGAAACCGATTAGAAATCATGCATGATCCTAATATATACAGATTTGCCTAATGCAACACATGCAAGATGCAACTAAGATGGCAGGCTCGGCTATTCTAAACATGGCATGTGAAATGCAACAACTAACATGTATTCATCTTGTAATTGAAATACAATGCAGTTTGTATGATGCGCCGAGCCCGGTGCATGCAAAACAGATGAATGAATGCAAACATGCTATCATACTGTATGCTAATTGAAATATGTCCTATATCTAACCATCAAAAGCAGGTAAATAAAAGGGAAGAAAGACGTGGGGTTGGAAGACATACATCACACTCACCCACACTTATTACAATTATGCCCTCACGCAGAGGGTCCAAATAAATATACAGTCCGAAATGAAAGAATAATACAGTCCAAAATAATACAGATTTCTAATTAATTAACAAACTAACTAAGGAAAACTGTAAACTGGCATGCAAGCCAGTGACTGCCTTGATTCTGATGAATGATGCATGCCGGGCTGCTTTGGCGCTGAAATCCACTGGGATGCCCCAATTAGCCTCTGTTTGCACGGTTTCTCGAAATGCGTGCCAAGCTCTGAAAAGTTGCTGATTCTTTATTTTGCTGCAACAGAGAGCAGGAAAAGGGCATAGCAATGTATTTCACAAATATATGCATGCCTCGATCCTCGTGCCACCAATCACGCATCTCGATGCACGATGGCCGAGGAATCGGATTGCACAACTCAATATGGAATGAATGCAGATAAAAACACAACAAAACCTAACTCCATCATGGATAATCCGGAGTGTCGGTGACTTGGGAATTGAGACCCGTTCCGTCACTCGGAGTACGAAACGTGCCTCGTTTCCCGTGCCCGGGCTAACTCCTATCCCGAACATGATGCAATGTGCATGATATGCATGAAATGCAACTAACATATGACCTAGCATGCACAATGCTATGAAAATGAGATGCCTCGAAATGCGTGCACGCGGGCACGCAAATCGAAGTGATGATCCTAAGGCATGAAATAGCATATGCAATGCAACTGGACTTACACTAACATGAGAGAGCCTCAGCCATACTCACATAAGAGGCCGATGGATGAAAATGAAGTGCCTCGAAATACGTGCACACGGGCACGCAAATCGAGGCAATGGCATGAAAGCATGAAATGGCGTGAGATATGATATGCAATGAGACTAAAATGAGATGTATCGAAATGCGTGCCCACGGGCACGCAAACTGAGAAAATGGCATACGGAATGCAATAGATCTAAAATGGCATACGCAATGCAAGATGGGCTTATACTAACATGGGAGAGCCTCAGCCGCACCCACATAAGAGGCCATGAGATGAAAATGAGCTGTCTCGAAATGCGTGCACACGGGCACGCAAACCGAGGCAGTGATATAGAAGCATGAAATGGCATGAAAATGCAAATTGGGCTTACACTAACGTGAGAGAGCCTCAGCCGCACTCACATAAGATGCCGAGAGATGAAAATGAGTTGCCTCGAAATGCGTGCACACGGGCACGCAAACCGAGGCAGGGCCCTAAGGCACAAAAATGGTATGCAAATGAGATGGGGCATATGGCATATGGAAAATGCAAATTTCAGCAGCCAAAATAATGCACAAACAGCCCCCGAATTATAACAAAATTACACCCGATGCCCGAAATGATATGCTAAGCACCCGAAATGGCCTACAGCTATGCCAAACATGCACAATATGGACATGACATGTAAAGACAGATGCTAGGCAGTCCCCAAAATAGAATTTTTCCAGTAAAAAGCATGGCCAAACAACAATCACAAGTATGGAAAAAATAGCATGCAAAAATGGGGGAAAATAGGGGAATAATGAAACAAGTGATATGTACAATGCTCAAACTGAAAAATACAGTTCTACAACATTAAAGAGGGACCAAAAATATGCACATTTACAGTAGATGACATCCCCCAATTCAGTATGTAGATATGCTCAATATAGTATGCGAAATATGAGCCAAAAGGGGCTATAACATGAGGTATCAAAAGGATGCACCAAACCAACAAAGACCCTTAACAAAATATGAAGAGAAAGAAAAAATAAGACACTCTCTAAGCCTGATGAAGGCCGAGAACAGAAGCGAAACAGGCCTAAAAAAGCATGCAATTTTACGGTAAATTGGAAGAATTACAAAGCAAGTACATGATAGAAAGGCCAAACATGATTGAGCCCTTCTTCAATATTGAAGAGGGGCTCAAAATAGGCCCAATCACAGTATATTGCATGCTCGAAAACAGATCACTCATGAGCTAAAAATAGCATGCAAAGCAAGGGTAGAACATGAATTCAAAGCAAGTGGCATGGAGAGCATGAAAACCAGGTTGAGTCCTTCTTCAATGTTGAAGAGGGGCTCAAAATAAGCACAATATCAGTATGTTGCATGCTCCAAATCAGATCACAAATAGGCCAAATAAATCATGCAATTTTACGGTAAATCAGAAGAGTTACAAAGCAAGTGCATGATAGAGCCACCAAACATGATGGAGCCCTTCTTCAATGTTGAAGAGGGGCTCAAAATGGGCCCAATCACAGTTTATATCAGGCTCAAAAACAAATCATTCATAGGCTAAAGATAGCATGCAAAACATTGGCATAAAGAGTGATATTGAAAGAGATGCATCATGGGGCTCTCAAATGAGGTTGAGCCCTTCTAAAATGTTGTAGAGGGGCTCAAAATAAGCCTAAAATCAGTAGGGGTTGGAGCCCAAAACTGAGAGCAAATAGGGTAAAGAATTGATTCAAAATTGTGCTAGAAAAAGGGAATTAGTGACTTACCCTTGAAGATCTAACTTTGGTTGCTTCTTGGCTTCAATTTGTTGGTCCTTAGCCTTTGAGAAACCCTCCTTTGCTGCTGGAATGGAGGTGGTGATGGTGAGGCTTAGGGTTGATGAAGGAATGGCCTAGAACCTTGAAGGTTTTTGGAGCTTTTGGCTATGGAAATGGAGGTTTTGGGAGATGAAGTCTTGAGATAAATTTTTGTAACCTCAACAAAGGAGCTCCTCAGCCCCTTAAAATAGACCAAAAAGGGTGTAAAAGGGGAGGGAAATGCACCCAAGCTTTCCCTCCCAAAATATCCCTCGGAGGATCAAGATATTTTGAAAAACAGCTGGACAGCTGTAAAGTGGCCAAAAGGGGGAAGCAGGCCGGCCAGGTGGCTTTCTTGAAGATGGCCGGCCGGCCACCCCAACTGGTCGGCCAGCCACTCCCCCAGGCCGGCCGACCATGGCCAAAAATGGGACAAAACAATTAGTGGCCGGCCACCACTTTTTGGTGTCCTCCCAGGTGTGTAGAATAAGGCCCCAAGGTTGGAATTTGGCAACACTGAAATAGGAGTCACAACATTGCATTTGAAGGAGAGGCTCAAAAATGAAAATCACAATTACTGACCGACCACCACTTTTTGGTGTCCTCCCAGGTGTGTAGAATAAGGCCCCAGGGTTGGAATTTGGCAACACTGAAACAGGAGTCACAACATTGCATTTGAAGGAGAGGCTCAAAAATGAAAATCACAATTACTGGCCGACCACCACTTTTTGGTGTCCTCCCATGTGCCCTCATCACAAATATGTAGCTTCGGCTCGAAGAAAATAGCCCTAGGGTGTTCAACATTAGCCCGGAAGTGAGCAAAACGGGCGCCGGAGGAGCGAAACTGGTTATTTGAGACAATTGCTGGCCTCCCACCCTCCAGTGATCTTCCTAGTGTTGAAACAGAGGTACCTGCCAAAATTGAACAAAAACTAATGCAAAATGAATGCTCGGGGCCCAAACCGCGCGATTCGGGGTCCCGAAAAGGGGCTGCAGGCACCGAAAGTGGCGTTCGGCCACGAAGTGGGCATCAGAGGCCCCAGTGTTCCTCGGAATGATAAAACAGAGGCACTTGCCAAAAATCGGAGAAATCGGAGATGGTTGGGCGGTCCCGAACCGAGGCACACGGCCTGACGGCTCCGAAAACCGGGAACCGGGCTCCGAAATGGGAAAAATGGCCTACGGCCACGAAAAGTAGCCCACGGCCACCGAGAGATAGTCTACAGGACCACTCCCTTCCCTCAGGAAAGAAAACAGAGAAAACCGAGTCTGGTTCGCAAACCGAGGCAAGGCACAGAAGAGAGTTCGGGAGTCCGGAGGCAGGGCGCACGGCCGTGACTCTGAGACTTCTGAACGAGCACAGTATGCAACATCACCGAGCACTCAATCGGTGACGTCTGAGTCTTAAGGTCGGTCAAAAATGGGGTGTCTACACCTCGGCTCGGGAACTTGGGTACGAGAGGGGAAGGTCATGCAATGAGCACCCTCACTCGCCCGATCAAAGATCGGCCTTTACTAACATGATATCTTGTTTTTGAAAACACATGTGCTCTTATTCCGGTTATTAACCTAGAATTACTATCTGATGCGCACAGTATACAAGTATAGACTGGATCGCCTAAGTTGGAACAAAACATCTCATGTTTGTTTTTGAAAACGGTTTGCTACTCGTAAGTAGGCTAAAATGCGGATTTTGCCACCCTCAAGTGGGCTTAGAAAACATGGTGATTTGCCATTCTTAGGTGGGCTTAAAACTCGCAATCAATGAATTGTTCCAATTCAAGTAATCCAACCTTCACCCACAGGCATTCAGGTAGTTATATCATACAAACAGTTAGCCTCATGGTAAGCATGCTATCATGGCAGTCACTCACACACATGCAAGGATGCTAAAGCATAAACACTCACCGAGTACTCCGAGCCAAAACAGAAACTAGTTAGTAATCAATGCATGATCCTAGTTCATGTCAAGATGGTTAATGCAACGCACGCAAGAATGCAACTAAGATAGGCTCGGCTATTCTAAAATGGCATGTGAAATGCAACAATTGATACATGTATTCAACTTGGAATTGAAATACAATGCAGTTAGTATGATGCACCGAGCCCGGTGCATGCAGTACAGATGAATGAATGCAAACATGCAAGTATAAGGATGCTAATTGAAACGTGCCCTAAAACTAACCATCGAAGGCTAATAAATAAAAGGGAGAAAGAAATGGGGGTTGGAAGACATGCATCACACACGCACACTTATTTACAACATTGCCCTCTCGGAGGAGGATCCGAATAAATAATACAGAACCGACTAATTAACTAACTATTCTAGCTAATTAATTATTACACAACCAAAATTGAAACAAATAACTATTCTAAGTTTAACAAAAGCACTGAAATGGCCTCATGACGAGGGATGCATGCATGCTCGAATCGCCTTGCTCGGAAATCCATCGCGATGTCCCAACTTGCCTCTGTTTGCACTTGTTTCCAGAACACTGCACAAAGCTCCAGAAAGCTGAAACACCCCCATGGGGACCTGTAGGAGGGCTACCGACCAGTTGTTGGCATTGGAGACCACCTGCCGACCACTTTCAGTGCTGAAAAACTAGAAAAAGTGGTCGGCCAGCTAGTACTACTGGTCGGCCGACCAGTTGTTGCTGCCAGACTCCACTTTGCTGCAACAGAGAGCAAGAAAGGGCATGGCAAAGTATTTGCAACATATGTGTGCACAACCACCCTTTCTATCATTACATAAGCTCGAGGGGGTGTGGTTCTCGACCCTCGGGCCACCAATCACGCATCTCCATGCATGATGGCCGAGGAGCCAAATTTGCACAACTCAATATAAAATGAATGCACACACGAACACATAAAGCCTAAAACTCCATCATGTATAGTCAAGAGTGTCGGCGACCGAGAATTGAGACACGTTTCATCACTTCGAGTATGAAACGTCCCTCGTTTCCCGTGTTTGGACTAACTTCTATTCCAAACACAATGCAACAAATAACATGGCATGGCATACACAATGCGGCTCAAGCATGCAAACATTCAATACAATGAAACAAGCATATGAACATGATGCAAGGGACAAGCATGAAAACATGCAACTAACATACTAGCATAAACAATGCTATGAATTACATGGCATACACAATGCTCATGACAACTAGTATACACAATGCACATGGTAACTAGCATAAGCTAGGCAACGGACATGGCATGCACAAATGCAATAATCAATCATGCAACAACATGGCATTCTCAATGCTATGAACCACATGGCATACTCAATGCACAATGGACTTAAACCAAAATGGATAGGTCTCAGCCATGTCCAAATCAGTGGCCATAATCACCAAAACGAAGGCACAAAATGCAAGGCATGCATGCACATGCATTAGCCTATAAGCTAGGTAAGAATAAATAAACCTTAGAGGCACTCAAAGGGTGAAAGAAGTGGGAATATGGCAAGCCTAAATGCTCTGAAATATCATGGGAAATGATGCCAAATCACCCAATCAACACAAATGAGGCATGCAATGGCACCCAAAGCTTGAAGCTAGCATAAGCATTTGTACTACAACTATGCAAAACATGAAGCATGTGACCAATGTAACCAAAAACAGTCCCAGAGCATGGTAAATCATGGACAAAAGTTTCTTAAAGTTAAGCCAAAAGCATGCTAGAATGACCTGTTAAAGCATGATGCATGTTAGGCTATTTCATGGAAATGCATTACAAGTGCATGGAGCATGCAAGAGCCAACCAAACCGAACCAGAACAGAGTCATGACATGGCAAAACATCACCAAAAACATGCTGAAATGGGAACAAAACAACCTAGAATGACATGCTACTTCATGAAGCATACAAGACTAGTTTGTGTGATTTACACTACAAGTGTATTACGCATGTATGGGATGACCAAACCAAGTCAAAAAAGATCTGAGGCATGCCAAAATAACCCCAAATAAACACTAAAATGATAGCCCAAAGGCCTAAGCATGATGGCATGCACAATGACCTATTCTTAAGGCATGAAACACCAACTCTTCAAAGCATTGAAAGAGTGACCAATGTGAGGGTATGGCCACATTACACAAACTGAAATCATGTTAGTGATGAGGCCAAAGCATGCAAACAACTCAAGTAAGCCATGTTAGGGACCATGAAACTCAAAGCTAGTGAGCCAAAATGCACTAAGGCTATACAAAGCAAGGCATGCATGACCTAAAGCACTTAAAACAGAGCTTAAGCATGGAAAAACATGGACAAAATCATGCTGGAGTGTAGTCAAAAAGGGCTAAAATGATGGTCCAAAGTATAGAGCATATTAGGCTGGCAATATGGAATTACACTACAAGTGTATGAACCACTCAAGAGACCATCAAACCAGCCAAAAACAGAGTCATATCTGGTCCCAAAATTCACCAAAACAAGCTTAAACAAAGCCACAAAGAAGTGCAAAAACATGCTCATTTGATAGACCTTCTATGTATACAAACAAGACAAGAGGAGGGGGGACCACCCCCTCTCATTTCAGGCCTTAAAACCACATTTCCCCCATTGAAAATCTGCTCGATTTCAGTGGTTAAAAGGCCAAGAGAAGGTGATCTCAAAGGCTTAAAGAGATGGCTCAAAACAAAGCAAAACAAGGCCTAAGAGGGGGTAGACCACCCCCAACACTAACAAGGCCTCAAACAAACATGTTAAGGACTGAAAACCAAAGCTTTTTGTAGTTTAATGCTAAGCCAAGAGAAGCATGCAAATATGGCTAAGAGTGTAATCAAAATAGAGCTTAAAAAGGGAAAAAGAGATTACCCTTGAAGCACTGCAACAACAGCACTTGCTCCAGCCCAAAACCAGCTTTTTGAAGTCTCCACAAGACCCTCCAGCAACTCAACAACAAGGCAAGAATGTTTGGATAGGAAGTTGTGTACACAAATGTGAAGAAAATGCACTTTAAGGCTTCAATATATATATATAGAGAGGGGGGGATATAGTGAGAGAGAGAGTATGTATGGCTCTCAGCCAAATTTTAGAACCTAAGACAAGAGAGAGAGCCTTTCCTCTTATAGAAAAACAAGCACTAAGCTTGTTGAAGAAGTTTGAAGCTAGATGTAATCCCCCCATACACGTGTATGGAGGATGCAATCTATGCACTCCAGCTGGCACAGCTGGCATCCACAACACCTGTAGAATATGCAAGAAGCCCGCCGACCAGTTAAAGTGGTCGGCCAGCCACTTTTTTTGGTCGGCCAGCTAGTTTTTCTGGTCGACAGGAAAATTCTACTTTTCAAGTCCAACTTCAAATGGCCATAACTCCTTCATATGGACTCCTTTTTAGGTCATTCTTATGTCCAAATTGAAGCCCCAGAAGTAATCTTTCCAATGGTGAAAGCCTTGCATCAAAATTCCAACTATGTAAAAAGTTATACCTGTTTTGGTGAAGCCGCGCAGTTTTGGTCTTACCCGGATTCATGCCGAACTTCTCCCAAACTAGTTTTCTTCTCTCCTTTCCTCTTTTCTTCAACTCCAAACCCCTAAACAAAGTGTTTTGAAAGATTTTTCAAAGATTTCATCTCTCTTTCATTCATTTCCACTTTGTCCTTGCTCGGTTTACCGAAAAGTGCGACATTTAACAAAATGTGAGTGTCGGAACATCGTAGAAACTTTATTTTCAAAACATTTCGAAAGAGAGGCTTTCAAGGTCTAAAATCTTTTGATCAAGATTGTTTTGGTCCAAAAGGGGTATGAATTTGAGATTTGTTTCTCTCCTTGCCGAAAAAACTGAACTTTTGCCCTGCACACATTTCTCCACCAAGTAAACCATCAGTAGTGCCCAAGCCTTAAGGGCGGTCAAAAATGGGGTGTCTACAGCTATAAGCACATGGCACACATGGCAGAGTGAGAAATATTATACCAAGAGTATAAGGGACACGAAATAACCATGGATAGTTAGTTAAGCCAAAACGTTTACATAACTCAATTTGGTAAATAAATCGTTTAAATGGTAGAAACTGAAATACAAAAATTATGTAAATAAAATAACCATAACCACGGTACAGAACAGAGCAGAACAGAGGTCACATGAGTGACAGTGAGAACAGAGGTACGGATTCAAGAGGTGGCTCGTACGGATTATAGAGGTGGCTCCCACAATAGTGTAGCACTTATCTCCGCACAAAACAGAGGGCAATGGATCCATGACAAACAGAGGACCACAAAGTAGCCAAATAGAGGCCAATGGTTATTTAAGTCCCTCAAGGTATGGGACTCCCGTGGTAGTACTTACAAAACATAATTGTTTATAAGGTCATAGTCAAATATTCTTTAAAATATAAACAAACATATTCATGGGTTTCATTTTAACGAATAGGGTTCAGAAAATAATCCACGCAATTGGAATATTAATATAATTTATAAAACTTTATATAACATAACTTGTATAAAATAAATTATGGTACATCAAAACATACGTAAAATATATTAGGGTGACTCAAGGTATAATATAACTCACCTTAACTTTAATACCTCATTATTTCTTTCCATTATCAAAGATCCTCTCAACTTCCATTATTTTTTTCTTCTTTTCTTTCCTTCCTTTCTCTCTTCTTTCTTTCCTTTCTTTCCTTCTTTCTTTTTCCTTTCTTCTCCCAGGTGAATCACCTCTTCCCTATAAATAGGAAGGGAAGCGCATACGTGGCTATGCGAATCTCCCTCAGATTCGATTAATAAATTATATAGATTCATTATTATCTTTAATAGATATTTAAGATAATTACACTTTAGTCCAACTTTTTAATATAATTATATAAATAAGTTAATCCCTAATTAAATTACACTCTATCATATACCAACAGAAAATTAATTATTTATTTTACTACCACATCCATTATTATTATTATTATTATTATTATTATTATTATTATTATCATCAATATTATTATTATTATTTATATTTTGACCCCTAAACTTTTAATAATTATATAGTTTTACAAAATTACACATAATAATATATAATAAATTATATATTTTCTAACTGTGATTAAATAATATTAGTATAAATTCTACAGAATAATTAAAAATCTGGGTTGTTACAATTAGCAAGTTTGGTTTAGTGTTTCCAGGTGCATTTTGGCATCCTCATTGCATCCTAGGCATGCTTAAGCCAAGATTAAGACACAATAATGAGAGTGAAGGCTAGAAACACACTAAGAATAAAATGAAATGAGTTATGCACAATCCAAGCGTGTGTTTTAGTATATGTATCTGTTATGATTGGTGTAGGTCACGCGCCGTGAGCGGTTGATCCATTGGTTTGCTGCTAAGCTATTTGTGAGTAATAACTTAGTAAAGTTATGTTCGATATGAAATACTTTCTGAACATTATGATATGATATGAACTGTTTTTGAATGATACAAAAGGCTATTATGTGATTACATGAATGATGATCCACTTCTTTGAAATGTTTATGTGATATCCTTAGCAGAGGCTCTCGCCTAGGGGACATAATATTGTGGCTTATAGTCATGAGGCCCTCGCCCAGGGGAGACAATACCGTGGCCCAAGCCCTCTCTTGGGGGAAATAATACCGTGGCACAGGCCCCCGTTTGGAGGAAACAATATCATGGCCCATGTATGAGATATGTTACCCGATACCGGAGGTTCCAATGTGGAACTTAATAAGCTTGACCAAAGAGATATGTTTAATGCTAACGGATACACCATTCATGATATGAATATGTTTATGATTCTATTTTTGATACGAGTATGGTTATGCTTCTGTTCAATAAGAGATTTGAAGTTATATTTGTGATGGACATCATTCATTTAAACCCTGTACTCTGTTATTATTCACTGGGCTTCCGCTCATTATTTGTATTATGTATGTAGGTGACCAAGCGCGTGACTAGGCTCAGAATTGAGGACCTGGCGTATTAGTTTTGTTAGCTAGCCATTGTGTTTCCGAGGAGGTTCTCTTTTGTGAGCGAGTTAAGTTTAAATGGCTTATGTTTAAGACCTTGTCTTCCTTTGGGTATAGAACAAGTTTTCTGTTATCTGTATGTTGGGCTAAGTCCCTTTTGGCTATATCTGTAATAAATGTGACGAAGACTACTGCATTATGACGTTACGTATATGTGTATAAAGTTTAAAAAAATTTATGTCCCATATATGTCTCCACAGCTCAATGGACTATGTATGTTTCTATAATTGTTTCCGTAACCCCTAACTATAAGTTATTCTGTTCAGAGGCCTTTGGTAATCTAAAGATTGCTACTCGGTTACGGCGCTAAACCTATAGGGGTGGGTTTGGGTCGTGACAGAGTGGTATCAAAGCGCATGATTATACTGCACACACGAGTCCATATGAGCTATAGGGTGTCCTAGTAAGCATTAGGGGCATCTTATCTGCATGTGTGAGTGTGTATACTAATGCATGTTACTGTGGAAACTGAATCTGACCATGAATACATGAAATAGAAATGAATGGCCATGATTGAATGATCTAAACATAGTGAAAAGAATTATTGGCTTATGTTTATTATTGCTTTGTTTACTTATAGCAACATGGAGAATGCAAGGGGAAATGATACAAGTGAGTCTTCTGAGGCCTGAATGAATAGAATGAAACAGATACTTACAGCCCTAACTGAGGTAATAATGCAACAACAGAGGCAACGATCTTTGCCTCCTCCCCCTTCGCTAGTACAAGTTGAACCGGATAACAATAACATCATCAACTTGACCCAGAAGTTCACGGGTATAAATAAATAATCAAAAACTAATTTTTAAAATTAATATAGAATCAATTAAATTTTATTCATTTTTATCACAGTTACATGTAAGAGAATTTTTTTTATTCTTATTTCTTTAATTGTGTGCTTTAAGTTCTTAATAACAAATACATGTCATAATTTAATAGGTAAAAATTAAAAAATAAATCACAAAAATTATATTTATGATAAAATATAAATATATTTCATCTTATGAGTTTCGTAAATTTAATTTATCAAAGGATAGTGATAAATTACATTTGTCAATATATTAATTTTTTCATATTTTGTAAAGTCTAGAAATTTGTCTAGCATCAAAATTGTAATTTATCTTATGTTATAAGATTTACATAAAAATAGATTAGAATTCACTTGTGATATTAAATTTAGGTTTAACATTAGATTTATGCCAACTTGTCCTTCACCTAATTATTAAAAATTATATTTTTCTATTCCCAACTTATATGAATCATTTGACCTATCTATTTATTAAATTAGTAAATAGATATTTGTAAGTATTTTTTTTAATAATTAAAAAATTTCAACTTAGTTTAAAAAAACTATATATTTATGTTTGAAACAATTAAATGAATACTTATATATATATATTTATGGATGAAAATATTATTTGTAATGCCCTCAAAGTATAGTATAAATCAACCCAAGAGATTCACAAGCATAATATGAAATGTATTACTTTCATTCATCAGAGTTTATATTACAAAAGAGATTACATGCATTACACTTTCATAA
Source organism: Camellia granthamiana (assembly GCA_036172215.1). Classification (NCBI taxonomy): domain Eukaryota; kingdom Viridiplantae; phylum Streptophyta; class Magnoliopsida; order Ericales; family Theaceae; genus Camellia; species Camellia granthamiana. The sequence continues at coordinate 56,911,582 of CM069909.1, read as the reverse complement.
ATATTCATTCTGAAACTGCAGTATGTAACACTAATTAATTACAACAAAGTAAATGCTCTACGGGCTTACATTTTTCCAAGAGATAACTTGGTTACAATAAAAGTGAGAGTCATAAGCTCTTTACAATTAAAGCCCTCGACTTAAGAAGAAAACATATAAACATATAGGTAACAAAAATAGAGCCTTCAGCCCCGTCCTCTCAAACTATGCCCTTGGAGATGACATGTCACCTGTATCTGAAAATGGTTTCCCAAGTAGGGTGAGCCAAAACCCAGTAGAGATATACTAAAACAATATATGAGAATTAACTAAGATATCAGTATCAGATAAATGTTTAATACTTGCAAACCAACTTACACCCTTTCCATGACCAATCAATATCGACATCTATGTTTCAGTCCATTTCTATTTATTTGTCCAAATCAATTCATTGATATAGTTCATTGTATTCTAAACAATTCAAAACGAGACTACAACTCATTTATTAACACTTCAATAACAACTATTATTTAAACACTTCTATTTTCTTACCATTTTACGGAATCACATTTGAGGGAACCAGCACCCATATATATATGATTTCGGGACTTTCACCGTGGACACTCCAGCCAACTTAATTTCCAATGGAGTCCATCCCCTATCTCCTCTCAAACAATGGAGTGCATCCCTTATCTTCTCCCAAACAACGATACATATACAATGTATTTAAAAGAGTGTCATATACAATGATTAACCAAATCACATATTCAATTGTTTAATCAAACCGTCATATTCAATGACATAATTCAAATGATTAGTTTCAATTCATCTAATCATCATGCAGTTTCTACAACAATCATAGCTATCCTCCACCGATAGCCCCAAACAGATATTTCTAAACAGATATACAATCTATCAAATACATAATTTATCAAATTTCCATAGGTGAGTGATTTAACTAATCCAACTACACCATTCGATTATACACCCTTCCAATTTCATATTTCCTATGACAATTTCATTATTTATTCAAAATAGTCATTTAACACAAATTAGGGCAAAACCTTACCCTTTTTCCAATATCATCTCCAAGACCCAATCTCACCATTTATCTTCATATAACACCATAATCAAGCCCTCATCTACATATATGAAGCCAAATGTAGGAAACCCCTCTTTCAAAATTCAAACCTAAACCCTAATTTTAGCCAAATCTTCCCAAATCCTATCATTTATACAAAATGACAAATACCTAGGTTAAAACCCATATGAAAGAGTAGAATATCTGAAGCTCGAAGAGGAAGAATGAGAATCTCGAAAATGCACAAAATCAAGCTTTACTCGGATGAAATGGAAACCCACAAGATGCTCCACCTTTTTTTCAAAGGAAATAGGGTAGATGTGCTTGGATCTTGGAGTATTTGTAGAAAGAGAGAGAGTTTTAGATAGAGAGGCTGCCGGATTAGGGTTTTGAGTGAAAAGAGATACAAAAAGTGATACAAAAATCCTCTGTTGCGAATTGATATACGTAGTCCTCACTCGAGCGAAGGAGTCGTCGCTCGAGTGACCAGATACAACAAGTGACCTCGCTCGAGCGCAAGAAGCGTCGCTCGAGCGCAGAATGCAAAGCTTCAGGTCTGCCACAGACGCACATGCATGATCGAGCGCAAGAAGTCTCGCTCGAGCGAAGAAGCAATTTCACTAGACTCGCTCGAATGCAAGAAGTTTCGTTCGAGCGAAGAACTTTCCCTTCCTAGAAAACTGCGTCTAGGAGAGAAACTTGAGGACCCTCAAACCTCGCTCGAGTGCAAGAAATCTCGCTCGAGCGAAGAATCCAATTACACAAGGCTCGCTCGAGCGTAAGAAGCCTCGCTCAAGCGAAGAAGCCAAAATCTGGGCAACAACAACCTAGACCAAGTAACAACCAACCTATTCCAAACTCGCCCAACAAGTTCTAAAGCTCAAACACAAAGGGTTAAAAGGGAAAAAATAAGACATGGATACAATATTCAACTACGGAACCCGAGTCCGGAACACTACGAAGGTCGGAGAAAAATCGGGATCGTTATATTATCTAAGATAGAGCCACCCTAAATTGTAACTCGATCTTCCAGCTATGTTCACCAAGACACTCACCATTGACAAACTGAAGTTGTGTGCAACTTCAGTTGGCCTTCAAGATTGATGAAGGAAGATCGAGTTGTTATGGCGTTCCTCTATGTAATGAAGATGATAGAGAGCTTGTGTTATCAGGTTCCAAGTGGGAGATTGTTGGGTCGGTGGAACCTGATAAGTACTATTTACTCAACCCTACTGTTCAATCAAACACTTGGTCCAATGGGGGGTTTGGGGGGGCCTCCCCCAAGGGTATAACCCTAATTCTATACTTATAAATAGATGAGGGGGCTCCTCTTTTAGGTTAAGAGAGAATTGTGTTTTTTGATTATAGTGAAAACCGCAACAGCTATGGACGTAACCCTATTCTAGGGTGAACCACGTAAATCCTTGTGTTTTTGTATGTGTGATTTGTTTGATTCGTCTGATTCGTTAATTTCTTTCTTGTTTGTTATTTCGTGTTTCACCGATCTTGGTTAGGAAGGGTCAATTCCTAACAATATTCTAGTCCTAATAAATTTAAATTTTATCATAGCTTATCAATTCGTGACTGATATGAGCAAATTTGGGGGGTTTTAATATTGGATTAAACACTAAAAAGTAGTTAAAAAAAATTTAGTTTAAATCGATTTTTTGGCCCATAATTCTTGATTTAAGCTTAGCCCTTGGAGACTTGTTTAGTTCATATTCAATCCATGAGTTAGTAGACCCACCTATTTATTTAATTTTTAATTAGTAAATATATTTTAAAAAAATTTATAACAAAAATAAGAATTATGTACACATTTGTTTGGTATATTTATTAACAAATTTAAAATTAATTAAAAAATTATGTAGTTATTCTTAAAAGAATAAATTACATTGGTAGCCCTTATATTTTAACTCTTGTGTTGTTTTTCTCCTTGCAATTTTAATTTGCTCGATTTTGATCATTAATTTATAATTTTGTCTCAATTTGGTCAAATTGTTATAATTGCTAGTGTTTTTTTTATTGAAAATATGCACATGAGTAGCATCTGTTATAATTTTATAAAGAAAATTATAAATTTGTTCAACTCAGTAAGTTAATGTTAACCAACTCAATAACTATTTTATTTTAAAAACTTTAACTGACATTATCAAGTGGATCAAATTAATACAAAATCTAAAATTAATGGTTAAAATCAAGCTAATTAAAATTACAGAGATCAAATTGACATAAGAGATAAAATGCGGGGACTATCGATATAATTTAACCTTCTTAAAAGATATATTTATATCTGAAAAACTATTTAAAACCAGATCAGGCTACAACTTGAATAAAAAATTGATGGCTTATTAAAAATATTTAATAATTATAAATTTAAATTTGATCAATTTTTCATTTAATGTTTTTTCGTAATAGAATTAGGTTATTTGATAATTATGATTTATAGTTCCAATTTGTCTTTGTATTTTTTTTAAATATTTTAAAATTATACATAATTATAATTTCTTTTGGAACTTTTATTTTCAATCTCAAATTAGTTATAACTTGAATTATATATAATTTATTTTTGACTTCTCATCTACAAAAACTAACAATGAACATAAATTGTTTTTTGAATAATGTAAAAAATAAATAAAGAAATATATTATCAATAATAATAATAACAAAACATATTTTTATTTATCATGTGGCATCTCACCACTACATTGATAATAGACATTAATAATAAAACTCATTACAATAATATAGTAATAATATATCAGATGATAAATAACATGTGATCACACTAATTTTTTATAGTTATACAAAAATACCCAAAATGATATATAAAATATATGCCATATTTAATTTTTATATAGTAAAATTCACACTAAATCTCAACCACATATTAGTTTTCTTGTAACAATCCGAAAATTAAATTATTCGTTAACTTTCATATTAGTATTATCTAATTATAAATGAGAAGAATGCAATTCTATATACGATGAATTGGGATCATGGTGCGATTTGTATGTTATTTTATAATTAAGAAAAATTAGGACCATAGTATAAATATTATATGTTGAGGTCATTATTTAAGTCAATAGTGTAATTAATTTAATTTATTGACCAAAATGTAACAAGATATTTAATTCGCTTGCGGGTTACTGAAGTCTAGAAGTAAGATATATATTGAGCTGCTACGTGGCAAATGACTAAGGGTGTGAGCTTTGCTCACTATTTCAATAAATAGATAGGAGATTGGTGAGAATGAATAAACACAAGCCAACAATAACAAACAACGAAAGTGAGAAAGAGAGACAGCATGAAGGAAGGCCTCAAAATGGCAGAAAAAAGAAGAAGAAGTGATATTAAGATGAGTTGTATTATATTTTGAGTTACCATAAAATGTTTTCTGTAAATTATGCTTATAAATTATATTAGCATTTTTTATTATGTTATTTATTTTATAAACCTTATTTTGTGTAATAAGGAAACCCATGGATGTAATTGTTTATTAAATATGGTTTTGGCAAACGATTTGGTAAATGATCATCCTAACAAATATTTTTGTAAATACTATCACGGGGTCCCATGCCTTGGGGGATTTAAATAATCATTGGCCTTTGATTGATCACTTTAGTGGCCTTTTGTTGTTATGGATCTATTGACCTCTGTTTTGCACGGAGCAAAGTGCTATGCGGAGCTAAGTGCTACACTATTGTGGGAGCCACTTCTAGAATCCATACGAGTCACCTCTTGAGTCCGTACCTTTATATTGTCATGAATCCATTGATCTCTGTTCTGTTCTGCACCGTGGTTATGGTTATATATTTTCGTATAATATCCGATGATTTCTGAAAATGGATTTATGCTATAATATGAGCAACTTATTTACTCTAATAGAAAAGTATTAATTCTATTTTATCTATTTTAAGCCTAAAGGTTATTCATGGTAATTTTTTGACCCTTATACTTTCAGTATAATATTTCTCACTCTGCCATATGTTTATAGCTGTTTACCAATTTTCAGGAAACAATGCAATTCATAAATAGCTTTTGGAGAGTCTTAGAAGCGGGGCTGTAGAGTAGACACACATAGCACTTTTATAGTTTTTATAATTTTATTCTTCATATGTAAATATCGACCTTTTTGGTCAATGAATTTTTGTTATAAAAGTAGAAACTCCGATAATTATTTTGGTACCCTAATTTAAATATTATTTCTGCTCGCATTTATTAATTTATTCAAGAATTGGCCGTAGGTAATTTCAGTTACTGGCCATCACGATGCTTAACCCTTGGGTATTGGGAGCGGGTCGTGACAGTTTTAAATCAATTCATCACCCAAACTATCTACCATTTTTTTAAGTAATATTCACATCTTCAAAACTCACCTAAATAATACTCTGACCGAACTCATCATCATCCTTGTTGTTGTCATACTCACCACCTCCACTAACCACTATGCAACTCTGGTATAGTTTTTTATCTTTGCAAATTTAAAAAAAACAATGTTAGGGAAATAAAAAGGTACCGTTAGAGCTTTAAAGAGTTAAAAATAAAAAATAAAAAAAATGTGTGGTTTTAGTCTTTCTTGTTTCATATATGGGTGATAATTTTTTTTTTAAATTCATAAATTATGGAATAGTGTTCATTATTTCAAATTTTATTTATTGATGGGCAAGTCAATTAAATGCTTTTAATTTTTTACAAATAAAAAAATTTGAAAAAATTGTTTAAGAAATTAAAAAAATGGCTAAATCATAAAGAACAACATAAAACGTCATATTCTATTAAAAAACTCATAAACGAAAGTAGAAATTTACAAAAAATATATATATAATAATAATACAAACAAACAAACTTAAAATAAGTTTGGACTATTGACAAAGAGAGAAACTAATCTTTGCATCATTACATTTGGAGAGGAGTTGGCCGGGCTAAAAAAAGATCAAATATTGATTATTATAAAGAGAATTATATTGAATTTTTAATTTTATTGGTTTTTAAAATTTTAGGATTTATATTATTTTCGGAAAGAATGAGGGTGACTTACCATATTATTTTGAATTTTGAAATTTAAAATCATAGATAATTAGTGCATTTATTGTTTCTATATTTGAATTGTTTTGATCAATATTATTTTTGAAAATAGTGAGGGTGACTTATCATATTGTTTTGAATTTTAAAATTCAAAATCATAGATAATTATATATATATATATTTTGTTTTTTTGACTTAAGGAACTAACCAATAGAGTTTTTTTTTTTTAAATTTAAATTTCTTTAAAAATTAACAAATTAACAAAATTAGTCTTGGAGTTTGGAGCCCCCACAATCAATATTCTTAAAAAGTTTATTTTCCTTATATATATAGAGTTCACTTTTTTTCTCACAAGAGTCAAAAAAAATAAAAAAACCTAACTCAAACGATACTACTTAGCCTAAAGAGCCAACCCATTTCCCAAACAAAGCCATAGTCGCCACTTTATTTTCCTTCTTCGCCATATTCAGTTTGACAGGTAAATCGAGCCCAAAAATAACACAAAAACACTAGAACTACACCTACGCCTTGTTTGGTTTGTCTCTTGAAAAATAATTTCAAAATTTTGTTTAGTTGAAAATTTTTGAAAAAAATTCCAAAATCACTACTCTTTCTCTCTCTCTCTCTCTCTCTCTCACACACACACACACACATATCCTACACATCAATCATTATATTTTCTCTCAGAGTCATCGATTTAAAAAATAATAATTAAATCATCTCAAATTCTAAAATTTTAAAATTATTTTCAAAAACATACAATCAAACAAATTTTCAAATTTTGTAAACTCTTTCCAAAAAATTATTTTTCAAAATTATTTCACAAATACAAGCCAAACATGACTCTAAAATTTTAAAGTTGAAAAAGTCAGGGACCTTAACTATAAAGTAAATTGTTGGTGTCCTTGAATTTTTATTCAACCTCGTAGAAGAATTTCTTCTTAATTTTCTCAATATTATCTTGTTACAATGAATTTTTTTTGATTAGAATTCTATTAATAATTCAATAATTTTAATGTATAGTATATATATATATTTATTTTACAATGAATCTATATTTATATATTAAATAAAGAAAAAGGAGTTTCTAACTCACAAGTTTGTGGGAGCTCCATTTTCAGCTTCTTCCATACACTATGGTTAGTAATGGGATTGTTAAATTATTTTTATAAAAAATCTAAAAAAAATAATTTGTATATTAAAAATATATATACAATAAATATAAATTTTTATTAAAAAATAATAGGTTGCAATTGCGAAAAAAAATAGAAAAAAATTACACTGTAAAAAAATAATTTGTATATTAAAAAAATATCTAAAATAAATATAAATTTTTATTAAAAAATAACAAGTTGCGATTGTGGAAAAAAAGAGAAAAAAAAATTACACTGTGCATTTTATTAAAATCTAAATAAAATAATTTCTATTTTAAAAAAATATCTAAAACAAATACAAATTCTTGTTAAAAAATAACAGGTTGTAATTGCGAAAAAAAATAGAAAAAAAAAATACATTGTAAAAAATAATTTGTATATTAAAAAAATATCTAATACAAATACAAATTCTTATTAAAAAATAACGAGTTGCAACTGCGAAAAAAAAAGAGAAAAAAAAATTACATTGTAAAAAACAATTTGTATATTAAAAAAATATCTAAAACAAATACAAATTCTTTTTAAAAAATAACAGATTGCAATTGAGAAAAAAAAGGAAAAAAAATTACACTGTGCATTTCATTAATAATGCTAAACAAAAGTGTCAAGTATTTATGTAAAGGCTTGACACGTGTCCACTCTCAAATTATCAAGTGAATATAGATGAAACCAAAGAATTCAGCTTTAATGGCTAACAAATATTAGGAACCTGACTATTGAAACCTAATAACTATTAATTAATAAAATTCATCAATTGAAAGGTCTCAAATCACATCTCTTTGTCTTCTCAAATGTTCCCCCTTTTTTGGTTCATATATTTATTCTAATATTGATAGAGAATTGGACGTGTGAATGAGTGAGAAACATTAAAATTATATATTGAGTTATGTAATTATTGTGATGAAAAATCAAGATTGTCTTCCTCTTCTATGACGATTTATCTGATTATATCTCTATTTAAAACGTCAGATGTGCTTCTACATCATCATTGAACGTTGCTTTCATTTTTTTAGATACTTTATCTCACAATTGTTTGTGTTTTGTGTTATGAAATTTATTACATATTTGTTTGCTAAAACTATTAGATGGATCTAATGCAAAAAATGTAAATTATTTCAATGTCATTCTCAGGATTAAAAGTAAAAAAACATACACAATGAATAAATAAGATTTTAAAAAGTTTATTTGTGAGTCTCACTTCTTAAAAATCTTATAATTCATTTATTTTTTGTGTTATATTTTATGTTTAGTTTTTGTACCTTTTTATTTTATTTTTTTATATATGTAGTTTTCTTTATTTTCTTTAAAAATTAATTAATAAATAAATAAATTATTGAGAAATTTATCCGAAAGTTCTATATTGGAAACAGTTGATCTGGTTGGTCCCATAATGTTTTTGTTACACTGTTTAGTCCTGCGTGTGGCGTCAATCATGCGATGAAATCCCTTTTATGAATTTTTCAGCGATGTGTGGACATTAATGCCCTTTTCACACTCACAATGGGGGTCAATAAGGGAAGTCGCATATGTTTGAGGATATGTGTTCACTGTGTTTGGTAGGTCGTATCCCATCTTTTTAGGGGGAGGGATTGCGATGCTTATGTGTGTGTGGTTCTCACATGGCTATATGGGTGGGAGACTAGGTTTCGATTTTCATAGGAGAGGGAGGATTAGGTTTTCAGTTTCACAGTCGTGAAGTGGTTACGTTGTTCTTAACGCCGTCACCAGATCTCAGGTACGTTGGACGATTGCTATCACCTTACATTATTTACGATGTGTAACAACCTGTTGACTATATGTATTCGAATTCACATTTCCTTGCGATGTGTACATTTGTTTTGTGTGAATAGTCGGCACTAGTGTCCATATATTTTTTTGGTGTTGTCCATCCGTTTTTTTATTTTGCGATTATATGTTCATCCGTAATCGTTCTATGCATTTTCGTTTGTTATGTACACACATGATGTGTTTATTGTCTGGCATTGTTTGACGTGCATTTGTTTCATTTTTTTTTTTGTAGGTATGGAAGGCAATGTGATATTGTTGTGTTGTTACTTGAGTACAAACGTCACGTACAACTTGGAATCTCCATTCGTATTCGCCAACCTGGTAGACTTTTTGTGCTTAAAATTTAGTGCGTTGACACCCAACAAAATGTCATTGTTTTACCAGATTCCTGGTTGCAACAATTTTGCGTTATTGAATGACGTGGACATGCAAAACATGGTATGCCTCGCCTAGTCATTCAAGTTGCAGCATATTGGTGTGATTGTTGAACAACGTGGCGAACCCGCTGTGACGTCACAAACTGATGCCCACGTACCGACACCAAATGCAGTCAAACGTGGCAAGGGCACAATACGGGAAATGGAAGTGGACGACGAGGTCAATCTGCTGCCCATGTTCTGCCGCCACACTGAAAAAGTGCTAATGGCTGTGCCATGGGCTACCACCATCACTTATGTTGGGCAGTGTTTCGAGGGTGGCGCGCAAGAATTTTGAATAGTTCTTTCTAAATACGCGGTGGAGTGCGGGTTCCAATACAAATTTGTGAAGAATGATTCTATTCAGATCACAGTTGTGTGCGCTATGAAGGAATCAAAGGGTTGCATGTGGTCTGGCCATGCTCGTGTGTTAAGTGCGAACGGTTTTTTCTATCTCTGTAGATGGAACTCTGACCACAGTTGCGGCGTTGTTGTTTGTACATCACAGCACCCAAGGATAGAGTCTGAGTTGGTGTAGACCCGACTTTCTTCCCGCGCCCCCCTTTCGGAGAGGCCCGAATTTGGTCTTACTACAGTTCGGACTCCTGTCACGGTTCTGAATCTAATCTCACAAAGTGCAATGTGAGACTGATAAACACCAAAAAGTCCAAATCTAGCAATTGGTTTTGAAAAATCAATTTTGAATGAAAAAGTGCCAAACATGGACTGCTTTGCCAGATTACAGAGTCGCCACCTAAATATTTTGTTTTGGGAAATTTAGGAAACCCTGACTTGTGTCAAAGGCCACGTGTCCGTCATCACCAAAGTTGCCTCGGCTCAGGAACTTGGGTACGAGAGGGGAAGGTCATGCTATGAGCACCCCCGCTCGCCAGATCAAAGGATCGACCTTTACTAAGCATGATATGTTGTTTTATAAACACATGTGTTCTTTTTTGGTTATTAGCTAACTTTACTATGTGATGCGCACATCATAGAAGTATAGACTAAAATCGCGAGAATTGGAACAAATCAACTCATGTTTGTTTTTGGAAATGGTTTGAAAGTGCTACTCGCAAGTAGGTTAAAGCGCGGATTTGCCACCCTCAAGTAGGCTTTAAAACATGATTTTGCCACTTCACAAAGTGGGCTTAAAACTCACAATCATCGAGTTGTTCCAATTCAGGCAATCAAGCCTTCACCCACAGGCATTCATGCAGTTTATCACTTAAGCAAATAGCCTCATGGTAAGCATGCTATCATGGCAACACTCACATTCATGCAAGTATGCTAAAGCGTAAACACTTACAGTGTACTCCAAGCCAAAACAAAAGCTAGTTAGAAATATGCATGATCCTAACTATACAAGATGCCCAATGCAACACATGCAATAATGCAACTAAATAGGCTCGGCTATCTAAGATGGCATATGAATGCAACGATTGATACACGTATTCAAATATGTATTGAAATACGATGTAGTTTGAATGATGCGCCGGGCCCGGTGCATGCAATACTAATGAATGATGCAAACATGCAAAGTATAAGGTATGCTAATTGAAAAATGCCCTAAAACTAACCATCGAAAGCGGTTAAGTAAAAAGGAGAAAGAAGTGGGGTTGGAAGACATGCACACACGCACACACACACACATGTATGCTTATTACAACAATATGCCCTCTCGAAGGAGGGTCCGAATAAATCAGCTAAGCTAAGCTAATTATTACAAACCAACTAATTAACTATTCTAGCTAATTAATTAGTACAACTCAATTGAATAACTAGCTACACAAACTAATTAAAATATTACAAAACAAATTAAATTAGCTAAGCACATTAACTAATTAATTACAAAATTGGTAAATTAACTAGCCAAGTAAAGCAGTAAAATGGCCTCGAGGGGGAGGGAGACATGCATGCTCGGGTTGCTTCACCCGAAAATGCATTGCCTTGCCATGAGTTGCCTCTATTTGCACTCGCGGTGATCTTAGAACATCATATGAACTTCCAGATTGCATATGTCCCAACACAGGAACACTCTCAACTGGTCGGTAGGCTACCTCAACTGGCCGGCCGGCTTGCAGCAACCGACCAGCCACCTCTCTTTCCAGAATTCTGCCTTTGCTGCAACAGAGAGCAACAAAGCCAAGACAATGTATTTGGCAAGAAATGTGTGTACTACCACCCTCCTCATCATGTCTCAAGCTCAAAGGAGTGTGGTACTTGGCTCTCAAGCCACCAATCAAGCATCTTAATGCATGACGGCCAAAGAACCAAGCTTGTACAAGCTTAGTGAATGTGCACATAAGACTCAAAGTGCTTCCACCCCATCATGCATGATCAAGGGTGTTGGCGACCAAGAAATGCAACACGTTTCATCACTTTGAGTATGAAACGTCTCATATTTCTTGTGTTTGGATTAACGTCCAATCCAAACACATGCAATACCTCACACATGCTTATCTCATACAAGTTTTACATGGTTCAATTCTTGTTTACACATTTTAGCTTACCAATTAGTCCATTAACTTGTTAAGTTCAATGTGAAAGGTCCTCTAATTGGAAAGATGGCCAAAGCCACAAGTGCCTTGAGCATGAAAGAGGTTTCATGCTGTTGGTTAGTAGAAACCCTCAAGGGAGGATTAAAACCACTAGGCATGCAAATCTCAATTCCATATTCAAGCCATCAAGGGGCTCAAGACCACTTTCAAAGTAAATGAAAGATTAAAAAAATGGAGTGCAATGACACACATTTCAGCACTGAAATAACATACTAAATGATTTAAAATCATGCAAACAACGCATGTAATGCACGTTTAAAGGCTTAACTCATTAAGCTAATGAAAGGGGTTGTACCACAACCTTGCAACACAAGCCTCAAAGGGCCAAACCAACTCAAAACAGAGTTAAAGTGTGCCAAAACAAAGGCTAAATCATGCTGAGTTTGAAGCTTAAAAGGCAAGAAAATCATGCATACAAATTGGCTCTCAAGCAAGGCATAGGGCACAACTCCCAAAAGTATTTAAAGAGTGATATATGTGAGAGTGTGACAGCAGAATATGCTCTGAAATCACATGCTAAATAATGCCATATCATGCAAATAACTCAAATAAAACATGTTAAAGGGCTTGAAGCACAAAGCTAGTGAAGCTAACCACACTATAGCTATACAAAACAAATCGCAAGGGACTAAGACCGCTCAAAACAGAGCTTAAACATGTCAAAGCAAGGCCAAAAACATGCTGGAATGGAGCCAACACATGCTAGAATAATAGGCTACAACATCAAATAAGCTAGGCTAGCAAGCATGATTACACTACAAGTGTAAGAAGTAAGCAAGAGGTGCTCCAACCAGCCCAAAGCAGAGTTATAACATGTTAAGATAAGGCCAAAAACATGCTAAGAACAAGCCATGAGATGGTAGAAAAACATGCTCAACTACTAGGCCAATAACACATGCAAACAAGATGTGAGGAGAGGGGACCACCCCCCCTATTTTGGTCCTCAAAACCAACTTTCTACCACTGAAAAACCTATGAGTTTCAGTGGTAGAAAGGCCAAAAAAAATTGTTTTAAAAGCCTTAAAGGATGGCACAAAACTTAGAAAATAAAGCTACAAGGAGGGTGGATCACCCCTAACTCCAAAAGGGCCTTAAACAACCATTTTTAACACTTAAAAATAGAGGTTTTTGTAGTTGACAACTAGGCAAAAATAGCATGCAAAGGTGGCCCAAACTAGTATACAAAAACAAGCTTAAGAGGGGTAAATGCTTACCCTTGAAGCACAACAGCTAAACAAACAACTTCTGAGCCAAAACCAGCTTTTTGAGCTCCAAACAAGCCTTCAAGAACCTCAGCTCCAAGGTGGTGGTGTTTGGCTAAGGGTCTCTATGCAAATATGTGAAGAAAACTCACTTTTAGGCACAATATATATATATAGAGAGAGAAATTTCAGCTCTGAAATTTTGTAACCCTCAAATAGGAGGAGGGAGCTCCCCTTATATAGAACAAGCAAGCAAAAAGCTTGCTTCAGCCTCAGTGAGCAACAGCTGGCTCAAAAGATCTGAAAATATCTAAAAAAAAGAGAAAATTGGCCGCCGGCCACCTCCCCTAGCCGACCGACCACTTTAAGTGGCCTACAATAGAGAAAAGTGGCCGGCAAGGCCTTCTCCTCCCCCAGGCAAGAGGGATCAAGGTTTGGCCCAAAAAACAAGGCCAAAACACAAAGTGTTAAGAGGCTCAAATACAAGGCATTCAGTCGAGACCTTCGGGCGCTCAAAACAAGCATAAACATGCGCGATCATCGAGTGCACAAACGATGACATCTGAGTCTTAAGGTCAGTAAAAAATGGGATGTCTACAGTTGGTTTTTGATATTGTATCATCACGCGTTTGTCACAGACCACTCACATGTCCAACCGATGTAATTTTGAATTTGAAAGATGATTATGGGCTTAATATTACATACCGTGTTGCATGGTTAGGCGTTGAGAAAGCAAGAAGTGAATTGTTCGGTGCCCATTATCTTTCGTTCGATCAATTGCGTTGGTATGACAACGCTGTAATGGAGTACAATTCTGGGAGCTACATGAACCTTGACTATGATCAACACACACATCGCTTCACCTGATACTTCATATCATTCAAAGCATGCATTGATAGGTTTACTCATTGTCGGCCACTACTTTTCTTGGATACCACTTTCTTAAAAAACAAGTTTAAAAGGTTTGTACTTGCAGCCACTTCAAAGGATGGTAACATAGGTAAATTCCAACAATTTTCCTGTCTAACAATGTGTATTCTTCTAATATCATATTACACGAAAAGTACATCACATAATATGTTACTACATTTTGACATTTACTACAACATTTTAAACAATTATCATAACGCAATTGACCATTTTGACATCGTAAAAACAGGGTTGTTTCCATTGGCTTTTGTGATTGTTGACTCGGAGAACACCACAAACTGGACATGGTTTTTGCAAAATTTAGTTAACGTGGTGGACAGTGACAGGCCACTCACCTTTGTTTTGGATCGCAACATGGGTCTACTTGAAGCAATGCCAACAGTTTTCTCACACTCATATCATACATTCTGCCTCCAACACTTGCAATGTAATCTTAAAGACAAAATGCAGTACGTGAACAGCATGCACCGTGTAGAGTTGCTAAGTAAATTTTGCATATACGCGTACGTACCAACCATCACCACTTTCAACTAGAAAGTTGCAAAATTCAAAAAAAGTGGACGTGCTGTCGCAACAAAATTCCTCGAGGACGCACACCCTCAACACTGGGCAAATGCATTCTTCAGGTACGCATGTTCATTACAATGCGGATTACCGTTCACTACCAACCTACCCATATATCTCCCACATGTTGAAACCGTTTTCCACATGCGCATTTTGTAGGGGTAGACATTACGGCGAGATGAGTTCTAACACTACCGAGTCTTTTAATTCATGGATACATGACGCACGTAATCTCCTAATCACTAAGATGGTGGACAGTATCAGAATTCAATTAATGCGTCAAATGGCAAAACATCGAGCCACGTCGCAAACGTGGACAAGAGCAATTTGTCCCAAGATAGAATCTCGTTTGGAGAAGTTGTTCAACAAAGGCCGATCATGAAAGCTTAGCCAGTGTAACAATGAGGTTTACGAGGTTCAGTCATACCCTTTCATGTTGGTAGATATCGGTAGGCGAACGTGCTCATGTTTCCAATAACAACTTAACGGGTTCCCATGCGCCACGCCGTTGTCACTATTCAAAAAAGTGGCAAAGATTTGAACGAACTTGTTAAACTATTTTTCCATGTGTTAGAGTATCGGTTGATGTATGCCCCCACCATATACCCAGTATCCACAATCGAACAACCATCATTTGATCCGGTATACTATGTCATATAGCCACCAGCAGTGAAAAGACCGCCAGGACGCCCCCAGAAAAAAAGAATATTATCAAGGGGCGAGCAAGTCCAGCAGATATATTATGGCAGATGTGGTTGCATGGGCAATCACAACAGAAAGACATGTAAGGAACCACTGCAGTGACTTACTCGTCAAAGCTGTCTACATTCCACACAATTTTCATGTTTTATTAGCATAATTCTATGGTTATCATTACAAAATTGTTTTCAACACACCCACTGTAATAGTTTGACCGTTCAAACAACGGACTACCACAACCATTAGTGGTATAATTTACTAAATAAAGTGTTGGAATGCTTCTTATGTTTTTTCATTCTTTACATGCAACATGTTTCGCCGCATTAATTACCTATATTAGTGCACCAAAGGAACATGATCATGCTGTCATTGAAGACACTGTGCATGTCAACATATCAACCAACTCATATATTCACATCGAACAGACAACAAAACAACTAAGCACTACTCATGAGCTAGCTTACCATATGCACAACGCACTTATTATGGTGACGCGCACCTGACCTCGTCGTTTATTTTCCCAAACAGTAATTCATAATTCATGCCAATGAAAAGTACAATATGGTCAGATTATAACACGCAGGCATACGCGTCTGCACTTACACGCATCACTAAATTTCAGATTCAGGCTTCTTCGGAATCTATGTCGACAACATGGTGCGTACATGTAAGGCATGTGCATACCGTACTTGCATAACCATTATGTCCTAGCTACCATTGCATTGTCCTGAGATACCATCCAAACAACATTGTAGTGTAAATAAACCAACTACCGATTTTGTACGTCAACATGTGTAACAACGCAATGTACACACCACAGCAAACCGGCTGTACTACATTATTACGTACAACACAAGCACTAACAATCATTTCAATACTTAATTCAAAAACAGCACACATAAAATGATGTAACTTATTGAAATTAAAACTTTTTTAACCAAACGCGTGCGCAGCAAAACTTTCCATCAACCGACATACGTTAACAACGAGAAAAAAATGTTCACACATAATAGACAACTTTTTCATTCACTGATAACCGCTGCAAAAAACTACTAACCAAATTTTCTGCACACTATTAACACACAAAACTCTTGTGCTTAATGCTCTAGGAAAAAAAGTGGACCCCAAATGACTGCCATCTAGCTGCGCAGTTGTGTCAACCGTAAGGTTGGAATGCCTTCGCAATCAATCGTCGAACTGAGTCATTCACAAATCCTTTCACTATGATTACGCGTAGGACGCTACAGTTTCCCCTGTGTAACGATCTGCCACATCGATGTGATGAACATATAGTCGTATAATTGTGCAGACAATGATCGCACAGTCCAACCTGCGTAAATACCAGATGATTAAACTACATGCAACGAACGACAAAATTTGCAAGAAATAAAATTGTTAAACAACGACAACACTAGGAACTTACGCTTCGAGACACTGTTGAGGACAATTTCTAATTGACTCCAGTGGGTCTGTGCAACTTGTGTCTGAACTAGGTCTCCTAAATCACGTGAACTCAGTGAACGTTTGACAAACAATGTTTTTCTACAAGAATACGCACACAAAAAATCATAGACAAACATCATTATATATCTCCACAATCAAAACACATATACGACCACAGAAAAGCAAAAAAACCCACAAATAGACAATCTTACCAAAAAAGTCCCTTTTGTGTAGTGCATGTCCATAATGTCGGCCCTCTCCCTTATCGAATTGAAATGTTTCCAACTACTGTCATCTGTGTCATACACCACAAGCGTCCAGTGACAGTTATGGCATATCGGGAAAGTGGATGTAGCGTGCATCACCTGCAACACCTCGGTTGTCTAGTATGAACCTCTCTCTCGTATTCACATTGTTGTTTTTAATCATATCCTGCGAGAACATAACATTAAATCATGGAAAGGGGAAAATTTTGAACTAGAATTTTTCAACAATAAAAAACGGACTCACCAAACATATGCTACTAACAAAATAAGATTTATCTGGGAATTCAGTGCCGTCGTTTGTTTTCGCCTGCTCAGCCATCAACAGTGTCGCATACGCATTAATGACTAGAAGTGTAAAAATGGCCCAAGGCTCGTAGGCGGCCCAAAGCCCACCCCAGGCCTGAGGTGAGCCCAGCCCATTTTGGCCCGGGCCCAAGCCTAGGCCAGTACCTTGGGCCTAGGCCTGGGCCTTCTATTTGTGGCCCGGCCCGGCCCGGCCTACCTATTCAGCCCTTTCTCTACTAATGGTCAAATTTAGAAAAAAAAAAAAAAAAAACAACTTGCAACGATTAAATAATTAAAAAAATAATAAAATAAATAAAAAGATTGATCTTGTAAAAATAAAAAAAAAATAAAAACAAAAATAAAACAACATAATAGTTAATAATTAATAATTTATACAATTATCTGTAATTGAATTACAAGAACTGAAATAAAAAATTATATAATTAAATAAATAACATTAATAATTTAAAAATAATTTTTAAACACTAATAATATAACATTAATAATTACCCACCACCCCTACCTAGGCTAGCCTAGCCACAGGAAAGAGAGCGTTTATAATAGCATAATTGTGTAATAGTTTACCCACCACCCTAAGCTAGCCTAGCCACTGCCACAGGAGAGAGAGAGAGAGAGAGAGAGAGAGTGGGCTGCCAATGGCAGTGCTGTGTATGGCAGACGACGGTGCTATAGCACTGCTATAATAGCATTATAGTCGCCGAAAAGAGAGGAGATGAGAGAGAAAGAGATAGAGAAATGGAATGTAAAGAAATCAACGGTCATAATTCAAATCAACAAGCCAACGGTCATAATTCAAACCAACGGATACAATTTAAATGGTAATATGTATAAATTTTTTAATAAATTTATTTTACTCTTTAAAATTACTATAAATATCCTTCATTTTTCAAAATAAATCTCACAACAAATAATTCTCTTTCTCTCTCTCTCTCTCTCTCTCTCTCTCTCTCTCTCTCTCTTTCTTTCTCTCTCCCAATCTTTCTTAAACTCTCAATCTCTCTCAACTCTCAATTAATTTTGAAGTGTCATCCCTAAGTAACCATTGCAATTGTGCAACAAGAAACTTTTATCAGAAGAAGTAAATTTCTGTATTGCATTCACTAGTCAATAACATTAATTAGTTTAATTAAATTTGTTAGTTACTCATTTTTTTCATTAATTATTTATTCACATATATTAATTATTATTTTTTACTGATTGTATTTACACATTATTTAAATTAATTGTTAATTCTTATATATTGTTTTACTTACATTACTATGGATCCTAATATGTCTAATATTTATGTCGATCTTGATACATATACTACACAACATGAATCTGTTGATTCTCCTTCTAATCTCCCTCTTCCAACAGTTGGATCATCATTTAGGAGCAGAAATAGTAGTGTTTGGGAACATTTTGAAAAAATATCTATAAATCATGATAGTACAATTACATTTAAAGCAAAATGTAAATATTGTACACATTTACTTAATACTATATCTGCAAGGGGTACTAGTCATCTAAAAAGACATGCTAACAAACATTTACAAAGTCAACAACCTGATATTCGAAATTAAATGCAATTAGGGGCTTCATCAACTGGTAATTTGCAAACATTTTCATATGATCCTATACATACACAAAATTCTGTAGTTGATTATATTATTAAAAAAAGACAACCTTTTACTACTAGTGAATGTCTTGATTTTGCCGAAATGATTCACGAAAGTTTTGCACTGGAATATCAAAGTTTTTCAAGAAATACTACTAAAAACAGGATTTTAAAGAAATTTGAGGATGTTAAAAGTGAATTATTTGACATCTTTAAAAATTTGAATGAAAGAGTTTGTTTAATTTTTGATCTGTGGTCAAATAATGATTTTGAATATTAATGTATCACTGCACATTTTATTGATAATGATTGGAAATTAAATAAAAGAATTATTTCTTTTAAATTAGTTGAACTTCCAAACACTGGTCATTCTCTTGGTGTACAAATAAGAAATGTATTATATGAATAGGCTTTACAAAATAAAATAATGCATCATATTATAATCAAACTGTAGCTCATTTAAAATCAACTTTACAATTACTTGTTGATGGTGATTTATTTCATGTTCGTTGTTATGCCCATATTTTAAATTTGATTGTTAAAGAAGCTATGCATGTATACGAGACTTTTGTATTTGTAATACAAAATGCAGTTGTTACCATTATGTCTTCTGGTAATCGAATTTCGAAATATTGAAACATTTGTCAACGAGAAAGTATGCCATTTAAAATATTAATTTTAGATGTAGATAGTAGGTGGAATTCAACATACAATATGTTAAAAATAGCTTGTAAACAAAGAAGAGCAATAGATTTATTTTTTGCAACAACATCAATATGAGGAGTACTGACTCCCACAAAACTTAATTGGTGCCAAGTAACCTTGTATAAAGATTTTTTAAAAGTTTTCGATACTTCAGTGAAATTATTTTCTTATATATATAATCCTACTTCACCATTTGTTTTACATATGCTAGCAGAAATAATTAAAGTTTTCGTAAAATATATGGCTAATGAATATTATATAACCATTATTACTTCAATGTAAGAAAAACTTGATAAATATTTTGATCATTTAACTCATCTATTAGGTTTAGCCATAATAATTGATCCTAGGTGTAAAGAAATTGGTTTACAATAATTTTTAGAGCGTCTTTTCGCTGATCAAACACAGTTTACTCATATTATGCAAACATGCAATAGATTATTTGAAAAATACAGGACAACTGCATCTGTAAATACACCTACACACACTACACTAGCAGTCTCATCTCGAGGCGGGAGATTAAGTGTTTTTTTCAGCAATAAAAAGTAGAAGAGTATCTCAATATACAAGTGTAAGTAGTTCTGAACTACAATGTTATTTGGAAAGCTCGTCAGTGGATCATTCCGATGATTTTGACATTTTGGAATAGTGGAAACAAAATGAAACTATGTGGCTCGTGGTTTCACAGATGGTCCGTGATATACTAACCGTTTATATTTCTATAGTTGCTTCGGAAACAGCTTTTAGTGCAGGTGGATGGGTGTTGAGCGATTACCGGAGCAGGCTTTCACTTGAAATGGTTGAGGCACTAATGATATCCAGAGATCATATGCATGCGCTTACAAAAAGACAAATTTGTAAAAAAAATGAGCGGATTTAAAATGATTTGGATGATATATCATCAGGCAATGCGACTGAAATGTCTGTCTCCTCTGATGATTGATCAACAATTTATTTTTTACTATTTCATTTCTTTTTCTTTTTTTTTGGTATTAAAATGCAAATGATTGGTAAGCTAGTAGCTGCTAACCTAGTTGGGATGTACTTGACCTATAGTGATGCAATTGCTCTACCATCATCAGTAATCTACACATAATTTATTTAAAATATCAATTTTTGTAATATTTTATTTCATTTTGAAATAAAAATTATTCATTCAATAAATGTTATATAAATAATTTAATGTTGGGAACATGTTTTTTTAGTAACTTTTGGGCTTTTTGACTAAAATATGATGTAAAAAAAACTTATATATTTGAAAAGAACTTTTTAGCTTTTCACGAAAAGATGTGAAAAAAATAATATAAATAATTAATTTTTGTACCCGTGACAATGACAATGACGGCATTGTACTCATGCATTGTACCTTTGACAATGATGGCAAACTTGCAAGCATCAGTCATGTTTAAATTATTAATTTTTTATTATTATTATTTTTAAAAATAGACTTGAACTTGAAAACATTTATAGGTTTATAGGTTTGTAGGCTTGTAGGTTTGAAAACAATTATTAAAACATTTATAGGCACAGTGTATAGGCTTGTAGGATAAAAATTGTAGGCTTTTTGATTTTTTTAGTGACTTTTTGGCATTTAGACTAAAATCACCACTTGCCAAAATATCAGCATGAAACATTACATAACCAAACAAAATATCTCATTAATCTTAACTAAAATACTCTAGTATAATTTTTTTAAATAGTTTTTTCCTAATTGTGTGTGTCAATTTCCGACCACACTGCCAAACAGGTACTCAGCTGGAGAATATCGGCAGAATAGATGAAGCCTGAACGACCTGTCACAGAAAGATAAGATTCCGGCGGTGGTTCGTCCACCCGGGGGCACTTTGACGATTAAGTCAGTTATCTCTCAAAGATAGCAAAAGTGCTTAACTCACTATTCAAAATACAAAAAGCGTACCTTAGACCCACGGGGGTGCCTTACTTTTATTACCAGCACTGACCTGATCCCTGTAGAAGCCTAGCTTCAATGGACTCTAGCCCAATGCCTATCCAGGACTCTCAAATAGATAAAAATAAACTCCCTAAGAGTTTTATCCTTATCCAGGATGAAGTCCTCCCTCATTCTAGGACTCTTGTAACTTATCCGCTCATCTCGGATTCCGGTATCTCCGCAAATAACCTCGGTCTAACCGAGATTACCTTGGCGTCAAGTCAAGGACACGCGGCGCCTCGGCTGGCACTTCGGTGCCACCTTGACCACGTGTTGCTAACCAAAAAATATTTTCCCCACAACTGCCCCCTAGGTTCTATTACCTCGGCATCCTGAGGTGATGGAACCTATATTATTTGAACGTATAGCACGTCGGTTTAAACTTGCTCTATCATTCATTATCGAGGTTATCACACATCGGCCTCCATATGATAAACACTTCTGTGTGTTTGCATCAATGCTTTAGAACCAATAATTAAGTCTGCTCAAGTTATTTAGCCAAGATCATCCCTACTGCCGACATCCTTGCCTCATTAAATCAAGAACTCCAAGAGTTTCAACACGCGTATGAGTTGTTACGCACGGTATTTCAACCGTTTTTGCCACGCGTCTCTTCCCCATCGAATCGTACCTGACACGCGCCATCAAGTCGGATCGCACTTACGTGCGCCGTCTGACAAGCACGTCGTCCTAGGCACACTAATTGCGATTTGTCGCCTTTTCATGTTTTGACAAAAACACTTCCCTCTCTCTTCGCCGTTTCACTTTTGCATCTTCGTCTTCTTCAAACTCACTCTCTCTAACATTCATCTCCCAAATCCTCCATTTTCGTTCTTGAAGCTTTCTGCAACTACTTCATCTTTGCCTTCCGGCGAGGCTTTCGACTTTCTGCCACTGGTACCACCTGCGTTCAACTCTGGCGTACCTCACACTGGCTCCATTTTCTTCGGTGAGTTACTATTTTCCCCCTCTTTAGTTTCAAACTCCGTTGTTTTTATCTGTTGCCATGGTGAATGTTCTCATGTTCTCCAATCTTTATCTGTGCTTCAAACTTTGTCATTCGCATGTTTTGAGCATGTCTTGTTTTGCAATTTTTGTGCTTGTCTTGTTCTTGATTCTTGACCTTTATGTACAAATTACACACACATTCGCTCAACTTTGCCACTGTTCTTGGCCTTGCATACCTGCACAAATTTGTTCAATGTTCTTTGATTTCTTATTTGTCTTCTTGAGTCTGAATCATATTCTTGTCTCTATTTTTTGTGCCTTTTTCCAGATTCTTAGGCTTGAGATTTTGCTCTAGAAACTTGATCTTTAGGAAAACCGAACTTAAAACCCCTTTTGATCTTCAGAAAAATTTGCCTCAGCACACGTTTAGGTTTTAGTCGAGGTCCTTTAAACCCTATCAAATCATTTCCTTTCAAAATCCAACACCTCCCCCACTTTAGTCGACGTCATGGGTATGTTCAAGTGGAGGGTAGACACTCCAACGAAGTTAGCATACTTAAGGTAGGAGTTTGCTATCCCTGCCGATGTTTACCTTAGGTTGGTAGAAAAGAATGACTCTATTATGCCAAGGAAGGACTATATGCCTTTTCCCGTTGTAGCCTTCATTGAGTGTGGACTTAGGCTCTCTCTTGACACCCTTTTCCGAGAAGTCCTACACTACTACAAATTGAACCCAATACAACTTGCCATTAACTCCTACCGAGTTATCAATGGTATAATTGCCTTAGCCAAAAAAGAGAATGCTAGGGTTACCCTTGCCGACATCCAATATTACTACACAATGTGCAGCTTGAAGTCAGAAAAAGGCTATATCTGCTACCTTAAGCCGAGATCCACGGAATACAAACTTGTCGCCGACCTCCCAGACTCGAACAAGGGTGCTGGAGACGATTACTTCATCGTCTCGGGCAACTGGGAGTTCCAACCAGATGATAACCTTCACCTCTATCCCCTAAGCCGCACAATTTTCAAAGAGGAAGATGGTAAGATCCCAGCGTCACCTTTACATGCTTTCGAGTCTTTCCTACCCTGATATTTTCGTATGCTCTAACCTCTGTTTGTTTTGTCTTGCAGTTCTTCCTCAGCCACCAAAGGACTTCCGCAAAACATTCTACCCAAGCAAGGACTTCAAGAAGCTGTTGGGTCTGCCAGTTGGCTAGCGAAAAGCACCTCTGCTGCTCAACTACATCCCAACCTACAAGTCCATTCTACTTGATGTCCCGAAGAAGAGCAAGTCTCCTCCTTCCGCCACAACTTCCCCTACAACTTTATCACATCGGCCAGATTAGGGATCAACCTTTGATCTCGCAGAATAGCCATCAACCTCGGCTCCATAACTAATCCCGCATTCTCAACGTAAACGCCGACGTCAATCTGTAGCTGCCGTCGAGATGGGTCGTAAGAAGGCTGTAGCAGACGACTTTCTAGCTGACATCCCCAACTCTGTCACCACATAACCTTCACCATCCCAGTCTCAGCCAAAGCCAAAAAGAATGAAAAAAACCCAACCTAAGGCAACGATAACTCAGATCGACTCTGAGGACACCTTGCCGATCTCCAAAATTGCTGAGGCAGAAAAAAGTGCCTCAGCCGTCGAAAAGAGGCCTGCCGCCGAGGCTGCTCCCTTTGAATCAACCCGGTTAAAGAAGCCGAGGTCAGAGTCTGCGATAGCCTTGGGGTCTATGAAATCAGATGCCCCCTGGGCTCCCCAAATTACAATTGAGGACAAGTCGGTCAGAGTTGGCGACAACGCCGACGATATTGAAGTCGACATTGCCCTCTCTACCGCCTTTCTCCTTCCTAAAGATCTCGATCGCAACACCGAGATGAGTGAGTACGAAAATTTTGCTTTGATGTTGCAGCACTCCGTACAGGTAAGCCCCCATCACTTGGTACTCTCCACTCTCTATTTTTTCATACTCAGAGAGTTTTTACTAACATTTGTTTTTTCCATTTCTTCTAGGCGATCCAGCATGGCCACTCCTTCGCGATGCAAGCCTTCAACATTAGGAAGGAGTTGGCTAACAAGACCAAGGAGGCTGCTGGCTTACAGAAGACCATTAATAGGGCTAAGGCCAAGATGAAGACTTTGATAGACCAGGCCAAGGAAGCCAAGAAAGCTCAGGATGAAGCCAAGGAGAGGGCTGGGGCCGCTGAAGCCATTGCCAAAGTCCTCGAAGCTAAAAAGAAAGAGGCCGAGGCAAAGACTGCCGAAGCCCAGGCCGAGCTTATTGCTGCCCTGGCCACAAAGGATGCCGAGATCAAAGCGGCAGATGAGAAGGCGTATGCCGAGGGGGCAGCCGACGTCAAGGAAGATTACAAGAAACAAATGAAGCAGGCATGCAACAAGGGTTTCTCCTTTGGTTGGATGGCTGCTCTGAAAGAGTTGGCTATCCCCGAGGACTTTCTGCTCAAGAACGCCAGCAACCTCGTCTTTCCATCCCCCCTTACTCCAAGCCAATCCGAGGAGGAGGCTGAGGCCGAGAAGAACGAAGAGGTTGTTGGGGCCAAGTCCCCAACTCTGAATGAGCAAGTCTTGGATTTGACTCAAGATGAGGAGGGTGAGGTCTTAAAGGATGCCTCCTCCCAGAAGACAAACTCTGAGGTGCCAATCGCCGAGAAGAGCCTCGATCAAACTCTACAGGAGATTGATGCTGAGCTCGAGGCTGAAAAGGCTGCTGAGAAGTCTTCCCAACTATTTTCTGGGGTCGAGACACAGTCTGCCGCTGACTGTAGACCCGACTTTTTTTGCGCGCCTTTCTGAAATCTCCTACAGTTCAACAGTTCTGAATCTAATCTCACAAAGTGCAATGTGAGACTGATAAACACCAAAGAGTCCAATCCGGCAAATCATTTTGGAAAATTCGATTTTGAATCAAATAATGCCAAAACTGGACTGCTTTGCCAGATTACAGAGTCGCCACCTAAATATTTTATTTTTGAAAAATTTAGGAAACCCTGACTCGTGCCAAAGGCCACGTGTCCGTCATCACCAAAGTTACCTCGACTCGGGAACTTGGGTACAAGAGGGGAAGGTCTTGAAATGAGCACCCTCGCTCACCTGATCAAAGGATCGGCCTCTACTAAGTATATTATGTTGTTTTATAAACCTAATGTGTTCTTATCCAGTTATTAGCTAACATTACTATGTGGTGCACACACACAAGTATAGACTAAAATCACGAGAATTGGAACGAATTCGACTCATGTTTGCTTTCGAAAATGGTTTGAAAGTGCCACCCTCAAGTGGGCTAAAGCGCAGATTTGCCACCCTCAAGTGGGCTTGAAAACATGATTTTGCCACTTCGCAAAGTGGGCTTAAAACTCACAATCGTCGAATTGTTCCAATTCAAGCAACAAAGCCTTCACTCACAGGCATTCATGCAGTTAATCAATTAAGCAAATAGCCTCATGGCAAGCATGCTATCATAACAACACTCACACTCATGCAATCATGCTAAAGCGTAACACTTACAGTGTACTCCAAGCCAAAATAAAAGCTAGTTAGAAAAAATGCATGATTCTAACTATGCTAGATGCCTAATGCAACACATGCAATAATGCAACTAAATAGGCTCGGCTATCTAAGATGGCATATGAATGCAATAATTTGATACACGTATTCAAAGAAGTATTGAAATACGATACAGTTTGAATGATGCGCCGAGCCTCGGTGCATGCAATATGGATGAATGATGCAAACATGCAAGCATAAGGCATGCTGATCAAAACATCCCCTAAAACTAACCATCGAAAGCAGTTAAGTAAAAGGGAAAAAGAAATGGGGTTGGAAGACATGCACACACACACACACACGCTTATTACAACATTGCGCCCTCTCGAGGGAGGGTCCGAATAATAAGCTAAGCTACTCTAAGCTAAGCTAATTATTACAAAACGACTAATTAACTATTCTAGCTGATTAATTTCAAACCGAATTGAATAACTAGCTATGCTAAGCTAATTAAAATATTACAAAACAGATTAAATTAATTAATTATAACACATGTAATAATTAACTACAACTAGCTAGTGAAGCAATAAAATGGCCTCGCGGGCGAGAGAGATATGCATGCTCGGTTGGCTTCATTTCGAAAATCCATCGCCTTGCCTTTGGATGCCTGTGTTTGCACTTTCCTTTGATTACTGAACATCGAACCAACATTCCAGACTGCTTTTGCTCCAAGATAGGAACACTTTGCACAAAAATGGACTGGTGGCCGGTCGGCCACAAAAGGTGGCTGTTGGCCACAAACACTGGCCGGTCGGCTAGTTTAATGGCCGGTCGGCTACCTCAAGTGGCCGGTCGGCCACCCTTTTTTCCAAAATTCTGTTTTTGCCGCAACAGAGAGCAACAGAGGCAAAACAATGTATTTGTAGGGAAATGTGTGTATTGCCACCCTCCTCATCAT
The DNA here is from genome assembly GCA_036172215.1 of Camellia granthamiana. Taxonomy (NCBI): domain Eukaryota; kingdom Viridiplantae; phylum Streptophyta; class Magnoliopsida; order Ericales; family Theaceae; genus Camellia; species Camellia granthamiana. The sequence goes on along the minus strand of CM069909.1, from coordinate 56,884,495 downwards.
TTCTCAAGCTCAAAGGAGTGCGACACTTAGCTTTCAAACCACTAATCAAGTATTTTCATGCATGATGGCCGAGGAACCAAGCTTGTACAGGCTTAATGAATGCACACACAAGACTCAAATGGCCACCACCCCATCATGCATGATCAAGGGTGACGGCGACCAAGAAACGTGACACGTTTCATCACTTTGAGTATAAAACATCCCATATTTCTTGTGTTTGGATTAACGTCTGATCCAAACACACGCAATGCAACACAAATGCTTATCTTGTTCATGTTTTACTTTGCTCATTTTATTTACACATTTTAGCATTACCAAGCCATTCTTTAGTCAATTTGTCCAAGATGATTGTCCTCTAATGAGAGAGGGTTTAACCAAAGGATGATTTAAGACATGAGAGAGATCATGCCTTTGACTAGTAGAAACCCTCAAAAGAGAGTTAAAGCCATTGAGCATAAGCTCTATGTCACGCTTAAACACAACCATAAGTTTAACCAATCCTCAAAACAAATGGAAAAATGAAGAAATGAGGGAGGTTGCAGATTTTTCAGTGCTGAAATGGCATGAAAAATAGTGCTACAACATACAAGCAACACATGCACAACATGCTAAAAGCCAAAAACATCAAAGCTAGTAAAGAGCACTACACTAGAGACATGTAATATAAAGCTCAATTGACCAAACTAGAATGGACAGAGCTAAAACTTGCCAAAACAGTGGCTAAAACATGCTGAGATCGAAGCATAGAAGGCAAGAAAAATATGCTCATTTGTTTGCTCGCAAGCAAGGCTCAAAGCACAACTCTCAAAATCCATGAAGGAGTGAAACAAGTGAGAGTGTGACAGAGCTATATGCACTAAAATCGCATGTAAAATGATGCTACAACATGCAATCATCTCAAGCAAAGCATGTTAAAGGCCTTAAAACACAAAGCTAGTAAAGGCACTTGCACTATAGCTATACAAGACAAAGCTTATATGATCAAAACAGCCCAAAATAGAGCTAAATCATGCCAAAATAATAGCAAAAACATGCTGAGATCAAGTCACAAAATGGTAGAAAAACATGCTCACATGTTAAGCCATCTACACATGTAAACAAGACACAAGGAGGGGAGGCCACCCCCTCCTATTTTGGACCTCAAAACATGGTTTTTACCATTGAAAATTCTCGGATTTTCAGTGGTTAGAAAGGCCAAAAAGTTTGATTTAAAACAACTTTGAAAGATGGCACAACAATTTAGCAAGCAAGCTACAAGAATGCTGGACCACCCCTAACTCCAAAAAGGGCTTAAACCACCATTTTTAAACCTTAATAGAGGTTTTGTAGTTGAAAACCAGGCCAAAAACAATTTGCATAGGTGGCAAAACAAGTGTGCAAAATAAGCTTAAATGGGATAAGTTCTATACCTTTGAAGCAAAGCACACAATAGGTGCAAATTTAAGCTTAAACCACCATTTTAGAGCTCAAAGAAAGCTCCAAGAGAGCTTCAAACAACCTCAGCCCAAGGATGAACCACTTTGGTTAAGGGTTGATAGGTTAAAGTTTGAAGTATGCAAGCTTCTAAGTACAAATGCTCAAGAGAGAGAGAACTCTAGAGAGAGGATTTTAAGAGAGAGAGGCTCCCAAAATTTGCTAACGTTCCAAAATGAGAGATATGGCCTCCATATATAGCAAAATACAAGTCTTGGGTCGAAATATCTGATTTAGAGACAGCTGGAGCATTTGGAAGACAGCTGGAGCAAAATATCTGCAAATTTTGAGCTTTCTGGACACTTTTGGCCGACCGGCCACCATTGGTGGCCAACCAGCCACTAATGGTGGCCGACTAGGGTCACTTCTGGCCGACCTATGGCCGGCAAGCTCCATTTGTGGCCGGCACACTCCACTAGTGGCCGACAGAAAAAACTGGTTCTGGCCTCGACTTCAAACAGGCATATCTCCTTCATATGGACTCATTTTTAGGTCATTCTTGAGCCTAAATTGAAGCCCCGGAAGTCTTATTTCCAATGGTGAAAGAATCACATCAAAATTCTAAGTGTTCTAAGAGATATCCCTCTTTTAGTGAAGACTGCTTAGTTTCAGTAAAAATCAGATCGATGCCCAACTTCAACCAACCATATCTCCCCCATCCGGATTCGGCTTTAGGAGATTTTTGAGTGCAAAATGAAGCTCGGAAGTCCACTTTCCAATGGTGCTAGCTTCAAAGCTGAAATCCAAGTGTACAAATGGATAGGCCTAATTTAGTGAGGGCCGCTCGACTCTCTCTTAATGATTCATGCCTAACTTCTTCCCCAACATGGTTTCTTCCATCTCCTCCAATTTTCTTCAACCCCAAACCCCTAAATAAGGTGTTTTAAGATTTTTTCAAAGAGTTCACCTCTCTTTCATTCATTTTCACTTTGTCCTTGCTTGGTTTACCGAAAAGCGTAATATTTAACGAAATGCGAGCCTCGGAACATCGTAGAATCATTTTTCAAAAAAATATTTTGAAAGAAAGGGTTTTACGGTTTAAAATCTTTTAGTCAAAATCATTTTTGATCCAAAAAAGGGTATAAGGTTGGGATTTGACGCTCTCCTTGCTAAAGAAACCGAACCTTTGCACTGTACAACTTTCACCACCAAATAAACAATCAGTGGCGCCCAAGTCTTAAGGGCGGTCAAAAATGGGGTGTCTACACTGACGCTGAGTAGTCTGTTTTGATGTTTTTCTTTGTACCGTGTACTTTTTTTTTCTTCTTACTTTTGAAACGATGTATGCTTTAATTCAGCCGACGTTCCACTTTTGTAATCTGAACAATTTTTCTTCAATGTTAGGCCGAAGTGCCTTCCTTCCTTATCTGAATGCACTCTCAAATTTCTTCTTTCAATGTGATTGCATGTGTGTTCTTTTTACTCTTGTATGATTCTATACTTAAAATAATGTGTATGTCTTCAATGCACACCTTAATTGTGTAATCTTTTCGATGTGGAATACTTCGGTTATACCCGCTAACAGTTTATCTTGGCCTTAGCCTAACACTTGAAAATATTTTGTATAATATTTTCACAAGTATTATTTACAACTTGCCACTTCACTTTTTACTTAACAGGACTTCTATCTTCAAATATCTTCCAAGTCTTGGCAACATGGTAATTTCGACAAGTACATAAGTACTTCTTTCAATACAACCTTGGCTTAACTTGTAAACTTTTCTCAAAAATTTCAATAAGTGTTAAACTAATCTTCCTTTAATCATAACCTCAGCTTAACTTCAACTTGTAAATTTTTCCTAAAATTTCAACAAGTGTTAAACCAATCTTAGCTTGTAAATTCCAACTCCCAAGCATCATTTTCCAGCCCTCTGCCCCCTAATGTGAACTTAAGTTCCACTTGGGTTCTCATTAAGCATGTGGCTTTGACCTCGTCGCCGAGGTAATATTCAAACAAAGACTGGCCGAGGTTTACCAACCTTGGTTCTTCTGTTAATCTTATCAAAATGCCCTTAGTTTCAATCTGTGTTTGACTCTGCTGATATGGCAAGTCCGGGTTAACTCAACTTAGTTCAACTCTATTATATGCAAGTATAATTCAACTATGCTACATAATAAGTCTAAGTTATTCGTCATGTTTCAATCAGAAACATTGCCAACTTAGTTCAACTCTATTATATGCAAGTAGAAACTCTGCCATATAATAAGTCTAAGTTATTCGTCATGTTTCAATCAGAAACATCGCCAACTTAGTTCAACTCTATTATATGCAAGTATAATTTAACTCTGTCATATAATAAGTCTAAGTTATTCGTCATGTTTCAATCAGAAACATCACCAACTTAGTTCAACTCTATTATATGCAAGTAGAAACTCTGTCATATAATAAGTCTAAGTTATTCGTCATGTTTCAATCAGAAATATCGCCAACTTAGTTCAACTCTATTATATGAAAGTATAATTTAACTTTGTCATATAATAAGTCTAAGTTATTCGTCATGTTTCAATCAGAAACATCGCCAAGTGACTGGTCAGTCACACTACACAAGTTTAAAAATCAAGCAAAGACTTTATTATTACTTCGGCTAATAATAAGAAACTTAAAAAATAACAAATCTAATGATAGAAAAACTTCAGATTGCAAGTATTCTAAGGTCTTGGCAACTCTTTGCCTTTACTGTCTTCAAGCCAATATGCCCCATTACCCAAGACCGAGATGATTCTACAAGGTCCCTCCCAGTTTGGGTCAAGCTTGCCCTCTCTGGGATCCTTCTTGTTGTCGATGACCTTTCTTAGGACGAGGTCCCTAACATGGAACTCTCGTGGGTTAACCTTCTTATTATAAGCCTTGGCAAGCTGCTGCTGGTATGACCCTAGCTGAATTGCTGTCTTCTCCCTTCTTTCTTCCAGTAGGTTCAGATCTCGGGCTAAGAATGCATTATTGGTCCCATTCTCCACTCCCTGGGTTTTGATCCCTCGGATGCTGACCTCTAATGGGATTACTGCCTCTATACCAAAAGCCATGGCAAATGGGGATTCCCCAGTTGATCTTCTCGGCGTAGTCCGATATGCCAGAGTACACTGGGTAACTTATCCATCCACCTTCCCTTAGCTGCTTCCAGCCTCTTCTTGATCCCATCCAAGATGACCTTATTGGATGCTTTTGCTTAACCATTGCTTTGAGGGAAACTTGGAGTAGAGTAATAATTCTTGATCTTGTACTTTGCATAGAAGCTCTTGATTAGCTTACTGTCAAACTGTGTACCATTTTCTGCTATTATTGCCCTTGGAATCCCAAACCTAGTGATGATGTTCTTCCAAATGAAGCTCTTCACATCAACATCTTAAATCTTTGCGAGGGGTTCAGCTTCCACCTACTTGGTGAAGTAATCTGTTGCCACTAGCAGGTAATTCCTTTGTCCAGTTGCTTGAGGCAGTTGTCCAACAAGATCCATGCCCCATTGGGCAAATGGCCAAGAGCTGGACACTGGGTTCAAGTCCACTGCTAGTTGATGTATCAAAGGTGCAAACCTCTGGTACTTCTCACACTTCTTGACATAAGCTTCAGCGTCTTTCTGCATGTAGGGCCACCAATACCCTTGAGTAATGGCCCTATGAGCAAGTGACTTGCCCCCTGTGTGGTTTCCACATGCTCCTTTGTGTATCTCATACAAGAAGTCTTCAACTTGTGAAGGATGTACACACCTCAAAAGGGGTCCAGTAAAAGATCTTCTGTAGAGATATCCTTCTGCTGTCAGGTTGAATCTTGCCGACTTCAGCCTGATCTTGTGTGCTTCTTTATGATCATCTGACAGTTTTCCCTCTTTAAGAAATACTATTATTGTATCCATCCACCTTGGTCCCATTTCCACACACATTGCTTCATGCTCTGTGTTCAGTGGTTCTATGCTTGGACCTAACAAGTAGTCCACCATTATCGTCCTTACCTCTCCAGGTTTTATAGCACTAGCCAGGTCGGCCAGAGCATCAACATGGCTGTTGTCATCTCAGCTAACCTACTGTAGTCGGCAATTCTGGAATAAGGCTACCAGTCTGCCCACCTCCTTTACATAGATTGACATCCTTTCATCTCGGGCTGCATATTCGCCTATTGCCTGGTTGATGATAAGTTGGGAGTCACAGAAGACTATTACCTCGTCAGCTTCCATTGCTACTGACAGTTTTAATCATGCGATCAGTGCTTCATACTCTGCTTCATTGTTTGAGGCTTTAAATCCCAAACGAATGGATTATTCCAGTATCTGCCTATCTGGAGATATTGGCACTATTCTTGCCCTCGCTCCTTGTCGGTTTGAACTCCCATCAACAAACAGCCGGAAGGAGTCGCCGATGTAAATACTACATGGCTTAAGTTTCTTTTCCTTCCTTTGTTTTGCTCTCCCTAGCTAGGTTTCTCCTTGTTCACTTGGGCATCGTATACCTCGGCTCAACGGAGCCCGATGTATGATGGCGCCTGGTGTGAACTAGGCCACAAAGTCGGCCAAACCTTGGCCTCTGATTGCTGTTCTGGGTCTGAATTCCAAGTCATATTAGCTCAACACCACTGTCATCTGGCTATTCTGCCTGTCAGATCTCCCTGCTGCAACAGGGATTTCAAGGGATGCTCAGTTAGCACCACAATTTTGTGGGCTTGAAAGTAATGATTTAGCTTCTTGGAAGCCATTACTAAGGCAAGTGTTTGCTTCTCCAAGGGTAGGTATCTGGTCTCAGCATCAGCTAGGGTTTTGCTCACGTAGTAAACTGCCCTTTGCTCTTCCTTTTCTTCTCTGATTACTACTGCACTCACTGCATGCTCTGAGACTGCTAAGTATAAGAACAGCTCATCTCCAGGTACTGGATTTGAGAGAACTGGAGCTGTGGTCAAATACTTTTTCAAGTCGGCCAAGGCGACTTCGCACTCTTCTGTCCATAAGAAGTCTGTGACTTTCTTCACTAAGTTGAAAAAAGGTTTACATTTGTCAGAGCTTCTATTTATGAATCTATTCAGGGCTGTAGCCCTTCCAGTCAACATCTACACTTGCTTTGTTGATGTTGGGCTCTCCAAGTCCAAAATGGCCTTGATTTGATCGGGGCTAGCCTCAATGCCCCTTCTGATAACCAAGTATCCTAAGAACTTACCAGACCTAACTCCAAATGCGTACTTCGATGCATTGAGTCGGAGCCGATATGTTTTAAGGATGTCAAAAACTGCCTTTAAGTCTTCCAGATGATCCTCAGGTTCCTTGGTCTTTACGACCATGTCATCTATGTATACCTCCACTGTTCTGCCTATTAGATGCCTGAATATCTTGGTCACCAATCTCTGGTAAATTGCTCATGTATTTTTCAACCCAAACGGCATCACTCTGTAGCAATACAGCCCTTTTAGGGGTGATAAATGTAGTCTTTTCCTCATCTGGGGGGGTACATAGCTATCTGATGGTACCCTCTGTATGCATCTAGGAAGCTCATCCTTCCATGCCCCGAAGTGGCATTCACCAATTAGTCAATCTTGGGTAGTGAGAAACTATCTTTGGGACAAGCCTTGTTCAAGCTGGTGAAGTCTACACAGACCCTCCACTTCCCATTCTTTTTTTTCACAACCATCGTGTTTGATAACCATGTCGGGTAATTTACCTCTCGAATGGCCCTGGCCTCCAGAAGTTTATCCACTTCCTCTTCTACTGCCTTGACATGCATTAACGTCGCCCTTCTTGCTCGCTAGATGACAGGTTTGGCCAACCTATCCGCATTCAGTCTATGGCAAGTGACCTCGGGGTTAATGCCAGGCATCTCGTACGGCGTCCAGGCAAACACCTTAATGTTTGCTCTCAAAAACGCCTCTAGCTCTTTTTTCTCTTCCTCGGCTAAGCCCGAGCCGAGAAGGAAGAAGCGCTCTTCATCCCCTTGCTGGATAAGGATTTTCTTCAGGGCTTCCTCACTCTTCTCGGCAGGCTCTTTGCCGATGTCATCTAGGACTTCTATGTCCTCATCTTCAATCTCTGCGGCTTTTGCTTCTCGTATGTTGCAGGTGGATTTCATTGCTGCCATGGAGCAATTCTTTGCCTGCACTTGATCCCCTCTGACCTCCTCAATTCCGAACTCTGTTAGGAACCGCAACAGCTGGTGTAACGTTAAGGGAACAGCCCCTATTGCATGCAGCTATGGCTTTCCCAAGATAGCATTGTAAGGAGAGGGAGTATCAATTACTGTGAACTCAGTTTTTACCTTCTTGGTGCAAGCCTGCACCTCCAAACTTACTACCTCCAGGGGCCACGTCGGCGTTCCATTGAACACGACCATTGGACCATTGGATTGTTCCAGATCATCTTGGTGAAGGCCAAGCTCCTTGTAACACCTGACATACATGATGTCACAAGAGCTGCCCTGGTCAATTAAAATGTGCTTCACTTGGCATTCTCTAATCTGGATGGATATTAACAAGGCATCGTTGTGTGGATGCTGCACCATGTCTAGGTCGTCTTCAGTAAAGGACACCACTGGTCCCTGGCACTCGTCTGCCCTAGGTCTTTTCTGCCTGACCTAGTACACATGTTGCAAGTATTTTACCTTCTGAGTCTCCCCATGTATTTCGTTCTCATTGACCTTCGAGTGAATCACATTGATCACTCGAGGTCCGCCTGCTTGCGGTTGTGGTGCTGGAGAAGGCGGTGCTGCCGGTGCCTGAGGCAGTCTTGCTTGCTCTTCCCTTGTCCTGGCCTCGTTTACAAGGTCCCTTAAATGACCTTGTCTTACCAGGTCTTCTAGATGTGCCTTCAAGGCTCTGCACCCCTGAGTTAGATGCCCATTTTCATTGTGGTAAGCACAGTGCTTGCCAAGGCTTCTTCCCATAAATTCGTCCGGAACCCTTACTGGTGCTTTGTAATAGGGCTGATTTCGGATTTTTTTCCAAGACTTTGTAAACCGGGATTCAGAATACGGTTGTGACTGCTTGCGCAGCCCTTAATCTTGTTTCTGGCTTGTTGTATTCGCCATTACCTTGGCTTCGCTTCGGCGAACCGTTTCCCTTCTCTTGTTTCGACGCCTTTGTCCCCGGCGTGTTTTCCTCGGCCCTCGCATACTTCTCAATTCTGGCCATCAGTTCCTCCATACTTTTTGGTAGTGTCTTTGCTAATGATTTTCGAAGCAAACAATTATCTTTCAGGCCGTTCTTAAAAGACATGACCGCCACCTTTTGGTTGCATCTTGGTATCCGGTTGAATACCTCATAGTACCTCTTGGCATAGGCCTTAAGGCTTTCATCCTCACTGATTCTCAGAGCCATCAGGGAGTCCACCCTTAATGGCTGTAGCTTATTTGTCACAAACCTGGCCACGAACATCTTGGCCAGGCCTTTCCAGGTTTTCACAGTTCCTTTCGACAACTTGTGAAACCAGTCCGATGCAATTTCCCTGAAGGACAAGGGGAACACCTTGCAAAGCAACGACTCGTTCCCGGTGTATAGTGCCATCGAGTTCAGGTACAAGCCGGCGTGAAAGTTGGGGTTCGATTTACCATTGTATATCTGGAATCTCGGCATACTGAACCTTTTCGGGGCCTCAAATTTGTCTAACTCTACCGAGAACGGCGTTTTTGACTTAACCGGGGAGGTTACCTCGGCATCCTGTCGCTTTCTCTGGAGGTAATCCCTCAGATCCTCCTTGGTCCATCTAGGAGCTCGGCTATCACCGGATTTTAGCCTCTTTGGTGCGCTACTTCCAGTGTCATTATGAGTCTTTTTGGACCTTCCTCCATTGGTAGTTTCGAAACAGAGTTCTTTCCCTTGAACATCCTGATGTTCTTTGGTGCATGTTTCTTTGGTTCGACATGCCTTCTGGGATTCTCTTCTCGTTGATTCTCCATGCTCATCCTCTCGTGAAGGTCGGTGAGAATGTCTTTTGGTCCTGTCGTGCTGTGAGACTGCAGGAACTGTTTTCTGCCTCCCTTTTCGGGCATCTTTCTTGGCCGCTAGAATCGGCGTATCATGTAATGGGAATAGTGACTGCATGACGTTGTTCTGCATCATGAAATTCACGACCGTTTGTAGGTCCGCATATTTGTCCACCATTTCTTTCATCTCGCCGTCCCTCCATAAGCATCTATCTTTCCATGCTTGGAGGTCGTCCTCGTTATAATACCCGCCCCTATTTGACTTCTTTGATATGTCGCCCTCTTTGCAGACGTCTTCCTCCCCGGGATTCTGATCCCGAGTTTCTTCATTACAGTTATCCTCCTCCACGTTAGGATCAATGTGCTTACCACTCCCAGTAAGGATGTCGTCCCCAACCTTTTCTTTTTGTCCGTCGTTGGCCATCTATTCTCCTTTCTTTCCCATAGACGGCACCAAATTGCGTGTGTCAATTTCTGACCACACTGCCAAACAGGTACTCAGCTGGAGAACACCGACAGAATTGATAAATCCCGAACGACCTATCACAGAAAGATAAGATTCCGGCGGTGGTTCATCCACCCGGGGGCACTCTGACGATCAAGTCAGTTATCTTTCAAAGATAACAAAAGTGCTTAACTCACTATTCAGAATACATAATGCGTACCTTAGACCCACGAGGGTGCTTTACTTTTATAACCAGCACTAACATGATCCCTATAGAAGCCTAGCTTCAATGGACTCTGGCCCAATGCCTATCCAGGACTCTCAAATAAATAAAGATAAACTCCCTAAGAGTTTTATCCTTATCCAGGATGAAGTCCTCTCTCATTCTAGGACTCTTGTAACTTATCCGCTCATCTCGGATTTCGGTATCTCCGCATATAACCTCGGTCTAGCTGAGATTACCCCGGCGTCAAGTCAAGGACACGTGGCACCTTAGCTGGCACTTTGGTGCCACCTTGACCACGTGTTGCTAACCAAAAAATATGTCCCCACACTAATATAAAAAATATTAAAAAAAAGCCCGATTAGGCCCTAGGCCTTATTATAAGTGGGCTTAGGCTTGGGTCTGGGCTCCACTTTTTGGCCCATGGCCCGGCTTGACCCGCTAAAAAGGCGAGAGCCAGCTTGGGCCGAACTGGGCCATTATGCAAGTCATACAATGACTCATACTAACATGAACAACGTAACACATCATGTGAAATGCACAACTTACATTGCCACGTATACGGTCCTGTCGGACTAGGGCCAACGCGTCAGTTGTATACACGTTAACTCCATCACTGCGACTAACCCACATAACAGCTCTACACACGAAACAGTTTACTTAAATAATGTGTGACATACTATACCTATTGCCAACACATAACATACAACAAGTAAATACAATTACTTACCCATCACCATCTCGATCGTATGCATCAGTAATGCGCTTCTTCTCGTCATTCGTTAACATTTTCCACACGGCCCACTAATTGTTCACTACAAAACTTGACCACTTCTTCTAAGCACCAACGACCTCGTCCACGTCGATAACCTCCTTGCTCACAACACTTACCCCTACACCATCTCTAATCGCTCCCGTGACACATCTGTTTGCCTTCTTGCCCCAACTACGCACTGTGGGGTAATCAAACTCTGGGAGTTTCAGCTCTTTCCTAACCTTAGACTTGATATTTTGTAGCACTTGTGTCCTTTAAAGCTTTTGGTAAGTGTATTTGAACCCTTTATTTTATTTTGGGAATCTTTGGTGTTGTTGTACCTTAGTTTTGGAGGTGTACAAATTGATTTAAACTTGTTGGGATTGCTCGTTCACGCTTGTTCGCGTTGAAAAGTTGTTTGGAAACTTGAAAATCATGTTCTGGGGTCGACATCGGTCTTGGTGGTGTTGACACATTCTCTTTTAGTTGGCCACAAGGGTCGACACCAATCTGGGAAGGGTCAACCCTTATTCTGAATTTGGTTACTGCATTTTGGTGTCGACACCGGTCTTGGTGGTGTCGGCACCTTCTTTTTTTGTTGGCTGCAAGGGTCGACACCAATCTGGGAAGGGTCGACCCTTGTTCTGAAATTGCTCACTGCATTTTGGTGTCAACACCAGCCTGGGGAAGGGTTGACACCTGCTGTGCCGTCAAATTTAGTGTTCCAGCTTTTCTTCTTGGGGGTCGACACCTGTGTTGCAAGGGTCGACACCTGCGACATTTTTTCCAGATTTTTCTCACGATTTGAGGCCTACTTTTTGGAGGTTTTGACCAGATATTTTTGGTTGACTTTGGGACTTATTTCTATTTTTACCTAGTGCTATAAATAGGCTCTCACTTAACCCTTTTCTTTATGTTTTCTTCCCTTTTCTCCCTCTAAACCGTGACTCTCTCTTTCTTTCTCAAAAAGCACTTTTTCACTCATAGATCCTTAGATCTACTTGCTTGAAGGCCTCTCCTCACCTTACTCCTTTGAGATACATTGTAGAGCTTGTCGAGGGCTTCATTTTGATCGGAGCAAAATGTCGTTTCTCCTCCATCGACTTTTGAGCTTTTCTTCCTTCTTCCTTTTCTAAGCTTGAGGTAGGGATATTCTACTCTCCTATATGGGTTTTAACATAGATATTGTCATCTTGTATAAATGGTGTGATTTGGAAAGGTTTTTGGTAAATTTTTGGTTGTTTTCCATATATATGAAAGAGGGGTTTTCTATTTGGGTTCCTCATGGGTATGAGAGGTCTTGAATATGTTATGACTTGAGAAGAATTGATGAAATTTAGCCTTAGATATAATATTTGATAAATGGGGAGATTTGCCTTAATTTCAATTAAATAAGTTATTTTGTATAAATAACGAGTTTGGCTTGGAAATTACGAGATTGAAGGAACATGTGATTAAATGGTGTAGTTGGATTAATAAATTACTCACCTATTGAAAAGTTGATAAATTATCTGTTGATAGATTTATTTATCTGTTTAGAAATATCTGCTTTGGGCTATCGGTGGAGGATAGTCATGATTGTTGTAGAAACTGCATAATGATTAGGTGAATTGAAACTAATCAATTGGATTATGTCATTGAATATGACGGTTGGATTAAAACATTGAATATGTGATTTAATTGGTCATTGTATATGACAACGTGTTTAAATACACTGTATATGTATCTTGTTTGGAAGGAGATAGAGGATGTACTCCATTGTTTGGGAAGAGATAGAGGATGAACTCCATTAATAATTAAGTTGGCCGGAGTGTCCAGGGTGAAAGTACCGAAATCTAATATATATTTGGGTGCCAGTTCCCTCAGACGTAGTTCCGTAAAATAGCAAGAAATGGAAGTGTATGAATAAATGTTTATGATTGAAGTGTTGATAAATGAGTTGTAGTCTCATTTTGAATTATTTAAATGATGATAAACTATGTCCATGAATTGATTTGGATAAGTAAATATAAATGAATGGAAGTATGGATTTCAATGTTGATTGGTTATGGAGAAGGTGTAAGTTGGTTTTCAAGTGTTAAACATTTATCGAATGCTAATGTTCTAGTTAATTCTCATATGTTGTTTAGCATATCTCTATTAGGCTTTGGCTCACCCTCCTTGGGACACCATTTTTCAGGTACAGGTGATATGTCGCCTCCAAGATCTTAGCTTAGGAGGTTTAGGAGTTGAAGACTCCGTTTTGTTATTTGTGTTTTGTGTTAAATGTAAAATATCAAGCCAAAGGCTTTATATGTAAAGAGTTAGAACTCTCCTTTTGTTTTAACCAAGTGTTAACTTGGAAAGCTGTAAGCCCTTTTGGGCACTTATTTTTGTTGTTTAGAAGTTAGACTTACATGCTATAATTTCAAGATTAATGTTTATGAAAATGTAATGCATGTAATATCTTTTGTAAAGGAAAATCTGATGAATGAAGAAATGATATTTCTCCTATGTTTATGACAATTTGTGGATGGTTGTCTTGTACTATTTTTGGGGCATTACATATTTCGCACAAACGATTTCGGTTCGCCATTCGCCCTGCCACCTTCCGCCATGATTGGGCTGACGACAACCATGTCAGAAGCATGCTGTTCGTCGTCCCCAACGTTAGACTGGCTGACTACTTTGAGGCCCTCAAACCCCCCATTGTCCTCAACCACCTTGTTTTCAACCTCACTGACCAACCCACGCGGGGGTGCAACCAACACCACTAACAACGTTATGCACATCTCCACTAGCGGTAATAGCTCATTCTGGACTTTTTGATGTGGCCCCTTGAAATGCTTGCATCACATTGTGTACCTCTTGGTCTACCAATTGCTCTTCAAGGCTTGAAACGATCTTCTGCAGTTGACCATTTTCAGCGACAAGTCTTTCTACCTCAGCATCCTTCATCTTGAAAACACTTTGGAACCCGCCCACGATGTGAACCGTCTGTATCTCATTTGACTTTGTCAATTTCTTAACATTCGACTCCAACTTTCTTATTTCATTATCCTTTGTGAGTAGTTGTAGTTTTAGTTCCTCGATTGTCTATAATGCTTGGTCGATCTCGGTGGCACTGCATACATTATTACTATCACCTTGTATTGTACCATGTCGTGCCCATATGTCACCACCCACGTTTATGTCACCCGCATGACCACTGTAATATGTACCCTTACTATTCGACTCAGTTCGGTCTTCTGCACTACTACTACCACTGTCCGCGTTACGCCCTGTTCTGCTACCCCGTCCCACAATAGATCCACCCCTGATGTCCATATCTCTATTTTGGTGTCGTTCCATCAAACCGACAACTTGCGACCTATCCACCATGTCCCCGCCAAGAATAACAATCTCTTCAGCGTTCGTCATTAGCCGTTCACTTTTTACCTGCACCAAGTAAAGAAGTATATCACATTTATTCTCATAGGCCACTCTACCACATCGTCACACCATATCAGATTGTAACACACGTATCTCAAAGTTTACCACCCCTATTAATTTGACTCCATGCGCGACTCTTAACACCTTGCTCACATTCCACTTCAAGAATCTCGGAAACATGTGAGGATGATCGGCGTCCACTATCGTTGAATGCTCACACAACCAATACTACATAAGAATTAAGCTATGTTAGTCACTTGAACATGCATACACACAATACCTACGTACACATGCAACCACTTTGTAAAACAAAATAAAAAACATAATCACAACGTAAACATTACCAACAAAGTGGCTACGTAGCCGGTCACTTTTTTTCGGGTTTGCGGTGTAAAACACGAATAGAAATCATCAACGTGCTACGTATTGCATCGGTCTAGTCATACGTTTTCATTACATTCAAGTTATCAATATAACGAACGAGAGCCTAACTGATTGTTTCGCCAAATGTGGAGAAAAACAATTTCCCACAAGTGTATAAACATAACAGTTTTGTTGTGTCTTCTTCGTCACATGCTATTCTGCCAGTTGCTGTCGCAACTAGTAAATCTCAGACAACTTTCAGAGTAATGCGACTTGTCCCAGGACACCTATATTGAATGAAATCCGATGGCTGCCTTGTCTGGGGTGTCATATTGAGAAATGTATCACCATATTAAATCCCAAAAATCAAACATACATCATTATTAGTTAAGTCAACAACCTGGCCGCTAATGGGGAAACACCCATCACGCACACTGTATGTTCGTATTATGCTCATTACCAAATTATCCCCTTTACGGAATCCAGTATGGTCTAGTTGGTTCGCCAAGATAGATTCGAACAATAGCCGGAATGGTGTCTTCCTTAGATAGAACAGGTGATTATCCTTTAACTTGATTGCGGACATCGTCTTCACTATGCTGGCAATGTTTAACCGAAAGTTTACCCTCGTTTTCGATCGTCTACGTGACCCACTCCCACGTTTCACACTTCTCGGCTGCTTGAACATCCTCTGTCCTTCCATATTAACACCAATTTTACTTGTTTGGTTCCTTCTCAATGATTCTTGTTGTTTGAGCTCACAGGACCTTGTCCACGGGCTGCCTATCGTTCCAACCTCTGCAGTAACAATCAAATGTTAGCACACATAATTAACAGAAACCCACACAAACTCTGCAAACAAAATCCACATAGTATACACAAAAGTTAACATAACCTAAACATGCCAACACTATCAATGCACGTCGAGCACCTCACCGCTGCACAATCATGTGTCACATCCATATCCACCAACCCCCGGCACACAATACATATATGCAACATTGCACACAAAATCGTGGAAAACTGGTAGCATCACCAAAAATCAAGCACATCCTGCACTACAAATGTTCACATTTACTGATGAATATAATGTTGGCGTACACACCGACAACCCCATCAACGAATACCTACGCAAATATGATGCTGTCACGACCCGAACCCGCCCCTATGGGTCTAGCATTGTAACTGGCCAGTAATCCTTGGATTACCAAAGGCCTCTTGACATAATAACATATAGTAGGGGCTGTAGAAGCAAATATACTAAACATACATAGTCCATAGAGCTGTGCAGACATACATGGAATAGACAACTTAAAACTTTTTATAGACTTGTGAGTGGCGACATAAGTACAATATTTACTCATCACTCCAAGTACATGTTATCAGAAATCTTGTCCAAATACAACATGGTATAAACATAGTCTAATATGATTACAAAAATAGCCACGAAACGTGACTTCATTCGGAACCTCCTCGGGAGGCACAAAGGTTGGCTGATAAAATTGAAACATAGGCCGTCAACTCTGGGCTTGGTCACGTGCCTGCTCACCTATATACATAATATAAATAGTGAGCGATCACCCAGTGAATAATAACAGAGTAAAGATTTTACTGAATGATGTCCATATAGAAACAAAGTCTTGTACATAATCGGATATCATAACAGAGTAGATTCATTGGCGTGGTTACATTTGTATTCAGAACTTAAACATATATCATATCATAGTACGGGCATATCCATTAGTATTAACAAATCCGATGACTCACAAGGGACTGCCATGAAGGCTTTCTGATGACTCAGGTGCACAGAGACGTTCCCGATGACCCATAAAGGGACCTGATGACCCATGAAGGGACCCGATGACCCGTAAAGGGACGCATATCATATGATGCTAAGGATGCCACGAATAACTTTCAGAATTTTGGACAATCATTTATTCGTTCAAAACATAGCATTTCATAAACTAATCATTATATGTTATAGCGTTCATAAAATATTTAACAATGAACATAACTTTACAAAGTTAATATTCACAAATAACTGGTAGCTCCGAATAGACGGCGAAGTGGGCAATTCACCTATCTTGGGGCGCGTGACCTACATAATGTAACAACCCTCGTACTGATTATCGGAAATTACTGAATTAAGTACTGATTACTGCTAAGTGGAGCTGATAATGACTGATGATTGAACTGATTAAAGTACTGAACAGACTGATTGAAATCAAAACTGAAATTGAATGAGTTAACTTATCGAATTGCTTATGATATCTGTTTGATTGATTGATTACCTATTTGAATTTAAATGTTTAAACTGCTAATTGAAGGCCTTATCGGCGGCCGATTTAGGAATCGTTTAGTGTCTTGGAATCAGTAGAATATTTGTGATTTAATGGTATTTTTTTATCTGAAAATTGATTAGGAATGATTAAATTAGATTTAAACGAGTTAATTGTCAAGTTTGATTTAATTACGGAATTGCCACTTATAGTGGACTTTTGTTTAATATTATAATAGAGCTTTATACACTTGAATTGAAACATCTTGATCAGCTTCTTTCTTGTACCATAACCGACCAAAGAATTAGAGAGAGAGTAAGAGAATTGGCTTGGTCTTGTAATTTTAACTTGAACCTTGAAGAATTGGAGCATAAGTTGGCAAAATTAAACTCCTAGACTTGCAATTGAAGAACCTAGGTGAGAAATCTATCCTCCTAATTGTGTATTACACTTGTTCATGCATGTCTCATATCAAATTTAGTGGGTTAAGTCATGAAATTGTTCAAATATGTTAAATTGAAACTCCATTGTTGCATGCATGCTTGAATTGGTGTAGTTTGAAGTTGAATTCTTGAAGAATGATACATGCATGTCCATGTTTTCATCATAGCCCATGTTTTCATTTTGTTTTCCATCTTTGGAGCTCAATAGAGCAAGATTTGGAGATTGAATTTGGTTTAGAACTCATGCATTGCATGTTTTAAAAAGTGTTCTTGAATTGTTCTTGAAATTGGGATTTAATTGACTCACCTTTGGGGCTTGAATTCTCAAATTGGCTTTTGAAACTTGTTATACATGGTGTTATATTGTGTTTTCCAGAATTTGGGCCTTAAAGGGTCGAGTTTTGATGGTTGAATACTTGGTTTGAGCTTGGAAGGCAAATCTGGAAATTCCAGATTTGGCTTCTTCGCTCGAGCGAAGGATTCCTCGCTCGAGCGAGCCCTTTGATTTTGCAAGCTCGCTCGAGCGAGCATCGAGCGACCATCGTGCGTAAAATTCCAGCAACCAGTACTTTTACTGTTCATGCAGATCGCTCGAGCGAAGGATTTCTCGCTCGAGCGAAGCCTTTGATTTTGGAAGCTCGCTCGAGCGAAGGAAGGCTCGCTCGAGCGAGGCTCCTATTTTCAGCAACTTTTGAAAAATGCCTTCCAAGTGTATTTTTGCATCCTCATCCCATCCTAGGCATTCTTAGGCCTAGTTTAAGACATCTTAATGAGGATTTAGACATAGAACCACACCGAGGAAATTTAGGGATTTAATTATCATCCTTCCAACTGTAAACTTAGTGTGTGTTCTATTTTGTTAACTGTTTAGGGTTGGCTCTCGGGGACGCGCTCTAGCTGCTATTAGCCCAATCTCTGTGAGTAACAGATTGTGTAAAGATATGTTCAAAATGGTTATATTTTGAATACTGAACCGAATTGTTTATTGAACTGATATTGTTTATTGAATGAATGTATGTCCTGTATTCTGAACTGTATTGTGGCATCCTTAGCACCCACTGTTATTGACTGTTACAGAGCTCTGTCGGTTTCCTTGTGAAACCATACTGTTTACTGAATGATTGGCCATCATTACTGTTGGGTCTGTTAAGACTCGGTCCTTTTGGACCTACTGTTATAGGCTATTGGATGTACCACATATGACTGTTGACTGAAATACTGAAAGACTGAAATACTGTTTAATGAATTGTTTTCATTACTGTAAGGACATTCATTCATAACCTCTTTACGCTTTATGTTATTCACTGGGCTTTAGCTCACTGTTATATATATATATGTAGGTTCTCAGCAGCCAGACTGGAGCTAGGAGCGTGGGTTAGTCCCCAATTTTGTCAAGCCAGCCAATGTGCCTCACTGTGAGGTTCCGAGACGCCATGCCATGGCTTGGGGTGTTTTTGTCTTCCCCACTTTCTCCTACTGTTTTGTTCAGACTGTATAAACTGTTTACTGTTTTACCGTACTGTTATCGAGGGATTAGGTTCCCGTACTAAATGTTTGTAAATGATTGTATAGACTGTACTGTTTGAACTGTTTGAATGCATAAAAATGTTTTTGGCATACAGATTTTCACAGCTCTATGGACACTAGTTATTGACTGTGTTGGCTTCCGCCAGGCCCTGTACTCTGTTTAACTGTATTACTGTTCAGCAGGCCTTCGGTAATCTCGGATTACTGGCCAGTTACGGTGCTAAACCCATAGGGCCGGGTTTGGGTCGTAACAGAGTGGTATCAGAGCGATACTTAACCACGAGTTATACCGCACACACGTGTCCAAATGAGCTATAGGGTGTCCTAGAAAAGCAATTAGGGCATCTCATGAACTTGAAAAGTGTGTGCTTACGATTGACTGAACATATGTGAAAATGTTAAACTGTTTAATTGTACGACTGTTTATAATGATAACTGTTATAACTGCTTTATAGTGAAATGGATAATGTAAATGAAACTGAAGCATCATCCTCTGAGGCCAGAATGGCCAGACTTGAACAAATGATGGGACTGGTAATTGAAAGACTGGATCAATAACAGAACCAACAGCCACCTCCTCCTCCTCCTCCTCCGGTCCAACCGGAACAGAATGCACCAAATGTACAGAATGTGAATGCTAATGAGGTGGACATCATTGCACTGACTCATAAGTTCAGTAAACTGAAACCGCCGTCCTTTCAGGGAGGCCTTGAGCCGTTAAAGGCTGAAGCTTGGGTCTTGGAGACTGAAAAGTTATTTGAAATGTTTCCGTGCTCTGAAGCTAATAAAGTGCTGTTAGCAACCTTCACCCTTCAGGAAGAAGCCAGAAGGTGGTGGATGTTAACCCGTGAAGCAAATGCTATTATGACTTGGGCTCAGTTCAAGGAGTCTTTCTTTGAAAAGTATTTCCCTCAGTGCATCAGGGATAGAAAAGTAACTGAGTTTGAACAGTTGAGACAGGGCAAAACGTCTGTTGCCGAGTATGAGAAGCAATTTACCGAACTTGCTAAGTATGCACCACAGATGGTAGACACCGATTATAAGAAGGCCATGAGATTTGAAGGTGGCCTTAGTGTTGATATACAGGACCGCATAAATGTTTTGAAAATGCCAACCTATGTGGGTGTTCTCGACCGGGCATTAATGGCCGAGTCAAATATTGCAGCAGTGAAACAATCTGAAACACCAACAACTGAATGGCAAGGTAAAAGGCAGAGTTTCAAATTCAAGAAAGGCAAGCACAACCCTGCAACCAAGAAACAGAATACGGGGTCAACAACTAGCCCCAGCCAAGGGAGTGGATTTACCCCACCCTGCTCCATATGTGGCAATAAGCACAAAGGGGTTTGCTACCAGATTTCAGGAGCTTGTTTCAGATGTGGCAAGGTGGGCCACAGAATTAAAGACTGTCCCTCTGCCCCGCAAGCCAGTAGTAAAGCTGCACCAAGCACAGCAGCATCAAATGTAGCACCAAAGCCTAACCCTAAAGCTACCGGGAAAGAGCCTATGAGGCAGGGCCGAGTGTTCGCCCTAGTACCGGGAGACGTGCAAAACACTGAAACTGTTGTGTCAAGTATCCTCTCTATTTGTACTCAGAATGTATATGTATTGATTGATTCGGGGTCTACACATTCTTATGTGTCACATGCTTTCTCACGAAAATTGAATAGACCCTTAGAACCTATGAATTACTTGCTAGCTGTATCATCACCTGTTGGGGGATCCATGACATGTGCATATATGTATCCTGCTTGTGAGATTATTGTTGGGGATATGCATCTGTTTATTGATTTGCTACCGTTGAACATAGATCATTTTGATGTAATATTGGGGATGGATTGGTTACAAAAATATCATGCCACTATCGATTGTGTGACCAAACAAGTTGTTTTCCGACCACCTGGTTTACCTGAATTTGTATTTAGTGGGGATGGAGTAGTACCTCCTCCGTATTTGATCTCTTCTGTAAAGGCTGTCAAACTGATTAAAAAGGGGTGTAAGGGATATCTGTGTTCTGTACTGACTGTATCTGCTACTGATAATGTTAAAACTGATGTGAATTGCATTCCTATAGTTAGAGAATTCCCAGATGTATTTCCAGATGATTTGCCAGGGGATTTGATTGATAGGGAAGTTGAATTTACTGTGGATGTGATTCCGGGTACACAGCCAGCGTCTAAAGCTCCCTACAGAATGGCTCCAACCGAACTGAAAGAATTGAAAGTACAATTGCAGGAACTGCTGGACAAAAAGTTTATCAGGCCTAGTACTTCACCGTGGGGTGCGCCTGTTTTGTTTGTGAAGAAGAAAGATGGCTCACTGAGACTGTGCATTGATTATCGCGAATTGAACAAGGTAACTGTGAAAAATAAATATCCATTGCCGCGTATTGATGATTTGTTTGATCAGTTACAGGGTGCACAAGTGTTTTCCAAGATTGATCTTAGATCGGGATACCATCAACTGAAGGTTAAACCGGAAGACATTGATAAAACTGTTTTCAGAACGAGGTATGGCCATTATGAATTTTTAGTTATGCCGTTCGGAGTTACCAATGCCCCAGCTGCATTTATGGACCTCATGAACAGAATTTTTAAACCATACCTTGATGATTTCATTGTGGTATTCGTTGATGACATATTGATATATTCTAAGACTGTAGGAGAACATGAACAGCATCTGAGACTTGCCCTGCAAACCTTAAGAGAGCAGAAACTGTATGCTAAATTGTTTAAATGTGAATTTTGGCTTGATCATGTGATGTTTTTGGGGCATGTTGTTAGCAAAGATGGAATTTCTGTTGATCCGCAGAAAATTGAAGCCGTAGTAAACTGGCCTAGACCAACAAATGTGACTGAAGTCCGAAGCTTTTTGGGACTAGCCGGGTATTACAGAAGATTTGTCAAAGATTTCTCCAAAATTGCCTTACCACTGACTCAGTTGACACAGAAGGGGGTATCATTTGACTGGACTGACCAGAGAGAATCAGTATTCCAGGAGTTGAAAACTAGACTTGTGACTGCACCAATTCTGACTCTACCTACAGGTACGGATGGTTATACTATTTTTAGTGATGCTTCTCATAAGGGTTTGGGATGTGTTTTAATGCAGAATGGGAGAGTTATTGCTTATGCTTCCCGACAGTTGAGACCGTATGAAAAGAATTACCCAACCCATGATCTTGAACTTGCCGCAGTAGTATTTGCATTGAAAATTTGGCGTCACTATTTGTATGGAGCAACATGTGAAGTCTACACCGACCATAAGAGCCTAAAGTACTTTTTCACACAGAAAGAACTGAATATGAGACAGCGGAGATGGCTAGAACTGATTAAAGATTATGACCTACAGATTTTGTACCATCCGGGAAAAGCCAACACCGTTGCCGATGCCTTGAGCCGAAAGTCAATTGCCAATCTAGCTTGTTTGCTGACTGAACAAAAAGAGCTGCTTTGTGACCTTGAAAAGTCTGAGATTGAAGTTGTTTTGAAAGAACAAGGTGGAACCTTAGCTGCTATGTTTGCTCAACCAGCCTTGATTGAAGAAATTAAGGAGAAACAGCAACTGGATGAGTACTTGAAGAAAATCATTGAAGAAAGAGATTCAAAACCAAGACCGGGATTCAAATTTGACAACGATGTACTGAAATTTCAAGAAAGACTGTGTGTACCGAATGACACTGAACTGAAAAGAAGAGTTCTGCATGAAAGCCACAATTCGAAGTTTTCGATTCACCCGGGGAATACGAAAATGTATCAAGATCTGAAACAGAATTTTTGGTGGCCAGGAATGAAGAAAGAAATTGCCGACTTTGTATCAAAGTGTCTTCATTGCCAACAAGTCAAAGTGGAACATCAACGACCGGCAGGCTTACTGCAACCTTTATCCATACCAGAATGGAAATGGGAGCATATCACGATGGATTTCATTGTTGGATTACCTCGCTCCAGGAAAGGTATGGACTCTATTTGGGTTATTGTTGATAGACTGACTAAATCTGCACACTTCCTACCTGTCAAGACAATTTATAATGCGGACAGATTGGCTGTTATCTATATTGATGAAATTGTTAGACTGCATGGAGTGCCTGTATCTATTGTTTCTGACAGGGATTCGAAGTTTACATCGAGGTTCTGGCAGAGCCTACAGACTGCATTGGGTACTGAATTGAGGCTGAGTAGTGCCTATCATCCTCAGACAGATGGACAGTCAGAAAGGACCATCCAGACTTTAGAGGATCTACTGAGAATGTGTGTTCTTGACTTTCAGGGAAATTGGGAAAGTCATTTGCCATTGGCTGAATTCGCCTACAACAACAGCTACCATTCGAGTATTGGTATGGCGCCTTTTGAGGCATTGTATGGCAGAAAGTGTAGATCTCCGATTTGCTGGGCAGAAGTTGGAGATGGGCCTTTGCTTGGGCCCGAGATTGTGTATGAAACAACTGAAAAGGTAAAACTGATACAGCAGAGACTGAAAACTGCGCAGAGTAGATAGAAGAGTTATGCAGATGTAAGAAGACGAGACCGAGAATATGAAGTGGGTGATCACGTTTTTGTGAAAGTGACACCAATGAAAGGCTAGACTCGTTTTGGAGTCAAAGGCAAGTTAACGCCGCGGTATGTCGGACCGTATCAGATTATTGAGAAAATCAATCCGGTGGCGTATCAAGTTGCACTTCCTCCTGAAATGGAGCATATGCATAATGTCTTCCACATTTCGATGTTGAGAGACTATCTTCGAGATCCGTTTCATGTGATTGAGCCTACTCGAGTAGTGTTGAGTGATGACTACACTTACGAGGAACGGCCTATACAGATTGTAAACCGACGGATCAAGAAACTGAGGAACAAGGAGATCCCGCTAGTGAAAGTTGACTGGCAGAATCATGGTGGTGTGTATGCCACTTGGGAAAGGGAAGATGACATGGCTAGGAGATATCCTGATTTGTTCCCACTGGATCCTGTTTTCTTCCAGACTGAAGGTAACTTGAGTTTAGAGGACTAAACTCCTTATAAGGAGGGGAGACTGTAACAACTAGGGATGACAATCTGAAACCGGCCCGACGGTGACCCGACCCCCCGACCCCGAATTAAGCGGTGAATAACCGAAAAATAGCCCCTACGGGCCGGGGACGGTATTAAAAAATTCATCCCCGATAATATCCGGGCCGGGGCCGGGGATATGTTTTCCAGAACCGGCCCCGGCCCCGCCACCCGGCCCCGGCCCCGCCCCGCATTATCCCCGAGGTAGAATGACCCTTTTGTCCCTGATATATATATATGCATATGCTTGTCTTAGGGTTTCACAAATTCACATACACAGCTCCTCCCACACTCACCTCACGCCGCTCCTCTCTCTCTCTCTCGCCACTGGTCTGGCCTTCTCTCTTCCCTCCGTTACTGCCGCGCCTCCCTCCGTCACCGGCGATCCTCCCTCCGTCACCGACGATCCTCCCTCCTCTCACACTCACGCCGCTCCTCTCTCTCTCTCTCTCTCTCTCACTACGCCAGATCTGAGCACCGCGATGATCGCACCACGGTCATGGCTTGGCTCTTCGCGATGATCGCACCACCATCTTTTTTCTTCGATTTGAAGTTGATTGCAGAGAGTCAACAGAGCAAACGGAGATGAAGAAGAGCACAGGGTATGTACTGTACTCTTCTTTCTTCTTTCACAGCAACACAACTGGGTTTGGATTTCACATGTGTGTACTTTACATATTTTTCAATTTTTATGAAACATATTTTTTAATGTTGTAACATAATTTTTTTTGTTCTGATTTTAAATGTTCTACAGATCTATGATGATGATGATGAGCAACAGTTGGGATGAAATTTTTTTGTTCTACAGATTTTTTTTTTTTGTTCTACAGATTTTTAGCAACGGATTTTTGTTCTACAGATTTTGTTCTACAGATTTTATCCTACAGATTTTTGTTCTACAGATTTTGTTCTACAGATCTGTGAGAGACTCTCACAGATCTGGAATATATATTATGTTGTTGAATCTGATTTTATATATTTTCTCTCACAGATCTGGAATATATATTATGTTGTTGAATCTGATTTTTGGAACTGATTTGAGCTCAAAATTTGAATATGATGTTGTTGAATGTGATTTTGGAATTGATTTGAGCTCAAACTTTGAATTTGATGTTGTTGAATCTGATTTTTTTTTTTTCTTTTGGTCGGGGACTTATCGGGGTCGGGGAAACCCGATCCCCGTTGAGGGGCGGGGGCGGGGGCGGGGGCGGGGGCGGGGGCAGTGATGAGCTCCCCGTCGGGGGCGGGACCGGGGACGGGGAGAGTTCCCACCATCGGGGATCGGGGACGGGAAGGGTGATCCCCAGTTTTGTCAAGCCAGCCAATGTGCCTCACTGTGAGGTTCCGAGACGCCATGCCATGGCTTGGGGTGTTTTTGTCTTCCCCACTTGTCTCCTACTGTTTTGTTCAGACTGTATAAACTGTTTACTGTTTTACCGTACTGTTATCGAGGGATTAGGTTCCCGTACTAAATGTTTGTAAATGATTGTATAGACTGTACTGTTTGAACTGTTTGAATGCATAAAAATGTTTTTGGCATACAGATTTTCACAGCTCTATGGACACTAGTTATTGACTGTGTTGGCTTCCGCCAGGCCCTGTACTCTGTTTAACTGTATTACTGTTCAGCAGGCCTTCGGTAATCTCGGATTAGTGGCCAGTTACGGTGCTAAACCCATAGGGCCGGGTTTGGGTCGTGACACATAACATGGCAGATTCATACATTGAATACACACGCTCGAATTGTACATAACTTATTTAATTTGTTCTGAGTGTGTTGCTGGCCCTTAACCTCATATGGGGTCTTAAACATGGCCTAGGAGTGCCTAGGATGGAATGAGGATGCTAGAATGTACTTGAAAACATTTTTCAAATTTTGCTGAAAACAGATTCCACGCTTGAGCGGACATGCAAAAAGTGGGGCTTTGCTCGAGCGTAAATCCCCTCGCTCGAGCGGACTGTAAACTTTGAAAAAGTACTGGTTGCTTGCTTTTCACGCTCGACGGACGCTTGATCTCTGCTCGAGCGTGAGACTCAGACCCTCGCTCGAGCGTGACTTCTGTCGCTCGAGCGTGCTGCAAAACATGCGAACTTTTGGGTACATACATTTCACGCTCGAGCGTGAATCAGTTTGCTCGAATGGAAGTGCTCGCACTCAGAGTGCTCGCTCGAGCGTGAAATCCCACACTCAAGCGTGGATGCAAATTCTGGAATTTTCAGATTTGATCTTCAAGCTCAAACTCAATCTTTAAAGCACCAAACTCGATTTTTCTGGGCCAAAACTTGAGGAAATGCATGAAAACCCTTGAAACAACATGAATTAAGGATCGTTTCAAGAAATCATGGTCCAATGGCTTACCAATTGCGCAAAATTCAGCTAAAAGTTTATGAATGATCCAAGAACATGACATGTATGAATTTCTTTGGCCTTAAGCTTCTCAAAACATGATCAAATGCTACAAAACAACTTGAAGCTTGATGACTCTCCAAAATTAAAGTGAATTCAGGACATGCATGAGGGAATTCTTGAAAATCATACTCAAAACATGGGAATTTATGGATGCATGTATGGAATGATTTGACTTCCTTAATTCCTAGCTCAAATCATACATTAATTAACTTAAACCTCTAGAACTCATGTCCTACACATCATGATTATACATTCCAAGTGTTGAATTCTTACCTAGGCTTGTCAAGGTGAGATCTAGAAACTTGATTTTTGAATCTCTAAGTTCAATTCTTCCTCTTCCTAACAATTTCCCTTGGTTGAGCACAATTTTGATCTCAATTTTCCTTCCCTCTCTCTCTCTCCCACGTTTTTGCTTGTAGGCTCAAGAGTGTGTGTTGAATGAAGGAAATAAAAGATGAGTAGAGGCTATAGGTGCCTTATATAGGCTTGATTAGGCGTTGGTTAATTAATTGACATTAATTATTTTAATTTAATCGTTCTGAATCGAATTTCAATTAAACTTACCATAAAATTCTAAAAATTCTAATTAACATATAAATCAAATCAATTTCTGAATTGGATGCCGATAAGGCCTTGAATTCGCAAACCGAACGAAAACAAGAACAGATCTTTCTACGCTAAACAGATATAAACACAAAATAATGCAATGCACATGTAATTAACTTGTGATTTCTTCTTAATTACTTGTTAGGCACACTTGAGCATGAATTATCGTTAATTATGGGTCAGGGTTGTTACAGATGCAAACTACCAACACACCTAATGTGGCCACCAAACAAAAGCAACAAGACAATTACTAACTTAATAGGTGCACATATTCCACGAAATGTATACATATAAACACATTATACAAACACACAACAACAATCATATATACAGCACTAACGAACTATTTAAACCTCATTAGGCACGACAATTTATTTCACCCATACATCAGTATATGTGATGTAGGCAACTATTACAGCCATACCGAACCATGACACGGGAAGAAAATGCATCCGAAAGTACAATCAAAACAAGAACGCATCATGGATGTGATGGGAATCCCCAAAAATGTGAACATACACAACGACAACAACTCACAGATAAACTCTAAAAGTAAACAACCACATAACATACAACATATACATAGTAATTAACACTTATCCCTTTCTGTTATCGGCACACAAATGTGGGATTACGATTGTAGTCCATTCACCCTACTTCAAAATACTCTGACGGTTACGACGGCAGCAAACCTATGGTTTACCCCTCGCGGTCACAAGCACATACAATACACAACCTTACAATCAAGTATACGTTTCACAAAGACGCACACCCCAAACCTTAATCAACGCAACGTGGGATGCGAAACAAATTTTTGAAATTCAAAAACCCATTTCAACGTCCCTCAAATCATGTTCATCATCTAAAACCTTACCAACATAAACAATCTTCCCAAAATTGAGGATTGCATTTCCAAATAACGCGTATCATTTCAGGTCGAACTTCATGGGCAGGGTAACCCACGATTCATAGCACCATGTTTGCCAACATCCCATCCCAACTCCAACAAAACACACGTATGCCCTAAACAGGCCCTACGTTTAGCACCATGGCGCGGAACCCCAAAATCACTCCAAATTAAATGGCAATTTCGTCAATTCCCATACAAAAGGACTGGACGGTTCACAAGAAACAATTTGGGACCATTTGGAACATTAGATCCCAAAATGGGATTTACTAGTTAATTTCCCTAAATTATTTTCCATTTCAAATAATTTCATTTTTGTTTTTATTTTTTATTTTTTTAAAGTAGTTTTAGTTTTGGATAATTACTTACTTTTATTTATTTATATATATTGTAATTTTGTGCATTTTAAGTGTACGATGTTTTCACTAATACACTCAGAGATGCACTATAAAAAAAGTATCATGCGAAAACCAAGTAAGAAGAAGAAAAATAAATAAAATAATATGATGAATGTGGAACAAAAATCAAAAATAAAAACTCTCAAAGCAAGTAAGCATGCAAGCAAACATGCTAGAATGTTTAATAATAAACATTTGAAAATTTGTAACAAAATTTTATAACTTTCTTTTTGCCTAAGAAAATTTTATTTGGTACTAGCTAAATAAAATATTTTTAAAATAGTTTTTTTTTTTTAAATTAAAATTATAGTAAATTTATGTAAGCATAATTGCTAGCCATATTTTTATACTGAATGTATAATATTTATATTGACTATCTTTTTCAGATTTATTTTTTTAAGTATTTACATAGAAATAAAAAAATGTCGTTAGGAATTTTTTTTTTCTTCTGAATTTAGTTATAAATTTTGCCCATATATTATTTTTAAATTTTGAATAAAAGAAAATATAAAATAATTAATTGAAGATATGCTACATTTGTTATATTTCTTTTGCTGTGTGCAAAAAAAAAAAAGACATTTAAAAATTAAAATTCACATATATACAAATAATTATAAATGCAATCCGTACATAGCATGGGTAGAACATTAGTTACTATTATCCAAAAGGGAGAGGGTTTCTCTCTCCAGTCTAAGTTATTGGGCTTCTAGGCCTATCACAGATCCCGCATCGATAACTCGGATCATTCAATATGTAAAATTCATCGAGTACTTTATAATTATAAAAAATTACATTAATCGAATATCGATAATTACTTGATTAAATTATATTTGTATTATTGATAAATATAATATAATTTGATTAAGTAACTATTAATATCTAATTAATATAAAATTTTTATAAAAATAAAATATTTAATAAATTTACTCATTAAACGATTTAAATTATCAATACTAGGTTTGTAACGAATGCATTGAGACCAAAGCAACCTCAATCGAGCAGACCCCAACCCAAAAATAAAGGAAAATGTTTGGGAGCACTAAAAATTGAGCACTAGAAGGAGCACTAATAATGTGGTAGTGGACCCCACCCACTTTCTATGCCTTGTTTTTTTTTCGGGAGATTTACCAATAAATCCCAAAATTTGAACTTATGAACCAGTTGGTCCCATTTTTATTCTACTAAACCGTTTAGTCCCATTCAATTGTGAGGGACGTAATTACCCTCATTTAACCATTTAGATGTGTTGCATGTGATACATTGTGAGGATGTCACACAATGGCAACGCGCTGTAAGGGTTTTTTTGTTTTGGGCTAGGTTGGTGTGTTTGGGGGTTCACACAGACAGACACATACACACATTCAGAACACACACTCATACAGACCATACACACAACACACACACACAGCACAGAGCACACCAAACCCATCTTTGTCCTCTCTTTGTAAGACACACTCATCGCATAAAACACACACCGATACACGCACATACACACAGTAATGGCTTCAACACTGATACACACACAACACACACAACGCACACACACACGAAGGCAGTAGCGACTCTCTCTCACACCCAGATTGAGAAGAGTGTTGATTTGGGTGACCCAGTTGGTGAAATCGGAAGAGAAGGTGTTCATCGGCTGGGTTTTGGGGGTTCTGGGTTTCCTCCGGAACATCGATCTGGAGTTTGAAATCTGGAATTTGCAGGGTCTCACCGGGTTGAGGAATGAGATTGGGTCGGCAAACCGGACAAGTCACATGAGAATTGAGCCAAGCATCGATGCATTCGGGGTGAAACACATGGTCGCATTTGGGGATCAATCTAAGATTCTCAACGTCTTCGAATTCATTGAAACAAACAGCGCACTCAAGTGCACCTTTTCCGATCTTCAGACCCTTCACCACCGAATACATGAAAGTTGGGAATGTCCCGATCACCGCCGGGTCAAGCCCTCTCGATCAAACTGATACACACAGACACACAGCCGGCTTCAACACACACTCACACACACACACTAATACACACACACGCGAATCTCTGAAGGTGTGCCACACCGGAATGAAAGTGGGACCAAATCAGTGAACCAAAAATGAGAGTTTGTAAATCAATGAAAGGGCACTCTTGTCCACAGAGTGAAACAAAAATGAAAAAAAAAAAAAGGACTAAATCAATCCACCAGTAGGACTATTTGGTATAATAGAATAAAAGTGGAACTATTTGGTATAACAGTTTATAAAGTAAGATTTATTGATAAATATTCTTTTTTTTCTTTAATTTTTTTTTATTATTCCCAATGCATTAGTACTATTAGTGATGTATTTTTTTCGTGGTGTAAATCATTGTTGAAAAATAAATTACGATAAATAATTATCCTACTGACCCACGCACTCGAAAATCCTCGCCCTTGATTTTTGTGTGCACCTAGGATTACTCGACACGGTATAACATAGTCTATTAGTACCATTTTAGGGCAGACCCTATCGAATTAGGGTTACTTTCGTCTCTATACACTTCTTCTCACTCCTCTCTCTCTCTCTAGATTTATGAAATTCAGCTCACGATCTTCCATCAAATCTTCAACCCAGATCAACGCTCTCCTTTTCCCCCAAATCCATTCCCCTAAAAACTCCAATCTTTCTCTTCACATGAAGGCTTTCAATCCACACCATGATCGTTAGAACATACGGTCGTCGCAATCGGAGCGGCTACTCGGATTCACCACACGACGAATTCGCATCTGCATCGGAGTCCGACGGTTTCGCCGACTCTTTAACCCAAGAAACCCCTCAAGATATATTCAATTTCGGATTCTCTTCCCAAGATTCATTCGATTTCGATCCATTCGGCCCAAATTCACTCCAAGAATCGCGTGAATTGGCGATTCTGCCCCCGAGGAAGCGCGATTCTGAGGTCGGCGATGTGGGTTTTCAGAAACTGAAGACCAAGAAGGTGAAATCGAACAAGGGGAAATCGGTTTCGGCGGCGACGCTGATGGGTACAGCGACGTTGATGGAGACTCAGGAGTTTGGGGAAATGATGGAGCATGTGGATGAGGTGAATTTTGCGTTGGATGGGTTGAGGAAAGGCCAGCCGGCGAGGATTCGGCGAGCGAGTTTGCTGTCGTTGTTGTCGATTTGCAGTACGGCGCAGCAACGGCGGCTTCTAAGAACTCATGGGTATGTCAATTTCAAGATTTTTCAAGATTTTGTTTAGGTGGTGTTTGGATTTTCCCTTTAATTTTACTAGCTTGTAAGCATATTTGATGGGTGTGCTATGAAAATTAACCAGAATGTAGAAGGAGAAAATAGAACTTGGAAAATTATCAAAATTTGTAATTCAAAGATCAAAATCTGAGGTAGTTATATAGGGATAGTTGTACATGGCCAAGTTTTGTTAGTATAGATTAGAACGGTCAAATTTGTTGTCGATTTGCTGTATGGTGCAGCAACGGTGGCTTCTAAGAACTCATGGGTATGTCAATTTCAAGATTTTTCAAGATTTTGTTTAGGTGGTGTTTGGATTTTCCCTTTAATTTTACTAGATTGTATGCATTGCCGATGGACATGCTATGAAAATCAATCAGAATGTAGGAGCAACAAGAAAAACTTAAAAAATTATCAAAATATGAAATTCAAAATCAAGATCTGAGGTTTTTATATTGGGGCAATTTGAGAATAGAAGGAAGTGTGACACTTCACACAAACTGAATTGAGGTGTGTGCTTTATATAATATACAGATGGTATAGATTAGAATGCTCAATTATGTGTTCTTGGGTACAATGCAGTAGTATAGTGTAGACAAGAGGTTAAGATGAAGAGTGGTTATCATGGTTTAAAACATATATGTATTCATCTAGAAATTAAATCTTTGCAGTTGGATATTTACCATTGTTCTATAGTTGGATATCGAAACTATTTTGCTTTGTTTGCTGCTGCACACCTTAACTTTTTTTTTTCAGGATGGCAAAATCAATTATAGATGCTGTTTTGGGACTCAGCTTTGACGACTCACCTAGCAATTTGGCAGCTGCAGCTCTCTTTTACATTTTGACTAGTGACGTAAGTTGTCGATAATATGCTGCCAAAATGTTAATTTTTATTACGAATGGAGAACAATAGGTGTAATTTCTCTTAGTATTTGTTGTCAAGATGTTTAATTTCTTAGTGAAGAGCTGTTCACGCATGATTAAAGGCCAAAAGTGCTCTTTTTTTCTTCTTCTTTTCTTTCTTGATTCTGTACTATTGCTGTGGAGAAGAATCCAGTTTTTTAGTATGTTGTGATGCTCTCAAAGACTTAAAACTGCCCAAAACTACTTATGGCCTGCTATAATCATGATGGCGCGTTTAAATGATTTGCCTTTGATTTGACAATGCTAGGGATAAGTTTCACTTCATTTGATCTTATTCCAACTATTGGGTACAATTACATGATTGTTCCTAACAAGAACATTGGTTTAGAAAGCGTCTGGCAAAGTTTTGACATTAATATATGCCATAAATTGGATCATGTTCATATGTTCCTATTTTGGATGACTGAACTTTTTGAGTAGCCGAGCTATCCTTAAACACTTGAAGACTTTTGAGTATTACATTTAGGTTTTTTGGGGAGTATATGTAGGAAGTATGCCTTCTTTGCAGAATTTAATAAAATCGTCATTGCATTGAGGGCCAACATGGTTTCTTTCCAAAATGGTGAAATGATATATATTGGGAATATCAATCATTGGAACTAATAACTTGAGGATGCACACCTTTTCTTTTCTCCAGTGTAAATGTATGTGATGTTTATGTGTCATTTGCAATAACATCATTTCTGGAAGCTTTTTGGAAAGCTTTGTAAATGGGTGTACTATTTGGCTTCTAACATTGAATTATAAATTTGCATTAGATACCATTCTCTAATTAAAGTAGTGGCTACAAACAAATTACAGGATGACAATCTGTGCAAATTGATTATCACATACCCCCACCAAAAGATATACATAAAATCTTTTTTTAAAACATTGATAGAAAACCTATGTTCCTGGACTACTACTTCAAACCTAATAACCTATGCTTCTAAGAAAATGAGAGATAGATACCACCTAAGCAACACAGCTGGTTTTCCAAATGTTAGTTGTTATTGTGAATTGTTAGATTATTTAGTTGATATTGAACTTCTTTTTGACAAGTATAATTAACAAGGCACCTGTATACAACTAAAGAGAAGGAACAACATAAAAGGTTTCTATACAAAATTTGCATCCTCAAGAGTCTCTACAAAATAAAATAAAAAATAGTTTACTGAAGGAAACTAATTAATCCATAAAATGATCTACAAAATACAAAATTGTTGATATTTAAATTTTTGCCGCCAAACCTTCGGGAAGCTAAAACAGACTGCTTCAGAATAATCAATTGAACTGACTCATAATGCGAGTTATAGGATCTACGGTTTTCAAAGGTTCAAATGTGATTTTAATCACATTGCAATAAATTAGTGTTTGTTATGTCAATTAAATTCAAAGGGGCATCTAGCACTGCTTATCTATGTCCCAAGTTTTACATATAAATAAATAGATAGGGATTCTAAGATAGTAGGTTACTACTTTATGTTCTTTCATTCTGGCTTTCATGTTCAACAGGAATAATTTGTGTTGGAGTATTCCTAAAGGAAAACCTAAGGCATATTTCGAAAAAAAATTTGGTATATGAAGTCCGTCCTTTTAAGCTAGGTTTTGTAATGCCTAAAATTAGTGAATTCATGCAAACTTTTCTGCTCAAATTGATTTAGTGTGGATTTGTTTACATTTATGACATTAAATGTGCTTCCCATCTCTGTTTCACTTGTTCACAGTTTTTGTAAAATATAACTGATAGATAAGTTGAGATATTATGGAATTCAAGCCACATTCTCATATGAATATTTCTTTCTTTTAAGTCATATCATTGTTTTGAAATTTTTTTGTGTAGTTGTCAAGTATACATTTGCTTGAACTCTATCTATTCTCAAACAATTTGTGCATGAATGCATATGTATTTATTTATTCACTTCTTTAATCCTAATTGTGAGTTTACTTTCATGTTGTTTTATTTATTTGTTTGTCTGGATTGATCTGCACGCATCGTTATCACCCACAATAGCCTTAAATCTTTTCAAATTTCATTACTACAGGGTCAAGGTGATAACCTTTTGGATTCACCAAGTTGCATCCGTTTTCTGATTAAATTGTTGAAACCTGTCACCTATGATGTTAATAAAGATAAGACATCGACTATCGGTTCTAAGCTTCTAGCACTACGCAAGGATTTTGATATCTTACAAGATAACAGTACAGGAATAGATTCCACCTCCACTGCAATTATGCTCAAAGTTCAGGAAATTCTTGTAAGTTGTAAGGAATTGAAGTCAAGCAATGCAAATGATAATGCAACGAGGAAGCCACAATTGAGCCCAAAGTGGCTAGCTTTGTTGACAATGGAGAAAGCTTGCTTATCTACCATTGCTCTTGAAGGTAAGTTCTCTTGTGTCCTGTATATGAAGTAGTAAATCCTTTTATTTTGGTTGTCGTTTATTGATATTTTTAGGGGTACTTTTTCATAAATTCCTTTTCACCTACTTATGTTCCATTTAGTCCACATTATTTCTTATGTTTCAACAAGTCTTATGGGTGACATAGTTACCAAAATACCCTTAATAATAATATTCACATTTACAGTGTGAATGTTTACACCATCGATGTAAATGTTAACGCGTCAATGTGAATATTCACATCATCAACGTGAACATTCACATTGTAAAATTTGAATGTTCATATTACCAAATTACTAACCGTTCCAAAAATATTTGTAAGGGTATAAATGTCCATAAAATATCTTAAATATGAAATAATAGGACTTATTGGAATACAAGAATACCTTATGGACTAATTGAGATATAAACACTTGAAAAAGGATTTTTTAATAAATCTCCCATATTTTTATCATTATTGTCTTGAAGAATTGATCAAATTGTATATAGATAAGTACTTTGGTCATGGATGCATTTTCATCATCTAATGGTGTAAAATTATGAGAGAATTTTGATTGTCAAGCAAGACCACCTAGATTGCAACTTTAATATATTTTCTTGCTTGTCAAAGTACAAGTCTTACCAACCAAAGTTTTCCTAAAAATTACACATGTTAAGAGTGTGTCTTTTCTTCTTTATGTTGTTTGACCATCCATTGTTCTTTTGTGGCATTTTGTGATTTCGGCAGCATACTTCCTCAGTGGACACTTTCAATAGGCTTAACTATTTGTGACATTGCAACTTGTTTTATATAATAATTGTGCTAGACCAACATACTAACTCCTTGTTTGATCCAATTAAAATTTTTTTTTTATCTGGTCTATCCAGCCACTATATCTTACATAAACTCAGCTCAACAAGAAAACCATAAGAGTTCAGCAGTTCAGGCAATCCAAATTATTCATAAAAAATTGGTGGGGATCTTTAAACCCCGGCTTATCTTACTGAAAAGTAAAGGAAATTCATATTTATGAAACTAGAAAATCCTTGGTGTTTTGACTGAATTAATGTGGGTTGTTTATCTTTGATGATTCCTGAATTGCCATTCCATCTTGTGTCCTTTTCTGATTGTGTTATGGTGTGATCTTTCTTGCGGTTTGCATTTGTTCAGACACCTCTGGTACTGTAAGGAAGACAGGAGGCAACTTCAAGGAAAAGTTACGAGAGCTTGGAGGACTTGATGCAGTCTTTGAGGTCTCCCGGAATTGTCATTCCGTTATGGAGGTGGTAGCCTGTATGTTTATTGGATCTCATTTACTGTGCTTTAATATCAGAATTGAAACAACTTAAATGAATGATTGGAACTTGGATATGGTGACACATTAACTTACAGAAAAGGTTGAATGATTTTCAATTTTTTCTCTAGTTAATATATGTTGAAAATTATGTTTTGGGACAAAAACAACAACCTTTCTATCAACAATTCTAATAATGCTGGGTGTTTTGGTAATTTGTTGGTCAGTGGGACTTCACGGGTTATAAGAAAAGGGATGAGACTTGGGCCATGTTTGTTTTCCAGGCTAAGTGGTAGGATTGTATTAGTACATGGGTCCCACGGATTGCATGTTTGGTTGGCCAACACTGAACCGGATTGGTACTGTGGATTGTTCCCATGTATGACTGCTTTAAAGACTTTTTTGACCCTGTGAAATGTTACCCTCATCAATGCAGAAGCTCTGCATTTTGTTTCTCTGAACCGAAAGTAGATTGACACAATATACTGTGTGTTATTTAGTAGTAGCAACTAAACAAAAAAGATTAGATATAATGGAGGGAGGTTTTCTTTGCGTGGTTTCATAGATTTTATCCCAACGAACTAATACCACCACACTAGTGTACAAACAAACACAATTTATTATACATCTTCAATCTAATACCACCACACTAGTAATCCTATTACTCAATTGTACCATACTCATGATCCCAATCAACTTAATCTGGCAATCTAACATGACCTTAATATTGTATTAGTCCCATATTTAGGACCTCTGATTCAAAATCCCAAAATAATAAATGATAGTTTGCTTATATTTTGAGTGATGAGATTGCCTGACTAATGCTCCTTTCTATTAGTTATAATTTACAGAACTCACCAAGTGTCACTGTATAACTTCCTGCATCATGTGCTTAAGGCGTATGATTGCTAAATTATTTGTTTACTCACAAAAATATTTGTTGTTTTGGTATCCAAAAGTTCATTCTTCAATAACTTATGAAAAGAGTTAGCTATGTAGCATTTATGAGCCATAGTCTTATCTATAGTTGAATCTTGTTTTTGATATATGTTTTCCATGATTATGCATCAATCTACTAACAAACACATACACCATGATTCAGATGCTGGCTTTATTAGATGGAATTTATACTTTTTTGGTTGTTGACTGGTTTTGCAGAGTTGGTTAGAACAAAGTTCCTTCTCAATGCAAAAGTCAAATGACGATGGGGATCTAGAAAGTTTGGTGCTGCTTTTAAAATGTTTGAAAATTATGGAAAATGCCACATTCCTAAGTATGGACAATCAGGTAAACTGAATATGTTTCCCCCAGCTCCCCCCCCCCCCCCCCCCAAAAAAAAAAAAAAAAAAAAAACAAAAAAAAGAAAGAAAGAAAACACACATACATATAGAGATTAAGTCATGGTTAAGTAAACTTGCTGTTAATTTTTGCATTATCATTTGTTTTACTTTGGCAATTATTTTTGTGCAGAGTCATTTGCTTGAAATGAAAGGGAACCTCAACCATCAAGGTTCTCCCCGGACTTTCACAAAACTCATTATAAGTGTTATCAACATCCTCTCAGGTATCTAATAGTGCTGGATGTTAACTTTTTCAATTTATTTTTGGGTTAGTCTCCTATGTCAGGAATGTCACATACATCAATTCATATTTTGCTTAATCTAGTTTACATTCTGATGAATTGTGATATTGATGTCCAGGTCTTTCTTTATCTAGAAGTTCTTCGGGCAATTTGGATAGTGAAAAGTTCTGTAATCTTCCTAATGGGACCGATCAAGCTTCTGAAATGCCTTTATTGGTAGGCCATAAAGGTACACTATGACATCTCAATGTACTCCCTCTCTTCCTGGCATTATTCTTTAAAGAATATGTAGTACAAACTACTTTAAAAAAAAAAGCAAAAATAATAAAATAATAATAAAAAAAAGGAAAGTATTATAACAATTGCAAGGAGATGATTTACAGCAACATTAGCTTTTCAGGATGCAGTCATGAACAGGCTTGGACAGGAAGGTCTGATGTAACTTGCAGGTTGCAGCACCATGTCATTGTAATTGATGTATCTTATCTGTAGTGGGTTGAGATAAATTTCAATGGAATAAAATGGCCATTACCTAAACAAATGAAAAAAAAGAAAAAGAGAAAAAAGGGATGCCTTGTTTAGTGCTGCAGAGGTCTCGAATCATGTAGCTGAAACCTTCATTTGTGGAAGGCCCTCATATATTATGTAAACCATCTGTTGAAATTGAAATTCTAACTTGAAGTAGTTTATGTTTATTTGAACACAATTGTAGCTACCATTTAACAGAAAATGTCATTACTCGCTAATCTTGAATACAATTGTATTGAGTTAGGTTTATGATTTTCTTTCTAAATCTTCAGTGGACAGTGATGGGATTATGTCCATATGTTCTTCTATAAGGTGCTCTGGCACAGATTCTCAGAAGAGTTTCAGTATATCTCAGAATAGTCAATGGTTGTCTGCCGGCCGCTCAGGAATTTCTAAGTCAACTTCTAAAAGTACCACTGCATCTGCAGCTGATACTTGCTTGTTGAAAATGAGAGTCAATCCTTCCACTTTCGGTTCATGCAGTGGAACATCAAGGAGTTCCTATAGTGGATCACCTATCAATAGTAATGTTTCAGCGATGGAATTTGGTCTAGGAAAAAGATGTAAGGTTGCTGAAGATCCAAGCATTGAACTTCTTGAAGATAGTCAGGATCCTTTTGCTTTTCAAGATGATGAATTTGAACCCTCTAAGTGGGATTTACTGTCTGGGAGAAAGAAAGCTTCTGAAAGTCAAAGCAGCAGGACAATGCTTAGAAAACATGAAGATAGGTGTCAACCCCAATTGATGTTGAGCCAAGAAGAATCAAGTAATCCCGAAAATCATCATTCTGATGTCTCTTGTTCATCTGCTCTTGATGAAGAAAAATCCAACCTTCTAGCAGACTGCCTGCTTACAGCTGTCAAGGTATTTGACATAATTTAAAGTTTGTCATTGCAATCTTTTAATGTACTGTTTTCTTCTTAACTTGCAATCCGTCTAAAATTAGTTTGCAATGGAGTGCAGGTACGGTTTGTCTAATCCCTTATCCTGTTGATACCGTAGTTTTTACTTTTGATTCATGTTTAGATGCTACCTACCAAACAGTAGCCAAAAGGTCCATTTCTTGCATTATTAGATTTCTAAGCTCCCTACTGTCCATGTGGTGGTCTGGTAGACAAGTGCCTTATGAGATTTCAGCTGTAATATACTTGTTTGGGTTCCCCAATCCCAGTGACTGTTTATTTGGTTTGTATGAGGGAAGTATGATATTACATAAACCATTAATTTCTTTAATATGGTGTCTGGTCTTCTCTCTGATGGAGGGTACATGTTTTATTGAGAATCTGTTTGACGTGGTTGTGATGCATGTGATGATTGTCAACACTTATACTATCCTCCTTGTGGCAGGTCCTGATGAACTTAACAAATGACAACCCTGTGGGCTGTCGGCAAATTGCTGCCTGTGGAGGACTGGAAACCTTGTCTTCATTGATTGCTGGCCACTTTCCATCATTCAGTTCATCTTTGCCTCCCTTCAGTGATATAAGAAATGATACCTTGTTGTCCAAGTCTAGTC
The DNA here is from genome assembly GCA_036172215.1 of Camellia granthamiana. Lineage (NCBI taxonomy): Eukaryota > Viridiplantae > Streptophyta > Magnoliopsida > Ericales > Theaceae > Camellia > Camellia granthamiana. The sequence continues at coordinate 56,844,906 of CM069909.1, read as the reverse complement.
TTGAGGTTGACCATAAGAATGACGGCCTTCTCTCTGATCAAGAATTAGATTTTCTTGTTGTTATTTTGGGCTTGCTTGTAAACCTGGTAGAGAAAGATGGCAACAACAGGTAAGATTTTCCTTTCATTAAATTCACTTACAATTTATTGTAAATTGAAGCTGTTAGTGCAGAAATTAGCGATATGTTTATCTGATTTTATCATGCATGCCCTTTAATTTTATGCTATAAAGATATTTATCTATAAAAAAAAAACGAGTTATTTGCCAAGTTCATTGTTTGAATGATGATTCTTGGATCATTTCACTACCACTTCAATTACTTGACTCCCATAAAATGTGGATGCAAATTTCTGCAGCACCTTTAGTTTTTGAGAAATTTCTTGAAAATTTGATTGTGAAGGTATGCAAGTTTAAACTCATCCTTATTTGAAAAAAAAAAAAATATGAGTAGACATTTTTGAAGCTTCTCCTGTTCTGTTTGTCTGACCTGAGAGTAGACATAGGCACAGCCCTCCATGGCTGCTTTGCCAACTCCACAATGCCCCTTCAGCAATCTGTGTACATTAACTAATGCACCCGAAAAAGGGTTAATAGTATTCTGCAATGCTCTATAGCAACAGTAGTATAGTTCAGTATTAGGTGATTGACAAACTCTTATGTTTTCTTAACATAAAATGCTTATTGGTAAGAATCATACCCCTTTTTACTCAGTAGTCAATGGTCAGCGTTGCTTTTGCTGCTGACCATATATAAAAGGAAAACACGAAGCAACTTTAGCAGGCACCCTAGCATGCTAAATGCCTATGTAAGGAAGACTTGTAGTACCCTTGCTAGACAGCACCTTGTAGAATGACCTCACCTCAAACTTCTGGATGGCCCTCACCTTGGGGCATTGCCACTCTTTGAAGTGATCTAAGAAGCACGGACACTTCTAAGAAGGTGATGTATCCTTGTCAGACATTGACACTTTTGCACACATGTCCCACACTTGTCAAAACGTGTCCTATTTTTTAATTTTTTTTAAACACCTAGACACTTGGAAGATACAAGTGTCTATCGCTTAAACATACATGTCTATTGATTAGACACATGTCAAAATAATTATAAGTTTGAACAAAATAACTTAAGATACAATAATAAAAGAAAAACCAAATAAATTTATAAGAATTAGTGTCATATTGCATTTTTTATTATTTTTGAATGATATATTCACATATATATATATGACTTATAATAAATATATAAAATTATATATTTCATGTGTCCCCCGGGTGTCGGGTCTTGTATTTTTGTGAAAATTGGTGTGTCGGCATGTCTGTGTCATGTCACGTGTTTGTGTCCATGCTTCTTAGGAAGTGATTAAACTACCAGTGAGGATAACACAGCAAATCATTCTCGGGAAAGTAATTATAATCTTCCATCATTGCATCCTTGTCAACGACAATGTGAGACAAAGCTGACTTCAAAGCAGCTTCCCAACTCCAATGTTCATGCCAAGAGCTCACCATCTAACCATTCCTAGTCCAAAAACCATTAACTTCAAAAAATCCACCCATCCTTTTAGAATGCTATTCCACAACCCCATCCTTGAAAAGTCTTAACCTCATTAGAGGGAAAGTGATGAAGATTGAAGTTCTTCTGGTTTTTGGGAATTTTATTTTCTTCTGCAATTAGAGTTTATTTATGATTCTATTTTTAAAATTTGATTTTGGTTGTATTTCTTAATTTTTATTTATAGGGCTTGATGTAATCACCTTGATTAGATCAAATTTAGAATGGGATTGACCACAAAAATTTTTTGCTACCTAGAGTCTCTCTTTGACAGTCCTTGCTTCTCTCTTGTTTTCTTCTCTCGTCTTTTCTTCCTCTTCTATGGGCCCCCCCCCCCCCCCCCCCCCCCCCCTCTTCTCTATTCTCTCTCTGTTATCCCCTTCTCACAGATCATTACTATTATAGCATCCCCTATTTACTTCATCCACTATCCCTCTTTTTGGTGCTTCATTAAATTGAAAGTGATATGATTTGAGTGTTTCCTGTATGAGATCCCTGTGACAATGAATTTCAATATGCTTCTGCATGTTTGCAGTGAGAACTGTATGTACCGGAGAGGTGGTTGAGTCTTCTACACTGTAATGTTTTCACTTGCCAAATTAATAAATAAATGAATGTTTGACACATTTACTATACTGAAAATTTCTTAATGGGGTGTTACTACCCTTGTCCCACCCACCTCCGAATAAAAAAACAACAAAAAGGGGGGATAAAAGAAAGGGAAAAAAGTGGGGGAAAAGTGAATGGTGCTACTTTCGAACATGCCATATTGAAGATTTTGCATTAGTGGTGAGTGATACCAGCAATCTATCTATTTTATGCATTGACATGCTTCTAAGCGAGATAATTTTGTTAGTTTTAACATTTCCACAAAAGTCTAAACTATTGGTATGGTTTGCTATAGATCTCAGCTCGCAGCAACGAGTGTTTCATTGCCTAGTGTGGAAGGTCTAGAAGAGGAGAGGAACAGAGATGTGATTCCATTGCTATGTTCCATCTTTTTGGCCAACCAAGGGGCAGGCGAGGCAGCTGGAGAAGAAAAGGTCCTGTCTTGGGTAAGTAAATCGATCTTTATGTAATAGAATTTCAGTGTGATTCAACTTTCTTTTCTTTTCTTTTTTTATTAAAAGATTTTGTTAAGGTAGCTCAGAAGTTAAAGGAAAAGAAAATGTTGTGAAAATCTAGGGTCTGTTTCATATAGTTTTTATTTTTTGTGCTTCTGTTTTTTTGTATTTTAAAAAATGGTAAGTTCAAAAAATTTGTCATTTTCATTTTCATTTTCACCCGATCTGACAACCCTTCAACGAAGATAAGGAAGGAGGAAGGGTGATCCATATAGCAATGAAGGATAGGAGAGATACAATGAGAGGAGAGAGGGATAGAGGGAGAGAGAGCCATCAACATTTGCCTCAATTTCCAAACCACTAGTGGTAATGTTTCTCGGGTTTGCATCATTTTGGTTTTGTTTCTACTTTCTCATTCTCTCCCTCTCCTTCTCTAAGTTGTTTTCTGGTTTGCTTGGTTTGAACTCAAATTACCTAGTTTTTCTACTGAACACCCAAAAAAAAAAAAAAAAATTTCCGCCTAGTATGCCCCCCCCCCCCCCCCCCCCCCCCCCTCTCTATATAATTTTTGTATGTATGTGTGCATATTGTTAAAGGATTAGAATGAGGTGGTGGGGTGGAGGTATTGGTGTACTCATTTAAACAGGTTTAGATGGGTACTCATGTTCAACTAATTTAAACCCAATTTTAATTAGGTTTGCAAGATGCAATCCATTTAAACCCGTTTATGGATTTGGACGAGTTTGATTAGGTTTCAATTGGGTGTAATTGGGCAGATTCACAGGTTCGGGTTGAGTTTGCCACATCTAAGAAGTACTTCTTGGTGAATGATCTTTGCTTGTAAAATTTCATTATAGAGAAATTCAACTGTTGGATAGGTGCATTTGTCAATTGGGTTTATTTTTGGCTAGTAAACTTTTACGTGGGTCAATTTAGCATTTTTGGGTGCTTACTGTTTGAGCTGATGGCAATCTACGGAAATAAAGGGAAAATTGAGGATGGTAGGTTAAACAGAAAATTGTAAACTATATTGATTTATGTAAAAATGAGAAAGCTGCATGCATTAGTAATTTGGTTATACTAAATGTTTCTGAAAATCCCAATTATCTTGCATTTTGCAGGAAGATGAGGCAGCTGTGTTGCAGGAAGCGAAAGAGGCTGAGAAGATGATTGTAGAAGCTTATGCAGCTCTTCTTCTTGCATTCCTTTCAACTGAAAGGTTTGTGCACTCATAAAAGGATTTTTATTGCCCTAGATAATTTCTCTGTATATTTTCGGAATAAAATTCGTGTTTGCATCTTTGCAGCAAGATCATACGTGATGCTATTGCCAAATGTCTCCCGGGTCACAAACTCGCAATTCTTGTACCTGTGTTGGAGAGATTTGTGGTATGTATTTTTGTTGTGATGAGGAGGATTATAGTAGGTAAAACATGAAGATAGCAAATAACAATTCCTGCCCTCCTGTAGTGCCCTCCGAGCATCATTCATGTAAAAAATCAAATTGATCGAACAATAGTAGTCACTTGATCAGATTACTTGTCTTCAAACAAATGAATGGCAAGTGTAATTTTGACAATAGAACGTTCAATTTTTGAAAATAAATGTGATATGATCATATGGTTACTATCATCCGATCAGCTTAATTTTTTGCACGGATGATTTGCTTGGACAGGCTCTATGGGATGAATGGTTCAAATCATAAAATTAGAATGGTTCCCAATTCTATGGAAAATGATTCTCATAATGGATTTGACCAACCAGATGAAACAAAACATGAACCAAATGAACTTCACAGTTAATGATCAATGTAGGAGATGCCATTGTTTAAAGGGGTTGTGCATTCCAATTACCTCTTATTGAATGACTACATTGATGCTTGTGATATTATGATTTTTTTCTCCTCACAGGAATTTCATTTGTCGCTAAACATGATCTCTCCTGAGACCCATTCAACTGTGCTTGAAGTAATCGAATCATGTAGGATGCATTGAGAAGCATAAGGGAGTGGAGAATTTGTACAGCTTCAACCTTCCCTCAGATCAACTATTTGTCGTTACATGATAATACCCATGGGAGATGGGATTGTTGCTGCACGAGCTGCAAAACTAACCGTAGGCCTGTCTTATATAGTCTGATTGACTTTTTTGTTTGTAATTTTTGCCCTTTTTTTTTTAACATTATTTTTGCCGGGTACTGATTCACCGTATTTGGTGGGGGCTGAGATGCTTGTATACAGAAGTTATAGCAAAATATAGTTTCTCTCCGTGCTTTGTTAAATGTAATTTGTATTTGTTTTATAGTAGTAGTTTGCCACTGTTGTTTTAAACATGTCTTGTTGCCTCTTGTGATCAGAAATGAATCGACTGAGAGTTCCCATCAGATAGGGTGGTCTGTGTTCTTTAAGATTTAGGGATCAATCAATCAATCTTATCAATCTTCTCTCTGGTGAACATTTGACAGACCTAGAAAAGTGTTTGGCTGAGGAGCAAATGTCATCCCTTGGCATGTTCTAGATTTATAGCTCAAGAACCAACTCCCTCTGGGAATCAAACAGGTAAAATGAATGCCGGCTTCTTGGCATTTCTTATGCATGGAAATGATATTCGGATGTCAATTGAACATGAAGTACCCAATTCTTTCTTGACATCACATTTAGCTTTCGATCTTCACTTATGGAGGCAAAAAGAAAAGAAAAAAAATAAGGTAAATTCTTATTTTTAGCCCTTTACAAATCCAAACTTAGGCTTAGGCTTAGCCTGAGGCTGAGTTTGAAATATGGATTTGAGTAATAAATTTTAAAGGAAAAGAGAGTAGGAAAAAGTTATATTTCATTTCAATTTTACTTATTTTTTCTTTGTTACTTTTCAAATCTTTACCCACATTTATAATCTAAACACAATTTGAGAAAGTAAGGGAAAAGAGAAACATTTTTTCTTATTTTTCACTTTGAATTTTGGGATCCCTTTATTTTGCCAGGTTAATATATTCTTTAGGCCCCGTTTGTTTTCAGAGGTAGAATGGAGGAGATTCATAATGAGAAATAGTGAGAGGATTGACAGTGAGGAGATGAAGTAAAATTGTGACAGTTGTTGTTGTAGGGATTGTTAAATTATTTTTATATAAAACAATAAAACAAATAAAAAAATACAAAAACATTAAACATTAATGTTCAAAAAAAAAAAATGTCCAATATGTAAAAAATAAAAAAATTTTAGAAAAAAATAAAAAAAAATCAAACAATGATTTTTACTTAACAAAAAATATAAAAAATTAAATATTAATATTCCAAAAAAAAAAAATGCCCAAGATGTAAAAAATAAAAAAATTTTAGTTCAGCAGACTAATTTCTAATAAAAAGTCTCATGAGAGGGGATTCGTAGTCCAGAGGGATTACGAATCCCCTCTCAATCTCTCAAAACAAACATGATATTAATAAATCCTACCTCACTATGAATCCCAATCCCCTCCCTACAGTCCAAAAGAAACAGGGCATGAGGAGATTAGACAATTTATTCTAGTGCAAAATAACTAAAATACCCTCTTCAAGATTACTTATCCTGCACCAAACAGGGCCACTACTATCTGCAAATCAAGTGACCTGTTACAAAGTGATGCAATTGCCCCCCCCCCCCCCCCCCCCCCCAAAAAAAAAGAAAAAAAGAAAAAAAAAAGAACTTTGAATTGTACATATGTTCACTCGATCACCCAGCAAAGCAAGTTTATACTACTTACCATCACAAGCAAAATATTGATCGAATTTGGTATAAAAAGTGCCATTAATTATAAGATACAAAAATTGCAAGTCACACACAGTCGAGTTAATCATCTACGTAAAAAAATCTCCATGTGAATGCGACGGAGACTGGCCTTATATCTGACCTTCAAACACACTTCAAATTTAATGACAACATATCTTTGTAAATCAACTATGGGTACTGAGAAAGGTGAGAATTAGGTGGTTCACTTGATCAGGAAATTGCTCCTGAACAAAATGTGATCCTTCGGGCAAGTAGATTATCTCCAACTTAGGGATAAATGTCTTCACCTCTCCACTTCTTATGTAGTCCTCTAGTCCTGGAATTTTAAAGATATAGTCCTCCTCCCCCATGATCAGTAGTGTCGGAGCTTCGACTTCGATTTTCAGATCTGGTATGTTGACTGGTGGTTTGTGCATTGACCTGTCGTTGGATAAATTTTACTTAATTTAGTGATATGTACCAAAACTACAGGTCAATTATCAAAATCTTAATACAAGTTTGAAGGTTCTGTGATTGTACTGAAAATTTGAAATAGGCATATACTAATAGGATGCTTCACTTCATTGAATTGAGGAAAATCCATTTTACTCCTTGAAGTATGGCCTGACATTGGAGCAATTTACCCCGTCTTTTAAAAATAGCTAAATAAAAATATCATCACATGGTTTTTGACTGAAGTGCAATACCTGACTCTGTTAATGGAAAGATGAATTCACCATGTTACCACCCTCTTATTAAAAGTGAGTTTTCAAAAATCAATTATATTTTTAAACCAATCACTCAATGAGTCAACTCACTAAAAACAACAGGAGCACCTCATCTCACACAGCATCAAGGGAGGGAGAGGGGTGGAGGGGGGGGGGGGGGGGGGTGGAGGGGAAGGTGGCAGGTGGTGGAAGACGAGGCGGGTAGTGACTGGAGGGGTGGGTGGGTGGGTGAGTGGGTTAGGATTTAGGTAGGTGGAAGATGAAGATAAGAGCAACTTATCTTTTTACATTAGAATTTGACTTTCACTAAAAAAATCTCGTCCCAAAATAGGGACGCCTATTTAGACATATGTGGAGATATTTGACTATTTTTAAGATAGAACAAAAAGTACTTCAAAAAAACGTAGCACAAGGGCTAAAATGGATTTTACACTAATCAAGGTAATCTAAAGATCACAAATTTTTCATGATTATTTTCATGACAAAATTTTCATGATCTCTAACATTTCTCTAAGTCAAACAGCAATGGTAGGTATCATGAAAAGTCTTTCATGAAAATGATCAAAAAAAAGTATAGGTTGGCTTCCAGCTCCATCTCAGCTGGCATCCAGCTCTCAAGGGGGTGGGTACTTAGTCTTGACTTAGCTTTTACCCTAGCTCACCAGATACATGCCGGAGGAAGAAGTCTCTTACCATATTACTGACTTTATTAACCCAAACCCAACCTTTTTCTTTGCTTATGATCTTGGCCGAACCAATCCACCAAAACCTCAGCGGTTAGCTACTAGGCCTTCCATTGGCACATGCCCTGTGAGATGCAAACATAAAATGGGAAAACATAATATGGTAGGTGCCTAGTGGATCACTTGCTAGCTCATTTTCAAATGACAAAAATCCGCTTACCTATAAGGAACTTGCAATGCAGTTTGAAATCCTGATTTCTCATACAAAGTGCCATAGATTGCAAGATCTTCCTCTGTGAACCATGCGGGTAAAGGAGCAGATGGTTCCACCATGTCCATAATTTCCTGGTTTTCCCGGGCTATTGGTATTTCATTTTTGGAGAAGAGGATGTAGATGTTCCGAACGACTGTTTTAGCATCAAAGCGACCAAAATCAGCTTCAGCTCGTCCAGGTTCCTATAATGAAGTTCATTAAAATAAATTTGCAAGAAGCAAAGATTGGTTCTTCAATTCTAAACAAGTAAACGAGAATAATTACTACAAACCTTCCATCTTGAGCAGTAAAAGCCTTCAGGGAGGCTATTGTGCGTAGGACGTGGGGGCATGAATGGCATACCCAATGATACTATTCCTGAGACCCTCTTTGGGTGCAAAATGTCAATGAGGTAAGCAATTGGGGCTCCAAAGTCTTTACCAACAAGAAAAACCTGTATGCAAAACAAGAGATCTATTTAAGTGTTTGATGATTCTGAGTCTTCAACATCAAAAACTAGTCAGAAATCAAAGATCCTTAAATTCCATTCAACTCTCATCTTACATGAATGTTTAGCAACCAAGTTCTTCAAATCTAGCATGTATTTCTATCAAGTGTTTGTTTGTTTGTTTTTTGTGATAACTGGGTCTCCGAACTAGCTTATGCGCACTTCGGGTGATATCGGAGCCCTGAAGTTAACGATCGGACAAACCTTCAATGGCCCTAAGGTTTGGGATGTTTGGCTTCCTTGGAATTTGACTTGCAATATCTTAGATGGTAAGCCCTTTGGTTACCTCTCCTCTCATTAAGCCAAACCCTTATGGGTTTATTCTCCAGACCTTTTTTTTTTTTTTGGTTATTCAAGATATGCTGGACCAACTTACGTGTACCAGACTAAGTCTCTACAGCCTGAACAAGCGTTCCAAAATAGGTTTCCTTACGGTCCATGGCCTCAAAGGTTTTATGTTGATTGGACGAATCGAACCTGAGACCTAGAGGGGCAAGACTCTTAAGCCCCAAACCTCAAGCCACTATACCAACCGCTTTGAGGTTTCTCCAGACTTGTATAATATAACTAGGAAACTTAGAAACTAAAGACTAAGGAGACTTCTCTTATTTATTTACTAATAGTTGGCACACAATGCGTGCGCAATTCAAATAAATAATAAAGAATTTAAATGATATTACAATATGTTTATTGCTCAAGTGGTAAATATTTCTTTAAATATTTCTTTTCTTCCAAACTCTAGATCAAGGAAATAAGGACACGTGGCATAAAAACAAGTAAGTGAAGAATTTAAAAAGAGAAATAAGAACACGTGCCCTATGTTACCTAGAACATTGATCGTTGCAGTACATAGAACGGGAACAAGAACGTGGTACGCCACATGCTCTAAAATGTGGTACGATAGGAGTAGACTTGTATATATTACACTTACGAATTAATATACTCTTCTAATAATAATATTATCATTTTTTTCCTATAACAAATCATTTCTACGAAAATCATTACCCATTTTTGATGTTTTTGACTTGTCAAAACTTGACTCAACTTAAATTTTAGTTTATATATTTTATTTTCGTCTCCTAAGGTAACATTTAAGGAAATATATTGAAAAAAACTTTTGCGATCGTTTCGGATCACTAAATTTAGGGATGGTTTGGGATAATCTAAATAAGTGCATTTTTTGACTTTTTATGAAATATGAATTATGTATGGGTTGGGTTTAAAGTGATGTGGTAGAGAGGTGATGTGACTTAAATAAGATGATATGACTTAAATAGGATAATGACTTTTTGACTTTTTGACTTTTTGACTTTTTTAGGTTATGACAAACAAAGCCTTACTTTTTATGGAATGAAAGTGTACCATATTTCGGAACGTGCGTACCAATACGTTCTGGTAACATAGCCTATGCCCTAAGGAGAAACAAGTAAATGTATAGACTTTAACAAGTAAATGCTTGAATTTTAAAGACACATGGCATGGAAACACTATGGTACACATCCTTTATATAATTAAAAAGAAAAATAGCATAACTTTAATTTTCCGAATCATAACTAAAAAAAAAGAAAAAAATGTCACAATTAAACACAACATGAGGCATAACTAAAGAATTCATAGGTCATAACTAAAATAATGTCATAAATAAAAAAAAAAAATGGTCATAATTAAAGATGAAAATGACATAACTAAAATATATATGATATATCTTTTCTAAAAGGGTGTATGTTAGAATTTCCCCACATACCATAAAGAGAAGCAAGTAAATATTTAGACTTTAAAGACATGTCAAAGACTCAAGGGCCGGTAAGACACCAAAAATAATTGTAAAATTATGGAAAAATTTATATCTTTAATTATTAAAATTGATAAATTTTATAATAATTTACTTTGAAAAATAGCACTGAATTACAATTATCCCAACACCAATTTCAGCTTTTAATATAATAATATAAATTTTTTCAGCTACATAGAAGAGTCAGACCCTAACCTCATCCTTTACTTTGATGCCATGCAAAGGAATTAAAAGCCCCACGATGAGACCATGTGGGGCTGACGCATTTTTCTTAAACAGAGAAGAGAAGGCCTAACCACATAGGTGACTTCTGGACTAGACTCTAAGGGTCCGTTTGTTTTGGTTCATAGGAGATGAGATTAGATTAGGATGAATGTTAGGCCATGCTTGTTTTCCTTTGTCACAATCCACTCTGGCTGTGAATGATGAACAGTGAAGATGCCTCATGTTCGTTTTGGTTTTGGAGCTCTGGATTCGTAATCCTGCTTAGTTTGGGCGAGGAGGTGACATTAGAAAATAGTCCGTTTGGTTAGTGTGTTACCGGTCGTCCGGCTGGTCAACCAGTCAACTGCAAATTATTATTATATTTTTTTTTCACATTTTGGGTTTTTTTTTTTTAACATTAATGTTTAATGTTTTTGTTTTGTTAAGTACAAATCATAATTTAATTTATTTAATTTAACAATTTCTACACTAACAACTATCATTAAAACAAATACAATTTTTATTAATCTCCCCACTAACAATCCTCTCACTATTAATCCCCTCTATTCCACCTTTCAAACAAACAGTCCCTTGGTTCTACTAATATTATGTTTGTTTGTAAAATGAGAAAGATGATCCACAATATGTTAGGATTATATATCTCCATGGATGAGATTAGTAATCCCTGGATTAGAGGAGATTTATTATTTTACCCTCTATTATCTTACCTAATTTACTTACTCTACTATTTTATATTAATAATTTAATATAAAAATATAATAATACAATAATATTTATACCCAAAAAAAATTGGGATTTTTTTTAAGGTCCCTGCTATTAAGATTTTATAGCATAAAGGACATTTAATATTTTCATAATGTCTAAGGTCGCTCAATTTGATCCAGAGAAATTCTGGACTTCCAAAGAATTTCTCTGGGTTCAGTTTGACCAATTTTCAAACCAGAGAAAATTGATAAATTCTGGACTTCCCAGACCCAGAAAAAATTGACTTCACCAATTTTACTCAGTTAAAGGCAGAGAAAATTAAGCAAATTTCTCTGCCCTCCCTGCTTCTCCTAGACTCAACTCTCCAAAGAAAATTTGAACATTTCTCTTCCCTTCTTTCCAGAGAAATTTTCCTTCTCTGGCCTTTAGAGAAATTTCCCTCTTCAAAGAAAATTTCTCTGGCCTTCCTAGCCTTCCCTTCTCTCTAGAGAAATTTCTCTTCTCCAAACCCAAAGAAATTCACTCAAACCAGATAAATTCCCCAACCCCAGAGAAATTCGCAAAGAGATGGTGTATGTAGCACGCAGCTCTGAAGAGACCAAAAGCTGGTTTTGAACAAAACCGTGGGTTGAAAAATCACCCACGTGTATACACTTCCCCATGTACCAAAGCCATCAACCAGCTAGCATGTGCAGGAATAGACCCACGCCTCACCTCGCGCTGGAACGGAAATCAATAGCACCGCTGGACCACTACCATGCATGGCGGAACCACCGACCTGGAACAATGGAACCTGAATCTCCATATTTACCAGCTTGGACACCCAGACCAAACGAACCAGGATACACCGACCTCACCCGAGGTGTCATAGACACACTGCCGTCGACGCATCCGTGTCCAAACCATAGCAACACTCCAACGACACGATCTCACCAATGACATGCTACCAACCTGCGACTATCACCATCCACTGGAGAACTAGAGCAACTGATAGGGGAGATAGAGAGTTAAATTTCTCTGATATGATATATGGTGTAGGTTTATGGACCTTAGACATCAAAAAATAATATTGTGGATCTCTTCCATTACTAAAAATGGGAAAGGGACGACTAATTTTTCCAAAAAAAATTATACTATTAGGAAAATAAAGTAATACCAAAAAAATATAAAATTCTTAAATATTAAAATATATAATGCATTTATTAGTTGGTATAAGTCCAAATTTAAAAATAACACAATAAGTTCCCACTCGTATCTCAAACAAACATAATTTTTCTTAATCTTCTCATTAATAATTCCCTCACTACCCATTCCACCCAATTTATCTCTGAAAAAAAAAAACAAACCTAAGGAGTTGAAGCCTTAGAGAACAATATAGCTGTAACTCGCGGACTGACCAATAAGGCGGTGTGTGGGAAGGATTTTTTCGGTTTTTTTTCACTAAAAACAAATTTAGTAACAAAATCAAAAAAAAAAAAATCTAAACAAAATATCACATCAAACTCTATAATCATTTCACTTTTTCTCTTACAAACATCACATCCAATCACAAAAAAATCCAACAATCTTCCTAAACACAAAAAAAAAAAATTTCTTTGATAATATCCTACAATTAAAAAAACCTACCCAAAAAAAAAAAAAAAAAACTTTCCAAACACTCACTTAATACCATTCATTCAGAATTAAAAATTTCATCCTACCAACGGAATGTACTATTATAGCCTCAGTGACTGACCCGGAGAGAATAGAGAAGAGGTTTATAGAGTACCTTGGAAATGTTGAGCACATCGAGAATCGCGACGAGGTCAGTGACGAAGTCAATGAGCGAGGCCTTTTCGGGCTCGGGTGGTGGGTCGGATAGCCCGTACCCTCTGTAATCGGGTGCGATTGCCCGGTAACCGCAGCTTGCGACGGAGACCATCTGGTGGCGCCACGTGTACCATATCTCTGGAAAGCCGTGGAGGAACATCACCGCCGTTGCACCGCTTCCGATCTCGGCTACGTGAAGCTTCACTCCCTTCACTTCCACGAACTTGTGCTGTATTTTATCCATTTTAGAGAGAGAGAGAGAGAGAGAGAGAGAGGAGGAGGAGGAGGAGGAGGAGAGACAGAAAATCTTCTTCTATAGACAAAAAAAATCCACCCTTTCCACCGACGAACTTTGTCTACACAAACTTCAATAATACTTGCTGGTCACGTTTGATTAATGAATATTAAAATCATCATTCTTTCATTATTTATCGGTTATCTTATTTTTATCTTATTTTAAAAATAAATATAAATCAAAGATATATATCTATGAACAATTTATCTATGACCAATCCTCGCTCGGAATGGTTAATAGGACATTTTAATAATTTTTGTAAGAAGCGCTGCTTTGGATTTACGTGAGAGTAGGAAGTATTTTCCTGTAACCAAAAAAACAAAAATTGTTTAGTTTTAAGAATTTTTTAATAAATTAATTAGTCCTATTAATTTTAAAAAGGTAGATTTAATATAATATTTAGAAATTAGATTTACAGTAATATCCTTACTAGCATATCAATCCATGCTAAATAAATAATTAAAAATTAAATAATAATATAAAATTTATTAAAAAAGTATAAAAAATAATAATTTAGAATGAATTAAATTTTAATCATTTTATTAGAATATATATATATCTATATAATAAAACAAAACGGTTTTTGAAAATATATAAAATGTATCAGAGATACATTTCATTTGAATGGCTATGATGATTCTTAATCAATATCTAACGGTTGAAATCAATTTGTTTCCCGCCCAAACACACACACACATACACACACACACACACTCTCTCTCCTCTATCTCTCTCTCTCTCTCCCTCCCACGTTTACCAAACACATCTCTTCAACTCCCTCTCTCCACGTTCTCTCTCACGTCCTCTCTTAAACTCCCTCTATGGTGGATCTTAAGGGGTTGTGGTACAGAGAAAGAGATGGGTGTTGTGTTCACACACCCTCTATTTCTCTCTCTCATCTCTCTCTAAGGTTCTCTATCTCTCCCGATGCGGCCAAACCTGCCCTAACGCCGCCGTCGCACTACCGTTACCAGAACCGTTGCCTCCTTCACAACCATTTCAACCACTCCCCTCTTCTACAGCAGCGTTGTAGTCCGCGTCTGCCGCTCTCTTCCGTGTTCATCGCTCGATGGTTCCGCTGTTTTAGTGTTATCGCTGCAACAATCCCGACTCGTGATTAGCGTAAAACACATGAGTAAGAATGTCTAATAAGTAATTAAGGTGAAATTCAGAATTAATTACACGTGCATTGCATTATTTGTGGTTATATTTGTCTGTCGTAGAAATATTTGTTTGTATTTCTGATTTGTTCTGCGAATTGAAGACCTTGTTGACATCCAATCATGAAATTGACTTGGTTTCTGTGTTATTTAGAATTTTATGGTAGGTTTAAATAAAATTCGATTTGAAACGATTAAATTAGAATAATTTAATGTCTATTTGATTAACTTTAACTAATTACCTCTAATCAACCCTATATAAGGCTCTTATATGTGCCTCAACTTATCTCTTTTCTTCATCACATCTTTGAGCCTATACAAACAAACAAAACGTGAGAGAGAGGAAGAAGAGTCCAAGAGGGTTTGAGATCAAACTTGAGATTCGAAGAAATTTGCTAGAGAATTAAAAGGAATTGGCTTGGAAGCTTATAGTCATAGCAAGCTAGAGCCTAATTCAAGGGTTAGGTAAGGATTTGAGCTTTTACTTGTGAATTGAGACATAACACATGAATTCAAAAGGAATTACAACAAAAATTAAGCTTTGAGAGGTGAATTTGAGCCATACCTTGCATGCATGCATTTTCATCACATTTTGAGTTTGAATTTCAAACAAACCTCACATACATGTGTCTATCTTGGTTTTGTTTTGAGAATTTATTAAGTTTCTCACCATTTTATCTAAAATGATCACGTTTTGAGCAAGTTTGAGTTCATAGCATTGCATACATGTTATATTCATGAAAGTTTCAAACTTGGGTTGAATAATTGACTTACTCTTGAGTCTTGATTTTGCGAAATGGTTTTGAATTCATGATGTTTGACAAGTTTTAACATGATTTCTCAAGTTTTGGGGCCCAAAGGTTGCATTCTAAGGTTTTGAATTCGAGTTTTGAGCTTGGAAGCAAATCTCGAAATTCTAGAATTTTGCTTCTCAGCTCGAGCGACAGATCCTGCGCTGGAGCAGCCATCCTTTGTGTTGCACTTCCGCTCGAGCGACCAAAAGTTGGCTCGAGCACAAAATGCATGCTTCCAAAAGTTTCTGATTTTTACAGACCACTCAAGCGACCAGAGTTGCGCTCGAGCGAAGAGCTTAGTCTTACGCTCAAGCGACTGTCAAATGGAAAAATTAAGCAACCAGTACTTTTGCAGGGTTTACAGACCGCTCGAGCGAAAAAATTGTGCTCAAGCGACCACTCACATTCTTGAACCTCCGCTCGAGCGGAGGAAGTTGCACTCAAGCAAAGACCAGGTTTTCAGCAAAGTTGACTAGTGTTTCGAATTATATTTTGGCATCCTTATTGTATCATAGGCATTCTTAAGCCCTAATTAAGACATAATAATGATGATAAGACTTAGGAACACACTAAGAACGAAAAGAGTTAAGTTCAGTGCTTTCCGAACGTATGGTTTAATATGTATCTGCTGTGTGTTGATGTAGGTCACGTGCCATGGATTGTCCGAATCGCCTGCTTTCTCTGTTTTGTTACTGGAGCTATCTGTGAGTAATAATTCTATAAAGTTATGTTTAACTTTAATTATTTATGATGATATGATATGAAATGAACAGTGTTCTGAAATGCTTTGTTTTATATGAATGAATGATAGTCTAAGTTTCTGAAATGTATTCGTGGCATTGTTAGCATCATATGATATATGTCCCTTTGTGGGTCATCGAAATGCCTTTGTGGTCGTCCTTTTGTGGGTCATTGGAAACGTCTCTGTGCACATGAGTCATCGGAATGCCTTCATGGCCGTCCCTCTTCGGGTCATTGGATTTGTTAACACTAATGGATGTACCACGTATGACCTTGAGAAATGTATAAATTGTGAACACGAATATGACTATGTATATGAATCTGTTCCTGATTTGAAATTTGATTATTATGTACAAGACTCTATTTCTGTTACGGACATCATTTATTAAAACTTTTACTCTTTTATTATTCACTAGACTTCCGTTCACTATTTATACTATGTATGTAGGTGAGCAGACGCGTGACCAAGCCTAAGCTGCTCCTGCCGCTACAACATACAGATAGCCGATGATTTCAGCACCGCCGCTTTAGAGAATCTTCTACCGAATAGAGATCTATACACTAGCAGTTGTTCAAGTTCATTGGTGATGGTGGTGGACTGATCTTCACTGTATTTGTGCACTTTTATCAAAGCGACAGAGTTTCGTGCCGCCGCACATGGCGGTGGGGCCCAGATCGACTTCAACTCTTCATCACCTCAACAATATGAAGACACACAAAGAGTTCAAGACGAGAAGGAAGTCTTGGTCGGAGCTTATAAGCAAAACCATGTGAACACAGTTTACATGCCATCCATAACTTCTCTGGAATGCTTTTTCTTATTTTTATTTTTATTTATAGTTTTATAGTTTTTTTCACTATTAAACTGATAGTGTAAATTTCTTGGTATTGTTCTTAATTATCTTAAATGACCTGTTCTATTTTTTGAATTTGGGGTTAAAATCACAGTGTCTTCCTCTCTCTTTATGGTTTTTTTTTTTGTGGTTGTGGTTCAGTTTTTGATTAAATAGAATGATTATTTTTTTTTTTTTGGTTCTGTCACAGGTTTCTAAGTTGATAGACACAACAACCCACCTTTGCCAATAGCAAGGTTATGGCTTTGCTTTTCTCTCTTCAAAATTCTTCTTCTATTTTGCTTCGTACATCCAATTTTGGTACCATCTCTCTCTGTGTATATCTTTCTCTGTGTATGTTGCTCAATTTTGTTTACTTGGGCCATGTTTGGTAATGTTCGTTGTTGACCATGCCACAACAACCCATCTCTGCTAATACCAAGGTTAGGGCTTTGCTCTTCTCTTTTCAAAATTCTTCTTCTATTTTGCTATCTCTATTTGTTTTTGGTTCTCCAGAAAATATAATTTGTTTACATTTTCTAGAATTGGATTGTTTTACTATGAAGTTTTTAGTGGGGTTCAAGTGCCAATTAATTGAGGGTTAGTGCCAATTAATTTGTTTCTTTGTTTCTGTTTAAATTCTGAATCCCTAAAATAAGTAGTAATCTGTTTTCTCTTTTAAAAGGGCGTATATGGGAAGAAGTGAGGGAATTCAAGAACATAGTTTATAAGAAAAACCATGTGAACACAGTTTACATGTCATCCATAACTTCTCTGGAATGCTTATTCTTCTTTTTTTGTTTTTTTGTTTTATAGTTTTTTTCACTATTAAACTGATAGTGTAAATTTGTTGGTAATGTTCTTAATTATCTTAAATGACCTGTTCTATTTTCTGAATTTGGAGTTAAAATCGCAATTTCTTCCTCTCTCTCTTGTTTTTTTTTTTTGTGTGTGTGTGGTTGTGTCTGTTTTTGTGTTTCTCTTGCTGCAATTCAAACCCCAAAACAGAGGTAGTTCAGTTCTTTAGTTCTTTGTGGGTCACCGTCTTACCTGTTAGTTCTTTTTTTTTTTTTTTTTTGCTTCCAGAGTTGGTTCTATCTATTAGATTTTTCTAGGTTTTGTTTTTACGCCTTGAATTTTTGGTCAACTGGTGATTATTGGGTTGAATTACAGTGGGTTAATAGGGCTGGCTTAGATCTAGTGCGATTTGTAATGGAAAATTGTGATTTTGATTTTAAGCGGTTATGATGAATTGTTTATTTTGATTTTAGTTTGTATGGTGAATATATTTTTTGGTCAACTGGTGATTATTGGGTTGAATTAGGATGGGTTGAAATTAAAAATCTAGATGTTTGATAGATTGGGGTAAATAGTAGGCTAGTTCTGTTTTTGATAAAATAGAATGATGATTTCTTTGTTCTATCACAGGTTTCTAATTTGACAAATCCTTTCTGAAGAGTAGAATAACATTTGTGGTTCATGATTTTTCAGCATTGTTTGGTGGTTGCCTAATTAGAACTATGACAGAAATTGCAAAGAAATTGTGAAATTGCAATTCGATTAAAGGCATTGATAGCTGAACTAATAATCCATGTCTTATGAATTTCTATTTATTTGTTTCTATCCACTCTATTTGAGAACTAGATGAAATAACCGTACATTTTTTGAAAACTAGAGATTGGGTCTTTTGATTTGGAAACTTTGCAGGGTTAGTAGAGGTCAACAGAGTTTCACCGAGTAATTAATCTAGATATGGGTTATGAATTACACCGTGCCTCTCTCATCTCTATTTAAACCTGAGAATTTCATTAAAGGTATTTTGCCTATTTTGGTACAGCCAAGCTCTTTTATTTTGTGTGTCTTTGTGCATACACCAAGTAATTTTATGTACAGATTGTTTTAATTGTTCTGGTCTAATTCTGTGATTATGGACATTCATGTTGAAAAGTTTTGGTTTCCATTAATTTGTATTTCCTTTCTTCTTCACTTATGTTGGTTGTTAATTTTGATATCTTTGGGTTTTTATTAGTTGGTGCACTCTTTTTGGATTACATTAGTTGATTTTTTAAATGGCAGCTCCTCATATTATGAAACTGAAGATATCCATGTTATAGCCAATTCAAAGGTTTGTTAGACAATCTTCACTGTATTTAAAAATAAATTTTGTTTGTGTACTTAACAATAAACGGAATACAGAAGAAATAAAAGAAAGAAGCGAGTTTGTTTGATTACAAAAATCAAACCAGAAAATAAAATAAAATAAATAAAATAGATTTTTATTTTGTTACAAAAACAAAATCAAAATCTGAAACAGAAAAAATAATAAAACAGAAAAATAAATTAATTACTTACCAAATTAATTTGTTGAACAAATTTTCTGATCAAGTTCAGTGTTTAACACTGTGTCCTTAACACAAATTCGTCCTCTCCACGATGCTTTTAGATTGTGGACGTCTATCTCCCAGAATAAAATGATCAACAGTGAATAGTAGCAGCACTTCACACTATTCACAACGAACACACTTTATGTATATACTCTTTCTCACAAAAAAATTAATTACACTCTTTCTCACAGAAAATTAATGTAATTAATGCAGCAAAATGCAGAGATGAATGACAGCAGAGTTAGGGACGAAAATTGGAGTGAAAAAAAAACCAAATGAGGGACTTGCCTATTTATAGATGCAGTGGTACCCTTTTAGTTTGGATTAAACAGGTAGCATACCTGTTTGAATAGGTACTGTACCTGTTGGGTTTGAATTGGAACTGTTTGGGTTCAAATTTGAATTCGGACAGATAGAAACCTATATAGAATTCCAACCGAATTTTGAAACCAAAACCGGACAGATTTTTGAATTTATATTTCGAAATTCAAATTCCAAAAAATTAGAATTTAATTTTAGAAGAATAAAATTCAAATGTTTTTTGCCCAAAAAAATAAGTATTGGGCTGGACAAGCCCAACCCAACCTTACACCACGCACCCACGCCCAAACCGAGGCCTAGCCCAGCCCGTGGCGCGTGCGTGTTTATTTTTGGGTCAAATGGGTCTAGCCCAATTTGCCCATAACCTCTCCCTTCTACAAACTTGGGGTGCCCCTCGAGGCCCTCCCCAAGTTACAAACCCATGCCTTATAAATCCATAAAATTCTTCCCACCAAACCAATGTGGGACAAGCCTTTATTCAAACCTTAAGGAATTTCCACCAAAAACTCGATTTTTATGGAGCTCACTTTGGCTTCAATTTCCCATTCACCCGATAATGGTTTTGAGCAACCAAATATACCACGTGAATCATAACGCGGCATAGAATGTGTTACCACTTAGACTCGTCAACTTTGGCGTATGGGTCCCACCTAAAAAATAGACCAAAGTTAAGGAAAAATCATATTTTCCAAAACCATTTCTAACAAGGTTATCAAAAAGATAGCTTTTTTCTTGGTCAGTAAATCTTTCTCTTTCTCTCTGTGTTAGTTAATCTTCCACTATGTGCTATATCATAGTTTTTTGGGTGGAAGCCACATTAATGAACTTTGATAACTCCTTTTGGCCCTAAATAGAAATTGACATTGTAACTGTGTATTGAAACGTGTATATTGAAATTTCTGACTGTAGGGGCGAAGTTTCAAGATAAAAAAATGTAGCCATGTATGCTTCCTACCACAGTTACAGGGACTGTGTGTATTGAAATTTCTTTCTTGAGTTGGCATATCTAAGTTTATATTTCAAAGAAATGTACCCATGTGTGCTCCCTCCCTCTAAAACCCATTAATGTACCCATGGTTGCTAATTTTGTTTTCAAGTGCTAGACTTTTTTTGTGTTTTCATTCTCTTCTCATTCTTATTTTATTATTATTTTTTTTAAACTTTGTTTTCAACTCCATGAGGAGTTATCTTTGTTTGTTGCAACAATGTCATCTAATTGTGATGATATAATAGATTTTACTTGCAAGAGTGATTGTGTTTTTCATGTTAAAAATTTGTCACTCACTATGGAGGGGGTTGAAACGGTGATTGCATTTAATTTTATTTTTTAATCAGAGTGATTGTGATTAATTACTATTTACTGTTTGTTGATGGGAATCATAGATGGAGGGAAAGATATCTATTAGATTAGATAATGGGAAAGACCAAGAAAATTTGAGATAGTTGAGATAATTAAAATTTTTTTAAACTAGGACATTGAAAATTTGTTTTTGCGTTGCCTCTTTCTAGCATGGTTATTAGTAGTTGATTGGTGTGTTTGGTTTTTTTTTTTGGAAAGAAGGGGAGGGGGGTTGTCAATGCAATAACCCTAGCAAGAGTGCTTGGTTTGTTTTTCTATATGCTCATAGAAATTATTTTTGTGCTTTTTTGGCACTTATATTTGTGGGTTGTGATGTCACATCTGTTTGGTTACTGTTGGCTACATATTTTGTATAAGCCAGTTACTGTTCGACACGTGGCAGAGTAAGGATAATATAGGAAGACTATTCAAGTCTTCGATCCTGATCGTACACGTGGCAGTTAATATTGGTTCTCGCATGATTTGAGTAGCATTGGATCAGCAAAGAGATGCAAGGTGACGTGGCTTCAACGGTTACTCATATTCAAATTCAAATATAAGAGGGAAGCTCAACTGCAAGTGATGGTGTAGTGGAACTACCTATAAGGCAACATGATCGATGATCATGGAGGAGCAGATTGACGGTTTGAAGTGCAGTTCGAAGGTCATCCTTGACAAGTATAAATAGCAGGGAAGCCCCCAGAAAAAACCTCCAGACTCAGATCCAACAAACCAGTCATTTACTTCATATTTTCTTTTCCAGTCTTTACATTTCCTGCACTTTAAATACCTGTTCTTTACAGTCCTGCACTTTAAATACTTGCACTACACTTCATTCATAGGAGTAGTTTCAAGTAGATTGTTGCTGTAAACCTCCACGAGGCTGAGTTTGGCTCATTGTAAGTTTTCATTTTAATGAAATACTTCAATTGTTCGTCATTTACCTGTTATTTTGCTTAATTTCTCCTAAGTCAAGCCACCAGTAAAAGTCCTCTTCATTAAGGCTGAAAGAACTAAAACACAATCGTCTGATAATTGGTTGGCAATTATGATTTCTGTAAGGACTGATTGATCCTTGCTGGCACGCTTGCATTTACAAATATAACCCTCGAAAAGCCAAAAAGCCAACATATATTTTTGGCACGCCCAGTGGGACCTTTAAAATGGCTAGACGAAGAAGACAAGGAGAAAATGAACGCTTGGAAGAAGGCGTAGAAGGAGAGGTAGAAATACCTAATCCAGAGGATAATGTGGTAACACATCTTGTGGAAACTCCCATGTTATTAGAACCTATGGTCGAACAGATCAGTACTTCGGGACAAGAACCATATGTTCATAATATTGGACGACACCAAGGAATTGGACCATCCACTGTTCCATCTACTCAGCCAACAAATCCATGGGATGGCCTAGTAGATGCCATGGGACAACAATTAATGAACACAATGGAAAGGTGGGCAACATCCTTTTTGGATCGAATGAATAATCACCAACCAACAAACACAAGACACACAGAGGAAGTTTTAAATGTCCCTCAGCAAAGATTGGCTAGAGATAAACAGCCTATGCAAGTTAACGGACATTCTAATGGTCAAACTAGTAATCAGAATTATGAAAGATCATCACCTCAGTCTTGGTATGAACCCATTTCGAGGCCTATAGCAGGTCAAAATGCCTCAGTGCTCAACAATGAAGCCATGCAAGTTGGTGGATTTGGCCCAGTACAAGAAGCTGACATAAGAATGGTCACAAATCCCATGTTCGAAGCCATACCTGGCACTAGGGGGTACAATAATCCCTTATTCGAATTTCTACCCGGGGGGTTAGAAGGTTTTCTCACAAATGGAAGGGACACAACACCTGTTCCAGCACCTTTCGCAGGTCCTTTCGCAGGACAGGCTCAGAGGGGTTACCCACACCCCCAACAGGAACCTGCACCACAGGGGCAACCAGTCCCAAATGTACCACCTTATGGACCAAGAGGACCACAGGCACAAGTTTGTCCACCAAACCCTGTGTTTGTTCATCCAGTAGTGGTTCAGCAGGCACAAAATATGGTCCCTAGGGACCAAATTGCTAATATTGTTAAGGAGATGTGTGGACCGATGCCTCGGGGGGTCCAGACTCCTGTATACAGAAAAGCATACCCAGAATGGATAGATAGGGTACATGAATACCCAAGGGGGTTCAGAATACCGGATTTTACCCTTTTCTATGGAAGTGGAAATCAATCAACAGTAGAGCATATTGCTAGGTTTGCTGCTCAATACGGTGAATTTACTAATCACGACTATATGAAACTAAGATTATTCCCAAATTCTTTAACTGGAGGAGCATTTGTATGGTACATCAACCTTACACCTGGCTCCATTCAAACTTGGCAACAAATGGAAGAGGCATTTCATGCCCAATTATTCCAATCGGAGCCAGAGGTTTCCATGGCAGACTTAGCAAGATTGAGTCAAAGGCCTGAAGAAAAAGCTACTCAGCTTATTGCCAGATTTAAAAGGGCTCGAAATAAATGTAGAGTCATCCTACCAGAGCCAGAATTCGTAAGATTGGCTCAAGATGGCTTAGAATTCAGGCTTCGAAAGAAGTTTGACTCAACTGAATTCAAAGATTTGGTGGAACTAACCTATAAGGTGTCTCGATATGAAGCATTATTAGAGGAGAAACAAGATCGAAATAATGCATCGTATAAGACATATTATAGAGATCCTAATTATGAGATCGATGCATCAGAGATTGTGGGCAAAGAACCTGTAATCTGTGAAGCATTAATTCATAAGGATGCAACAATTGACCAGCAGTTTAAAAAGAAAGACTTTCACAGGAAGTACTCTTTCGATTTAACAAAGCCAGATGACATTTTTGATCATTTGCTTGCGGCCAATTTTCTTAAGTTACCAAAAGGAGTAAAACTGCCATCTCCAGATGAACTTAAGGGAAAAATATATTGTAAATGGCATAACTCTTGGTCTCACTCGACTAAAAACTGCATTGTTTTTCGGGACAGGATCCAAGAACAAATTCGGAAAGGAAGTTTGAAATTCCCAGCCAAAGCAGAAAAGGCCATGGGGATTGACAGTAACCCATTTCCAGAAGTTGGAGAAGTGGCAGCCAATGTCATTACGTCAGATTTCCAGAACTTGTCCTTGACAGAATTGGAAGAGGTCAATGTGCAGATGCATGTTGCTAACCAGACAACCATCAAGAAGGACACTAGAAACCCACCAGCTATTGGACAAGGTTTCTCGCACTAGAGGGAACACTTTGATGAAGAATCACTGGATAATGATTCCTTAGAGGTAGCAATAATGCAAAGGATGTGTCCCAGGTGCAGACTGAGTTATAAGTGGTTGAAAGGGCTTCCAATTGATGGGAAGCAATATTACAGGGATGTGCAGAGACGCCCTAAACCAACTAATGCTTATAACAAAAGGCCGTATCCGGCTAGTATTAGGCAGCAGCCATTGGTAGTTGAACCAGCAGTCGATAGAATGCATGCTAAAGGCAAGAGGCCCTTGTACGAGTTTAGGCCACCTAACTATTACAGAATGGAGAGCAGTCATTTTGAAAGAGGACTGGAGAGGAGTTCAGGTTATGGGATCAAAGCCAGAGATTGGCCCCCTAGACCAACCTCACGCAGGACAGAAAATGGCCACCTTCATCGAAGGCCTGAATCAGGCTCGAAACATGAGGTCAGAGCCAAGCACTTACCTTCACAGCCAGCTTCGAAGATGGCTTCGAAGGTAGAAAAAAACAGTTCAACATCTGAGTCAGTAAGTTCGTGGGTACCTGGAGTTCCAGACTGGTTTGTAATGCAAAACAAACCTAGGGAAGTGCCTGCCCAGAGAGATGTTGGAAACCAAGGAAGGATGGTTAAGCCTCCTTTGGTGACTCCGAACAATTGGGTATTGCTTAAACATCCAAAGACGAAGGAACCAGATATGGTCCCAGTCATTTCGAGATCACAAAGGAGAAAGATTCAGCACAGGTACACTCAGTACCAGAAAGATATGAAAGAAAATGGAGAGAGTTCTTCATTGATCCAGACAGAAGGAAAAAAGACTCCAAAGCCAGACCATACTCCAAAGCCAACGCTACAAAGCAAAGCGGGTTGCAGCAGAGAACAGTTGGCCAAGGTTCATTCTGAACTAAAAGCTAGAGAGAAGTCTAGCTTAGCAGGATTGGAGAAAGCTCTGATGGAGAGTGATAGCGAGACAGAAGAAGAAATTGGCATAAGCCAAAAGAAGGAAATGGTGGAGGAAGAAATGTTCGAAGCCTTCATGGCTGAGCAAACATTTCTGGTTGAAAAACCAGTCGAGAAAAACCATTCGAAGGAACCTGTTAGCAATGAAATGCCAGAATGCAGCATGGAGAATGCTTCTGAGGTAACTGATCAAGATAGCCAAAAGGGGAAACAGACACAGCCAGCCATCTAGTTTGGCTCATTTCCTCCAGTATCAGTTAATATGGTACATATACTACCTCATAAGTTTGAAGCTGGGGATGAGAACCAAGATGGTCAAGAAGTTGATCCAATTCCAGACTCTAGTGAAGATTCACAAGTGAGTATGGTATAGGATGATTCCGGAATGGCAACCCCAATGGAAACTGAATATGAGAGTGAAGAAGAGGTGAGCATTAACCTCTCATATCCTTTTGAATATCCCTCGAATTCTATGACACAACATGTCAAGCCTTTGTACATCAAGGCTTTCTTCGATGGGATACAATTGAATCGAGTCCTGATAGATAATGGGGCAGCAGTGAACTTACTACCGAAATCTTCTTTGAAGGAACTAGGGAAAAAGAATCCTAGGTTGATCCCAACTAACACAACCATTGCTGGCTTTGCTGGAGACAAACAGATAGCTCAGGGAATTCTACCCATTAACTTGAGTGTAGGAACTAGGGACTGCATGACAGCATTCTTCGTAATCGACAATAATGCTAAATATAATGCTTTACTTGGGAGAAATTGGATCCACACTAACAAATGTGTGCCTTCCTCTTTGCATCAGAAAATTATGATGGCCTTAGGTAATGGAGAGACAGAGGAAATTGATGCAGATCCTCAACCCTTCATAGCCTGTGCAGACTTTGCAGAGGCCAAGCTGTATATTGAGGGAGTGACACCACTCAGTATACTGAGGAAACCTGATGGCTCAGCCGAAGTGACGGCTGATGAGGAAGTGACACACCTGAAGCACTTAGTCCAGGAGAGTGCGGATGAAGAGGTTGTCGTTAAAGATGACAATGATGCCTGGTTGTAGGCAAAGAGATGAAGCACAAGAAGCCAAGTCCTTGGCTCTGATTAAATTCTTAACATTGGATGTAAAATCAATAGTCCAAAAAGTACAGGAGCAAGAGAGAGAAGCCATGATAATTGGCTGCAAGCAGGAGTAGCAACAGGCCAGAGTTTTGACCCTTGATAAGTACTGTGCATTGGACATTGAAGCAAAAGTCCAGGAGATACAGGAAGAGGAAGCTTTGTGGACAGCTTTTGTCTATGAGGAAGAGGGTAGAGAGGTTGAACTAAAGAACCTGGGAGCAGAACAAAGCGAGAAGGTTGCTTCGAAGGTAGAAGAAACCAAGGAAGAAGCTTCAATAAGTTCTCAGACACAAGACCCCTTAGAAGAAGTAAATTTAGGGGAAGGTTCTATGCAACAGCCCACCTATATAAGTGCTTGTTTGAATGATCTGGACAGGGACCAGTTATTGGTTGTTCTAAAGAAATATAAAGATTGCTTTGCATGGTCTTATAATGATCTACCAGGATTGGATAAGTCATTAGTGGAACATAGGCTCCCTATGAAGCCTAATTTCAAACCATACAAACAGAAACCAAGAAGAATGAGTCCAGAAGTAATTCAGAAAGTCAAGGAGGAGATTCTTAGACTACTCAAGGCAGGCTTTATTAGGACAGCCAGGTATGTTGAATGGCTATCTAATATTGTGCCTGTAGTTAAGAAGAATGGTAAAATGAGGGTATGCATTGATTTCAGAAACTTAAATCTAGCAACTCCAAAAGATGAGTACCCTATGCCTATAGTAGATCTGTTGGTAGATAGTTCAGCAGGGCATCAAGTTTTATCAATGATGGATGGGCACTCTGGTTATAACCAGATCTGCATTGCAGAGGAGGACGTCCACAAGACAGCATTCAGATGTCCTGGAAATATTGGCACTTTCGAATGGGTTAAAATGCCATTTGGTCTGAAGAATGCCGGAGCTACATATCAGAGGGCTATGAACACTATTTTTCATGACCTCATTGGAGGGTATTTAGAATGTTATATTGATGACATTGTAGTGAAATCCCAGTCCATGGAGGAGCATCTGTTTCATTTAGAAGCAGCTTTTGAAAGAATGAGAAAGTTCAAGTTGAAACTCAATCCTCTTAAGTGTGCTTTTGGTGTATCATCTGGAAACTTCTTGGGTTATGTAGTGCAGAAGAAAGGAATACAGATTGATCAGAATAAAGCCAAAGCCATCATTGAAGCCTGGCCTCCATCAAGTAAGAAAGAATTACAAAGGTTCCTTGGACAGGTTAACTTTCTTCGAAGGTTCATTTCTAACACTGCAGGGAAAATTAAAGTATTTTCTTCCTTGTTAAGGCTGAAAGATGAAGAGGAATTTGTGTGGACAGCAGAGCATCAAATTGCTTTCGAAGGTATCAAAGCCTACTTGGCCAAACCTCCAGTGCTGACGCCACCAAAGGGTAATAAGCCCTTGAAGTTGTACATAGCTGCAGCAGAAGATTCATTAGGAGCTTTCTTGGCCCAAGACAATGAGGAAGGCAAGGAACAAGTTATTTATTACCTTAGTAGGTTTCTAAATTCTTGTGAATGTAAATATTCAGCTGTTGAAAAGCTGTGTCTTGCTTTGTATTTTGCTGCAATGAAATTAAGATACTATCTTTTACCTACAACTGTCTTGGTAATTGCAACCACAGACTTGGTTAAGTACATGTTATCTAGACCTATGTTGAGGGGAAGAATTGGCAAGTGGATACTAGCCTTATCAGAATTTCATCTAGAATATGTCCCACAAAGGGCAGTAAAAGGGCAAGTTTTAGCCAATTTTCTGGCAGACCATCCATCTCAAATAGAGAGCCAAAAGATAATGGAACTTGGTATGGCTAGTGTTGAGCCATAGCAGATGTGGTTCGATGGGTCGAAAGCCAATGGCTTAACTGGAATTGGTATTGTGATTAAATCACCACAAGGGGTAGAAACCACACATGGTTTCAGGGTGGATGAAGCTACTTGTTCCAATAACCAGGCTGAATATGAAGCCTTAATAGTTGGACTGGAAATTCTTATTGGATTACAAGTTCATGCAGTTGACATATTTAGAGATTCTCAATTGGTGGTTAACCAAGTGAAAGGGATTTTCAAGTGTCAAAGTATAAGCATTTTACCATACTATGTTGTTGCATTACATCTGCTGTCTCAATTTCAAATAGCAAATGTGACTCATGTTCCAAGATTCTTGAATAATAGAGCTAATGATGTGGCTCAGAAAGTTTCGAACTTCAAGAGAAGGGATAATGCCCAAAGGGACATAAGCCAAACAACATATCAGAGATTAATACAACATTTGAACAAAAGGAATGTGGTCTTGGAAGTCAATCATAATGACGTACAAGAACAAGATTGGAGGCATCCAATAATGCAATACTTGGCTGGTCCATCTTCGAAGGCCAGCAGAAAAGTTAAATTGCAGTCTACGCAATATATGATATACGGTAATGCTCTCTACAAAAGGGGGGGAGACGGCTTATTGCTGGAGTGTTTAGGTCCAAAAGAAGCACTAACAGCTATGGCTGAGGTTCATGAAGGCATCTATGGTGCTCATCAGCCTGGTGTGAAGATGAGATGGTTGCTTCGAAGGCATTCTTACTATTGGCCAACTATCCTTAAAGACTGCATAGAGTATGCAAAGGGTTGTCAGGCATGCCAAAAGCATGGCACAATAAGGCATGTGCCCATAACTGACCTATATGCAGTAGTAAAGCCTTGGCCATTCAGAGGATGGGCCATGGATATGATGGGGAAAATACACCCACCTTCTTCGAAGCATCATTGTTTCATTCTGGTAGCCACTGATTACTTCACTAAGTGGGTCGAAGCTAAGCCATACAAGGCTGTAGACCAGACTGAAGTTATTAGATTTATTAAGGATCTAATCCATAGATTTGGCATCCCACAAACTATAACTGTGGATAATGGGACTGTGTTCGATGGGAAGATGGTGAAGTCCTTTGTGGCAAAATTTGGAATTAGTCTCATTAATTCCACCCCATATTATGCACAAGCCAATGGTCAAGCTGAATCGTCCAATAAGTCCTTGAAAAAAGGAATACAAAAGGTTGTGGAGGACAATCCCAGGGATTGGCATAACTTATTGTTGGGTGTGTTGTGGGCTTATAGAACCTCTCCAAGGTCAAGCACAGGAGTCACTCCTTATGCCTTAGTGTATGGGCATGATGCAGTGTTACCTGTGGAGATCGATGTTAAGTCCTTGAGGGTGAGATGCCAAGACCAGCTAAATCCTAAACAATACCATCAGAGTATGTGCTTGGAATTGGAAGGCATAGATGAAGCCAGAATTCTGGCATTAAACAGCATTCTCTTGCAAAAGAAGAAAACAGCCAAAAATTACAATAAGAAAGTCAAACACATTGGCTTTGATGAAGGTGATTTGGTATGGAAAACAATACTCCCAATAGGGATTAAAAGCCATAAGTTTGGCAAATGGTCACCTAACTGGGAAGGACCATATCAAATTCATAGAGTTCTGCCTTTTGGAGCATACCATTTAAGAAATTTGAATGGTTACGTACATTCCCAAAAGATTAATGGCAGATATTTAAAGCCTTATTTTCCAACCATTTGGGAAACACAAGGAATAAAATAAACACTAAGCACAAGAACATAAGACTGCTCAAATGATGGACAAAAATTTGTTCTTTCATAAAGAATTAAGTACATTTTGCCACAAGTTGGCCCAAAAATCATTACAGTGTTTTAATTATTTTTGTATAACAGATTTCCTATTGGTAAATGCTGAAAACAGTCGAATAGCAGCAGCTATCTCTTCCTTTCGATCAGCCAGTCCTTGGTTGGTAATTTGCAGTTTAGTGTCAGTTCGGACTAGGGCTTGATTCACTGCGGACAGCTCCTCTTCAAGCTGAGCTTTCCTCTCCAGCAGTTGGACTCGAAAGTGGGAGGCAGAGGAGTGTTGTTCCTTAAGCTTTGACACTTCAGTATGTACTTGGGAAACAAAACTCTGGTCGCCAGCCAATTTCTCATCCGCAGCCTTGGCAGCCTGACAAATGCTGATGTAAAAATCGACAGTAGCTGCTGCCTGAGATAGATGACTTGAAACATTCATGCCAGACTGCTCAGCAATTTTGCAGCATTGAAGGAACCCATTTTTGATTATAGGCCTTTGCAGAGCCTCGAAGGGGATCCTCGAAAAAGAAATCAACAGTTCCAGGCATGTGTCCAAGTCTATCGAAGGTGCAGAAGGTTTGCTGCTGGAGGAAGAAGAGTTCTAAAAAATTTCCAGTAAGGAGTCAGCCAAAACTAATGGCTCAGCTTCAACATTCAATGTTGGAGAGGCAGAGGGTATGTCGAAGAGACTAGCTAGTCTTCCTTCGAAGATATCAACCTCATCCATAGACATGAGGGGCGCAGAGAGTGTTGTGGTGGAAGGCACAGAGGACTGCATGAGGATAGGAGAAATGGATGGAGCATTTTTGGCAGTCTCTATGGTCTTAGCCACCAGTGAATCAAGTGAGGAGGGGCTGGAAGTAGGCAAAGGTGATGAATTATGAGTTGGAGAACTACCAGCACCCTCAATTGGGGAATTAGCTGCCTTCGAAGAAGAGGTAGCAGTTGGAATTTCCTTGGAAGGAGAATGAGGAGCAAGGCTTGAAGGAGAAGTGGACTGAGGTAGGTCAAAGGTCAAGAAAGGGAGGTATGGCTCTAAGCCAAGAAGAAGAGATGTAGGAATACTGGGGCTCAAAGAAGGTACATCCAATGTAGGCCTTGGAGGTGGGAGTACGATTTGAATAATCCTGACATTCTGCATTTGATCAACTTCAACTGAAATTGAGGGAGGCCTCATTGGAAAGATAAACGCAGTAGTTGTTGCTGCAAGAGGAAGAAATGTAAAGCAATGTCAAACTTCAATACCAAAAGCTGACAAGGGAAAAAACAGCAGAAGCATGAAAGAAATTACTTGTTTCAGAAGTGTTGGCAATAGTGGGAGAGCTGCGAAGGGAAAAATGTTCAGTAGTCTGTTGCCTTCTTGCTGTTTCCCTTTGTAATGCGTCAGCAGCAGCAGCTTCATATCTTAGAAATCGTTGCTGCCGTCTCTTCTCAGCTCTCTCGAAGACAATCATGGCTTTGGAATGTTCTTGCTCTACTGCCTTGGTAACGACTTCATGAATAGGGTCTTCAACCAAGTCAGTAGCAGGAACAATCACTTTCTTTCTCTTCCTTCTTGGCAGTGATACTACCGGCTCCTTTTCAACCTCCCTCTCTTCAACCTGGGGTTCAGATTCTTCAGAGGTAAGTTCTTTCTCCACTATTGTGGTAGTTGCCTCGTGAACAGGATTTTCGATTATGTCGGATGAGGAGACAGCCACCTTTTGTCTCTTTGTTCTTTGCAAAGGTACTTCTTGCTCTTATTCAGTCCCTCTCTCTTCTGCCTGAGATTCAGATTCCTCAGGAAGGAGGATTAGCTTCCTTTTCTTTTTCTGTTGTCGTCTCTCTTTGAGAGTAGCTAAAGTTTCAGCTCTCTTGGGGGATTCTTCTTGTGGAGACCCTGCACCAAAGAACATGAGTGTAAAGGAAACAAACAAAAGATTCAAAAGAAGAAAAAGGAAGAACCTGAAAATACTTACCTTTCCTCGAAGCAGCTCTGGTAACTCTAACTGGAAGGGGTGAGGCTGCAGGAGAAGTTGTGGTAGCTGTGGAAAGGGAGGGAATGTTCTTAACTGCTGCTGACTTAGCCTTCGAAGGCACTCCTAACCCAATTAGCAAGTCATGAGGGTGTACAGATAGGCGCACTTCCATATTGGCTGTCCACCAGTTCTGGAATCTTTTCAAAACTAAGCCAGATGGGAGAAAAGGGACAAATTGAAATTCATTCAATTCCTTCAGCAGTTTGAATATTGCCGCCTCTAGCTTTGATTTGGATATTCTCAAGTCTCTAGCCGTAAGGTGGACATTCGAGAGACTGCAAAGCGGAACAGGTATCCCTTGAGTGAGCCCAAATTGTCTAGCAAACTGAGAAGGGCAGTACACCTCAGATATGCATTTATAACCTCGAGGGTTTAAAGTGCCAATGAACAACTCCCTCGGTAACAAAATTGAAGCCCACATATCTTTGTGTGGTGAGGTGGAGCACTCTTTATCAGCCAAAAAAGTTTGCAGCCAAGCAGGTCCTTTATTGGCATCAAAAGGACAAAAAAAGGAAGCAGGAGGAGAAATAGGGAGTTGGTGAAAAAAGGCAAAGTAATAAGCAAAAGAAGCAGGATAAAGAACAATCCTAGCATACTTTTCCCCATAGGTGCTAGGATCCTGAACGAGGAATTTTAGGCATTTTTTATGCAAATCAGTGAAATAGGCAAAGAGCCAGAGCTGGAGCACCCAGAGGGGACCTCCTTGGTTAACATCAAGAGGTTTTTCACAAAATTGGGAACAAGCTCTGTAAACATGACCTAAAAGATAAGGAGCGAGAGCTATACGTTTTTTTAAGACAAGTGCCTTCGCGAGTGGAGCGAACTCAGGCATAATCCTCTGAGATGATGTGCAAAAGAGAAATTTGCATAACCAGTATAAAATGAAGGAAAAGAGTTCTCTGTCTTTCACGGGGCCTTCCCTTTTATTTTCAGCCTTTACGAAGTCACTGTAAGAGGAGTTTAAGGCTGGAAGGGAAAATTTGACAGGGAGGTCTGGGTAGTTGGGAGTGAAAGGAGAGCCAAAGGGTGAAAGCCCTAAGAGATGGCAAATATCAAGAGCGGTGGGGGCCATCATGCCGCACCGAAATTGGAAGAAATTAAAAGTCATATTCCAAAAATATAGAGCAGCAGGAATTAAAAAGGGGTCCTCAGGAATGATGAACCTGGAAAGACGAAGGGCGTCGAGGATACAAAGCTCCTGTAGGTCATCTTCTCTCGCAGGTACAACTCTGTCATACCATTCCTCCCATTCGATTCTCAATGTCGGCCAGCAACGATGAGGTCGGGTCACTCTCCAATTGCTCCAGTCAAGCCCTCCTTCGTAGAGAAGAAAGTGGTCCTCCAAACGGGGGTATAAAGTTGGAAGTTGGTCAGGGGCTTCCCGAAAGATGGGACCTAGAACGTACTCTTGTTGGTTGCTGTGGCGAGGTACAAAGAGACGTCCATCTATGGCGCTTGGCCCACCAGTTGTTAGCTTGGCAATTTCTTCATCAATACATTGTTTCAAAGCCATGGTAGGGCTGATACGGTCGCCAGCAAGCACTTTTAGCGAGGAAGGATCCATTGGTAGCAAGCAGCAAGGAAGAGAGGGTTAACAGAAGATCGGAAGAAAGAAGGGTTTGTGCGTTAAAAGAGCAAGTGATTTCAGAGCACGAAACAAAAGGGTTTTTAAAGCTTTTGTGTCTGAAAAATATATTGTGTAAGTCATTAAGTACTAGAAGTACGAATACGAAAAGTTTCCTTCAATATTGATACTTTTGGAGGGAAAAACACAGTCCAGATGCTGAGACTAGCTTCGAAGTAAGGTATTTGGCTTCGAAACCAGATTTTGGCGGCCAAAGTCAAATAACATCGGCTTTGAAACAGAGAAGCCAGCTTCGAAGCACATTCCATACTTAAGGATGCAAGAATGCTCAAGTATTTGTTTACTTCAGAAAGTGAAGTCCTTAGAAACAAAACTTAAGGCCTCTTAAGGATGTGAATTGTTGTTCGAAACATCAAAACCAATAGTTGGTTGGTGTATATACGGAAAGATTTTATCTTTTGAACTAAAACAGCATGAACTGTTGTTCGAAGCAAAAGATGGCCAATTTTAAAATTGAATTGATCATATTAACCATGATCAGATGTTGGTTATGGCTAAAACAAGCTTTAAGTATAAGATTGCTAGATTCGAAGCATTGTTTCTAGATGAAGATCAGCAAAAAATGTCAACCGTATTCCATAAATTGGAAAGGTTCATGTTGATTCTTAGTATTTCATTTTTGAAACAATTGAGTCCATATTCGACGAATAAGATTGTTCAATTCGAAGCTCTGAATTGGCTTTTAAAGACAAAAGGAAACACGGTCAAACAATGCCAAATACAGAAGAATTTGGTTTATATTCAAGCCAAGGCAATTACATCGAATAGCCCTATTTGGGTACAAACTCAAGCTCATAAAAATAGGGAATGGAATAAATAACAAGATCATGAAACTTAGTCCAACTATGATCAATGAATTTCTGTTCTTTCTTTATTCTATCCTCTATTTCTTCTAACATTGGCTGCATGAGTTGATGTGTTCTCACTTCATAAAAGAACTCCTCAGCCTTTATTTCGAACGCCGTTTCTCTTAGTCCTTGTTCCTACTCATCCATTTCCAAATCATCCCAGTACGCAGAATCCTTATTTTGAAAGTCGTTGTATTCTTCGACGAGGTTCTCTGCTTCATATTGGGAATGAACTCGGAGCG
This sequence comes from Camellia granthamiana, assembly GCA_036172215.1. Lineage (NCBI taxonomy): Eukaryota > Viridiplantae > Streptophyta > Magnoliopsida > Ericales > Theaceae > Camellia > Camellia granthamiana. Next base: position 56,810,263 of record CM069909.1, on the reverse strand, counting down.
ATGAAAGTTGATCCAAGGATTGAATGGTGGCCAAAGAAGTGCGGTGCCAATGGAGAAGTGATGGAGTTGGTCCAAAAATGTGTGAAGTTCTGCTTGAGCAATGGGGTTGAGAACGTGGCCCCGAGTTAGAATATTACAAGCCCATCGAAAGTTCTTAAGGGGAACGTTTTCCTCAAGAACATTGAGGGATAAGTGAGAAAAGGCTGCAAGCAGGAGTTGGGCTTGCTTTTGTTGAGCTGAAGTAGGAGAAGGTAGAGGCTCGTAAGGAGGGAAAACTTTCTCTGTAGAAAGGGTAAGCCTCAACTTCTCTATCTAGGAAAGTTCTTTCGAATGAGGAGGTATAAAGGCCCCCATTTCGAAAGAAAGAGGAAATTGAAGAGCACTGACACAATCAAGCCAGTCAGAAGGATGAAGCTTCGCCTTCTTGGCTAAAAATGAAGGGTTATACCCTTGTGCCTCTTCTGGACGAGGAACAGATCGTATCATTTTTGTAGGCTTGGATGATGTGTGCCATGCCACGAGTAGACTGTCCTCTAAACTGCATCGACAGTCGATAGGCATATAAGGATAAACCACCGAGCTTCGCGCATAAGAAGGAAAGTCCAACAGGTCGATAAATTCGACAAAGTGGTGGTTAATTCGCTCCCTTAATTCCTAGACCTCAGGTTCTGACCAGTTTGACCAGCCTGAAGCCCTGGAGGAAGTTGAAGCCGCAGCCTTATCCCATGCAGAGGATTGTGAAGAGGGGCTTCCTATGTCCATATTTGCAACCTTCTGAATCAAAGGACTAAAAGCAATTTGTCCACAATCTAAGGGTGAATCAGAAGAAGAATTTCCCGTGTCCATGTTTGCAACTTTCTGAATCGAAGGATTGAGGGCAATGTGTTCGTAATCCAAAGGTTGGTAATTTACAAAGGCATCCATGACCTGAATATAGAAAGGCGAGTAAAGGTGGCTAATGAATGCATGGAAGTACTTTCGAGGGGAAGCAGCATTACTCAATGGCTCTTCATGTGCCTGATCAATAGAGAAAAAAGTTGATTTGGCCATAGTCTGTTCGAATGCTAAGGTATTGGGATGTTCAAAAGGTTAGAAGAGAGTTAATGCAAATGATCATCAATAAATGACGGTTGTGTTTCCAGAATATAAACTCCATGCACGTTCTAAAAGCGCGGGAAAAGGCTTTTGATCCACTAATATCACCAAGTGTTGGGTATATTAGTACGAGGGGTAATGTTGACTACATATTTTGTATAAGCCAGTTACTGTTCGACACGTGGCAGAGTAAGGATAATATAGGAAGACTATTCAAGTCTTCGATCCTGATCGTACACGTGGCAGTTAATATTGGTTCTCGCGTGATCTGAGTAGCATTGGATCAGTAAAGAGATGCAAGGTGACGTGGCTTCAACGGTTACTCATATTCAAATTCAAATATAAGAGGGAAGCTCAACTGCAAGTGATGGCGTAGTGGAACTACCTATAAGGCAACGTGATCGACGATCATGGAGGAGCAGATCGACGGTTTGAAGTGCAGTTCGAAGGTCATCCTTGACAAGTATAAATAGCAGGGAAGCCTCCAGAAAAAATCCCCAGACTCAGATCCAACAAACCAGTCATTTACTTCATATTTTCTTTTCCAGTTTTACATTTCCAGTCTTTACATTTTCTGCACTTTAAATACCTGTTCTTTACAGTCCTGCACTTTAAATACCTGCACTGCACTTCATTCATAGGAGTAGTTTCAAGTAGATTGTTGCTGTAAACCTCCACGAGACTGAGTTTGGCTCATTGTAAGTTTTCATTTTAATGAAATACTTCAATTGTTCGTCATTTACCTGTTATTTTGCTTAATTTCTCCTAAGTCAAGCCACCAGTAAAAGTCCTCTTCATTGAGGCTGAAAGAACTAAAACACAATCGTCTGATAATTGGTTGGCAATTATAATTTCTATAAGGACTGATTAATCCTTGCTAGCACGCTCGCATTTACAAATATAACCCTCGAAAAGCCAAAAAGCCAACAGTTACTTATTGGTAGTTGTAAAGAAGTAACCTCACTGTAAAGAGATGGAGGTTTCCCTTCCCTTGCATTGTAAAAGGGAAAGGTGAGAGGAATGGATAAAAAAATTAGCTTATATTTCATTAACATTTCCCTTACTTTTTTTTTTTCTTCTTTTTTTTCTTTGTCCTTTTTCAAATTCCTATCCAAATCCATGATATGTACTCATTTGGAATATATGATTTTGTTTTTGTTGTTTTATATGTGTAACCTATGTTATTTGGTTTGGTTTGATTTGGTTTGAGAGGTAGACATTTGGAGGAGTTTGCTATTTAGATTTTGATCAAGAACACTAATTTTGTATTGGCATGGGGTGCTCCAAATAGAGAATGCCATTTTGTTGTTCCTCTTATTTTGAAGTTGTGTCTATAATAAAGGGGATCCTCTTGCTAAAATGCATGCTATCTATTCATTTTTTGTGTGTCATAGGGAAACAAAATTTTAGGTATACTTGATTCTCAATATTCCTAACTTAAGAGAGAATGATAAATGAAAATTATTCAAAGAAAACATTATTTACACCGTGCTTTTTGACACAGGAATAAACTAGTGTGTATATATATATATTACAGTTGTTATGTCATTAATTGTATATTCTAAGTTCACAATAAGAATAGATGTCATAATTTAATTGGTAAAGATAAAAAAAAATTGAATAAATCAAAAAATTATATTTATGATAAAATAAAAATAAATTTCATTTTATAATTTTTTTAGTTTTAGTTTGTTCTATGTTAAAATTTGTAATAAAACTTAAGCATACCTTTTAGAAATAAAACAATATATATATATTGATAAAATTATTAAAATCTGTCAAAAGACCAATTAACTTACATAAAAATTAATTAATTAAGACTTTTTTTATTTTAAAATTTAAACTATTTTACTGAAACATGCATAACATTATAATATTAAATGGAAGCATATGTTTACTTTATATAAGTGAAATAACTTATTTTTTCTTTCTTTTCCTGACGTGGGATTGTGTAAAATAAAAATTAACAATTGTTCGGGGGCAAAGTTTATTTCGAATCAAACAATATCAGTCATTTAATCTTTAATTTGGTTAATCTTTAGTTTTGTTCGAATCAAACAAATCTAACCAATATATTTTGATAAAAAAAAAAAAAAACTAACCAACTTATACAAAAATTAATTAATTAAAACTTTTAAATGCTATTTTAATTTTAAAATTTAAACTGTTTTGAATTGAAGCATGGACAACACTGAAGAAAATTATGAAAAACAGAGATATTTCATTTATTTAAAGCTTACTTTTCACACTTACAATTTATCTATATATAGAGGTCTAATTTAGAGTATTCTAGAATCTCTAACAGCCTAACAGAATTTGCATATTACAAGCTAGTTACAACTGCCACACGTGGACTTCATAACTGTTTTGATAACTGTGGCTGAAAGATGGCTTGGCTTGTGGCTGAAGTGTGAATTGAGCTGAAGGGGTGTGCTTCTGCAACTGTGGCTGTATTGGCTCAGTTGACAGTTGGCTTAGTAGTCTCAACATTCCCCTGCAAGCTGATGGGCTGCTCAAAGACCATGAGCTTGTCCTTGAGGTACTGAAATCTTGAAACAGATAAGGGCTTGGTAAACAAATCAGCTAGTCGATCAACAGTAGGAATGTATTGGACAACAAACTGCTTAGCCAAAATTTTATCTCGCACAAAATGACAATCGATTTCGATATGCTTCGAGCAAGAATGAAATACGGGATTGGAAGCCAAAGCCATGGTAGACAGATTATCACACCAAAGCACAGGTGTGGTTGGAGAAGAGATACCCATTTCAGTGAGCAACATTATAATCCAACTAAGCTCAGCAGCAGTATGTGCTAAAGCACGATACTCTGCCTCAGTTGATGAGCGGGATACAGTGGCCTGTTTCTTGGCAGACCAAGACACTAGATTATCTCCCAAAAACACACAATAACCTGAGATAGATTTTCTATCATGAATATCACCAGCCCAATTGGCATCTGAAAAGCCATGAAGATCAAAAGAACTGGGAGTATAGTGCAACCCATGAGGGAGAGTACCCTGCACAAATCTCAGAATCCTTTTAACTGCAGCAAAGTGACCCACTGTAGGAGCATGCATGTGCTGACATGCTTGATTAACAGCCAAAGAGAGATCAGGTCGGGTGATGGTAAGATATTGTAAGGCTCCAACAAGACTCCTATAAAGAGCAGGGTTATCAAATGGAAGAGAAGCATTTGGAGGAGTGTTAGGCTTGACAGAGATAGGAGAGGAACAAGGTTTACAAGCAGAAAGACCTGCTTTCAAGAGGATGTCCTTGGCATATTTTTGCTGAGACAGAAAATATCCTGTATTGGTAGACTGAACAGAGATGCCAAGAAAATAGGAAATGTTCCCTAATTCCTTCATAGAAAAGGCATTATGCATATGAGTGATAAGTTGCTGAATATGGACAGAATTATTTCCAGTAAGTAAGATGTCATCAACATAGATGAGTAAGTAAGTAACTGAGGTAGAAGTTCTTTGAATGAAGAGGGAGGAATCACATTTACTATTTACAAACCCTTGGGAAAGTAAGAAGGTAGAAAAGGTGGAATACTATGCCCGGGGAGCTTGTTTGAGACCATATAGGGCTTTGTGAAGTTTGCAAACATGAGAAGGGAATGAAGTATCTACAAACCCTGGAGGTTGAAGCATAAATACTTCTTCATCAAGAATGCCATGAAGGAAGGCATTGGATATATCCAACTGCTTAAAAGACCAGTTATGATGAAGAGCAAGGCAAAGCAAAATTCGAATAGTAGGTTGCTTAGCAACGGGGCTAAAGGTTTCATGAAAATCCAGCCCTTCCTGTTGTAAGTACCCTTTGGCTACTAAACGAGCTTTATACCGGGCAATAGATCCATCGGAGTTTCTTTTTACCTTGAAGACCCATTTACACCCAATAGCATGTTTAGTAGGTGGAAGAGACACTAAGGACCAAGTGTTTTGTTTTTGCAAGGCATGAAACTCTTCAAGCATAGCCTTATGCCAGATGGGTGAAAGTAAGGCTTCCTTGTAGGAAGGTGGTTCTGAATCTAAAAACAGAGTTGTAGCTGTGGCTAAACAATGAGGTGATGCACCAGATTTGGATCGAGTGGTCATAGGATGGGTATTAGAGGAAGTCAAAGGTAAAGGAGGTAGTTGGATGGCAATGGATTGAATAGGAACGGAAGAAGAAACAAAGGGAAGAGAATCAGAGGAAGTCTGATTTTGTGTCTGAGTAATCTGATTTTGTGTCTAAGTATGGACATGCTGGTGCTGTGACTGAGATGAAGGCTGATGCTGGGTCTGAGTATGTGGATGCTGTGACTGAGCATGGACATGCTCAGATAAATGTTGCTGAGTCTGTGCATGGTGCTGTTTCTGTGCCTGCTGAATATGTGCATGTGGCTGAGTATGGACATGCTGGTGCTGTGACTAAGATGAAGGCTGATGCTGTGACTGAGCATGGACATGCTCAGATAAATGTTGCTGAGTCTGTGCATGGTGCTGTTTCTGTGCCTGCAGATTTGGGACCTGCTGAGTCTGGGCCTGCTGATTGGGGGCTGGAATCTGTTGCTGATTCTGTGAAGTAGAGTGGGACTGTTGTAGCTGAGAAGCAGACTGTGGAACATGGACCTGGGGCTGCACTGGAGAAATATGAGAAGAAGAATGGGATGGTGAGGATGAAGGCCAGAAAAAAGAATGTAAATGAGGAAGAGAAGGAGCAGGTGAAGAGGAGGAAGCAAAGGGAAAAATATGCTCATGAAAGACAACATGTCGAGAAAGATAAATTTTGCCGGATTTAGGATCAAGATACCAGTAGCCCTTAGCAAAAGGATGGTAGCCAAGAAAGACACATGCCATAGATTTGGGTTGAAGTTTAGTAGACTGATAAGGTTTGAGCCAAGGAAAGCATTGGCAGCCAACAGTTTTAAAATAGGAAAAATCTGGTATGGATTTAAAAAGAACTTCAAAAGGAGACTTGTGAGTAAGCTTGGAGGATGGAAGTCTGTTAATAAGAAAAGTAGCAATAGCTATGGCATCAAACCAGTAGTGCAAAGGAACAGAAGAATGATGGAGAAGAGCTGTAGCAGTCTCAATGATATGGCGGTGCTTCCTCTCAGCAATACCATTCTGAGAGAGAGTATAGGGACAAGAATGCTGATGAATAATTCCATGAGTAGTCAAATATGTGTTCATTTTGGATGTAAAATATTCTGAGCCTCCATCAGTTCGTAAAATATGTAAAGTAGTGGCAAACTGATTTTCAACATAAGCCTTAAACTCCATGAATCTAGCATAATAAAGCCAAGTAAATCGACTATTTCATTTATTTAAAGCTTACTTTTCACACTTACAATTTATCTATATATAGAGGTCTAATGCAGAGTATTCTAGAATCTCTAACAGCCTAACAGAATTTGCATATTACAAGCTAGTTACAACTGCCACACGTGGACTGCATAACTGTTTTGATAACTGTGGCTGAAAGATGGCTTGGCTTGTGGGTGAAGTGTGAATTTGTGGCTGAAGTGTGAATTGAGCTGAAGGGGTGTGTTTCTGCAACTGTGGCTGTATTGGCTCAGTTGACAGTTGGCTTAGTAGTCTCAACAAACACTATAATATTAAATGGGAGCATAAGGTTGGGAGCATAAGGTTCACTTTATATAAGTGAAACAACTCACTTTTTCTTTCTTTTCCTGATGTGGGATTATAAAATAAAAGTTAACAATTGTTTTAGCGAGAATTTTATTTCTAATTAAGCAATCTTAATCATTCAATCTTTAATTAGATCAATCTTTAATTTTTTTCAAATCAAACAAATCTAGCCAATATATTTTGATAAAATTGTTAAAATCAAAGTTAAACTAATGAATCACTCAAACTAAAAATAATTCAGCCTAATCGGCTAGGTTAAAAAACCAACCAACTTACACAAAAATCAATTAATTAAAACTTTTAAATTTTATTTTAAAATTTCAATTATATTGAATTGAAACATACACAACACTAATATTAAATGAGAGTATAAGATTCATTTTATATAAGTGAAACAAATTTTTCTTTTCTTTTTTTCCTTTTTTCCTGATGTGGGATTATCAAATAAATCATAGACTAATTAGAGTTTTATTTTTATATGGTTAAATGAAAGCTAGTCAATGAAGATTTTTTTAATTGTTTAAAATTAAAAAAATTAGTAAAAGATTTTAGAGCTCCCACAATGTTCCTCACTAAAACCACTTTTACTTATATGATATATAGATTTCTATTACGTTTTCTCTTTCTCTCTCTCTCTCTCTCTCTCTCTCTCTTTTGGTGTGCTAGAAAGGTAAAATACCCAACCTATGGCTCCGTTTGATTTAAAAAAAATAAATGATGGAAAGTGAAAATGATAGAGAGTGAAGTAAAAGAAAAGAAAATGAAAGTAAAATATATTTTCTTGTATAAATTTGATTAGGATGAAAATTTTATAAAAAAGAGGAATTCTAATTATAACTAATTACTTTTATAACATATTTTAACTTTCGTGTATTTTTCTGTGTGTTTTACAAGCTTAGTTACTATGTTATTATGAGTTATACAAGAAAATTAACTTTCTTGTAACTTCCACCATTTTCATGCTAAATAAACTCATATATATATATATATAATCCATTTCTTTCACTTTCTATGATTTTCATTCTAACCAAACTAAGCCGATGAGAATCAAATTTGGGATGAATTTTTATATGAGACTCTTTTTTATTTGGAATGACTGGAAATGTGAGATTTTTCAAACATTTCAAAAGGAATACAAAAATTACTTAAAATATGAGATTTTTCAAACATTTTAAAAGTATGTGGGATTCTTTAAATATTTCAAAAGGAGTACAAAAACTCCTTAATAAGTTTTGGACAAATGTATAATTTCAAACTGTAACAGTAAAAAAAAAACCCCTCAATGTACTTTTTTTAAACGTAACACTTCAAAAATTTTTTTTATCATAACACTCCAATGTAACACACAAAAAAACTCTTTAGAGTACTTTTTTCAAACGTAACACTGCAACGCCCCAAAATAAATGCAACAAGCGCATCTCATGAGCCGAGATATAATTAAATTAATATACCTTCATTTATCAGAGTTGATATACATGAGAGACAAACACAAAAAAGTGTTAGAAATGGTTGGGAAAATTCTGGGTAAAATCAGAATTTTTTCTTAATTTTGGTCTATTTTTTAGATGGGCCCCGTGCGTCGATTTTCGCAGGTCAAAGTGGTAACGCGTTCTCTATCGTGTTGTGATTCACGTGGTATATTTGGTTGCTCAAAACCATTATCGAGTGAATGGGAAATTGAAGCCAAAGTATGCTCCATGGAAATGGAGTTTTGGTGGAAAATCCTTAAAGGTTTGAATAAGGCTTGTCCCACATTGATTTGGTGGGAAGTTTTGAGTAGGTTTATAAGGCATGGAATTGGAACTTGGGGTGTGCCCCAAGGGGTACCCAAGTTTTGTAGAGATGGAGGTTATGGGCAAAATGGGCTAGACCCATTGGACCCAAAAATCACCATGCACCCGTGTGAGGTTGGGTTGGGCTTGTCCGGCCCAATACCTATCTTTTTAGGCCAAAAACATTTGAAAATTAAATTCTAATTTTTCCAATTTGATTTTCGGAATTTAAATTCAAAATTGAGTCCGGTTTTCTCCCACCCGAACAGAATTGACTCTGTTTAAAATTCAAATAACCCGGACAGATTCAAATCTGTGCAAATTCGGTTTTATCTATTCAAAGAGGTATGCTACCTGTTTAATTCAAAACCAGCAGCCATCAATCCATCTATAAATAGGCAGCCCTCATTTGATGAATTCATTCACAATTTTCGTCCATTTTATTTTGCAATTTCATCTCTGCATTTTGCTGCATTTATTCTATTATTTTTTCGTGAGAAAGAGTGTATACACTAAGTGTGTTCGTTGAACAAATAAATTGTAGTGCTGTATTTATTTGTTGTTGATCATTTCATCCTGGGAGATAGACGTCCATATTTTGAAAGCACCGTAGAGAGGACGAATCTGTTTTAAGGACACAGTGTCGAACATTGGACTTGATCAGAGTAATATTCAAGTAAGTTATTTATTTATTTTCTATTTTATTATTATTTATTTAAATCAGATTTTAATTTTGTTTTAAAATCTATTTTTATTTATTTAATTCTATTTCTAGTTTGATTTTTGTAATCGCTGCAACATTTTTCTCTCATTTCCTTTATTTCTTTTGTATTCTGTTTGTTGTTAAGTACACAAACAGAATTAATCTATTTAAATACAGTGAAGATTGTCCAACATTCAACAAAAGGAATGAAAGTTATACAGATAATCATTGCCTTAATGGCTTACATCGTTCCAAGTCATTGCTTTGTTACAACAAAAATAAGTCTAGCTCAATCATAATTTTAAGCCCTAGGCTATACAAAATAGATACAACAAAAATAGAAGCTCTCGCTCTAAATCCCTCCAAGCTACTGCCTTCGCAAATGCATATCACCAACACTTGAAAATAATTTTTTCCAAACAGGGTGAGCCAAAGCCCAATAGAAATAATCTTGTACAATATATGAGGTTTAACAAATATATAAGTAAAATGCACAAGTTCAATGCCAAATGACAAAATCTTTCACAACTCTTCTTCCAAAACCAAGTTATACCAAACTTACATCTTAATTCATTTTATCCCAGTTCACTATTTATACCCACTTCGCTTAATTAATCAAACAGAAGATACACCTCACAGGTCTCTAACCAGTATTAATATCATACAAACACATTCACTTGCCATTTTATGGAAATTTCGTCTGCAGGAATCGGCACCCATGTATACGTACGGTTTTTGGGACTTTCACCCTAGACACACAGACCAACTTAATTTGATGGAGTACATCCCCTTTCTTCTCCTACACATGGAGTACATCCCCTTTCTCCTCCCAAATATCATACATATACAATGTATATAATTCATAATCATCTTCAATGATAACGACCAATAGATTAGTTTCAATCCGCCTAATCCTCATGCGATTTTGTAGACACCCCATTTTTGACCGTTCTCAAGACTTGGATGTGCTTGTAGGTACACCCAACAACTGGTTCGATTGCTTGCCCAGCATTCGACTGTTGCGGCGGAACGGCACCGGTTCAAGTTTCCCGGACCTTGTATCCTTTCTGCCTCATTTTTGGACCCTGACTAGGTCCTGTTAGAGTGGCCCTCATAGTGTACTGCCGACCATGGATTTTCCATTGCCGGCCACTGATGAAGCCCTGCCGGCCATCAGTGTGGCACTGCCGGCCTTTACTGATGGCCGGCACCCCCCTATCTCAGCTGGTTTTCAGGCAGATCTTTTGAGCCAGTTGGATTTTCATTTGCTACCCTCCATACACGTGTATGGAGGGATGGAAGCCAAGAAAAGCTTGTTCAAGAAGCTTTGGCTTTGCTTTGTTCTATATAAGGAAGAGCCTTCTTCCTTAAGCAAGGGTTCTGAGTTTTGGAGAGAAAAAAAGCTGTCTCTCTCTATATTGTGTGTACTTTGTGCCTTAGAGTTAGATTTCTTTGCACTTTTGCACTACAACATCTAGATATACACCTCCATCCTCCATTCCAGCACTTTGGAAGCCATTTGAGGAGGTTGGAAGCTCAGAATATTGGACCAAAACCTGCTGGTTTTCTACTCTTCTAGGGTAAGTCTCTATTTTCCCTAAACTTGCACTTTCTTTGTTCATCTATAATCCTTGCTTGCAAGCATTTTTGGATTTTGTCATGAACTGAAAAAGATCATATTTTGAACTCCTTTACATGTTTGATCAAGGACTCTTTGCTGTTTGAGGCCTCCTCCTACCACTTGTTTCTTTATCCCTCTTTTAGGCCTTTTTCTTGTATGATAGTTTGGCCTTATTTGTGATCATTTTCGTGGCTTGATGTAAACTCTAAAGCATCTTGTTTCAAGCCCCTCTTCAACTTTATTGAAGGGCTCTTTGCCATTTGGGGCCAGCTTCCGTCCCTTGTGCTTTATCTCTCCTTATAGGGCCATTTTTGCATCATATCTTAGTCCTACATGTGAGCATTTTTGGACTTGGTCATAAACTAGAAAAAGTTTCCTTTTGAGCTTATAAACATGTTTGTTTAAGATACTTTTTTTGTTTGGGGTCATTTTCTCCCATGCATACTTTATCTCTTCATGTTTAGAGCCATACATGTGAGTATTTGTATTGGCTTTGTTTTGGCCTATTAGCCACTGAAATCCAGCAGATTTTCAGTGGCTTAGACACTGTTTTGAGAGCCCAAATTAGAGGGGGGTGACCTCCTCTCTCCTTGTCTTGTTTGGTGGTCTTTTTGACCTTCCAAAGAGACCCCATTTTGCATGCCTCTAGGCCTTGTTCCAGGCCCTTTTCAGTGGGTTTTGGGACCCTCTTGAGCCATTTCCAGAGTTGGTTTGGCCTTGTTGAATGTCCATCTTGCATGTGCCTAATAACCCCTTGCGCGGCCTTCCAAAGAGGCCCCTTATTTTTGCATGCATTGGCTGCATTTCCATGATTATTTAGGCGTATTTCACATGTTTAGTTCACTGATTTTGGCTGGTTTGATGAGTTCTTACCTGCTTCATGCACTTGCCATGTAAACCATGTTTGCTAGCCAATCTTGCATGCTATGTTAGTCCATCATGCTAGCACCTTTTGGCCATGCTTTGAACTAGAGATGTTCATGTTTTGGAGTGCCTTGCCTCTGTATTTATGCTTCTTAGTCAAATAATGCATGCTTTGTATAGCTGTAGTGTAATTGACTTTGCAAGCTTCGTGTTTCGGTGACGCATGCATGCTATTTTTGAGATATTTAGATGATTTGGCATCATTTAATACTTCATTTCAGGGCATGTACCATTGCTACATTCCCACTTCATTCATGCTCCAAGTGTCTTTGAATATCGCGCATTATTGCCTAGTTTAAGGCTTAGCTTGTATGCTTGCATGTCTAGGTGTTTGAGCCTTCATTCCAGCATGTTTAAGTCTTTGTTTAGACCTAATTAAGCTCTATCTATGCTTAGTTCATGTGTTCATGCCATGTATTGCATGCCTCCTTTGTATTGCTCTTTGCTAGCTTTCATGATTTAGGACCTTCGCATGCTTTACTTGTGTCGTTTAAATGATTTGGCATCATTTATCATCTCATTTCAGTGCATATGGTGTTGTTACACTTGCACATTTGTCACTTCTTAGGCACTTTTGAGAGTTGCCCTTTTAGGCCCCTTTGATGAACCTGTCGCATTTTGCATGCTTGAGTGTGTTGCGTTGCTTAATTCATCGTTTTGGCTACTAATTTGGACCTAATTGAGAGTTGTCCATCTTTGGTGTAAGCCCATTTTGCCATATTGTCGCATGCTCGTTACATGTAGTATGTTGTTGCATACTTGCTTAGCTTTACATGCCTTGCATGTTCATATGTTCATATTGCATTTTGTTATAGGTTGTTGCCTCACATCATGCTTATGTGCTTGTTGCATGTCATTAGCCTTGTTAGGTTGTCCATATTGCATGTTTGCCATGCTTATGTGTTGCATTGTTTGGATTAAGTGTTAATCCAAGCACGAGGAACGAGGGACGTTTCATACTTCAAGTGATGGAACGTGTCTCAATTCTCGGTCGCCGAAGCTCTTGACGATTCATGATAGAGTTCTAGGCTTTACTTGCTTTATTTGTGCATTCATTTTCATATTGATTTGCACAAGTTGGATCTTTGGCCATCATGCATCGGGATGCGTGATTGATGGTCGTGGACCCGACTTGGCCTCTCCCTTGATGTTTTGAGGTGATTTGGAGTGCCATGGTGCGTATATGTCCTTGGGAAACCCTTCATTTTCTCTATTTTGTGCTTCGTTGTAGTTTGGTGTCGCAGCACACTAGTGGCTGGCAGCCTGCCATTGATGGCCGGCAGTGTGCCACCCCTGGCCGGCAGTGCTCTGCCCTTGGCCGGCAGTGCTCCTTTCATGGCCGGCAGGCCACTGGTGACTCCCCTTGCAGTGTTTTGGTAAGTTGCAGCATCAAGCACAGGAAGACACCCTACAAACAGAGCCTCTAAAGAGCAACCGGAAGGCGTTTCGAGACGAGGAACCGAAGCGAGCTTGCATCTCCCTCTTCTTCAAACAGAGCCGGAATGGCATCATTTACTGCTTTCCCTATTTGTTTGTTGTCATTCATTTGTTAGTTAATTAATTTGTTAATTTGTTAATTAATTAAGTTGTGTAATAATTAGTTGTAGCTAGTTATTCATTTGGTTCTGTAATAATTAATTAGCTCGTGAGTTAGTTAATTAGGCGGCTTGTATTATTTATTCGGACCCTCCGAGTGAGGACCAATGTTGTAATAAGTGTGCGTGGGTGTGTGTATGTCTTCCAACCTCACGTCTTTCTTCCCTTTTATTTAACCGCTTACAATGGTTAGATTTAGGGCATATCTCGATTAGCATTCTTATGCTCCGCATGTTCGCATTCACTTGTTTTGCGTGCACCGAAGGCTCGGTTCATCATTCAAACTGCATTGCAATTTTCAATACACTTTCTTGAATATGTGTTTTAAAGCGTGTTTGAAGTAAGTGCCATGCCATGTCATTAGTAGCCGAGCCTACTTAGTTGCATTTTTGTATGCGATGCATTAGCCATTTAACATGAACTAGGGTCATGCATGTTTTGCTAACTAGCTTCATTGTTTTGGCACGGAGTACGATGTAAGTATTTATGCTTTAGCATCTCGCATGAGTGTGAATGTTAACATGACAGCATGCTTACCATGTGGCTAAATGCTTAGTTGATATAACTGCCTGAATGCCTGTGAGTGAAGGTTGGATTACTCAAATTGGGATAATCCATTGAAATCCGTATTTTAGCCTACTTGCGAGTAGCAAATTTCAAAACATTTCCAAACAAACGGATATGCAATGCTTTGTTCCAAATTAGGCGATCTAGTCTATACTTGTTTTACTGTACGCATCACGTAGTAATTCTAGCTAATTAATCGGAATAAGAACACATAACGTTTTCAAAATCAGATATCATGGTTAGTAGAGGCCGATCTTCGGATCGGGCGAGAGGGGGTGCTCATAGCTGACCTTCCCCGATCGTACCCAAGTTCCCGAGCCGAGGCAACTTTGGTGATGACGGACACGTGGCCTTTGGCACCGAGTCAGGGTTTCCTAAATTTCCCCATTATAAAATATTTAGGTGGCGACTCTGTATCTGGCAAAGCAGTCCATGTTTGGCACTTCTTTCAAAAAAATCTGTTTTTCTCAAAACGATTTGCCGGATTTGGACTCTTTGGTTCAAGATTAAGAACCGTGACAAATCGAGTCCGAACTGTAGCATGAGGCCCAAGGGCGTGTCTACAGATTTCTACAACACTCATGGCTATCCTCCACTAATAGCCCAACACAGATATTTCTAAACAGATATACAATATTTACAAAGATAAATTATCCAAACTTCCATGGGTGAGAGATTAAACAAATCCAACTACATCACTCATGTAAGTAAACTCTCAATTTCACATTTCCAATACCAATTTCATTATCTTTACAAAATAATTATTCAAGGCATTTTAGGGCAAAAACCCCTTTTTTACTAATTGCATCCCAAATACCAAAATCAACCATTTTGATACCACACAAGCTCATATCTGCTCCCATAACCATTTCCAATACGTTTATTCGAAAACCTCTCTTTTACTTTTGACCTAAAACCCTAGGTTTGTTCAAAATCACAACAAATTCTAATATTTCTTGTCCAATAACAAATAATTAAGTTAAAACTCGAGCGTCAGACACAATAAATTGTTCTGCTCGAGCGCAAGAAGTGACCACTCGAGCGTAGAATACACACAACCAGTAGTTTTGTAGACAGAAGAACATCGCTCGAGCTCAAGAGTGGCCGCTCAAGCGCAAACCCACTTGAGCATAGGAAACACCGCTCGAGTGTAGAATACACTCTCCCAGCAGTTTTACAGACCTGCAAAAGTACTGAGAGTTTGCAAAGCCTGCTTGAGCGCAAGAGCAAAAATCTGGGCAATAAAGATTTGAAAACTAAGCAACCAACCTATTCAAACATGTTCCAACCGACTCAATAGCCAAACTCAAGTAAGAATAAAGGGGAAAAGATATGAACAATATCTGGAAACCATAAAACCCGAGTCCAGAATATCAAATGGGTCGGGTCAAAACCGGAATCGTTATAACCTCCCCCCCTTAAAGAATTTCGTGCCCAAAATTTCAAATCAAGTTTTACAGTTATGTTTAAACCAAATGCAATAACAATAGATAATCCATTCCAATACTATGATCCATTCTCCGGTCATCTATTTTCATCAAGTTGATACACAAGTTCCAATATTGAAAGCAAATTCTACATTTCCCAAAACATTTACAATGTTTATATTAAATTCATGTTTCCAAAGCATACACAATGGGGGTGTTTGGGAAGAGCTTTTTTTTAGCTTTTTTGGCTAAAATAGCACTAAAAGACAAAATAGGCCAAAATAACCAATAAGATAAAATGTCACATCAAATCCATAATCATTTCACTTTTTCTTTCATAAACATCACATCCAACTACAAAAAAAAATCCGACTATTTTCCCAAACACAAAAATTTTAGCCTTCTAAAATAGCCAAAAACTAAAATAGCCTACTAAAATAGCAACTTCCCAAACACCCACAATATATACAATGTTTCTATATATCCAAAACATATACAATGTTTTCATATTTTATTATCATAACAAAATTCCATTACATGCTCAAAGATCAACAAATAAGTCCGAATATTTCTCACAGACTTCAAACTCGCATTTCCAAGTTGCTTCCTCAACCCTGTGATGTTTCCACAATACCTTAACCAAAGGAATTGTCTTTCCTCGCAAGACTTGGTCCCTAGTATCCAAGACTCTCACCGGTCTCTCCAGGCATCCTCATCTACCTCTAAGTCGGTCCAATCCAACACGTGTGATGGATCTGGCTCATACTTCCGAAGCATACTAATATGAAATACATCATGAACCCCAAAAAGCTATGGCGGCAAGGCCAAACGATAAGCTATCTCTCCAATCCGCTCAAGGATCTCAAAAGGTCCAATGAATCGAGGGGACAACTTCCCACTCTTTCCAAACCTCATCAAACCCCTCCTAGGTGATATCTTCAAGAACACATGGTCTCCCACCTTAAAAGACAAGGGTCTCCTCCTACGGTCGGCATAACTTTTCTAGCGACTCTAGACAGTAACCAATCTTTTATGGATAAGTGCAACTTTCTCCGTCGTTTTCTGGACCAACTTTGGACCCAACATTGGTGCATCACCCACTTCGGCCCAACACACAAGAGATCTACACGATCGACTATACAAGGTCTCAAACGGTGCTATACTAATACTCGACTGGAAGCTATTATTATAGGCAAACTCCACCAAGGGAAAATGCCTCTCCTACGAACCCTTAAAGTCAAGGACATAACTCTGAAGCATATCCTCTAAAATCTGAATGGTACGCTCTGACTGTTCGTTAGTTTGAGGATGATACGTTGTGCTAAAAGTTAGTCTAGTGCCCAAGGCACTCTACAAACTTTGCCACAACCGGGCCGTGAAACACGGATCTTTATTCGAAACTATCGTCACTGGGACCCCGTGCAACCTTACTATGTCTTCAATGTAAAGGTCAGCAAGCGAATCTACCGAGTCACTTACTCACATAGGTATAAAGTGTACCGACTTAGTCAACTGGTCAACTATCACCCAAATGGCATCACTACCTTGTTGAGTCCTCGAAAGGCCCACAACAAAATCCATCGTGACATGCTCCCACTTTCACTCGGTTTTAGGCAAGGATTGTAATAAACCCACTGGCCTTTGATGTTTGGCTTTCACTTGTTGACAAGTAAGGCACCTCGATACAAACACGACTACATCCTTCTTCATACATCTCTACCAAAACTAGTGACTAAGATCGTGATACATCTTTGTGCCTCATGGATGCACTGCAAGGCGTGAATGGTGAAACTCTTGGAGTACTTCCTCTCGACAAGACTCTAGCACAAAAAGGTGGTCAAAATATCTAACACTCGAGTCGGAGTATACATTCAAGCCTCTTTCTACCTTCTCACTGGTGTGACGATCCCACCACGTATAATGATTAGCACTTAATTAATTAAGGAGATTTGAAATTTAATTGCCAATTATCCTAATTTAATCTGAGATTTATGAAAAAAATTATAGAGGCTGATTCGTATGTGATTCTACTGAGGATTTATTTTAGAATTAGAAATTGAAAGCCTAAATGGCTCAAGATAGTACAAATGGTGAATTGAATTATTTTAATTTTGAGTATTGGACCGTATGGGAGTTTAATTAACTATTCAATTCAGATTTGTAAAATTGAGATTTGACAAATTGGGTTCGAGTTGGAATTTATTTAAGCTAATTTGATTATGAGGATTGAGAATTGTGGTCATTCTGAGTTAAATTTATTGGAGAGGTGTTTAATTGAATATGTAATTTATTGGTGGATATTTTGAGTTTGATTTGAAATTGAAGGCCTTAAAGATTTGAAAAACCAAAATTGATGATGGCAATAAGTTTGTCTGATATTTGGAGCTTTTGATTAAAAATCTGATTCAAATTGATAAATTTAATTATAATTAATTGGGCATTAATTGAAGTCAATTGGGCTAATTAAATTATGTGAGATTTATGATTAGTTCAATTATGTATTAATCAAGATTTATTAAGAATAAGAGTTATTTAATTAAATTAGTCTTAACCATAAATTAAATTGTAGAATGATTTAGAGTTTGAGAATATATGTGGGTGTGTGTGTTGAGAAGCATGTGGGTGTGCAGAGAAGTCTAAGTGTGTGTGTGTATAAGTGTTGTGCTGGAGGCTTAAGGTGTGTGCACGTGTGCTTGTGAAATGTCAAGAAGTGAACATGTGTGTGATGTGTTGATAACCCTTAAGTCAACAAGTGTGTATGTATTCTCCCATTTGTTCTGCTTGGCTGGGAAAGGGAGTAAGAGAAAATGTGAGTTCAAGAGTAGAAAGAAAGAGAGAATAACCGAGAGAGAGAGGCAAAATTCAGTCTAAGAAGAAGAAAAACTAAGGGAAGAAAAGTTAGGAGGAACAAGAGAATTAGAAAGGAATCAACCAAACTTCTTGAGATTAAAGTTTAAGGTATGAAATCATACTTATTTTTTTGTAGAATCTTTACATTACACTTGAAATTAAAGATGAAATAGGAATCAAAATCATGTAATTGAAAGGAATTAGCAAGAAGATGAAGAAAAAATGGAGTTAAGTTTTAGATTATGGAAATAAATTTGGAAATTAATTAGTTTGAGTTTTATTTTTGTCATCCTTCATAATTTGAAGTCTAACCTTACATGCATTGTGGATTTTTAAGATTTTAGACTTTAATTCATGTTTTAAAAGTTTATGGGCTTAAATTAGGATTGATATGAAGAAAGTAATAAAAATCTAAATTAGAGCAATTCAAGAAGTAAAACTATGATTTGAAAATATAAAATAGTTAGTTTTGATCTTAATTTCAATATTAAGTTTCATTAAACAAATATATGTAATTGAGAATATTTTTGCATATTCGAGTGAGTCATGCTTGAATTTGGAGCCTTGGTAATATGTATTAAAGTTTAAACAATGTTCTGCAAAACCCAGAATTTATCACCATCGCTTGGGCGAAGAAATTGTCACTTGAGCATAGAATGCAAGCAACCAGTATTTTTGCAGACCAAGAGGTCCGCTCGAGCGAAGAGTCCTGTTTCAGAAAATTTTGAAAAGCTGTTTCATATTTCGATTTTCATTCTCTTTTACTTCCTAGCATTCTAGACATGATTTATGGCTCATTGAAAATTAATAACCTAACAATTAATATAAATTAGTTAATTAAAGAATGAATCATTGATCTAGTAGTTGTAATTGTTTAAGAAGCCAAGTAAGAAATTAGTCTATTGAAAAATGACTTAGTAATAAAAGAATATATGAAATAAGAACCCAGTTCATTTGAATAAGAAAGAATAAGCATATTAGAACTTCAGACTGCTTAGACAGAAAAAGACAAGAAAAGTCAAGTTTGATCAAGGAATTGATATTGTATTTCAATGTGTATATGTTATGTGCTTGTGTAGATTACACGCTATTGTCTGCCTGATTTATCTGATCTGTCCAATCTATCTGATTTGCTTCTGCAGCTATCTATGAGTAATAATTTAGTAAAGCTATGTTCAAATTAAATTATTTTCTGTATATGAAATAAGAGCCGTTTTATAAAATGTTATGTTCTGCACTATGAATGATTGTCCAATTTTTTATAAGTACTTGTGACACAAGTATGTTATCTGTTCCCGGTCCGGAGGTTCCTTTATGGAACTGACAAGTTATCTGCTCCCAATCCGGAGGTTCCTTTAAGGAACTGACAAGTTATCCGTACCCGGTCGGAGGTTCCTCTATGGAACTGACAAGTATGATCTTTGATACTCTGTATGTGATCTATTAGTGCTAACGGATGTACTATGTAAGATTAAGCATGAACTCTGATTCTATATATGATTTGAATAAAAATATAAATATGAATCTGTTTCTAATTGAAATCTGAATATGTATAAGACTCTGTTTCTGATAAGAATCTGTTTTTGATATAAACTCTGATTTCTAACTCTGTGATGGACATCATTCATTGAAACCCTTTACTTTGTTATTATTCACTGGGCTCCAGCTCATTGTATTATTTATATATGTAGGTGATCAAGCGCCTGACCAAGTTTAGAGGCATCTGCCTGGAATCTGTTTTTGTTAGCCAACCTATGTGCCTCACGTGGAGGTTTCGGATATGTCAAGTGGTTATGGCTATGCGCATAAAGTTCAAGTTTTGTTTTCTTTTTTGGGTTTAACAAGTGTTTTTTTACTTGTTCTGTATTTAAAGCTAAGTTCCCTTTTGTCTAGCCTATATATATGATGATGTGTTAATGTATGTAAATAAAGTTTAAAAAATTTCGGTCTTATGTAAGTCTGCATAGCTCAATGGATATTGTATATTTGTTATTTCCTTCCACTAGCCCCTAATATTATGTTAATCTATCTTAGAGGCCTTCGGTAATCCCAGGATTATTGGCCGGTTACGATGCTAAACCTATAGGGGGCGGGTTTGGGTAGTGACAACTAGGGATCTTCTCCCGGAGGGATTCTACCTCAAGGTCACCCCTCTGTGTTCCTATCACTTGGTTCACAAGTGTAGGTTGATCAACTACTGAAAATAAGGCTGCAGACTCAACAGATTTGTTAAGATGCAAGTTAAACTCCCCAATGGCACCCAACATCTCCCATTCCTGGATGGCAATACTGGCCACACCACCAATGGATTTCCTACTCAAAGCATCAGTCACAACATTGGATTTTTCCTGGTGATAATGTAACTCAAAGTCGTAATCCTCTATAAACTCCATCCACCTCTTCTGCCTCAAATTCAAGTCTTTCTGGGTAAACAGATATTTCAAACTCTTATGATCAGAAAACACTTCAAACTTCTCACCATACAGGTAATGCCTCCAAATCTTCAAGGCAAATATCACTACCGCTAACTCTAAGTCGTGAGTAGGGTAGTTCCTCTCATGAGTTTTCAACTGCCGCGAGCCATAGGATACTACCTTTCCCTCTTGTATCAGAGCACAACCCAAACCTTCCCATAAGGCATCACAATACACCGAATAACCCAAGCCCCTTTTTGAAATAATCAAAACTGGAGTAGGGGTAAGTGTAACCTTAAGCTCTTGGAAAGACTTCTCACAAGTCTCATTCTACACAAACTTAACTCCCTTCCTCGTCAATCTAGTCAACGGTGAGGCCAATCTAGAAAAATCCTTCACAAATCAATGGTAATACCCGGCCAACCCCAAGAAACTATGAATCTCAAAAGCGTTCTTAGGTTGTTCCCAGTCTTGCACTGCCTCTGTCTTGGATGAATCTACAGTCACCCTATCTCCATATACCACATGGCCTAAGAACTTAACTTCTCTTAGCCAGAATTCACACTTCCCAAACTTAGCATACAGTTTGTGGGCTCCAAGTAACTCAAGTACTACCCGCAAGTGTTCCTCGTGCTCCTCCTCAGAGGGTGAGTAAATCAAGATGTCGCCCACAAAGACAACCATAAAACGATCTAGAAATTCACGGAAGATCCGCTTCATCAAGTCCATAAACACAGCTGGTGCATTAGTGAGCCCAAAGAGCATCACTAGAAACTCATAATGGCCATACCGCGTACGGAATGCCGTCTTTGGGATATCCTCCTCTTTTACTCTTAACTGGTGGTAACCTGATCTCATGTCTATCTTAGAAAAGCAACATGACCCCTTCAATTGATCAAACAAATCATCTATATGCGGCATTGTATACTTGTTCTTAACAGTCACCTGGTTCAACTTCCAATAATTTATACAAAGTCGTAAAACACCATCTTTTTTCTTGGCAAAAAGAGCCGGTGCTCCCTACGGCGAAGTACTAGGGCAGATGAAACCCTTATCTAATAATTCCTGGAGTTGAATCTTCAACTCACTTAACTCAGCAGGTGCGAATCTATGCGGTGCCATAGAAATCAATGTCGTGCCTAGCACTAAGTCAATAGAGAACTCGATCTCTTGATGAGGTGGTAAACTAGTAAGATCTTCCGAAAAAACATCCGGGTATTCACAAACTACCATTGGCAACTCAACTTGGACTTCATCACACTCAGTACTCAGGAAGTTAGCAAAAAGGCAATTAAGCTCATTCCGACCACGTGGATCCTATACCAGTGATAAGACTCTATTCACCCAGTCCCCCAAAAAGTAAAAGCAATCACCGCTCAGAGTATATACAGTAACCCTCTAACGGTAGCAATTTATAACAGCTCGATATGAAGACAACCAGTTCATACCTAATATAATGTCAAAGCTAGACATATCAATCAATACAAATGCCAATGAAAGTCGGTGACCGGCAACCTTTATATTACAACCCCGACACCCCTGTTTCAAGATAACCTCGCCACCAATAGATGACTCTACATAGATAGGGGATGCTAACTGATCCAACTCTAACCCCAAAATCGATACAAATGCAGACGAGATAAAACGAATGGGATGCACCCATATCAATCAACATATTAGCAACCGAAGTACAAAACAAGAAGGTACCTCTCACTACCGAAGGCGTTGGTACTAGATCCGATGCAGTAACAGCGTACACATGCCCTGTAGACCTCTGCTCAACCTACTCACCCCTCAGAGCATAAGCCTGATCTACTGATTGAGCCGAAGAGGATCCTTGATTGGCCCTCGAGGCCTGAGCTAACTGGGTCGGCTAGTGGCTCTGTATCTACCTTAAACCAGACGCACAGGGTGTGCCATCCAACTGAAGGAAAAATCTCTTCATATGTTCCGTCTGCTTACACTGATAACAAGTGAGCGGCTGCCCTCTCCCCTGACTCTGGCTCTGAGAAAGCAGAAGATAGTGCAGACCATTGCCCTCATTCTCTCTAAGAGCAAGCCAGAGACTTGTGGCCCAATTGACCACATTTGAAACAAGTAATGTCTCCCTAACCACCCTTTCCAGAACCCGAACTCGGTACTAGAAAAGTAGACCTCGACTGAGCTCCCTGGGACGGCTGTGGATTAGAACCCCTCTACCTCTTACTATCCCCCTACATATCCTGACTCCTCTTAGAGCCCCTCATCCTCTCCTCCTTCATCTGCATTATGCTCTCTAGATGAGCCACTGCCTCTACAAGGCGTCTATAATCCCTAATCATCGACCCAGCCGTTTTAAACATGAGTCTGATTCTCAATCTCTTCTCAAACTCCAGACAATGGCGTTTCTCAGTCGCCACTAACTCTAGTGCAAACTTAGAAAGGCTAGTGAATGCGGCCTCAAACTCGGCCACCAGTGTGCTTAACTACTTGAGCTGAGAAAACTGATCCCTCAACTTCTCCCTAACAGTGGGAGGGGAGGCAAGAACTTGTCCTGGAAAGCGTCAACAAAAGCCTTTCAAGTCACTCCAATGTGCCCACACGCATACTTCCACCATTGACCTATATCTCCCTTCAGCTGGAAAGATGCCAAGGTCACCCTCAAACCCCCATCTTCGATGTCGAGCATCTCAAATGTCTTTACCATCTGCTCTAACCACTTATCCGCTTTCAATGGCTCCTCGGGATCACCCAAAAACTCATCCGAATTGGACCAGAAGAACTGTCGCTTCAGAAAGGATGGCCCTGCTTCAGCTACTTGGGCCTGGACTTGATTCTCATCCCTGAGAATGTCCATGAATTCCCTCAATGCTCCAGCCATTTCGCAGGCTAAGGCACCCATGGCCTGTTGACCGACTGGTTCGACCACATTGGCCTGACCAACACCTTCCTCCTGTGCTAGAATATCATCCGATATCGGCATCTCGTGCCATTTAGGCCTACCACGCCTACCACCACATCCACGTCCACGTCCTGACATCCTAATGAATGTAACAAAAGAGATTAGCACATTCACAAATGTGCCAAAACTAATTCACTCACGTCCTAATGTGGTGGTCAACGGTAATTCACTCTACATAAGCATGTAATCACATAGACATGTACGAATTTCGTTCCCGAATAATGACCGTCCCACGGCGTTGCCAGAGTTCCAATTAGAAACAGTAGTGATCAAGTGCTAATATAATAGGACTTCTAGAAACCTGTAGACTCAATCAACATCCTAGAAATTAAATCTCATACCCATATAATCACATAAGCATGTTATCATATAAGCACATATCGTTCGTACTAAAGTCTCTAACAAGCGAGACAAACCCATTGTGGTACTAACCACTTCTCACGTACCCAGAGTATTCAAATCCGGTATGCTCTGATACCAAGTTATAATGCTCCAAAATAAATACAACAAGCCCATCTCATGAGCGGAGATATAATTAATTAATATACCTTCATTCATCAGAGTTGATATACATGAGAGAAAAATACAAGAAGGAATAAAAGTTATACAGATAATCATTGCCTTAATGGCTTACATCATTCCAAGTCACTGCTTGGTTACAACAAAAGTGAGTCTAGCTCAATCACAATTTTAAGCCTAGGCTATACAAAAGATATACAACAAAAATAGAAGCTCTCGCTCCAAATCCGTCCAAGCTACTACCTTGGCGGAGGCATATCACCAATACCTGAAAATGGGTTTTCCCAAACAAGGTGAGGCAAAGTCCAGTAGAAACAATCTCGCACAATATATGAGGTTTAAGAAAGATATAAGTAAAATGCACAGGTTCAATGCCAAATGACAAAATCTTTCACAACTCTTCTCCCAAAACCAAGATATACCAAACTTACATTTTAATTCATTTTATCCCAGTTCACTATTTATACCCATTTCGCTTAATTAATCAAACAGAGGATACACCCCACAGGTCTCTAACCAGTATTAATATCATACAAACACATTCACTTGCCATTTTATGAAAATTTCGTCTGCGGGAATCGGCACCCATGTATACGCACAGTTTTCGAGACTTTTACCCTGGACACATAGACCAACTTAATGTAATGGTGTCACACATAGAGTACACCCTTTTTATCCTCCCAAATATCATACATATACAATGTATATAATTCATAATCATATTCAATAATAACGACCAATAGATTAGTTTCAATCCGCCTAATCCTCATGCGATTTCTACAACACTCATGGTTATCCTCTACAGATAGCCCAACACAGATATTTCTAAACAGATATATAATCTTTACAACAGATAAATTTTCCAAACTTCCATGAGTGAGAGATTAAACAAATCCAACTACATCAGCAACCTCTCAATTTCACACTTTCAATACCAATTTCATTATCTTTACAAAATAATTATTCAAGGCATTTTAGGGCAAAACCACCCATTTTTCCAATTTCATCCCAAACACCAAAATCAACCATTTTGGTACCACGCAAGCTCGCATCTACTCCCATAACCATTTCCAATACGTTCATTCGAAAACCCTTCTTTCACTTTTGACCCAAAACCCTAGGTTTGTGCAAAATCACAACAAATTCTAATATTTCTCACCCAACAACAAATAACTAAGTTAAAACTCATAGAATAGTGTAGAAAATCCCTACCTCAAGTTTAAACAAAAGCAACAATGGAGTAACTTCAATGACGCTGAAATCAAATCTTATTCGGACCAAAACAGAGCTCTAAAGACACTCTTCCTTTTTAACAAAGGCACCTGGGTAGAGAACCCAATGGATTTAGGTGAAAAAGTAGAGAGAAAGTGAGTTCTAAAGAGAGAAGCTCAAGATCTAGAGTTTTGAAATGTTTTAGAGAGAGAAAGAGATGAAAAAGTGATGAGAAATGTGGCTGTTATGAACTGATATACGCACAATCTATTCGAGCGCAAGAGTTGACGCTTGAGCGTCAGACACGATAAGTTGTTCCACTCGAGCGCAAAATACACACAACCAGTAGTTTTGCAGGCAGAAGAACATCGCTTGAGCGCAAGAGTGGACGATCGAGCGCAAACCTGTTCAAGCGTAGAATACACTCTCCCAGCAGTTTTGCAGACCTGCAAAAGTACTGAGAGTTTGTAAAGCCCGCTCGAGCGCAAAAGCAAAAATCTAGGCAACAAAGATTTGAAAACTAAGCAACCAATCTGTTCAAACATGTTCTAACCGACTCAATAGCCAAACTCAAGTAAGAATAAATGGGAAAAGATATGAACAATATCTAGAAACCATAAAACCCAAGTCCAGAATATCAAATGGGTCGGGCCAAAACCAGAATCGCTATAAACACTCCAATATAACACTCTAAAAAAATTTCTTAGTGTAACACTCTAATGTAACACACAAAAAAACTCCTTAGTATACTTTTTCTAAAGGTAACACTCCAATGTAATACTCCAAAAAACGGATGTGAAATTTTTCAAACCATTCCAAAAGGATGCGGGATTCTTCAAATTATTCCAAAATGATGTAGAATTCTTCAAACCATTTCAAAAAGAGTTCAAAAATTTCTTAGTAAGTTTAGGGTAAATGTATAATTTCAAATTGTGAGTATTACGTTTGGAAAAAGTACACTAAAGAGTTTTTTAATATTTTTGTATGTTACATTAGAGTATTATGTTTGGGATTACATTGTGTGACAACTCCACTACGTATTATATATGGCATTTAATTAATTAAAGAGATTTGAATTTAATCACCCATCATTCTAATTTAATTTGGGGTTTATAAGAATTATTCAGTCTAATTTGTATATGAGTTGGTTGAAGATTTATTATGGAATTAGAAATTGAAGGTCCAAATGGCTCAAGGAAGTAAAAATTAATTAGTTGAATCAGTTTGATTTGAAGTATTGACCCATTTGGGAGCTTAATTAAATATTTGATTCAGTTTAGTAAAATTAAGATTTGATTAATTGGGTTTGAATTGGAGTTAATTAAATTAATTGCGTTATAAGGTTTGAGAAATTATGATTATTATAAATTAAAATTAATTATGAGGTGTCCAATTTAAGCATGTAATTTATTTATAAAGATTTTGGGTTTGACTTGAAATTGAAGGCCTTAGCGATTTGAGACACTCAAATTGATGATGGCAATAAGTTTAATTTAATATTTGGAGCCTTTTAGGAGTGTGATTAAAAATCTGATTCAGATTCGTAAAACTACATATAATTAATTGGGTCTTAATTGAAGTCCAAGAGACTAATATGAAATTTGTGATTAGTTGCAATTAATTAAATTATGTGCTAATCAAGATTTATTAAGACTACTTATTAATTATAATTAGTTAAGACTAAGTGGTGTTTAGTTAATCTAATATGTAATTAATAGACCAATCTAATGCTACTCAACTTACTCACCACGTTGGTGTATAGTGAAAAGAAGATGAGATTGTTCTAGAATTTAGGAGAGGGACATAACATTGTGCTAGACTTCATAAATTGAAGGGAAAAATGTATGCCTATTCATTGTGTTGCCTGAGACAAGTGTCCCACTACCTAATAATAAATAATAATAAAAGAAGTGATTGAAGTCAAGAAGGAAGAAGTTATATGTATTGTCTTTGGTTCATAAACCTGCTCGGCTGGAGACAAACCGAGAGAGAGAGAGAACCCACTTCCTGGAAATTTTGGAAGGAAGAATAACAACTCAAGTCTTGTGTTGAAATAAGAAGAAGTGAACTCAAGAAATTCAACCATTGAAGGCTTAAGGTAAGAAATTGAAGCTTAAATTTTGTAAATAAATCACCTAAAAGTTGAAATTAAGAGATGGTTGGATTCAATCTCATGTGATTACAAAGAAATTAGCAAGAATACGAAGAAATTAAGTTAGATTCATGGTTTTGGAAATTGATTTAGAAATGAATTATTTTGGTTTGATTTTGTAGTATCTTCTTATAATACTTGAGATTGAGAAGGATTTGAGATTATATTCATGGAATTAGAAAGAAATTGGGTATTGAACATGAAATGGATTAAATGCATGTTCATGGTTATGGAAATAAACTTGGGAATTAATTATGTTGAGTTTGATTTTTGTAATCTTGCATGAATTTGAGTTTCATTGCTACATGCATGAGCAAATTTTATAAGTTTTAATATTCTAATTGTACATGTATCATGAATTTTCAAGA
This sequence comes from Camellia granthamiana, assembly GCA_036172215.1. Classification (NCBI taxonomy): domain Eukaryota; kingdom Viridiplantae; phylum Streptophyta; class Magnoliopsida; order Ericales; family Theaceae; genus Camellia; species Camellia granthamiana. The sequence continues at coordinate 56,782,461 of CM069909.1, read as the reverse complement.
GCTTTGGAAGTTCAATTCATGATTTAGAATTTGTGGGTTTGAAATTGGACTTGATATGAAGAAAATGGATTAAATTTAATTTGGACAATTTAGAGATAAATTATAATTTATGTTGAGAATGAAACAATTAGCTTGATTTTAATTTAAATTTCATCTATGCAAATATTTTTGAAATGGGGTTTGTAGCTCCAATTTATGTTTTATAAAACAAAGAAAGAATTGAAAGATGATTTTTTAAAACATGAAATCCAAGGCTTAAATTTCAAGTACAATCATGGAATTTTGAAGTATAAGTGGAACTAACTTCAAATATATGTAATTGGGAATGTTTCTGCATTTTTGAGTAACTTATGCATGAATTTGGAGCCTTGGTAATATGTTTTGAAGTTTAAATAACATTATGGAAATCCCAGAATTCATCATCATCGCTTGAGCGAAGAAGTTGTCGCTCGAGCGTAGAATTCAAACAACCAGTATTTTTACAGACCAAGGGGTCCGCTCAAGCGACTAATGTTGTGCTCGAGCGAAGAGTCCTGTTTCAAAAAAATTTGAAAAGTTGTTTTATGTTCCGATTTCCGTTCTCTTTTATTTCTAAGCACTCTTAGGTATACATTAGGCATTTAAAATGAATCAAAAGAGTAAGAAAGAAACCTAACAAGTTAAGAACATAATGAATTGTATTGTGACCCGATTTCTATGTGTATTATGAATTGTGTAGGGTCAACTACAAGGGTGAACTAGGCATTTGAACACGGTGAGTAATATCTTAGTAAAGTTATTTTCAAGAATGTTATTTTCCAAATGCTACTTCTGTATAAGCCTCATGGATTTGTTGATTTGAATTATGAATAAGTATTCTATATGCCTAATTTTTGTATAAGGCTTTGTGAAGAGTATGATTTGGGCCTAAGGCCGTTTGAATATAACGATGGGCCAAAGGTCGTTTGAATATAATGATAGGTCAAAGGCCGTTTGAATATAATGATGGACCAAAGGCCATTTGAATATAATGATGGGCCAAAGGCCATTTGAATATAATGATAGGCCAAAGGCCGTTTGAATATTATGATGGGCCAAAAGCCGTTTGAATATTATGATGGGCCAAAAGCCGTTTGATATGATTGGGACCGAGGCTGTTTGATATGATTGGGCCAGAGGCCGTTTGATATAATGATTGGGTCTGAGGCTGTTTGATGTGAATGAATTGGGCCTAAGGCTGTTTGAATATTATGATAGGCCAAAGGCCATTTGAATCTGAATGTAATGGACCAAAGACCGTTTGAATAAAAAGGTGCTCATGAACATGAATATGAATATACGCATAGATATGAATATGGAAATAATGGACCTGAGGTCGTTCTAATTTGATTTACATGTAATATGTATTAATGTGATTTGCTTAATTAAGAATTTCATTCATACAAACTCTTTACTTTAGTATTATTCATTGGGCGTTAGCTCACTCTTTATATATATATATATATATGTGGGTGAGCAATTAGAGGATCAACGCGAGAGTTTTCCCCGCAGTCTGCCTCTTTGTCAAGCCACCCGAGAAGTACCTCTGTGTAGAGGCTTTATTTTATTTTGTCGGGCTTGAGTTGGTCTTTGTATTTTGTTAAAAGTCCTTCATGAAGTGTGTGAGATATGTTATAAAATATGCCTTCGTATATGTATATATAAGTGTGTTAAAAGTGTTTTAATTGCTACAGTTGATCATGTATGCATAGCTCAATGGACAACATTATTTTTGTTTTGCTCCGCTTCAGGCCCCAATTATACTTAAATATTTTGAATTTTGTCTTTGAGGCCTTAGGTAATCTTCGGATTACTGGTTAGTTACGACGTTAAATTTATAGGGGCGAGTTTGGGTCGTGATACATTGATTGGAATGTTAAATTTGAAAAAAGTATACTAAATTTTTTTTTTGTTTGTGTTGCATTGAAGTGTTACGTTTGGAAAAAGTATACTAATTTTTTTTTAATGTGTTATATTGGAGTGTTATATTATCCCCGCTTTACTCAAAATATTATGCTATTGTGTATAAATTTGGCTCAACATACTTGCAACTAATCTTATGTGACCCCCCCTTCCATTTAATGCTCAAGTTTTTAACTTTTCTCTTTAATATCTCTTTATTATTCAATAATAACAATATCTGTATAATATGTTGGATAATGCTACATGTACACCCATATCATAAAAAATGTATGAATTTTTGTGATGAAAGTTAAAAATAGTTATAGTGTTATTTTGTGATAAATTTATTTATAGTGAATTTATGGTGTGCACCTTTATAGTGAATATAAAAATTATGAGTCATTGTAATTATGTTATGAATTATTTGTAATGCAAAATGTTACAAACTATTTTGGTAAAAAAAAATAAATTATTGTTATATTTCGTATATTGTGATAACGTGTATATGGTATGCACCTTTCTAAGGGTGCAAATCATAACAACTCTCTAATATATTATGTTCTAAAATATTTTACAAAGAGTGGAATACTTAAGTGTAATAGTGACATGATTTTTATGTGGTGTCTCAGCCAATAAAAAATTATAAATGAAATTAGATTGACAATCATTGTCTTACACTAACTCAGTTATTATTTTTCGCTATAACAATGTAAAAATTCTCAAGGATAAATGAAACTACCATATATTATTACCGTTATATAAAATATTTAACAAAAATAAGAGTTTACCTACTTCCAATTAATAGCATGAAAAATAACAAGGGTTAATTGCATGAACATCCATTACTTTTAAATTTAACCTCAATTGTCTTCCTGTTAAAATATGTCTTTATATTTTTTTTGGCCCCCTTGATAATTGAATCCTAGGTACGTCCCTGATTGGAGTGTTACATTCTTATTCATAATGTAAAATTTGTTTCAGAATGAGGGAAAATCCAAAACTCTATAGTGCGGATTACCCAAATGTATAATTTTACATTTAGCAAAACCCACTTTATCTTTAAAAAGTTAAATCCTAATAGGTAAGTGACTAACCTTTTGTGTAATTTCTACTTTAATGGGACATTTGGGTTTATAAGAAAAAATAAAAAACTAAACAGATCACAATATTACATTTTAAGATTTATTGGTACTTCACTCTATATCTATTGATATTTGATAATCTTAATTCTTTTTATGAATATTTTATTTAACGAGTTATAAAAATTATATGTTTCGAATCAGTAAGATCAATACTAAAATAGGTTTAGCAAACTCAAATAATATCTCAAGCCTAACCCTTTTTTAAACTCCTAAAAAAATGTAGCAGTTGAAGTCTGTATGAAATAGTGTTGGAAATGGTTATAAAATTCTGGGTAAAACCAGAATTTTTTCCTAAGTTTGGTCTAATTTTTAGGTGGGCCCCGTGCATCGTTTTACACGGGTCAAAGTGGTAACGCGTTCTATGCCGCGTTATGATTCACGTGGTATATTTAGTTGCTCAAACCATTACCGAGTGAATGGGAAATTGAAGCCAAAGTATGCTCCATGGAAATGGAGTTTTGGTGGAAATTCCTTAAAGGTTTGAATAAGGCTTGTCCCACATTGATTTGGTGGGAGGTTTTGAAAGGGTTTATAAGGCATGGGTTTGGTACTTGGGGTGTGCCCCAAGGGGTACCCAAGTGTTTTAGAGGGAGAGGTTATGGGCAAAATGGGCTAGACCCATTGGACCCAAAAATAACCACGCGCGCGCCGCCGCCGCCGTCCGTCCAGGCTGGCCTGGGCGCGAGTGCGTGGTGTGAGGTTGGGCTTATTCGGCCCACTACTAATCTTTTTGCGCAAACATTTGAATTAAATTCAAATAAACTGATTTGGATTTACTGTTCATCCAAACAGGGCCCTTCTCGTTTTCAAATAGAATTAAACTGGTTTGGATTTAATGTTCATCCAAACAGGGCCCTTCCCGTTTTTTATCTGTTTGAATGGTTAACCCAACAGATTCAAATCTGTTTGAATTTAAACCCAACAGGTTTCATACCTGTTCAATTCAAAACCAAGAGCCACCTTTACATCTATAAATAGACTAGCCTCCCATTTGGATTTTCACTCCAATTTTCGTACTCCATCCTCTCTCTAAATCTCTCTGCATTTTGCTGCATTTTATTTTTGAAAGAAAGAGTGTAAACACTTAGTGTATTCGACGAACGAATAAATTGTAGTGCTGCATTTATTCGTTGAGAAGATCATTTCATCCTGGGAGATAGACGTCCAAATTCTAAAAGCACCGTAGAGAGGACGAATCTGTCTTAAGGACACAGTGTCAAACACTGGACTTGATCAGTTTATAATTCGTACAAATTAAATCAAGTAAGTTATTTAATTTATTTTCTGTGTTATTTTTATTTGTTTAAATCAGATTTTAATTTTGTTTTTGTAACAAAATAAAATATGTTTGTTATTTATTTATTTTTATTTCGAGTTTGATTTTTGTAATCAAACATATTCTCTCATTTTCTTTATTTCTTTAAATTCTAATTGTTATTTTGTACACAATAGAATTAAAATCTTTTAAATACAGTGAAGATTGTTCCAACAATCTTAAGACAGATTCGCTAAGAGTCATACCTTCTGAATGAATATCATGCAAAATTATCTGAAAACTTTGAACTTGAGATATTACCGTTTGGGAGTCGACCATTACAAAATCCAGAAATTTACCGACGACAAATTTCTTTGTGCCGGCATCCTCTGTCTTGTATTTCTTCTCCAAAGAATCCCACAATTCTTTTGCTGACTTCAGAGGACTGTATACATTATACAGCATGTTGTCAAGGCCATTGAGGATGTAGTTTCTGCACAGGAAATCTGAATGTTTCCAGGCATCTACAGCGGCAACAACTTGCCGATCACTTTCACCCTCTTTAAGTGCTGGAGCCTCTTCATGGAGAAACCGGGCCAAATTAAGAGTTGTAAGATAGAACAACATCTTCTGCTGCCATCTCTTAAACTCGGTACCGTTAAATTTTTTCGGTTTTTCTCCATGATTGATAGGTACATGAACATGGTTCTGGATAGGGACCGATGTTGGTGTAACAATAGGAGTACCACTGCCAGATGCAGTTTCAGTTGTAGTAGCCATAATCTCTGATTACAAAAACCAGAAAAATTAAAACACAAATTAATTTTCTAGTTACTAAAACCAGAAAATAAATTATAACACAAAATAATTTTATTTTTCTTGTTACTAAAACTAGAAAAATAAAATAGCACAATAATTTTCTGTTAACACAATTAATATTCTGCAATTGTTAATGACACCAGTATATTACTACTAGTTGTCAAAGAAAAGAGACAGTATATTACTACTATCTGTCAAATAGCATAAACACTATTTGTTTTTCCAACCAGAATATGTCTTTATGAAATCAGAAAATTAAATACAATGAAGATACCAAAAATTATTTAAAACATAAACGCAAAGAGATGACCATGGATGAGTTAATTGTAAGATTAAGAATTGAGGAAGATAACCGAAAGGCTGAAAAGAGGAATGGGAAAAATCCCATTGAGTCCAAGGCTAATGTGGTTGAACAAGTTCAAAAACCACATAACAAAAAGAGGAAGTTTACTGGAGATGGTCCTAAACAAGGCAACAACAATGGCAACAAGAAGTTCAAAGGAAAATGCTATAACTGTGGCAAAACTGGACATCGAGCTTCTGACTGCCGCCGCCCAAAGAAGGATCATCGAAGTACAAGTAAGAAAACCACCAATCAGGCCAATGTAACAGAATTGGATTACATCTCTGACGGAGTGAATGACATCAACCTCTCTGCTGTGGTGTCTGAGGCTAACTTGGTTGGAAATCCCAAAGAGTGGTGGGTTGACACTGGCGCAACTCGTCACATATGTGCGGACAAAAAGATGTTCACTACCTAAAATGAGGCTGCAAATGGTGAACAACTTTTTATGGGAAATTCTTCTACTTCTTCTGTGGCTGGACAAGGAAAAGTGATCTTCAAGATGACACCAGGAAAAGAACTGACCCTCAACAACGTACTGCATGTACCTGATATCCGGAAGAATTTAGTTTTTGGTTCTTTGTTAAGTAAAAATGGTTTTAGGCTTGTCTTTGAGTCTGATAAATTTGTATTAACAAAGAGTGGTATGTATGTTGGTAAGGGATACATGAGTGATGGTCTCTTTAAGCTAAATGTAATGACAGTTGTACCGAAAGTTGCTATGAATGAGAATAACACATCTTTTGCTTATATTCTTGAGTCAAATTTATGGCATGGTAGATTAGGACATGTGAATTTTGATGCTTTGCGTAGATTAATTAGTTTAGATTATATACCAAAGTTTGAAATTAATCCTAATCATAAATGTGAAATTTGTGTAGAAGCGAAACTAACTAAGGCTCCATTTAAATCGGTTGAAAGAAAAACCGAACCTCTAGAATTAATTCATACTGATATATGTGATCTAAAATTTATTCAAACTAGAGGAGGCAAAAAGTATTTCATAACATTTATCGATGATTGCACAAGATATTGTTATGTTTATTTACTTAGAAGTAAAGATGAAGCCTTAGAAATGTTTAAACTCTACAAAACAGAAGTTGAAAATCAACTTGGTAAAACCATTAAAATGGTTAGAAGTGATAGGGGTGGTGAATATGATGCACCATTAAATGAATTTTGTGCACAACATGGCATTATTTACCAAACTACAGCCCCTTATTCTCCACAACAAAATGGAATTGCTGAAAGGAAAAATAGAACCTTAAAAGAAATGATGAATGCCATGTTACTAAGTTCAGGCTTACCACAGAACTTGTGGGGGGGGGGGGAGCAATATTGTCTGCTAATTATGTTCTTAATAAAATACCCCACAAGAAAACCAAAAGCATTCCTTATGAATTATGGAAAGGTCGACCACCTTCCTACAAATACTTAAAAGTGTGGGGGTGTTTGGCAAAAGTTGAAGTTCCTGTTCCTAAAAAGACTAAGATTGGACCAAAAACAGTAGATTGTGTGTTTATTGGTTATGCTCAGAATAGTAGTGCATATCGGTGTCTGACTTATAAATCAGAAATACCTGATATAAATGTGAACACTATTATAGAGTCAAGGAATGCTGTGTTTTTTGAACATGTCTTTCCTTACAAGAGAGGATAGGAATTAAGTTCACAGAAAAGAACTTATGATTGTACACAAAGTTAAGAGACTAATGACAATCAGACACAAGAGACTAGTAATGGTCTCAACCAACAGGATTTAACTGATGATGAACCAAGACGAAGTAAGAGAGCGAGAACATCAAAATCCTTTGGTCCAGATTTTCTGACATACTTGTTAGAAAATGAACCTCAAAGCTTTAAGGCAGCAATGATAGGTCCTGAAGCACCTTTGTGGAAAGAGGGTGTTAATAATGAAATTGAATCCATTATGCAAAATCATACTTGGGAATTGGTGGATCTTCCACCAGGTTCTAAACCTCTTGGATATAAATGGATATTCAAGAGAAAAATGAAAGCAGATGGTTCAATTGACAAGTGTAAAGCAAGACTTGTAGTTAAAGGTTACAGACAAAAGGAAGGTCTGGATTATTTTGACACATATTCTCCCGTGACACGAATAACATCCATTCGCATGCTTATTGCTATAGCAGCGTTGTTTAATTTAGAAATACATCAAATGGATGTTAAGACAGCTTTCTTAAACGGTGATCTAAATGAAGAGATCTATATGGAACAACCCGAAGGGTTTGTAGTATCAGGGCAAGAAAAGAAAGTTTGTCGACTTGTAAAATCCCTTTATGGATTAAAACAAGCACCTAAGCAATGGCATGAAAAATTTGATCATGCAATGCTTACTAATGGGTTTAAGATAAACGAATGTGACAAATGCGTCTATGTTAAAAACATTGACCAAGGCTATGTCATAGTTTGTCTTTATGTGGATGACATGCTTATCATTGGAAGCATTCAAAACATGATCAAATCCACTAAGCAAATGCTTAACAAAAGATTTGATATGAAAGATATGGAGGTCGCAGATGTTATATTAGGAATGAAAATTACTAAAACATCTGACGGATATGCATTATCTCAATCTCATTATATTGAGAAAATACTTGATAAATTTATCAAGGATGATTTGAATTTAGCTAGAACACCTGTAGACATCAGTCTTTATTTATCGAAAAATAAAGGTGATGCAGTGTCTCAGTTAAAATACTCCCAAATCATTGGAAGCCTAATGTACCTAATGAATTGTACTCGTCCTGATATAGCTTATGCTATCAGTAAATTGAGTAGGTACACTAGTAACCCCGGAGAAGACCATTGGAAAGCGATCATTCGGGTTCTTAGATATCTAAGATTCACTCGTGATCATGGTTTGAACTTTACTCGATATCCAACAGTACTTGAAGGTTATTGTGATGCAAATTGGATATCGGATACTAAAGATTCAAAATCCACAAGTGGATACGTCTTTACTTTGGGAGGCGCTGCTGTTTCTTGGAAATCCACGAAACAAACATGCATTGCACGATCCACAATGGAATCCGAGTTCATTGCTTTAGACAAAGTAGGAGAAGAAGCAGAATGGCTTCGTCACTTCTTAGAAGACATTCCAATGTGGCCAAAACCTGTGCCAGCTATTTGCATTTATTATGATAGTCAATCTGCAATAGGCAGGGCACAGAATCATATGTATAACGGTAAGTCACGACATATTCGTCGTCGACATAATACTGTTAGGCAGTTGTTGTCAAATGGAATAATCTCGATAGATTATATAAAATCTAAAGAGAATATTGCGGATCCGTTAACAAAAGGTTTGACAAAAGAGCTAGTGTATAGTTCATCGAAGGGAATGGGATTAAAGCCTATTACATAAGAGTCGTCATAATGGTAACCCTACTTATATGACTGGAGATCCCAAGAACTAAGTTCAAAGGGACAACTAAGTTATGTATGGCTCGCCAGAAATCACCAAGGGATTCAAATTCCCTACCCATTCCTATGGTGAGAGTGATATCTGCAACATATGTTGTCTGCAGGGGTATAAGGATAAGCTTTTTTTTTAATAATTACTTATATCTTGATTAAGGCATAAAATCAAGATGAGTATAAGAAGATACTCACAATAAGAATCGCCTATATGAGTGTTGAACTGGGGCCGGTTCTATGAGAATGAAAGAGGCTACATTCTCTAGAAACACTCATGAAAACCAGGAGCGTTCAAGGCCAAAATGAACACAACAGTGAGAACCACGATGTGTTAGAAGATATTTTGTGTGAAATCTATTGTCTTGGCTTACACAAACGGCTGAACAATTCAAGGCATCGCGTCCATTGGTTAGCCAGTAAGTCCGATAGGTTATCACTAGGGAAGGTTTAAGGCCGAAAACTACCTATCCCGATGCAAGATATTTTCGACTTATACTCTTTCGTTAAGTCTGCATATTGTTGCATTTCCGTTGTCATCAAATTCCATTCATGTGGGGGATTGTTGGAAATGGTTATAAAATTCTGGGTAAAACCAGAATTTTTTCCTAAGTTTGGTCTAATTTTTAGGTGGGCCCCGTGCATCGTTTTACACGGGCCAAAGTGGTAACGCGTTCTATGTCGCGTTGTGATTCACGTGGTATATTTAGTTGCTCAAAACCATTACCGAGTGAATGGGAAATTGAAGCCAAAGTATGCTCCATGGAAATGGAGTTTTGGTGGAAATTCCTTAAAGGTTTGAATAAGGCTTGTCCCACATTGATTTGGTGGGAGGTTTTGAAAGGGTTTATAAGGCATGGGTTTGGTACTTGGGGTGTGCTCCAAGGGGTACCCAAGTGTTTTAGAGGGAGAGGTTATGGGCAAAATGGGCTAGACCCATTGGACCCAAAAATCACCACACACGCGCGCGCGCGCGCCGCCGCCGCCGTCCGTCCGGTCGGGCGGGCTGGCCTGCGCCTGGGTTTGGGCGCGGGTGCGTGGTGTGAGGTTGGGTTGGGCTTGTTCGGCCCAATACTAATCTTTTTGCGTCAAAAACATTTGAATTAAATTCAAATAAACTGATTTGGATTTACTGTTCATCCAAACAAGGCCCTTCCCGTTTTCAAACAGAATTAAACTGGTTTGGATTTAATGTTCATCCAAACAGGGCCCTTCCCGCTTTTTATCTATTTGAATGGTTAACCCAACAGATTCAAATCTGTTTGAATTTAAACCCAACAGGTTTCATACCTGTTCAATTCAAAACCAAGAGCCACCTTTACATCTATAAATAGACTAGCCTCCCATTTGGATTTTCACTCCAATTTTCGTACTCCATCCTCTCTCTAAATCTCTCTGCATTTTGCTGCATTTTATTTCTGAAAGAAAGAGTGTAAACACTTAGTGTGTTCGACGAACGAATAAATTGTAGTGCTGCATTTATTCGTTGAGAAGATCATTTCATCCTGGGAGATAGACGTCCAAATTCTGAAAGCACCGTGGAGAGGACGAATCTGTCTTAAGGACACAGTGTCAAACACTGGACTTGATCAGTTTATAATTCGTACAAATTAAATCAAGTAAGTTATTTAATTTATTTTCTGTGTTATTTTTATTTGTTTAAATCAGATTTTAATTTTGTTTTTGTAACAAAATAAAATATGTTTGTTATTTATTTATTTTTATTTCGAGTTTGATTTTTGTAATCAAACATATTCTCTCCTTTTCTTTATTTCTTTAAATTCTAATTGTTGTTTTGTACACAATAGAATTAAAATCTTTTAAATACAGTGAAGATTGTTCCAACAATCTTAAGACAGATTCGCTAAGAGTCATACCTTCTGAATGAATATCATGCAAAATTATCTGAAAACTTTGAACTTGAGATATTACCGTTTGGGAGTCGACCATTACAAAATCCAGAAATTTACCGACGACAAATTTCTTTGTGCCGGCATCCTCTGTCTTGTATTTCTTCTCCAAAGAATCCCACAATTCTTTTGCTGACTTCAGAGGACTGTATACATTATACAGCATGTTGTCAAGGCCATTGAGGATGTAGTTTCTGCACAGGAAATCTGAATGTTTCCAAGCATCTACAGCGGCAACAACTTGCCGATCACTTTCACCCTCTTTAAGTGCTGGAGCCTCTTCATGGAGAAACCGGGCCAAATTAAGAGTTGTAAGATAGAACAACATCTTCTGCTGCCATCTCTTAAACTCGGTACCGTTAAATTTTTTCGGTTTTTCTCCATGATTGATAGGTACATGAACATGGTTCTGGATAGGGACCGATGTTGGTGTAACAATAGGAGTACCACTGCCAGATGCAGTTTCAGTTGTAGTAGCCATAATCTCTGATTACAAAAACCAGAAAAATTAAAACACAAATTAATTTTCTAGTTACTAAAACCAGAAAATAAATTATAACACAAAATAATTTTATTTTTCTTGTTACTAAAACTAGAAAAATAAAATAGCACAATAATTTTCTGTTAACACAATTAATATTCTGCAATTGTTAATGACACCAGTATATTACTACTAGTTGTCAAAGAAAAGAGACAGTATATTACTACTATCTGTCAAATAGCATAAACACTATTTGTTTTTCCAACCAGAATATGTCTTTATGAAATCAGAAAATTAAATACAATGAAGATACCAAAAATTATTTAAAACATAAACGCAAAGAGATGACCATGGATGAGTTAATTGTAAGATTAAGAATTGAGGAAGATAACCGAAAGGCTGAAAAGAGGAATGGGAAAAATCCCATTGAGTCCAAGGCTAATGTGGTTGAACAAGTTCAAAAACCACATAACAAAAAGAGGAAGTTTACTGGAGATGGTCCTAAACAAGGCAACAACAATGGCAACAAGAAGTTCAAAGGAAAATGCTATAACTGTGGCAAAACTGGACATCGAGCTTCTGACTGCCGCCGCCCAAAGAAGGATCATCGAAGTACAAGTAAGAAAACCACCAATCAGGCCAATGTAACAGAATTGGATTACATCTCTGACGGAGTGAATGACATCAACCTCTCTGCTGTGGTGTCTGAGGCTAACTTGGTTGGAAATCCCAAAGAGTGGTGGGTTGACACTGGAGCAACTCGTCACATACGTGCGGACAAAAAGATGTTCACTACCTAAAATGAGGCTGCAAATGGTGAACAACTTTTTATGGGAAATTCTTCTACTTCTTCTGTGGCTGGACAAGGAAAAGTGATCTTCAAGATGACACCAGGAAAAGAACTGACCCTCAACAACGTACTGCATGTACCTGATATCCGGAAGAATTTAGTTTCTGGTTCTTTGTTAAGTAAAAATGGTTTTAGGCTTGTCTTTGAGTCTGATAAATTTGTATTAACAAAGAGTGGTATGTATGTTGGTAAGGGATACATGAGTGATGGTCTCTTTAAGCTAAATGTAATGCCAGTTGTACCGAAAGTTGCTATGAATGAGAATAACACATCTTTTGCTTATATTCTTGAGTCAAATTTATGGCATGGTAGATTAGGACATGTGAATTTTGATGCTTTGCGTAGATTAATTAGTTTAGATTATATACCAAAGTTTGAAATTAATCCTAATCATAAATGTAAAATTTGTGTAGAAGCGAAACTAACTAAGGCTCCATTTAAATCGGTTGAAAGAAAAACCGAACCTCTAGAATTAATTCATACTGATATATGTGATCTAAAATTTATTCAAACTAGAGGAGGCAAAAAGTATTTCATAACATTTATCGATGATTGCACAAGATATTGTTATGTTTATTTACTTAGAAGTAAAGATGAAGCCTTAGAAATGTTTAAACTCTACAAAACAGAAGTTGAAAATCAACTTGGTAAAACCATTAAAATGGTTAGAAGTGATAGGGGTGGTGAATATGATGCACCATTAAATGAATTTTGTGCACAACATGACATTATTCACCAAACTACAGCCCCTTATTCTCCACAACAAAATGGAATTGCTGAAAGGAAAAATAGAACCTTAAAAGAAATGATGAATGCCATGTTACTAAGTTCAGGCTTACCACAGAACTTGTGGGGGGGGAGCAATATTGTCTGCTAATTATGTTCTTAATAGAATACCCCACAAGAAAACCAAAAGCATTCCTTATGAATTATGGAAAGGTCGACCACCTTCCTACAAATACTTAAAAGTGTGGGGGTGTTTGGCAAAAGTTGAAGTTCCTGTTCCTAAAAAGACTAAGATTGGACCAAAAACAGTAGATTGTGTGTTTATTGGTGATGCTCAAAATAGTAGTGCATATCGGTGTCTGACTTATAAATCAGAAATACCTGATATAAATGTGAACACTATTATAGAGTCAAGGAATGCTGTGTTTTTTGAACATGTCTTTCCTTACAAGAGAGGACAGGAATTAAGTTCACAGAAAAGAACTTATGATTGTACACAAAGTCAAGAGACTAATGACAATCAGACACAAGAGACTAGTAATGGTCTCAACCAACAGGATTTAACTGATGATGAACCAAGACGAAGTAAGAGAGCGAGAACATCAAAATCCTTTGGTCCAGATTTTCTGACATACTTGTTAGAAAATGAACCTCAAAGCTTCAAGGCAGCAATGATAGGTCCTGAAGCACCTTTGTGGAAAGAGGGTGTTAATAATGAAATTGAATCCATTATGCAAAATCATACTTGGGAATTGGTGGATCTTCCACCAGGTTCTAAACCTCTTGGATATAAATGGATATTCAAGAGAAAAATGAAAGCAGATGGTTCAATTGACAAGTGTAAAGCAAGACTTGTAGTTAAAGGTTACAGACAAAAGGAAGGTCTGGATTATTTTGACACATATTCTCCCGTGACACGAATAACATCCATTCGCATGCTTATTGCTATAGCAGCGTTGTTTAATTTAGAAATACATCAAATGGATGTTAAGACAGCTTTCTTAAACGGTGATCTAAATGAAGAGATCTATATGGAACAACCCGAAGGGTTTGTAGTATCAGGGCAAGAAAAGAAAGTTTGTCGACTTGTAAAATCCCTTTATGGATTAAAACAAGCACCTAAGCAATGGCATGAAAAATTTGATCATGCAATGCTTACTAATGGGTTTAAGATAAACGAATGTGACAAATGCGTCTATGTTAAAAACATTGACCAAGGCTATGTCATAGTTTGTCTTTATGTGGATGACATGCTTATCATTGGAAGTAGTCAAAACATGATCAAATCCACTAAGCAAATGCTTAACAAAAGATTTGATATGAAAGATATGGAGGTCGCAGATGTTATATTAGGAATGAAAATTACTAAAACATCTGACGGATATGCATTATCTCAATCTCATTATATTGAGAAAATACTTGATAAATTTATCAAGGATGATTTGAATTTAGCTAGAACACCTGTAGACATCAGTCTTTATTTATCGAAAAATAAAGGTGATGCAGTGTCTCAGTTAAAATACTCCCAAATCATTGGAAGCCTAATGTACCTAATGAATTGTACTCGTCCTGATATAGCTTATGCTATCAGTAAATTGAGTAGGTACACTAGTAACCCCGGAGAAGACCATTGGAAAGCGATCATTCGGGTTCTTAGATATCTAAGATTCACTCGTGATCATGGTTTGAACTTTACTCGATGTCCAACAGTACTTGAAGGTTATTGTGATGCAAATTGGATATCGGATACTAAAGATTCAAAATCCACAAGTGGATACGTCTTTACTTTGGGAGGCGCTGCTGTTTCTTGGAAATCCACGAAACAAACATGCATTGCACGATCCACAATGGAATCCGAGTTCATTGCTTTAGACAAAGTAGGAGAAGAAGCAGAATGGCTTCGTCACTTCTTAGAAGACATTCCAATGTGGCCAAAACCTGTGCCAGCTATTTGCATTCATTGTGATAGTCAATCTGCAATAAGCAGGGCACAGAATCATATGTATAACGGTAAGTCACGACATATTCGTCGTCGACATAATACTGTTAGGCAGTTGTTGTCAAATGGAATAATCTCGATAGATTATATAAAATCTAAAGAGAATATTGCGGATCCGTTAACAAAAGGTTTGACAAAAGAGCTAGTGTATAGTTCATCGAAGGGAATGGGATTAAAGCCTATTACATAAAAGTCGTCATAATGGTAACCCTACTTATATGACTGGAGATCCCAAGAACTAAGTTCAAAGGGACAACTAAGTTATGTATGACTCGCCAGAAATCACCAAGGGATTCAAATTCCCTACCCATTCCTATGGTGAGAGTGATATCTGCAACATATGTTGTCTGCAGGGGTATAAGGATAAGCTTTGCTTTTAATAATTACTTATATCTTCATTAAGGCATAAAATCAGGACGAGTATAAGAAGATACTCACAATAAGAATCGCCTATATGAGTGTTGAACTGGGGCCGGTTCTATGAGAATGAAAGAGGCTACATTCTCTAGAAACACTCATGAAAACCAGGAGCGTTCAAGGCCAAAATGAACACAACAGTGAGAACCACGATGTGTTAGAAGATATTTTGTGTGAAATCTATTGTCTTGGCTTACACAAACGGCTGAACAATTCAAGGCATCGCGTCCATTGGTTAGCCAGTAAGTCCGATAGGTTATCACTAGGGAAGGTTCAAGGCCGAAAACTACCTATCCCGATGCAAGATATTTTCGACTTATACTCTTTCGTTAAGTCTGCATATTGTTGCATTTCCGTTGTCATCAAATTCCATTCATGTGGGGGATTGTTGGAAATGGTTATAAAATTCTGGGTAAAACCAGAATTTTTTCCTAAGTTTGGTCTAATTTTTAGGTGGGCCCCGTGCATCGTTTTACACGGGTCAAAGTGGTAACGCGTTCTATGTCGCGTTGTGATTCACGTGGTATATTTAGTTGCTCAAAACCATTACCGAGTGAATGGGAAATTGAAGCCAAAGTATGCTCCATGGAAATGGAGTTTTGGTGGAAATTCCTTAAAGGTTTGAATAAGGCTTGTCCCACATTGATTTGGTGGGAGGTTTTGAAAGGGTTTATAAGGCATGGGTTTGGTACTTGGGGTGTGCCCCAAGGGGTACCCAAGTGTTTTAGAGGGAGAGGTTATGGGCAAAATGGGCTAGACCCATTGGACCCAAAAATCACCACACACGCGCGCGCGCACCGCCGCCGCCGCCGTCCGTCCGGTCGGGCGGGCTGGCCTGGGCCTGGGTTTGGGCGCTGGTGTGAGGTTGGGTTGGGCTTGTTCGGCCCAATACTAATCTTTTTGCGCCAAAAACATTTGAATTAAATTCAAATAAACTGATTTGGATTTACTGTTCATCCAAACAGGGCCCTTCCCATTTTCAAACAGAATTAAACTGGTTTGGATTTAATGTTCATCCAAACAGGGCCCTTCCCGTTTTTTATCTATTTGAATGGTTAACCCAACAGATTCAAATCTGTTTTAATTTAAACCCAACAGGTTTCATACCTGTTCAATTCAAAACCAAGAGCCACCTTTACATCTATAAATAGACTAGCCTCCCATTTGGATTTTCACTCCAATTTTCGTACTCCATCCTCTCTCTAAATCTCTCTGCATTTTGCTGCATTTTATTTCTGAAAGAAAGAGTGTAAACACTTAGTGTGTTCGACGAACGAATAAATTGTAGTGCTGCATTTATTCGTTGAGAAGATCATTTCATCCTGGGAGATAGACGTCCAAATTCTGAAAGCACCGTGGAGAGGACGAATCTGTCTTAAGGACACAGTGTCAAACACTGGACTTGATCAGTTTATAATTCGTACAAATTAAATCAAGTAAGTTATTTAATTTATTTTTTGTGTTATTTTTATTTGTTTAAATCAGATTTTAATTTTGTTTTTGTAACAAAATAAAATATGTTTGTTATTTATTTATTTTTATTTCGAGTTTGATTTTTGTAATCAAACATATTCTCTCCTTTTCTTTATTTCTTTAAATTCTAATTGTTTTTTTGTACACAATAGAATTAAAATCTTTTAAATACAGTGAAGATTGTTCCAACAAATAGTAGCAATTCCGGCCTTGAGGGGGAGGTGACCAAGTCGGTCGCATTAGGCTCCCAATCTTAAATAAAATTTAAGGCTTTCAATTAGGGGTGTGTATGATGTTGTGTTATGAGTAGTGTTATATTTACTTATATATATATATATATATATTTTAATAATTCCCACAAATAAGGTGACAAGTAAAAAGTTCCATATCAATTAGAATGTGAGTCAATTTTTAAAATTTTGCTTGCCATCTTATTTGTATGGATTGTGGGGGAAGAAATTGTGCCGATAAAATATTTTTCTCAATTTATTTATTTTAATGTTATCATATGGAGTTATTTTTTTGAAAAATTTACTCATAAATCTCATATGGTGGAATGTTGATCTATTTAGTCTTAAAAGTTTTCTTATGAACCAATTAGTCTTTTATGTTTTAGAAAGTTACATTTATTTGATTTGGTGTCATTTGACTTTAAGTGAATGTCTTTTATGATTCATTTTTTTAATTTTTTAATTATTTTTGGGATGAGAATGGAAATGTGAGGTGTGGAAGATTATTTTTGAATGAATTGTTGGCTAAAATGTTGGTTGTCGAACGTAGAAATATATATTTTGTAATGTGATTTTCTGGTGTTACATTTGGAAAAAAAAAACACATTAAAGAGTTTTTGTGTGTTATATTGATTGGAGTGTTACGTTTAGAAAAAATACACTAAGGAATTTTTTTAGAATGTTACGTTGTTACGTTTTGGAACAGTGTGTTACATTAGAGTGTTACGTTTGGAAAAAGTACACTAAGAAGTTTTTGTGTGCTATATTGATTGGAATGTTATGTTTAGAAAAAATACACAGGGAAATTTTTTTGGAATGTTACATTATTACATTTGATAAAATATATTAAGGAGTTTTTTAGTATTACATTGATTGGAGTGTTATATTTAGGAAAGTGCACCAATGAGTTTTTTAGTGTGCTACATTGGAGTGTTACGTTTAGATAAAAAAAAAATTGCGTGTTATATTGATTGGAGTGTTACATTTGAAAAAAATACAATAAAGAATTTTTTTAGTATGTTATATTGAAGGGTTACGTTTGATTGTTACGTTTGGAAAAAGTACACTAGGGAGTTTTTTTGAAGTGTTATGTTTAGTAATTTCCACATTATTAAAAAAACCCACATTTTGGCTATTTATGTAATTCACACTAAATTGGGACCTTTGGGTCTATAAGAAAAAAGAGAAGATCAAACCGTTTATAATATCACCATTTGAGATTTATTGGTATTTCACTCCAATTTTTATTTGTATCTGATTAATGTTTAATGTGAAAATTTTTACTTTGTTAAAAATAACTTAATAAGTGTATAGCAAGGTTAAAATTTTTTCCACGAGTTAAATTTTATAAAGTTTATTTCTACTAAATGAAATTATTTATAAAATGTTTAATTGCAACTCAATTGCATTTTTTACTATATATTTTCTTACTAGATTGACTCTAAAATAAGTAACAAAAAATGCATATCTTACAAAAAGATATTAGTCTTAAATTATTATTTTACATACTTTTTTTTATTCAATTAGATGAAGTTAAATAAACAATTAAAAAAATATATTAACATCCTTAGTGAACATTAAAATATAAATTAATAATTTATATTATTTAGCCGTGTCATATTTGGATTTATGTCGAAAAATGCTAAACCCAAACTTGCTAATTTTATATAGGGCAATTTTTGCTTTCATGTGGAATGGTTTGATTGCAATTTACCCCTTTGTCTTTTAAAATAGCCTTATAATGTAGTTTTGGACTAAAATGTAACGGTTAATTATAAATGTGAAATGATTATAATATCCTCAATTTTATATTTTTGTTATTATTTTTTTCTCTCTCATCTCTCATACACATTAATATATAATATATAGTATTAATTCAATTAAATCACAATTAATTATAAATTCTTAATTATTTATTGTGATTTTTAAATTTAAATTTGATTATTTTTTAAATCACAATTAATTCTAAATATTTAACTATTTATTATAATTATTAACTTTTTAATTTAATTATATTTTAGGTCACAATTAATCCTAATTTTTTAATTATTTATTATAATTTCTAACATGTTAATCTAATTTTAATTTAATTATATTTTAGATCAATTCTTAATTATTGTTTATTTTATATTTTACTTAATTATATTTTCAATCATTTCTTAATTATATTTTATATTTTAGATCAATTATTAATTACATTGTAATTTAATTTAATTAATATATTAATTTAATTTTAGATTTGGAAAAAACAAGGGTAAAATTGTTCTTTGTTATATTAATTTCATTTTAATTTTGAGTGTTACTATTAGCACTTACCTTTCTTCTTTGGACCTTCCATTTCTTTTATTTTTTTTAATTTCAATTTTGTCCAAACATAAAGTTACATTTTTACGCTCTTCCCTAACATTCTAATCCTAATTTCTCAAACCCTAGCCCCAATCCTAACCCTAATTTTCCAAACCCTACCCCACCAACCTTTTCACCACCATCTCCACCGGTGACCGCCACCGCCACCGCCACCGCCACCGCCACCGCCACCGCCACTGCCGTCGACAACCACTCTTTCCATCTCCGGAAATTTTGCTACCATTGTGTGTCTCTCTCATCCTCCTTATTCTTATTCTTCTCCCCTGTTCATCAAAGTCATACCTATATAAAAACCTCTCATCTTCTCTGTTTCCCTATTCACTCCCATAAAAATCAAATTCCCAACAAACCCAATTCAAATTCAATCACAACAACCATGTCCTTGATCCACCGCTCTCACTTCATCGTCAATGGCGTCCAAAGAATGCAAACCCATATCTCCAGTTCTGAAGAAAGAGCAGTGATAGTTAGTGTTTTTAAAGATCCAGTTTTTTTGGGTTTTTATGTTTCTTAAAATTCAATTCTGGGTTGGTGTTTCTTTAGAGAGATCTGCTCTGAAGTATCCATTCAGGGTTTCCATTTAGAGAGAGAGAGAGAGAGAGAGAGAGGGAGGCATTTCAGGATCAATATTTTGTGGGTGTTTCTGTTTCTTAGAAAGTAAATCTGGGTTGCTGTTTCTTGAGAGAGATTTGAAGAAATTTTTTCTGGGTTTCCATTTGGAGAGAGAGAGAGAGAGAGAGAGATTTCAGGATCAATCTTTTGTGGGCTCCTTTCTGCTTCAAAAAGAGATAAAATATGTCGTTTCTGAGACTTAAAGGTTAGTCCCTTGAACTTATTTTTTGTTTTTTGCTTTCTTTATACCCTAGGTGTTGCTTGTTTCTTTCAAAACTAGTTGACAAGTTGATCTAAATTTTCGGCGTTGAGGTTTCTTACTCTTTTTGTTTTGGGTGCTTTCAGAAGCCGTGAATTTCTCATTTATGTTTGTGGTGGTGGCTGTTAAAGGTTTTGTGCTGTGAATGATAGTGAAAGTCCTATCAACGAGGAATCTCCTCCGGCGCCGATTTCAGCGATTCAAGCTCTGCCGATTGTGAATCTAACGGAGACTAATCTAATCAGTGATGATAATGGAAAGTGAAAAGATTTGGGGTATAGTTGGTACAGCAATGCTAAGTATCATGAAAGTTTTGTGACCCTTGGATTACACTTAGAATAAAGTACCACACACTAATCAAGGGAATCCAAGGATCATAAATCCTGCATGATCATTTTTATGAAAAAATTTTCATGATTCCTAACTTTTCTCTAGTTGGTATTAAGGTGGGGTTTAAAGAAAAAAGAGAAGGGATTCATTTTGTTGGGTGGGAGTTCAAAGAAATAGAGGAGGCCAAAGTAAAAAGGTAGGTGCTAATAACAGTCCTTTTAATTTTTCATAAAACAAAACCTACTATAAAAAAGAAAAATGTTTTGTGGCCCTAAAAACAGTGGCCCTAATGGCCCTAATTTCCTTTTCTGGAAAAGTTTGTTTTTTTTTTTTTTTCTTTTTGCCTTGTTTTTTTTTTTCTTGCCTTATATGGCAATTTAGGGGCATTCGGGCCCCTAAATTTCGAGCTACCAACCGGTAGCGTATAAAAAATGGTGCGTAATACACCTTCTATTAGTTTTGTTATTTGATTTGATTTTTTTTTTTTTTGATTTTATTTTTAAAGTACCAATTATTGATAATGATTAGATTGTATTTTCAAAAAAAAATTGTAATTGATTTTTTTAACTCACTGTGTTTTTTGAAAAAAAATTATTGTGTTCTTTTTAACTATCAATTCACTTAATTTGTGATTTGATTTTTAATTCACTGTGCTTTTTGAAAAACAAAATGGATTGTACTCATTAGAGTCACATAATGTACCAATTATTGATGATGATTAGATTGTATTTTGACCAAAACAAAAAATTGTAATTAATCTTTTTAACTAACTATGTTTTTTGAAAAATAAATTATTGTGTTTTTTAATTATCAATTGACTTAATTTGTGATTGATTTTTTTAATTATTGATGATGATTAGATAGCATTTAAAAAATTGTGATTTGTATGATTGAAGTTATCTCATTTTGTTTATAATTTTATTTTTTAATATGATTGAAATTAGATAAATATAAACACTCACAAAAAGAAAAATGTGATTGTAGTTTGTTCAATGGTTCTAAATAATCTTTTTTATTTACCATTTTAATGGTTATTTTTTTAATTATGTTTTTTATTATGAGAAAAATGTCATTGTAGTTAGATAACATTAAAAAAATTGTGATTTGTATGATTGAAGTTATCTCCTTTTGTTTAAAATTTGATTTTTTAATATGATTGAATTTAACTCACAAAAAGAAAAATGTGATTGTAGTTTGTTCAACGGCTCTAAATAATATTTTTATTTACTATTTTAATGGTTCTTTTTTTCAGTTATTATTTTTTATTATGAGAAAAATATGATTGTAGTTAGATAGCATTAAAAAATTTGTGATTTGTATGATTGAAGTTATCTTCTTTTGTTTATAATTTGATTTTTTTAATATGATTGAAATTAGATAAACATAAACACTCACAAAAAGAAAAATGTGATTGTAGTTTGTTCAATGCTTCTAAATAATCTTTTTATTTACTATTTTAATGGTTCTTTTTTTTAATTATTTTTTTTTATTATGAGAAAAATGTGATTGTAGTTAGATAGCATTAAAAAAATGTGATTTGTATGATTGAAGTTATCTCCTTTTGTTTATAATTTGATTTTTTAATATGATTGAAGTTAAATAAACATAAATACTCACAAAAAGAAAAATGTGATTGTAGTTTGTTCAATGCTTCTAAATAATCTTTTTATTTACTATTTTAATGGTTCTTTTTTTCAATTATTTTTTTTATTATGAGGAAAAAAAAAAAAAAAGACAAAGTGGTGAAATACAACCCGTGCATAGCACGGGTGATATGCTAGTTTTTCATAAAACAAAACCTACTATAAAAAATGGTGCGTAATACACCTTCTGTTAGTTTGGATGGAAAAACTAATGGTAACAGTTTAATCCAAAATCACACGGGAGTTTTCTAGTTATGTTTAACCATAAGTAAAATGCTTCAGACCTAAACCACAAGGGGTAAAATAAATTTCAACTTTTTATACATTAATTGTTTGAGTTGTGTCGAAAATTTTCATTCTTATCCCACAATTAATTTCAACTTTTATAGCATTGGTAAATTAAAAAATAAAGATTCAATTTAACTAATTAAAGTTTAACTATTTTATTTATTTATTTATTATGTTGTCTAAATTTTGTTAAATTATAAAGCAATATGAGTATGCTTTTATCATTTTTAATTTTTAGGGTAAATTACACCGACACCCCTTGAGATTTCTGTTTAATATAGATCTCCCTTTACATTTGAAAAATTAGATTATCCTTCCTCAGGTTTGTAATCGCATTATAAATTGTCCACTGGATTGCTGATGTCATGCCTTAAAATTTTCTAAATGACCAGTTTGTCTTTTTTTTTTACTATTTATTCTTTTTATCATCATAACTACATTCTATAACTTTCTATCATTAAATTCTACCTGAACGTATTATTATTGAATGATGATATACGAATATGAATTTTATATAAAATTTTCAAATACAATACTATAACTTAACTTAATGGTGACCTTTCATTTCAAAACAAAACACCATAAACATGATTTATATTTATAATAATATCACTACCACAACATTTTTATAATATTTTTTGTATAAATTTTTATATATGAATATAATTTTTTTATTTTAATTTCTACCATTATATCTAGATTAGATCAATTTAATCTAGATACAAATTTTAAAAAAATTCATTGAATATAAAAAAATAAGATAATGTGTTGAATTTTTATATTTTTGTATTTTTTTTTTATATTTGGTGAATTTAAAAAAAAATCACAAAATATTAAACTTTATAAGTATATTTAGATTAGGTATATCTAAAAACTTAAAAAATTGTTTAAAATATTTAAAAATTTTGGTAAAAAATAAAAAAACAAAAAAAATTTAAAAAAAAAACTTAATTTTTTGTATGAATTAAATAAAAAAAAATGATTATTATTTCTTTTAAAATAAAATAAACAAAATATATGTATTATTTTATTATTTTATATGTATTAAGACTAATGGACAAAATATTTTTTTAAAATAACATATAACGGGCGCAATTTAAAAAATTTGTCATAACCTAATATCTCAGGGAGTGATGCTCCAGATCCCAACCACCAACACCGCCCCCCCCCCCCTCCCCTCCCACACCAACATACACGTGGAGGACAATAAGAGGAGGACACAAAATAATAATAATAATGACGATGATGATGATGATAATGATGATGATGATGGTGATGATGGACCAATTAGAAATCACTGGGCGTGGGGTCTCACTCTTTTCCCTACCTCAGGCCGCCTCTGAATAGTAGTTCTTCAGGCCCCAGAGAGGGAGATTAGGCACCAGGTTTGTCCTATTCCCTTTTGTTAGTCAACTCCATTTTGTTTAATTTTTTATTTTGGATTTGGACAGCCATCCAATTTGTAAAAAAAACCTTAGAAAATGTGTAGAGTGGAGTACCAGCCACTAGGTGCTGAAGTAATCTACGGCATACTTTCAAGAAAAGTTGGAACGTTATAGATAAATTAGAACATCATGTGCTAGGTGCTGAAGTAATTTATGCCATATTTTCAGGAAAAGTTGGAACGACCTAGATAAATTCTACAAAAAATGCTTTATAACCCCACTGGGGTCGACCCCTAGTGAGGTGGAGACCCGTGATTAGGCGAAAAAAAATTTTTTTTTTTTTTTTTGATTGTCAGCCAGTGGGGGCGCGCCACCTCACTGGGGGTATTACCCCCACTGGGGGTATTGGTATTATCATCTTATTATTTATTGTTTATTTTATGATTAAATATTCAAATCAATTTATTGGTATCTCGATTTATCTTTAAAATCATATAAAACTCTATTTCACATCAAGTAGATAAATCTCAGCGAATATAATCCCAAATAATTGATGACACTTAAATAAAAATTAGACTTGATATTTAGGAATGATTTGAGATGATCTAAATAAGTGTATTTTTTGACTTTTTATAAAATATGAATTGGGTATGAGTTGGGTTTGAAGTGATGTGTTAGAGAAATGATGTGACTTAAATAAGACGATATGACTTAAATAAAATATTAACTTTTTAACTTTTTAAATTTTTTAGACGATGCCAAACAAAAGAATATACTCAATCCCAAGCTGCACCCATATAATCATATGAAGTTTTACTCCTTCCCAACTGCATCCCTAACAAAAAGGTTATTCACGGATATAAAATTCCACGTTAATAGTATGTTCGGCCAATAAAAATAGTACATGAAAAAAACTAGTCACAGAATTTAGAGTAATTTTAAAAACAACAATGCTAGAGGGTCACAATTATTGTAGTCACAATGGCTCAAAACTGTCAAAACGACGTCGTTTTGGCATGTTTTGCACCCAAAACGACGTCGTTTTGGCATGTTTTGCACCCAAAACGAAGCCGTTTTGGTAGTTTTGAGCCATTGTGGCCACAAAAATTGTGGCCCTCAAACATTTTCCTTTTAAAAAAGATCAGGGTCGCATTTGGTAGAATTTTAAAATTATGATTTGAGAATAGAGTTGTATTTTGAGTTTGTGCGCTTTAAAATTATTATTTGAGTGTAGAAAATTTATTTGGTTATGAGTTTTGAAAAGAGTTTTAAATTGAGTTTGAAATTTTTGATGTGACATAATATTTGATTTAAAAACTTACAACTCATAATCAAACACACAACCTAAAATTCTATTCAAAGCTCATAAATTTTTTTTAAAAATTCAGAAAATATTTTTTATTTAAAATATAAAAATAACAGGTGCCAAAAAAAAAAATACTATTTCGATCAACCAGCTGGACATCCGGGAGGATGACCGGATAAACGTGTTTTCAACAGTGGGTGTGGAATCAATTTTTGAAAGCTCTCACCAAACAACACACTCAAACTAAGGGGTGGAATTAAATTTACAAAGCTTTACCAAACAGAGCCCAGGTTTTTCTCCAGTCCAATCTTAGATTAAAACCAGTTGTTGGGCTCGTGGAAACCCACATGGATCCTGTTTTGATAATTCAAACCGTTTAATGTGTAAAACTCGGCGAGTATTTTATTTTTATAAAAAATTATTTTGATCAAATATCGATAGCTACTTGATCGGATCATATTTCTATTAAAAGTAAATATAATTTTAAAATAAATTGTTAGCAAAAATTTGATCTGATCAAGTAGTTATTGATATCCAATCAACGTAATTTTTTATAGAAATAAAGTACTCGACAAATTCTATATATTAAACGGTTGGAATTATCGAAACATGACTCATAATGGATCTCATGAATTCAATAGTACGGAAAATGCTATGTATCCTAAATAATCTATCAAATTTTCTACCAAACTTTTTACATGAGGATGAGATCCACACAAATTTCCATGTTATGAAAAATTTAATAAAAAATTTCATACATTATTTAGAATTCCTAACATAATTCATCCATAAAATGTATTAAAAACAAGCCTGACGCTTTTAAAATCTTTTTAATAACCATAACAATTTTTTTAATTTCGACACACCAATGAGGTGGTGACGGACATGGAATATCTCTCTGCTAACAAATGACGAGCAGAGGAGAGCACCACTTCAACGACTGAAGAACTACTACTAAAAAGAAAGAAAAACTACTACATACAGATTTCAACTCTCTCACTCTCTCTCTAAAAGTCGATGGATCAGATTCAACACAGGTACATTGAAGTGAGTGGTCTGAAGCTCCATGTAGCAGAGATCGGGTTGGGCCAATCGGTTGTGGTCTTCCTCCACGGGTTTCCGGAGATATGGTACTCCTGGCGCCACCAGATGATCGCCCTCTCCAACGCCGGTTACCGCGCGATCGCCCCGGATTCCAGAGGGTACGGGTTGTCCGACCCACCACATGTACCCGAGAATGCTTCCTATGCTGACATTATAGATGATCTCCTCGCGATCCTCGACTCCCTCTGCATTCCAAAGGTAGCCCACAGCAACTCTTCTTTGTTGTCACTTACTTTGTGTTTGGTTGTAAGGAAAATAGTAGATGAAAGGAAAATAAAGTTGTGTTTGGAGAAGCTCTCCAAACACATTTTCATCCCCTATTTTGGGTGTGTTATTTGTTTAGAGTTTTTAAAAATTAATTTCACACTTATTTTTAAAAATTCTTTTAATGGCAGGAAAATGTAGGTTAACCGGTCGTCTTCCCGAACGTCTTGTCGATTGACCGGCCAGTTGACTGGAAAAGGGTTTTTTTTTTTAACAATTGACACCTATTATTTTTTATATTTTAAATAACAAAAGTTTTAGAATTTTTTAAATTTTTTTATGAGTTTTGAATAGAATTTTGAGTTATGTATTTGGTTATAAGTTGTAAGTTTTTGTATCAAATATCATATGTCACATCTAGGGCTGCAAATGAACCGAGCTGTTCGTGAACAGGCTCGGCTCAGCTCGGTAAGGGCTCGGCTCGGCTCGGCTCGTTTACTAAACGAGCCGAGCTCGAGCTCGATTATTGGGCTCGTTTCATTAACGAGCCGAGCTCGAGCTCGACTGTGTTCGACTCGGTAGGCTCGGCTCGTTTATCTATAATTAAATTATATAATAAATATATTATTTATATATTAAATAATATATAAATATATATAAATACATTATTTATATATTAAAAATATATAAATATATATAAATAATAATATAAATGCATTTTATATATTAAATAATATAAATAATATTTTTTATTTAAAAATTTATATTTAAATAATATAAATAATATAAAAAAAAATTTATCGAGCCGAGCCGAGCCGAGCTCGAGTTCGACAAAAATTAACGAGCCGAGCCGAGTTCGAGCCCAGTCCTTTATCGAGCCGAGCTCGAGCTCAATAAACGAGCTCGATAGCTTAACGAGCCGAGCTCGAGCCCAGCAAAGCTCGGCTCGGCTCGGCTCGGCTCGTTTGCACCCCTAGTCACATCAAAAATTTCCAATCAATTCAAAACTCATTCACCAAACAAATTTTCCATACTCAAATCATAATTCCAAAACTCACAAATTCAAAATAAGGCTCTATTCTCAAATCATATTTAGAAAACTCTACCAAACGCTACCAAAATAAATTTAGGAGTCAATTATATTGCCTCTTGTGTCAAGTTTGGTTAATGTAGTTACAACCGTATCAATTTTGCCTTTTAATTTTTTACATGGATAAATTGCATTTTGCCCGTATTATGTTTTGTCATTTTTTATTTGGACTCTTAAAGCTTTTTTTGCCCGTGTTATGTTTGGCCATTTTTTTATTTTGACTATTAAAGTTTTTTATTTTTATTTTTAAATTTAATTTAATTTTTTTTCACTTTGCCCCTTTACATTTCAAGTTTTTCTAAGTTTTACTCCTAAATTAATTTATGTTCAAGATTAGATAGAAAATATCATAATAATTGTCACACAATGTAATATATTATTGTATTGGGATTTAAGTTTACATCAAATATACGAGTTATATATAATAAAATATTTTTATACCACATTATTGTTTGTGTTATTTTTTGTCTAATTTTTAATAGAAATTAGTTTTAAAAGTGTAATTTACCATTTTTACTTTGTGTCAGTTTAGTGAGAGTGGTGATAGAAGTGTGGTAGGGGTGGACACACATTGGATTAGATTCTCATCCCAAGCCTGGCCCAGCCGACACAAGACCTAAACTAGCCAATTATCTATTTTAGAAAACTAGTGGCAAATTTACTTGACTTAAAAATAACAAAAGTTGTAGCTTAAAAAAAAAATTGAAGAAAATTTCTGTTTCAATTTTGCAACTTCCATGACAATTGTTTGGATATACATCTTGTCATAGTAGCCTGGGTATTTTGTTGAAAGATAATTGATTTTCCAAGCTATTTTTATGATTATAATCAAACATTACTTGAGTCAATCTCCAACCAACAAGAAAATATTTCAATGCTGGAAACCTTCTGCATTTGTTTTCCAAGCTGTGTTTGCCATTATAATCAAACATTTGAAAGTAGAAGCAATCTCAAACTCATAGGAAAATGTTTCAAGGCTAAATCCTGTTTCTTTGTTCAAAACATCATGGGGAAACAATTAGAGCCTTGGTTGATTTTTACACAAAAGGTTGATTATCAAACCTGTTTCTATTCTCAGGTTTTTCTTGTTGCTAAAGATTTTGGGACTCGGACTGGTTTCTTTTTTGCCCTTCTCTACCCAGAGAGGGTCTCAGGAATCATAACTATGGGTGTGCCATTCGTGCCCCCTGGTCCCTTTGAATTCGGCAAAAACCTTCCTGAAGGTTTCTACATGTCAAGGTGGAAGGTGTGTTGTAACTTCATCAATTTGTTTTCTTTTTTAAGTTTTTATTTATGATTGAGAACTCCGCCTAGTCAGGGTCTTTTGGACACACCCCAGGTGTGTAAACTAGCGGTTCAGAGGCCACCCCCTAAGCCTATGAACCAATGTTGAACCTCAGACCTCCTAGATGGGAACTTGGGCGACTGATCATATGAGCTACCCCTTATGAGGATTAAAGAAACAATCTTAGCTGCTTTTGATTTGATGTTTTGTGATCTCAATACTAGGAACCTGGACGAGCTGAAGCTGATTTTGGCCGGTTTGATGCTAAAACTGTTGTGCGGAACATCTACATTCTCTTCTCCAAAAGTGAAATACCAATAGCAGGAGAAAACCAAGAAATCATGGATTTGGTGGAACCGTCTACTCCTCTACCCACTTGGTTCACGGAGGTAGATCTTGAAGCGTATGGAGCTTTGTACAAGAAATCTGGATTCCTCACTGCCTTGCGAATTCCTTACAGGTAAATTGGATTTTTCGTGTGTTCACATTAGTCAAGTGCTTAATATTAGGCCCTGGTTGTTTGACCTGATTATATTTCTTTTTATTCAAAATTAAACAATTAGTGTGTTGATAAACTTATTTCACAAACTACGTGGATAGCAATCACGTTTTTGTTAAAAAAAGGTTATTACTAATAACTTATTATATCCAATCGCTTATCTGTATAACTTATCTCCATAATTCTATCATTATTCAATCCATAGTATAACTTATTCATTAGAATCCTATCAATAATCTCATTGTATCTCATCGCCTGTGTGTTAAACCATGGTATATAACTTATGTGATTGAATAAAATAAAGGTTGGCTAATGGAAACTTTTGTACAGAATTGGCTACCATCTAATAATATATAGCTTCATTTATTCAAAAAAATAATAATAATAATAATAATATAGCTTCCCTTATATGTTGTTTTACAGGTCTATCGAAGAAGAGTTCAACTTTCCAAATATGAAAGTTGAAGCTCCGACATTACTGATCATGGGCGAGAAGGATTATTTTCTCAAATTTCCAGGAGTGGAGGACTACATAAGGAGCGGACAAGTGAAAGTGTTTGTCCCTGATTTGGAGATAACATACTTGCCTGAAGGAAGTCATTTCGTTCAGGAGCAACTCCCCAATGAGGTGAACCAAATAGTCCTTACCTTCCTCAAGAAGCATAGTTGTTGATTTCAAACATTCAAGGTTGGTTTGTTGTTGTCATTTGAAGTTTGTTGAAAGGTTTGGTTGGAGCTCAAGATAATACTATGAGAAATTTGAAGTCACATTAATATATGCCAATTGTGACATGAATAATTAACTATGTTAGGCGTTATTAACACTTCGTAGTTCTTTTGTATGTCTTGTAATTTATGTGTGAGACATTGATGTTTGCAACCAAGTTGATTGACGAATTTCCTGTAATATTCATTCTAGCTTTGCATCATTTTTTTCTCTCTTTTTTATTGGTAAAGAATCTGCCATCATAAATTAGCTTTCATCAGTGGCAACCACCTTCGTCCACCAACTCTTGCAAATAATAATTTTCATTTATTTTCAAAAATAAAATTTTAAAATGCTAGCATACTAAATTTGTGTTTTTATTTTATTTTTATCAAAAATAAATATAAGCACATTAATATTTGCTACAAACTAAAAATTAAACTTTACTAAATGGATAAAAATGATATACTACATGTTCAACGCCCATTGAATGGTTAGCATAGCAATTCCGTTAACCAAAAAAAAAAAGTTAAAAAAGAAGGGTAAAATGCACTTAACTCTGTGATTTTGGCCGATTGCAGATGACCCCTGAAGTTTGAATACATACAGACATTTTCTTTAAGATTTTGGGCTGATCTGCAACCGTTATCTTTTTCATCCAAACAAACGGCAAGTGGGTTACACGTGCCCCATTTGCAAGTATTGCTCCGTTTGATAGTTTTTCCTCCAAAAATGATTCGTCCAAAAGACCAAAATTACCCTTCACTATATAAGACAATGCTATTAAATGGGTGTTAAAACATCCAGGAAAACCCAAATTGATTATTTTATTTATTTATTTTTATCTCTTATTTATTATTTTTATTTTATCAAATGTTGATTTGTTTAATTTGTCTTCCACTCTATTTTCTTCTACTATATTGTGCGAGATGACTGTCTTTTTTTCTTTTTTCTTTTTTCTTTTCTACTTTTTAGTTTTATCGTTTAGGTTTATTTTTTTGTTTAAATCATAAAATTACCTTAATCTAATTTTTAACCCACTTTTTATTTAACAATATTTTAAAATAAACATATATATATATAACAAATTAAGTCATAAAAATTTATTGCCATAAAATTACCTTATTTAACAATACTTTAAATTAAGCATACATATATTTTATATGTATACATATTATATTATAAATTAATGTAACTACCTTAATTTATTATCATAAAATTACCTTAATTAAGTTTAAATTTTTAACTTAATTTCTTATTTAATAACATTTTAAATTATATATGCAAATATATATAATTAAATCATAAATTAGTCTAAACACCTTTATTACCATAAAATCAAATCAAAAAATTTAAAATTAAAACTTAAAAAAGAGAGGCAACAACTAGTAGTAGATATTGTAATGTTCCTAATAAATTGCACAATAGAATAAATAAAAAAATTAAAGAAATCAACAAAAAAAAAAAAAAAAAAAAGATAGGTGTTTGTATATATAATTTAAAATGTTATTAAATAAGAAATGAAGTTAAAAATTAATAATTAATTAAGGTATTTTCATGATAATAAATTAAGGAAGTTAGATTAATTTATAATTTATATATGCATATGTTTAATTTAAAATATTATTAAATAAGGTAATTTTATAGTAATAAATTAGAGTGTTTAGTTTAATCTATGATTTAATTTGTTATATATTTAAAATGTTATTAAATAAAAAAAGCGGGTTACAAATTAAAAAATAGATTAACGTAATTTTATGATTTGATTTTATGGCAATAAATTTGTTTAGATTAATTTATGAATATATGTATATATAATTTAAAATATTATTAAATAAGAAATTAAGTTAAAAATTAATTAAGGTGATTTTATGATAATAGATTAGGGTGTATAAGTTAATATATGATTAATTTGTTAACTATGTGATTAATATAGAAAATTATAAGAGAGAGAGAGAGAGAGAGAGAGAGAGAGAGAAGCTTAAGGGTAAATTAGTCTTTTTAATGTTTACTATTAACGGTATTATGGTTGCAGTTTAGTCCAAAATTACAAAGGAGGTGTCTATATATATTCAAACCTCAAGAGGGGTCATCTGCAATAACCCAAAATTACATGGGATAAAGTGCTTTTTACCTCCAAAAAAAAAAAGAAAAAAAAAGAAATTATACTGGTCTCTTCAGAAATTTGAAACAAATAAAATTAGTTTTATAATTTTCAGATAATTATACTGATTTTTTAAAGTTAAACTGACCGAAAGTACAGTAGATGGTGTGAAAATATAAAAATAAATAATATGAGTATATATTTTTGTGTAAAAGGGATAATAAATATCATTTTTTTAATCTATATAACTAGCAAATTATTAATAAAAAAGGAATTAAGTGATTTATGAATTAAAATTTCAAGAAAACTTAGGGTTGGTTTGGGGTGTCTTAAAAAAGTGCACTTTTTGTCTTTCTACGAAAAGATGTGCAGAAAAGTAGAGAGGTGATGTGATGGAAAAAAGATAAAAAGATGGATTATATAGGTTATGCCAAACAAGGCCTTAATATAATTATATCAAAATTGTGAAACCGCAACAGATATTAGGGATTCGGGTTTTGGGGGGTTTGGGTTAAGGAAAATGTTATAAGTCCTAAATTTTCTACTAAATAAATGACCAAATATCTTACATGGGTGTAAGGACTCTGTACCCACATTTGGTAGAAAATTTTGTATCCCTAATACCACCCTCGGGTTATACAATAATGCATTTTCAATGTCACATGGCTTCCATGTGGCATTTTTTGTCTAGAATTTGACAGACGTTAGTGTTATAAATGTATTGGGAAAAATTTGAAATGTAATGGGCCAAATGGAGAAAAATAAGAAAGTCAAATTTAAAAGAGACAAATGTAATTTATTCAAAACAAAATCAAAACTCACTAATAAAATCAAAATTTACCCCCCAAAAATTAGGGAAAAGTTTCTCTTCAATTCACATTGGATTGGAGGTTACTGTTGGGCCTCCATGGGCTTACCATAGAGCCCTTATCGATAATCCAAACAGTTCAATGTGTAAGAATCGTCAAGTACTTCATCCCTGCAAAAAATCACGTTAATTGAATATCGATAGTCACTTGATCATATCACATTTATGTCAATGATAAGTATAATTTTTAAAATAAATTGTTGATTCAAATGTGACATGATCAAATAGCTATCGATATCCAATTAATATGATTTTTTATAAAGATGAAGTACTCAACAAATTTTATATATCTCACGATTTGGTTTATTGATACAAATTCTGTAGTAAATCTACAAAAATCCAACAATATCCTCCAATTAAAAAACTCAACTGGAGACCTCTCCCAAAAAACTATGTATGATTATTTGAGGTGAAAACAAACCTTTTTCGGACGGCAATCCAGATCTTCACATTGTTACGATTTGAGGTTAATTAGCCGTTGACCTGAACAATGCACGTGTTATTTTTTTTAATTATTTGATTATGTGTTATAAAAGTATAATTTTAATATTAATTTAAAAATTAAAATTAAAATTAAAGTATGATTTTAATTATTTATTTTGATAATATTGACATTATCGTTCTACAAAATTGTTACTCGAATACTTTTATATATATATATATATATTAATTTTAGTTAAATTATTTGTATGTTTTGATAATTTTAGTTCTATCATATTATAAAAATATAATTATCATATAATAATTTTATATGATATATATTAAATTATAAAATAGTAAAATAAATACTCGTTTTGATATTAAAAATAATAGTTAATTAGAAGAAGAATTAGTAACGTAAAATTAAAAGTAATTCTAATTATTTAATTTTTTTTATATTCATTTGGAAAATAAAAATATATAAAAATAGAAATTATATAAAATTTATTAAAATAATCAAATATAAATATGTTGTGGTTGGATTATCATATAATGATTTTATATGCTATATATTAAATTATAAGATTGTAAAATAAACATTCTTAATTAAATTAAAATATCAACTATATAAAAGAAATTCAATAATGACTAACCAAGAAAGAATCACATAACAACATCTAAACTCAAAAAGAAAAAATAATGAAAACATTCAAACAATAAATACACATCAGTGTGAGAAGTGATTAATCATCTGTAATATGATGTCAAAACAGAAAAGAACTTACTCTTCAACAATTGAAAAAATAACTCAAGTAGTAAATCCAAAATTTATAGCTTTCTCAAGAGTATCATTATTGTGTAGGTTTTTTCTCATGTGAGTTGTGAGTATATAAAATAATATAAAAAATGAAATATAATTTCATATATAGAATTACTATAAAATTTAAAAGATAAATCCATAATATAAAATAATATAGAATTGATATTGGATATAGAATAATGCACAGGAAAATAAAAAGAAAAAAAGGCGATTTAGCATTTAAAAAAAATCCTAATACCCTTGAAAAAATTAAGAAAAAAAAAACGTGAAATGTAAAATTGGTATTGAGTCTATGGATTATCTCAATTTATCATGAAAAATGATTAAAAAAAATATTTATCAAATAGAGTCTGTATAAAATAAGTAAAGTTAATATAATTTAAATTAAATTTGAATTTGTGTAGAACTCAATATATTATTAATAAAATATATAATGACGTGGCTCTCTTAAAAAGAGTAAGGCATTCATTATAATACGCTACCTAAGTAAGGCAAAAACATTTCTTTTAATAATAATATATATATATATATGATTGGCTTTTGGAATTTGATTTCTCAAAGCTCCAACCTCTTACTCCGCTGTCTATATCTTCTGTATATTAGCAGAGAAATTTAATTATAGGTAAATTACACTTTGTCTTTTTATGTTTAGTTATTTTCTTATTTTGATTCTTTATTTTATTTTTTTTGTTTCACTTCTCATATTTCAAAATTTTCTCAATTTATTTTTAAAATTAATTTTTGTTCAAAATTAGAGGGATAACAATACGTTACTTGTCACATAACATAAAAAATATATTATCATATTGGGATTTGGATTTGACTTAGAGATATAAGTTATACATAATAAAATATTTTTGTACTATGTAGTTGTTAATGAGTCAATTTCTGTTTAATTTTTTTGGAGTAAATTGAAAACAAATTGAAATATGAAGGGCCAAAGTAAAATAATAAAACTTTAAGAACTAATGTAGAAAAATAAATAAATATAAAAGAAGCAAAAATGTAATTTACCCTTAATTATATGTATGGTTGTGTCCGAGTTACAATTTAGTGAGTTTACTCATTATGAATAACCCATCAAGTTTTAGATTAGTGACCCACTGAATTGAATGGAGTGCGAGGAAATAAATTATTTTGCCCTTAAAAACACTGCATGTGCTGTTCACATGCACTTTTTCTATTAAAAATCTAACCAAAAGTTATTAATTGAATTAAATTGATACAGAATTCAAAATTTAAAATTAAAATCGAGTCAATTAAAATTACATAAGAGATAGAGTATAAAAATTACATGAGTAATTTATTTATGCTTTTTGGTAATATCATTACACTTTTGAATATGTGATATATATTTAAACTAATCATATTTTATGTATAATTACGTGCACCCAAAAAAAAAAAAAAGTGAACCAAAATTATTTTCATGGTTAATGATCAAGTACTGCAAAAAGAAACAATTTCATTTCAATGCAAATTTTTATATACTTTTATACAGTTTTCCTATATATTTCAACGTGATTGTGCAGTTACATGTAGTGTGTCCAACAAATAACAGAATGTCTAAGAATTATATGGTCCTAAAAATAAGAGAATGGTAGAGAAATAATTAAAAACAATGAAAAAATTTTAGATGTCAAGAGGGTAGATATCATGTGACACTTTCTTTTATTGTGATTGAATTTGATAATGGAGTCTATTACATTTATATTTGGTGTTTGAGAGATAGTAGAGACATGCATTTATGACTGGTGGAAGGTACCACTTACCAGTATCATGCAGTACCCTCTTGGCATACAAAAATTTCTCAAAAACAAGGGAATGATAGAGAAATAAGATGGCATTTGGTTCACTAAAATAAAATAGAATGGAATGATCATTTCATCAAAATATTCATTTTCATGTTGGATTAGACTAACAAAATAATGACAAATGTAATATAAATGAAATCATCTTACATAATTTGAAGGGAATGATCATTCCATAAGAAAAGTAACCACTATTTCATCCTCTCATTCCAAAGAAATTATTTAATGCTCCTGAAGTAAATTTAGATGACTCGAAATGAGCACACGATCATGTGATTTTATAATTTTTGGGAGGCATTGCCGTTCTGACCTAAAAGTTAAACTTATTTTTCAAACCTATTAATGTGGCAATCAAATTGAATATTTTTTTTTTGAGAACATATAAAGAAGTTACATTAAAAAAAATAAAAAGAGTAAATTACAAACACACTCCCTAAGATTTGTTTTAAATACAAATTATCTCTTGTGATTTAAAAATTACATCCCGCCCCTTAAAGTTTCAAATTTAATAGCAAATAGTCTCTTTTATTAATAAATCGTCAAGTTAATTAATAACTTTTAATGATGTCAGAAATTTATTTAATTAATAATTCATGTAATTTTATTATTATATAGGAGAACAATTAAAAATTTTATTTTTTCAATTAATCTATAAATTAAAAATTATAACAAGAGATTATTTATAATTTTTCAAACAATAAAAGACAATTCGTATTTTAAGCAAATCTTAAAAGGTATATTCGTAAGCAACATACAAATCAAGAAAAGAAAAACAATGACGTTAAAGGGCTAAATAAACAACTTAACAAGAACTACAAACAACAAAAAAATAAAGCTGAAAAAAAAAAAAAATTACCATATAAGAAAAATCACCAATTTATTCGGGGTGTGATTTGAAAAAGTAAGATCTGCATTAAACCCACCGTCGTTGTCGTCACTGCTCAACTTTGCCACTGTCATTATCGAACTTTAGACACCACCAGAAACTAGAGTTGAAGATAAAAAAACACATACAACAATATGGGGGCGTTTGTTTTGAAGGATTAGGGGGTGGGATTAGACTATTAGTCCCACCGGACTAATAGTCCATTATTTGCTTCATTTTTTTTTGCTCCTGACTAATAATCCCCCCGAACTATTAGTCCCACAAATATGGGACTATCATATCCCATGAGGGGGGTGGAATAGAAACCATGAGATTGGTATCCCATGGGATTATTTTGTGAAAAGTCCATTTTACCCTCCATGCTATTACTTAGCAAACAATTAGAAAATGATAAAATAGTCTTTTGAACATTTATAAATTATTTTTTTAGTGTTGTTAATTTAAAATTATATATTAAATAAAAAATTTAAATTATAAATTATAAATTAAATTTAATTAAAAATAATAAATTATGGCCTTATAAATTAAATTTTTTTTAGTGTTGTTAAAAAATTAAATTTACATATTAAATTAAATTATTTTTTTAGTGTTGTTAATTTAAAATTATATATTAAATAAAAAATATAAATTATAAATTAAATTTATTAAAAATAATCAATTATAAATTATGACTTTATAAATTAAATTTTTTTAGTGTTGTTGAAAATTTAATTTATATATTAAATAAAATTATTTTTTATTGTCGTTAATTTAAAATTATATATTAAATAAAAAATATAAATTATAAATTATAAATTTAATTTAATTGAAAATAATAAATTAAAATAATTAAAATATTGTGCAAAAAATAAAATAAAACAATTTTTTATTTAATCTAGCTAAAAATAATTAAAATATTAAAGCTATGTTTAATATTGCTAGTAAATAATTGAAAATGATAAAATAGTCATTTGAGCATTTATCCTTCTCCATAATATCCCAAACAAATATTGGATAACTAAAAATCATCCAATCCAAACATCTAATCCCATGACTAAGCAAACATAGGATACAAATTTAGTCCAACCAAATAACATTGGGATACATTAACTCAAGATTAATAATCTGATGGATTATAATCTCTCCTTACTCAATCCGTCCAAACAAACGCATCCTATAAATACAAGAGAAGGATTGAAAAAAGAAAAAATTATTATGAGTGCCGAAAATCCAAACACATCATTCCTCACATAAAATATTCAGATATATACTCGACATTTTAAAAGTGTAAAGGAGTTCGATGGACCGTTGTCGGACCATCACGGGAACGCGGACAAAAATCACCAACAGAAAAGTTGTCTCATATATTTTCTAATTATTATTAATTTATATATGATTTTCCTTTCATGGAGGTAGGAATGGCAACGGGGCGGGGCGGGGCCGGGGATCACCCTCCCCGTCCCCGATCCCCGATGGCAGAACTCCCCCCCGTCCCCGTCCCCGTCCCCGACGGGGAACCAACCCCCACCCCCACCCCCGCCCCCGAACGGGGATCGGGTTTCCCCGACCCCGAAAATCCCCGGCCAAAAATACATCAACATCAAAAAAAAAAAAAAAAAATCAACATCAGATTTCATCACCATCAAGAACATCAAAAAAAAATCAACAACATGAACAGATTATATCACCATCAAGAACAGATCTGAAAGCAACATCAAGAACACATCTGAGAGAGAGAGAGAGATCTGTGAGAGAGAGAGAGGAGATCTGTGAGAGAGAGAGAGATACCGTGTGGAGAGAAGAAGGCGGCGGTGAGGGAGCTGACGGTGAGACGAGAGAAGCCGGCGGTGGTAGCTTCAGATCGATCGAACCACGGTCTGTCCATCTTCAGATCGATCGATCGATCGATCAAACCACGGTCCGTCTGTGGTGGGTGGGAGGAGGAGGACGATCGGCGTGACTGGGTCGCGACTCGGTGGGAGGAGGAGGACGATCGGCGTGACTGGGTGGGAGGAGGAGCTGACGGTGAAGAGGACGATCGGCGTGACTGGGTCGCGACTCGCGACGGTGGTGAGAGTGAGAGAGAGAGAGAGAGTAGAGCGAAGAGAGAGAGGGAGAGACGGGGCTGAACAAAAAACGGGGAATTTTGTAGTATGTGTGTGTTGTGTATATATATATATAGGGGGTAAATTAGTAAATTCATTCCGGGGAAAAACCGGGCCGGGGAACGGGGCCGGGGCCGGGGACGGGCCGGGGCTTGAACACTGATCCCCGTCCCCGGCCCGAATCTGTTCGGGGATTAAATTTTAAATACCATCCCCGTCCCCGCGGGGTATTTTTCGGGGAAAACCCGCTTAAATCGGGGTCGGGATCGGGGATCCCCGTCGGGCCGGTTTCAAATTGCCATCCCTACATGGAGGATAGGGTGTCTCACCAAATGCTTCTTGACGGACCTCAGAATCTCTCTCTCTCTCTCTCTGCTAATGATGACGAAGAGCAGCGGAGAGCACCACTTTAACAAGTGAAGAACTACAATTTGAGGCACACTTCAACTCTCTCTCTCTCTCTCTCTCTCTCTAACTCAAAAATGGATGAGATTGAGCACAGGTATGTTGAAGTGAAAGGTCTGAAGCTCCATGTAGCTGAGATCGGATCGGGCCAATCGGTTGTGGTGTTCCTCCACGGGTTTCCCGAGATATGGTACTCCTGGCGCCACCAGATGATTGCCCTCTCCAGCGCCGGTTACCGAGCGATCGCGCCCGATTACAGAGGGTACGGGCTGTCCGACTCACCACCCGAACCCGGAAATGCCTCCTTTGGTGACCTCATCACCGACCTCCTCGCTATCCTCGATGCCCTCAGCCTTCCAAAGGTATCCATCCCCACGACTCTTCTTCGTTACTTTGTGTTTGGATGCCGAGAAAATGGAGGAAAGGAAAATAAAGTAAGTTTTGGTGCAAATTATCGTTGTGGTAAATGTAATTTTGCCTGTCAATTTGGTCCATAGTTTCAATTGAATCAATTTAAATTTTTAATTTTTTTTTAAAAAAATTATGTGAATTAGAGTCTAATTAATAACGTAGTTGTGTAATCAGAAGTAAGGGCCAAATGATCAAGTCTGAGTGGAATAGCCATTTCAAATTGTACGTCAATTTCTTTTAATGTTTTGAGGAGAGTAATATATTATTAATTTGATTAAAATGACACAATATAAAAAATTAAGTGAAAATTAGAAAATAAAAATTCAGAGTTTGACGTAACAAAATAAATAATAGAATTTTAATTTTTTTCTAATTATTTGATTTGTTGTTAATCAAAAGCATTTGCCTATTTCAATTAATTAAAACTAATAGAGAAATAATATTTTAGCCATTTAACTCATGTACATAAAATGTCTAAAATACTCTTTTTTGTTGAGTTTAATAATTAAAATATTTTTTTTTCTTGTCAGTATTACATAACGAAAATAAGTAGATAGCTTAAATTAAAAACAAATCAAAAGATTAAAGTTTAAATTAACAAAATTAAAAACTCATTGCAAGGGTCAAACTCGTGACTTTTTTTTTTTTTGTGGTTATTTTTCCAAAAATTAGAAGTAAAATTGATGCAATTATAATTAACACGAGGCAAATTATAGAGACCACAGATGATATTTGCCCTAAATTTAGTTTTAAGAAATTAAATTATGGATGAATCTGCATTCTGCCCTGTTTTATTTAGTTGTGATTATGACATTATTTGTGGTTGAGCATATTGGGTTTTTGACTATATTTGCAGAGTATTTTTTAACAGATGCAAAATTTTTGGGGATGTTTTGAATTTTCTTCTTCTAATACATCCAAAAAATTGGGGAAGAAGAAATTGGGAAACAATAAAAAACATGTCAATAAATTTGTTTGGTTAGAAAACTACTAGAAATTTTACTTCACTTGAAATGACAAAATTATAGCCAATATATATATGAAAATGGTTGAAGTTTTGTAATTTTTATTTATAATTGTTTGGATACACCTTGTCATAGTAGCATGGATATTTTCTTGAAATGTAATTGGTTTTCTATGACAGTTTTATGATTATAATCAAATCAAACATTAAGAAAGTAGAGGCAATCTCAAACTCATAAGAAAATGTTAGGTTGGAAACCTTTTGCGTTCTACTAAACATCATGGGGGAAACAATTGGAGCCTTGGTTGATATTTACAGAAAAAGTCAATTATCAAAGTTAACTCCATATCAAGTGTTTGAGGAAAAAATTTACAATAACATTTATTTAAATAAGGGTAAATTACACAAACAGTCTCTGCAGTTTGGAGTTTGTATCACTTTAGTTTATGACTTTTTAATTGTGATATATTTAACTATGAATTTTGAATCTTGTTCCAAATAAGGAAATCAAAGATGTTTCCTTTACAAACGGTTCATTTCAAGGGCAAAGTCGTCATACAACTTATTTTGTATTGATCAGCTTGTATGTTATTTGAAATGTAATGGCCTCTTTTTTAATGAATAATATTAAAACTTTCTTGGTTATAAAGTTCTGTTTTGTTTGGTTTTTAGAATCTATTTTCATAAATTTTTTCTAAAAAACTAAAAATTAAATTGTCAAAAAAAAAATTAAGATACGTTATTTTTATATAATTTGATCTTTTGGAAGGGTAGAAATAGCTGAAATGATGATGCTAAGGTGGATGTGTGGCAAGACTAGAGAAGACAGGATTAGGATTGAGTGTATTCGGGAATGGATAGGAGTAGCACCGATAAAAGATAAGTTGAGAAAGAATCGATTGAGATGGTTTGGTCACATTCAACGGAGACCAACAAAGGTAGCAGTGAAGAGATGCGATGCTATAACGGTAGATAGGATTGTTAGGGGACGGGGTAGGCCTAGATTAACGTTGACTAGCGTTGTAAATAGAGACATGGATCTACTTAATTTGACTAACGAAATGGCCTTTGATAGGGCCGCATGGAGAAAAAGGATTCATGTAGCCGATCCCATTTGATGGGACTTAAGGCTTGGTTTGGAAGGGTAAAAATGATTTTTAAAAATAATTTTTTTTTTTATATTTATTTTCGTTAAATTATTATTTTTTTTTTCAAAAATCAAACATGACGACAACTTTGATATTATTATTAAATCATCCATTAAATCAAAAAATTTAAAATTTAAAATATTTCATAAATTAAATATATCGATTATACATTAAAAGCTTAATAACAATTTATTACATGATAACTATCAAAAAATATCTATTAATAACAAATACAACCATGTATTATCTAATAACCATCCAAAAACATCAACAAAAACTGTACGGGAAAGAAATATACCTTCTCGTATAATCCTGTTGATCAAGTCTGCGCTCCTCCGTATGACGTCGTTCCACTACCTGAAAACACAAACGTGAGCTAGCCGGCGGGTGTGTGCCGGAAACCTCTCCGATGCTTAAGTCAGTCAACAAGACAAATAGGCAAAAGCTCTATGTATTCAGGAAGCAAAGTTGCATTACCTCTCCAAAGGTGATATTGGTGAGCTTTTATAAGTTTCGTGTGGCACAATCCTAGTAGGACTCTTATTCCTCCATGCAGAGTCCTTCCAGGATTCATACTCCTGAAGGATAATGCTTATCCTCCAACACCCCCCTCACAGCTTAAACCAAGTGAGATGGTCTTATTACAGCCGGACTACCATATAACCGAAGTAAGCAAGGCATATGTGATCTTCAACCGAACGGTACTCAGTCCGGCTCTCCAATATGGCCTAAGTAACCGTTAGTTCGGCCCCTACCTTCCTTTCCCTTATCTCGGCTTTCCCACGCTAAGACCGAGCTAACCATAAGAGTGGATCCGAACTAATTACTGAAGACCGAATTCCCCACAACACATCCCTTAACCGAAGTAGAAATAAGCCTTATGTGACCGAACTAATTACCACGGTTGTGACCGATCTAACTCCAAGACTACTTCCTCAGACCGGAGTAACTTATATGGCCTTTTTACTCAACCCTTCGTAGTGCGGCCCAAAACGACCCACTACTTAGCTTGGCCCAATTTACCCAGCTCGGCCCAATTTACCCAGCTCGGCCCAATTTTCTTATAAATTACCCTCTCAATTGCCCCTTAATTCCATCCGCATAGCATGATAGGGATTACCTGTCCATCAGCCGAGCTAGAGTTCGTAAGCCTTTCCAGCCGAGCTATAATCCTATAGCTATTCCGGTCGAGCTTAAAAAACCTTTCAAGCCTCTCCAGCCGAGCTAAAATCATTCAACTTATCCAGCCGAGCTAAAACCATTTAGCTTATCCAGCCGAGCTAATCTTAAGCTGAGCTGCCCTTATCCGGTCACCACGTCTTTTCAGTTATAGCAACTGAATCGATTACCTTTCCAGTGACACGTGGCAGGCTCTCATTGGTCATCCACAGCTGTAACGCCGCCCTCGTACTCCGCAATTTTTGAATAGTTCCCGCTTTTCCTTTCGACTAAAACAAAAAACCTTTCATTTTATCCAAATCAAACACTACATTATTCACTCTTTCTGCTCTCTCTCTCTTGCTCTATTGCTTTTCAACGTTTGCAACTGTGAATCTTGCTTCGTGTTCTTCAGTACTGCCGTTGTTTCCTCTTCCAGTTTCTCTGCTTCATCTGGTAAGTTTTGTACATCCATCTTGCTTTTCTTTGTTTTTGTCCATTTTGCTGTGTGTGTTTTTACAAAACACTTCTTTTCCTTGTTGCTTTATTTCTTCCGAAAACACCATGTTTAGAACCTCTGGTACTCATGAAATAATCTGTAGAACACTCCCTTTGATCCAAAATCATACACAACCGAACTAGTGAGCTGTTTGTAGTTGTACGTAGATTTAGGCAGACTAAAACCGAACTATGACTTGCGCATATACCAGTAGTTTCAATAGGTCTCCATCTGATTCACACTAGCCGAAATAAAAAACGCACCGAACTAGAAGTCTAAGCTCTCAACCGGACCAAGCTTTTGGGGCTAAGCCAGCTTTCTTAGTTTCTAAACCGAACTCAGAAAGCTGCCCCTTGATGCTTAACCGAAGTAACAAAAACCATAAGCAGAACCGAGATAACCAAACATC
Organism: Camellia granthamiana; assembly: GCA_036172215.1. Taxonomy (NCBI): domain Eukaryota; kingdom Viridiplantae; phylum Streptophyta; class Magnoliopsida; order Ericales; family Theaceae; genus Camellia; species Camellia granthamiana. The sequence continues at coordinate 56,738,397 of CM069909.1, read as the reverse complement.
TTGCCAAACTGAGATAACAAGCACTTTGGTTACAACCGAGGTAGATCCCGTAGTACACTGCGTAGCCGAAGTAGGGCTTGTCTCTGTTGTTGTTGTTTTTTTTTTTTGTAGCACGGTCAACGATCTGTGCTTAACACCTTGTTTTTCGACTTTGCAGACTTAGGTTGCCAGGCACTTCCCTGCACTCAGCCGAGCTACTGAGCACACTTTTTCAACCGAGATAATTTATTCTTAACTTATACAATAAATGGGGAAATATAGGTTCCTAGTAGAAACCCCAAGAGGCCTAGCCGAATTCAGAAAAGAATACAACATTCCAGCCGATGTAAATCTTACCTTAGCCGAACAAGACGTTGACCCATGGGACAACGAAGGCTTTGTCCCCTTTACCATCCAATCAATAATAGAAACCGGACTCAGATTCCCAGTCCAACCTTTAATATGCGAATTCCTTAGACAAACCAGATTATGTCCAACCCAGCTATCCACCAACACTTACCGTATAATAATGGGCATAGACGCGCTAAACCGCCAAACCGGTCTCAACCTCGGTTTAGCCGAAATATTCCATCAATACTCCTTAGGATCCAAAGATGAAGGCTGGTGTTATTATTTAAGAATACGCCGTGGCCGAGAGAAAATAATAAAACATACACCGGACAAAGACCTAAATGACGATGACTTCTTCTGGGTGTCTGGGAACTTCGAAGATCATCAAGCCCAGATTCCTGGCCGAAGAATAAATTGGAAAAAAGGAGAACCTGGTATACATACTTCGGTTCCAATTCAATCTTTTCTTCATTTCGCCTTTCTCTTCTGAACCGAACTAACAATTTGTCTCTTTTTTGCAGATAAAGCCCATCTCCTATCAAATTACGGCCACCCAAACCTTGGTATTCTGCGCGCCGCACTACGAGTTAAGGAGAGAAGTTGGGCAAAACTTCTAAATTTCGAGCCGACCTACCGATACAGCGGTCGCCGAAAAGCGAAGATGACCGACTTTCTTCTTGAAGAGGCACCAGAACCGGACCCATCCTTGCCCCAGATCAATCTTGTGCCCCTTACTGCCGAACAAGAAATGGCAAAGAAGAATAGGCTAAAGGCCCTTCTAACCGCAACAACTCCAACCGACGTACCACAAACCGGCCAGACCACTGAGACCGTGGTGGCCCTTCCATCCCAACGGCCGCTCTCATCTCGCCCAAGCAAACGTGCCCGGACTAACCAAACCGAGCCACGTCTTGCTGATGAAGATGAGACCATCCTGCCACCAAGTCCTCCCCCAAGCATTCAACCAAGCCCCCAGCCTGAGCAATCCGACCGAACTGCATCTTCCTCCAAATGGGCCCCCGAACTGACCTTCAACAACCGAGATATCACTGCCTCTGATTCGGTTGGGACAGAGAAGGACCACCTGATGGCTTTCAACTTAGCCAAGAGTGTGTGCCCAAGGACATGGAGCACCACTACAAACAGCTCAACACCGAGCTGAAGTCCATCCGGTCTTCGACCAAGTCCATGATCCTGGTAAGTAACTTTCTCTCTTTCTTTCTATCTAATTTTTTCCCAACTTTCAGTTCGGCTAACGTCACTTCTCCTTTGCAGGCCATCCAGAAAAATCAAGTTACTCACAGGAAGGTCATGGAACTTAGGCGAAGTACAAGGGAAGCCATGGCGGAGGCCGAAGCAAAGTCGGCCGAGCTAGAGGAAGCCAAAAAACATCTGGCCGAGCTGCGTGCTGAGAATAGTCGGCTGACCGAGCTTGCTGATTCGGTCGAAGCCGAAAAGCGAAAGGTTGCCAGTGAGGCAAAAGACAAATATCTGCGCCTTTTGGCAAAAATTGAGAAGAAAAAAGACACCGAAATAAACGAACTTAAGGCCGGAATGAAGAAGGCCGAAAAAAGAGGCTTCAAGAAGGCTGAAGACGCCTACACCCTCCAGTGCGATGCAGCAAAGGACTTATTCTTCAAATGTGGCTGGAGGAGTGCGGTGGAGCGGCTCGGTTGTACGCCTGACACCGATGTCTACAATGCTCCACCGTATTCTATTCCGGCCTCGCTTTCGCAATATGCTGCCGATCTCCAAAGACAACTTCTTGAGGGGTCCGGTGATGATGAAGATGATGATGATGATGATGATGAAGAGGATGAGGAGCCAACTCTCACCCCGGTCGTCAATGAAGAACAGCAAAATAATCAAACAGTTCGGGAGCCAGTCACTGAAGACCAAACGGACGGGCTGCAACCAACCGAGACCGAGGTTCATGTTGAGACCGAGGTTCAGGCTGAGACCGAGCTCCCAGCTGGAACTGTGCTCCCAACCGACACCGGACTTCGGACAGTTGCTGATGCTGATTTCGATGCTGAACTTGATGAACTTTTCCGTTGATTTTGGTTCCTTTCTTCTTTTCTTTTGTTTGAAACTTGTAACCGGGCTGCGGCCCCTCAGTTGTACTGCCTTTTGTACTTCTTAATGAAAAAATCTTCTTCTGTGCTCCAACTCTTATTTCGGTTTTATTACCTGTTTGATCATGCTTACACTTGTAATGAATTTTCCGTGAACTCATTTGCTGTACTGTGATCTCGGTTTAAGCTATCTAACTTACTAGTCAACCACTCTTCAGCCGATATAGATATTTCGGCTGAAGAGTATCCAGTGTTGGTTTAATCCAGCCAACCACTCCTCAGCCATACACTTACTTCGGCTGAAGAGTACAAAGAGTTGGTTTAATCCAGCCAACCACTCTTCAGCCATACACTTACTTCGGCTGAAGAGTAAAAAATAGTTGGTTTAATCCAGCCAACCACTCTTCAGCCGATATAGATATTTCGGCTGAAGAGTATCCAGTGTTGGTTTAATCCAGCCAACCACTCCTCAGCCATACACTTACTTCGGCTGAAGAGTACAAAGAGTTGGTTTAATCCAGCCAACCACTCTTCAACCATACACTTACTTCGGCTGAAGAGTACAAAGAGTTGGTTTAATTCAGCCAACCACTCTTCAGCCATACACTTACTTCGGCTGAAGAGTAAAAAATAACTGGTTTAATCCAGCCAACCACTCTTCAGCCATACACTTACTTCGGCTGAAGAGTACAAAGAGTTGGTTTAATCCAGCCAACCACTCTTCAGCCATACACTTACTTCGGCTGAAGAGTAAAAAATAGTTGGTTTAATCCAGCCAACCTCTAAGTTGGTTTTTCCAGCCAACTTAGAATAAAGTGTTTGGTTATTCCGACCAAACGTCCTGCAGCCTGGATCCTTATCCTGGGTTTAGGAGGGGTCATAGTTGGTTATTCCGGCCGACTATGTTTACAATGCTACTTACTAAAGCTACTTTCTACTGAAAACAATTTTACTAAGAAAGAATCGACTTGTTTTATTGAGAAAGTAAAAAATTACACATGCTTAAAAGAAAAAAGCTAAAAATAAAACAACTTAAGATTGGCAGTGTTGCACGGCCTAGGAATTGCTTTGCCGTCCTTATCTTCCAAGTGGTATGCCTCTTTGCCTGCTAGTCCGACCACTTTGTAAGGTCCTTCCCAATTTGGCCCCAACTTGCCATCTCCTAGAATCAGGGTGTTTCCCATTACTTTGCAAAGTACCCAATCGCCGATCTTGAACTGTCTTGGATGCACTGTTTTGTTATACTTTCTAGACAACTCTTGTTGGTAGGAGGCGATGTGAACCAATGCTCTGTCTCTTCTTTCTTCCGCAAGGTCAAGCTCTAATGCTATGGCCTCGCCATTTAAGTCTGGATCAAAGTTTTCGCTCCGAATTGTGGGGAGGCCAACTTCTAATGGGATAACTGCTTCCATGCCATAAGCTAAGGAGAATGGTGTTTCTCCCGTTGATCGACGAGGCGTGGTGCGGTAAGCCCATAAAACATGAGGGAGCTCTTCTGCCCACTTTCCTTTGGCTTTCTCTAACCTTTTCTTCAATCCATCCAAGACGACTTTATTTGATGCTTCTGCCTGGCCATTTGCTTGGGGATACGCCGGTGTAGAATTGTAGAACTCTATCTTGTATTCTTCACAAAAGCCTCTGAAAATTCTGCCGTCGAATTGAGTGCCGTTGTCTGAAATTAGTGCCTTTGGTATGCCAAAGCGAGTGATGATATTCTGCCAAACAAACTTCTTCACATCTTTTTCCTTGATTGAAGCCAAGGCTTCTGCTTCCACCCACTTTGTGAAGTAGTCGGTTGCCGCAAGGAAGAACTTCCTGTTGCCTGATGTTGTCGGAAGTGGTCCTACTATGCCTAAGCCCCACATTGCGAAAGGCCATGGGCTAGTTAGAGGTAGAAGTTCTCTGGCAGGTTGGTGTATTTGGTGTGCGAACTTTTGACACTTTTCGCACTTTTTAACATACTTCTCTGAATTCGCTTGCATGTATGGCCACCAATATCCTTGTGAAATCGCTCTATATGCCAATGATCTTCCTCCTTGATGGCTGCCACATACACCCTCATGTATTTCAAACAGGAATGCTTCCACTTTGCTGGGGTGAACACACTTTAAGTAAGGTCCTGAGAACGACTTTTTGTATAAGGCTAAGGATGGAGAGAGCCAAAATCGCTGCGACTTTGCTCTTATTCTGTTGGCTTCTTTCTTTTCTTCTGGTAAGGTGCCGTCCTTCAGGAACAGTATGATGGGATCCATCCAAGAAGGGCCTAACTCAGCACAACATACCTCTTCTGTTTCTAGGTCTTCAATGCTTGGTCTAGGCAGGTAGTCGATTAGTAGTGGGTGAGGAGTGGAGGTGTCTGCCATTGAGGCGAAGCCTGCAAGTTCGTCTGCTCTGCTGTTTTTCTCTCTGCCGATCTGTTCTATCCTCACTACTTCAAACTTCTTTATCTCTGTTCTGACCAATTCTTGGTACTTGGCCATTCTATCATCCTTTGCCCCGTAGTCGCCAGATATTTGGTTTACCACCAGCTGCGAGTCGCTGTAAACCATTAGCTCGGTGGCCTTCATGTAGAATGCTGACTTGAGGCCTGCCAGGAGCGCTTCATACTCCGCTTCGTTGTTTGATGCTGGGAAGCCAAGGTTGATTGCCTGCTCCACTACTAGGCCGTCTGGAGAGATGAGGACTATGCCAAGTCCTGCTCCATGCCGGTTGGATGCTCCATCCACGAAGAGCTTCCACATCTCTCCGACAAACAATTTCCAGCAGGTGGAGGGATCAGATGATGCCTTGGGATCTTCCAGGTTGCTGGCGTTTTCTTCAGAGTCCATGCTCGCTGTCTGCCCCTTGCTTTCTGTTTGTACCAAGTCTTTATTTGTCGGTGGGTCTTGACTTGGTATAGCATGGTTCGTTTCTTCCTTCCTTACTTTGCTCTGGTCTGCCTTGGGGCCTGACTGAGTAACCAGTACCAGGGGTTGCGTTATTCCGACGTCAACTTCCATCCCTAGTTCGGTTGTCTCAGTTAGGTCGATTGGGCAGATGTGATGACTCCCTGGTGTGAATTCTGCAACAAAATCTGCCAATGCTTGTGCTTTTATTGCAGTCCTAGGTTGGAACTTGATGTCGTATTGTCCCAACTCTACTGCCCACTTCAGAATTCGCCCAGAGAAGTTTGCTCTTTCAAATAAAGCCTTCAATGGGAAGGCTGTGAGAACAACTATGGTGTGGGCGTGAAAGTAATGTGATAACTTTCTTGAGGCCATCATCAAGGCCAATGCCAGTTTCTCCAGTGGCAAGTACCTCGTTTCGGCGCCCAGTAATGTCTTGCTGACATAGTAGATGGGAAGATGTTGGACTCCTTCTGCGCAGACCAACACTGCGCTGATCGCATGCTGCGATACTGCTAAGTATAAGAAGAGTTCTTCTCCAAGGATTGGTGTTACAAGTAGTGGTGGAGAAGACATGTATTCTTTTAGGCTTTCCAGTGCGCGGTCGCATTCTTCGTCCCACTCAAACTTGGCCTTCAGCGCATGGAAGAATGGTCGTAGTCTATCTGACGACCGGCTTATGAACAGATTGAGTGCGGCTGCCATGCCGGTGAGATGTTGCACTTCCTTCACCGAATTTGGCCTTTCCAGATCCCGTATTGCCTTGATCTGAGAAGGGTCTGCTTCTATACCTCGGTTGGTCACCAAGAAGCCCAGGAATTTGCCTGATCCTACTCCGAATGCACACTTCGACGCGTTGAGGCGTAACTTATGCTTCTTCAGGATCTCAAACATCTCACTTAGGTCTTTGAGGTGGTCATTCTCATTCTTGCTCTTGACCACCATATCGTCGATGTAAGCCTCCATTGTTCTGCCTAACAACGGCTCAAACATCTTGGTGACCATTCTTTGGAATGTCGCCCCTGCGTTTTTTAGGCCAAAGGGCATGACCTTGTAGCAGTATAGTCCTCTTAGAGTTGTGAAGGATGTCACCTCCTGATCTGGTTCATGCATGGCGATTTGGTGGTAGCCTCTGTATGCATCCAGAAAGCTAAGTCGGTTGTGACCTGCCGTCAGGTCTACCAGTTGATCTATCCGTGGTAGGGGAAAACTGTCTTTTGGGCATGCCTTGTTGACTGTTTTGTAGTCGACGCAGACACGCCACTTGCCATTCTTCTTCGGCACCACCACTGTGTTGGAGATCCATCTTGGGTAGTGTACCTCTCTGATTGCCCCTGCCTCCAGCAGGTTTCCTACTTCTTCCGCCACTATCTCGGCATGGTGGAGTGCCGATCTGCGAGTTCGCTGAATGATTGGTCTGGCGGATGGGTGGACATTGAGTTGGTGACAGATGAAGTTGGGATCAATGCCTGGCATGTCGTAAGGTGTCCAGGCGAATACTTCGATGTTAGAGGTCAAAAATTCCAAGACCTCTAACCTCTCGGTGCTGGACAACGACGAACCGAGCAAAAAGAACTTATCCGGGTTCTTTTCATCTATTCTTACCTCTACCAAGTCTTCCACCGCTTTCTGGCTAGCCGCTTTGCCAACATCTGCGAATAGTTCATTACTCTCAGGTTCTTCCACCGAATGAACATATCCTTTGGTAGCGCGGCTGCCATTCACCGTGACAAAGCACTGCTTTGACATGATTTGGTCTCCATAAACTTCTTCTATCACTCCGGTGTCGTTGGGAAACCGCATTACTTGGTGGTAGGAGGACGCCACCGAGCGCATGGCATGCAGCCATGTTCTGCCCAAGATGATGTTGTAAGTTGAGGGGACTTTCAACTCCCAGAACTCCACTTGTTTTGTCACACTCCCTGCTCTGACTGGGAGGATTATTTTGCCGACGGGCCATTCTGGCATGGAGTTGAATCCTATTAGGGGAGAAACGGCAGGAGCCAAGTCCTTGTCTTGTAACTTCAATTGTTTGAATGTCTCGTAGTACATGATTTCGCATGAACTACCTTGGTCAATCAGTATCCGCTTGACGTCAAAATCCTTGACTCGGAGAGTGACGACCAAGGCATCATTGTGTGGGCAATATATTCTGTCCAAGTCTTTATCTGAAAAAGACATGACGTTTGTGGCTTCTGTCCTCCCCTTTTTGATGATAAGCTGAGTGCTTAGTACCTCCCTTAAGTGCTCAGCCTTTTTGATCGACCCTCTGAGCTCGTATACACGCTCAGGTTCGAAGACTCCATGTATCACATTAATTACGCCTTGAGGTGGGGCGTCGATTGGCATTCCATTGGGGTTATTGTGGTCCTGGGGGGCTGGCTGTGCCCCCCCTTCAATGTATTTATCCAGGTGGCTCGCAGCCACCAACTCTTCCAAGTGTTGCCTTAATGGCGTGCAATTCTCAGTGCGGTGCCCCTTTTCTTTGTGGAAGGTGCACCGAGATCTATCGTCGTAGTCCTTCTGAGCTTCGCCTAGCTTGGCTGGCCACTTGACGAAAGGCTCGTCGCGAATCTCACTAAGTATTCGGTAGATCGGTTTCTTGAAGACCGTGGTTATGGCAGTGCGGACTCTCAATCATCTTTTGTCTTGGTCTTCTTCGTTGTCTCGTCTGCCACGTCCGTTTCTGTTCGGCCGGTCTACCGCATTGACCTTTGCTGAGGCCTTCTTTTCTGGTGCTGCGGTTGCGCCTGACTTTGCTTTGGCGCATGCGCCATCCTCTTCTACCCTGATGTGCTGGTGCACTCTTTCCATCAGGGCTTCCATGGTAAGTGGCGGCGTCATGGTGATTGAGTCCCTTAGTCTATTCCCGACTGGAAGGCCTCTTTTGTATTGTGCAATGGCGAGATTGGTGGGGCAGTCCCCAATCTGGTTGAATGTCTCCCAGTAGTGACTGTTATAAGATCTTAGGGTCTCCTTGTCACCCATGTCGATGGAGAGTAACTGGTTGATCTCCACCGGAGTTTTGGTATTTGTCCTGAATCTTGTGACAAACGCTTCCGCCAATTGCGCCCAGGAGGCTATGCTGCCTTCTGGGAGTTTCTCAAACCAAGTTAAGCCTAAGTCGCCAAGGCTGGAAGGGAAGAGGATGCACATCAAGGCTTCGTTTCGCCGGTATACAGCCATAACCTGGCGAAAGTGGCGAAAGTGTGAGTAGGGGTCCGTCTTCCCCTCATACGTAGTGAATTTGGGCTGAAGGAAGCCTGATGGTAGGGGCGCGTTCTCAATTGCAGGAACAAACGGTGAGGTCTGCAGCCTTGCCAATGCTTTGTCCGTTGGTTCATAGGCAGGGCGCGGTATTGGCATTCCAACCTCGACGCTTCCATCCGACCGAGGAGCCAACCGCTGTAAGGCAGAAACTCTATGTGGATCACGTGCCTTGGCGTCCTCTCTCCATCGTGCCTTCTCTTCGAGCACGGTCCGTAAGTCGGACGATCTGGGTAATTCCGTCTGTCTGGACCTTGTTTGGTGCGTATGTGAGGGCCAGTAAGTGCTTCCTTCCGTGTAAGACCTTTCAGATCTCGTCCTCTCAGACCTGGAGTGACGAGTCCTGGAAGATCTGGCTTGCGTGTCGCCTGTCCTGAGGCTTCTGTTTTCTGCTTGGGAGGGTGTAGAATTTCTACTAAGACCCTCTGAGTGGCGAGGGGGCGTCTTGTTGTTGCGCCCCTCTCCTGTCGCCACTTCTTTTCCTTTCATCTGGCGTTTTGGAGATTCCATGTCCGCCGCCATCCGCCGTATCAACTCGTCTTGTTCCCTGACGCGATCCTCCAAAGTTTGAGGATCAATCCTGCGCCTTTGTCTCTCTGGGCTTTGCGAACGAGAGGGATGAGGGCTGTTATTCCTCCTTCTACCCCTGGCATCCCTCTTGGAATTTTGTCGTTGCTCCAAGTCCGCCATAGGAGGGACCAAAGGTAGACCCTCGCGCCTTGCACCTCCCTCTGGCGTTAGTCCGTCGACGGTGGACTGTGATAAATCTTCGTTATGCGCCATTGATTCTAAAGAGAAATAGCTTGATCAAGAGGTTTGTTCTTGTCTGTAATTCCCACAGACGGCGCCAATTGTCCGGGAAAGAAATATACCTTCTCGTATAATCCTGTTGATCAAGTCTGCGCTCCTCCGTACGACGTCGTTCCACTACCTGAAAACACAAACGTGAGCTAGCCGGCTGGTGTGTGCCGGAAACCTCTCCGATGCCTAAGTCAGTCAACAAGACAAATAGGCAAAAGCTCTATGTATTCAGGGAGCAAAGTTGCATTACCTCTCCAAAGGTGATATTGGTGAGCTTTTATAAGTTTCGTGTGGCACAATCCTAGTAGGACTCTTATTTCTCCATGCAGAGTCCTCCCAAGATTCATACTCCTGAAGGATAATGCTTATCCTCCAACACCCCCCTCACTGCTTAAACCAAGTGAGATGGTCTTATTACAGCCGGACTACCATATAATCGAAGTAAGCAAGGCATATGTGATCTTCAACCGAACGGTACTCAGTCCGGCTCTCCAATATGGCCTAAGTAACCGTTAGTTCGGCCCCTACCTTCCTTTCCCTTATCTCGGCTTTCCCACGCTAAGACCGAGCTAACCATAAGAGTGGATCCGAACTAATTACTGAAGACTGAATTCCCCACAACACATCCCTTAACCGAAGTAGAAATAAGCCTTATGTGACCGAACTAATTACCACGGTTGTGACCGATCTAACTCCAAGACTACTTCCTCAGACCGGAGTAACTTATATGGCCTTTTTACTCAGCCCTTCGTAGTGCGGCCCAAAACGACCCACTACTTAGCTTGGCCCAATTTACCCAGCTCAGCCCAATTTACCCAGCTCGGCCCAATTTTCTTATAAATTACCCTCTCAAAAACAATCACCCATTACATGATCATTATTCAAACACATACTAGAAATTAAGTTGGTAAAAAAAATATAAAAAAAATAAAAATGTAAAAGATTTATCATTTTTATATAATTTTATCTTTAGTGGGTAGAAATAATTTTTAAAAATTTAAAAATAATTTGTTGACATTTATTTTGTCAAACTAGTTTATATTTTATCAAATTAATGACTTGGCCCTTGAAATAGAACAACTATGTCTTCAATTCTCCTTATTTGGACCGAGATTCAAAATTCAAGATCAAATGTATCACAATTGAAAAGTCATTAACCAGAGTGACACAAGTCTCAAACTATAAAAACCGTTAGTGTAATTTGTCCTTTAACTAATTAAATATTTTTTTTTAAAGCAAAAGCCATTTAACTTGTGTTATATGAACACTTCTACTTCCCCTAGTATACCCGTGTCTAGAAGGGTACGTGATATGTGTTTGACAGCCAGATTTAATTTAGACATCTTCTAATTCTGTATGATATTTGAAGAACAATACGCGCTCACATTTATTGGTGAATAAGCATATCTAGCTTCCCACACTAATGAGAGAAATAAATTCAATATTTTTCCTAAATCTCATTGAGAAATACATTTCTAAATAATTTAAAGCATCTTATTTACAAACGTTATATAATATGCAATATGTATAATAGTTTAAGATGTGTTCACGTACCCCAATCTAATGTTTTGATGCATATCTCACCATCCTAATCTTTCGATTTAGGAAGATCTGACACAGTGACACTTGACCATGTACCTGCACTATATACTTGTACCCGAGTCCCTGTAATATAGCATTTAACCTTTTATCTCTTTCCTGTGCGCTCACACATTTTATTCGTAGGTTTTCCTTGTTGCTAAAGATTTTGGGGCTCGGCCTGCTTACTTTTTTGCCCTTCTCTACCCAGAGAGGGTCTCAGGAATTATAACTTTGGGTGTGCCATTTGTGCCCCCAAGTCCCTCTACTTACCACAAGTACCTACCTGAAGGTTTCTACATCTCGAGGTGGAAGGTGAGTAGTAACTTTTTCAGTTTACTTGCTTAGAATTGAAGAAACAATTTTAGCTTCTTGCAATTTGATGTTTGTAATCTCAATACTAGGAACCTGGACGAGCTGAAGCTGATTTTGGCCGCTTTGATGTTAAAACAATTGTGCGGAACATCTACATTCTCTTCTCCAAAAGTGAAATACCAATAGCGGGAGAAAACCAAGAGATCATGGATTTGGTGGAACCGTCTACTCCTCTACCCCCTTGGTTCACAGAGGAAGATCTTGAAAACTATGAAGCTTTGTACAAGAAATCTGGAGTCCTCACTGCCATGCAAACTCCTTACAGGTAAATAGTTTCAAACTCAAAAATTGTTTTTGAGCTTTTTGTTTTCCATGTTTTTTTTTTAATGAACTTTTTGTATATTTTAGTCAAATTTTTTTTTTTAAACTTCTTTGATGCACTAATAAGTAAAATATTTGTGAAGAACTTCGAAAAAAATTCATTGAAGACAAAAAAAAACAAAAAAAAAAATCAAAAATAATTTTCAAAAACTAAACCAAACATTGGTTCAAGTCCTGTCTTCACGTTAGTTAAGTACTTAATACAAGGCCCTTGCCAATCTTCCTTCCCTGTCCTTTTGTATACTATGTTGATCGAACAAAAGGTTGGCCAATTGAAACTTTTGAACAGGTTTGGCCAACTAACTTCTAAAGCCACCATCTAATAATATAGCTTTGCTGATATGTCATTTAACAGGTCTTTTGGAGAAGTGTTCAACTTACCAAATACAAAAGTTGAAGCTCCAGCGTTGCTGATCATGGGTGAGAAGGATTATTTTTTCAAATTTCCAGGAATAGAGGACTACATAAGGAGTGGAAAGGTGAAAGTGTTTGTTCCTGATTTGGAGATAACATACCTGCCAGAAGGAACCCATTTTGTTCAGGAGCAATTCCCCGATCAGGTGAACCAGCTCATGCTCACCTTCCTCAGTAAGCATAGTTGTTGATTTCAAACATTGAAGGTGGGTTTGTTGTTGTCATTTGAAGTGTGTTGAAAGGTTTGGTTTGGAGCTCAGGAATACTGTTTGGTCACATATTAGTATGCCAATTTGTGACATGAATAATTAAAGGTAAATTACACCAACCTCCCCTCAGATTTAGAGAAAACACAAGCTTTACAGTTTTGCAATAATTACATTGAGTTCTTTTTAATGGTTTCACCACTTTTCATCTATAAATCATTAGTAATATGATGGAAAATGATGTTGTCATCTTTTTACACCAAAATGTGTATTTTTCTTTATTGATCCTTATATTTTCATACCATTTGCATTCATTTTGGTCCATTTAACTTTATTAAAAGGATGATTAGTGTAATTATGTCAATTATGGAGCTTCTTGTATTTTTTTTCCAAATTTTAAGAAATTACCCAGTAAATAACTTTGTTTGGTATTATCAATTGTTGGCACTTTTGGTACCAATTTGATGGAAGAATTGCCTGTGATAACCGTTCTAGTTATGCGTCAATTTTCATGGTTATAATGAGAGTTTAGTGCCTATCTAAAAAAAAAAAAAAATGAGAGTTTAGTGTACGAATCACTTACTAAAAAAACTTCACTGCTTCTATTTGATTTCATTTTTAAAATTTATTTTTGTTTAGGGGCATTTTTGTGTAATCCAATATGTTTGATTTATGATTCATTTGGGCCTATTCATATTCTTAGAGGGTTGCTAAATGTCCCTACATTTCTACTTCGAACCCCCACCTCCTTCATTTTTTTTAAATACTAATTTTGTCCAAATATAAAATTTCATTTTTACCCTCACCCCTAATCTTCTAACCCTAATTTTCCAAACCCAAACCCTAACCCTAATCTCATTCTCACCACCATCCAGCAGCCCCTAGTCGCTGCAACCACCACTCCCTCCGATGTGTCACCATTGTGACCATCACCACCTTTGTAGCCCCGTCACTACCGCCATTGAGAGAGAGAGAGTAGCAGTCACCACTTCTCTACCTCTAGCGAATATTGCTTTTAGATAAAAAAAAATCCTAGATCTAGGGTTAGGGTTCTAGGAGAAGAAGAAGAAGATGATGAGGAGGATGATTAGAAAAACAGTACAATTGAAGATTTGTATCAATACCCATTTCTCCGTTTGTAACGAAAATGACCGATATAGTGTTTTCAAAGCTCTTCGAGGATGTTCTCAACATTTTCTTCGTGCTCGAAGACAATCCTCGAAACTGGGCTAGACTTGCTTGCGTTTGCACCAAATTCTATTCTCTCATTTGGTTCGATAGTTTAGGGTTGAACCACAACCATTTGTTTGACGGTCTTCAACCGAACTACCACCATTTGTTCAGTAGTCTACACCCGAATCTCCACCATTTGTTTGGTATTGGTTTTTCGAACCAGGCGGGATGATTTCAAATGAAAAAAAAATCAAACATGAGCATCGTGGGGAAGGGCTCTAGGGTTGTTTTGTGGGTGGCGACATTGATGAATGACTGAGAGGGAGAGCGACAGTGATGGTGGGTTGGTGTAAATTATTTCAATATGAAAATAATTAAATACCATAAATTATTTTAATATAAAAATAATTAAATATAACAATTAAAATAAATAAATACAATAAACTATTTCAATATGAAAATAATTAAATACTATAAAGGGGTATTTGTTAGTAAATTCTATTTAGGAGACTTATGTCCCATTTAATCCTATTAAAACTAGCATTATTGCCGCCTAGGAATGGCAAAATTACCTGACCCGATTGTATTTATTTCAAACCGATTTTAATAATAAAAAATAGGAGATTTTTTTTAAGGTCCTTGGTATTAAGATTTTATAGCCTAAACGACATCTAATATTTTCATAATGTCTAAGGTCCCTCAACATCAATCTAGAGAATTTCTAAGAAGGCCAGATAAATTCTCTGGATTCTAGTCTAGAGATTTTCTCTGGATTTTCTCTAGATTGCCTTCTCAATCACGATGTGCAATACACAAATCGATCACTCAAATAAGTAACAACAAACAATATACATATATATATATATATATATAGAGAGAGAGAGAGAGAGAGAGAGAGTGACAGTAGAATTTCTCTAGTTTTCACAAGAATTTCTCTGGATTCAAACTAGAAAATTTCTCTACCAAGAACAAGAAAAATCAAGATTATAGTTTGGATGGCGAAAAAACAAAGGCATGAAAGAAACCTAATTAATTGTAGAGAAATGTGAGATGAAAGAACAGAGAATCATCTATATAATTAAATCCAAAAAAACACATGAAGACAATTCTACTTTTTTGTGGTCAAGATGAGTCTATAGCTTCAAAAGCCCAATCATACCTTCTGTATTCACTTCCAGACCTGTTAGCTCAATCTATTCTTCATCCATTACGAATCTATCGTCGAACACAATCTATAAGCTCACCTGTAACAATCTGTGCAATTCTAACAACGATTCTTCACATACCTATCAATTATTTTCTTGTTTCCAATCTTTCTCTTGGAATCAAAGGCATTGCTCTTGGTGGAGTTTTGTTTAACCTCAACCTCATTGTTTTATTGATCATATGCATAATTTTCTGTGGAACATATAAACAAACATGGGGTGGGCTATCTATGGAGTGTCTCAGAGGCTGGAAATCACTCATGAATTTGGCGATTCCGAGCTGCATTTCCTTGTGTTTTGAATGCTGGTGGTATGAAATCATGATTTTGCTTTGTAGGTTGTTGATAAACCCCAAATTCACAGTTGCTTTAATGAGTATTTTGATCCAAACAACCTCATTAATCTACATATTCCCATCTTCTTTGAGCTTCAATGGGTTGTTTTTAGAATTGTCTTCATGTTCGTCGGAGAGAGAAGAGCAGAGAGAGAGGAAGAGAAGGAGAGGCCGGTTTGATTTGAGGGAATCAAATTTCTCTGTGATATATGAGTGTTGGGGTTGAGGGATCTTAGACATCACAAAATAATATTGTGGACCTTTTTCATTACTAAAAATGAGATAAGGACCTTAGATTAAAAAAAAAATGTTTGGAAGAGTATTGATTGAGTTGGGTAAAGTATAGGGATAAGTAGGTTAAAGTTGTTAGGTTAGAGTAAAGTATGAAATTGTATTAGTTAAATAGTTGAGCTTAAAATCAACAATTCACCCGTGAAACCCGAAAAATCCCGACCCGTTACCATCCCTATTGCCACCAAATTATATAGATAGTAATAACTAACCATATATTTTCTTACTTAAACTTAATATCTAATACAAAAATGATTGACTCACCAAATTTGAACTCACCCGAATTATATAAGTCGGACGTTTGGCTGGATGACCTCCCGGATGATCGGCATCACCCTCATCAACCCACGGTTGTCACCCTTGACACACCGGTAACCGTGGTTGTCACCTTTGTCTACCGATATGTCAACCGGCATCTAATCGGCATCCTATTGGATAACCAACCAGATGACCTCTCGAATGATTGGTGAGAGGGTAATTTATACTTAAATTGGGCCGAGCTGGGTAAATGGGCTGTAGTATGAAGGGATGAGCAGATGGGCTTTGAAGTTAGTCCGGTTCTGGAAACCGCAGCGCGTAGTCCGGCCCTAGAAGCCATGGTTAGTCCGGTCCAAGGTTGATGTTGTTATCTCGGTTCAAAGGAAGTTACGGTTAGCCCGGTTGAGTCTTCTGACCGAAGTATGAGACATCTTTATGACTGTTCTGTGGTAGTTCGGCAAATGTCTTCTATGGAGCACGGCCTTTGTATGTGGAGCCGAGATAGGAGCCAGTATGGAAGAGCCGAACTGGGATCAACGTCAGTTAAGCTTTCAGCTCGGTGTTGCAGTGTTACTTCGGTCGAAGCGTGTGGAAAACCGAGGTAAGCCATGGTGCTGAATATAGTTCGGCTTAACTCCCTTATGTCTAGCTCGGCCTTAGCATGGGAAAGCCGAGGTAAGGGAGAGAAGTAAGGCCGAACTAACAGTTACTCCGGTCATTTGGAGTTCGACCATAGAAGGACCATCTCACTTGGTTTAAGCAGTGAGGGGGGTGTTGGAGGATAAGCATTATCTTCCAGGAATTTGAATCCTAGGAGGACTCTACATGGAGAAGTTAAAGTCCTACTAGGATCGTGCCACTCGAAACCTATATAAGCTCACCAATATCACCTAGGAAGAGGTAATGCAACTTTTGCTCCCTGACTACATTGAGCTTTTGCCTATTTCTTGCTTACTGACTTAGGCATCGGAGAGGTTTCCGGCACACACCCGCCGGCCATCTCACTTTGTGTTTTCAGGTGTTAGAACGACGACGTGCAGAGGAACATAGGCTTGATCAACAGGATTATACGTGAAGGTGAATCTCTTTCCCGTACAATTGGCGCCGTCTGTGGGAAGAACAGACAAGAACAACCTCTTGATCAAGCTTTTTCTCTCAAAATTCGATGGCGAACAACGAAGAACTGCCTCAGTCCGCCATTGACGGACAAACTCCAGATGGAGGTGCAAGACGCGAGGGCCTACCTTTGGTCCCTCCCATGGCGAACCTGGAACCACGAAGACAAGATTCCAGGAGGGATGCCAGGGGTAGAAGGAGGAATAACAGCCCTCATCCCTCTCGTTCGCAGAGCCCAGAAAGACAAAGGCGCAGGGTAGATCCTCAAACTTTGGAGGATCGCGTCAGGGAACAAGACGAGTTGATACGGCAGATGGCGGCAGACATGGAAGCTCTAAAATGCCAGATGAAAGGAAAAGAAGTGGCGACAGGAGAGGGGTGCAACAACAAGACGCCCCCTCGCCACTCAGAGGGTCGTAGTAGGAATTCTACACCCTCCCAAGCAGAAAACAGAAGCCTCAGGACAGGCGACACGCAAGTTAGGTCTTCCAGGACTCGTCACTCCAGGTCTGAGAGGACGAGATCTGAAAGGTCTTACATAGAAGGGAGCACTTACTGGCCCTCGCATACGCACCAAACCAGGTCCAGACAGACCGAGATGCCCAGATCGTCCGACCTACGAACCGTGCTAGATGAAAAGGCACGATGCAGGGAGGACGCCAGGGCACGTGATCCACATAGAGTTTCTGCCCTACAGCGGTTGGCTCCTCGGACGCATGGAAGCGTCGAGGTTGGAATGCCACTACCGCGCCCGGCCTACGAACCAGCGGATAAGGCATTGGCGAGGCTGCAGACCTCACCATTCGTCCCAGCAATAGAGAACGCGCCTCTACCCTCAGGCTTCCTTCAGCCCAAATTCAATACATACGAAGGGAAGACGGACCCCTACTCGCACTTGAGCCACTTTCGCCAGGTCATGGCTGTATACCGACGGAATGAGGCCTTGATGTGCATCTTATTCCCTTCAAGCCTTGGAGACCTGGGCCTTACTTGGTTTGAGAAACTTCCAGAAGGCAGCATAGCCTCCTGGGCGCAATTGGCGGAGGCGTTTGTCACAAGGTTCCGAACGAACACTAAGACCTCGGTGGAGATCGATCAGTTACTCTCCATCGACATGGGTGAGAAGGAAACCTTACGATCCTACAACAGTCGTTACTGGGAGACATTCAACCAGATTGGGGACTGCCCAACCAATCTCGCCATTGCGCAGTATAAAAGAGGACTCCCAGTTGGGAACAGACTGAGGGATTCTATAACCATGACGCCACCTCTTACCATGGAAGCCCTAATGGAAAGAGTGCATCAGCACATCAGGGTGGAAGAGGATGGCGCCCGTGCCAAAGCAAAGTCTGGCACGACCGCAGCACCAGAAAAGAAGGCCTCAGCAAAGGTCAATGCGGTAAATCGGCCGAACAAAAACGGGCGTGGTAGACGGGACAACGGAGAAGACCGGGACGAAAGATGGTTGAGAGTCCGCACTGCCATCACCATGGTCTTCAAGAAGCCGATCTACCGAATACTTAGCGAGATTCGAGACGAGCCCTTCGTCAAGTGGCCAGCCAAGTTAGGCGAAGCGCAGAAGGACTACGACGACAGATCACGGTGCACCTTCCACAAAGAAAAAGGGCACCGCACTGAGAACTGCACCCCATTGAGGCAGCACTTGGAAGAGTTGGTGGCGGCAGGCCACTTAGACAAATACATTGAAGGCGGGGCACAGCCAGCCCCCCAGGACCATAATAACCCCAATGGGATGCCAATCGACGCTCCACCTCAAGGCATTATCAATGTGATACATGGAGTCTTCGAACCTGAGCGTGTATGTGAGCTCAGAGGTTCGATCAAGAAGGCCGAGCACTTAAGGGAGGTACTAAGTGCCCAACCTGTCGTCAAGAAGGGGAGGACAGAGGCCACAAATGTTATGTCTTTTTCGGATAAAGACTTGGACAGAATATATTGCCCTCACAATGATGCCCTGGTCGTCACTCTCCGAATCAAAGATTTTGACGTCAAGCGGATCCTGATTGACCAGGGTAGTTCATGCGAAATCATGTACTATGAGACGTTCAAACAATTGAAGCTGCAAGATAAAGACTTAGCACCTGCAGTGTCACCCTTGATTGGATTTAACTCGATGCCAGAATGGCCAGTTGGCAAGATCATCCTTCCAGTCAGAGCAGGGAGTGTGACGAAGCAAGTAGAGTTCTGGGTGTTAAAGGTCCCATCCACCTATAACATCATCTTGGGCAGAACATGGCTGCATGCCATGCGCTCGGTGGCGTCATCCTACCACCAAGTGATGCGGTTCCCAAACGACACCGGAGTAATAGAGGAAGTCTATGGAGACCAAATCATGTCCAAGCAATGTTTCGTCACAGTGAACGGAAGCCGCGCTGCGAAGGGGTATGTTCATTCGGTGGAAGAACCGGAGAGTAATGAACTATTCGCAGACGTCGGCAAAGCAGCAAGCCAGAAAGCGGTGGAAGACTTGGTGGAAGTCAGAATAGATGAAAAGAACCGGGATAAGTTCTTTCTGCTCGGTTCGTCGTTGTCCAGCGCTGAGAGGTTAGAGGTCTTGGAATTTTTGACCTCTAACATCGAAGTGTTTGCCTGGACTCCATACAACATGCCAGGCATTGATCCCAACTTCATCTGCCACCAACTCAATGTCCACCCATCTGCCAGGCCAATCATTCAGCGCACCCGCAGATCGGCACTCCACCACGCCGAGATAGTGGCGGAAGAAGTGGGAAACTTGTTGGAAGCAGGGGCAATCAGAGAAGTGCACTACCCCAGATGGATCTCCAACACGGTCGTAGTGCCGAAGAAGAATGGCAAGTGGCGCGTCTGCGTCGACTATAAAACTGTCAACAAAGCATGCCCTAAAGATAGCTTTCCTCTACCACGGATTGACCAACTGGTAGACCTGACGGCGGGGCACAACCGTCTAAGCTTCCTGGATGCATACAGGGGCTACCACCAGATCGCAATACATGAACCGGACCAGGAGGTCACATCTTTCACCACACCAAGAGGACTCTACTGCTACAAGGTCATGCCCTTTGGCCTAAAGAACGCTGGGGCGACATTCCAGAGAATGGTCACCAAGATGTTTGAGCCGTTGTTAGGCAGAACAATGGAAGCTTACATCGACGACATGGTGGTCAAGAGCAAGGATGAAAATGACCACCTCAGGGACCTAAGTGAGATATTTGAGATTCTGAAGAAGCATAAGTTACGCCTCAACGCGTCGAAGTGTGCATTCGGAGTAGGATCAGGCAAATTCTTAGGCTTCTTGGTGACCAACCGAGGTATAGAAGCAGATCCTTCTCAGATCAAGGCAATTCAGGATCTGGAGAGACCAAACTCCGTAAAAGAAGTACAGCATCTCACCGGCATGGCAGCCGCGCTCAATCGGTTCATTAGCCGATCGTCAGACAGGCTACGACCATTTTTTCATGCCCTCAAGGCCAAGTTTGAGTGGGACGAAGAATGTGACCGGGCTCTGGAAAGCTTGAAGGAATACATGTCTTCTCCGCCACTACTTGTAACACCAATTCCTGGAGAAGAACTCTTCATGTACCTGGCAGTCTCACAGCACGCAATCAGCGCGGTGTTGGTCCGTGCAGAAGGAGTCCAACATCTGCCCATCTACTATGTTAGCAAGACACTGCTGGGCGCCGAAACAAGGTAGTTGCCACTGGAGAAACTAGCATTGGCCTTGATGATGGCCGCAAGGAAGCTACCGCACTACTTTCACGCTCACACCATTGTTGTCCTCACGGCCTTCCCACTAAAGGCTTTGTTTGAAAGGGCGAACTTCTCCGGGCGAATTCTGAAGTGGGCAGTAGAGTTGGGACAATACGACATCAAGTTCCAACCTAGAACCGCAATAAAAGCTTAAGCATTGGCGGATTTTGTCGCAGAGTTCACTCCTGGGAGTCATCATATCTGCCCAGTCGACCTGACTGACTCAACCGAACTAGGGACGGAAGTTGACGTCGGAATAACGCAACCCCTGGTATTGGTTACTCAGCCAAGTCCTAAGGCAGACCGGAGTAATACAAACAAGGGAGAAGTAAACCATGCTATACCAAGTCCAGACTCGCCAACAAAGAAAAACTTGGTGCAACAAGATGACAAGGGGCAGGCAGCAGGCCTGGACTTAGAAGAAGAAATCAGCAACATGGAAGATCCCAAGGCATCATCCGATCCCTCCACTTGTTGGAAGTTGTTCATTGGGGAGATGTGGAAGCTCTTCGTGGATGGAGCATCCAACCGACATGGAGCAGGACTTGGCATAGTCCTCATCTCTCCAGACGGCCTGGTAGTGGAGCAGGCAATCAACCTTGGCTTCCCAGCATCAAACAACGAAGCGGAGTATGAAGCGCTTCTTGCAGGTCTCAAATCGGCATTCTACATGAAGGCCACCGAGCTAATGGTTTACAGCGACTCACAGCTGGTGGTAAACCAAATATCTGGTGACTATGAGGCAAAGGATGACAGAATGGCTAAGTACCAAGAGCTGATCAGAACCGAAATCAAAAAGTTTGAGGTGGTGAGGATAGAATAGATCGGCAGGGAGGAGAACAGCAGAGCAGACGAACTAGCGGGTTTCGCTTCAATGGCAGATACCTCCATCCCACATCCCCTATTGATCGACTACCTGCCTAGACCAAGTATCGAAGACCCAGAAGCAGAAGAAGTATGCTGCGCCGATCTAGGTCCTTCTTGGATGGATCCTATCATCTTGTTCCTGAAAGACGGCATCTTACCAGAAGACAAGAAAGAAGCCAACAGAATCAGAGCAAAGTCGCAGCGATTTTGGCTCTCTCCATCGTTGGCATTATACAAGAAGTCGTTCACAGGACCTTACTTAAAGTGTGTTCACCCCAGCAAGGTAGAAGCATTCCTGTTCGAAATACATGAGGGGGTATGTGGCAGCCATCAAGGAGGAAGATCACTGGCATACCGAGCTATCTCACAAGGGTATTGGTGGCCATACATACAAGCGGATTCGGAGAAGTATGTCAAAAAATGCGAAAAGTGTCAGAAGTTTGCGCATCAAATACACCAACCTGCCAAAGAACTTCTACCTCTCACTAGTCCATGGCCTTTCGCAATGTGGGGCTTAGACATAGTGGGACCGCTTCCAACAGCACCAGGCAACAGGAAGTTCTTTCTTGCGGCAACAGACTACTTCACAAAATGGGTGGAAGCAGAAGCCTTGGCGTCAATCAAGGAAAAAGATGTGAAGAAGTTTGTCTGGCAGAACATCATCACTCGCTTCGGCATACCAAAAGCACTGATCTCAGACAATGGCACGCAGTTCGACGGTAAAATTTTCAGAGGCTTTTGTGAGGAGTACAAGATAGAATTCTACAATTCTACACCGGCGTATCCCCAAGCGAATGGACAAGCAGAAGCTTCAAACAAGGTAGTCTTGGATGGACTGAAGAAAAGACTAGAGAAAGCTAAAGGCAAGTGGGCAGAAGAACTCCCTCATGTTTTATGGGCTTACCGCACCACGCCTCGGCGATCAACAGGAGAAACACCATTCTCCTTAGCTTACGGCATGGAAGCAGTCATCCCATTAGAAGTTAGTCTCCCCACAATTCGGAGTGAAAACTTTGATCTAGACTTAAACGCCGAAGCAATAGCATTAGAACTTGATCTCGCGGAAGAAAGAAGAGACAGAGCATTGGTTCACATCGCCGCCTACCAACAAGAGTTGTCTAGAAAGTACAACAAAACGGTGCATCCAAGACAGTTCAAGGTCGGCGATTGGGTACTTCGCAAAGTGATGGGAAACACCCTGGTTCTAGGAGATGGCAAGTTGGGGCCGAATTGGGAAGGACCTTACAAAGTGGTCGGTTTAGCAGGCAAAGGGGCATACCACTTGGAAGATAAGGACGGCAAAGCAATTCCTGGGCCGTGGAACACTGCCAATCTTAAGTTGTTTTATTTTTAGCCTTTTTCTTTTAAGAAAGTGTAATTTTTTACTTTCTCAATAAAACAAGTCGATTCTTTTTCCGTATATTTGTTTTCGGTAGAGAGTAATTTTAGTAAGTCAGTAGCACTGTAAACATAGTTGGCCGGAAAAACCAACTTAGAGGTTGGCTGGATTAAACCAACACCCTTCCTAAGCCCAGGATAAGGATCCAGGCTGCAGGACGTTTGGCCGGAATAACCAAACACTTTATTCTGAGTTGGCTGGAAAAACCAACTTAAAGGTTGGCTGGATTAAACCAACACTCTGTACTCTTCAACCGAAGTATGAGCACGGCTGAAGAGTGGTTGGCTGGAATAAACCAACACTGTGTACTCTTTAGCCGAAGTATGAGCACGGCTGAAGAGTGGTTGGCTGGAATAAACCAACACTGTGTACTCTTCAGCCGAAGTATGAGCACGGCTGAAGAGTGGTTGGCTGGATTAAACCAACACTGTGTACTCTTCAGCCGAAGTATGAGCACGGCTGAAGAGTGGTTGGCTGGATTAAACCAACACTCTGTACTCTTCAGCCGAAGTAATTATATCGGCTGAAGAGTGGTTGGCTAGTAAGGTAGACAGCTAAAACCGAGATCACAGTTGAGCAAATGAGTTCATGAAAAATTCAATACAAGCGCAAGCATACAACCGGAATAAGAGCAGAGACTTTTTCATTGAAATACAGAGCAAGTACAATTTAGGGGCCACAGCCCGATTACAAAAGTTTAGAATAAAAGAAAGAAAAAAGAAAATCAGCGGAGGAGCGCATCAAGTTCGGCATCAAAATCATCATCAGCATTCGGGCGGAGTCCGGTGTCAGATGGGAGAACGGTTTGGGATGGGAGCTCGGTTTCAGCCTCGACTTCGGTCTCAGTTGGCAGCGTTTGGTCGGTTAGCAGGTCGTCAGTTAAGTCTTCAATTATTGGCTCTGACCGAGCTGCCTGATTGCTGGGTTGTTCGCTGACGACCGGGGTGAGGGTTGGCTCCTCATCCTCTTCAGAATCATCATCGTCACCATCATCATCTCCAGACCCTTCCAGAAACTGCCTTTGGAGATCGGCAGCATACTGCGATAGTGAAGCCGGAATACCGTATGGAGGTGGGTTGAAGACCTCGGTTTCAGGCCCACAGCCGAGCTTCTCCACCGCACTCCTCCAGCCGCACTTGAAGAATAAGTCTTTGGCGGCATCACACTGGAGGGTGTATGCGTCCTCTGCATCCTTGAAGCCTTATTTCTTCGCATCCTTTACGCTCTTTTTCAGCTGCGTTATTTCGGCGTCTTTCTTTTTCTCAATCCTTGCCAGAAGGCGCAGGTACTTGTCCTTCGCTTCGGCGGCAACCTTCTTCTTTTCGGCTTCAACCGAATTTGCAACTTCGGTCAGCCGATCATTTTCTGCCTGGAGTTCGGCCAGTAGCTTTGTGGCCTCCTCCAGCTCGGTCCTTTTTGCTTCGGACTCCGCCATGGCCTCCCTGGTGTTCCTTCTCAGCTCCAGCACTTTCCTGTGTGTGATGTGGTTTTTCTGGATGGCCTGCAAAGAGGAAGTAACGTTAGCCGGACTGAAGGTTGGAACAAATTACGCAGAAAAGGACTGTGCTACTTACCAGAATCATGGACTTTGTTGAAGACCGGATTGCCTTCAGCTCGGTGTTTAGCTGCTTTTGGTGGTGCTCCATGTCTTTGGGAAGACAGACACTCTTGGCAAGGTTGAATGCCAACAAGTGGTCTTTCTCAGAGACGATTGAGTCAGTTTCTTGGATATCTCGGTCGGCAAAAGTAAGGTTGGGAGCCCATTTGGAGGATGCAGCTCGGTTGGAGTGCTCCGGTTGGTTTCTTGGCTGGGGGCTGGGAGGCTGGATTGGTGGTAGAACGGTCTCGTCCTCATCAACAAGTTGTTGCTCGGTTTGACTAGTCCGGGCACGCTTGCGTTGGCGAGATGAGGATGGTTGTTGCGATGGAAGAGCTACCACGGTCTCAGTCGTTCGACCGGTTTGTGGTACCTCGGCTGGTGTTGTTGCAGTCAGCATGGCCTTCAACCTGTTCCTCTTCGCCATTTCTTGTTCGGCGGTTAATGGCACCAAGTTGACTTGAGGCAAGTTTGGGTCTGGTTCCGGTGCTTCTTCAAGCAGGAAGTCAGTCACCTTTGCTTTTCGGCGACCGGAGTATCGGTAAGTTGGTTCGAATTTGAGAAGTTTAGCCCAACTTCTTTCCCGAACTCGTAGTGCGGCGCGCAGGAAACCGAGGTTGGGGTAGTTATAGTTTGAGAGGAGATGGGCTTTATCTGCAAAGAGAAAACAAGTGTTAGTTCGGTCCAGAGTACAACGCCGAAATAAAAAAAAAAAGAGAGAAAAAACGAATGATGAAAATGGAATGCAACCGAGGTATGTATACCGGGCTCTCCTTGTTTCCAGTTTATTCTCCAGCCAGGAATCTGGGCTTGAAGGTCTTCAAAGTTCCCAGATACCCAGAAGAAATCATCGTCATTCAGGTCTTTGTCCGGTGTATCCTTAATTATTTTTTCTCGGCCACGGCGTACTCTCAAGTAATAACACCAGCCGTCGTTCTTGGATCCTATGGAGTATTGATGGAGTATTTCGGCTAAACCAAGGTTCAGACCGGTTTGGTGGTTCAGTGCGGCTATACCCATTATTATTCGGTATGTATTGGTGGACAGCTGGGTGGGACATAGTCTGGTTTGTCTTAAAAATTCACAAATTAAGGGTTGGACTGGGAATCTAAGTCCGGTCTCTATTATTGATTGGAGGGTAAAGGGGACAAAACCTTCGTTGCCCCATGGGTCAACGTCTTGTTCGGCTAAAATAAGGTTTACATCGGCTGGAATACGGTAATCCTTTCTGAATTCGGCTAAGCCGCCTGGGGTTTCTACCAAAAATCTGTACTTCCCCGTTTATGGTATAACTTATCAAAATAAATTATTTCGGCCGAAAGGATGTTCTCAGAAGCTCGGTTTAGCGCGCAGACGTGTCTGGGCAACCTAAGTCTGCAAAGTGGAAAAACAAGGTGTTAAGCACAGATCACTGACCGTGCTACAAAAAACAGAGGGAGAAAAGACAAGTCCTATTTCGGCTACACAGGGTGCTACAAGGATCTATCTCGGTTTCAGCGAAGTGCCTCTTATCTCAGTTCGTCAGGACGTCGGGTTATTTCGGTTCTACCTATGGGTTCGTACTCCGGCTGGGCATTGAGGGGCAACTTTCTCAGTTCGGTTTAGGAACTGAGAAAGTTGGCTTAGCCCCCCCAAGGCATAGCTCGGTCGAGGGCCAGAATTCCTAGTTCGGTGAGTTTTTATCTCGGCTAGTATGAATCCGATGGTGACTTATTAAAGCTACTGTTATGTATAAATGGTAGTTCGGTTCCAGTTTACCTAAGTCTTCAGATGTGCAAAAACAAAATCCTAGCTCGGTTGGACGTGTTTTTTGGATCAAAATCAGTGTTCTACAGGTTCTTGCGTGCATTCATGTGTCCTATGGCTAAGTTTTGCAGAAACAAAACAAAAAGTATTTTGCAAAAACACGCAAAATAGATTGCTATGGATTAAAACGAAAGCTAATAACAAAGAAGCAAATTTCGAAGGCTTACCTAGTGTGGAGGAAGAACAAGGTTGAAGCACACGGAAGCAGAACACGAACTTCAGAGACAGCAAGAGCTCAGAGGTTGAAGAGTTCGAAGAAGAGGAGAAGAAAGTGAATAGTGATGTAAGTGATTCAAAATGGAAGAGGGTGTTTTGTTTAGATAGAAAAGGTGAAAGGACTTCTGGCGGGAACTGTTCAAAAAGTGTGAAGTATGAGGGCGGCGTTACAGCTGGGGATAGCCAATCAGAACCTGCCACGTGTCATTGGAATACTGAGCGATTCAGTTTCTGCAAACTGAAGAGACGTGTTTGACCGGACGCGCACAGTACGGCTCAAGTTTAGCGCGGCTGGATAAGCTAAATGGTTTTTAGCTCGGCCGGATAAGTGAACTGGGTCTTAGCTCGGCTAGAGAGGCGTAAAGTTTTAGCTCGGCTGCTGTGATTGAAACTGAAGCTCGGCCGGAAGACAAGTAATCCCTATCATGCTTTGCAGATGGAATTAAGGGGCAATTGAGAGGGTAATTTATACTTAAATTGGGCCGAGCTGGGTAAATGGGCTGTAGTATGAAGGGATGAGCAGATGGGCTTTGAAGTTAGTCCGGTTCTGGAAACCGCAGCGCGTAGTCCGGCCCTAGAAGCCATGGTTAGTCCGGTCCAAGGTTGATGTTGTTATCTCGGTTCAAAGGAAGTTACGGTTAGCCCGGTTGAGTCTTCTGACCGAAGTATGAGACATCTTTATGACTGTTCTGTGGTAGTTCGGCAAATGTCTGCTATGGAGCACGGCCTTTGTATGTGGAGCCGAGATAGGAGCCAGTATGGAAGAGCCGAACTGGGATCAACGTCAGTTAAGCTTTCAGCTCGGTGTTGCAGTGTTACTTCGGTCGAAGCGTGTGGAAAACCGAGGTAAGCCATGGTGCTGAATATAGTTCGGCTTAACTCCCTTATGTCTAGCTCGGCCTTAGCATGGGAAAGCCGAGGTAAGGGAGAGAAGTAAGGCCGAACTAACAGTTACTCCGGTCATTTGGAGTTCGACCATAGAAGGACCATCTCACTTGGTTTAAGCAGTGAGGGGGGTGTTGGAGGATAAGCATTATCTTCCAGGAATTTGAATCCTAGGAGGACTCTACATGGAGAAGTTAAAGTCCTACTAGGATCGTGCCACTCGAAACCTATATAAGCTCACCAATATCACCTAGGAAGAGGTAATGCAACTTTTGCTCCCTGACTACATTGAGCTTTTGCCTATTTCTTGCTTACTGACTTAGGCATCGGAGAGGTTTCCGGCACACACCCGCCGGCCATCTCACTTTGTGTTTTCAGGTGTTAGAACGACGACGTGCAGAGGAACATAGGCTTGATCAACAGGATTATACGTGAAGGTGAATCTCTTTCCCGTACAATTGGCATGCACAAATTCGAGTAATTCAAACAAGTCCAAATTCGATAGATGTAGCAATGCTCTGTCTAATAATATTAGTTAAGATTAAATAAAAGATTCTCCATGAATGTGTTGCTAAAATAGGATTATCCATTTCAAAAATATACCTAACCAGTAGAACAAAATGTTGAGTATCCCTCATTTTTTTGGAATCCAACAAGAGTATCTATATCTGATCAAAAAAAACAAGAGTATCTATATATGTAAGTATATATGATATATTTATATAATATAAAAAATATGTGAATGTTCATATTATATTCTATGAATAAGAATAATGTAAAATTTTAAAAATTAAAAATATTAACATTTTTAATAAATTAGAATAATATTAATATCTTTTAAAAAATATGAATATTCACACTAACTTCTATACTTTTCAAAAATTCATAATATTTTATTAATTGAAAGTATGAATATTCATATTTATAATTTTCACATTTACTAGAAAATTCACACTATTACATTTATAAACGCAGAGAAGAAGAGCCTCATGACAAAACATTTCTCAAACAATGAAATTTTAGAAGTGGAAAAATTTTACACTTCCAAATAATAATAAAAAAGAGTAAAATTTTATTTTTTTTCATTGTAAATAAATTTATATTCAATTGAGATTTTGTTTTAATAGATCTCGTTCAGTAGTTTTCAAAAATCTTTATAAAAAATTGAAGTATATTTTAAAGATGATGGAATTTTAAAGTTTTAAAATATAAAAGAAAATGTTGCCATATAAGCATGTTGACGAAAACAAAGATAAACTGTCATGGAAAAACATTTAATTCAAAAAAAAGATATTCCAGAATACAATTTCAAATATATAAGACTTATCGGATCACAAGTATTTCCATTGAATTTATGACTAGACAAGTTTTTGAAAATGGACTTTTCTACTAATTTTTTCTTAATAATAAACACACTTATCGTGCAAATATTATGCTACGATATAAGCTGTTATTGAATATAGTATTTAGGCCTTGTTTGGGTAGTGCAAAATAATCTAAAAAGTCAAAAAGTTATTCAAAAAGTTAAAAAGTTAACACTATTCACCAAAAGTCAACAATTACGGCTGCACAACTCCCAATTCAAATTTTCCTCTAAAAACCAATTTTCACAATTTTTTATTACACATTTTTCCATAAAAAGTCAAAAAGTTAACCCAAACATCCATATTTTCAACCTCAATTTTTTAGTCAAAAAAGACAAAAAGTGCACTTATTTAGTCTTCCCAAACAAGGCCTTAGTATTCATATTGATATGAATATTTATAATGTTATACCATATAATATTCATATTGACATGAATATTTATACTATTTAGGCCAAGTTTGACATCTACTAAATGATACAAAAAGTCAAAAGGTCACTATCCTATTTAAATCACATCATCTTATTTAAATCACATCACCTCTCTAACACATCACATCAAACACAACCCAAACCCAACCCATATAAGCCAATAAGTCAAAAAGTGTACTTTTTTAGAATATCCCAAACCAATTGTTTTAATTATTTTCATATTGAAATGGTTTATAATATTTAATTGTTTTAATTGTTTCTATATTAAAATAACTTATAGTATTTAATTATTTAATGGTAATACAATAATTTTACATTAAAAATATAAAAAAAAAAAAGAAAAAACCACATGAATCATAAGTTATCCATATGAGATTTTTGAAAAAAATGTCAATAATTTGAAAGGAGATCTCTCCCGTCCTCGTCTGAATTGAAGAGGCACTGTCTGAACTTGTGAGGCTCATTATGAATCTTGTTCTTATAATTCAAATATTTAATTTTTAAGGTTATTCGGATATAACATTTATTAAAAAAAAATTAAATTAATCCGATAATTATATCATTTTGGGTTATATTAATTGGGTTTGGTTATGGTGTGCAACTTATACCTTATACCTTACACCTTACACCTTACACCTTTTGTGAAAAATTAAACCTTACACTTACACCTTTTTTGAGGTTGCACACCATATGCAACCCACTTACACCTTACACCTTACACTTACACCTTACACTTACACCTTATACTTATACTTACACCTTACACTTACACTTACACTTTTTGTGTAAGTGGCACATGGTGTGCAATTGCACACTTAAGAAAAGTCCTATTTTTTATATTTTTTACTCACAAAGGTTTTGTCTAGAAAGAAAGATTGGGTTGGGTTTTGAACTAATTTAACCACAAAATGACAAAATAGATTTTTTAATTTAATAAGATAAAATATCACATTCAATCTATAATTATTACATTTTTTTTTTACAAAAAAATTAAAAAATTCAAAAAGTTCTTTCCAAACAAGATTTTTTAATCCCAAACTAAGGGGTTGTTTGAGGTGTCCTAAATAAGTGTACTTTTTGTCTTTTTAGACTAAAAAATTGAGGAAGAAAATATAGATGTTTGGGTTAACTTTTTGACTTTTTATGAAAAAATGTGTATTAAAAAATTGTATAAATTAGTTTGTGAGGGAAAATTAAGATTGGGAGTTGTGCAACCGTAATTTTTGACTTTTGATGAATAGTGATAACTTTTTAACTTTTTGAATAACTTTTTGACTTTTTATGAATTTGCCAAACTTGACCTAAAAGACTTTTTAATCTTAAACTAAAAAAATCAAAAAATCAACCTGCTTTTCAAACGAATCCCAAAGGACAAAGCAATCAAAAAAAAAAAAAAAATCAAAATTAAAAAACTAATTTTTAACTAACTTCTCAAAAACACCTCTAATAAATTACTGGGTCTTGCTACATCCCTTAAAAAAACCCCCTAATCCCTCTAATTTCCATATCAAGTAAAAATAAAAAAAAAGGAAACAATTGCCTAAAATGAAAATTAGAGGGATTAGACGGGACAATTTTAGAGCTCCAAATTATTTTCCTAAATTATTGAACCAATTATTGAAGCCATAAGGACAAACCCGCCGTCCCTGACGTCAGAATCTCTCTCTCTCTCTCTCACTCTACTGAATTCTACTCTCTTTCTCTGACTATCTGTCTCTACTCAATCCTCTCTCCCTTTTGTAAAACTCAGTGGATGGACGAGATTTAGAGTGGATTTGGCGAGTTTTAAAAAAGTTAAAAAATTAAAAATTATTATTTTATTTAAATTATATTATTTTATTTAAGTTATATATCACTTCAACTTCAACTCAAATCTAACTCATATTTTATAAAAAGTCAAAAATTATATTTATTTAGATCATTCCAAATAATCCCTAGCTTCCGTTTGAAAAGTGATTTGACTTTTTAACTTTTTTATTTTTTTGATTATTTTAATTTAGACTAAAAAATTTAATTTGAAAAGAATTTTTTAATTATTTTAATTTTTTAAAACTGTTTTTATGAAAAAAAATATAATTATTATAAATTAAATATAATATTTTATTTATTGTGATTAAAATAATCTATTTCAACTTTTATGTTATTTTAGTCGCAACCCAACTTGCCGAACAACACCTTTGTTGTGGCTATTTTAACAACTGAAGAACTACTATTTGAGGCTCTCTCTCTCTCTCTCTCTCTCTCTCTATCTAAAACTCAAAAATGGATGAGATTGAGCACAGGTACGTTGAAGTGAAAGGTCTGAAGCTCCATGTAGCTGAGATCGGATCGGGCCAATCGGTTGTGGTCTTTCTCCATGGGTTTCCTGAGATATGGTACTCCTGGCGCCACCAGATGATTGCCGTCTCCAACGCCGGTTACAGCGCGATCGCGCCCGATTTCAGAGGGTACGGGCTGTCGGACCCACCACCCGAACCCGAAAATGCCGCCTGGGGTGACCTTGTCACTGACCTCCTCGCTATTCTTGATGCCCTCAGCATTCCTAAGGTAGAGTCCAGAACTCTTCTTCGTTGTCAGTTATTTTGTGTTTGTTTGGTTGCAGAGAAAATAGAGGAAAGGAAAAGAAAGTAAATTTTGGGCCAAATTATATGTTTGGGACCTAGGACAGAAAAGAAAAGAAATGATTACTTAAGTAATAAGAGAAAAAAAGAAAGAAAAGAAATGATTGTGATTTCTCTCCTTTTTGTTTGGATAAAGAAAAAATAAAAGAAAAGAAATGATTGTGATTTCTTTCATTCTTGTTTGGTTAGGTTTCATTAAGAGAAAAGAAAAGAAATTATTTTATGTTATATTACTAAAATAATCTTTTTATATTTTCACTCATTTTATTTTTTTTATTTTTATAGGGACAAAATTGGTATTATGAAAATAGTGATTTCTTTTCTCTCTCAATCTCTCCACTTTTGGGAAGATTGAAAATGGGACTTATAAGATAAATGAATTTCTCTCAATTTCTCTCCATTTCTTCCCATTTCTCTCTACTTAGGTTATCCAAACAAATAAGAGAAATACATATCATTCTATTTCTTTTCTTTTCTCTCCAAATCACTCAATCCAAACATAGTGTTAGGGCATGTTTGATTGGATGGATTAGAGCATGGGCTTGGGATTATTAATCCGTAGGCCCAATTATCCTATGTTTGTTTTAATATTTTAGTTTAGGATTATTAATCCAATGGATAATTAATCCAACAAATTTGTAGGATTATTAGTAATGGGGTTGGGGTGGGATTATTAATCCAATGAATATTAATCCAATTGGATAGTGAATACCATACTAATTTAATAGGATTATTAATACTTCACTATTAATCTTGTAAGAATCAAACATGACCTTAATGTCAATTGGGTCTAGTTTCAATTTTGTTAATTTTGTCATTTAAATTTTTACATTATATCAATTGATAACTCCAGTTCCTTCGGAAATGGAAAGATCTTTGGCGCAAGAGGAGGGGGTTGATCCGTATCATCTTGACTTGGTTGTGCTTCCTCTATTTTTGTAAGAATACTGAGTCGGGTTCTTCTCCTACCTGTATCAAATAGAACATGAGGAGCCAAATCTTTTTCATGTAAGACCTGCTTAATTTAGATCGGAAAATCGTGTGCTTTTATGAAATCATGTGCTATGGCTCGAATCCATAGTCTGATCTCGGTTAAGAAATTAGATGAAAATTAAGCATAAAATCATTCATTCAAATGGGAATATACCATTTCAAGTTAGTCGTCAACTACTCAAGGAAAATTTTGTTTTTGCATGTACCAATTGCTCAGTTCACACCACACAATTTAGATTTTCTGAATTTTTCCCCCTCAATTAACACCATCAATTTTTGGATCTTCTCTATGTTGCAAACCCTAACCCTAACCACCACTGGCGATGGCCGCCGCCCCTCCTCATTGCAATCCCTCTTCCTCCCTGTTGCCGCCTCCCCACCCCATCGTGGTCCCCTAGATCTTGAGTTCTCTCTCTGTCTCTACGGGTATGGGGTTGCGAGGGTGGGGGGCTTAGGGGGAGGGGCTGTGATGGTAGTGGTAGTGGTAGTGGGGGCAGTGGGCAGCGGGGTTGGAGGGCCTGCAATGGGGGCTGTGATGGTGGGTAGGAAGGAGGAATTTGGAGCTGGTGGTGGGGGCTGGTGACGGCAACCGGAGGTGGGGAGTGGGCGGCAGAGGAGGGATGGCGGTGGCTGGTTGTGTGCAGGGTGTCTGAACTAGTAATTTGATTAAGGGACACAAATGTAATAAATAAAAAATTAGGGAGATGGTGTATATTGAGTAAGATGGTGGTGTATAAATAGAATTACTCACCACTATCAGTACAATTTTTAAATGACGTTTTTAATTTGATTAAATTAACACAATGTGAAAAATCAAGAATAAAATTGATGTAATTAAAACTACAATGATCAAATTGACACAGAAGACAAATTACAACACTATGAATTTTATTTGCCCTAAATTTAGTGTCAAAAAGTTACAAATTTTTGATGGCTCTGTGTCCAGTCTTCCTTAGATGTAATTGTGACATTATTTGTAGTTGAGCATTGCACAGGGATATGGGTTTTGGCTGTGTTTGCAGAGTACTTTTTGTTGCATCCAGAATAGTTTTGGTGAATTATATGATTAGGTGCTGTAAATTCAAGCTCTTCAATTTGTAAACAGATTAAATTTTTTGGGAATGTTTTGGATTTTCTTCTTCTTCTTCTATGACATCCAAAAATTGGGAAAAAAGAAATTGGGAAATAATTAAAAATATGTCAATAAATTTGTTTATTTAGAAAACTAGTAGCAATTTTACTACTTTTTGTTTAATTATAGTGACAACAAAAAAAGAAAAAAAATAAAGGAAATGGTTATTAGAATTTTGTGGGTTTCTTTCACAATTGTTTGGATATACATTTTGTCATAGTAACTTGAATATTTTCTTCAATTATAATTGGTTTTCCAAGTCATTTTTATAATTGGACTCAAACATTAAGAAACTAGAGGCAATCTCAAACTCATAAGAAAATGTTTCGAGGCTGGAAATCTTTTGCATTCTTCTAAACATCATGGGAAACAGTTGGAGAGTTGGTTGATTTTTAACCAAAGGTCGATTATCAAAAGTTAATTCCACATCAAGTGTAACCTGTGTTATATGTCCGCTTCTACTTCCCTAGTGTACCCATGTCTATCGGAGTAAAGGTGTGTATGCAATTTAGATAGTTGGATCTTCTAATTTTATATGATTTTTGAAGAAGAATACGCTCATATTTCTTGGTAAATTAACACTTCTAGCTTTCCACACAAACTAGAGATATAAATTCCATTTTTTCCTAAATCTTATTTTGAAATACATTTTTTAATAATTTACATTTGAAAACATTATACATATGCAATATATGTAAATGTTTAAGACGTGTTTGTGTACCCATATTTAACTTTTTGATGCATATCTCACAATTCTAAGCTTTAGATTTAGAAAGAATTGATGTTTGAAAACGCATTTGCACTCGATACTCATACCCGAGTCCATGTAACATAATATTTAATCCTTGTT
This sequence comes from Camellia granthamiana, assembly GCA_036172215.1. Taxonomy (NCBI): domain Eukaryota; kingdom Viridiplantae; phylum Streptophyta; class Magnoliopsida; order Ericales; family Theaceae; genus Camellia; species Camellia granthamiana. The sequence continues at coordinate 56,703,858 of CM069909.1, read as the reverse complement.
CGCTTCCTCTCTCTTTCACGCATTTTATTCACAGGTTTTTCTCATTGCTAAAGATTTTGGGGCTCTTCCTGCGTACTATTTTGCCTTTCACTACCCAGAGAGGGTCTCAGGAATCATAACCATGGGTGTGCCGTTTTTGCCCCCAGGTTCCACTACATTCCACGAACAACTTCCTGAAGGTTTCTACATGTCAAGGTGGAGGGTACGTAGTAACTTCATCAGTTTGCTTGCTTAGAATTGAAGAAACAATCCTTTTATTTTATTTTATATTTATGACTGAGAACTTGGCCTAGGCAAGGTCTTTTGGACCCAACCCAGGTGTGTAAACTCGAGGTTCAAAGGCCATGCCCTACATAAGCCTATGAACCGGGCAAACGGGAAGGGATTTGAACCTCAGAGCTTGTGGATGGGAACCTGGGCAACTGACCATCTGAACTACCCCTCTGGCTTATTGAAGAAACAAACTTAACTGCTTGCAATTTGATGTTTGTAATCTCAATATTGGTAGGAACCTGGACGAGCTGAAGCTGATTTTGGCCGTCTTGATGCCAAAACGGTTGTGCGGAACGTCTACATTCTCTTCTCCAAAAGTGAAATACCAATAGCTGGAGAAAATCAAGAAATCATGGATTTGGTGGAACCGTCCACTCCTCTTCCCCCATGGTTCACAGAGGAAGATCTTGAAGCCTATGGAGCTTTGTATACGAAATCTGGATTTCGCACTGCCCTGAAAGTTCCTTACAGGTAATTGGTTTTGTCCTGTGCTCACATTAGTCAAGTAAATATAGGCCCCTGCCATCTTCCTTGACTGCCCTTTCGTCTACAATGCGTGCTAAAGCTAATGGTTGTACCAACAGGCATCGCCCAGACTAGGATGCCACACCTTCCACTCACAAGAGCATGAAACCAGTCTATGAAGCACGGATACTTCTAAGAGGGTTATGTGTCTGACATTGACACTTGTCCAAAACATTCATGTTTTTTTTTAAAAAATTTAGGTCCGAACACTCTTTAGACACTTGGAGGAGGGCACACATGTACATCATTTGAACACACATAAAACTAATTATAAGTTTGAACAAAATACTTAGGAGATAGAACACAGAAAAAATAAAGCAATGTAGATTTCTAAAAATTAATGTTATGTTGCATTTTTTTTTTATTATCTTTGAAAGATATATTCGTAAATATGATATATAATAAATATATAAAATTATATATTTTGTATCCTTCACATGCTGTGTCCTACATTTTTTTTTAGAATTGTTGTGTCGTGTGTGTATATCCATGCTCCTTAGCCTGAATGTAGACAGGCAGTTATCAAAGATCACCACACTAATTGACAACAGGATACACTCAAATTGGAGTTCAAAATATTCATTCTTCATCCCCTTCATAGTATCAACATACTGAAAATAAAAGATTTTCTAGGTCATACCCTGATAACTACCCAAACCAATCAACACTACACGTCACAAGGTTTACACACTATGATATATTGACAAGCCATGAATCTATTGAGCACCAAAGACCTTCAACTTAACTATTTATACTATAGTGTTAAAATCATGGTATATAGATAACTTATATGATCGAACAAAAGGCCGACTAATTAAAACTTTTGAACCAGTTTGGCTGACTGATTTCTAACCAGCTACCATCTAATAATATAGGTTTGCTGATATGTTCTTTTACAGGTCTTTTGGTGAAGAGTTCAAGTTACCAAATACAAAAGTTGAATGTCCGGCATTGCTGATCATGGGTGAGAAGGATTATGTTTTCAAATTTCCAGGAATTGAGGACTACATAAGGAGCGGACAGGTGAAAACGTTTGTCCCCGATTTGGAGATAACGTACTTGCCTGAAGGAACCCATTTCGTTCAGGAGCAATTACCTGATCAGGTGAACCAACTAATCCTCACACTCCTCAGTAAGCATAGTTGATTTTCAAACATTCAATGGTTGGTTTGTTGTTGTCATTTGAAGTGTGTTGAAAGGTTTGGTTGGAGCTCAAGAGTACATTTGAGAAGTTTGAAGTCACAGTATTAGTATGCCAATTGTGACATGAATAATGATTAACTACTTTGGGCATTATCATAGGAAGACTAATTTGCAGTTTTTCTGCAAGTCTTTTAATTTATTTGCAAGATGTTTGGTTATGGAGCTGCTTATAGCTCTTTTTTGTTTTGAAAATTTGTGTAGTGTTTGATACAGTTTTTGTTTACAGCTCATAAGATAAAAATAATTTAAATAAATTAAAAAAGAAAAGAGAGCAGATTATTGAAAAGCACAGAGAGATGACTGTAACTTCTACACTTGACTACAAAACAAGTGAAGCTCATAGGTCACACAGATCAATCAGTTGCTGGAAAAGCTATTTCAGTGGAATCAAATTTGAACCATAGCAATCTGCAATCATAAACTAGCTTTTAGCAAACTCTTCAAAACTTTCATTTTTGGTGTCAAATTACTATTTACCCATAAGTTGGGAAAATTACATTGACTTCTTTCCATAAGGTTTAAAAAATTGATAGTTAGTTTCATAATTTTAGCATAATTACACATATCATCCACTAATAATGATGTTGAATTATGAGTGTTGCTATTAACACTCTAATCAATATTTTCGACTCCTACTTACAAAATTCAAAATCCTAAAAATTTATAAGAAACGCTCAAATAATACCAACTCTTTTTTAAAAACATCACAATCACCAAAATGCACACTCCTCAGCACCCCTTAAAAATCCTTCATCTTCCAAAACCCTTAATAATTGAACTCACCAATTTTTTTTCTCACGGTTGAGAGTCGCATTGTTGGGAGAGCTACCTCGTTGATCCCTCCACAATCGATCTCTGTTACATCCGATCTCTCACCGCCCACTTCTCTCCATTGTCAATCTCTCCCCACCATATTAGGGACTGTGTTGCCAAACAAATTACCCATGTTCGGACTTGTGTTATCGAACATTACAAAAATGTAAACTCGTGTATGTGAATAAGTTTTGACCCATTAAAATTTAACAAACAAAGATAAGTATGCATCAACCAATTTGATTAACAAACAAAATTGAAGTTCATTACATAACCAAAACATAAGTATGCATTAAAGTTACATCTAAAGTGCCGAATATATGAATTAAAAAGTTCGAATCCAAAGTGTCACACATATGAATAATGTTCGGTTAGATGTTGCCAAACTAATGCCTTTAATTTGGCCTTGTACTGCCCTTTTTTCTTTTCTTTTTTTGCATGTGTTCGGAAGTTCAGTATCGAAAAAAATTCAAACTGTATTTATCATTTTTTTGTTCTTGTGTTTTTAAAATAAAACTTATCATTACAAGGTCAACCTCCTCTTAATTGTGAACATAATCCAAGTTATAAACCTTCTCTGAGTTTACATTGTGATGCTACATTTGTCTCATAGTTGGGGTTGTCGAAAAAACTTACTCATTGCCATTGTCGAAGAAGTATGTACTGTTAAATAGTTGCTGCCGAAAGACTAGCTGCTAGAAGATTTTGAAGGTTTTGAGGGTGTATAAGTTTTGAGGGTTTTGAAGTGTGTAAATGGTGGGGGAGTTATGATTTGGTGGGTGAGTGAGTTTAATTGTTGATAGGGTGTCCTTTTTAGTCATTTTATTTGAGATTATTATTATTATAATGAAAAATAAATAAAAAAATGAAAAGTCCAAAGATTAATTATGGTGTTAATAGCAACACTCTGGATTATTTTTTCACCTTTATATATTTGTGTCAAATAACTCTTTTATCGTTCACATCTTTTTTTATTTTTTCTTCTCTTTTTTCTCTATTTTCTCTATTCCATCTCTCTCCAACCACACCACCACCACTACCACCACCACTTTACCATCGACCACACGCCCTACCTATCTTTCCTTCAACAGTACACAACACGTACACCCCCATTTTCCCTATTTAAGAAGAAATTCAAAAAAAAATAATAAATAAATAAATAAACACAAAAAATATTGAAAAACAATTTAAAAATATTTTTTAAAAATTAAACCAAACATTGGTTTTGACTTATCTTCACATTAGAGCATTCACAACAAAATAGCTAAAAATATAGTGTGCTGAGAAATTCTACTATACACATCAATTAAAGGAAGTGTACTATATGTGTCCATAGTTATGTCATTTTCTTTTTTAGTTATGAATAATTTTCTTATTTTAGTTATAACTCGTGAGATCTTTAGTTATGTCTCATACGATTTTGGTTATGATTGTTTTTTTTAGTTGTAACTCAAATAGTATGAATTTATGTCATTTTCTTTTTAATTGTAAGGTCTATATGGTATACAATATTTAAATGATACGTATGGTCTTATATAACAAATAGTGATAAAAGTAGAATCTATTTTTGTGTGTTAAGATTTGTACGTTTAGTAAATATGTGTGGTGTTGCAATGAAAATATTAAGGTATATGTTAGATAAAAGTTATGTATTAAAATATATATAAATAAAAAATTTATAGAAAGTGCAATAAGACTCCCTTCCTGTACAATCATCAGCCCTCTTCTCTTTTGTCTCTCTCTTCTCCCAACTCATTAGTTGGATGGCCACGGTTATAATTAAGGGTCTGATTGTTTTTAGAGTTAAAGAGCATCCCCAACAATCTGTCTTATTTCTATTTTAAAATATAATTAAAAAATAAATAAATTATAAATACATCTCATGAAATTTATTTGAAATATAAATCACCTTTTATGATTTAAAAAATTACAAATACTTCTTTGTTAATTTCTTTATTTAACTAAATTAACTGAAAACATAAAATTTCTAACTGTTCTTCCATATAATAATAAAATTACCTAAATTATTAACTAACATATATTTCTAATATTATTAAAAATTGATAATTGATTTGATAATTTATTAATAAAATGACCCATTTGTTATAAAATTAGAAACCTCAGGTGGTTGAATATAATTTCTAGAACCACAAGGGACAATTCGTATTTTAAGCAAAATTCAAGGAGTTTATTTGTAATTTATCCTTAAAAAATGATTTCCTATTTTAGGGAGTCACTTTTTCAACTATTTATCCCAATAACAATCTCTATTCTTTTTCTATTCTATTAAAATATTTCCTATTCTTTCATGCCTTCCAATTCGTACCTATGAAATAAGAATTTTATATATTTGGAGGAGCTACATGACTACAAATAAAGAGCGACCGTAACAATTCAAAATTTAGGGGACTCGATAGGAGTTTGTTGGGGAGTGTTTTTTGGACAACCAACTCCTCAATTTAGCAAAAAGATAAGATAAGTGCTCTATTGTCGATGCTCTAAGGTTGGGTGGAATTATTAGGGTGTATACTGTTGGTGAGAAAATTGTTAGTATAAGGATTATTAATGAGAAAATTATAAAAAACTATATTTGCTTGATAACCACCGAACTAGCAAAATTTCAGGTTTGTTTTTCATTCTGTGATGGGATTAGTTATATGAAATTTCACAAATGGCTTTAGTGTTTTTGATATATTTTAATATTAAAAATATATTTTATAAATATTAAAATTATTATTTTTTTGTACTATATTATTTTAATATTAATTTTTTTTTTATATTAAGGCCAAGTTTGGCAAGTCAAATATAATCCAAAAAGCCAAAAAAATTATACAAAAAGCTAAAAAGGTATTACTATTCACAAATAAAAAATATTAAAAAAATATTTTATATATTTTTATAATATAAATCCACTGACAACATCACAGCCGTTAAGCAGGCCATCATACACTTCTCTTGGGGCAAAAAAAAAATTGCCTCCTTCGGAGCAAATAACTTTTGGATAGTGATGGTCGGTCTGTAGGGGCCACCATGGGTCCCATTTTAATAATCTGAACCGTTGAATATGTAGAACTCGTCAAGTAATATATGCCTATGAAAAATCACGTTGATCGGATATCGTTAACTACATGATCAAATTAGTTTTGTATAAACAAAATGGATGGTGTGATAGTTAACTGTTGAACAAAACTAATCCGATCATATAGCTATCGATATCTGATCAATGTGATTTTTTACAGACATATAATACTCGACGAGTTATACATATTAAACGGTTCAGATTATTAAAATGAGACCCATGATGGCCTCCACAGACCAACCATCACTGTCCAAAAGTTATTTGCCCCAAAGGAGGCAATTATTTCTGTGGAGACATGCTGCGCAGCCGCATGAGAGCCGTACAATCAATTAATTTTCTTCCACTATATACTTTATTTATACAATTTTTTATTACACATTTTTTCGTAAAAGATAAAAATTAACCCAAACATCCATATTTTTTTCCTTAATTTTTTAGTTCAGAAAGACAAAAAGTACACTTATTTAGGACATCCCAAATAACCCCTAAATTATCTTGATATAAAAAATGGTGGGAGTAAAAAACAATGACAAAAAAAAAAAAAAAAAAGTTGGAGAAAATACCCTACTAACCAAGTGGAGTAAGTAAATTAGATAAGATAAAAAGAGAGCAAAATAGCTTTTTCCAAGCTAATCCCAAGGGATTAAATCTTAAAACCAAGTTTCTTTGGCTTTTGCTAATCCCCTCTATTCATAGGATTCATATTCCGTTGCGAATTTGAGACTAACAATCTATTGGGAATTAATTGCACATAAACACAATATTAATAAATCTTACTTACTATTAATAAAATATGTTTGTTTGAAGAGTAATGTGGTGACATAAGTTAATTGGGATTAAACCTATAAAATTATATGTAATAGTTTTTATTATATAAAAAGAGATTTTATTGTGTTTGATAAATAGAAAGCAAAATAGACATTTTACTTGGGGATTGAATAAGCAATCTCACCCCCTTCATAGCAATGTTAATCCTACTATCCCCAAGTAAGATTGATAGTCCCATGAAACTCGTAGCTCTGTAGCATGTGACACAACTAAACATGAATTTGACAAGACTCACGGAATCATTAATCCAATCCCACTGTCTAAGAGGCGAAACAAACATGCCCTTAACAACTCCTAGGCTCCTAGCAGCCATTGTGAAGAAAAAGGTAAAAACCGGTGGCTTGAATTTTAGAATTAACGCTGTTCAAAAGAAGAATTTTAGAATTAATGAGTGGACTAACTTGTGCATTGTTGTCGATAAACCTCATGTCCTGTCCTTGCCCTTGCTGTGAGAATCTCTCTCTCTCTCTCTCTCTCTCTCTCTAAAACTCAAAAATGGATGAGATTGAGCACAGGTACGTTGAAGTGAAAGGTCTGAAGCTTCATGTAGCTGAGATCGGATCGGGCCAAACGGTTGTGGTGTTCCTCCACGGGTTTCCCGAGATATGGTACTCCTGGCGCCACCAGATGATCGCCCTCTCCAACGCTGGTTACCGTGCGATCGCACCCGATTTCAGAGGGTACGGGCTGTCTGACCCACCACCCGAACCCGAAAAGGCCTCTTTTGCTGACCTCATCACCGACCTCCTCGCTATCTTCGATGTCCTGAGCATTCCAAAGGTATGTTCCTGAACTCTTCTTATTTGTCAGGTACTCTGTGTTTGTTTGGTTGCAGAGAAAATAAGAGAAAAAGTAAATGAATGTAAATTTAGGGGCCAATTATAATCGTCGTTAATGTACCACTTATGTCAATTTGTCGGGTTTTGATGATGGAAATTAGGATAGAATGATAATATATAAATTGATAAAGTCGGATAAGAAAATAGATGGAAATTAGGACGAAATGATTTGTTATATCAATTGATAAACTTGGATAAAAAAATAGATGAAAATTAGGATAAAATGATTTAATATATCAATTGATAAATTCGGATAAGAAAATAGATGAAAATTAGGAGAAAATTATTTAATAGAACAATTGATAAACTCGGATAAAAAATAGATGGAAAATAGGATAAAATGATTTGTTATATCAATTGATAAACTCGGATAAGAAAATGGATGGAAATTAGGATAAAATTATTTAATATATCAATTGATAAACTCAGATAAGAAAATAGATGAAAATTATGATAAAATGGTTTAATATATCAATTGATAAATTCGTATAAGAAAATAAACGGAAATTAAGATAAAATTATTTGATATATCAATTGATAAATTCGGATAAGTAAATAGATGAAAATTAGGATAAAATTATTTAATATGTCAGTTGATAAACTCGGATAAGAAAATAGATGAAAATTAGGATAAAATGATTTAATATATCAATTGATAAACTCAAATAAGAAAATATTGATAAACTCGGATAAGAAAATAGATGAAAATTAGGATAAAATGATTTTATATATCAATTGATAAAGTCGGATAAGAAAATAGATGGAAATTAGGATAAAATTATTTAATGTATCAATTGATAAACTCGGATAAGAAAATAGATGAAAATTTTGATAAAATGATTTAATATATCAATTGATAAACTCGGATAAGAAAATATTGATAAACCCGGATAAGAAAATGGATGAAAATTAGGATAAAATGATTTAATATATCAATTGATAAATTCGGATAAGAAAATAGACGGAAATTAGGATAAAATTATTTAATATATCAATTGATCAATTCGGATAAGAAAATAGATGAAAATTAGGATAAAATTATTTAGGGGATTTTTTTTTAAGGTCCCTAGTATTAAGATTTTTTAACATAAAGGGCATCCAATATTTTCATAATGTCTAAGGTCCCTCAAATCAAACCAGAAAAAATTCAACTAGAGAAATTCTCTGGTCCAAACTAAAGAAAATTCAATCCAATGAAATTCTTTGGTCCAAAGCTAGAGAAAATTCAATTCAATCCAGAGAAATTCTCTGGTCCAAACCAAAGAAAATTCAATCCAGAGAAATTCACTGTGCAAATTTTCTCTTCTCTGGTCGAATTTTCTGTGGACTTCACAGAGAAATTCTCTCAAAATTAGAGAAATTCCCAAATTCCTCTGGCCAAATCACATACTCACCCTGTGATTTTCTCTGGCCATCATCCCTCATCTCTGTGTTAAACAATAATCAACAGTTAATATTGAAATCAGTTTTCTTTTACAAACACATTCATATAATCAAATCCTTAGAATCCATTACTTCTGTTGAATCAAAATCAATCAACAAGAAGGCCAATTCACAATTCATCAAACATAAATAAGTCATTAATTTACACAAATATAAAATTCCCTATTTAAATCTGAATACACAAAACATACGTGACCGGGGTTACTTCTGCAAATCTATGGATCTGAGGTCGATCTACAAATCTCCTACGACGGCTCGACGGCGAGGAAGCATGGCAATGGATCCAGAATAAGAGAGGAAGACGAAAGGGACGGCGGTGATGGTGGTTAGTCGGCAGCACTACGACGACAGAGGTGAAAAGAGAGAGAGAAAGAGAGAAAGAGAGAGAGCAGCGGAGGAAAGAGAGGTGGTGATCTACGATGAAGGAGGCAGATAGAGGCGGTGGTCTGCGACAAATGAGGAAGAGAGAAGGGCTGAGAAACGCGGCAGAGAAGATTAAGGAGACGGTGGTGGTTGGCGGTACCGAGAGAAAGGAAATGGGAATGGTTGAAGAGAGAGAAGCGAAGAGGAGGTCTGGATATGGAAGAGAGGAAGGAGAGAGTTTTAGAGAGAGACGATGTGCAAAGGTCGAGAACGAGAAGAAATAAGAGAGAAGAGAGAGAGAGAGAGAGAGAGAGAGAGAGAGAGAGTGGGAGTGAGGGACTTTACACATTATAAAATAATATTGTGGACCTCTTCCATTACTAAAAGTGGAAGAGGGACCTTAGACTAGTTTTTCCAATCTATACTATATATTAAGCAAAAGGGGTTTTTAACCCCAAGCCTTGTGGGAGCTCTAATCTCCCAATCTAAATTTCCTGTTTTTTTGATTTAAAAAAAAAAAAAACCTTAGCATTTATTAACTTCTCCCAACCCCCCAAATCTTACCATCATGATAACACTTTAATGCATTAAGAACAAACATAAAAAAAATTCTTTGAAATCCAACACATATGAATTCCTTAAAAAGTCCCAACACATATGATTATTATCCCTCATAATAAAACTTTAATGCATTAAGAACAAGCATAAAAAAAATATTTTGAAAAGTCCAACACATATGGTTATTATCAAAATATTAAACTTTAATATAATATAATAATAAAAAAGACATTTAATTCTTTGAAAAGTCTAACATATATGATTATTATCAAAATATTAAACTTTAATATAATATAAAAAAGAAAAAAAATAAGGCATTTAAAAAAATAAAAAAAAGAAGATATTTAAAAATCGCAATTTATATATATAGATAATTGTAAACACAAAATTGCAACTCTCTCCCTTTTTTCTTTTTCTTTTTCTTTTTTTCATTTATCAAATGGTCGTTTCTGTTAAAATATTTTTTTTACTTTCTCCCTTGTCACCTAAATCAGCCAAAATCAAACATGCAATTTTTATTTGATTAAATAGCCAATATATATATATATCTATACTATATATTAAGCAAAAGGGGTTTTTAACCCCCAAGGCCAGTGGGAGCTTCAATATCCCAATCTAAATTTTCTCAATTTTTTATTTAAAAAAAAAAAAAAACTCAGTATTTATTGATTTGGTCAAAATCCTCTGATCAGCATTTATTAACTTTTTTCAATCCACATGTCTTTCCACACACCTGCATCTATTGATTTGGTCAAAATTGTCGGATCAGCATTTAAAATCCCCTCATACAAATAATTATAGATACAATCCGTGTATAGTTACTGCAGTACCCTTTTCAACTTCTCCCACACACTATGGTTAGTTATAAGATTGTTAAATTATTTTTATAAAAAATCTTAAAAAACATAATTTCTATATTAAAAAAAATCTAAAACAAATATAAATATCTATAATTATCCCGTGCATAACACGGGTGATAGGCTAGTTATTTAATATGTCAATTGATATACTTGGATAAGAAAATAGATGAAAATTAGGATAAAAGGATTTGTTATATCAATTGATAAACTCGGATAAGAAAATAGATGAAAATTAGGATAAAATGATTTAATATATCAATTGATAAACTCGGATAAGAAAATAGATGAAAATTATGATAAAATGATTTAATATATCAATTGATAAACTCGGATAAGAAAGTAGATGGAAATTAGGATAAAACTATTTCATATATCAATTGACAAATTCGGATAAGAAAATATGTGAAAATTAGGATAAAATTATTTAATATATCAATTGATAAACTCGGATAAGAAAATAGATGAAAATTAGGATAAAAGGATTTGTTATATCAATTGATAAACTTGGATAAGAAAATAGATGAAAATTAGGATAAAATTATTTAATATATCAACTGATAAACTCGGATAAGAAAATAGATGAAAATTGGGATAAAATGATTTAATAGAACAATTGATAAACTTGGATAAGAAAATAGATGGAAAATAGGATAAAATGATTTGTTATATCAATTGATAAACTCGGATAAGAAAATAGATGAAAATTAGAATAAAATTATTTAATATATCAATTAATAAACTCGGATAAGAAAATAGATGGAAAGTAGGATAAAATGATTTGTTATATCTATTGATAAACTCAGATAAGAAAATAGATGAAAATTAGGATAAAATTATTTAATAGAACAATTGATAAACTCGGATAAGAAAATAGATGGAAAGTAGGATAAAATGATTTGTTGTATCAACTGATAAACTCCTATAAGAAAATAGATGGAAATTAGGATAAAATGATTTATTATATCAATTGATAAATGATGAAAATTAGGATAAAACGATCAATTCACTCCTTCAAACCAATTATAATCGTCGTTAATGTACCACTTATGTCAATTTGTCTGGTTTTAATGATGGAAATTAGGATAAAATGATTTAATGTATAAATTGATAAACTCGGATAAGAAAATAGGTGGAAATTAGGATAAAATGATTTGTTATATCAATTGATAAACTCGAATAAGAAAATAGATGAAAATTAGGATAAAATGTTTTAATTTATCAATTGACAAACTCGGATAAGAAAATAGATGAAAATTAGGATAAAATTATTTAATATATCAATTGATAAATACGGATAAGAAAATAGATGAAAATTAGGATAAAATTATTTAATAGAACAATTGATAAACTCGGATAAGAAAATAGATGGAAAATAGGATAAAATGATTTGTTATATCAATTGATAAACTCGGATAAGAAAATAGATGAAAATTAGAATAAAATTATTTAATATATCAATTGATAAACTCGGATAAGAAAATTGATGGAAAGTAGGATAAAATGATTTGTTATATCAATTGATAAACTCGGATAAGAAAATAGATGAAAATTAGGATAAAATGATTTGTTATATCAATTGATAAACTCGGATAAGAAAATAGATGAAAATTAGGATAAAAGGATTTATTATATCAATTGATAAATGATGAAAATTAGGATAAAATGATCAATTCACTCCTTCAAACCAAACCCTTGATCTTGATTTGTGTGTGTGTGTGTGTGTGTGTGTGAGAGAGAGAGAGAGAGAGAGAGACTGCGAGTAGAGGGTAGCGAGGGGTGGGGGCTTCGGCAAAAGTGCATCATGGGGGTGGTGGATCGCGGAGGTAGGATTTGCAATGGTAGTGGTGTCGAGGGTGAGGGGTGGTGGGGCAGCAGGGTTTGGGGACCTGCAATGGTGGCTAGGCAAGAGGGACATGGAGGTGGAGGTGGCTGGTGATGGCAGCCGGCTGTGGGGAGTGGGCGGCAGAGGAGGGATGACAGTGGCTGGTTGTGTGTAGGGTGTCCAAAATAGTAATTTGATCAAGGAACATAAATGTATTATAAAAATAATAATAATAATGGGATGGTGCTGTGAAAATAGAATTACTCACTAATCAAAAACTTTGGAAAGAGTAAATGGACTAGTTTATCTTTGATTTCAGTATAATTTCTAAAATATGTTATCAATTTGATTAAATTAACACAGAATATAAATTACAAGAGTATGGATTTTATTTGCTCTTTAGTGTCAAGAAATTACAAATTTTTGATGGATTTGTCTGGCCTTCTTTAGATGTAATTATGACATTATTTGTAGTTGAGCATTGCGCAGGGGATATGAGTTTTGACTGTGTTTGCAAAGTACTTTTTGTTGCATCCAGAATAGTTTTGGTGAATTATATGATTAGGTGCTGTAAATTCAAGCTCTTCAATTTGTAAACAGATGAAATTTTTTGGGGATGTTTTGGATTATCTTCTTCTTCTTCTTCTTCTTCTTCTTCTTCTTCTTCTTCTTCTATGACATCCAAAAATTGGGGAAAAAGAAATTGGGAAACAATTAAAAACATGTCAATAAATTTGTTTATTTAGAAAACTAGTAGCAATTTTACTTTGCTTATTTTAATTATAGCAACTACTAAAAAGAAAAAGAAAAGGAAATGGTTATTAGAATTTTGTGAGTTTCTTTCACAATTTTTTGGATATACATCTTGGCATAGTAGCCTGAATATTTTCTTCAATTATAATTGGTTTTCCAAGCTATTTTTGTAGTTGTACTCAAACATTAAGAAACTAGAGGCGATCTCAAACTCACAAGAAACCAGAGGCGATCTCAAACTCACAAGAAACCGTTTTTAAAGGCTGGAAATGTTTTGCATTCTACGAAACATCATGGGAAACAATTGGAGTGTTTGTTGATTTTTAACCGAAAGTTGATTGTCAGAAGTTAATTTTACATCAAGTGCAACCTGTGTTATATGTCCGCTTCTACTTCCCCTAGTGGTACCCATATCTATTGGAGTAATGGTGTGGGATATATGTTTGACACCTGTATTCAATTTAGATATTTAGATCTTCTAATTTTGTATGATTTTTGAAGAAGAATATGCAAATAATTATTGGTAAATTAACATTTCTAGCTTCCACACAAACGAGAGATAGAAATTCTATATTTTTCCTAAATCTCATTTTGAAATACGTTTTTTAATAATTTACATTTAAAAACATTTTACATATGCAAATATGTAAGTGTTTAACACGTGTTTCTGTATCCATATTTAACTTTTTGATGCTTTAGATTTAGGAAGATTTAATCCTTTTTCGCTTCTATTCACAGGTTTTTCTCGTTGCTAAAGATTTTGGGGCCCGGCCTGCCTACTATTTTTCCCTTTTCTACCCGGAGAGGGTCTCAGGAATCATAACCATGGGTGCGCCGTTTTTTCCCCCAGGTTCCGTAACATTCGGCAAACACCTTCCTGAAGGTTTCTACATCTCAAGGTGGAGGGTATGTAGTAACATAATCAGTTTGCTTGCTTAGAATTGAAGAAACAATCCTTCTATTTTATTTTTCATTTATGGCTGAGAACTCGGCCTAGTCAAGGTCTTTTGAACCCAACCCAGGTGTGTAAACTTGAGGTTCAGAGGCCACCCCCTACCTAAGCCTATGAACCAGGTAAACGGGAGGGGATTTGAACCTCAGAGCTTGTGGATGTGAGCCTGGGTGACTGACCATCTGAGCTACCCCTCTGGGTTATTGAAGAAACAATCTTAATTGCTTGCAATTTGATGTTTGTAATCTCAACATTAATAGGAACCTGGACGAGCTGAAGCTGATTTTGGCCGTCTTAATGCCAAAACGGTTGTGCGGAACGTCTACATCCTCTTCTCCAAATTTGAAATACCAATAGCTGGAGAAAATCAAGAAATCATGGATTTGGTGGAACCTTCTACTCCTCTTCCCCCATGGTTCTCGGAGGAAGATCTTGAAGCCTATGGAGCTTTGTATACAAAATCTGGTTTTCACACTGCCCTGCAAGTTCCTTACAGGTAAAATTGGTTTTGTCTTGTGTTCACATAAGTGAAGTAAATATAGGCCCGAGCCGTCTTCCATCACTGCCCTTTTGTCTACAATGCAAGGTAAAGTCTATGGCTGTGAGAATACTTGTGAGAACAGGGTACACTCTGTGAGAATATTTGTGTATCTTTGTATATATGGTAGTGTATATTTGTATATATATTCTATTTCTTTTTGGGTGTTAGGGTTAGGAGTGCTATATAATCAGATGTATTCTTTGTAATTAGACACAATTGAATATACAGATACATTCAGAAACTTACATGGTATCAGACTTTGAGTATGTAGGGATGGGGGTAGACTGCGTGTCCCTGGCCTGGTAAGCAAGAACGTTGGGCTTAAGGGAGGGTGTGAAGCAAAGTCCCATATCGCCTGAGAACTAAAGTAATATTAAGCATATAAGGGTGAGGGCACCCTCACCTTAATAGCTAGCTTTTGGGGTGAGTTCTACCCAAGACCATGTAACATGGTAGTCTATACAAATACATTCAGAAACTTACACACTCAAATCTGAGTCCGAAACATTCATTCTTCATCCTCCTTCATAGTATCAATATACTGAAAATAAAAGATTTTCTAGATCATACCTTGATAACTACCCAAACCAATCAACACAACACATGTCACAAGGTTTACACACTATGATATATTGACAAGCCATGAGTCTATTGAGCACCGAAGACCTTCAACTTACACTATCTAAAAAAAAAAAGGACCTTCAACGTAACTATTTATACTTTGTGTTAAAATCATAGTATATAGGTAACTTATGTGATCGAACAAAAGGTCGGCTAATTGAAACTTTTGAACGTGCTTGACTGACTGACTTCTAACCAGCTACCATCTAATAATATAGGTTCGCTGATATGTTCTTTTACAGGTCTATTGATGAAGAGTTTAAGTTACCAAATACAATAGTTGCATGTCCAGCATTGCTGATCGTGGGTGAGAAAGATTATGCTTTCAAATTTCCGGGAAAGGAGGACTACATAAGGAGCGGACAGGTGAAAACGTTTGTCCCTGATTTGGAGATAACATACTTGTCCGAAGGAACCCATTTCGTTCAGGAGCAATTCCCCGATCAGGTGAACCAACTAATCCTCACCTTCCTCAGTAAGCATAGTTGATTTTCAAACAGTCAATGGTTGGTTTGTTGGGCATTATCAAAGGAAGAATAATTTTGTAGTTTTTCTGTTTGTCTTGAAATTTATGTGCAAGATGTTTGGTGCATTATGAAAGGCAGACTAATAGTCTTTTCTGTTTTGAAAATTTGTGCCAGAATATTTGTTGCAACTTTGTCTATTGCTTATGAGATAAAAATAATTTAAATAAATTAAAATTGAGAGAATCATTTCCTGGAAAAGCTATTTCAATTGTATCAAATTTGAACCATAGCAAACTGCCATCATAAACTAGCCTTTTCAATTAATAAGCAATTACTAACACATATAGCAAGCTCTTCTAACTTTCATCTTTTGGTAAATTAAGCTGATTTCTCATGAGATTTGAAAAAATTATAACTAATTTTAACAGAATTACAAATATTTCCCTCAAGTAGAGTTGGAAATGAACTGAGATATTCATTAACAACTCAAGTTTGGCTTGTTTAAAACTTGGTTGAGCTCGACTTATTTATTAAACGAACAAGCTCGAGTTTGTTTATTTCTCCCCTTTATGGGTTGTATGTAAGCAATAGTGGAGTGATTGTTGGGTGTGGGTATAATAAGGCTTTTGTTTCTCCCCCATGTGGAGTTGTATGTACTATGTAAATAGTATCTATTTGATGATACAATATTTTTCACGCTTATAATTACTCTTGTATAAATTGACAAAAACATGTTAATGTATTAAACGGGATCTATTAAATATAAAATTATATGAAATGAAAAAATTAAAAATTTCACATTTTTGGAGAAATGTTTTGTCATAGACTCTTCCTCTCCATGTTTATATATAAGTGTGAATTTTTTAGTAAGTGTGAAATTTTTAAATGTGAATATTCATACTTTCAATTAATAAAATATTATGAATTTTTGAAAAATATAAAAGTTACCGTGATAAATCCCAACTAATATTTTTAAGGGGTATTTTTTTTTATATAAATTCCATATGGCCGGCTTATGATTCATTTTGGTCCTATTCGTATTCTTATAACTCTTTTAAGTCATTTTTAATGTCAAAAAAATTCAATACCATAAATTATTGGAGTGTTTTTTTTTAAGGTTCCTGATATTAAGACTTTATAGCATAAAGGACATTCTATATTTTAATCATGTCTAAGGTCCCTCAAATTGATCTAGAGAAAATCCAACTTCACAGAGAAAATCTTGCCAGAATTTCTCTAGACTCACTTCAACCTAGAGAAATTCTCTCAGTCCAGAGAAATTCACTTCAATCCAAAGAAATTCACAAAATTTCAGAGAAAATTCCCTTCCAACTCAGAGAAATTTACAAAAATCCAGAGAAAATTCCCTTCCAAACCAAAGAAATTCACAAAAACTCAGAGAACATTCCCTTCCAACCCAGAGAAATTCACAAAAATTCACAAAAAACCGAGAAATTTCTCTGAAGCACCAAAGCCTGGGAATGGACAAGAAAACTTAAATTTTAGACATTATTAGCACTTCAATTCAAGTAGACTTTAACAACTGTCAAGATTGTTGATCATACATACATACAAACAAACCTCCTACACTGTATTGTACAGTTAAAAATATGTGTGGTGTGTGTTTGACACAATCGATTTATAAACTCATTGCTCCAGACAACATAGCAACCCTTTCTTCAAGTAACCTTTGCTTTTGCTAGAAATCCAAAAAAAGTTAGAAAAGAAGAGGTTGCACTCGTTGGGGGAAGAGATGGTGGAGGAGTGGTTGATGGAGGAGTAGGGAGGAGGAGAGGCTTCTTCAAGAATGCGGTGTGGCTCGGTGCGCCGGCTAGAGTAGAAGTGGTCTCGGATCTCGTTGAAGTCCTCTTGTGGAGTTCTGAACTTTCCGGCGCCGAGATTGCTCCGAATCATAACCATTGTGAGGACGAGACAGAGGAAGTGAGCTTTCCCTTTCAGAGAACTCGTTTGATTTTCCATAGCTGATAAAAGCTCACTTCATCTCCTTTCATTTCCAGATCTCGGTCGAAATAGAGAAGGTAGAGAGAGGAATGAGTTTGTTTTGTTAAATTTCTCTGTGATATATGGGAAGGGACCTTAAACATCATAAAAAAGTATTGTGGATCTTTTCCATTATCAAAAATGAGAGAGGGATCTTAAACTAATTTTTCCTAAACTATTTCAATATGGAAACAATTAAATACCATAAATATTTACATCAATATGAATATCTGATATTACAACATTGCAAATATTTATATCAATATGTATATCAAATGCTATATTCAACGACAGTGTCAATATTCATATTATAGCATAATACTTACATGATAACATCTAATTCAAAAAAATAGATCTCCTATAGAATACAATTTTAAATATATTACTTACCCAAAAAAAAATTTAAAATATATAAGACTTATCGGATTACAAGTATTTCTATACGTTTTTTGACCAAACAAGTTCTCGAAAATGACCTTTGTACTAATTTTTTAATTTTTTTCTAATAATAAATATTGTTATGATGTTAGTATTATACTATTATATGAATATTCACACTATTTATATTGATATGAATAGTTTCAATATTATAGTATCTAGTATTCATATTGACATAATATTTAATTATTTCATATTAAAATCGTTTGTGGTATTTAATTATTTTTATATTGAAATAGTTTATAATAGGGATTTTTTTAGTAAATTTCATTTTTAAAATATATTCATATTCTTTTTTAATATTCCATTAGATCATATTTGATATAATATGACCAAATCACATCCAACTTGTCGCGCTTATTTCTATTTTGAAATTAATACACAACAAAAAAAAAATAACAATAATTCCTTATTCCATTGAGAAATTCTCTCATCATTTTAGAGAAAATCTATCCCCTATTCTATGAAGAAAAACTCTCCGTCATTCTAGGGGGAAAAATCTCCCCTATTCCATAGAAAAAAAAAATCCAACATTCTCAAAATCCTAAATCATCTATCTTCTGAAAATCTCTCACTAAATGTTGATGTGAATTTTCACATTACAAATGCATGCTGATAAATAACATCTCATCATGGAACCATACACACTCAATATTAAATGAGTGTGTGAACATTAACATGGGGTGCGACTACCTATTTGTATCACAGAATTAATATGAACATTCACATCTCTACGTACACACCATGTTTGTACTGCAATGACTACTTATATACAACTTTTGAAAAAATAAAATGCATACCAAAGTACAATGTAAATGTCCATAATAAATAACAAACATACAACTAATTTTAAAAAAATAAAACTCATATCAAAATATAATGTGAATAATCATAGTTTACAATTAACATACACTATCTGTTGGACCATTTTAATATCTTTTATTTATTTATTTATATTGTTCTTGAATCTTCTTTTATTTTATTCATGAATCTCATCTTGTTCATGTATTGAGATTCACTGCTTTGGTATCCTTTTGTTTTGTTCATGAATTAAGATTAATTAGAATTCATGAACTTGGTGGTGAGTTAATGTTTGGTACACTCTCCCTTTTCTCTAGGTTCTTGGTCTTTTGTATGTCTTAGTTGCCTATAAATAGTCTATCCCATCTATTCTTTTCTACATCAACTCACCAACTAATTTTCTATACTTGAGAGATTACTAGCAAAGAAGGGTGTTTTTCTTGGTGGAGCTTTGGATTCGCCATCTTGTGCAGAGTTGGCCTGAACCATATGACAAGTGATCAGGCTGTTATATCCTGAAGGGGACAAGTCATAATTTTGTGACTGCTGCATCGGTGTTTGGGTTCTTCCTACCGCAGTGGGCTTGATCTCCTTAAAGAAAACGAGATATCCGTGCCTCAACCTGATCTATTTGTATCTCATTTTCTTTGCATTATTTATCAATAAAATATATTTTTTTTGGTATTTTTCCCAACAATTTTAAGGAGATCAACCATGGATCAAGTGCAAAAAAAAAACCAATGATGGAATTGGAGATGTCAACAAGCCTTTCAAGTTCAAGGGAATTCATTTTAAGAGGTGGAAAGGAAATTTTTTTTTTTACCTCAGCCTTTTGAAAGTTGTATATGTTCTTACCAAGAAGAATCCAAACAAAATTCTAACCGAGGAGATGAATGATGAAGACTACGAGGCACATGAAACGAAAGTGGCTTCCTACAATACAGATGAGTATAAATGTCATTTTTATCTCTTAAATTTCCTTGATGATTAATTTTATGATTATTATTATGACACCACTTACACTTTGTCTTCTATTAATTTTTGGCATACTCGCTTGTGTCATATTAACAGTAAATATGTGGGAATCATGAGTAGTTTAGGATTAATTCCTAAAGTGACAAAAAATTTTGAGAAATATGAAGTTTGCAGTAAAGCAAAAATTACCAAGAGGCCTCAAAAAAGTGTTGAAAAAAAAAATACCGAATTGCTAGAATTATTTCATACTGAATTGTGTGAGTTTGAAGGAATTTTAACTCGGGGTGATAACCGATATTTTATCACTTTTATTGATGATTTTTCAAAATACACAAACGTATATTTATTAAAAAATAAAAGTGATGCTTTTGAGAAATTTAAAAAATTCATTCTTGAAGTGCAAAATCAATTCGGTAAAAAGATTAAAAAAATTAGAAGTGATAGAGGCCGGGACTATGAATCTCTTGTATTTAACTCTTTTGTTCAGTCATTGGGAATTATTCACGAGACTACTCCACCATATTCACCTTCATCTAATGGCGTAGCTGGAAAAAAAAATAGAACGTTAATTGACTCGACGAATGATATGTTTATCGATTCAAGTGCTCCCTCAAATCTTTGGGGCGAGGCTATTTTGACAGCTTGCCATGTGATAAATAGAGTGCCACACAAAAAAACTAAAATTGTACCTTATGAGTTGTGGCGGGGCATAAACCAAATCTAGGTTATTTGAGAGTTTGGGATTATTTAGCTTTTGTGAGGCTTGCAGATCCTAAACGACCTAAATTGGGTAAACAAGCTACCACCTGTGCTTTTCTTGAGTATGCGTTGCATAGTACAGCTTATAGATTTTTTAACATGGAAAATAATATTATTTTTGAATCAGGTGATGCTATTTTTCATGAAAATAAATTTGCTTTCAAATTTAGAAATAGTGGAGGTCAAATAATTTCTGAAAATATTTTATCCGTGCCTAGCTCTTCTACTCCTTCTCAAGTTTTTCAAGAACAAGAAAATTTTCAAATCCAACCAAGAAGAAGTAAACGAGCTAGAGTTGAAAAATATTTTGGCCCTGACTATTATCTTTACAATGTGGAAGAAATTCCTCTTACGGTGCAAGAAGCTTTATCATCACCTGATGCTATTTTCTGGAAAGAGGCTGTAAATTATGAGATAGATTCACTATTTTCAAATAAAACATGAAAGCTAGTGGATTTACCTCCAGGTTGTAAAACTATTGGGTGTAAATGGGTCATTCGTAAAAAACTTAAACCGGATGGAACTATAGATAAGTATAAAACGAAGCTTGTCGCTAAAGATTTTAAGCAACAAGTTGATCTTGATTTCTTTGATACTTTTTCTCTAGTTACTAGAATTACATCCATTAGACTGTTGATAGCAGTGGCTGCAATACATGATTTAAAAATTCATCAAATGGATGTGAAAACAGCATTTTTAAATTGAGATCTAGATTAGGAGATTTACATGGACCAACCCAAAGGCTTTGTGGAGCCTGGCCAAGAAAGCAAGGTGTGTAAGCTAACTAAATCCTTTTTATGGTTTAAAACAAGCTCCTAAACAGTGGCATGAGAAATTTGATTCATGCATGCTTGAGAATGGCTATAAGACTAATAAATGTGATAAGTGCATATATTATAAAACTTGTGAGAATGCACATGTGATTATTAGCCTATATGTGGATGATCTACTTATCTTTGACTCTAATTTGCATATTATAAATGAGACTAAAAATATGTTTAATAGCCACTTTGATATGAAAGATCTTGGTGAAGCCAATTTTATTTTAGGAATTAAAATTATCAAGACTAATGATGGCATTTTTCTTGATCAATCGCATTATGTTGAGAAAATTTTTAAGAAATATAATTTTCTAGATTGCAAACATGTTGCTACTCCTTTTGATGCAAGCATACATTTATCTGTTGTAACAAATGAAAAAGAAGTGATTAATCAAAAGGAATATGCCAGCATGATTGGTAGTTTGAGATATGCTACTGACTGTACTAGACCTGACATTTCATATGCTATTGGAGTACTTAGCAGGTTTACTAGCAAGCCAAGTCAAGATCATTGGCTAGCTATGGGAAGAATTATGAGATATTTATCTGGTACCAAAAATTATGGTTTATTTTATAACAAGTATCATGCGGTACTTGAGGGATATAGTGATGCCGATTAGAACACTTTGTCAAGTGATTCTCTCTCTACCTTGGGTTTTATTTTTACCTTAGGTGGTGGTTCTATATGTTGGAAGTCTAAAAAACAGACTATAATTGCTAATTCTACTATGGAAGCTGAGCTTATAACGTTAGCTTCAGCATGTGAAGAAGCGAATTGATTGAGAGATTTGTTACATGAAATCCCTTTTTGGGAAAAACCAATTCCTCATGTGTTAATTCGTTGTGATAGCACTGCTGCTATTGGTAGAGTGAACAACCATTTTTATAATGGTAAATCCAGACATATTCGAAGGAAACACAGTAATGTGAAATCCTATTTGAGTAATGGCATCATAATTGTGAATTATGTAAGATCTTGTGATAATCTTGTGGATCCGTTAACCAAGGCCTTGGCGAAAGATAGGGTCTGGAATACATCGAGGGGAATGGGTTTGAAGCCTATAAAATCATAAACCATGTATGAGGATACCCAACCTAGGGACCAGAGATCCTGTAACTAGGTTCAATGGGAAGAACGAATCATATGGTGATTGTAAAAATGCACTCCTTAATATTTTGTTATCCATCCCTATGATGTAAGTGCATTTATCCTGTAATGTTGAAGGATTGAGTTTTTATACCCTTAATGAAATTCTATAGCTCTTGTTGAGTGGGGTGTGTAAATTACAGGAATATCCTTGACAGATTTCACCTATGTGAGCATGAAAGTGGGGCCACTTTCTATGAGAACAAGGCTTATTCTCAAATATGCCCATGAAAACTGGGATAAGTACAAGGCCGTAATGTACTGGCTATTAAAAGCTCATGTCAACACCTGGATTATTATGTGTGAGTAGTAATACTTTATTTCCCCTAAGTAGTCATAGTTCAAGTCTGAGACCACTACTGACTCTGGAGTAGAGGTTGCTATTTCACTAATGAAGGTTCAATGCAGAGCACACTTTCATGATGCATACTAGTCTATCTTTGTTTGGTAATCTCTCTTTCCTTGTTGATATTAAAATGAGTGGGGGATTGTTGGACCATTTTAATATCTTTTATTTATTTATTTATTTATATTGTTCTTGAACCTTCTTTTATTTTATTCATGAATCTCATCTTGTTCATGTATTGAGATTCATTGCTTTGGTGTCCTTTTGTTTTGTTTATGAATTAAGATTAATTATAATTCATGAACTTGGTGGTGAGTTAATGTTTGGTACACTCTCCCTTTTCTCTAGGTTCTTGGTCTTTTGTATGTCTTAGTGGCCTATAAATAGTCTATCTCATCTACTCTTTTCTACATCAACTCACCAACTATTTTTCTATACTTGAGAGATTACTAGCAAAGAATGGTGTTTTTCTATAATGCCCTAAAAAAAAATACATAAAACCCCACATTCTTAACATGCATTGATGTAAGAGAAATAAACACTTATCCATTCATCAGAGTAGTTCTTACAAATGTATTACATGTTGACAACAAAAGTAAATGCCCAATGGGTTTATAACTTTCCAAGCCAACACTTGGGTACAACAAAAGAAGAGTACTAACTCTTTTAAGCAAGTAAGCCCTTGGCTCAATTTACATGTAATACATAATAGATAACACTAAAAGTCTTTCAGCCTCTAGCCTCCCAAGCTACGTCCTTGGAGGTGGCATACCATCTGTACTTGAAAATGATGTCCCATAAAGGGTGAGCCAAAGCCCAGCAGAGATATACTAAACCAAATATAAGCGATGACTAAGACAATAGCATTAGATAGATGGTTAACGCTTATAAACCAATTTAACTCACAATACATTCCATGATAGACATGTCCATGTTACATTCCATTTTTCCTTTACTTATCAAAATCATTTCATATTACATGGCTCAGAACCTGGCCAAACACTTCAATGAGATTAAAACTCATATTAAAACTATTCCAGATTTCACAATTCGTAAATGAGATTTCATCTCATATTTGTATACTTCCATACTTCAAGTAATACACATATATTCGCTGTATTAACACTTCCATTTAATACACATACTTGCTGTATTAACTCTTCAATCTGATACACATATTTGATGTATCTACGGAGTCCATCACCTATCTCCTCCCAAACTGGTTTGAGAGTCCATCCCCTATCTTCCCTCAAACCATGGAGTACATCCCCTATCTCCTCCCACACAATACACATATTCTAAGTATATAAGTAATTATCATATACGAGGATCAAACAATACACATATTGGATGTATTATGCAAACCATCATATTCTATGATACTTTCAATGTGATTAGTTTCGGTTTTCCCTAATCAACATGCAATGTTTACAACAATCAAGACTATCATCCACCGATAGGCCAAAGCAGATATTTCTAAACAGAACATAAATGCATCAACAGATAAAATATCCACATTTTCATGGGTGAGTGATAAATTAATCCAATTACACCATTTAATCCCATAATTTCTCAATTTCATGGATTTCGAATCAATTCCATAATTTCTCCAAATTAATTATACTAATTAATTTATTTCAATAATTAGGGCATTTTCCATATTTCACATATCAACCCTAAGGTTTGATTTCACCAATGTATAACATTAATTTCATTTTCAACAACTCACATACACAAAGGCTTTAATAATTTGAAAACCCCTCTTTCTTAAATTACACAACAAACCCTAACTTTTCCAAAATTACCCAACAACTCCAACATATCAAAATGTCAAAATTTAAAGACAAAGCTCATAAGATGGAGTAGGATATCCCTACCTCGAAATTAGAAGCCCAAAGGAGAAGATGACCAAAATCCAAAGTGCTCCAAATCCACTATTTTTCAGATTAAAAAGAAGCCCAATTCACCCTCTATCTTTCTTACAAAGAAACTAGGCTAGAAACTCACTAGAAGTAGATCAATACCTAGAGAGAAGGTGTGTAGAGAGAGAGAGAGAGAGAGAGCCCGAATCTAGGGTTTGTGTAAAGAAAAGAGATGAAAAAGTGAAGTGTTTCCCGCTGCTGCGATCTGATATAACACAGGCTCGCTCGAGCGAAGGATTGGTCGCTCGAGCGACCATACACAAAGAAACCTCGCTCGAGCGAAGAAAGTCTCGCTCGAGCCAACAATACAAAGCTTCAAGTCTGCAACCAGAAGCACGCTCGAGTGATAGAATTCTCGCTCGATTGAAGAAACTCAAAACATACACCTCGCTTGCTCGAGCGAAGGAAAGCTTGCTCGAGCCAAGAAATGCAACTTTCAGGTCCAGAACCAGACGTAGACGCAAGCTCCAGTGAAGGACTTCTCGCTCGAGTGACTAGATACAAAACTCAACTCTCGCTCAAGCGAACAAACCCTGGCTCGAGCGAAGGATCAAAAACAAAGAACTCGCTCGAGCGACAAAAGTCTCGCTTGAGCGAATGACCAAAATTCTGGGTAGCAACTATTTGTTCCTAAACACACCCAACCTGTAACAAACCTGCCCAACACATCCTATAACTCAAAAATAAGAAATTAAAGGATGCCAACAAGATATAACCACAACCAATAGTACGAAATCTAAGTCCGGAACACTGTACATAAAGGGGTAAAACCCGGGATCGCTATATTTTCTTGGTGGAGCTTTGGATTCACCATCTTGTGCAAAGTTGGCCTGAACCATACAGCAAGTGGTCGGGCTGTTGTATCCTGGAGGGGACAAGTCATAATTTTGTGACCGCTGCATCGGTATTTGGGTTCTTCCTACTGCAGTGGGCTTGATCTCCTTAAAGAAAATGAGATATTCGTACCTCAACCTGATCTATTTGTATCTCATTTTCTTCGCATTATTTATCAATAAAATATATTTTTTCTAGTATTTTCCCCAACACTATCCTTAAAAAACTACACTCATACCAATGTGAGCATTTGCACTGGAATATGAAAATATAAATAAAATTGAATAAAGTAAAAATCGACTATTTCGATTGTTTAATGGTAACAAAAATGATTGTTCAACCAACAAGCATAGTAAAAAAAAACAAACATACAATTAATTTTCGAAAAAATAAAATTCATACCAAAATGCAATGTGAATGTTCACAATTTATAATTAACATATAATTAGTCTTAAAAAAAAAAACTAAATGCCATTTACGTTACAACGCAAAAATACGAAACAAAATTAAAAAGTGAAAAATCGACTATTTCGATTATTCAATGGCAATAAAAATGATTGTTCAATCAAAAAGTATAGTAACAATCAATATACAACAAATCATCAAACAATATATATATATAAAAAAAATCATCAAATAATTTATATATATTGACACGCATTTTTAGAAATCTGTATATAATCAATTCCGACATAATATCGGCGAATGAACTACACAATATCGGTGCCTACACAAATCGACGAAGAGACTACGGTTTATATATAACAATAGCAAAAAAAAACAATTGTTTATTGCCGGTTTACTATCATTTCTGTTGCGAATCCATCATCATATCTATCATTGGCATACATGTATAACTAATCTTTTCTTTCAAATGTTCTTCCACGACAAGACCTTATTGTAAAATAATAGTGAAAGAAGATCTTTGGTTAAGTGAATCTCTCACATTGAGGAAAAAAAAAATACTAAAAATAATGCTTGGTTCCATTTTTCCAAAAACATTTTTCAGAAAATTCTACTTTCTTATTTTTCGTGTTTTTTTGTTTTTATTGATTTGTTTTAATATTTTAAGCCATTTTTTTACTTTTTAGACACATCTAACATAAATACACCTAAAGAGTAAAAAAATTGTAAAAAAAATCTTTTAAAAGTTCACTAAATACCAAAAATACAAAAAAAATTACAAGAATTCAGTACATTTTTTGTATTTTTATTTATTTATTAATTTTTTAAAATATTTTTTTATAAATTTTTTATTTTTTAGATACATCTAAGTAAGGTGCATCTAAAAAAGTAAAAAAAATGTTTAAAATTTAAAAAATATGCATTAAAAACAAAAAAACACGGAAAATAAAAAAAACTCAATTTTCAAATAACTTAATCCAGAAAACTCAAACTAAACACACTGATAATTTTGTATATTTATATACAATATTTTATATATCATAAATGAAACATATCTAATAACCCTCTATTTAGGGGTTATTTGGGATGTTCTAAATAAATGTACTTTTTAAATTTTTATGAAATATGGGTTGGATTTGAAGTGATATAATAGAGAGATGATGTGACTTAAATAAGATGATGTGACTTAAATAAGATAGTAACTTTTTAACTTTTTTAGAAATGTCAAACAATGCCTTAATTATTTTAATTATTTCTATATTCAGCAATGATAGAGACCCCCTTTGTAGAGGACCCCCACAACCCCCTTTGTGATCCACACCATTCATGATGTGGACCCCACACATACATGAGTGAACCCCACACATCATGAATGGTGTAGATCAGTAAAGGGGTTATGCGGGTCCTCCACAAAGGGGGTCTCACTCATTTTTCTTCTATATTAAACAACTTATAGAAAAAAGAAGATAAAAGTAATAATTATTTTACATTAAAGATAATTTTTAAAAAATTATAAGAATATAAAAAAGACCATGAATCGCAAGTTATAGGCTCCGTTTGGTAGAGCTTTGTAATTATGATTTGAGAATATGAGTTGTATTTTGAGTTTGTGTGTTTTAGAATTATGATTTGAGTGTAGAAAATTTGTTTGGTTATGGTTTTTGAATAAAGTGTTGAATTGAGTGTGGAATTGAGTTTTGAATTAAGTGTAGAATTGAGTTTTGAAAGTTTGATTTGACATGTGAAGTAAAAAAATTTGTTTGGTTATGAGTTTTGAAAAGAGTTTTCAAAACTTAATTCAAATTGTTATAACTCATAACAAAACACATTACTTTCACATTATTGAAAATTTTGATCAACACTCATAACCAAACTCTTTTTAAAATTCAATTAAAAAAATTTATTATTAACAAAAAATAACATTAATTAATTTTTTAATTGAAAATACTACAAAGGAAATAATTTTTTTTCAAAATAAATATTCAAAAAATTTAAATCATAAATATTTAAATAATTTAAATAATCTAAAAAATTTAATAAGTAAAAAATTAATTTAAATATTCAAAAAATTAAAATAATTTAAAATTTTAATATTTTAAATTTAAAAACAACTGTACACTCAAATCCTAACCAAACACATAAAACAAAACTCAATTAAAAAATTATTTTTAAAACTCATAACCAAATACATAACTCGAAATTCCATACTACTTTCACAACTCTACACTCAAATCGTAACCAAATACATAACAAAAAATTAAAATATTTAAAAATATTTTTATAAAATAGAGTTTGAATTTATTTTTATAAAATATTTTAAAATTTAAAAAATTAAAATTGTAATATTTAAAAATTAAAATATTTAAAAATATTCAAAAAATTAAAAAAATTAAAAAATTAAAAAAATCATAAATCTTAAAAAAATTAAAATATTTAAAAATATTTTTATAAAATAGAGTTTGAATTTATTTTTATAAAATATTTTAAAATTTAAAAAATTAAAATTGTAATATTTAAAAATTAAAATATTTAAAAATATTCAAAAAATTAAAAAAATTAAAAAAATCGTAAATCTTAACAAAATTAAAATATTTAAAAATATTTTTATAAAATAGAGTTTGAATTTATTTTTATAAAATATTTTAAAATTTAAAAAATTAAAATTGTAATATTTAAAAATATTCAAAAAATTAAAAAAATTTAAAAATTAAAAAAATCGTAAATCTTAACAAAATTAAAATATTTTTAGAATATTGATTTGAATGGAGTTTTGAAAAGAGTTTTGAATTATGTGTTTGGTTATGAGTTTTAAAAAGTAATGATTATGTTTTGAAATGAGTTTTGAGAAATGAGTGTAGAATTGTAATTTGAAAACCCTAAACAAACACAACACTCAAAAGTGAGTGTTGAACTAGATTTTGAAAGCTCTGCCAAACGGAGGCATAATTTTTCAAAAAAATGTCCATAATCATTGAACCAATTTAATAAAATAAAAAATAAAAAATAAAAAATTGAAAGAAACCTGCCGTCCCTGGCTTGAGAATCTCTCTCTCTACTGAAGTCCACTCTCTTTCTCTCACTATACGTATCTACTCTCTCTCTCTCTCTCTCTCTCTCTCTCTTTCTCTCTCTCAAACTCAAAAATGGATGAGATTGAGCACCGGTACGTTGAAGTGAAAGGTCTGAAGCTCCATGTAGCTGAGATCGGGTCGGGCCAATCGGTTGTGGTCTTCCTCCACGGCTTTCCTGAGATATGGTACTCCTGGCGCCACCAGATGATTGCCGTCTCCAACGCCGGTTACCGTGCGATCGCGCCCGATTACAGAGGGTACGGGCTGTCCGACCCACCGCCCGAACCCGAAAATGCCGCCTTGGGTGACCTCATCACTGACCTCCTCGCGATCCTTGATGCCCTAAGCATTCCAAAGGTATCCCGGAACTCCTCTTCGTTGTCAGTTACTTTGTGTTTGTTTGGTTGCAGAGAAAATAGTAGAGGAAAGGAAAAGAAAAGTAAATTTTGGGGCGAATTATAGTCGTGGTTCCTGTATCTTATGTTAATTTGGTCTAGTTTCAATTTTATTAATTGTCATTTAAATTTACATTATATTAATTGATAAACTCGGATAAGAAATTTGATGGAAATTAAAAATAAAATGATTCATTGAAATGGGGGATATACATACCATTTCAAGTTAGACATCATCAACCACTCGAGGGAAATTTACTACTCTAGTAATGGGTGGGCATTCGTCCAGTCCAGCCAACACTACATAATAAGGGAATTTGTGTTTGCGTAAGCCCAGCCTGCTCCTAACATAAGGTCTCTACATCTGTCAAGCCCGACCCAAAAAATAATTATAAATCTCAAGTCCATCGGGCTATATGTTTTCATAAATCTATCATTCACCTACTTAGGTTACATTTTGTCCAAATTATTTTCTTATAATCTAGTAAGTCCCATAGGTGACATATAGTTATCAAAATACCCTTAATAATAATAGGGTGAAACACATTAATATTCACTGTGTGAATGTTCCAATCATGCAACATTCACTCTGTCAATGTAAACATTCACACTGCCAAATTTATTTAATATGAATGTTCACATCACTAAGTTGCTAAGAGTTCAAAAAATATTTGTAAAGGTAAAATTGTCCATAAAATACTTTAAATATGATAATTAAGATTTGGTAGATCAAATGTCTAAAATAATAAGATTTATTGAGATACAAATACTTGAAAGAGGATTTTATAATAAATTCCCCTTTTATTTTAAAAAACAAATTATGAAATCAATTTTTTTAAAAAAAGAAAAAAAAAAGAGAACTTACGGGTAGGTCCTAATCAGTGGACTTATTGTCCAACAGGTCCTATAAGAATTAATGGCATTTTTCATCAAACACTATTAAAAAATTTCATTCATTGTTAATTTTCATCAATAAATTGAAAATTGTCACAAAAAATGTCACTAATTATAAGTTTTAGCGACAATTTTAAAAACCATCACAAAAAAAGTCACTAATTTTCAACTTTCAGCGATAGTTTGAAAATTGTCACAGAAAAAAGTCACTAATTGTAATTTTTAGTGACAATTTACAAAAATCGTGACAAAACACTAATTGTCAATTTTTAGCGATGTGTAAAAAAATCGTCATAAAAAATTATTTGTAGCGACGATTTTATTATAATTTATTTTTAATAGGACTTTATGAGAATTAAATCTAACTATTAGATCTAGGATAAACTACCAATAGGTCCTAATAGTTGGACTTAATTCCCATAAAGTCTTATTGAAAATAAGTCTTGATAAAATTGTCGCTAAAAATAATTTTTTTGTGACAATTTTTTATATATGTCACTAAAAATTGACAATTAGTAACTTTTGTCATGATTTTTACAAATTGTCGCTAAAACTTACATTTAGTGGCTTTTTTTATGACAAATTTTTCTCATAGGGCCTATTAGACAATAAGTCCACTTATTAGGACCCACACATAAGTACCCCCTAAGATATATTGGTAGTTTACCCTAAAAAAAAAGGTATTTATTCATAAATCTCTCTTCACATACTTATATTTTACTTGGTCTAAATTATTTTCTCATGTTCCAATAATTCCTATAGGTGACTTTGTTATCAAAATGCTCTTAATAATAATATGGTGAAATCCGCATTAATCTTCACATTAACAATGTAAATATTCTATGATGTGAACATTTACACTTTCACACTATCAAATTTATTTAATGTAAATGTTCACATCATAAAATATTCAAAATAGTCCAAAATAGTGCACACCAAATTGCTAAGGGTTTAAAAAATATTTGTAATGGTAAAATTGTCTATAAATTACCTTAAATATGAGAATTAGGATTTGGTGAATCAAATGTCCAAAATAATAGGATTTATTTGAATATAAGAATATCTTATGGGCTAATTGAGATACAAGTATTTGAAAGAAGATTTCTAATAAATTCCCCAAAAAAAATTTAAAACATTCCATAATTAAATTCAATCACATTATACTAATATCATTATAAATTGAAAAATTGTGTGTCTAATGCCAAGGCCTTTATTATAGATCATCTATGAAGAAAAAAATTTATGTATTAAATTTAGTCATATGATTTTATCATACTTATTTTCAAAAAAAAAAAATAATAGTGATATATTTTTAAATATAATATTATACTAACAGAACTTACATAATTTTAAGAAGTCATATAAAACGTCAAAAAATATTTATATCATCAACAATAATTATATATATTATTATCACAAATGTAAGTTTCAATAAAATCAACAAAGATAAAGCTCAAATCCCACCAAAAGATATATATTAGTATATTATAATTAATTAATTTAATAACTGGTAGGGCCGAGTTGAAAGTATAAATCCCAAACTAAACCCAATAATATATCGGACTGAAAATATTGACCCATTCTGCTCTTATGGGCTAAAACAACCTTTCCAAATCCTAAAAAAATAGGGCCAGGCCGACCAGGCCAACGGACCCATGCCCACCCTGTACATACCAATTGCTCAAATCAAACCACACTCAATTTGAATTTTTCTAATTTTTTTCTTCTCAATCCACACTATTAATTTTGGGTATTATCAAAATACCCTCATCTTCTCTATTTTGCAAACCCTAACTAACCATAGCCTAGCCACCGTTGGTGTTGGCGGCCACCCTTCCTTGTCGTCCCCCCTCTCCAACCCATCCCCCACCCCTCTTCCACCTTCCCCCAACCCGCGGTTACCCCCTCCTCTTTCTTCCTCCTCCTCCACCTCACCTTCACCTTCAAACCAAACCCTTGATCTCGATTTCTCTCTCTCTCTCTCTCTCTCTCTCTCTCTCTCTCTCTGCCTACAAGTAGGGGGTTGTGAGGGGTGGGGGCTTCAATGGTGGTGGGATGTGGAGGTAGTGGTAGCGAGGGTGAGGGGTGGTGGGGCAGCAGGGTTGGGGGGCCCTACAATGGGGACTTTGGAGGCTGCAATGGTGGTTAGGGAGGAGGGACATGGAGGTGGAGGTGGCTGGTGATGGCAGCTGGATGTGGGGCGTGGGTGGCAGAGGAGGGACGACAGTGGCTGGTTGTGTGTAGGGTGTCTGAAATAGTAATTTGATTAAGGTACATAAATGTGTTAACTACTCGCTAATTAAAAACTTTGAAAAGAGTAAATGGATTATTTTATCCTTGATTTTAGTACAATGTCTAAAATACGTTATCAATTTGATTAAATTAACACAATGTGAAGAATCAAGAGTAAATTTGATGCAATTAGAATTACAATGATCAAATTGACACATACAACAAAGGGGTTTTTGGTAATAAGTCCCTCAATTTCAAACTTCAATGCCAAAAGGACAAGCTAAAAATATTTAATTCATTAAGTACGAAGTTCAAAATATTTAAAAAATATGACAATAATACCTTCAATTTCTCTCCTTTTCTTACATTACCACAACCACCACCGACCGTTGTCTTCCACCCGCCGGCCACCGTTGATCACCCTGGCCGGTGACAATTTTCCTGCAACCACTGTCGGTCGGCGAAAATTTTCAGGCAAGATTCTTTGGTGACTATAAAATTTTACTATTTACTTTAAATATATAAATAGTGAATTTTTGCCATTGTTATCACTGACCACCACATTTACTATAATTATTACCATTATTCATATAGATGTTAAATGAGAAATCAGCCAGAACATTGAATTAATATTGTTAACAATAAAATTTTAGTATTTCACGATTGAACGTACTAAAATGAGATTTTCATTTGAGATCTCAAAATCAATATTCAAACTGATAATGACAAAAAAAAATTGAACTAAAATAAAAATATATACATATAGAGAAAAATAGTAATAGAGAGATAGAGAGCACATATATTGCCTCAGACTTGGTTCAAATTAGAGTAAAATTTTATTGTCTGAATAATAGAGCAGCATGAGAAGACAGAGAGAGAGAGGGGGAGAATATAGATACGAAATGATAGATCTCAGATCTGAGGTTGTCAATCTCAGATTTGAGGTCTTGGAGGTGAAGGATGACGATGGCGGTTGCCGGTGGTATATGTTGAATATAGAAATTAGAATACATAGAATCTTTTTATTTTTAATATTATGTATATAATCTATGATTGTGTCAATCACTGATTTAGTATTGTTTCCTAAATTGTATCATGAATCTATTGTATATATATACATGGTCTCTACCTCATTTATGGGAAAGCCAAATAATTCTTTTAATTCTTTTTAATATCAAAGTTAGGTTAAGTACCTAGTAATTTTGCTTCACCGGCGGCTGCTCGCCGGACCTCAACCCATTCCATTGCCATATTTTCTTTCAGTATCACTTCGTGGTGATCTTTTCCTCTATCCACTAGTTTATTTCCATCCCGGATATCTTAATCATATTTTTTTTTACTTGTAATCAAGGTTCTGAAAAGCGGTTGCGGTCGCCGTAACGGTGGCGGTGGCGCGGTTGCGGTTGCGGGGTGTAAAGGCCGTAGCGTAACGGTTGCGGTAACCGAAACTGTGAATTTTTTTATTTTTCGCACAATTTGAAAAAAACTTACTGATACGCACATTTTTTTTCCATGATCATATTTATTGGGTTTTAAAATAAATATTGATCAATTTTTATAAATTTTTAAGTTTGATCCAATATATTTCATATTTTTAAATCACTATAAATTGAGTTTTTTACATTTTATTTTAATAATTAATAACTTTATATTATACAAAAAAATCAATCACTAACTATTATATATAAGATAAATAATGACAAAAGTAAGAGAATAAATAAAAGCCTAAATATATATATATCTTAATCAAGCCAAATAGATAATAACCACACTTATTACTATTATTATTATTATTTATTTCAAACAATATATAGATAGACACACACAAACAAAATGGTTGAGTGATAGCAACTGAATAGAATAGCATAGGTCTTACAACTTCAACAAATCAATAACATGTTCTTCATTTTCCCTATTCTCTCTCCTTCTCTATCTCTTGTTTCTCCATCTTCCCTCTTCTCTCTCTATCTCTCTTCCCCCATTTTCAACTTCTTTTTTTTTTTTTTTTTTGTTTTTTCGAAAGAAGCAATTCAGAACCGTTACGTAACGGTGCGTAACAGGCCGTTACGACCGTTATGGCACCGTTACGACCGCTATAGCAACCGCTACGACCGATATACCTGTGAATCTCAATCACACTGCAAAAGCAGCCGTAACGGGTGGCGGTAACTACCACAACCGTTACGTAACGGCGTTACGTAACGGTTGCGGCCGCTTTTTAAAACCTTGCTTGTAATCCATTTTTTTGTGTGCTTATGCTCCACTCTATCTTTCCCTTTGTTTCAACCTCAAATAGGTTTCTATCTTCAAACCTATTTGAGTTTAAGGGGAGGTATTATACATATATCATGGTGAGCATGGTGATATACCATGTGAACCACCTAAGCCACCCCATCTAACGCACAACCCAAGTCTTCCCCTTGGCGCATCACCTATGCCATACTTGTTGGTTCAACATCCAGTTCTCTACATCGGCTTGGCATGACCCCTTTAAACTGTCTCGACATTGATTCCAGTTAGTCTCTACAACTTTTCGACATGACCCTTTAAACTGTCCTGACATTGATTCCGGTCAGTTCCTAGTCAGACCGTTGTAGGAACTGATCGGAATCAATGTTGGGACAGTTTAAGGGGTCATGTTGGACCGTTGCAGGAACTAACCGGAATCAATGTCGGGACAGTTTAAAGGGTCATGTTGGAATGTTGTAGAGACTAAAAGGAATCATTGTCGAGACAGTTTAAGGGGTCATGCCAGACCGTTGCAGGAACTAGCAAGTGTGGCACACACATAACTTATGACGTAGTACTAAACGATAATGGCAATAGATGACTAAGAGCGCTAAGGGGCGACTTGGGTTGTGTGCCAGATGGGGCGGCTTAGGTGGTTCACATGGTATATCATCATGGTATATGTATAATACTCCCTGTGTGTACTGTTTTCTGACCACACTGCCAAACAGCTACTTAGCTGGAGAACACCGGCAGAATAGATCACGCCCGAACAACCTGTCACAGAAAGAAAAGACTCCGGCGGTGGTTCTTCCACCCGGGGGTACTCCGACGATCAAATCAATACTCAGTTTATCTCTCAAAGATAATAATTAGTGCTTAACTCACTAGCCAGAATACAAAAAGCGTACCTTGGACCCACGAGGGTGCCTTACTTTTATAGCCAGCATTGACCTGATCCCTGTAGAAGCCTAGCTCCAATGGACTCTGGCTCAATGCTTATCCTGAACTCTCAAATAGATAGAGATAAATTTCCTAATAGCTTTATCTTTATCTAGACTGAGGTCCTCACCCATTTTAGGACTCTTATAACTTATCCGTTCATCTCGGATTCCGGTATCTCCGCAGATAACCTCGGCCTTGCCGAGATCATCTCGGCGTCATGACCAAGACACGTGGCACCTCATCTGGCACTTCGGTGCCACCTTGGCCACATGTTGTCATTCAAAAAATATGTCCCCACAACTGCCCCTTAGGTTCCGTTACCTAGGCATCCTGAGGTGATGGATTCTATATCATTTGAACCCATAGCACGTCGGCTAAACTTGCTCTATCATTTGCTACCGAGGTCATCATTAGTCGGCTCCACACGACCAAGACTTGTAATTTGTTTTCATCAATGCCTTAGAACCAAGAACCAAGTTTTTTCAAATTCTTTAGCCGAGATCAGCCCTCTAGCCGAGATCTTTGCTTCATTAAGTCAAGAATTTCAAGAGTTTCTATACGCGTATGAGCTGTCACGCACAGTAATTCAACTGTTTTTGCCACGCATCTCTTCCCCATTGAACTATACCTGACACGCGCCATTAAGTCACATCGCTCTTGCGTGCGCCGTCTGACAAGCACGTCGTCCTAGGCACACTAATTGCGATTTGCCACCTTTTCGTGTTTTGACAAAAACACTTCCCTTTCTCTTCGCCGTTTCACTTTTGCATCTTCGTCTTCTCCAAACTCTCTCTCTCTATCTCCGAAATCCTCCACTTTCATTCTCGAAGCTTTCTGCAACTACTCCGTTTACTTCCTCCGGCGAAGCATTTTGCTGCTCTGCTTCGTTTACTACCATCGTCTAACCCCGACTTACTTCACACCAGCTTCACTTTCTTTGGTGAGTTTTCTATTTTCCCCCTCTTTAGTTTTTCATACTCTATTGCCTCTACTTTTTTGTTGTGATGAATATATTCATAGTCTCCTGTCTTTGTTTGTGTTTCATTTTTCACCCTTCGTATGCTTAAACATGTTCTGCTTCATCTATTTCTGGGTATACACGCATGCTCACATGTTGTTCACACTTTTGATGTTCTTGATTTTTGCTTTCTGGGTTCTGAACCAAGTACAAGTATTTGGTATTCTGCCACTGTCTTTGGCTTTGTATATCTGTACATTTCTTTGAAAAATGTTCTTGAATTCCTTCTGGCTTCTGAATCATGCTTTTTGCCTTGTTTTCTTGTTGTCTTTTCCAGATTCTTGCCTTCAATTCTTGCTTCCATAGTCTTAGGTTTGGGACTTGTTCTAGAACTTACAAACTTTAGGAAAAAATTGAAACAAATTCCCCATAGATCCTCAAAAAACTCTTGCCCCAGCATACGTTTAGGTTTTGCCGAGGTCCTTTAAACCTTAACAAACCACTTCCTTCTGAAATCCAACACCCTCCCATTTAGCCGACATTATGGGTATGTTCAGGTGGAGGGTAGACACCCCAACTAAGCTTGTATACTTTAGGCAGGAGTTTGCCATCCCTGCCGACGTTCACCTCAGGTTGGCTGGGGAGGAGGACTCCATTATGCCCAAAGACGACTCAATGCCATTCCCAATTGTAGCCTTCATAGAGTGTGGACTTAGACTCCCTCTTGACATCCTCTTCCGAGAAGTTCTTCACTATTATAAACTCAACCCAATGCAATTAGCCATTAATTCTTACAGAGTTATCAGTGGTATCATTGCCTTAGCCAACCGAGAAAATGCTAGGGTAACTCTAGCCGACATCCAGTACTGCTACACTATGTGTGGCCTTAAGTCAGAAAAATGTTACATTTACTACCTTAAGCCGAGGTCGACAGAATACAAACTTATTGCCGACCTCCCTGATTCCAACAAGGGCGCCGGGGACGATTATTTCATCGTCTCGGGCAACTGGGAGTTCCTTCCAGATGATGACCTTCACCTCTACCCTTTAAGCCGTACATTGTTCAGAGAGGGAGATGGTAAGAGCTAAGTGTTAGTTTTACTTGCTTCTCAAGTCTTTAATACTTTGTTCCTTCTAAATATTCTAATGTCTGTTTTTTACTTACAGCTCTTCCTAAACCTCCAAAGGATTTCCGCAAAAACTTCTATCCCAGCAAGGATTTCAAGAGATTGTTGGGTTTGCCAGTTGACCAGCGGAAAGCCCCTCTGCTGCTCAACTACATCCCGACTTACAAATCTGTACTTCCCGACGTCCTAAGAAAAAGCAAGTCTCCTCCTTCAGCAACAACTCCTCAAGCTGAATCATCAAGGCCTGACCAAGGATCAACATCTGGTCATGTGGAGCAACCATCAACCTGTGCTCCATAACTGATCCCACCTTCTCAACGCCAACGCCGACGTCGAACTCCACTGCACACACCAGCAGGTAGAACTCGAAGCCGAAATGCCGAAGCGTCCTCATACGATCCAGTCAACCCCCCAACTTCTCTTCTAGCGATCCATTTCGGCACTAAGGTGACCGTTGCCATTTCCGCCGACGAGATGGGTCGTAAAAAGGCTGTAGCAGACGACCTTCTAGCCGACATTCCCAACACGGTCACCACACAATCTTCACCATCGCAATCTCAGCCAAAACCAAAACCAAAACCAAAACCAAAACCAAAACCAAAAAGGCTGAAGAAAGCCCAAGCAAAGGCAACGGTAACTCAGATTGATTCTGAGGATACCTTGCCGATTTCAAAAATGGCCGAGCTAGAAAAAAGTGCCTCTGCCGCCGAAAAGAGGCCCGCAGAGACTGCTCCTTCTGAATCCACCCGATCAAAGAAGCCGAGGTCAGAGTCTGCCACAACCTCTGGGTCCCTCAAATCAGATGCCCCCTGGGCCCCTCCAATTACCATTGAGGACAAGCCAGTTAGAGTTGGCGACAGCGCGACTGATATTGAAGTCGGCGTTGCCCTCTCTGCTGCCTTGCTCCTTCCAAAAGACCTCGAACGCAACGCCGAGGTCAGCGAATATGAAAACTTCGCTCTGATGTTGCAACATTCCATACAAGTAAGTCCCTAACACTTGGCACTTTTCATTCTTTGTTTTTCCATACTTAAGTTTTTTGCTAACTCTTGTCTTTCTTCCTATTTCTTCTAGGCGATCCAGCATGCCCACTCCTTCGCGATGCAGGCTTTTGACATTAAGAAGGAGTTGGTCAACAAGATCAAGGAGGCTGCTGGCTTGCTGAAGACCGTTAATAAGGCCGAGGCCAAGATGAAGACATTGATAGATCAGGCTAAGGCGGCCAAACAGGCACAAGACGAGGCCAAGGAAAGGGCAGGCACTGCTGAGACCATTGTTAAGGTCCTTGAAGCCGAGAAGAAAGAGGCTGAAGCAAAGACCGCCGAAGCCCAAGTCGAGCTCATCGCTGCCTTGGCCACAAAGGACGCTGAGATCAAAGCAGCGGACAATAAGGCCTACGCTGAGGGGGTAGCCGACGTCTGTGAGGACTACAAGAAGCAGGTCAAAAAGGCATGCAACAAGGGTTACTCCCTTGGCTGGATGACTGCTTTAAAGGAGTTGGCTGTCCCCGAAGATTCACCTCTCCAAGAGGATAGCTGCATTGTCCTGCCATTCCCACCCACTCCAAGCCAGTCCGAGGACGAAGCTGAGTCCGAGGAGGGGGCCGAGGCCAAAGAGACCGAGGAGACCGAAGCTGCTAGGGCCAAGTCCCCAACTCTGAATAAACAAGTTTTAGACTTGACTCAGGATGAGGAGGACGAGGTCCAAAGGACCACTTCTGAGGCCGAGGTCAAGACTTCTAACAAGAGCCTGGATGATACACTGCGTGAAATCGACACCGAGGTCCAAGCTGAAAAATCTGCCCAGCTGTCTGCCGAGGCTAACACAACGCCAATTGCCAAGGCAGGGCAAACTGTGGAAAATGCATAAACTTTTTTCCTCCTTTTAGTTCTTGCTCTCTTTTTTACTTTTGGACAGCTGTAAATCTCTTTGTATTGAACAATGTTAACTCTGTATTTGGCCGATGTGCCCTTTTTTGGTATTCTAAACAAGTAATCCTCTGTAAGCCGAAGTTCCTTCTTTCCTTTTGCAAGTCTTCTTTTTTTGACTAAGTGTTTGAATGCTTATCTTTCCTTTACTGTCTTATATATGGTTCCATAATTTGCATGTCTTCAAAGTACACCTTAACTGTGTAATTTCCTCAGGGGATATACCTGCTGAATGTTTTATCTCGGCCTTGTCTTGATCACTTAAAAAACATTGTAAGAAAGTTTTCGCAAGTGTTTAGCTAAAACTTGCCACTCCACTTTCAGTTATCAAGACTTCTGTCTTCCATTATTCTCCAAGTCTTGGCAACATGGTAATCTCGGCAAGTACGTAGATACTTCTTTCAACATAACCTTGGCTTAACTTCAACTTGTAAATTATTCTTAAAATTTCAACAAGTGTTAAACCAATTTTCTTTCAACATGACCTCGGCTTAACTTCAACTTGCAAATTTTTCTTAAAATTTCAACAAGTGTTAAACCAACTTTAGCTTGTAAAATCCAACTTCCAAGCATTATTCTCCAACTCTTTGTCCCTTAATGTGAACTTAAGTTTCACTTATGTTCACATTAAGTATGTACCTGTGATCTTGTCGCCGAGATTAGATTCAAATAGAGACTGGCCGAGGTTATCAACCTCGGTCTCTGTTAATCTAACTGATATGTATTTCAAGGTTTCATTCTGTCGACACAGCAAATCTAGGATAATTCAACTTAGTTCAACTCAATTATATGCACGTATAATTCAACTCTGCCATATAATAAGTCTAAGTTATTCGTCATGTTTCAATCAGAAACATCGCCAACTTAGTTCAACTCTATTATATGCAAGTATAATTCAACTCTGCCATATAATAAGTCTAAGTTATTCGTCATGTTTCAATCAGAAACATCGCCAACTTAGTTCAACTCTATTATATACAAGTATAATTCAACTCTGTCATATAATAAGTCTAAGTTATTCGTCATGTTTTAATCAGAAATATCGCCAACTTAGTTCAACTCTATTATATGCAAGTATAATTCAATTCTGTCATATAATAAGTCTAAGTTATTCGTTATGTTTTAATCAGAAACATCGCCAACTTAGTTCAACTCTATTATATGCAAGTATAATTCAACTCTGTCATATAATAAGTCTAAGTTATTCGTCATGTTTCAATCAGAAATATCGCCAACTTAGTTCAACTCTATTATATGTAAGTATAATTCAACTCTGCCATATAATAAGTTTAAGTTATTCGTCATGTTTCAATCAGAAACATTGCCAAGTTACTGGTTAATCGTTTTACACAAGTTTGAAAAAATCAAGCTAAAATTTTATTAATGACTTCGGCTAAATAACAGAAAAACTTAAAAAACAAAAGGAAATCTTAATGATAAAAAACTTCAGGTTGCAAGTATTCTAAGGTCTTGGCAACTCTTTGCCTTCACTGTCTTCAAGCCGATATGCCTCATTGCCCAGGACCGAGATGATTCTATAAGGTCCTTCCCAGTTTGGGTCAAGCTTGCCCTCTCTAGGATCCTTCTTGTTGCCGACGACCTTTCTCAGGACGAGGTCCCCAACTTGAAACTCTCGTGGGTTGACTTTTTTGTTGTAAGCCTTGGCAAGCTGTTGTTAGTATGCCCCCAGCTGAATTGCTGCTTTCTCTCTTCTCTCTTCTCTCTTCTAACAAGTCCAGATCTCAGGCTAAAAATACATCATTAGTCCCATTCTCTACTCCCTAGGTTCTGATTCCTGGGATGCCGACCTCCAGTGGAATAACTGCTTCTGTATCATAAGCCATAGCGAATGGGGACTCCCCAGTTGATCTTCTCGGTATAGTCCGATATGCCCAGAGTACATTGGGCAACTCATCCACCCACTTTCCCTTTGCTGCTTCCAGCCTCTTCTTGATTCTATCCAAGATAACTTTGTTGGATGCTTCTGCTTGTCCATTGCTTTAAGGGAAACTTGGAGTGGAATAGTAATTCTTGATCTTGTACTTTGCACAGAAGCTCTTAATTAGCTTACTGTCAAACTGCGTTCCATTGTCTGCTATTATTGCTCTTGGGATCCCAAACTTGGTGATGATGTTCTTCCATATGAAGTTCTTTATATCAATGTCCCGAATCTTTGCAAGGGATTCAGCTTTAACCCACTTGGTGAAGTAATCTGTTGCCACTAGTAGGAACTTCTTTTGTCCAGTTGCTTGAGGCAGTTGTCTAACAAGATCGATGCCCCATTAGGCAAATGGCCAAGGGCTAGACACTGGGTTCAAATCTGCTGCTGGTTGGTGTATCAAAGGTGCAAACCTCTGACACTTCGCACACTTTCTGACATAGGCTTCAGCATCTTTCTGCATATAGGGCCATCAGTACCCCTAAGTAATGGCCCTATAAGCCGGTGACCTGCCCCCAGTGTGGCTTCCACATACTCCTTCATGTATTTCATACAAGAAGTCTTCAACTTGTGAAAGATGCACACACCTCAAGAGGGGTCCAGTAAAAGATCTTTTGTAGAGATGTCCTTCTGCTGTCAGACTAAATCTTGCTGACTTCAGTCTGATCTTGTGTGCTTCTTTATGATCATCTGGCAGTTTTCCCTTTTTAAGGAATACTATTATTGCATCCATCCAACTTGGTCCCATCTCCACACACATTGCTTCATGCTCTGTGTTCAGTGGTTCTACACTTGGACCTGACAAGTAGTCAACTATTATTGTCCTTGCCTCTCCTGGTTTCATTGCACTAGCCAAGTTGGCCAAGGCATCAGCATGGCTGTTGTTATCTTGGCCGACTTGCTGTAGTCAGCAATTTTGGAATAATGCCATCAGTCTGCCCACCTCCTTTACATAGGCCACCATCCTTTCATCTCGGGCTGCGTATTCGCCTGTTGCTTGGTTAACGATAAGCTGAGAGTCACAGAAGACCATTACCTCGTCGGCTTCCATTGCTGCTGCCAACTTTAATCCTGCAATTAGTGCTTCATATTCTGCTTCGTTGTTTGAGGCCTTAAACCCCAAATGAATGGATTGTTCCAGCATCTGCCATCCGGCGATACTAGCACTACTCCTGCCCCCGCTCCTTGTCGGTTTGAACTTCCGTCAACAGTCGGAAGCAAGGTTTTAAAAAGCAGCCGCAACCGTTACGTAACGCCGTTACGTAACGCCGTTACATAACGGTTTTGGCGGTTACTGCCACCCGTTACGGCCGCTTTTGCAGTGTGATTGAGATTCACAGGTGTGTCGGCCATAGCGGCTGCCGTAGCGGTTGTAACGGTGCCATAACAGCCGTAACGGCTTGTTACGCACCATTACGTAACGATTCCAAACTATTTTTTTCTAAAAAAATACAAAAAAAAACTGAAAATTGGGGAAGAGGGATAAAGAGAAGAGGGAAGATAAAGAGAAAATGGAGGAGCAAGAGATAGAGAGAGAGAGAGAAGAGGGAAGATAAAGAACATGTTATTGATTTGTTGAAGTTGTAAAACCTATGCTATTCTATTCAGCTGTTATCACTAAACCATTTTGTTTGTGTGTGTCTATCTATATATTGTTTGAAAATAATAATAATAATAAGTGTGGTCATTATCTATTTGGCTTGGTTAAAATATGTATATATATATATTTAGGCTTATTTATTCTCTTACTTTTGTCATTTTTTATCTTATATATAATAGTTAGTGATTGATTTTTTGTATAATATAAAGTCATTAATTATTAAAATAAAATGTAAAAAACTCAATTTATAGTAATTTAAAAATATGAAATATATTGAATCATACTTAAAAATTTACAAAAATTGATCA
Organism: Camellia granthamiana; assembly: GCA_036172215.1. Taxonomy (NCBI): domain Eukaryota; kingdom Viridiplantae; phylum Streptophyta; class Magnoliopsida; order Ericales; family Theaceae; genus Camellia; species Camellia granthamiana. Next base: position 56,659,843 of record CM069909.1, on the reverse strand, counting down.
ATATTTATTTTTAACCCAATAAATATGATCATGGAAAAAAAACATGCGTATCGGTAAATTTTTTTCAAATTGTGCAAAAAATAAAAAAATTCACGGTTTCGGTTACTGCAACCGTTACACTACGGCCTTTACACCCCGCAACCGCAACCACGTCACCGCCACCGTTACGGCGACCGCAACCGCTTTTCAGAACCTTGGTCGGAAGGAGTCACCGACGTAAATACTGCAAGGCCTAAGTTTCTCTTCTTTTCTCTGTTTGGCTATCCCCAATTGGGTTTCTCCTTGTTCATCTGGACATCGTAGACCTCGACTCAACGGAGCTCGATGTAATGGCGCCTGGTGTGAACTCAGCCACGAAGTCGGCCAAAACTTGGCCTTTGATTACTGTTCTGGGTCTGAATTCCAGGTCATATTAGCCTAACACCACTGCCCATCTGGCTATCCTACCTATTAGATCTCCTTGCTGCAACAGGGATTTCAGAGGATGCTCAGTTAGCACTACAATCTTGTGGGATTGAAAGTAATGACTCAGCTTCTTGGAGGCCATTACTAAAGCTTGTGTTAGCTTTTCCAAAGGTAGATATCTGGTCTCTGCATCTGCTAGGGTTTTACTCACGTAGTAAACTGCCCTCTGTTCTCCCTTATCTTCCCTGATTATTACTGCACTTACCGCATGCTCTGAGACCGCCAAGTATAAGAACAGCTCCTTTTCAGGTACTGGATTTGAGAGAACTAGAGTTGTGGTTAAGTATTTCTTCAAGTCGGCCAAGGCGACTTCGCACTCCTTTGTCCATAAGAAGTCTGTGTCTTTCTTTACTAAACTGAAGAAAGGTTTGCATTTATCAGAACTTCTGCTTATGAATCTGTTTAGGGCTGCAGCCCTTCCAGTCAGCATCTGCACTTGTTTTGCCGACATTAAGCTCTCTAACTCCAGAATGGCCTTGATTTGATCCGAGCTTGCCTCAATGCCCTTTCTGGTGACCAAGTATCCCAGGAATTTCCCTGACCCAACTCCAAATGCACACTTCGATGCATTGAGTCAGAGCTGAAATGTTCTTAGGATGTCAAAGACTGTCTTCAGGTCAGCCAGATGATCTTCAGGTTCCTTGGTCTTCAGGACCATGTCATCAATGTATACCTCCACTGTTTTGCCTATTAGATGTCTGAACATCTTTGTCACTAATCTCTGGTAGGTTGCTCCTGCATTTTTCAACCCAAAAGATATCACTCTGTAGCATACAACCCTTTTAGGGTGATAAATGCAGTCTTCTCCTCATCTAGGGAGTACATGGCTATCTGATGGTACCCTCTATAAGCGTCCAGGAAGCTCATCCTTCCATGCCCTGAAGTGGCATCCACCAATTGATCAATCTTGGGTAGTGGGAAACTGTCTTTGGGACAAGCTTTGTTCAGGCTGGTGAAGTCCACGCAGACCCTCCACTTCCCATTCTTTTTCTTCACAACAACCGTGTTTGATAACCATGTCGGGTAGTTTACCTTTTGTGTGGCTCTAGCTTCCAGAAGTTTATCTACTTCTTCTTCTACTGCCTCAACATGCATCAACGTCGGCCTTCTTGCTCGCTGGATGACAGGTTTAGCCGACTTGTCCACATTCAATTTATGGCAAGTGACCTCGGGGTCAATGCCAGGCATATCTCGTACGGTGTCCAAGCAAACATCTCAAGGTTTGCTCTCAAGAATGCTTCTAATTCCTTCTCTTCTTCCTTGGCCAATCCTGAACCGAGAAGGAAGAAGCGCTCTTTATCCCCTTGCTGGACTAAGATTTTCTTCAGGGCTTCCTCACTTTTCTCGGCTGGTTCTTTGCCGACGTCGTTAAGGACTTCCATGTCCTCATCCTCAATCTCCGCTACTTCTGCTTCTCGTATATTGCAGGTGGATTTCATTGCTGCCATGGAACAATTCTTTGCCTGCACCTGATCTCCTCTGACCTCCTCAATCCCATGTTCTGTTGGGAACAGCAACAGCTGGTGCAAAGTTGAGGGAACAGCTCCCATTGCATGCAGCCATGGCCTTCCCAGGATAGCATTGTAAGGGGAGGGAGTGTCAATTATTGTGAGCTCAGTTTTTACTTTCTTGGTGCTAGCCTGCACGTCCAGACTTACTACCCCCAGGGGCCATATCGGCGTTCCATTGAACCCGACCATTAGACCATTGGATTGTTCCAGATCATCTTGATGAAGGCCAAGCTCCTTGTAACATCTGACAGATATGATGTCACAAGAGCTGCCCTGGTTGATCAAAATTCGCTTTACCTGGCATTCTCCAATCTAGAGGGATATTACCAAGGCATCGTTGTGTGGATGCTGTACCATCTCTAGGTTGTCTTCAGTAAAGGACACCACTGGTCCCTGGCACTCGTCTGCCCTAAGTCTTTTCTGTCGAACCTGATACACATGTTGCAAGTGTTTTACCTTCTGAGTTTCCCTACGTATCTCGTTCTCATTGACCTTCGAGTTAATCACATTGATCACTCGAGGTCCGCCTACTTGCGGTTGCGGTGCTGGTGGAGGTGGTGCTGCCGGTACCTGAGGCAGTCTTGCTTGCTTTTCCCTTGTCCTGGTTTCATCTACCAGGTCCCTTAAATGACTTTGTCTTACCAGGTCTTCCAAATGTGTCTTTAGGGCTCTGCACTCTTGAGTTAGATGCCCATCGTCGTTGTGGTAGGCACAGTGTTTCCCCAGACTTCTTCCCATAAACTCACCAGGAAGCTTCTCTGGTGCTCTATAATAGGGTTGATTCCGGATTCTCTCTAATACTTTGTAAATCGGAATTCGGAATATGGTTGTGACTTCCTGGGCAGCCCTTAGTCCTGTCTCCTGTTTATTGTATCTTCCATTACCTCGGCCTCGCTTGGGCGAGCTGTTTCTCTTCTCCTGTTTTGACGCCTTTGTCCTCAGCGTGTCCTCCTCGGCCCTGGCATACTTTTCCATCCTGGCCATAAGTTCCTCTATACTCTTTAGTAGTGTCTTTGCCAGTGATTTTCGGAGCAGACAATCATCTTTCAGGTCATTCTTAAAAGATACGACCGCCATCTCTTGGTTGCATCCTGGTATCCGGTTGAATACCTCATAATACCTCTTGGCATAAGCCCTGAGGCTTTCATCCTCACCTATCCTCAAAGCCATCAGGGAGTCCACCCTCAACGGTTGTAGTTTGTTTGTCACAAACCTGACCACGAACATCTCGGCCAAGCCTTCCCAGCTTTTCACAGTTCCTTTCAGCAACTTGTGAAACCAATTTGATGCGATTTCCCCAAAGGATGAGGGAAACACTTTGCAAAGCAACAGCTTGTTTCCGGTATACAGTGCCATTAAGTTCAGGTACAAGCCAACGTGAAAGTTAAGGTCAGACTTACCGTCGTATATCTGGAACCTCGGCATGTGGAACCTTTTCGGGGGCCGCAAATTTGTCCAACTCCACCGAGAATGGCGTTCTCGGCTTGACCGGTGATGTTACCTCAACATCTTGTTGCTTCCTCTGGAGGTAATCCCTCAGATCCTCCTTGGTCCGTCTAGGAGTTCGGCTATCAACGGATTTCAGCCTTTTCGGTGCGCTACTCCCAGTATCGTTATGAGTCTTCTTGGATCTTTCTGCATTAGTTGTGTCAAAACACAGTTCCTTCCCTTGAACATGCCGATGTTTTTTAGGGTCAGCTTCTTTGGTACGATGCGTCCTCCGAGAATCTCCCTTCATTGACTCTCCTCGCCTGGTGAGAGTGTTCCTTGGTCCTGGTGTGCTGGGGGACTGTAGGGACTATTTTCTGCCCCCCTTTCTGGGCATTGTTCCTAGCCATTGGAATCAGCGTGTCTTGTAACGAGAACGGTGGCTGCATGACGTTGTTCTGCATCATAAAATTGACGATCGATTGCAGGTCCGCCAATTTATCCGCCATTCCCTTCATCTCGTCGTCCCTCCACAAGCATCTATCTTTCCATACGTGGAGGTCGTCCTTGTTATAATACCCGCCTCGGCCTGGCTTCTTTGATACGTCGCCCTCCTTGCCGACGTCTTTCTCTCCGGGATTCTGATCCCAAGTTTCTTTGTTGCAGTTATCCTTCTCCACGTTAGGGTCAATGTGCTTACTACTCCCAGTAGGGATGTCGTCCCCAACCTTTTCTTTCTGCCCGTCATTGGCCATCTATTCTCCTTTCTTTCCCACAGACGGCGCCAAATTGTGTGCGCTATTTTCTAACCACACTGCCAAACAGGTACTCAGCTGGAGAATACAGGCAGAATAGATCTCACCCGAACAACCTGTCACAGAAAGAAAAGACTCCAGCGGTGGTTCTTCCACCCGGGGGCACTCCGACGATCAAATCAATACTCAGTTTATCTCTCAAAGATAATAATTAGTGCTTAACTCACTAGCTAGAATACAAAAAGCGTACCTTAGACCCACGGGGGTACCTTACTTTTATAGCTAGTATTGACCTGATCCCTGTAGAAGCCTAGCTTCAATGGACTCTGGCTCAATGCTTATCCTGGACTCTCAAATAAATAGAGATAAATTTCCTAAGAGTTTTATCTTTATCCAGACTGAGGTCCTCCCCCATTCTAAGACTCTTATAACTTATCCGTTCATCTCGGATTCCGGTATCTCTGCAGATAACCTCAGCCTTGCTGAGATCATCTCGGCATCATGACCAAGACACGTGGCACCTCGGCTGGCACTTCGGTGCCACCTTGGCCACGTGTTGTCATTCAAAAAATGTGTCCCCACACTCCCCCTTTCCAGTTAGTTTCTTCTATGGTAGTTCAGTCTCTATTTTTTCCCTTTCTAGGGTGTAATGCTGATGTATTTAGCACTATTTGGCCTTTTTAGCCTTTTTTATTTAGTGGACTACCAGATTTGTTTCATAGCATTTATTTGGACTAGCAGTTGAGTTTTTTTTCAGGCTTTGGTGTGATGTATTAAGCATTTTTTGGCCTTTTTTATTTAGTGGACTACCAGATTTGTTTGGTAGTATTTATTTGGACTAGCCGTTGAATTTTTCCCAGCTTTGGTGCTAATGTATTAAACACTTTTTGGCCTTTTTTATTCAGTGGACTACCCGATTTGTTTGGTAGCATTTATTTGGACTAGCTGTTGAGTTTTTTCTGGCTTCTTCCAGTTATCTATTGGCAAACAATGATTGTTGAATATCTTCATACCAGCTTGAGGGGGAGTTTTGAATATAGAAATTATAGTACATAGAACCTTTTTATTTTTAGTATTATGTATATAATCTATGATTGTGTCAATCACTGATTTAGTATCATTTCCTTATTTATATCGTTTCCTAAATTGTATCATGAATTTATTATATATATATACATGGTCTCTACCTCATCATGGGAAAGCCAAATAATTCTTTTCATTCTTTTGTATAGTGACATCGAATGGCGCCGGTGGTAGAGACGGTGGTGGTGGTGGTGGTGATGACAAATAGCGCCAGTGGTTGAGACGGTGGAGGTGGTGGAACAGTAGTGGTCGTGGTACTGGTGGTAGTGATAGTGATGGTGATGGTGGTGGTATAGATGGTGGTGGTGGTGGTGGAGAGAGTTCTTTTAAAGAGACAGAGAGAGTTGAGACAGACTGAGGGAGAGAAAGATAGAGAGTTTGTGTGTGAAAATATAAATCTAAAATTTTTTTGTCCTTCTTACAAGGTTTCTTTATTTTGGAGGAGTTTATGAGCCAAAAAAATTAGAGTTTGTCCTTTTCAAGAAAAAAGGGTCTCTAGGAAGGAGTTATGGCCAAAAATCCCTAAGACAAATTACAGGACTATGGAGTTTCTTTCACAATTTTTTGGATATACATCTTGTCATAATAACCTGAATATTTTCTTCAATTATAATTGGCTTTCCAAGCTATTTTTATAATTGTACTCAAACATTAAGAAACTAGAGGCAATCTCAAAATCATAAGAAAATGTTTTTAAAGGCTGAAAACTTTTTGCATTCTACCAAACATCATGGGAAACAATTGGAGCGCTGGTTGATTTTTAACCAAAAGTTGATTATCAAAACTCAATTCCACATCAAGTGTAACCTGCGTTATATGTCCGCTTTTACTTCCCCTAGTGTCCCCATGTCTATTGGGGTAAAGGTGTGGGATATATGTTACACCTGTTTTCAATTTAGATATTTGGATCTTTTAATTTTATATGACTTTTGAAGAAGAATATGCTCATATTTATTAGTAAAATAACATTTCTAACTTCCCACACAAACGAGAGGTAGGAATTCCATATTTTCCCTAAATCTTATTTTGAAATACATTTTTTAATAATTTACATTTAAAAACATTATACATATGCAATATATTAAGTGTGTAAGACATGTTTCCATGCCCATATTTAACGTTTTGATGCATATCTCACGATTCTAAGCTTTAGATTTAGGAAGATTTGATGTTTGGACACGCATTCGCACTCGATACTCATACTGAGTCCATGTAACATAACAATTAATCCTTTTTTGCTTCCCCTCTCTTTCACGCATTTTATTCACAGGTTTTTCTCGTTGCTAAAGATTTTGGGGCTTGGCCTGCTTACTATTTTGCCCTTCTCTACCCAGAGAGGGTCTTAGGAATCATTACTATGGGTGTGCCATTTTTGCCCCCAGGTTCCACTACATTCGACAAACACCTGCCTGAAGGTTTCTACATCTCAAGGTGGAGGGTATGTAGTAACTTCATCAGTTTGCTTGCTTAGAATTGAAGAAACAATCCTTTTATTTTATTTTTTATTTATGACTGAGAACTCGGCCTAGGCAAGGTCTTTTGAACCCAACCCAGGTGTGTAAACTCGAGGTACAGAGGCCACCCCCAACCTAAGCCTATGAACTGGGCAAATGGGAGGGGATTTGAAACCTCAGAGCTTGTGGATGGGAACCTGGGCGATTGACCATCCAAACTACCTCTGTGGGTTATTGAAGAAACAATCTTAACTGCTTGCAATTTGATGTTTGTAATCTCAATACTAGGAACCTGGACGAGCTGAAGCTGATTTTGGCCGTCTTGATGCCAAAACAGTTGTGCGAAATGTCTACATTCTCTTCTCCAAAAGTGAAATACCAATAGCTGGAGAAAATCAAGAAATTATGGATTTGGTGGAACCGTCTACTCCTCTTCCCCCATGGTTCACGGAGGAAGATCTTGAAGCCTATGGAGCTTTGTATACAAAATCTGGATTTCGCACTGCCCTGCAAGTTCCTTACAGGTAAAATGGTTTTGCCCTCTGTGTTCACATTAGTCAAGTAAATATAGGCCCCTGCCGTCTTCCTTCACTGCCCTTTTGTTTACAATGCGAGCTAAAGCCTATGGCTATATCAACAGGCATCAACTGGACTAGGATGCCACACCTTCTACTCATAAGAGCACGAAACTTGGAGTCTATGAAGCACAGACACTTCTAAGAGGGTTATGTGTTCGTGGATTGTCTGTGTCCAGCACTGACACTTGTCCAAAACATTCATATTTTTGAAAAAAAAAATTAGACCTGAACACTCTTTGGACACTTGGAGGAGGGCGCACATGTCCATCATTTGAACACACATAAATTAATTGTAAGTTTGAACAATATACTTAGGAGATAGAACACAAAGATAAAAGAAAACATGTAGATTTGTAAAAGTTAATGTTATGTTGCATTTTTTTTTATTATCTTTGAAAGATATATTTATAAATATGATATATAATAAATATATAAACTTATATATTTTGTCTGTCCCCCCACGTGATGTGTCCTACATTTTTTTTGAAATTGTTGTGTCGTGTGTCTGTATCCGTGCTTCATAGCCTGAATGTAGACTGGCAGTTATCAAGATCACCACACTAATCAACAGCAGGGTAACACTCAAATCTGAGTGAAACATTCATTCTTCATCCTCCTTCATAGTATCTATCAACATACTGAAAACAAAAGATTTTCTAGGTCATACCTTGATAACTACCCAGACCAATCAACACTACACGTCACATGGTTTACACACTATGATATATTGACAAGCCATGAATCTATTGAGCACCATAGACCTTCAACTCTACTATGTATACTGTGTTAAAACCATGGTATATAGATAACTTATGTAATCAAACAAAAGGTCGACTAATTAAAACTTTTGAACCAGTTTGGCTGACTGATTTCTAACCAGCTACCATCTAATAATATAGGTTTGCTGATATGTTCTTTACAGGTCGCTTGGTGAAGAGTTCAAGTTACCAAATACAAAAGTTGAAGGTCCGGCATTGCTGATCATGGGTGACAAGGATTATGTTTTCAAATTTCCAGGAATCGAGGACTACATAAGGAGCGGACAGGTGAAAACGTTTGTCCCCGATTTGGAGATAACGTACTTGCCTGAAGGAACCCATTTCGTTCAGGAGCAATTCCCTGTTCAAGTGAACCAACTAATCCTCACCTTCCTCAGTAAGCATAGTTGATTTCAAACATTCAAGGGTTGGTTTGTTGTTGTAATTTGAAATGTGTTGAGAGGTTTCGTTTGGAGCTCAAGAATACATTTGAGAAGTTTGAAGTAACAGTATTAGTATGCCAATTGTGACATGAATAATAATTAACTATGTTGGGCATTATCAAAGGAAGAATAATTTTGTAGTTCTTCTGTATGTCTTGAAATTTATGTGCAAGATGTTTGGTGCAGCTTTTGGAGCTGCCTATAGCTCTTTTCTGTTTTGAAAATTTGTGCCAGTGTATTTGTTGCAATTTTTATTTACTGTTCATGAGATAAAAGTAAATTAAAAAAAGAGAACAGATTATTGGGAAGCAGAGAGAGTGGTGATTTTAGCTTCTGCACTTTAAATTAGAGCAGATCAATCATTTGCTGGAAAAGCTATTTCAATGGAATCAAATTTGAACCATAGAAATGTGCCATCATAAACTAGCTTTTTTTCAATTAATAAGCAATTGCTAACACATATAGCAAGCTCTTCTAACTTTCATTTTTGGGTGGGATTTGAAAAAATTATAATTAATTTTAACGTAATTATACATGTCTCCCTCCAGTAACGGAGGTGTTAACAGAATTAATGAATGGCATTAAATTACTATTTACCTTTGTATGTTCATGTCAAATTATTGCTTAGCTTTGTATATTTGTGTTAAACTAAACCAAACAAAGCCTTAAGTCTTATCAAATGGGGTCGGCTATATGAGTCATTCTTCTCCATTTAACTCTAGCCAAGGTTATTTCGTTAGTCAAATTAAGGAAATTCATATCTCTATTTACTACACTAGTCCACGTCAATTTAGATCTATCCATTTCCTTAACACTATCATCTACCATCATCATATCATATTTGTGTCAAACTAGGTTGGGAAAATTACATTGACTTCTTTCCATAAGGTTTGAAAAAATTATCATTAGTTCCATAATTTTAACATGATTTACAAATACCCTCCTCTAATAATATGTCTTAAATATAATTAAGGGAAATTTAGCTATAAACCCCCTTTACCTCCTTTTATTGTTAAAAAGACTAAGAAAAAAATTATACTTTCTAAACCCCCTCATAATTATAAAGTCTTGCATAAAGGACAAAATTTATTATTTAAATATTTTATATGACTATTATACCCTCAACTAATTCTTCCCACTCTCTTCCTTTCTAAATCCACAGACAGCTTCTGCATATATAATCAGGGAGTGTCAGATTTTTGATCAATTTGCAATCAATTTTTTGTTGGTAAAGGTTAAGAGATTCGGATTAGAGAGATGATTAGAACTGGTGCTATTTCGCGGCAAAAGAGATCGTCGGAGATGATCGGAGAAAGCTTCGACGACGACGACGTATCGCCTTTCGATTCTCCAGTGCTGTTTCGCAGTGGAAGAGATCGTCGGAGATGATCGGAGAAAGCTTCAACGACGACAACGACGTATCGCCTTCCAATTCTCATGAAGTTCATGTTCTTGCCGTTGATGATAGCCTCGTCGATCGAAAAGTCATTGAATGATTGCTCAAAATCACCTCCTGCAAAGTTACAAATCAATTCTGTCTTTCTCTCCTCCCTCTCTCCTTTCTAAGAGGCGACAAAGGCATGTTTGGTGGAGTTGTTTGGTTATACATATTTTTTTAAACACAGATTTGAGTTTTGAATATATGTATATATATATATTTGTGTGTATGAGTGTTGTTGAACACATATATTCTTTTCATTGAGATTTGTGATTGTTGATCGAGTTTTAGAAGTTTTTCTTCTCAATTAGATATGTTGATTTGTTGATTAATTTGTTTTGTTTTTTAATTTATTTTTGTTGTTTTTTACCTAATTTCATTTGACAGAACTAGAGTAAAATTTTACTCTGGTTCTATTGCTCTGTTTTTTGTTTCAGATAATGAGAGTAAAATTTTATTCTAGTTCTATTACTCTGTTTTTTGTTTGAGAGAATTAGAATAAAATTTTACTCTGGTGTTAGAATGACAGTAAAATTTTACTATCAAGAGGTGGTCATTGCCAAACACTTCAGCCGCCACAAACACTGCCTTCGCTTTTTTACTTTTGTGCAGAGTAACATTTTACTTTTAGCTTCAGAGTCACAGTTTACTCGTTTTTCAGAGTAAAATTTTACTTTTATACAGAGTAAAATTTTACTTTTGTCTAACATTTTACTAGTTTTTGAATTGATCTGTTCATACTCAGCTTGTTCAATGGATGATCTATTCAATTTCTCTCTATTTCTCTCTTTCTAATAAGAATCTCTCTAATAAGAATTTCACACATAATTTTTACTCTGAATCAGAGTAAAGTTTACTATGATTCAAAGTAAAACTTTACTCTGAAATTTTACTTTGGTTAAAAACATGTTAATTTGCTTAACAATATAAAATTTTACTTTGAATCGTAGTAAACTTTACTCTGATTCAGAGTAAAATTTTACTCTGAATCAGAGTAAAGTTTACTGTAATTTAAAGTAAAATTTTACTCTGAAATACACAGTGAAGATGGCTTAATAGGAGAGCTGATAGATATAAGGGTAATATAGTAAAAGAAACAAGTTTTAAAATATTAGGGGGTTTTGAAAGTACTTATATAATTCTTGTCCTTTTGAAAGACAAATTAGATAGTGAGGGGTCTATCACCAAATCCCCCTATAATTAATTATATATTTGTGTCAAATAACTTTTTTATCCATTAAATCTTTTTTATTTTTTCCTCTCTTATGTCTCTAATCTCTTTATTCCATCTCTCTCCAACCACGCCACACCACTATTGTTGCTTCACCATCTTCCCTCCAACACCACCCCCTTCTTTTTTTCCCTTTTCTAACACCACATCATACCCTATCTCTCTTTCCCTTTCAACACCACACAACACCATCAATCAACCCTCTTTACTACACAGCACCTTCACCAAATAAACATTATGCCTCTTTAATATAACACCACACAACCCCTCCACCATAACTATTCCACCGCACAACCCATCCACCATAACCCCTCAATGGCTCCACTATATAGTCCTTCCATCATTGCCTCCACTCTCTCCCTCTTGCATCTCTTCCCATTCTATCGTCCTCCCTTTGATTCACCCTATCTCCCTTCTCTCTCTCCTTTCATTTTTGCTATATTAAATAAACAATAAAACAATTCAATTATGTTTTAAACAAAGAAAAGGTTAAAGTGGTTATTTAAGTGAACATTTTGTATAACATCAGTAAATATTGTAGCCTTTTTATCGGATCTTTAATGACATAGATCAATTCATTATGCGAACTTATAATTTCAGTGAGGTTAGTGTAATTTACCCAAGAAAATTATTATGTTTTAAATAAAGAAAGGGAAAATACTATGTAGGGAGGTTCGATGTGAACGATAATTAAGAGAATAATTAGAGAGGCAAAACTATGTCAATAGTCCAATAATGGTGGGATGACTGGAGAATGAGCAGCTAGGTGAGGGTGAAGCAAGTGGCTCAAGAAGAAAGGAATGACAATGCACAAAATGGGCAGCATCTCCCCCAAGTTCCCAAAAAATCCTCTACTTGGACATTGAGAAATGGGTCATATTTATAGGTTTTTCCTTGGTACCAAACGATACCAAGTGGCCAAATAAAGTAAGGACGGACATGTGTCCCTAAGAATCACATGAAATATTCTGCCTTGGGCCACCAGGTTGAAGGTGTCACGTGTTCCTCTGCATGTACTGTGTACTATTTGTTTAACACAGATGCCTCGACAAGTGCACTTGCGGTGGGAGTGTTTGCCGTTGCAACTTGCCTCCTTGGCCTGAACCTCAGCAAGTGCATTTGCGGGGGTAATGTTTGCCGCTGCACTTGCCTTCTCAGTTCAATTTAGCCAAGACATGCATTCTCAGGACCTCATAGCCTGCTATTGGCTATGCTCGTGTTCACCTCAGTGAAGCCTTTACCTTTAGCCACCTAATCACGAACTCCCCAACTTTCCAAAGTGAACGCCACAACCAAGCCTACTATCAACCATGTTGTGCCTTAGTACCAAGCCCAAGAGGGCTTCCTTGGTCCTGCCTATGCGACTAAGGTAGGTCTATGACCTGGGTGGGTGGAAAGGGAGTTCCCTGTATTCGGGCTACCTTGCTCTCCTCTTCACGGGGTCACCACGGTATACTGGTATTTCTGGACCTACTGTCAACTTCAACTAATAGGCTTTCGGGCCATCTGTCAGCGCCAAACATTCTCTACTTGTAGAGGGGAAGCTTCTCCCAAAGGCTGCTATCACCTTGACGGGTTGTTCCCTCCACAAGTTAGTTGCGGGGGCTATAGTTGTTGCAGTGGCTATTTCTTGTGGCAAATTCAAATGGCGATGTCGACAATACTAGAGATGGCGGCACTAGCAAAGTACCTCCGCAACTTGACTGCTATAATGCTACCTTTGCAACTTAGTTGCTCCGGTTTTCTCTTTCCCTCAACAACTCTAAATAGTAGCAGTACCCACAATACTTGGAATGGCGGTGCTGAGACAAAGTGCCCCAGCAACTTGACCGCTGCAAGTAATGCCTCCGCAACTTGACTTAGACATTTCCCCCTCATGGAGTCCACTCGGGCCTTTGGCGGGTCGGACCTGCCTCAACCCATTGTTAACCTATTTCCCTTGGGCTTTAGCCTATGCTCCTTCAGTCATTCTTGGTTGTCTAAAAAAGGCGACCTCCGCACTTAGATCCATACTTGATTTGGACTTTAATTTCTGACCCTTTATATACTATAAAGATATAATCATACAAATATCACAAATTGCTCTCACTCACAGTTATTATAGTTTTAATGCATACACTTAAATAAAATGAGATTTAAGAAAACAAAGCGTTGACATTGTTTTAAAAATAAGGAACACTAAAAATAGTGTTCTCCCTTCATATGTTACATTAATTAATTGATGGAGAGTGCAAAATGCAAACCGGAGCAATAAAAGTGAAATTCAATAAACCATAGAGTGTAGATGCAATTTATTATTTATTATTCGTTTAAACAACTGATACTTGTACCAAGCATAAAAAACACTCACATTAAATTGTACTTCGTAAAAAAGAGAGTTAGGGGTTTAGAGTCATAGCGGGGAGGGATTGAGGGGGAAGGGTGGTTATGATAACTAGGGATTGGGTGGGTTGTTTGATGGGGAGAGGAGAGTTGGGAGTGACGGGAGAGGGACAAAGTGGTGGTAGTGATAGTCATGGTGGGAAAGGAGTTGAGGGTGGCTGGGTCGGCCATGGTAGTGGTGTCGGCCATTAGAGTTGCAGAAGGTGGAAGAAGAAGAAGAAAAAAAATGGACAATTTGATAAATTCAAAGAAAATGAAAGCAAATTTAGTTTGTTTGTTTGTTTATTTAATAAAGGAGATTTCATGTGTTTTTATTTACACAATAAAAATAACTCATTACACCTCATTTTTTAAAAAAATTTATTATAATTTCATCTTTATCTAAAATTACCAAAAAAATTATTCAAACTCTAAAAAATAAAAACCCTAATTTCTCATTCCATCTATCCATTTTCCACTATTTAATCTAACCAACACCACCGCCACCATTACCACCACCACCACCACCACTCCTCCACCACTTGCAATCACCATTTACTTCCCTTTACTGCCACCTCTAATCTCCTTTCTCCTGCCACCTATTCTTTTTTTGAAAACCTTAAATTTGAACGGAAGTGATTGAGACCCCCTCTCCCCCCCACCTCCACCAAGAGAAAGGAGATTAGATTCCTTTTTATTGGAGGGGAGGTTTGAGAAGAATAAGAGTGGGAGAAGAAAGGCTATCGAGGTGTTGGTCATTGGAGCAAGAGGCTACAAGGTAATGATCACAACGTGAAAAAGGTCTACAAGTGTGGTGGTTATAATGTAAGGTAGGACTGCAGAGGTTGTTGCAAGGTGTAGGTGGAAATGGCCAGATGTGGAGGATGTGCTGACTATAGTGATAAAAGTGGTGGTTCGGGTGGGGTGGGCGTGGATTTTCAGTTTGAAAAGTTAGGGGTTTAAAGGGAAATCACAGATTAAAAATGTGGACATATTTGAAATTATGAAGTCTCTGAATATTTTGAAATTTTAAAATGAGTGCAAATTAGAAAATAAATGTAGTGAACTACATTTGTTAGGTAAATAAAAACGCTCATAAATTTCATGTCTTTGTAAATATTTTTTGAACCTCCCACATCCTTTGCTATTACTATTATTATTACAAAATCACAAAAGAAAAAAAATAATTGAAGAATAATTACTCTATAAATTATTTAATGGTGCATAGCGCAATTATTCTTTAATTAATTCCCTCTCTTTTGCAATTTTGTTTTGGATTTTTCCATTTATTTTAGGATTAATTACCTAAAAGTCCTATCTACATATTTTGTGGTAGCTTAGGTCCTATCTAAAAGTTTTTGAACCAATAAATCCTATTTATAAATAAGAAGACATTTTTACCCTTCAATCCAAACAGTTATATATATATATATAACATAAGCGGCAGAGAGTCGTGTGACTGACTGGTGCCCTTCGCCCTCGCAAAGTGCCTAACAGCCAAACCCTTCCCCCCTCGTTAATTATTACTACCAGTAGTTATTATTCCCCAACTCTCTCCTCCAACATTTGGCAGCACCTCCACTTCTACGTAATTACAAACAATCACGTGATTGAGAAAACACAAAAAATTTACTACATATAAGGCAAAAGGCAAAAGGCAAAAAGCAGTTTTGATTGAGAGCATCAAATCCTCACTGTCTCTTGAATTGGTCAAAATCATTGGCTTACTCTCTCTAGCTTTCTCTCTCATCTTCTCTTGTTTTCAATTTGAACATTCTCAGTTTATAATATTCTCATTTTTAATCAGGAAAAAAATTGAAAATTTTCTTAAAACTAACAATATTTTTAGAAAAAAATTTCAGAAATTTATTAGTTTTATAAACTGAAATTATTCTTTGTTTTGAAATTGAGAACATTCTCAGTTTATAATATTCTCAATTTTAATCAGGAAAAAAATTGAGAAATTTTTTAAAAATATCTGGTAAAATTGAGAAAATTTTCAATTTTTTTCAATATTAAAACTGAGAATATTATCATTTTTTCAATTTTAAACTGATAATATTCTCAATTTTAAAATTATAAAACTAAATACACTGATGATTCAAATAAATCAACAAACAAATAAACTGACTTTTCTTTTTCAAAATAGGCCTTTATCAAATTTTGAGGCCACATATATCTCTTAATTTCTTAATTTCTTCATGATTAATTGGAAGCCGACAAATCAGAATTAAAATGAAGAAGTTTACATATATTTATAATATTCTCTCTCTCTCTTCCCTGAATTCTTTTGTGTGTTCATTTAAAGAGCACACCAAATGAAGAATCAAAGCTCGTGATTGATTGAGGTGTTCTGCAACTCCTGTTGACTCCGCGAAAGCGACGACGATCTCCGATTCACCTCCATTGGACTCGTGCTTCTTCCGCCTTTGTTGAACCTTGAAAGCTTCACGATCGGGACAGCAACAGGGACAACTGGTACGCAATCGGAAACGGAAACGATTGAAGAGGTGCGAATGGAGATGGAATCGACGTCCAGTGGATCGACCTTGGGGACTTGGTAGGGCACAAGAGGGCCGTCGTACTCAATCGCGATGGAGTAATCGAGCTGTTCTTCGTTAGGCAATAGAGCTCCAGCAGGTAACATCTTCCTCAGAACTTCTTCCCATCTCTTCGTGTGTTCTCGGCTAAGAGAGAGAGAGAGAGAGAGAGAGAGAGAGAGAGAGAGAGAGAAAGAGTAAGAGTAAGAGTAAGAGAGAGTGAATGAATTTGGCAGCTATAGAGGAGGTCTTGGAAGGGTAAATTAGTCTATTAAAAATTAATGGGACTTGAAGGAGCAAATAATTTTATTTAGAACTTAATGCATTATAAGTTCACAAAATGGGACTTGTATGTAAATGCCCCTTTATTTTATAATTTCCTCTTAAAATAGAAGAAGAGAGAGAAAATTTAAAGGGTAATTACACTCCAATAAAATCTTTCAAAAAAATACATATACATGAAAAATTTATAATTTCAATTATTAATATTTATAAAATTTCTTACTGATTTATAATTATTTTTTCAAAAAATTACTATTGTGATATTTCCTCAAATTTAAATCCTCTAACAAATATTATTAAGATTCATTTGAGAATTAATTATTTCAATTAATATTTTATTTTTTTTATGAAAAACATAAATAATAAATAAAGAGAGCAATGTTACAAGACTTTTTTTTTAAAATTTTGGCTCCGTTTGGAAACTTTATTATTTTAGGTTTTTTTTGGCAATTTATTTATTTTTGTTTGGCTAAAAAAATTATATTTGAGATATAATTGACTTTTTTTTTAATTGATTTGATAGTTGTGAGAGAAAAAATAAAATGATAAGGGATTACAACACCGTGGGAATAAAAAAAAAATTATAAAAGACATGTGGGGTGCAAGTGATTTTATGATAGGGTGCAAGTGAAATATTACCCCTCCATGTTTGTGTAAAAAAAAAAACAAAAACTGTCCCTCTAGGATGTAATTGCCTAAAATGATTATAGCCTGAATGTAATATTTTGTTTTATTAACTATTGTAGCATATTTCATCTTTGGGTAAATTATATTTTTAACCTCTTTATGTTTGGTCACTTTTTCACTTTAGTTCTTAAAATTTATTTTTTTTCTCACTTTGACTCTTTATATTTCAATTTTTTTACAGTTTACTCTTAAAGTCAATTTCTATTAAAAATTTAACAAAAAATGACACATTGACAGTCACATTATATAAAAATATTTATTATATATAACTCAAATCTCAGACATAAATTTAAATCTAAATATAATAATAATTTTTTTTCTGTTATGTGACAATTATTATGTCATTTTCTATCTAATTTTGAACAGAAATTAGTTTTAAGAATAAATTGAAAAAACTTGAAATATAGGGGACGAAAGTAAAAAAAATAAATAAATAAAAATTAAGAACCAAAATGAAAAAGTGATCAAATATAAAAGAGACAGTATAATTCAAAATTTATCTTTATGGGTAAATTACATTAACACTTCCTGAAATTTGGTCCAATTACATTCTATGCCCTAACATTTTAGAAATTATATTATCATCTTTTGTGATTAATAGTCTCATTTCACCAATTTTCTATTTATATAAAATGTAACAATTCCTAATAAAAAAAACATAAAAAATTATATTGAAAAAAAAATCAGTGTGTTTGGTTTGAGTTTTTTAGATTAAGTTTTTTGAAAATTGAGTTTTTTTATTTTCGTATTTTTTTGTTTTTAGTGAATATTTTTAAAATTTTAAACATTTTTTTTACTTTTTTAGATGCACCTTACTTAGATGTATCTAAAAGATAAAAAATTTGTGAAAAAATATTTTAAAAAATTAACAAATACTTAAAAATACAAAAAATGTACTTAATTTTTTGTATTTTTTTGTATTTGTGATATTTAGTGAATTTTTAAAAAGTTTTTCTCACAAATTTTTTACTTTTTAAGTATATTTATGTTAAGTATGTCTAAAAATTTAAAAAAATAAGATCAAGAGTAATATGTATTAACTATTTGGAAAATATTTGGTAGCTTAAAATTTTGTGACTTAAATAGCTCAAATCTATCAAAACCACATCGATAGATTTGAGCCATAAAATTTTAGACTACTAACATTATTGTAACTATTTTAGCCCTCCAAACGCGCGCCAAAAAAAGAAAAAAAGCCCATATCCCAAACGGGACCATAAACCTCCCTCACCAAACATGCCTAAACCCCATCGAGCTCGCTTCGATTTCTCGGCTCTCTGTCACTCGTATTCTCACTCTCCTCGAAGTTCACTTCGAAACCTAAACTCTGATTCTTCACTCTCCGTTCTTCTTCTGCATTGTTTCATCTAAGTCCTTGTTGCTCTGTTCAACTTCACCGACTTCTCATCACAAATTTCTGGGGTTAGTTTACTCTTCTTTCTGTTCTTTTCTTCTTTTTTTTTGTTGATAAATAGGGGTTAGTTTACTTCTCTTGCCTTAGATTTTCAATTTCTATTTTGTTGTCATTTTACGCTGAAATATTTGGAAACCCTACCCTAATAATCTATATAATTCTCTTTTAAACTGCTTTTTATATGATAGTATCGATAGTAAAGATTGTATAGAATGTAGATGTTGATTCCCTGTTTGAATGATGTTAAAATTGATATTTAGGTTTTATATTTTAAATTTCTTTGTTTGTTTCGTGTTCTCTCTCTGTTTATATGAATTCTGAAATTCTAAATTCTGAGGTGAAATTCATATTATGTGTTACATTCCGTTTGTTTGGGTGGAAAATATATATATATATATTTTTTTTTTTGTAATTTTTGATGTTTGGTACAATGAAAAATAAAAGTCTAACAGAAAAATGTTTTCCACTTTTAAGGCAAAAAATGTTTTATTAACTAAAGTCTTACGAATATCACCGCAATACCACCACTCTCACCTCCACCACCACACCATCATCACCATGGCCACTATCACTGTCACTATCACCACCGCCGCTGCTGCCCTACCACCATGCCACAACCTCTATGGATTTCAAAAATAAGAAGGGTTTTGAGGTTGAATTTTATGAAAATATAAGATATTATTATAGGGGGATTGAGAAACGAAAAGTTAAATGTGAATGAGAGATAGAAGATAAGTATTTTATTACGATGTGCTTGGTGCATGGATTTGGAAAGGGATAGAGAAAAAGGTGTATGAAATGTATCTATATTTCATTCACATTTCACTCACTTTTTCTATTTTACTTTCTAAATCCCTATCCAAATTCATGAACCAAACACAATCTTAGGGTAGTTGTAGAATTACAACCTTTAACACAAAGGATTTTCAAATAATTACTTTTACATTGTTATTTCAAATGTGTCATGACAAACTGTCAAATTGAATCTTAAAATTCACATCTAAACAATCAAATCTAAAATTGTGGTATTCCCTTTGAATTAGTAGTGTCAAATCATTTCATTTCAAATTCATAAATCCAAACATAATCTTAACTTCTTCTTTTGTTTTTATTTTCTTTTTTAATTTCATTTATTTGTGATGCATTTGATTATAAATGATGCATGACAGTGATTTTGAACTCATTAACGTATATTTGTGTAGTCTATTTGTATTTTTATTTTTGGACCTTTGCTTTTATTTGTACCAAAAATTGCAAAGGATGGATATTTTTCTTTTTATAATTTGTTTGCATCATTGTATGTGACGTAGCAGTAGTATAGGAAGGAACTTAGATATCGTTCTAGTAGACAAAATAGGGACTAAATATCGTTCTAGTAAATGAGAATTTTTGAATCCATAATAACACCCTTGAATCCACAAGGAATATAGAAGAAAAACTCGTTAAAAATATTATTGATTGAATGAATCCATTACATATGCTTGTAGGCTTATTTATAATAAATTAAACTTAATACTTGTAGGAAAAGTAATTCTAAAATAAATTAGGAAATTTAAATCAACACAAATTAGGAAACCTAAGAGAATAGGAAGCTAAAATTCTAAACTATTTAAAATTCTAGTCAAAATCTAATTCCATAATAATAAAATTAAGAAATAAAAAAAAAATTATAGAATTTTGTTCTACATCATACTCCCCTTCGTAAAAAAAACTCGTCCTCAAGTTTCACAGGAACGGCAATAGATGGAGATGCATGAAACTTGAATAGATCTTGAATGTTGAAAGTTTTTGAAATAGTCAAGTCTGCAGGAAGGTCTGCCACATAAGCATTATCATTAATTTTCTGCAAGATGCGAAAAGGGCCAATTTTCTTTTGTTTCAGCTTGTTGTATGTACCCATTGGAAACCTTTCCTTCCTTAAATGTACCATCACAATGTCTCCTACCTAAAAAGTTTGTTTCCAGTGATGTTGATCAGCAGCCATTTTATATTTATCAGCAGACTCTTCTAGCTTCTGTCTAACCTCTAAATGAATTTTAGCTACCTTTTCTGCCATATGATCTGCAATGATACTCATACCAGGAAGTTTGGGCAATGGAACTAAATCCAAGTTGTGCAACGGCGGCCGAATATAAACAATTGCAAATGGGGATTTGCCACTCGATCTGTTAGGACATTGTTATAGGCAAATTTAGCTTGAGATATAGTGAAGTCCCATTGTTTTGGATTGTCTTGGCACAAACTGCACAAGATATTTCCCAAGGTTCTATTAACTACCTGTGTTTGGCCATCAGTTTGTGGATGACATGTGTTACTGTATTGCAAAGTTGTATCCAGCTGCTTCCACAAAGTTTGCCAAAAATGGCTCAAATATTTGCTGTCATGATCTGAAACTATGGTTTTGGGCAAACCATGTAATCAAACCACTTCTCGAAAGAACAATTGGGCAACATGAGTAGCATCAAATGTCTTTCTACAAAGAATAAAATGGCTCATTTTGGAAAATCTGTCAACAACCACAAATATAGAATCCATATCGCGTTGAGTTCTTGGAAGTCCTAGAATGAAGTCCATAGACAAATCTTCTCATGGTGCTTTTGGAATGGGGAGTGGAGTATAAAGACCAGTGTTCTGTGCTTGTCCTTTTGTAGTTTGGCATGTATAGCAACGTTGAACATACTTCTCAACTTCACGCTTCAGTTGTGGCCAGTAATAACGAGATTCCACCAGTGCGACACTCTTATCCTCTCCCATATGACCTGCTAATCCACCAGAGTGTGTCTCACGAATAATGTACTCTCGTAGAGACCCTCGAGGAATACACAAATGACTCTCAAAGAACAAAAATCCATCTTGTAACTGAAATTTGTCTGAACTTGGCAACCCAGAGTTACACTTTGCCCATGCCTCCCTAAAGTCCTCGTCATCTACATAGAGCTCCTTTAGATAATTGAATCCAGAAATCTCATTCCGAACAATGGTAAGCAACTCAGCTCGGCGACTCAATGCATCAGCTGCTTTGTTCAATTGACCAAACTTATGTTTGATAGAAAAAGAGAATTTTTGAATGTATGCGATCAATCTAGCATGCATGCGGTTTGGTTTTTCTAAATTTTGGAGAAATTTGAGAGCTTGGTGATCGCTATTCAAGATAAACTCCCGTTGTATTAGATATGGTTCCCAATAATGTAGCGGATATTTGATGAATGTATTTATTCATGTAAGACATGAAGGAAAGATTAATGTTACCTGTGTCGTCAGAGGTTGGGCCACGCCGGCGAATCCTTTTTCTAGGCGGTCGGTCTTTCGAACTGGAGGAGGCGGCGGTGGATGCGATTGGGTGCCGGAGTTTGTCGATTGTGGAAAGGGGTTAGGGGCTCAGAAGGGCGGTCCTGCTTGTTGGCTTCGAAATATGTTGGCTGGTGGCGAAAATGCGGAAGGCTTCGTTGGATCCCGGGACCCTTCGATTTATGGGACAGCTTACTGGCGGCTGTCGTAGTGTAGCAATTTGGGTTCGCGGCGAGGAAGAGGGTGGGTCATCCATCCAAATAGTGGTGACAGAGGGGAAGCGGAGGGCTCAGCTTTTCTTTCCGATGTCTGCCTTTGGCGATGGGTGGGGGGATTTAGCTTTGGTTATTGAAGGGTTTGGATTAGGTGATGGTTGGGTAAAGCATCCTGGTGGTGTGCGGGGGATGGGGCTACCTATTTCTATGCCTATGGCAGTGGCAAATCGCGGCATGGCTACAGTGGTTCAAGAGGTACACACAACACTGGAAGGTGAGTGGTTTTAACTACTGGATAGGGCTTTGGTGGGCCATCTGAGGGGCGTGGGTTGTAAAGGCTTGAGTTTTACGGTCATGTCAGACTGGGTCTGTCAATGGTGGAAGGCGTCGGGGCAAGTGAAGGTGCGGCCACTTGGTGATCAGGCATTTCTGTTTGTTTTTCTCTTCTAGACGAGAGGCGGAAACTTTGTTGCGTCGGCGATGGACTCTTGATGGTCGAGATTTGCTGTTGGAATGGTGGACACCCTTGGCCCTCTATGCATCGGGGACAGAATCACCACCAGGACCAATAGAATGGATCCGTGTGACGGGCTTGCCGCTTCATCTTCGTGGGGAGGAGGTTTATCGTGTGATTGGCGGCCAGTGTGGTGGCTTTCTGGAGGCGGACGAGTCATCGGCGGATGTCGGCTCTCTTCGACTGTGTGTGAGGGGTTTGGAGAAGATGCCGACAACTGTCTCGCTCCGGTGGAGATCGTGGTCATATTCCTTACCAATAGGGGTGGAGGTCCGGCTGTTGGTTAAGCCTGTGCCGCCGTCCGCCGGCGAGGGAGGTGGTTCTGGTTTGGGAATGGAAGGGTGTGATCTGCGGCGGAAGAATCGGCGAATTACGAAAATCGTGGGGGTCAACGAATATAAACAGAGATTTGGGCGACCCACTGATTTTAAGGGTAAACGGGTTAGGGTTATTTCTAATACCCAAGGTGGCTTTGTAGTGGGCTCAATAAGGGATTTACAAGGTTCAAAGTTGGGCCATTCTGAGGCCCAAAAAGCTGTTGGCGTTTCTTTGGGCTAGCAAAGGTGGGCTTCGGTCCTTCACCATCCAGAAGTAGGCCTTGATTGTGGAAAGGTTATTTTCAGCCCCCCTGGGTGTGGTTTAGGCCTAGTGGAGAAAGATCTGGCCTTACCCAACTCGGGTCAATCCAATCCAGATCTCAGTTGGGTTTGTGCTTCCCTTTGCGACGGCTTGGAGCTTCATCGAACCTATTCTGCCATGGAAGCGTCGCCAGAGTCTGTGCGACCTCAGGCGAGTGCTGATCTTGTGGCAGACGAACAACGTTTGCAGAAGCAGAGCTACGGGGAAGGATGCGACACAGAGGGAACTGACGATGAAGGTTGTTGGGCCACAGGGGTAGATCAGCTGGCATTGGTGGTCTGACCTGGGGTGGTGAATGCTGAGGTAGACGTGGGTGATGCTGAGGTAGACGTGGGTGATGTTGCGGTTGAGGAGGGCCTCCCTAGCCCGATAGTGGATTTCCACAAGGATGTGATTCCGAGTTCCAAGGAGGTATCGACGTGGGTCCTTTCTCGCATTACTGAGGTTAGCCATTTTTTGGGGGTGTCTTTTAAAGGTCATGAGCATGAGGCTTTTGCTTTATTTTCTGCCATTGAGGGCTCCTACAGGGAGAGTGCCTCGAATTGTCAAGTGGTGATGCCTATGAAACAAAATGAGAAGAGTGTTAGGGAATTACGAAGATTGGAGTGTTCTATCAATTATGATCGGAGTGCAGATGGGGATGGACGGGCTGCTAGGAAGGGTCGTGGTACTCCATTGTTGTTACAATGCGGTTAAAAATGTTGTCTTGGAATGTGCGTGGTTTAAATGATAGGGGAAAATGGGAGATGGTGAAATCTTTGTTAAAAAGCGCGCGTGTGGATGTGGTTTGTCTATAGGAAACCAAGTTGGAGAGTTTGGGGGCAGAGATGGTTCGGGAATTGTGGGGTGGTCGGTTTGTGGATTGGACGTTTTTACCTGCCCAAGGGGTGGCTGGGGGAGTTCTTCTTTGTTGGGATGGGAGGGTGTTAGTAAAGGAGGAGGAGGAGGAGGTGGGGGGCTTTTTCCGTTTCTTGCCTTTTTCGATGTATTGAGGATGACTTCCGCTGGGCCTTTACAGGTGTTTATGGGCCAGTTCATGGAGGAGAACGGATTGGTTTTTGGGAGGAGCTTTACTACATTGCCTTTCGGTGGGGGGTTCCATGGTGTGTCAGTGGTGACTTTAATGTGGTGCGTAGTTTGGAGGAGAAGAGAGGGGCAAGCTTGGTAACGGCTTCTATGCAGATGTTTTCGTCATTCATTGATGAGGTGGAGTTAGTGGATCTTCCGATGCAGGGTGGTATATTTACATGGTCTGGAGGTGGAGTGATGTCTCAGCTTGATAGATTTTTGGTCACAGAGGACTGGGAGGAGCATTTTTCAAACGTCACCCAAACACGTTTGCACCGTCCAGTTTCCGATCATTGGCCAGTATTATTAGATAGTGGGGGTATCCGGAGTGGGCCGACGCCGTTTCGGTTTGAGAACATGTGGTTGTTATTTGAGGGTTTTCTGGAGCGGGTAAAGGGCTGGTGGGATAGTTATGTGATCTCCGGCTTGCCTAGTTCTTGTCTGGCACAGAAATTGAAACTTCTTAAGTCCGATTTGAAGAGGTGGAATAGGAAAGTGTTTGGACACTTGGAGGTCCAGAAGGCCGACGTGCTCGCTATGTTGCAGGAGTTGGACGTCATAGAGTCCGAGGGGGTATTGTCTGTGGCGGATCTTCGTCGTCGAGATGATGTCTGCAAGGAGTTTGGCCAGATTGCTCGTATAAAGGACATTAGCTTTCGGCAAAAATCTAGATGTCTGTGGTTAAAGGATCGGGATCGAAATACAAAGTTTTTTCATCAAATGGCGAATGCCCATCGGAGGGTGAATCAGATAGGTCGTATGCGTGTAGATGGTGTGGAGTTGTCTTCTTCAGATGTGGTCAGGGCTGGTGTTGTGGGCTTTTATGAGCACCTTTTTCGGGATGAGGGGGAGGTGTGGAGGCCAAGCCTAGATGGTGTTTCTTTCGATGTTATTTCGGACACGGTTAGTTGTAGGTTGGAGCGCCCGTTCGCAGAAGATGAGGTGTTGGAGGCTTTGCACAGTATGCCTGGGGATAAGGCGCCTGGTCCAGATGGTTTTACATTAGCATTTTTCCAGCATTGTTGGGAGGTGGTGAAGGCCGATGTGATGGCAATGTTTGAGCAGTTTCATCAGACTGGTGAGTTTGAGCGCAGTCTTAATGCCACGTTTATTGCTTTGATCCCAAAGAAGGGTGGGGTGGAGGATATTCGGGACTTCCGTCCTATCAGTCTATTAGGTAGTATGTATAAGCTTTTGGCGAAAGTGCTGGCTAATAGGTTACAAGATGTGTTGGAAGGGGTCGTTTCTGAGTCTCAGAATGCTTTTGTGGGTGGGCGGCAAATTCTAGATACGGTCTTAGTGGCAAATGAATGTGTGGATTCTCGACTCTGCCAAGGGCAGGCGGGGCTTATTTGCAAACTTGATATTGAGAAGGCTTATGATAATGTTAATTGGAAGTTTTTACTATATATGCTGGACAGACTCGGTTTTGGAATTAGGTGGAGGCGGTGGATCCAATTCTGTATTTCCACGGTGCGGATGTCAGTTCTTGTGAATGGATCTCCAACGGGTTTCTTTCCTACTTATAGGGGGCTCCGGCAAGGAGATCCTTTATCTCCTTTATTGTTTATATTGGTGATGGAAGCGCTGGAGCGGTTGTTATCTAAGGCGATGCAGGGAGGACAGTTGCAGGGGTTTGCGGTGGGAAAGGCTCCTGCAATTTTGTCGGTTTCCCATTTGTTCTATGCAGATGATGCACTTATTTTCTGCGGTGTGGATGTGGATCAAATTGGGTATTTGAGATGTGTGTTATTGTGTTTTGAGGCTGTCTCAGGTCTTGGGGTGAACTTTGCAAAGTCAGAGCTGGTTCGAGTGGGAGAGGTGGCTACGATTTCGGTGTTGGCTGCTATTCTGGGGTGTAAGGTGGCGACTTTGCCAGTTACGTATTTGGGATTACCTTTGGGGGTGTCTTTTAAGTCTAAAGGAGTGTGGGATAGGGTGGTGGACCATGTGCAGCGGCGGTTGGCAGGATGAAAACGGCAGTATTTATCAAAAGGAGGGAGACTTACGTTGATTAAGAGTGTTCTCTCTTCCATCCCGACATATTTTATGTCCGTCCATGTGATCCCGGTGTTAGTGGCCAAGCGTATAGAGCAGTTGCAGAGGGATTTCTTGTGGGGTACTGGGGGGGAGGGTTCCCATTATCACTTGGTGGCCTGGGATCGGATTTGTCGTCCCAAGGTGCAGGGGGGTTTGAGGATTCGAAGGTTGGTCTTGTTCAATGAGGCCCTGTTGGGGAAATGGTTGTGGCGGTTTGTGGCAGAGCATAACCGTTTCTGGAGAAGGGTGGTGGTAGCTAAGATTGGTGTGGGGCATAGCGGGTGGTGTTCGGGACGGGTAGGGCATTCTCATGGTTATGGTCTATGGAAGGGGATTTGGTTGGGGTGGGAGGAGTTTTGGAAGCGGGTAAAGCTCAAGGTTGGGGTAGGGGATAGGGTTCGGTTTTGGCGCGATCGGTGGTGTGGTGACCTCACTTTAGAAGAGCAGTTCCCTTTGGTTTTTGGTATTGCCGTTGACACTGAGGTTTTGGTGGGTGCTGTGTGGTCTGGCCATGGGGTTTCGACTTTTTGGAATGTGGCCCTGCGCCGTGCTGTTTAGGATTGGGAGCAAGGTTAGTTGGTGGAGTTGTTGGCTTTTTTATATGAGTTGAGAGTGGGGGAGGTTGGACAGGACTCTTTGGTTTGGGAATGTCCTGGGGCTAAGGGCACTTTTTCCGTATCCTCTTATTATCGTGTGCTTGCTCATGTGGAGGAGGTTGCTTTTCCTTGGAAGTGTCTGGGTTCCAGGTACGCCATCTAAGGTGGCCTTTTTTGTGTGGACGGCTATGTTGGGGCGTGTTTTGACTTTGGATAATTTAATTTGACGTGGCCACATATTGGTTGATTGGTGTTGTTTGTGTTGTGGTGCTGCGGAGTCGGTGGATCATTTGTTCATTCATTGTCTGGTATCTTCGCACCTTTGGATGTTAGTTGTTGCGACTTTCGGTTTGGCTTGGGTGCAGCCAGCGTCGGTTCAGGCAATCCTGCATAGCTGGGCAGGGGGTCCAGTTGGAAGGAGACGTCGGAAGGCGTGGATGCTTGCTTCTCATTGTATTCTATTGTTGGTTTGGTTGGAGCGAAATAGGCGTGTTTTTCAAGGGCTGTCTCATTCAGTCCTTTGGTTAGAACGGCGGCTTCTTACGATATTGTATGGTTGGGTGACTAGATCGGTTGATCCGGATGTTTTGGCTTTTGTCGAATTCGTGGAAGATTTGATTTGTTAGTTCATTAGTTTGTGAAGCCTCTTTGGCTTCCTTTATTGTATTCTTTGCATCGTCTTGATGCTTTTCAATAAAAATTGGTTACTTATCCAAAAAAAAAAAAAATCGTTCCCAATGATGTAATGCTCGGACTATGTGGTCCACTTTTGTCGGGCCTCGCTAAGTTTCTCACTGAAAAAAGTTATAGGTTTTCCTTCTTGAGGTAAAACGGCTCTGATGCCCATGCCCGAAGCATCACAGTCAACTTCAACTAATTTCTCAAAATCTGGAATGGCCAAAATTGGGGCAGTGATCAATTGTTCTTTAAGAATTGCAAAACTCCGATTTGCCTTCTCAGTCCACAAAAATTTATTTTGCTTCAGACAATCAGTGAGGGGTGCGGCTATAGTGCTAAAATTCTGCACACCTGTTGAATGTTGCAAGTCCATGAAAGTTGCAAACCTCACTGATTGTTTTAGGAGTTGGCCATTCTTGGATTGCTTTCACTTTGGCTTGATCTACTTTAATCTCTTCAGTGCTCACAACGTACCCCAAGAAAATTATGTTGCTTGTCATAAAACTACACTTCTTCAAGTTGTCGTAGAGCTTATTTTTCCGCAATGCATTAAAGACCTCCCATAAATGTTGCAGATGCTCGGTTTCACTACGACTATAAATCAGAATGTCATCAAAGTACACGACCACAAATTTTCCAATAAATGGGTGAAATACCTGGTTCATTATTCGCATGAAAGTACTAGGAGCACTAGTTAATCCAAATGGCATCACCAACCACCTGTATAATCCTTCCCTGGTTTTGAAAGCTGTGTTCCATTCATCACCTAGGTGAATACGAATCTGGTGGTAGCCACTCTTCAAGTCTATTTTGGAGAACACCCTAGATCCCCCCAGTTGGTCAAGCATGTCATCTAGTCGAGGTATAGGAAATCTATACTTTACAATGATCTTGTTTATGGCTCGACTATCAATACACATTCGCCAACTCCGGTCCTTCTTTGGAGTTAACAAAGCTGGTACGGCACAAGGACTCATACTCTCTCTGATTAATCACTTTTGAAGCAACTCGTTCACCTGCTCTTGTAGAATCTCGAATTCCTTTGGGCTCATTCAATAACGTGGCAAATTTGGTAGACTTGCCCCAGGGACCAAGTCAATCTCATGCTAGATTTCTCATAGGAGGTAATTCTGCAGGTAATTCTTTCAGGTACTACATCTAGGGATGTTGCCTCATCTTCTTTCGGTTTTACAACCATGACACAAATCTGTTGCGTTTCTTGGGCCTCCTTGGTGATGTCGGGCACTATAAGGAATGATACTCTTCACCAGTTGAATCACCATCATCGTTAGGGTTAATCGTAGCACGCCTAGGGTTGTCCCCTATGCATCCAGGATTATTCACTACCCTTGGCTCGCGGACTACTTCAATTGATGGGTGTCGGTCACGCCGCAATAGATCTGCCATCATTTCTTCTAGATTCTGGACTGACTGCTGCAACTGTCTGAACGTAGTCATGGTTACGAACTGCCCCTCGGGTTGGCCCACGAGGTTTGGTTTATCCGGATTACCACCAGTAGCCATCAAAATCAAATCAAGGGAATACCTTGCTCTAATACCAATTAACGCAGCGGTAGTGTAGGAAAGAACTAGATATCATTCTAGTAGACGAGAATTTTTGAATCCACAAGAACACCCTTGAATCCACAAGGAAGATAGAAAAAAAACTCTTTAAAAATATTATTGATTGAATGAATCCATTAGGAAACTTAAATCAACACAAATTAGGAAACCTAAGAGAATAGGAAACTAAAATTCTAAACTATTTAAAATCCTAGTCAAAATCTAATTCCATAATAATAAAATTAAGAAATAAAAAAAATTATAGAGTTTTGTTCTACATCAGTATGTGATCTCTGTGAGAAGTTGTTTTGATGAATACAATTTATTGACTGTTTAGAGAAACATGAAAAGTAAATAGCTATGTTTGGATCGTGGATTTGTGGAGGGAAAAGAGAAAACGGTGAAGCGAAAATTTAAGAGGAAAATGAAGGGACAGAAGCTAAATTTAGTTCTTTAATTTTTCTATCCCTTGATAGATCCGAGATCCTAATATAGCACAGGACTATTGAGAGTTATCATTCACTTTTAAACAGACGTACTGTGAGTTGGTTACTGGGATCAGTAATAAGAATTTTGACTGTCTTCTCTCAAAATGAAACGTTCAAGGGCCTTGTACTGATTAGTGGTAACTGAAAATGGAGCTGTGCAGCTTTCATGGCTTAATCATGAAGGTATGGATCATTATATGAGTCAGATGGAATGAAGGTTTTGAAACAAATCAATTTTAAGTTTGAATTGAAATAAATTAGCCTTTATCTGTACAAAAGCCCCATTCATGTGATGATATTGGATGTCCCCTTTATTGATGACTAGCTTTATTACCTGTGGGTTTATACAAAGATGTCTATAATCCCATTAATAAATTTTATAATTTTGACATAGATGGAGTAAGAGGGTTTTCATAACAATGAATAGGTAGTTGATTTGATGTACTAGCCTAAAATTATATCCCCTATTTCCTTGCGCACTTGGGCAAAAGAGTGGGATAGTAAATGAGTGTTAGAAGTGAAGCATGAGCTGGTTTGTGGTATTTTCTTTTGAAATGGTGAGAGTGAGCTGATGTTTTGTTTTTGTTAACTGATTTTTCCGTCTTCCTGTGTTTTTCAGAGTTATTTTCACTTGGATCATGTGGGAGAGTGCATTAATCAATTTGGGGTCTACTTCAAAGATTTTTGTAATCCATGCATCCTTGAATGTCATCCTTCTCCTAGGCCTTGGGCAAAGAGTCTTAAGATATTAATGGTAGTGAAGTGTGAATTTGTTTACTATGGAGTTTTATCTCAAATGGTGAACATGAGCTGGTTGTTTTGTTTGTGTCAACTGATTGCTATCTTTATACTTGGGTGAAGTTTTTCTACTTGAGTTAGGTGGAGCATTAGAGCATTCATTAGTTGAGTGGAGTTTATGGTGGGCAATTTGTTAATCCTTATCAGAAGATGGAGATCATGTCTATAAGGTCAATATGAGTTGATTGCTTTTGTTGAAAAACTTTCCATCTTTACGAGTTTTTGAAAATCCAAGTATTAGTTTTAGCTTATAGGATCTTAGAAAATAGTATGGTTACGACACAGTTATGCTTAACTTACCCACCTTTCTATGTTCCTTCATAAGTTATTTTTGTTTCCCAGTTGCTAGTTATTATATAGTCCATTTAACTTAAGAACTCAGCGTAGGTTTCTGATTTGTTTCCTTATTTTATTTTGTTATCAATTTTATTTTATTTTATATTTTTATGGCCACTGTGGTGGCATTGGGGTTTTGCAGGCATATACCATCCATTATGTGAGGCAATCATAATTGGTTGTTCCTAAAAGTCTCAAATTGCTATTTTTCATTGACACTATCAAATAATCTATCACAAGCATGACAAGTTGGGGCCAAAATAAAAAAGACAAAACCCTATCCTTTTTATAGATATAGATATATATCATATGTTCTCTTCAGTTTTCCCTTTTATTTTTTCCTTCTCTTTGCAATTTGCTCTCGAAGTTGTTGAATAGCTTGATATACTTTGGACACATTTCCTAACAACTTAAGCTTTTGGGACAATTGGTGACTTAACATTTTTTTTTCCCCCGATAAATACAATTGGTGACTTAACATGTTATCAGATCTCAACCTAGGTTGGGAGATGTCTTGGGTTCAAGTTTGTCCGTTGGCATTTGGTTTTTGGTCTGCATTTGATTTCTTCTTTTTTGTTTGGTTGTCTGCTTCTTTTTCAATTTGGTTCTCTGTTTGCATCTTCACGTGTAAGACGAGGTTGCACGTGAGGGAGGGTGTTGAATAGTTTGATATACATTCTTGGGTTCATTTCTTAACAGCTTAAGCTCTTAGGACAATTGGTGACGTAACAGAAGCATCCCCCATCTTATCTTGACTGCCAAAAGTTCGCAGTTAGTACTGAATATTTCTGGCTGTTACAAGAACACATTGATTTAGTTTGGTCACTCGTCAAAAGAAAATATTGATCTAGTTTTTCAATGGATATTCTTTTATGTGAAGAACTGAAGATTACATCAAGATTTTCAAGGGAAAAATCTACATGATGTCAGATATTTCATTGACCTGCCCTCTCCTTTATATAGAGGACTAATTGGTTCTGCAACCTGATGACTAAAGTAATTTGGTCACATATGTTTATATGTCTCTGCATGCAGATATTAAGGATGTAAAATATGACTGTTTTCTTGATCTGACCAAGAGGTACTTAGCGATTTCTGAAGTATCTTTGCATATAGAATGATGCTTAATGCTCATCAGAATTATAGACACCTACGGAATAGAGTTGAAGTTGAATTTAACCAAGAACTTCTAGCTGTGAGTCACTTATTGCAAATCATATGTGTACCGTTGCCCATGAACGCGCATGTGCGTACTTTCTATGCTACTAAAATACTTCATTTAATATGATTAACATAGAAACTTTTTAGTGAGACAGAAACATGCTTGTTCACGAAATCGGTTCTGTATTTCTTGGATACCATTTCATATTATTGTTTTATCAAATCCGTCCTATCACTGCAGTTAGGGTGTCTGGATTGGTTATGTGGGCTGGGATTGTTATTCAGTTATGTTCCTGAAAATTCGGAAAACGATATGCTAGCTGCGTACATCCGTCTTTCTTTCTTTGGTATTGATTGATTGTTGAAACAACCAATTAACATAGCAAATTTTGCAGGAATTCATGGCGGACTTAGAAAAGCTGCTTCTGGAGGCAGCAGGAAGAACCAGTACAGTGGGTAGGAACCGGCATTCACATCCAGCATCTAGAAGACAACACGATGGTTCATATTCTGATGATGGAAGTGATTCAAAAGATGATGACTCAGATGAAGATCGTGATTATGCAAGCAAGAAGCCCTCTGGATCTCAAGTTCCTTTGAAGAAGAGGCTAGACCCTACGGAAAGAGATGATGATCGTGATGATGATGATGATGATTATGACCATGATGGTGACAGTGGTGATGATGACTCTGTTGGGAGTGATCTTTACAAGGATGAAGCTGACAGGCAAAAGCTTGCAGGGATGACAGAACTTGCAAGAGAGTTGATTTTGTCAGAACGTGCAGTGAAGAAAAATGATAAAGAATGGCATGAGAAGATGAAATCAAAGTGGAATGACAAGAAGCCACGACCTAGAAAAGAAAAAGAAAGTCCACTTCACACAACTTCTCGTGGTGTGCGCTCCTCTGCCAGATCAGCTGACAGATCAGCTGCCAAAGATGATGCACTGAATGAGTTACGAGCAAAACAACGATTGAGGAATCAAGGGCATCAGGACTCGGAGGAGTGCACACCAACCAAGCAGAGAGCCTTCACAGCAGCAAGTATAAGTAGCTCCAGTCAGAGTGAAAGTGGGTCCCATAGTGAAGATGAAGGGGTGGTTGACAGCGATGAAGACAAGACATCACCCATGTCAAAAGTACCTACGTTTGAGGATATAAAGGAGATTACTATTCAGAGGTCAAAACTGGCTAAATGGTTCATGGAGCCTTTCTTTGATGATTTGATTGTGGGATGCTTTGTTAGAGTTGGAATTGGGAAATCAAAATCCGGACCTGTCTACAGGCTCTGCATGGTCCAGAATGTTGATGTTGCTGACCGTGACCGACAGTACAAGCTGGAGAACAAAACCACGTACAAGTATTTGAATGTTGTTTGGGGCAATGAAAGTTCTGCTGCCAGGTGGCAGATGGCTATGGTTTCAGACTCCCCTCCTCTGAAAAACGAGTTTGACCAGTGGGTTAGGGAGGTGGAGCGTAGTGGTGCTCAGATGCCAAGCAAACAGAATGTGTTGGATAAGTTTGAGGCCATTCAAAAAACCAACGCGTATGTCTACTCAGCTGCCACTGTGAAGCAGATGGTGGAGGAGAAAAAATCCGCCACATGGAGGCCGTTAAATGTTGCGGCGGAGAAGGATCGGCTGAGGCGGCAAATGGAAGTGGCAAAAAGTAAGAACAATGAGGCTGAGGTGGAGAGGATTGTGGCAAGGCTGAAGGAACTGGAAGCTTCCCGGCAAACTCAAGAGAAAGATGCAAAGGCTATAAGGCTGGCCGAAATGAACAAAAGGAATCGGGTTGAGAATTTCAAAAATGCATCAGAACTAAAACCCGTGAATACGAGTTTGAAAGCGGGCGAGGCTGGGTACGATCCATTTTCGAGACGGTGGACTAGGTCAATGAATTACTATGTCTCGAAGCCCAGCGGAGGAGATGAGGTGGCAGAGGCAGAAGCAAAAGTAGCCAATGGCGATACTACTACAGCAGTTGGTGTGGAAGCTACGGCAGCAGCGTTGGAAGCTGCAGCCGATGCAGGGAAGTTGGTGGACACGAGTGCTCCGGTGGATCAAGGAACGGAGTTGAATACGATGCATGATTTTGAGCTGCCGATCTCATTGGCTGTGCTTCAGAAGTTTGGTGGGCCCCGAGGAGCTCAGGCAGGATTCATGGCTAGAAAGCAGAGGATAGAGGCGACGGTTGGATGCCAAGTGTTGGATGATGACGGAAGGAGACATGCGCTGACCCTTTCTGTTGGCGACTACAAGAGACGCAGAGGGCTGCTTTGAAGTGAGCTGTTTCGAGGTAAGAAATTCTTACTTTTGCCATCATAAATCAAATTGAATTGAAAATGCTGGTTTTAAAGGGTAGGCTTCTTGTTTGGGACTGCGTAACCTGTGAAAATTAAATTGTCTTCGACTTGTTATCTTTTAGTGTCGTTTAAATTTCTTTTGGAGAAAAATGCATGCGAATTTGTTTTGGGGAATGTCAGTCCCAATGGCACCATTTTAGTGAACATAATTACCCAATCTAATATGTAGTTATGCATATCTAGCCCAAGATTTTGTTGAATTCTAGTAAACCGAGTGCTTGCCCTTCATCAACCAATGCCTTGACAGTGATCTCAATTTTGGCATCTTTTCTGTAAATCCAGTCCTTGGTAGTGTCTACAAATCGAATCATATATGTTTGCAGTGCATGCATTGTTTTGAGTTGTATATGATGAAACAGATATTTGTCCTTATCGCATTGGTTTATTGTCTAGGTTTTTTCTATTAATATATATAGAGAGAAGATTAGGGAATCGAATGTTCAGGGATAATTCCTGGAATAGAGTAGAAAAAAACCCAAGCCCTAATCTTATTCATGAAACAAATGTGGCCTTAAATTTATATATTGGAAGCCGCTTGGGCACCAAGTGATTAACCTGGTGGTTACTAGGTAGTGCCCTTATTCCGGGGCGTTGGTTCAAGCCTCAATGATCGTTTTGCGACTTCCTCTTCCTTCGCTTTGGATAGAGATATATCACTATTGTTCTTGCCCCTTCGGGTTTGGTCTATTTTTTTATGAGAGAAATTGTGAAAATTGCAAATCATGGGATCTGCAATTTCACTCACAAAAAATAATTGAACCTACAATCTCCAATCAATTGGATCATTGGGTAGAAACCAATCTCATAGTAAAATTAGAAGTTACCAAAACTTTGTTGTTAAAAGGACCAAGTCAACTGTTTTATGTTTTTATTTTTTCCTTTTTTATCTTTACTTTAAAAATAGAGGTGTATCTCACATAATATAGTTTACAAGAAATTTTCACTTTGTAGGTAGTGTGACGTGATGCGTTTTACTATTTTTAAATATGGCCTCATTTGGGGTCTAGTAAAAAAGTCGAAAAATCAAAAAAAAATATTTGTCATTAGTTAAAAAAGTCAAAATGTTATATCGATTTTTCACTAAAAAAAAAACAAATAATCCTTGTAACTTCTCAAACACGCTAGTTTTTTGAGTTTTTTAAAAAAATTTAAAAAATAAATTCCAAATTAGGCCAGGCTTAATATACACATGATTTATTGTATGTACACGTTGGAGGTGACCTAAAATGGTGAAATAAATACAGTGAAATGAATTATCATTTCTATCTCATTATCTCATGATGCAAACCTATTGAGGGCATTCTTATACATTCCTATATGGGAGGTGTTAATTATTGCCAAATGCAAAGATTAATTATTTGAGATTGTGTTGTGTTGTGTTGTGTTGTGTTGTGTTGTTTATTTATTCCCTTAATTTGTTGGGGTTGAATTATTTCTTTCTTTCAATTATATGCAATTTCTTGTAGCTGTTTAGGTAGTTGGACTATAGTTATCCTGTTTGATGTAATTATTACCATATTTTTATTTTAATTAAAAAAAATCATCTCAGGGTGCAACCACTTTCTATATCACATTTTAACTGCAAACTTTTGTGACCAAATAAGTAATAATTAAATACACAAGGAATCAAAACTAAATGCCCCATGGATCCTATTTTATTTGTTTTAGCCAATTTCTAATAATGGTATGACACAGACATGGTGGTGCATTTTAAATAGACTGGTTGACCCTAGAAATCAAAAAATTTCATTCTTATGGATTGATTTTATTATTATTTTTTTTGGTTGGTGTTTAAGTTTTTTGGGGTTTTTGTAAGAACTAGATGAGCATAGAAAAACTTGTGTTTGAAAAGTAGTTTAAAAAATTATTTTTTGTGAGTAAAAAAATTAATGTAACATTTGACCTTTTTTTAACTGATGATAAACAGTTTGATATATTTTGACTTTATAAGTTTTTTGTTTTTTGTTTTGGGGTCACAAACACCCACTTATATTGTAGCTATGTTATACTACAATATTTTAATATATTTTAGTTAGGGGTTGTTTGGGGTGTCCTAAATAAGTGTACTTTTTGTCTTTTTAGACTAAAAAATTGAGGTTGAAAATATGGATGTTTGGGTTAACTTTTTGACTTTTTATGGAAAAATGTGTAATAAAAAATTGTAAAAATTGATTTGTAGGAAAAAATTCGAATTGGGAGTTGTGCAGCCGTAATTGTTGACTTTTAGTGAATAGTATTAACTTTTTAACTTTTTGAGTAACTTTTTGTCTTTTTATCTTTTTTAAAAGATCCCAAACTTGCCCTTGTCTACTCTACCGGTAACAATTTTTTATGCTCGGTAAAGAAAAAAAAAAATTATAAATATATTTTTTGATTTTTATTTAAAATGTTTTTTTTTTCTCTATTTTTTAGAAATTATAAATACTTAATTATAAGAGTTTGACTTTTAACAGCGTTAACATTGAAGATTATTTGCCGTTTGGCATGTGATTTTCTTAGTTAGTTTTTTAACTATTTTAGTTTTGATTAAAAAGTTTGTTTGGGTTTACTTTTCTTTTTTTTTTTTTTTTGGTGAGAAAATAAATAAGATGATTATGATTTGAATGTGATATTTTATTTTATTAATTTTTTAGTCTTTTTTATTTTTGTGACTAATTTAGCTCAAAAAGTCAATGCCAAATTTGGATTTTTTTTTTTTTGGTTCAAATTTACAAAAAGACAAAATAAATTAAAATAATCAATAAGACAAAATGTCACATTAAATTTATAATTATTTTATTCTTTTTTTTATAAACATCATATCAAACTAAAAAAAAAAAAAACAATTATTCATTTCAAATATAAAAATTTTAGTCTATTAAAATCATTTATTAAAATAAGTAACTTTCCAACGAGTTGAATTAATACTTGAGAAAATGACTACTACCTACCTTCATCTTCATCATCTTTTCTTATTTTTTTTTTCCTTTTTTCTTTAGTTTTTATTTTTTATTCTTCCTCATTGGAACCAATACTTGGTTGTTTTGAAAAGTTAATTAAAAATTGACTTTTTAATTTTTTTGATTTTTTTAAAATATAAAAAAAATAAAAAAGTGATATAATTCAAAATAAATTAAAGTCAAAATTTGACTTTTGATTATATTCCCAAAATAGTCCTGTGGCCACTCCGCTTCCACGTTTCCACCATGACAAACCATCTTCCTTGCCACTCTAAGGACTTGTTTGGGAACTATTTTAGTTGATTTTTTTTTTTTTTTTTGGGGTCACAAACACCCACTTATATTGAAGCTAGGTTATTTTACAATATTTTAATATACTCTACTGGTAACAATTTTTTATGCTCCTGAAAAAGAAAAAAAAAAAGTAAATTATAAGTATACTTTTTGAGTTTTTTTTCTCTATTTTGAGAAATTATAAATACTTCATTATAAGACTTTGACTTTTAACAGCATTAACATTAAAGATTATGTTGCCGTTTGGCATGTGAATGTTTTAGTTAGCTTTTTAATTATTTTAGTTTTGCTTAAAAAGTTCGGTTGTATTGACTTTTTATTTTTTATTCTTGTGAGAGAAGAAATAAAATAATTATGATTTGAATGTGATATTTTATTTTATTAATTTTTTAGTCTATTTTATTTTTTTATGACTAATTTAGCTTAAAAAGTCATTGCCAAATTTGGATTTTTTTTTTGGGTTAAAATTCACAAAAAGACAAAATAGGTTAAAAAATTAATAAGACAAAATATCTCATCAAATTTATAATTTTTTTTATTTTTTTTTTATAAATATCACATCAAATGATAAAAAAGAAAAAATCAATTATTTATTTCAAACATAAAAATCAACAATGGTAGAGGGCCTTAATTTCTGTGGCTCAAATGGCTCGAATTTGTCAAAACGACGTCGTTTTGAGTACAAAACAACATCAAAATTGCCAAAACGACGTCGTTTTGGCAATTTCGTTTTGGCAATTTCGAGCCATTTAAGCCACAGAAATTAGGACCCTCAAACATTTTTCTTTATTAAAATAACTTACTTTCCAGACGAGTCGAATTAATACTTGAGAAAATGACTACTACCCACCTTCATCTTCATCTTTTCTTATTGTTTTTTTTTTTTTCCTTTTATCTTTTCTTTTATTATTTTATTTTATTCTTCCTCATTGGAACCAATACTTGGGTTGTTTTGAAAAGTTAATTAAAAATTATTTTTTTAATTTTTTGATTTTTTTTTAAATATATAAAAAAATAAAAAAGTGATATAATTTAAAATAAATTAAAAGTCAATAATTGACTTTTAATTATATTTTCAAAATAGTCCTGTGGCCACCAACCCCGGTTGGTAGCTCGAAACCAATTGCCCCGAATGGGTCGAAAAATCAAAACGACGTCGTTTTGCCTCTTTTTTTTTTTTTTTTGGGTCTTCGTCTTCCTTCCTCAAATCCCCCCCTCCTACACACACACAGCTCCGTCTGTTCATCTCCTCCCTCTGGAAAACGGCGGTGGTGCTGAGGAGGAGGGAGGGAGGAGGAGGAGGAGGAGGACTGGAGGGGGCCCAATTATTAGGGCTGGAGGCGGAGGAGGGGGGCGGAGGCGACGAGCTGCGAGCTGCGACGGCGGGCGAAGGCGACGAACGAGCTGCGAGCTGCGAGCTGCGACGAGGACGGCGGGCGGAGGCGGCGGAGGCGACGAGCTCCTCGCGGTGCTGCTCTCTTCTCTCTCTCCCTCTCTTCTCTCCCTCTTCGAATTTGAGCCAAAATCGGGACACGAATTTCGAGCTACCACCTATTTTTCCTGTGGCCACTCCGCTTCCACCTTTCCACCATGACAAACCATCTTCCTAAGGACTTGTTTGGGAAGTTAATTAATTTAGTTAATTATTTGATTTTTTAGTTATCTTAGTCTCGTTAAAATAGTTATTTTGAAAAATTATGAAAGAAAAAGTAAAATGAGTATACGTTGGATATGATATTTTATTTATTTATTATTTTAACTTATTTTATCTTTTAATAAGTTATTTTAATCCAATTATTTTCTCAAACATCCTTTCACGAACCGTCATCTCATCACGTCCTATTTTATTTTATTTTTTATTTTTTGGGTGCAGGGAAAATAGTGTTAACTATTATATAGTTATTTTGACACAGGAGATTGTTGACTTTAGCAAAATCGTTAGTTCACGTTAGGAGTATTTATGATGCGATTTAAAAATTGAGGAAAGAATTTGTATTTTATATGAGTGATAAAAAAATATATCCCATGGTGGGAAGGAGGGATTGGAAAGCCAAGTGTCATTTCTAATACCAATAGTAAAGAGTATTTTATAAATACTTTTTGAGAAGTAGGTTAAAAGTTTATTTTTTAATTTTTTTTTGAAAAAATATATAAAAAAATAAAGAAGTGATGTGATAAAAAGAGGTTAAAAGTTAAAAGTTACTTTTAATCTCTTTATCAAAAGA
Source organism: Camellia granthamiana (assembly GCA_036172215.1). Taxonomy (NCBI): domain Eukaryota; kingdom Viridiplantae; phylum Streptophyta; class Magnoliopsida; order Ericales; family Theaceae; genus Camellia; species Camellia granthamiana. The sequence continues at coordinate 56,620,208 of CM069909.1, read as the reverse complement.
GATGGAATTTTGATTTTTATCTTGATAAATTTGAAAAGTAATAAATAAAGAAGTTTTTGAAAATCAATTTGATTTTCACTATTTTTTTGAAAATTGAGTTTTTTTTTTTATTTATTGTTTTTTTTAGTGATTTTTTTTTAATGTTTTGAGTAATTTTTTTTTTTTACTTTTTAGATGCACTTAATATAAATATACTTAAAAAATATAATATCTTTGAATTTTTTTTTTTTTTAAAAAAGCTTGCTAAATATTAAAAAAATACAAAAAATAGTATGTTTTTGTACTCTTGTTTATTTATTGATTTTTTATATATATATTTTTTTATAAATATTTATTTCTTAAGTGTGTCTAAGTTAAGTGTATCTATAAAGTAACAAATTTACCTAACATATTAAAAAAAAAAAAAACTCAAAATATAAAATAAAATAAAATAAAAAAAAACTTAATTTTCAAAAAATCAGTTTAAACCAAACAAGGTATCTCAACCCATTCATGTCAGTGTTAGAACGATTTTAAAGTTTACCAATGAGATTTCAAAAGTTTATTTTTTCTCTCTTTTCTATTTAAAAAAAGAAAAAGAAAAAGAAGCAGTTCAAAACTAATTTTAATTGTGTTTCTCATATGCCGGTAAACTCAAGCTCAAATGGATGTTTCAATGGTTAATCCAGGCAAAGTTTGTTATGGATTTGAATTTGGGGCTGGAATTTTGAGTAATTGCTTAAGCTTTTTTTTTTGATCGGTAGAAAATCCATTAAGGAAAGCCAAGCAGCATTTACAATAGTCTATCTAACCCAAAATTTATACCATACAAAGGGAGAAATACGGTGGGCATCACAGCAAGGGATCAACGGCCTCCTTTTGCAAACAGATTGCCTGGTTTTGGTACAGCTCATGCAGCACTTTGATCAAGATGAAAACTGGCAGCTCCATTCTATCCTACATGACATTTTGTTATGCACTAAGCATTTTGTTTATGTTGTCTTAGAGAAAGTAGATAGAGTTGTGGTCCAACTTGCTCACTTTCTTGCACATTATGTAAGACTCTCTTTTGAAACTTAATGAAATATCTATGCTGTTTTTGTTCTCAAAAAAAAAAAAAAAAAAGGGAGAAATACAGCCAGAAGCGCAAAGGAAGGAGACTAAAAAAATATTTAGACAGACATTTCGTGCTTGTGCTCGTACTGCGAAGCAGAGCCGATCATAAGAGTTCGACAATAGAGCATGTCTGGAATACTTTATAGGCACCCACCACGGAGAGGGTAAGTTGAACTTCACCACTGATGGACTCTCCAAAAAACAAAACAACAAACGCACAAAACATGGGCAACCAGAAAATAGAAAAACAAACCCACAAACAAAACATAAAAAATAACAAAACAACAAGCCAAACTCATAGCTAGGCATGCCAGGAAAACAAAGACAAAAAACCCGTACAACCAAAACTTTCAGCAAGCGACAGGGCAAATTCGACGGGGAAGGAGGTGATAGTGCAAGGGAAGGGAGGCGGCATCTAGCAGGCCAGGTGAAGGCAATTTGGGTCAATTTACAAGGGTTCACTGTGCCTGTTTGGTGCAGCTTAAAAACTACTTATTTCAGCTTTCAGCTTAATTTAAGCTATTTTGATGTGTTTGGTTTAGGTTATAACTTATAGTTTATAGCTTTTTGGAAGTCAGAAATCAGCTTATTCTTTGAGTGGGGTAGGAGATGCTTAATTTATAAGTTAGAAATCAGCTTACGTTCATAATTATAAGCTATAAGCTGTTTAGACATAAGCTATAAACACTTGGACTGTTTGGTTAAACTTATTTCAAACAGCTTCTGATTCTAACAGCTTATTTTAAGTCAAAAAAGCTGATTCTGAGAAGCTGCTCACCCCTTGCTTCTGATTATCAGCTTCTGCTGTGGACATATTAATTCACGGTTATACTCTTAGATTTTTTTATTTTTTATTTTTTTAAAAATAGAAAAAGTCCCAAATGGACTATAAAATATTATTATTATTTTTTATGAAAAATGTAGATAAATAGTGAATAATAAAAAATAAAAATTAATTGAAAAAGCTACTTCACAGCTTATTTAACAAACACTACTCAGCAACTTAAATCTATAATCCAACAGCTATACCAAACAGGTTAACAGCTTCTGATTAAAGTCATAATCTATAATCTGTTAAGCTATAAGCTATAATCTGTTTTAACGGCTACACCAAACAGCACCACTTTTTCACAGCTCTACCAAACAGGGCCACTATCCTGTAGAAGAGCATATCAATGGGTTTAAAATTGAGTCAAATTCAGAGATGACTACAAATCTAGTTCAGGATGACACAAATACTAACTCATCCTATTGAGCACTAATATAAGACTCGAGGTTTTTATTAAGGTTGTGTTTGGATTATGAATTTAGATAAAAAAAATTAAAAAGGAAAAAAAAAACAGTTGAGTGAAATGTAAATAAAATATAGTTATATTTCACTTTTCTTTTTCTTTCTAAACATTTATCCATGATCTAAACATAATCTAAGGTGACGCAATTACCAAATGGGCCTCGTTTGGCAAGTGCGTGTTTTAATTTAAAAGTCAAAAAGTTACTTAAAAAAATTAAAAAGCCTATAACTTATACCAAAATATCAAAGATTATCTTCTCTCTCTCTCTACTTTTTACACATCTTTTCGTAAGAAATAAAAAAGTTATTCCAAACATACTAATTTTTTTTACCTCATATTTTAGTCAAAAAGTCAAAAAGTTATTAAAATAGCCTATTTCCAAACGAGGCTATGCTTTAGTTAATCCGGGACTAGAACAAAACTGTTACGATCCACTTAATTAGTTTGCAATCCTTAGATTTTGAAAAAATAAATAACAAATATGTTTTTGAAAATAGATCATTTATTATTTTATTTTTTTGAGACAAACATAATAAATAAAAAAATTACAATTATCAAATCAATTTATTTTTTTTTTTTTATGAATGATATACACAAAGTGCCTTATAAAATAAACGATTTAAATTATCAAAACAAAATATGTGAAACTCTGTGAGTCCTTCAAATTCTCTTTAAGTTCAATCCTGTGAAATAATTCATTTGACTTTAGGAGAGATGTTGACACGAAATGGCACAGCTTCATAGATATTAGTACAGATTTGAGTATGACACTAATGCTAATTGATGAAATTGTATACTATATGATCACACAATTGTTTATGCATATGACAAATAATTTATAAATTTGTTGTCAACATCCACTTGAATGTGATGATACAATTGTTTATGCAAATATGACAAAGAGGTGGATATATGGAAAACAAAGCAAGGTTGAATGGATTTTGGGTACAAGACATAACAAATACTTGTCCAAATTTATTAGTTTTCATAAAATAATCATTTAGACAATTTGGTCCTTGGATTAGGTGATTGCAATAAGTTGGATGGAAGTTAGCCTATCATTATCATGCATCAAATTATTTCCAATATTGTATTGTCAAGCTATATTTTTCAATATTAGATGTCGCATTTGACATCAGTTTTCCTAGTATATAATCCATGTTATGTAGAGGATAAAAATTTATTAACAGTAACAAAAGTAAGAAATTAATGAAATATTTCTTTTTTTTAACTTTTGGTAGTAAGAGAGGTCTAATATATATTTTTTTATTAATTAAGTTTTCTCAATAATATTATCAAATTTCTCTACGACGAATTAAAATTTCTTTGTGAAAATGTTGATGGATCCCAATTATTATGAAAATATTACATATCATTTGTTTTATAAAATATTAATATGAGGGATTTTAAACTAAAAACTCCTTAAAAAATGAAATGATATTCACACTCATTTTTTTGATTGTCTCTTATAAATACAAATTTTATTTGTAAATTATGGAATTGTATAAAGTATAAAAAAAAAAAGGAGTAAAATTTAGGAAAATTTATCTATAAATCCAATCTTAAGGAATAGTGATCCATTTAATCTTAAGAATTTTCTTATAAACCAATATTCCCATTGATTTTAGAAATGTAGATTTAATATATTATTTGAAAATGGATTTACGGTTATACCCTTTTTTCTATTATGTTGCCTTCTCTTTTTTGTCGTTTGTACTAGAAAGGTAGTACACAATCTATGTAAATCAAATTTGAGATGATTTTTTATATGAGAATATTTTTATTTGGAAAACATTTTAAAAGGAATCTAAAAATAATTTGAAATATGGGATTTTTCAAACATTATAAAAGGATGTGGAATTTTTCAAACATTTCAAAAAAAGTACAAAAACTCCTTAATAAGGTTTGGACAAATGTATAATTTCAAACAGTGACACTGCAATATAACACTCAAATGTAAAAAAAAAAAAAATTAGTGTATTTTTTCTAAACATAATACTCTAAAAAAATTCTTAGTGTAACACTCTAATGTAACATACAAAATCTTTTTAGTGTACTTTTTTCAAACATAACACTCCAATATAACACTCTAAAAAAAGGATGTGTGATTTTTTAAATCATTCCAAAATAATGTGAGATTCTTCAAACCATTCTAAAAGGAGTACAAAAATTCCTTAGTAAGTTTTCGGCAAATATATAATTTCAAATTGTAAATGTTACATTTGAAAAAAGTATATTAAGGAGTTTTTTTAGTATTTTTGTGTATTACATTAGAATATGTTATATTGGAGTGTTACATATAGAATTACATTGATTAGGGTGTTACATTTGAAAAAAGTATAGTAAGGAGTGTTTTTTTTTTTTTTTAATAGTGTTATACTTGGAAAAAGTACATTAAAGAGTTTTTTTTTAGTGTTACACTATTATGTTAGAAAAAAGTATACTAAAGAATTTTTGAGTGTATTACATTAGAGTATTATGTTATTGGAGTGTTACATTAGAGTGTTATGTTTTTATTCATAATATGTGATTTGTTCCAAAATGAGAGAAAATTCAAAACTTCTATAGTATAGATTGTCCAAATATGTAATTTTATATTTAGAGAAATCTAATTTTATCCTTAAAAAGTAAATCCAAATATGTAAGTGACTACCTTTAGTGTAATTTTTACTTTAATAGAACCTTTGGGTTCATAAGAAAAAATAAAAGACTAAACAGTTTATAAGATCACATTTTGAAATCTATTAATACTTCACCCTAAAATTTAATGTGACGTGATTTTTTAATTTTATAGAATTCATAAAACAAGTTAATTTTCTCTCATCTCACCCAAAACAAATTTAATTATTAATTAATAGGGTTTTTTTAATTCCTTAAAATATATAATCAAAAAAAATTAATTTAGTTATTAGTCAATATATTTAAAAATAATAATGGCTTTTAATTGTCAATAATTCTGATGATTTGGTATTTAATTACACAAATGAAATAAGTACTCTTTTCTTTTTCTTTTTATGCAATATTTAGAATGTGTCATATATCATATCAATGCAAGAGTAAAAAGAATACTAATCGAAATAATGTTCAATTATTTCTATTATCACCATCACATTAATTATCTTTATCTTACAACTTTGTAAATAATGTTCAATTATTTCTATTATCACCATCACATTAATTATCTTTATCTTACAACTTTGTAAATAAGATGACCACATAAGGCTGCAAACGAGCCGAGCCGAGCCGAGTTTTAGTATTTTGGGCTTGTTTATTAAGATTTTGACGAACTCGAGCTCGAGCTGAATCAAAATTTAATGAACTGAGCTCGAGTTGAGTTGGCTTAGGCTCGACTCGAGCTCGAGCCTTAACGAGCTAAAAAATTTATAAATTCATACTTGCATGTGAGACTAAAGTTACAATTAAAAATTTAATTATACAATTATATATACAATATAAATAAACATACTAAAAAAAAGTTCATATTTTACTAAAATAATAATATCTATTACCACTATTATATAAATGTACTATTTATAATTAACTATTATTTACATTTATATTTTTTAAATATATAAATAGTATATTTCACTTATTTTTTATACATATTTTTATATTATTTAATATATAAATAATAAATATTAAACGAGCTAGCTAACAAGCCGAGCTTTGGAATGTTTGGGCTTGTTTATTACAAATTTAACGAGCTCGAGTTCGACCGCAAAAAAAAATTAACGAACGAGCTTTTACCGAACCAAGCTCGAGCCTGTTCACGAACGGCTCAGTTCATTTGCAGCCCTATGAGCACATCAATTAGCTCAAAACTTAATCATACATATTAAATTTTAAACATGCTTGAAAGTTACTATAATTCATATTCGCTTAATAAAACTAACATCAATTACGATAAAATAAATAAATAAATAAAACATAGATTATATAACTCTTTTTTTTTTCCCTAATATCTCATGCATTTACCTTAAATGTGACGAATTTCTAATTTCTTCTCTCTTTATAAAGTGAGACATGAAATCTTTATGTGATATTATGAATCCAAGAAGTGAAAGGTGTGCGTTGCAAATATCCCTAAACATTTGCGAAAAAAAACCAAAGACAAATAATAAAACAGTTTCATTTTATTTGTTTACCACTTTACATTTAAAATGTATAATTGGAAGTAGGAAAAAATTCGAAAAAAAAAAAATTTTGTTGGAAATTAGGTCCGGTTTAGAACTTGGACCCAATTGGGTCGCCCCATGATCTGATTAGGAGAGATCCAAATAAAAAAATAAATTATATTTCAAGATATGGATAACTGTCAATATATTAGATGATAAATTATTGATATTGGATAGATATTATCTGGGATAATAGGTGTATCCTATGGGTCTCTTAACTCTCATATATAAATAGACGTTGGGTTCTTTATTTCAATAAACAAAAATGATAGGTTCTCTCTTTTCATAAACCATTCCGCCTTTGTACTGTGAATAATGTTGGTAGTTCTCTAATAGTTCTACTCCACTTGTGAATAGTGTGGGTAGTTCTCTAATAGTTCTACTCCACTACTGGGAAATTATTCGAAGACATCAATGGAAGCACGTGATTCACCCACATGATCCATGGATTCAACGCGTAAAAAGTATGTCTAAATCCGTTTATTTCCGCTGATTATTATTTCTTATTTTTCCTACAAAAATTATACATCAAATTCAGCATACACAAAATAAAAAGATAAATAAATAACTAATGGCATGCAATATAAGTTAAATTTCCTAAATTAATCATTTCTAGAAGAAAAAAAAAATGATATTTCAAAAAATTCAACATTTATGAATCTCCCAAAAAAAAGAAGGACAAATCAAATTTCATAATCTTTCTAATAGTGAACTTTCGAACAACTTCCATCAATGCAAAAATGAGTTGTACAATCGAAATGCTCATCAACAAAAATTATATATAAATTGCATCAATTGCTCCTTAATAAAAAAATGATGAGATAAAATATGATAATTTTAAATTTGTATTTAAAACTCATAAATCATGAGAAAATTTATTTATAAATCTCATATTGAAGAATGGTGATCCAATTAGTCTCAAGAGTAATAATAGATTGTTTCACATATTTAATGGCCGTCAAATTTGTTGGGACAATCCCACATTGCCTGGGAGGGACACTTGCAACTAACTTATAAGCGTACTGGCCTCCTCCCCCTGTTAAGACGCATTTTAAAGCCGTGAGGCCGACGGACATTGTTTCGCCACCTCGCCAAAGCGGACAATATCTTACCGGGGTGCAAGAAGCTAGTCACGTGAGTTTGGTGGCCCATGCAGGTCGTCCGGCAAACTCTCTCGTTGTTCGCGACCCAGTCCGCTGGGGGGTTATGTTGGGGCAATCCCACATCACCTGGGAGGGACACTTGCAACCAACTTATAAGCCTACTAGCCCCCTCCCCCTGTTAAGATGCGTTTTAAAGCCGTGAGGTCGACGGGTGTTGTTTCGCCACCTCGCCAAAGCGGACAATATCTTACCGGGGCGCGAGAAGTCAATCACGTGAGTTTGGTCGGTCTCACGACCCTCCTTATGGTTAGTCCCTCCACTCGGCCACCCTTCGCGGTACGCCCTCCTCGGTCACCCTTCGCGGTCGGCCCTCCTCATGGTCGGTCCCTCCACTCGGTCACCCTTCGCGGTCGGCCCTCCTCATGGTCGGCCCCTCCATTCGATCACCCGTCGTGGTCGGCCCTCCTCATGGTCGGCCCCTTCGCCTCGCCGGTCTCTGGCAACCATCGTTCTCTTCATTATTCCCTTCGTTGGACTAAAGCTGCACTTGGGAATGGAGAACTACTGACATGGGCAAGCCCATAAAGGTTATAGCCCACCACTTAGGGCCCAATACATAATTCAAATACTAAAACTCAGCGTTGTTGGAGCTCAACATGGCATCAAGAACCAATGACACCTTGACACGTGGCAAGTGAAGGACAAGCCACATGAGCAGACAAAGATCCTGCAAAGTTATTACACTGCACATCAGCCATTAATGAAGGTCCTTACAGCATTTATTGCGATAACCCTTCCCCGTCGAGACAGAACGACCTCACCATGAACAAGGTAAGCTAGAGCATAGACTTTCGGCCAAGATGGCAGGTCGGAAGGGACAACGAAATGATTACCAGAGAATATAAGCGGACGTCAAAGATAAGAAGAAAGTTAAGCTCTCTATCTCTAATCTATCTCTACATTCCACCTCTTTCTCTAACTTGCTCGTCAGAGGGTTCACTAGGGGACTCCCCGTTCCCCGTTGAACTCTTGTGCAGGTTCCACTGTGGGCTTGGTCATTCGAACACAGGTTTGCAGAGCGTGGATCAGTCCGACCCGTTCCACCTGGAACGAACCGTATCATCAAAATTTAAATTTTGAAATGGATTAGTTTCTTTTCTTTTCAAAGTCTTAAATCATGGGATATTAAATTTTTTTTAATGCTTGGATGAGAGCTAGTCGCTAGAAGGAAAAAAAAAAAAAAATTATTATTTAATATAAAAAGGACTTGAGGGTATTATTGGGACTGTGAGGGTCCACCACAGGTCCTGTTTCGACAATCTGAACCGCTCAATGTGTAGAACTCATTGAGTACTATATGCCTGTAAAAACTTACATTAATTGGATATCGATAGCTACGTGATCAAATCAGTTTTGTATACAAAAATAAACAATAAAAAAATAAACAATTGACCGAAATCTGATCCAATGAGATAGTTATCGATATCTGATCAACGTGATTTTTAATAAATATATAGTACTCGATGATTTCTACACATTGAACGGTTCAAATTATCTAAATGAGACTCGTGGTAGGGCCCCACGGACCCAACAGTACCATCTAGTTTGATCACGGACCGGAGGGAAGCCTAGCCCAAAATAAAAAAATTAGAAATTTTAGTTTGAGACATTAAAAGTTATGAGAGTTTTTTTTAAAAAAAAATTTATCATAAAAAATCAGCAGTTAATTGTTAGATTAACTCATATTTTTTGGGCAATAGTCCTAAGTTTTATTATTTTAGGACCAAAATAATAATAATAATAAATAAATAAAATCATATTTTCTTTACCCTATTTGTTTATCTATTTGTTATCTATCAATACGTCCACATGTCATCATTCTATATTTACGTGTCGCCTATTTATCTATAATCTTTTTAATTGTCCATATCACTACCATTGCTATTGGCCACCTTCGTCGAATTTTTTAATGAATTTTCTAACAATTTGTTTGACATTAGTGAATTTTCTAATGACCAGCCACCAACAGTCCAACGACAGTTTAGTGGTTGTGAGGTAAATTTTTTTAAAAAATATATAATTCAAAACAATAATCACCTCGTCTGATTCCAATGTTTTGAAAGTAGTTTTTTATTTTTCATATTTTTTCTAGTGAATTAATTTTATTATTTTGAGCAAATTTTTTACTTTTTAGATTTACTTAACTTAAATGCATCTAAAACGTAAAATATTTAACCAAGCCAAACCAATCATTAAATCCCATCAAATGAGACCGGTTATATGAATTATTTTTCTCCATCGAACTCTATTATACAAAATACAAAAATATATTTAATTTTCATATTTATTTTGTATTTTGATATTTAGTGAATTTTTTAAAAAAAATTCACAATATTATACTTTTTAATTATATTTGTATTAAATGTATTTAAAAAATTTTAAAAAAAATTGCTTAAAATATTTTTAAAAATTCACTAAAAATAAAAGAACATGAAAACAAAAAATTTAATTTTTAGAAAATTAAATTTAAAAAATTAAAACCAAACAAGGTACATATATTTTTCATTAATCATGCATTTATTATTTTTAAAAAAATATTTTTAAAAAAAAATTCCTGATATTAAAATTTTATAAAATAAAGAATATATAATATTTTCATAATAGTAGTGGTTCTTCAACATTTTTACAAAAAAAAATTAAACACAAAGAAATTACGCCCTGATATAGAGAAATTTTATCAAGGGTAATGAAAAAAATATTAGACCTTTTTTTTTTCTACTTAAAATTAGAGAAGGATGTTTCACTAATTTTTTTTAAAAAAATCATCAATTTTTTAAAATATTTAAATCAGAATTTTTAAAGGCAGGCAGATATGGTTAGTTGCACCATATTAATGGGGTGGGGTTGACCAGTTCATTACACGAGGGCGAGAATTACAATCGTGTGGGTAGTCTTATCTTAGTAGTTATTATGATGGATTGTACGAAACTACTTTGTTGTTTGTGTTTGTGTTTGTGTTTGTGTTTGGTTTTATAACTAAACAATGGATTTATATTTTGAGTTTTGATTGGGACTTCGAATCCTCTTCCCCCGAATGCCCCTAATCGACGAAACGACGTCGTTTCGTGTTTGTTTGTTTGTTTGTTTGTTTTTTTTTTTTTTTTTTTCCATTTCAGAAGAAGAGAAGCAGAAGGAGGAGGAAGAAGAGAAGAGAAGAAGAAGAGAAGGGGAAGGGGAGGGGGAGGGGGCCAACAAACTCGGGGATGAGGCAGGGGCGGAGGCCTGGGCGGCGAGGCAGAGCCGGAGCTGCGACGAGCGACGAGCTGGAGCTGCGACGAGCGACGGCGGGCGACGATCGGAAGGCTGCGACGAGCGTCGGCGGGTGACGATCGGGCAGCGAGACGACGAGTTGCGGCCTCTCTCTCTCTCTCTCTCTCTCTCTCGGGGCATTCGGGGCGGGGGGATTCGGGGGGAAAATCTTTTTCCTTATATTTTTGAAGTTTCAATTGATGGAGGTAACTGAAATTATCAGTTACTGATGGAGAAATTTTAATATATATACCTTTAAAAAAAAGTGTATATGTATTTTTAATTATATATATTTTTAGCTACGATTAATTTTTTTAATCATGGCTTATGAGTTCTTTAGTTATATCTTATATTGTATTTAATTATGATAATTTTTTTTAATTATAACTCAGAAAATATAAAGTTATACTATTTTCTTTTTTAGATATAGTCTTTCCTATAAAACAAATATATTTTTGAAATTAGCTTAAAATACGAATTATTTTATAGAATTTGAAAAATTATAAATAGTTCTTTGTTATAATTTTTTATTTAACAATATTAATTTAAAAAATAAAATTTCTAACTACTCTCATGTATAATAATAAAATTTCTTGAATTATTAATTACAATAAATTTTGGATATCGTTAAAAATTATTAATTAATTTAATGATTTATTAATAAAATAGATCATTTGTTATGAAATTAAAAATTTCAAGAAATGACATGTAATTTTCATAATTATAAGAAATAATTTATATTTTAAACAAATCTTAGAAAATATATTTATAATTTATCATAGTTTGTAACATCAAACTAACGTATATCCATACATCAGTGAGGTTGTGCTAGTTAAAAAAAAATTTAAAATTAAAAGGGAAATTTTATAATACACACTCTTAAAAAGAGATGTATCATATGCCTATTATCATATTGGTTATAATTTGATTATCATTCATTGTAGTGTTGATTTTTTTCAATTATGAGATATTTTACTTATGATTGAAATTGATTTAATTAGGATATTTTGTGTTATTAACACCACAAAATATTATATGATACACCCCTTGGTTAAGGTGTGTATGGTAAAACGTCCGTATCAAACTTTACGAACTTTATTTTCGTGCCCTTATTTTAGGCACAATTACGTGACTGATTGAATATTGACAATTTTTTTAGAGCAAAACGTCATAACAATGAGGTATTTTTTTTAGGAAGATGGTTAAAAATTAATTTTTTAACTTTTTTTTAAAAAGGGGTAAAAAAATGTAAAAAATGATATGATCTAAAATAAGTTAAAAGCTAATAAGTAACTTTTAACTCACTTCACAAAAGAGGCCAACATTTAAGTGGTCATTATTTAGTACTCAAAGTATTATTTAGCATTATTTAAGTGTATGAAATTTTTTATAAGTAAGATATGTTAATTTACATTTATTAAATAGTTAGTAAATAAATAATGACTCATAAAAGAATAATAATTCATTTAATATGTTGCGATTTCTCATTAATTAGAAGAATAATGTAAACAACTCTACTTAATACTGCCAAAAAAAAAAAAAAAACAAACTATAATTTTTTGATTTGAAGAGAGATGAGATGAATGAATCTCTCGTATATCTCCAATTGTAACTCGAGATTGCTTGTCCAAGTTCAATCCGAGTTAAACCTGAATTGCCCGAGTTGTCCAACTTGTTGGTTTTTTTTTTTTTTGCAGTTACATTATTAAATTATTAAAATTTGACTTTATTTACATTTTTTTTATATATATAGAAAATTATTAATACCATCAAATTAAATAATTTATATAATGTAAGATAGATACAGTTATAGTAGTCTTTACAATTTATGAGTAAAAAAAAAAAACAGAGAATAAGATTTTATGTTATTTGTATATATAATATATATTCAATATGATTTCATAATCTAAATTACTTTAATATCATGTAATAACTAATAATTTATATATATGTATAATATTTATATATCTATATATGTATAATTCGGGTTTCAGGTTGCTCGGGTTGTTTGATGTCTTTGCCCAAGCCTGTCTAAATTTAATTCGGACTTCTAAATTTTTACCCATGCCCGTATTGAAAATATATTGTCCAAACCCTAAAAACTTTCGGGCTAGGTTCGAGTTGCTCGGGTTAAGCCCGCCCAAATTGCACCCCTAGTCTCCTTGCCATTTAGGCTATGACCTCTTTTAGAAAATGAGATAAAAATCACTTTCTTATTGTTAACTTATTTTGAATCATATTATTTCTTATATTTTAACACGTTTTTTTTTTAAATTAAATAAAAAAAAGTCAAAAAATTTAACTTTTAATCACCTTTTTAAAACACTTCCTTGAATTTAACTTTTAATCATCTTTTTAAAACACTTCCATCAATCTTATTATTTGATGGAAGGACAACCAATGGATTAAACTCGTGGTGTCTAAGCCCATGGGTTATAATGACTTTTATTTTGATAATTAAAATTATTTATAAAATATTAAATTAATGGGTAAATTACATTGACACCTTTTGAGGTTTGGTCCAATTACAACCTATCCCTTGACGTTTTAGAAATTACATTTACACTCCAGCAGTTAATAATCTCATTTCACAAACCTCCTTGCTTATATAAAAAATAACAACTCTTAGTAAAAAAAATAGAAAAAATTACATTAAAAAATAAATAAAGGAAATGGAAAAAAAAAAAGAGAAAGTAAAGCAAAACAAAAAAAGAAAGAGCATATGATTTTAATATCTTTATTCAGTCTAAATAATTTTAATGATAGGGAATTAATGTAATTTTTCAAATGTCAAAAGATGATATATATTAAACTTAAATATAAGGTGTAAGTATAATTTATCTTAAATTAATTTAATGATCAAAAGTTGATATCGAGCCGAGTTGACCCGACTCGCTCAGATGGTGCTAAAATCCACGCCATGCGTTTTTTTTTCGACGAGCTGAAAGCAAAATTTTAGAGCCAAGACTTCACTCAATAGGTTTGATTTGGACTAACGAAATAGACTTGCATGAAACGACAATAAAAATTGAATGTGATAACGATATTAATGACGTTGTATCACTGATTATGACGGTGTTTGCGAATTTGATTTTTATTTTATTTTTTTAATTTTTTTACTAAAAGATAAATTAATTACAAAATTAAAAAAAATAAATTTAAATAAAATATCATATCAAATCTCATAACCATTTTTTTTTTTTTCACAAACATCACATCTAACTACAAAAAAAATTATCTTCCCAAACACAAAAAAAAACTCTCTAATAATATCCTACAACTAAAAAAGCTTACAAAAAAATTCACTTCCTAAATATCCACTGTGGATGTTTGGGATAAAGTAAATAAGTGCAGTTTTTGACTTTTTATGAAATGTGAGTTAGGTTTGAAGTGATGTAGTAGAGAGATGATGTAACTTAAATAAGATATGTGACTTAAATAGGATAGTAACTTTTTGACTTTTTTTAATTATGCCAAACCAAACCTAAAACTACATGAGGGGGGAGGGTTAAATCCCATTTTCTGGTACAATGCTTTGTTAGGTATATATAAAGGGTAAAATTAAAAAAAATAATAAAATTGATTGGATTGTAATATTAATATATTTTGAAAAGTTAGTTAAAAATTAATTTTTTAATTTTTTTAAAAAAATAAATAAAAAATAAAAAGAATAATATGACGTAAAATAAGTTAAAAAATTAATTTTTACCTTTTTATATATTTCCAAAAGGAGGTCATAATCATTATTGTATTGCAATTTTTTTTTTTTTTTTTTTTTAGCCATCCAACAGACAGGATCTATAGACTTAGGCCAAATTTGGCTATCCAAAATAAGTACACACTTTTTATCTTTTTATTTTTTTTTCATCACATTACCTCTCTACTTTTCTGTACATCTTTTCATAAAAAGACAAGAAGTACACTTATTTAGGTCATCCAAAACAACCCCTAGCCGGATTTAAACCTTGGATAGGAACATTGTAAAGAATCATTTGTAAATGATTATGAATTTAAAAAAGGAAAAATTACCTACACCTCTGGAGTTTTATTTAAATTATAATTTTTTTTGAGATTTTAAAAATTACATCATGATGGTGTTTGGGAAGTGAGTTTTTATGTAGATTTTAGTAGATGTAGGTTTTTATGAGATAAAAAATTTTTAGTGTTTGGGAAGATAGTTGGGTTTTTATGTGGTTGGATGTGATGTTTGTGAGAGAAAAAGTGAAATGATTATGGGGTTGGATGTGATATTTTGTTTGGATGTGTTTTTTTTGGTTTTGCAAAAGTTTTGTCTTTTAGTGGAAAACCAACTAAAAAATTTGGCAACTTTTCTTCCCAAACACCACCATATCTCATTGCAATTAACTCCGATAACAAAGATAGTAAATTAACTAAAATATCTTTGGATAAATTACACTGACACTCCTTGAGATTTCTGTTTAATACAAATCTCTCCTCATATTTAAAAAATTACATTTCTCTCCCTGAGATTTGTAATTTCATTACAAATTCCCCCTAGATTACTGATGTCATGTCATAAAAAATTTTAAGTGACCATCTTATCCTTTTTCATACCATTGTTTCTTCCTATCATTATGATTACATTCTGTAACTTTCTTATCACTAAATTATACCTGAACATATTATTATTGAGTGATGATATACGAACATAAATTTTATATAAATTTTTTAAACACAATAATATAGTTTAATGGTGACCTTTTATTTTGAAACATAGCATTCATAAACATGATTACAATAATATTACTATCACAATATTTTTTGTATAAATTTTTATATATGAATATAATTTTTCATTTTTATTTCCACCATCATATCTAGATTAGATCAATTTAATTTAAATATATTTAAAAATTATAAAATTTGCGCAATTTTTTTTTTAAAAATTCATTGAATATAAAAAAATAAGATAATGTATTGAATTTTTCTAAGCTAATATTTCAATTTTAAGCTACTTAAGTGCTCTTTCTTCGTTCCTTCCATGTTGAAGAGGATTCATGATACTTATTTATTACCTAAAAAATAACTATTCACCAAAAAAAAAATAAAAAAAAAGCAAATTAACTGAATAAGTTGTGAATACAAAATTAATTAATTAAATGAGTTATGAAATGCAAAATTAAGATGAAAAAACACTTATAAGATAGTGAAAATATCATAAAATTAACAATTAATTAAATAAGTTACCAATGCAAAAAATAACTTATCAAAATATTCTTATACTATGCTTGGTTTGATTTTTAGAATTTTTTTTAAAAAAAGTTAAAATTTAATTTGATTAAGAAATAAAAATAAAAAATAATTATTATTTTTATAAAATTTTATCTTTTGATTGGTAGAAATAATTTTAGGCAAACTTCATTTTATCCCGTGTTTTGAGCCGGGTGCGAATTACCCATGACATTGGGAAATCACCTCATAACCCCACATAGATTGTGGACTAAAATACATACCAACTTCTATTAACAGAACATGTAAATTGACCATTATACCCTCATCTTCTTACTCTTCTCCCTTTGAATTAAACCTGCAAATATATATCAACTATATATGTATATATACGTTACGTCTCTGTAAATGAGTTACGGGAATTCTTATTCTTTCCTTTCTTTCTTCATCAATACCAAATAGTTTGAAATCGATTCCCAAATCTTGATGCTCTAGTTTTTGATGGAATTGATCTGCTCAAATGGGGGCTGCTTCATAGAATTTGATCTTTCGAACCCTAGTTTCTGGAGAGAGAAATTGTAGAGAGAGAAGGGGGGACAAAAGGGTTTGGGTTTCTACAACTTAGGGAGGTAGTAGTGGTGGTGGTGCTGGTTCGGATGGGAAGAAGAAGAAGCCGCTGAAGTCCGGAGAGAACCAGGTGAAGCGGAAGATGAAGACTGCTTCTCGGTTGGAGATTCTCAATAAAACTTATGAGGGCTGCTTCATAGACTGCTTTTTGGTGAAGTTAGGGCTTTTGGATCGACAGTTGCAGATTTGGTTTTGTCATAGGAGATTGAAGGATAGGAAAACCCTAATCTATATATAGAGTTATATATATACATATATATCACTAAACAGGGTAGTGATGTAAATCACAAATTAAATACACTAAAGAACTCAATTTTTATAGAAGTTGAGCAGAAATTCAAGAACTTGATAAACAAAATCCAATTCAAATTCCAATTCCAAAATCAAGAACCTGATAAAGTGGGTCTTGGTTGGGTTTTGATGAAAGTGAGTGGTGGTGGGTGTAGAAGCCCGGTTTTATTAAGGAGGGTTTGGTTTCCTAGTAATGTTTTTTTTTTTTTTCAACGACCTCTTTGTTGATTTAGAGCTTATGGTCTCCCATGGCTGCCATTGCCAACTTCCAACCCACCATAGCTACATATATATTATAATTATTATTATAATTAAATTAAAATTACTTTTATAACATTAGAGAGAGAAAATGTGGTGGCAAGATGATCAGCTAATAGCTAAGAAGCACGGGTGCGGGTACGAGTACGGTACGGGTGCGGGTACGGGTACGCCGATACGGCAAAATTCCAAAAAAGTAGGGTACGGGTACGGCTGTGGTACGCTAATATTTTTTTATTTTTTTTATTTTTTATAATTATGGTTAAAAGATCTAACCTACAAATTGAAATTAAATATCAAAATTAAAAAGTATGATTGATTATTAATTTTGTTCTAATTAATTTTTTTGATTATTAACATTATATAAGTATGATTGATTATTAATTTTT
The DNA here is from genome assembly GCA_036172215.1 of Camellia granthamiana. NCBI lineage: Eukaryota > Viridiplantae > Streptophyta > Magnoliopsida > Ericales > Theaceae > Camellia > Camellia granthamiana. Next base: position 56,602,479 of record CM069909.1, on the reverse strand, counting down.
GTGTTCTAATTTATTAATTTTTTTAATCTATTTTTTAAAATAATTTATAAAGGCTATATATATAATATATAAATAAAAATATATCATACATATATATAAGTATAATTTATAAAAACATAAATAAAAATATATAATAAAAAAATAAAAAATAAAAAGTTATAATAATATAATATAAATTATAATAGTATAATATAATTTATACTATATATATATCTATGTATAATATCTATATCTAGGTATAGCTAAGGTCGTCGAAGAGACGAGAGAAAGAGAAACAGCTGAGTCGATCGAAGAGAGACGAGAGAGACAGGCGAAGTGAGAGAGAGAGAGAGAGAGAGAGAGAGAAAGAGAAGGCAAAGAGAAACAGCTGAGGTCGATCGAAGAGAGACGAGAGAGACAGGCGAAGTGAGAGAGAGAGAAAGAGAAGGCGAAGGTCGATCGAAGGTCGGCGAAGGTCGATCGAGGGTCGGCGAAGATCGATCGAGGGTCGTCGAAGGTCGTCGAGGTTGATCGAAGGTCGTCGGAGCCGTCGGAGCCTCAAAGCAGGTACTCCTCTCTTCTCTGTTTCTTCTCTTCCCTGTTCGGAACGGCTGAGGTCTGCCGTACCCCGGCGTACCTACGGCGTACCCAAGCCGTACCAGTTCTCCCAAACGTACCGAGACACTGTTTGCCGTCCCCGGTACGCGTGCAGCCGTACCGGTACGCGTACCAGCACCCGGTACGTACCCGGTACGAGTACGCCACCATTTGTGGCGTACCCGTGCTTCATAGGCTAATAGGGATTTTCATAGGAGAGAAATAGTGAGAAAAGGGAAAATGGTAGAGAGAGAGTGAGGAAGAAGGATGGCAAGTTTTTGTAAATTTAAAAATGTACAAAGGGGTATTTTGGTCTTAAAATATAGCTTAGCCTCCGTTTGGGAAGTGGGTTGGCTTTTTGGTTTTTTGGCTTTTTTAGCTATTTTACTCTGGGGCTAAAAAACCTGGTTTGGAAAGGGCTTTTTGGCTTTTTTGACTTTTTGGTGAGGTGTCATCCTGTTAAATTACCAAGTTGCCCTTTTTGCCTTTTTTTTTAATTTTTTATTTTGGGTTTGGATTTGGCATATTTTCTGTTTTTTTTTTTTTTTTTTTTTTTTTTTGGCTTTTTGGTTAATTTTTTTTTTTTTTTTTTTGTATTTGGCATATTATGGTTATTTTTTTATTTTAATTTTTTTAAGTTGGGTTTCGATTTGGCGTAGGAAATTAAATTTTGTTTTTTTTAATTTACGTTTTTTGCCTTATTTACTGTTCTTTAATTTACGTTTTTTGCCTTATTTATTTTTATTGGTATACAGTAACATTTTTTTATTTATTTATGTGTTTCATTTATTTGTAAATTACGTGGCGAATGGTAATTTATGTTTTTATGTTTTTTTTTATATATTTTTGAATGAGGCGTATTTTTCTCGTTATTTTTTTTTTAATTTACGTTTTTGTCATTTTTTAATTCGTACACATTAATTTGTTTTTATATTTCAAAAATGGGTTTTCATGTGTTTTATTTATTTGTAAATTACATGGCAAATGGTAATTTCTGTTTTTTTTTTTAATCTTTTTGGATGAGGCGTATTTTTGTCGTTCGTTTTTTTTTTTTCAATTTACGTTTTTGTAATTTTTTAATTCGTACTAAATATTTTTGAATGAGGCGTATTTTATTTAAAATAATTTATGTGTTTTAAGTTTTTTTTTGCAAATGGTTTTTTCATGTGTTTTTTATAAATTATTTTTAAGTTTTTTTTTGCAAATGGTTTTTTCATGTGTTTTTTATTTTTATTTTTATTTTATTTTCATTTTCTGTGAAATGATAAAAAGTGAGGTTTTATTTTATTGTCCTGTGTAATTTAAATAATTTAATTTTAAATATTTAATTTTAATTTTAATTTTAATTTTATTTTAATTTTTATTTTAATTGTAATTTTATTTTAAATATTTAAATAATGTAAATAATCTAAAAAATTTAATGAGCAAAAATTTAAAATAAATATTCAAAAAATTTAAAGCGTAAAAATTTAAATATTCAAAAAATTATTTTAACAAAAAAATTTAAATAATTTAAAATGTTAATATTTTAAATTTAAAAACAACTCTGCACTCAAATCGTAACCAAACACATAAAATAAAACTCAATTAATAAATTATTTTTAAAACTCATAACCAAACACATAACTTGAAACTCCATACTACTTTCGGAAGTCTACACTGAAATCATAACCAAATACATAACAAAAAAATTAAAATATTTAAAACTTTTTTTTTTTTAGATGAGCCGTATTTTTGTCATTCTTTTTTTAAAATTTTTCCCTGCACACTAATTTATACAATTTGTTAATACATATTTTTTCATAAAAAATCAAAAAGTTAACCCAAATATTCATTTCTTTTTTCAATTTTGTAGTCAAAAAAGATTAAAAAAATATACTTATTTAGGATACCCTAAACAATCTCTTACTATAATATTTTATTTTATTGATTTAAAAAATTTATTTTAATTATTTTATGATTATTTTAGGGGGAAAAAAAATCCAAAATCCTTCCATGTCAAAAAATAGTAACAGTGGGTCAGTACCCCAAAAGTCACGTTGAGGGAACAATGCCAAGAATAGCTTCTTCTCTTTTCGGGGTATTTTGGTAAATTTACCCCACAAGGGATTGAACCCAACACATTGATTTCTGTTTTGTCTGGACGTGGCTAAATAAGCCTAATTTGTCCGGACGTGGCTAAAATAGCCTCCGTTTTGCTTCCCAAACGGTGCGTTACTCTCTTCATAAACGTGTGAACCTCATAGCTTGTTAATTTGGATGGAAAAATGGACGATGCACTTTGCTCCACAAACCACGTGGGATTATGTGGCGATTTTCAAATGTCAGGAGGTAAAATTCGCATCCAACCCAAAACACAGAGAGTAAAGTGAAGTTTACAAATTAAATATATTTTTTCATATTTATTTTTATTGAATTAGTTTTCATTTTTTCAAAAAAAAAATCTGAAAGTTTTTTCTAAACAACAAACCAAATATGGTTCTAAAAATTTAATTTTTTTTTCCATCTAATGTAATTGTAAACTTTATTAACTTATAAGGATTTCAGGTTAAATAAGGTTATTTGGTGCTTTGGAAAGATATCAAGGGCAATATCATCTATCAATATATATTTGGGTGATGTCACCATACTTCTGTAACCATTCTTGACGTTTAGTTCAAGGTAGGGGTCAAATTGTTATGCGAATATAAACATCGGGGGCGAGATGTAATTTCTGAAGTCTCAAGCAAATCTATAATTTAACTAAACTTTAAAAGGGTTGTAGGTAATTTGCTCTTAAAAAAAAAAAAAGAAAAAAGAACAATAAAGTATTTTATTTAAACATTTTATTTTCATAAAAATAATGTAAGAAATTAAAAATAAATGTACATATCATTGTCCTCGATGAATAAAGGTGTAGAAGCTAATTAGCAAGCCCAATACATGTCCTTAGAGCAACTTTTAAGGTTGGAGGTAAAAGAGTATCCTGAGATACTTTTGTTTATAATTGGTTTTCTCCCCCTTTTTTTTTTTTTTTTTTTTTTTTTAAAGGGCTCTATATTAAAAGAGGTAAAATGTTCATTTTAATTTTGAGTTTTCATAAGAAGTTAATTTTGACTTTTTTTTTAAAGGGCTCTATTTTTTTTTAAAGGACTCTGTTTGGTGGAGCTCTGAAACGTTAGTTTTAGAGTTTGATTTGAACATGGTGTTTGTTTTTTATTTTTAAAAATTAATTCCACACTCACTTTTGAAAACGTGGCCGAAAGTAGAAAAATTTGGATTAATCGGTCGTCCCATCGGTCGTCCCATCGGTCGTTCGGTCGATTGACTGGAATAGTGCAATTTTTTTTTCTTTTTTTTACAATTGACATATGTTAATTTTTATATATTCAATAAAAAATATTTTCCAAATTTTTTCTAATTTTTTTATAAGTTTTAATAGAATTTTGAGTTGTAAGTTTTTGTATCAAACATTATATGTCACATTAAAAATTTCCCACTCAATTCAAAACTTTTTCACCAAACAAATTTTTTACACTCAAATCATAATTTCAAAACTCACAAACTCAAAATACAACTCTATTCTCAAATCATATTTAAAAAACTTTACTAAACACAACCAAAGATTTTCCGCTAAAATTACTTACTCCCTCCATCTGAAATTGCTGCCCCTATCATTTGAAAATATTGTTTTTAAAATAATTTAATTATATGTATATATAATATTTACAAATATCACGTCAACATATGCAACATGTTTTAAAAAGATTATTTATTCATTTATTTATATTTATAATATTTTTGTTTTAAAAATTAGTTAAATTATTTTGATTAATTAACTAAAATAAAAAGTATAGTTAAAATACACACTAACTAAATTGGTTAGATAAAATGAAAAGAATATATATATATATATATATTTTTTTTTATGTACTTTTACAAAGCATTTTGCATCTTACCCTTGGAATTGCTTTAGTGTTGGGAAATTAAAAACATACCAAATAAAATAAAACAGTATATGATTTAGATCTATTCAAAATATAAATCCCAATATACAACTATTGATTTTACGCTACATTTATTTAGACAGAAAATATTTTTATAATTAATAAAAAATAAGATTATATTTTCAAATATGAAACATGTTTTTTGAACTAAAATTTTTATCAATATCAGCACATTATCGCTATTACCGATGCTACCCCACCACCATGTCACTACCTCTAGCTCCACATTCATTCCACTACCTAAGAAAGTATTTCTTCAAAAAATATTTTTTAAAAAAAAGTTTTGCATATAAAATTTTGGATAAATTATAAATATACCCTTTAAGGTTTGATTAAAATATGAATCACTCCATATGATTCTAAAAATGACATTTCACTCCTGAGAATTCTAATTTCATAACAAATCGCCATTTTATTAATAAATCATCAAGTCAATTAACAAATTTTAATAATGTTGTAAATATATTTCAATTAAAAATGGGCAAATTACACAAATAGTCCCTATAGTTTGGGACTCGTGTCACTTTGATTCTTAACTTTTCAACTGTGACACATTTGACCATGAATTTTGAATCTTGTTCCAAATAGGGACAATTGAAGATACCATTATTTAATTTCAAGGGCAAAATCGTCAATTTAATAAAATCTAAACTAATTTAACAAAAATAAATGTCAAAAAAATATTTTTAATTTTAAAAAAAAATTTTTATCCACCAATGATAAAATTATGTAAAATTAATAAAAATTACATGATTAATTTTTTAAAATTAATTTTACATAATCATAATCCAAACACATAATAAAAATTAATTTGGTAAAAAAAGATAAATGTCTAAAAGATTTATCAATTTTACATAATTTTATTTTTAGTGGATAGAAATAATTTTTAAAAATTCAAAAATATTTGTTTGACATTTATTTTTGTCAAATTAGTTTATATTTTATCACATTGACGATTTTACCTTTGAAAAATCTAATGATATCTTCAATTGTCCTTATTTGGAGCAAAATTCAAAATTCAAGTTAAATGTGTCACAATTAAAAAGTCATGGACCAAATTGACACAAGCCCTAAACTGTAGGGACTATTAATGTAATTCACCCCATTAAAAATTTAAATAATTTTATTATTATATAGGAAAATAATTATGAATTTTATTTTTTAGTTAATTCTGTTAAATTAAAAATTTAAATAAAAGACAATTTATATTTTAAACAAATCTCAAAAAGTATATTTATAGTTTATCCTAAAATTTTTCTATTAAAAACTATTTTTCATCAAAATAGACATCTTCTTTCTCTATATACTCCTACTTTTCTCTCTAAAAATGTTCAAAAAAAGCGGTTCTCTTCTCTGATAGCAACTTTCTTTTTATATATTTTGGGAATCCAAAACCAACTTCAAAAAAGTCCAAAAACACCACCAAAATCCCCACTTTTTTTATTTCATTTGCCGCTTCCGCCATTACTATGCTCTGCAACCTCCTCCTCCCTCCTCTTTCTAGAGAGAGAAACACCACAACACCACAATAATGAAACTACCAACCACAAACCAAAAACACCCCCACTAGATTTCACTACAACTAAACATTCATGAACACCACCAACAACAAAAACAACCACCACCTTCTTCACTCTCTCTCTCTTCACCACAGTTTGCAGAAAGGCAAGAGATCTGTACTTGCACTTCTCTCTCTTCTTCTTCTTTTCCTCTTAGCTTACAATGTTGCCACTGTATTCTCCTTTCAAGTCCCTTTTCTGCCCAGAATCCCGCCAGAATCCGCCAGTTTTTCCCCGGAAAATGTCTCTGGAAAATCAGCGAAATGGCGGTCTTCTTCGACTAAGCTCTCTTCTACTGTGATGTATGCTGTCAAGGAAGAAAACCCACCTTCTATCCCGAAGACCCACTTGCCGATTTTCCAGAAACCGCATGATTTGGTGGTTCTTCGAAACGATTCTGTGGTGTTTTCGCCGAAAAGGATGCGAAGATTCAAGCTGGTGCTGAAGATTCTGCGTTCGGCGGTTCGGGCAAAGCTGTTTTCGACGAGAGTGAAAGAGTTTTTGGATTCGAATTCATGTAAGTTACGGTTTTTCATGACTTGGATTTCGTCATTGGATTCATTTGGAGACAGAGAATTGTTAACAATACAGAGTCTGTTCAAGTTTCACCCAAATGCTTGTTTGATAATCGTATCGAATTCGATGGATTCAAGAAGAGGAATGCAAGTTTTAAGACCCTTTTTGGATAAGAATTTTCGTGTCATTGCTGTTTCACCTGATTTTAATTATTTGTTCAAGAACACAGTGGCTGAATCTTGGTTTAATCGGTTAAAAAAAGGCAACGTTGATCCAGGTGATGTTTCGCTAGGCCAAAACCTCTCAAACTTGCTTAGACTCGCACTGCTATATAAATATGGAGGTGTTTATATAGACACTGATGTTCTAATTCTGAAGAGTTTCGCGAAATTAAGTAATTCGATCGGTGCACAAACGATTGATGTTGAAACGGGTAATTGGAGTCGATTGAACAATGCTGTGATGATATTTGATAAAGGACATCCATTACTATACAAGTTTATTGAAGAATTTGCGCGAACTTTCAATGGAAACAAGTGGGGTTACAACGGACCTTACTTAGTTTCAAGGGTTGTTTCGCGGGTTGAAGGAAAACCCGGGTTTGATTTCCATGTTTTGAATCCAATCGCGTTTTATCCAGTTGATTGGAGTAGAATTAGTGGTTTGTTTCGGGGTCCAAGGAACAAGACTCGTTCGAAATGGTTTGGTGATAAGCTCAATCACATACGAAGCCAAAGCTACGCGGTGCATCTTTGGAATAGGCAGAGTAGAAAGCTTGCGATCGAGGAAGGAAGCATCATCGGTCATATAATGTCCGACTGTTGTGTTTTCTGCAATTCTTCGGCGTCAAATGTTGTAAGTACATAATAATAAGGATGATGAATTATTCATCTTCCATGTTGAAGACTTGTGTATGTGGTTGTGGACTAACTCAGTCCATTCCATTAATTTATTCACTGTTCACGAACAAAAATGTAGGGAAAAGAAAATCTTTTGTCCTGTCAATGGTTGTAATTAAGATTTTCATCTCTTTGAAGTTGTTCCGACTTGTATCTTTTGCAAGATCTGAATGAAATGGCAAATAGATGAATTGATTATTCAACATCTTCTCTGTGTGCCGGTCTTTTATGGGATGAGATAATTTTGGTTCATTGGTTTAAGTTCTTGAACCCATTGTTCAAAGTCAGTGTGGAATTATATGAAATTATGAGTAGTAGCTTTAGGAACACAGAAATTAAACACAGAACTTGACACAAAGAATACATTGATGGATGCAATTTTCTTAAAGTGAGATATGAAGTTGTTTTTCAAACTTAGAATTAGGACAAGGTACCTAGCTTTTGGTCTTATCTTTGCAATTACATCACTTGTGCATGTTTTTCTGGTTCACATCACATATCTTTGCAATTTATTCATGCAAATGGCATAAGTAATTGCTTTCTTGATGTGATGTGTGTTGAAAGTTCAAAACAAATTATGTCCCTTTCCTCATCTCATTTGCAAGCTTTATTGAAAATGTGTATTTCGTGAACAATCAAGTCATTGAGAACTAACCCATTTTAATGTAGTTGTATGTGAACTAGTGATATATCTTTTTGGGAAAAGACACAATTTTACCCTTTTGATTTATGCTTATTTGATCAAAGAATTTGATGGGTTTTGGGAAGTCAAGGCATTCAAATTTGATGATTGAACTACGTTTATTTTGAGTTCAATTAGTTGAACATGAACAATTTGCTGAATCTCAGGAGCATGATCATCTTTAGGATGGATTGATGTAGCAAGGCTTTTCTCAGTTCCTTTCATAGACAAATTTCATGTGTTCAAGCTGTAACACAATGAAATAAGCACGAAAAGGGGAAAAGAATAATAATTATTGGATAGAGACATCCCACCTTGGTCAATTGCTTCTTGCTTTTTTTATTCTCTTTTATTCTGTTTTCTTATGACATTTCGTGTTAGTTTCTGCTGAATGCTAACGGGGGTGGCTAGTATTCAAATGACTTCTTTTTATTTATTTTTCTTTATTTATGTGTTTATAACATTTTCAATTGTTTTTTCTGATTCAAATGTTTTTACAATTCAACTTCTTGGAATAGTGACTACTCCAAACGACTAGCGATGATATGTTTGCAAGCTCAGATGTGAATGCAACAAAAATAGGGCACAAAGGTAGGTGTAGAAGTTCTTAATTTCTACCATTTTTTTTTGAGTTTTGTGAATTTAGTCTCATCCGGCATTTGAAACTTCTAGGCTTGCCCGGAACCAACTCTATTTGACCGCCATCCTTTAGATATTTCTTCACACCAATTTTTGCAAAAAAAAAAAAAAATTTCATTCAAGGGTGTTCATTGTTGGAGATAAAATTATATAGTCAAAAATATCATAATATATGGGATATCTTGGACAATATAATTTTATTTCCGACAATCATCATATATAAATGGGTATTGTTAACGTGTCTTTAGGACATGTGTTAACAAATTTAAAAAAAGGTTGTACGTTTTTTAAGTTTTTATTTGATTTTTTCAACCAAAAAAAAAATTATGATTCTGTTTGGTAAAGTTTTGGAACGTTGAGCATAGTGTTTGTTTAGGATTTTTAAAAATTAATTCCATACTCACTTTTGAAAACGTGGTCGAAGGCGGAAGAATTTGTGCTAACCGGTCGTCCCATCGGTCATCCGACCGGTTGACCGGAACAGTGTAATTTTATTTTTTTTGACAATTGACACATGTTAATTTTTATATATTCAATAAAAAAATATTTTCCGAATTTTTAAAAATTTTTTTATGAGCTTTAATAGAATTTTGAGTTGTGTTTTTGGTTACGAGTTGTAAGTTTTTGTATCAAATATCATATGTCACATCAAAAATTTCCCACTCAATTCAAAACTCTTTTCAAAACTCATTCACCAAATAAATTTTTCACACTCAAATCATAATTCCAAAATTCACAAACTCAAAATACAAGTCTATTCTCAATCATATTTAAAAAATTCTACCAATCGCAACATATGACTTTTTAAACTATTGCCAAATAGTGATTTGAGAAATTTTATCTAACCAGTAGACAGACGTGGTGTACCGGATCTCTCACGCACTAGTTACACATATGGGTGAAAGAGAGTTGATAGTTTACTGGTTAAACAAAATACAATTTCTTTCCATGGATTTAATGGTGTTGACCACACTAAAGTCTTGGTTGGTGATAAGGTGAGTAACTGTCTATGGGTAACATGGACTTATTCTCTAGATCATATATGCCATGTGCTCCATGGTCCATGGTGGACCTCTACAATGCTTTTTCTTATGCCTTTGCGTTATTCTTCTGTTATTTCTGCTAGGTGAGTTCGGTACCTTATGCCTACTTTGAACATAAAATAAGGGGCAGATAATCCTCTGTTCTCTTTATCATATGATCAGAACTAGAAAAATCAATCGTGTGGTGAGGGAAATTTGGGGCATGAGAAGAATAGTTTTTGGACAGAAGATCATGTCTCCAAAGGGAGATTGGTAAAAAAATCCTAATTAACAGAAATAAATTACAAGGTATTTATAGCAACCTTAAATTTTAATCAAAAAAATTAAAAAGTCACTATAAGTTACCATATTATTTTTTTATTTTTTTTCATCTCTTTTCCTTAAAAAATTAAAAAAATTATTAAAATAATATACCTCACAAAAGGGGGGGTGTGTAGTCATTTTCGAGTTTTACTGTGAGCTGGCCTTTGTCTCTATATCTTCTTGTTTTCTAGTGCATGCGGCTTTTAATGGGCTTTTGCTTTTGGCATTTTCTTTTTCACTATAGCCTACCCTTTTGGAGAAATTTCCCAGAGTTTTCGTGTATGTTTTGACAAAATATGTCTACTTACATTTTTTTTTTTTGTTATAGGAAAATCCTCCTTACCCTCCCGCAGGTCTAAGGTAGCGCTCCTTGCAGAGATCACCAAGGTGTCCTGTTAGTCGTTCCGAGCGAGGAGACTATAACCTGGGAACTTGCCCCGACCTCCCAAGACAAGCTCCGCTTAAGTCAATAACCTGGGAACTTGCCCCGACCTCCCAAGACAAGCTCCGCTTAAGTCAGGACTCGCACAGCGGGGGAGCATTGAACCCACACCAAGTGCTGACTAAACAACTTGAGGTCCAACCTCCTAACCAACAGTGCTTTGCCCAAGAGATTGGACCAAGAAGGGAATTGAACTTGTGACCTTGGGGCTTAAACCCCAAGGCCTTACCACAAGGCCTACTTACATTTGAGCATGGAGAAGACCAACTTTGCTTGGTTTGGTTGAATTTTGCAACTTTTAAGTTGTAGGTTTACTATTTGGAAGTTTGTATCAAATTATTTGGTACAACTTTTACTTATAGTTTATTAGGCAGAAATAATTTAAATAAATCGAAAAAAAAAATAATTTCTAAAAGTTAGATATAGAGTGCTTTTGACTTCTCCTTTTAGATTGTCAGTTTTTAATTTATAATAAATTCTACCAAACAAGATATATCTCCCAAACAAAGTTTAGCAAAACAATGACAAATAACCAATATTGTCGATATTGCAGAAATTTATGAAGTACGCAAACACATTTACACTACTTGTTTTAGACAATTTTTTTTTTGCATTTTTTTGGAGGTTAAATTTGGTATGACAGAAAATAAAAGTTAACCGAAAGGTGCATCGGTCTAAATTTTTTGGTTTACTGCAATGAAATCTATAGTGGCCTACAACTTATAGTAGAAAAAAAACCCTAATTAATACATTTCAGAAACATGTAGGGGAGAGAGCAGAATAAAACTGAAATCTTATTACTATTGGTGAATGTCAAATATTTTGAACTCAATCTTTACATGTTTTCAATGTAGATGAAATCTTAAAAGAGCAAACGTACTGATTAACTGTGGAATGTTAAGGATGACTCATTATATGAGATTCATATTAAAATGGGCTTGGGAAGGATAAGATGTACACAATTTTCTCTTAATTTTTAGAAAGACTATTTTCTGACTCAAACCCGAGTCACAAAAACTCTTCAAAAATGAGTGCGAGTATGAAACAAAATCTAACTTGGGTGTAACACCAGTATTTTTTTTACCTTTAGCATTTTCTGCACTAGATGTTCTACATCTCCAAGCTCCAATTGACCGACCTTCCGTTGTTTCTCATTCTGAAATAGCATTCCAGTCTGCTCTAGACATTTTCCCTTTGCTTCTGGAACACAATTGTAAGCAAAATCAACTGCACACAAGCTGAAATTGCTGGAAAAAAAAATAAAATAAAAAAGAAACTGTAATTGGCCGAGAAATAGAAGAACCGTTATTCAGTGTGGCAGGCAGCAATGCCACAATGAGATTTGTGGCAGTACCAATGCCGCAATGAGATTTATGGCAGTGCCACGTGCCGCAGCGAATAATTTTGGGAGAAAGCGATGAGGCTACTACCGACCCTACACTACTGCCTGAGAGGGGAGGGATTGGGCTTGTACGCTGAGACTAACTGGGGCATTTCCCTAAATAAGTCAAAATAGTAAGGGAATTTCCAAACTAAGCCTATTTTTCAAAGAATTCCCAAAATAGGCTAACTCACGGTTCACAATCGCGAGTTCAACACTTTTTCCCCCGGAGCTGTGAAATCTTGAACTCGCTGTTACGAAGTGCGAGTTTGCTTAAGAACTCGCGGTTACAAACCGCGAGTTTAATTAAATTTTTTTTCTTTTGATTCCAAGCACGAGTTTAATTAATTTCATCCCAAAAAAAATTTGTTCTGAACTCGCTGTTTGCAACCACGATTTCATCAAAAAAAAAATTTGTACTGAACTCGCTGTTTGTAACCGCGATTTCATCAAAAAAAAAAATTTCTTCTGAACTCGCTGTTTGTAACCACGAGTTTAAGTGAAATTTTTTTTCTTCTGAACTCGCTGTTTGTAACCGCGAGTTCATCAAAAAAAATTTATTTTTTTGTTTTACTTGGTGATAATGTATTTCAGAATAAATTTTTGGGTTAAAATTGTTTTACTAAAACCGTTCTCATGTTAATTTATTTTTTCTTTTATTTTGGGTTAGAATGTGTAATTCAGCATTTTTTTTTGGTTTGACTAAAGTAAATTTATTTTGTTTTTCTTGTGTTTGTTTTGGGTTAGAAGGTGATAATATAATTCATAAATTTCTTTTCGCTTTACTAAAGCCATTTTCATGTAAAATTTTTTATTTTTTATTTTTTTTCTGTTGTATTTGTTTTAGGTTAGAATGTGTTATTCAGAAATTTGTTTTGGCTTTACTAAAGCCGTTTTCATGTAAATAATAATTTTTTTTTCTGTTGTCTTTGTTTTGGGTTAGAAGGTGATAATGTAATTCATAAATTTCTTTTCGCTTTACTAAAACCATTTTCATGTAAAGTTTTTTAATTTTTATTGTTTCTGTTGTCTTTGTTTTGGGTTAGAATGTGTTATTCAGAAATTTGTTTTGGCTTTACTAAAGCCGTTTTCATTTAAATAATTTTTTTTTTCTGTTGTCTTTGTTTTAGGTTAGAAGGTGATAATGTAATTCATAAAACCTTGAGGAAAAAACACATAAGTAGTACAGACATAAGTCTCGGACAAGAATACATTGTGGACACCATGAACTGAACACACAATACGTAGATAAACATAAAAGTTAGACAGACAAATATTAGGCAGACAATCTGACAAACTCATTACGGAAACATTTACTCTAACACAGACATTACATATGAATGCATGACCTAATATTGCCGAAGTGTAGACATTAACACCTAATTCGCGCTTAAATCTGTAGGTGGCTCAGAGTCTGAACAATCCGAAAGCTCAGCGTCAGAGACAAGCTGAGGATCCTCCATGATAGCCTTGATAGCCGCATCATTTGGTTCTGTTTTGTTCTTCTGGGCATCCTTCTTAACTATGAGTAGCTGCATATCACGGGCCAACCTACGACCCATTTGAGAAATCTCACGTTGTAGTCTTTGACATAGTTGATCAACATTATCAGGATCTTCCTTTTGGATCTCAACAGAACGTGCTTTTGGCACCTTCAGTCGTCTTTCCCGACATAACCTTTCATTTTGCACTCGCTCTATAAATAGTGCGGGCCACTTCAGAAGTCTAGCGTTTGCATAACCATATCCTGTTTGATTACAACAAGGATCCTCCACCAAACCACATGGATCTCGATAGTACTTGGGCATGACAAAATGTCGCTTCCCGAACCTATCATGATAAGCACAAGAGGCATCTAACAAAGGAAATGGTGTTTCATCTTCAGCATCGCCACTTCCCCTTCCCCCTCCTCGTCGTGAACTTTCATCCCTTTGCAAGTTCCTACCACCTCTGCGATTCCCACCACTCCCTCCCATGAACCATGTAGCCATGCTAATTTTGTAAAGCAAATAAATGATAATTTCGCAGGGCGAAATGAGTTGTAAGGTTGTGTCTTCACCTTTACTCGTTTATATAGTTGGTTATGAACGACTTTAGAAAGATGCCTCTGCATGACAATCCCACATAAATGAACAATGTATGAGTTGTCAGTACATTGAAAAAACAGAGAAAAGCAAATACTCTGTACGAAGTCACGTGACTTTCTGAATTCACAGTTGCCATGTGACTTTCTGAATTCACAAATCAGTGAATTCACTGTTGCCATGTGACTTTCTGAATTGAGAATCCCACATATATTAATAAGAAATGAGTTGTCATTGTAATAAAAAAATCGAGCAAAAAATCAAGAAAACCAAAGTCTGTGCACCAAGTCACATGTCTTGACAATCCATCTGCATATACCGACAAAATAAGGGCATGCTCATTGTAAGGTAAATCAGTAAATTCACTGTTGCCATGTGACTTTCTGAATTGAGAATCCTACATATATATTAATAAGAAATGAGTTGTCATTGTAATAAAAAAATCGATTACAAAATCGAGAAAACCAAAGTCTGTGCACCAAGTCACATGTCTTGACAATCCATCTGCATATACCAACAAAATAAGGGCATGCTCACTGACGGTAAATCAGTGAATTCACTGTTACCATGTGACTTTCTGAATTGAGAATCCTACACATATATTAATAAGAAATGAGTTGTCATTGTAAAAAAAAAATCGAGTAAAAAATTGAGAAAACCAAAGTCTGTGCACCAAGTCACATGTCTTGACAATCCATCTGCATTTTCTTATAAAATAAGGGCATGCTCACTGACGGTAAATCAGTGAATTCACTGTTGCCATGTGACTTTCTGAATTGAGATTCCCATATATATGAAAATGGTGTTGAGTTGTCATTGTAATAAAAAAATTGAGTAATAAATCGAGAAAACCAAAGTCTGTGCACGAAGTCACATGTTTTGACAATCCATCTGCATATACCGACAAAATAAGGGCATGCTCACTGACGGTAAATCAGTGAATTCACTGTTTTCATGTGACTTTCTGAATTGAGATTCCCATATATATCAAAATGGTGTTGAGTTGTCATTGTAATAAAAAAATCGAGCAACAAATCGAGAAAACCAAAGTCTGTGCACAAAGTCACATGTGTTGACAATCCATTTGCATATACCGACAAAATAAGGGCATGCTCACTGACGGTAAATCAGTGAATTCACTGTTGCCATGTGACTTTCTGAATTGAGATTCCCACATATATCAAATTGGTGTTAAGTTGTCATTGTAATTAAAAAATTGAGCAACAAATTGAGAAAACCAAAGTCTGTGCACCAAGTCACATGACTTGACAATCCATCTGCATATACCGACAAAATAAGGGCATGCTCACTGTAAGGTAAATCAGTGAATTCACTGTTGCCATGTGACTTTCTGAATTGAGATTCCCACATACATGAAATTGGTGTTGAGGTAAATCTGTTTGTGTATAATTAATTGTAAATAGTGATTTTGATAAGCAAATCAAGTAAAACCAATGGGGTTTTAAATTTAGTTCCCCAACTGGACCAACCACTTGGCTTTGAGCTTGTTTGTTTAGCCCCCCAAGTTTAGTTATCTGTCAACCCCCCATTCCTTAACAGAGTCATCATTTTGACTGGACTTCCAGGAATTGGAAGGCGCCCCTTTCTTCTTTCCCGATGGAGATTGAAATTCTTTATGTACAAGATCCCTATTTCACAAGCCGCAGTTAAGGGAAGCTTTTCACCGAGCTACCTGTTCTGTTTTATGTGTTGTTCAAGGCGATTGTTCGTTTGTATGAACTTTATTTAGTTCCCCAACTGGACCAACCATTGGCTTTGAGCTTGTTTGTCTAACCCCCCCCCAAGTTTAGTTATATGTCAACCCCCCATTCGTTAACAGAGTCATCATTTTGACCGGACTTCCAGGAATTGGAAGGCGACCCTTTCTTCTTTCTCGATGGAGATTGAAATTCTTTACGTACATGATCCCTATTTCACGAGCCCCAGTTAAGGGAAGCTTTTCACCGAGCTACCTGTTCTGTTTTATGTGTTTTAAGTATTCACATAATTCAACATACATTAATCCATTCGTTAATCCAGAACATTCCTTAACTCATTGCAATTCAATAAAGAAAGTCATGAACTAATAAATGTGCAGTTATAAATGTAGTTATTTCATAAACTTCAAGTTCATAAAACAAATACTTGAAATACATCCGTACGTTAGATGAACAACAACATTGTGTCACACTCATGTAACGAAGATATGAGACAACATACAAACATATATGAAAGATAAAGGTGTTTGATTTCTCATTCCTCATCTGACATGTAGTAGTCAGAGAGATATTTTTCATTGTTTAAGACATTATTTCGCTCAATCACTGTCAAATCTCTGTTGCTTGCTTCTGCCATTTCGGTGGCTAACTGAAGCATGAAATGTCGACATCTCCGCATCAACATTCTGTTGTTCTCCTTCTTAATTCTGGTAACTGCTTTTTCATAGTCAGTCACATTTCGTCTAGCCATGGTCAATGAATGACGATGAGGTACCGGTGCCCCAAAGTTACGTAGATCATTAAACAATCCTTCTTGCTCCGTTACCCTGAACGCCCACTCTGCTCGGATACCAGCATAATAATCCTTCGGACTCGAGTACTTTTCGCTCTTGTACTCATAAGTAAATGGAGGTAGCAGCCACACTTTCGGATTTCTTTGCTGGCGTGAACTTCCTGCACCTCTTGAAGACATTGTTCATAAAATAAACAAACAAATAATAATAGTAATTGTAGATATATTACTATTGTTATGACTTGAACAAACATCATACTGGGGGTGTCGCTATTTATAGACATCATACTGAGGGTTAACTAGAGATGATCTAGTGACGATAACGCATGCTGGGGCACTGTGGAACAAGTGATACCCGTGATATTATTTTTTAGCTTTTCATTTCATGCAATACTGAGTACCCGTGACTTTGTGTACCTTTGATGTAGTCACGGACGTGTTTGTCAGATAAAATCATAATTGTAGGCCAAATGATGACAATGCAATCCCTTCATATTGGAGCAGTGAGTTGTCAAATAAAACAACATGCAGTGAGTTGTCACATCGCTACATGAAACTATTTTTTTCATACTTACTTTTTCCATACAGTAAGTAGTCACTTGGAATTGACGATTTCAGTACAAAGTGGTGTTTTTAAAAAATTATAAATTAAATGCTGAAATTTTTAATAGGTTTTAAAAGTAATATTCTTCATCTCATTTTCTCCTCTTTGCATTTTTTGCTTTATTCGGTAAATTACACTTTACTCCTTTAGTCCATCACATAATTGTTTATCAACACTATTGCCATGTGATCGTATTGATGTGACTTACATGAATTCTGAAATGTGATAAAAAAAAAATAAAGCATTTACTTGCGCTGTAGAAAGTCACATGCATCACGAAATGTGAGGAAAAAAGTGACAAACTATATAAGCATGGCAAAGTCAGAAAGTCACATGCATTACTGCATCACTGCATAAAGTGGCATGCATCACTGCATCACTGCACAAAGTCAGATGCATCACTGCATCGCTGCACAAAGTGACATAGCATCTGAGGAAAAAACAAAGCATCCAAATTATTACACCGGTTCAAGTAATTGGTGAGCATCACTGACAAATATTGGACGTATCACTGCGCCGAGTTACAATTTATTATCGTACCATACCTACTGTGCCCTTGTGAATTATGCAATCCATTAAAATTTTGAGGGGGTGTCATAACAAAATAACAACTAATTAATAAATATGTCAATACACGTAAAAAGTAAACAAATTTCTGAAACATATTTTAAAAAAATTAAAAATATTTTAAAGATTTTTAAATTGTAATTTCACATTTATTTTTTAAAAAAAATTTCAGGCACAGAAATTTGACTAATTCAGACGTTTAGTCGGTTAATCAGCTTGGTTTTTATTTTATTATTTTTTTTAGGTTTTTACTTTTTGTTTTGGAATAACAATAAATTATGCAATTCATAAAAGTCGAAGTGACAACTCCTATCAAGTTGATGGATAGTTGTTCAGGTCATAAAAGTTGACGTGACAACTCTGATGCATAGTTCTTTACAATAATTTCATACATACAACTACCATGTGTATATATGGTATAAATATCGCATCATACCACAACAAAAGTTTTACAGCTATTTCGAGCAATATCATCATGAAATATACGGTGGTTGATCTATATTCAACAATGGGTCGCTATTGGGTTGCAGATGGAGATGAATTTGAATACCCAATGAATCCAAATTTGCGTTACTCACGTGCCACCGTCAATACCATGAGAGCTGAGTGGGAATTTCGCAAAACTCGAGCAAACGTTCTCGTTGAGCTATGTCGTGAAGTTAATCTTAAATTTCCTCGTCAGTTAGCCATGCGTATGCCAACTGACACTCCCCAGTTGTTGCAAAGGGCATTGCATCGTATCCGCGACGAGGTTAATCGCATGACCCAACGTTTGCAAAGGTCCGGACTAATGAAGACCGCAAATGAGCGTGCCGAAGATGGGTTGATGGATGATGCACACCAGTACTACGCCTGGAGCATGGATGTTATGTATGAATCTGATATTGAGATGTCAGATGATGATGATAATGAATGAAATTGTTTGGATGAACGCCCAAACCATTTCTGTAATGCATGCAATTTGTAATGCTTATCCACCACTTATCAATGAAGGGAGATATTTCAATTGTTTTCTAATATTTCTTGTCATTCTACCTTTGCTTTCTCTCCGTTATTGTTATTTTGAAGAACACTACTTGAACTAGACTTTCATTATTTCATGCATTATTGATGTGGAATATAATAATGATACTTAATGAAGTATATGTTCATATAACAAATAGTTAAAATACTTGTTTGGTTATCATTGGTTTGTACATGAAAAGAAGACAGTGAATGCAATCATTCAGAAAAGTGAAAGAAAAGGGAAAAACAAAATTATGTGCGTGTTTAGATATTTATTTTGTTTCCTTTTTGTTTTCGTTTTCATTTTTATGGAAATCATCAAAACAAGTAAGAATAACAAAATTGTAAAATTATATTTTCCGAATAAATAAGTAAGATACATTTACATCATCTGTACAACTTTGATATACAAAAACTATAACAAAAAGTATAAATAAAATAAACTATACACTCCACATCACACCCGCTAATGCCCTAACCTGCCCCCAGTCCCACAACCCCGACCGTGGACCTCCCTCCTCGGTCTCCTGCGGTAGACTCTCTGAATATCTGGCTCCCCCAATCGGAAATGCGTATCCTGTGGAGCCTGTGACTGTGACCCCCCCTCTACTGCATGTGCTGCCCCTGATCCTGTCTGTGGCAGAAGATCGGATACTGCTGTGAGCTGTGAAACTCCAGCATCTGGTGCAACTGTATCACGATCTGCAGCTGGAGCTCGACCTCTGCCTCTGCCCGCACCACGACCTCTGCCGCGACGTCCGCCACGACCAAAACCTCGACCTCTCCCGCGCCCTCTGGGAGGGGGCTCAATATGGCCCTCAGCATCAACGTGGGAGATGCCAGTGAGAACTGCATCATGTGTACTCATGGTCGCGGTGGAACTGTCTGGTGGTGGTAACTGGGTGGGTGGGGTAAGAACGTCATGCATGTATGGGGGCGGTGTCCAATCAGGGTCTGGCATATAAGGTATGCCAGTATGCTGCGTATGAAGTACGTCGAGGGAATCTGCAGATATCAATGGGGTAGTATGTGGTGGGGTGACTGATGTCGAAGGAGCTGATGTGGCAGGCGCTGAAGTGGAAGGCGCTGACGTGGACGGCGCTGATGTGTCTGGATCAACTGCTGAAGTGTGTACACCGTAGTGGCCGAAATGCAAACGATCTCCCCGATAGACAAGCTGGAATGCCTGGTACAATAACTCCCGGATCTCTGCAACGGCCTCCAAGGCATGCTGTCCGTCACGTCTCAAATGGGCGTCCTCAGCCAAGTGAAACACCCTCCCAGCTCCAGCCACCTGAACAGACATGCAGACGTATTATTAGGCTACAGTTGACTGAAAGTAAAACAAGTATGATTTTAATAATTATCTGACACATAATATGATACTCACCAATGCCTCAAGATAAGGGCCAACTCCCTGATATCCAGACTCAGACACGTGGCTCGGATTCCCGACTAGTAGGTGTGTATGTCGCCGATACCACAACATGTAAGGGTCGGAAGAGGGGAGCACCTCATCGCTGTAGTCAGCCTGTACAATACTGTCCCGGCGGCCATCCCACAACTGTATATATGGCATATAAAATAGATTCCAGTCAGTGCCAGCTCGGCCACGCCTATCAGTGACGTGCAACTGCCACTCAGTGTCGAACCGATCCGGCACGGACTGCACCCGACCAAACTGTCGGAGGACACGATGGGGGAGATGCCACTCAACCACGTCAAAACAAATAAGTAGCACTCTCGCCATCCATATCTCCTGACCCAGTCGGCAGTAGTCGGGGAACGTATCGAGGACCCCAGCATAAGGCTGCCAGATAAACTACAATGACGACAAATAAATTAAATTTTGCTCGTGAACTCAAAACATATACAATGAAGAAGACAACTAAAACGCAATCAAAAAATTTCATACATCTCCCTCAATCATCCGGTCCAGCTGGTCTCTATAAACTACCACTACGTGGGTCGAGACGACCTCGTGGCCCATGTCAACCCTCCACCGGCTACCTCGCGGTCCGGTGGGCATCTGCATGTCCCTCTCACCCATAGGAAGCTCACCAGGACCAACCTGTTGCCGCCTAGACGGGGCAATGCGAATCAATCTCTCCCATGCCCAAATTTGCAATAGTTTGAACACAACTGCTTTGTTTCTTCTAAAGCAGTTAGAAATAGGATACAACTGCTTTGTTTCTTCCAATTAATCCATTCTATTGTTCACTTGATTAATCTGGTTTTCAGTTCGTCTTAATCACCCACAAGATCAATCTAGGTCTATCCACCAGGTTTAAGTCACCCACTTTCATCCTCTGTCCAGAGTAAGTCCTTAGGGTTAGGCAGTGTTGGACATTTCGAATAGGGTCTGTACTCAAACCTCTTTGGTCTGTGATAACCTGACCAGAATAGGGTCTGTATTAAGATATCTGCAAAACTGATTAATTAACAAGAACAATGAATCGATTATTTAGAAATAACTCATCAGTCAGTTCTAGGTCAACAACGTTGCCCTCAATACCTAATCAAGGATTAGTCATAAATGAAGAAGATGTTGAAATACAAAATGATCACATTAATACAGGATGGAATATACCAAAATTGCAAATTAAAGAACTTTATAAAACTACTTTTTTACAAAATGTTTTTAAAGTTGCCTTACATGTTAAAACCATTGAACAAGTATATGCTTTAGAAAAACCGCGAGAAACTTGCCAATTATTTGATGCTAAATTAATTAAAAGACATTTGAATAATGGTTACAATTTTATGCATAATGATCTCATTCAAGTTGGAGTTAATCCCTTAACAATTGTAGGTAAAAATACCTCTGTTTTATTATGTTTACGAGATGCTCGTTTTCTTAATTACAATGACAGTTTAATAGGTATGATGGAAACTGGTCTTCACAAAGGTCCAGTACATTTTAATTGTTTCCCTGATTTTACGCTTAGTTTACGAGATCCGCATATTTTAGATGCTTTAATATTAAATATTCAATTATATGGTTCATTTACCAACATGAAAGAAAAAGTTCATAATATTGCTTTAATATATCGTGTCCACTATAAATGCATGCAAACTAATTTAAATGTTCATGCTTTACATAAAAGTCCCAAAGATAAAACTCTTTTAATTCAAAGTAGAAGTAGCAATGAATCACATATTAATATACCACAAATGATTGAATGGAAAAATGTTGATTTACCTGATCAATGGGTTACTGTCAATGAAAATTACAAACATAATCAACAACAATCCTCAGAACAAGATATCCAAGATATTCAACAATACAATGATGGTTCTGTTCGAATTAAATTTAACCGTAGCCAATCCTCTAGACATAGTACATCTAGTGTCCCTACTGAAATTGAAACTGAAGATGAAATCTTCAATACTCCATTATTTCGCAAAAGCAGTCAACTTCATCTTGGCCAAACTACAACTAGTAAATTAAAAGGCATTGATAACACTACTTCCTCTCAAATCAGTAAACCTATTTATTCTGCCCACACACATTTACCTGAAGAAGAAATTGCTTCTAATAATTCTCCCACTCAAACTGATTTTGATGAATTTACACCACCTATCAATCCTCAATTAATGACAATCAAAAAAGAATTCACTCCTAATCTTGATAAATTACTTATTGAATTTAAATCCCCTAAAAATAGAACTCAACGACATGCTTACTATGCTCAATATACTTCTGCTCAAATGTCCACAATTTCCAGACAATGGTATGATTTTATGATTGAATATGGTTTTGAATTATCTTTATTAGAGTATGTTGATAAATATTATAAACAACTTAATACAATCACAAAATATAAATGGAAAACTTCTGACACTACTTCTGTTAGTTCTAGTCATCCTCCTTTAGAGAAAATACTACTTACTCAACAAGGTTCTGAAATTCCTGCGTCACCTTTTAAGTTACCTAGTACTGATCATGAAATTAAAAAAGTTATTGAACAAAATAATTATACTAATCAATGTTTAAGTACCATTGGTAAACAATTAGACAAGATAGAAACCAATTTAGAATCTGTTCACACTACATCCACAACACAACCTCTAGAGTCACCTTTACTTAATTTACCCAGTAATCGTTCTAAACGAACCAGTTTAGTCACTAATGACCAATCTACCGTTAAAGCTATTGAAAAATTATTTACCAAACTAACTACATCTGATAATGCTTCACCCTCTAAAGATAAAGCTCTTACTGTATTAAATCAACAATTTCATACTGAAACTACTTCCACCCCATCTGACACTGATAATGACATAAATCAATTAGCTCAACAATTCCAATCCTCTCATCTTACTAAGATACATTATCCCAAAGTTAATCCTCAAACCACCAAAAATTGGTATTCTCGACCTACTCCTCCCGATCTTCAATTCGAAGAAACTAATCTTAATAATCAATTTTCTATTTCTGCCAAAAAATTATACGAATGGAATATTGATGGCCTTAGTGAAGATCAAATTCTCCAAAAACTAAATCATTTATCTATGGTCTCAAATAGTTACCTATCTAATTATCCTCAATATTCTCAATCTAAAATTGTTACTTTAATTACTTCTGGTTTCACTAGTATGCTTAAATCTTGGTGGGAAAAATATTTAACTGAAGAACAACAAGAATCCATAATTTATGCTAATCAAACCGATGAAAATGGTTTACCTATCTTTGATGAAAACATTGGATGTTGTCACCCTGATGGTATTAATGCATTAATTTATACTATTGTTCGCCATTTTATTGGTACTCCTACTAATATTTATTCTCGCATACATGATCAACTTAGTAATCTTACTTGTCCAACCTTAAGTGATTTTCGATGGTATAAAGATGTATTTACCTCTAGAGTTATGCTAAGAGAAGATTGTACTAAATCATTTTGGAAAAAAAAATTTATTAATGGATTACCTAGCTTATTTGCTCACAAAATTAGAGATGTTCTTAGTCAACCTACTGGTGTCATTGAATATGATAATTTAACTTATGGTGATATAATTAGCACTATTCAAAAAGAAGGATTAAAAATGTGTATTGATCTTAAATTTAGTCAAAAAGCCACTAAAGATAAACATAAAGCTAAATATGAATTAGGAAATTTCTGTGAACAATATAGATTACCTCCTGTCGCACCCTCTCGTAGGAAATCACATAAATATTCTAAGCATAAAAATAAATCCAAATATTATAATAAATACAAAAAGCCTTATTCACCTTCCAAATCCAACGATAAATTCTATACCAAACCCAAAAAGAAACATTATAAATCTAAAACACATCCAAAATCAAATAAAGATATTACCTGTTATAATTGCGGCCAAAAAGGTCATTATGCTAATACATGTAAAGAAAAACAAAAATTAAAAGACAGAGTTAACCAACTCCAAATTAATGAAGAATCCAAAATTCAATTATTTGAAATCTTTCAATTAAATCAATCTGATCATGATTCCTCTTCTGTTCCTCCATCTACATCTAATTCTCCTTCGAATAGTGATAATTCTGATTCAGATAATCAAATTACCTTAGGATGTAATGATGTT
The DNA here is from genome assembly GCA_036172215.1 of Camellia granthamiana. Lineage (NCBI taxonomy): Eukaryota > Viridiplantae > Streptophyta > Magnoliopsida > Ericales > Theaceae > Camellia > Camellia granthamiana. Next base: position 56,578,117 of record CM069909.1, on the reverse strand, counting down.
TGTTGTAAACCAGTTAAACAAATTTCTGTTCTTACCAAACATACTCAAGAAGAATCTGCTTTAATTGACTTAATTAGTAAATTAGATGATCCTAATTTAAAACAACAATATATTGATAAATTAAAAGCTTTATTACTTCAATCGGATACTAAACCTAAGATTAATAAACCCATTATTAGTTTATCTAAGACCTTAGAAAAATTTAAAAATAAAACTAAAGAAATTACACTTCAAGATTTACAATCTGAAATCAACCAAATTAAACAAACTATCCGTGATCTTCATAATAGAGATAAAAAATTAGAAGATGAAATTATTACTTTAAACCTTAATCAAAGTTTGACTAATTTCCAACCTAATCCACATACACCATCTCACGAATCTGAACATAATTCTGACTCTGATTCTGATCATACTAATCCAGCCAAACTTATATTTGATAATCGCCCTCAACCTACTAACATTGAAGACAAACGATTAAACTTACTCAATAAAATCTATATGCAAAAATGGTATTCAAAAATTAAAATTGTTGTCGAAGATTTTGAATTAGAGTTAGTTGCTTTAATTGATACTGGTGTCGATTTAAATTGTATTCAAGAAGGATTACTTCCTATTAAATATTATGAAAAATGTCAAGAAAAATTAACCTCTGCCAATGGTAGTAAAATGCATATCAAATATAAATTACCCAAAGTCCATGTTTGCCAAAATAATGTTTGTTTTAAAATCACATTTGCTTTAGTTAAAAATATGACTGATAGAATTATTTTAGGCACACCATTCATATCTTTGTTATATCCTTTTACCACTTCTAGTGAAGGAATAACTACTCATGTTTTAGGACAACCTGTCACATTTAAATTCTTATTTCCACCTGAAATGTTAGAATTAAATCAATTACAAGATTGTTCTATTTCTCATACTATTAATAGATTAACCCGACACATTAATTTTCTTAAAGAAGAAATTAATTATAAAAGAATTGACCAACAGTTAACTGACCCAATTCTAATTTCTCAAATTAGTGATTTTAAATTAAAACTTGAATCAACTGTTTATTCATCTTTACCTACTGCATTTTGGCATAGGAAAAGCCATGTAGTAACTTTACCATATATTAAGAATTTTAATGAACGACAAATACCTACTAAATCTCGACCTATTCAAATGAATCATGAACTATTAGAAATGTGTAAAAAAGAAACTAATGAATTATTAAAAAATAGAATTATCAGTCCCAGTAAATCCCCATGGTCTTGTCCTGCTTTTTATGTCAATAAAAATGCTGAATTAGAACGAGGTGTTCCTCGCTTGATTATTAATTACAAACCCTTAAATGCGGTTCTAGAATGGATTAGATATCCTATTCCCAATAAAAAAGATTTAGGGTTGGTTTGGGATGTCCTAAAAAAGTGTACTTTTTGACTTATTGGTGGGTTTGTGTTGGGTTTGGATTGGGTTTGATGTGATGTGTTAGAGAGGTGATGTGATTTAAATAAGATGATGTGACTTAAATAAGATAGTGACTTTTTGACTTTTTGGCTTATTTAGTACATGCCAAACTAGCCCTTAATTAAACGACTTAGTCAACCTCTTATTTTTAGCAAATTTGATTTAAAAAGTGGTTTCTGGCAAATTCAAATTCATCCTAAAGATCGATACAAAACTGCTTTTAATACACCTTTTGGTCAATATGAATGGAATGTCATGCCATTTGGTTTAAAAAATGCTCCTAGTGAATTTCAAAACATAATGAATGACATATTTAATCCGTTTAGCCATTTTTCAATTGTTTACATTGATGATATATTAATTTTTTCAAAATCCATTAGTGAACATTGGAAACACTTAACTGCATTCTTTTATACAATTAAAAGTCATGGTTTAGTCATTTCTGCTCCTAAAATTAAATTGTTTCAAACTAAAGTTAGGTTTTTAGGTTACGACATTCACCATAATACTATTCTGCCAATTAGTCGCTCTATTGAATTTACTTCCAAGTTTCCTGATGAAATTCTTGATAAAACTCAATTACAAAGATTCTTAGGTTCTCTCAATTACATTGCTGAATTCTATAAAGATCTTCGGAAAATCTGCCAACCTCTGTTTGATAGGTTAAAGGATAATCCTCCTCTTTGGTCTCCTACTCATACTGCTGTCGTTCAGCAAGTCAAACAATATGTTAAGTCTCTTCCTTGTCTTGGTATTCCTACTGAGAATTCATTCAAAATTATTCAAACTGATGCTTCCGATATTGGTTATGGTGGTATTCTTCTTCAAAAAATCACTCCTCAATCCTCTGAACAAATTGTTCGTTATCATTCTGGTGTCTGGAATAAAGCACAATTAAATTATAGTACTATTAAAAAAGAAATTTTGTCCACTGTTTTGTGTATTCAAAAATTTCAAGATGATATTTTAAATCAAAAATTTTTACTTCGTGTTGATTGCAAATCTGCTAAATATGTTTTGGAAAAAGATGTTCAAAATCTTGCTAGTAAACAAATTTTTGCTCGTTGGCAATCTATTTTAAGTATTTTTGATTTTGATATTACTTATATACCTGGTTGTCAAAATTCCCTTCCTGATTTTCTCACCCGGGAAATTTTACAGGGGGGTAAGGGATGAGTGCAACTCCACATATTCTATATTTAAAAACCCAAATTACCCATTACCGAACCTTGATTAAACAAGTCAACTACTGTATTAACCGACTTAAATCCACCAAACCCACTACCAAGCGAGCCCAATACATCATTCACCAACAGATTCAAGCCCGTCGAATTTTACGACATGATTATTACAACCATTTACATTATTTCCAAAATTATCTTGATCTTCTTTCTGGTTGTTAATCTTTGCTACTAACCATTGTTTCTTGTTTAAACAGATGTCTCGCCCAAGGCCTCCTTCCAAGGCTTTGGTCCCATCCTCCAGTAAACCTAACCAACTCATTGTCCCTCCTCCTTTGGAATCAATCACCCAATCTCATTCACTTGAAATGGTTAACCGTTATCACACTCTTGGTCATATTTATCGACCTGATTACTCATCTGCATTGGCTTCTGATCCTTTTGCCTCCAGCCAATCCGTTTCAGTTACTCCACTCCCAATTAACCAAGTCAGACCATCCTGGACCGAGTATACCAAATCACATGTTACTAACCTATTCTACAAAGAACCTAGTCACCCAAAGAATCAAACCTTCAATGACATTGCTAAATTCCATTTTGGCTCTGGATGCCATTTCATTCTCTCACATCCAGAGAAAACCCTTTCCTATTACAAAGACATTCTGCTCCATCACCATTCCATTTTAATCAAACCAATCCAGGATCGAGTTTATGCTTACAAGATCCTGTATCATTCAATTTATATTCACAACATTGTATCCTTAGCTGAATGGGGTCCTCCTAATCAGCTTCGAGATCTCCCTGGTCACTCCATTCAATATAACTACCATGATTACGTTGATGCCTGGTTCAAGATTTTCTTGTACCAAAATGAAACCTTTAGTCATTCCTGGTTCATATCCTTTGATCAAAAGTTTAAATCCGAATTACCAACCTGGTTTCTGAGATGGTGGACTCACTATGGTGCTATTTCAGATATCCTTCCTAGTCCCCTCAGTGACATAATTAATTATTTTGCCTCTGTGTACCCATTCACTGCTCATCAAAGACAATTTCCTTTATTGCTCATTTTCATATCCAAATACAAAATTTCATGGATATTTAAATGGCATTATGGGATTGATGATAATATAATCACTCGTCAACACACAGTCAAATGGTGGGCTAAGTGTAATGTGCCCAGAATTCTTGAAATTGTTCAAGAAGAATTCCCTCTTGATCAATGTGCTCCAACTCCTGCTATTGCTCAAAACCAGCAGAACCCAACTGCTGCAATCAGCCAAGGAAGTCAGCCCAGCCTTCCTCCAATCAACCTTGGAAGCCCCTCATCTAGTGGTTCCAAGCCCAAGTCAAGCAAGCCCATTGATAAATCCAAGTCCAAAGTTGTTGCTGCTCAGCCGGCCCAATCAAAATCCAAATCAAAGTCCAAGGTGAAGGCAAAGCCCATTTCACCTCCTACTCAACCCAAAGTCAAATCCGGGATTAAGCCCAAGTCATCCAGAGAAGAAATGCTCCAATTAGCCCGCCAACTTGTGGATCAAGCTCAGGCCCAATCAACCGATTCAGACAGTTCAGACGGAGGTTCAGAAAGTGTACACTCTTCTGAAGAATCAACTAATCAATTTTTTGGTCCAGAGTTTCAAGATGCTCAGGACCCATTTGCCTGATCAACATAGGATTCCCTATAGATATCAATTAGCTTCAATCAATACTCTTTTGAGAAAAGCTGCTAATTTGTATTTATAATGATTCCTATATTCACGTGTTCCACCGAAAGTAATGAATAGTAAAAGTTACTGTTCACTTTTACTGTTCACTTTCACTATTCATCCAGTCAACTTTTGTCTAAAGATGATCAACTGTTCACCCGTGTTTCTGCTCCACCGAAAGCATCCGACAGCATCTTCTTCACCCCATGCGCTGCCAGCTGCTTTCATCAATAATCGAAGTCACAAGATTACTGTATCTTCTTTTATTCACATGATTACTGTATTTTCCTTTTCTATATATTGCAAGCAATTAGAACTCAGTCGGCACTCTTCAACATTTTAGAAATTTATATTCTGAAAAACCAGAGAGCTCTGAGTGAGAATTACCCCTTCCTGTTTGTAACTCAATTAAGATCCTTGCAGTTGCTACAATTGTAATTGTAAGTTATTTTCTGCATAGTATAAAAGTAAAATTTTACTCTGAATAAGAGTAAAATTTTACACTCTGAAACTAAAAGTAAAATTTTACTCTGAAAAATAAGTAAACTGTGAGACTCTGAAGCTAAAAGTAAAATTTTACTCTATATAAAAGTAAAATTTTACTCTGATTCTGTCAAATGAAAAAAACAGAGCAATCGAACCAGAGTAAAATTTTACTCTGATTCTATCAAATGAAATTTGATGTTTACTCTGAAAAATCGATAGAACTTTGAGTTTTGAGCTTTGAATCAGGCCTATAATCCTTAAATCAATCGATGTTTACGTTGAAAAACATTGAATCAGGCCTATAATCCTTAAATTAGGCTTATAATCTGAAAATTTCAGAGAAATCTCAATTTTTCATACCTCGGTTCTTCAGATTTTTCAGATTTTACAGATTTTTCAGATTTTTGAAACTTTGAGCTTTCAAAAATCTTGAGATTTTTCAGATTTTACTTTAAATCTTTGAGTTTTTGAGTTCGAATCAAATGATCGCCGAGACCGATCTATGCAATCATTCAAATCTCCGATCTTAAAGACTCAAAACACACATATATATAGATATATATATATAGATTAGAGATCGGAATATGTAGATATATATATATATATATTTGATTTCAAATCTCAAAACACATATATATTCGAATTCAAATCTCAAAACACACAAACACACACATATATATAGATATATATATGTATGTATCAGTGCGATTTGCAAGTTCTCCACAGCTCCGGCCATGGAGGAAGCTAGGGTTAGAAGAGAGAGACGAGAGAGAAGATGAACAGTTGAATGTAAGAGAATCTGGTAGCTTTGGTGAGCACATGCATGTATAAAACACAATCATCATAAGTATTCCCACCACAGTTTGCTTGAAGAGCAGATTTGTCATTTCGACATTGTTGGAGGCGCAGACGGTGATGGAAAGAAAGAGAGTGGGGAAGAGAGTGGGTATAATAGTCATATAAAATATTTAAATAATAAATTTGTCCTTTATGCAAGACTTTATAATTATAAGGGGGTTTAGAAAGTATAATTTTTTTCTTAATCCTTTTAACAATGAAAGGAAGGCAAATGGGGTTTATAGCCAAATTTTCCTTTACGAATTGGCTATTTTAGTTAATTTTTTGACTTCTTATAAAAGATGTACAAAAAATAACTTATAGTGGCTTTTCATATGATTTTCTTTTTTGAGTATTTTTTTTTAGAAAGGATTTTCTCTTTTGAGTTGAAATAATTTTAATAATTTAAAAATATATAATTTTTATTTTTATTTTTATTTTTATTTTTATCAAACTAATTTTCTAATTTCTCAAGTGATCAATTGTTGTCCCATCTAAAAAACAAAATTGTTGTCCCATCTAAAAAAAAATGTGATCAATTGTTGAACCCTAATAAAAGTTTTATAAAACGTTGGTCATCATTATTTTAAATAAATTACACTGACTCATTTTAGAGGAAAGTATACTATTTGTTTGTTTGTTGTTCAAAAAAATCCTATTTGTTTGTTTGGCAATGTGCCTAGTATTTGTTTATTTATTATAAGTTGCTATATTATTTTTTTTATATCTTTTTTTATTTTTTGTTTGTAAAAAGTCATTAAATAATCAAATTTCAAACCACGTCTCACAAGTTTGGCATAAATATATTGAGTTCCACTAAAATTTTAATTCACGTAAAACTTATCTAATTTTAATTTTTTTATTAGTTATATAGATTGAAAAATGATATTATCATTAAATTTTCAAAAATGAAAAATGATATTATTATATCTTTTACATGAAAATATATATTTTATCTTATTTATCATTGTGTATTTATATCATCTGTTTTAATTCTGATCATTTTAACTTTTCTAAAAAAAAAGTTAGAGCATCTCCAATGATCAAAGCCATTTTTTGGCTTGCTACAATGCACTCAAACCAATTTTTGGTTATACCACTCCAATGGAGACTGTCATTTTGGTACAATCATTAGCCAAATTTAACTAATTTGTGTTGAAGTCATTGTTAGGCAAAATCTTTACTATATTTAAAAGATATAATTCTATTGTGTACAAAACAACAATTAGAATTTAAAGAAATAAAGAAAATGAGAGAATTTGTTTGATTACAAGAATGAAACTCGAAATAATAAATAAATAAATAAAAACAGATTTTATTTTGTTACAAAAACAAAATTAAAAACTGATTTAAATAAATAACAATAACACAAAATTAATTAAATAACTTACTTGATTTAATTTCTTCGAATTATAATCTGATCAAGTCCAGTGTTTGACACTGTGTCCTTAAAACAGATTCGTCCTCTCCACGGTGCTTTCAGAATGTGGACGTCTATCTCCCAGGATAAAATGATCTACTACAAACAATAGCAGCACTACAAATTGTTTGCCTAACAAACACACAAAGTATTTATACTCTCTCTGACAAGAAAATAATGCAGCAAAATAAAGAGGGTGTTTGCAGAATTATGAAGAACGGAAAAATAGAGTTACAAAATCCAAATGAGGGCTGTCCTATTTATATATGGATTGGTGGCTGCTGGTTTTGATTTGAACAGGTATGAAACCTGTTGGTTTTGAATTTAAACAGATTTGAATTTGTTGGGTTAACTATTCAAACAGATAAAAAACGGGAAGGGCCCTGTTTGGATGAACAGTAAATCCAAACCAGTTTAATTCTGTTTGAAAACGGGAAGGGTAAATCAAAACCAGTTTAATTCTGTTTGAAAACGGGAAGGGCCCTGTTTGAATGAATAGTATATCCAAACCAGTTTATTTCCGGTTTAATTTGAATTGTGGATTTTATTTTACACAAAATAAAATTAAATTCAAATGTTTTTGGTCCAAAAAGATTAGTATTGGACCGAACAAGCCCAACCCAACCTCACACCACGCACCCAGGCGCAGCCCAGCCCGCCCGACCGGACGGACGGCGGTGGCGGCGCGCGTGTGTGGTGGTTTTTTGGGTCCAATGAGTCTAGCCCATTTTGCCCATAACCTCTCCCTCTAAAACACTTGGGTACCCCTTGGGGCACACCCCAAGTACCAAACTCATGCCTTATAAATCCTTTCAAAACCTCTCACCAAATCAATGTGGGACAAGCCTTATTTAAACCTTTAAGGAATTTCCACCAAAACTCCATTTCCATGGAGCATACTTTGGCTTCAATTTCCCATTCACTCAGTAATGGTTTTGAGCAACTAAATATACCACGTGAATCCCAACGCGGCATAGAACGCGTTACCACTTTGACCCGTGTAAATCGATGCACGGGGCCCACCTAAAAATTAGACCAAACTTAGGAAAAAATTCTGGTTTTACCCAGAATTTTATAACCATTTCCAACAATCCAAATCATTGGAAGCCTAATGTACCTAATGAATTGTACTCGTCCTGATATAGCTTACGCTATCAGTAAATTGAGTAGGTACACTAGTAACCCCGGAGAAGACCATTGGAAAGCGATCATTCGGGTTCTTAGATATTTAAGATTCACCCGTGATCATGGTTTGAACTTTACTCGATATCCAGCAGTACTTGAAGGTTATTGTGTGCAAATTGGATATCGGATACTAAAGATTCAAAATCCACAAGTGGATATGTCTTTACTCTGGGAGGCGCTGTTGTTTCTTGGAAATCCACGAAACAAACATGCATTGCACGATCCACAATCGAATCTGAGTTCATTGTTTTAGACAAAGCAGGAGAAGAAGCAGAATGGCTTCGTCACTTCTTAGAAGACATTCCAATGTGGCCAAAACCTGTGCCAGCTATTTGCATTCATTGTGATAGTCAATCTGCAATAGGTAGGGCACAGAATCACATATATAACGGTAAGTCACGACATATTCGTCGTCGACATAATACCGTAAGGCAATTATTGTCAAACGGAATAATCTCAATAGATTATAAAGAGAATATTGCGGATCCGTTAACAAAATGTTTGACAAAAGAGCTAGTGTATAGTTCATCAAAGGGGATGAGATTAAAGCCTATTACATAAGAGTCGTCATAATAGTAACCCTACTTATATGACTGGAGATCCCAAGAACTAAGTTCAAAGGGACAACTAAGTTATGTATGGCTCGCCAGAAATCACCAAGGGATTAAAATTCCCTACCCATTCCTATGGTGAGAGTGATATCTGCAACATATGTTGTCTGCAAGGGCATAAGGATAAGCTTTGCTTTTAATGATTACTTATATCTTGATTAAGGCATAAAATCAAGACGAGTATAAGAAGATACTCACAATAAGAATCACCTATATGAGTGTTGAACTGGGACCGGTTCTATGAGAATAAAAGAGGCTACATTCTCTAGAAACACTCATGAAAACCAGGAGCGTTTAAGGCCAAAATGAACACAACAGTGAGAACCACGATGTGTTAGAAGATATTTTGTGTGAAATCTATTATCTTGGCTTACACAAACGGCTGGACAATTCAAGGCATCGCGTCCATTGGTTAGCCAGTAAGTCCGATAGGTTATCACTAGGGAAGGTTCAAGGCCGAAAACTACCTATCCTAATGCAAGATATTTTCGACTTATACTCTTTCGTTAAGTCTGCATATTGTTGCATTTCCGTTGTCATCAAATTCCATTCATGTGGGGGATTGTTGGAAATGGTTATAAACTTCTGGGTAAAACCAAAATTTTTTTCCTAAGTTTGGTCTAATTTTTAGGTGGGCCCCGTGCATCGATTTACACGGGTCAAAGTGGTAACGCGTTCTATGCCGCGTTGGGATTCACGTGGTATATTTAGTTGCTCAAAACCATTACCGAGTGAATGGGAAATTGAAGCCAAAATATGCTCCATGGAAATGGAGTTTTGATGGAAATTCCTTAAAGGTTTGAATAAGGCTTGTCCCAAATTGATTTGGTGGGAGATTTTGAAAGGGTTTATAAGGCATGGGTTTGGTACTTAGGGTGTGCTCTAAGGGGTACCCAAGTGTTTTAGAGGGAGAGGTTATGGGCAAAATAAGCTAGACCCATTAGACCCAAAAAACCACCACACATGCGCGCGCACACCGCCGCCGCTGTCCGTCCGGTCGGTCGGGCGGGCTAGGCTGCGCCTGGGCTTGGGCGCGGGTGCGTGGTGTGAGGTTGGGTTGGGCTTGTTCGGTCCGATACTAATCTTTTTTGACCAAAAACATTTGAATTTAATTTTATTTTGTATAAAATAAAATCCACAATTCAAATTAAACCGGAAATAAACTGGTTTGGATATACTGTTTATCCAAACAGGGCCCTTCTCGTTTTCAAACAGAATTAAACTGGTTTGGATTTACTGTTCATCCAAACAGGGCCCTTCCCGTTTTTTATCTGTTTGAATAGTTAACCCAACAGATTCAAATCTGTTTAAATTCAAAACCAACAGGTTTCATACCTGTTCAAATCAAAACCAGTAGCCACCAATCCATCTATAAATAGGACAGCCCTCATTTGGATTTTGTAACTCTATTTTTCCGTCCTTCATAATTCTGCAAACACCCTCTTCATTTTGCTGCATTATTTTCTTGTCAGAGAGAGTATAAACACTTTGTGTGTTCGTTAGGCAAACAATTTGTAGTGCTGCTATTGTTTGTAGTAGATCATTTTATCCTGGGAGATAGACGTCTACATTCTGAAAGCACCGTGGAGAGGACGAATCTGTCTTAAGGACACAATGTCAAACACTGGACTTGATCAGATTATAATTCGAAGAAATTAAATCAAGTAAGTTATTTAATTAATTTTGTGTTATTGTTATTTATTTAAATCAGTTTTTAATTTTATTTTTGTAACAAAATAAAATCTGTTTTTATTTATTTATTTATTATTTCGAGTTTGATTTTTGTAATCAAATAAATTCTCTCATTTTCTTTATTTCTTTAAATTCTAATTGTTGTTTTGTACACAACAGAATTAAATCTTTTAAATACAGCGAAGATTTTGACTAACAGTCATGGAAATTGAAATGATTTCAACCCAACCCAATCAGATCCAACTTTTGGAAGGAAGATGACTTTGCTAAACCTTGAGTCAAATTGGCTTTGCCATTTTTTGGGTGGAGCAATCACACATTGGAGCACTAAATTTGTGAAGCAAGTCATTTTTAGCTTTGGCATGACCAACAAAACCATTGGATATGCTCTTAGCATAATTATATCAAAATTGTGAGATTTATTATATTTTCTTCAAACTTAAAAAAAAAATGTTAGTTTAATTAATTTATTTATTTATTTATTTACTTTGGGTTGTTTTAATGAGTCCTACCAATTACAATCCTAAGGGTTATTGACAAATAATACTCCATTTGTCCCAATTATTTATCCATTTTGAGCAATCTAACCTATTAAGGAGGCAAACAATCATTACACATCAATTCAAAATTTAAACTTGTTTGGTTTGTATTTGAGAAACATATTTTGAGATAAAAAGTACGAAAATTTGTTTGGTTTGGTTTTTTTTCAAAAGATGTTTTGAAAAATTATTTTGAGAGAGAGTTTTGGAAAAAGTGATTGATTTGATGTGTATGAGAGAGAGATTTGTTTGGAAAACTTGTAAACCAAACAAGTTTTGGAAAAAAATTTTGAGAAAATTTGTTTGGTTTGATTACTTTTAAAAACTTATTTGTAGAGAAATTTTCCCAAATTTTTTTGAGAAACACAAATCAAACAAGGATGTTTTTGCCATAATGCCCTTTAATTTTGAATTTTAAAATGTTTTTGTACTTGTGTATAATGAGTAATTTTAGAAATTTAAAAAAATTCAATACACAAAATAAAAAGTGAATAAATACACAAAATAAAAAGTGAATAAATATTTTGAGACGGATCAAAATAAGAATGTAGACCCACAAAAAAAAAAAATGGGACAGAGGAGCACATAATACCAAAATCTTCACAATCCCAACACATTTTAATACATTTTTTACTAAATTTTCAATATTAACAATAATCCTTCGGGTTGTTTTTAGTATTTTTCTTCTTTAATTGGCACTGTCATAATTGTTGAGCTTCTAAGCTAACAATAATCCTTTCTTTCTAAAATGAAGTTATTAGGATTAGTTTGGGATTGACTTTTTTTAGTATTTTTTAAAATTTTTATAAAAAACTAAAAAAATAATGGGCTCGTTTGGTTTGTGTTTGGGAAAAAAATTTCAGAAATTTTTTTCAGAAACAAGTTTCAGAAATTTTCTCTACCAAACAAATTTTCCCAAAAAAATTTCCCAAAACACACAAACCAAACAACTTTTCCAAACAAACCTCTCTCACACACACATCAAATCAATCACTTTTTCCAAAACTCTCTCTCAAAACAATTTTTCAAAACAAATTTCCCAAAAAACCAAACCAAACATGTTTTCGTACTTTTTTTTTCAGAAACATGTTTCTGAAACACAAACCAAACAAGCCCAATATATTTTGAAAATTGTAATGATTAATTACTCTTTTTTTTTTTTTTTAGTGTCAAAGTTGATTTGATATATATATTTTTTATATTACTTTTTGATTTTTGATTTTTTAAGAGAAAATATCATTTTCCCCTCTAAAACTACTACTCAAAAATCAATCAAATTCTTATTATTTTAATAATATCAATTTTACATTTAAATTATTTAATTTTGTATCAATTTTATACCGGTTAGTTACCATTTATAATCAAACAGAAGTTGCTGACGTGGCAACAAAATTTTATTTTATCTCCCAAACTATCTTTAAAATATCAATTAGACCGCCAAATTTCATTTTATTCATGGGTCTAATTGAAATTTTAGAATAATTTATGACGTAAAATAAAATTTCAAATGAAATTTGGGTGTCACACCAACAACTTCCACTTAATCATAGACGACAATTGACAATGAGGGTTAAATTGATGTAAAATCAAATAGTTTTAGGCATAAAATTGACCTAACCGTCACTTAGCCGGCAATGGCAACAACACCTCTTTCTGGTTTGATAACTGGCTAGGTGATGGCCTTATTAGAGATGCAATCTTAGGTCCCCTCTCCTTAAATGCCAATTGTCTTAAGGTTAGGGATTGTTGGGTTGACAATTACTGAGATCTTAGCTCACTTCCTTTCGAGCTCCCTTCCCCCATTATGCACAAAATTCTAAGCTTGACTCTCCAGTGGCACACCAGCAAAGAGGGTTGCATCAATTGGAATCACTCCAGTGATAGCCATTTTTCAAATAAATTGGCCTACCATCTTGCTCGCAAACCCCTGGCAGCCAAACCTATGGACAATTGGACTTGGATTTGGAAAACCCAAGCAAACCCTTGTATTCATCACTTCCTTTCTAACCAACCATCATAGACAAGGTTCTGAAAAGTGGTAACCAACCATCATAGACAAGGTTCTGAAAAGCAGTTGCGGTTACCGTAACGGTGGCGGTGACGCTGTTGCGGTTGCGGGGTGTAAAAGCCGTAGTGTAACGGTTGCGCTAACCGGAACCGTAAATTTTTTTATTTTTCGCACAATTTGAAAAAAATTTACCGATTCACATATATTTTTTCCATGATCATATTTATTGGGTTAAAAATAAATATTGATCAATTTTTGTAAATTTTTAAGTATAATCCAATATATTTCATATTTTTAAATCATTATAAATTGAGTTTTTTACATTTTATTTTAATAATTAATGACTTTATATTATACAAAAAATCAATCACTAACTATTATATATAAGATAAACAATGACAAAAGTAAGAGAATAAATAAGAACCTAAATATATATATACATATTTTAATCAAGCTAAATAGATAATGGCCACACTTATTATTATTATTATTTTCAAACAATATATAGATAGACACACAAACAAAATGGTTTAGTGATAGCAGCTGAATAGAATAGCATGGGTCTTACAATTTCAATAAATTAATAACATGTTCTTCATCTTCCCTCTTCTCTCTCTCTCTCTATCTCTTGCTTCTTCATTTTCTCTCTTTATCTTCTCTTTTCTCTCTATCCCTTTTCCTCTATTTTCAGTTTTTGTGTGTGTGTTTTTTCGAAAGAAACAGTTTAGAACCGTTACGTAACGGTGCGTAACAGGCCGTTACGGCTGCTACAGCACCGTTACGACCGCTATGACAGTCGCTACGGTCGACACACCTGTGAATCTCAATCACACTGCAAAAGCGGCCGTAACGGGTGGCGGTAACTGCCAAAATCGTTACGTAACGGCGTTACGTAACAGTTGCGGCCGCTTTTTAAAACCTTGACCATAGACTTCCCATAAAAGCTCTTATCTTCAACTAATTTGTGCCCTATTTAGGGTTGGTTTGGAAAGTGGGTTGGCTTTTTGGTTTTTTGGGCTATTTTAGCCTAGGCTAAAAAGTTTGATTTATGAAGGGCTTTTTGGCTTTTTTGACTTTTTTTGTGAGAGAAAAAGTGTAATGATTATGGGTTGGATGTGATGTGTTTGTTTTTTGTGGCTAAAATAGCCTATTTTGTCTTTTGTGACTAAAATAACCAAAAAAGCCCATAACCCAACTTGCCAAACGGAGCCGATGTAAGTTTGTCGCACATATACTTCTAGTGTTGCAGTTGAATTATGGGGGCTTAAAGATGACCTTCAACTAGCACTTGATCTCAACATTAAGAATATTGATGTGAAAATCGATGAATTATCAATCAAGCACCTCATTATGGGCAATACTGCGTATCACCATCAGCTTAGTAATTTTGCTCATGACTGTAGGTGTCTCATGGGCCAATTGGGAGTGGAGGAAATTAAGCATATATATAGCTAGAGATGGAACCAGGATTTCATTATTAATAGGGCTAAAAGACAAATAAATTTTTTTACTATATACATAAGTACACATATGTGTACAATATGATATATAAATTATATCCATACACATAAAAAAAAAATTCAAATATCATAGAAACAATTTCTAATAGGATGAACAAAAAAAATTTGGTGTAAAATAAAAAGAGAATGCAAGATGGGATAAGAATGAAATATATATTTTTAAAATATCACGACAAATCATATTTTTCACAAAAATAAGGGGTCATGGCCTCCCATAGTCTTCTCCTAATTTCGTCTCTGTATATCGCGAAGCAAAAGGTTGTGTTGATATACTATCCAATGAAGAAAGCTTGAGGGGAGAAGACTTGTTTATTTATCATGTTGTTCCATTATGGTGGTGTTTGGGAACGAAATTTATAGGCTATTTTAGCCTCTTTAGAAAAAAATTCAAAAAGAAGTACTGTTGCTGAGGACTTCCCACGTAATGCACAATTGTAATGGACACAGGGTAAAATGACGTTTTTGCCCTTTTAATTTTTGAGAAACCCATAGTAGCAACAACAATACACATAGGGGCATTTTGGTCATTTACTATCCCCACATCATTTCAAACACATTTTTTAATACACCATTCTAAGGCCTTGTTTGGGAAGACTAAATAAGTGCACTTTTTGTCTTTTTTGACTAAAAAATTGAGGTTGAAAATATGGATGTTTGGGTTAACTTTTTGACTTTTTATGGAAAAATGTGTAATAAAAAATTGTGAAAATTGGTTTTTAGAGGAAAATTTGAATTGGGAGTTGTGCAGCCGTAATTGTTGACTTTTGGTGAATATTGTTAACTTTTTAACTTTTTGAGTAACTTTTTAACTTTTTGACTTTTTTGAAAGATCCCAAACAAGGCCTAACAAAAAAATTCAACTCATCTTCCCAACACACAAAAACTAAAATAGCCGAATAGTTAAAAAGCCTAGAAAGTAGTCACTTCTCAAACGCTCACTATGTATGCAAAAACTTTATAATGATGCTCAAGGGATCCCAGACTATTGTATGAATGCTTTTAAGTTTTAGTAATCAAATTCCCCAATTTATAAAAAAAAATAAAAAGGAGTTAAAAGAAGGGGGATTTTTTTTAAGGTCCCTAGGATTAAGATTTTATAATATAAAGGACATCCAATATTTTTATAATGTCTAAGGTCTCTCAACATCGATCCAAAGAATTTTCAATCCTAGAGAAATTCTAGACTTCCTAAAGAATTTCTCTAGGTTCAAACCAGAGAAAATTGAAATTTCTTTGAGTACCAAAGAAATCCAGAGAAAATTGTGTAAAGAAAATTTGTGTGGCTTTGTGTGGTTCTATCCAGAGAAAATTGTGTAAAGAAAAGTTGTGTGACTTTGTGTGGCTCTATCTAGTTGTGTGGCTTTGTGTAGTTTTATTCAGAGAAAATTGTGCAGAGAAGATTTGTGTGGCTTTATCTAGATAAAATTGTGTAGAGAAAAGTTTTGTGGCTTTGTGTGGCTCTATCAAGAGAAAATTGTGTAGAGAAATTTTGTGTGGCTTTGTGTGGCTCTATCCAGAGAAAATTGTGTAGAGAAAATTTGTGAATAGAGTCAGAGAAAATTTCTCTAAGTTCATAAATTTCTCTGGCTCTATTCACAAAGAATTTCTCTAACTTTGTGTAATATGTAAGCCAACAATGTAATCTTTACTAATAAACCCACAAAATAATACTAAAGCAGTCAACAATCACAAATTTCAAATAAAGTTTTCTCCACTTAAATTTAGTTCTAACAAGAAATTCCTCATTAATAGAACATTTTGTTTTCACTCCGAATTCTAAGACTTACCGAATATGTGTGTGCTAGAGCTATAATTTCTTTCACAAAATGTAAACATCGGCCTATTCATAGGCATATTCAGGGTGCAAATGCTCGTATGGAGCCTTTTGGATGTCGAGAAGAAGATGTCTGTTCAATCCAAAGAATTTCTCTAGTCCAAACTAGAGGAATTCTCTCCAAACCAAAGAGACCAAAGAAATTCTTTGAATTGAAACTAGAGAAATTCTCTCTATTTGCAGCTGAGTTGTATTTTTATGAACAATCCTTGGTGATCGTACATTGATCCAGGAAACCCTAGCCTTGGATGTGTCTTCACAATCTTGAATCACATCTCATAATCCAGTTGTGATCTGAGTTCACAATCAAGCTCATCCAATTGCGAACTAGTCGCAATCTGAATTCGCATTCGCAATACACCCTAGCCACTCAAGATTTGAACCTATGCTTTCGCTGATGTTCTATTATGATTCAGCCTAGATTCGGAGTCGTGGCTCACGTGCGAGTTGATCTTCCCTGGAACTGGATTGCGATCTGACTCGAAGTTGAACTCTAGCACTTTTGTTTCGAAGGTGCACCAAATTTTGAGTTGCGATCATATTTCGCTTCTGATTTTGAGAGCTCACCTTCAATGTCATGATGAGGATGATTGCAAGGAAGGGGTACTACGGCGAGGGGGTGGAGAACTTGGAGGAAGCGAAGAGGTTCTAGGAGATTTGATTTGAGAGAGCCAAATTTCTCTGTCATATATGGGTGCGGGGGGTAAGGGACCTTAGACATCATAAAATAATATTATGGATCTTTTTTATTACTAAAAATAGAAGAGTGACCTTAAACTAATTTTTCTTTAAAAGAATCAAATTAAATTGATTTTTAAGTAATAATTTAAGAGATAAAAAAAATAAAAAAAATAAAAATTAAAAGGAATTATTTTTAAAATGTTTCCAAACGAGGCCCAAAGTCCCAAGTCTGGACTCCAAAGGCCTTGAACCGCATCTGATCTGATATTCGCCACGTACCTGATTGTTTGGGTGGGTAATGGGTACATAAGCGAAACTCGACCAATCTCTCCCTCCAAAACTCTCACTCTTCCTCGAAGACGATCAATCGAACCAGACACCAAACTAAACCCTTCATTCAAATTCTCCGATAACCATCAGTTATCGTCGAAGAAGAAGATGACAATTGAAGTGCCTAATGGCGCAAACGGCGATGTCAAGCATCAAAACCCTAGCAACCCCACCACCGTCAAGAAGTCGCGCGAGGTTGAGCGCCGCCGTAGGCGGCGGAAGCAGAAGAAGAACAACAAAGCCTCTCAGCAGCCGAACGACACCGACACCGCCGCTGAGGAAGATGGCGACAACGATGACAATGCCGACGACATCGCCGATCCTCACAAGGTATCTTTCGCTTTTTCTTGTTTTTTTTTTTAGGGTTTTGATGAATTGGTTGCTATGTGGGGTGTTTGTGATGCAGATTTCCATGTTCTCGTCAAATTGTGTTGTGGATTTTAGGTTTTGATTGCGTAATATGGTTTAGTCGTGACTGAATCAGGGTTTATGTAGTTTCGTGGTTTGGTATGTTATGAACAAAACGGAAATTAACAGAATGGAGACTTGAGTATTGGGTTTGTTTAGGATGAAATAGGTAGAAAGTGGAGGAAAGAGAAAAAAAATTGAACTTTTATGGGTTTGTTTAGCTTGAAAGTGGTGGAAGGTAGAAGAAAATTAATTTTCTTGTACAACTCATACTAGCATTGTAACTAATTCTTAATTTCTTGCAAAAAATACATGAAAAATTGAATGTATGAGTTATCTATAACTAAACTTTTAATTTAATTTTTTAAAATGTTTTTCTTACGAAATTTTCATTTTAATCAAATGCCTGTAAGAAATTTTTTTTTTTCCTTTCTATTTCTTTTCTTTCACTTTTACTTTCTATCAAATTTTCTTTCTAATCAAACTGAGCCGTAGGGAATTCGTGTTCTAGATTTTTCAAAAGTTGTGGTTTATGTTGTTAATCACATGTTTTTGTAGCTTTCAGCTTTGTATTTTTCTTTCTCTTTGTTTGATGATCACAAATGATTTTTGTTATAAGCTCTGTTATTAGAATCGTACGATTCAATTCGATTCGATTTAATGGGTAATCGATATGAACAGGTTGTGTGAATCGCAAATAGTTATGAATAGTAGGTGAATCGGTGAACCGAATTGGTGAATTGCTAAAATCGATGTTTAATTTTTTTTTTTGCTTTTTTGTTTGTTGGAAAAGGGTTTACACAACTTTTTTAAGGTCTTTAGGATTACTGTATGCCATCTTTTGACTTTCTCCCTCCTTATTTACTCTCAAATACTCAAACCTTAGCGGAAAAAAATGAACTTTCTCTGTCTACAATATTTTAGGCTTACCTATTCAATTTTATTCAAGTAAGTGCATTTACAAAATGAATTTTTTAAAGGCATCAAGTGAGATTTTAGAACAAATTTGAAAATTTTGATTTTTTAGCCTTGTAAAAAGTTAAAAAACATTGTTGTTGAGTTATTGTTACTTGAAAATTGAATGTTTGTCTTTATTTGCTTTCTTTACTAAGAATGATCGATAAAAAATAGTATTTAAAAGGGAAAATGTGAAGTGGTAAATATGGGAACCTGTGTTAACTTCTTACCTAGACCACATGATTATCATTTAAAACAATATTTTCATTGATTGGAGTCTAAATATTTCATATTTATTACATATATTTTAATATCTAAATGTATAGATATATTTTTCTATGTAATTTAAAAAGTGGTCGAATCTTTACGATTCATGTTTCGATTCGATTTGCGACTCTGTACAATACCATTTCGATTTACGATTCGAATCCCAATTTGACAACTATGGTTATAAGGAGACTTGAAACTGGTTGTTGTTATGTTTTTCCAGAGAGTGAAGTAATGAGCATAACCAGTCCTTCCAGGATGAATGGGCTGAGTTGCATTGTGTTTGAATTTCCTTGAAGCTTCTTGTTGTCTTGTTTATTTAGAGAGCGAAGTAATGAGCATAACCATACTGGTTGTGTTTTGATTTCATTGAAACTGGTTGTTATGTTTTTTTAGAGAGCAAAGTAATGAGTTTAACCATACTGAACGATGCATTTTGTTTTCTCTGCTTTTTGAGAACATGGATTCTGTAACATGAGTAACTTTTAAACAAAATCTAGTGTATTCCACTTATAGTTTATTCCATTCGTTTGATTGTATAGAATTTGATTTTAGCCTCAGCTAGTAGGGATACGAACATGGAGGGATGCCAAATTCTTGTAACATGGGTGCTTTTTTATTTTATTTTAAATGATCATTTTGATTTTTTGGTTCTTAACTTGTGTTTTTGTTTGTTTCGGTACTAATAGGGCATCGAGCAAGTTGAAGTTGAGTATGTACCGGAAAAGGCTGAATTTGATGGTCATTTGGATGAGGAGTTTAGGAAGGTCTTTGAGAAATTCAATTTTAAGGAAATTGTGGGGTCTGAGGTAAATTGTGTTTTACCCAAATATTAAGTATCTTTCGTTTGCTATATATTTTTCCCTATAAGTTTTTCTCATTTCTTCCATTGTATTCATTCAGGAGAACGATAAAAAGGATGAGACTGCTGCAGATTCTGCCTCAAAGAAGGTTGACTCAGATTCTGAAGAGGAAGAGCAGGATACCCATCAAAAAGAGAAAGGTGTCTCTAATAAAAAGAAAAAGGTTTGATTTTCAGTATCCTGTTTTTTGATTGTTGCCGTTATTATTATGTCTACCTTCAACATATGGGCTAAATTTTTTGCACATGTTCTTTCAGCTTCAACGGCGGATGAAAATTGCCGAACTCAAGCAGATATGTTCAAGGCCTGATGTAGTTGAGGTAAGGATGTTTGGTGAACTGTTGAAATCTTCATAGTCATTTATTTGGTGATCACAGTTCACTTTTTTCATGGGGCAGTTACATTATCATGCAATTAGTCTGGCAATTCCAAATTTAAATTGGAATTCAAAAAAGTTTAAATTTTTTACGGAGAAGAAAGGTGAAAGTTTTTAAATTTTGTTTCTGAGTATATGTATATGTTTTCCAGCGTAAGTTGAGTTCCTTTTTTTTTGGGTTATGAATCACGTTCTTTCTCGTAAGACTAAAAGCATTAAAAATAAAAATCAAATTTCTGTATACTGCACCATCTTTGTAATAAATGCCTTTTTTCTCCTGCAGTTGTCAGAATGATTTGTAATTAGATATTGATTATAAGTTCAATGATTCTTCACATTACTTCATTTAAACAAAATTTCGTATTGACCTTTTCATGAAGTCTGAAACTCTCTCCCTCTGTGTGTGTGTGTGTGTTCCAATATCCTGAACACCTTAAAAATTTATCTCAATATCCTGAACACCTTAAAAATTTATCTCATTGCTACTTCCATTCTCCAGGAAGTCTTCTATTTGATTGGTTGTAATTGTTAGCTTTTTGAGTTTACACCGACTGCAATTCTCTATTCAATTGTTTTCCCCTAATCATGAAGACCATAACAAACTTATGAAGTTCTTTTTTTATTTCAAACAGAATCCTATGGGGCTCATAAGATGTTTATCATGCTCTTTTTTTCTTTTCATTTTCATGTTGCAGTTTACTTTTTTGAGGAGGTTTCTCTCTCTCTTTTTTTCTTTTTGGTTTATTTTTTATTTATTTTTTATACATTTCAAACGGAATTCTATGGGGCTCATAAGATGTTTGTCATGCTCTTTTTTTCTTTTCATTTTCATGTTGCAGTTTACTTTTTTAAGGAGGTTTCTCTTTGATATATTTATTTTTTGATTTTCAAGGTCAATGTCAAAACCCCCTTCCTGTGTCTAAAATTATCTTTTCTTTTTTTAGGTTTAAGATTGATAAGCTTAGGTGAAAGATGACTAACAAGGTTGTGTTATTTTGGTGCAACAATTTTTGGAATTATTTATTGTGCAGAGATATTACTATTTATTTAATCATCCACAAATACGATACTATTTGTGGTTGTTATCTATTCATATTTATAGTTGTTGCAGTTGTTATTGCTACTGTTGTAATCATTATCTAATCATTTATTTGTTTTAATTTTCAGGTATGGGATGCAACTGCATCTGATCCGAAGTTATTGGTATTTCTGAAATCATATAGAAATACTGTTCCAGTGCCAAGACATTGGTCTCAGAAAAGAAAATTTTTGCAGGTTTGTCACTCCAGCTAAATTTACACAATGAGTAAATATGCATGCATGCTTAGTGGGCATACTCAAATGAGAGATTTAGGGGGGAGGGTGATGGAGGATAAACATCAATGAGGTTTCTCTTATATGTATATATGTGATTCTTGCAGGGGAGCGGCTGTGACAATCATGGAGCCTGGACATGTAGGTGTGTGGCAAAGGGGACCTTTGGATGGTTTCTCTTTTAACATGCTTGTTAGTGTGGGATGGGATGTAGCCATATTTATGACACCTTATTTGAAAAGCGAAAAAAAAAAGGGGGAAAAAAAATTCCTGGGATGGAATATTTTTTTGGCATGTTAGATATTGGGATTGTTCACCAGCTGCATGCTAATTAATCTGCTTTGGATTTACAGATTCCTTTGCGTTGTGCATAATGCTTGGGCTGAACATACATTTTACTGACCTGATTTGCGTGCAGAATTATCTAAGATTTTTCTGCTTAAGGACTCGTACCTCATTGTGTTTTGAATTATTTTGCAGGGGAAGCGTGGTATTGAGAAACAGCCTTTTCAACTTCCTGATTTTATTGCTGCTACAGGGATTGAGAAAATAAGACAGGTATGCTCAATCTGTCGACTGCTTTACAGCAGTACTCAATATTTGTATCATTTTATGGTCATGTTCTTGTGGGTTATTAGACACTTATGCTCTACGGGAAAAAAAATTAACCTTTATCTTCATATTTGTTTTATTCTGAATAGTGACTGCTCACACTCGATGCGTGTGCAATTCCATCATGTTTGATAAATAAATAATAACACGTCAAGTGTAAAATATTGAAGTTTAAGCGTGTACATAAAATTAAACTGATAAAATTAGCATGCCTAAAAAACACATACAATGCACAAAACATTCACATTTTAAACCATGTCTATTAACATTGAGTACAAATGTACCATGTCTTTGTCGTCTCCATCACATATATTTGCACTGCTATTAAATTTGAAATGTAAGAAAATTAAAATAAATCAAGTATAATAACAAGTAGTATAAATGTTTGTTTTGTAAGTATAATAGCAAGTAGTATAAATATTTGTTCTTAGTCATTTATCAAAAAAAAAATAAAATTTGTTATTAATTATTACATTTATAACATCACCTTCTCAATTCATTAGCATTAACTTTTAGTGTGCAAAATTTAATTTATACATGGTGACAGGTTGTTTTGTGTACAATGCAGTTCTCAGTACCAACAAAATTTGTTCATTAGCATTAACTTTCAGTGTGCAAAATTTAATTTATTAATTTATACACGGTGACAGATCGTTTTGTGTACAATGCAGTTCTCAGTACCAACAAAATTTTGCTTGTAAACAGAACAATGTTACTTACCGTAATGATGCAGTTGCTTAGAATGACTATCTTCCACTCTTGTTTCCTAATTTTTGTTGTTGTTCCTTTTAGGCCACATCCAAAACTTTAATTATGATAGCTTTTTCTTGTGTTTGAACCCCATATGCCGAAATTTGCGGTATACCGCCAATTGTAACCTTTTGCAATTTTTATTGGTATACTCTTACAGGCTTACATTGAGAAAGAGGACAGTAAGAAGCTTAAACAGAAGCAACGTGAGAGGATGCAGCCAAAGATGGGAAAAATGGATATTGATTATCAGGTTTATCTCAAATCTTGATTTATACTATCTTAAGAATTTGCAATCTTTCTTTTTTACTCTTGAAATTGAAGGTATAATTTGTTTTATATATATATATATTAAAACCAATGAAAATAAAAAATATAATTTATTGTTAATATTTTTTTTATTTTTTATAATCCTACTCTTTTGCAGTATTGTGACATGCCCCTATGCCTATGGTTTCTGGTTGCAGGTTCTTCATGATGCATTTTTTAAATATCAAACTAAGCCTAAGCTGACTGCACATGGTGATCTGTATCATGAAGGAAAGGAGTTTGAGGTATGAATAGTATTTATTACATCAATAAACAGACAAATGTATGTACAGTTTTGATGTTCTTCAAGCATAGTTGATGTTCTTAGTTTTACCCTTTATATAATTTTGAGCATTCCCTTTAAAGGGCAATTAAACTTTTGTGTTTTTTTAACAAAGCAATTAAACCTGTATTGATGTTTGCTTTTTTGATGTTCTTCAAGCGTACTTGGTGTTCTGAGTTTTCCCCTTTATATAATTTTGAGTATTCCCTTTAAAGGGAAATTAAATCTTTGATATATTTCTTGTTCTTTGAGTATCCTTCCTTTCTCCTGTATATATATGTGTATGACCACTGCAATGTAGTAGGCCTTGTAGGCATCACATCTTCTCCAACGCAGACAAGGATATCAGTGTGGTGAGTTTGCAATGATGTCCATCTTCAAGATTGGTCATTGGGGTTATAGGCTAGCCTTATCAGGGACACATAAATCACCAAGTTTGACAGCTTGGCAACTTGCGTGCTTGACACCGTAGTTTTGAGTCATGCTGCCAATGAACGAGCACATAGCATCTCAGCTGGGGCATGGGATGGAGCATCTCGAGGTGTGGCCCAAAGAACAGGTTGGCTAAGCCAATGATTCTTTATTTGACCATGCCATCTCCACTTGGTGGCAATGTGGCTCAACATCTCTGAGCTTTGCCAAATGATTTTTCGCTAGGGCATGATCCCCCGCAGCCACCCCCCCCCCCCCCCCCCCCCCGGGCCAATTTCTCGTTTTTCTTTATCCAATGGATTATCTCCCACATATAAAGGTATCTCCATCAAAGTTGAGGCTTTGATTTTTTAGATGACACTCTTGAAAGGCTTGCGCATCACAATTTGAGGTGTGCGCTTTTGGTGCACCTTGTATATGGAAGGCTTTTCTTGGACTGTTGTTAAACTAAGTCTAATACATGGTTTGAAGTTTGAACATAAAAAGATCCTCTTTTGTGACTATAGTCTAGTATATGGTTTGAACATAAAAAGATGATCCTCTTTTGTAACTATATATTAGGCTTCATGTCATAAAGGATCCGAGCAGCGTTTTTACGTGTTGGTTGTCGACTACCTAACACAACCCTCCTCCTTTAACCGGGCTTGGGATCGGCGGAGTTGTTAAGCAACCTCGGCGGAGTTTCTTTTGTAACTATATATTCTGAAAAACACAAAGCTAAGGCTCAAGTGAGAAGTTTGATAATTGAAACTAAGAATATCATTTTTACCTTCGATGAGGGCAAGCATTCTTCTCTGCAATGAAATATTCAATGCCTTGAGGAGAAAATATTTAGATTATTATATTTAATTTTAATAATTTTTTTTACTATTTAAAAATATTTTAGTTATTTACTAAGGGGGTGTTTGGGAAGAGCTTTTTTTTAGCTTTTTTGGCTAAAATAGTACTAAAAGACAAAATATGCTAGAATAGCTAATAAGACAAAATGTCACATCAAACCATAATCATTTCAATTTTTTTCTCACAACCATCACATCCAACTATAAAAAAATCCAACTATCTTTTTAAACACAAAAATTTTAGCCTCCTAAAATAACCAAAAACTAAAATAGCCTACTAAAATAACAACTTCCCAAACACCCACTAAATATGAAAATTTAAAATTTGAAATGCTTACGCCTTGGGAGGTAAAACACCTCACATTATGCATTGGCCTTTACAAACGTTAATCACCACCACCACCACCACCATTATTACTTGGGTTGGTAGCATGGCCTAGGATTCCCTGACCGGGACCAATAGAGAACTTGTGGCTTGGATACTAAAGGTGAGGGATGGCCAAGGTTGCTTGGCTCACTCCCTCAGGGTGGTTTGATCTTGATCAATCTTGGAGAGGGAGGGACAATCACAATAAGGCAAGGCCATTATTGACCAAGGTATGACACTCTGTGAACTGCCATACCTAGGGCTGTAGCTCCTTGCAACTCCCTTAATACAACCCTTGAGACTTATCATATATTCCCATTAGCATCCCACACATGACCTCCAAGATCTACCATGGGCACAATGGGTAGGTTAGAAACCTAAGGGTCAGTAGGAGCTTTGAGTGCCACATTGAAACTTGTAGGGGCGTTAATTGGACCTATGTTACATGGGCTCCTCAAAATGCATGAAGAACTCATGTCAAAAACTTGACACTTGGGTAAGGGTATGTGTATGTGATGTGTTTGACATGTGTAGTTGGACACCCACCTAGCAAGCATATTTAGTAATTTGAGTTTACTATTATTTATGCATAAAACCCCTACATTGTGTGTGAAATGCTCTATAGCACCTTGTGAACACTATGTTACCCTAAATAAAAGAAGTATATTAAGAAATATGGATATTTTGCTGTGTCCTTAGACATAGGATTTAGGGGAATTGGATAAATCAACACTCAGACATATATGCATGCCTGACACCCATACGAGAGTCCATGTGACACAGATGTGGACCATTGCTGCATATTCGGTCTTATAAGTCCCATGTCACCTCCAACCCATACAAGAATCTCCAAGTTGCGAGCTAGCTTGCAGGTAACCTTGAAGATTGGTTATCGGCTATGAAGCACGGGTACGGGTACGAGTACTAGTACTGGTACGATACGGGTACGTCGATACGGTAAAATTCAAAAAAAATAGGGTACGGGTACGGCTTGGTATGCTTGTAAAAAAATATTTATTTTTAATTTAGAGTAATGCAAAAAATAATTAAATGGTTTAATTTGTTAAGGTCCAACCTATAATTAACATTTAATGCCAAAAGGAAAAGTATAAATCAAAATTAAATGTCAATATATTAAACAACTTATAAACCATAGTTTAATTTTAAAATCATGCTAAGCATAAAACAAAAACTAAAAAAGAAATATAGTGAAATGAGTTTTATCTCTGTAGTAGAAGGAAAATATTGTTTTAATTGAGGTATGGTACGGCTTGAATATATACTAGGTACGTCTGGATACGTCAAAAATTAAGAAGAAAAAACTTGGGTACGTGTTTCGTGTACCCGGTACGTATGTAGAAGTACCATACGAGGTACGGTACGCCGGTAAGTACCCGGTACGGGTACGGCATGTTTTTCGAAGTACCCATGCTTCATAGGTTATCGGTATGGGCACTTAGTTGGGGCATATATAAACAATTAAGTGTGCCGGCTTGGTCAGCTAGCTCACGATATCTTAGTTGTATTTACGCCCAAACATGGCATGGGGCATCTCAAGGTGCGACGTGGAGCACCACTTTTCTAGGTCGATGGTTATTCTCTCAGCTATGTCATCTATACTTTATAGCAACATTGCTTGAAATTTTCTTGGCTTGTCTAAGTTCTCAAGTAGGGCATGATCCTCCAATGCCTTATTCGCCCCCTCTGATGGATTATCTCCTATATATTGAGCGTATCTCCATCATTCTCATTATCACCTAGTTTGGGAGTTCAACCTAGGTATCCCTACTTGGGATCGCCGGAGGACATGTGATTTAGAGATTGAGTTGAGAGATCATTCGGGTTGTTACTCACTTACTCGGAGTGGCTCTATCTTGACCCATCTTAGAGAGATGGATAACCAACTACAAGAAGACAAGGCTATCATTGACTAAGGTATAACACCTTAGGAGTTACATCATACCTAACATTGCGGCTCTCCCGAAATTCTCCAAGGCTCATCATACCTAATGGTATGATACAAGCCTCGAGGCTGATCATATCTAATGGCACCCTATTATATGACCTCCAAGTCTTGCCATGCCCCCAATGGGAGGTAGGTAAGAACATCTACATTGTTGAATTTTAAGGGTGAAGCGTCACTTGTTCTAGGCTGAGTTGTCCCCCATGGTTTTATTCCTTTACCTTCGGTTTATGTAGCACGGACACGACACAGGACACAGACACGGACATGCGTACATGCAAATTTTAAAAAAATGGGGGATACAGCATGCTGGGGACACGCTCAATATATATAATTTTGTTTATTTATTATATGCAAAATTAAAAAAAAAAAATATTATTTATTTATTTTAATATCAAATATCATTCACAAATTAAATTTTTTCTACAAATAAAATAATTTATTTTATGTATGTTAATGTTTAGCAAACAAGAATATCCAAAAAAATAGAAAAAAGAAAAAGATGGGAAAAAAAAAGTTTTTGTTACCAAAAAAAAATTGTACTATAAAAGAAGGTTCATTCATGAGAGAGAGAGAGAGAGAGAGAGGAGGAAAGAAAAGAAAAAACAAATAGAATAGAGTGAGAGAGTCAAACATGCAGAGGGGGGAGAGAGAGAGAGAGAGAGAGAGAGAGTTGAACACAGAGAAAGCAAGAGAGACATGATTTGGGGTTTGCGACTGGTTGGGACTCATCGACTCACAGTTTTCGACCTCAATCTCGACTTTCAAGACATTCTTGCAATCTGTGTTGTAAATCTTGAGTTGATTTGAGTTTGCAGTTGATTCGTGTGCCTGAATCAAAGCCTTGATTCAAGTCGAAGCCATCTGGGTTTGATTTGTTTGTTCGATTCTGCCTGGATTTTGCACCAATCTGCAAAGTTGACTTTGATTTTCAAGCAATCTGGGCTGCACAAGGTTGTTTCTGGACTCTAATAATGTTGGGTAAATGCTTCAACTTCTGCCTTTTTCCAGTTTCTTGCTTCGGCTTCATCCCCTCCTCTCTCTCTCTCTCTCTCTCTCTCTCTCTCTCTCTCTTTCTTGAATTGGTTAGGGTTTCTCTCTCTGTCTCCAATGTGTCCAAGAGTGTATCAAGCATGTTCGGCTGCAAAAATTGAAAAAAAAAAGAAGGGGGACACATGTCCACCGTGTGTCCAACACGTTTTGGACACCCATATGCTGCCTTCGGAGAGGTGTCTGTGCTTTATAGCCTTCGGTGATCCCACACCATTTCAGTGCCCACCATCTCATTTGAAGGCTGCCCCCTCAGCCTTCCCGTTAACATTAGTCATCCACACCTCTCTCTCTCTCTCTCTCAAACAAGTTCTGTTTTATTGCATGTATTGTTTACATGATATTGTTCAAGACAATAGGCCGTCTAGTTTTTATTATTTGAATATGAAACATGGACATTAGCATGGGATGTGCATATGACATGATATAGGCACATAGGTATGTCAAATTCTTTTAAAAAAGGATATGACAATAGCCCCAAAGGGTTGGCTTGGTGGCAAGGCCCAAAGGTTGTGCTCCCTCCAGGTTTAGGGATTGAAACCTCTAAAATGCTAACAATTTCTTGGGGCCATCGGACTGGGGGAAACTTTTGAATTAACTGTGTTGTACTTGTGGAAACTTCTTGCCGAGGGCCTGTGCACCCCTGGGGATTAGTTGGGCTTTGATCAGGACACCCCAGTGCCAGTCAAAAAAAAAAAAAAAGAGGATATGACAATGTGTTAGGTATATGACTATACATGCACATATACCTGAAAGTGATTTTGTCATATGATCTAATCTCTCATTCATTTCTTGTGCATTTATCAGTACTCTGAATGCCCCACTTTTGCGTTAGGATTTAAATTATAAAAAAAGAGAGCACTGTGTTGTATGGACATTCAACAGGACGTAATGATGCTTGTACAAAATAGAGTAGTTGATGACTAAGAGATTAGACTATGAATTGTGCTTGAAATTTTATACAGAAATGGTATTGAGGATTGGAGGCTGATGTTACAAGATTAGCATACTCATTAGGCATTTGCATCTGATTATGCAACACCTTCACAAGTTCTAGAACTGCTATATTGCTATCCAATAGAAATTTTCTGCTCCTTTACATTTCATTCCATATTCTTGCATGGCAAGTTGGCCCGAGACATTCTCAGTCTTGTGAATGTGATGTGGTGCTCAACTGTACTGAATTTAATTTCTGTGTTAAGAGGAGGTGTCTAGTTTATGGGGCTGATGTGCCTTTTGGGTGACTATTAATAAGATGGTAGTTGCAATTGATGTTAATTGTTTTACTATACGTGATAGGTTTGAAATATCATTCTCCCTGGTCATTAGATAATATTTCAATTAGCTGGAATGGTACTATTCAGAGTGCAACATTTTTGGCAAATTACGTTCTTTTACATGTCATACAATTCATTAGATAATATTTCAATTAGCTGGAATGGTACTATTTAGAATGCAACATTTTTGGCAAATTACATTCTTTTACATGTCATACAGGTAAAGCTAAGGGAGATGAAGCCTGGGATGTTATCACAGGAACTAAAAGAAGCTCTTGGTATGCCAGAAGGAGCTCCTCCCCCGTGGCTCATCAATATGCAGGTCAGTTGATGTATTCTACTTAATTTTGACCTTTACAACATTGGCTTTTAACTTTCTCTTCTCAAATTATTTTTTCGATCTCAATTTTTTCTTTTGACTGACCAATTTTTAATGCCAGAGATATGGCCCACCACCTTCTTATCCACACTTGAAAATTCCTGGGCTGAATGCTCCTATTCCTGCTGGAGCTAGTTTTGGTTATCATCCTGGTGGTTGGGGCAAACCTCCTGTTGATGAAGTAAGTTTTACTGTTTTACTTTGCGCTGTGTTCCTGTTTATTCTTCGTTGTTTATTTATTTCAAGCTGTGCGTTGGCATTTCTAATTTTTTTTTTTTTTCATTCTTTATGTATTTATTGTTATTATTCTTTTGAAATAGTATGGCCGCCCACTGTATGGTGATGTCTTCGGAGTCCAGCTGCAAGAACAGCCCAACTATGAGGTACTTACTCTGACAATATTTTCTGTTACAATATTTATGTGAGAAGTACCATGTTTGGAAACAGTAGTTTTAAACCAATTTTACTCGCAAACTGAAAAGGCAATTACTGAAAAACCAAACAAAATTTTAACTGTCATATTTTGGTTTGCCAGTAAGATCTGTTTTTGACAATGGCAATTGCCTTTATTTATTTCTGAAGATATTGAGAAGACTCGAGCTATTGTTTGTGGTGCTTAAGTTATAGTCTTCCCGAGTGGGTCTCATACATAGATTGAACTTAATGCCCAAGGTTCTTACTAAGACGTGTTAAAATTTACTTTATTATCTCATTAAACCATTCAGGAAGAACCAGTTGACAAGACCAAGCATTGGGGTGATTTGGAGGAGGAAGAAGAAGAAGACGAAGAGGAAGACGAAGAGGACGTGGAAGAACAAATTGAGGAAGAGGAATTGGAGGCTGGCATTCAATCTGTTGACAGTCTTTCAAGGTTTGTACATTTCTTATTGGTAGTGTTGGACACCATTTATTGTACTTGCCTTATTGGTAGTGTTGTACATCATTTTAGGTTGGTATGTTTTGGCTATTTTTCAAGATTTGGGGATGGTGGGATTAGTCATGGTTATGCTAGACACTCTAATAGAGAGATCGCTTACGTACTTTTCAAAATTTCCAGTTGCACATAAATGAGAGGCCATAGTTATAAAGAAACGTTAATACCCTAACAATTTATATTTTGTAATGCACTCCAAAACATGGTACACTTTCCTTCCAAAACAGTAGATTTAGCGATATCAATTTCTCCCCCTATTTATTTCCTTAGGAGTATAAAAGAGTAATGTTAGGAATCATGAAAAAAAAATCATGAAATGCATCATGAAATTTTTTCATCCTTTGATTAGCGTGTGGTGTTTTATTGTATGTGTAATCCAAAGGTGGAGAATCTTTCATGATTATCTTCATGACATTTTTTTTCATGATCCCTAGCATTACTCAGTATAAAATATCAAATATAAGAACTAAAATCCAAAGAGCATCGAGTTTTGACAGGAGGTTATTAGAAATGTATTATTATATGATTAATTGTAAAAATAATAAATAGTATGTTTTAGGGGCTGCCTGATGGCCAAACTTAATGCTGGATTGGATTTTAGAAAGCACCAATCAGTTTTTCAGATTAAAGAATTAAGCATTCAGATTTTAGCTTTTAATTTTCAGTTTTCAATTTTATCAAACCACACCTTATTAGATGTCTAATTGGTAAATGGAAATTAATCTCACGTTTAGAAATGCCTTAAATTTTAGTAGTGTGATATACTCAATCTTATTCCTATTGCACCACATTTTAGAGCACATGGTGTATCACGTCTCCATTTGTTTTCCTTGTACGAGAACGATCTGCATACCAAGTAGCATAGACGGAGGTTATTTTACAATGACGGGGGGAGAGTGTTGGGGCAATTGCTTGTCTACATGATTTGCTATAGTTGGAAATCTGTAATTTCTAGTAATGAGTTATTTTCCTTGTCAATGTTCAGCACTCCTACTGGTGTTGAGACTCCAGATGTTATTGATCTTCGCAAGCAACAGAGAAAGGAGCCTGAGAAGCCTCTTTACCAAGTCAGTATACTGTACATGACTGCCTCTTTCATATATTAGCTTTTACTATATTGTTCCTGATGCTCACAGTTCTTTTTCTTGTTTTCTGAAGGTACTGGAGGAAAAGGAAGAAAAGATTGCTCCAGGGACCTTACTTGGAACATCTCATACGTATGCAATAAACATATATGTTTTTTTCAATATAGCAAATTTGAAGATTTTGTTTCAGTAAGACACTTTTTTCTTGAATTGAGAAATGTTTGACCCTTTTCCTTCTAACAGGTACGTCATTGGCACTGGCACTCAAGACAAGACAGCAGCCAGAAGGGTAAGCAAGCAAATTTGATAATTTTTTTCTTCTTTCCGATTTTCTGTTAAAATGCAAATTAATTGAAAATTTTAGCACATCTGGGCTTTTTATTGATAGATGGACCTAGTGACTGGCTTGTATGCTTGATAGTTGTTTAGCAAATCAAATTTAGTGGAATTTGTCCCAATAGTGAACTTTAGCATGACCATAATTAGAAGTTAATGATATAGGGAATAAAAAGGTAGTGAACCAGATATTCTTATGGCATGATAGTGTCTCAAAATGAGAGCAGTTACAACAGATTCATGAAATAAAGTACATGCAAGTTCACGCTTATATTGTCAATCAGACCAACCCCTCCGTTGTTTCCCCAAAACTGAGCTCATTGGGCTTAATTTCCAATGAATGCATTTTCTGAGGGTTGGTTTGGGAATAGGCTATTTTAGTAACTTTTTAGCTTTTTGGCTAAAATATGAGGTGAAAAAATTTAGTATGTTTAAGATGGTTTTTTTGGCTTTTTACAAAAAAATGTGCAAAAAGTAGCGGAAATGAAATCTTGGACTTTTTTGTGTAGTTCTTTGGCTTTTTTAGTAGTTTTTTTTGGGGGCTCTTTTGGCTATTTTTTAACTTCCCAAACTTACCCTGAATATGACTGGCATTTGTGCTCCCCTGTTGCATGAGGTGGATATTTAAATCTTCACAAGTAAATTTCTGTTTTGAAGTTGACCTAATTTCACCAATTGGGCCACATGCCACTAATTCTATGACTCATGCTTTGTTAGTTTCTATGTGAGCACTGAAGAATGCATGTAGTTTTATCTATTTGCATCGGTCTAGGTACACTACTAAAAACAGGGCCTTTTGAGTCGGCAGAGTGCCGTCGCAAATAGCACATTTGCCGACGCAAAAACGTTTTTGCGACGGCGTTTCGACGGCAACTCAAGGGTCGAAAATGGTGGGGTCGCAAATGTTTTTGAGTCGGCAATCTGCCGACGCAAAAAGTTTTAATTTTTTGAGACGGCAGATTGCCGACTCAAAAAGTGGTTCAATGTTTTAAAAAATTTAACCCATAATTTTCTTATTGAGGCGCCTCCGAAGTTTCGAACCCACGCCATTTGCAAGCTTTGACCGGACCCAAAGTCATCGCACTAAATCCACTTCACCACTCTACCTCTTTCAGATATTAATTGAGATATTTATTATTTATAGTATATACACTCAATATTAATATAAAAGTATATCTATAAATATATATACATATAATTATAATTTCATTATTATGATATTCGAAAAAATTATCTTGATATACAAATAAATAAAGCAGAATGTGCTTAATTACATGTATCGCACAAATTAAATTTATTAATTTTATTTTTATTTTTATTTTTTATCGATCTGATTGATGTCTATTAATTTATATTTAATTTTTTATTTAACATTAAATTATTTATTATCAAAATATTCATATTTAATTTAAATTTTTTATGCCTATATACACTATTTATGAATAATTAAAAATAATAATATTAAAGAAATACTAATACTCTACATAATTAATTTATGTATTTTCTTCTTAATCCAATCACAACATATTTATATTTAATCTTTTAAATAAATTTTGTATAATTCTATTTCTACATATTTTTATTATACAAATAAAAATAAAATAAAATAATTAGAATCACTTTTAGTTTTATATTACTAATTCTCTTTTAATTTAACTATTATTTTTAATATCGAAATGAGTATTAAATATAATATATTTATTAAATATAATCAAGTAAATATATATATCTTGGTTATAAAATATATTTTTTTGCTACGGCATCTGTTGCCGACACAAAAAGATATAATTTTTTGCGTCGGCACAAATTTGCCGACGCAAAAGGTATATGCCGACGCAAAAAGTCTATCTTTTGAGTCGGTAAATTCAACCGACTCAAATAATGCTATCAAATATTAATTTTTTGTGTCGGCCAACGGTGCCGTCTCTAAAGGTTTGGTATTTGCGTCGGTAACTCTGTGCCGTCTCAAAAAGACTACCTTTTGTGACGGTAAAATTTGCCGACTCAAAAAAACCGACTCAAAAGGCCCTGTTTTTAGTAGTGGTAAGTGTTAGATATTTTGCTGTAGCCTGTACATGATTTGTTTTGTCCTATGGGCTTTGAGAAAAATATTTGGTTCCGTCATTGATCTTCTACTCCCCTAACTGCTAATTATATCCGGATTGCGAATCATATATCATTCATGTTCAATTTTACGATTAAGCAAATTTGCAAAATCCTTTCAGATTCTGTGTTGGGGTGAATTTACCTGTAAATATAATCCGTGTGATTGATCCATACGAGTCACAGGCTTAATGATGTGTCTCATTTTATTGTTCATGTTATTTCTTTTTTCAGGTTGATCTGCTTAGAGGTCAGAAATCAGATAAAGTTGATGTCACATTACAACCAGAAGAGTTGGAAGTAATGGACAATGTCTTGCATGCAAAGTAAGTCCAAGTCCTTATAGTTTGTTTAGTGTCAGTATCAGTACATTGGCTACAAGGCGCTTAATTCATATTTATTTTGCATTTCACAGGTATGAGGAAGCAAGGGAGGAGGAGAAGCTGCGTAGTCAGCGGGAGGATTTCAGTGACATGGTTGCCGAGGTGTGCATCTCTCACAATCTTTCTGATTTTGTACTTGTTTTAATTAGTATTTATGGACACTTTTGTTCTGATGAGGTGGAATTTTTCAGAATGAGAAGAAGAGGAAACGGAAAATGCAGGAAAAGGACGGAAAATCGAAGAAAAAGGATTTCAAGTTCTAGGACGTGCTGCTGGTTTTGTGATCGGAATGTTAGAATGCCAGATCAATTATGCTTTTCTCAGGCACCTCTAAATTTTTATCATTCGGAATCATAATTGTTGTGTGTCCATTGCCAAAAATGTAGTCCCATTCCATGGCACCAAACACAGCCTTGGTGTTATGGGTTTGGTTAATGAGAAATTTGTTGGTGATTTTATATGCTGCTACTTTCTATTTCCCCATTGCTTAGGATGGAAAATATGTTATATATCGAAGTTACTTGATGGATTTCATGTTCCTGGTGTGAATACATGCTTTTCTTCGAGGCTAGATAACCTGAATCATAGTTGAGACCAACAATTCTGAATGAAGATAATTTTTAGAAATGCAGGAAAACAATTGTATACACAGCTAATTTAAAGGGGAAAAAAAAAAACTTCTAGTTTCTTTCTTTCTAGGGTTGAAGTCATCGTATTATAAGTGATTAAAGTGTTTAGTGCAACTTGTGGGTTTGTATGCAACTTTCTGATTTAAAAATAAAAAATAAAAAATTGTGCAGTTTTGATTGTTACATTTTTTAGTTTAAATGAATTGAAAAAATTGATTATTGAGGAGCCTGAAAAAGGGTGTTTTTAGCTTTATGTTTTTTTTATAAAAATTTTTATTATCGGCTTTGAAGTTGCAGGAAGTTGCCGTAAATAGGCCTAGAGGGGGTTTATTGGTAGTGACAGGTTTTCAAGCTGGTGAAACTTACTTAGAAATTTCAGTGTTGGGTAGGTTGTAGAAATTAATATATATATCTTTTTTTTTCTGTTTCTTTAACATATCTAAGATTTAATTTAACTAGAGAGAGAGAGAGAGAGAAAGGGGGGGGGGGGGGGGGGGAAACATGATGGTGGGTGTATCTTTAGAGGGTGTTTGGAATTATTTAAATAAGTGTATCTTTTAATTTTTTTATGAAAAGATGTGTGAAAAAGTAGAAAGATAATATAACTCAAAAAAAATAAAAAGATAAAAAAAATGTATTTTTAGGGTTAGTTTGGGATGTTCTAAAAAAGTGTACTTTTTGACTTATTGGCTTATATGGGTTGGGTTTGAATTGGGTTTGATGTGATGTATTAGAGAGGTGATGTGATTTAAATAAGATGATGTGACTTAAATAGGATAGTGATTTTTTAACTTTTTGTATTATTTAGGTTATGCCAAACTTGGCCTTAGAGATTATGCCAAATAGTGCCTTAGTATCAAGGTGGAAAGGGCATATGCTGATGTTGCTATCCCAAGTGGGAAGGAAGTAACTCACCGGTGGTGACCACTCAAGGGTTGGTTGGCATGCATGATAAACAAAGTGAATCTCAAACTGAACTTGTAGGTTCAGTGGAAAAGGTTTTGTTTTGGATTATAATTAAAAGGTATTATTTCACTTTTTTGCATGAACAAGAATCCCATGCCAAAAGAGAGAAATTAAGAGGTTACAAGGTGTCATTCTAGGATTCTGATCCAAAAAAAAAGAAGTGTCATTCTAGGATTGTTGCTTAACAACTTAACCACTAAGAAACAAGAAAGAGAGAGATTGGACGTAAGGTCATGTTTGTCATCTCTGAAAAAAGTTAAAAAGTTACTATTCTACTTAAGTCATATCATTTTATTTAAGTCACATCACTTCTCTACCATATCACTTTAAACCCAATTCATATCCAACTCATATTTCATAAAAAGTTAAAAAATGCACTTATTTAAAACATCTGAAACAATATGAAGATAAAATTTAAGTTCTCAAATTAAAGTATCTCATGTGATCACTTGAGGTTTTTTGGTGGTTAATTTTAAGACGGCCAAAAATTAATTCTTAGTTGTCTAAATGCCATATAACTTGGGTTCAATTGGGTTAATTTTCACCAGTAGTGGCCTCACCATACATAAGATTAGAATAAAAATTTAGTATAACAATGACATTAAGGCCAAGTTTGGGAAGACTAAATAAGTGCACTTTTTGACTTTTATTGTATTATGTGTAGAAAAAGTAGAGAGGAGATGTTGATTGATGTGACCTAAAAAAGATAAAAAGATGAAATAAGTGCACTTTTTTAGGTTAGCCAAACTTTTATGTGATATTATTAATTAAATATATATATACATAATTTTAGGTATGATTTATAAATTACTATTTTTACTTATTATAAAAAGACATATAAAAAAAAAAAATGTAATTTAATAAATCAATTAGTAAACTTATTTATGATATTACCAAATAAAATCTAAATCGTACTATTCAAATAAAGCATAATTGACTATCTGTATAATAATTTATTGTTAAATAATGATATTACGGATTGATGCTGACGTGAACTAAAGCAATTGTGAAGATTTTATCTATCTTTTCATTGTCTCTTTTATTTTTAACTTATGACGTTATTTTTATTTTTTTTATATATTTTATTCATTTTAAAAAAAATTATAAAAAGTTAATTTTTAACTATATTTTTAAAACACCCTCATAACTAATGGGAAGAGATCTGAACCCTTTTTATTTTTTTATTGGTAAAAAAGAAAATTTTATGGAAAATATTTGAGATTTTTAATTTTTTTAAATAATTTAACCCACAATTATATTGATTGATAGGTATTGTGGAGAAGTATTTTGTGAACGATGGCACGTAGTTAAGGTGACACCGAAGTGTCAGTCGAGGTATCACGTGGCCAGGTTATGCTTACCGAGATTATCTCGACAAGACCGAGGTAATCTGCAGAGATACCAGAATTCGAGATAAGCGGATAAGGGACAAGAGTCCTAGAGGAGGGGAAGATCTCAGTCTGGATAAGAATAAGGCTCATGAGGAGTTTATCCCTATCTAACTGAGATTCCAGGAAAGCATTGAGCCTGAGTTTAGTGAAGTGAGACTTCTAGGTGATCAGGTCACTGCCGATTATAAAAGTAAGGCACCCCTATGGGTCTGGGGTAAGTTCTTTTTTGTGAGTTTAAGTATTATTTGCTATCTGTGAGAGATATTGATTACTGACTTAATTGTCCGAGTGCTCCCAGGTGGACGAACCACCGCAGAATCCTCTTCTTCTTGTTATAGGTTATTGGGCTTAATCTATCCTGCCAGTGCTCTCCAGCTGAGTTTCCCCTTTGGTTGTGTGGTCAAAAATTAATACTCACAATTTGGCGCCGTCTGTAGGAACTTAAGGAGAATAGATGGCCAACAACAGATAGGAAACGAAGATAGGGGACGACATCCACAGTGAGAGTGAGGAGCATGTGGATCCTAACGTCAGGGAGGAAAATCGTAATGACGGAGTCCAGGAACTGAATCTCGGGGAAAAGAACGCTGGCAAAGAGTGTAACGTCCTGAAGAAAGGAGACCGATATGAATACTACAATGAAAGCGAGCTCCAGGTATGAAAGGATAGATGCCTGATGAGGGATGGGGAGATGAAATGGATGGCAAACATGTTGGCAGACCTACAGTCGGTGGTCAACTTTTATGATACAGAACAACGTGATGCAACCACTATTCCCGTTGCAGGACACACCGGCACCAGTAGCTAAAACTGATGTCCAGAAAGGAGGACAGAAAACGATCCCAGTAATCCTGTAGCATGGCAAGGGATAGGAGCACTTACATCGGCCGTCACGGGATGTCGAGCGGACAGAGTCTGTACGAGGTGAATTACAGAAGACACCACGAACCAAGGGGTCCTATGTTAAAGAATCTCGGCATATCTAAGGGAAGGGCCTCTGTTTTGATGCAGTGGACGAAGGGAAGTCCAAACGAACACACAATTACATTGGGAGTAGCGCGCCAAAGAAGTTGAAATCTATTGATAGCCGAGCTCCCAGACGAACGAAAGAGGATTTGAGGGACTGCTTCCAAAGAAAACGACTCAACGCCAAGATCACATCCACTGTCAAGCCGAAGACGCCATTCTCCGTAGAGTTGGATACGTTTGAGGCTCTAACGAGATTCTACATGAAGAGGTTCCAGATTTACGATGGTAAGTCTGATCCAAACTTTCATATCGGCCTGTATTTAAATTCAATGGCTTTGTGGAGTGGGAATGAGCAGCTGCTGTGCAAGGTATTCCCCTCATCCTTTGGAGAGATAATATCTGATTGGTTCCATAAGTTGCTGAAAGGAACTGTGAAGAGTTGGGAAGGCCTAGCCGAGATGTTTGTGCCAGGTTTGTTACGAACAAATTGTAGCCACTGAGGGTAAATTCCATATTGGCTTTGAAGATCAACGATAGCAAAGGCCTCAGGGCTTATGCCAAGAGATATTACGAGGTGTACAATTAGATTCCTGGTTGTAACCAAGAGTTGGTGGTCGTGTCTTTCAAGAACGGCCTGAATGATAAATGCTCGCTTCGGAAATCATTTGCCAAAACCTTTCTGAAAAGCATGGACCAACTGATGGCACAGATTGAGAAATATGCCAAGCGGAAGAAGACACACAGGCGGTGAGGACATCCAAGCAAGAAAAGAGAAACGGCTTGCCGAAGCGAGACTGAGGGAATGCAGGTGTTGATAGGTAGGAAATAGGGATAAGGGCTGCACAGGCAGTCACCACGGTATTCAAGATCTTGATCTACAAAGTTTTGGAAATGATCAAGAACCAACCATATTATAGAGTACCGGAGAAGATCCTTGGCGAGTTTATAGGGATGAGCATTGGGAAACATTGCGCTTATCATAATGAAGATAGACACTTGACTCAGGGGTGCAGGGCTTTGAAGTCGCACTTGGAGGATCTGGTCAGACACAGTCACCTAAGAGACCTAGTAGATGAGGCCAGGACAAGGGAAGAGCATACAAGGCTTTCCCAGGCACCGACAGTACCACTTTCACCACCTCCACCGCAGTAAGCAGATGGACCTCGGGTAATTAATGTGATTCACTCGAAGGTTAATAAGAATGAAGTACGAGGGGAGACCCAAAGAGTAAGGCACCTGCAACATGTGTATCAGGCCCAACGAAAAAAGCCCAAGACAGATGAATACCAGGGACCAATGGTCTCTTTTACTGAGGCAGACCTAGATATGGTCCAACATCCACACAACGATGCCCTGGTGGTAACTCTGAAAGTTGGAGAGTGCCAGATGAGACGCATACTGATTAACCAAGGCAGCTCTTGTGACATCATGTATGTCAGATATTACAAGGAGCTTGGCCTTCACCTAGATGATTTAGAGTAGTCTGACAACCCCATGGTAGGATTCAACGTGACGCCAACATGGTCTTTGGGAGCCACGAACCTGGAAGTGCAGGTAAGAAGCAAAAAGATAACAACTGAGTTCACTGTAATAGATACTCCCTCCCTGTACAATATCATTTTGGGATGACCTTGGTTGCATACTATAAGGGCTGTTCCCTCCATACTGCACCAATTGTTGTGATTCCCAATGACCAGGGGATTGAAGAGGTAAGGGGGGACCAGGTACATGCGAAAAATTGCTCCATGGAAGCAATAAAATACACCTGTACCGTCAGAGAAGCTGAGATAGTGGAGATTGAAGATAAAGATAGACAGGTCTGGAAGATGTTAGCACGGAGCCAGCCGACAAAAGTGAAGAGCCTTTGAAAAAAGTTCTTGTACATGAGGGCGATGAAGAGAGATATTTCCTCCTTAGCTCCAGTTTGGCCGAGGACGAGGAAAATGAGTTGGAAAATTTTCTTAGGGAAAACATAGAGGTGTTCGCTTGGATACCATACGAGATACCTGACATTAATCCCGAGGTCACGTGCCACAAACTGAATGTAGACAGGTCGGTTAAACCTATCATCTAGAGAGTAAGAAGACCCACTTTGGCCTATGTACAGGCAGTGGAAAACAAAGTAGAGAAGTTGCTGGAAGCACAAGCCATTCGAGAAGTGCACTACCTGTAACAACCCTCGTCACCGTTTACTGATTACCGATTAATTACTGATTATTACTGATTAATCACTGACCACCGATTTATTACCGATTACTGTTAAACTAAGGCTGATTATGATCGATAATTGAATTGCTTAAAGTACCGAACTGACTGACTGAGATTCGAAACCGAATCGATTGACTGTAACCGTTTGAATGCATAATTTATTTGTTCGACTGCCAAATTATCTATTCTTGTCTTATGCATTAAAACCGCAAATTGAACGCCTTATCGGCGGCCAAATCGAAAATTGATTGATGTTCTGTGTTCATCATAATTAGTGTGATTTAATGTGATTTTTTAGTGTAATTATCTGAAAATCGATTTAGTATGATTAAACTAGATTAAATAAAGCCAATTAAAGAGTTTGACTTAATTACACTTTTGCCACCCTTAGTGGCCACTATCCTAGACATATTTGAGTCTTGGTTTATACACTTGATAAAACTTTTTCATCAGCCCATTCTTGAGCTCATAACCGACCAAGAGAGAGGGGAAGTGAGAGTAGTGAATTCAACTTGTTAAATTGCTTGGAAATTGAGGGAATTGTAGAGATGATTGCAAATTGAGCCTCCATACCTCTAATTCAAGACCTAGGTAAGGAATTCATCTTCTTATTGTTGACATTGAACAAGTTCATGCATGATTCATGCTTCATTATAGAACTAAGTCATGATTTAGTTCAAATATGTGGGATTCTAGCATATATCATGCATGCATGCTTGAATTGATGAGTTTTAAGTTGATTCCATGGTCAAATGCCACATGCATGTTCATAATCATGTTTAAATCCATGTCTTCATCTTGTTTTTGAAAAGATTGGGCTCTTTGGAGCAAGAGTTGAAGCTTTGAAATGGTTTTAACCCATGCATGTCATGTTTGAAGATTGTTCATGAAATGGGTTTGAAAAATGGTTTTAATTGACTCACATTTGGGGCTTGAATTCATAAATTGAGCTTTGAAACTTGTTGTATATTGAATTGAGATGTGTTTTCCAGAATTTGGGCCCAAGAGGTCGAGTATTGAGTGGGAGAATGCTGGGTTCGGACTTGGAAGACAAATCTGGAAATTCCAGAATTTGGCCTCCTCGCTCGAGCGAAGGATTCCTCGCTCGAGCGACCATCGTTTGTTCAGAGCTCCGCTCGAGCGAAGAAATGGTGGCTCGAGCGTAAAATTTCAGCATCCAGTATTTTTACTGTTTCATCAGACCGCTCGAGCGAAGGATTTCTCGCTCGAGCGAAGCCTTTGATTTTGGAAGCTCGCTCGAGCGAAGGAAAGCTCGCTCGAGCGAGGCCCTTATTTTCAGCAAATTTTGTAAAGTGCTTTCTAAGTGCATCTTTGCATCCTCATCCCATTCTAGGCATTCTTAGGCCTAGGTTAAGGCATCGTAATGAGGATATTGATGTAGAACACACCGAGGCAAATTAGGGATTAAATTATGATATCTCCCAACTGTGTAGCTTAGTGTGTGTTCAATCTGTTAACTGTGTAGGGTTGGCTTACCGAGGAGACGCTCTAGCTTACTGTAGCCCAGAACTCTGTGAGTAACAATTGTGTAAAGATATGTTCAAAATGGTTACCTTTCGAATACTGAACCGAACTGTTTACTGAACTGCTTACTGAACTGTTTACTGAACTGGAATTATTTACTGAATGAATGTATGTCCTTTATTTCCGAACTGTACTGTGGCATC
The DNA here is from genome assembly GCA_036172215.1 of Camellia granthamiana. NCBI lineage: Eukaryota > Viridiplantae > Streptophyta > Magnoliopsida > Ericales > Theaceae > Camellia > Camellia granthamiana. Next base: position 56,535,491 of record CM069909.1, on the reverse strand, counting down.
CTTAGCACCTACTGTTTACTGTTACTGTTACAGAGCTCTGTCGGTTCCCTTGTGGAACCATACTGTTTACTGAATGACTGGCCATCATTACTGTTGGGTCTGTTAAGACCCGGTCCTTTTGGACCTACTGTTTATAGGCTAATGGATGTACCACATATCACTGTTTTGACTGAATAACTGTTATGGCCTGAAATATGAGCCACAAACTGAATGACTGATTGATTGAAATGACTGATTGACTGAAGTGACTGAAAGACTGAAATACTGTTTAATGAACTGTTTTCATTACTGTAAGGACATTCATTCATAACCTCTTTACGCTTTATGTTATTCACTGGGCTTTAGCTCACTGCTCATATATATATGTAGGTGTTCAGGCACCAGACCGCCGCTAGGAGCGTCAGGCAAGCTTTAGTTTTGTTAAGCCAACCACTGTGCCTCACTGCGAGGTTCCGAGTATAATCAAGCTTAGACTGCTTTTGGGGTGTCTTAGCTTCACCCAACTATCATTGTACTGTATAGACTGTTACTGTACTGTATGGTCTGTTAACACTGTACTGCACCGTTACTGTAATGTTAATAGGGATTAGGTCCCTGCACTGAATGTTTGTAATTGTTATGCACACTGTTCTGTACTGAAAGTATAGATGTATAAAAAAATCTTTTTGCATACAGACTGTCGCAGCTCATTGGACATTGTTTATTTACTGTATTGGCTTCCCCCATGCCCCTGTACTCTGTATTACTGTTCTACTGTTAAGCAGGCCTTCGGTAATCTCGGATTACTGGCCGGTTACGGTGCTAAACCCATAGGGGCGGGTTTGGGTCGTGACAGAGTGGTATCAGAGCGATACTTAACCACGAGTTATACCGCACACACGTGTCCAAATGAGCTATAGGATGTCCTAGAAAAGACATTAGGGCATTGCATGAGCATGAAAAGTGTGTGGTTATGATATGACTGAATATATGCTACTGTGTTAAATTGTTTAAACGAATGACTGCTTGTACGATAAACTGTTTAAGTATGCAACTGTTTATATTCATAATTGCTGCCACTGCTTATAGTGAAATGAAACGAAACCTATGTGCATACTTAAAGAAGTTAAATGGAATAACATGTAATGTTAATGTTGCTACCGACTGTGGGAAATCAATGTGAAAGAAAGTGAACGTGTGAAAGTAAAGGGTCATGTGACCATACCTGAACTGAAACGAAAGTACACACACGTCTGATATGGAATAAAATGTGGAATCAGTGAGAACTTCCCTGTGTTGATCAAAGAAATATGTAGGAACCTAATTGTGGAATGTTAAACCGTAGAGTCTTATGCCTTTGTTGAATGACCTGGAAAGTCCGATTGGAATCGCGTTGGCCAGCGTTGCTTCGAGTCGGAAATTCTTGGTAAATTCCTGGGGAATGAATAGGTTAACTGAGAATCTGCTATAACAACAACAAGGGCGAGGATTGTGAACGAACTGAAACTTCTAATCTGAGGATTAACTGGCTAGAATGAATGATTGAGGCCTTAATTGGAAATCTGAGAGAGTAAAGGCAGACATACGTGCCTGAACCAACTGAATATGAACTGATGATACTAATACTGAAAACCCAAATAAACTGAAACCACCGGAATTTCTGGGAGGTACTGAACCACTGAAAACTGAGACTTGGGTTTAGAAACTGAGAAAATATGTGAAGTTCTCTTCAAAAAAAAAAAAATGCTTTCCCCAATACATCTGAAATAGGAAAGTATCTGAGTTTGAACACTGGAGTAAAGTGATAGGACTGTGGTCGAATATGAGGTAAAACTTACCAGCTAATCTGATAGGCAACCCACATGATAGACACTGACTGGAAAAGAACTGGAGGTGGGAGTGACCTAGATGTGTTTGACATCGTCAACTGAAATTAGAAAGAATGAAACAGTAGTAACAGAAAGTGGAAACGACCGGTAAATCAATGACCTCCGTGAATGGAAAATCTCGGCAATAGCTTTGACCAATGAAGGTCAAAGAAGTAATGTGAACAACGATATACCTATCTGAACCGTGTGTGGGAAATACCAATGGGGCGTGGCCACCGCCTATCTGAAATTTATTCTGGGCATGGACAGGAGGGATATTTGCCTAAGTCCTGCCCACAAATGCTCGGAACACTGAAAAGACTGACGTAGGTATTACCTGACACAAATGAAATTGCTTATACGAACGTTTGTGTGGGGAATCGTATGTTCCGTAATTTGGTGTAGACTGCGAACATATTGACTGCGCTAATTGAACTACTGGAATTATGAACCATATACTGAGAACTGTTAGAACTTGTGAACAGCGAGAACTTGCTGAGTTAGGTCCTTGTATTGTAATGTAACGACTGAACGTGAACTGTTAGATGTGACCTTTTGAACTGTACTAGAACTGTTGAACATGGGTATACCTTATGATTGACTGTAATTCGAGAAATTTGTACGACTATGATTTGTACTGAACTGCTACATATTGACGGACATTATTGAATGAACGGACCCTTGAACTCGAATTATACACGTGAACTGTTTGTGTGTGGGACTGCTGAAATTGAGAACCCATATTGCTTGTAAAGATGAACTTCTGCTTATGAATTTGTGAACGAGTGCCTACGTGGAAACCGATTTTGAACTCACACCTATATGTATGTTCCCATGCTTGTAATACTGATAAGACTGAGAGGAATGGACTGTGGTTAATGAATCTCTTGAAATTTACTGTTGATGCGGACTATATGTGCAACACTGTAAAACCTTATGTTAACAATTACCTATGCTCTGAAAACTGTTTAGACTTATGTACAAACCTGCATACCTTTGCTTAAGAATGTTGCTAGACTGAGTAGACTTCGGACTTGCTATCTTAACTATCGTATCTGGAGGAACTATTTTGCATTGTACATTGAACCCGTGAACCTGTAATGGGACTATTAGTAGATTCTGAACATGCACATATATGACTGTACCTTTGCTCGGAATGGCTGATTAATTTGTTTGATAAGTTAACCGTTAGGGCTATGACTCTGTAACTGCATGACTGAACAAAGACCCTAACCGATAAACTCTTGACTGGGAATCGTGATTGTGGAAAATTGACATGACTGTTGGAGTTGATCTGCGAGCCTATGCTTTAGTGACTATATGACTGATTTGGAACCCTTGTATGACAACTCACCATTATGTGCCACCAAGAACTTTGTGTGATGTATTACTGTATACCATATGCTTATATGAAGGATTTATTTGGAAATTGCTATATCGACTGTGATGCTTACCTCTCGATATGACTAACTGCGTGTCTGTGCATTGTCTGTAAACTTATTGGGAGGAACACACTGTATGTAACCTGTACTGCTCTGATATGAATTGTACTGGTACCGGACTCTGATGTAAGTTGATAATTGATGAACTCAGACTGATTGTGAAACTACTATGTACCGAAATGACCGGAGTGTGAACTAATGTTAACTGATCTGGAAATGATAAGAATGGAACTTTGATCTGAACTAATCTGATGGAACCATGGGTTAATGAAACCCTTTTGTGTAACTGATGGAACTTTTGTTTGCTGCTTGCGCTTCGAACTTTTATTTGACATGTTTGGACAGAACTTGCATCTGAAATGACCTAATTTGATCTGAGAAAACTCTGATTAAGAGCTATTACCGGATTTGTTACAATGTAGGAAAAACTGGGTAAGTGGCATGTGATTTATTACCCGGTATCACCGTTATAACTGTGAACTTGTTTGACTAGGGAATGATTGTTTTGGTGATTACTGTACTTCAGAACTGGTGGGATCTGTTGACCACAGACTGGTTTGATCATAAACTCTGACTGTCTGGAAGTATATGTAATCTGTAAGACTGTTGTCGTACTGACATGTGTTATGACTGAATCTGTGAAGACTGGAACTGTTGAATAGTGAATGAATACTTACTTCAGAATTCTGCCTACTGCTATGGGAGTAATGTACAATTCGCCTTATGTTCCCAATAACTCCCGAATGAACTGGACTGACTGTGATGGATTACCGAACTGAGAACCGAATTGAACAAAGACTGAATGAAAGACTCGAAAGAGAAGGAATTGAAGTTCTGTAACTTAACGGGGAAATTACTTATGAAACTGAGATTAGTGCAAATCTATAACCCCGTTAAGTACTTGATATAAGTAGTGTGAATACTACTATACTGCTACTGTACTGTTACTGTATTGTTACCATTACTGTTACTGTATTGTCACTGTACTGATACTGCCACTGCTACTGTACCTGTTGTGTATTACTGTGCCACTTTATTCATATTTCGTGTCACGAAATAAGTTTTGTCTCGAAAATGCTATATGTTGTTTACTGAATGATTGTTCGATCCCTGTTATATATTCGTGACTCTTAGTATTATGTAATATATGTTAGCTGCCCGGTATCGGAGGTTCCTTTATGGAACTTATATCTGTCTGCACTCAGTTACCCGTACCGGAGGCCTCGTCATGAGAGCCCAGCTTCTGTACTGTTCTGTATTGTATCCGTTCTGCATCTGCTCTAGTAGTGCTAATGAATGCCCCGTATATGCTTAATGCAACAATTGTGGCATCTATGTGTACTTTGGACAAGAATATGGAAATGAACATGTATCCGAATCTGTCATTGATTGAAAACTGAAAGTGCATAAGATTCTGTTTTAATATGAACCCCAATCCCTATATGTGATTTCTCATTCTGTTTCTGTGCATTGCTAAGATTAAGATTGGGTCATGAACCTGTTTATGAATGTGATTACACTCCTGTTAAGAATGAAAGCTACCGTTGTGTTAGGCATCATCTCTGTTGTCATATGTTGATTCGAGTTTAGAGGACTAAACTCTTCTTAAGGAGGGGAGACTGTAACAACCCTCGTCACCGTTTACTGATTACCGATTAATTACTGACCACCGATTTATTACCGATTACTGTTAAACTAAGACTGATTATGATCGATAATTGAATTGCTTAAAGTACCGAACTGACTGACTGAGATTCGAAACCGAATCGATTGACTGTAACCGTTTGAATGCATAATTTATTTGTTCGACTGCCAAATTATCTATTCTTGTCTTATGCATTAAAACCGCAAATTGAACGCCTTATCGGCGGCCAAATCGAAAATTGATTGATGTTCTGTGTTCATCATAATTAGTGTGATTTAATGTGATTTTTTAGTGTAATTATCTGAAAATCGATTTAGTATGATTAAACTAGATTAAATAAAGCCAATTAAAGAGTTTGACTTAATTACACTTTTGCCACCCTTAGTGGCCACTATCCTAGACATATTTGAGTCTTGGTTTATACACTTGATAAAACTTTTTCATCAGCCCATTCTTGAGCTCATAACCGACCAAGAGAGAGGGGAAGTGAGAGTAGTGAATTCAACTTGTTAAATTGCTTGGAAATTGAGGGAATTGTAGAGATGATTGCAAATTGAGCCTCCATACCTCTAATTCAAGACCTAGGTAAGGAATTCATCTTCTTATTGTTGACATTGAACAAGTTCATGCATGATTCATGCTTCATTATAGAACTAAGTCATGATTTAGTTCAAATATGTGGGATTCTAGCATATATCATGCATGCATGCTTGAATTGATGAGTTTTAAGTTGATTCCATGGTCAAATGCCACATGCATGTTCATAATCATGTTTAAATCCATGTCTTCATCTTGTTTTTGAAAAGATTGGGCTCTTTGGAGCAAGAGTTGAAGCTTTGAAATGGTTTTAACCCATGCATGTCATGTTTGAAGATTGTTCATGAAATGGGTTTGAAAAATGGTTTTAATTGACTCACATTTGGGGCTTGAATTCATAAATTGAGCTTTGAAACTTGTTGTATATTGAATTGAGATGTGTTTTCCAGAATTTGGGCCCAAGAGGTCGAGTATTGAGTGGGAGAATGCTGGGTTCGGACTTGGAAGACAAATCTGGAAATTCCAGAATTTGGCCTCCTCGCTCGAGCGAAGGATTCCTCGCTCGAGCGACCATCGTTTGTTCAGAGCTCCGCTCGAGCGAAGAAATGGTGGCTCGAGCGTAAAATTTCAGCATCCAGTATTTTTACTGTTTCATCAGACCGCTCGAGCGAAGGATTTCTCGCTCGAGCGAAGCCTTTGATTTTGGAAGCTCGCTCGAGCGAAGGAAAGCTCGCTCGAGCGAGGCCCTTATTTTCAGCAAATTTTGTAAAGTGCTTTCTAAGTGCATCTTTGCATCCTCATCCCATTCTAGGCATTCTTAGGCCTAGGTTAAGGCATCGTAATGAGGATATTGATGTAGAACACACCGAGGCAAATTAGGGATTAAATTATGATATCTCCCAACTGTGTAGCTTAGTGTGTGTTCAATCTGTTAACTGTGTAGGGTTGGCTTACCGAGGAGACGCTCTAGCTTACTGTAGCCCAGAACTCTGTGAGTAACAATTGTGTAAAGATATGTTCAAAATGGTTACCTTTCGAATACTGAACCGAACTGTTTACTGAACTGCTTACTGAACTGTTTACTGAACTGGAATTATTTACTGAATGAATGTATGTCCTTTATTTCCGAACTGTACTGTGGCATCCTTAGCACCTACTGTTTACTGTTACTGTTACAGAGCTCTGTCGGTTCCCTTGTGGAACCATACTGTTTACTGAATGACTGGCCATCATTACTGTTGGGTCTGTTAAGACCCGGTCCTTTTGGACCTACTGTTTATAGGCTAATGGATGTACCACATATCACTGTTTTGACTGAATAACTGTTATGGCCTGAAATATGAGCCACAAACTGAATGACTGATTGATTGAAATGACTGATTGACTGAAGTGACTGAAAGACTGAAATACTGTTTAATGAACTGTTTTCATTACTGTAAGGACATTCATTCATAACCTCTTTACGCTTTATGTTATTCACTGGGCTTTAGCTCACTGCTCATATATATATGTAGGTGTTCAGGCACCGGACCGCCGCTAGGAGCGTCAGGCAAGCTTTAGTTTTGTCAAGCCAACCACTGTGCCTCACTGCGAGGTTCCGAGTATAATCAAGCTTAGACTGCTTTTGGGGTGTCTTAGCTTCACCCAACTATCATTGTACTGTATAGACTGTTACTGTACTGTATGGTCTGTTAACACTGTACTGCACCGTTACTGTAATGTTAATAGGGATTAGGTCCCTGCACTGAATGTTTGTAATTGTTATGCACACTGTTCTGTACTGAAAGTATAGATGTATAAAAAAATCTTTTTGCATACAGACTGTCGCAGCTCATTGGACATTGTTTATTTACTGTATTGGCTTCCGCCATGCCCCTGTACTCTGTATTACTGTTCTACTGTTAAGCAGGCCTTCGGTAATCTCGGATTACTGGCCGGTTACGGTGCTAAACCCATAGGGGCGGGTTTGGGTCGTGACACTACCCCACTTGGTTGTCCAACACAATGGTGGTAAAAAAGAAGAACGGAAAGTGAAGAGTCTGTGTATACTTCACAAGCCTGAATAAGGCTTGTCCGAATGACTGTTTTCCCTTACCAAAGATTGACCAGCTAGTTGACGCTGCATCTGGGCATGGAAGAATGAGCTTCCTAGATGCCTATAGGGGATACCACCAGATTGCAATATATCTCCCGGATGAGGAAAATATGGCATTCATCACCCCAAAGGGACTCTACTGTTATAGAGTGATGCCCTTTGGACTTAAGAATGTAGGAGCAACATATCAAAGACTGGTAACAAAGATGTTCAGACACTTGATTGAGAAGACAATTGAAGTCTACATTGATGACATGGTTGTCAAGAACAAGGAGTAAGGAGACCATTTGGCCGACTTGAAGGAAGTTTTTGAAATCCTGAAAACATACTGGCTATGACTCAATGTTTCAAAGTGTGTATTTGAAGTCGGTTCTGGTAAGTTCCTGGGATATCTGGTAACTAGGAGGGGAATAGAAGCAAACCTAGATCAGATCAAGGCGATCTTTGATCTACAAAGCCCGACAACAGCCAAACAGGTCTAGATTCTTACTAACAAGGCCGCAGCCTTGAACAGGTTTATTAGCCGAAGTTCTGATAAATGCAAACCATTTTTTCAATTATTGAAGAAGGCCATAGATTTTTTGTGGACAAACGAGTGTGAAGTCACCTTGGCTGACTTGAAAAAGTACTTGACAATAGCTCCAGTATTGTCAAATCCAGTACTAGGAGAAGAATTGTTCCTATATCTGGCAGTTTCAGACCACGTAGTAAATGCAGTGGTACTTCGAGAAGAAGAGGAAGAGCAGAAGGTAGTACACTACGTGAGCAAGACCTTGGCCAGTGTCAAAACCAGGTACTTACCCCTGGAGAAGTTAACATTGGCCTTGATCATGGCCTCGAAAAAGTTGAACCACTATTTTCAAGCCCACAAGATTGTGGTGCTAACTGAACACCCGCTAAAGTCCTTGTTACAGAATAGAGATCTGACAAACAGAGTAGCTGGATGGGCAGTAGTTATAGGTTAGTATGACTTAGAATTCAGGCTGAGAACAATAATCAAGGGTCAAGTTTTGGCCGACTTTGTAGCATAATTTTGTTCTGGCGCAATCCCAAGACGGGCTTCGATGAGCTGCAACCTAGGATGTCCAAGAGAAAAAGAGAAAGAAATCCAACTAGAGCCAAAGAACCCCACACAGCAAAGCAGAAGAAGGTAGAGAAATCAAAACCCTGCGACATCTACATCGGTGACTCCTTCCGTCTGTTTGTTGATGGTAGCTCAAACCATTAGGGATCATGGGCAAGAGTGGTTTTGGTATCACCAGATGGGCAGATGATAGAGTAATCCATCTGTTTGGGATTCAAGGCCTCAAATGACGAAGCGGAGTACGAAGCACTAATTGCTGGACTAAGGCTAGCAGCAGCAATGGATGCCGATGAGGTGGTATTTTTCTGTGACTTTTAACTCATTGTGAATCAAGCAACAAACGAGTACGCAGCCCAAGACGAGAGGATGATAGCTTATGTCAAGGAGGTTGTCAAGTTGCTAACACTGTTAAAAAATTGCTGACTACTGTAGGTTAGCTGAGATGATAATAGTCATGCTGACGCCTTGGCTAACTTGGCCAGCGCGATGAAATCAGGTAAGGTAAGAACAATAATGGTTGATGATTTGTTAGGCCTAAGTATAGAGCCCCTTATAACAGAATACGAAGCAATGTGCATGGAGATGAGGCCTAGCTGGATGAACACCATAGTTGTGTTTCTTAGAGATAGTAGGTTGCTAGCAGACAGAAAAAGAAGCACACAAAATTAGATTGAAGTCGGCCAGGTTTTGCCTGTCAGTAAAAGGCCATCCCTACAGATGCAGAAGGATGTTGAAGCTTATGTGAGAAAGTGTGAGAAGTGTCAAAGGTTTGCACATTTGATACACCAGCCAACTGCAGATCTGAATCCAGTATCCAGTCCCTAGCCATTTGCCCAGTGGGGCATGGATCTTGTTAGGCAACTGCCTTAGGCAACTGGACAGAGGAAGTTCCTATTAGTAGTAATAAACTACTTTACGAAGTGGGTGAAGGTTGAACCCCTTGCAAAGATTCGAGATGTGGATGTGAAGAATTTCATTTGAAAGAACATAATTACCAGGTTGGAATCCCAAGAGCCATTGTGGCAGATAATGGAACCTAGTTCGACAGTAAGCTAATCAAGAGCTTCTGTGCAAAGTATAAAATTAAGAACTATTACTCTGCTCCTAGTTTCTCCTAGAGTAATGGTCAGGCTGAGGCATCCAACAAAACTATCTTGGATGGGATCAAGAAGAGGCTGGAAGCTACCAAGGGCAAATGAATGGAAGAATTGCCCAATGTCCTATGGGTATATTGGACTATGCCAAGAAGATCAACTGGAGAATCTCATTTTGCCATGACATATGGTACTGAAGCAGTCATTCCACTAGAGATTGACATCCTTGGAATCAGAACCTAGGGAGTGGAGACTGGAGTGAACAAGGCATTCTTCGCCCGAGATCTCAATTTGATAAAGGAAAGAAGGAAAATAGCAGTAGTTCGGTTAGGGGCAGGCCAGTAACAACTTGCCAGGATCTACAATAAGAAGGTTAATCCAAGGGAGTTTCAGGTCGGGGACCTCGTCCTTAGAAAAGTCGTTAGCAATAAGAAGGATCCTAAGGAAGGCAAGCTTGGACCAAACTGGGAAGGACCATATCGAATCATCTCGTTCCTCGACAACGGCACTTACCGGCTAGCAGACACTAATGGCAAGGAGTTGCCATGACCTTGGAACACAAACAATTTGAAGTTTTTCTACCATTAGTTTCTATTTTTTATGTAATAATTTTATTAGCCGAAGTATTAATAAAATGCTAGCTTGATTTTGTTTTTATGGATTATTGTTGAAACTTGTGCGATAGGATTGAACAGTCTTATGACGATGTTCCCACGGTGAACATGAGAAATAATTTAGACTTGCCATATGGTAGAGTGGAACTACACTTGCCATATGGTAGAGTTGAACTAAGTTTGCGATATTTTGATATGAAACACGATGAAACTGGCCATGACTTGGTCAGTTTGTAAGTAAAGCTGAGGAGTATAGTACTCTCGGTGCACTAAGGTTAAGCCTTAAGTGCTTTGTTTGGGCGAGCCAAACATAATGACCTCGGCCAAGAATGTCTAAGAGAGACTTCAGCGGTAACCATATGATGCATCCTTAATATGAACATAAGCGAGACTTAGGTTCACATTAGGGGGCAGGAAGTGCGAATGAAATAAGAGCATAACACTTGTGAAATTTTTCAAAAATTTCACAAGTTACAGTTATCCGAGATCATTGACAATAAATACTAGCCGAGCTAAGTCAATCTAAGATGAGAGTAAAGTCTTTCCAGAAGGCGGTCAAGTCCTTCCAGAAGGTAGTTAGTACAAGTACAAAAACAACACTTGTAAAAGCTTTGTTGGACAAATTTTATAAGTGATGTTTGGCTGAGTTAAATTTCGAAAGTTGTTATCTGAGATGATTAACTCCAAAGTGTTAACCCATCTGAGGTCTGTGGGTTCGAGGTAAGGAGCGAAGTTGTCAGAATTAGAAAGATCAGAAAAAGTCTAAGTATGGAAAGAACATGCAAGGCATAAGAGAAAAATAGTAAGGCATATACTCAACACTTAGAAGAAAAAAAAAAGACATACATTTAGAAGAGGGAACTTGTTCAGTTACAAAAAGGCATTTTGGCTTGGCATAGAAGACAACTTGTTTAGTTACAAACGATAGAACTTTGGCCCAACAAAAACAACAAATATTACAGCTACTAAAAGAAAAAGTTCAAAGAAAAGGAAAAAAATCCTAAGTACTGGACTTAGAGATACTGTCCTCTATCCTCTTGGCTTCGGCTTTGACTGCGACCTCGGCGTTAATCTCTTAAAGAGTTTGATCCAAGCTTTTCTCTGTAGTAGTGACCTCGGTCTCGAGCGTAAGAGCTTTTAGAGACCTCATTTTCCTCATCCTGAGTCAAGTCCAAGACTTGATCATTCAAAGTAGGGGACTTGGCTCTAGCAGCAACCTCCACATCTTCATTAGCCTCCTTAGCCTCGGCTTCCTTCTCTTCGGCTTCGTCGTCTGATTTTTTAAGAGAGGGAGGGAATGGCATGCTGAGTGGTTGATGTCTCAGAGAGGAGAGCTCGCAGGGATAAACAGTTTGTTGAGGGTTGCTGTCCAACCGAGGTAATAACCTCTGTTGTAGGCTTGGTTGACTTGGGCTTTGTAGGCGTCACATACATCGGCTTGACCTTCGGCACAGGCCTTTTCGCCATCTCCAAAGCCTCCTTTAGTTCTTCTTCTACTTTGGCGGCTTTGACCTCGGCCTCCTTAGACTCAGCCTTCATTACCTCGGCCACAGCCTCCGCGGCCTCAGCCCTCTCCTCGGCCTTATCTTGAGCAATTCTGGCAGCACTGGCCTTATCTAACAGACCCTTGATCTAAGCCTCGGCCTTGTTGAGGGAGGACAGGAAGCTTGCAGCGTCTGGAGTCTTCTTGGTCAACTTTTTTTTCATGGCCTTGGCCTTCACTGCATAAGAGTGAGCATGTTGGATGGCATGGAAGGAAAGAAACAAACAAGTTAGTAAAAATTTTCTAAGTGTAAGAAGTTAAATAAGAAAGCCAAATGAAAAAGTATAAGTGTTGGAAACTTACCAAGACAGAATGCTGCATCATTAACGCGAAGTTCTCATACTTGTTGATCTCAGCCATATGGTTTAGGTCGGCAAGCAAGAGAATAGCAGTAGAAAGAGCGGCGCCGACCTCAATGCTGTCGATGGCACTATCGCCAATTGTCATTGGTCGGTCTCCAACCATAATTGCAGGAGCCCAGGGCTCATCTGCTCTGAAAATACTCAAACTCGCCGCACCCTCGGACCTTGGCTTCTTCGACTGAGTAATGTTGGAGGGTTTAACCTCGGTAGGTCTCTTCTCAGCGATAGATGAGTCTTCTTGATCTCGGCTAACTTGGAGATCGACACAGTGTCCTCTAAATCTATTTGTGTGACAAGGGCTTTTGCCTTAGCCTTCTTTACCTTTTTGGCCTTAGGCTTGGGTTGGGACTGAGATGGGAAAGAATGGACTGTAACAACTCCTGGTAGGTTGGCCAGTAGATCTTTAACAATAGCTTGACTTCGACCCATCTCTTTAGCTAGGACAGCGACGGTGACCTTAGTGCCAAAGTAAATGGCAGGGAGAGTAATCAGAGGGTTTGATGTGTTTGTTGCCGAGACTTTAGGACCTCGGCATTTTCTGCTGTGAGTTCTGCTGGCAGGAGCATTCGGAGGAGTTTAGCGTCGGTGTTGGCGTTGGCGTCGAGATGGAGGAATCAGTTGGAAGACAGAAATGGATGGCAGGTTTGCTGGATTTGAGGTGGAAGCATGGTCAGTCCTTGGTGAAAAAGTGACTGGAAGAGTTAATGCAGATGGTGGAGTTTGGCTTTTTTGTGGAGTGTTGGGGAGCGGTGACCAGTAAGTTGGAATGTAATTTAGTAGGAGGGAGGCCTTGCATCTTTTAATCGGGAGATCCAAGAGCCTCTTCAAATCTCGGCTTGGGACGTAGGACTGCTAAAATCCCTTTGTTGGCTGAGGAAGAACTGCAAGAGCGAGAAGCAAACATTAGCACAAATAAAAGAAATAAATTGACAAGTCTTAACAGAAATGGAATTATGGGATGAGTAAGTCCTTACCCTCATCTTCCCTAAAGACTCCTCGGCACAGAGGGTAGAGATGAAGATCGTTATCTGGAGCAAATTCCCAATTTCCCGAGACAATCAGATAGTTGTCTCCAGCGCCTTTGTTGGAGTCTGGGAGGTCAGCCATAAGTTTGTAGGCGGTGGATTTGGGCTTGAGATAGTAGGTATAGCCACTGGCTGACTTGAGGCCATACATGGTGTAATAGAATTGAATGTCAGTTAGAGTAATCCTAGCATTTTCTCGGCGTGCCAGTTCGGCTATGCCATTGATAACCCTAAATGAGTTGACGGTTAGTTGTATGAGGTTAAGTTTGTAGTAATGAAGGACTTCTCGGAAAAGAATGTTCAAAGGAAACTGAAGTCCACACTCAATAAAGGCGACAACGAGGAATGACATATAGTCCTTCCCAGGCATGATAGTGTCCTCCTTTCCAGCCAACCTGAGTTGAATGTCGGCTGAGATGGAGAACTCCTGGCGAAAGTATTCTAGTTTGGTTGGGGTATCCACCATTTACCTGAACATCCCCATGATATCGGCTTAAAGTGTTTTATGCTGGATTTAGAGAAAAGTATAGGGGTAGAGGTTTAAGGACCTCGGCTAAGCACTAAGGAAAGGGTTCTGCTGGCCTAAGAAGGGTTCTTGTTTCAGTTTTCCTAAAGAGCAGAGTTTTAAATCAAATCCAAACCTAAATCTATGCAGAAATAATCAAATGCAAAGATCTAAAAATGAGCAGGAAAAATAGAAAGGGAACATGATTCAGAATTAAGAAAGCAATAGAGAAAAGCAACAATGTGACGAGCGCAGTGATGAGAAATGACGATCTAAGAATATGGAAAATTACAAATTCGTAAACATTGAGTGAGTGTGTGCAAGACAATGTGCAAGGACCACAAGCAATACAAGTAAACAAAATCAAGAATCGATTTGAAATATCAAATAGCATAGAAAGTGACAAGCAAATCAGGGAAAAAATGAAGAAAAAAGTATGAATACAGATTCAGTAAACAACACAGGGGTGATTACAGATACGGTGTAGAGCATGTGGCAAAACTTGAAAAAGAAACATATTGAAGGACCCATAAAGATTGAAACTAGAATGGAGATGTCAGAGACTTACCGATTGGAGCCAACGAAAGGGATACTGGAGTCAGACGAAGACAATCGCTGGAATAAAACAGAACAAGTCCACCGAAGATGATGAATGAATGGCTGCAAGAACCTTGAGGAAACAACAATGGCAGATTGAAAAACTTTAGAGAGAGAAAGTCTAAGCAAAGAGAAAAGAATGCAAGAGTGAAAAGTGAAGAGATAAGGAGAGAGAGAAAGAGTTTTGTCAAAAACACGAAAAGGCGGCAAAACATAATGAGGTACCTTGGGCGACGTGCTTGTCAGGGGACGTGGGTAGAATCGACGTGACTTTATGGCGCGTGCCAGGTACGAGCCAGTAACTGAGATACATGTGAAAGAAACGGTTGAAACGACTGTGCGTGACATCTCATGTGCAATTGAAACTCTTGAAATTCTTGAAATAATGGGCAATAACCTCTGCTAGTGGGGCGACCTCAGAGAAATTACTTAGAAAACTTGGTTCATGATACTTGATCTTTAATAAAGTGGGCAACTGAGTCCTGGTTACTTGAAGCCGACGAGTCATGATCTTGGTCGGAGAGATGAATGAATTTTTAGCCGACATGTTATGTGGACAAACAATATAGGTTCCATCACCTCATATTGTCGAGTTAATAGAACCTAGGAGGTAGTTGTGGGGAAGTATTTTGTGAATGACAGCACGTAACTAAGGTGACACCGAAGTGTCAGCCGAGGTGCCACGTGGCTTGGTCATGCTTGTCGAGATTATCTCGGCAAGACCGAGGTAATCTGCGGAGATACCAGAATCCGAGATAAGTGAATAAGGGATAAGAGTTCTAGAGCAGGGGAGGATCTCAGTTTGGATAAGGATAAGGCTCATGAGGAGTTTATCTCTATCTAACCGAGATTTCAGGATAAGCATTGAGCCTGAGTCCAGTGAAGTGAGGCTTCTAGGTGATCAAGTCACTGCCGGTTATAAAAGTAAGGCACCCTTGTGGGTTTGAGGTAAGTTATTTCTTGTGAGTTTAAGTGTTATTTGCTATCTGTGAGAGATATTGATTACTGACTTGATCGTCGGAGTGCCCCTAGGTGGATGAACCACTGCGAAATTCTCTTTTTCTTATTACAGGTTGTTGGGTTTAATCTATTCGTCGGTACTTTTCAGTTGAGTTCCCCCTTTGGTTGTGGTGTTAAAAATCAACACCTACAGGTATCAACTTTTGATTTGTCATACAATAAATCATGTAAAGCTCAATTCTCTTGCCACATCATTATTGGTAATTTTTAGAGTCTAAATTTTGAGTTTTTAACCTTTCTTAAATTTTATTGATGGTAAACCGAAGTAAAGAAACTTGGATAAAATAGCAAAAATAAATAAATAAATAATTAAAAAGTTCAAAAAAAGAGAGTAAAATATCTCAATAATTTACTATTTTCGATACAATTAAAAAAAATTATTCTTATATATATTAACTTTTTTTATTTTTTATTTCATAAAAAAGTTAAAAAATTAAAAACACAACTCCAAATAGTAACTTAATCGGTAGAGTAAACAACAATAAAACAACGAGCATAGAAATCCACTCAAACCACAACTTGAGTTTGAATTCATATCAGATGAAATCAACGCATGCATGGACAAGTCAATGGCGGAAGTGGATGTCACAGTCCATAGCTACACACATTGGGACAGTTTGGGAAAAGGCTAAAAAAGTCATTTTTTTGGTTTTTTAGCTTTTTTTTAGTTAAAAAAGTTAATTTTTTTATCCAAAAAAATCCAATTTTTTGCTAAAAAAATTACAAAAAAAAGTTAAAAAGTCAAAAAATTAATTTTTTACCAACTTTTCAAAACATCACATTATCATAGGACTTTTATATTTTTGTAAGTATAAATAATAAAAGGGACACTTTTTCATAATTTTTTTTAATCTATTTATATTTTATTTATTTAATTTTATTTTTTTATATTCTAATAAATTTTATGAGTGACATAATTATCAAAATACTCCTAATAATATTTATATTTACAGTGTGAATGTTTTGTGATGTAAATGTTTACATCATTAATGTGAATATTCATATTGTCAATGTAAATGTTCACACTATCAATATGAACATTCACACGTCAATGTCACATTGTAAAATATGAATGTTCATATTACCAAATTGCTAATCGTTCAAAAAATATTTGTAACGGTAGAAATATCCGTAAAATACCTTAGATATGAGAATTATGATTTGGTAGATCAAATGTTCAAATAATAGGACTTATTAGAATACAAGAATATCTTATGAACTAATTGGAATACAAACACTTGGAAAACAAATTTCTAATAAATCTCCCTTAATAAATATATAAACACCCATTCATATATGTGTTTCAACTTGTTTTGAGAACATGGTTAAAAGTTAACTTTTTAATTTTTTTTGAAAAAACATATAAAAAATGTAAGAGATGATATGATATGACCCGAAAATGAGTTAACTATCTTCCCAAAATAGCCGTGTTCTCATTTGGTAATTGACTTTTTTTTAATTAGTTTTTTTGATTTTTTTGACTATTTTAGTTTTGGACTAAAATTCTGTTTAGTTTGACTTTTTTGTCTTTTATTAATGAAAAAAAGAAATGATTATGATTTGAATATGACGTTTTGTTTTCTTAACTTATTTAACCTATTTTATTTTTTGTGTTTTTTTTAGTCAAAAAGTCCTAACCAAACAATTCGTTCAAAAAAAAAAAAAAAAAAAAACCTATAAAAAAGTGTTTGAGTGTCCAAGGTACATACCATATGTATTTGTCTAAGTTCTTACAAATATATATAACTTATTTTATAAAATCACATAAATTCTCACTAATATACATAAATTACAGTTTCTCAAATTTTTATAAGTTAACTAACATGTATTTATAAAAACTTACATAATTTTATAAAAAAACATATATATACATTTATAAAAATTTATATAAATACATATAATATGCCCTTTCACACTTAAACAAATCCCCCCTCCCCCGGCGCCCGCGGGTTTAATTTATGCTTTTCTTGTTGCGTACTATTTTTATTTTTTCTCGGCTGACACATCTGAATATGACCAATTTCATTGGCCCACCACCACTCCCTACCACAAGCGGAAACTATTATACATTTTATTAAACAAATTTTAATGCATGGATTGGCCTAGCAATATGGGAAAAGCATTCATTGGTGCAACATCACATCAAACTTCATCCTCTTTTGAATTTAGGAGATTTAATAAACATGTAAAAAAATTTAGGAAAATTTACAAAAACAAAACGTCAAATTTGACTATTATAATAAAATAGATTTTAAAATTTTAATTTAATCAATTTAAACTTTAATATTTTGATTTATTTTCAATCTAAATCATCAACCTATTTTCATTAAATAAAATGATGAAAAAAGATATTTTAGTCATTAAATTCAATATAAGTATAAATAATGTCTAAAATATTTTTTTTATTAAATTTAATGATTAAAAACTCTTTTTTCTAGTCAGTATTATTTAACTGAAATAGACAAATGATTTCGATTGAAAAAAAATCAAATTTTTAGAATTTAAATTGACAATAATTTTTTTTTATTTTGTTATAAGGATCAAACACGAAATTATTAGAGTAAATTACAAATACATTTTCTGAGGTTTGTTTAAAGTACAGATTGCTCCCTGTAGTTTGAAAAATTACAAATACCCCATTGTTAAAATTTTTTATTTAACAGAATTAACTGAAAAAAAAAAAATCATAATTATTCTCCTATACAATAATAAAATTACTTAAATTATTAATTGAAACATATTTATAATATCATTAAAAACTGTTAATTGACTTGATGATTTCTTAATAAAAGAATCGATTTATTATAAAATTAGAAACCTCAGGGGGTGAAATGTAATTTCCAAAGCCACATGAGGTAATTTTTTTTTTTAATCAAACCTCGTAGGGTGTATTTGTAATTTACCCATTCTTTAATACACAATGCACCTTTGATTGTAATGTTTAAAGTTTTGACAAATTTATTTTTATTTTTTATCATTGTAATTAGTTCAGTAGTTTTATGTTTAGCATTTGTTTAAATTCAATTACATTTTTCACCCTTAAAATTTCACCTGAATTTCACTTCGATATCTCATTTTTTAACTGTAACAGTTAAGTTTGTTGACTACAATTTGAGTTTTAACTTTTCAGAAAATTGAGTTTTTATTTTTCATATTTTTTAAATATTTTACGTAATTTTTTTTTATTTTTTAGACACACCTTATCTAAATACGCTTAAAAAATATAATATTTGTAAAAAAATTAAAAAATTCACCAAATACAAAAAATATAAAAAAAAAATGAAAATTTAATACATTTTCATGTTTTGTTGTATTCAATTAAATTTTTAAATATTTTTGTACAAATTTTTTAATTTTTAAGTATACTACAATTAAGTGGATCTAAAAATTTAAAAAAAAATTAATTAATTAAAAAATTGGGTGAAGCACTAATAAATCTCAAAATATGATCTTGTGAACTGTTTAATTCTTCATTTTTTTCTTATGAACCCAAAGATCCCATTAAAATGAAATTACATAAAAGAGTAGTCACTTACACATTTGGGTTTAATTTTTGAGGGATAAAAATGAATTTCTCCAAATGTAAAATTACCCATTTGGGCAATCCGCACTATAGAGATTTTTTATTTTCTCTCATTCTGGAACAAATCTCACATTATGAATAAGAACATAATATTCCAATAACGTAACATTTCAATGTAATGTACTAAAAAACTTCTTAGCATATTTTTCCTAAATGTAATAACGTAACAGTTTAAACTTTTTTCAAACGTAACATTCTAATATAACACACAAAAAAATTATTTAGTATATTTTTCTCAAACGTAGCACTCCAATCAATGTAATCTCAAACGTAACACTTCAATGTAACACACATAAAAATACGAAAAAACTACTTAGTGTATTTTTTTTAAACGTAAAACTCATAGTTTGAAATTATACATTTACTCAAAACTTACTAAGAAATTTTTGTCCTCCTTTTAAAATGGTTTGAAAAATTCCACACCCTTATAGAATGGTTTGAAGAATCTCACATTTTTTTTGGAGTATTACATTGGAGTATTATATTTGGGAAAAATACACTAAGAAATTTTTGTATATGTTACATTAGAATGTTACACTAAGGAGTTTTTTTAGAGTGTTACATTGGAGTGTTACAGATTGATATATACTCAAAACTTACTAAGGAGTTTTTATACTCATTTTGAAATATTTGAAGAATCTCACATCTTTTTGGAATGTTGAAAAATCTCATATTTCAAGTCATTTTTGTACTCTTTTTGAAATGTTTGAAAAATCTAATATTTCAAATCATTCCAAATAAAAAAATTCTCATATAAAAATTCATCCCAAATTTAATTCTCATAGGTTGTGTATCTTATCTTTTAACACAAAAGAAAAAAAGAAGAAGAAACATAATAGAAATAATGATATAACGTAAATTTAATTTATATATATATATTAAATCTACCTCTCTAAAATTAATGTGACTAATTGGTCTATAAAAAAACTCATGAGACTAATTGGATTACCGTTCCTCAATACGAGATTCATAGATAGATTTTAAAAAGTTAAAAAAATCATTAACAATATAAAAATATGAATTATAAAAGGGTAAATTACATTGACACCCCTTGAGGTTTGGTCCAATTACTATCTATCCCTTGACGTTTTGGAAATTACATTCCCACCCATGTGGTTAATAGTCTCATTTTACAAATCTCCCTACTTATATAAAAGGTAACAACTTCTAGTAGAAAAACAGAAGAAATTACATTAAAAAAAAAAAGTAAAGGAAAGGGGGAAAAAAAGATAAAGTAAAGCAAAATAAAAAAAGAGAGAGTGCATGAGTTCATTGTCTTCATTCCGTCTAAATAGTTACAATGACAAGGGGGTTAGTGTAATTTTTCAAATGTCAGAAGGTGATATGTATTTAACTCAAACCTCAGGGGGGTGTAAGTGTAATTTACCCTAAAAACTTAGAAAACTGTTTTTGAAAACTCAAAATCAAATAGGATTCTCATTTAAAATCTGAGTGAAAGTTGAAACATGAATAATTAAAATGAAATTTGAGTAGAAGTTGTAAAGTAAAAATTGTAATTTTTTATGTACTTTTTTCGTTAGTACCCTTTAAACGTATTCACATGGTCATGAGTAGGGATGTAGACCGGCCCGATCCATCTGGGATCGGACTTGCCCAAGTGGGTTTCGTTGGCTCTTGTTTTTTTGGTGGGCCGAGCCAGTCCATGAGCCGAAAAGTGGGGCCTAGGCCCAAGACTAGTCCCATTCAGAATACGGCCTAGGGCGGGGCCACAAGGCTTGGGCTCGAGCCTTTTTTTTTTTTTTGAAAAAATAAATGATAAATACATTATTTATGTAGATTATTTATTAGGGATAAAAAAAAATAAAAGAAAAATTATACTAGAGTATTTTAGTTAACATTTATTGAATGAATAATTTTTATTTCAAAATAAAATAAAATATTACAAAAATTTATATCATTAAATAAAATAGGTGTAGATTATTGATGATGGTAGAGCAATTGCATCATTATAGGTTAAGTACATCCTAGCTAAGTTAGCACTTACTTTGTAAATGTTTGTTAGCATGCCTTTTTAGATGACTAATACTCCTGTAGCACTAAGTAATGTGCACAATATTTATATTTTGCTTTAAATGTAATTGTACCATCAATATTATTTATAGATATTTTTTCAAAATATTTTCAAACACTACTAGTTGTGCCCTAGATGATGATCCAACTGTTGGAAGAGGGACATTAGAAGGAAAATTAACAGATTTATGTTGTGTAGTATATGTATCAACATCGACATAAACATTAGGAATATTAGGATACATAATAATGTAAGTAAAATAATATATAAGAACCAACAATTAATTTAAATAATGAGTAACAATAATGAGTAAAAATTAATAATTAATATATGTTCAGAAATAATTACTGAAAAAAATGAGTAGCTAATAAATTTAATTAAACTAATTAATGTTACCGACTAGCGAATACGATACAAAAATTAACTTCTTATGATAAAAGTTTCTTGTTGCACAATTGCAATTGTCACTTAGGGATGACATTTCAAAATTAATTGAGAGCTGGGAGAGATTGAGAGTTTAAGAGATAGAATTGTTTGTGAGATTTATTTTGAAAAATGAGAGATATTTACAGAAGTCGGAAAGATTGAAGTAAAGTTATAAATAAAAAAAAATGACTGTTGTGTTAAACAGTGTTAAATTATTTTTATTATTAATTTTTCTTTTTTAGTCTTCAGAGATGCAGACATTAAAATTTTTTTTTTCATTAATTGCAAATTGCAATGATGTGAGTGATGCTGCATGACAAGGCAAGGGGGGCAAGGGGTAGGATGGTACTAGCAGGGGCAAGCATCAGCTCTGTCTTCTTGCAAAGAAATGACCGGCCCTTTTTTTTTATTTATTTTTTTATTTTTACCGTTGTTGCAAGATCAAGCCTTTATTTTATTTTTATTTATTTTTTTAATTATTTAATTGTTGTAACTTGCCTTTTATTTATTTTTTTGAAATTTAACCGTTGGTAGATAGAGGGGCCAAAATTTTTTTGGGCCAGGCCGGGCTTCAAATGGAAAGCCCAGGCCCAGGCCCAAAGTCTTCGACTGGGCTCGGGCCCAGGCCTAACCAGGCCAAAATGGGCCGGGCCCACCTCAGGCCACGGGCGGACCTTAGGCCATTTTTATACTCCTATTCATGAGCCCTTCTTGTCTATTTTTAAACAATGAGTGACGAAATGATACAATTGTTCATAATTTAGTATTATATAAATACATTGTCAGTCTCTAAAATATGTGCTTTATTTTATTTTGATCATCCATATTTCAATTGTGTCATTCCCAACTTATATGATTTGTTTTTAATAGTCCCACGCCATTTTTTGTTCAAATTTATGCAAAAATAACCTTGCTTCTATAAAATTTAGACATAAATGATACTGGGGACCATTTAAACACAAATTAAATAAGTTAAAAATATAAGAAATCAAAATAATGTAGAGTACATATTTTGAGGATTAATAATATGTAAGAGGGGTTAACTTGAGCCCATTAAATTAATTGGATCCAATTAGAAAACCCCCCAAAATTAATGGGTTTGGAGAAATTATCACCAAGTGGCCTCAAATGAATTCTATTGAATAGACTTGAGAGAAAGTCAACAAATTAAGCTGAGGAAGGCCCATCAGGCTTATATCTCTAGAGAAAGTCTAACAATCCCATCCGAGGAGGCTTAGATCATACGAGCGTCCGAGAAGGTTGATTGTTGCTTTCAGAAGAGATGAAACCCTCGGAGGAGATCCATTCTCCGAGGTATTTGCTTAGTCTCAAAAGGGCTTGGAACTAGGAGCCTAGAGATCTATTTGAGCTTAAACTCGAAAGGGTTTGGATCCACGAACATAGAGATTTGAAGAGCTTGGCTTCGAACGGATTCAAATACAATCTAGAAGTCGCTCCGTCAATGAGTCCCAGAACATTTACAGGCTTGGAGCTTTTCGAATCTACGTACCAGAACCATGGACGTGACGAAGTCTGAACAAAGGATCCGGTCCCGAGAACGATGAGTGGAGATAAATTCACTCTTCGGTTAAACTAGCCTATACTTGGGTCAAGGTGGCACGATCTAGAGGGTCCTTGAGACTCGACAATATTTACGTCAAAGTGTTCTCTTGAACTACCCCTGACCTTTCTTCTGCAAGGCATCATCTAGGACTACCCCTGACCCTTTGAGATGATTGGGGATAAATGGATAGGCGTGACTAAGAAGAAGGGTTTGCCGAGAGGTTGATCTCCTCTTCGGAATTTTTAACATCCTCGAAAAGGTCACACTTCCTTGAAACAAAGTGGTTAGAGAGAATATTTCTCATGTGCCTTAAATATGAATTCCATTCTACATCTCGAGGTGCTTATAAATAATACACACCTATAGCTTTACGAGGGGGTTGGATTTTGGAGAGACAATTTTTGGGAGAGAACTAATTTTCCTTCTCCATTATTTATCTTGAGAGTGAAAGTGAGAGATTCCTGGGAGAGCCTTGCCATTATTCTCTCTCAAACTACTTTGCCTTCTTTTTCACACAATCTATTATCTCCATCATATCTTTGCTATAGTGTTTCTAGTTGCAACTATTGAAAAATCTAAGCTTCTCATCATTTTTAGAAGATTTGAAGTTTTCGACGACATTTGAATTTTTTGGTGACATCCCCGGACCCTCTCATACATTTTTTGGGGATTGAACCCAGAATCTCTGGTTCTGTAGAAATGATGAGAGGCTTAGATTTTTCAATAGTTGCAATTGGAAACACAATAGCAAAGAGATGATAGAGATAAGAGATTGGGTGAAGAAGAAGGCAAAGTAGTTAGAGAAAGAATAATAGCAAGGCTCTCCCATGGATCTCCCACTTTCATTCTCAAGGTAGATAATGGAGAAGAAAATTAGTTCTCTCCCGAAAATTCTCCAAAATCTAGCCCCCTTGTAAAGCTATGGGTGTGTACTATTTATAAGCACCTCATGATATAGGATGGAGTCCATGTGCAAGGCACACGGGGAATATTCTCTCTAACCACTTTATCCGAAAAGCTAACCTCTTCGAGAATGAGAAAAATCTCGAAGAGGAGATTAATCTCTCGGCAAACCCTTCTTCTTAACCATACCTAACCAATAATCCCCAATCATCCTAAAATGTCAGGGGTAGTCCTAGAAAATGCCCTACCATAGAAGGGTCAGGGGTAGTTTAAGAGAACGCTTTGTCGCAAATATTGCCGAGTCTTAGGGACCCGTTAGATCATGCCATTTTGACTCGAGTATTCTCTAATTTAACCAAAGAGTGAATTTATCTCCACTCACTGTCCTTGGGATAGGGTCCTTTATTCGGACTTTGTCACGCCATGGTTCTGGTGCGTAAATCCTAAAAAGCTCCGAGCCCGCAAGTGTTCTACGACTTATCAACGGAGCCACTTCTAGATTGCGTCCGAATCTGTTCTAAGCCAAGCGCTTCAGATCTCTAGGTTTATAGATTCGAACCCTTTCGAGTTTGAGCTCAAATAGGTCTCTAGGCTTGTAGTTCTAAGCCCTTTCGAGACTAAGCAAATACCTCGGAGAATGGATCTCCTCTGAGGGTTTCATCTCTTCTGAAAGTAACGATCAATCTTTTCAGATGCCTGTATGATTTTGGCCTCCTCGGATGAGCTTGGACTTTCTCTAAAGATATAAGCCCGATAGGTCTTCCTTAGCCCAATTTGTTGATTTTCTCGCGGACCTATTCAATAGAATTCATTTGAGGCCACTCGGTAATAGTTTCTACAGACCCATTAATTATTGGGCTTTCCGATTAGGCTCCAATTAGACCCAATTAATTTAATGCGCTTAAATTAACCCCTCTTACAATATATTTAACCCTTGATATAATAACATGATATTTGCAATTTACCTCCTATTAATTGATCAAAAAAATTGTAAAGGCCGGTCTCTTTCCTCATCATGTAACACTTGATTTCATTTCAATTATTTGTCTTCATAAACTTCAAAGTGTTTACATATTGTTTTCAGAGTATTTCTCATATTTAGGAAATAAAAACATTACATGGATAAAAAAATAAAATAAAAAAAGTTCCACTGAAGGTTCAATTAAATGTGAATCTTTTGGAGGTTGCATTACCTCTTAAAAAAGAGTAATACTATAATCTCAAAAAAATTATATGAATTTTATCTAGAAATATTAATTTATGGTTCAAATTCATTTTATACTTAAACTCCATACTATACCACTTTAATCTCCATCACACAATTGATTTAAAAAAATGCAAAAAAATCTCCACCACACAAATAGATTACCCAAAAAGATCTGGGTAATGTTTTTGAGACAGTAGCATTTGTGCTTCAAAAAACTAGACCATTTGAAAGTGATGTTTAAATTGTGCTTCATTACTTTTGACTCTACCTTATGGACTTTTTCCTCCCCTTCATAGAACTTTAGCAAAATATAAAATGTGAGATCATTGCAGTTGTTAGTAATCGTATGTTTAACTTTAATTGTAATTATGATCACAATTGTCCATCAACGTATGCTGAACTTAATGTAATTATGATCACAACCTTCCATCGATTGCTAATACTTTGTTTCACAATATTTTTAATACCTAAATGGATCATGACCATCCATCGATCCCTAATACTTTATTTAACAAATGCTTTAGTACCTAAATGGATCACGACGATCTATCAACTACGAATACTTTGTTTAACAGCTTTAGTACCTAAACAAATCATCACCATCTATTGACTGCTAATACTTTGTTTAACAACTTCTTTAGCACCTAAAATGAATATAATCCAATTAAAAAATGACATAATAGGGTGCATTTTCCTAGATAGCAAACAAAGGGACTCATGTTCCACCCTGGAAACATCAATACTTCATAGTGGTCCAAGCACTTGGGCCCCCCCCAGCCCATTATGTAGACATAACTCAGATCATTCCTTACATTAGTATAATCATGAGAGATTAGCATAAATTAATTAAGGTAATGATACTAAACAAAGGGCTACTTGATCCACATGCAATATGATTAATGTGAGGAGCCAACAAAACGCGACAAGCGCTTAGGTCAATTAAAAGTATAAGTCCATGATTTGATTAGTCGAATCAAATTAACATATGATATAGTATTGTGTGCTGATTATTATAATTGTACTTGATTATTAAGTGAAACTAAGTTATCTTAGTTGTCCGACAAACATTCTCTTTAAAAAAAAAATTGTGGAAAAATACTTTTAAAATCAAACTACCTAACAGAACACCAAGTTTGATTAGAGCTCACATTCTCTGGATTAGAATATGGGAAAAAGGTATTATGTACTTAATTAGACCTATTCTTGTAGTTGTGCCTTTAATTATATGCATGTGGTTCTAGTGCCCTAATTCCTTAACTGCGCAAGTTCTAAATTAGATTTCTAATATTTTTCTCTTGGTTATAATTAATAGTGATATAAAAATTGCATAGTAATTTGCTTCCTAATGTTGCAAAGAACAATAGTTGTATATAATCCTCACTCTCAATATGACCTTTCATCTCGCAACTAATTTGCCTCATAAAAGAGGAGAAACATAATTTGATATAAGAACTAGTTTGATAAATTGTTTCTAAAAACTATTTTCAAAAAATTTCCAAATAGACCTTACTTTTTCAAGAAGCAATTTTAAATTTGAATTTAAAAAAAAAAATGTTTCCGCACAAAATAGAAAATGATGGGTGTTTTTGATCTTTTCCTTATTTTTGTTTCCTTAAACACAAAAAACGAAAACAAAAATGAAAATTTTAAAAACAATACCAAAAGGGTTTAACAAAAACACTGTTTGGGAAGTTGGCTATTTTAGTAGATTATTTTAGTTTTTGACTATTTTAGTAGGTTAAAATATTTGTGTTTAGAAAGATGATTAGATTTTTTTATAATTGGATGTGATATTTGTGGAAAAAAAAAGTGAAATGATTATGGATTTGATGTGACATTTTATCTTATTAGTTATTTTAGCCTATTTTATTTTTTTGTGAATTTTAGCAACAAATAATAAAAAATAAAAAACCTAAAATTGGCTTCCCAAATGTTATCAGATTTTTGTTAGCATTTTACCAAGAACAATACCAAAAGGGGTGTGTACTATATGCACCTTATAACTACAGAAGAAAATGTTATACTTTCATACTTTCTGAGTCATAACTAATAAAAAAAAAAAAGTGATAACAAAAGATCTCAAAATAATGTTATAACTAAAAAAGGAAAAATGGCGTAACTAAGAGTGTATCTAGTAGAATTCTTTATTATATAACTATAAAACACTCAAAGGGTCTTTTTGGTACAATTTTATAAGTTGAAAATCGATAATAAAAAAGCAAAAGTTAAAAACATCAATTCTCTAATTTTTCAATAATTATTTTTTGGGCAACTTACCTACACCCCCTTGGGGTTTAGCAAAATTACAAATTCTCCCCTGAGATTTTAGAAATTACATCCCATGCTACTACGATTAATGCCGTTGACGGAGATAGTAAATTGACTAAAATGTCCCCAATTGAATAAGTTTTGAAATGTAAAATTAAAATGAAAAAATACTTATCATATGGTGAAAATATCATAAAATTAACAAATAATTAAATAAGTTACCAACACAAGAAATGGCTTATCAAAAGATCCTTAGGCTATGTTTGGTTTGATTTTTAAAAATTTGTTTTAGAATTTTTTAAAAAAAATTAAAAATTAATTTGGTTAAGAAATAAAAATAAAAAATAATTATCATTTTTATATAATTTTATCTTTTGAGTGGTTATAAATAATTATTACAAATTAAATATATTTTTTCATATTTATTTTTATTAAATTAGTTTTCATTTTTTCAAAAAACATTTTTTTTTTTCTAAACAACAAACCAAACGTGGTTCCAAAAACTTAAATTTTTTTTTCCCCATCTAACGTAATTCTTTTGTAAATTTTGTTAGCTTATCAAAGGGATTTCAGGTTATATCAGATTGTTTGGTGCTTTGGAAAGGTATCAGAGGCAATATCATCCATCAAGATTTATTTTGGTGATATCAACATGCTTCAATCAATAATTCTTAACGTTTAGTTCACGACAGGGAATAAATTGTTATGCGAATATAAATCTCAGAGAGCGAAATGTAATTTTTGAAATCTCAGAATTTTTTTTTAATTTAGCTAAACCTCAAAGAGGATGTAGGTAATTTGTCCTTATTTTTTAAAAAAAATATTTTATCTCGCAAGTTGTAAATAAAAGTTAAATTAGACACTCTGGCATAATTTTTTTTTAGAAAAAAAAGTTACAAGCAAACCAATAAATCACACCAAATAAAATCAAAAAGTAATCAAAAGTGATGATACATAACACTCATCTTTTAATAGTTTTGAACTCGTTCATTCTGTATTGTTCAGTTGTCCTATTTCTTGACATTTTCCTTATTTTCTTGCAATCTCTTCAAACTATAATCATATAATTTTGCACTCTCATTGTTTTGGTGATTATATAGTCATTAAGATAAGAGTGTTACGTAGACCTATTTTTGTTTTCAAATATTAGGTGATCCCATGACCCACAAAAACTGAAATCAATTGTCATGTGATGTGCAATGTTGTACTATCAATGGGACACAATTAGGTTTGATACATAGGCATCAAACAGCTGTTATAATGATTTCATGGATGAAAAAGAAAAGAAGAATTACAGCAGAGTAGGAATTAAAAAAAATACAAAAATATGTGAGGGTATAAGTGATTCTGTGATGAGGTAGACGTGAAATGCTACGAGGGTGAAAGTCCTCTTCATGTTTGTGTAAAAAAGAAACATTCTATTTCACGTGATGTAATTCCCCAATAAATAAAAAAACAAATGAGAAGAGACAGTATACTATAGAATGAATCATAAATTCAAATATTTGAGCTTCACTGAACAAAGTTCCAAAATTGATATATATTATTTGTAAATAATTGTAGACATTCGATAATAGTGTCATTTTTAAAATCCTAAGCTACGAGTAAAATTATATCATAATTTTAAATAGAGGTATGGGTCAGGCCGACTTAATAGCTTAGCCACTAAAGCGAGGACTTCAGGCCCTATTTGTGAGACAACCCCTAAATTTAAAGAAATTATAATTATATATATTTAAAAGGTTTTTTTTGAAATATTATAATAAAAAGATCACAATTCATGAATATAATACATGTTATACATATTGTAGAAAAAAAAGGCCTCTACCCATTTGTTATATGTTTAGGGCATGGCTTCTGTCCAGTCTTTAATCGGATTGGACCGTGCTGTTGGGTCCGTGGGGACCCATCACGGATTCCATTTTGATAATCTGAACCGTTCAATTTGTAAAACTCGTCGAGTACTATATGCTTGTAAAAAATCATGTTAATCGGATATCGATAGTTATGTGATCAAATCAGTTTTGTATAAAAAAAATGGACAGTGAATAAATTAATGATTGACAAAAATCTGTTTTGATCACATAATTATCGATATAAAGTACCCACTCTATTTTTTTGAAAGGTTCACATTGAAAAGAAGTTACACAAATTTTGAAATTATCCAATCTGTTAATTTAAAAAGAGTTACTTTGAGAAAGATCTCAATCAATTTAGAATATATTATACAAGTTTATTTTCAATTTTCACATTTTTTTTTTCTTTTTTTTTTGATAACTCAGGGTGTCCGGGCCAGCTTGCGCGCACCTCGACTAATCCCTGGGAGACCAATCCCACCGTCCACTAGCGGGGGGCCCATTTAAAGCCAGAGCAAAGCTCTGTATGGACTGGCCCAACACAAGAGTTGATAGCACCTAAGAGGTTTTGAACCTGTGCACTTTTCAATTATTTTCATTTCATGACCCGCATAAAGGCTTTAAATAACTCCCAAAATTTGTATTGTAAAGCATTTAAATATATAAAAAACCCCCTAATTGAGATTTTGCTTTAGATCTCGTTGAGGGTTGGCCAGGCCCTGGTATGGGTGATATATCGGTATTGATCAAGCGATTTGTATTGAAAATTCACTTTTGTAGTTGTGAATTTTTAAAGTCATGAACTC
Source organism: Camellia granthamiana (assembly GCA_036172215.1). Lineage (NCBI taxonomy): Eukaryota > Viridiplantae > Streptophyta > Magnoliopsida > Ericales > Theaceae > Camellia > Camellia granthamiana. The sequence continues at coordinate 56,505,436 of CM069909.1, read as the reverse complement.
AAATAATAAATAATAAAAAATAAAAAGCTTTCTAGCAATTGAATCGATCGTATATACATGTTAAGAATGGCTGACTAATGCAATGTAAAAACGTAAACAGTAGAATCACGCAATAAAGAAATCAGCAACTGTTCTATAATCTGTTGAATTACCAGAATTATAGAAAAAAAAAAAAAGAGATAATTTTCTCAACAAAGTTATATATTATTAATTAAAAGTCAAATTGTCTCGATGCTTATACCATTATTACTTGTACTAAAATGAAACCCTAATTAAATTAGGAAATAAACCCGAAAAAAGGCAATATTCGGTAATTAAGTCTAAATCAAAGAAATTATCAAAATTATCAAAAATGAAAAAAATTGAGTCAAACTCAAATCTAGAAACTATAATGAAAAATAAAATATTGAAAAAAATCTAGCCAAAATTGAATTTGTCTAGATCAATTTATATGTGAATTAATTATTTCTAAATATGATAAAATTGCAAAATTCAAGGCCCAAATGTTGGAATTCGCTCAATAGGCCATGGAACAACATTTTTTGATCATCACAACAATTTTCATGTCTTAACCAAATTTCATACCATTCGTATGTCTTCTAATACCTTTTGCTTTTGTCTTGTTTATTTAAAGGTGTGTTTGTTTGGATAGATTATATAAGGATAGATTGAAATTCATCAGATTGTTAGTCCTAGGATATATTATCCCTAGATTATTTGGTTAGACTGGATTTGTATCCCATGTTTATTTAGTCATGGAATTAGATGTTAGGAAATGACTATTTGATTGGATATGATATGAATTCTATGTTTGTTTGGGATATTATGAAAAAGGATAAATACTCAAATGACTATTTTACCCTTTTCAATTATTTATTAAGTAATAACAATATTAAATATGTCTTTAATAGTTTAATTATTTTTAGCTAGATTAAATAAAAATTTATTTTATTTTATTTTTTACACAATTAAATAAAATTATTTTTTAAAAATTAAATAAATAAATTAAATAAAATATCAATAAAAATATATGTTATTTTTTAATTAAAATTATTTTAAAAAATAATAATAATAATAATTAAATAATGAAACTAAATAAAAAATCTATTAAAATTTAAATAATGAAATTAAATAAAATATAAACAAAATTTTAAAATAAAACATCAATAAAAATTAAATTAAATTATTTTATTTTTAAATTGAGATATTTAAATTTGATTAAATTTTACTACATATAATATATAATTAAATAATAGAGGGCCATAATAGTTATTTCATTACCTAATCCTATATCCCTCTTATCCCCTCATAGAATACAATAATCTAACATATTTTAAACTAATAAATTATTAATCCGAATAAATTATTAATTCAATCTCATGGTTCAACCCTCGAAACAAACGCCACTTAAAATTCTAAAAAATTCTATGGCTAAACATTCTGCATCACCGACGCGTGATTTTCATTGCAATCAATCAATATATAAGGATGCAGAAATGCTAGAGACCCCCATTGGGGGTCGACCCCCAGTGAGGTGGCGGGCCATGATTGGCCGAAAATCAAAAAAAAAAAAAAAAAAAAACAGCTTTTTTTTTTGTAGCCAATGGGAGGGGCGCAGACATGACCCCCAGTGACCCCCACTGGGGGTCTGAGCCATTTTTGATAAGGATGTATCCATATGGGAAAGCCAAAACTCTGACCACAATGGTCAGCCATCATTAACCCAATATATATAACTGCAGTTTATGGTTCTAGACCATGGGCCTACTTCTGATTATGAGGCCATAACCCTACTTTAAGAAGCATGCTTTGTAAATTAGTAAGGCCTTGTTTGGAGAGTGATTATTTTAATTAAAAAGTCAAAAAATTATTAAAAGTTATCACATTATCTCTTTATTTTTTTGCACATCTTTTCGTAAAAAGTCAAAAAATTACTAAAATAACATGTTCCCAAACAAGACCTAAGCATAAACTTAACAACTTCTCGAAATTTCACTCTAGTTAGTAATTGTGCTAAACCCCAAAAATACAATGCATATGCATCTATATGAAAATGTCTAAAAATAAAAAAATTAATTACAGAATTGAACACAACCCGTTTATATAAAATTTGAATAATCTCCAATAACTTTTTTGCTCCGAATATCATCCAACACTTGATTCAAAAGTCACAAAATATGATGATGACTAGCTATTGAATTGTAGCCTTCAAATAGAGTGTTGGATGATGGTTGGAAGAATAAAGTGCTGCTTAAAATCATCTTCTCTCACAATAGTTGAGTCTAATTTTTTTTGTGAGTATCATACTTATCTGTTTGGTTTGATTTTCAAAATCTGTTTTCAGAGATTTTTTGTAAAACACTAGAATTAAGTTGGTGAAAAAAAAATAGAAAATGAAAACACATATTATTTTTATATAGTTTTATCTTTTGGGAGAACATAAATAATTTTTAAAAATATATTCATTATGTTTATTTTCATCAAACTAATTTCTATTTTTTTAAAATTTTAAAAAAATTCAAAAAATCAAACTAAACCATGTGCAATTTTATGACTGATTTCTGTAAAATTTAAAAATAGAGAAATTACAAACAAACAAAAAAAATCCTAGAGTTTGATCCTATTAACAAAATACTCTCTGAATTTTTAATTTTGTCAAATTAAACCTTAAAATTTTGATTTGTTTTTAATCTAAACTATTTAGTTATTTTCATTAAGTAAAATCAATAAAAAAAGAAGAAGATATTTTAGTCATTAAACTCAATAAAAAATATATTTTAGATATTTTATGTATAGAGATTAAGAACTTAAATATTTTTTTTTGTTCAGTTTTATTTAATAAAAATAAGCGAATAGTTTATATTAAAAATAAATTAAAAGTTATAGTTTAAATTGATAAAATTAAAAATTAAAAATTGATTTTTTTTACAAAGTTTCAAACTTTGAGTTTATTTTTTTTTTTTTTGGGGTGTAATTGTCCCCCCCTCCCCCAAAAAAAAAAAACTGATAATATATAGGCCTATGATATATAGGATGAGATGACAAGCTAAAATAGGTGAAAATGGTGGAAAACCCCACGAGGAATCATGTGATGACAACTGTTTTTAACATTAGCCATCAATGGGAGACGTGGAAGACTCTAGCCTAAGTTTGGCTATCTTAAATAAATACATATTTTTTATTTTTTTATTTTTTTTATCATATCATCTCTCTATTTTTTTACATATTTTTTCATAAAAAAATAAAAAATACACTTATTTAAATTATTTCAAACAATCCTTAGTTACTTGGTTCACCCCACCTTTAGCAACTCATCATCCACTTTGGGAGCAGACACTTCACCGACCATACACTCACAGCCTTTCTCTGTCTATTCATTGCTTTCTCTCTCTACCATGTACCTCTACATGTCTTCCTTTTCTCAGCACAGGAATGCACTAACCAACAATGCATAAACAGTAATATGTCCAACTTATAATTTTTAATTAAAAATATCAATGTGTGATCTAAACCTTTCAATTCTTCAATTAAATTTTAATTATATATATTTTTATTTTGAATAAAATTCTTAGCAAATTTACTGGATGAGTAAAATTTTACATTCCTGAAATAGAATATGTTGGTATCATGTTTAAACTTTCAATAAAAATATGATCGCTAGGCAGCTCGAATAGTTATGGCTCGGTTGGCTTGAATTCCAAAACGATGTTGTTTTGGCCAATTCTTTTCCCCCTCTCTTTTCTGTCTGAAATAGAGAGGCCAAGGAAGAAAGAAGAAAGAAGAAATAGAGAAGAGGGAGGGGGAACAGAGGGAGCCGAAATTCCCTCTACCTAACAGCGCCGCCATCGACTTTCTCTGTGTGTATACATAGATCTGTGCTCTCCCTCCACTCATTAGTGCCACCATCACCGTCACAAACTCTTCCACCCACCGGTGCCGCTGCGACCCTCCATTGTGTGTGTATACACGCATAGATTTGTGTATAGATCTCTCTCTCTCTCTCTCTCTCTGTTCTCCCTCTCTTTTTTTCTTCTTCTCTCTTCTTCCTCTTCTCATTTTCTCTTTCTCTCTTTTTCCTCATTTGTTTTTCTCCTTCTTTGGTCTATTTCAGAGAGAAAATAAAGGTGGAAGGAAAAGAAAGAAAGAAAAATAAATAAATAAATTTAAAAGACGTCGTTTAGGGAATTCGAGCCATTCGGGGCAAAGAATTTTTGAGTTACAAAGTATTTTTATTTAAATTAAGGAGTGGAGAAAGTGAGAGGTAATTGCAGGGCCCCCAGCAATTAGTGGGGATGCCAATGCCAAGAAGCCTATATAAATAGTAGAATGAATGAAAAGAAATCCTCTTGACAAATCATCAAATCCCAACATTTCTTTTCTTTCAATTCTAGTCTTGTTTTTCCTTTCCAATAGGAGTAGTTAGGGCTATAAATTTTACATTTCTTATGATTTCATTTCCATTACTTGCACTTTCATTTTGAAGCAGCAAAATTGGCAAGATAACATACTTACAACTTGTAATTGTATTATTTAGTTAATTAATTACTAATTTCTTTTATCTTCCTTTTCTTTTCTTTTTTTTTCCGACTTCTTTCTTTCATTTATCACATTTGCAAATTGATTCTCAAGTTGATATTTACTCTTAAAATCCTTTTTATTGAGATATAAAAAATCTCTACACTATCGCTTGACAAGTATTTGATTTAAAATTAGAGTAAAATTGTGGTTTTGCCTCAAAACATTTTATATCCTATAGTTCAAATATAGGCCAAGAACTCATTTATGGTTTTGAACTAAAGTGTAAAGTTAACTCTGTTAAAATTACCTAAATACCCTTATGGTATATTATCTTTCTCTCTTCTCTAATATATATAATTTCCTATCGTAATAACACATTTAACAAATAAAATTATAGTAAACTAAACACCATAATTTATTACCACAAAATTAAATTAATCTAATTTTTAATTTTTCACCCAATTTCTTATTTAATAACATTTTAAATTAAACATAAAGTTACCATAAATTAAATCATAAAATTATCATAATCTAATTTGTTATTCAATAACATTTTAAAATAAACATATATATAACCAACTAAATCAAAAATTAAACTAAACACCTAATTTATTACCATAAAATTACCTTATTTAATAACATTTTTAATTAAACATATAAATATATATATTTAACAAATTAAATCATAAATTAACCTAAATACCTTAATTTATTACCATAAAATTAAATCATAAAATTAATTTTTAATCCAATTTCTCATTTAATAATATTTTAAATTAAATTATTGATGAAAGATAACAATTAGGGTTAGGGTTTGTTTAGGTACGAGGTTATTATTGACATTTGATTCAATTTTTTACTTTGACTAATGATTTTTGCATTGACCATTCTCAATTTGGAAGAGTATGGTACACCTTTTGTTGTCTTTAACGGAAAAACTAACCGCAATATTTTAGTCCAAAATATAAGAGAATTTTCTGCCTATATTTAAATCATAGGGGAGTAAAGTATTCCATGAAAAAACTACAAAAAGATAAAGTTAAAATTAATCTGTAATTTTTTTCTTAATCTTTACTGACATGCTCAAAAATATTTTTTTTAACTTTTAAAAGCTAAAAAAAACCAACAGGATGAGACCCGGACCATGGACACTTGCTTGCATCCGTGTGATAAAAACGCAAGACTTCCACTCATTTCAGAAGGAGTATTTGTGTATTTATTTTTTTTAAAAAAATGATGGAGTGAAAATGTATGAATTTATAAATAAGTAACAAAATAGTTAGGTGGTATAATTAACCTTACATTAAGCTACATAAATATTTTACATTTTTTTGGGGTCATAGTGTTGGGGAAAACTATTAGGTAGTTGTGGCATTGTTACATGGTTTTTTTTGCCGATCAAAAAAAAAAACATGGTTTTCTCAATAAATGAAAAAAACAGCAAAACATAATAAGAGAATCATCCTTTATTATTCACCCCAAAAAAATCATCCTTTATTTCTAAACTAGTTAACAAAAATGAATTAACAGTATTCTACTCATAATTTTTTTTTGTTACATTATTAATTGGAATAAGCACATAAATAATTTCACATTGTACTTTGAGATTGCAGAATAATTATCTAATAGGGTTGGATTTATCTCATATTCACATATTAAATTAAGAAAAATTGAAGAGTCTGTGAAGCCTACCAAAAATTTCGTTTCAGTGATCTGAATTGTTCATTTTTTATAACCCTCAATGTATGCGATCTATGAAAAAAAATTAAGTAAATCCAATTATTATAATTTTTTCATTTTATCATATTTGTCTCTACAAAATTGATGGTCTACTTCAAAAATATATTTGTGGCCCATTTTTGTGAAGACAAATATAATAAAATGAAAAAGTTACTATTATTGAATCGAATTAATTTTTTTATGAATGATACACATGGAGAGCCCTATAAAATAAATAGTTCAAATAATAAAAATTAAATCTGTGATAGACCCCATGAACTCCTCAAATTCTCTTAATTTTTTTTAATAACTCAGTATCCAATATGATAGATCGATTAACTGGGAGACCAAATCCACCGTTTACGAGTGAGGGGGTTAATTAAAGTCGAAGGGGACTAGCCACAACAAATTATTTACACGTAGAAGACTTTGAAGCTGAGACCATAGAGGGAACACCCTAGGCCCTAAGCCTTGACGATCAGGTCAATCCTAAGATTCACTTAAACACGAATTGCCCCGGCAAAGAATTACATTCCTTCTCCCCCCCCCCTTTCAATTTATAATTGCATAAGAAATTATCCTTCTATTAATAAATTATTAAATTAATTGATAATTTTTAATGATATCATAAATATATTTTAATTAAAATTTTTGATAATTTTATATTGTTGCATAAGAGAATAGTTAAGAATTTTATTTTTCTATTAATTTTGTTAAATACAAAATCTTAATAAGGGTGTATTTATAATTTCTAGAACCATAGGGAGTAATTCTTATTATAAGTAAATCTTAGAGGGTTCATTCATAATTTACCTCTTTTTGAATAAAATTATGGGTAATTCTATTTGCACATCATACAAACGCTCAGTACACATCACAAATAGTGTTCAGATATAAATTTTCGAACAAAAATCAAGTATTTGGATATAAATTTATGAACATAAAGCAGTTATTCGAATATAAACAATTGAATGGAGTGTATGTTTGAACATTTTATTTTTGTTCAAAACTATAAATCTGAACATTTGAATTTTGTTCAAAAATTTATATTTGAATACCATTTATGATATCAGTGTATAGGGAAATTCTACTATGCGCACATTTTAATCAATTTATTTTTCTTCTTTAATTATAATCAATTTCTTTTTTAGTTATGACAATATTTTAGTTATGATTTATGATATCTTTAGTTATGCCTCATGTAATGCTTGGTTATGATTTTTTTTTTTTTTAGTTACGACTAAAAAAAATATATAATTATATTATTTTTCTTTAATTATAAAATGTACATGATACACCTTCTTTAAATAGTGTGTACCATAATCTTTTACCTATGTATAACTTATTCTCTTGTAGAGAAACGGATCGAGGATTATGTCTTTAGAGGGCTACTCTATAGTTTAAAAAATTGGAGGGGCGGATGCGGGGTCCCTGCAGTGGTTACCCCCCGCTGTGCGTGCTGTCCGTAAAACAACAACGTTTAATCTTCTTCTTCTTTTTTTTTTTTTTTTTTTCATGTTCTGACTTAATTTTTTTGGCATGATAAATTACATTTTGCTCTAAATCTTAAATCCTAAAATAAAAATAAATAAATTTTAAGAATTAAACCCCAAATCCTAAATCCTAAAATAATTTTTTTAAAAAATTTATCCCTAAACCCTAAAATAAAAAAAAAAATAAATTTTAAGAATTAAACCCTAAACCCTAAACCTTAAACCATAAAATAAAAATAAAAAAATTTAAGAATTAAATCCTAAACCATAGATCCTAAACCCTAAAATAAAAATAAAAATTTAAAAATTAAACCCTAAAACCTAAACCCTAAAATAAAAAAAAAAATTTATCCCTAAACCCTAAAATAAAATAAAAAAAAGAATTAAACCCTAAATCCTAAACCCTAAAATAAAAAAAATAAATTTTATCCCTAAATCATAAAATAAAATAAAAATAATTTTAAGAACTAAACCCTAAATTCTAAACTCTAAAATAAATAAAAAAAATAAATTTTAAGAATTAAAGTAAAAAAGTGACCAACCAAACAAAAAAAAAAAGAAAAAGAAAGAAGAAGCAAATACACACAAAACGCCACCGTTTCGTTCCACATAAGGAACAGCAGGGAGGGGCTCACGGCAGTGGGTAAAAAAGCTGACTTTTTTGGTTAAAAAAGTTGAAAAGTAAAAAAGCTAGCTTTTTACTGGTGTTCCCAAAAGAGCTCTCTATATAATTTTGAAATTATCTACAAAAAATTTAAAAATACGAACTCTTATAATTGAAAATTATTTTAAAATTTTTAATATAATATATGATGTTTTTTAAATTTTTGGAATGCGGCCGCCCTAGATCCATCATTGCTCTCGTATGATATGCACATAGAATTTTCCTAAAATTATTTGCATAACAACAATGATTTATCCTCCCTTTTCCCATCACCCCCTTTGACCCCCCCTCTCTCTCATTGGTTTCTTTTTCTTTTTCTTTTTCTTTTTTTTTCCTGCTCCTTCAATCACTCCCTGACACATGACAAAGGGGGTGAGGGGGTGAGTCCCTAAAGGGGGTCTCAAGTATTATTCTTTGCCTAAATGACATGCAGGTTTACGTCCAGCAAACAAGGCACTATCAACGGTATTAGTATGTACACGTGTCACCTTGTCACCTTTACCTTAGTCCGAAGTTATTTCATAGATTCGGCGTGCAACATCAACAATCTACTTGACCAATCATATATATATATATATAAAAGTAATTTTTTTCTTTTTTAAGTGAGATATTTGAAAGACTTATTTTTAAAATAAAATAAAAACTATATCAGCATACATTTTCTATTTACATATAAAGTTCTATATAAATTTAATTTCAATTATAATAACTAATTTTAAATAGATTCTATTTGAGCAATATTTATTTATTTTTATATATTTTTCAAATTTCTTTTATATTTATTTATTTGTTAGATTTTTTTATATAGTTGATACTTTAATTTAATTATTATGATATTTGATAATAATAAAATAATAATCTTGATATACAAATAAATAAGAATATGTTTAATTATGTGTATCGCACTGATCAAATTAATTTTTTTAATATTTTTTTTATCTATCTTATTGATGTCTTAATATTAATTTATATTTTATTTTTATTTAACATGAAATTATTTTTTACTGAAATATTTATATTTAATTCAAATTTTATATATCTATATACAATATGTATGAATAATTCAGAAAGAATATTAAAGAAAAAATCAATACTCTACATAATTAATTTACGTATTTTCTTCTTAATCCAATCGCAGCAAATTTATATTTAATATTTTAAGCAAGCTTTGTGTAATTCTATTTCTACATATTTTTATTTACCAAATAAATATAACATAAAAATAAAATTAAATAATTAGAATCAATTTTAGTTTTATATTACTAATTCTTTTTCTAATTTAATTATTATTTTTAATATCAAAAAGAGTTTTTATTTTATTATCTTATATAATATATATCATATAAAATCCTTATATGATAATTACACTTTTATAGCAAAATAGAACTAAAATTATCATAATAAACAAATAATTTAACTAAATTTATTATATATATATATATATTCAAGTAACATTTTTATAGAATGATAAAACTAAGGTTATTAAAATAAATAATTTAAATTTAAAATTTATTTTAAATTAAAATTAATATTATTCTTTTGTAACACATATCATAATATAATATACTATAAGTTATAACCAAGTCATAATTTGTATATTATAGAATTTTTTTCTTTTTGCAAAAACAAAAATATTTTGATACAAGTAGAATTTATAATTTTTGGTAAATTTTATTAACACAAATAATGATTTGATTTCAAATTGAGAATATACCCTTTTTTTTTTTTAAATAACTTTGAAATAAATTATTTTTATAAGCCTTTTACATAGAATCACACACCTTGATAACATTTTTCATGAGTCATTACTAAATATGTTTCTATTTGACTTTTAATTATTAATTTTCATGAATCATTACTAAATCTTATTTTATTTGACTTTTAATTATTAAAATTTTCTACACATAAAATATTAAAACTTAAAATTAATTTATTATTTTAAAAATAAATTTGCGTGGGTCTGCTAGTAATAACAATTATGAAGGGAAAAAAAGTCAGCATAGACGAATTTTTTTTAATAACTTTATCAATGTGTTATTAATTTAAAAATAACTACCATTTTGTTAAAATTTTTATTAATTTAGTACATCATATCAATACGTTGACATGTTTTATTGGAAGGGACTGGCTTCTCTTTGTCCTAGATTAGAGAGGTATTGTTTGGTCTAGTAGGCTTATTTTTAGGCCTTATTTTAATGATTCGAATTATTTATATTTTAAGATTTATTAAGTATATTATTTTTATAAAAAATTAAATCCATTGAATAACGACAATTATGTATTTGGATTAATTTTGTATTAAAAAAATAGACGATGATAAAATAAACAGTTTATACAAAATTAATCTGAACACGTATTTTTCGTTATCCAATTAATTTATTTTTTACAAAAATAATATAGTCGACGAATCTTAAAATATATACGATTTAAATTATTAAAACGGGAGTTAAAGATCGACTTAATAGGCCGGACTAAATTGTCTAGTCCAACGAAGGATCGGAGACAATCCAGTTCCGTACCGAACTTACTGTATAATTTCTCCACCTTAGGGGTGAAGGTAGCTCTCATCCTCTGTCTCTCTATCTCTACCTCTATCTCTATCTCTATGTCTATAAAGATTTGTGTGGACAGGGAAGAGAATGGTACTATTGACAAGGAAACCAAAGTGGTTCCATAATTTTATACATTTCCCACTTGCCACCCCCAACTGCACCCCACAAATATATCAATCAAAACTCTCTCTTGGCCCATACAAACCTCAAGTGTTACAGATCTTCTTCTACTTATAATTTTTCTTTTTTCTTTTTACAGATAGATCCATTGATTGCTAGAGAGAGAGAGAGAGAGAGAGAGAGAGAGAATCTCAGACATGCTCACTTGTTCTCACCTTACTAGCCATTTTATTGCACTCAAAGCTCTCTCCAACATTCTCTTATATCTGCTTCACGCCAACACACTCTTTGTCTCAAACAAAAAAAAAATTATACCCCTTTTTTATTCACATCCATCTCTCTCCTTGCACCAAGATCCAAAGGCTAATTTCTAAATTCTGTTATCTTGATTGTACTTTCTGTGTTTTTGGTTTTGATTTTTAGAGATGGGTTTGAGTACTAAACAGGTTTCTAGTGACGGGCATGATTGGGGGGACAGTTTGTTGCAGTCCGGTAGTGCTTTGGAGATTCCTAAGCCTCCGGTAGCGGTGGCGAGGCGGCTACAACTGCGGCATCAGCAATCAGAGCCACTGGCATGTCCAAGATGTGGATCTAAAAACACAAAGTTCTGTTACTACAATAATTACAACGAGTCTCAGCCTAGACATTTTTGTAAAGCTTGCAAGAGGCACTGGACTAAAGGTGGTACTCTCCGAAATGTCCCCGTTGGCGGTGGCCGGAAAAACAAGCGGCTCAAGACTGCCACCACCACCACCACCTCCACTACCACCGCCACCACCACCGCCACCACCTCTAGTAGGAGTAATACCCACAAGGGTATTCAAAATCAGCAAGAACTTGGTGGTGACCAGAAGAACATCTCTGAAATTCTTTATCAAGCTTTCATTCATCCACCACATGACTCTATTAATGGTTCTGGCAATTTCAATCTGAAAAGTTTCAGTGGCAACAATGGAAACTTTTTGGGTTCAACTCTACCATTCACATTCTCAAGTTTGAGCTCTTTCGAGAGTGACCCATCTTCAATTCCCACCTCTTTTCGGTCTTCGGATTGTTATGAATTCACCGGAGGGTTGGCGTTTATGGAGGAGGAGGACAGAACCATCACCACCTTCATCCCCACCACAACAAGCATTGCTTCTCAGCCATGGCAATTTGTTCCAACCACAAGCAGTGTCATGGACATGCCAAACTACTGGAATTGGGATGATATTGATACATTGGTATCAACTCATGAGCTCAACATTCCTTGGGATGATCATGATACTGATTTAAACCCTAAATCCTAAAGAAAATCTGATATATTATTATCAGTGTCTGTCTATGTATGGATCAGTTTGTGTTAATTGGTGTCTGTCTTTGATGGGTTGTTCTCTTTTCTTTTGTTTCAGTCTTCTTCTATTAGATGTTTCACAAGGTTTTGTCAGAAAATCGAATCGATATTGGTCGCAGTGTAGATTGGTATCTGGAATATCGAACAATATCGGTTGACCTGGTCATCATTTTTCTAAATCATCAGCTGCAAAAATAAAAAAGGAATTTTTTTTTTTTTTATAGCAGCCAAACTGGCTATATCAACTGTGAATTGGATCATGAATCGACTTGATCTGATTTTCATTTCTACCAGTATACCGAGGTGTGTTGATATTGGGAAGCCGAAAAACCGATCTAGCCCATATTTAAAATAATGAAGTAACTCTCGTATGTCCATGTGTATTTGTATTGAGTTTGAGTGATAACATCTATAGTAGTCCCTCTCAATCTGTAACTATTATAGTGAAATGTATACTGTTTGAAGCAGTCCTTTTTAGAATTTCAGCTTCTTCAACATATGTGTCCATTAATTGTCCATTTGTGCTATCTTTCTTTCTCTCTTGTTATCTCTTGATGCAAGAACATGTGTGGGTTGGTTAGGGTTATTCACCATAGATTTTGATGGAATTTGGATGGATATTGGCAGGTATGTGAGAGACATGAGGTCTCCTCCAGCTGGGTTGGTGCCGATGAGATGTGATGGAAAATTCTTAAGGATATGTGTATATATATATATTTGTGTGATATCGTTGTGTGGATATATTGAATGATTTCTTAGATTTCATTTGTTAATAAATTCATGTCCACATGTTGGGACAATTATTTTCTCCTCTTTGTCCTGGCACTGTTTGAATTATAAACTAGTTTATATAATTTGTGATGATCTTCTTGTTCTAATTTTTTAGATTATTTATGATTTTAACATTGCAATCTGTTTGGGGGAAAATTTGCCACAAGTACAAGTGAGGTGGGATTGAATCAATGCCTTTCAACTTTCTTAACTCGGTCACCCTGCAATCAAGGATAGTAAGTCGTTATTACTTGGAGTGATTAGTTAAAAACACTGTGCAATGTTGAAAAGTGATTATTCAATTGATTTTTTTTTTTTTTTTCCATAAAAGAACATATATAAAAGAAGAAAAAAAAAAGTGATATAATTAAATGTTTTGACTATTTTAATTAGAAACATAACCACCCCAAACAGGACTGATACCCCAAACAGGACTGATACTTTTTTTTTAGGGAGTAGCTTCTTTAGGTTGCTGTTGGGCTTGTGGGGGTTATCACGGGTCTCATTTCAATAATCCTATCCGTTCAATGTGTAGAACTTATTGACTACTATATATTTATAAAATATCACGTTGATCGGATATCGATAGTTATGTGATTAATCCGTTTTATATGAAAAAAATAGACGGTGAACAAATTAACGGTTGATAGAAAACTGATCTGATGAAATAGCTATCGATATCTAATTAATGTGATTTTTTACAGACATATAATACTCGACGATTTATATATATTTAACGATCTGAATTATCAAAACGGAATCCGTGATAGATTCCCACGAACCTAATAGCACACTCTAATCCGATTTAAGATTGGAGAAGGTGCTCCCTGTTTTCTTTGAAGGGGTATGGGCCTGATACTCAAGTCATGGTAGGTGAAACTCTCAATACAACGTTATGATCAGTCAAAATTGTACCTTTATCATTAGGCTAAGGGCACGTTGGTTTGACGTTTTTGGTGGTGACATTAGATTAATAATTTTGTGAGTTTCACCAAATATATTTTGGGTCTTGCTACATCTCCCTAAAAAAACCCCTCCTAATCCCCTTAATTTTCATATCAAGTAAAAAAAAAAAAAAAAAAGGAAACAGTTGCCTAAAATGGAAATTAGGGAGATTAGGGGGGACAGTTTTAGGGCTCAAAATCATTTTCCATATATTTTTGGTTGTGTTATAGGTTAAGGGACTATGAGTCTCATAGTTGCCAATCCTATTTAGGAGTAAGATTTATTGTGTTTGATTTTAATTTTTTCGGAAATTAAGTCTTTTTATTTTTCGTGATTTTTTATTTTTAAAATTTTCAGCAAAATTTTTTTTTAATACTTTTTTAGATGTATTTTACTTAGATGCATCTAAATAGTAAAATATTTATAAAAAATCAATAAATACGTTGAAAAGCCCCATGATCTTGTAAATATTGATTTAAAAGTTTCAAATCAACCAAGCATAACAATAAAAGAGAGGACAAAAATCAAACAAAAACATAAGAATTTTTATGTGGAAAAACCACAGATGGAATCCTCTAACAAGTGATTAAAAAGTTAGGGGCCCTCGGCCACAATAACAATCCACTAAGGACAAGAGTAGTACAAGAGATTTCTTACAACAACCAATCTAGGCACACACACTTACTCGAGACCTCCAAGTAATTGAACTCTGTATTTCTATCTGTGGAGATGTCGAATCCACGACTAACTCACACCTTAAGACCACTGACAAGTTGTTTGGCGAATAGATTTAAACTTGATGATTTCATGAAATAACAAATGATTATGAATCATCAAGCAAATATAAGAGAAATATACAATGACACCTTACTACAACATTCTCTACGAATACAGACTAAATATACAGACTCAAGGGTTAAAACAACACATTTGAACGAGCCTACTATAAATAGGCAAAACACCTTCGCGGGCGCGAGATCCCATCATGGGTTACAGAAGAAAACTTCTGGGAGTGTGTTTCTTCGTGGCCCTAGTCGCGACCTGGTCGCAGTTGCCAATACGCACATAGCGAGCGCGATGGATATGATTGCGGGCGCGAATGAGAGTGGCAAACAAGCTTCAATTTCTGACTTTTTACTGTCTTTTCTTTTCTCCATGTTTTAAGGCATAAAATTGTGATTTTTTTCTAGAAAACCAGCCCCCCCTTTTTCCCATGCTTGCCAACCAAGTCAATCCTACACTTTTTGAGAAAATCAAGACATATTCAAGATAATCATTCATCACATAGTTGTTTTGTCAATAGAGTAATTTGTCAAATAAAAACTTATAGGATAAGAATCTTAACAATCTCTCCCTTTGGCAATTCCGAGACAAAAACCAATATTCCATCAATGCACACAGTCATTAGATACAAGTCCCAAACATAATAATATATACACAAATGAGAAAAATGAACTGAACCAAACCAAAACATTATTTTATAAAACAAACCAAAACATTATCCATAAAATATCCAAAAACCAAAATAACAAACATCCATCAAATAAATCCAAACACCCAACATCCATCAACATCTATCATCAAATACCCCCCATTTTTGTTCGAAATTGACAAAGCAAAAAATACAATCAAAACAAGTAGGAACAATCGAAAAGAAAACAACAAGAACTAAGATGAAACAACGGCACAAAAACAGTCATGGTGGAGGAGGTAGGCGAAAGAAAGAGCACAACTTACGCAGTTGCTCAGCAAGAGAAGCAGAGGACTAATCAAGTTAGTCAAAGCGTGCTATCACCTTGATGGTTTGTTTCACACACAAAAAATAAACACTAAACTATACCAAATTCCTTAGAATAGTGGTAAGTTCAGGTAGCGATCCACAGAAACAAACGGGAAATTAAACTAATTTAACTGCTAAATTTCTAATTCAATTTTGATTAAAAAGATGATGATTCATAAACGAGTAATAACTAAAATAAACTAGGAGATTAAACTAAGCAATTAAAAGTAAAATTGGAATTTATTGATTTTGAGAAAAAATTAGGATAATGAATTCACCACTAGTTATATAAATAAGGCTTCAATTTGGGACTCAATTATGTTATGGTTTGAACTAAATAATATTTCACAACTACAAGCTCGAAGTATTTATCAAAAGAATTAACACGTTCAATGTATAGGCACAAACTGTAGACACCCCATTTTTGACCGTCCTTAAGACTTGGACGTCATCGTTTGAACACTTGATGATCATCCATGCCTGTGTTCGTTTTGAGTTCCCGGAGGTCTCGGCCGTACGCCTTGCCTCAAGATCTCTCAACTTGTCTGTTTTGTGCTTGGTTGTGGATCAAGCACTTGTGTTTTTGCTTTTAAGGGAAGAGGGTGGCTTGTTTGCCATCCCCTCAACCCATCAGTCAAGGCTTGAAGCCATCGGCCTTGTTTTCTTGCCATCAGCCAAAAGTGTTGGCCGATCGGCACTCTTTTTGGTCGGTCGGCCCTTGTGTTGGTCGATCGGCCATGTTTTCTGGCCGAACCCTGTTCATCTGCTTTATGCAGATATTTTATGCCAGCTGTCACAGCTGGCATGCACAATTCACCCCTTCCATACATGTGTATGGAGGGATTTGCCCCTTTGATTAGCTTGCTTAGGAAGCTTTGAAATTGGTTTTCTATAAGAAGGGAGCTTCTCCTCCTTTCTCAGAGGTTCTGAAATTTAGGGTTAGAAGAGTTGTATCTATCTATCTCTATATCTCTCTCTTTTTACATTTGTGTGCGTATTTGTGCTCTAAAGTGTAGTATTGTCTTACTATTGTATACAAACACACACTAGAACACCGTCCTCTTGTTGCTGAGGCACTAGGGAGTTGATTTCAAAGTTTTTGGGGTGGTTTAGGCTCAGAAAAGTTGCTGGAGCTTTGTTCTTGAAAGTGTTCTTCAAGGGTGAGCATTCTTGCTTTAAATACCCCATTCTTGCTTATTGTTTTAAGCTTAACTCTTAACTAATAAAAGTTCTGATTTTACTTGCTTTAGACCTTTGTTTAAGGTCACTTTTTGGTTTGGGGTTGTTTACCCCCTCCAAGGCCTTGTTAGGCCTTGTTTTAGGCCATCCCTTTTGGCCCTTGTTCTTAGCTTTGCACGACCTTTCTACCATTGAAATCCAGAGGATTTTCAGTGGTAGAAAGGTGGTTTTGAGGTCCTAAATAGGAGAGGGTCATCCCCTCTCCTTGTTGTCTTGAATGCTTGCATAAATGGTTTATGTAGGTAGCATGTGTGCTTAGCTTGTTTTAGCTTCATTTCAGCATGTATTAGGCTTTGTTTTGCCATAATACACCTTTATTTTGAGTTGGTTTGATGGTGTTTTACATGCTTCATGTACTTACCTTGCAATCCTCTTATTTGCCTTAACATGCATCATGTTTTGACATGCCTTTTTAGCATGATTTTGGCTCAACTCCATGAAGCTTTTAGCCTTGTTATAGCATGCTAGAGCTCTGATTTGAGTTTTTTTACCCATGTATGCCATGCTTTGTATAGCCACCATGCATTTTAGCTTGTTAGCTTTGAGGGTCCAAGTCACTAACATGCTTTACTTGGGCTATTTTAGTGATTTGGCATCACTTTTTTATGTTATTTCTGTCCATGTTTCATGCTCACATGCTTGCACTTATCACTCCTTTAATGCTTTAAAGGGTTTGTGTTTTATGCCTCATGAATGTGTCATTGTGTTTGCCATCATGCTTAGGCCTTTGGGATGCCATCTAAGTGGGTTTTTGGGCTCATTCTAACATGCCATAACTCTTATTTTATTGGCTTAAGTCATCCCATGTTTGGTTTTGATAGGTGTAGTGTAACACCCTCTTTGGTAGCCTTGCATGCCTCATGTTTTTGGCGTTGTATTCTAGCTTGTGTTGGCTAGTTTCGAGCTTGTTTTTGGTCTTGCTTAGACCTGCATTGGGACTGTTTTAGGTCCCCTCGGCCATTTGGGGCTTGCTTTGTGTGGCCATGGTTTGAGTCCCTTGGCTAGCCTCAAGCTTTGGGCCTTCTTGCATGCTTTACTCGTGTAGTTTGATTGGTTTGGCACCTTTCCATGCATGATTTCAGAGCTTAATATATTTGTCACATGTCCATATTTGTCTCTTTTAAGTGTGCTTAAGAGTTGTCCTTTCATGCCTTAGTCTTTAGGCTAATTAGCATGCATGTTTGTATGTGTATTTCATGTCTTTGTTTCATCACTATGGCCACTGATTTGGGCCTATTTGAGAGCTGTCCATTTTGGTTTAAGTCCATCCTTTACATGTTGTTGCATGCTTGCCTTGCAAGTTGTCGCATGCTTGTTGCATATTTAGTACCTTGCATGTTGTTGCATGCTAGTATATTGCATACTTGTTGCATGCTTATCCCTTTATCATGTTGTCACATGCTTGTCTCATTTTGTATGTTGTTGCATACTTGTCCACCTTTGCATGCCTTGCATGCTTGAATGTTCATGTTGCATCTTGTATACTTGTTTGGGTTACATTGCATTTGGCATGCTTGTCACCATTAGCCTTGTATAGCATTGTCATTAACATGCTTATGTTGCATTGGATTTGCATCATGCTTGAGTTGCTTGTATGCTTGCTTGCATGGCATTGTATGTGCATTCCTTGCCTCTTGATCAAGCATGATAGAGTTTTGGGCCCCTTGTGTGGTTTTATGTATTTCATTTGATATTAATTGTACATTCGGCTCCTTTGGCCAGCATGCATTGAAATGCGTGATTGATGGTCCGAGGGTCGAGAACTATACTCCATTGAGTTTATGACATGATGGGAAGGGTGGTTGTGCACACATTGTCTTGCAAATGCATTGCCTGCTCTGTTTGTCCTCTGCTGCAGCAACAGGAGCATTTCACAGGAAGACAGGGTCGACCGACCATATTTAGTGCCGACCGGTTACAAATTGTTGGCCGAGATCCTTAGCTTTGGTCGATGACCAGCTTTCCTTGGCCGATGGCCCTATCTCTTGGCCGATGGACTCTCAGCATTTCCCCAAAGTAATTCAGAAGTGTCATAGAAGTTGGCACAGTTTCCAGAGGTACAGAGCAGTGTAGACAGAGACAACATGCAGCATGGCGATAGGTTTCCGAGCGAAGCCGATCAAGCATGCATTTGTCCCTCTTCCTGAGGCTAATTTACTATTTTCATAGCTTAATTAATTTGTTTAATTAGTTAAGTGGTTTTGTAATTAATTAATTAGCTTGTTAGTTAGTTAATTATTTGATTTGTATTATTCTTTCGGACCCTCCGTCGAGAGGGCGCAATTATGTAATAAGCGAGCATGTGTGCGATGCATGTCTTCCAACCCCCATTTCTTTCTCCTTTTACTTCACCACTTACGATGGTTAGTTTTAGGGCATGTTTCATTTAGCATATCTTATGCTTGCATGTCTGCATCATTTATTTATATTGCATGCACCGGGCTCGGTGCATCATACTAACTGCATTGTATTTCAATTCCAAGTTGAATACATGTATCGAATTGTCGCATCTCACATGTCATTTTAAATTAGCCGAGCCTATTCTAGTTGCACTTTGCATGCGATGCATTAGCCATTTCAACATGAACTAGGATCATGCATGATTTCTAACTAGTTTCTTGTTTTGGCTCGGAGTACACCGTGAGTGTTTATGCTTTAGCATCTTGCATGTGTATGAGTGTTAACATGACAGCATGCTTGCCATGAGGCTAATTGCTTATGTGATATAACTGCCTGAATGCCTGTGGGTGAAGGTTGGATTAGTTGAATTGGACCAATTCATTAAAATCCGTGTTTTAGCCTACTTGCGAGTAGCAAACCTCAAACCATTTTCCAAACAAACGGATATGCGATGCTTTGTTCCAAATTAGGTGATCTAGTCTATACTTGTGTGTTGTGCGCATCACATAGTAATTCTAGCTAATTAACCAGAATAAGAACGCATGTGTTTTCAAAAACAAGATATCATGTTTAGTAGTGGCCGATCTTTGATCGGGCGAGCAGGGGTGCTCATAGATGACCTTCTCCAATCGTACCCAAGTTCCCGAGCCGAGGCAAGTTTGGGGATAACGGACACGTGGCCTTAGGCATGAGTCAGGGTTTCATAAATTTCCCCAAAATAAAATATTTAGGTGGCGACTCTGTATCTGGCAAAGCAGTCCATGTTTGACACTTCTTTTTTAAAAATCAGTTTTCCAAAACAATTTGCCGGATTTGGACTCTTAGGTGATTTATCAGTCTTGCATTGTACTTTGCAAGATCAGATTAAAAAACGTGACATTGAGTCCGAACTGTGGTAAGCAATGCCCTCGGGGTGCGTCCACACAAACCATCTCAAGTAGTACTAGCTGTTCGCTCTAAACTAGGGTAGCAACACGACTCATCCTTCGTAGTATGGCTCGTCTCATACATTGAACATGAAAGAATAGAAAATCATTGTATGGAAAGCATTCAACAATCACAAAAAGAAGAATACTTGAAGAAATAATGGAAAATTATATTTGAAAACTTCTTGAGAACCATACAATTGTTCAAACCATTACATAAAAAAAAACCAAAAAGAAAACCTATTTACTTGGTTAGGGTTTCATCAAAACCCTAGAAATAGGAGCCTAGCCACTCATGGAGGCGTGGGAAGAAGTAAAAGAAGAAAAAGCCTCCATGAAATTATCCTTGAAGCTTGAGAATCCCCTCTCTTCAAACCCTAGCCTCCCATTTTCTTTGAAATATTTTCCCCCTCCTAAAAGCAACCTCTTTTCTTTCTTTTATTCCCAGCAGAATAGATTGAAATTTTTGCACACGCAACCCTAGGTGGACCACTTAAGTGGTCCTAATTTCCACTAAAGCGGTGGTGGACGGAACGTACGGTGAGGTGGCAGGCGAGAATTGTCACTACTCACACGGAGAATCTGCTTTTGTGCCACTTTTTGCTTGGATTTGCGTGTTGCCTGCTAAATCTGTACAAGTGCACAAAACACATCATCTCCACCAAATAAACATAATTAAAAAACTATAAATGTAACTTAAGCGGCCTCAATGTGGTACTTTTTGGCCTATATCACATCCCCCAACTTACATTTTGCTAGTCTTCGAGCAAAACAATAGAAATAAGAAAAGTAAAATACTCTAAGCCACTTTCGTAGGGCTCACGATTGCATTTAGCATATACAACAAGCCTTTAAACTACAAAGTTATCCTAAGTGGACGAGTATAGTCTCGTGAGGGTTTCTAGAAATGATACCCACAAACATTAACATATTCACATTTGCCCAACAATAATTAATCATACTACACCACTGACGAATTAACTTATGTGCTAGTACAGTGCAATATTAAGACATGATGAGTTATGGAAGGCACAATAGACAAGCATGCATGAATCTATTGAGTAAAGATCACAATTCAATATTACAAAAATTAAGTTCCATGTACTTGTGAATGCTAGTAGACACATCATCAATACTCTCGGTGTAAAGTGTAATCCCCATAACTAGTTAAATGTCCACTATAATAGCCCAGTATAACTCACAATAACACCCAACATATACAGAAAAACTAAACTTTTGCAACCAAGATTATCATTTTTTCTTTTTTTTTTGAAAGACTGTGCAATGTCTTGATCCATTAAGCTTTCTAATCAACCCATCTAACAAGCATTGGGCCAATGACTCCCAAACCAGATGGTTTTAGGGCACTAGGTGTGAAGACACACCTACGGGCTTAATAACTCGAGCTGAAAAGATTACGAACCTGAACAAGTCTTTATTTTTTCTTAATTGTGCAATGTCTAGATCCCTTAAGCTTTCTAATTAACTCATGTAGCAAGTGTTGGGCCAATGACTCTCAAATCAGACAGTTTTAGGGCACTAGGTGTAGAGACACCCCTATGGCCTTAATAACTCGAGTTAAAGAGGCTACGAACCCAAACAAGTCAAGTTTTTTATTTTTATCTTTTTTATTTTTTTTGGTGTGAGAATCAAGGCTACTCATTTATTCTTTTATGCAACACTAGCAATTATCAATGATGTACACCAGTGATTATAATAAAGAGGCTACCGCTATGATAATGTGTTCACGTGAATCAAGACATACTCATGATAAGTGTACTAATAGCACAACCATAAGCAACTATCCTAGTGCAAACAGCGAGTATTTACCCAATAATCCTTTTCATACAAGTCTACTATATTCCCCAACTAACATATGCTTATATCACCACCTTACTAGCAACAAGTCAACATCAAGTGATGTAGTGCAATCAAGTGAAGCAGGTATAAACATGAATTATGAATTAGGAGCCAAGTAGAAGTACATAAAAGAAAATACCCTCATCCCCCAATTTGAATATGACATTGTCCGCAATGGAAGCAAATGCGAAGTAAATTAGAAAAAGAGAGAGAGAGAGAATATTATCAGACATTATAGGTGCACCTCCAGCCACACAGATATGAACACAAATATATATATATATATATTTGAGCAATAATAAAAGAAATAAAATAAATAACATACATTAAAAAAATAAAATAAAATAAAGCAGTAGCAAACAAAGGGACCAGGATTTGTGCCGCACGTGTGGTGAGTTGTGCAGCACGTGCGGAATTTTTTTAAAACCCAGTTACAACCTAAAAAACCTAAGTGATTCGTGATTAGATCAAGATTTAATTGTACCAATTCCCGAACGATTAAAACAACAATCTAAATCATCTAGCACATACAAAAGTGATTTAGATTGTCGCTTCAAAAATAATAAATCGACACAAATGATTTTTACATAAAAAAATTACAATTGGAACACCTCCAATTGTGATTAAAAAACCACGGGCGAAACGCCACAAATCAATCCACTATGAAAGTAAGAAGGAATACAAGATTTACCAAAACAAATTATCCAAACGCAATCAATTTGTCTTCAACAATCTGTATCTCTTTCACCACCGCCTTCGTCTCGGAATTGATCAGCTTGATGTTGAATCCACAACATCCATGTCGAACCAACAACTGCGCACAGTTTCGAACTCCTTCGAATTCTCCACACTTAAAGCTTCGGATTCCACCAAAGAAGAAGAACACTCTTGAAAATGAACAATCAAACTCTTTGATGTATGCTTGTCAAACCATGAGTTGAATATTCAATCAAACATCAAAGAAACCTAGCAAAATAGCCCCAGAAGAAAACCCTAAAACCCACAAAGAAGATCTAGAAGCCGACCCTAGATGTGGAGCAACATGCAATTTTATAGCTGCTGAAATTACGATGTCCGCTCAAGCGTAGGAATGGACACTCGAGCGGGGACACTAAAATGCGTGTTTCAAACCAGGATTCAAGCTCAAGTGCAGGAACATACGCTTGAGCGTAAAATCACACCTCACAGTATTTTTGTAGACTAGCTAAAGTACTGGAAAGGCGGAAACTCCGCTTGAGCGGAAAGACCAAAAACAGAGGAAACATTACAACTCGATTAACCCAAGCATGTTCGCAGAATTGGCAATAAGTAGGGTCCTAACAATCTCCCCCTTTGTCAATTCCCAGACAAAACTTTTCTAACAATGTTTCCTAACAAACACATGCACTAGACAACTAACACAAATAAAAGCCCCGACCAAACAAAAAACAAAAACTACAAAACCACACAAGCCGATTTGATTGAAGAACACTTTGAACCCTTATGAACAAATCACCTGTGGAAAACATCAAAATACCACACCAACGAAACTGTGGAACGAAATAAGATAACAAAGATAAATAGAGAGGAATAAGCAACATATCCACATATGTATAACCAAATCCTATCTATGCCAAAAAAATCAACATATCCCAATATTCATGTACATGCCCACAAAGCCCAACCATATAATCCTCCAAAACTACTCCTCTTTTTTGTTAGGAAGACAAGTACAAAAAAACAACAAAACAAAAAAATAAAACACAAAAGAAAAACAACTGAAAAACAATAGAAAAGAAGCTGTGCATAGAAAAATACACTGTCCAAAACACTGTCCAGAAAGAGAGGAAACAAGTATCACTTAGCTGGTGGCGGTGGAGACTGCTGTAGTTGAAGCATAGTCAAGATCTGAGCAATATGGTGGGAAGACTGAGCAACAGACTCCTCAATGTAGCTAGAAGAGGCCTCTAAAGTAGTGAGCTAGGCATTGGTGGTGGTTTCAAGATTAGTAAGCCAAGCTTCAAAGATATCCATCCGGCCCTCCAAGCGATCAAAACGAGAAACCATGGCCTGCTCAAACTGACGTAGCTGGCCTTTGAGAGAACGAGTCGAAGGAAGCTGCTCCCCCTCACTTGCAGCCTCACCTACAATCGTAGCGTCATACTCTGCCTTCTCGGCCAGAGGATTATCACCTAGACCAAAAAAACCCACCCCAGAAGAACCCCCCTTGACATGAGACTGACTCTAGAAGATGGTCTTTTTCGTGAATGGGCAGGTAAGAAAGGCAAAGTCATCCTCGTCAAAAGAAGGAACCTCAAATTTGGTGAGAAAACGGTTAATAAGGTAGCCGTAAGGAAGACCTAAGTTGTTTCGCTCAAAAGTGGCTAACATTTTTTGAATAATGAGGGTGGCAAGATTGATAGAACGGTGGTGATCAATGCAAAAGAGAACAAAGCCTTGTTCTTGATTGATTTCGGAGCTATGAGTGGTGACTATAATGTTGGCATAGACAATGAGGTTGAGTAAACGGAACCGGAGAAGAAGCTCATGTTGTTTTATTAAGGCGCCCTTGAACCAAGTATGGGGTGTGCCATACAATGTAGTGGCCACCTCGTCAAAGTCACAGGTGAGGCGGACAGGGAATTGATAGTGATACGGAAAGACCTCGCCTATGCCTAAAAGCTCATGTATAAGCTTAGGGGTAATGGTGATGGACTTAGACCTAACCCATGTCTTAAATGAAGGGCCTATATCATCAACACCGTCAATGTTGCAATAAAACTCCCAAACCCAATCAACATTTTGACAACTCGTGAAAGAAATAACCAAGTCACCCCCTAATGGATCAAACAATGGGCGAATGGGAATGGACTCAAATGTGTTGGGCTGTAAATTACGCTCTAAATGAACTGTCCTAGAGGGGTAAGACTCTCTAAATGACTTGGCTTTTTCTACCGAGGGGAACTGGTTGGTGTTATAAGAGGGGCGAGTGACAGTGGACTTCCGACATTTGACGGAGGACATGGCTAAACCAAAGGACAACCCAATTACAACCACAACCCCCCAAACCCAACAATAACCAAACCATTAGTCACAAAACCAAAAAAAAAAAAAAAAAAAAAAAAAAAAAACAAGATTAGTAACCAAAAACATTAGTGACTAAGGACAAATGACAAATATCTAGTAGATTATAATCCATTAGTGGCAAAACTTAGCAGAAACACAACCAATGAGTAACATTACATTAGAACAAATACAGATGAAAAACAAACAGACCCAAACCAATGATGGACTCAAGGCCACAGCAAGCAGATGCCAAAACACAACAAGTATTAAAACTGTTTAGATAATTATTTTTATGTATTTTTATTTGTAATGTTGAGGTGAATGGAGGTGGACGATATAAGAATTGGTGTTGTTGAAGGTGTTTCAACAAGTGATTTCAGTTGTATTGAACTTCCTTTGCCTAATTTATTTTCTCAGTTAAGGTTGAGATACAAACAAAAGAGTATTAAGGTTGATAAAATATTGATATAATATTTCCCAATTTGTGCACCCAATGCTAATGGGTTGGTTAGAGTAAATGTGTATGATAGGAGGTTAGATGGTAATGACAGTTTGTAGACATACTTTGTTTTCCCTGTGGATTGCCAGTGCAAATTAGTGTATTATGGGAATGGTTATTGTTCAATTAACGACAATCCACAGGCATAGTCCGTGTCAAAATCGGAATAGCCTTGGTTGGAGCACAATGCCAAACATCAACATTATCATTAGTATATTTTTTAGATAACACAACAATAGATGGGGCCCTCATCTGCGCATTTTCTGGCATGTCACTCATAGAATACTTCAAATACCCCTTCATTTTACAATACGTAATCCCCTTTTTAATATTAGAATTTTCAAGTCGATACTTCATCATCCATGGCACCTGTTTGTCGTTAATTGAACAATAACCATTCCCATAATACACTAATTCGCACTGGCAATCCACGGGGAAAACAAAGTATGCCTGCAAACTGTCATTACCATCTAACCTTCTGTCATACACATTTACTCCAACCAACCCACTAGCATTGAGTGCGCAAAGAGGGGAATATTATCAACCTTAATACTCTTTTGTTTTTATCTCAACCTCAACTGAGAAAATAAATTAGGCAAAGTAAGTTCAATACAACTGAAATCACTTGCTGACAACAGTTCTTATATCGTCCACCTCTATTCACTTGAAAATTACAAATAAAAATACATAAAAACAATTATCTAAACAATTTAAAAGTCTATTTGACTCCATAACGTAATTTTGCATTCTTTTCCATTAACAGTAGCAGCCACTAAATATATGACACCCTTCTGAATACTTCCAACATTTCCCAACAGTGTACCTTTGTAGTCAATCCAAACATCAATTGGGAAGAACTGGTCCACAACTTCTATCTCATGACAAACGTACTCTCACTACAACAAAACTGACTTTTTATGGCATCACATCAATGGCATACAATAAATGCACATCGTAGTTTCTCACTTTTACAACTTGTTTTTTTTGCACGTCGTAAATACTTTTCCAACCACGGCGTGTCTATTGCGTAGGCCGTGAATGATAATAATGATGATTTTTTACGGCTTGCAATGCACGTCGTAAAGAATAAAACTTTCTACAACGTGCATATGGCCTGCCGTTAATACATCAATTATACACGACGCACATACGCCAGCCGTGAAAAGTGAGCCCGCCGTTAAAAAGTATTTCTTTTTTACGACGCACACAACGCCTGCTATTAAAAGTATTATAATTTTTACAATAGACAATGCATGTCGTAAATTGTATGATCAAAAACAAAGAAGCGCCAAAATGAAATTTTTGGGGCCAATTCACCAAAAAAAAAAAAAAAAAAAAAATATTTAGGAAAAAAAAATATACATCAACTGTTTGGGCTTCTAATAGATTCTAATCATTAGACACTGGTTCGAAGGGCATCCATCGCCGGTACAACTCCACTTAACAACGTCGGGCACAAGGAGGGAGATAAGGAACGGTACACACTCATACTCTTCTATTCTCTTCTCTCTCTCTCTCTCTCTCTTAGATTTGCGAACGAGATTGAGTCGGGCCGAGTTGAGTTGCAGAGTTACTTTGACGAGTCGTCGCTCGGGTGGTGTGTGTGTGTGTATATGTGTCTATGTGTGTGTATTAAATATATAGACTCACACAATGATCATTCATTTAAGGTTTTGACCAACTATAAAATAAAAATGAAAATGAAAATGAAAATGAAGTTGAAGTTGAAGTTGAAGTTGAAATTGAAATTGAAATTGAAATTGATGAATGGGTAACGAAGAAACCGGGTTTCAGACTAGTAGTAGTTAGGGAGTCGCTATAACATCATAAAATTTAACAGATTAGAAATGGGATTTTGCAGTGACGACAAACATTGCAATTTCGCAGAACTTTCTTCCTCTAATTACCCTTTTGTTTTTGGAACAATATATCCACACCTAAAAAAAAAACCCAAAAAAGAAAAAAAAAAAACCAAAAAAAACAATAAGCAAAACCAATAACAAACACGACAGGTAACACATTCAGAAGGTACACGTTAAATATTTGCTTATTTGAAATTTTTATTACAAAGTAGCATAAATTTTTTTATAGTGTCTTTTTAAGGTGCACATCATAAATTTCTCCTAAATTTTGAAACTAACTTTAAACAATCCACTATTTAACTCGGCTTAGTTTTTCCCCCAAATCCAAGATTCAAACACAGCTCGGGAAACTAGAGTTCCATATACAAAGAAGTATAATGTTGTTGTCTTTATGAAACTGGCTGATTGATGTGATTTTGGAGATGCACTCAATACTTGGGTCATTTTGTTTTCTAATGGCAATTGACTGACGTAGTATTGCTTCGTTAATTGATAAAAAATGCAGTTAGATGTGGACTTTGTTCAAATTGATGTAGGAATTTACGATAGAGAGGTAAATCTCTTTATCTCCCTTTCAGTTACACAATCTTTCACAATTAGAATCCCCCTAGGCTCCTTATCTTTCTTCTTTTTCCAAGCCTCCAGCCAAATTAGGCACTCTGTTTTTAGGCCCTTTTTTTTTTTTACTAATTGGCTTATTGCACATTTACAGAAAAAATACAGTGGATGGGCAAAAGCAAAACTCTCTCTCTCTCTAACATGCACACACAATAGAAGTTCAGTATGCTTCTGTCATTAGTAATTATGTGTTTGTGTGTGTGGTGCATTCCTTAACTCAAATAGTATATAGAATGCCAAAATTGAGCATCAAAGAAGTTATACCACAGAATTTTATCCAGGGAACTGCTGGACTTGGACTGACTTGGAGAGAAGTGTTTGTTTTCTTGAAGACATTACAAACTGTTCTTTAAGAGATGTGTTGATAGCTAGTTTATCTTTTGGATATTTCCCTTAGAAATATTGCTGTATAGCATTTGGGGCTGTTGGTATTGAGTTGCAATTCGCGTAACATGATATATTTGCTTAATATATTTCTTTAGTATTCGTTCATTTACCAAAGTAGTGATCTTGATTTCTTGTGTAGGTCCAATTGTTGATATTGTTGTTATGAATCCTCTGTTCGGAACCCAGAAAAAGGGGGCTGATATGGACTTTCTCTTTGCGACTTTGAAGGTAAAGAGGCTAGGACTACTTTTTGATGCATTGAATGCACGTGTCCGTTCTTACTTTTTGACGCATTGAATCATAATAAATCGTAGCGAATCGTAATTAATGGCAAATTGAATCACATGATTCACTTAATTCACTTAATTTTTGATTCAAGGGCATGATTTGAATGCCTTTCATTCCAAAGGAATTATATTTGTTAACAGATTGATAAATGTATTTCTGTTTGTTGCTTGAAATAGTTGTAGACATGAAAGTTTATCCCAGAATTTAAGTTATAATTTATGTTTTCTATTGAAAGGTTGGGGGGATCATGTACTTATTTGGTCATAGGGATAAGATCATTGCATTCTTCCATTTTGATTTTTCTGCAGAATTTAAAAAATGTAGGAACCTTCGGCAATACAACTAAAGGATTTGAAAACCTAGCTCTAGGTAAATTCTTGTTTTGCATGGATTTACAAGAATTTACCATACCTATGTGATGTGATATTTCTGACTTTGATGATTTGCCATTATTGCTTGAAGAATCAATTGCATCTTTTCTACTGAAGCTGGTGGTCTATTATAGTTTGGCCTTGAGGAAATAAATAGATTAACAATAGGCATTGACTTAAGGTGTATAAATATTTTTTCTTTAAAAAAAAATTAATATTCTGATGTATTAATCTTGGTTATCATAATGGATTGCCATATGAATATTTGAGGGGAAAGATATTAGATGTATTTCCTGATTACAGAAAAGAAGCAGAAGACCACCTCTCAAAAGCTGTAAGTCAGAAAAAAGAAGTTTCAATCCTAGTTGTTTCATGTGCTGTACTGCTCAGGCTGAGGGTTACGTTTTGAAATTGGCTGATGTTATTCCAGGTGAAGTTGAATCCATCTCTGGCAGATGCTTGGCTCCGCTTAGGTAACTGCATTTGGAAAAAGGGAGATCTACCTTCAACAAAAAACTGCTTTACACTTGCACTAAGCGAGGTTACGTTTTTGAGTTCTGATATATTTCCATTGTTTCTCCAATTTCGGCAGTGATGTGTGCTTTTATTTCATCAATGTATATTCAACTACCAATAAGTTTATATCTGATGCAGGGTCCAAACAAAAAGATACTTTGTCAATTATCTATGCTAGAAAGAAGAATGACTCAATGCAAGGATCTTAGTTCAGTGTTAGTTTTCTGTTTTCTCTTGGTTCCTCTTGAATATAATCTTCCATATTTATTAAAACACAAGAAGTTATTATTCTGTTTTCTCCTGTGGTTACATTATACTTGGGTTCTTGGTTCTTTGGGAGATAATTCATGGAGTGCTCTCTATTTCAGATCTGGAATGTTTGGGCCATTTATTTACAGTGAGCTTATTTAGGAGATTAATGAATCTATTTTAGTTAATAATAATGCTGTAACGGACATTGCTTGTACCTGTCATCGTATTCTTGTTCCAAAAACCTTTTCTGGTTTTTCTTTTGTGTCTCAAAAGGAAGAAGGAAGGAGAAAACATTCACTACTTTATCTATTTTTTGATTTTGAGCTTCTTGAGTTCTGAATCCTTCTGTTTATTTTTTTGCTACCAGTTTCATTGATGTCTTTTAATCTAGTACCTCTGTTGTGGTGTTGGTGGAAGCAACAGGCCTAGAGATGGTGAATTTTGTTAGAATTTTTGTGTTCTTGACGGACTTTTTTGCCCTCGTATTGCCAGCTAGATTTGCTGAGGACAATTTGGTAATCATCAAATTTAACTGGTCTAGAAACTTTGGGAGCACAAAGAATAACTTCCTTGCTTGCCAAAAAAAAAAAAAAAAAAAAAAAATGATAGATGGAGATAAATAAAAAAAGAAAAGAAAAGATTATTTATGATTTTTATATTAGGTGAGTATTCTTGTAAAAATGTAAATAGGGCATATTTTCTAGTCAGTCAAAGAAAGGTAAAATATATAAGAGAAAATTCAGATTGATTTATCATTTCAAATCAGAAAGTAGCCTCATTCTTATGCTATTTGTGGTCTCTAATTTTCAATTTCTGGTTTGCTAAGGCTTGAATAAAGTGTAAATATAAAAATAATTTGGAGATCTGATCACAACAAATGGAAGCATTGCGGAGCTCACTCTCTCTTCGAGTCAAAGGCTGTGCATCAATCATAATATAAATGCATTCATCTGCTTTCCTAATTCTTTGTTATCTTTGTAGGTGCTAATAATCAGGCAGAGATTGTCGAGGAAAGCATCAAACATGCAAAGGAAGCTAGCTGGATGTGAAAGATGGGAATTCTTGGTGTAAGGCTTTGTATCAGATTTAAGCTAAAAGAGTAATTTGAATTTCTTTGGCTACTTTGGATTGGGGATGTGTGGATTGCAATTGGGTGGGTTTGAATGATTTTTGTTAAGGGGTTTTGGTAAAGGGTTTGATGACATTAGTGGCTCAAAGCTAGGAAGAAAGAGTGTGCAACTTCAAGACTAGCTGTGTTACATGGATTTTTCAGAAATTTTGAACTTGTAGGTTTTGTCAGAAAATTAGTGTGCTGCATATTTTTCCTCTGTTAGAATAAGAAACTTTATACTTATTGTGGAGTGCTATAACAAAATTATGAAAGGTTTAGACAGTGGCCACTGTGGTTGATTATGAATTGTGTAATCTATGTTTTCCTTGCAAGCAGGAGTAATCGTGGGTGAGCGAAGTTTTTTTTATGTAATCTAGAGATAATTTGTTGTGGCACGCTTCTTTAAACTTTACCCTCTTGGTTTAGATTATGGGTCAATGCAAATCTTATTTAATCTAGAGAATTACCATGTACTTCATGGTAATAAGAAATGACTATCATATAATGCCAAGGCTTTTAGAGCTATGGAATATATATTACTTTGTTTTTACATTGTACCAAAATGGGCATTTGTTTACTCGTTTGTGGCAAAGAATTTGAAATTGTGGGTTTCTACAAGAAGAGAAAAGAAAAGGAATTTAGGGCTTCTTAGGTAAAGCTCTACCTTATGCTGTATTTGTTGCTTTAGTTCATTGGAGTTAATTTTTTATTTTCATTGTTTCTTATTTACCTACATTCCTCTGTTTTTTTAGCAATCTAGTTCTTGTCATCAACCCCATATGGTGGCTGCTATAGCAATTACCAACTATCATGGAGGCAGGTAAAATATTTTTATTTGATTTTGAATATCTACTCTATTGTAGCTGTTGGTTAGTATTTTTGGACTAAAAGATGTTTGTTTTTAAATTAAAAGACTTGCTGATAGTTCTTTGTAAGCCTAATGCCCTTAATTGATGTTGTTGTTATTAAATGGTTTCGTCTAGTTTATTTAGTTGATTAGGTGCATAATTAAGTTTGTTCTTTTAAAAAAGTTTATTGTGTATTGAAAAATGGATTTATTTGCTTTATTTTATAACTAAGAAAAAGCTACGTTCGACATGTGATTGGCTTATATGACATTGCTTTTATGAGCCCATTGAATTATCTTATTAATTTTGGACATGTTTTGTTGATGTTTTAAAATTTCTTGATCATTTCTTAATACCTCAAGAAATATTTTTGTCTCTGAGTCGTCGGTTTTTGGACTTAAGTGAAGTTTCCTTTGTCATGCAGACAAGAAACGCAACAGGGTTAGTTGCTCCAGCTACTGCCGCAGGTTTAGGTGTCTTAACACATACATTGGGCACCCTCGTCCCTGTGATAGGAGCAAGTGGATTTGTTGCAGCTGCAGCAATGACTATTATAGGAACTGTTGTCGGTAGTTTTAGATAATCTCTTAATAGTTGTCGATATGTTTAGAAAGTTAGATATGCATAGTTTTGGATGGTTTAAACTTTTTGTACAGTTTAAAACTTAAGGATATAGTTTTCGAATGTTTGGAATGTATAGACAATTGTTGAATGTTTATAATTTATGGATATAGTTTCTTTCTAATGTTTCAAACAATATTATGGTAATCGATTGATGTTTTGTGATGCTTGTTTGTAGTATTTGTTAGATTGTACAAAATTGGTCAAATAGAACCTACTGAATTTAAAAATAAAAATAAAAAACTGCATATTCTATGACAAGCATAATAAGTCGTTGTATTACATATTTTACGACGCGCAATCAGCATCATTGTTTGTCTCACCAATTAACAGCATGCAAAAGTAGTCGTAGAAAAAGTAATGACGACACACAAAATCTGTCGTTAAATAGTTTTTAACGGCGTACTATAGCATGTCCAAGAAAAAGTAACGATGACGCACAAAATCTGTCGTTAAATAGTTTTTAACGGCGTACGAAGCATGTCGTTGAAAGTGAATGGCTTTCCATGACTGGTCATAATATGACGCGCGCTGCATGTCATAGAAGGGTTTTTACGCCGTGCATTGTGTGCCGTAAAAACCCTTTTTTGTTGTAGTGTTTTTGTCCTTGCCATCAACGAGCTTGAATCTCATTTTTTTTAGCATCCGAAACCGGTCGGACTGGTCAGGATCAACAATCTAGGTTTCAGGATTATCCTCGCCAACTCCAATAAATATCTTGTCAGGTGTGGGGATGGAATTTGATGGACTATTATCACTTATGACGAAAAACAATATGTGGTGGACCACAACTTCGTCTTTAGCATCTTGTCCCAATTGAACATTCTCAATTAATTTTATACCCTTAACTACGATCTTGTCTGATTGATGGTCACATCTCTTATTGCCCAACTCAATACTATTAAGCAATCTCGCCATACCTTTATTATCAAATTTAACGTCCCTTAATTGTTCATCGTACAGTTGTAACTTCTTTACTCCCCTCTTAGTCTTCTTAATACATCGGGGTATATTTTAAACATACCGTCTGCGAATCTACGCCGCCTTAAAAGGTGCACGACCACAGTAACTACGCTTATATCCACTGGCTGCCGGTGTCTTTGACTGGCGGTACACAAGGGGAGTCCGATACTGGCTGCTCATTACTCCTATTTTTTATAAAACACTCCAAATCTTTTATCCTACAAATTCTGCAAATTCTGCAAATTCTCTTATCTCTGCTAACCATTTTATTTAGACACCTTAGCTTTGATATTTTTTCCCTCTGCTCCTCGTACCCACGAACAAACTTCGCTGGAGTTGACCGCTGCCTCTCTTCCCACAATCTTATTTGCCATGTCAAAAAATGATCTACACACATTTGAGTGAACTGCCCATAATTCTCGGGACACTCTTCTAAGGAGTACAACATTGTATACCAAAATAATCAACAAAAAAAAAAAAGACTGAAAATGAGGAACGAAACAAGGTACCAGAAAACACCTTCACCACAATAACTATCCCACTGCAAAAGCATACCATCAAATGTGTTCTGGTACTAAATAAATAGCGAAACTGCCCTGTGATAAAGTATGAAGATTCCCCATTCAAAATAATTCAAACGCATTTATTTTTCCACCTTTGCTTTATGTCTATCATTCTGCAAGAATATTTACTTTACAACCACACAAACCACCAGAAAAATGACACGTGTATAGCACTATTTAGCAAAAGAATCAAAAGTACTCACACCACTCACACCTGGGCCCGGGTGTGACTTCCTTTTAACACCATCCATACGCGTGTCCATAAGTACAACAATGGATGGCCCAGATTACCGGGAGGGGGGGCGCTGGTAATATTAATACAGTTCCTCCCCAGTCACACCACTCACACCATTCATACCGGGTTATTTAACTAATAGGGAGGCCTTGTACGGCTGGTAATAGAGGAACCGGAATCTATCATCCAAATATAGAAAAACTCCATTCTCCAATAGCAAGTTGACAGTTTATATAGAAATAGGGCGAGTTCGTCGAATGAGGATAATTTTCATCAAAAGGGAAAAGTCCTTCGAAGAACAGAGACGAACTCTGGAGGGGAATACTTGCAGAAGCAGAAATGGAGGAACAATTCTTTGCAATCTGCAAAGAAAGATGTCCCACTGATTACGTTAATTAGACAAGATCGTGGTTAAGGGTATAAAATTAATTGGGAATGTTCAATTGGGACAAGATGCAAAAGACGAAGCTGTGGTCCACCACATATTGTTTTTCATCATAAGTGAAAATAGTCCGTCAGATTTTATCCCTACACCTGACAAGATATTTATTGGAGTTAGCGAGGGTAATCCTGAGACCTGGAACTTTGATCCTGACCAGTCTGGCTAGTTTCGGATACTAAAGAAAATGAGATTCAAGCTCATTGGTGGTAAGGACAAAGAGTACGTTCGTCACGAGATAGAAGTTGTGAACCGGTTCTTCCCAGTTGATGTTTGGACGGACTATAAAGATATGCTATTGGGAAATGTTGGAAGTATTCAGAAGGGTGCCATATATTTAGTGACTGCTACTATTAGTGGAAAAGCATACCAAATTACATTAAGGAGTCAAATGTACTTTAAAACTGTTTAGATAATTATTTTATGTATTTTTATTTGTAATATTCAGGTGAATGGAGGTGGACAATATAAGAACTGGTGTTGTTGAAAGTGTTTCAAAAAGTGATTTCAGTTGTATTGAACTTGCTTTGCCTAATTTATTTTCTCAGTTGAGGTTGAGATACAAATAAAAAAGTATTAAGGTTGATAAAATATTGATAAAATATTTCCCCTTTTGTACACCCAATGCTAGTGGGTTGGTCAGAGTAAATGTGTATGACAGGAGGTTAGATGGTAATGACAGTTTGCAGGCATACTTTGTTTTCCCCGTGGATTGCCAGTGTGAATTAGTGTATTATGAGAATGGTTATTATTCAATTAACGACAAACAGATGCCATGGATGGTGAAGTATTGACTTGAAAATTCTAATATTAAAAGGGAGATTACGTATTGTAA
This sequence comes from Camellia granthamiana, assembly GCA_036172215.1. NCBI lineage: Eukaryota > Viridiplantae > Streptophyta > Magnoliopsida > Ericales > Theaceae > Camellia > Camellia granthamiana. Next base: position 56,469,663 of record CM069909.1, on the reverse strand, counting down.
AATGAAGGGGTATTTGAAGTATTCTACGAGTGACATGCCAAAAGATGCGCAGATGAGGGCCCCATCTATTGTTGTGTTATCTTAAAATATATTAATGATAATGTTGATGTTTGGCATTGTGCTCCAACCAAGGCTATTCCGATTCTGACACGGACTATGTTTGTGCGTTTACCGGAGAGGCGAAGAGATTGGTTGTTAGGAGGTTTTGGGGAAAGTGGTTCAATTATTCATGAACGCAGAGGTCGTCTGAGTTTGTCTGAGATTAATGTATGTAGAGGCGGTGATGGAACTAGTGATATTGATTCTGGTTCGTCAATTTTAGAGGTTGGAGTTAGAAAAGAAGAAGTTGATTGGAGATGATCAGTTGTTATGGATCCAGCAGAATTTTCTAATGTTTTACGAAATGTAATAATGAGTGTAAAAAATAGTGATGTGACTCAAGATGTAATAGTTGATGATAAGGGAAATGTAGTAAGTAAATAAAAGTTTGTGTGGTTTCATAAATAAAATTAATAAATTTTTTCATTAATTATGACAGTGGTTATATTAACATCAAACCATTATCTCATTTTTGGGGACATTGCATCTAACCAACTACTGTCCCCATTAGTTAATATAATACATGGAATTCCTCATATAATAGTGAGATATGGTTGAAATTTAACAAATACATGGAAGTCTCTCTACAACCTACTAAATTCTTCATTAATTCAATAGGGACTATCAAGTATTTAATGTCGTCTATGACGTTGTAGACGGCGTCTTGATCGTAGTCCTTGAAGCTTATTTTGCCGGAGAAGTAATTGTGTTGTTCGAGGCTTCTGGCCCAGGCGATTTTTCCTGTTCTTGAGGGTCCTTCGAGATAGAGGGAAATTAAGCGAATGGGCTGCGGTCCTGGTTCTTGTTATCAAAGGAGGAGGAGAGTTCTTCATCCGTATATAAATTGTTAATATTATTTTTGTGTATCCCTAGTCTAATCCATTCCTTTTCCCTTCAAACGACGAGACATCAATTTTGGCATAACTTGTATTGTACAAAATTTCGATTTACAAACAAAATATTATTTTTTGCCCCCTTTTTTACTTCTTTATTTAAGAAAGGAAATGAATTAAAGGGGCTAGTATATGGAGGCCTCTCTCTTTTGTAATGATGCCTCAAAAATGTTTTTAATTGGGGGTATTTTGTGACATAATCGGCGGGACATCTTTCTTTGCAGTGTGCAAAGAATTGTTCCTCCATTTCTACTTTTGCAAGTATTCCCCTCCAGAGTTCGTCTCTGTTCTTCGAAGGACTTTTCCCCTTCGATGAAAATTCTCCCCATTCGACGAACTCGCCCCTTTTCTGCATATACTGTCGACTTGCTATTAGAGAGTGGAGTTTTTCTATATTTGGATGATAGATTCTGCCCGTTGGTTCCGGTGAGATCGAAAAATCTCGGTTTGGTAGTTTGGATCTTCTTTGTGCATTGAACCATGACATGAATGTAAGTGTTTCCATCTTCGTGGAGCTCCCTTGCGACAAGTATGTAGTATGGCTGACAAACTAGTTGGAAGAGGGATTGGAGGAGTTCTAAGAGTTGTTCTTTTGGGCATGGGTATTGTGGATAGGTGAAAAAAACATTCTTGGTATAGAAACGGAAAGAGGCTTGGCGAGGCATTTTGTAGTGATAACAGTGAACTCACACCAGTCGTACAAGGCCTCCCTATTAGTTAAAAAATCTGGTGTGAATGGTGCGAGTGGTGTGACTGGGGGGGCACTGTATTACTATTACCAGTGCCTCCCCTCCTGCTGATCTGGGCTGTCCATTGTTGTACTTATGGACACGTGTATGGATGGTGTTAAAAGGAAGTCACACTCGGGCCCATGTGTGAGTAGTGTGAGTACTTTTCATTCTTTTGCCAAATAGTGCTATACACGTGTCACTTTTCTGGTGGTTTGCATGGTTGTAAAGTAAATATTCTTGCAGAATGATAGACATAAAGCAAAGGCGGGAAAATAAATGTGTTCGAATTATTTTGAATAGGGAATCTTCGTACCTTATCACGGGGCAGTTTTGCTATTTATTTGGTACCAGAACACATTTGATGGTATAGAGGAATATGTTTTTGTAGTGGGATAACTATTGTGGTGAAATTGTTTCTGGTACCTTGTTTCGTCCTCTTTTTCAGTCTTTTTTTTGTTGATTGTTTTGGTATACAACGTTGTACTCTTTAGAAGAGTATCCCAAGAATTTCAGGCAATTCACTCAAATGTGTGTAGATCGTTTTTTGACGTGGCAAATAGGACTGTGGGAAGAGAGGCGGCAGTCAGCTTCAGTAAAGTTTGTTCATGGGTACGAGGAGCAGAGGGAAAAAATATCAATGCTAAGGTGTCTGAACAGAAGGGTTAGCAGAGGTAAGAGAATCTGCAGAATTTGTAGGATAAAAGATTTGAAGTATTTTATAAAAAATGGAAGGAGTAATGAGCAGCCAGTATCGGACTCCCCTTGCGTACCGCCGGTTAAGGACACCGGTGGCCAGCAGATATAAGTGTAGTTATCGTGGTTGTACAACTTTTTAAGGCGGCGTACATTTGCAGACGATATGTTCAGAATATTCTCTGATATATTAAGAAGACTAAGAGGGGAGTAAGGAAGTTACAAATGTACGATAAACAATTAAGGGACGTTAAATTTGATAATAAAGGTGTGGCGAGATTGCTTAATGGAATTAAGTTGGGTAATAAGAGATGTGACCGTCAATCAGACAAGATCGTGGTTAAGGGTATAAAATTAATTGGGAATGTTCAATTGAGACAAGATGCTAAAGACGAAGTTATGGTCCACCACATATCTTGTCATACACATTTACTCCGACCAAAAATCTATAAAAACAGACACCAAAAAAAAAAAAAAAAAAAAAAAAGAGAAAAGAAATTAAGACACGACCAAGAGAATGTGAAAAAAAAAAAAAAACACAGACAAGAGAAAGCATACCTGAAACACGTGAAACCAAGCACTAAGATGAGCACACCAAGCCAAAACCCAAAGAGGGATGAAAACGGAGTCGCCAAAGGAACCCTAGGGGAGAGAAAGATGAAATTTGGGAAAAAATGAAGCAAACAGTTGAGGGCTGGGTTTTTAAAGCAAACCAGTCTGCTCGAGCGAGGGTTTAAATGCTCGAGCTAGAGCTTGTACACGCGTGGCTACGCTCAAGCCAAGAATCATGCGCTCGAGCTCCAAAAACACCCTCTCAGAAGTTTGTCGCCTCTACAAAAGTGCTGGAAGAGTGACATTTTCGCTTGAGCGCCACTCTTATCGCTTGAGTGAGGTAAAAAAAAAAAAAAACAGCAAGGCAGAATGCACCATTATGAGCAGATTAAAAACACCCACACTGTTGAGTGAAACTTGAAATAAGAGGGGTGAGCACAATAGCAAGAATGTGACACTAGGATGAAATAATCCCCAAGCCATGAAACCCGTGAACTCGTAATTTTGACAAAATGAAGCACAATGTCATGAGCAAATCAGGAAAACATCAATCAATGAGCATAAGCTACATGGGAATGCAAAACTCAAAAACAAACATGAGAGCTCACATACTGAATGTGTGTGTGTGCAATCCTTGAGAGGTCACAGAGCTAGGGTTAATTCTCGTAGTGATCAGATGGCTGGACCTCCTGCAAAAGTAACTAAATATCACTAAGAAAAGTCAAATCACGAGAAATCATGGGGTATTTGTTAAGTAAAGGCGAAGGCTTCCCCTCAATCAATGAGACTGTTTTTTTTATTCTTAATTTTGAGTTTTTATGCTTGTGGGCACTCACTGGTGGCATGCATGCTCAAGAGTATGGAGACCAAACTAGAGAAGCATGGAATCAATAAGGATGGCTTGGTTAGTGTCTCTGAGGTAGCCTTTTCCTAATGCCCGAACTTCAATGAACTGAGGGAGGAACCGTGACAATGAAAAAAGATGGTAGATAGTTAAGAGACTCAACATCACACATGATATTCTAGTATCGGTCAATTCCTCGGAAAATGGATGAGAGACACTGTTAGAAGTCCATAGAGAACTTTGATCACTTGTGCTAAAACCCCTGCAACAGTTTATCTCAAGGATGTGTACAAAATGAGATCATGAAGTCAATGAGTATGAGAATTCAGAATGAGCTAAGAACAAAGACGAATGAAATCTTGCAAGAAGCATGAGATTATAGCATCCAAGTACACATAAAACCAATTACTCTCACCTACTCAAGTAACAAGTAACACCTTAGTGACTGAGCACTACATCCAAGGTCTTTCTAAGGAACTCAAACCTAAGAAGATCAAGGGGTTTTGTAAAAATATCAGCTTTTTGATGCTCAGTGGGTGCATGTTCAGGAACAACAAGGCCCTCTTCCACTAACTCTCAAATGAAATGATGATGAATGTCAATGTGTTTGGTGCGAGAGCGTTGGACAGGATTTTTAGAAATGTTAATGGCACTTGTGTTATCACAAAAAAGAGTGAGAGTATTCTGGTCTATACCATAGTCATGAAGTATTTACTTCATCCACAACATTTGTGCACAACAACTCTTGCTGCAATGTACTCAGCCTCAGTAGTCGAAAGAGATATGGCATTTTGCTTTTTGCTATGCCAAACAACCAAATTATTCCCAAGGTAAAAACGCCCTCCAGATGTGCTCTTACGATCATCAGCACACCCTGCCCAGTCGGCATTGGAAAAACCAATGATTTCAGCGGTAGTATCCCAGTGTCCCATTATATACTTAATGATGCTTTTAACTGCAAGCAAATGAGACTCTTCAGGACAGGCTTGGTAATGGGCACAAACACCTACACTAAATGCAATGTCAGGACGACTAGCTGTGAGGTACAAGAGACTCCCTATCATACTCCTATAAAGGGTAAGATCAACATCAGTACCAGAGGAATCTTTGGAAAGGTGAAGGCTAGTGCTCATAGAAGTGTGAGCATGTTTGGCTGACTCTAGACCGAACTTAGACACAAGGTTTTTGGCAGACTTGGTCTGAGAAACAAACATACTCGAAGGAGATTGTTTAATTTGAAAACCCAAGAAGTAAGACAATTCCCCCATCATGCTTGTTTCAAATTCATGTGTCATGCAATCCGAGAAATATTTTACAAGAAAATCAGCAGTGGATCCAAATACAATATCATCAACAGAAATCTGAGCAACAAGTATATGAGACTTAGTATGTTTCACAAATAAGGTCTTGTCCACACTACCTCTTTGAAAATCATTATCAAGAAGGAAGGTAGTAAGTCTATCATACCAAGCTCGAGGAGCTTGTTTCAACCCATATAGTGCCTTGTCTAACTTGTAGACATGATGTGGACATTTTGGGTCCTTAAACCCTTTTAGTTGCTCAACATAAGCCTTTTCTTTCAAGTACCCATTTAGAAAGGCACTTTTCACATCCATTTGAAACAGTTTGAACCCTAGAAAGCATGCAACACCAAGTAAAATACGAATAGATTCGAGATGTGCAACAGGGGCAAACGTCTCATCATAGTCAACACCCTCTGCTTGTGTATAGCCTTGAGCAGCCAACCTAGCTTTATTTCTGACCACAGTATCATTCTCATCAGATTTATTTTTAAAGATCCACTTGGTACCTATCACATTCATGTCTCTAGGTCTGGGGACAAGAATCCAAACTTTGTTACATTCAAATTGACCTAATTCATCATGCATAACATTCACCCAACTATCATCTAGTAAGGCCTATTTTATATTTTTAGGTTTAATTAATGAAACATAGCACATGTGAGTTGCCTCTTCCCGAACTTGTTTTCGAGTTTTCATTCAATCTGAAACATTGCCAATTACCTGTTGAACCGGATGGTTTAGTTTTACCCTTGCTGAAGGTTTTAAACCTGAACTAGTTATGACAGGAGCATCAGAGGTGGTGTCTTTTTGTGTACTCTTTGGACTCGGACTTACCATTGAAGTTGGTACTGACTCACTTTCTTGAGCTTGACTCTCTGCTTCTCCTTGACTCTATGGTTCAATATCAAAGATTGGAGACTCACCATTTTCTTCCTCATGTATTACTGGAGTCGGAGAACCTGTGTCATCTATAACCACATTGATTGATTCCATTAGAGATAAAGTACGTAGGTTATAGACACGAAAGGCTCTACTAGTGGTTGAATACCCTAGAAAAATACTTTCATCACTTCGGAAGTCAAATTTGCCCAAGGGCTCTCTATCTTTGAAAACGTAACATTTACTCCCAAAAGTTTTGAAGTATTTTACATTAGGTTTCAATCCCCTCTACAATTCATATGGAGTTTGTAAAGTGCCGGGCCTTAAATACACATGATTTACAACATAAACAGCGGTATTGAAGGCTTCAGCTCAAAACTTTGGAAGAACTTTCTTGCTAAGGAGCATGACCCTAGCCATCTCTTGAACAACTTTGTTTTTCCTCTCAACAACTCCATTTTGTTGTGGAGTAATAGGAGTAGAAAACTCATGCTTAATATCATGCATATCACAAAAATTCAAAAACAAACTATTTTCAAACTCACGACTATGATCAGTTCGGATTCTTATGATATGCCCAATAGAAATACCCTATTCATTTTGGATTTTCAAGACTAATGTCTGGAAAACATCAAACGCATCAGATTTTTCTCTTAAAAAATTAACCCATGAAAAGCGAGTGTAATCATCCACAGTTAAAAAAATGTATATTTTACCTCCAATGCTTTCAGTGCAAGTGGGTCTCATAAGATCCATATGAACTAGTTTAAGAGGACGTTTGGTTGTGAAGCTAACACCTTTTTATGAGGGGCACGAGTTTGCTTCCTAAGTTGACATGGCCCACACACATGGTTCACATTCTTACCCATTTTTGGTATTTCTCTCACAAGCTCTTTGTTGGCTATCTTAGTTAGGTCTTTGAAATTCACATGACCTAATCTTTGATGCCACAGATCAATATTACTTACAATGGCTGAGTGGCAAGTGAGATCATTAGTGGGAACAATCCCATAACAGTTATCAGATGTGTGAACCCCATGCATGACAGTATTTCCCTTCTTATCTAAAATTTCACATTTATTTTTTGAAAATAATACTTCATGGTAGGAATCACACATTTGACTGATGCTCAAAAGATTTGCTTTAAGGCCATTAACAAGTAATGCATTTTCGAGCTTGGGAAGATCGGCCACACTTATAGAGCCCTTACCAATGACTCTAGAAGTACCACCATCTCCAAAAGTAACAATTCCTCCTTCATATTTTTTAAGAGAAGTGAAGTAGGATTTGTCACCAGACATGTGATGAGAGCACCCAATATCAAGATACCATATGTGTGAGTCACGTGCTTTCAGAGCAGTGTGAACAACAAAACAAGTCAAGTCACCCTTTCTCACCCATATCTTTTTAGTCTTAACAAAATCAGGACTGGCAGTCTTGGTAAATGTCTTAGCGTTGTGAACACCCTCATGAATCTTGGTGTTTCGCCTAGACATGTAAGGTTGTCTCCCAACCCAAAAAGTATTAGAATTTCTACCCTTTTAAGACACCTTACCAAATAACTCAAAACAATAAGGACGGATGTGGCTATACTTACTACAATGATAACAATCAAAAACAGGTTTTACCTCCCTTTTGTTGATCTTACCTCCGTTAGGTTAATGAAGAGATGGATCACCCTGTTGAACCTTCAACTTTCCCATTTGTTTGAGTTTTGATGTTATGTGATGTGGAGATCTGTTCCTTTTGAACTATTGTATTACCATAGCCTAGCCCACTTTTGTCACTACTCATTTGTTGAGACCCGAGGATGTCTTCCAGTGTCTTTGACCCTTTGTTCCACATATCAATCGTGGCTCTTGCATCTTGGAGTTCTTCTTCTTTCTGACCAACCATCTCTTCCAATGCAGCTTGTGACATCTCAAGGATTTCAATCTTCTCTTCATATATGGCATATATTTTCAGAAGTTCATTCCTTTCGGTCTCACAAGATAGAAGTTTTCAACATAGGTCTTGCATGTCATTAGAGATCTTGATGACATCTTGCTTTGCTATTGCAATCTCTCCCTTTAGCTTGACATTTTCGCTTTCACATGCTTTGAGCTTGAAAGTCAATTTGTCATTGATCTTGGATAAGTTTAGAGATTAATTGTAAAGCTTTTTATAAGCTTGTTGTAGATCATCACGATCGATCTCATCGTTATCTCTCGAGGTTTCATCATCTTCGTCTTTTTTGCTCATCTTTCTTCTTGACCTCATCCAATCGAGCAACCATGGCATGACAGTTGGTGGATGACGATGACTCTCATCTTTCATGGAATTGACTCAAAATGTCCCATGCATCTTTGGCCTTTGTGCAGTGAGCAATCCGTTGTTGTTCTTCTTCAGAAATTGCTTCACGGATGACAGTCAGAACTCTTTGATTGATTGGATTGTCAGCACTTTCAACATTCTCTTCAATGGCTTGCCAACTTTCAGGGTCATGAGCTCTAAAAAACATCCTCATTCGGATCTTCCAAAATAAGTAGTTACTCCCATCAAAGGTAGGAGCACGGTGCAGATTCTAACCACGAGCAAACTCCACTAGCTTTGGAGGAGGTTGAGTGACGGTAGACCAAAATGCCATGTAAGTACTATCTCCGTCTTCACTGGATTCGATTTCTTCAGGTTCTTGCTCTGACCCGCTTTCATCATCCCAAGTCACTGTATAGACTTTCTTCCGGTTCTTTTTCAATGGACATTCAAGTGCAATATGATCAAACCCTTGGCATTCATAACACTTGACACCTTACACCTTTATAATTTTTTTTTTTCAGTTTTTGGAGCAACTTTTGATGGAAAAGTTTTGAGTTTTTCATTACCCTTATCTTTTAAACTGGGGTCCTTGAAATTAGGCTTCTTTTTTTTAAATTTTTTTTTGAACTGTTTAGTAAACATAGCCGTCATTTCAGACTCTAGATCAAACTCAATCTCAGGGGTCTTAACAGTCTCATGAGCACTAGAAAAGGCCACACTATCTTTTTATTTTTTCTTAGAAATCTGGTGGGCTTCATAAGTCTGTAAGTTTCCAACCAACTGATCAAGCTTGAGGGTATCAACATCCTGAGCCTCCTCAATAGCTGTAACTTTTGATTGGAACCTCTCCGGTAAAGACCTCAAAATTTTTCCAACAACCTTAGCTTCAGGGATTTTTTTTCACCGAGTGTGAAACAAAAATTCACGATGTCACTAAGTTTAGCATAAAAATCATCAAACGTCTCATCATCATGTATAAAAAGAGTTTCAAAAAAGGAGGTGAGACGTTGAAGTTTTGACCTTTTAACAGAAGTAGTACCCTCGTGAATAGTTTCAAGAATGTGCCAAGCCTCTTTTGCTACCTCACACGTGCAAATACGACGAAAGTCTTTAGGTGTAATAGAGCAAAAGAGGGAATTGAGAGCCTTACTGTTCCAACTCGAGTTTTGATAGTCAAATGTGTCCCATTTATCATGAGGTTTAGGGATATCAACACCATCAATGGTGACAACAGGTTCACTCCACCCATGGATCACACAGTGCCAAATTTTCTCATCGATAGATTTTAAAAACGCTCTCATACGAGCTTTCCAACAAAAATAGTTTGTACCACCAAGTAATGGAGGTCTATGGGTCGAGTTATCTTCGTGAATTGAATCCATATCACCAATCACACAAAATCACACTCCTATAGTTTTGAAAAAAATAAAGAGTGACCTGCTCTAATACCAAATGAAAAACCTAAGTGATTCATGATTAGATCAAGATTTAATTGTACCAATTCCCAAGCGATTAAAACAAACAATCTAAATCATCTAGCACATACGAAAGTGATTTAGATTGTAGCTTCAAAAATAATAAACCGACACAAACAATTTTTAGATGAAAAAATCACAGTTGGAGCACCTCCAATTGTGATTAAAAAACTACGGACGAAACGCCACAAATCAATCCACTATGAAAGTAAGAAAGAATACAAGATTTACCAAAACAAATTATCCAAACGCAATTAATTGGTCTTCAACAATCTGTATCTCTTTCATCACCGTCTTCATCTCAGAATTGATCAACTTGATGTTGAATCCACAACATCCATGTCGAACCAAAGACTGCGCACAACTTCGAACTCCTTCGAATTCTCCACGCTTGAATCTTCAGATTCTACCGAAAAAGAAGAACACTCTTGAAGATGCACAATCAAACTCTATGATGTATGCTTGTCAAACCATGAGTTGAATACTCAATCAAACATTAAAGAAACCTAGCAAAATAGCCCCAGAAGAAAACCCTAAAACCCATAAAGAAGATCTGGAAGCCATACCCTAAATGTGGAGCAACCTGCAGTTTTATAGCTGCTAAAATCGCAATGTCCGCTCGAACATAGGAATGGACGCTTAAGCGGGGACGCTAAAACGCGGGTTCCAAACTAGGATTCACGCTCGAGTGCAGGAACATATGCTCGAGCGTAAAATCACACCTCACAGTATTTTTATAGACTAGCCAAAGTACTAATAAGATGGAAACTCCACTCGAGCACAACTTTCCTCGCTCGAGCGGAAATACCAAAAACAGAGGAAACATTACAACTCGATTAACCTAAGCATGTTTGCGGAATTGGCAATAAGTAGGGTCCTAACACAACCCAAAAACTTCAAACCATTTTTACCTTCATTGCACGTCTGAAATAAATATAGCACTTCGAAAACATCTAAATGCTCAACAAAGGTATAATCTTCACACGAAAATCACGAGTACTACTTTTCTCCCTAACTATGTTCGTAACTTTCCCTATTCTCCAACAGGGTTATAGACTAGGTTGATTTGGTATCCAAAATTGAGGCGCCTGAAGCCAACTTGACCTATGGGGCTGCCATACAGAGTTCAAGCCGAGATGGCTTTGAAACAATCTCCACACCTCTGGGTATTTAAACTAGACTTTAGTTTCGGAAGTTCCAAACCTTTGCGTTCTAAGCTTTGCCATTCGAACTCTAGTTTTTACCAACTCAGTTGGTCTCCTAGGAACTCACTACAAACACAGTTAGGTGGCTATACCAGACCATTAGATGTCGTTTGGGCATGACTAACACCAAATGAATTACACCTTTAGAGGATTTAAAGTCTCCTAGACACGAAACGCAATCACGCACACTACACAAAACACTATTTTTGTCTTTTATTTTTATTTTTATTTATTATTTATTTATTTGTTTTGTTTTGTTTTGTGTTTTGTGTTTTGTGTTTTTTTTTTTTTTTTAAAGACAAAAACAATAGCATGCAATATATCTAAATATTTGTTAAACCAAAAACAAAAGCCTTTTCCCCCAACTTAAATGACAATGGCCTCAATGGCATATACCAAAAAGGACCGACAAGAACAGTAAAAGGAAAGGGAATTAAAACACAATAAAATATACATTCCTGAAATGCAGAGAAAAATACCCCCCAACTGGAAGGAAACTATACCTACAAAAGGGTTAGAAAATAAACACAACAAGTTGGTTTTTTTTTGGGTGTGTATGTGTGTGTGTGGAAATCCAAGGCTTCATGTTGATCTTCTTTTAAGTAATCTACCTCAAACCAAATTTGTTAGGTTATACTCAGCAGTTCCATTCAAAGGTGTACTCATCTATTTGGCCCTGACACACCACACTGAAAACATACAAAATAATAAATAAAGAACTAAAACTAAAATGCTCAGGTTTCCTCCCGAGAAGAGCTAAATATATTCTCTTTAGCCAAATATCAACACAAACTTATTTTTTCATTTTCTTCCAATTTATAAGATATGGGTCCTTGTAATGAAAATAAATGAACCCGTCCAATAGTGTCGGACTAGGTTGCAAATGACTTGTGGGAGGGTGATTAATGGAGTGAAGAAATATGTGTGCGAAAAGTATAGTGTGTAAAGAAATCTCATGGGTGGAAAAAATAAGATCAAAACCAAAAATAAAATCCCACCCATGCTGATTTACTTTATCACTATCATTTTCTACAATTAAATCCCTATCAATTTCGTCCACATGAGGGGCCAAAACTATGGGGAGAGTTTCTGTCATACCTCTGGGTGCAACGGTAGGTTCAAATGACAAAAATACTGACTCCATATCAGTTGTTGGATCACTGGAGAGATGTGTTGTGGCTTCACTAGGTTCAATTTGTAACTCTTTTTCAAAAATCTCACAGCATGCACTCTTATGAAATTCTTGAACGAGTTGGTCAAAAGAAATCCACGCCTCAGCTGGGAACATCTCAAAATTTTCAGTTGATCATATTGTGTCTACAAATTGACTTGTTTGAAAGTTCAACCCATTGTAAAAGAAAGCAATGAATTGAGTCATTTTGTAGCCATGTTATGGACAAGCATCTACATAGCTCTTGTATCGTTCCCAACAATGAAAAAATAACCCATCCGCTTCCTGAGTAAAATTTAATATTTTTCTTTTCAGAAGAGTGAGGTCAGATGGAGGTTGTTATTCTTTCCATTTAAAATAAGCCAACATATTTACCCAATTCAAGGCGGCAAGAATGGCGCCCGTGCATACAACTGTAGACACCCCATTTTTGACCGTCCTCAAGACTTGGATGTCATCGTTTGAACACTCGATGATCATCCATGTTCATGTTCGTTTTGAGTTCTTGAAGGTCTCGGCTGAGCGCCTTACCTTGGAGCCTCTCAACTTGTCTGTTTTGTGCTTGGTTGTGGACCAAAGGCTTGTAGCTTTGCTTCTGGGGGAAAAGGGTGGCCTCTCGGCCAGCCCTACAACCCATTGGCCAGGGCTTGTTTCCATCGGCCATCAGGGGTGGCCGGTCGGCTACACTGATGGCCGGTCGGCCACTGATAATGGCCGATGGCCTTTTTTCTGCATTTTTAGATATTTTGTGTGCCAGTTGTGCCAGCTGTTGAACACTGAAGCCATCCTCCATACACGTGTATGGAGGGATGAAGCAAGATTTTTGCTTGCTTTTTCTTTATAAGGGGAGGTCCCTCCCTCTATTTGAGGGTTCTGAAAATTTAGAAGCAAATTTTCACTCACTCTCTCTCACTCACTCTCTCTCTCTCTCTCCATATTGTTTGAAAGTGAGTGTTCTTTGCATTTTTGGCACACAACCTCTTAGCCAAACACCACCACCTTGTTGCTGAGGTGCTTGAAGGTCTTGTTTGGGCTCAAAAAGCTAGTTCTAGCTCAGAGTTGTAGTCCTTTGCTGCTGTGCTTCAAGGGTAAGACACTTACCCCCTTTAAGCTTGTTTTTGTACATTGGATTGGCCACCTTTGCATGTTGTTTTGGCCAAGTTGTCAACTGCAAAAACCTTTATTTTTTAGGCTTAAAAATGGTGGTTTAAAGTGTTTTTGGAGTTAAGGGTGATTCACCATCCTTTATAGCTTATTTGCTAAGTTTTGTACCACATTTTAAAGCTTTTGAAACAACCTTGTTTTGGCCTTTAAACCACTGAATTCCAGGAGAATTTCAGTGGTAGAAAGCTTGTTTTGAGGTCCAGAATGGGAGGGGGTGGCCTCCCCTCCTTGTCTTTCTATGCCATGCCTTGGTAGCACTACAAAGTAGTATCTTTTTATGGCTTATGTTAGCTTATTCTTAGCATGTTTTTGGCCTTATTTTAACATGTTATAACTCTGTTTTGGGCTGGTCAGAGCACATCTTGTTTGCTTCTTGCACTTGTAGTGCAATCTTGTTCACTAGCCTAGTGTGCTTGATGTTGTAGCCTATTTTTTAGCATGTGTTAGTGAAAAATATCTGAAAAGTGGAGACAATAAAGCCTGATTAGTAGAGAGAGGCTCAATAGTAGAGAGATCAAGAGAGGATGAGGTAGTAAGGTGACAAGCTTTGGACCGAGTGATCATGGGGTAAGTATTGAGAGGAGCAGCAGGTGAAGAAAGAGGAAGATGAATAGCAATGGAATCAATGGGAATAGGAGAAGAAGGGAGAGAAGAGGAACTAAGAGGAGAGTCATGAGTAGGCACAGAAGCAGAAGAATGTGATTAGTGTGAAATAGTGGGAGTGAAGGTAGGAGGAGGAACAGAGAATGAAGGAACTGAAACTGAGGAAATAGGAGAAGGAGTAAGAGAAGGAGCAACAGGTGCAGGAGAAATAGAACCATGATTGAAGAAAGATTGAAGGAAAGGCAAGCTAGAAGAAGTGGAGGAAAGGACGGTGTATGGAAAATAGGATTCATTAAAAGTGACATGTCTAGAGATATAGATCTTGCCTGAGGTAGGGTCCAAACACCGGTAACCTTTGATAGTAAAGTGGTAGCCTAGAAATACACATGGGGTGGATCTAGGAGCCAATTTGTGAGCTACATAAGGCCGAAGCCATGGAGAACACTGACAACCAAAAACTTTAAGGAATGTATAATCAGGTAAAGTGTGAAAAAGCAATTCAAAGGGAGATTTATGACCAAGGGACAAACTACGCAACCTGTTAATGAGAAAAACTGCAGTAACCATAACTTCAAACCAAAATTGAAGAGGAATAGAGGACTGATATAACAAAGCAATTGCAGTTTTAGTAATGTGTTGATGCTTGCGCTCAGCCACTCCGTTTTGTTCAGGAGTATAAGAACAGGTAAGATGATGAAGAATGCCATCAGTAACAAGGTAATCATGCATTTGTTTATTAACAAACTCAGTGCCATTATCTGTTCGTAAAATTTTTAATGAAGTAGAAAACTGAGTTTCAGTATAAGTTTTGAAGTGTAAGAAAGTGGAAAATACTTCACTTTTAACATGAAGAGGATAGATCCATGTAAATTTGGTAAAGTCATCCACAAACAACAAGTTGTATTTGTAACTAGTAGATGATGAATTAAAAGGCCCCCATACATCACAGTGAACAAGGGAAAATGGTTGGCTAGTAGCAGTACTAGACAATTTGAAAGGTAACCTGTGAACTTTAGCAACATTACATGGAGTACAAACAAAGTTCTTGTACTCTTTATTTCTAAAAAAGTAGGTAGATGCTTAGCAACATGATGAAATTTCAAAGGAGATGGATGACCAAGTCTCTGATGCCAAACAGGTAGAGAGACTTGTGACTGAGTAATATGAGCCTGAGGGAAAGAGGAAGATGGAGATGCAGCAAAATGATACAAGCCATTCATAGCAGATCCTTTATGAAGAATTTGTCTCGTATGTTTGTCCTGAATAAAATATGAATCAACATCAAAAGTAACTGAACAACTATTGTCTTTGGCCAATTGATGAACATATAGTAAATTTGAAGAAATATGTGGTGAATGAAGAAGATGATTGAGACGAAAAGAGTAGTGAGGAGTAGGTAATAAACCCTTACCAATGTGCTGGATTGGAACAGTTTGACCATTACCTACAGTGACTTGATCTTGACCTTGATATGGTTGATACAGATGAAGGTTTACGAGATTATTAGTGATGTGATTTGTAGCTGCAGAATCAATGTACCAAGGAGTAGACGAAGCAGAGGAGGAAGCGGTTGGTGCACTGGTAACAGAATATGCTTGTGGTTGAGACACAACTTGAGATGAGGATTGAGAGGAAGAATTGGAATTGAAAGGTTGAAAGTTAGGATCCATTCTCCACCAACAGTCAAAGGCACTATGATTATAACCTCCACAGATCTGACAACCATTGTTGTTGTTGGAAGTATATCTTCCCTTGTTAGGCTTATAAAACCGTCTACGTCTGTTTCGTCCTCCTCTATAACCACGAGATTGACCTCGACCTTTGTAACTAGAAGGATTGGTAAAATGTGATTTCGAATATTGAGGAGAGGACTGTGAAATCTCAGAACCTTTGGTTGCAGCATAAGCTACTGGAGAAGCAGAAACAATAAGTCTGGCTTTGTTTTCAACATGAATTTCTTCAGAACTCAAGAGTGAACACAGATCATCCATTGTAATGGATTCCACTTGAGCACGTATGGTTGTTTTAAGTGCATCACACTCCTCTGGTAAGCCATTCAGAGTTAAGAGGACAAGATCTTCATCGTCAATTGTTGATGAAGCAAGCCGAAGCTGATCTGAGATCTTTTTGATTTGAGTCAGGTATTCAGTCATTGTGAATCCTTTTTTCGTAACAGACTGCAATTTATTCTTTAATTGATGAATATGCGAACGAGAGAGAGATGTGTATCGCTTCCAGAGCATGCCAAACTTCAAAGCAGTGTTGATATTGAATCGCTGAAGCATATATAGGTGATGACAGTGTAGTAGTGAGAAAACTGAGTAGATGTGGATCCATTATCTTCCATTGAAGAAATTCTCGATTAGCTGTAGTTTTTCCAGATGAATCAAGAACTTTAGAGTTTGGACAAGCTTTCAGTCCAAGAACAAACTCAAGAAGATCAGTTGCTCTTAAGATATTTTGAACTTGATTTTTCCAAATCAGAAAATTTGCAGAATCTAACTTTACAGTTACGAAGGAATTGAAATTTGAAAGTAGAAGATTAAGGTTCTGTGGAATGGATGAAGAATTTGCCATTGAAGCACTTTGATGCTCGTGAGAGCTCATGGCTCTGATACCATAAAAAATCTCTGAATGATCTTTTTCTTTCTTATTCAATAACATCTTGATTACAAGTATTTATATAAGTGGTTAAGAGTTTGTTATAACAAACTCTTAACTAACTATATCTACCTCTCTGTAACTAACTATATCTAACTATCTAAGCTAACCAATTCCTCTATTTCTATTATCATTATTCTGAGGAAGCTTAATCTGCTGCTGCAGTGGTGAACTTGAGCTGGAGTGCTCCTCTTTAATCTGTGTGTTCAAGTGAGCTTTTGAACTTACACTCTTATCAGTTAGCTTGACTCCAGCATGTTTTTGGCTTTTATTTAGCATGCTTTAACTCTGTTTCAAGTGGTCTTGGTCACATATGCTTCGCTTTGTATAACTATAGTGTAACTGGCCCTTACTAGCTTTGTGGTTTAAGGCTCTTGGCATGCCTTATTTGAGTTATTTTCATGATATGACATCATTTAGCATGTGATTTCAGAGCATATTCCGCAGTCATACTCTCGCATATATCACTCTTTAAATCCTTTTGAGAGTTGTGTCTTATGCCTAGCTTGTGAGCCAATATGTGCACATGATTTTCTTGCCTTTTAAGCTTTAATCTCAACATGTTTTTGGCCTTATTTTAACATGCTTTAACTCTGTTTTAAGTTGGTTTGGCCCTTTGAGGCTTGTGTTGCAAGGTTGTGGTACAACCCCTTTCATTAGCTCAATGCTTTATGCCTCTACCATGCATTACATGGGTTGTTTGCATTGTTTTTTTTAAGTCACTTAGCATGTCATTTCAGTGCTGAAATGTATGTCATTGCACTCCATTATTTCAATCCATCATTCACTTTGAAAGTGGTCTTGAGCCCCTTGATGGCTTGAATATGAAATTGAGATTCGCATGCCTAATGGTTTTAATCCTCCCTTGGGGATTTCTACTAACCAATAGCATGAGATCTCTTTCATGCTCAAGGCCCTTGTGGCTTAGACCACCTTTTCGATTAGAGGACTTTTTCACATTGAACTTAACCGGTTAATGGACTAATTAGTAAGCTAAAATGTGTAAACAAGAATTGGACCAAGTAAAACATGAGCAAGATAACATGTATGTTGCATTGCACGTGTTTGGATCGGACGTTAATCCAAACACAAGAAATGTGGGACGTTTCATACTTGAAGTGATGAAACATGTCACATTTCTTGGTCGCCAACTCCCTTGATCATGCATGATGGAGGCACTTTGAGTCTTATGTGCGCATTTACTAGGCTTGTGCAAGCTTTTGTCCTTTGGCCATCATGCATTGAGATGCTTGATTGGTGGCTTGAGAACCAAGTGCTGCGCTCCTTTGAGTTTGAGACATGATAAGGAGGGTGGCAGTACATACATTTCCTTGGAAATACATTGCCATGCCTCTGTTTGCTCTCTGTTGCAGCAAAAGGAGGAATTTCAGGGAAGAAGTGGCCGACCGGCCAAATGTCCTAGTCGACTGGTCACCAAAGAAGCCGACTGGCCACCAGTACTGGCCGATGGCCACCAATCATGGCCGATCGACCATCAGTATATTCTTGAGATCAAACAGAAGCAATCTGGAGGTTGGCACAATTTTCAGAGGTCCAAAGATGTGCAAACAGAGGCATCTAGAGGCAAGGTGGTGGATTTTTGGGGCGAGGCCAACCGAGCATGCATATCCCCCTCGCTTCCTGAGGCCGTTCATTTGAATTGCTTAGCTAATTAGTTCATCAGCTTAGTCATTTTGTAGTTAATTAGTTAAGTGTTTAATTAATTAATTCGGTTTGTAATTAATTAGCTTAGATTAGCTAGTTATTCAATTTCAATTTGGTTTGTAATAATTAATTAGCTAAGTTATTTAATTAGTTAGTTTGATTAGCTTAGCTTAGTGTAGCTTAGCTTAATTATTCGGACCCTCCTTCGCGAGGGCACATTGTTGTAATAAGCGTGCGTGTGTGTGTGCGTGTCTTCCAAACCCACTTCTTTCTTCCTTTTACTTATCAGCTTTTGATGGTTAGTTTAGGGCATATTTTGATTAGCATACCTTATGCTTTGCATACGTGCATCATTCATTTGTTTTGCATGCACCGGGCTCGGCGCATCATTCAAACTGCATGGTATTTCAATACCTATTTGAATACATGTATCAAATTGTTGCATTCATATACCATCTTAGATAGCCGAGCCTATTCAGTTACATTATTGCATGTGTTGCATTAGGCATCTTAGCATAGTTAGGATCATGCATTGTTTCTAACTAGTTTCTTTGTTTTGGTTTGGAGTACACTGTAAGTGTTTACACTTTAGCATACTTGCATGAGTGTGAGTGTTGCCATGATAGCATGCTTGCCATGAGACTATTTGCTTAAAATGCTTAACTGCATGAATGCCTGTGGGTGAAGGCTAGATTGCCTGAATTGGAACAACTCGACGAATGTGAGTTTAAGCCCACTTTGCGAGGTGGCAAAATCATGTTTTCTAAAGCCCACTTGAGGGTGACAAATCCGTGCTTTAGCCTACTTGCGAGTAGTACTTCCAAACAATTTTCAAAAACAAACATGAATTGTTTTGTTCCAATTCTCGCGATCTTAGTCTATACTTGTATGCTGTGCGCATCACATAGTAAGTCAGATTAATAACCGGAATAAGAACACATGTGTTTATAAAACAACATATCATGCTTAGTAGAGGCCGATCTTTGATCGGGCGAGCAGGGGTGCTCATTTCAAGACCTTCCCCTCTCGTACCCAAGTTCCCGAGCCAAGGCAACTTTGGTGATGACGGACATGTGGCCTTAGGCACGAGTTAGGGTTTCCTAAATTTCCCAAAAATAAAATATTTAGGTGGCGACTTTGTAATTTGGCAAAACAGTCCATGTTTGGCGCTTTTTCATTCAAAATTGATTTTCCAAAACCAATTGCCAGATTTGGACTCTTTGGTGTTTATCAGTCTCATATTGCACTTTATGAGATTAGATTCAGAACCGTGACAGGGGTCCGAACTGTAGTAAGACCAAATTCGCGCCTTCTCCGAAAGGGGGGGCGCACGAAGAAAGTGAGGTCTACAATTTCTGGCAACTCTGCTGGGGATTTAGAGAACTTGACTCGAAACTCATGATGTGTTGTTTTATCTACATTGATGTGTTTCTTTGCATTGCATGTGCATTGGTGCGCCTAGGACACAGTGTTTTCCATCTATTATTCCTGAACGGTTTGCCGGAGGCTTGCTTGGAAAAGCGTGCCATAAGGCTGACCGGTTGCGGGCTCTGCCACGATGGGAACACAAACCTCAGATCGGGATCACCGCCGAGGCACCCTCTTTGACCATTTGACCTAGTTGCATATCGGAATCTTTAGAGACTGTTCCAAACTGGGATAGGTTGCTTACCCGAATGCAAGATTGTTTGAAACCGCATGCATGCGTAGTGAAACCCTAGCTCCTGACAAAATAGGACAGAGAAACCCTTCCCCACCACAGGGGTGTTTTGGCTCTCACTTGCTTGATTTGTGCTATTAGGGTGTGTCTCTGCAGGGAATGCATGTATCAGTTTGCAAGTCTAGGTATCGGTCTGAAGACATCAGTGATTGAGGGTATCAGTATTATGGCAGAAAATTTGGGGGCAGAAATCAGTGTTTGAGTACAGTTAGTCCACTTTATGATTTTCAACTGTGTGTTGTCTCTATCTAAGCCGGGATGCTGTCCGTTTTTTTGATTTTTGTCTTTTGCTTTATTTTCTGTTTTGCAAGGTAGTATTTCATCATTGCTTTTGACGAGGCAGTTATTTCCCGAGCACTTTGGACTAGATGTAGAAGGCTTTCCCGATTTGAGGATCTAATTGACGGACAACCAGTGTTTGCTTCATTACCCCCGATTACAAGATGGAGGGCGGTCAGGCATAGAGCATCAGTACATCAGTCTCAAGTTCAGCGGTTATTGTCTCCCTCACCTGTGTGCAGTTGGGATCAGTTTTCTGTTTCTACCTCAGAGAGAGGGTGTACACCTGTTTAGATAGATCAGCACTTTACAGGTAGTATGGAGGAAATGATGCGTCAACTCCAACAAACTATGGAGGCCATGCAACGTGACACTGCTCGCCAAGTGGAGGTTACCGCTCGACAGACAGAGGTTGTAGCTTAGCAGGCAGAACTAATTGCTAGGCTTCAATAACAGTAGCAACCACAACAAGCCAGAGCATCTGCTTCGCATCCACACCCACCTCCACCTAGGGTTCCAACGCCTGGGGAGGCAGCTAACATCCAGGAGAATACGGACGTTCCTACAGGGCTAGTCCCACCACCAGTCCTACCACAAACTTCAAAGGCACCGGCCTACCTAGTGGACACGCCGTTCGAATTTGAGTCCGATCCAACTGCTCTGAAAGTGAGCAAGCTCGAAAAGCTGTTTAAACGAGCTCAGGGAGTTAACTCAATCCTGGATATAGAGGATGGCTACATAGACTCGATAGTGACGTTGCCGGACAGATTCAAAATGCCCCACATAGACTGTTTTGACGGTTCGGGTGATCCTATGGTTCATCTGAGGCTGTTCTCAGATATTCTACTCCCGATGGGCTTGACTAGACTCCAGAAACTATCTTTCTTCGGTCGGACCTTGTCGGGTATTACGGCCATTTGGTACGCCAAACTAGAGGACTCAGTAAAAAGGAGTTGGGAGGAGATGGCTGAGGCTTTCATTGCCTAATATGCTTACAACACCCAAATCGACGTCACGACTCGTGATCTCGAGGCAACCAGGCAAAAGCCAAAAGAGGGCTTTTCTGACTTTGTCACTCGATGGAGGGCCAAGGCCTCCATGATGACAACTTGGCCACTCGAAAAAGATCAGATAAGAATGGTTGTACGCAACCTGCAACCCAAGCTGATGCAAAAAATGATTGTCTTACCCCTCCCCACCTTTGCAGAATTGCATGAGATAAGGGTACAGATTAAGGATGTTATGAAGCAAGGTCTGATTGACTAGGAAAATTAGCAGCCCAAGAGGGCGTTTGCACGCGGTTCGAATGCAGCTACAAGTAGTAGTGCAGTCGTAAGAACTTCTGATGTGGGCATGGTCACCACCACCACCTCAAAAACAGCCATATCTTTCATCGGCTCATCTGGAGCCACCTCCCAACCAGCAAAGTACCCGCCTAGGGGCCAGAGAACCTTCACCCCACTTTACATGCCTCTATCTAAAGCCTTGGAGGTTTTGATGAGAAAAGGGCATCTGAAGCCCTTGGAGCCATGTCCATTGCCAAATAACCTCCCTTCCACACACAATCCAGCTAAGTATTGTGCCTTCCATCAGCAACATAGGCATGATACTGACCAGTGCTTTAGATTACGTCATGAGATTCAAGATCTCATTGACAACAAGGTGATTGCTCTTCCTGAGAAGCCAAATGTCACCACTAACCCTCTCCTACCACATAACAACCCCCCTCCTTCACCCAGGCAGATAAACCTGATTCAAACCACGGCCGTTCTATACGACCCTAGCATATACATCACTCTTTCCCACCTGTCCAAGCCTGAGGTGTTCATCCCAGATAGCACGGACTTGTGCATGATGAGCACTTCCCTAACCCAGCCCAAGCCAGTGGTGGTGACTGTCGAAGACAAAGCTAGGGTGACCTTGGAGGAGAGTGGGAATGTTGGTTCAGAACTTGAGGGATCTGCAAGCTTAGCTGAGGAAGCATACAACCCATGCGGTTATATTGTATCAATAGATCAGGCAAAGCCAATGGTAGAATTGCCAACTGGGGCAGAGGTCAATGTGGTTTGGGAAGACAGGCCAAGTCATGGGTTGGATGATTTAGCAGAGCTTGAGGAGGACATTGCGAATCTGCAGTTCTTTGATGAGCAGGATCCGGAAGATGTGAGCATCAACTGGTTTGACCTGAATGGAGCAACAGATGCTACAGGGTGGCTCAGTGACGAGCCAAATGTTGTTGAGGAGTCTCAGCCGAAACAGGGACAGTCGGAAACTGGAATATCTATAGTGGCCGGAATAGTCGAGAATAAGGAAGAGTTGCCGGAGAGCACCGATACGAAGAATTTTGCTCGGGACTTAGGCAGTGTGTGTATGGTCGACACAGAACAAGAAGTCGCGCTGAGGCGGTTTGAACAAGAGAGGATCGAGAATGATGACAGGGCTAGAAAGGCCAAGGATCTTGTGGGGACAGAATGTGCTGTGCGCACAGAAACAACTATAGCGGAACCGAACAGTTGCCTGTCGGTTGCTGAGGGGATGTGGTGGGAAGACGACGATTTGTATCTGGTCCATACTGACGAAGATTGGGGGCAGAGTCTCCCTGATGATACCTGGTACATTGAGGAGGTGGACCATTGTAGACACCCCATTTTTGACCGACCTTAAGAATCAGACGTCACCGATTGAGCGCTCGGTGATGTTGCATATTGTGCTCGTTCAGAAGTCTCAGAGTCGCGGCCGTGCGCCCTGCCTCCAGACTTCCGAACCCTCTTCTGTGCCTTGTCTTGGTTTGCGAACCAGACTCGGTTTTCTCTGTTTTCTTTCCTGAGGAAAGGGAGTGGTCCGGTAGGCTATCTCCCGGTGGCCGTGAGCTACTTTTCGTGGCCGTAGGCCATTTTGCCCATTTCGGAGCCCGGTTCCCGGTTTTCGGGACCGTTCGGCCGTGTGCCTTGGCTCGGGACCGCCCAACCATCTCCGAGTTCTCCGGTTTTTGGCATGTGCCTCTGTTTTAATGTTCCAAGGAACACTGGGGCCCCTGATGCCCATTTCGTGGCCGTATGCCATTTCCGGTACCTGTAGCCAGTTTTCGGGACCCCAAACCGTGCGGTTTTGGTCCCGAGCATTCATTTCGCATCCGCTTTCTCCAGTTTTTGGCAGGTACCTCTGTTTTGTCATTCCGAGGGACACTGGGGTCGCAGATACCCACTTCGCTGCTGAACACCACTTCCGGCATCAGATGCTCATTTTCGGGATCCCGAATTGCTCGGTTTTGGTCCCGAGCATTCATTTCTCATTTGTTTTTGTTCAAACTTGGCAGGTACCTCTGTTTCAATATCAGGAAGATCACTGGGGGGTGAGAAGCCAGCAATTATCCCAGATAACCAGTTTCGCTCCTCCAGAGCCCGTTTTTCTCACTTCCGGGCCAATGTTGAACACCCTGGGGGTATTTTCTTCCAACCAAAGCTGCATATTTGTGATGAGGGGACATGGGAGGACCCTAAACAAGCATGGTCGGCCAGAAACTTGGAGGTTAATTTTTGAGCCTCTTCTTCAAGCTCTATGTTGTGGCTCCTGCTTCAATGTTGCCAAATTCCAACCTTGGATCCTTGTTCTACACATCTTGGAGGACACAAAAAGTTGGTGGTCGGCCAGAAATTGTGAAGTTCATTTTTGAGCCTCTTCTTCAAGCTCTATGTTGTGACTCCTGCTTCAGAGTTGCCAGATTTCAACCATGGGGCCTTATTCTACACACTTGGGAGGACCCTAATGTATACTGGTCGGCCCGAAATTCAACACTTCATTTTTTGGGGTGGCTGGCCGGCCATGGAGGGTGGCTGGCGGCCACCTTGCAGAAAAATACCTGGCCGGCCAGATTCTTGCTTTCCAGCTCAGGACAGCTGTCCGGATATTTTGTTCAAAATATCACCCCATCCGGGGGATATTTCAGGAGGGAGGGATTGTCTCCATTTCCCTCCCACTCTACACCTTGTTTTGCCTATTAAAGGGGCTGGGGAGCTCTTTTGCCTGGGTTACAAAATTTGTCTTCAAGAACACTTAAGCAAAAACCCTAACCTCCATAGCCAAAACCTCCAAAAAAGCTTCAAGTCTTGCTTGATTTCTTCACCAACACCTAGCCTCACCATTCCAACTTCGATTCCAGCAGCTAGGAAGTGAATTTCAGAGGTTGAGAAGCTACAAATCAAAGCCAAGAAGCAAAGAAAGACAAGTCTTCAAGGGTAAGTATTCAAAACCAACTTTTAGGGCTTTTTCTTGATCTTTTTTTATACTCTAATTGGTTGAGAATTGGGGCTCCAACCCCTACTGCTTTTGTGCTCATTTTGAGCCCCTCTACAACATTGTAGAAGGGCTCAACTTCATTTGGTATTTCTATATACTAGTTCCTTCAATATTCACCAAGTTTGTCACATTTTTGCATGCTAAAATTGACCTATTTGTGTTGGTTTTTAGGGGTCCAACCCATAATGATTTCTTGCTTATTTTGAGCCCCTCTACAACATTGTAGAGGAGCTCAACTTCATTTGGCCATTGTATATACCATCTCCTTCAAATTTCATCAAATGTGCCACATTTTGTATGCAATTTTTGACCTATTTCTATTTGTTTTTGGGACTTCTACCCCTACTGACTTTGGTCTTATTTTGACCCCCTTTACACATTTCATGAAGAAAGTTTGGTCATTTGATGTATAGATAGCATGTCTCTTGTTATAACCTCTTTTGAGCTCCATTTTGCATGGAATTGTTAGCATGATTTTATTCTGATTTTGGGGTTTCCATAAACTGAATATATGCTTATTTTTGGGCCCTCTTCAGTGTTGTAGAAGAAAGTTTTTCCATTTGAATTTTCTATACACTACTTGCTTTGTAAATCTTCTTTTTTACCGTATTCTTGCGAGCTATTGTTGATCTATCTATGCTTGCATTTTGGCCAAGTTTGTTACTGAAATAAGCCATTTTTGGGACTGCCTTGCTACTGTTCTTGCTTCCATAATCATATTTTGCATGTATAGCATGGCTATAGGCCATTTCGGGGCTTAATTTTACAGTTTCGGGATGATTGCATGCTTCGGGTGTCATTTCGAATCGTTTCGGGGCTGTTTCCCCCTTTATTTAGGTGCTGAAATTCCATTGCCATGCTTGCATATCATTTCCCGTGTCATTTCATGCCTTAATGCCATTGCCTCGGTTTGTGTGCCCGTGTGCACGCATTTCGAGGCACTTTATTTTTATCCGCCGGCAGCCTATGTGAGTGTGGTTGAGGCCCTCTCATGTTGGCGTAAGCCCAATTTGTATTTTCATGCTTGTATGCCATTGCCTCGGTTTGTGTGCCCGTGTGCACGCATTTCGAGGCACTTTGTTTTTACCCGATGGCAGCCTATGTGAGTGCGGCTGAGGCTCTCTCATGTTGGCGTAAGCCCATCACTGCATTCTGTATGCCATTTTATGCATTCCTCGGTTTGCGTGTCCGCGGGCACGCATTTCGAGGCAACTTTGTTTTTATCCGACGGCCTCCTATGTGAGTGAGCTGAGGCTCTCCCATGTTGGTGTAAGCCCATCGTCGCATTCCGTATGCCATTTCATTTCATTTTATCATCGCCTCGATTTGCGTGCCCGTGTGCACGCATTTCGAGGCACACTCTGTTTTATCCGCTTGGCATTGCGTATGCCTCTGCCTCGGTTTGCGTGCCCGTGTGCACGCATTTCGAGGCACACTCTGTTTTATCCGTTTGGCATTGCGTATGCCTCCGCCTCGGTTTGCGTACCCGTGTGCACGTATTTCGAGACATCCTGTTTTATCCGGTTTGCATTGCGTATGCCTCCGCCTCGGTTTGCGTACCCGTGTACACGCATTTCGAGACACTCTGTTTTATCCGCTTGGCATTGCGTATGCCTTCGCCTCGGTTTGCGTGCCCGTGTGCACGCATTTCGAGACATTCTGTTTTATCCGGTTTGTATTGCGTATGCCTCTGCCTCGGTTTGCGTGCCCGCGCGCACGCATTTCGAGGCACTCTGTTTTATCCGATTTGCATTTCATCATTGCCTCGGTTTGCGTGCCAGTGGGCACGCATTTCGAGGCACCTCATTCTTATCATTCCGGCATCCCGTATGAGTGTGGCTGAGGCCTTCTCATGTTGGTGTAAGCCCATCATTGCATTTCGTGCCTTTATGTCATCGCCTCAGTTTGCGTGCTAGTGGGCACGCATTTCGAGGCATCTCATTTTCATAGCATTGCGCATGCTAGGATTGTATGTTAGTTGCATTTCATGCATATCATGCATATTGCATCGTGTCCGGGATAGGTGTTAGCCCGGGCACGGGAAACGAGGCACGTTTCGTACTCCGAGTGACGGAACGGGTCTCAATTCCCAAGTCGCCGACACTCCGGATTACCCATGATGGAGTTAGATTTTCATTGTAGCATTCATCTGCATTCATCCTATATTGAGTTGTGCAATTCGGTTCCTCGGCCATCATGCATCGATATGCGTGATTGGTGGCACGAGGATCGAGGCATGCATATATTTGTGAAATACATTGCTATGCCCTTTTCCTGCTCTCTGTTGCAGCAAAATCAAGAATTAGCACCTTTTCAGAGTCTGGCACGCATTTCAAGAAACACTGCAAACAGAGGCTAATCGGGGCATCCCAGTGGATTTCCGCGCCAGGCAGCCCGACATGCGTCATCCGTCAGAATCGAGGCAGTCCCTGGCTTGCATGCCATTTTTACAGCTTTCTTAGTTAATTTGTTAATTAATTAGGAATTTGTATATTATTCGGACTGTATTATTTATTTGGACTCTCTGCGCGAGGGCATAAATGTAATAAGTGTGCGTGAGTGTGATGTATGTCTTCCAACCCCCATTTCTTTCTCCCTTTTATTTATCTGCTTACGATGGTTAGATATAGGGCATATTTTAATTAGCATACAGTATGACAGCATGTTTGCATCATTCATCTGTTTTGCATGCACCGGGCTCGGCGCATCATACAAACTGCATCTGCATTTCAATTCCAAATTGAGTACTTGATAGCTGTAGCATTTCACATGCCATACTTAGAATAGCCGAGCCTGCTATAGTTGCATTTTGCATGTGTTGCATTAGGCATTTCAGTATATTTAGGATTCATGCATGATTTCTAATCGTTTTCCTGTTTTGGCTTGGAGTACTCGGTAAGTTTTATGCTTTAGCATCCTTGCATGCGTGTGAGTGTTGCCATGATAGCATGCTTACCATGAGGCTAAATGCTTATGTGATATAACTGCCTTGAATGCCTGTGGGTGGAGGTTGAGTTATTTGAATTGGGACGATTCGTCAAATGTTTGTTTTAAGCCCACTAGATAGTGGCAAAATCATGTTTTCTAAGCCCACCCGAGGGTGGCAAATCCGCATTTTAGCCTACCTGCGGGTAGCACCATCACACCATTTTCAAACAAACAAACATGAAATGTTTTGTTCCAATTCAGACGGCCCAGTCTATACTTGTTTGCTGCGAGCATCACATAGTAACCTAGGCTAATAAACCGGAATAAGAGCATACAATGTTTTCAAAAACAGATATCATGGTTAGTAGAGGCCGGTCTTTGACCGGGCGAGCGGGGGTGCTCACGATGTGACCTTCCCCAATCGTACCCAAGTTCCCGAGCCAACTTTGGTGATGACGGACACGTGGCCTTTTGGCACCGAGTCAGGGTTTCCTAAATTTCCCATTTAAAAAATATTTAGGTGGCGACTCTGTTATCTGGCAAAGCAGTCCATGTTTGGCACTTCTTTCAAAAAATCAGTTTTCTCAAAACGATTTGCCGGATTTGGACTCTTTGGTTCAGATTTAGAACCACAACAAAAATCGAGTCCGAACTGTAGCGAGGTCCCCCGCGGGCTTGTTACAACCATATGACCCGAAGTGGGCGGTACTTCAAGCCTCCACATTTGGACTAGCCGGAGACATCTGGGAAGGACAAAGAAGCTGAGAGGCAGAAGGACAAACTACTAGAGGAGGAAGTTGTACTGAAGCAGCTAAAGAAAATTCAAGCAGACATCTCCATCTGGGGGCTGCTCATGGCCTCCAGGGTACATAGACAAGCCGTCCTATCAGCCATGGACAAGGCTAAGCTTTCGATTGATACAACGCCCGAGCAGTTGGTGGGATTGATGTTCCCGGGTGGTGCTTCACCAACCTTGACATTCACAGACAAAGAACTACCGCCTGAGGGCTCCGAGCACAACAAACCGTTATACATCTCTGTGGAGTGTGAGGAAAAGTGGATACCGGTTATCCTAGTTGATACGGGATCTGCGATAAATGTGTGTCCGTCGCAAACAGCATATGCTATCGGGTTGAAGCCCGCAGATTTCGCGCCAACAACCCAAGTGATACGGGCCTACGACAACACCAGTCGAGAGGTGATGGGGACGGTGCGAATTAAAACTCAGGTTGGCCGGGCCAATAGGACATCGAATTTCATGTTCTGGATGTTCCAGCCACCTTTAACTTACTCCTTGGACGGCCGTGGCTGCACCAAGTAAAGGCTGTCTCCTCCACCCTACACCAGATGTTGAGATACCCTCACGGGAAAGGAGTGGCAATTGTTTTTGGGAACTCTTCAATACATCCGTCGCCAGAGGTTACTACGCCAATCTTGGAGATTGCACATGGCAAGGAGGATGTCTTCCTGTCTAGGTTCACCTTGGCTGAGGCTCAGGTGGTGCAAGATCTTCTAGCTGTTGATGAAGGGCTGTACGTTAGTGCACAATCTCTTTACCTCATGAACAAGCTTCAACATGTGCCCGGGATGGGATTAGGAAGAAGTGGCCGGAAATGTGTCGCTAAATTGGCCAAAGTGCCACACAATCCCCATACCTTTGGTTTAGGTTATACACCTACCAAAGAGGATTGGGTAAGAAAAAGAAAAGAGATGCCTGGAAGAGCCAAAGCTAAACAAGCCAGGAAGCACTATGAGTTAGTGTATAAACCTATCCGAGGGACCCTGAATGGACGCTTTGTCCGGGAGGGGGAAGATTTCCCGTTCTGCGGCTTTCCAGAGCCATGGCTGAACTCAGAGAGGCGACGCTTGCCGAGTTTTGAGATCTTTTTTGACTTGCAATTGCCAGGGGATGAAGTTGTCGAAGAGTAGACTGACCTAACAATTGTGGCTGAGCAGTGCAACGAGGACGAGTCCAATGGCACAGACTTTGAGTTGGGAGTAGCACTGACTTGTCTTCTCTTAGATCCTCAGATCTTACCAGAGTGCTTGGGGGATGATTTCTCAGTTTCCATGATCGGAGATGACTCAGCTATGGGCCATTTTTCCGGCATTCTGGATGCATCCATCGCACCCTCCCTCGTCTGGCAATACGAGGAAGGCATTTTATTTAGCAGTTCTGGGTCAGGTAGTGAACCAGAATCTGATTCCGCAGAGTCTGTGGAGTCGGAATCAGATTCCAGTTCTTTTGGGTCAGAGTCCGGTAATCCTGGGGGTGATAACCCGGATACCGTTGTGTTGTCCAGCTCATCATTTTCATTTTCTTTTGAGTCGGTTGTAACTGAAGAATCAGAGGATCTGGAAGTTATTAATGAGAATGGTACTGCTGTGGCTTTTGAGTACTTTTCTGTGCCTTTAGTTTATTGCATAAATTAGGACTTTTAAAATTTTGATGAAAACGATGAGGAAGAAATTCCTCTGGTTTTGAAACACTTGATTGATCGAGAGCAAGAGAGGTTTGTTAAACCTTTGGTTGATGAAATCACCTCAATTAACGTTGGTACTGAGGAGGATTTGTGGTTGGTCCAGATCGGGTCCACGTTGTCTTCGGAGGAGCGCGAGCGCTTAGTCGCTTTATTAAAAGATTTCAAAGATGTTTTCGCGTGGTCCTACGAAGACATGCCTGGAATCGATCGTGAGATTGTACAGCACTGGATCCCTATTGACCTAGAGGCCCGACCTATTAAGCAGAAGCTTCGAAGGATCCGCCCGGATTGGGCTCTGAAAATTAAATAAGAGGTCACCAAGCAGATTGATGCAGGGTTCCTGTTAGTATCTGAATACCCTACTTGATTGGCCAATATAGTTCCGGTGCTACAGAAGAATGACAGAATTTGGGTATGTGTGGACTACAGAGATCTGAACAAAGCCAGTCCGAAGGACAACTTTCCTCTGTCGCATATTGACGAATTGGTGGACTTCACTACAGGGCATGCGCTGCTCTCATTCATGGATGGGTTTTTGGGCTATAACCAGATTTTGATGGCACTCGAAGACAGGGAGAAGACTGCTTTCACTACCCCGTGGGGAACCTACTGTTATAGGGTGATGCCGTTCGATCTGAAGAATGCTGGGGCTACTTATCAATGGGCTGCAACCACGATCTTGCACGATATGATCCATAAAGAGGTTGAGGTGTACGTGGACGACATGATTGTCAAGTCCAAGGAACGAGAGGCCACTACGCCGCTTTGAAGAAAATTTTCCAACGGATCAGAGAATATCAGTTGCGGCTGAATCTTCATAAATGTACTTTTGGTGTTACAGCAGGGAAAATGCTGGGGTTTTTTATTACACAAAGAGGTATCGAGGTCGATCCTTCCAAAATCAAGGCCATCCTAGAAATGCCACCACCAAGGACTGAAAAAGAGGTGCGAGGCTTTCTGGGTAAAGTGCAATTCATAAGACGGTTTATTGCAAAATTAACCTTGACTTGTGAACCACTATTTGGTCTCCTGAAGAAAGGAAAGAAATTCTAGTGGGATGACCGATGCCAAGTTGCTTTTGAACAGATCAAACAGTATTTACAGAACCCACTCGTGTTGTCACCGCCGGAGCTGGGGAAACCATTGATATTGTAGCTATCAGTAACCAAAACGACTATGGGCTGCATGTTTGCACAGGAGTCTGAGGACAAAGTGGAAAAGGCTATCTATTACCTGAGCAAGAAGATGCTGGAATATGAGACTCGTTACACTCCGCTTGAGAAGGCTTGTTTGGCCTTGGTATGGGCCACCAGGAAGTTGAGGCACTACCTGTTAGCTCACTCTGTAATACTGGTTTCAAGATTAGATCCCATCAAATATCTCTTTGAGAAACCAGCACTTATGGGTAGGCTAGCCCGTTGGTTGCTTCTTCTCTCCAAATTTGATTTGAAGTACATAACGTGCAAGTCTGTGAAAGAGAGAGCGGTAGCGAAGTTCCTAGCCGATCACCCAATGGAGGGAGATGAAGCAATAGAGTATTTGTTCCCAGATGAGGCCATTCTGCAGGTTGAAGAAGAGATCTGGACTATGTACTTTGACGGAGCGTCAAACCAGTACGGGTATGGGATAGGGGTGTTGTTGATAGCACCCGACAATTCTCATATACCCTTAGCTTTTAAACTCCGGTTTAAGGTATCGAACAACAAAGCAGAGTACGAGGCATGTATCGGTAGCTTGGAAGCCGCCTTGGAACTAGGGGCAAAAAGGTTGGACGTCATTGGGGACTCGAACCTTATTGTATCTCAAGCGAAAGGAGACTGGAAGGTTAAGGAACAAATGATGAAATCTATCACCAAACCCTAGACGTTTTAATTCCCAGGTTTGAGAAGTTAACCTTCACCCATCTGTTAAGAGAGAGCAACAGGTTTGTAGATGCTTTATCAACTTTATCTTCTATGATAGATATCCCTTTGGGAGTTCGGATGCGTCCAATCATCATTGAATATAGGTATGTGCCGGCCTACGAGCTGATTACTGCCATAGATGAAGTACAAGATCAAAACCCCTGGTATCATGACATTTGGAACTTCTTGGAAAATGAGGCTTATCCACCAGGGACAAATGCCAAGGATAAGAGGGCAATACGAAGAATGGCTGCTCAGTTCATCATTTGCGAGGGTAAATTGTACAAACGGGGCCATCTTGGGATGCATAAACTGTGTGTTAACACTGAAGAGTCAAAGTGCCTGATGGAGGCCATCCACGGAGAAGAGTGTGGAGCGTACATGAGCGGGGTGATGCTAGCTCGGAAAATTCTCAGACAGGGTTACTACTGGTCAACCATAGAGGAGGATTGTATTGGCTTTGTTCGGCGATGCCACAAATGTCAGATCCATGCAAATCGCATGAACATTCCACCGTCAAAGCCGTACAACATGACTTCGCCATGGCTATTTTTAGTCTGGGGGATTGATGTGATTGGGGCAGTTACTCCGAAGGGGTCGAACGAGCATGAGTATATCCTGGTAACGATAGACTACTTCACAAAGTAGGTCGAGGCCCAATCTTATGCAGTGTTGAAGGCGTCACATGTTGCTAAGTTCATCAAGAATAACATTATCTGCTAGTATGGGGTCCCGAATGAGATTATTTCGGATAATGGTTCTCACTTCAAGAAAGAAGTGATCAACTTGTTGGAGAAGTACAATATGGCTTTTCATAAGTCATCCACATATAGGCCGCAAACCAACAGAGCAGTTGAGGCTGCCAACAAGAACATCAAGCACATTCTGCAGTAAATGGTGGAAATCTACAGGGACTGGCCAGATAAGCTGTCATTTGCTCCTTGGCGCTACCGGACATCAATTCGAACTTCTATCGGGGCAACTCCGTATTCCTGGTTTATGAGATGGAGGCTGTTCTGCCTATTGAAGTTGAGGTTCCGTCGTTGCGAGTAATGGTCGAATGCCAGATAGCTGAGGCAGATTGGTAGCAGAGCAGGTTCGAAGAACTCATGTTGTTCGATGAAAGAAGGCTGAAAGCACTATACCACATTCAAGGTTATCAACGCAGGATTGCCAGGGATTTCAATAAGAAAGTTAAGTCCAGGAGTCTAAAAGAAGGGGATTTGGTGCTCAAAGACAACCGAGCTCTGTAGACACCCCATTTTTGACCGACCTTAAGACTCAGACGTCACCGATTGAGTGCTCGGTGATGCTGCATACTGTGCTCGTTCAGAAGTCTCAGAGTCACGGCCGTGCACCCTGCCTCCGGACCCCCGAACCCTCTTCTGTGCCTTGTCTCGGTTTGCGAACCAGACTCGGTTTTCTCTGTTTTCTTTCCTGAGGGAAGGGAGTGGTCCCGTAGACTATCTCTCAGTGGCCGTGGGCTACTTTTCGTGGCCGTAGGCCATTTTGCCCATTTCGGAGCCCGGTTCCCGGTTTTCGGGACCGTCAGGCCGTGTGCCTCGGTTCGGGACCGCCCAACCATCTCCGATTTCTCCGGTTTTTGGCAAGTGCCTCTGTTTTATCATTATGAGGAACACTGGGGCCTCAGATGCCCACTTTGTGGCCGAACGCCAATTTCGGTGCTCATAGCCCTTTTTTTCGGGACCCCGAACTGCGCGGTTTAGGCCCCGAGCTTTCATTTTGCATCGGTTTTTATTCATTCTTGGAAGGTACCTCTATTTTGTCATACTGAGGAACACTGGGGCCTCAGATGCCCACTTCGTGGCTGAACGCCATTTTCGGTGCCTGCAGCCCATTTTCGGGACCCCGAACCTCGCGGTTTGGCCCCCGAGCTTTCATTTTGCATCGGTTTTTGTTCATTTTCGGCTACTACCTCTGTTTTATCATTCCAAGGAACACTGGGGCCTCAGATACCCACTTCGTGGCCGAACGCCACTTTCGGTGCCTGACCCCGAACCACGCGGTTTTGGTCCCCGAGCTTTCGTTTTGCATTAGTTTTTGTTCAATTTTGGCAGGTACCTCTGTTTTAGCACCAGGAAGATCACTGGAGGGTGGGAGGCTAGCAATTGTCTCAGCAACCAGTTATCTGCTTGGTCAAAAGTGGTTCAGCATGAATCCGGGAAGGAGAAAAGTCTGCGCGGCTTCACCGAAACAAGCGTAACTCTTTGCACAAGAGGAATTAAAATATTAGGCCACCACCATTGGCAAGCTTACTTCCGGGGCTTCATTTTTCATTCAAGAATCTCCTAAGTCCAAATCCGGGGGGAGGAGATATGGTTGGTTGAAGTCCGGTTGGACTGAATCTGCGCGGCTTTACGGAAACTGGCATAACTTTTTCTACAGGAGGAATTTTGATGCAAGGTTTGCGGCATTGGAAAGATAACTTCCGGGGCTTCAATTTGGACACTTGAATGGACATTTTTGGACTTCCCTAGCACCCACCAGCCAGTGGTCTTCTCGGCAGTTTTTTTGTTTTTTTATCTAGCTGGCCAGCCACCCCTTTTGTGAAATGACGATTTTGCCCCTATGAGTTGGCCGGCCCTATTCCTCTCTTTGAGTGTATTCCATCTATGCATTAGTTGCCCTCAAAATATCTAGATTTGTGAAAAGATCTTTAGATCAAAATATCTAGATTTGAAAAGATATTTAGAGGGAATACTTGGGTGTATTTTCCACTCCCTTTTGCCCTCCTTTTTGACCCCTTTCTTGGCCATAAAAACCAGGGGCCACCAGCTGGTTTAAGGGTTAGAAAAATCCTTTGAGCCTTGCATATACATCTCCTCCATTCCTCTCTTCCAAAAAGCTTCAAACATCCAAGTCTTGGCACCATTTGTTCATCAACACCTAGCATCACCATCACCATTCCATTTCCAGCAGCTAGGAAGGTTTTTCAGAGGCTAAGAAGCAACAAATTTGGTCCAAGAAGCAACAAAAGAAGTGGTCTTCAAGGGTGAGTCCCTTTTCCCTCTTTTCTAGCACTTTTTTGTATCATTTTTCTACCCTATTTGCTTGAGGTTTTGGGCTCCGACCCCTACTGGTTTTAGGCTCATTTTGAGCCCCTCTTCAACATTGAAGAAGGGCTCAACCTTGTTTGAGAGCCCCATGACACACCTCTTTCAATATCACTCTTTATGCCATTATATTGCATGATTTATTTGGCTTATGAGTGATCTGATTTCGAGCCTGATATAAACTGTGAGTGGGCCTATTTTGAGCCCCTCTTCAACATTGAAGAAGGTCTCCATCATGTTTGGCCTCTCTATCATGCACTTTCTTTGTAATCCTCCATATTTTCCGTAAAATTGCATGATTTATTTGGCCTATTTGTGATCTGATTTGGAGCATCTCATGAACTAATATTGTGCTTATTTTGAGCCCCTCTTAAACATTGAATAAGGGCTCAACCTGGTTTTCATGCTTTGCATACCACTTGCTTTGAATTCATGTTCTACCCCTATTTTGCATGCTTTGTTAGGCTTGCTTGGCTTCTGTTTTGAGTCTTCATTAGGCCTAGAAAGTGTCTTATTTTGGCCCATTATTCATGTCTTGTTAAGGGTCTTAGGCCATTTGGTGCATGATTTTGGTACTTCATGTAATACCATCTTTGATTCCGTAAAATTGCATGCTTTGTTAGGCTTGCTTGGCTTCTGTTTTGAGTCTTCATCAGGCCTGGAAATAGCCTTGTTTTGGCCTTCTCATCATGTTTTGTTAAGGGTCTTAGGCCATTTGGTGCATGCTTTTGATACTTCATGTTGTACTCCCTATTTGGTTCATTATTTTGCATGCTTTGTTAGGCTTGCTTAACTTCTGTTTTCAGCCTTCATCAGGCTTATAAAGTGTCTTATTTTGGCCCATTATTCATGTTTTGTTAAGGGTACAAGGTTGATTGGTGCATGCTTTTGGTACCTCATGTTATAGGCTTTGTTGGCTCATTATTTTGCATGCTATGTTTAGCCTATCTACATACTGAATTGGGGGATATCATCTCTTGTAAATGTGCATATTTTTGACCCCTCTTTAATTTTTTAGAACTGTGTTTTTCAGTTTGAGCATTGTATATACCACTTGCTTTGTAATTCTCCTCTTTTCCCCCATTTTTGCATGCTATTTTTGCCATACTTGTGATTATTGTTTGGCCATACTTTGTACTAAAAAAATGCTAGTTTAGGGGCTTCCTTGCTACTATTTTACATGTCATGTCCATATTGTGCATGTTTAGTAGGGCTGTAAGCCATTTCGGGTGCGTTGCATTGCATTTCGGGTATCGGGTGTAATTTTGTCATAATTCGGGGGCTATTTGTGCATCATTTTAGCTGCTGAAATTTGCATTGTCAATGTGCCATATGCCACATCTCATTTGCATGTCATTTTTGCGCCTTCGGGCCATGCCTCGGTTTGCGTGCCCGTGTGCACGCATTTCGAGGCAGCTCACTTTCGTCTCTCGGCCTCTTATGTGAGTGCGGCTGAGACCCTCTCATGTTAGTGTAAGCCCAATTTGCATTTTCCAGGTCATTTGCATTGCGTATGCCATTGCCTCGGTTTGCGTGCCCGTGTGCACGCATTTCGAGACACTTCATTTTTATCCGACAGCTTCTTATGTGAGTGTGGCTGAGGTCCACTCATGTTAGTGTAAGTCCATTTTGCATTCTGTATGTCGTTTTAGTCTCATTGCATCGTGCATGTCATTTCCTCGGTTTGCGTGCCCATAGGCACGCACTTCGAGACATCTCATTTTAGTCTCATTGTATATCATATTTCAGGCTATTTCGTGCCTTTATGTCATTGCCTCGGTTTGCGTGCCCGTGTGCACGCATTTCGAGGCACTTCTTTTTTATCCGACGGCATCCTATATGAGTGCGGCTGAGGCCCTCTCATGTTGGTATAAGCCCATCATTGCATTTCGCGTGTCATTCCGCATTCCTCGGTTCGCGTGCCCGTGGACACGCAATTCGAGGTACCTCATTTTCATAGCATCAGGCATGCTAAATTATATATTAGATCGCATTCATGCCTATTTGCATTGCATTCATACATTTTCTCGATTTGCGTGCCTGTGTGCACGCGTTTCGAGGCATCTCATTTTCATCTGCATTGTGCATACTAGGTTGTATCTTAGGTTGCATTCATGCATATCATGCATATTGCATCGTGTTCGGGATAAGAGTTAGCCCGGGCACGGGAAACGAGGCACATTTCGTACTCCGAGTGACGGAACGGGTCTCAATTCCCAAGTCACCGACACTCCGGATTACCCATGATGGAGTTAGGTTTTGTTGTAGCATTCACATGCATTCATCCCATATTGAGTTATGCAAATCGGCTCCTCGGCCATCATGCATCGATATGCGTGATTGGTGGCACGAGAATCGAGGCATGCATATATTTGTGAAATACATTGCTATGTCCCTCTCCTGCTCTCTATTGCAGCAAAATGAAGAATCGGCAACTTTTCGAAGTCTGGCACGCATTTCGAGAAACATTGCAAACAGAGACTAATTGGGGCATCCCAGTGGATTTCTGCGCAAGGCAGCCCAACATGCATCATTCATCAGAAGCGAGGCAGTCCCTGACTTGCATGCCAGTTTTTACAGTTTTTCTTAGTTAATTTGTTAATTAATTAGGAGTATTTATTATTTCGGACTGTATTATTTATTATTTCGGACTGTATTATTTATTATTTCGGACTGTATTATTCTTTTATTTCGAACTGTATTATTTTATTCGGACCCTCTGCGCGAGGGCATAATTGTAATAAGGGTGGGTGAGTGTGATGTATGTCTTCCAACCCCCATTTCTTTCTCCCTTTTATTTACTTGCTTATGATGGTAGATTAGGGCATATTTCAATTAGCATACAGTATGACAGCATGTTTGCATCATTCATCTGTTTTGCATGCACTGGGCTCGGCGCATCATACAAACTGCATTTGTATTTCAATTCCAGGTTGAATACGTGTTAGTTGTAGCATTCCATATGCCATATTTAGAATAGCCGAGCCTGCTATAGTTGCATTTTGCATGTGTTGCATTAGGCATTTCAGCATATGTAGGATCACGCATGATTCCTAATCAGTTTTCTGTTTTGGCTTGGAGTACTCGGTAAGTTTTATGCTTTAGCATCCTTGCATGCGTGTGAGTGTTACCATGAATAGCATGCTTGCCATGAGGCTATGTGCTTATGTGATATAACTGCCTTGAATGCCTGTGGGTGGAGGGTGAGTTATTTGGATTGGAACAATGCATCGATTGTTTGTTTTAAGCCCACTAGATTGTGGCAACATCATGTTTTCTAAGCCCACCTGAGGGTGGCAAAATCTGCATCTTAAGCCTACCTGCGGGTAGCAAACCGTCTTTCAAACAAACATGAAATGTCTTGTTCCAATTCAGGCGACTCAGTCTATACTTGTATGCTGTGCGCATCACATAGTAACCTAGGCTAATAACCGGAATAAGAACATACAAAGTTTTCAAAAACAGATATCATGGTTAGTAGAGGCCGGTCTTTGACCGGGCGAGCGGGGGTGCTCACGATGTGACCTTCCCCAATCGTACCCAAGTTCCCGAGCCAACTTTGGTGATGACGGACACGTGGCCTTTGGCACCGAGTTAGGGTTTCCTAAATTTCCCATTTAAAAAATATTTAGGTGGCGACTCTGTATCTGGCAAAGCAGTCCATGTTTGGCACTTCTTTCAAAAAAAAATCTGTTTTCAAAACGATTTGCCGGATTTGGACTCTTTGGTTCAAGATTTAGAACCGTGGCACAAATCGAGTCCGAACTGTAGCGAGGTCCCTCGCGGGCTTGTTACAAGCTCCCATCCACAACCCTAGGGGCAAGTTTAGACCTAATTGAACTGGTCCTTACATCATCAAGTCTATCTGGTCGGGTGGAGCTATCATTCTGATGGATTTGGATGGCCTTGAGTTCTCCCAACCAATCAACATGGACAAGTTGAAGAAATACTATCCTTGAGTGGCTCATTAGGCCGAAAACCCGAAAGGGCGACCTAGGCAAAAGTTAGAGCACAAAAAATTTGAAATAAGAAAAAATTGAGCTCGCAAGATTGAAAACCCAAAAAGGGCGGCCTTAGCAAAAGTTAGAGCGCAAAAGGAGAGTGTTAATACACGAGTGAACCTGAACCGAACTACGTAAGGCTTGATTCCCATCTTTGGGATACGTAGGCAATTTCATTCTGAAGTCCAGCCATAAACACTTCCAAATCAACTGTGTCCATGTGATTGTTTTGGTCATCTTTGTTTTCTCTACATCTAAGAGTTTGGTTGAGAGCTACAGTGCAGTGCTATTCAGACAAGGGGCAACTTTCCAGTTGATTGGATCCGGGGTTATACATCTCAGTGATAGATCTCGGGTGTGTCCAGTTGTGATCCATATCGAAAATGGTTTTGAAAAGTTTTAATAAAAGTTAATTTTGCTCAAATTAATCTTTTTACAGCTTAGACCATTTTTGGACCAAAACGGAAAATTTTTAGTACCCACAACCTCCAATTTCATTGATTTCATTATAGAGCTCTTTGACTCTCGATACAAATTGAAGTTGCTTTTTTTATTACATTCAAAAAGAAAACTTGAAAGTACAGATTAAAGTAATAAACTTGGGGCATGGCTAAGTCAGGTGTTCCTGCGCCCCCTCCCGGAGCTTGTAGAAGCTTCAGATGCTAAAGCAGGCCCAGCTTGTATCTCATTTTCAAGCCAAGCAATGCACTCGCCAGAAAGGGCACAACTGAAAGTGGGAGCGGGGGCCAAAAGTTCTCTCATCCTCTATGCGGTGGCATACTGAGCTAGCTGTGAGCCTTTGATCGGATATGAAGTCAGGTATTCCACTCCCTCTTTCGGGTAAGTCTGTTCGTGGCCAACCTGACGCCTGAACCGAAATGGAAAGTAAAAGATGCAATGCGTCAGGCCAATCAGCTGAATGCCAGGCTACCGGGACATGCTGTAGCCCATCTCCGGTAGATCAAGCTAGGGACAACGCCAAGCGATGTGAACAGCAGATCGAGTGCACATCCATTCACACCACCATCCTTCATC
The DNA here is from genome assembly GCA_036172215.1 of Camellia granthamiana. Taxonomy (NCBI): domain Eukaryota; kingdom Viridiplantae; phylum Streptophyta; class Magnoliopsida; order Ericales; family Theaceae; genus Camellia; species Camellia granthamiana. Next base: position 56,429,709 of record CM069909.1, on the reverse strand, counting down.
TGGGGCATCAACTAGCCGTTGGCGAAAGAAATAGCCGTGTGCTGAATATGCTGGGCAAGAGTCCACTATTTTCAATTTATCCATGAGCTATATCTAGGGAGGGATGAAAAATAAAAGAGATTAAAGAATAGAGAGGTGTACGTAGAGAGGAAAAGTGAGAAAAGGGTTTTGAGAGAAAAATAGAGCCTGAGGGCCGAGTGATGTGAGAAACACATGTGAGAAGGATAGGAAATATTACCTGTAAGAGTAGTGGACTTCCCGCGAACCTGGTTGTCTCCTGGCGATGGAAAGTATCCAAGCCCATCAAGGTTTCAGCTAATGTCATGACAATGCAGCTCTTGCCCTCTTTAAAGCCTTGGGCGACCTCAATCAAACGAATGCTAGACCCTCCAAAGTCAGGGGCAAGTAGGAAATAAGATAACATGCACAAATAGAGGGCATGTCGTTGAAAACTTTGCCAAAGGTAATCGCCGCGGCTACCGGCGTCAAAAAAAACGATGAATCAGGCTGGGAATGTTCAACTCCCCGTTGCGAATCAAAGACCGAGCGTCGTGCAAAGTAAGCCCGCACGTTCATCCTAAAGCTTGGATGTGACCGAAACAGAACTGAGGCAAGATTTTCTCGTCGCGTCGTGATTCCATCAAAGCTTGGAATTCTTCAAAAGTGGGGCACATCTCTTAACCCCCAAAGCTAAAAACATGAGTTACTGGATTCCAACACCTAGCTGCGGCATGGAGGAACGGAAAACGTAGAAGGGAGTGACTCAGCGTGAATAGTGCATTTATTCTAAAACCTCAGAAATTCAACTTTTCCGAGCCATCTAAAGCTGCAATCCAATTGGAGAGTTTTTCGGCGAAGAATGGTTCCATTTGGGGCAAAAACAGAGTTGAAATGAAGAAACCCCAAAACTGGAGTTTTTGTAGAAGATAAGGCAGTGAGTAGAAGACAAGTGGCAGCATTCTGGAGGTTCCTGACACTAGTAGCCGACCGGCTAGTGTTGGTGGCCGACCGGCCAATTTTTGTAGCCGACCGGCCAAGGCTAGTGGCCGATAGCCATTTCTGGTGGCCGACAGCCTCCTCTTATGGCCGGTCGCCTCTTCTTTTGCTCCTTGAGCCATCCATGTATTGGAAATGCCAAGAACCTGTATTTTGTTCCACTCTTGGTGCACTTTCTTCTATTTCTCTTTAAGAATTTTGTCAAATTGCTTATCGAGTTGTTGTTTTTCTTATCGAGTTGTTCTTGTTTTGGTCGTTCAATTGTTGTTTTGTTCATTGAGTTTTCTTACTCTTTTTGTTGTGTGTCAGTCAGTTCACTACCTGATTAAGCAATTGCCAATACAACATTCAATTTTCATTAAAATCCCATTTTTGTGTAAAATGGTGTTATACGATGTTATGCGATGCTCAACATATACAATGCAACACTTTTTGAACAAAAAGTCTGTTTTCATTTCCAATCATGGTCATCTTTTTGCAATACAAGTTTTTTAAAGAAAAGTAAAAACTGCCTAAGGCTGTATAATATGTTGATACTACTAGCAAAAAGAAAGCTAAGCAAAAAAAGAAAATGAACTGAAAAAGAAGCATCTGAATCAATCCCGGCCACCTCAAGATCGAGAGGCCGTCTGGGCATGGCCTCAAAGCTGTCACCATCAGCGCCGCCGTCTGTACCTGAGCCGGGGTCAGATCCAGAACCATCTCCGCTTCCCTCATCGGAGCCGTCCCCAGCATCGTCACAACCCTGAGACGACACTGATTGTGGGCTCGCCGGCTCCTCGTCCTCATCAAACTCATCATCATCTGGGACAGACCCCCGTGAACTGCTCTCGGTATGAGTGCACCTATCCCTACCTCGGTTGTGTACCGATGTCCCTCGTCCCTCTCTCCTTGCTGCTGGAGGAGGCACTGAAGGTCCTGCTGCAACTCCTGTTAGGGTGCCAGATGGGGCTGGCATCTGGAAAGGAATCTGAAAAGAATAGTGTGTCAGAATACATCAGATACAGTATATGATTGCAGTGTATGAATGTTGTGAGCAGTATATGATTGCAGTGTATGAATGCCGTGAGCAGTAAACGATTGCAATGTATAAATGCCGTGAGTAGTAAATGATTGCAGTGTATGAAGGCCGTGAGCAGTATATGGGATACAGTGTATTGGTGCCGCGAGCAGTATATGAGTGCGGTGTATCAAATGCAGTATTGATAATGTAATACATCAGATCAGTATGGAGCAGATTATAGAGGGTTTTGGAACGGAGGTTGAAAGAACATACTGGGATCCCGTAAATGCTGAGCAGATCTATGCTCGTCTGCACCATCCCCATCAGAGAAGCTGACAGCTCGAGAGCTTGTCTGGTGTACTTTATGGGTGCCTGTAAATGTGTTGAGATGATTAGTAATTCGCAATGCGTAAACTGAAATGAATTGAATATGCAAAATGTAATGTATGGTACATACCGGGGTCGAGCCTCGAACTCCGACAAGCTCGTGGCCAGCTGGGGCAGAAGCGATGGGAATCTGATAAGTCTCTCCAGCGCGTCCGCGGCAGGTCATGGTAGTAGGCAGCTCCGGTCATTCTGCTTCCCACCTCGCTTGGGAGCCTCTCCTGTCATGGGCCTAAGTCACCCTGGATCCTCCTGCTCTCTCTGCTGTGGCTGGAGCTCTGTCTCTCTTACCTCTGTGAGTGCCGGTCAGAGGCGGCATGAGATATGTTTGGATGAAGGCAGTGTAGTCGCCCTCAAGCCTGAAGAGGTCGGCGTCCCTACCTATCGTGAAATCGATCATCTCCTGTGGGGTGTACCTCTCTGTAATCCTCATGTACGTGGGAGGCGCATCGGAACCACTGGCTCGGGCAAATCGAGACTCTGTCGCAGGAAGCGCTCCCTTAAGAACCACGCTCGACAGACCGGGCCCTCAAGCAAAACCCGAAATCAGGACGTCTCCCAAGCACCGGCAAACTGATCTCTGACCCCGACAGGCATCACTGCCCACGGCTGCCAGTTGATCTGCAAATAACGAATGTACAGGTTATTAGCTGCCATTAGAGATGCAATGTTAATCTGAAGTAGAACTGAAATGACTGTAAGGTTTGAACTACCTCTACTGCGGCTACAGTATTGAAATATCGACGGAAGAATGAGAAAGACTCTCGGGGCCTCCGCTGGCATCTCATGTCGTATCTGTGTGAATACGGGACTATGGGAGTTGTCTCCACCTCCGGCTCTGGGGCAAGCCTCGGGAGGTAGGCATATACCTATAGCTATGGAATGTAAAAGGGTAACAGTGAGTGTATGTCGAACAAATGTAGATAAAGCAGAAATCAGATGATATGCAGTGCATTGTACAGTGAGAGCGGTGTACAGATAATGTAAAGCAGTAGACAGTGTGTGCAATGTGCAGTGTACGGAGTACAGGTAATGTAAAGTGGAAATGTAAAGCAGGAGGGAATGACATACCTCACAGGCCCTCCAATATCCTCCCAGTAGATGCCCGCTCCGACGAGAAGAAGAGCTCATGTATCCATATAATGTGGCAAGACCGGCGTCGCCCCAGTCATAGTGACAAACCTGGGACAGGTCCACCAAGGCACTCAAGAGGTAGAGCCCGACAGTGTTCGCCCGGTCGGCGAAGAGAGTAGTGCCAAACAAGAACATGAAGAACCCTCGGGCGTAGTACTCGGTCTCCTCGCGGGTTGTCGGTGTCTCCCCTCTGAAGTAGTCCGCAAACCATGAGTACTGCACCATCCCTAGTCGGGAGAGGGGTGGGTGAGTCCCCAGTAAGTAAATCTGAGCAGCATCCCACTCGCCCATGTCTGTATCATAAGGGATCGGATGACCCCCTATCCCTATGCCGGTGAGCATAGAGAAGTCAAAGGGAGTCATCGTCATCTCCCCTGCTGTAGAGAAATGGAAGGAGTCGGTGGTATCCCATCACCTCTCTACTAAAGCGCTTGGAAGAGGCCGACTGGCAGTGAGACGTGACAGTCCCATGCAGAATGCGCCGAAACCAGCCTCGTTAATGATGTGACGGACGACATTGGGCAGCTCCATGTACCAGTCCCGTGCGGCAATGGTCTCGTAGCCTCAAAAAGCGTGTGAATCTCCCTGTAAGCAAGATAAACAGATGCAAGGCGGTGTCAGACTTTGATACAGTGTGTGAATGTGTTCAGAATAAACAGAGAATACAGTGTACAAGTGTGATTGGTTTGAATAGCTGAAGAGCAATATGAATGCGATCTACATTGCGAAAAGTAAAGAGGAAGTGTATATCTCAGAGGCGTCGTGGGATAAGTGTGATTCTGGCTCGCATAGTATGAGGTCCTCCGGTGCACCTCGTGCGAATCTCCTGAAGTGACGGATGCCGTCAGAAGGCAACACGTGTACCTCAGGGTCATACGTCACCGGATCGAACGGTCGAATGCCTGGCGGCAAAGGCTCAAACTCGGGATCCATCTCCATCCCCGGAGGAGCTCCGCCATGTGGGATGTCATTCGTCATCTCAAGAGGGATGGGAAAATGGCCGAAAATGTGGAAAATGGACGGGAATGCCGAAAGTCAACAAAAAGTCAACTCCGAGGGGTGAAAAATGGAAGAAAATGTCAAGACTCGGAAGAGGGCACGAAAATCAAGGGTGACTCGGGGGAAACAAACCCCAAGTGAGGGAAATCAAGAAAGAGGCACCGAAAACACTTTTCAATCAGTTCAAAACGTTGAGAACAATGAGGGTTTTACGAATTGAAAGTTTTGAGAGGTTTGAAAACGTGTGTAAAGCGTGGATCAGAAGGGGGAAATAGTCTAGAACAAGAGGAGAAGTGTTTTTCGGGTTTGAGGAAGTGAAGGAAAAGGGTTTAGAGCCCTATACTTAAAGACCTGTGGCAAAATGGCAAAATTGCCCCGAATCTGCCGTTCATGGCCGACCAGCCAAATTGTTGGCCGATAGACTTGTTTTGTGGCCGATTGGTGGCCGATGGCTCCCTATGGTGGCCGATGGACCTCCAATGCTCTTCTTTGGGATTGTTTTGATGACTTGTGCCCTCATCTCCCAAGAAAGTTCAAGAAAATACACTTTTGAGCTCAAGCGGTCTTTGTGGAAGCTCCAAACTGTGTTTCCAGTGCGTGGCACTAAATACGAACAAAGTGTATCATTTTTCGTATCCTTTTGTATACTGCAAGATCGATGAATCGCCTTTGAATATGTTGCGTTAGCGCATTTTGTCATGTACGCAAGACTTGCATTGTTAAGCACCTTTTCGCTCTTGCATTGAATATGCACTCTTTGTTTGTATAGAATGCGCATGTTGCATTGTGTTGCATTGTACATGCTCTTTCAACTCGAATAGAAGTTGTCCATACCTGTTGCAAAGAATGTGCATTGTAAGTTGTATAGAACGTGCATTTGTCTCTCTCGCATAAGATATGTATTTCTTACGTTTGCATAGAATATGCACTTTCGCATTCGCATGGAACATGCATTTTGTGTCTAACATAGAGCATGCTGATTGATCTTGCATTGAATATATATTTGTATTGCATTGTACTTGTCGAAGTTTCTTCCTTGTGCAGGCACGATATTGTATGTACGGTTCATTCAGAGGAACTCCAGGTAAGATCATTCCTGTCCTTTGAACACCTTGCTTTGGTTAGAAACATTCAGGTATGCCCGGTGTTTACACCACACCTTGTTTTGGTTAGAAACATTGGAACGTGCTTCGATGTTTATACCACCCTTCGGTGTGTGCACCGCTTCCTTTTCCTCTCTCGCGTGTGATACGTTGAGAGGTGTTTCCCTTCCCTCTCTCGCATGTGATATGCTGAGAGGTGTTTCTCTTCCCTCTCTCGCGTGTGATACGCTGAGAGGTGTTTACCTTCCCTCTCTCGCATGTGATACGCTGAGAGGTGCTTCCCTTCCCTCTCTCACGTGTGATACGCTGAGCGGTGTTTCTCTTCCCTTTCTCGCATGTGATATGCTGAGAGGTGCTTCATTTGAGACTTCGGGTATTTCCAATAGTCGCTTTTAGCCTTTTCTGTGTGAGGCACAGTGAAGATTGCATAATTTTCTTACATCCTTTCTGTGTGAAATGCAATTCGACTTATGATTCTCACGCGTTGCATGTTTATTTATGTACTTCTTCTCATGAGTGAGATTGTTGTATTTGTTGGTTTGCTTAAAATGTTGTATTTTTTTTGCATAATTCTTGCATTTAAATGCTTCATTACAGCCCTCTTTGCATGATCATAAGTTATGCTCTTGTATCTTGCATGTCATTTGCATTTTGCCCCGGCCTGCGGGCACATCCATGTTTTGTTATCTTGTTTGTTTGTGCAAGTCTTCAGCCTTGTCAAAAATGGGTCGTCTTTGGGCTTTGACATTCACTCCTGTCATTTCATGACTTCCGAGTTCTGTCAAAGAGGGGTAACTGTAGACACCCTATTTTTAACCGTCCTCAAGACTTGGACATCATCGTTTGAACACTCGATGATCATCCATGTTCGTGTTCATTTTGAGTTCCTGAAGGTCTCGGCTGAGCGCCTTGCCTTGGAGCCTCTCAACTTGTCTGTTTTGTGCTTGGTTGTGGACCAAAGGCTTGTAACTTTGCTTCTGGGGGGAAGAGGGTGGCCTCTCGGCCAGCCCTACAATCCATCGGCCAGGGCTTGTTTCCATCGGCCAACAGGGGTGGCCGGTCAGCTACACTGATGGCCGGTCGGCCACTGAAAGTGAGTGTTCTTTGCATTTTTGGCACACAACCTCTTAGCCAAACATCACCACCTTGTTGCTGAGGTGCTTGAAGGTCTTGTTTAGGCTCAAAAATATGGTTCTAGCTCAGAGTTGTAGTCCTTTGCTGCTGTGCTTCAAGGGTAAGACACTTACCCCCTTTAAGCTTGTTTTTGTACATTGGATCGGCCACCTTTGCATGTTGTTTTGGCCAAGTTGTCAACTGCAAAAACCTTTACTTTTGAGGCTTAAAAATGGTGGTTTAAAGTGTTTTTGGAGTTAAGCGTAATTCACCCTCCTTTATAGTTTCTTTGCTAAGTTTTGTACCACCTTTTAAAGCTTTTGAAACAACCTTGTTTTGGCCTTTAAACCACTGAATTCCAAGGGAATTTCAGTGGTAGAAAGCTTGTTTTGAGGTCCAAAATGGGAAGGGGTGGCCTCCCCTCCTTGTCTCTCTATGCCATGCCTTGGTAGCACTACAAAGTAGTATCTTTTTGTGGCTTATGTTGGCTTGTTCTTAGTATGTTTTTGGCCTTATTTTAACATGTTATAACTCTGTTTTGGGCTGGTCGGAGCACATCTTGTTTGCTTCTTGCACTTGTAGTGCAATCTTGTTCACTAGCCTAGTGTGCTTGATGTTGTAGCCTATTTTTTAGCATGTGTTAGCTTGACTCTAGCACGTTTTTGGCTTTTATTTAGCATGCTTTAACTCTATTTCAAGTGGTCTTGGTCACATATGCTTCGCTTTGTATAGCTATAGTGTAATCGGCCTTTACTAGCTTTGTGGTTTAAGGCTCTTGGCAGGCCTTATTTGAGTTATTTGCATGATATGATATCATTTAGCATGTGATTTCAGGGCATATTCCGCAGTCATACTCTCGCATATATCACTCTTTAAATCCTTTTGAGAGTTGTGTCTTATGCCTAGCTTGCAAGCCAACATGTGCGCATGATTTTCTTGCCTTTTAAGCTTCAATCTCAGCATGTTTTTGGCCTTATTTTAACATGCTTTAACTCTGTTTTAAGTTGGTTTGGCCCTTTGAGGCTTGTGTTGCAAGGTTGTGGTACAACCCCTTTCATTAGCTCAATGCTTCATGCCTCTACCATGCATTCTACCATACATTACATGGGTTGTTTGCATTGTTTTTTTTAAGTCACTTAGCATGTCATTTCAGTGCTGAAATGTATGTCATTGCACTCTATTATTTCAATCTATCATTCACTTTGAAAGTGGTCTTGAGCCCCTTGATGGCTTGAATATGAAATTGAGATTCGTATGCCTAATGTTTTTAATCCTCCCTTGGGGATTTCTACTAACCAACAGCATGAGATCTTTTTCATGCTCAAGGCCCTTGTGGCTTAGACCACCTTTCCGATTAGAGGACTTTTTCACATTGAACTTAACCGGTTAATGGACTAATTAGTAAGCTAAAATGTGTAAACAAGAATTGGACCAAGTAAAACATGAGCAAGATAACATGTATGCTGCATTGCACGTGTTTGGATCGGACGTTAATCCAAACACAAGAAATGTGGGACATTTCATACTTGAAGTGATGAAACATGTCACATTTCTTGGTCGCCAACTCCCTTGATCATGCATGATGGAGGCACTTTGAGTCTTATGTGCGCATTCACTAAGCTTGTGCAAGCTTTTGTCCTTTGGCCATCATGGATTGAGATGCTTGATTGGTGGCTTGAGAACCAAGTGCCACGCTCCTTTGAGTTTGAGACATGATAAGGAAGGTGGTAGTACATATATTTCCTTGCAAATACATTGCCATGCCTTTGTTTGCTCTCTGTTGCAGCAAAAGGAGGAATTTCAAGGAAAAAGTGGCTGACTAGCCACATGTCCTAGCCGACCGGCCACCAAAGAAGCTGACCGGCCACCAGTGCTGGCCGATGGCCACCAATCATGGCCGATCGACCATCAGTATAAGATCAAATAGAAGCAATCTGGAGGTTGGCACAATTTTCAGAGGTCCAAAGATGTGCAAACAGAGGCATCTAGAGGCAAGGTGGTGGATTTTCGAGGCGAGGCCAACCGAGCATGCATATCCCCCTCGCTTCCCGAGGCCCTTCATTTGAATTGCTTAGCTAATTAGTTCATTAGCTTAGTCATTTTGTAGTTAATTAGTTAAGTGTTTAATTAATTAATTAATTCGGTTTGTAATTAATTAGCTTAGATTAGCTAGTTATTCAATTTCAATTTGGTTTGTAATAATTAATTAGTTTAGCTTAGTGTAGCTTAGCTTAATTATTCGGACCCTCCTTCGCAAGGGCGCATTGTTGTAATAAGCGTGCCTGTGTATGTGCATGTCTTCCAACCCCACTTCTTTCTCCCTTTTACTTATCAGCTTTTGATGGTTAGTTTAGGGCATATTTTGATTAGCATACCTTATGCTTTACATGCGTGCATCATTCATTTGTCTTGCATGCACGGGGCTTGGCACATCATTCAAACTTCATAGTATTTCAATACCTATTTGAATACATGTATCAAATTGTTGCATTCATATGCCATCTTAGATAGCCGGGCCTATTCAGTTGCATTATTGCATGTGTTGCATTAGGCTCTTAGGATAGATAGGATCATGCATTGTTTCTAACTGGTTTTTTTCCTTTGGCTTAGAGTACACTGTAAGTGTTTACGCTTTAGCATACTTGCATGAGTGTGAGTGTTGCCATGATAGCCTGCTTGCCATGAGGCTATTTGCTTAAAATGCTTAACTGCATGAATGCCTGTGGGTGAAAGCTAGATTACCTGAATTGGAACAACTCAACGAATGTGAGTTTAAGCCCACTTTGCGAGGTGGCAAAATCATGTTTTCTAAAGCCCACTTGAGGGTGGCAAATCTGCGCTTTAGCCTACTTACAAGTAGCACTTCCAAACCATTTTCGAAAACAAACATGAATTGCTTTGTTCAAATTCTCGAGATCTTAGTCTATACTTGTATACTGTGCGCATCACACAGTAAGTTAGATTAATAACCGGAATAAGAACACATGTGTTTATAAAACAATATATCATGCTTAGTAGAGGCCGATCTTTGATCGGGCGAGCAGGGGTGCTCATTTTAGGACCTTCGCCTCTCGTACCTAAGTTCCCGAGCTGAGGCAACTTTGATGATGACGGACACGTGGTCTTAGGCACGAGTCAGGGTTTCTTAAATTTTTCAAAAATAAAATATTTAGGTGGTGACTCTGTAATCTGGCAAAGTAGTCCATTTTTGGCGCTTTTTCATTCAAAATTGATTTTCCAAAACCAATTGCCATATTTGGACTCTTTGGTGTTTATCAGTCTCACATTGTACTTTGTGAGATTAGATTCAGAACCGTGACAGGAGTCTGAACTGTAGTAAGACCAAATTTGAGCTTTCTCCGAAAAGGGGGGGGCGCGAAGAAAGTCGGGTCTACAACACCACTCACACACACACACACGCGAGCACACACACACACACACACACACACACACTAGGTTCTGACTTTTGTGTGCTAAGTTATGAAAGCAAAATGCCAAGGGAGAAAATACTCAGAGCGATGTATCGAAAACCCTTTACTCATCTTGCGGGTACTTGATGTGTAGACTGTTGTCTCCAATCTCCACTTGAGCTCTCTATGTTTAGCACTTTGGTGCTTTGCTTGCAAGTATTTTATTTATTTATTTATTTAATTATGCACTTTGGTGCTGTGGTTTGTTTTTAAAGCTTAATTGCGCTTCGCTCGCACTTCAGTGATAGCTCCAATTGCAAAAATTCTACACACGTAGCAATACGAAAGCATAAAATCCTAAACTAAAAATAAAAATAAGAATATAACTTTAAATTAATTAACTTTGCCAGAAGTCCTCAGTAATTGCGCCAAAATTTGATGGATTGTTTCATACAACAAAAATAAACACTAAACTATACCAAATTCCTTACAATAGTGGTAAGTCCAGGTATAGATCCACAGGGACAAACGGGAAACTAAACTAATTTAATTGTTAAATTTCTAATTCAATTTTGATTAAAAAGATGATGATTCATAAACTAGTAATAACTAAAATAAACTAAGAGATTAAACTAAGCAATTAAAAGTAAAATTGGAATTTACTAATTTGAGAAAAACCTACGTTAATGAATTCACCATTAGTTACATAAATAAGGCTTCAATTTGAGACTCAATTATGTTACGGCTAGAACTAAATAATACTTCACAACTAAAAGCTTGAAGAATTTATCAAGAAAATTAACACATTCAATGTATAGGCATGAACCATCTCATGTAGTACGAGTCGTTTGCTCTAAACTAGGGTAGCTTCACAACTCGTCCCTCATAATATGGCTCGTCTCATACCTTAAACATAAAAGAATAGAAAACCATTGTATGGAAAGTATTAAACAATCACAGAAAGAAGAATACTTGAAGAAATAATGGAATATTATATTTGAAAACTTCTTGAGAACCATACAACTGTTCAAACCATTACATAAAAGAAAACTAAAAAGAAAACTTATTTACTTGGCTAGGGTTTCATCAAAACCCTAGAAATAGGAGCCTAGCCACTCATAGAGGCATGGGAAGAAGTAGAAGAAGAAGAAGCCTCCATGAAATTATCCTTGAAGCTTGAGAATCCCCTCTCTTCAAACCCTAGCCTCCCATTTTCCTTGAAATGTTCTCCCCCTCCTAAAAGTAGCCTATTTTCTTCCTTTTATTCCAAGCAGAATGGACTGAAATTTCTGCGCACGTAACCCTATGTGGGCCGCTCGCGCGGTGGTGGGCTGTACGTACAATGAATCCTAGTCACACGTGAGGTGAGGTGGCATGCTGAGAATTGTCACTACTCGCACGAAGAATCTGCTTTTGCACCACTTTTTGCTTGAATTTTTGTGTTGCCTACCAAATCTGTATAAGTGCACAAAATACATCATATCTACCAAATAAACAAAATTCAAAGACTATAAATGTAACTTAAGTGGCCTCAATGTGGTACCTTTCGGCCTACATCACACCTCATGTTGGAAAGCAAGTTGTGAAGCTTGCATTTACTAGATTTGCTCTTAGAAGGAGGGCCTTGGCTCCCCCTCAACGTGTGGTCATTGCTCCTCCTCAACGGACGCATCAACAATAGGCTCCCCCTCAACAGTGTCACTCGCAATAGCATGACCTCCACGACCTCTTCTAGCTCGGTCGGCTTGCCCTCAAACTTGGGCATTGCTGAGGCTATGGTCCATTTAGAGATGGATACTCCAAGATTAACAACCTCGTCTTCGGGCTCAACAAAGATATCATGAGAGGAGAGGAAGGTAGTGATCAAAGAGCCATAAGGAATTCCAAGATTTCTTCTTACCAGTGAAGGTACCGCACATATGACGAAACATAACAAACAGAAGATCAATGGCCATGTTCTAACTAATGTAATAGAGAAAATACCCCTGATCTTAAGTCAAGTCAAAAAAGTGGAGTGAGAGTAACATTGGTAGCCATAATGAGATTGAGAAGGAGATAAGACGGAGTGAGATCCCGATGATGGAGTAGAGTGCTGGGAAACTAAACAAAAAAAACACCTAGCAAACTATGAGCAATCAAATTAAAATCAATGGGGTCGTCCACCGCAAGCCTATCCAAGGGATAATCAACCAAAAGAGGATGCTCAAGATGAAGGTATTGGGCAATAAAGTTAGCATCAAAGGTGAAATACGTGCCTCGAACAAAAGAACGGAAAGAGGACTCATCAATAGCAAGACCATGAATATTATAGTAAAATTTATGCACCTAAGATTTGTTAACAAGACAAATCAAAAGCAAGAACACAAGCGCTACCAACGGAATTGAACCAACCACCAATGGGGATTGAATCAAAAGCATTGGTTTCAACATTGCGTTCAAGAAGGACAGCGTGAGTAAAAAAACGATCTTTAAACAAATTTTCATGTTCTTGGGATGAAAAAATAAACAAACTAAACGAGGCCTTTTGGGAACTCTTCTTATGACGCTTCCTAGAGGACTCCACTAATAGACAAAGAGGAACACACTAAAAGGAACCCATAAACACAGAATAGAGACGAGATGAAGAAATTAAACCCAAAGAGTGAAAACCAAAAAATGGGCAAAACCTATAAAGAGGCAAAACCAAAAAGGAGAAAGAGAGAAGGAACAAAACTTACCAAAAATCAGGGAAATAAGATGAAAATCCATCCTAAGAGCACAAGGGAGGGCGAAAATTGACAAGAAGATGAAGAGTTTCAAACCGCAGTAGAGAGAGGGAAAAAGAAAAGGAAAACTGAGATCGCGGCCTATTGTCATGAGGTTTTATCCCTTTTTCATTGCGGGTGCAGTTGGACACACCACAGGCGCAAACAACATAAGACATCACGGGCATAGTTAGCAATACCGCAGGAGCGAATAAACAGACAAAGAAGTTGAAAAATACATCGAAGAAGGGGAACGACAAATCCTGCGTCTTCACTGATTATGGGCAATCCTAGTGTTTGGAGAAAAACACGATGATGATCAAAAGATGGGGCAAGTCACTCATTTTAAGATCGAGAAAAGAGATGAAAATGTGAAATCTCATGCAAAAATTATGTGGTGTGAAGTTGGAGACCAACCAAGTTTAACACATCTATGAAAAGAGAAGCATATATAATTCACATCACGGTTTGTGGCACGCTCCTTATTGGTTGCCAGCCTTTCTCATGACAACGTATGAGTCATAGAGCTTCACCATTTCAGAGATTCATTTCTGCTGCTTCTTTTCTTCTTCTTCTTTTTTTAAAAATAAAATAAAATAAAGAGACATATGGTCGTCAAAGGTGACTTTCACACTGCAAAGAGTGGTTGCTGAATCCATGAAACATGAATTTTATCCTCTGAATCATGACAACTATAACACACTCAGTCATGTAGCTCTTTCCTTGACCTTTCATAGAAACACAAAGTAAGGTTATGCTATCATCCTCATATATTGGTCATTTGAACCTAGACAATCCTCAAGAGATGAGAACGCGATCATGATGAACATTATTAGAATCTTTTATGTGCAAAGGCTAAACTGTTAGACCTCTAGAAAATGTGTACATAATGAGATCAAAAATTCATCAATCCTTTATTCTTTCAAAGTAAAGAGAATCCACGCCGAATGATCAAATCAATTTTTTGCAAAACACAAATTTTGAAAAACCAATGAAAAACACAGGATTCATTTTTAAAAAAATGAGAGAATTAATCAATGAGCAAATCCCTAAAGACTTTCTAAGGTATTCAAACCTAAGTGGATCTAGAGGTTTAGTGAAAATATCAGCCTTTTGATTCTCAGTAGAAACATAGTAAAAAACAATCGATCCTTCTTCAACTAACTCATGAATAAAATGATGACAGATGTCAATGTGTTTTGTGCTTGAGTGTTGGACAGGATTTTTGAAAATGTTGATAACACGTGTGTTATCACAAAAGAAAGTGAGTTTTTATTGGTCCAAACCATAGTCATGAAGCATTTGCTTCATCTAGAGGATTTGTGCACAGTAACTTCCAGCCACAATGTATTCTGCTTCGACGGTGGAGACAGAATTGGCATTTTGCTTTTTGCTATGCCAAGACACCAAGTTGTGACCCATGTAAAAAAAAACCCCAGATGTGTTTTTTCGATCATCGGCACATATTGCCCAATCAGCGTCAGAAGAACCAATAATATCAACAGAGGAGTCAAAAGAGTACCAAATCCCGAATCCTAGAGTTCCATTCACATATTTGATGATGCATTTGACGGTAGATAAATGAAACTCTTTAGGACAAGACTGATATCAAGCACAAACCCCAACACTAAAAGAGATATCCGGATGACTCGCTATGAGATAAAGCAAACTTCCTATCATGCTTCTATATAGAGTGAGATCAACATCTTGACGGGTATCATCTTTCAACAACTTAACACTAGTGCTCATAGGTGTCCATGTATGCTTAGTGGACTCAAGACCAAATTTAGATACAAGATTTTTTGCATATTTGGTTTGAGACACAAACATTCCATTAGACAGTTGTTTGCTTTGAAGACCCAAGAAGTAAGACAATTCTCCCATCATACTCATTTCAAATTCATGTGCCATGCATTCAAAAAAATAAGTGACAAGAGATTCCGAAGTTGATCCAAACATAATATCATCCACATAAATTTGGGCAACAAGGATGTGATCCTTGGTTCTTTTAACAAACAAAGTTTTGTCTACTCCACCCCTTTGAAATTTATTACCAACAAGAAAATATGTCAATCTCTCATACCAAGCTTTAGGGGCCTGTTTCAGACTATAAAGAGCTTTGTCTAATTTGTAAACATGGAAAGAGTGATGTGCATTCTCAAAACCTTTTGGTTGTTCAACATAAACTTTTTCTTTGAGAAATCCATTCAAAAAAGAACTTTTGACATCCATTTAATACAATTTGAACCCAAGGTAGCAAGCAATGGCAATAAGAATTCTAATAGATTTAAGACGTGCAACAGGGGCAAACGTTCCATCATAATCCAATCCCTCAACTTGAGTATATCCCTGAGCTACCAATCTAGCCTTGTTTTGAATGACAGTACCATTTTCATCAAATCTATCGCATTAGTATCTTTAGGTTTAGGAACAAGAGTCCAAATTTTGTTTCGCTCAAATTGACCAAGTTCATCATGCATAACATTTATCCAAAAAATCATCATGTAAAGCTTTTTTCACATTTTTAGGTTCAATCATCGACACATAACAAAAATGAGATATCTCTTCCCGAAGCTGTTTTCGGGTTTTTATCTGGCATGTGACATTACCTATTACTTGTTGCACAGGATGATTAAGCTTTACCCTTGATTATCCAAAGTTGGACATGCCGATGATTCAATACAAACTTCATTTTGAACTTCTTTACTTTCCTCATGAGTTGAATCTTCCACACTTTCTTTGTTAGGCATTTGAGTCTCTTTATGCTTAGTTGATGAGATGTCGTATATGAGATCTCCAATTTGCATTATATCTTCACATTGACCTGTGGAACTTCCTGCATCATTTACAATCACATTAATAGATTCCATAATAGTCGATGTGTAAGAATTATAAACATGAAAGGCACAACTTGTAGTGGAATAACCAAGAAAAATACCTTCGTCGCTCCTGGAATCAAACTTACCCAACTGTTCTCTATCTTTGTAGATGTAACATTTGCTTCTAGAAGTTTTGAAATATTTGACATTTGGTTTTACTCCTTTCTATAGCTCATAAGGAGTGTGCAAAGTTCCAGGCCTCAAGTACACATGGTTCATGACATAGCAAGCAGTATTGATAGCTTCGCCCAAAATTTGAGAGAGAGTTTCTTGTTAATGAGCATGACCCTAGCCATTTCTTAAACAACACAATTTTTCCTCTCAACTACTCCATTTTGTTGTGGAGTAATGGGAGTGGAAAATTCATGTTTAATACCATGCAAATCACAATAATCCAAAAAAGCGCGATTTTCAAATTCACGACCATAATTCGTTCGGATTCTTATGATTTGCCCAACAGACCACCCTTGTTGATTTTGAATTCTATGGACCAACGATTTAAAAGCCTCAAAAGTTTCAAATTTTTCTTTTAAAAACATTGCCCAAGTAAAAGTGGGAAAAATCATCAACAGTTAAGAAAATATACCTTTTACCTCTAATGCTTTCAGTTCGTTTTGGTCCCATCAAATCCATGTAAGCAAGCTCAAGGGGGTGCTTAGTTGCCAAATGATTCATCTTTTTATGAGGAGTTTTGGTTTGCTTACCCAACTGGCATGATCCACACACGGTGTTGGTTGGTTTTTCCAATTTAGGAATGCCTCAAACAAGTTCCTTGTTGGCCACTTTAGCTAGATCTTTGAAATTAATGTGACCAAGACATTGATGCCAAAGATCAACATTACTTACAATGGCAGAATGACAAGTGAGGCCATTTATGGAATACGAGTCCCATAGCAATTGTTAGATGTGCAAATTCTATGAATCACGGTATTTCATTGTAAATAAAAAATTTGGCGTTTGTCTTTTGAAAATAAAACATCATGATGTGAATCACACATTTGACTAATGCTAATCAAATTTGCCTCGAGTCCATCCACATGTCACAACCCAAACCCACCCCTATAAGTTTAGTATCGTAACCGGCCAGTAATTCGTAGATTACCTACGGCCTCAAAGACAAAATTTCAAAATATTTAAAGAATATAGAGGCCTGAAGTGAAAGCAAAACAAAAATAATAATGTCTATTGAGCTATGCGTACATGATCAACTGTAGTAATTAAAACATTCTTAACACACTTTTATATATACATGTACAAAGACATATTTTATATCACACACACTACATGAAGGACTTTTAACAAAATAAAAAGATTAACCCAAGCTTGACAAAATAAAACAAAGCCTCTACACAGAGGCACTTTTTGGATGGCTTGACAAAAAAGTGGACTCCGGGAAAACTCTAATGTTGATCCTCCAATTGCTCACCTACACATATATTTTAAGAATGAGCTAATGCCCAGTGAATAACACCAAAGTAAAGAGGTTATACGAATGAGATTCTTAATTAAGTAATTCATATTTATACTTAATACATGTAAATCCAACTCAGAACGATTTCAAGTCCAATCCATCATGCTCAAGGCGTATCAGAGGAGCAAAATGACCTTGGGTCCAAAGTACTTATTCACACAAAAGGACCTCGGGTCCAAAATACTCATTCATACAGAACGATCTCAGGTCCAAAATACTTGTCCAATGATATTACAAAATGGCCTTAGGCCCAATTATAACATAGAACGGCCTCAGGCCCAATCACATTACAAAACGACCTCAGGTCCATCATTTCCATATTCATATCTATGCACATATTCATATTCACGATTATGATCACATTCGTATTCAACGGCCTTAGGCCTATTTCGTGTCCTTGACACACATATCAAACGGCCTTGGGCCCATTTCATATCCTTACAGAACGACCTTTGGTCCATGTGATCAAATATACAGAACGACCTTTAGGCCCATTTCATATTCATTCAAAACAACCTTTGGTCCATTAAGGTGATTTCACACTTATCAATTTCATTATAGTCTTGCACAATCAGACGAATAAAATGCTCATTCATAATTCGAATTCACAAGTCCAGAACACTTACACATGAGCAGTATTTAAAAATAGCATATATGAGCATATCTTTACTAAAGTATTACTCACAATGTTCAGATGCTTGGTTCACCCTTGTAGTTGACCCTACACAATTCATAATACACATAGAAATCGGGTCACAATACTATTTATTCCGTTCTTAACTCGTTTAGTTCTCTTAAGCTTCTTTCTTACTCTTTTAATTCATTTATAATGCTCAATGTATGCCTAAGAGTGCTTAAAAATAAAAGAGAACGGAAATCGGAACATGAAACAACTTTTCAAAATTTTCTAAAATAGGGCTCTTTGCTCGAGCGCCACATTGGCCGCTCGAGCAAACCCTTTGGTTTGTAAAAATATTGGTTGCTTACATTCTAGGCTCAAGCAACTACTTCTCCACTCGAGCAATGAAGTCAATTTATGGGTTTTCTATAATGTTGTTTGTGCTTCAAAACATAACTTTAAATGATATGACTTACATGTTTTGTCCTATATATAAACCATACAACTTCTAACATGATATAATCCCAATTCTACAAGATTTGAAGCTCAAATCTCCAAGGATTCATCATACAAGCCCAAAAGATTTCAAATTCATGTCCATAACTTCATAACTCATGCACAAAAATTCTACATTTTCATGGATTGTGCATGCATGTGAAACGTAGACCCTAATTTCATCTCAAATGGTAGAAATGACACTCAAATTCATGAGATTCAACAAAATTATGTACGCATATGTGATTTGATGCCAAATTCTCCATGTTTCAAAAATCATCTTCTTTATTTTATGAAACATAAATTGAAGCTATAAAGCCCTTTCAAAAATATTTGCATGTATGAAATTTAATTCAAAATCAAACTAATTTGATTCTCAAATATAAATTATAATTTATTTCCATATTTGTCCAAATTTAAATTTAATTCATGTTCTTCATATCAAGCCCAATTCCAAACTCACAAATTCTAAAACATGAATTGAACTTTCAAAATAATATACGTGGTTTGTCTAAACACACACAAACTCTTAAATAATCAAGAAAATATGATCAATTTTAAAACATTTATATCAAAACTCCTTTAATGTAAAAATTAAACTCATTGTTCACAAACTCATAATTTGCCAAAGCTTAGTTCTTATTTCATCAAACACATGAAATCAATTCCAAGAAATCTATAATGCATGTAAATTTACATCTCATATATATCAAGGTTTCCAAACCCAAACTCAAATGAAGAATTACAATTATTTCTATATTGATTAACCTTAACCATGTTCATGAATTAATTCTTTAATTTCTCCAAATTACATGCATGTAAAAATAAGACTCAAATTCATATAAGATATGCAAAATCAAACCCAAAATAATTAATTTGCAAGTTAATTTCCATAATCATGAACTTAACTCATTTGCATGGGTCAAATCTTTAATAAATCCTTGTTGTATGTAATTTATAGAACTCAATTCAAGAATAATTATCTAGATTGAACCCAAATTTAACAAATTTAAAGAATCATAACTCATGTTTTTCAACATAACTTGATTTAACATACAAATCCAATTTCTATGAATTTATAATTAATCCTTAAATCTTTATTTTTAATCTTCTCAAAATCCATCTTGAATTAACTTTTATCTAAATTAAATAAATAACACTAGAAAGAGGATGAAATTTCTTACCTTTGGATGGTTTTCCCAAATTTTTTGGCTTTACTTATGACATCCTACGAAGCCCCTTTTCTTTCTTCTCGTGAGCTCAACTCTCTCTCTCTCTCTCTCTCTCTCTCTAACACTCTCTCATGTTTCTTTTCCAGCACAATACAAATAAAATGACCCTCCTCTTGCCCCAGCAAAACAATTGAACACAAAGCACGTCTAGCTCTTGAAGATGCAACACGTGTACCCAGGGCTCCACCACAAACATATACATGTACACCCATCTCTTTTCTTTTAATTAGATGAATAGAATTAGTTTAACTCTTAATTACATATTAGCTTAATTAAATATCACTTAGTCGTAATTAATCATAACTAATTACACATCTCACATAATTTAGCCTCCGTTTGGAAAGTGGGCTGGGCTCTTTGGCTTTTTGGCTTTTTTGACTTTTTTGGATATATGAGCCTGGGCTCAAAAACCTGGTTTGGGAAGGGCTCTTGGCTTTTTGGCTTTTTTGGCTTCTTTTGTGAGAGAAGAGTGTAATGATTATGGGTTGAATGTGATTTTTTGTCTTTTGTGGCTCAAATTGCTATTTTGTCTTTTGTGGCTCATTGAGCCAAATGAGCCCAATGAGCCCAATTAGTCTAATTTGACTACCATTGTAACCCAATTAATTATATTTAATTTTACGAATCTGAATCAGATTTTTAGTCAAACTTTCAAAAAGCTCCAAATGTCATATTAAACTTATTACCATCCTCAATTTTGGTTTCTCACATCGTTAAGGCCTTCAATTTCAGATCAAACCCAAAATCTCCGTCAATAAATTACCTATTCAATTGAACACCTCATAGATAAATTTAATTCATAATAATCTAAATTTTCAATCTTCATAACTTAATCAACTCCAATTCGGACCCAATTAATAAAATCTCAATTTTATTAAACTGAATCAAGTATTAATTAAACTCCCAAATGGGTCCGTAGTTAAAATTAAACTAATTAATTTCGCTTCCTTAAGCCATTTGGACCTTAATTTCTAATGCCAAATTAAATTGTTATTAAAATCAAATGTGAATCAGACTCCAAAATTCCCAGAAATCCCAACTTACATTAGAGTAATCACCAATTACAATCCAAATCTCCTTTATCAATTAAACATAAAATCTTATACATGATGAGGTTGGCTTAATCTAAGATTTATGCTAATTAAACTCAATTAATTCATTACGAATCGTAATTTTGCCAAATTTCACTATAGGCTTTAAAAATCATACTAAACACAGATGTGAAATCAGTTTTGGTTTCTGGCGTCTCTAAGACTATAAATTTTCAATTCAAGGTTCCAATTGCAATAGATTTTTCTACACCCAACAGTTATAAATTCATAACCACATA
Organism: Camellia granthamiana; assembly: GCA_036172215.1. Taxonomy (NCBI): domain Eukaryota; kingdom Viridiplantae; phylum Streptophyta; class Magnoliopsida; order Ericales; family Theaceae; genus Camellia; species Camellia granthamiana. The sequence continues at coordinate 56,408,797 of CM069909.1, read as the reverse complement.
AGAACTCACATAATTAAACATACAAATTTATATCAAATACATAATCACATGCATAATTAAATTTATTACGGGTTGGTTTATCACACCACAAGTAAAACATTATCAAGTTTTGGTAGTCCTGGAACACTTATAGATCCCTTACCATTGACCTTAGAAGTACTACCGTCTCCAAATGTGACATGACCTCCTTCAAATTTATCAGTTGTGGTAAAAAAAGATTTGTCCCCGGACATGTGACGTGGAAAACCACTATCAAGATACTATATACTAGTGTCATGGGCCTTAAGAGTGGTGTGAACCACAAAACATGATAGGTCACTCTATCTAATCCAAACTACCCTGGTTTTGTTATGAGGAGTTTTGACAAAATTATGTTTTGACATAAAAGGTTGTCTCCTCACCCAAGAAGTGTTGAATTTTATGTCACCTCTTTTAACGAAACCATACAAATCAAAACAATAAGGGCGTATGTGACCAATTTTACCACAATGATGAAAAGCAAACTTGTCATTTTCCTTTTTAGGAATTTGAGGAACAGAAGGAGTTGTGAAAATTTTACCTTTTGCGGCGACAAACCCTTGCACTCCTTGAGAATTTGTTGAAATTGAAGACTTTGATTCAGAGTTGACACCCTTGATATAGCCTAGATCGCTTTTATCAAACCCCATTTGCTGAGCACAAAGGGCTTCATTCAAGTTCTTTGAGTTGGTGTTCCAAAGCTTGAGAGTAGTATTGGCTTCTATCAGTTCCGGCTTCCTTTTGCACATTTTTCTTCAAGATCCTTTATTGATTTTTCACTTAGCTCCGCCTCATAAAAAATAATGCAAATTCTCTTTTTCAGATCATCGTGAGCACTAAGAAAATAATTTCTTTCATTCTCACAAGTTTTGAGTTTGTTAATCAATGAGGCTTTGTCCATGATAAGGATCCCCATTTTTGCTTTAACCCCATCGAGTTCTTCCTTCAATGAATCTTTTTCTTCCTCACATTTCTTCAAGTTCGTTGTAAGTAAGGCTGCAAATGAATTGAGTTGTTCATAAACAAGCTCAGCTAGGCTCGTTAAGGGCTTGGCTTGGCTCGGTTCATTTAGTAAACAAGACAAGCCTGAGCTCACATAAGCTCGGCTTGTCAAGCTTGACTCGTTTATTTTTATTTAAATTATATAAGAAATATATTATTTATATATTAAATAATAAAAATAATATTAAAAAAATTATCGAGCCGAGCCGAGCTAAGCTCAAGCTCAAACTCAATAAATGAGCTCGATAAGTAAACAAGCTGAGCTGGAGCTCAGCAAAGCTCGACTCGACTCGGGTTCGTTTGCAGCCCTAGTTGTGAGTATGAAATTTTGCTTTATAAGATTGCATCATTCCTTGTACATCTTCTCATAGGCCTCTTGAAAATCTTTTCCTCACTATCGGAGCTTTCCTCATGGCTTGTGTCAGAGTTTTCACTAAGAAGATCAATCCTAGCGACCAATGCTTTTTCATTTGAAGAAGACAAGGCTGCATGGAACGCCATGAATGAACTTCCTTCATCTTTCTCGTTATCCGACTCGCTTTCATCATCTCAAGTAATTGCAAGCACTTTCCTCTTGTTTTTCTTAGAAGGACACTCAAGAGCAATATGACCAAAACCACCACATTCATAACACTTAACTTCTTGAAATCTAGTTCTTGATTTTTTGGATTTTACAAAAATTTTGAATTTCTCATTCCCTTTTTCCTTGGAAGTTGAATCCTTAAGATTTGGTGATTTCTTTCTCAAAATTTTTTTGTATTGTTTTGTAAACAGTGCCAACATCTCAGATTCAAATTCATCATCAGCATCAGGTTTATTTACATCCTCATGAGTGCTTTTGAAAGCAAAAGCATCTTTTTGGTTTTCTTTGAAAAAAGATTTGACTAATAGGTTTGTAAATTGTCAATCAGCTGATCCAGCTCTAGGGTGTCAATGTTTTGTTGAAAAGACAAATCACACTACCATAGCTTTGTTGAAAACAAAAAACAAGTGACCCTCTCTGATCTTAATTGAAAAATTATAGCCCCATGATCTTGTAAATATTGATTTAAGCTAGAGTTTTAAATCAACCAAGCACAACAATAAAATAGAGGACAACAACCAAACAAAAACACAAGAGTTTTACATGGAAAAACCACAGTTAGAATCCTCCAATAAGTGATTAAAAAACCGGCCCTCAGCCATAATAACAATCCACTAAGAAGAAGAGTAACACAAGAGATTTCTTACAACAACCAATCCAAACGCACACACTTGCTGGAGACCTCCAAGTAACTGAACTCTGTCTTTCTATTTGTGGACATCCGTCTTCACAAAGAGATGTCGAATCTACAACTAACTCACACCCTAAGATCACTCACAAGTTGTTTGGTGAATAGATTTAGACTTGATGATTTCATGAAAGAACAAATGATTATGAATCATCAAGCAAACATAAGAGAAATATACAATGAAACCTCACTACAGTATTCTCTCAGAATACAGACTAAAGATATAGGCTCAAGGGTTAAAACAACACATTTGAACAAGCCTGCTATAAATAGGCAAAACATCTTCGCGGGCACAACCATCTTGGTCGCGGGCGCGAGACCCCTTCGCGGGTTATAAATAGATTTTTAGAGACAAAAATATGTGGTTGCAAAAAGTTTTTGTTTTGAGACAACTAAAATTTGTCTCTAAATGTCTATTACAACTCTACGGTAAAAAAAATTAGTTTTTCAGACAACAAAAATTGGTCTCTAAAAGTTTTAATTTTTGAAACAATTAAAAGTGGTCTCTAAAAGTTATAATTTTTTTGAAACAACTAAAATTGGTCTCTAAAAATTTGATAATATATATATATATATTTTTTTTTTGCTTTTTGATTTTATCAAATTACTCATAATTCAAAAGCAAAAGCAAAAGCAAAAGCAAAAACCAGCTTCTATCATCATATAGCAAAAGCAAAGTGCTCTTCTAATTCGTCTACATACTCACAAAGCATAATATTGTTCATCTCATAAAATTTAATCTAACATTTCAACCTCATAATTTCAATGACAATTCAGTTCATTAATTGATATAACTTATCAATACAATTACATCATTACAATGGAAATAAAAAAACAAAAAACAAATCATGATTACATTATTAGTGTAGTCATTCATAATATGAACAAAGTTGTATAGGTTTCTGAGCCAAAAAAATGAAAAAAAAAAATTGGCAAAGAATAACTGCTTCCCTTTTTTGTTTCCTTCACTGAGATGTCTCTCAATATCAAGGCTCCATCTCAAGACCGCGACATAGATCACCATCCAACTCGGCCAATTGGGAAGATGAAGATATATACACAAACCAAGAAGCAGTACATAGCTAATCAACTCGATTCTTTTCTGGATCCACTTTATCTAAGAAATTTTCGTAAAAGATATAACCATGAAACACAAGAGACTTGAATTATATACTTGGAAACTGCATGTGGTTGATATATTGCTGCATTGAATTTTATTTAAAGAATATTGAATTTTCTTGGGTAAAATACTGTTTACAAAGTTTCATATAGCGTCTAATGCATGGTATGAAGTTTTATACAGAGTTATATGTTAAACTCAAATTACTAAACATGTTTGCCAAATGATTGTCGGACACATTCCACAATCTCACCCAAGGATTGAATGTCTGACACGATACTTCATACATTCAGAAGAGTCCGTGTAACATAACTCATCAGGTTGAGTTCAATAACTCTTAATAACTCTTTCAAACTAGTTAAACGAATGAGCATGTGAAGAAAATGTAGATCGTGATCAAAGATAAAGACACTTAAGTTTTTACTATGTAACAATGATAAAAAGTCAAGCCAAGTTTGGTAGGATCATGAGATTTTACCTCTTGCACTCTGTTTCCTGATTAGGCAAGTAGCTTGTATTCATTCTCAAACATGGATTCCATACAAACTTGCCAAAAAATTGATTACCAGCAGTTAAAATAGGAGCGGAAAAGCAAAATATTTAAAATAGTAAAAAAAAAAAAAAAATTCCCTAATCTGAAAATGATATTTAAGTGCAAACATATTTTGACATAGATTACCATTGTTTCCTTTTACAACAGAAAAATGCGTTCAAGTGAAAAATCCAATTGGTGAACTATTGCCTCCACAATCTGCAACCAGAAAGAGTTTCACAAGAACTTGAATATTATAGAACATAACAATAAATATAGCAATACGATATATTATGATATAGAATTTCGATTTATTTATCACAATTCTATTCTATATTATTCACAATTCTAATTGGTTTGAATGAAATCCCGACTATTGAAGTTCAAGAATGCAAATAAAATAAAATAATGTATTAGTTGAGTTTATTGGGGACGAACAAAAATTATAGGTAAAATGTTACTAATCCTTTTACAACCAAATAGATTTGTCTCAAAAATGTAATAATATGATTAAATATACTTTTTTTCAAAATTCCTTTATTTTGTTCTTAAAAGTATAATTTTTGCAGACAAATTATTTTTGCCCCTAAAAATTTGTCTCTAAAATCTTAATTTCTTATAGTGGCTATGTGATTTTGGTGGAATGGTTGTTAGTGTATTGTTGGTTTGTCGGTGCTTTTTTTTTTTTTTTTTTAAATTTCCCTTGTAAATGTTTTTGTTGTGAATATATTGTCATTTTGCTGTCAATTGTTGGCTATTATAGTTTCATTAGTGGCACTGATAAGCTTGGCACAATTAAAGTTGTTTGATTGCCGGATTTTGTTCAGAGATTGGAATAGAAATAAAATTTAAAAGAATAGGAACTGATTTTACAATCATTTGTGATGTTGCAAATATTTGATAGAATTTTTTAGCCAGAAATGTTCAAAAATTCATGCATGGATTCATTATGCTCCTGTGATTTGGAACCAAGTAGTAGTTGCTTCTAAAGTTTAAACATATACCATTCTTCCAAATCTATTAGGGTTTTGAGCTATTTGAATTTCTAAAAAATTATGAATGAACCTCTGCTTCCCTTTTGACGCTGTGGTCAATTAAAACTATAATTTCCGGCACATCAAGATCAAGTCTCCTGAATGCTAAATAAATTATAATATTATGCTCATATGCTTAGCCATTTAAAAAAAAAAAAAGGGTATTTGAGAAGATGCACACTACGTGCACCTGGATAGAAAAATTATATGAAGCCTTACTACAAATACTTACTAGAAGAAGAATCAAACTTCAGACATAGTGGTTGAGGATTGCTTTGTGGAGAAGGCTGGTTACTCTTTAGTGGTTAAATATTTATTTTGAAAATGAACTATTGAAAAACTATTTGTGAACACATTTGTAAAGAATTATCTATACCCAAGCAAATTATTAATGTTACTTTCTAATTAACTTCACAAGGAAAACTTGAAAGTGGATTTGTTTTCAGTTCCAACTTTGATCTGCATTGGTGCTAGAGAAAAGGAAAAGAGAGAAGATATAAAGCAATTCTTTCAATCGGCTAACCCACATAGAGTTTCATTTTAAAACAATAAAAGGCCAATTTGTTTTTTGGTTGACACTTGCATGAAATGTAAGATGTGGTTATAATTGATAGGATATAAAATAAGAAATATTTGTGTATTTGTGTTGGAGATTTTTTCAAATATAAAAATAAAAATTCTATAATAAAAAAGAAAAAGAATAAGAAATGCACAAAACATTGGATAAGTTAATAAATTTACTTGCCTTGCTCATAAACCTTTAGTTAGTTTTTTGGTCATAAAAAACAGACAAACAAACAAACAAACAAAAAATAGTAAATCTTTTACCTTCCTTTCAACGTTTACAAAGTCCAATTATGTAGAATAAAAATAGATATTACTATTAGAGATGGAATTAGAATTTTATCATTGGAGGAGTTAAAGATAAATAATTTTTTTACTATATATACAAATGCACATATATATAATATGATATATAAATTATATATATACACATAAAAAAAATCAAATACTATAGAAGTTATCTCTAATAAGATAAAAAAAAAACTTTGGGTAGAAAATAAAAAAAGAATGTAAGATGGTAAAAGAATGTGATACATATCATTTACACTAGGAAATTATTTTATATATAAAATACGACATCTATTTTAAAAATATTAATGGTAAATATAGTTTTTCACAAAAACAGAAGATCCATAAACCCCTCATAGTTTTCTCCTGATGTTGCCCTGATAACTACCCTATTCTAATCACATGCAATTGGCACTGTTCTAAACTAGCAAGGGCCATAGGTTGTTAATTTCACACAAGCATTTTAATTTTGCTAATTTTACATGTGCTGAAAAAAGAAAAAAAAAAAAAAAAAAAAAAAACACAATAATATTTTTACATGCCCTGAAAAAACACACATACACACACACAGTTATGCACATAAAAATCAATATGGAATTTAGATTCATTTTGAGTACCACTTACATAAAAAATGAATTTAAACTACACATTGATTTTTTTGTGTTTTCTTTTGCGTTTTTTTGTGTTTTTTTTGTTTTTTGTTTTTTTTTGAGACGATATTTTGTGCACATAATAACATTATTATTTTTAATAGTTGACAAGCTATTAATAAAGATTAGGAGATAAACGAGGGGTGACAAGTACTTCAAGTGGAGTGACTTTGAGATTTGTTAGTCCAGCGCTCTCAATCATATCAATTAGTGCATTGGATGGAGTCGAAAGCTCGAAGCCATGGAGAAACCTAGCTAGCACCAAGTGCGACATTTGGACACCAAATGATGTTCCTGGGCACACCCTTCTTCCAGCTCCAAAGGGGATCAACTCAAAATGCTGACCCTTGACATCAACATCTTTGTGGCTTGTAAGGAACCTCTCCGGTCGATACTCCGATGGCTCTGGCCATATAGTTGGGTCCCTTTGGAGCTTCCATAAGTTTAGAGTTAGGCGTGTGCCTTTGGAGACATGGTATCCACCAATAATGCAATCCTCTGTGAATTCTCTTGGGCCTGATAGTGGGCCTGCTGGATATAACCTTAATGTCTCTTTAACTATGGCTTGGAGGTATACTAATTTTTTGATATCTGTTTCGTCCACTTGTCTTTCCTTACCGATGTGGATGTCCACTTCTTTTTGAGCTTTCTTTAATACGTGGCGATTGTTCATTAGTAATGAGAGTGCCCATGTCAGCATTCCAGCAGTTGTATCGGCACCTCCAGTGATCAAAACCTACAAATCGTAAAGCCATCAACTATTAGCAAATTAAAAGGCAGTGCCCATAGGCAATTTGAGTAGTGTTGAGTGTGATGATCATTTGAAACTTGGTTGTGTTTGACATCATGTTCAACTTGGAATGACGAAAAAATTATTAATAAAATATTGGTCTTGCTAATAAGTGTTTTTAGGGTACAAGAAAAAAATTAAATATTTGTATAATACAATATACTTTTCATTAATTCTAGTGTAATTTTACTGAATTCGAGACACTTTTTAACATTTTATTTTCTGTAGAGAATTTTTACATACTTCCTAACATTAAGCAATACACATAGGACACTTGCTAACTAGTGCCAAAGAAAATTATGTGTGAGCAGAAAATTTGACAAAATAATTTGATCCTTATCGGCCAACTAGATTTCTCACTAAAAACCTTTTACTGGTCTTGTATTAGTGGTTGATTATTTATGGGAGCAGCTCGTCCCCAGTTCTTAATTGAACTGTGAGGGCTTATCACGGATCCTATTTTGATAATCCGAATTGTTGAATGTATAGAACTCGTCAAGTATTATATGTCTGTAAAAAAATCACGTTGATCGGATATCGATAGTTATGTGATCAAATCAGTTTTGTATAAAAAAATGAGCGGTGAATAAATTAACGGTTGACAAAATACTGATATGATGAGATAATTATTGATATCTGATTAATGTGATTTTTTTACAGGCATATAGTACTCAACACGTTTTACACATTGAATGATTTGAATTATCAAAACAAAACTCATAGTAGACTCTACAGGCTGAGTGGTATTGTCCAGTCCGATTAAGGACTGGAGGCAAATTGCCCCCATTATTTATTGTGGAAAATAAAGCAAGTATAAGCACCGGATTCACGTTTATTTATTTATAACTAGAGAAGAGCATTGAAACTTTGTAATTCTTTAGTTCAAAAAGAAAAACATCTTTTTATAATATAATATAAAATATTATTATTTGGAATAAATTACATGAGAAAATAATCTTCTATTTTATATTGTCATGTTTAAAAAAGAGAAAAAAAACAAAAAAGTTTAAGAACCGAAGATTTTTAACACTGAAAAAAAAAGGGACCAAAAAATTAGTAACATATAATTGCATTAAAAAGGATATGAATCCCCTTCATTTCATGATGGATGATTATGAAACAATCATATTGACATGTTTTTATTTTAGGTTAGGTTTCGCTCCAATTCAAATAGGATTGGAGGATATTGGTGAGTCTTTGTGGATCCATCATGGAGCTCTTATCGATGATCCAAACTATTGAATATGTAAAACTCGTTAAGTACTTCATCTCGACAAAAAATCATGTTGATTAGATATCGATTGTCACTTGATCAAATCACATTTGTGCTAACGGTAAGTATGATTTTTTAAATAAATTGTAGATACTAATGTGATTTGATCTAGTGTCTATCGATATACAATCAACGTAATGTTTTACAGAAATGAAATACTTAACAAGCCTTACATATTGATTGGCTCGGATCAACGATATGGGCTTTGTTGTGAACTCACGGAGGCACAATAACACCCTCTAATTTGGGTTTCTCAACTGGAGAAAGCCCTTTCCTTTTATTTTAAATTCAAAATTAAAATATATATATATAGATTTAGGATCTTGTCAACCTATACCTTTACTGCATAAATTAAAAAGATTTTAAAATTATAAATACTTTATAACACGCTTTTACAATCCGGATCTTATTTTAATAATTTAAATTATTTATAGTATAAATATATGTGTATAAATTACATATTAAAACAAATAACTTGGTAATCGTAATTATGCAAGTTTATAATATTTATTTTCAGATAAATAGACAATCTATTTGAAAAGCATACTTTGTTACTATTTATAAAAATAAATAAAATAATAATGATAACCAGATCAATTTAATTTTGTAAGTAATAATATATACAAAAATATATAAGATGAAAACTTCATATCACCAACCACCAAAAAAATGGGTCACAAGTCCACGAACCTTCACTACACCGGTCCAGTCCAACGAGCCTGGCCCAGAGGAAGAAAACTTACCAAGCACGTGGCCTTGTTGATGACGTCAATATCGTACCCAGCAAGGTCAGTGTCTTCAAGAGTTGACAGCATCACGTCCATGAAGTCCTGCTCGCCGTTAGAATCACCGGAATCTCTCTTGCGACGGTGTTCCTCCAACCAACCCCCCACAAGACAGTCCATTTCCTTCGCAGTCTCTTTCATGGCCTTTTCATGTCCACCCAAGTCCAACCACCTCAGAAATGGTAATGCATCAGACACCAAAAACAGCCCCAAATACTTGAAGAAATCCCTAAACGCCTTCTGACACCGCCGCGCCTCCTCCTCGTCATCACCACCGCTACCGCTACCAAAATACCTGACGTAGAATGAAATTTAAAAGTTATAAATTTTATTTTGTTATTTAGTTAGAATTATTGTTTAAGACTAAGATTTTACTTTTCTATTTATTTCCGCTGTATTTAGTTAGGGATTTAGTAAACACTATTTGGTTAGGGATTAGTAAGAGATTTATAAATGAAAAGAAAAAGATAGGTAAAGTATGAATAAAATATACTTAGGCCTCGTTTAGGAATATGCTAATTTAGTAATTTTTTAATTATTTGGCTAAAATATGAGCTAAAAAAAACTAGTATATTTGGGATGACTTTTTGACTTTTTACGAAAAGATGTGCAAAAAAGTATAGAGAAAAGAGAATTTTTGACTTTTTGGTGTGGGTTGTTGGATTTTTGGCTAATTTAGTAATTTTTTGACTTTTTAACTAAAAAAGAAGGTTTCCAAACGAGGCCTTAGTCCTAATTTGACTATTATATTGAGATTAAAAAAATACAAAATGACAAAAATAAATAAAATAAATTAATAAGATAAAATATCATATTTAATTTATAATCATTACACTTTTTTTCTCACAAAAGTCAAAAAATCCAAACCAAACGAAACTAAAAAAGTCAGGCTACGAAAGTCCCAACACAAAAAAATTAACAATATTAACTAATGTCAAATGAACTTTACATTTCCCCTAATTTTATATCCTTTTTCCCTTTATCTTTCTAAATCTCTCCGCAAATTCTTCATCCAAACTTGATCAAACACATTAGTTTTCTTATTTCATTTATTTTCTTACTCTACAAGAATTAATTTTTATTTTGGTGTGCGATTTTACTACTGTTTACGTTTTATGTTGCGTCAATCAATATCAATATCAATATCAATACCTCTTTCCGGCGACCATTCTAAACACCACGTTGAGAGTCAAGTCCGCAAACCACTGCTTCATCTCCACCATAATCGTCCCTGAGCTATCTCTCTTTTCTCTCCAAACCTTGTGAAGCTCTTTAATGGCGGTGTCGGTTTCGGAGACTGGGACGTGCTTGAACTGCTCGAGCCGGCGGTGACCGACGAGCTCGAGCGAGATTATCTTGCGGAGCTCGCGCCAGTATGAGCCGTATGGGGAGAACGCGAACATGGCGTAGTTGTAGCCGAGGTGTTCAGCGGCGATGAATTTGGGGCGAGACGAAACTGCTATGTCGTGGGTGGTGAAGCATTCTTTGGCTATCTCCCAATTGCTCACCACCACAGCTCGGTGGAGGCCGAGGCGGATGGTGAAAATGGGTCCGTATTTGTCGGACATGGAAGCTAAGGTTTTGTGGGGTAGTTGAGAGCCACCGAGGAGGTGGAGGTGGCCTAGTATCGGCCATGCACCACCAGCTTCTGGGGGTGAAATTGCCTTGGAAGTTTTAGATCTGTGTAGTAAATAGTAGAGAAGTAGGACTGAAGTAAAGGCTAAAGCTATGGATGTGTTTGTGACTGAGATGTTAAGAACATCCATGGCAGCTTATGGCAATTGGATTTGTTTTGGGTTTAAGGTGTTCTACTAACTATATATATATTTTTTTTTTGATCAGCAAAAGAGAAGCTTTATTGATGGAAAACATAACGAGTATGATAATTTACATCAATAAAGAAGAGGATGCAAAAAGCATCACAGTGAAACATTTGGATCCCAACTAGGTTGGCACCTAAACGCACACCAAATCATCTGCTAGCACACACTCGAGGCTCTGAGTTGGTGAGAAACCAACAGACAGAGCAGAACAAAACAAAACAAAAACAACAAGGCGACAAAAACACTCCACAGCTGGGTCAAAAGACAGATCACCATCGAAGCACACTACAATCAGCCCAAATCACCGGACAGAGTCAACCACCAAGCAGTAGCTGAGCACAACATACAATAGCAGCCCAGAATTTCCACACTTAGCATGCTAGCATCCCATTGTGGATCACTTTACCCATTAACTGTAGAAACAGCAAGAGCACTATCTGATATGTCTTCCAAAACCCGTCCACTGCTGTAAGGATCTCTCAAGCCATTGGAGAAAATGATATTACTAGCAAACCTCTGAAGAACCAATTTAATATCTGCAAACAAACACTCCCAGCATTGGTGCCTGCTCCCAGCTATATATATACATAGTGATATTATAGGAATTCAAACTTAATCATTTAAAAATTATCTATAATTATCAATGATGTAAATTATTATATATGTTAATGTAAATATGGTCTCCTAGATATGTTAGGTATTGATTTCTTAAATATATTTAGAAATAAGCATAGTTAGGTTTCTTGTAGAATACGCTTTCTCATAGTTAGCTTTTAGTCGGATTCTTTTTCTCAACTTATAAATACAGGCCTCCTATTATATAGGATAAATACATTCAATACAATACAATCTCTACTATTCTAACATGATATCAGAATTAGGTTAAATATTTAGTAATTTCGCTTCATCGGGCAGTAGTCTTGCCTTGGCCGCCCGCCAGACCTCAACCCATTTTACGACCATATTTTATTTTCCTATATCGCTTTGTGATGATCTCTTCCTCTGTCCATTAATTTATTCATATCCTATATTTTTTTGGTATTGAATGAATTGTATTTCCTCTAAAAAATAAAAAAATTATACATCTATCATGGTGAGTATGGTTATACACCATGCAAACCACCCAAGCCACCCTCTTTGGCGCACCACCCAAGTCGTCCCTTGACACATCACCCAAGTCATCCCCTCCGGCGCACAATTCAAGCCGCCCTCTCTAGCGCACAATCCAAGCCACCTTTTCTAGTGTACAACTTAAGTTGCATTGCGCACCATCCAAGCCGCCCCTGGTGCACTTAGTCATTTGTCACCATCATCATTCAACACCACGTCAAAAATTATGTGTGTATCACGTTTGTTGGTCTTGACATCCAGTTCTCTACATTGATTCGGCATGACCCCTTTAAATTGTCCTGACATTGATTCCAGTTAGTCTTTACAACGGTCCAACATGACCTCTTTAAACTGTACCGACATCCAGTTCTCTATATCGGTCCGATATGACCCCTTTAAACTGTCCCAACAGTAATTTCAATTAGCTGCTACAATGGTCCGGTATGACCTTAAACTGTCTCGGCATTAGTTTCGGCCAGTTCCTTCAACGGTCCAACATAACCATAAATTGTCTCATGTCCCAGCATCAGTTTCAGCTAGTTCCTGCAATGGTCCGACATGACCATAAATGGTCTTCCGGCATTAGCTTCATCCTCTAATCTATCTCAAGTATCCTTGCATTCCCATTCAGACTTTGTAATTTATTTGCCTTTTATTTTATTTTTTAGTTTTATTTTATATTTTAGTTTTTCTCTCCAAACTCAAGATGTTTATCTTCCTTAAGTTTGAGAGGGATGTTGATGTATATATGATATATATTCTTAAATATATTTGGAAATAACCATAATCAGGTTTCTTATCAAATACTCGTTCTGTTTCTAGTCAGATTATTTTTCTCAGCCTATATATACAGGTCTTCTATTGTATAGAATAAATACATTCAATACAATATATATTATTTCCTCTCCCTACTATTCTAACAATATATATAAATTTCATATTACACAAATTTAATTTACCATAAAATCACCTATCAAAAAAAATATCTGAGTGGATAAGTTTCCTTATTTGATATATATAACATGCATATAAAATAGTTTATAGTGGTTTTGTCTTATATGCAATGTTCGAAGTGCGTAGATGAGACCACTTCACGGTAAAACGGGTTCAATTATTTGAGTTTTGACTTGTGTTGATTTTTGGGTAAATTATTTATTTATTTATTTATTTTTGACCGGATAATTTTTGGCTAAAATTAGATTTCAATCATTTGTTTTATAATCTCAATCAAATTTTAGTTCTCATTTGGCAAGTGAATTTTATTTAAGTTAAGATTAAAAAAAATATAAAAAGATAAAACAAAAATGCTCAGAATTCTCAAAGTTAGAGACCCTCATAATCCCCAAAATAATATAGATCAATCATGTGCTTTTTTTTTCCTTTCTGGACCAATCACAGGTGAGTGGGGGTTGTGGAGCTGTATTTTTTGGGAGTCTGTAGTATTCTTGAAAGATAAAATTAGCGAAACAAGTTAATAAGACAAAATATCACATCCAAATCATAATCAGATTAAAAAATCAAAATATTAATTTTTAATAAATAGAACTAATTTAACCAAGCTAAATTAATCAAAAAAATCAAAAAGTCAAGTTATAAAAATAAAAAATAAAAAAAAATCTCAAACAAACCCTTAGCCTATGTTTGGGAAGTGGGTTTTGTGGCTTTTTTGGCTAAAATAGTCACAAAAAACAAAATAGATTTTTTAGTCCAATAAAACAAAACATCACATCCAACCGATAATCATTATATTCTTTCTCTCACAAAAAAAAAATAAAAAAGCCAAAAGTCCTTCCCAAATTAGGCTTTTTAACTACAGGCAAAAATAATCAAAAAATTCAAAAAACCAACCCACTTTCCAAACGAAACCTTAATATCTGATATACTTGGCTTTGTAATGTGAAATTGTACATTGTTACATATTTCAAACGACAAATTGTCAAAATATTAATTTTTGTACAAATCTTCTAAAAAATAATGTGACAATTTTATTTTATAAAATAAAAATTTTATTGTCTAAACATGAAATTTAGTCAATTTATTAAGATAATTTTTATTTCGTAATTTTTTTGACGGTCCCATCTTATCTATGATATTATAGATCGTAGTAGACAAATTATGTTAGACCGAAAATTACGCTACATTTTTAATTCCATTCACTTGGTCCAATTTATTTCTTGATGGCACTGGCAACACTTTGGAGAATTTTTTTTTATAAGCAACGAAAAGGAACTTTATTGATGAATTACAAGACTATTATATCAATAAAGGAAAAAAAGAAAATAAGTGTAAAAAATATCATAGCGAACCACATCAATACTAACTAATTTGGCATCGAGAAAACTGTCCAATCATATGCTAGTACACTATCAAGAGTTGGTGAAGAGTCAACCACAAACACCAAAACTAAAACAGAAAGTACAACCCAAAACTAACAAACAACAAAAAAATCAGGACAACAACAAAGAACATCAGCTGCAATCCATATTTGCCCACACAGATCAAAATTCAGAATTTTGATAAGGGATGAGGGATCCACACATTGGTGAAGGAGATTGGAGAAGGATCCACGCAAAATTCAGAATAATTTATAAGGGGTGAGTGTCATGTGGACTTTCCTACTAGTGACATATGTTGTCCTTTTTGTTACATAAATTTTTTGTGCTTCTAAAATTTCTGGAATAGTTTTTGTTAGAAATGGTTTTTGAAAAATCTGGATAATAGAATTTTTTATCAAATTTGGTATATTTTTTAGGTGGGACTCATGGGCCAAATTTTGCGAGTCTAAATGGTAACACGTTCTATGCCGCATTGTGATTCACGTGGTATATTTGGTTGCTCAAAACTATTATCGGGTGAATAGAAAATTGAAGCCAAAGTGTGCTCCATAGAAATAGAGTTTTGGTGAAAATTTCTTAAAGTTTGTATAATAGTTTGTCCCACATTGATTTGGTGGGAAGTTTTGAATGGATTTATAAGGCTTGGAGTTGGAACTTGGGATAGGCCCCAAGGGGCACCCAAGTTTTGTAGAGAAGGAGGCTATGGACTAGACCTATTAGATTCAAAAAATCACCACGCACCAACTGAGCTAGCCTGGGCAGGGTTGGGTTGGGCTTGTCCAACCCAATACTAATTTTTTTGGGCAAAAAACATTTGAATTTAATTTTATTTTTTGGTAAAATAAAATTTCTATCAAGAATTCAAATTAATTCCGGAAATAATCTATTCAAGTTTTTTCTCTACAACCAAACAGGTCCATACAGGTTTTATCTGTTCAAAATTTGAACCCAACAGGTGTGTATCTGTTTATTCAAACTGAGCAGGTTTCATACCTGTTCAAACAGGTTTTACACTTGTTTAATTCAAATCTAACAGCCATATATTCTCCTATAAATAGACAAGTCTCTCATTTGTTTCTGGCACTGAATTTTCGTCCTTAAATTTGCTACTGCTCTCTGCATTTTGCTGTATCTAAATTTCTGTGAGGAATAGTATAAACACTTAGTGTGTTCGTTGTACGAATAAAATTATAGTGCTACATTTATTCGCTGATTGATCATTTTATCTTAGGAGATAGACGTCCATATTCTGAAAGCACCGTGAAGAGGACGAATCTGTCTTAAGAATACAGTCTCGAACACTAAACTTAATCAGAATATTATTCAAGAAATTAATCAAGTAAATTGTTTATTTATTTTCTATTTTTATTTGTTTTATTTTATTTTTTCTGGTTTAATTTTTGTAATTGAGAGGGTAATTTATATAAAAATTGGGCCGAGCTAGGTAGAAGGCTGTTATGGGCCGCAGTATGGAGAATTGGGTAAGAAGGCCTATATGTTAGTTCGGTCCAAGGAGACCTTGGAGTTAGTCCGGTACAAAGAAGCCTTGAAGTTACACCGGTCTAGAAGAGCATTATGGTTAGTTCGGCTGCCGGTTGGGCACATTCAGAGTTAGCTCGATCACGTTGAATTACAGCTTGCATGGTCCTGTCCTCTAAACCGAAGTATGAGAGGCTTCAGGACTCTTCTAAGCTAGTTCGGTTCTACACTTCTATGGATAGCTCGATCCTAGCTGTCGGAGCTGAGATAGAAGAGAAAGGAAGAGCCGGACTAGAAGTTGCCTCGGCCATACTCGCTTGTCTAGTGTGGCAGTATTATTTCGATCGTAAGGTAGTTCGGCCATAGTAAAGCCATCTCACTTGGCTTAAGCAGTGAGGGGGGTGTTGGAGGATCAGCATTATCCTTCAGGAGTATGAATCCTAGGCGGACTCTATATGGAGGAGTAAGAGTCCTACTTGGACTGTGCCACACGGAACCTATAAAAGCTCACAAACATCACCTATGGAGAGGTAATGCAACTTTGCTCCCTGAATACTTAGAGCTTTTGCCTATTTGTTTTGTTGGCTGACTTAGGCATCGGAGAGGTTTCTGGCACATACCCGCCGGCTAGCTCACGTTTGTGTTTTCAGGTAATAGAACGACATCGTACGGAGGAGCGCAAGCTTGGTCAACAGGATTATACGAGAAGGTATATTTCTTTCCCGTACAATTGGCGCCGTCTGTGGGAACTCAGACAAGAACAACCTTTTGATCAAGCTTTTCCTCAGGAAGAATCAATGGTGCACAACGAAGATGTGTCACAGTCCACCATCGACGGACAAACACCACAAGAAGGTGCGAGACGCGAAGGACTACCTTTGATCCCTCCTATGGCGGACTTGGAGCAACGACAGAATCCCAAGAGGGATACAAGGGAGAGAAGGCGGACTGACAACCCTCACCACTCCCGCTCACAGAGTCCAAAAAGACAAAGGCGGAGGATTGATCAAACCTTGGAAGAACGCGTCAAGGAGCAAGACGAATTAATACGACGGATGGCGGCGGATATGGAATCCCTAAAACGCCAGATGAAGGGAAAAGAAGTGGCGACAGGAGCGAGGCGCACAACCAAGACGCCTCCTCGTCACTCGGAAGGTCGTAGTAGGAACACCACGCCTTCACAAGCAGAGAGTAAAAGCCTCAGGACAGGCAATACTCAACCCAGATCTTCCAGAACTCATCACCCCAAGTCTGAAAGGACGAGATCCGAGAGGTCATACACGGAAGGGAGCACTTATTGGCCTTCACATACGCACCAAACAAGATCTAGACAGACAGAGTTACCCAGATCATCCGACCTACGAACCGTGCTAGAAGAAAAGGCACGATGCAGGGAAGACGCCAGGGCACATGATCCACATAGAGTTTCTGCCTTACAACGGTTGGCTCCTTGGACGCATGGAAGCGTCGAGGTTGGAATGCCAATACCGCGCCCTGCCTACGAACCAACGGACAAGGCATTGGCGAGGCTGCAGACCTCGCCGTTTGTTCCAGCAATTAAGAACGCGCCCCTACCATCAGGCTTCCTTCAACCCAAATTCACTACATACGAGGGGAAGACGGACCCCTACTCACACTTGAGCCACTTTCGCCAGGTCATGGCTGTATATCGGCGAAACGAGGCTTTGATGTGCATCCTCTTCCCGTCAAGCCTTGGAGACCTAGGCCTAACTTGGTTTGAGAAACTCCCAGAAGGCAGCATAGCCTCCTGGGCGCAATTGGCGGAGGCGTTCGTCACACGATTCAGAACAAACATCAAAACCCCGGTGGAGATCGACCAGTTACTCTCCATCGACATGGGCGACAAGGAGACCCTAAGATCTTACAACAGCCGTTACTGGGAGACCTTCAACCAGATTGGGGACTGCCCCACCAATCTCGCCATTGCCCAGTATAAAAGAGGACTTCCAGTCGGGAACAGACTAAGGGACTCAATCACCATGACGCCGCCTCTCACCATGGAAGCCTTGATGGAAAGAGTGCATCAGCACATCAGGGTGGAGGAGGATGGCGCCCGTGCTAAAACAAAGTCTAGCACAGCCGCAACGCCAGAGAAAAAGGCCTCAGCAAAAGCCAATGCGGTAAACCGTCCGAGCAAGAACAGGCGGGGTAGGCGAGACAACGAAGAAGACCAGGATAAGAGATGGCTGAGAGTCCGCACTGCCATAACCACGGTCTTCAAGAAATCGATCTACCGAATTCTGAGTGAAATAAGAGACGAGCCTTTCGTCAAGTGGCCAGCCAAGCTAGGCGAGGCTCAGAAGGATTACGACGACAGATCACGGTGCACCTTCCATAAAGAAAAGGGGCACCGCACTGAGAATTGTACGCCATTGAGACAGCACCTGGAGGAGTTGGTGGCTGCAGGCCATTTGGATAAATACATTGAAGGGGGTGCGCAACCAGCCCCCCAAGACCACAATAACGCCAATGGAATGCCAATCGACGCCCCGCCTCAAGGCATTATCAACGTGATACATGGAGTCTTTGAACCTGAGCGTGTATGCGAGCTCAGAGGATCAATCAAAAAGACTGAGCACTTAAGAGAAGTACTAAGTGCCCAACCTGCAGTCAAGAGGGGGAAGACTGAGGCCACAAACGTCATGTCTTTTTCGGATAAAGACTTGGCAAGGATATATTGCCCCCACAATGATGCCCTGGTCGTCACTCTCCGAGTCAAGGATTTTGACGTCAAGCGGATTCTGATAGACCAGGGTAGTTCATGTGAAATCATGTACTACGAAACATTCAAACAACTGAAGTTACAAGATAAAGACTTGGCACTTGTCGTATCTCCCCTGATTGGATTCAACTCCATGCCAGAATGGCCGTCGGCAAGATAATCCTCCCAGTCAGAGCAGGGAGTGTAATGAAACAAGTAGAGTTCTGGGTGTTGAAGGTCCCCTCCACTTACAACATCATCTTGGGCAGAACATGGCTGCATGCCATGCGTTCGGTGGCGTCGTCCTACCACCAAGTAATGCGGTTCCCCAACGACGCCGGAGTAATAGAAGAAGTCTATGGAGACCAGATCATGTCGAAGCAGTGCTTTGTCACGGTGAATGGCAGTCGCGCTGCCAAAGGATATGTTCATTCGGTGGAAGAACCTGAGAGTAATGAACTATTCGCAGATGTTGGCAAAGCGGCTAGCCAGAAAGCAGTGGAGGACTTGGTAGAGGTAAGAATAGATGAAAATAACCCGGATAAGTTCTTTTTGCTCGGTTCGTCGTTGTCCAGCACTGAGAGATTGGAGGTCTTGGAATTTTTGACCTCTAACATCGAAGTGTTCGCCTGGACACCTTACGACATGCCAGGCATTGATCCCAACTTCATCTGTCACCAACTCAATGTCCACCCATCTGCCAGACCAATCATTTAGCGCACGCGCAGATCGGCACTCCACCACGCCGACATAGTGGCGGAAGAAGTAGGAAACCTGCTGGAGGCAAGAGCAATCAGAGAGGTACACTACCCAAGATGGATCTCCAACACAGTCGTAGTACCAAAGAAGAATGGCAAGTGGCGAGTCTGCGTCGACTACAAAACAGTCAACAAGGCGTGCCCAAAAGACAGCTTTCCTCTACCACGAATAGATCAACTGGTAGACTTGACGGTAGGGCACAACCGACTTAGCTTTCTAGATGTTTACAGAGGCTACCCCCAGATCGCCATGCATGAACCAGACCAGGAGGTCACATCCTTCACAACTCCAAGAGGATTGTACTGTTACAAGGTCATGCCCTTTGGCCTGAAGAACGTAAGGGCGACATTCCAACGGATGGTCACCAAGATGTTTGAGCCATTGTTAGGCAGAACAATGGAGGCTTACATCGATGATATGGTGGTCAAGAGCAAGGATGAGAGTGACCATCTCAAGGACCTAGGTGAGATGTTCGAGATCCTGAAAAAGCACAAGTTACGCCTCAACGCATCGAAGTGTGCATTCGGAGTAGGATCTGGCAAATTCCTGGGCTTCCTGGTAACCAACCGAGGTATTGAGGCGGACCCATCTCAGATCAAGGCTATTCAGGATCTGGAGAGACCAAACTCAGTAAAAGAAGTGCAGCATCTCACCGGCATGGCAGCCGCGCTCAATCGGTTCATAAGCCGGTCGTCAGACAGACTACGACCATTCTTCCATGCTCTAAAGGCCAAGTTTGAATGGGACGACGAATGCGACCGAGCTCTGGAAAGCTTGAAGGAGTACATGTCTTCTCCACCACTACTTGTAACCCCAATTCCTGGAGAAGAACTCTTCTTGTACCTGGCAGTCTCACAGCACGCAATCAGCGTAGTGTCGGTCCGTGTGGAAGGAATCCAGCACCTGCCCATCTATTATGTCAGCAAGACATTGCTGGGCGCCGAAACAAGGTATTTGCCACTGGAAAAACTGGCATTGGCCTTGATGATGGCCTCAAGAAAGTTGTCGCACTACTTTCACGCCCACACTATAGTTGTCCTCACAGCCTTCCCATTAAAAGCATTGTTTGAAAGGGCTAACTTCTCTGGGCGAGTCTTGAAGTGGGCAGTTGAGTTAGGGCAGTACGACATCAAGTTCCAACCCAGAACCGCAATAAAGGCACAAGCATTGGCAGATTTTGTCGCAGAGTTCGCTCCTGGAAGTCATCATATCTGCCCAGTCGACCTGACTGCATCAACCGAACTAGGGATGGAAGTTGACGTCAGAATAACGCAACCCCTAGTACCGGTTACTCAGTCAAGCCCCACGGCAGACCAGAGTAAAGCAAGGAAGGAAGAAGCAAACCATGCTATACCAAGTCCAGACTCGCCAACAAACAAAGACTTGGTACAATCAGATAGCAAGGGGCAAACAGCAAGCATGGACTTTGCAGAAGACACCAGCAACATGGAAGATCCCAAGGCATCATCTGATCCCTCCACTTGCTGGAAGTTGTTCATTGGAGAAATATGGAAGCTCTTCGTGGATGGAGCATCCAACCGGCATGGAGCAGGACTTGGCATAGTCCTCATCTCTCCAGACGGCCTAGTAGTGGAGCAGGCAATCAACCTTGGCTTCCCAGCATCAAACAACGAAGCGGAGTATGAAGCGCTTCTTGCAGGACTTAAGTCAGCACTCTACATGAAGGCCGCCGAGCTAATGGTTTACAGCGACTCCCAGCTGGTGGTAAACCAAATATCTGGCGACTACGAAGCGAAGGATGACAGGATGGCTAAATACCAAGAATTGGTCAGAACAGAGATAAAGAAATTTGAAGTGGTAAGGATAGAACAGATCGGCAGGGAGGAAAACAGCAGAGCAGACGAACTCGCAGGCTTCGCCTCAATGGCAGATACCTCCATCCCTCATCCACTACTGATCGACTACCTGCCTAGACCAAACATTGAAGACCCAGAAGTAGAAGAGGTATGCTGCGCCGATCTAGGCCCCTCTTGGATGGATCCCATCATATTGTTCCTGAAAAATGGCACCCTACCAGAAGAGAAGAAAGAAGCCAACAGAATAAGAGCAAAGTCGCAACGATTTTGGCTCTCTCCATCTCTAGCATTGTACAAAAAATCGTTCTCAGGACCTTACCTAAAGTGTGTCCACCCCAGCAAAGTGGAAGCATTCCTGTTCGAAATACATGAGGGTGTATGCGGCAGCCATCAAGGAGGAAGATCATTGGCATACCGAACAATTTCACAAGGATACTGGTGGCCATACATGCAAGCGGATTTAGAGAAGTATGTCAAAAAATGCGAAAAGTGTCAGAAGTTTGCACACCAAATACACCAACCTGCTAGAGAACTACTACCATTGACTAGCCCATGGCCTTTCGCAATGTGGGGCTTAGACATAGTAGGGCCGCTTCCAACAGCACCAGGCAACAGGAGGTTCTTTCTTGCGGCAACCGACTACTTCACAAAATGGGTGGAAGCAGAAGCCTTCGCGTCAATCAAGGAAAAAGATGTGAAGAAGTTTGTCTGGCAGAATATCATCACTCGTTTTGGCATACCAAAGGCACTAATCTCAGACAACGGCACTCAATTCGACGGCAGAATTTTCAGAGGCTTTTGTGAAGAATACAAGATAGAGTTCTACAATTCTACACCGGCATATCCCCAAGCAAATGGTCAGGCGGAGGCATCAAACAAGGTAGTCCTGGATGGATTGAAGAAAAGGTTAGAGAAAGCCAAAGGCAAGTGGGCAGAAGAACTCCCTCATGTTTTATGGGCTTACTGCACCACGCCTCGTCGATCAACAGGAGAAACACCATTCTCCTTAGCTTATGGCATGGAAGCAGTCATCCCATTAGAAGTTGGCCTCCCCACGATTCGGAGCGAAAACTTCGATCCAGACTTAAATAGCGAAGCTATAGCATTAGAGCTTGACCTTGCCGAAGAAAGAAGAGACAGAGCATTGGTTCACATCGCCTCCTACCAACAAGAGTTGTCCAGAAAGTATAACAAAACAGTGCATCCAAGACAATTCAAGATCGAAGATTGGGTACTACGCAAAGTGATGGGAAACACCTTGGTTCCAGGAGATGGCAAGTTGGGGCCTAATTGGGAAGGACCTTACAAAGTGGTCAGATTAGCAGGCAAAGGGGCATACCACTTGGAAGATAAGGACGGCAAAGCAATTCCTAGGCCATGGAACACTGCCAATCTCAAGTTGTTTTATTTCTAGCTTTTTTCCTTTTAAATACGTGTAATTTTTTACTTTCTCAATAAAACAAGTCGATTATTTTCAGCATAATTGTTTTCAGTAGAAGGTAACTTTAGTGAGTTAGGAACATTGTAAACATAGTTGGCCGGAATAACCAACTATGAACCTTCCTAAGCCCAGGATAAGGATCCAGGCTGCAGGACGTTTGGTCAGAATAACCAAACACTTCATTCTAAGTTGGCTGGAAAAACCAACTTAGAGGTTGGCTGGATTAAACCAACACTTGTTACTTTTCAGCCAAAGTAAGTTTATGGCTGAAGAGTGGTTGGCTGGATTAAACCAACTCTTTGTACTCTTCAGCCGAAGTAAGGGTATGGCTGAAGAGTGGTTGGCCGGAAAAACCAACACTTGTTACTCTTCAGCCGAAGTAAGTTTATGGCTGAAGAGTGGTTGGCTGGATAAAACCAACTCTTTGTACTCTTCAGCCGAAGTAAGTTTATGGCTGAAGAGTGGTTGGCTGGATAAAACCAACTCTTTGTACTCTTCAGCGGAAGTAATTTTATGGCTGAAGAGTGGTTGGCTGGATAAAACCAACTCTTTGTACTCTTCAGCCGAAGTAAGTTTATGGCTGAAGAGTGGTTGGCTGGATAAAACCAACTCTTTGTACTCTTCAGCCGAAATAATTTTATGGCTGAAGAGTGGTTGGCTGGATAAAACCAACTCTTTGTACTCTTCAGCCGAAGTAAGTTTATGGCTGAAGAGTGGTTGGCTGGATTAAACCAAGTCTTCGTATTCTTCAGCCGAAGTAAGGGTATGGCTGAAGAGTGGTTGGCTGGAAAAACCAACACTTGTTACTCTTCAGCCAAAGTAAGTTTATGACTGAAGAGTGGTTGGCTGGATAAAACCAACTCTTTGCACTCTTCGGCCGAAGTAAGTATATCGGCTGAAGAATGGTTGGCAGGTATACATTATAAGCTAGGACCGAGATGGTTATCTCGGCAAGAAAATATTGCAAGATTGAAACCGTAGAAAAACAGAGAGTAAACCGAAATAGTAGTTGGAGCAAATAGAATACATTACCAGTACAAGTAGATCAAAACCGGAATAAGAGTTTAGCAAAGAAGAAGATTTTTTCATCGAAGTACAAAACAAAATACAACCGAGGGGCCGCAGCCCGGTTACAAAAACAAAACAAAAAGAAAGAAGACATTCAATTGAAAATATCATCAAGTTCGGCATCAAATTCTGCATCAGCATTTTCCCGAAGTCCGGCTTCAGGCTGGAGCACGGTTTGAGGTAGGAGCTCGGTTTCGGCATGAACCTCGGTACCAATTGGCTGCGTGTTGTCAGTCTGCAGCTCATCAGTCAGGTCTTCAACTACCGGCTCCAACCGAACTGTCTGATCGTTGGGTTGCTCATTGATGGCCGGAGTAATAGCTGGTTCATCATCATTGTCATCATCATCATCATCATCTTCATCGTTGTCAGACCCTCCCAGGAATTGCTTTTGGAGATCGGCAGCATATTACGCCAGTGAAGCCGGAATAGAGTACTGAGGAGCATTGTAGACCTCGGTTTCAGGCCCGCAGCCGAGCTGCTCCACAGCACTCCTCCAGCCGCACTTGAAGAACAGGTCCTTGGCTGCGTCGCATTGGAGGGTGTATGCGTCCTCTGCTTCCTTGAAGCCTCGCTTTTCGGCAGCCTTTACGCTCTTCTTCAGCTGATTTATTTCGGCGTCTTTCTTCTTTTCAAGCTTTGCCAGTAGGCGCAGGTACTTGTCTTTTGCTTCAGCAGCAACCTTTTGCTTTTCGGCTTCGACCGAATTAGCCAGTTCGGTCAGGCGACCGTTCTCAGAGCGTAGCTCGGCCAGCTCTTTTCTGGCCTCTTCTAGCTCGGTCGATTTTGCTTCGGCGTCAGCCACAGCTTGCCTTGTCGTTTTTCTGAGCTCCATCACTCTCCTGTGTGTAACATTGTTTTTCTGGATGGCCTGCAAAGGAGTAGTAACTTTTCCTTTAGCCGGACTGAAAGTTGGAAAAATTACAAAGAAAAAAGAGAGCCATTTACCAGGATCATTGACTTAGTTGAAGACCGGATGGACTTCAGCTCGGTGTTCAGTTGTTTGTAGTGGTGCTCCATATCTTTTGGAAGGCACACACTCTTGGCTAGATTGAAAGCCATCGAGTGGTCCTTCTCAGCAACAACCGAATCCGAAGCCAGTATATCTCGGTCGTTGAAGGTGAGATCGGGAACCCATTTTGAGGAGCCAGCACGGTCAGAGTTCTCCGGTTGAGGGCCTTGTTGGGGGCTTGGAGGAGGGCTTGGCACCAAAACGGTCTCATCCACAAGTCGTTGCTCGGTTTGGCTAGTCCGGGCACGTTTGCTTGGGCGAGATGACGACGGCCGTTGAGATGGGAGGGCCACCACGGTCTCAGTGGTTTGACCGGTTGGTGGTACATCGGCTGGAGTTATTACGGTTAACAGGGCCTTCAACCTGCTCCTTTTTGCCATCTCTTGTTCGGCGGTGAGAGGCACTAGGTTGATCTGGGGCAAGGATGGGTCTGGTTCTGGTGCGTCTTCTAGGAGAAAGTCGGTCACTCTCGCTTTTCGGCGACCGCTGTACCTGTAGGTCGGCTCGAAATTTAGAAGTTTCGCCCAACCTCTTTCTTTAACCCGTAGTGCGGCGCGGAGGGCATTGAGGTTGGGGTAGTTGTACAATGAATGAAGGTATGCTGTGTCTGCAAAGAAAAATTCAACTGTTAGCTCGGTTCAGAATATAAGCCGAAATCAAAGAAAGGCACAAGAGAAAACCGAAGTAGTTATACCGGGCTCTCCTTGTTTCCAATTTATTCTACGGCCAGGAATTTGGGCCTGGTGATCTTCATAATTCCCAGACACCCAGAAGAAATCATTGTCATTCAAGTCTTTGTCCGGCGTGTCTTTTATTATTTTTTCTCGATTACGGCGTATTCTTAAATAATAAACCCAGCCCTCTTCTTTGGAGCCTATAGAGTATTGGTGGAATATTTCGGCTAGACCGAGGTTAAGTCCTTCTTGGTGGTTTAGTGCGGCTATTCCCATTATGATTCGGTAAGAGTTGGTAGAAAGCTGGGTTGGGCATAGTCTGGTTTGCCTAAGAAACTCACAAATTAATGGTTGGACTGGAAATCTTAGTCCGGTCTCGATTATTGAGAGAAGGGTAAAGGGGACGAAGCCTTCATTTCCCCATGGAGTTACATCTTTTTCGGCCAAGATAAGTTGGACGTCGTCAGGGATGTTGTACTCCCTTCGGAATTCGGCTAGGCCTCCTGGGGTTTCTACCAAAAACCTATATTTCCCCATTTATTGTATAAATTATAAATAAATTATCTCGGCCGGAAGAGTGTGCTCAGTAGCTCGGTTGAGTGCGCAGAGGAGTGCCTGGGCAACCTAAGTCTGCAAAGTGGAAAACAAGGTGTTAAGCACCGATCCTTGACCGTGCTACAAAATCAAAACAAAGATAGAGTCCTACTTCGGCCTGGGGAATGCTACAGGTTTTATCTCGGTATCTCGGTTTTGACAAGATGTTTGGTAGTACGGTCTAGCTGACGGATCAATAACTCGGTTTGAGCAAGGAGTTAGTTATCTCGGTCTGTAATATGGGGTTTGTTACTATGGTTAAGCCTCTAGAGGCAGCTTTCTGAGTTTTGGTTAGAAACTAAGAAAGCTGGCTTAGCCCCAAGGCTTAGCTCGGTTGAAAACCATGGTTTCTAGTTTGCTAAATTCAAACTTCGTTCAGTGATGTTATCTCGGCTAAAGTGAAACAGGAGTCGAAAAAGCTACTGACATATCTAAGTCCTAGTTCGGTTATTGACTGTATTGATCTACATGCATAGCACAAACAGTATCCTAGTTCGGTTGGGACAAGTTTATGGATCAAAACTACGTTCTACAGATTGCTTCATGATATACACAATGTTCTTATGAAGATCTTTCCCAGAAAGAGCAAAAGGAGTGTTTTGCAAAAACACGCAAAAACAGCGTACTATGGACTAAAACAGAAAAGTGCAAAAACAAAGGAGATTTGGGAAAAACTTACCAAAGGAAGAAGACGAAACTGGTGATAGGAGCAATAGCACCAATGAAGAACACGAACTCAGGGAGCTCAAAGGTTGGAGAAGCAGAGGCACAGAGAGAAGAATGAATAGAAAGGTACATGAGTTGAGCTGGGGAAGATTGTTTTGTAAAAAGGACGAAAGTGGAAAGGCGGGAACTGTTCAAAATTTTCGGAGTACGAGGGCGGCGTGACAGCTGCAAAGAACCAATCAGAGGCTGCCACGTGTCCTTGGAAGGAGAAGCGTTTCAGTCGCTGTGATTGAAGAGACGTTTTGACCGGACGTGCACGGCTCGGCTTGAATTTAACTCGGCTGGAAAGGCTAATGGGTAAAAGTTAGTTCGGCTGAAAAGGTCAAAACTACAGCTCGACTGATAAATGGGTAATCCCTATCATGCTTTGCAGATGGAATTAAGGGGCAATTGAGAGGGTAATTTATATAAAAATTGGGCCAAGCTAGGTAGAAGGCTATTATGGGCCGCAGTATGGAGAATTAGGTAAGAAGGCCTATATGTTAGTTCGGTCCAAGGAGACCTTGGAGTTAGTCCGGTACAAAGAAGCCTTGAAGTTACACCGGTCTAGAAGAGCATTATGGTTAGTTCGGCTGCCGGTTGGGCACATTCAGAGTTAGCTCGATCACGTTGAATTACGGCTTGCATGGTTCTGTCCTCTAAACCGAAGTATGAGAGGCTTCAGGACTCTTCTAAGCTAGTTCGGTTCTACACTTCTATGGATAGCTCGGTCCTAGCAGTCGGAGCCGAGATAGAAGAGAAAGGAAGAGCCGGACTAGAAGTTGCCTCGGCCATACTCGTTTGTCTAGTGTGGCAGTATTATTTCGGTCGTAAGGTAGTTCGGCCATAGTAAAGCCATCTCACTTGGCTTAAGCAGTGAGGGGGGTGTTGGAGGATCAGCATTATCCTTCAGGAGTATGAATCCTAGGAGGACTCTATATGGAGGAGTAAGAGTCCTACTTGGATTGTGCCATACGGAACCTATAAAAGCTCACAAACATCACCTATGGAGAGGTAATGCAACTTTGCTCCCTGAATACTTAGAGCTTTTGCCTATTTGTTTTGTTGGCTGACTTAGGCATCGGAGAGGTTTCCGGCACACACCCGCCAGCTAGCTCACGTTTGTGTTTTCAGGTAATAGAACGACATCGTACGGAGGAGCGCAAGCTTGGTCAACAGGATTATACGAGAAGGTATATTTCTTTCCCGTACAGTAATCAAAAAAATTCTCTCATTTTCTATTTTTCTTTTGTATTCTGTTTGTTATTTAGTACACAAACAAAATTTATTTATTAAATACAGTGAAAATTGCCCAACAGTTTTCACCACTGTTATTTATTTATTTTTTTTAACCAAGAACTCGTCTTTTTTTGGATCTGTCCGAAATGGAAATTCGAGGGTCATTGCTAAGTTTATGAGCTAAGAAAACATAGAGGAGAGGCCATCGCCAAGTCTATGAACAGGACAAACGGGAAAGGATTCGACCCCTCGTCAACTTCTACTATAATTTAGTCATATTATTTGATCAAATGTGACTTACTGATTTAAATATTTAAATATTTGAAATTATTTTAATTATCCAAATTGAGAAGTAAAATTATTCTAAAGGATTAAAATTGATTGCCTCGCTTACTTTATTGGTTTTTTTGTTTTTTTTTCAAATCAATTAACTTGTCACTCACTTAATTGTGGTTTCCTTTTTGTTTGTAAAATGACAGCAATGTTAATAATATATATGTATATATATATATGGCACTGGCATCCTCCCCATCTCAGATTAGATTGGAGGGTGTTATTGGACCCGTGAGGCCTATTACGGGTCCTGTTTCGATAATCTCAACCGTTGAATGTGTAAAACTCATCGAGTACTATATGTTTGTAAAAAATCATGTTGATCAGATATCGATAGCTACGTGATCAAATCAGTTTTGTATAATAAAAAAATAGAAGGTGAAAAAATAAATAGTTGACAGAAAACTGATTCAATGAGATAACTATCGATATTCGATCAATGTGATTTTTTGCGGACATATAATACTCAACAAATTTTACACATTAAATAGTTCAAATTATCAAAACGAGGACCCTTAATAGACCTTCATAGACCTAATAACACCATCTAAATCCTTCTAAAACTGGATGAAAGCGAGACCCAAAACATAAATATCCTCTCCAATACGGCTTTGCTTTCTTTCCTTTTCATTATTTTTTACTGCTAAATAAGTGACCAAGTTTGAAATGATCAACAACGTACATATATATCTGTGTCCATATCAACAATGATAGAGACCACTAATTTTGGAGCTCTAAAAAGATCACTAATGACATGGCACTCAATAAAAAAAAGAAAAAAAATACAACACCAAGGCCAAAACATCAAATCATTCATGGTGGGACCCACTGCCACATCATTAGTGGTAACACTAATTAGTGCTCTCACTCATTTTCCGTGTCCATATTCACTTGATTTTCCAGCTTAGGACAAATGTTGCAGCCAATTCTGGACTTTAATAGGTTGTGTGAGGTATTCGTAAAATTCGTAATTTGATCTGGTCTAATTTAATTCGGTAGATTTGGATTGATTTTTTGAATTCATGATTCGGTTTCGGATTGAAAAATTAAAAATTCGTAATCTATGGATCGATTCCGGATTGAACCTTACAGTTTCGGATTTGAATCGATTCGGACCGTATACAAATAGCCTATATTTATATTATATATCCTCCAAGTATAATATCTTCTCTTATTCCATATAAAACTTAAACTCAAACCTAACCCCGTATAATATCTTCTTTTATTACTTTTGTTTGTTAGTTTCTAGTTTTAATTTATAATGATCTAAATATTTATGGTGAAACCAATTTTCTTGTAGTTGTTTAAATTCTAGAATAGTTTGTCGCTATTATGGAAATATATGTTACTATTATGAAACTAATATAATACTGTGTTTATGTTTTTATGAAATTAAAATGTTTTATATTTTTTTTGTTATGTAATTATTTGAATCTGTAATCCTAAACCGATCCAATTTGTATTTAAATTGATTGGTTGGAATTGGTTTCACATTTTAAATAGATTAGATTAGTTCTAATTTTTCAAAAACTATAGATAATGAATTGATTTTAATTTTACCTTACTCAAATCAATTTAGACCATGCACACCCTTAGACTTTAAATTGCTAGACTTTAAGATTGCCGCATTCAAATCACTCGAATTAAACTAAGGAAGTTGCTCGACTTTGGCGACTCCTACTGATATAGAGGGTGTTTGTTTAGGTTTTTTTGAGTCAATTCATAACTTTTAATTTTAGAAAAATTATTTTGAATTGTTTGATTAAATTTATTTCAAACAGCTTCTAATTCTAACAACTTATTTTAACTCAAAAAAGCTGATTCTGAGAAGCTGTTCACCCCTTACTTCTGCTTATCAACTTTTGCTATGAACATGTTAATTTACGGTTATATTCTTAGATTTTTTTTTTTATTTTTTTTAAAAATAAAAAATCACCCAAATAGACTATAGATTATTATTATTTTTTTAATGAGAAATGTAGACAAGTAGTGAATAACAAAAAATAAAAATTAATTGAAAAAACTACTTCACAGCTTATTTAACAAACACTACTCAGCAACTTAAATCTATAATCCAACAGCTACACCAAATATATTAACAGCTTCTGATTAAAGTCATAGGCTCTGTTTGGTAGAACTGTGGGAAAGTACTTATAGTTTATGCCTAAATAGCTTATAGCTTATAACTATGAACATAAGCTGATTTCTGACTTATAAATTAAGCATCTCCTGCCCCACTCAAAGAATAAGCTGATTTCTGACTTCCAAAAAGTTATAAGCTATAAGCTATAAGCTAAACTAAACACATCAAAATAGCTTAAATTAAGCTGAAAGCTGAAATAAACAGCTTTTAAGCTGCACCAAACAGGCACATAATCTATAATCTGTTAAGCCATAATCTATAATCTGTTTTAACAATTATACCAAACGGGGTCATAGAATCTGACATGTGCAGAAATACACACGAATAGATAAGTTTTATAAAATTTATTAATGGAATTCAAATTTAAAAATTACTTTTTATTCTTGTATATTTTGTATGATTAGTTTTTGTATATTTAAATTTAGGGTAAATTACACTGACCTCCTCTGAGGTTTACCTTAATTACAGGAACCTCCCCTATAGTTTAAAAATAATACCGCCCTCCCATGCTTTTGAAAATAATATACAGATTCCCCCTTCTTGTTAAAAGGCCATGGACGACGTTAAATTCACAGCCGAAATGACCATAATACCCTTTATAGAAAAAAAAAACCCTAATTCATTCCATTACCTAGGGTTCACGATCAAAAATTCGAAGAGAGGAGAAGAGTGAGCAACGAAGGAATAAAGGAGAAGATGATGGCTTGGGGATTTTTTTCGAAGATCTGGTTCGATTATCTTTCATAGTGCAACGTGTGGAAGAGTTTAATCGGTTTGCTTTGTGATTTACGGCTTCCAAGTAAGGTCATTAACTAATACGTTGAAGATCAAAATTTTTGGAAGAAAAAAATATGCAATACATGGGTTTAGGGTTTACGAATGAAGGATTTTTTAGAGTTTTGGGAGTTTTGTTAGTGTAATTTTGAACAAATTTTTATGGTTTCAGAGTTGTATTTTTTGGTATTTAGGGTGTTTCTAGTTCATAATCAAATATTGTAATTTTTTTGGATTATTCAACATTATTACTTACTAGATTTGGAGTACAAAAAGGGTTTGTTAGATTTTATTGAATTATTTTTTATTTAGGGTTTTTGTTCGATTTTGTTCAATGTAGATATATTTTGTTCAATGCAATGTTGTGTTATCTGTTTAATGTTGTGAAAAATATATACAAAAATTGTAATTTTTTTTGGATTAGCAAACATTATTACTTAATATTGTGCATTATTCATGATTATCAATTTGTTTATTTGGTTCAATCATGGTAGCTTTTGAATTACGTGAATCTGTTTTGCTAAAAATTCATTGAATTGGTTCAAATTGTTTATCTGTTCAAATTAAATGTTGATCTGTTCAAATTTGTTTATCTGTTGAAATTAAATGTTTATGGGTTTTGTTATCTGTTACCATTTCAGCTATGGTTGCATTTCCTTCATTTGATTTACTCATCCATTACAAGGGTAAAGTGGGCAGGATATACAATGTGGATTCTGATATGTATTGTCCTGTTGATCTGTTTAAGGATGTACATGATTCAGTTCTTAATAACATAGGTTTGATTGAGGCTCTTGTAATTCATTGTACTATGACATACCTAATACTGATAAGAGAATAATGTTAGAAAATGATCTTGATGTGCTAGATATGTTTTACATACAAAGTGTGAGTAGAACAATTAACTCGTATATAGATGTTGTTCATTCGATTCAGTGTGAGAGTGGAGAAGTTAATGCTAGGGATGAGGATGTTGTAGAAATAGATCAATCAGTACATGATGGTGATGGTGATGGTGATGGTGATGGTGATGGGGATGATGAGTACCACGTAAATGATTTTGTGGTTTAGTGATGAAGACTTAGATTGGAATGAAAATGTAGATGCTAAAAATGAATCTGATAACACAAATAGTGAATATGTGTTAAGTCAAGATGATGGCTTAGGTGAAGATGATTGTACACTTAGTGATTATCAATAAGGAAATAATGTAATGGTGTATGATGCTAGTACTGATGATGACTTGGATGATGAACCTATTTGTAGACCTAAGAGGAGGGATTTCATGGGAAAACAGTTTCATACTTCCTATAATGATGAAGAGCCATATTTGAATCCAAAAGGGGAAATGGTATTGGAAAAAGGGATGATTTTTGCAGATGTAAACAACTTTAGAGCTTCATTGAAAGATTATATAGTGGAAACTGGCTTCAAGATTGTGAGGGACAAAAATGAGAAGTCTAGAGTAACGGCCCACTGTGCTGCTGAGAGATGTCCTTAGAGGATTCATGCATCTCCTCTGCTAGATGGGATAACTTACAAGATAAAAACCCTAGTTCCCCAACACACATGCAGTAGGTTGAACCAAAATACTAAGGCAACTTCAGATTGGACAACAAAAAAATTAGCTGACAATTTTAAAGAAAATCCAAACAAGGGGTTAGATACAATGCAAGACAAGTTGAACAAGATATTTGGGATTGATGCTTCAAAGGTGCAATTGTATAGAGCTAAAAAAAGATGTAGAGATGAGATGGAGGGTAATCATGGAAGCCAATATGTGCTACTACCAACATATGCTGCAAAGATTAAGAAGACAAATCCTGGTAGTTTTGTGAAGATCAATTATGATAACCCACCCAAGCCAATCTCAGAGGATGAACCCACACCAGATGAAGAGAGTACAATCAGTTCTAACCCAGTGTTTAAAAGTATTTTCATCTCATTTGAGGCAATGCAAACAGGGTTTGTTAATGGATGTAGACCCTTCATAGGAGTAGATTGTTGTCACTTGAAGGGTCTTTATGATGGAGTGCTAATTTCAGTAGTTGGTTTAGATGGAAATAATGGATTGTTTCCACTGGCAGTAGGAGTAGTGGAGTGTGACTGTAAAGAGAGTTAGACATTTTTCCTACAACACTTGAGAACAATACTGAGTGATGCATTATCCACTAGGCCTTGGACCATCATGTCTGATGGACAAAAGGGTCTTGACACAATTGTGATTGAAATCCTACCAGAGGCTAGCCATAGAAGATGTTGTATGAATTTGTTTAACAACTTCAGAGATAAATTTCCTGGAATGATCTTGAGGAAGAACTTTTGGAAGGCAACAAGGGCTTAGAATCAAAGGGCATATGATGAGGCTATGCAAGCCATTCAAGGTATCTCAAAGGAAGCATATGCATGGCTGCAAAAAGTTCCTGTTGAAGCAAGGTCTAGGCATGCATTTGATAGTAGGATAAGAAATGATCATCTCACAAATAACATGACAAAATCATTCAATAATTGGTTAGGGATTTGCAGAAGTAAACCAATTTTGACAATGTTAGAGACCATAAGATGTAAGTTAATGGGCAAGTTTCAAATGAGGTATCAAAAAGCATTGCAATGGTAGTCCAATGTAACTTTGAACATTAAGAAGAAACTTGATAAAAACCTTTGTATAAGTCCAGAAAGTGCAAAGTAAAGTATGTAGGAGAGCAGGAGTATGATATTAGGGACAATGAGGGAGTGAGACACATTGTGCATGTAGGTAGAATGAGTTGTTCTTGTAGAGAGTGGGAGATTTCTGGGATTCCATTTACACATGCTATGGCTGCTATCTCATACAGTGGAATGAATGTGGAAAACTTTGTGCATCCCTATTACTTAAAGCAAAAATATTTGATGGCCAATGGTGGGATTATACATCCAATATTAGACCACACTATGTGGACACTGATAGATGAGGAGCCTTTGCAGCCACCACCTCTGAAAAGATTGGTAAGAAGACCAAAGAATTCCAGGAAAAGGGCTGCTCATGAGCCTCCTGCAGGCATAAGTTAGGCCAAGAGGTCTTTCATTTTGAAATGCAATTGGTGAAAGAAATTTGGGCACAATAGGAGGACATGTCAAAGAGGTCTAGTCAGGGGTAGCAGAGGAGCAGCATTTCATCTGGTAGAGGCATAGGTTCTCCATCTAGCAAATGAGGCAGATCTGTGGACAGAGGAGATAGCATTTCATCTGGCACATGCATGGGTTCTTCATCTGACAGAGGATGCAGATTTGTGGGCAAAGGAGGCACTTCATCTAGGAGAGGCAGAGGAAGCAGTTCATCTGTAAGTATCTTTTGTTTTCTTTGCCTATGTACTTTTTTTGTTTCTTTTTACTATTGTTATTATGGTACTAACTAATTTTAGTTTGCAACTAATTTTGGCTTGCAACTCAAGATATTCCAAGTGGGAGAGGCAGAGGAGGCACTTCATCTGGAAGAGGCAGAGACAGAGGAAGCACTTCATCTATAACCATCTTTTGTTTTCTTTGCCTTCGTATTTTTTTTTTTTTTCTTCTATTGTTATTATGGTACTAACTAATTTTGGTTTGCAACTTTTTTTTTTTTTTTTTTTTTTTTTGTAACTCAGGATATTCCAAGTGGGAGAGGCAGAGGTAGAGGATCATCTGGAAGAGGCATTTCAACTGAGAATGTCTGGTTAGTGCTCTAAATTGTTTGGTTTGCAAGTTATGTGCTCTCAATTGTTTGGTTTGCAACTTATGTGCTCTAAATTTTATTTTTATTTTTTTTTTTTTTGGTGGGGGGGGAGGTTGGTTGTTTGTTGCAGATAAATGGTGCACTTAGTGATGCTTTTTTGGGTACATATGTGTAACAATGAACAGGTACAGAATATATATAGTGCATAGTGCTTATAGGAAGATGCACCCACTTTTGTTTTTTTGTTGTGGGCATCTTGATCATATTTTTGTAACTATGATGTACTGATAGATGAGGTGCATAGTAGTAAGACACATGTGTGACAATGAACAGGTACAGAATATATAATTATAGGATGATACACCCACTTTTGTTTTTTTGTTGTGGGCATCTTGATCATACTTTTGTAACCATGATGTAAATTTTAACTAACTATGAATAATCAAATGTAAATATGAAGCATGGATATTTGAACTTGTTTATATATGTCTGAAGCACTCATAATTGGATCAAGATTTGGGATTTGCCATGCTTTCATTCCAAGCGAAAAGTAGTACAAGCATGTTGTCTTACACTTACACTTACATGTTTCATTATACAAAAACTAGCACAATACTAGGATGTCCTTGCATTACATATCTATAGAACAAGCTTTACATATGATAAATAGGTTATTTCATAATGGCAACAAACAGGGCAAACAAACTTATCACTAAACTTACTTACCCAAAAAAAAAAACTTATCACTAAACTTATGACTATCAGTAGTTTTATATATCCTTGGTTATCTTCAACTACTTGCACTCTTGTATGCACATCCTTGAAATTGCCTTGAGATAACGGCCTTTGAACAGTATCAATAGCTTCTCAGTTAAGTTAACAGGTTTGCACCAATCCCAGAATTTGTATTTTTTTTCTGCACAAGCATAGTACAACTTTCTTTTGTTTTTGTTTCTTTTAGATTGTGTCACCTTGATAGCGGTTTTTTCGCCACACAAACATGTTTTGCTTCTATATTTCAGTATGTTGCTTCCATTGTTTGATGATGCCATATCATTGAACCTGTGCACGCATAAACAAAAAAAAATTTACATAGTTCACCTATAAATAACATACACAGAACTAGGGGAGAGAAAGAGAAAGAGCTCACATGAAATCTTCATCCATGTCAAGCAATGTTGTAGAAAGAGAGATTTGTATATTATTACAGGGACCTCCCTTTGGATATTATTTTCAAAAGCAGAAGAGGGCAGTGTTATTTTTTAAACTATAAGGGAGGTCCCTGTAATTAAGGTAAACCTCAGGGGAGGTCAGTGTAATTTACCCTTAAATTTATTCATATGATACTCAACTTTTTGAATACCAAAAAATTACTACAACAATGATTCATCCCTCTAATTTGAGAGCTCTAATTGAGCACTAATGAGGTGGAAATTCACAAAAAAAAAAAAAAAAACTAAAACTAAGGCCAAAACATCACATTAATGGGTGGGGCCAACCTCCTAGAGCTCCTTTAGAGCTCATAGTTTAGAGCCCCCAAACATTTTTCAAATTAGTAATTCCAAAAATTGCTTCAAAAACTATTTTGAAAATGAAAATGATATATAAGTTCAGTAATATGTCAAGAAAATAATTGATTGAAAATTAGAAAATATTTAATCATCAATAAATTATTTTCTTTGCACATCACTGAAATTAGAAAGTGAGTCTAACTTTTGAGTCTGAATAACAATCAGTGTGTTTGGTTTGAATTTTCTGAATTAAGTTTTTTGAAAACTGAGTTTTTTGATTTTCGTGTTTTTTTGTTTTTAGTGAATATTTTTCAAATTTTAAACAATTTTTTTACTTTTTTAGATGCACCTTACTTAGATGTATCTAAAAATTAAAAATATTTTAAAAAATTAATAAATACATAAAAATATAAAAAATGTACTGAATTTTCGTATTTTTTTTTATTTTTGGTATTTAGCGAATTTTAAAAGGTTTTTTGCACAAATTTTTTACTTTTTAGGTATATTTATGTTAGGTATGTCTAAAAAGTAAAAAAAATTGCTTAAAATATTTAAAAAATTCAGTAAAAACACAAAAAAACACGGAAAACAAGAAAGTAAATTTTTTTGAAAAATGTTTTGGAAAAAATGGAACCAAGCAAACTGATTCAGCTAAACTTGTGATTTTTGAAATATATTTTGAAATCTAGTATGACATAGTTAAACTTGTGAAGCTCACCACCAATCCTCTTTAGGCCTCGTTTGGCAAGTGGTGATTTTAGCTAAAAAGTCAAAAAGTCACTAAAAAATCCAAAAAGCTAACAATCTATACCAAAAAGTCAAATATTTCCTTTTTTCTCTCTACTTTTTGCACATCTTTTCGTAAAAAATCAAAAAGTCATTCTAAACATACTAGTTTTTTTACATCATATTTTAGCCAAAAAGTTAAAAAAATTACTAAAAAAAGCTATTCCCAAACGAGGCCTTAGTGATCCAAATTGTTTGTTTTTTAAACCATGTGAGTAAAGTATCCATAAATTTTATTTTTATTAAAAAGAAAAACAGCAGCGATTCGTAGCTCGAAAGTTACACGACTCGAATGGCTCGAAAATGCAAAACGACATCTTTTTGCATTTTTTTTTTCTTCTGCTTCTTCTTTCCGTCTTCCTTTTCCTCTCTTTTCTGTCTCAAACATTTGTGAACATTGACAAACAGAACCTCATCTTCTTCTTCCACTACTTTCTTTCCCAAAAAACTAGCATAGCACCACCACTCTCAGTTGAAGCAAACGCACTTTCCTTCAGCCAAAAAATTGAACACAAAAATTTATTCAACCACAAAATTGAAACCCATCACAAAACTGCAATCAAAATCAAAAATCAAACCCACCCACCCACCAATCAAACACAAAAATCAAACCCATCCACAAAAAATAAACCCACCCACTAAGAGAGAGAGAGAGAGAAAGATCTTCCCAAGAGATACACACACAGATACAAGAGGGATTTTCCCCCTCCATCATCATCAACACACAAATATACAAGAGATACACACACAGAGATCTTCCCCTCCCTCCTCTCTTCCTCTCTCTTCTCTTTCTTTCTCTTTTCTCTCTTTCTTTTCAGCTATATAAGAGGGAAAAAAAATACCCAAAACGACGTCGTTTTGGGTACTCGTGCCAATTCAGGTCACGAGTTTCTCGAGCTACCAAGGATTATTCAAAGAAAAAATTCCAAAATGGAACTTCTCTACAATCCATTAAGCCTTCGTTTGACATGCCAGGCTTTTTTATTTTTTGGCTATTTTAGCCACAAAAAGACAAAAAAGGCTCTTTAAGTCAATATAACAAAACATCACATCTAAACCATAATCATTTCATTTTTTCTCTCACAAAAGTCAAAAAAATCAAAAAGCCTATCCCAAACGAGACTTTTTTAGCCCTAGGCTAAAATAGCCAAAAAATCAAAAAGCAAAAAAACAACTTACATCTCAAACAAACCCTAAAAAGTTCAAAAGTTCACATTACGCCTAGCCCATAGAGAGAAATACCGGCCCATGAAATGTATAGCTCCATAAACCTAAAAAGTGGGCCGGCCATCTTTAATGGGCCATATCCAAGCCCAAACAAGGCGTTGGAGCACAAAAGAGTGTCGAGCTGTAATTTAGCATTTTGTAATAAAAGTTTTTTTTTTTTTTTTAACATCAAAAAGGACGTTTTGTAGGGTTATCATAGTATCGTTGGGCCTTAGTCCCAAGATAACCGATTATCGATCAAATTTAACCTAACCCAAAGAAAGTGATTAAATTTTGACAATTTTGACCTGTTGCTTTTTTGTCAATTTTTTTTAATATATGTAACAAAACCTTAATGTAACTGAAATGAAAATGCTTGGTCAAGAGGAATAAAAGGATCTTTTTAGGCAACCCTTTTAATTATGTTAATATCACTTCAAACACGTCCATGTTTATATCATTTTTGTCATTATAATTCGTGTAAGTCTGAGAATAAAATTATTGCATAGTGACTCAAGTGTCATAAATTTAAATTACATAAACATTTCACTACATGTGATACACAAAATTATTGATCATGCTATCCAAGGATAACCTAGATCATACAAACAGTGATACACAAAATTCCTTTGCATTGTTTGGATAGTATGATTTGCAAATTATATAAAGCAAATATGGTATATACAACCAGAACAAACAAGAATATACATATATATACATATCAATTTTCATTTTTTGCATGTCTGGAGAGTATGATTTAAGGCCATCCCTTCAAACAATCACTCATTAGGGTTTTAAAAATTAGGAAAAACAAAGGAAAAAAGAGAAATTGAGCGACAGAGAGAGAGGACCCATACCTGATCTCGGGGTTGTTTGAAGATAGGTGAACTGGTCGTAGCAGAAAAATGGTGATGGTGGTGCTGTTAGGTGCGAAAATAGAGAGCAACTATGTGAGTAAGAGAAGTAATAGAACACAAATACAAGGATTGTGAGAGAGAGAGAGAACACATACCTAACAATGGGGGCCCAAGTACTTTTCAAAGCATCGCTGATGCTTGCTCGAAGAAGCAACACAAGTGACTTTGGTGACTACAATTGAGAAGGAGAATCATAGACAGAGGTGCGTATGAGAAGTGGTGCACGGGATATACTGTATAAAGAGTTTGAAAAATTCATCCTGCTAATATAGGGCAATTTTTCCCCACAAAACCGTTTGGTTGGTATTGTCTTTGAATTACTTGAATAACAATCAAAACGGCGTCATTTTATTTTCTGCGACCAAATTACTTTAGTCGCTAAAAATTTTTTCATTCCTGCTTTTTGCCCACCAAATTTCAATTTTGGTCACAGAAAATTCTATTTTGGTAACTAAAAAATATTAGTTGGCAAAACTCCAAACCTTTGCCTACCAAATTTTAATTTAGTCGCCAAATGAAAACTTTAAGTAATTAAATAAAAGTTAGTCGGCAAAATTGGTCGGGAAAAATGTAATTTCAAATGGACCTTTCTGAGGATTTTCAGCCAAGGAATTCACTCCTTCAAATAAAGCCGCCGCCACCGCAACATCAAGCCCACCTCTAATGAAAGTGAACAAAGCCGAGAAGCCAGTAATGGTGGCTCTACTAGCTCCAATCCCCAACCCAAGAAGATCAAGCGTGGTCGGCTTGTTTCCATAGAACGACAGTGGACCCACCATCAAATTAGTCAAACCGGTGGCGGCTCAATCAGTGTGGAGCCCTAGGCATAGCTCTAGCCCAGCCACTACCGATGAGTTGCTCTCTGGCTTCTCCACCACAAGGCTTACAATCAGATGTCCCGACAAAGACAGCCGGTGGTGTCAGCAATGGTAGCAAGGACATACAGAGCGGCTTGAGGGATTGAGATCGATGACCCACCGATGGGAAGAGAGAGAGCTCCTTCACAGAAACAAATTCAATTTAGTGCAAAAAAATGGGGAAAGAAGAAGTTATTGGCGATTAAAATAATTTTCAGTTGCTGAAAATATTTTATTAAATCCCTTCAAAATTTGAAATGTCTCCCTCCAAATATTTTAGTTCTTTGGCGACTAAAAATTGTTTTAGTCGCTGAAAATAAATTTTTGGCAACCAAACTTTTAGTCGCTAAAAGTAAAAAGTAAATTCTTGTTTTTCATTCAACGACTAAATAATTTTAGTGGCCAAAACTAACTATACAACAACTAAAATATTTTTTAGTCGCCAATTGTGGCATTTTTAGTGACTAAATGTTTTTTAGTCGCCTATTGTGGCATTTTTAGCTACTAAATTTTTTTTTTAGTCTCCAATAATCAATATAACCCGACTAAAAAAATTTAGTAGCTAAATATTGTGCTTTTGCCGACAAACATAATTTTTTGTCGTCAATTCCACAACTTTTGGCGACTAAATTTTTTTTAGTAGCTAAAGTTGATCGCCAAAAGTGCATTTTGTTGTAGTGTTTTCAATTCCAACTTTGATCCGCATTGGTGCTAGAGAGAAGGAAACGTGAGATGACATAAAGCAATTCTTTCAATCGGCTAACCGACATAGAGTTTCATTTTAAGACAATGGCCCCGTTTGGTAGAGCTGTGGAAAAGTGATTATAATTTATAACCTAACAACTTATAGCTTACCGCTGTGAACATAAGCTGATTTTTGACTTATAAATTAAGTTTCTCCTCCCCACTCAAAGAATAAGTTGATTTTTGACTTACAAAAAGCTATAAGCTATATTGTTAAGCTGAACCAAACACATCAAAATAGCTTAAATTAAGCTAAAAGCTGAAATAAGGTGGAAATAATCCCTACCAAACAGAGCAAAAAAAAGGCCAATTTATTTTCTGGTTGACACTTGCATGAAATGTAAGATGTGGTTATAATTGATAGGATATAATATAAGAAATATTTGTGCATTTATGTTGGAGATTTTTTCAAATATAAAAATAAAAATTCTATAATAAAAAAGAATAAGAATAAGAAATGCACAAAACATTGGATAAGTTAATAAATTTACTTGCCTTGCTCATAAACCCTTAGTTAGTTTTTTGGTCATAAAAAAATAAATTAATTAATTAATTAAAAAAAAAACAAACAAACAAACAAATTAATAAATCTTTTACCTTCCTTTCAACATTTACAAAGTCCAATTATGTAGAATAAAAAAAGATATTACCACCAAGGATGAAATCAAAATTTTATCATCGGAGTTAAAGATAAATAATTTTTTCACTATATATACAAACGCACATGTATATATAATATGATATATAAATTACATATATACACATAAAAAAAATTCAAATACTATAGAAGTCATCTCTAATAAGATTAAAAAAAAAATTATAAAAAAAACTTTGGGTAGAAAATAAAAAAAGAATGTAAGATGGTAAAAGAATGTGCTACATATCTTTTATACTTGGGAATTATTTTATTTATATAATAAGATATATATTTTAAAAATATTAATGATAAATATAATTTTTTACAGAAACAGAGGAGCCATAAACCCCTCATAGTTTTCTCCTAATTCTATCCTGATAACTGCCCTATTCTAATCACATGCAATTGGCACTGCTCAACTAGCAAGGACCATAGGTTGTTAATTTCACACAGCATTTTAATTTCGCTAATTTTACATGCACTGAAAAAAAGAAGAAAAAAAAAAAAGCAATAATATTTTTACATGCCCTGAAAAAAAAAAAAAAAAAAAAAAAAAAAAAACAGAGTAATATGCATATAAAAACCAATATGAAATTTAGATTCATTTTGAGTACCACTTACATCAAAAATGAATTTAAACTACACATTGATTTTTTTTGTGTATTTTTTTTTTTTTTTTTGACGATATTTTGTGCACATAATAACATTACTGTTTTAAATAGTTGACAAGCTATTAATAAAGATTAGGAGATAAACGAGGGGTGACAAGTACTTCAAGTGGAGTGACTTTGAGATTTGTTAGTCCAACGCTCTCAGTCATATCAATTAGGGCATTGGATGGAGTCAAAAGCTCGAAGCCATGGAGTAACCTAGCTAGCACCAAGTGCAACATTTGGATACCGAATAATGTTCCAGGGCACACCCTTCTTCCAGCTCCAAAGGGGATCAACTCAAAATGCTGACCCTTGACATCAACATCTTTGTGGCTTGTAACGAACCTCTCCGGTCGAAACTCCGATGGCTCTGGCCATATAGTTGGGTCCCTTTGGAGTTTCCATAAGTTCAGAGTTAGGCATGTGCCTTTGGAGGCATGGTATCCACCAATAATGCAATCCTCTGTGAATTCTCTTGGGCCTGATAGTAGGCCTGCTGGGTATAACCTTAATGTCTCCTTAACTATGGCTTGGAGATGTACTGATTTTCCGATATCTGATTCGTCCACTTGTCTTTCCTTACCGATGTGGATGTCCAATTCTTCTTGAGCTTTCTTTAATACGTGGCGATTGTTCATTAGTAATGAGAGTGCCCATGTCAGCAT
Organism: Camellia granthamiana; assembly: GCA_036172215.1. Lineage (NCBI taxonomy): Eukaryota > Viridiplantae > Streptophyta > Magnoliopsida > Ericales > Theaceae > Camellia > Camellia granthamiana. The sequence goes on along the minus strand of CM069909.1, from coordinate 56,365,774 downwards.
TACTGCAATTGTATCGGCACCTCTAGTGATCAAACCCTACAAATCGTAAAGCCAGCAACAATTAGCAAATTAAAAGGCAGTGCACATAGGCAATTTGAGTAGTGTTGAGTGTGATGATCGTTTGAAACTTGGTTGTGTTTGACAAGTTCAACTTGGAATGACCGAAAAATTAATTAATGTGTTAATAAAATATCAGTCTTGCTAACAAGTGCCTTTAGGGCATGTTTGATTGACAGATTATAGTATGGGATTGAGATAATTAATCAGTGGGCTCAATAATTCTATGTTTATTTTGAAATTTTGTTTCAGGATTAGATAATTAATCTAACAAATTTGTAGAATTATTAGTAATACGGTAGGGGTGAGATTATATATCCTAAGTTGGGAAATAAAATAAAAAGACTATTTTACCCTCATATGTTTTCTTATCCAATGCAAATCAAACAATAGACAATGGGATAATTTATCCTACTAATCCAATTGGATAGTGAATACCACACTAATTTGATAGAATTATTAATACCTTCACTATTAATTTTGTGAATCAAGCATAGCCTTAGGACACAAGTAAAAAATAAAATATTTATATAATACAATACATTTTTCATTAATTTTAATGTAATTTTACTGAATTCGAGATACTTTTTTAACATTTTTATATTTTTTAAGAGAATTTTTACATACTTCTTAATATTAAGCAATACCCATAGGACACTTGTTAACAAATGTCACAAAAGATAATTATGTGTGAATAGAAAATTTAACAAAATAATTTGATCCTTAAAAGGCAGTGCACATAGGCAATTTGAGTAGTGTTGAGTGTGATGATCGTTTGAAACTTGGTTGTGTTTGACAAGTTCAACTTGGAATGACCGAAAAATTAATTAATGTGTTAATAAAATATCAGTCTTGCTAACAAGCGCCTTTAGGGCATGTTTGATTGACAGATTATAGTATAGGATTGAGATAATTAATCAGTGGGCTCAATAATTCTATGTTTATTTTGAAATTTTGTTTCAGGATTAGATAATTAATCTAACAAATTTGTAGAATTATTAGTAATACGGTAGGGGTGAGATTATATATCCTAAGTTGGGAAATAAAATAAAAAGACTATTTTACCCTCATATGTTTTCTTATCCAATGCAAATCAAACAATAGACAATGGGATAATTTATCCTACTAATCCAATTGGATAGTGAATACCACACTAATTTGATAGAATTATTAATACCTTCACTATTAATTTTGTGAATCAAACATAGCCTTAGGACACAAGTAAAAAATAAAATATTTATATAATACAATACATTTTTCATTAATTTTAATGTAATTTTACTGAATTCGAGATACTTTTTTAACATTTTTATATTTTTTAAGAGAATTTTTACATACTTCTTAATATTAAGCAATACCCATAGGACACTTGTTAACAAATGTCACAAAAGATAATTATGTGTGAATAGAAAATTTAACAAAATAATTTGATCCTTATAGGCCAACTAGATTTCTCACTAAAAACCTTTTACTGGTCTTGTATAAGGGAAATTATTCAATATTTCCGAAATACAACGTGTCTATACTCTTTAACCAATTACCATTTAATATGTCCCCTCATGTTCTTCAATCACCCAACATAATACCCCCACCTACTCACATTCTCTACCAATCACAATACTATAGAATAACATATTTCTGTATTCTAAAATTACTGAATAATTACCTCTTGTGTAGTGGTTGATTATTTATTGTGGAAAATAAAGCAAGGATAAGCACCGAATTCACCTTAATTTTTATTTATTTGTAACTAGAGAAGAACATTGAAACTTTGTAATGAGGGCCCCCTCTTACCTGAAATTTCTTTAGTTCAAAAAGAAAAACATTTTTTTATAATATAATATAAAATATTATTATTTGGAATAATTACATATGAAAATAATCTTCTATTTTATATTTCATTTTTAAAAAAAAAAAGTTTAAGATCTGAAGATTCATAGCACTGAAAAAAAAAAAAAAAGGACCAATAAATTAGTAACATATAATTGCATTAAAAAGGATATGAATCCTCTTCATTTCATGATGGATGATTATGAAACAATCATATTGACATGTTTTTATTTTATGTTAGGTTTCTCTCCAGTTGAAAATAGGATTGGAGGACATTGTTGGGTCTCTATCCCATCATGGAGCTCGCATCGGTAATCTGAATTGTTAAATGTGTAGAATTTGTTGAGTACTTCATCCCAGCAAAAAATTACATTGATTGGATATCGATTGCCACTTAATTAGATCATATTTGTGTTAACGGTAAGTATGATTTTAAAAATAAATTATTGATACTAATTGTAGACACCCCATTTTTGACCGTCCTTAAGACTTGGACGTCACCGCTTAAACACTCGGTGATCACCCATGTTTGTGTTCGTTTTGAGTTCCCGAGGTCTCGGCTACGCGCCTTGCCTCAGGATCTCTCAACTCGATTGTTTTATGTTTGTTTTTGCACCAAACACTTGTGTTTTTGCTTCTGAGGGTAGAGAGTAGCTTGTTAGCTACCCCTGACACCCACCGGCCTTAGCTTGAGGCCACCGGCAGTGTCTTCTTTCTACCGGCCATTGGTGTGATATACCATTGGCCGGTCGGCATCTTGTGTAGTCGGCCGGCCATCTGTTTGGCCGATGGCCTCCTTTTATGGCCGACACCACCTTTTTGCCTTTTGCAGGCATAATGCATGCCAGCTGTGCCAGCTGTGCCAGCTGGGATGCACGGACCCTCCCCCCCATGCACGGGTGTGGCTATTTTGAGCCTTTGACCCTTTTTGGTCCCAACTACTTGCACCCTTTGCTCAAGCTTCTTGAGGAAGGTTGACCCTTTGTCTTAGCTTCCTCAAGAAGCCTTGAACCCCTGGCTTAGCTTCCCTTAGAAGCCTTAACCCTTTTGGATAGCTTCTCTTGGAAGCTTAGACCTTTACCTTGTCTATATAAGAGCCTCTTCCTCCTCCTTTGTTGGGTTCAGCAAAAACCAGAGCAAAATACATATATATCTGATATACACTTTCTCTCTCTAGATCCCCCTCTCTCTCTTCATTGTGTGTGTGTTTAAGGGCCAAAAGGGTGATTTCTTCTTAGTTTTGCACTAAGACACACACCATTACACCATACTTCGACTTTGGGAGGCATTAAGGGTTTGTTCTTGAGGTTTTGGACTAGTTTTGATCAGAAGAAGGGGGCTACACTTACTGTTCTTCAAGGGTTCTTCAAGGGTAACACTTTTACTTTAGATTCCCCAATCTTGCACTAGTCTTTAACCTGTCTTGCTTGCTGTTTTAGACTTTGTGTATAACTGAAAAAAGTCTTGTATTTGCATGCTTAAGATACTTCATTAAGGTTGTTTTGGTGTTGGGGGTCGACCTCCCCCTCTTAGGCCTTGTTTGGCCCTTTTGGTGCTCTCTTTGTTAAGCTTTGGTACCCATTGTGTATTGGCCTTCTCACCACTGAAATCCAGTGGATTTTTAGTGGTGAAGAAGTGGTTTTGAGGTCTTGTATAGGGGAGGGACACCCCTCTCCCTTTGTCTCTCTTTTGTCCTTATTTTTGGATCATAAGGGTAGCATACATGATTAGTTGTTCTTGGCTTCATTTCAGAGGTTTTTGAGTGTTGTTGGGTCATATTATGCCTCTGTTTTTGGTCGGATTAATGGCCCCTTTCATGCTTAATATACTTGCCTTGCATTCCCCCATTTTGCCTAGAAATGTGCCATGCATTTAGGCCTTGATCCTTGCATGTTCTAGCCTAACTTCATGAAGGTTTTAGCATTATTTTTCCATGCTCAAGGACTGTTGGGTACTGATTTAGTCGAATTTTCGATGTTTAGTTTAGCCTCTTTGCATTTTGGCTTGTGAGCCTTAAGGGTGTGGGTCACTAGCATGCTTAACCTAGCTCATTCTCTTGATTTGGCATCATTGGAGACCATATTTCAGTCCATAACCCATGCTCGTATGATTGCATTTATCATCCCTTTCATGTCTTGAAGAGTTATTTTGTTGTGCCTTGAAATGAGCATTGTGCATGCTTAAGTGTTCAAGTCTTTGGGGCTGCCATATCAGTGGGTTTGGGGGGCTCATTTTGCATGTTGAAACTCTGTTTTTGGTTGTTTAATTCATGCCATGTGTGGTCATGATAGTGGTGGTAGAATGCTTTTTTTTGTGCCTTAGTCTTAGGCTCATTGATGTGCATGTTTGCATGAACATTTGTCCACCATTTACACCATCTTTGGCCACTGTTTTAGAGAGGGTTGAGGCCTTCTCATTTCAGTATAAGTCCATCTTCGCACACTTTGCATGCTTGGCATGTCACATTGTATTGGTTGCATGTTTACATTGCATTACACTTGCATGTTTGCATGTTGTTTAGCTAGTTGCATTGCATGTTTAGACATTGCATGCTTGCATGATAGATTGCATTGCATTTGGCATGTTTTGCATCTTAGCCTCATGTTGCATTCTTGAGCCGTGTTTGTATACATGCATTGCATTGCTTGGTTTGGGGTGTCAAACCAAGCATGGGGATAAGGGGCGTTCGTACTCAAAGTGACGTAACGCGCCTCAATCCTCGGTCGCCAATGCCCTTGACCTCAAACATGATAAGGCAAAAGGCACTCATCTCTTTTGTTGCATGCATTTTTACATTGAATGGCAAACTTGGCCTCTTAGGCCATCATGCATCAAAATGCATAATTGATGGCCCGAGGGTCGAGGGTCATGCTCCCTTGAGTCCATTGCATGATAGGGAGTGTGTCCATGCTCACATTTGCTTGAAAATTCCCTGCCATACACTGCTTGCCCTCTACTGCTATCAACTGCAGGTTTCTGCAGGAAGTAATGGCCGGCCGGCCACTTACAGTGCCGACCGACCATCAGTGGCTGGCCGGTGGTCCAACATTTAGCCGATAAGCCCATTCCCATGGCCGGTGGTATTCCAGAGTGATCAGGAAGTAGTTCAGAGGTGTCCCAAGAATTTTCACAGTCCTCAGAGGAGCAGGGCAGTGTTAACAGAGGCAACAGTGCTATGACAGCGAGTTTCCGGGCGAGATGAGTCAAGCATGCATCATCCACGCATTCCGAGGCAGGGCTGCGGCCACCTTCCTTCTGCATTTAATTAGTTTAAATTAGAAGTTCTGTAATAATTAATTTAGTATTATTTATTCGGACTGTAATATTTATTCGGACCCTCCGAGCGAGGGCAATTGTGTAATAAGTGTGCGTGTGTGTGTGTGTATGTCTTCCAACCCCACGTCTTTCTTCCCTTTTATTTACTAGCTTTCAATGGTTAGTTCAGGGCATGTTTCAATTAGCATACTTATAATAGCATGTTTGCATACATACATTTGTCTTGCAAGCACCGGGCTCGGCACATCATGCTAACTGCATTGTATTTTAATTCCAAATTGAATACATGTTATCTGTTGCATTTCACATACCATGTTTAGAATAGTCGAGCCTGTCTAGATAGCATCTTTGCATGTGTTGCATTAGCCATTTTAAACATGAACTAGGATCATGCATATGATTACTAACTATTTTCTGTTTTGGCTTGGAGTACTAGGTAAGCTTTTATGCTTTAGCACGCCACATGTGTGTGAATGTTGCCATGATAGTATGCTTACCATGAGGCTATGTGCTTATGTGATATAACTGCTTGAATGCCTGTGGGTGGAGGTTGAATTACCCGAATTGGAATAAGGCATTAAACTGTGAGTTTTAAGCTCACTAGATAGTGGCAAAACCATCTTTTTCTAAAGCTCACCTGAGGGTGGCAAATCCACATTTTAGCCTACTTGAGAGTAACGAACCCTTTTCAAAACAAACATGAGATGTTTCGTTCCAATTCAGGCGATCCAATCTATACTTGTATGATGTGCACATCACATAGTAAATCTAGGCTAATAATCGGAATAAGAACGCATAATGTTTTCAAAACTAGATATCATGGTTAGTAGAGGCCGATCTTTGATCGAACGAGCGGGGGTGCTCACGAAGTGACCTTCCCCAATCGTACCCAAGTTCCCGAACCGAGGTAACTTTGACGGACACGTGGCCTTAGGCAAACGAGTCAGGGTTTCCTAAATTCCCCCAAAATAAATATTTAGGTAGCGACTCTGTATCTGGCAAAGCAGTCCATGTTTGGCACTTCTTTACAAAAAATCTATTTTCAAAAACGATTTGCCGGATTTGGACTCTTTTGGTTCAGATTAAGAACCGTGACAATTTGAGTCCTGAACTGTAGTAGACCCACAGACGAACAAAATGGGATTCCCTCCCAGGACGTTCGGGGACGTCTACACTAATGTGATTTGATCTAATATCTATCGATATAAAATTAATTTAATTTTTTGTAAAATAAAATACTTAACAAGCTCTATATATTAATTGATTCGGATCATCGATATGGGCTTTGTGGTGAACTCACGACGGTCCAATAACACCGTCTGATTGGGTTTCTCAAGTGGAGAGAGCTTTCCCCTTTTATTTTAAATTCAAACACTTCCATTGGCTTAGCCTTTACTTCAGTCCATCAAGTAAATGTTGCTTCCATAGGCTAGGCCTATATAACATGCATGCGCATAGTAATTTGTTTTATAGCATAAAATAGTTTATAGTGATTTTGTCTTATATGCAATGTTCAAAGTGCGTGGGTGAGGCCACTTGACCGTAACACGGATCCAATTATTTGAGTTTTGACTTGTGTTAATTTTTTTTGGGTAAAATTAGATATCAATCCTTTGTTATATAATCCTGTCAAATTTTAGTCCACATTTGACAAGTGAGTTGGGTTTAAACTAGAATTAGAAAAATATAAAAAAATAAAATATGTTAAATAAATCAATAAAATAAGGATTAATTACCTAAAAGTCCTATTTACATACACTATTAGAAAATTGACTTTTTGCGACTATTTTTTTGCGACTGCTTGTTTGGCCGTCGCAAAAGGAAAAAAAAAACCCCAATATATATTTACATTTATTTCTCCTGTTTTCTTTTATTTATTTGCTTTTGCCCTAGCTTGGCTCGTTCAACCTCTCTCTCTTGCTGTCGCTCTCGCTCTCGCTCACTGGTATGAATCTCCTATCCCTCTTGATCTCAATCAATTGATCTCTCAATCTCTCAATCTCTCAATCTCTATACCTCTCTCGATCTCTCAATCTCTCTCAATCTCTCTTTGTATCTGCGTACACATTATCTACTCTCTCTGCAATTTGAGCGATTCGTCGCAGAGAAACCCTAACTCTGCCATGGAAAAGTTCTGTCGGAGCACTCAAATGCAGCAGAGTAAGCTCACTCTCTCATGTGTTTCATCTACCTCAAAATTCACCTACATTACGCGCGCGCACACACAAAGACTATCTTTGAGCTTCATTGTGTACATAGTGTCCTATCAATGCATAATTACATGAATGCTTATATACGTATGTATATGTATTCAGCATCGCAATGTAGATCTGTACTCGGTTCTTTTTTGCTTCTTTTTTTTTTTAACCTCTGTTTTGGTTCTTTGATCCATAAATTGCTCGATTTGTCCTAATTTTTGTTCTTTTTTTCGATGTTTTTCGTGTTTATTGGTTGATTAGTTGGTTTGAGAAAATCATCGTAAAACTTTGTGGCTATTTCTAGTGGTGATGCCTCTGAGGCCTTTGTACAAGCATTACAAGAGAAGGTTTTTTGTTGACATTCTCATCTCATTAGAAGCAATATTCAAAATGTAGCTCTTTAATTTTTATGAGTAATGGGCCTTACAGCTAATCTTCGTCACAGTTTGTTGTTTAAAACCGTCCATGGACCAGAAAATACACAATTGGAATAGGTTGTCTGCCATGGCTGCTAAACAGATTATAATGACAGAGTGATCCATTCTATAGGTTAGAATTTTTTTTGCTAGACTTTGTTATTATGTTTAGTAATTTTCATGTTTTTTTTTTTTTTTTGGTTCTCTAATGACAGTTATACTTGTTAATGAGCTAAGAAATTTCAAAAATTATGAGGCAGCAAATAAGTCTCAGTCTTATAAATTTTCATTATTATAAATTTTGTCTCCATTTCGAAGATTAACATTAACATGTGCTTAATACTTGTTCTGTTTCATTTCAGATGGAGATGAATACCCTCAGGGACATGGTTTTGGGTAAACCAGCTCCATTGGTCAGTACTTTTAGACTGAGCTATTACTCAATTTTGAATTTAATGAGCCGTGCTGAAGGCCAATTTACTGCTGAGCATGTTATCAAGAATTCGTTTCACCAATTTCAGTATGAAAAGGTTTCCTCCGAAACACAAATTTTAATCTATTCCATTACTATGTATATAATGATGACAATCTCTGATTGTGCCCCCTCTTCAGGCTTTACCAGATATGGGGCAAAAGATTTCGAAGCTTGAAGAGGAAGCTGCCATGCTCGATGCCTCTGGAGAAGGAATATGGACCCCTTATTTTCTGGCATTGTTGTTTTGATTGAATTTCATTTTGCAACTTCTCTATTTCATAATTGTAGGTTGAGGTTGCTGAATATCATAAACTAAAGCTAGATATAGCCCAACTTGAGAAGAAAATGATGGCAGAAATAACAAGGCCTGTAAGACTTCTTTATTTTCTTCTCCCCGGTAGGCTGGTATGTTTTGAGAATGGTCATTTAACTAACTTCAAATTGCAATCTTTAATAAATCCTGCTTATTTCTGACTTCTTCTGATAGTATTTATTAACTAACATGTTCTGGTCCATATCTGTGACTTCTGTAATGCATTAGAATTTCATTTAATTTCTGTTAGATGTAGACCTGTTTATTACATGAGCTAGGCAATGTTTTCAGTCAAAGTAATGATTTAATAATTTAATTTACCAAAAGAGATACTGTTTGTTGATATATTTGCATGATAGTCACCTGCCCATGCTCATATTAAAGGTTGTTTCCCCTTCTGCCTTTTTATGTATTAGACATCCTTTTTTTGCATTCCTTTCTTTCTTTATGAAATGAATTGGTGGTATTATTGGTGTTGGGACTGTTGTTTTTGCTGCCTCTACTTCGAATCTGGCTGAAATTACTTCCTATATCACAGGTTAAGGTACGGGAAGCTGGAACAGGTTGGGGTTGGGGAGTTGTAATTAATGTAGTTAAAAAGCCCCCAGCAGCAATAGGCACTTTGCCCCCTGCATTATCTTCTTCATGTGGTATTAGCTATATTGTGGATACTTTGCTTCATTGCTCTATTGGTTCAAGTGAAAATGGTTCTCATCCAAAGCCATGTCCACCCCGTCCTGGAGAGAAGGGTGAAATGCATGTGGTGAGTTGAATCTCCTGTTAGAAAAAATTAGTAATAGTCTGTTTATTATGCTTATTATGAGGTAGTTCAACTGGGAGTTTTGCAAATTAATATTTAGAAACATTATCTAGAGGAAATGATGTCTGTTGTTCCATTCTTTAGGTTCCTGTACAGTTGCCCTTAATTTCTGCCCTTAGCAAAATCAGAATATCGATCCCTTCTGATCTCCGGCCAGTGGAAGCAAGGCAAAGTATACTTCTTGCTATACAGGAGCTTGAAAAACGTTTCCCTCAAGGTCTTCCAAAGCTTAATCCTGTTAAGGTATATGCAAAATAGTTTTGGATGCACCATTTTTATTTTATTTTATTCAATCATGGATACTTGTGACACAGCTTAGCAGTAAATTAAATGTAAATTGAACCGTTAAATTGGTAGTTAGGGATGGCAATTAAATCCGACCTGAGCCTCCTCCGATCCGTCCCCGCCCCGTTGGTGGTAGATTTCTTTCATTTTATCGGGTTTGGGGCAGATATGGGCAATTTTGTCCCCATTGATGAATTGGGTCCATATGTAAATTCAAACGAGCTTGTAGGTAGGAAACTCCTCCTTTGATTCTTTGGTTTTATTTATGTCTTTGCTCTCCTTAATATGATTCATTCATTGTTATGAATTGCAGATGTTATTGGTGTGGTTCAAAATGTTTCTCCAACAATGAGTATTAGAAGAAAAATTAACAATGAAACTATTCCAAAACGTGACATAACTATTGCAGATGAGACGTAAGCTTATGCATAAATTACTCTTTTTTTTTTTGATTTTATTGTATGTTATATTTAAATTTTGAATTATTGTGTTTTAGGAAGAAAACAGTTGTGGTGTCTCTATGGAATGATCTTGCGACTAACATCGAACAAGAACTGCTGGATATTTCTGATAAGTCTCCTGTAGTTGCAATTAAAGCCCTGAAAGTTGGAGACTTTCAAGGTACTATAGATTGTCTTCTGCCTCTAGGCTTATCTAGTTAGTACCAAATTTGTAAGTATATAATTAGCTTAATAACATTTGATTTGATTTGTTTTGTTGTTTCAGGTGTATCTTTGTCAGCCTTGAGCAAGAGCATTGTAGTGGTAAATCCAGACACACCTGAATCAAAAAAGTTGAGATCTTGGTAAGTGATAGTCCCTTTAGTTTAGTAACTTGGTTGTTTTTTCTTTCGAAAGTTGTGGCAAGTCATAATGTTATTTTGTATACAGGTATGATTCTGAAGGTAAAGAGGTTTCAATGGCTTCTATTGGATCTGGAATGAGCTCCACAACCAATACTGGAACAAGATCTATGTACATTGATCGTAAACCAATACAGTGATATCCCACCACTGTCCCCCCCACTCTCCTCTTTCCTACCTTTGCTTTCCCAAAATTAAACATCAACAAAACACCCCCACCTCTCTCTCTCTCTCTCTCTCTCTCTCTCTCTCTCTCTCTCTCTCTCTCCCTCTTCATTTCCTTTTCTCTTTCTTTTCTTAAGTTCTCACAAGTCCTCTGATGATCAGCTGTGTACTAAAATTGCACCAAACTAGGCAGATGTAAGTATGTGTCCCTACAATTTAAGTGGTATGTATGAGCATCTTCTATTCACCAAACTGCCTTTTTGCTCACACAAAATGAGATGTAAACTTCATATAATTGAATAGATAGAATAGTTAGATAATAGAATAGAATAGATGTAAACATATTGTGTGTCAAACTGTCTGTTTGGATTGACGGGTTTGGTGAAAAAGGAAATGAAATAGAGAGAAAGATAACTCTCATAATTTGTTTGAATGATTGAGAATGTAAAAAATGACGAGAAATGGAAAAAAATAGTTATCTAAGTTTTGATTTGGTGAAAATGTACAACATTTTAACAATACCTAAATTACTCATCTAAATACAAAACCAGAAAAAATGAAAACTCTTTTTCTTCTTTCTCCAAACAAAATGGTGAAAAATCACTATCATCTCAATCTTTTGATTTCTTTCTTCACCTAGTTTAATAAACGGGCGGTTTATGCATTTCTGTGTCATTATATATGTATATATGTTGTGAGAAAGAGAGGTTTTTGAGTAATGTGTTGTAATTGTGGGATTATGTGAGTTTGCAGAATGGAGATGTTGCAAATTTCTCAATTTACATACATTCAAGGCCTGGTTTTGTGTTTAATGAGAAAACAAGGTCAGCTTTCTTTCATGATCGGCAAGTAAGAAACAGCATCCAGGTACCAATTCCATATGCCATATACATTGGTAAATGGCTTCGATTTGTTTAGTTCTTAGTTTGATTATTTGGTTTTTGCTGAACTTTTCATTGAATTTGTTTCTCTTTTGATTCTGTTTTGTTGTCACCAAATTGGACATTCATGTGGCAGGTGACTTGGGGGGAGCCGACTATGATAGAAGCGGAGAGGTTGTTACTTGAAGCAGCTCTTGAAGAGCCAGCTAATCAAAGATTTGTTCTCCTCTCTGACAGGTTGTTTGCATTGCCAGTTTAACTGTCTTTCGAGAATTATCTCCTACATTTATTTGAACTGCTAAATTTTGTAATACTGTCGATGGTATTGCATTAACTAAACTCTTCCAAATGCTTCTTGGTTAATTATATTGTTCAATTGAAGATATGAATAATTTTTTTGGATTGGTATTGATCCATGTCTTATCATTGTTATGGGATTTTTTATGTGATTTCAGTGGATTACATTGATCAGAGAACATGCAGAGGTGGTTGTGAATGATAATATCGTTCTTCCTATCTTCAAGAAATTTTGCAGGGTATGAATGGAAACAAATTATTGCCTTTTTGAATGCAGTAAGGTGCATTATTTTCTCTTCTCTAAGAAAGAAATGCTGATTTTGTTGATTATTCATCTTCATATAACTGCTTCTTAATTGTTTCATTAAAAAGTATATGCAACTTGTAGCTGATTTGTTCATCACCATTAATTTTCTACATTTGAGACAGTTCTTTTTGAAATTTATTGTCACACTGTTTTGAGTCATCAATCAATTTCTGCTAACGCTTGTCATCTTCTAGCGACTACGATGGCGACCCTTTGCAGGCTTAGGTAAAGCAGGAGAGTTGTTTTCTGTAAGTAACCTTTCTTATGAATTTTCACTTGGAAAAGCAATATTCATTTTGGCTTTGAAGTCACATAAAGTGAATATTTTTACTCTCTTCCAAGCAGTGCCTAATTGTTTAATATTTTTTGAATTGTGATGCAGAGACTTCTGGGTCTATACAATTGCATCCCAGACGAACACTATATGCAGACTTTACTTTTAGTAAGTGACAAACTGTTCCTCTGTTGTGAAATATCTATTCGAAATTATCTAATAATTGCTGAATGGAATTTGATATTTGTGATCATTTAATTAATTATAAATTACTATATTTGAACATGTTAAATGGTTGTTTCTAGATTGTATTTTCAATCAAACAGAGAAATTTATTTGAAGGTACTTTTGTTAGTCCTTTAGAAAAGCTAAGAAAGAACAGGTCACAAAAGATTATTCTAATTGCTTGGGAAGGGTTAAGAGCTATGAACTTAAATTGAATTTAAGACCAAAAATTAAACAATGCCAACATTGCCACATGAGCACTTCTTGTGGTCTACTACACTGGGATCATCCCGAGTTTATATATCTATTAAAATGATAGATATATAAATTTATCCACAATAGTCCCTCCAATTTGTTTATCATTTTTCTTTAAGATGTAACAGATATATTCTTGCCAACTGCAGATTCTTTGCCTAATTGCTATGGAGAAGCCTATTTCCCTTACACCTGAGCATATTCGAGATGAGAAAGTGAAGGTGCATCAATTAGTTTCTTATGTCTTCTACTGATAATATATCGGTGGTCCCTTTCTATCAATCGGCTCAAGATTGAAAAACTCTTGGATGCCTTTTCTAGTCAATGTAAAGAATAAGTGAATATGAAAGACATATGAAGATTTAAGTATTTCTTTTTTACTATGGAAGGGAGAACAAATACACGTAAATAAAGGAGCTTTTCCCCTTGTCATATTTATTTATTTTTATTTTTATTTTTAATTTTTAATTTTTTGCGACGGTAACAAGATGGTAACCAAAGATCATTTTAGTGTTTTTCTTTGTTTTTTGCGACGGCAAAATAGCGGTCGCCATAAGTAGTTTAGGTGACTTTGCCGTCGCAAAAAGTATTTGCCACCCCCATATTCGCGACCCCCATTTGCCGTCGCATGGGCAGTCGCAAAAAGTCTTTTTGCGATTGTTTTTTATTATTTGCGACGGTTTATAGCGGTCGCAAAAAGTGTTTTTTTTAGTAGTGATATTTGATAGTAGCTTAGGTCCTGTCAAAAAAATTTTGAACCAATAAATTTCATTTAGAGGTAAAAAGACGTTTTGCCCTTCAGCAATTTGGAAAATGAGATCCTTAATGTTTCTACGAAGAGAGAGACGATGAAGCTTGAAGTGATAAGGGCCCAAGCCATGATTAACATTCTTCAATCGCGTATTGATCTTCTGAACAAGGAAAACGAGGACTTGAGAATTTCTCTCATTTGTCTTCTCTCTTTTTTTCTTTTTTCTTTTTTCTTTTTTTTTCAATGGCTTCCGAAGAACAAAGCAGCCCCTAGGCTGAGAATGTTTGTAGGTAAGAACTGAGACATTCTCACTTCCAGAACTGAGAATGTTCTCAATTTAAAATTGAGAATGATTTCTTGAGAATGATTTCAATTTACAAAAATATCGAGTAAAATTGAGAAAATTTTCAATTTTTGTGTTAAAACTGAGAATATTATCATTTTTTCAATTTTAAACTGATAATATTCTCAATTTTAAAACTATAAAAAATTGAGAATATTATCAGTTTGAAAAATCTGAACTTTTTCCAAAAACATTAAGAATAGAGCCGCAGTTAGAATCATCTCCACTCAAATTGGTCTCCAAAACTTGCGATTTTTCAGATTTCTCGGCTTCTTTCGAGGAATCCTCTTCTAAAACTACAAGTTCATCCGAATTGGTGACCAGCATTTGCTTAAAACACTATAAATAATAGATTAAAAATTTGAGAATTTTGAAAGGAATTTGAAGATTTGGGTTAGGGTTTAGAAGCAGAGAAGATTGAGTGGGAGATCAATGGAGAAAAGAGAGACAACAAGAGAAAGAGAAGAATCACAGCTGCGATGATGACGCATAAGGGTTGAATCGGTGAAGAAGGCGTTGCCAGTGTTGGTGACAGTGATACCATGGCGGTGGCAGGCGGTGAGGTCGACGTGGTCGAGGTCGGCACTGGAGCCACGTCGCAGCAGTAGCAGCAGCAACAAGGGTTGAATCGGTAAAGAAGGCATCGCCTGTGTTGGTGATAGTGATACCATGGCGGTGGCAGGCGGTGACGTCGACGTGGTCGAGGTCGGCGCTGGAGCCGATGACGCACTGGACGGAAGGGAAGGAGGAGTCATACGGAGGAGACCAGAGACTGGGTCTGTGGGGAGGAGAGAAAGAGAGTGTATGTGTGTGTGTGTGTGTGTGTGTGTGTGTCTGGTTGTTGTTGTTGTTGTTGGGGAGTGGGTGTAAAAGTAAGAGAGAGAGAGAATGAAGACAACAATTGTTTGGTAGCGAGGAGGTCTTGGAAGGGTAAATTGGTCTATTAAAAATTAATGGGACTTGAAGGAGCAAATAATTTTATATAAGACTTAATGGATTATAAGTTTACAAAATGGGACTTGTATGTAAATGCCCATAAAATAAAGGATAAACTATCAATAAGTCTTAATAATTAAACTTAATTTCCATCAAGTCCTATTAAAAATAAGTCTTGATAAAATTGTCGCTAAAAATAATTTTTTTATGACAATTTTTTATATATGTCGCTAAAAATTGACAATTAGTGACTTTTTTTATCATGATTTTTATAAATTATCGTTAAAATTTATAATTAGTGACTTTTTTATGATAAATTTTTCCTATAGGACCTATTAGACAATAAATCTACTTATTAGGACTTACACGTAAGTATCCCAAAAATAAAATGTCACATTTAAATCACAATTATTTTATTTTTTTCTTTAAAAAAAAAAGTCAAAAATAAAATATTCTCAAACAAAATTAATTTAACCAAACTAAATTAATCAAAAAGTCAAGTTAAAAAAAAAAATCCCCAAACGAACCCTTAAGATCTAATATACTTGGCTTTGTAATGTGAAATTGTACATTGTTACATATTTCAAATGACAAATTGTCAAAATATAATTTTTGTAAGAATTTTCTACAAAATAATGTGACAATTTTATTTTATAAAAATAAATATTTTATTGTCTAAACATGAAATTTAGTCAATTTATTAAGATAATTTTTATTTCGTAATTTTTTTGAGGGTCCAATCTTATCTATGATCTTGTCATTGAAACAATGAGGAGGATTCCTTCCGGTTCAGAAGGGAGTTGTTTGGGCTCGTGGGACCCAATATGGGCCCTGCTTTGATGATCTAAATATTTATTTTGTTAGGCACTTCGTGTATTTCATTTACAAAAATTAGATTGATCTGATAACTGTAACTTATTCAACTTATCATTTTTTCGCTATGAAAAAAAAAAAAGAAAAAAAAAGACAATAATTGTGTTTTTAAAAGTAGACCATACATTTTTTTGATGATAAAAATAATAAATTGAATAAGTTGTAGATATTGGATCAACTTATTTTTTTTGTAGATGAAATACATGAAGTGCCTAATAAAATGAACGATTCGAATGATTGAAACAAAGTTCGTAATGAGGTTCATAGTCCTAAACTATCCCATCCAGTCCAAATAGATTGAAGAGAATCCACCTCCTTGAAACAAATCAACAATCGTTTTGAATGCCTTATTTTTTGTATTAGATATGCGAGGTGGTTTGACAACATAGCAAATAAGCAATTTATTTATTTATTTATTATCAATTATCATATTTTTTCATAAAAAATTAATAAATTAAAAAATAACTCAACCCCAAACCATTCCTCAATGAGTATTATGGAACGTAGTAGACAAATTATGTTAGACCGAACATTACGCTACATTTTTAATCCCATTCACTTGGTCCGATTTATTTCTTGATGGCACTGGCAACACTTCGGAGATTGGTGAAGGACCACAAAAAATTCAGAATAATTTATGAGGGGTGAGTGTCATGTGGACTTTTACTACTAGTGACATATATTGTCCTTGAAAAATGTTTGGTGTCCCCAAAATATGGGGCTCGAATGGCTCGAAAATGGCAAAACGATGTCGTTTTACACCCAAAACGACGTCGTTTTGAGTATTTTGAACCATTCGAGCCACATATTTTCGGACCACCAATCATTGCTGATTGTCCTTTTTGTTACATAAATTCGTTCTGTTTCTAAAATTTCTGGAATAGTTTTCACCTTTGTTATTATTTTTTTTTACCAAGACCTCGTCTTTTTTCTGATCTGCCCGACATGGAAATTCGAGGGTTATTGATAAGTTTATGAGCTAAGAAAATATAGGAGAGAGGCCACCGACAAACGGGAAAGGATTTGAACCCTTTTCAACTTCTACTATAATTTAGTCATATTATTTGATCAAATGTGACTTACTGATTTAAATATTTAAATATTTGAAATTATTTTAATTTTCCAAATTGAGAAGTAAAAATTAATCTAAAAGATTAAAATGGATCGCCTCGCTTACTTTATTGTTTGTTTTTTTCCAATCAATTAACTCGGTCACTCACTTAATTGTGGTTTCCTTTTTGTTTGTAAAATGACAGCAATGTTAATAAATAATTAAAAAAAAAGGACAAATTACACTAATAGTCCCTATAGTTTAGGGCTTGTGTCTCTTTAGTCCCTGACTTTTCAATTGTGATACATTTGACCTTGAATTTTGAATCTTGTTCCAAATAAGGACAATTAACATACCATTGCTTAATTTCAAGGGCAAAATCGTCAATTTGATAAAATATAAACTAATTTGACAAAAATAAATGTCAAAAAAATATTTTAAAATTTTTAAAAATTATTTCTACCCACCAAAAATAAAATTATGTAAAATTGATAAAAATTAATAAAAATTACATGATTAATTTTTAAAAATTAATTTTACATTATCATCATCCAAATACATAATAAAAATTAATTTGGTAAAAAAAAAAAGAAATAAATGTCTAAAAGATTTATCAATTTTATATAATTTTATCTTTAGAAGGTAGAAATAATTTTTAAAAATTCAAAAATAATTTTTTAACATTTATTTTTGTCAAATTAATTTATATTTTATCAAATTGACGATTTTGCCCTTGAAAAATCCATTAGTATATTCAATTGTCCTTATTTGGAACAAGATTCAAAATTCAGGGTCAAATGTGTCACAATTGAAAAGTCATGAACCAAAATGACACAAGTCCCAAACTATAAGGACCGTTAGTGTAATTCACTCATAAAAAAAACATATCGCACTGGCTTCCTTCCCGTTTCAAATTTGATTGGAGGATACTGTTGAACTTGTAGGGCCCATCACAGGTTCTATTTCGATAATCCAAACCGTTGAATGTGTAAAACTCGTCAAGTACTATATGTTTGTATAAAATCACGTTAATCGGATATTGATAGTTATGTGATCAAATCAGTTTTGTATAAAAAAATAGATAGTACAAAAATAAATAGTTGACAGAAAAATAATCCGATGAGATAACTATCGATATCTGATCAACATGATTTTTACAAGCGTATAGCACTCAACGAATTTTACCTATTAAACGATTCAAATTATCGAAACAAAACTACTAATAAACTCTCATAGATCCAACAACACCTTCTAATTCAACACCCAAAACATATATATCCTCTCCAATATCTTTTTGCTTTCTTTCATTTGATTATTTTTTATTGATAAAGAAGAGACCAAGTTTGAAATGATCAACAACGTACATATATATCCGCGTCCATATTCACTTGATTTTCAAGCTTGGGACAAATGTTGCAGCCAATTAAGATTGCCGATGTGGAATCACTTGAATTAAAATAAGGAAGTTTCTTGACTTTGGCAACTCCTACTAATATAGAAACTGGCGTGTGCAGAAATACAGACGAATAGATAAGTTTTATAAAATTTATGGAAGCTATTTGGGATCCCTACGAAAGATGATTTGCATGACTCCTATTAATATATTGATCATTAATGTATTTGAATTTTTTTTTAAAATTGTGTTTGATAGTGACATGAGTGGTTCATATCATTTTGGAGGTTGTAGGGATTGTATTTTGTAAGGGTCTCTATCATTGTTGAAAATTTATTAATGTAATTCAAATTTAAAAATTATTTTTCATTCTTGTATATTTTGTGTGATTAGTTCTGTGTCTAGGAGAAGTCAAGTCAGACCCATTTAAATCAATTAGGCCCAATCAAAAAGTTCAAGATTGATGGGCCCAAATTTATCGCCATCAAATGGGCCAGATCGCTCTAAGCCTCGAAAGAATTCGAATCCACGAACTTAGAGACTTACTCGAGCTTGGACTCGAAAGGATATTGGACAAGCCTAGAAATTCGAGACACTCGGGTTTCAAACAGATTCGATCACAATCTAGAAGCTGCTTCATTGGAGAGTCCCGTAACATTTGTGGACTTGGAGCATTTCGGGATCAGCCCACCAGAATCATGAGTGAGGTTAGAGTCCGAACAAAGGGCTTGAGTCCCGAGGACGAAGAGTAGAGATGAATTCACTCATCGGTTAATTTAGCTTATATCCAGGTCGAGGTGGCATGACCCCGGGAGGTCCATGAGACTCAACAATATTTAGCGACGGGGGTCCTCTAGTACTACCTCGGCCTTTTGGGATGATTGGGGATTATTGGTAACGTGTGGCTAAGAAGAAGGGTTCGCCGAGAGGTTGATCTCCTCTTCAAGGTTTTCCTTATCCTAGGAGAGGTCACCTCCTTGAACAAAGTAGTCATCCTACATCATGAAGTGCCTATAAATAGCACATATACATAGCTTCACAAGGGATGAATTTTGGAGAGACATTGTTTAGCCTTGGTATTCACCAACCAAAAGCTTAGGCATTACTTCTTAACACATCAAATTCAAATTGTTACTAGAAATGATCTAATTCGATACCTCCTGTAATGACCCAAATTTTTTTTTTTTAAATAGCCACGCATAATTTAATTAAGTAAATTTTCGAATTTGATTACCGTGTAAATTCTGTGCGAAAACAGTTCGATTTTGTATTTTTTAAAAATAGTTCCCAATCTCAGAAAATTATGAAATTTTCATATGTTGTTCCCATACGAGTCTAGCACGTTGGATAAAAATTTCAGAATTTAATGATGAGTATTTATTTTATGAAAATTCACGAACTGATTGGTGTTCAGTTTAATTTATAGCATAATTTAAAATTGAGTTTTGGGTGTTCGGACCATGATTTGAGATAAATTTGTTAGGTTTATTTTGGTATATAATTGGACTATATTTGACTTATGGGTGAGACACATGACTTAAATTTAATTTAAATTGAGTTTATTTAATGACTCGCGTTTAACTATTTGGTCTTTTTAAATGTGATTGGTAATAACTACCTTGGGAGTTGTTATTATTTATTATATACGATTATAATAAATATTTGATAGTTGATTTTATGGTGTATATCATTAAACGAAATATATTTTGTGGTGAGAAAATATTATATTTTTTTATCATTAATGAAGTTAAAATATACTTTTAATTGATATATGTATATATATACATATGTAGATTCATAGATGTTTTAATATAATAAAATAAAGTATAATAATGATGATAGAAGAGCAGCCCACGTGGAGCTACTCTATTTCCCATCCCTCTCCTCATTTCACTTCATTCATTTTTCTTCTTTTTTTGGTTCTTGAGCAGCATTCTCTCTCTCTCTCTCTCTTGCTCTCTCAAATTTCTTTTAGGTTTATCACAAGACCTCTTTGATCCACCAAAATCTATTAGGTTTTAGACTATAGTTCTTAAGATCAAAGTGAAGAGTTTGGTGAGAGCAACGTTTTGACCGGTGGAGATCAAAATCCAACAAAGTTGAAAATTTGAGATTTTTGCTTGTTTCCTCTTCTAGCTTGAGGTAGAGATTTTTCCTACACTTCTTTATACATTTTTACTTGATTATGTGGAGTTTAGAGTTGTATATAATTCAATTAGAATTTTTAAAAATTTTGTGATTTATTTGCTTAAAAGAGAAATTTTGAGAACAATAAAAAGTTGATGTCCAAATTGTGAAAGTGTAAACTTGAAATATGTTTGTAAGGTAATGAAAGAGTTATGTTTTAAATTTGAACAAAAACAGACTTCGATTCAATTGGTTTTGAAATTTTTACTGGTTTGTGGCCAAAAGAGCATTTTTAAAGAAAACAAAGGAATTACGTTTAACTTTTGGGACTTTCAATCAAAATAGGATGCCATAGTTGAATAATACTTGGAGAATGAGTTTGGAAAGAAAATGATATTTTTTTGGACATTAATGGTATTATTTTGCTTAATGTATCCGTTGGAATAAAACCGACGCGGTTAGAAATGGACTTTGAGAAGTTACCAGACATGATTGTGATATGAAAACTAGTGTAATTGTTCATATTTGATGAGATGTGGAATAGATTGTATTTATCAAAAATTTTAGTATTTAATTGTTTAAATATCTGTTTAAAAATATCTGTTTTGGGATATCGACGGAGGATAGCCATGATGGTTGTAGAAATGCATGAGACTTAGGTAAATTGAACCACATTCCTCATTTGTTACATTGAACATTGCATTACATTCATTTCATTGGAAATATATTTGCTTTTGAGAAATGTTTGGAAATGTATTTGTTTGCGAAAAGAATAATACTTGGTGAATCTGGGTAGGGGGTGTAGAACCGCGTGGTTAGGTGTCGAGCCTTCCAGTTTACTAGTAAAAATAACAGTGGTAGTGAATTAGGGCCTACTTGCAAACACTCACCTAAAGATTCACAGAGCATGTATTCATGTAACATATATGGTTTAAAATGAAAATGATTTTATATCTGTTGTTGCATCTTAGCATTGCATGCTTTATAATAAAAAAAATAAAAAAATAAAAATAAATTAAAAAAAATAGATAAATTGTTTTATCATGAGCATGGCATGAGCATACTCCTCTTTAGTCTTGTCATGGTTCATATGTTGTGTAGTATATCTCTACTAGGCTGTGGCTCACCCTATAAGGGAAATCATTTCAGGTACAAGTGCTATGCCTACACCAAGGCATTGACTTGGGAGGACTCGGAGCTGAGGCTTCATTTTTGTTTTATTGTTATTTGTTAAATGTAAGCCCAGGGCTGTATTTGCATTGAGTTGAAACTCCATTTTGTGTAATCAAGAATGTTCTTGGATAAATTTGTAAGCCTGTAGAGCACTTATTATCTGTTTAGCTTCCATTTCATAGTTGTAAAATGTATGCTTGGGGTTGGAACTGGGGCATTGAGATGTGAATAGTATGTATTTGGCATTTGGGATTTAATGGAAATGGATGTATGGAATAGTTAACTACATATATGTTTTTGTCTATCAGGTGGGTTTTATAGCATAAATAGATATACCCTGCCTAATTTTCGGGGCGTTACACCTCCTCAACAAGCCTGCTCTATCCGGGAAAGTGGCAAGATGGTTGTTAGCACTAGGTGAATTCAAGATTACATGTATAGTGCCCAAGGCAATCAAAAGCCAAGCCTTAGCCGATCTCTTTGCCCAATTTTCAAGTGGTGACTATGAACTAGTGAATGAAGAATAAAGAGGAGAAGTGCATGCAGCTATGGTTTCCGAGGAAAGCTTTTGGACATTGAGCTTTGACAGAGCAGCAGTTGGAGGGAAAGGTGGAACCGGGATAGTCTTTACAAACAAAAGTGAGGAAAAGTTGTATTTGTCTTATAAACTGGACTTCCATTGTTCGAATAATGAAGCTGAGTATGAGGCTCTTATTTTAGGCTTGATAGCAACTGAGAAGCACAGTATCAAGAAGATATGGATTTAGGGGGACTCGAAGTTAATAATGAAGCAAGTTTTAGAATAGTTCGTCTTAAAAGAGTCTGTCTTAGCCACATACCGGACGACAGTCCAAAGGCTTCTTGAAAAATTTTAGAAGGTCGAAATGGAACATGTGCCTTGCTCCGACAACAAGTTTTCAAATGCCTTCACAACATTAGGGGCAAGAGTTGACATTCTAGAGAAGAAGGCGACAATTGTTATCAAGAAGAGAACAGAGCTTTCAATAATACCCGAAAACAAAGACCTTCCGAAGGATTGGAGATGAGAAGTCCTTAAACAACTCAGAAGCAAAGTAGGAAAATTGACTATGGCCAAGCTTGCTCAATTCCTAATCATCCAAGGTGAACTTTACTTCAGAGGAAATACTGAATTTCTAGCCTAGTGTGTTGGCCAACAAGAAGCAAGCTTCTGACTACAACAGATTCATGAAAAGTCCTATGGGGATGAGGATATTAGTCTATACAGAAGGATTCAAAGACAAGGCTACTATTGGCCCGAGATGGAGAAGGCTTCGAACCAACTACAGAAAGAATGCTCCAAATGTTAGTCATACATCCGAGAGAATGAGAGCTGCTTCGAAATTGATATCCCCGACTGGAGACAAGTCTACATTGACTATCTTAAGG
Organism: Camellia granthamiana; assembly: GCA_036172215.1. Taxonomy (NCBI): domain Eukaryota; kingdom Viridiplantae; phylum Streptophyta; class Magnoliopsida; order Ericales; family Theaceae; genus Camellia; species Camellia granthamiana. The sequence goes on along the minus strand of CM069909.1, from coordinate 56,342,784 downwards.
AAGGGACATTACCTGAGAACCCAAGGAACATTGCACATCTCAAGATGAGAGCGAGGCGGTACTTTCTTGATTAGAACAAGCTGTACAGAAGAAGCATTGAGGGCACTCCCCTGAGATGTCTTTCCAAGGAGGAGTCGAATCTAGTCCTCAGAAGAGCCCATGAAATTGAACATCAATAAGGGGCTCGGTTGTTCGAGCAACTGATACACCTCGGGCATTATTGGCCGACCATGGAGTTAGATGCCTCTCATTACGTGAAGAGGTGCTAGACTTGTCAAAAATACAGAAACTTGATCCACGCGCCAACCATAGATTTGCACAACATCCGAACGCCGTAGCCATTTCATACATGGGCTTTCGACCTTATAGGGTTTATCTCTTCACCATCTAGAGGGTTTAAATAGCTCCTTGCAGCCACAGTGATAAGCACAAAATGGGTCAAGGCAATCCTGTTGAAGAATGCTACTGGGCCCGCAGTCGCAAACTTTATCAAGGAAAATATCATCTGCAAGTTCGGAGTGCCAAACACCATCCTTTCAGATAATGGCACACCCTTCATAAACAAACATGTGAAGAGCCTCCTAGAGACTTACCAAGTGAAACATCACAAATCCACGCCCTATTACCCAAAAAGGAACGGACAAGCGGAGGCCACGAATAAGACCTTGATAAGGATTTTGAGTAAGGTGATGGATGAATTAGGTGGGACTTGGTCAGAACAGTTAATAGTAGCCCTATGGGCATATCGCACCTTAAAGAGAAAGCCAACTCAAGTAACTCCTTACTCCCTTGTGTATGGATCCAAGGCAGTGTTACCTATAGAGTTGAAGACACCATCTGCCTGGATAGCTCTCACCTTGGGAATGATACTTGAGTCTCGAAACACCAGACTAGAGGCATTAGAAGAAAAGCAAGACAGAACCGCAAAAGTCATGGAAATGTATCATGAGTCCATCGCCCGAGCCTATAATCAGACTGTGGTGCAAAGAAAGTTCGAATAAGGTGATCTAGTATGGAATATCATAGACCCAATCATGTGAGGACGACCTTTGCCCAAGTTTTCATCGAAATAGGAAGGGCCCTACAAGGTGATCCAAGCAAGTTCAAGTGGGTACTACAGGCTCGTGAGAGTTGAAGATGGCTTCTGAACAGGCCCACTCAATGCAAAGTTTATCAAGCGTTACTACTCATAGATATACTCGTATATGTTGAAACTCATTTTCATTTTCTTGCTTTATCTAAAAGTTGTATTTTCCTTATGTTATGAAAAAACTGATTTCTTTTATGATGTATATGTCTATTTCGTTACTTGTGATGAAAATTTTATACTTTTGTCAAGAAGGTTAAAGAAGTAATGAGAATATTTCAGTTTTTATGAACATATGCATGTGATTGTTCTTTCCATTGTATCATTCTAGATAAATATTTTAACAAATAAAATGAGAAAATAGTGAGAAAATCTCCACACATAAACAAGCCTTTGTCATTTCATTGCATTCTCCTAGATAAAACATTTTTGTTGAAAGGGGCAAGAAAGTAATGCAAAAACAACAACTCAATCTCTTCTAAAAACACCCTCAAAGAAGTTTGCCTGTCATATCTATATCCTGAGGACAAGCAGCAGAATGTGCCTCTAAAGCCTCTAAGGCCCGAGCATAGCCCAACTTAAGTTCACGAAGAGTTGCCTTTATGTCATTTATAGAGGTCCGATAAGAGGCGAGCACAAACAAAACTTCTACCCTTCGACTGGTGTTTGAGGCTATATCCAAGTGCTTCCAAAGCCAAGATAGATCCACTTGGTGATGTTCCATGTTAGAGATCCCCTGATATACTGTCTCGACTACTTTTCGTTAAGGTCACATAGTCATTGCCTATCAAAACTATATAGGATAGTAGCAAAAGACTCGAGAAGAGCAGTCTAAATGAACGGACATTGGCAAGCAAATGAAGCAAAGGTCTTAGGATAACTTGAATAATGGTACTTTGCCAGAAGCTGAAGGGGGAACTGGGGCCGGAAATGTATTAGTTTCAGGGACCTCTCCAATTTCTATTGGGTTAGATAAACCACCCGGAGGGGTAACTTCCGAGAGAAGTCTCGAGCTTGAGAATACAGTCCGATGAGGGGAAAGACCAAAAACATCACTATCAAAGTGGAAATCACTAAGATTTAGATCCAAAACATTTGAAGGCACTTGCAATGAAGAGCCCCTGGCAATCATCTCAAAACAGGTGTGTTCCCTTGAGAAGAAGAGCCATAAGGAGTCACAAAAAGAGTTGGAGCAGAGTCCGAGACGGGTGAAGGCAAGACTCCGGTAGCAGCTAACACTGAAGAAAAGAGAAAGAAGTCTTATTAGGGGCAGGGAGCATTAAAGCCATTTGAGCAAAAGTTCACACAAATAAAAGTACATGACAAACTTCAGAAAGCAAGATTACCTGAAGGAGAATCATTACGCAAGGTTGGGGCAACTGAAAGGCTCCTAGCATCAACAAAGTCATTTGGCTGTATTGGGGGCACCTGATCGATCTCAACATCTAATGAAGCTAGAACAGTAGCATTCATTGCCGAGGAAGGAAGGAAGACCGGGGGATGAGAATCACTATAAGTGCCAGAGCGAGTCTTAGAGACTTCTAGCACATCCTGTCACGACCCAAACCCGGTACCCAAAGGCTCGGCGTCGTAACAAGATAAAAATAAAATAATTCGGATAATTCTGTAGTCGCAGCGCAAGCGGATAAATTAAATAAATTAAAATAAAATAATTGGGTACCAACTGATTATTTAAAAGAAAATAAAACATAGTCATTTGAACTTTATTGTATTACAAGAGTTCAAAAAAAAAAAAGATATTTAAAAAAAACAACACAGCGATTCATTTTCCGTCTTGATCTCGCTAAATCTCGTCACCTGAAAAGGGTAACAGCTATAAGCACATAGCAGAGTGAGAAATATTATCCTGTGAGTATAGGGGCACAAAATAGCCATGGATAATTATTTAAGCTAAAACATTAACATAATTTGAGAATACACAAATTAATTAAGTGCCAGAAACTGAAATAATTAATTATAACCACGGTACATAACAGAACAGAACAGGGGTCACTAAGTGACAATCACTATAGGGGTCAATGGATCCATGACAAACAAGGGACTACAAAGTGGTCAAACAGGGGCCTATGCTTATTTAAGTCCCCCAAGGCATGGGACTTCCGTGGTGGTACTTATAGAAAATAATTGTTTACAAGGTCATTGTCAAATAATCTCTAAAATTTAAACAAACATATCAATGGGTTTTTATTTAAGCAAATAGAGTTCAGAAAATAATCCACATAATTGAAACATTAACCTAACCATAAAACATAATTTATATCAAATAAATTGTGGTAACTCAAAACATTCGTAAAATATATTATGGTAACTTAAGACATGTAGAAAATATATTATAATAACTCAAGGTATAATAAAACTCACCTTAAAATTGACCCTTAACCTTTATTTTCTTACTTCGACCAATTGTCGGCTACTCGGTGCTACCTCTTAATTATTGATTGGTATCCTGCCTCTTGTATACTTTTCCTTTGTTTTCTTCTTGTTGAAACTCAGTCCATTACTTCCCTATTTATAGGCAATGAATTTGTATCATCCATCAGCATGTTTTGATAGGTTCGGCCACGTGTTAAATAGGTGTCAAGTTGCCCTTCTCCATGTGACTAATACGTGGCAAGTTAGTGAATCACATAGTCATTTAGTCACCATCCTATGCATTAGAATGGCGACAAATCACCCTTTTTTTTTTTTTTTTTTACTATTCAAAATTCAAATCTAAAGATGATGATTCCTTTTATGAGTCCTAAAATTACTTATCATTATACGTTAGGTTCACGTCTATAAATCTCACCACCCAACTATAAAACATCACTTACCACTTACTAAAATATTTAATGTGTGGTGTCTCACAATTTGTTTTCTTAACAATTTAATCGATTAATTTTCGATTTCCTAAATTTGTTTTTTATTATTATTATTATTATTTGATTTATTTATTTATTTTAGAGTTCTATTTATTGCAATTTTAAAAGAAAAATTTCGGGTGTCACACATCCACCTCCACACTACTCCTAGAGGCGCACCTCATTTCTACACTGCCTTTGGAAGTGTGTCCCTTGGCACTACCAGAAGCATACATCATCTCTGCATGGCCTCCAAAAGCATGCCCCTCGGAAGCACACCTTATCTCTGCACTACCTCTAGAAGTATGTCTCGCGGTATTAGTCCCTTCAATAATCTCAACATCAGAGCAGTGATCCCCGATAACCTCGTCGCCAAGATGGCGCTCCTCCCCTATAACTGAGCAAAGAAGGGAATAACTGACAGATGGAGAGGCATCATCAGTCACAATAGGCCAATGACGACGCACATGCGGGACAAGGTCATTAAAGTGATCGGAAAGCTCAGCCTTATAATCATCTATAGTTGCTACTAGAAGGGTTCGAATCTTCATAAGCCATGCAAACAAAGGAAGAGTGTCATCCAGGTCTGGGTCTGGCCTAGTAGGGGCAACATGGTCAATGTTTGCAGTATCAAGAACATCAGCAACCGCAGGATCAAAAGATGGAGTAAGGTCCTGTACAACAAGGAAAGTAAAGAGTGTTCATTTAAGAAGATATGGTTGCAAGAGGAAAAATAACTACGAATTAGAGAAAGAACTAAGATGTCTATCTAGTACTTGATGGAGCCTTTTAAAAAGGCAAGGAATAGAAAGACTAGCATCGGAAGCCCGCTTATGGGCCATCTTCTTGAGGCGAGTCATCCGAGAACTAGAAGCCTTATTCAGAGGGATTAGCTCTCGGATAGCAATTGCCAAGCTAAAAGTAGATGTCCGAGCTGGAGGGTCAGTCGGCGCGGATGAAGCGAAGAAGCTGTCATACATATGATCAGATTTCCGACTCTTAGGTAGCTAAAGAGAGAAGTTCTTCTTATAAATCAACAGAGACAGATATATAGTCAGTTTACTCTGGACAAACCTAATAAATGCATCAATGTTCTTCCATCAATAGCTCCTAAAAGAAGGGGTGAAACCCCTTACCCGGCTCAAACCTGGCATTATCAAAGTGCCAGATACAGGAAGCAAGGCATATACAAGTCCACGAGTAAAGCACCCGTAGCTTTCTGAAAAGGATAATAAAGAAGGTGCCGACCCTGGGGCGCACTAGTCAAATCCAAATTGGCATGCTACTCTGCCAAGTCTATAGACGATGCTATCAAGGCCTTCCTCATGCCATACTGATAATGAACTAGGACGAACCATTATTAACATATCAACAAGATGTACAGAAATGCCCTTTAGCAAGAGAAAGAAAACTGGTCGGGAGGAACAATGATAGATAAGTGGCGTCACTACACCTACTAGTGGGTATACATAGGGGCGTACCACAAAGCGCCAAGGATCATCCACCAAAGTATTCAAGGATAGTGTGGAAATAACATGTGACCAGCGTGTGATCAACGGCTGATAAGTCTTCGCATTCTCAAATGTGCAAGACTCATCATTACCAAGCACAGAGATACCCTCTTTATCCACTATCTCCTGAAGAACTTCTACCTCAAATATAGTCGGAGTAGGAGCATACTTTGGGAATCTCTAAAAAAAGAAGCAGAGCAAGAACTGACTGTGGACGAAAGAGACAGGCTCATATGGACCCATAGAACGTAACATGTCTTGATGTAGCAAATCCTATCGGTAATACAAGTTCCCAAGAAATAGTGGGGCTAAGGGGATCCAATCCCTTTTGAAGAATCTAACTGCCAGTGGGAAGACAAAAGGATTGAGAGAATCTGAAGATGTGCTCGGAAGAATGAAGAAGAGAGGAAGCCAGCCAGAAATTCCAAAAAATAAAATATGAAACCATGCATCGGACCGACCTCGTACTCTTGAGAACTAGGGTCAACATTTCTAGCCAGGGGCTAAAGATCTCTAAAGAAGTGAAGGATCCATGCTGTGTAGAAGACATGGTCCATCCTCACGGGTTTGGTCCTTCTCGCTGAACCATTAAATACAGAGCTCCACCGACCATAAGCTTGAAGATTTTGTTTTAGAGATTGGATTAGAGAATCATCCTCAAGGGGTATCTGCTTAGGGCAGAAGGCCTCAGGGCTAGTCATTTCTAGGTGCAGCAACATGAACACATCCTTGAGAGTGGGCCCCATCTCATGCTGGCCAAGTATGAAAGTGTGTGTCTCAATGCTCTATCGGAGAGCCATGGTGTCACGCCCCAAACCCGCCCCGAGAGGTTTGGTGACGAGACCGGCCAGTAATCCTAGATTACCACAGGCCTTCCTGTTCAAAACATAAATAAAAGGGCTCGCGGAAGCGAAAAGAAAGAAAACTAATAGTCCAAAGAGCTGTGCATTTACATGAACATACATTTACATGACAAAAATGTTAATTACCCACTATCTTTACATTACATAACATGTATCAAAGGAGCATATATAAAACAGGCATGAGCCCCAAATATAACAAGACAAAACTCACAACGGCCTTCCAGGCCTAGCCTCAACTCGGAAGCTCTCAAAACTGGTAGGCTTCAAAACGGCGGCTCGGCTCGGGACTCCGCCTAGGCTTGACTCCCTGAATGCTCACCTATAAATACATATATACAATAATGAGCTAAAGTTCAGCAAGTAACATTAAAGTAAAGGGTTTAATGAACGAATTCCAACATTTCATTCCATCAATCCGTAAAACATAACATTCATAATCATAATCATACAACAGTCAACATATAGAACATACGTATCCCATAACCTTTTCATAACCTTTCCATAACCTTTTCATAACCTTTTCATAACATAACCTTTTCATAACCTTTTCATAACATAACCTTTTCATAACCTTTTCATAACATAACCTTTTCATAACCTTTTCATAACATAACCTTTCTCATTCATAACAGTCTATGGCCTTCATCTTCATGCTCTACCATGTTTCATATCATGGCCCTGCATGTTCATGTCGCACCCATGACCTATTTTCTATGCATGCCGTACAAGATTTGAAAATAGGACATTCGTTCACAGTTTAAACTTACATTTCAAACACATCATCTCATATGACATCTCATATAACATTTGAAACATATTTCATAACAACATAACTTAACGTATCACATTTGGAACATACCTTATAAGAACATAATTTTACAGAAATATCACTTACAGTGGGTTTCCGATATCGATTGCACGGTCTTCGCCTTTGTCCTTCATTCCTTGATTTGGAGAAACTTAAGCTTGATCTTCTCTTCTTCTCTTGCTCTCTTTTCTTCCTCCTTGATCTCTCTCTCTCTCTCTCTCTCTCTCTCTCCACGAATTCTCTCTCTCTCTCTTTTCTCTTCTCCAGATTTTTCTTTGAGTCAAAAATGGTCAATGAGCCTTATCTTAATAACATATATATCAAATAAAAATCCAATTAAACCACTTAAGCCAAAAACATAAGCCAAACGGGACTTAACGATTTAGATGAAATTCAGTCTTCAATTTATTTTCTCAAACAGTTCTAAAAATTCCCAGTATCACATAGACATTTTCAATTCCATTTTCTGAACCCATTCTGGTCATCAATTTCAGTCCCGAAGTCGTAATTCCAACAAATATTTTTCTAAGTCAACAGGTATTCTGCAATTAAATCCACATAATCACATAATTAATTATCGATAACTACGATATACGATTCCGGGTCATTACACTCTCCCCACCTTAAGAAGTTTGGTCCTCCAAACTTTTCTTACCTTAGTAGAAGTTCAATCAGAAATCCTAGTCACATATCATTATTCATTCCGTAGCCATTCAGTAGTTCATTCGGTTCAGTTATTCAGCTTGACAAAGACATGTACAGATACAAATTCAAGTTCCATTAGCATAGAAGCATTGGGTCATAATAACATAAATTCATCTTCTGATTATCAATATATATATACACATTCTGAAAAGTCCTCTATGGGAATGCTTCATTCCAAGTATATCATATAACGTGTTCAATCATGGAGCAATCAAAGTTACATAACATGTTCACACAGCGAAGAAATTACCTGTACCATTTTCCTTCCTTAATCAATCACTGATTCTGTCTTGTTTACATTCTGTGCATTGGTGTCTTTCGTTGATCTATAACTCATAGTAGATAGAGCATTTCCTTTTCAACATAATCATTTCTCCGTTGCCTTATCATTACTGTTCTTGTCTCATCATTCACTGTTCTCGTTCACTGTTCTCATTTCCATATATTCATGAAGACACATTCTCACATGCACATGTTTATGTCATGCTCTATTTCTTTTCTAATGCACCTTACAGCTCATATGGACACGTGTGTGGGTAATTAACTCGTGCGCTCTGATACCACTCTGTCACGCCCCAAACCCGCCCCGAGAGGTTTGGTGACGAGACCGGCCAGTAATCCTAGATTACCACAGGCCTTCCTGTTCAAAACATAAACAAAGGGGCTCGCGGAAGCGAAAAGAAAGAAAACTAATAGTCCAAAGAGCTGTGCATTTACATGAACATACATTTACATGACAAAAATGTTAATTACCCACTATCTTTACATTACATAACATGTATCAAAGGAGCATATATAAAACAGGCATGAGCCCTAGATATAACAAGACAAAACTCACAACGGCCTTCCAGGCCTAGCCTCAACTCGGAGGCTCTCAAAACTGGTAGGCTTCAAAACGGCGGCTCGGCTCGGGACTCCGCCTAGGCTTGACTCCCTGAATGCTCACCTATAAATACATATATACAATAATGAGCTAAAGCTCAGCAAGTAACATTAAAGTAAAGGGTTTAATGAACGAATTCCAACATTTCATTCCATCAATCCGTAAAACATAACATTCATAATCATAATCATACAACAGTCAACATATAGAACATACGTATCCCATAACCTTTTCATAACCTTTCCATAACCTTTCCATAACCTTTTCATAACATAACCTTTTCATAACCTTTTCATAACATAACCTTTTCATAACCTTTTCATAACATAACCTTTCTCATTCATAACAGTCTATGGCCTTCATCTTCATGCTCTACCATGTTTCATATCATGGCCCTGCATGTTCATGTCGCACCCATGACCTATTTTCTATGCATGCCGTACAAGATTTGAAAATAGGACATTCGTTCACAGTTTAAACTTACATTTCAAACACATCATCTCATATGACATCTCATATAACATTTGAAACATATTTCATAACAACATAACTTAACGTATCACATTTGGAACATACCTTATAAGAACATAATTTTACAGAAATATCACTTACAGTGGGTTTCCGATACCGATTGCACGGTCTTCGCCTTTGTCCTTCATTCCTTGATTTGGAGAAACTTAAGCTTGATCTTCTCTTCTTCTCTTGCTCTCTTTTCTTCCTCCTTGATCTCTCTCTCTCTCTCTCTCTCTCTCTCTCTCTCTCTCTCCACGAATTCTCTCTCTCTCTCTCTTTTCTCTTCTCCAGATTTTTCTTTGAGTCAAAAATGGTCAATGAGCCTTATCTTAATAACATATATATCAAATAAAAATCCAATTAAACCACTTAAGCCAAAAACATAAGCCAAACGGGACTTAACGATTTAGACGAAATTCAGTCTTCAATTTATTTTCTCAAACAGTTCTAAAAATTCCCAGTATCACATAGACATTTTCAATTCCATTTTCTGAACCCATTCTGGTCATCAATTTCAGTCCCGAAGTCGTAATTCCAACAAATATTTTTCTAAGTCAACAGGTATTCTGCAATTAAATCCACATAATCACATAATTAATTATCGATAACTACGATATACGATTCCGGGTCATTACACTCTCCCCACCTTAAGAAGTTTGGTCCTCCAAACTTTTCTTACCTTAGTAGAAGTTCAATCAGAAATCCTAGTCACATATCATTATTCATTCCGTAGCCATTCAGTAGTTCATTCGGTTCAGTTATTCAGCTTGACAAAGACATGTACAGATACAAATTCAAGTTCCATTAGCATAGAAGCATTGGGTCATAATAACATAAATTCATCTTCTGATTATCAATATATATATACACATTCTGAAAAGTCCTCTATGGGAATGCTTCATTCCAAGTATATCATATAACGTGTTCAATCATGGAGCAATCAAAGTTACATAACATGTTCACACAGCGAAGAAATTACCTGTACCATTTTCCTTCCTTAATCAATCACTGATTCTGTCTTGTTTACATTCCGTGCATTGGTGTCTTTCGTTGATCTATAACTCATAGTAGATAGAGCATTTCCTTTTCAACATAATCATTTCTCCGTTGCCTTATCATTACTGTTCTTGTCTCATCATTCACTGTTCTCGTTCACTGTTCTCGTTTCCATATATTCATGAAGACACATTCTCACATGCACATGTTTATGTCATGCTCTATTTCTTTTCTAATGCACCTAACAGCTCATATGGACACGTGTGTGGGTAATTAACTCGTGCGCTCTGATACCACTCTGTCACGCCCCAAACCCGCCCCGAGAGGTTTGGTGACGAGACCGGCCAGTAATCCTAGATTACCACAGGCCTTCCTGTTCAAAACATAAATAAAGGGGCTCGCGGAAGCGAAAAGAAAGAAAACTAATAGTCCAAAGAGCTGTGCATTTACATGAACATACATTTACATGACAAAAATGTTAATTACCCACTATCTTTACATTACATAACATGTATCAAAGGAGCATATATAAAACAGGCATGAGCCCTAGATATAACAAGACAAAACTCACAACGGCCTTCCAGGCCTAGCCTCAACTCGGAGGCTCTCAAAACTGGTAGGCTTCAAAACGGCGGCTCGGCTCGGGACTCCGCCTAGGCTTGACTCCCTGAATGCTCACCTATAAATACATATATACAATAATGAGCTAAAGCTCAGCAAGTAACATTAAAGTAAAGGGTTTAATGAACGAATTCCAACATTTCATTCCATCAATCCGTAAAACATAACATTCATAATCATAATCATACAACAGTCAACATATAGAACATACGTATCCCATAACCTTTTCATAACCTTTCCATAACCTTTCCATAACCTTTTCATAACCTTTTCATAACCTTTTCATAACATAACCTTTTCATAACCTTTTCATAACATAACCTTTCTCATTCATAACAGTCTATGGCCTTCATCTTCATGCTCTACCATGTTTCATATCATGGCCCTGCATGTTCATGTCGCACCCATGACCTATTTTCTATGCATGCCGTACAAGATTTGAAAATAGGACATTCGTTCACAGTTTAAACTTACATTTCAAACACATCATCTCATATGACATCTCATATAACATTTGAAACATATTTCATAACAACATAACTTAACGTATCACATTTGGAACATACCTTATAAGAACATAATTTTACAGAAATATCACTTACAGTGGGTTTCCGATATCGATTGCACGGTCTTCGCCTTTGTCCTTCATTCCTTGATTTGGAGAAACTTAAGCTTGATCTTCTCTTCTTCTCTTGCTCTCTTTTCTTCCTCCTTGATCTCTCTCTCTCTCTCTCTCTCTCTCTCTCTCTCTCTCTCCACGAATTCTCTCTCTCTCTCTTTTCTCTTCTCCAGATTTTTCTTTGAGTCAAAAATGGTCAATGAGCCTTATCTTAATAACATATATATCAAATAAAAATCCAATTAAACCACATAAGCCAAAAACATAAGCCAAACGGGACTTAACGATTTAGACGAAATTCAGTCTTCAATTTATTTTCTCAAACAGTTCTAAAAATTCCCAGTATCACATAGACATTTTCAATTCCATTTTCTGAACCCATTCTGGTCATCAATTTCAGTCCCGAAGTCGTAATTCCAACAGATATTTTTCTAAGTCAACAGGTATTCTGCAATTAAATCCACATAATCACATAATTAATTATCGATAACTACGATATACGATTCCGGGTCATTACACATGGCTTCAAGGCTAGCATTGTTGCGGTGAATGGATAAAGATCAAGATATCTTCACTAAAATCAACAGTCGAGCCTTCTGAAGCCTCTGACAGAAGCCCCTGTCCGAAAGGACACCATTAACCCATTTCTGCCAACCAAAGAGAGGGTTGAAAAAAGCCTTGAACTGGGGATAGCAGAAAGGAAAATCCTCTCGCTCAACCCTAAAGCGTAGCACCAAAGAAGGGGAAATGAGGGCCCCATGTCTCGAATCAATATCCTTAGAAAGGCACAATAGAGTCCCCCTTGGAGATGGAAGAGAAGTGGTGGAGGTAGCCGCTCGCCAAAACGGGCCTTTTCGGCCAAAATAAGGAGATTTCCTTTACTCAGACGCTGGAGGCACATCCCTCTCTTTCATAAGAGACAGCTCTGATGACCCCGAGACGACAGATTTCTTGCGAGAAGACATATAGCTAAAATAATAGGCATAACAAAGAGGAGTTGACTGTATCAAATTCAGAATATCGAAATTGAAGCAACACAAATTAATAAGAATTCAAATAGAAATTCGACATCAACAATTTATTTTCTCGAGTGTCCACAAGGTCAACACGTGGCAATATATGGTATTATTCTTTATTACACCAATTTATTCTTCCAAGTGAAGTATTCACTAAATTTGAATATTGGGAATTCATATGAAGCTCAATATCAAGTTTCACTCTCCTCGGAGCCACAACAATCAATTGTTCGGTAGCAAGGTTTATATACAATATGAAGGACTCATTTCCTCATACTTCGTTAGCAACAACATTTATTTTAGTTGCTCTACAAATTTCAAAACAAGCAAATAGTCGAAGGTTATGCCATAAATATTATAGTAATATTCATGAAATAAAAGGGCAATATAAGAATTTTATAAATTTAGAGGGCCATTTAATAAACATGATAAAATTCCTATAAATTATAGGGTTAATAATGAAATTTTAAAAAACTTAAGGGAGCCATGGCCACCTTGGCCTGCACCTCCTTTTGTTCTTAATTGCACATAGTGCTCCATCCTAGATGGGATTGTGTCTTCGGAACAGATGAGCATAGTCTCACATTGTGTCTGTTTGGCAGAGCTTAATTACAGCTTATTTCAGCTTTCAGCTTAATTTAAGCTATTTTGATGTGTTTGGTTTAGCTTATAGCTTATAGCTTATAGCTTTTTGGAAGTCAAAAATCAGCTTATTCTTTGAGTGGGGTAGGAGATGCTTTAAGAATAAGCTGGAAATCAGCTTAAGCTGAAAGTTATGAGCTATAAACTGTTTAGGCATAAGCTATAAGCACTTTCCCACAGCTCTACCAAACAGGGCCATTGAGCATACTCACCTATACCTTTGACTTGATCCATCCTTGCTCAGGCTTGGCCGTTTGATGGACATATTTAGAGTTATTTTAGAAAGATAGTTAAAAGTTATTTTTTAACTTTTAATTTATTTTTGAGTCACATTATTTCTCTATTTTTTTACATGTATTTTCAAAAAAAAATTAAAAAGTCAACTTTTAACCATCTTTTCAAAACAACCCTTATTTGAGGAGAATTATCACCCACACAATCTGTTTTTTTTTTTTAATGAATGTAACTTATTTATATAATTTTTTTTTTTTAAAGGTAAATTACACTAACTTCTCTCTTTTTCTATATTTGTTTTTGGTCAACAAAGAAAGTAACATTTTTTTAATGCTAATAAAACAACCCAAAAAGTGAGCATGACTAAGTTTTGTTTGAATACATTAGGACCTTTATCAATTTTATTTACATAACAGTTAATCTCTTGCTCATCAGTAATTTATTAGTCACATGAACAAACAAAAAAATTAATGTACTAGTACTCATCTCTTTCATACTTAAATGTTTGTTTTAGGAAGGGGTGTCCGTGGACTAGAGGTGCTATTGGGGATAGTGGGACCAACCATGAATCTTGCTCTAATGATCTGAACAATTTATTTTGTTGGACCATAGGTATGGTTCATTCATGAAAAAAAAATCAAATTGATTCGATAATCATATCCACATGTTTGGATGACATTTGTTTGCAAAAAGTAGACGACAAAGCCAATTTAAAAAATAGATCATTTATTTTTTTGTAGTCAAATCTGATAAAATTGTGAGTTATGATTATCAAATTAATTTGAATATTTTTTATAGATAATCTACACACAGTCCAACAAAATAAACTATTTAGGTTGTCCAAACAAAATTTGTGGTGAACCCCATGAACTCCAACAACACCTCCAGTCCACAAAGTAGACTGGAAAGAAACCTAGCCGTTTATTTTGTCAACATGTCATCTACATCAGTTCTGGTATGTTTAGTCTTACTGAAAAGAAAGTTGGTATATTTATGTTTTTAAACTGGTGAAATTTATTATATTTTTTCTAAAATTTAAGAATGATTGGTGTAAGTTATCCTATAAATAAATGTTCATAATTTAAATATATACTGTAAATTTAAATGTGTTATGAAGTGAGAAATACATTCATATAAATATAACCTATATTATTTTAAAATATAAATGTTTTTCTAGTTTATTTATTTAATTTTTTGTGAGTATGTAGCATGGATGATGTTTTGGTTGGGTTGTCCTTTCTTGTCCTCTCGCCATCCCAAGTATTGTTGAGCATGTGCTACTCTCTGCCTAAAAACCAAAAAACATGTTCATATTGGGGCCAATGTCCATTATTCCTTGGCTCTTGTTGTTTTGTTTTCTGTGCTTCGTTTGGTGTGTGCATGTAGAGATTACTAAACAAGTGCAAATTTTATATTCTACAAAAGGTTTTGTATGTGGTATTTTCAAGGAAACAATTTGGGAGTAAATCTAGATAAAGAGATTGGGAATCTTTAATTTGTTATCAAGTACAAATGTGGAACTGTAATTAATGTGATGAAGAATAGTGTGAACTTGGCTTTTTGCTTTTCTAAATATGAGCTAGTGCATTTTAATACTTGTCATGTATTATTTCTCTAAGCCTTCGTTTGGCATGTTAAAAATTTTAATTTTTTGATTATTTTAATTATAAAAAGATAAAATATGTTAAAAAATTAATAAGACAAAATGTCACATTTAAATCATAATCATTTCATTTTTTCTCTCACAAAAGTCAAAAAAGTCAAAAAGTCTATTCCAAACGAGGCTTTTTAACCCATGCTAAAATAGTCAAAAAATCAAAAAGCCAACCCACATTCTAAACGAATCCTAAATTACTTAAATTTAATTTATATAATTTAAATATTCTTCTATTCATAATCAATTAGTTTTGGGTTGGATATCTCAAATAATTTTAACATATTATCAAAATTGAATCTTGGTTGATCTTTAGGGGAGCAATCCATCCGAGACAGTTATCTTGTCTTTCAGTCATGTGACAGGGTCAATTAGTTTTGTGTTGAATATGTCTAATAATTTTAAGGGGTTGTTTGAGAAATGTTAGATTAGTGAATTTTTTGATTTTTTATATTAAAAAAAATGTAAAATGTGAGTTGGAATTAAAGTGATATGGTAGAGAGATAATATGATCTAAATAAGATGATTGTAACCCAAATAAGATAATGTTCGCACATGCCAAACAAACCCTAACATAGCATAACGCATGGTTGATCTTAAAATGACAATGCAAAGTTGAATTTTGATATATTATTGTCAAAATGATATAACTTGACAATCATGCTTTAATGGTATAAATGTTTTTTTTTTATTTTTCTCACCAAATATTAAATAGAAATGATATTTGCGGACCCTACTATAAGAGATACTAGGTATCCCCCTCCCCCAAAAAAAATATATCTTCAAAAATACCCAAAAATGAAATGTATAATAATAAGATTTATTTAGAACGTGACTCACATTACACCGAATTTGAATCTACACTGTATATTTCATTTTTGAGATACATAGCTTCTTTTTTTATCCTTTGGTAATTTCTAAATTTTGTATCAAATTTGATACTGTCCTAGTTTGGGGCAGGGACTTCTTGTATATCATGAATTAATAGTAGATACTCCTAAGTTGTGCTCTGTGTTATCTGTAATTATAATTATAAGTTACCTGAAAATTCAAATAATTACTCTTAAATTTATGGGTTAACTAGACTAAGATCTTTTCAACTATTAGCGAATATCACTTCGACCCCCTATTCTATGAACATGTGCATTTTGACCCGTTCAACTATAAAAATATGTTACTTTCACCCTATACAGACCATCTTCAAAGGGGGTGTATTTATATGATTTTCATAATTGAATGAGTCAATATGTGCAGATCCATAGTCAAAGTGATATTTGTTAATAGTTGAGGGAGTCTTGGTGTAATTAATCATAAATTTATTCAAAAACTTAAATAATGGTCTAGATGCATTTTATATATGGATACAGAACACACAAGTTCAATTTGAGCCACCCTCCTTCATTCTGGGTAAATTTCTGGTTCAATTTTTTTAGGTTCAAAACTATACTGCTTTTGTTGAATTAGGCCTACTACTACTACTATTTGCCTAGTTCATTTGTTGCCTATGTTAGGAGCAGAGCAGCCTCAAGACTGGACATATTGATCGGGCTAAAATATTCACTCTCTGAATTTGTACTTCAAATGGCTTGAATCAATCAAGGAATGGTTGCTTTCCTTGCATAAACAAGCAATGCAGGCATATATGTTCTATTTGGTTCACTACAACGAGATTGAATGGAAGAGAATGATAATTTCTGAAGCTTCTCTATAGAATGATCATTCCCTTACAATAGTGAATGATAATTCTATTTGCATTGAATTTTTTCATTATTATTTTTGTCAATCAAACATAGAAATAAATAGTATTTTAATGAAATAATCATTCTATTTCACTCCATCCAATGAACTAAACATTAGCATGGGGCTTGTGCTCTGTAGGTGTCCCCTTGAAATAGATACAACATTGATCTTCCTATACCCTTCTTTGTGATCTCAAGAAACTAGTACATTAAGGAGAATCAGGCTTAATTCATATTCATAAGGACCATAATGTAATTTTCAATGAGTAAGAGTTGGTCTAATGGATGAAATACTCTTTTATTGAGTGACTGTGAAGAACAATTTTAATGAACTCAAACAGATCAGACTTAGGCTAAGTGGACAGCATCAATGGTTCCAATGACACCAAGTGCCCTGATTTTCTGATGTTCAATTTCCCTCGCATTAGCTACTCTGCATGACTTACCTTCCACAAAAAGACCTAGAGAGGAAGGATATTGAGGCAAAAGATATTCCAATGCACTTCTAATCATTAGATTATATAAGAATTGCGAGAAACCTAAATCTCAAGACATAGTCTAATGATTAAGAGTGCATTGGGAGTAGAAAAACGGAATAATTTGAGAAAAAGGACCCGTACTGTTGGATATCGAACCTTTTGTATGGGTAAATAAATCAAATTGATCTAGATCACCAACAGTGCTCAACCCAAAAAAAAAAAAAAAGGAACAGTTAAAAAAAATATTGAACTAATTCATAACATATATTACGCATCAGATTTTTGTTCCCCTTTCAACTTTTTTTTGACTCTCTGTAGCAACGGAGTTCACATGTAGTTACCCATCCTGATACCGGTGTCTATAGCAGGTTGGAAGCCTTCATTAGTAGCCTTGGAGTAGTAAACATAAAAAAGCTCAGAGACTATGCCGGTGAAGACAATGAAAGCGGCCCCAGCCCCAAAAACTCCCTTACTCAAGGTTGCGCAAAAAGGAGAAAGATCCGACTTTGCAAACCTGTCCTTAGTGTGGTATGCATTTCTCACTGAACCGCCCAGCAAGCAAACCTCAGCAATAAAAAATGTCACCCTGAAAAATATCAAATTGGCATCATTTTGTTTTTTATTTTATTTAATATTTAGGAAAGAACATGTTTCCATATTTCCATATCAAGACTCTTGAAATTGTAAATCTTCAAAAAAAAAAAAATGCATACCAGCAAGTGACAAATAGCACGATGGCCCATACCCTGGAACGGCCTGGTCTCAAAGCCATCCCACAGCACAAGCATCGAGTTGCAAGCATTATACGGAGCTGACTAACCATGAGCAATAGCAATGAGCCCACACCTAAGCCGGTTGCATAATTTGAATCATAAACACAAAAGGTACTACCATCTGCATCTGATTTTAATGAAGCCTGTCAAAGAAGACGGCAAGTCAATAGAGTAGCGTCAGCTTGCTGCAATAATTTAATTCTATTAAACCTACAACACATCTTATCTTATGGCCCCGAAAAAATGTAATTAAGAGAGAGTGAA
Source organism: Camellia granthamiana (assembly GCA_036172215.1). Classification (NCBI taxonomy): domain Eukaryota; kingdom Viridiplantae; phylum Streptophyta; class Magnoliopsida; order Ericales; family Theaceae; genus Camellia; species Camellia granthamiana. The sequence continues at coordinate 56,324,516 of CM069909.1, read as the reverse complement.
TCCAACAAATCCCATTGTTTAGATAGAAGAATATTAATTGACTAGATCTAACTCTTCATTATTTGCCTTCTCCTCCATTTTGATGTTTGATGTCAGATTGGCTCAAATGCTCAAAAAAATGCTTTGAGCCAATCTAAGACATCGAGGTCATTCAAGGGTCGCGCTAGGTGTATGAGTATGGGTCAACTTCACTGCATTAAATTGATTGGGAAAAAAAAAAACTAAGTGGGTATTTTTCATGTATTTATGGTTTTTCAGTTAAAATTTTCATGTGACCCCATCATGCTGAATGACTTTTTTATGAATAATTTCATCTATTTAAGGTAGGCTCAATGTAATTCTAGTTTGTGGGGGTGTCCATAGAAGTTGGTGGCTGTGGAAAGCCAGAATTGCTATTTGTTCATCACAACAACTATATGTATATGAGTAATGTTATGGTAGGGAAAACAATATGCTTTGCATAAATAATTCATGTAACTGACTAGTTGGAATATAGACTTCTTCAGTGGAGAGACACTTTGATATCCTAGCATAACCAAATATAATATATACATACACAAAAGGAATTTAACCAACCATGAATCTAGAACCCACAACATTGTATACCCAAAATAGAAGAAATTAGAAACAAAATGGATTGAATCAACAATGAATTAAGAACCTATAAATGGAAACCCACAAACACATATCAAGCAAAATAACATAATTATGCAATTATGTAGGTATATAAAATTATGAGGAAATAATTAAAAAGAGAGAGAGAGGAAATGACTTTTGCAATCCTAAACTCAGCAGCAACAGCAAGAGCAAAAGCAATGAGATCAATGACAAAAACAACCACTAAAAGCAGTGTTGTTGTTGAAGCCATCATCAGCAGCAATCTTTGTTTCCACTTGTTCTCTAACAAAAGCTGTGTTGTTAAAGGTGTGTTTGTACCCTATTTAGCAATCTGATCCTAATTCGCCTGCATTTTATTTTTTGTTCTACATCATCATTAGTACAATTGTTTTCTTTTTAAGTCAAACAAGGCCGTTAATGGTAGCGTGATTTTCCATGCTCTTTCATTTTCAACGACACAACACATACATCCACATTAGCATTGGATATACAGGACGGGTAATGCTACAATACAAATCCTTGAAAAATGATGTATCATATGCAAGTTACGATACTTTTGTGGTGTTAGATACTATAATGTCGTAACTAAATCTTTTTTTTCTGTCATAACTTAATAGATCATAAACACCTTTTAAGCATAACAAAAACGATCTTTTTGATTGTAACCAAAATTACTAAGAATCAACACCACAATATGTTATAACTAAGAATCATAATCAAATATTATTTGAGTCACAACCAAAGACTTTTTTGGTTATGACTAAAATAACAACACTAGTTCATAACTAATATCACAATGAATCATAACCAATACTACAATATGTTATAACTAGAAATCATAATCAAATATTACTTTTTTGGTTATGACTAAAATAACAACACTAGTCCATAACTAATACTGCAATGAATCATAATCAACACCACAATATCACAAAAATCATAATTAAAACATATAGTATACTTTTTTTCAAAATATGTATTATAGAATTTCTATTAGGCGTTTTGGTATATGCTCTAATTCTATAAAATAATAATGGAAAAGAAAGATCATAACCATATGCTCTCTCTCTAAAGTGGTCATTTGTTATGCACCAACACCAAACAGGGCAAACTAATTGGGAGGACAAACTAATTCGGTTGTTCTTGTTTAAGAATAACAATAATAATAGTTGTTCCAAACCAGTCCCAGTCCTAGAACAAACCCCAGATCATCAATGCTTTTAAAAAAAAAAAAAAGTTGTGAAAATTATCTCAAAGCCTTTTCCAGTCGATCGACTGGTCAATCCTAAATTTTTTCAGTCATCCGGTGACAAATTTAAAATATTTTTGTGATACACTTTTTCAGTTTGTGCAAGGAAGTGTAAAATCTTGAAAATTCAAATTTTAATTTTTTGGCGTTAATTTTTTTCAAATTACATTCTAATTTTTCCACCAAAAAACAACTCCTAGAAACTCAACCAAATAGAGCTTGGCTTTAGGAAGACAAGTTGACAGTTGAAGGATAAACCACTTCCAAGGGACAGAGAGACTTCTATACATAAAAGTGACAATCTTGATCATATAGAAGCTAGATCAGGATTTGAGCCTTTAAACTATTTCAAAATATTTTATCTTTTATTTTAACAGAAACTGAAATCACAGAGGGAGTCCATGCTGCTAAATATCAAATGTATGATTTCAATTCACAGTCACATTTCATATTATTCGAAGCAAATTCATGAAATGGTGTCGATAAATTCAAACAAAATAATTGAAATACCATCTTGTCCGCCAGAAAATAGCAATATAATTATTCATAAGCAAGCACCATTTAACCGAGTACAAGTTTATGTACAAAAAATTAAAAGCAATTTACAATGTCATCACTCCATCGCATAGTCTGTTATTCAAGTTCACCACAATCACCACAAAGATTAATACGTAAAAAATATATATATAATTTATATATTAAAAAAAAAAAAAAAAAGAAGATGAAAGAACATGTGCCCTTTCCAAAGGAATTCACTGGTAGGTCCCCATCCTGATGCCGGTTTCTCTAGCAGGTTGGAAACCTTCATTATTAGCCTTGGAGTAGTAAACGTAAAAAAGCTCAGAGACTATACCGGTGAAGACAATGAAGGCGGCCCCAGCCCCAAAAACTCCCTTTCTCAAGGTTGCGCAAGAGGGAGGATGATTCGACAACACAGACCTGTACCTAGTGTGGTAGGCATTTCTCACTGAACCCGCCAACAAGCAAACCTCAGCAATAAAAAAAGTCACCCTGAAAAATATCAAATTAGTAGTTTTTTTAAATATTGGGGAAAGACACATGAAATTGTAAATATAAATTTAAAAAAAAAAAGCATACCAGCAAGTGATGAATAACGTGATGGTCCATACCCTGGAACGGCCAGGTCTCAAAGCCGTCCCACAGCACAAGCATCGAGTTACCAGCATTATAATGACCTGACTAGCCATAAGTAATAGCAACGACCCCACGCCCAAGCCCGTTGCATAATCTGAATCATAAACACAATAGCTACCGTTTGCATCTGAATAGTATGAAGCCTGTCAAAGAAGACTGCAAGTCAATGGAGTGGCATCGACTTGTAGTAATTTAACTCTATTAACCTACTAAAAAGAGCCTACCATGTGGCCAAAAAAAATGTAATTAGGAGAGACACCGAGAGAATCCAACAAATCCCATGGTTTTAGATACAAAAAAACTAATTGGCTAGATCTAACTCTTTATTGTTGCCTGAATTGTCCTCTATTTTTTATGTTTGATGTCTTAGATTGGCTTAAAGCATGTTTTGTACTGTCACTGTTTCTAATTTCTTAAGTTAATAGCCAACTTATAAAGAACTTCCTAATACCATATTTTGCCATTTCTGAAACAATTCAAGAAAGCTTTTCAGAGATACAAATAGTGTTTCCTCCTCATCCGAAAAAAAAAAACCTTTCACTTGCTTAATTTCCTAAAAGCTAAAATTATAATTGAATTTTTGAAAGATATAGCCGGAACTGCAAAGTTTTTCTTAAAATTTTCCACTTCAACAAACAGATACCTTCCATTCCATTAAAACAATCCAGCCCAACTTTAAATTGGGCACCCTATCCGAATCCGGGTTCATTTTCAATTGAAGCCAATAGGTAGATAAATACAAACACATCCTAATAGTAGTTCAAACATGTTTCCAATTATAAGTAGGCGTTGGAATCTGGGATCCCTCTTAGGATGTACAGAACAAACCGCACACAAAAAAGACAAACAAATTTAACATGATTTGGTCCAATATCTACATTAACAGAGAGAAACCAATAATCATTATATCAATGGAAAGATTACAGAAAAATTATAATAAAGGAAGAGACTCTTTCACTCAACTCAACACTCAGCTCTCCTCTCACACGAGGGAGCTCCCTCTCTGCCACAGAGGGTGTCTGGGATCCGGGGATCCCAATAGTAGGTGCAGGGGAGAAAAGCAGAGGTCATTCAGGGGCCGTGCTTGGTGTACGAGTATTTTTGATGTATTTATAAGTTTTGAGTGGAATTTTTCATGTGACCCCATTGAGCTGAAATAATTTTTATTTTGTGAATAATTTCATCTATTCGAGATTGGTTTGATATAATTCTAACTTCTTGTGGTGGGGGTAGGGCTGCAAACGAACCGAGCCGAGCCGAGCCGAGCCGAGCTCGGCTCGTTTATTAAAGGCTCGTTTACTTTATCGAGCTCGTTTATGAGCTCGAGCTCGGCTCGATAAGGATTCGAGCTCGGCTCGGCTCGTTAATTTGAACTGGGCTCGAGCTCGGCTCGGCTCGGCTCGATAATTTTTTTTTAATATTATTTATATTATTTAAATATAAATATTTAAATTAAAAATATTATTTATTTTATTTAATATATAAAAAATGTATTTATATTATTATTTATATATATATATTTATATATTTTTAATATATAAATAATGTATTTATATATATTTATATATTATTTAATATATAAATAATATATTTATTATATAATTTAAATAAAGATAAACGAGCCGAGCCTAACGAGCCGAGCCTATGCGTGCTCGAGCTCGGCTCGTTTATTAAACGAGCCTAATATTCGAGCTCGAGCTCGGCTCGTTTACTAAACGAGCCGAGCCGAGCCGAGCCCTTAACGAGCCGAGCCGAGCTTGTTCACGAACAGCTCGGTTCGTTTGCAGCCCTAAGTGGGGGGGGGGGGGGGGGAGATTGAATGACCCCTTCAGACAAAATTCCTAAAGAGCGTCGAGAGAAGTCGGTGGGTGTGGAAAGCCAGAATTGTTATTTCTTAATCATAAAAACAATCTTCTGCATAATTATTTGTTGAGAAATTATTCAATATTTTGGAGTAATACGTGTCTGTATTCCCTAACCAATTATCATTTAGGGTTCGTTTAGGATGTTCTAAAAAAGTGTACTTTTTGACTTATTGACTTATATGGGTTGGGTTTGATGTGATGTATTAGAGAGGTGATGTGATTTAAATAAGATGATGTGACTTAAATAGGATAGTGACTTTTTGACTTTTTGTATTATTTAGTTTATGCCAAACCAACCCTTAATATATCCTCTCTAATCACTCAACACAATACTGCACTTACTTATTTTTTTTATCAATCATAATACTATGAAATATCGTGTCCAGTGAATAATTACACTGGGGTTGAATTGAAACAGTTGGGTTGGATAACCATATTATGTACACAAAATGAATAGAACCAACCGTGAATCAAGAACATATAAATAAAACCCACAAACACATATCACAGCACATATGACATATCACTGGATGGTTGAATAATTCTGCTATGTAAAAGTGATCTTTGGGTCTTGGCTCCGTTAGGGTCTAGCCCAGAACTCACCCTTATGTGATTGCGGCTTTTTTTTTTTTTCAACATATTCGTGCGTGTAAGAAATTTAAAAAAAAAAAAAAAAAAAAGTAGGAAAAAGAGAGAGAAGGAGAGAGAGAGAGAGAGAGAAACTGACTTTAGCCCTCCTATGCTCAGCAGCAACAGCAAGAGCAAAAGCAATGACATCAAAGACACAAACAACCACCAAAAGCAGAGTTGAAGCCATCAGCACCAGTCTTTCCACTTGTTCTTCTAACACAGAGAATAGAGAGAGAGAGAGAGAGAGAGAGAAGCAGTGAAATTAAACACTTGGGAATAAAAATAATAACAGATGATAATAGATATAGAGCAAACAGCAATGTTAAGTATCATAAAAAAAATTTCATGAAAATAATCATGAAAGTTTTGTGACCCTTGGATTACACTTAGAATAAAGTACCACACACTAATCATGATAATCCAAAAATCATAAATTTTTCATGATCACTTTCATGACAAAATTTTCATGATCCCTAACTTTTCCCCAGAGCAAATAAACAAAAAATAATGGGTTTGGTGATGAGTGAAAGAGAACAATTGTTTAATGCAGTTTATGTTACAACTTATTAAATAGAAATAATTTAAATAAATTTTTAAAAAAATTAATTATCTAAAAATTGAAAAAAATATATATTTTTACATTCTATTTTTTGGATTATTAATTTTTAACTTACAGTAAACACTCAACTAGCAGAAGTGAAAAGCTTGGTGGGTTGTACTGAATTTGATTGATTGTGTAGTGTTGTGTGTAGTTGAGGAAGTTAAGTAACAAAAAATTGTAAAGGAAAGAGCTTATATAGTTGAAGGAAGTAGTTCTAACTTCTAAGCTTGTCTCCTCAGATGTGGTGGTACTGTTGGCGTGATATTCAATGCTCTTTCATTTTCAACAACACAACACAACACATCTCTACATATATTAATGTGGGTATGGTTGGTTTGGGAAGTAGGTTCTTATTTTAATTTGGGGTTAAAAAGTTTCGTTTAAGAATAATTTTTTAACTTTTTTAACTTTTTTTTTAAAAAAATGTAATGATTATGAATTAAATATGATATTTTATTTTATTAAAATAAAAAATCTATTTTGTTTTTTTATACTATTTTAACCAAAAAATCTCAACCATAACTTCCCAAACAGAGGCTATATTGTGTATAATGTGCTCTTGCTAATAAAATAAAATAATAATGGAATAGAAAGATGAAGAACCATATGCTCTCCCTCATTTACTTTAAAGTGGTCGCATGTGATGCACTAACACCAAATAGGACAACTAGTTGGGTTATCCTTGTGTATCAGGATCCTCTCCTGGCCGCTTTCGTCCTTGCGTCCATTCTTGTAGTTTTTCAGGTCTACTTTTAGACTCAATTTTGATAATCCGAACCGTTCATATTTTATGATTTATTCAGTATATTATACCTGTAAAAAATCAAGTTGATCGGATATCAGAAAGTATATGTTCGGAAAACTGTTTATTAAATTATTTAAAAAATAGTTTTTAGTTCAATTTTTCAAACACATGCTTTCTAATATCCGATCAACTTGATTTTTTACAGGCATGATATACTGAATAAATCATAAAATATGAACGGTTCGGATTATCAAAATTGAGCCTAAAAATAGACCCAAAGGCCTGCAAGAACAAACGCAAAAACAAGATTATAAGGAGAGACTCTTGACTCTATCCTTGTTCCAAAAATAAAAATATTAAAGATAATGAGAAATGTTTGTTAAAAAAAAAAAATTGGGTTGTCCAAATCCCAATCACGGTCCTAGTCCTAATCCCAAATAGGATGGCAATTTATCTCCTCTCTCACTCCATTTCCTATAAGTTTTTTATATCTAAATAACATAACACTGTTTTTTATCCCTTTTGTTTCTGAGAAAATTGTTGAAAAATTCAACTCAAAGAGTTTATCCCAATACATCTTAATAATTAGATTTAATTTTTATCAAATTTTATTAAAAATAAGTCATCATAAAATCGTTGTTAAAAATAATTTTTTATGACGATTTTTTATATATGTCACTAAAAATTGACAATTAATGACATTTTTTTGTCACAGTTTTTATAAATTGTTACTAAAACTTATAATTAGTGATATTTTTCAATGACAAATATTTCGAACTGTCAGTGAAAGTTAAAAATTAGTGACTTTTTTTGTGACGATTTTTTTAAACTGTCGTTAAAATTTAGAATTAGTGACATTTTTTGTGACAATTTTCAAACTGTCGCTGAAAATTAACAATTAGTGACGTTTTTTAATAGTATTTGATGAAAAATATCATTAATTATCATAAGATTTATTGGACAATAAATTCACCTATTATAAGACCTACACGTAAGTCCCCCTACTTTTTGTTGGTGAGAGGTCTACCTTTTATGAAACAGTTTGGTGAGAAATTCTTTTATTTATTCTGAAGGCCATTTTGTTTCCAATTTTACCCATTAATTTAAATGTTGACTTTTTTTTATCCGTTTAATTTTGTTGACTATCTGTTCAAATTATTTTTTATCTGTTCAAATTTTTTGACTATCTGTTCAATTTTTCCCTTATCTGTTCAAATATCTGTCAAAATTTTATTATCTGTTTAATTTTTTTTTTTTTATCTATTGAAATATCAAGCCAAATCAACCCTTTTCTGTTGCAATAACAAGCCCCTATCTGTTTCAAATTTTGAACAAATCTATCCTATTATTTGTTCAAATCTTATTATTTGTTCAAAATATATTTTTCCTATCTGTTCAAAATTTTGAATAGATTTGTCCTATTTGTCAAATTTTTTTAAATCAGTTTCATCATCATCATCAACCTCATCAACAACAACACACACAAAAATCATCAAAAATAAAGTGTGGACCTCTTGGGCCCTAGGTAGCTCCAAACCCTCATCTTCAACCACGGCAACATTGGGCGACACCGGGCGGTGGAAGTCGAGTCTAGGAGTTTGAAGAGGGAGAGAGAATTTAGGGATTTTAACCATGTATATGATATATATATATGTAGAGGTACTTTAGATATTTTGCACCACCATGTCTTTATGAACAAAGTGTTTTAAAGTGTGAACATGTAAATTAAAAAGATTAAACTTTGAATTTATGGATCGAGTGACTTTAGTGTTTTCTACTCTTAACTCAATTATATTAATTAAATATATTATATATTTTAATATATGGTAGACCATTGTGTGATAGAAAAAGCTAAGCCCACGGTTGCTCAAGTCGAGCTTAGCTTGGTCTGGTTTATGGTTGAAGTTTAGTAGTGTTTGAGAAATAGTTATTTTGGTTAGTTGTTTTTATTTTTTAGAGAAGACATGTGAAAAAATAAAAAAAATAAAATGATGCGAGTGTTTTGTCTTTCTAATTATTTTAATCAAAAAATTAACACCCCAAACAGGGAGTATTCCAGGTCAACACAAAATCACTTATGCTGTGTTTAGTTGGAGGATTTAGGGAGGAATTTGAAAAAGGAAAGGGAAAAAGTGTATGAAACTATGTGAAATTTAGGCATATTTTATTCTCATTTCACTTACCTTTCCATTTCCCTTTCCAAATCCCTGCTCAAATTCCCCAACCAAACACAAAATTAGGGGCTCTAGAAAATCATGGAAGTCAAGGGTTAATTGCTCAGCTCACCTGGAACAAATTAACGAAAGCCGTTATAATCGTACCACTATCAGAGGGACAGTTGGGAGAAATAGAAAATATTGAATGGAACTAAGGATCTAAAATATTATGTTTTGTTAATTTTAATAACTAAAAAATATTTTTTCTATCTATTTTATTTAATCAAAATAGATAAATAATTTAGATTAGAAATGAATCATAAGTTTAGAATTTAAATTGATAAAATTAAAATTATGAATTTATTTTGCTACAAGAATTAAACCTTAAGGCAGTGTTTGGAATGTGAATTTGGAAAAATGTGCGTGAAATATATTTTTTTAAGATTCCACTTACTTTTTTCTTTTCCTTTTCAAATTTCTAGCCAAATTCATGCTCCAAACACAGTCTAAGTTTTCTTTTCTTTTTTGTTTTTGTAATTTTTACATGCAGGTGAGAGTTAGGGAAAAAAAAATTACAAACGTATGGAGGTGTAAGTATATCTGTGGTGAGCTACAAATAAAAGGTTGTAGGGATGCAAATGTTTGCACCGCTCCATATGTTGATAATTTTTTTTCTCAACCCTCACTTGCATGTAATTTCCTCGAAAAAACAAAAATATGGAGAGTGCTAGTCTTACTTACACCTTTCATACTCGTGTAATTTCTTTTTTCCGTCCACCGTATAAGTAATTCTCCCCTTTCTTTCTTTTTTTTCTTTTGTTTTTTTTCATGTGTTGGGTTGTCTGTCAATCACATGTCATGTGTGAGAGTCTTTTTTATCATTTCTTTTTGGGTTGGATTCGATCTTCTTACCTTCCACGATGCTGCGCGGAAATATGATTCGATCTTCTAAACGCAACGATCGTATAATCTACGGCTCAAGGGTGTCTATATCTTGAGTAATATTATTCCCATTTCACATAGATAATTTTTTAAGTCTTAAAAAATATTTAGAAGAAATTATAAAAATAAGATAAACTACGACTTAACCCTTTTAACAAAATAAATCATAAAGTTTTAATTGTCGCTTTAAATCCTAAAATTTTAATTTATTTTCAATATAAATCTGTTGGCTATATATTTTGTAAAAGCCAATAACAATTCGACACGTGGCAGAATAAGGGTATTATGGGAAGATGATTCACGTCTTCAATCCTGATCGTACACGTGGCGATGACAATTGGTTCTCACGTGATCCAAGTAGCACCAGATCAGTAAAGAGATGAAAGATGACGTGGCCTCAACGGTTACTCATATTCAAATTCAAATATAAGAGGGAAATTTAACTGCAAGTGATGGCGTAGTGGAACTACTTCTAAGGCAGCATGATCAGCGATCATGGAGGAGCAGTTCGACGGTTTGAAGTACAGTTCGAAGGTCATCCTTGGCGAGTATAAATAGCAAGGAAGCCCCCAGAAAAAACCCCCAGACTCAGATCATACAAACCAGTCATTTACTTTATATTTTCTTTCCCAGTTTTTACATTTCCTGCACTTTAAATACCTGCACTTTAAATACTTGTCCTTTAAATACCCGCACTGTACTTCGATTCATAGGAGTAGTTTCAAGTAGATTCAAGTAGACTGTTGCTGTAAACCTCTTCGAGGCTGAGTTTGGACTATTGTAAGTGTTCATTTTTAATGAAATACTTCGATTGTTCTTAATATTACTTGTTATTTTTCTTAATTTCTCCTAAGTCAAGCTACCAGTAAAAGTCCTCTTCATTGAGGCTGAAAGAACTAAAACACAATCGTCTGATAAATTGGTTGGCAATTATAATTTCTGTAAGGACTGATTGATCCTTGCTGGCACGCTCGCATTTACAAAAATACCCTTCGAAAAGCCAAAAAGCCAACATATATTTTTGGCACGCCCGGTGGGACATAATTTAAAATGGCTAGAAGAAGACGACAAGGAGAAAATGAACGTCTGGAAGAAGGCGTAGAAGGAGAGGTAGAAATACCTAATCCAGAGGATAATGTGGTAACACATCCTGTGGAGACTCCCATGTTATCAGAACCTATGGTCGAACAGACTAGTACTTCTGGACAAGAACCATATGTTCATAATATTGGACGAAACCAAGGAATTGGAACATCCACCGTTCCATCTACTCAGCCAACAAATCCATGGGATGGCTTAGTAGATGCTATGGGACAACAATTAATGAACACAATGGAAAGGTGGGCAACATCCTTTTTGGATCGGATGAATAACCACCAACCAACAAATACAAGACACACAGAGGAAATTTTAAATGTCCCTCAGCAAAGATTGGCTAGAGAAAAATAGCCTATGCAAATTAATGGACAATCTAATGGTCAGACTAGTACTCAGAACTATGAAAGACCATCGCCTCAGTCTTGGTATGAACCCATTTCAAGGCCTGTAGTAGGCCAAAATGCCTCAGTTCCCAACAATGAAGCCACACACGTTGGTGGATCTGGGCAAGTACAAGAAATTGGCATGAGAATGGTTACAAATCCCATGTTCGAAGCCATACCTGGCACTAGGGGATATAATAATCCTTTGTTTGAATTTATACCCGGGGGGTTGGAGGGTTTTCCTGTAAACGGAAGGGACACAACACCTGTTCCAGCACCTTTCGCAGGTCCTTTCACAGGACAGGCTCAAAGGGGTTACCCATACCCCCAACAGCAACCTGCACCACAGGGGCAACCAATCCCAAATGTACCACCTTATGGACCAAGAGGACCACAAGCGCAAGTTTGTCCACTAAACCCTGTGTTTGTTCCTCCAGTACTGGTTCAGCAGGCACAGAATATGGTTCCTAGGGACCAAATTGTTGATATTGTTAGGGAGATGTGTGGACCGATGGCTCGGGGGGTCCAGACTCTTGTATACAGAAAACCATACCCAGAATGGGTAGATAGGGTACATGAATACCCAAGAGGATTCAGAATACCAGACTTTACCCTATTCTATGGAACTGGAAATCAATCAACAGTAGAGCACATTGCCAGATTCACTGCTCAATGTGGTGAATTCACTAATCATGATTACATGAAACTGAGATTATTTCCAAATTCTCTAACTGGGGGAGCCTTTGTATGGTATATCAACCTTACACCTGGCTCCATTCAAAATTGGCAACAAATGGAAGAGGCATTTCATGCCCAATTCTTCCAATCGGAGCCAGAGGTGTCCATGGCAGACTTGGCAAGATTAAGTCAAAGGCCTGAAGAAAAGGCTACTCAGTTTATTGCCAGATTTAAAAGGGCTCGAAATAAATGTAGGGTCATCCTTCCAGAGCCAGAATTTGTAAGATTGGCTCAAAACGGTTTAGAGTTCAGGCTTCGAAAGAAATTTGACTCAACTGAATTCAGGGATTTGGTCGAATTAACCTATAAGGTGTCTCGATATGAAGCATTACTAGAGGAGGAACAAGATCGAAATAATGCTTCGTATAAGACGTATTATAGAGATCCCAATTATGAGATTGATGCAGCAGAGATTGTGGGCAAAGAACCTGTAATCTGTGAAGCATTAATTCATAAGGATACAACCATCGACCAGCAGTTTAAAAAGAAAGACTTTCACAGAAAGTACTCTTTCGATTTAACAAAAGCAGATGACATTTTTGATCATTTGCTTGCAGCCAATTTCCTTAAGTTACCAAAAGGGGTAAAACTGCCATCTCCAGAGGAACTTAAAGGAAAAGTATACTGTAAATGGCATAATTCTTGGTCTCACTCAACTAAAAACTGTGTTATTTTTCGAGACAGGATCCAAGAGCAAATTCGAAAAGGAAGTTTGTAGTTCCCAGCCAAAACAGAAAAAGCCATGGGAATTGACAGTAACCCATTTCCAAAAGTTGGAGAAAGCGCGGCTAATGTGGTTGTACCAAACTTTCAGAACCTATCTCTGCAGGAATTGGAAGAGGTCAATGTGCAAATGCATATTGCCAACCAGGCAACTGCCAAGAAGGAGACTGGAAACCCACCAACTATTGGGCAAGGTTTCTCACGTCAGAGGGAATACTCTGATGAAGAAGCACTGGATGATGATTCCCTCGAAGCAGCTGTAGTGCAGAGGATGTGTCCCAGATGCAGACTGAGTTACAAATGGTTGAAGGGGCTTCCAATTGATGGGAAGCAATACTATAGGGATGTTCAGAGACGTCCTAAATCAACCAATGCTCATAACAAAAGGCCGTATCCGGCTGGTGACAGGCAACGCCCATTAGTGGTTGAACCTGTAGTGGACAGAATGCATGCTAAAGGTAAGAGGCCTGTGTATGAGTCTAGGCCACCTAACTACTACAGAGTAGAGAGCAGCCATTCTGAAAGAAGATTGGAGAGGGGTTCAGGTTATGGGAGTAAAGCCAGAGATTGGCCCTTTAGACCAACCCTGCGAAGGACAGAAAGTGGCTCTTTTCATCGAAGGACTGAATCAGGCTCGAAACATGAAGTCAGAGCCAAGCATCTACCTTCACAGCCAGTTTCGAAGGTGACTTCGAAAGTAGAAGGAAACAGTTCGACATCTGGATCAGTAAGCTCGTGGGTACCAGGGGTCCCAGATTGGTTTGTAATGCAGAACAAACCTAGGGAGACACCTACTCAAAGGGATGTTGGAAACCAAGGCAGGATGGTCAAGCCTCCTTTGGTGGCCCCAAACAATTGGGTATTACTTAAACATCCAAAGACGAAGGAACCAGATATGGTCCCAGTCATTTCCAGATCACAAAGAAGGAAAATTCAACGCAGGTACACCCAATACCAGCAAGATCTGAAAGAAAGTGGAGAGAGTTCTTCACAGGTCAAGACAGAAGCAAAGAAAACTTCGAAGTCAGACCATACTCCAAAACCAACTTTACAAAGCAAAGTGGTTTGTAGCAGAGAACAATTGGCCCAAGTTCATTCTGAACTAAAGGCCAGGGAGAAGTCTAGTCTGGCAGGGCTGGAAAAGGCTCTGATGGAAAGTGATAGCGAAGCGGGAGACGAGATTGACATGAGCCAAAAGAAGGAAATGGCAGAGGAAGAGATGTTCGAAGCCTTCATGGCTGAACATACATTTCTGACTGAAGAACCAGTTGAGAAGGATCCTTCGAAGGGATCAGTTATCAATGAAATACCAGAGTACAGCATGGAGGATACTGCTGAGGACACTGAGCAAGGTAGCCAAGAGGGGAAGAAGGTACAGCCAGCCATCCAGTTTGGTTCATTCCCCCTGTATCAGTCAATATGGTACACATACTACCTCATGAATTCCAGGCTGAAAATGAGGGTCAGGGTGATCAAGACATGGATCCAATTCCTGTCTCTAGTGAGGAGTCACAAGTGAGTATGGTACAGGATGCTCCTGAAGTGGCTACTCCAATGGAAACTGAGTTTGAAAGTGAGGAAGAGGTAAGCATCAACCTCTCATATCCTTTTGAATATCCCTCGAATTCCATGACCCAACATGTTAAGCCTCTGTACATCAAGGCTTTCTTCGATGGGATACAGCTAAACCGAGTCCTAATAGACAATGGGGCAGCAGTAAACTTATTACCGAAATCTTCTTTGAAGAAACTAGGGAAAAAGAATCCCAGGTTGATCCCAACCAGCACAACCATTGCTGGCTTTGCTGGAAATAAACAAATGGCTCAAGGGATTTTGCCTATTAATTTGAGTGTGGGAACCAGGGATTGTATGACAGCATTCTTCGTCATCGACAGCAATGCCAAATATAATGCCTTACTTGGGAGAGATTGGATCCACACCAACAAATGTGTGCCTTCCTCTTTGCATCAGAAGATCATGATGGCCTTGGGCAATGGAGAGACAGAGGAGATTGATGCAGATCCTCAACCCTTCAGAGGCCAAGTTGTATATTGAGGGGGTAACACCACTCAGTATACTGAGGAAAGCTGATGGCTCAGCCGAAGTGACGGCTGATGAGGAAGTGACACACCTAAAGCACTTAGTCCAAGAGAGTGCTGATGAAGAAGTTGTCGTGAAAGATGACAATGATGCCTGGTTATAGGCAAAAGGATGAAGAACAAGAAGCCAAGTCTTTGGCTCTGGTTAAATTCTCACCATTGGACGTAGAAGCAATAGTCCAGAAAGTACAGGAGCAAGAAAGAGAAGCCATGATGATTGGTTGTAAACAGGAGCAGCAACAGGTCAGAATTTTGACCCTTGGGAAATACTGCGCATTGGACATTGAGACAAAGGTCCAGGAGATACAAGAGGAGGATGCCTTATGGACAGATTTTGTCTATGAGGAAGAAGGTAAGGATGTTAAACCAGAGAACTTGGGAGCGGAGCAAAGCAAGAAGGATGCTTTGAAGCTAGAAGGAAACAAAGAGGAAGCTTCAATAAGTTCTCAGACACAAGATCCCTTAGAAGAAGTAAATTTAGGGGAAGGTTCTATACAACAGCCAACCTATATAAATGCTTGTTTGAATGTTCTGGACAGAGACCAGTTGTTGGTTGTTCTAAAAAAATACAAAGATTGCTTTGCATGGTCTTATAATGAACTACCAGGATTGGATAGGTCATTAGTGGAACATAGGCTCCCTATGAAGCCTAATTTCAAGCCATACAAGCAGAAACCGAGAAGGATGAGTCCAGAGGTAATTCAGAAGGTCAAAGAGGAGATTCTTAGACTACTCAAGGCAGGCTTTATTAGGACAGCCAGGTATGTTGAATGGCTATCTAATATTGTGCCTGTAGTTAAGAAGAATGGTAAAATGAGGGTATGCATCGATTTCAGAAACTTAAATCTAGCAACTCCCAAAGATGAGTACCCTATGCCTATAGTGGACCTACTGGTAGACAGTTCAGCAGGACACCAAGTTTTGTCAATGATGGATGGGCATTCTGGTTATAACCAAATCTGCATTGCAGAGGAGGATATCCACAAGACAGCATTCAGATGTCCTGGAAATATTGGCACCTTCGAATGGATTAAAATGCCATTTGGCCTGAAGAATGCTGGGGCTACATATCAGAGGGCTATGAACACTATCTTTCATGATCTCATTGGAGGGTATCTAGAGTGTTATATTGATGACATTATAGTGAAATCCCAGTCCATGAAGGAACATCTGTTTCAGTTAGAAGCAGCTTTTAAAAGAATGAGGAAGTTCAAGCTAAAACTCAATCCTCTCAAATGTGCTTTTGGTGTATCATCTGGAAACTTCTTGGGTTATGTAGTGCACAAGAAAGGAATACAGATTGATCAGAACAAAGCCAAAGCCATCATCGAAGCTAAGCCTCCATCAAGTAAGAAGGAATTACAAAGGTTTCTTGGGCAGGTTAACTTTCTTAGAAGGTTTATTTCTAACACTGCAGGGAAAACTAAAGCATTTTCTTCCTTGTTAAGGCTGAAGGATGAAGAGGAATTTGTCTGGACAGCAGAGCATCAAACTGCTTTCGAAGGTATTAAAGCCTACTTGGCCAACCCTCCAGTGCTGATGCCACCAAAGGGGAACAAGCCCTTGAAGTTGTACATAGCTGCAGCAGAAGATTCATTGGGAGCTTTCTTGGCTCAGGACAATGAGGAAGGCAAGGAACAAGCTGTTTATTACCTTAGTAGGTTTTTAAATTCTTGTGAATGTAAATACTCAGCTGTTGAAAAGCTGTGCCTTGCTTTGTATTTTGCTGCAATGAAATTAAGATATTATCTTTTACCTACAACTGTCTTGGTGATTGCAACCACAGATTTGGTTAAGTATATGTTATCTAGACCTATGTTGAGGGGAAGAATTGGCAAGTGGATACTAGCCTTATCAGAATTTCATTTAGAATATGTCCCTCAAAGGGCAGTAAAAGGGCAAGTCTTAGCCAATTTTCTGGCAGACCATCCATCTCAAACAGAGAGCCAAGAAGTAATGGAACTTGGCATGACCAGTGTTGAGCCATGGCAGATGTGGTTCGATGGATCGAAAGCCAATGGCTTAGTTGGAATTGGTATTGTGATTAAATCTCCACAAGGGGTAGAAACCACACATGGTTTCAGAGTGGATGAAGCCAATTGTTCCAATAACCAGGCTGAATATGAAGCCTTAATAGTGGGACTAGAGATCCTTATTGGATTACAAGTACATGCAGTTGATATATTTGGAGACTCTCAGTTGGTGGTTAACCAAGTGAATGGGATTTCCAAGTGTCAAAGCATAAGTATTTTGCCATATTATGTTGTTGCATTACATCTGCTTTCTCAATTTCAAGTAGCGAATGTAACTCATGTTCCAAGATTCTTGAATAATAGAGCTAATGATGTGGCTCAGAAAGCTTCGAACTTCAAGAGAAAGGATAATACCCAAAGGGACATAAGCCAAACAACATATCAAAAATTGATACCACCTTTGAATAAAAGGAATGTGGTCTTAGAAGTCAATCAAAATGACTTACAAGAACAAGATTGGAGACATCCAATAATGCAGTATTTGGCTGGTCCATCTTCGAAGGCCAGCAGAAGAATCAAATTGCAGTCCATGCAATATATGATATATGGCAACGCTCTCTATAAAAGGGGGGGAGATGGCTTATTGCTGGAATGTTTAGGCCCAAAAGAAGCATTAACAGCCATGGCTGAGGTTCATGAAGGCATCTGTGGTGCTCATCAACCTGGCGTAAAGATGAGATGGTTGCTTCGAAGGCATTCCTACTATTGGCCAACTATCCTTAAAGACTGCATAGAATATGCAAAGGGTTGCCAGGCATGCCAAAAGCATGGCACAATAAGGCATGTGCCCATAACTGACCTACATGCAGTAGTGAAGCCTTGGCCATTCAGAGGGTGGGCCATGGATATGATGGGAAAAATACACCCACCTTCTTCGAAACATCATTGTTTCATTCTAGTAGCTACTGATTACTTCACTAAGTGGGTCGAAGCTAAGCCATACAAGGCTGTAGACCAAACAGAGGTTATTGGGTTCATTAAAGATCTGATCCATAGATTTGGCATTCCACAAACCATAACAGTTGATAATGGGACTGTGTTCGATGGGAAAATAGTGAAGTCTTTTGTGGCAGAGTTTGGAATTAGCCTTGTTAATTCTACACCCTATTATGCACAAGCCAATGGTCAGGCTGAATCATCCAATAAGTCCTTGAAAAAAGGAATACAAAAGGTTGTGGAGGATAATCCTAGGGATTGGCATAACCTATTGTTAGATGTGTTATGGGCTTACAGAACCTCCCCAAGGTCAAGCACAAGGGTTACTCCTTATGCCTTAGTATATGGGCATGATGTAGTGTTACCTGTGGAAATCAATGTTAAATCTTTGAGGGTAAGATGCCAAGATCAATTAGATCCTGAGCAATACCATCAAAGCATGTGCTTGGAATTAGAAGGCATAGATGAAGCCAGAATTTTGGCATTAAATAGCATTCTTTTCCAAAAGAAGAAAGCAGCCAAGAATTATAATAAAAAGGTCAAACACATTGGCTTTGATGAAGGTGATTTGGTATGGAAAACAATACTTCCAATAGGGATTAAAAGCCATAAGTTTGGCAAGTGGTCACCTAACTAGGAAGGACCATACCAAATTCATAGAGTTCTGCCTTTTGGAGCATACCATTTAAGAAATCTGAATGGTTATGTACATCCCAAAAAGATTAATGGCAGATATTTAAAACCTTATTTTCCAACCATTTGGGAAACACAAGGAATAACATAAGCATCAAATACGAAAACATAAGACTACTCAAATGATAGACAAAATTTGTTCTTTTATAAAGAATTAAATACATTGTGCTACAGATTGGCCCAAAAATCATTACAATGTCTTAATTGTTTTTGTACAGTGGACTTCCTATGGCTAAGTGCTGGAAACAGTTGAATAGCTGCAGCCATGTCTTCTTTTCGGTCAGCCAGCTCTTGGTTGGTGATTTGCAATTTGGTATCAGTTCGAACCAAGGCTTGGTTTACTGCAGCCAGCTCCTCTTCAAGTTGAGCTTTCTTCTCCAGCAGTTGGATTTGAAACTGGGAGACAGAAGAGTGTTGTTCCTTGAGATCTGCTACTTTAGTATGCACTTGAGAAACAAAACTCTGATCTCTAGCCAACTTCTCGTCCGCAGTCTTAGCAGCATGACAGATGTTGAGATAGAAATCAATAGTAGCTGCAGCCTGGGATAGATGACTTGAGACATTCATGCCGGACTGCTCAGCAATGTTGCAGCACTGAAGAAACCCATTTCTAATGATAGGCCTTTGTAGAGCCTCAAAGGGAATCCTCGAAAAGGAAGTTAGCAGTTCCAAACATGTGTCTAGATCTATTAAAGGTACAGGAGGCTTGCTGCTGGGAGAAGGACTCTCGAAGATTTCCAGCAAGGAATCAGCCAAGACTAATGGCTCAGCATCAGCAGTGAAGGTTGGAGAGGAAGAGGATATGTCGAAGAGACTAGCCAGTCTTCCTTCGAAGATGTCTACCTCATCCCTAGACATAAAAGGCATAGAGAGTGTGGTGGTGGAAGACACAGAGGGCTGCATGGGGATAGGAGAAATGGATGGAGCCTCTTTGGCAGCCTCTATGGTCTTAGCCACCAGCGAATCAAGTGAAGAGGGGCTGGAAGTAGGAAAAGGTGATGAACCATGAATTGGGGAACTACCAGCACCCTCTGTAAGGGAATCAACTGCCACCAGAGATAGAGTAGCAGTTGGAATTTCTGTGAAGGAAGGAGGAAGAGCAAAGATAGAAGAAGATTTAGACTGAGGTAGATCAAAAGATAAGAAAGGAAGATATGGCTCTAAGCCAAGGAAGAGAGATGGAGGAATGCTGGGGCTCAAAGGAGGCACATCAAATGTGGGCCTTGGAAGTGGGAGTGCGATTTGAACAATCCTGACATTCTACATTTGATCGACCCCAATTGAAATTGAGGGAGGCTTCGCTGGAAAGATGAATGCAGTGGGTGTTGCTGCAAGAAGAAGAAACGTAAAGCAATGTCACAATCCAGTATCAAAAGTTAACAAAGGAAAAACAATGGAAGTGTGAAGGAAATTACTTGTCTCAAAAGCACTAGCACTAATGGGAGAACTGCGGAGGAAATAATGTTCGGCAGTTTGTTGCCTTCTTGCCATTTCCCTTTGCAATACATCAGCAGCAGCAGCTTCTTCACTTAAAATTTGTTGCTGCCGTCTCCTCTCAGCCCTCTCGAAGACAACTATTGCCTTGGAATGTTCCTGCTCCACTGTCTTGGCAACTGCTTCATGAATGGGGTCTTTAACCAAGGTAGCAGTTGAAGCGGTCACTTTCCTCCTCTTTCTTATTGCTTGGGCAATTGTCTCGGAATCAGAATCCTCATCAAAATCAGAAGGAGAGACATCAAAGTCAGAAAGAGAGACAGTAATTTTTCTTCTCTTTTTTCTTTGAATTGGCTTTGTCTGCTCCTCAATTGTCCTCTCAGCCCCTTCAGCTTGAGGTTCAGATTCCCCAAAAATAAGCTCCTCTTCTGATTCCTTAGCAGCCGTCTTCTCTTGGACCAAATCAGTTACTCTTTTCCTTCTCATTAAGGGTGGTTCGTGTTCTTGGTCTTCTTCCTTTTCCTCTTCTTCTTGTGCTTCAGTTGTCTTCTTTTCAGGTTCAAGCAATTTCCTCTTCTTTTGCTGCTGACCACCTTCATAGAAGAAGAATTAAAGATAAGACAACCAGTGTTGTATAGAAGACCAAAGGAAAAGAAAGACAAAGGTATATACCTCGGGTGATTCTAGTAGGAACTGAAGCAGCAGAAGTGAACTGAGTTGTAGCAGGAACTGCAACTGAAACAGTGGAAGAAATGGCAATCTCAATTCCCTTGGGCTTGGGCACATCCAGCATCTTTAGTGAGTTCTGAAGTGAGATGGCCAGATAGACTTCCATGTTGCTCACCCACCAATCTTGGTATCTCTTCAATACAGTACCTTGAGGAGAGAAAGGGATGAACTCAAAATTAGCCAAGTCGTCCATAAACTTGAAGGTTGCCTCTTCCAGCCTTGACTTCTGAACCTTCAAATCCCTCTTGGTGAGGCTCAGATTAGTGTTGCTACAGAGCAGAATTGGAACTCCTTGTGTGAGGCCAAATTGTCTAGCAAATTGGGCAGGACAATAAGGCTCAGCTATGCATTTATAAGCTCTAGGATTGGTGGTCCCAATGAATAGTTCTCTGGGAAGCAGGAAAGAAGCCCATATCTCCTTGTGAGCAGGCGAGATACAGAGCTTGTCACTTAGGAAATTATTCAACCAAGTCGGGCCAATACTGACTTCGAAGGGACGGAAATAATGAAGAGGAGGGGCGACTGGTAGCTGATGAAAGAAAGAGAAATAAAAAGCAAAGGTAGAGGGATAAAGTGAGGCATTGGCTAATCTTATGCCATGAGTAAAAGAATGTAACCCAGCAAATTTGAGGCATTTAGATTGCAAATCGGTAAAGTAAGCGAAAAGCCAAAGCTGAAGGATCCAGAATGGCCCCCCTTGGTTAGCATCTAAGGGTTTTTCACAAAAGAGAGAACAAACTCTATATACATGGCCTAAGATATACGGAGCCAAGGCTACCCGTTTTTGCAAGACAAAGGCTTTAGCGAGAGGGGCAAATTCCGGCATGATTCTTTGAGAAGAAGTGCAGAAGAGAAATTTGCACAACCAATATAACAAAAAGGAGAAGAATTCCCTATCAGTTACCAAACCCTCTTTTTTATTCTCAGCTTTGACAAAATCGCTATAAGATGAGTTAAGAGAGGGGAGGGAGAAAGGGACTGTTAAATCAGGAAAATCTGGTGTAATAGGAGCACCAATGGGGGATACTCCTAGAAGATGGCAAATGTCAAGGACAGTGGGAGCCATCATCCCACACTTAAACTGAAAGAAATTGAAAATGGGATTCCAAAAACATAAAACAGCAGGAACTAGAAAAGGGTCTTCTGAGATAGTTACCCTAGATAGTCGAAGAGCATCGAGAAGACAGAGCTCTTGAAGGTCCAGTGTCCTAGCAGGGACAACTCGGTCGTACCATTCTTGCCACTCTGGTCTCATCGTGGGCCAACATCGGTGAGGGCGATTGATTCTCCAGCCCTTCCAGTCAAGACTACCTTCATAGAGAAGACGTTGATCCTCCAGACGAGGATACAGGGCAGGAAGTTCAGTAAGGACCTCCTTGAATATGGGCCCAAGCACGTACTCTTGCTGCACATGGTGACGAGGGACAAAGATACGCCCATCGATAGCACTTTTTTCCCCGGCCTTGTACTTCTCATATTCAGCATCAATAAGCCTTTTCAAGGCCACAGATGAGCTCACTCGCTCTATGGATGGGATTCTTGATGAGGAAGAGGCCATTGATAGTATGCTTTTTCGGAAAGTACAGAAGGGAGTAGAGAAAAGTGAGAGACAGATGAGGGTTTGTATGCGTAAGTGAGCAGAAGGGTTTCAAAAGCCTTTGTGTCCGGAAATACATCTCATAAGTCGTTAAGTACTAAAAACGTACGAATACGAGGAGTTCCTTCCAATATTGATAATTTCTGGAGGGAAGAGCACATTCCGAACGCTGATGCCAGCTTCGAAGCAAGATATTTGGCTTCGAAGCCAAATTTTGGCGCCAAAATTCAAACAACGGCTTCGAAGTACGGAAGCCAGCTTCGAAGCATAATACATGCTCCAATATACTGGACTGCTCGAATATTGGTCTACTTCAAAGGGTTTTTAGGCATGTTTATCAAAGTAACGACCTTCGAAGCAAACCCTCGGATCCTTTTAGGGATGAGGAGCACTGTTCGCTGCATTGAAACCAATCGTTGGTTTTATTATATATAAAAGGAATTGTTTTTTACTCTTCGAAGCAAAATAGTCAATTTGGAATTGATTTATTATATTAACCATGACCATATATTGGTTATAGTTAGTTTTGAGGGGTAATGTTGTAAAGTTCAGAGCTTTGATTCCAGGTAATAACAGCCAGAATTGTCAACTATACTCCATAAATTGGAGAAAGACATGTTGGTTCCTTTAGCGTTTCATTAAACAATTGAGTCCAGATTCGAAGGATGAGATTGTTCAATTCGAAGCTATGAGTTGGCTTTTAAAGACAAAATGAGGAAAATCAGACAATGTCAAATATAAAAGGACTTTGTTTGTATTAAAGCCAAAACAATTACATCAAGTAACCCTATCTGGGTACGAATTCGAGCTCATAAAAATAAGGAATAGAATAAATAACAAGGTCATGGAATTTCATCCAACAATGATCAATGAATTTTTGCTCTTTCCTTATTATTTCTTCTATCTCCTCCAATGTTGGCTGCATAAGCTGGTGTGCTCGCACTTCATAATAGAGCTCCTCAGCCTTTATTTCGAAAGCTTCCTCCCTCAATGTTTGTTCCAACTCATCTATAACCAAATCATCCCAATACGCAGACTCTTTATTTTTGAAGTCATCAAACTCTTCGATGAAGTTCTCTGCTTCGTATTGGGCATGAATTCGTAGGGATGAAAGTTGATCCAAAGATTGCGTAGTGACCAGGGAATTTCGATGCCAGTAGAGGAGCACTGGAAGTTGGTCCAGGAACAGGTGAAGTTCTGCTTGGGCAATGGGGTTAAGGATATGGCCCCTGGTCAGAATATCACAAGCCCATTGAAAGTTTTTGAGAGGGGTGTCATCCTCAAGAACATTGAAAGGCAAGTGAGAGAAAGCCGCTAGCAGAAGTTGAGCTTGTTTCCGCTCAACTGGAGAAGGGGACAATGGAGGTTTGTAAGGTGAAAAGACTGTGTCCATTGGAAGAGCAAGCCTTAGTTTCTCTATCCAGGAAAGAGTGGGGGGAGAAGAAGGAGTAGATACTTCAAATTCAGAAGATGGAGAAGATGAAGAAGAAGGTGTGGATGCCTCTATTGTAAGAGATGGCATGGAAGCGGAAGGAACAAAGGCATTAATGTAATCAAGCCAATCAGAAGAACAAATCTTCGCCTTCTTGGCTAAGAATGAAGGGCTATACCCTTGCGCTTCTTCTGGGCGCTGAGTAGGATGCATTATCTTTGTAGGCATGGAGGAGCTATACCAGGCCACAAGCAGATTTTCTTCTAAACTACGTTGAAGGTCAATGGGCACGTAAGGGTAGACCACTGAACTTCGAGCGAAGGAAGGAAACTCCAAGGGGTCAGTAAACTCAACAAAATGATGGTTGATGCGCTCCCTTACATCATAAGTCTCAGAGGTCGACCAGTTTGTCCAACCAGAGGCCCCAGACGATGACGAAGTTATAGCTTCATCCCATGCAGAGGTGTGTGAAGAAGAACTTCCCAAATCCATATTTGTGACTTGTCGAAGCAAAGACTTGAAGGTAGTTTGTTCAAAGTACAAAGGGATGCTAGAGGAAGAACTTCTTGTATCTACGGAGTTGTGAATTGAAGGGTTAATGGCAATGAGCTCATAGTCCAAAGATTGATAATTCGCAAAAGCCTCCATGACATGAATATAGAAGGGCGGGTAAAGGTGGCTAATTAATGCATGAAGATTCTTTCGAGGGGAAACAGCATTACTCAATGGCTCTTCGTATGCTTGATCAGGAGAGTGAGAAGTTGATTGAGCCATAATCCGTTCGAATGCTAAAGGTGTTGGAATGTTCAACAAGTTGAGAGTTAATGCTAATGATCACCAAATAGGTGACGGTTATGTTTCCTGAAAGTGGATTCCATGCACATTCTAAAAACGCGGGAGAAGTTTTTAATCCACTAATATCACCAAGTATTGGGTATATTAGTGCGGGGGGTAATGTTGGCTATATATTTTGTAAAAGCCAGTAACAATTCGACACGTGGCAGAATAAGGGTATTATGGGAAGATGATTCACGTCTTCAATCCTGATCGTACACGTGGCGATGACAATTGGTTCTCACGTGATCCGAGTAGCACCAGATCAGTAAAGAGATGAAAGATGACGTGGCCTCAACGGTTACTCATATTCAAATTCAAATATAAGAGGGAAGTTTAACTGCAAGTGATGGCGTAGTGGAACTACTTCTAAGGCAGCATGATCAGCGATCATGGAGGAGCAGTTCGACGGTTTGAAGTGCAGTTCGAAGGTCATCCTTGGCGAGTATAAATAGCAAGGAAGCCCCCAGAAAAAACCCCCAGACTCAGATCATACAAACCAGTCATTTACTTTATATTTTCTTTCCCAGTTTTTACATTTCCTGCACTTTAAATACCTGCACTTTAAATACTTGTCCTTTAAATACCCGCACTGTACTTCGATTCATAGGAGTAGTTTCAAGTAGATTCAAGTAGACTGTTACTGTAAACCTCTTCGAGGCTGAGTTTGGACTATTGTAAGTGTTCATTTTTAATGAAATACTTCGATTGTTCTTAATATTACTTGTTATTTTTCTTAATTTCTCCTAAGTCAAGCCACCAGTAAAAGTCCTCTTCATTGAGGCTGAAAGAACTAAAACACAATCGTCTGATAAATTGGTTGGCAATTATAATTTCTGTAAGGACTGATTGATCCTTGCTGGCACGCTCGCATTTACAAAAATACCCTTCGAAAAGCCAAAAAGCCAACAAAATCATTTACCTATCTTCATGAAATAAAATTATGAAAAAATTATTATTTTAGTTATTAAATTCAATAAAAAAAATTATATTTTAGACATTTTATATATATATACTTAGAGTTTAATGACTAAAATAATATTTTTTTCATCGATTTTACTTAATGAAAATAAATAAATATTTAAATTGAAAATAAATTAAAATATTATGATTTAAATTGATAAAATTAAAATTTTAAGATTTATTTTATTACAAGACTCAAATCTTGAGATTTTTTTTTTATAATTGTTCGAAATATTTAAAAAAAAATTAACCATTAATCTATTTTTTTTAAAGTTCAAACCCATAACTTTCTTATTTAAGGGCCAAAGACCCAATCAACTACACTTTTAAATTAGGAATGGCAACGGATGAGATAGGGTGAAGTTTGTGGTGGTGTCCAATTCTTCATCTTGTTCAATTCGAGGACATGGTAGGATAATTTGTAACTCTTTAGAGCAACATTACAATCTATTTTGGCTATTTAAAGTACTGAAAAACTTGACCATTTTTTTTGCAACCTTTGTTTTTTTTAGCTGCACAAGAACATTACAATAATTTGTATCCTTTATTTTTTTTCAAGCCAAAAAAAAAGTACACAAAAAAATACATCTTTTAATTTACCTAAAATAAGAACAGAACCTTTGGTGTGGAGTGTTGGCCTAAAATTTTCCAATGGTTCAGACAGTCCCATGGTTTATCACAATACAATCTATGTTTGTATTCAAAATAACACAATTCTTCGTGAATGACATGAATGTATTTATAAGTGATGAGCACGTAGGCTAGAGGTTATATAGTTACATTAAGTTTAATGATTAAAATATTATGTTTTATTAATTTTACTTAACAAAATAGATGGATACTTACATTGAAAACAAATCAATATATTAATATTTAAATTGATAAAATTGAAATTTTAAATTTTTTTTGGTTACAATGATCAACTCTTTCTTTTTTATTGTTTTATTTTTTTTATTTTTCCTAATATTAATATTGTAAAACAGACATTAAAACTTCATTTTCATAAGCCTGCATTAGCCTCTGTCAAACTTAATCAAAACTAAGAGTAAATAATGGAAAATTAAATTATTTTTTAATTTCATTATTTTCAAAAAGTAACTCTTTTTTTTTAGCTTATTTCAATTATTTTTATATCATAAACTATTATAAATAATAAATAAATAAACGAAATGCCATATAAATTCTCAAAAAACATAAAAATAAACAGCATAAACAGTCTTAATAATTTGCACCAAACCAGCCCAAGCTACACAACCCACAATTTGATAGAGGAAACTAATATTCAATTATCATTACGCATGATTTCTGCAACTTTATTTAGATGGAAGAGATAATAAAAAAAAACCTAAAATATTTTACTTGGTTACTTATGCTGTGTTTGGTTGGGGAATTTGGAGAGGGATTTGGAAAGGGAAAGGGAAAAGGTGTGTGAAACTAGATAAAATATAGACATGTTTTATTTACATTTCACCTACCATTTCCATTTCCCTTTCCAAATCCCTCCCAAAATCCTTCAACCAAACACAGCATTAAAGAAGAGCAATTATTGAGGTACATGTATTTGATTCAAACATCTGGTCATAAAAAAAAAAAAAAATTAATTAAATTAAATTTTAAAGTAGTTATACATTTATACAACACTCATTTTTTACAACCAAAAAAAAAATAAAAAATAAAAAATAAAAGAACGTACAACTATTTAAAATATATTATCAAAATCCGACAACATTTAAATTCCTTTTTGTTTGGACGACAACTATTTTCAATGGAAAACATTTTCAAATAATATTTCCCTATATTTGGTGATAGTAGTGATGGGACAAAGATGTAGGAAGTAGTGTCAATGGAAAGCATTTTCAACTATATTTGGTGATAGTAGTGATAGGACAAAGATGTGATGGGACAAAGATGTAGGTAGTAGTGTCATGGTGGTAATAGTTATGGGACAAAGATGGAGGAAGTAATGTCGTGGTGCAACAATGACTATGGTGATGGCAATGTGGTGACGGAGGTGAGATTGACAGCGATAATGTGATAACATTAGTAAAATTCTAATGACAAATTTTTTACCTTTTAAAAGAAAAAAAAAAAATTTGCTTAAACTTATTTTCTGTTAATCATGAAAAATTTTCATCAACTTTCATTTTTCATTATACTAAACACAAATATATATATATATATATTTAAAAAAATTCGTCCAAACAAAGAAACAAAACGTTAAAAGATGAGACTAATGAGGAGGAACCAACCTAGAAAAGAACAGACAATAATCATCAAAAGAATAACAAAAACTCAGTCAAATCCATGCTACTTTAAAAGTCAAGGTAGTGAGCACCACATGCAATAAAGCAATAGCAATTTCTAAGACACATTCAAAAAACCATGAATAAATCAAAAACAGAAAATCACAAAGAATACCTTGCAGTAATATACAAATACAAACACAAATTGTTGAAACAGATGAGAACTACACTATCTGCCCACTACCCCATTATCCAATTTGGCTACACATCTCTCCCTCTGCAAAAAGAAAGACACAAACTTCATGTCTGAATTCAAATTTCGTTGCACCAAGAAAAAAATGCACAATAACTATAATACCGGCAACTGCTCTCTATAATTACACGCGGGTGTGTCACCTCTTCATTTACAAGATTAGCATATCCTGTGGCTTGAATACACATGGGATTGTAGCTGTGGTTTGTGTTCCTAAAGAGGTTCAAGTGACCCGCTTTTAAGCCTTTCCATCCGGGCCTGTAGCCCAGATAATGCCTTCTCGTCCATAGGAAGAACTCCGCTCTGTACAGTGTTATCTGCATTAGCACGGTCCTGTGCATGAGAATTAGAGAGCGCGTGTGCTAAATTGCCGTTAATGTGCATTAACGGCCTGTTTCCGGAATCCGGGTTGTTCCCAGTAGCTGCTGCTAACTGGATGCTCTTCATTCTCTCTCTTATTGCATCCAAGGTCCCACTTGTAACCGCAGTCACTACATTCATTTTGGAACTCTTTCCATAAGAAACACAAAACAAACACAGAATAAAGCCAAACACAAAAAACCATCGCGATAAAAGTTACCTCCGGCTGGAAAGTTATCGTTCCTTTGTTCACCCAAATATTGTCGCAGCTCTGAGTTATCAGATGTAAGTCCTCTTACCCTCTCATCTTCAACATAAGACGGCGGTAAACTAAAATTTGT
Organism: Camellia granthamiana; assembly: GCA_036172215.1. Classification (NCBI taxonomy): domain Eukaryota; kingdom Viridiplantae; phylum Streptophyta; class Magnoliopsida; order Ericales; family Theaceae; genus Camellia; species Camellia granthamiana. The sequence continues at coordinate 56,295,666 of CM069909.1, read as the reverse complement.
GGGCTCAACTTTAGTGTTAAGAGATTTTGCATCACTTAGTGAATTTGTAAGGATGGGTGACAAGGGTGCGAACTTTGGAGAAGAAAGGTTTATGGCAGCTGGGGGAGGGGTTGGCATCGGTAAACTTGAAGGCGTCCTTCCTGCTGCTGCATTCTTTTCCATCTGCAATAAAGAGAAATAACATCGCATTAAGTCCAAATGTCATCATTAGTTAGAACATTCTTTTTTTCCTTTTTTCTTTTTTGTGGATCAACGACAAAGAATTTTAATGATAAATCAAAAAGAGACGAGGATGAGGCATTCTCTACAACTAAGAAAAACAAAGGAAGAAAAATGCATAACCCAAACAAAGGTGTTTAACATAACCCAAATAAAGGAAGAAAAATACATGATCCAAACAACAGAACATTCTATTGTGAAAGGTGTCTAACAAAAACCTGGACTAAACCATCTCTAATGTATGTTCGGAATGCCTCGCTAGCATTTTGAAGCTGAGAAAATATATCAACCTATAATAAAGGCAAAAAGCATTAGAATCTAATGAATTCATTAAATAAGTAGAAAGCTTTAGACAGGAATATATCAATGCCATTCAAAGAAGCCCTAATTGTAAGAATGCCTCTACCTTGGGATATAATTGAGTGATGCGGTATAATTCATATAAACCAATAGTGCAAGTTTGCTTGTCACCGATTTTCTTGAAAATTGCAGCAAGCTCTTGCTGTAAAACACAAAATCCAAGGCAACTATATAAGGCATACAATACTACAATCAAGACCGGTCAGCTGAAACAAATATTTGAATATTAAATATTGCAGAGGCCACCATCATAATACCTTCAATTGTGCATCTGCAGAGTGAGTGGCAGGTGTTGGGTTGTTGGTTGTTGAATCGCCCCAATGTGTTTGGCCAACAGGTCCGGACGGAGTCAACATTCTTGCCGCAGCCAGAGTCTGGTAGATTACAAGAAAAGGAAAAATATAAAAATATTTATCAAAAATAAAAAAAATAAAAAAACCCACAAATAAAAACATATTCAATTATATGCTAACAACCACGGTACCTGAAGATTAAGATCAATATAGGCAAGAATAATAGGCTGAGGTTCCATGTCTATTGGAACCATGGAAAGATGACCCTTGATTGCAGTCCCACGAAGTTTAACGAGCTCATGTAGAACAGTTTTAACCATACGCAATGGTTTGTCATCGGCTCCAGCTCTATCAGAAATTCGTAAAACAAAAGGCAACCACAACGGAAGAAATTCCAATCAGTTCATAATATCGATCCTTACCGACAAGAAATCATGACATACACATACATTATATTTCAATGATAATATTATAAAAGGAAAATACTCGGGACCCCCATGACCACCAAATGATTGTGATTGGTCCTGTGTATTTGTTTTTTGTTTTTTGTTTTTTTTCCTATCTCTCTGACACGTGTGTGGGGGTCGTGGGGGCGGAGTGTTTTTGGGGGTCTATATCATTTCTGATTATAAAAATGGATCAATAGATACCTTCTCCTGATTTCTTCCATCCCCAATCCCTGCAGGTATATGTGGATACTTTGAAGGATACGGTCAAGGTCAACCTCATATATAGTACTTTGAAGAACCTGCAACACAGGGAAGCAAAGCTGACATAAATAAAACTGCACAAGGAAAAAGCAATATCAATGGCAGAAATGTTCTCAGGCAACATTTTTTTGTTTTTTTTTTTTCAAAAAGAGTTATTTTCAGAATAAAAAATAGGTCCATATAAACTTCCCTGAACAATCATTTTAATAAGCCAATCATGTGAAGTGTCTCTAAGTTATAAATGCCCAAATATTACATATTTCCTTCGTTAAACTATCAATTAATCTCTCCAAGCTCCAGTTTCAATTTGAACCACATGCTTTAAATTTTGCTAGTGCTTTCTAAATGTACTGATTTGAGGGTTTAAACTAAGAAAAATGATAAATGAAGGGGGATGGGGGGAACATGGAGAGAAAACCTCTGGCAATATCAGGTGAAGTTAAATTCGCTAAACTAAGAAGAACTAGATATAACAAGAAGTTGGAGGCACATTGACATAATTATCAAAGTTTGGAAGGCTTAAATAGAAAAATTAAAAGTTCAAGTTTATATTGAAAATTAAAGCAAAGTTGGAGGTACCAATTTATACTTCGTTTAATAACATCAAAGAAAATAGATTACCCAATTTTCTTGGATGTTGTAAGCTGCTGTCCAATTAAAATGGGGAGTTTGTTTAATAGGATGGATGGAAACTAAAGAAGAGGAAAGGAAGAATGATGGAATTGAATGTTTAGGTGAGGGGTGAGGGGTGGCTTTATATGTTACCATTAATCCTTGCATATTAATATAGGTTGTAAGGGAAGGAATGTAAAAGAAAGGGTTCATCCTGTTGCATTTCTGTCAACTTCTGGATAGAATGGAAATGGGCTGCTAGGGAATGTGTTGAAAATGAATGCCCATTCGAGCTTTGCATTCCCTTTCTCTTGTTTGATATGTGTCTTAGGCAAGTAGAATAGCCATTTTATTGGAATGATTATTCCAACAAAAAGTGTGAATACCTATTCCTTCCTCCAAGCTAAGTAATAGGCATTCCATTCTATCATGAAATCAATCTAATACAGATTCATATCGGCAGCCAAACAGTGTTACAGTGTAACGAAAATGGCATTCCATTCTATTCAACCTTGTATTCCGTTCACACTCTCATTCCATTCATGCGTACCAAACATACCCTTTTACTCATCCCCATTCCTTCCTAAATAAGAGTACGAACTCTCACCATCAACTCCCATTTCTTTCCCTCCTTTCCTTCCTTCAACTCCTCCAGCCTACCAAAAGGAGCAATAACTTCATTACCCCAGATAGTAACCATAAACACTAAAGATACCCAGTTCCAAGAGGGGGAAAAAATGATGCAAACTACTTGTCTTCCATTTGAGACTCTCACACAACTTCCATAGATAAGACAATTCTTCAAATTAATGACAAGGCCAAATAAGTGGAAATAGCATCAAGCAAGAAACTTACTTTTGTGAGCTTGATCAAACATTTGACAACCAAATCAGAGAATTTCTGATTTCTAGAGGCAAAAGACTCATTTAATGCTGGTGATGGCCACCTCGAGGGGTCCAATGGACGTAAGAGATTAATCAGGACAACAAATGATGATGTCCGTTCTGCATTATCCTGCATTGGCAATATGTACTCAATATACAGATACAACATACTCCAATAAGAATAATACCAAATAGGTGCTCTATGAAATAAACTTGCCAGAATTTTCAGCATCAAAACATTCAATGCTTTTAGGAGTTGGCTGCCATCATCCATCCGGGGAACCCTATCATCCAACAGCCAAAGCAGAAGCTCAGTGACGAGACTGTCAAGAGTACTCTCCTTCACAGCATGTGCAATCCGTTTATTTTGAAATATCTGCAACAAATGAATCACAATGAACACAGACAAAAAACACAGGATATATCTTGCATCAAAAGTTTCTCAAATTTCTCCATCTTATGGCAATCAAATGAACTATCAAGCAGAAAATGCACAGATGGATGATAAAAACTACCTGCATTAATGTGTTTAGGACATATTTACATGACCTTGAAGAGGCACCTGAGAGACTAAAGTCAAATGTCTTGGCTACCTGTAATAGATAAAATAGTTGATGAGATTTTGAATTTTTATAAATATTATAACATTAAAAAGCCAACTGAGGTCACATCAAAAAAGAAATGTGCCCCACTGCCAAGATCAAACGATTGTTACCTTGTTAGTTAAGCACAAAACAAGTCTATCAGCATCTTTCACAACATCATCCATTGCACTTCCTTCAGGATCGTTGGTTGCCTGAGCTAACTCATGGCAGACAACTTTCATTCCTTCAACAGACTGCAGCATAACACAATACTTAAAGTCAGGGTTGAGAGAGAAAGAAGGGTGGTAAAAGGGAGAGTAAGAAGCACAAAGATAAGTACAGGTTAAAATATAAATAAAAAAAAAAGAAAAAACAAGGCTTCAACAATATTGAAGTTTGACAATTATCGCTTTACATTTGAGTCCAGTAAGACTAACTATTATCATTAAATTTACAACTGAACACGAAAATAATCACTTTATATTCGAGTCCAACTTGTGACAAGGGAAACAGTTGCATGCACATGCACTCCTTTCCTTTTCTTTTCGCTATAGTTTTCATTGGGTCATTCCACCGCAGACCCAAGGCCATTTGAATTTGAAGCCAAAAGAGAGCCTTGGGGTACGCTCACTTTTGCAATTTTGTCTAGGTTCTTAAAGCTAGAGCTATGGGACCGACCCTTTCTCATTGAACTCGTCGGATTCTGAATCAGCAGCTCCAACTTAGCAGAAGGGGCACATTCTCACCCCTTAATCAACATAGGGCCCGCAACTTGTGCCTTTTTTGGTCTGATTCAATAAGGCTCTCATTGAGGCCTTACTTAAAAGGGCGTCTCAGCCCCAACTAATCCACCATCGCCGTGGACGTTGATCACTTGAGAATTGAAGTAACACAAAAGACAAGGAGATCCTCAAATAATTGGACAACCATATATAGTGTATACGATGGTAAACGTTGTTTCAAGGACTCCGCTCCTTGCATGAGAAGAGTTTGGCTCGACCTATAGGCTCACTGACATCAATTTCAAAAGAATAAATAAAATGATAAACGGAATCAAAGAATGATTAGTAACTTGTTTCTATTTGTTTACAACTTACTTTCCCCCATTTTCTGCAAGTAATTTATTATTACTTTCCCTTAAAGTAATTATTATCACATATTGTTTTCAATTTGGATGGTCAATAGTGCAGTGGGATTTTCAAGACATTCTACCAAAAATTTTTATTTACTGTCCATTCATCATAGGTTTTGCCATACACTTGTGTCATCAAATCAGCAGTTATCTAGCTGGTTCAACCAAGTACACCTTAAACTGACACACACACACACACACACAGAGACAAGGTACTCAAAAAAAAGGAGTATATTATGCATCACAAAAGATATTCACATCATACAGGCTACAGCTGAGTAGGCATAATTGCACAGCTACGCATTATCTGTTTCATGCAATAATAGTCAGAAACCCAGTGGACTCTTATAGTATTAGCTTTTGTCAAGAATTTTAAGTGAAAGGAATCAATGTCAAATTTAGAGAAGTTCAAGACGTACCCAATTCCCCCCCCCCCCCCCCCTCTCCCCTGCGCAGGGGGTCCAAGCTCTTAGAGAACCTGAGTCACTGACAAAACTTGAATGTAGTACCAACTTGTACCCAAAGTTTTTAAAGGCAAATGCGTACCTCGAGGCATTTTACCCTTCATTAGGCGAGGCGTAAGCATTTCAAATTTCAAATTTCAAATTTTAATATTTAGTGAATAAATTAAATATTTTAAAATAGTAAAAAAAAATATAAACAATTAAATATAAAGGTGTAAATACTTTTCTCCTTAAGGTTTTGAACATTCTACTACATAAAAGGAAGTTTTCCTTCACTGAAAGTGAAATTGATATTCTTGACTTTAGTGATTGAGCTTCACTTGACCATTAACAGTGTTCTTTTTTTATTGATCATTTACTTAATTTTTCTTATAGAATATAGTTGCAAAAAGGGTTTCTTTCTTTTCTTTTTTTTTTATGTTTAAACAATCTAATAGTTTAACAAAAGCCCAAGGCAACCCCTGCATGTGCGTACTCCTCACATGTTTATGCACAAAAAGCACACTTAAGGCGCATGTCTCAAACTGTGATGCGCAAGCCTTTGGGAATTAATGCCTAAAAATCAAAGCCTTGATGCGTTTTACCTTAACCTCGAGGCGAGACGAGCATCAAGGCGAGTCTCAGGAAAGCCTTTTAAAACTCTGCCCGTACCAGACAGAATGTGTAATTAATTACAGGCATAAATCATTATGGGTGTTCATCACATCTATCCCATGGAGCTCTACTGGCCCTATAGTCAGGAAGCCAGTGGACTCCTATAGAATTAACTTTTGTGAAGAATTTTTATATGAAAGGAATGAGATGGAAAATTTGCAGTAGCTCAAGACGGGCCAAATCCCCAACCCCCCCACCCCCACCCGCGGGCCGCGCGAACAAGGGGTCCTAGCTCTTAGAGAACCTGAGTCACTGACTAATCTTGAATGTAGTCCCATCCATACTAGATGGAATGTGTAATTAATTAGTGGCATAAATCAGTGTGTGTGTTCATTATATCCATCCCATGGGGCTCTGCTGGCCCTAGTTCTAAATATCAGTATGACAAAAGGAACTTGTTTAACATTTAGGTTTTCTTAGAACCAAGCAAATTTTAATATTTTCCAATCTCTAAATGTTAGATTCCCCCACACCCCCCCAAAATATGCATATATATATATATATATTCCCAACAATCCAAGTGCGCTAACAACAAAGGAGACAAAGCAATACCCACTAATAGAAAAGAAAAAAGAAAGAAATGTAAACAAGATACAAAACCCATTAATGCAAATTCATTCCAGCAACATAAATGTCAACATAACAATAAAAAATACCAAAATTACACAATCTAAAAAGAACCTGCTCAGGGGAGCCATATTCAATGATATCAATGGCTTCATTCCATTCGGTGGGGCCATTTGCAATTGCAATTGTTCGGGGAATTGACTGTCCCTCCATGTGAAGATCAGGATGACCATAATTGTCCCTAAAATAAATAAAGCAATAAATATTAGCATCCAAAACAAGGATAACTAAAAAGCCATATGCATATCAAGATGAAAAAAGGAGCACATAAATTGAAATTTTTAAATGCATAAAATCCTGCAGTACCTAGTTAAGATTGGACCAGAGGTAGACCGTGTAACTTCACCACTTTGTTCTGCTACATCAGACCTAGAAATCATAAAGCAGACATGTTGAAAAGTCAAAAGCTAAAATTAATTCTAATTTCCAACTAGACAATACCCATGTAACTTGTTTATGCAAAATATAGTATTTATTTTAGTTGACAAGACTTAACTATGTAGATCAGAAGATTAAACCGTTAGTTTAAACTACACACTTTAGCTAACCTAAGGGATATGAGTGGAACCATGAACAAGAAGCAATTCCCAATATGGGACAACAATTTAAACTGACTGGAAGCAGAAAAGATGAAGAGACCATCAAAGAAATATAAAAATAAATAAAGACAGCTGAGGAGGGAAAAGCATGTTAGAAGTCAGGTAAAGAGTTGCCATATTTTGGAAGGGAAAATGACACCAATAACCCCAATATGTAGACCCAAAAAAGAGGTGAAAATTGAGAAATTCAACAACTTTATACTTTCTTGTGAAGATAAGGGATTATTCAGTATCATAAAAATCTGTTTCACATTTGCTCTTACAAAGGCGCATGCAACAGATGGCACTTAAAAGTACAAGCATACTAGCACATGAATTACTCATTCAAACATCACAAATATAAAAAATAATAAAATAATAAAAAAACAATACCAACAGAAGGATGGCCAAGGGTACAGTGCAAATGCAAAGAATATTCATCTAAGGGAGACACCAAATGACTTGATCATCGTACAATAATGACAATTAACATAGTATCAATATACAAAACACATGACCATACTTAGTCCATTTGCCAAAGAACAATATCTTTCTCAAAAGCAAGAGCCCCATTAGAATGAAAAACCAAAAGAGGAAGGAAATTTATTTATTTATTTATTTTTAAATGGAGCTGCTTAAGTTCATTCTGAAAAATAACATAGTTTCCGTAACGGTAAAATAAGAGCTTGTTACTCGAGAACAATACAATGATTGCATTGGACCCAACACCTAAAGCAGCCAGAAATAACTAAAGTGATAATGGGTTTCTACAAGGCAACACACGTCTTTCATGTTAGCATATACAGAAAATATCTTGCCCAAGAAGTGTTGGTTACGGCTTTACATGCAGAGTATTAACAAATATTAGTCAGGATCAGAACACATGATATTAATCATTTTTTATTTTTATAAGAAATAGGGCTGCTCAAAGAACCAAGAGACCCAATTAATCCGATAGAACTGACTTGACCAGATTGAAAAGTCAAAATGGTTGGTTAGGTCTCAGTTGCACATTTTGAAAAATATAACAAGTGGTTGATTGTCTGTTTTAGTCTGAACTGAATCCAACCGACTGTAAATGTAAACAAAGAATTACACATGACAATAGAAATGAGAAGAGGGATTACCTCTCTCTCTCTCTCTCTCTCACACACACACACACGAGTCTCACCCATCCCCTCTGAAACTATGACTGCCTCCCTCACCAATCTCCTTCACAAGACCCCAATCTGGTCTTGTATACCCTCATGCCGAAAATACAACATATCAGAGATCTCCACCCACACATGACAACTGATATGAGATCTACATGGCAAACATATAACAGATCTGAGTTCTCCATGGCAAAATGTAACAGATTTAAAATCTAAGAATTGAGATCTCCACTCTCGCACAACAGATTTTGGATCACATGGCGAATTTTGCAGGACCACCGAAAATAGTATCTCTCCTCTATCCATCACTCATTATCACTCTTCTTGTTCACCTACGTTACACGGACTCGGGTGTGGGTGTGTATCTAGAGGTCAGACACTTCAAAATTAAAATTTGAGGATACGCGGATATAGATCCAAATTTAGATACAGGTACGGGGATAGGGTAAATAGTTATTTTTTAAAATATATTTATTATATAAACATGAGTTAAATAGTTATTTTTTAAATACATTTATTATTTTTTATCTTATGTATTATTTTTATTGATAATATTTTTAATTTATCCATATAACTTATTTTTTTATTTTTAATTGACATATATATATTATAAACTAAAAAAGTATAACAAATAAGGAATATTAAAATATAAAAATTATATGATTTATTTTATTAGATTTTTTTATTATTATATATGATTTAATTAAATTTATCATTATATAACAAATTATATGTTAAAATGGGTGTTGGGGGGGGGGGGGGGGGGAGAGATGAAGATAGAGATCAAGAGAGAGAAGACAAGAAGACAGAGAGAGAAAAGAGGAGACCGACACAAATGAAGACAGTGGGAAGACGAGATCGAGAGTGAAGAATCAATTGGCGCGAGATCGAAGTCATCGAAGCCGCGACCAGAGGGATCGAAGTATTCACCCTCTCGAAGTCGGCAACCAGTTCTCACCTTGCTCTCTTCTCTTTCGTTTTTTCTGAACATAGTCGTATTTGTTTGTAAAGTGTTGTATCCCGCACCCGTACCCATGTCGTGTCATGTCGACACGGGTACCTCCGAAATTCTAAAGAGTCCGTGCAACGTAGTTGTTCACTCAAGGAATGAAAACGGCCGACCAAAACCAACCATTTAACCGAATGAGTAGGGTCGGACAACAATGGATGGACAAGTCTCTCACCCTAAATATTCGTTCTGTTGACTGGCTAAGGAGGAATAAGCTTGAACAGACCGGAGAACACCCCAAATCACAAAATGACACAAGGCCTAGCTTTCATCTCTATCTCGTCTAGGCTAACATACAAGTATATCAAAATAAAATAAAACAAAAAGTTGATAACAATAGTCAAATCAAGAAACCATACAAAGCAATCAAGTTTTTAACATTGGCATCCACGATGCAGAGTCAAAAGTTTTCTAAAGCAACAAAATTTTGTAATAATTATATATATTCCCATCAAGACAAACAACATTATGAACTAAAACTTCAAATTCAATAAATAAAGTCCAAACAAAGAAAGCAGCAAACGCCTGATACATAAATAGAACAATAGTAAGCAAGGTGCTTAGTAGAAAGGCAGAGAGACACACCCATTTTCCCTAACGGAACGCCTCAATGCATTTCTTGCTTCCCCAGGCTTTCCCTCCTTCCTTTTGTCCATCTCTCGGGCCTGACAAAATACAGCAAGGTGAATGGAAAAAACAGAAACGCAACAAATTGCAAAATTATGTACTCACCTTCCATTTAAATCTATCATCTAACATGCTCCTTTGAGCATCTGTCAGCTTCCCAACATATCTCCATATGTCATCACCTACAAAAAAATTGAATCAGACAACTCCCTAATAAATCTACTAAATAGCAGTTCTTACCAAAGTGGGAAAGAACCTTTTTCCTTAAAAACAGAAACAAAAAATGCTAAAAACAGAAACAATGGAACCCCAAGAAGCAAACAATTAAGAGTAAATCAGAAGTTAAATACTGCAGTCCTATCCCAAGAAACCAAACACCAAATCAGTTTACAGGTGCTAAAATATAACTCACCAAAAATTTTATAACCAGTAGCCAGAGTATTTAAAGCAGCTTTCCGAATTTCACCATCGCGTTCTGCTGTTAAGCTTGCAACAATCTGCAAGGATTTCAACTGTCCTGCAATCTGCAGGGAAAACAAATGACAAAAGAGTCAGTAACTTTTAAAGAAGAATGAAAGATCAGATAGCATTCCAATTTTACCTCTGCTCCGTGATTATCAATTAAGAATCCAACAAGATCCACACACTCAATCCGGGTTCGGTTGTTTCTGGAACGCAGACCCTCCAAGATATAGAGGAAAGTTTTCCCTGCTGAATATGAATGAATGATTTGTTTTATCAATTCCCGCATTTTTTCTCGTACTTTCTCTATGTTGTGTCCAGACTGCAGGAAAGTAAGTTAACGTTCAGAAAGAAGTTTAAAATTCTTGTAATGATAACCGAACTAAATGAAAAAAACCTGAAATGTCAGTTCTTATAATAGTATCAAACAGGTAATGGTAACAAGTCAGCTCTGGGCAAACTTTGGGCCAAATTCAATCTTCCAAAAGACTCCAACAAGTCTGACCCAGAGAGACAAAATGATCCACCCCAATTTTTACAGGGTTCACTGTTACAACTTGGGAAGAAGAATATCAAATGTTGAGAAATAAGAACAGTTTGAAGAAAGACTGAACCTTGATTATTCAGGAAAAAGCATAACATATGCATTACAAATCATTGGGTGATTCCTCTACTCAACCCTCTTCTATATGTATAACAGAAATCTCTAGTTTGTTACAGATTGTTAATAATCCACTATTAGAATTCTAACAAATCATAGAATGGCATGATATCTATTTAAATAACTAACTTCAGCTTAACCAAGGGATCAATGACTCAACTCAACTCAGCTCAGCAATACTCAACTCAGCTTCAAACTCAGTTCTACAGCTCTTCCCAGTATTGTAACATTCGCTAACGCAAAAAATCGATATTTATAAATACAGCAATAGCTGGAATTTTTTTTTATTTTTGATAAGTAGAAATTGCTTGAAATCTAATTATATTGTAAAAGTTTTTCTCCAAAAAGATGAAAGAAAAAACAAGGAAACAAAGAAAGAAGAATATATTGAATTCTAAAAGAAATCAGGTTAAAATGGCCAGCATGCAGATTTCCCATCTTGTTTTAAATTTAGTTAAAAAGTTGCAAATTCCTATTCGGCTAACAGAATATATACAGGCACAAAATTCAAGTAGTTCAAAATTCTTTTACCTTCTCTATCAAGCAAGGAAGAAAAATGGCTGCTTCTGACTCAGTCAAAGTGTAGCCCTCACTCCTTAACATGTCAAAAAGTTCAGGAAGAAACTCGAGTACCTGAATTTAATAACAGCAAACACATCACTTGAATTACTGAATGAACATGTCAAATATGAAAACTAAACAAATAATATACCTTCAACAGGCATGATGTGTTAGATTCACAGAATCGTAGAACAAACCACCTAAGAAGTATATCCAGAACTTCAATTATTTCCTTTCCAATGGATGGGAGAGCCTGGAAAGTCAACATAAGCCAAAATTAAACAGGACATTTGCATATTCTTAGTAAAATGAAAATGCCAGAAGTATGAAATTAAAAGACCACCTTATGCAGCATCTCAATTCCATCAACTTGCTTCTTGAAGTCTGTGCTTAGAAGCCTCCTATGCAAATCCTCTCTGCAATACTTCATAAGATCATTCTGTGACAAAAAGACAATCAAGTAATCTGTCAAATTCATAGAAGGAACAACGGCGTAGCAAGAAACCATCCACGAACAATAAAAAGCACATACCTCAAGATCTTGAATCTGCTCTAACCGTGGCTCTTCAAATTTAAACTTGCGGACAACCAATCTCTCCCGTTCATCCTGCAAACAACTCAATCAATTGACAGCTGCACTAAACTAATAAAGTTCACATAGACTTGAAGCATATAAACTTCACATAGACAAGAAGCACGTATATATTATACCTTATTTGAATCCTTCACATTTAATAAAGCCTGAGACTGAAGAGTGATGTCTTGAACAGACATGATTGATTCTGGCCTTGAACCCTTTGTTGAAGTTACTCTCTACCCAAACCATGAAAAAACATCAATATCTTTATTATTGTTCAAATAGAAAATAACTTAAACACGGTAAGAACATACCGAAGAAACTGCCCTATTTCCAGCCCGTCGATCACCATTACCATTAGAGCTAGATTTCCCAACTTTTGATCCATTTTTTGATGATGGCCCCATTGATATTGTTTTAGCCACTTCAAATGTTTCTGGGAACAAAGAAAAATTACATCACAATGAAACAGCACTACCAAACAAAGATAATAAAACCTCAGCAAACTTCACTACAACATACCTTGAAAAGCCCCATAGTGCTGCTTCAGTCGTTCAAGAACAATAGCTAAGGCAGGTCCTTGAATATCTTTCAAATTCTTGGTCACCTAGTCATGTAACAAGAAAATAAGAAACTCGGGAGTTCTGCTAGATTTTTAACAAAAACCAAAGGATGCACCAAAAATTTCTGTCTACATACTGCATCAGGACCACAGACTCTCAAAATTTCACCAATGCATACTTCAGCTGCTTTACGAACATCTGCTGATTTATCCTAATATATATATGCAAAACCATGCAATTAAATAAAGTGATAAAAACAAATGCATATATTGCCCTTAAATTACTTTTCTGAAAATTTCAAATTTTGCAGCAGTAAATACCGTCATAGCAGAAGCAGTTGGTTTTAGCAGATTTACAGCATCAGGAAAATCGCTTAAGCCACTAAGTTGCCTTGATAGCCAATCAAAAAGATCCTTGCGCCCTTCCGTGCCAAGCTTTGCATCCATCAAAGCAGTAGTGATGTAAGGCACCTAATAAAGAAACAGAATTGGAAAATTTATCAGAGAAGCATGACAAATATATAAAAATTAATTAAAAAATAAACAAAATAGAGAAATTGGAACCCAACCATTTTGTCGAGATGAACAGCAGCAAGCCAAGCATCTAAAGTAGTCAGAGTGCTTTCTCTCATATGTTTTTTATTGTCACCAAGGCATTTCAAAACATCTGACAGTATACCCTGCAAGAAACAACTTCCCAATATTAAAGTCAAATTTAAAGGACAATAGAATACAAACTTAGAAGGAAATTTAGGTTTAGAGCAAACAACCTTGCTAAACTTCTCAACTGCAAGTCCCATTGCAGATGCAACAGCACCAATAGTAGAGAGAGTTGCCATTATCAAATTTTTGTTGCTGTCATATAGGCGCCCTCTAAGAGCACCAAATAACTCCACTGAAAGTCAATATCAAAACAAAAATCAAAGGGAATGGCAACACAACAACCAATAGACAACAACCAATAGATTGAAGTAAAAGAACAATGCAAATGAGTTTAGAGTTTGATACCAGTTCCTATTGGTTGGATGCGCTTATTGGCCTCTTCCAATATTTTATTTACAGCTTCAATAGATTCTAAACGAATCTGGAACAAAAAGAAACAACATATCCAGGAGGAACATAATGAACAAGAGTTACCATTCATCATAAATGTAACACGACGAAACAAGACTAGATTACAGGCGAATCGTTTATATAAATTATATGCCAAAAACTAGACCTTCCAATCAGAACTTTCCAACCCCTTCAACAAAGCAGGTGTGATCTTTCCACTAATATCTTCGCGTGGTAGGCTATCAAGCCCACCACCAGACAATGCCGATGTGGATTCCAATACCTTTACAGTTTTCTTTGGAGCTGCGGATGCACCCTGCAAATCACAATTAGAGCTATAAACAACCCCAAAATAAGAAACAATCAGGAACAAAATAGCGAACCCAACTCAACCATACCTCAAATGGATTTTTTTCACACTCAGCTTCAAGTGCACTTAGAAGAGCAGGTTTGACATCTGAAAGAAATCCCTTGATGTCTGCAACAACAGGTGTATCTTAGAATTCTTATCCTTAACTCAACATATCCCTAGTTTTCACAAACCAAATGACAAGTTACCTGGACCAACAAACTTATGTAAAGCACCAATTAGTTTAATAGTGGCATTTCTAGTGGCAGCAACACTGGATTGCAAACCCGTATCTTTGCAAAAATCAATTAAATCCTATAAATACAAACAACAATATCCCACTGTCACAATTTGAACTAGAACACTTCTACTCAAGGGAGAAAATAAATAAATAAACAAATAAACAAGTCACTGGGCATAATTTGCACTGCAACACTTATCCTCCAAGAAAACAAAAACATAATTTTATGACGACACTAACTCTGTATAAGAATAGGAAGTACCTTAAGTTTCAGAAGAGAAACACCGAAGTCTTCAACTGCTGAAACCATCCATAGTAAACCCTCACTAAGAACCTTGGGATTCTTATGCTCCTTCATGATTTTGTACAGCTAGCACAAAGCAAACTCAAAGGTTTAGTCAAACCAATAGAATAGGGAAAAACTAACAAATCAATAGACAACCTCCCGGCCTCAGTAGAAGGCTCCATCTAAGCACCTGTTACAAGAAGACGTTTACTACCAGTGAAAACATGAAGTATAAAAAGAACAGCCAGACTTACTCTATCAAAAATAAATCCTGGGCCTACAGCTTCAGAAAAAGTAGTAAGGCACCTCATGGCGTGAGCGCGGGTCTTGATATCCGCAACCCGTTCGCTTATACCTATCCATAAGGCATATTAAACCAAGATATATAAATCAGCCAATAGATAAAAACTGGCATAATAAAACTGCAACTTAATCAAAAAAGTTATCCAGCCAGATTTGTTAGAGACAACTAGCTCAGCAATCAAGCCCCTAGACACCAACAGTACTCCTGGATGTTTAACAACCTAATTGCTCACCATGTAGGCAAAGAACAACACATTTTTTTGGAAACTTGGATGCAGTAGAAGCTATGTGAGTGACAACATCAATAACCTGTTGCTGTACCTGCAAATTTCAGTACATGATGATTAATAAACTAACAGCCATAACAACCCCGCCAGTAAGATAAGCAAAAAAGTTAAATACCTGAATGTTTTTCTCACTCCATCCAGGAACAACACAGAGCAAACGAATTAGGATCTCCACCGACTGGTTGATTTCCTGTATCCCCTCCACCTGCTCTTTAAGTGAGACAATGGCTGCAACAACAGGGGGGTTACTCACTATACATTCAAGCATGAAGTGAAACACTTGTAACATGTGCAAAACTAGAAAGGTATAAACATTGTGCAATCAAAGAGACATAAAAATTAGGGGACAAAGTCCAACCACTTTAGGATACCATAATCAATATAAAAAGATGAAGTTAACTTGCTGAACCAGTAACACCAAAGCAAAACATGCAAACTTCTAACAAAACCACAAGCACTGTATATAGACATGTGACACACATCTCCTCTGAACATAGAAGGTCATGAGAGACAATTTTGGGCAAGAGACTAAACCAATAATGTATACTTCACCAGCATGCCATTGCAATTTTTTTTTTTTTTTTTTTTCTTTTGGGTAAGCAACCAAAAGATAAGAACCTTAATAGTTCCACTATTAAAGTACTAATATTTTAATTTTTATCCTCCTTTTAGGTGTCAGTGTCAAATCCTACTCCAACACAAATACAATTCAATGATTGCTAATTGGACGTTGAGCAGTTATATCAGACACTAATTACTTCTCTAGGTAGCATATCTTACAAATGATGAGTTATTGAAGACCTAGCAGGAACTTATTCAGGCATAGTTAACTATCAAAGCTCCATCCCCTTTAAATGACCTAAAATTTGCAATCCACCTGAAGTGGGCCCTTCAGCACAATAAATATTTTTCTCACTTTCGAATTTCCCAATAGGCAATTCCATAGCACATAAATTCGAGGAATGGCACAAGTGATGTTCCATACAGTGGTAAACCCAGAGTCATAAACTTTGACGCTCTTTCATTCTTCCCATACATGTTCAAGAGAAATCAGAAAAACTTAGTATCAACATTGGACATAGAGAGAGAATAACCTTCCAGCCGTTCTTTCCATACAGCACTCTTCAATTGTGAAATACTATCAGCATTTATAAGAGAACCTATTCTGCTTTCAATCTCTTCAAGACTCATATCAGCCGGCTGCAAGTATTAAGCACACGCAATAGTGTAACATTCAGTGCTAGGTTGATGAGAACAAACAAGGAAAAGGACAAACATCAAATAGCTAAAATAAAATTGTCAACAATTTACCTCAACGTCTTCAGGTTCAGCTGGTTTGGACGTTTTTAACTGTCCAACAGCATCTCCTTTCTTATTGACACCCGATTTTACAGCCCCTCCTTTCTTACTAGCAGGCTGAGAAAACATATAAACCCAATAATAGAACACAAAGATGCAAAAAAATGTTATCTAACACAATATGCATGAAACAGGACATGCTAAGAAAAAAAATTAAAAGAAAATACTCACAGCAGCCTGAACAGGTTTCTTCCCACTAAGCATGCTTACTGCCGATTTTTTGACAAATGAGCCTTCAGAAGCCTGCAAAAAGATTAACATGTACATCATATTGAAGCTAGATAAACATGTCGAAATGACTCCTTGGAGGCCTAAATTCATAAGATTTGAATTTCACATGCATTTATTCAAATATTAAATTGATTACTATGCCATGCTTTTATTTTACTCAGAAATTCATTTTACCATCATGAAAATAGAATTGGTGATACTACATGATGAAGATTTATAATCCATGAGATGAATCAAAAACCAAGGCATAGATCAAGGAAATGCCACGAAGCACAAACTTTAAGGGTCTAGTAACTGAATATTGAACCTAAGGCTTGCAACACCATGAGACATAAAATTTGCGTTAAGCTTTGATTTGGTCTTCTCTCGTATATAGCACTAATAGCACATTATATTTCTTTTCCCAAAAGGAGACAAATTTTACTATGAAAACCGAAGGAATCTACCTTGACCATGGATAATTGTTCAGTTCAAGGCAACTCTAGCATCATGGTTAATAAATCAGGATATGAGAATGGTGAGTCTAGCAGATTGAATCGTAGAATCGGATCAAGAATTATAAGATTATGCTTTTATAACAATGAAAAAAGGTAAAGATACCAACAAGGATGATGCATAATAAAGAAAAGGTGAAAAATCACCAACCCAAAGATCCTAACTGCAATCCTACAAGATCCTACTTACAATCCAGCTATAATATACCAATTTTACAACGATTTGGATCTTTTTGACCATTTAGGGTCATAAGATTCTACAATCCTACAATCCAGATCGCAACTGTTATTATCATGTCATGTCTAGGATATACATGAGAACTCGAGTTTTAGGCCCTTGGAGCATTTGGATCCATTCTCATCCTTAAATGCACACATTAGATGGGTCCCTAGATCAACAAATAAGATCAAAAATGTTGGCTAAAAAAGGGAACATCTTAGTCACTTCCTATGACAGGTCACTTTTAACCTCCATAAAATTTCAATTGGATCTGAAAAGAGTGTGGGCTTCGTTTTGCAATTGGTCATATAGCTTTGTTAGTCCTATGGTTTGGTTTTGATGATGTCTTTGGATGCTTTGGGTGGTTGTGTTTCATTGTGATATATGCTTGACATCCCTAACACAAAATTAGTACCTTGAATTTGATGAACTTGTGCCTACTCTCTCATAATTATCCCATTATCTTGCTTTAATACTTGGTATATTGATTTCAAATCATTGGCATTTGAGAGCACACTCATACTCTTCCATTCTAAAAATTGGTCTTTACTTTGGGTAATATACATCACTATTTTATTCCTTCTTCACATTTTCATAGCATAGTACTTTTACGTTTAAGTTTTTACTTGTTAACCCAATTCAACCCCCTCTTGGGTTGCCTACCTGGGTTGGGTAACAAGCTTCTTATTGTCTTGAAGCACCCCTTTTTCACTTCTTTTTTTTTATAATCTCATGCATCCATTCTATCTTCTTTTCTCTAATGAAAATACAATGGATCCTTATCTTTTGGAGAAGAGATGGAGGTAAGTAATTGTAAAAGCAGAACCCTTTTGAGTAAGCCAAAAATTGAATTTTCATTAGAAGTTCCATCCACCAAAATTCTAGTGTCAAGATTACTTCATGAAGCCCTAAAATTTCTATTAGTATATAAAGCATGGCCATTAATTTGAAAGGCAAGAATAAACTCACCGCTGCAGAAGAAATGCTTCCACTAGAAGTTTGAACTGTAACTGGCATATCATGATTATTATTAGAATAGAGAAAACCTCAAAGAATGTATCATTTTTTCAGGAGAAAAATTGTAACAAATTTAAAACAATAAAATAATTCAAACCTGAGCTTGTACCAACTGAAACAGCTCCAGAACCCCCAATCATTTCTGAAAGCTTCTTTTTTCTAACGTCATCCAGTTTCTCCAACGATTTTTCCAAAGGCCTCATGCCAACCAACTAGAATAGAAAGAAAAATGAAGAAACAATAATTAGTGCAACAGAAGTAACTAGCAAATCTTGGTCTATTTCTTTCACAAGTTTGGGGAAAAAAACAAGAATCAAGTTTTACTAGGAAGACATGATATAGATGAGTAGCAATATGATTTAAAGGAATACCTTAGCCACTGCTGCCAAAGCAGAAAAGGCTGCATCCCTCACTTCTGGAGTCCCATCATTGAGGCACTAAAAGAATTTGATTTAACATAAAATTTAAACAACATCAGCATTATATATGTACACACACACACACACACACAATAACAATAATAATAATAAGTATACGAATTCCAGATGATTCAAATTCAAGAAATTAGAGCATAGAGGGTTTTTAAATAAAATAAGAAAGTTGCTAGAGCATGACAATTAGACAGCAACCTCACAGTCTATACAGAAGCGAGACCACTATGCATGCAACATGTTGATCTTACATGTTCACACAATTTAAGTCTTTTATACATGTAAATAACTCAAAAAGATTATACTAGGTAATCATCATTCAAAAGATGATTGGTGAATGAAATAAAGTCGACTTATTAGGGGAAAAAATCAACTCTTAACCTCAAGAATCTATATTCACATTATGGTTAAAGCATCCAAATTCTCTCCACAAATCTTTTAGCACCATAAACTTGAGTAGCAACAAAAAAAAAAACTCCCATTCAGAACTGGTAGGCAGGTGGCACAAAGGTCATAAATCATAATATCAGTCACGAAAATCTAACACAAACATTTGATAGGTCTATGCCTAGATCAACATTATGCATGGAATTTACTAACCTCCATGCATATCGGGACATATTCCTTGTGTACTTTGAGAACAACAGCTTTGTTGCTAGTCTCAATACAAAATGCCACCCAGTTCAAAGTCAATGAGCGCACAAGAGGAACTTTATTTTTTGTCGCTGTCTTGACATCTGCAGTAAACAAATTTTTGCACGATTAGGATGAATTTCAAGAGTAATAGTCTAGAGAGAGAACCGTGCTAGGATTTACAGCAGGCAAAAAAAACTAACCCTCCATTTGCCAAATCATCGCATTATAGAACCATAACAAGACAATATGTAAACCAGCAGACAACAAACAATAAACAATAAATGAATTCAACATAGCAGCATGCGTTGGCACAATTGTGAGAGAAAAATAAGCACAATTATTTAACACTAGAACATCACCAAATAGACATCAAATCCACTAGATAACAAAACAATAGACATGCATTCAACAAACCATGCATTGGCACAATTGTTGGAGGAAAACAAGTACGATTATTTAACACTACAATATCACCCAATAGACATCAAATCCAACTCTTATCTTTTGGAATTAACAAATACAATCATTTAAGACAACATCACCAATAGCCATCCATCCAATTCACAACTTTTATCTGATGGAATGGAACTAACATCAAACAAAATGGATCATCAAATATTGAAGATGGGCATGACAGCCCATAGGATGTAAAAATGGGTAGAGAGCGGACAGAGATGGGCATGACATGACTACCTTTCCCATTTCCTTTATTTCTTTGCAGATTCACAGTAGCTCCATTTCTTAGCTCTGAAAGTTCAGTATTTTTTTTTTTTTTGGTCCACTTAGGCATTTAAAAACAATCAACACTAATGTCTTGCACATCCCATTTCCATGAGACAAACAGATTTGAAGTGATTATTCAACAATATGTAGAAGAGATGACAAATAAAATTTGAATATTCAATGTAACAGTGTTCTACAGCACATTCTCTATTGGGAGCTATTTGTAGTTTGGAAAATTTTATTCATACATGAAATTCATATACAACATCGCTGTTTCTTAAGTGGAGGAGTGCGTCTAGGGTACTATGTAATAAACGAGTGCCCACTAGACTAAAAAAAAAGTTCTATAGAACAGCTATTTGACCAACGATGTTGTATGGGACGGAATGTTAGGCAACTAAGAAACAACAGGTAGATAAGATGAGTGCTGCTGAGATGAGAATGCTAAGGTAGATGTGTGGCAAGACTAGAAAAGACAGAATTTGGAATGAGTATATTCGAAAATGGATAGGAGTATTACCCATAGAAAATAAGTTGAGAGAGAATAGATTGCGATGGTTTAGTCATATACAATAAAGACCAACAAAGGCAGTAGTAAAAAGATGTGATATAGTGACAGTAGATGGAAGTGTTAGGGGAAGGGACAGACCTTGATTGACGTGGATGAGTGTAGTAAATAGTGATATGAATCTCCTTAATTTAACTAACCAAATGGCCGTTGATAAAGTCGAGTGGAGAAGAATGATTCATGTAGCTGACCCCATTTGATGGGACTTAAGATTAGTTTGTCTTGGTTTGGTTTGGTTTACATAAAATTCATACAAAAAAACTTCACAAGAATGATGTGGCAATGCCATCATTATTGTAAATAAATTCATCTTCAATGGGTGATTTATTTTGAAGTGAAAGGTCCACAATGATCCACATCATTATGTATAAAAATTATGTACGAATTTATTGTTTGTATAATGACTCCTGTAGTTTTGTTGGCTAAAATCAACAAAATTATGCGCATTTATTTAGATTCAATTCAATCCAAACAGATGTGGGGCCGAAAAACAACATTATACCACTAGCGTTCAGCCACCAGGAGATGCAATGCAGAAGATTCAGGGAGGATAGGTCAAAATAGCAGTATTAGGAAAATACTTTAACAAAGCTGGTTTAGCTACAGCAGCGTTAAGAAGAAATGGCATGTGAAAGATCACCGCATAACAAGGCTTATTCCGATGGACAACCCAGTAAAGCAGTTCCTAGTTGATAAGCGATTTCGAGATTAACCAATGGAACCTCAAGATTAAGATGGAACCAGTAGCAGTCGAAGAATAATTACCTAATGGTGGCATTATAAATGAGAAGGAAAGCTAAGACAAAGGAGACACAGACACTTCCAACAATATTGAAATTACTTCACTTGGCCATACTGAAAATATTTCCTCTAGGAGCACAAATAACGGTAACCCTTCAACTTTGTAAAGCCTTTTCCTCCCTTTTGTTTTCCTATCTCAATCTCTGCAATGATCAATACATGACCAATTTTTCAACTTGCCGAAGTTGCTCCTTGAAAACAACCTCCTGAACGTTACAACTTCAGCACGTTTTGCCAGAAATAATATTTTTGTTTGTTAATTTACTTGTGAACAAGAAACATAAGAATGCCTCTCCAAATGTGTGTGCCATGTACAACGACTAAATCAATTCACCAATTGCATGTTTGTATTTTATTCATTTGCTTATTTTATGTGGAAGCAACAGTTATTTTTGGTTTAAATAGTTGGCTGGTGTCTCAAAAATATTGTTTTGCCAATCCAGACTGAGTCCAGGTTGAGGTAGCCAGAAAGCAAACTTGTGAACAAACATTTGTAGGCAGTGATTTTATTTCTCCTAGAAAAATAAAAAATATATTTCAGGGCCATGCAAAAACTCTCAACCTAGCATAAAATATTTTATTTTGAAACAGAAATTACAACCTCATCTCTCTCATTCTTTAATCAACAAATCAGCCAGCTGACTACCAAGTTAAGCAAAGACATTTGAAAAGTCTAGATGACGAATAGGAAATGCTTTTTCTTCATTGGAGAACACACCTTGTCTTTCTTTTTTTCTTTTTTTTTACCATTTCGTTAATTAAAAAAGAAGAAAAATGATTTTCCAGAGAAAGAGAAGGTGTACCAATTCTTTCGCATTACATGGACCTTATACTCAAAGGAGAAAAAAGATGAGAGGCCCCATTGGAAAATTTCTTGGATCTACTTTAAGCAGGACAACATAGGTAATTTCATGGAAGCAAAAAAAAATTTAATCCACTACAAGGATTAAGAGAAAAATCCCTTTTAGAAGGAAATTCAGTTACTGTTATAGGTGGTCAAGAAGGCTATATGCAATACTAATATTGTAGGCATTAAATACATGAATTTGTGGTCCTACCCTTGGAAAGTGGAATGGACTTTAAGTGGACACCATGGTCCACAAATGAAGAGGCAGATGATCGAGTAAAAATAGGAGAAAGAAATAACAATTCAACAGCTCAATTGGAGGCTTGTGGTGTGTGGTGTGGCTGAGGTGGTTCTTTAGGCTAGCATTGATTGGGTGGCTTCTTTATCGATTCTCTTATTTTCATATCTTACAAAACATTATTTTCCACTTACTAAAAAAACAAGAAAAAACAAAATGCTTGATCCAAGATGGTTAACACTGAACCAATTTTAAAAAATAAAATTAAAAATCAGCTCTGAATTGTAACTCAACAAGACAAAAGCAAGGACAAGGATCCAAATCATTTTGGTTTTGTAGACGGTCTAGTTTGTATAATCGATGGATACCAAAGAACACTTAAGAGCAACACAAAGATATATATAATTCATTCATGAAAAGACACATAAAACTATCAACTGCTAGGTAAAACATTCACAACTGTGATATGTAGAGCTCTGAATTATAAAAATAAATAAATAAATAAACCACACACACACACACACTAATTAAATGCATATTTTGGAAGTTTCCTCATAGGAATTTACTATATATGTGTGACAAAACTGGAGAGTTAATGAATCATCAAAACAAAAAATTAATGGCAGAACAGATCATGAAGGTATCCAACAATTATTGCAATATATCAAAATTTAAAACGATGGCAAAACCTGCCTTCAACAATGTCTGCAAGATTCAAACACCCAGACTTATGCATTGCTTGAAGAGTTTGAGTAAGTGCCTCAGCCAAAGTAGGCTTTTTCTCTTTCAGTTTTTCCTATTGAAGAAGAAACTTGTTACATAAAAAATCAACTCAACTAGTCAACTTAAACAAAAAAGAATCTAAGAAATAGAAGTTCACAAGAAAGCTAAAAACACCATGCTAAAATAATAATAATAAATATAGAACTACATTAAAATCTCTCATGCAGCATTGCAGGCATTTCCTTTTCATACAAGCAACAACTTGTTTTTAGACAAATGAAATAAAGCTGAAAAGATTACAGAGAGGAATGAAGTCTGTAAGCAAAATGGATTTCGTAAGATTTATTTAACTGTCAATTTCTTGAACGAGATACAACTTACACCATTGCTCCATATCATCATAGGTAGACAATTAAAAGAACTGAAAAGGAATATGCAATGGGATTAAAGCCCCTAATAAGTCAACCGATAATAACTAAATAGAATAACAAATAATAATAAAAATAAACAAAACAACAAAATAGGCTAACAAACGGACAACAGAAAAAGCAGTTATTCTCTCTTTTATAACACCAAAATTTTAGTTTTCACAGCCAACATTCATGCCACCTTCCACTGACTTCAAACATAGTAAAAGGACTAAGACTGAATTACAAAGAAACATTTAAAAAATTATTTTGACACTTCACAATCATAATACAAATTATGAATAGGACCCACTATAAATGTAGGAACACAAAAGGATATGGTAACAACAGCTTTCAGTGATATACTTACAAGCAAAATGGGCAATAAGAAGCGTGAATTGCCAGAGAAATGGGTTCTTAAGCCCCTAGCAAGATTCCCAATTGCCTGGATGGCTTCAACTGCAACAGCTATGTTTACATCTATAATAAGCTGCAAAAGAAAAATAATAATAATAATAAGTGAAACTATTTAACAGTTATGTACAGGAGCAGCAATCCTAATAGAAGCAAATATGAAATCCAAATATAAAAAGAATGCCAATTCAAAAATAAGGCTTAAACAGGACGTGTGATGCATCGGAATGCATAGTCCTGAATTTCAAATCAATGCTGAAATTCACTTTCCATAAAGAATGAAAGACATTATTAAGTTTGTGCAAGTTCACAGAAGCTCAAACAATCAATTCAGTTATAAAAAGGTTTCAAGTTCCAGATGGGACACATTTATGACACAGTAAGGATACGTCAATCCGATAAATATTGAAAAGTGGGAAACTATTTTAATCTCACTATTTTCTTCTTCCCTGAGAAATAAGTATAGAATTGATAAACTACTCTTGTATTTATCCTAACAATTATACTCCAATACTATGCAAAAACTATTACAATCTCCTCTTTTGAGTAAATATGATTATATTAGACAAAGTGCCAAGGAGGCACAACTCTTATACAAGGGAAGGAAATAAATAAAGAGAGAAGAAAAAGAGAAAAAACAAAACCCCAAGAACAGGCACAAGGCAACAACCAAACATCCACTGCAAACCACCACTGCAGTTCCAAACCTAATCCCCTGTCATTTCTTGTTGAACTTTTCCCGCTCCTCTTTCCAAATCTTTACTGCTTAAGCTTTTTTTTATCAGGTCCAAAAATGACTCTTCACTAAGTCCATCAGGAAGACCAACAACATCGTCTAGACACAAGAATTATTACAATCTCAATTTCATAATAGTTCAAACACGTGATTAGAGTATCCAGAAAGTATCTATACTTCTCAACATTAAACAAAATTAATTTAAAATTATCGATACATTTAGGAAATGTCGGATACATATCTGTGAGTATCCAAGGAATATCAATCCAATATAGATACAATGATAATGACAACAATAGAAAGCATTCACCAAGTCATGTCTCAATTTCCAAACCTATTCTCACATATAGTAAGAAAGTAGCACATTCATGTGATCATGCATTTATAAGTTCCAGACAGAAAAAACAAAAAACAATATGAGTGGTCATCATCAAGGAAATACGTAAAAGTCTGTAACAGACAGCATCTTAATACCCTATCAACTAAAATATCAGCAAATGAAATAGAGCAAAATGAATATCACATAGAAATAAATAAGTCAGTTGTGTCCAAACACAATGATCCAAAGGGACATAGTAAATTATTGAAAATGTGACTGAATTTTAAGTTGGCAGCAGGGGAATGACCTTCTTAAGTGTCCGACAGATTTCTGTAAAATCACCAGGAGCTATCCTTTTTGTCGACGCTAGCTTTGTTAGCTCAGCAACAGCCTCCTTTCGCTCTGACCACTTGGCAGCTTTCTAATACATAAAAAGTGGCAAAACAATTCTTAAAAAAACTAATAAATTGGCTTTTCCTCACATTAATCAGAGAGCACAATTACAAACTAGAAGTACAGCAAATATAAAAGTTAAAAGTCAGTGAATAACTTTAAAAAAAGATTGAGAGGACTGACCACGCCATCCCAAAATCCAGTCTTCTCCAAAGGAGTCAATATATCAACAGGATCAACAAGTTCATACTCGTCAATTTCCTGAGGAGCTGACAAACAACACGAATATCAGGTCCAAGCATTCAATGGAAAAAAAATTAATACAGAAATACTTCCAAAAAAAAATTAAAGAAAGCATTCAATGCCGAAATTCAGTTCTCATTAAGCTCAGACTACAAACTCTTTCAACTTCGTTTCATCCATCCAATACTAAAAAGACAAAGCAGAAAAATTCTAATAACTTCACAGGTTGGATCACATACTATCTGCAACACATTCTTCAGAAGGGCCAGAGCCCACAACTTCAGACACAGCTACTTGCTCTGGCTCCTTGTCTTGCTCAGATCTGGGGGTAAAAAAAACCAAAAGATAAATTAATATAGAGAATAAGCACTTAGTTTGTGGTGATGTCCTTTAGCTTTAGCCAGTAAAAGAATTAATATCAGATATGCATTCTGTGTAGTATTACAAGAATTGAAGACATGCAAAAATTCAAGCACAAGCAAATCAACAAGAAATGAGCCCGTTCCAGTTTTGAACCAATTGAAAATAAGGATTGATCCAAACCAATAATAATAATAACACAACAATAGTAAGAACAATTATATGAACCCACAGTCACATAAATCTAGTCCATGTGAGCTACTACAGAGACAATTTGTAGAAATCAGATATGATGCAACAAGATGATTAGCTAAACATATGAGCAAAAAGGAAAAAACAGTATCAATGACCATAGATGAGAAAAGAGGCCATACAAGAAAATTAACAAATTGTAAAAAAGAAAAGAAAATATATTTTCCTAATGGAAATGGCTGAAGAGCATCACCAAAAACAACACAAGCTCAAATCCTAATGAAAACTACTCAATGAAATGCCAACAAATTAGCCAGTAAATTGAGAAAACAAATCAATATTCAGGAATTCTTTTGATAAAAAAGATATGCCTCAGTTTACATAGACAAGCACATGACTTGACTAAAAAGGTACCTTATTTTGCGGGATGGCCTAGCTGTCCCACTGACATTGACAAGCTCAGCCTCCAACTCTTTTTTCTTTCAAAACAGGAAAAAAAAATAAAAAAATAATAGAAAAAAAGAAAAAAGCAAAACCATAAAAAATGTATACATCTAGAAGTAAATGCACAAACCAAAGATTAAAGCTGACTAAAATAAGCATACCATTGTATCCCGCATTTTCTCAAACAATATTGATTTCACTGGTTCTTTCCCAATCCAACGACAAAGCTCAAGTGTCAATCCTTTAGATGAAGCACGAACATTTTGGTCTTGGTGATCAAAGAGTTCAGGCAGCATCTTCAAAATTCTTTTAGGGGGTACTATCTTTGCCCCAAATTCACTAATTAGAAACAAAACAAAATACAAAATTCCCCAAAATCAGCAAAACACAGAAAAAATCAACATCACATTCTGCTAAGTGCTAACACCCTTTTCTTTTCTTTTTTTCCTTTTTTTTTTTAAATGGTAAAATATGCCAAGTGCTAACCTTAAAGCTTGAAACATGACATCAATTGCTGGAACAACTGCTTTAGCAACTTTGTTTTTAATAGCTTTCTCCATGGCATCCTGCAATGAACCTAATTCTCGTAAAGGTACATGCCAGGGGAAACTATCTAAGCAAGAATTCACATGTAGGGCAACTCAACTAAACAAATTCTCACAGTGGAATTTTCAGAAAACATTTAAAAATAATTAACAGAATGAAGAAGAGACATATAAGAATTAAGATCCAATAAAGATGCACAGCAATGATAACTATTATAGAAAATCAGGTATAAGCAATGTAAGCCAACCAAGTACAGGTAATTAGAGATGCCACTTCTCAAGTTATTAGAACATGATTTTTGTATGCCCACAATAGTCATATCCATAAATGTAAAAGCCAAACCAAGTCTAGTACATGGAAGAACAGCTTAATAAAACAAGCTTCTATTCCACACTTGGATCAGGTCATATTGACAACATAGGTCTCTCTTTACAGAATCCAAAAAAAGTAAACTCCTTTGTTTTTATTTCCCCCTTGGGAAGGCAACAAGTGGATTTTGAGCTCCTCGATTAAGATAGAAAGACCAGCAGGATAACAAATTGCCAAATGACACAAGCTACTCCTCTCTCATTCAACTTCTATAGCAGCTACATTCTCCCTGAAATGCTGCACGGCAAAATCTTAGATTTGGATTTCAATCACATGTCTTGAGCTGCAGCTGAAGAATCAGAATTCCACAACCCCAACCCATAAGCTTTCTAACCCTTTGAATTGCTAGTGTAAAACCGATTTCTTTTAAAACCCATCTCTAAAGTTCTTTGATACACTTAAACCAACATTACTTGATAGTGCTCCTCTTTTAACAAAAACTGATACATAATTAACCAATAATAACTAGCAACTAAGACAACAGCTTTACCCCACTTCCTAACTTGCTCAACAGTTATCAACTGTGTACAAAAATGCTAGTAACTAAGAGAAGCGTTTTATCCATTTCCTACTTTATTTAACAATTATCAACTTTTTTGTTTTAGAAGTTGAAAGAAAAATCATGTTTCCTGCATGGGCCCAAATAAGTTGAATCGTGCGGGCATCACCTAAAACATCATGGGTACAATTATGTGAGATTCTAGAAATTGCCAATCATAAAATCAGTGTTAATCCACATCAACAAGCTACAAACTTGGGCAGTAAAAAGTAGTCAAGAACAAATAGAAATAGTGATTTTTGTCATTACTACAAGAAATTTCATAGCAATTATTTGAAGGTGCTAAAAAGCCAATGACTAAGCCACATAGACGGCTAAAATGATTACGCACAAAAATGCAATTGGCAAATCACTTGAAATGAACCCTGCACAAAACTTAAATATATTGAAATTGGAATAAAAAGCAAGGGCATTTGCTTTTAGAAGCTAAAATGAAGAGCTCCTCTATCTGTTTCATAGCAGTGCTAGCTAGTTACTAAGTGCTACCTACATTCTGTAATTGGCAATCATTATCATTATCACTGCAAATTTAAATGCATTGTTAAACTAAACAACTAAATATAGACAATATTCTTCAATTGATACATACCAAGAAAACGTCTACAGCCTCCAACTCTACCCAAAGCAAAAAAACCATCTGTGACTTCTCGACAGTCTTCGGTCTACCCGTCAGGCATTTTGCCACAATTGCATCGCACACTTCTTTCGCGTATCTTTACACACAAAAAATCAAAATTTTGCCAATTCAAACCAAAAATTAGAGCATGCAAAACCAAATCATTCAACGAAAAACCAAAAACAAAATGTACTACCTTCCGGCATCAGCATCGGCAGCTTTCAAATACGCAATTAGCGCATCGAGAGCCTTCTCTTGCACCGGCGCATTCGAATCGGCAACAGCTTTCTTAAAAAAATGCCCTAACAAACAAAATTAAAAAAAAAAGCAATTCAACAAAAAACGACAGATCCGAACACACAACCCCTAATGCAATACATGACATTGTTCGAAAATGGAGACAGATCGACGAAACGAAGATCAGTGAAAAGCAGATCCAAGGAGTCGAAAATGAAACCCTAACAACTCACCGAATTCGCGGAGGCGGGGATCTTTGGGATCCGAGATGGAATCGCATAAGGCGGCGAGGTCGATGTTTGCGTCGTTCCTCACCTTCCAGTTCTTGTGCGTTAAACGATCCTCCCATGGCAGTTTCTTCGCCTCCTTCAACAATTTCTCATCTTCCGACATTGCAATGACCTATATAACTATATCTATATCAAACGATCTCCGTATGGAAGAGTTGAAAGAGAGAGAGGAGAGGGTCCTCTATTTTTCTTCGTTTTTTCTCTGCCCAGTGCCGGCGAGATGGAAAGAAATGAAGAGAGACAGAGAGAGAGAATGACAAAACAAAGGTTGAAGAGGGGTGCGTAGGATAACTTTATCTCACTCTCTCTTTCTCTTTCGAAAAAACAAACTGCAGAGGGAGAAAATAATGAGAGAGGGAAAAGGGCTATTTTGGGTTGTACGTTTGGAGTGGCTTAGAAAAAAAAGGGTGAGATATATATGCATTGTTATTGTAGTTTCGAAAAATTTTGACTTTATTTTTTAGATTAAAAAGATTTAAAATTTTATAATTAAATAAAAATTTTAAAATTTATTTTTTAAAAAATTCAAAAAAACCAATTTTTTTTATTTATTCAAAAAAATATTTTGTTATTTTTTTAAGTATTAACCAAATAATTTATTATAATTTAGATATATATATATGGGTGTCAAAAAGAAGTTAAAATTTAAAAAAATTAAAATATATTTATGAAATAAAATAAAATAAATAAATAATTTAAAATAATAAAATAAAATTTTAAAATATTTTAAAAATTAAAAAAATTTAAAATAACTTTTGTTTAAAAAATTTTAAATAATTTGCAAAAAAATAAAAAAATTATATTTTGTTCAAAAAATATATATATTTTTTACAAAAATCAAAAAAATAAATTAAATAACAAAATTAGTTTCAAAACTTTTTTAAAAACTCATAAAATAAGTTTTCAAAATACACGATTTAAAAATTACTTTCAAAACTCATAATTAAACAAATTTTTTTACGGTTCCGATTCGTAGCTCGAAAGTTGCGGCTCGAATGTGGCTCGAGAGGTCAAAACGACGTCGTTTTGACCCCCCTTTTTTTTTCTTTTCTTTTTCTTATTTTCGACTCCATCTTCATCTTCTCTATATTTTTTTTTTTTGCAGAAGAACGAAGACCGGAAGAAGGAAGAGAGGAGGAGGAGGGAGGGAGGGAGGGAGGAGGAGGACTGGAGGGGGCATAATATTCGGGGGGAGGAGGAGGCGGAGGCGGGGCTGTAGAGAGTAGAGAGAGAGAGGAGACCCATGACGTTCGACGATCGACGGACTGGTGCTGCCGCCGAACCACCCATGACACCACGTTCGATGATCGACGGGCTGGTGCTGCCGCCAAACCACCCACGACGGGAGACGATCAACGGACAGGTGCTGCCGTTGAACCACGACAGGGAACGACGGACTGGTGCTGCCGCTGAACCGCGACGGGGGAGACGATCGACGGACTGGTGCTCCCTCTCCCTCTCTTCCTCTCTTCCTCTTTTATATTTTGATTTCGAGCCATTTTCGAGCCTGAGGTTTCAAGCTACCAGGCATTTCTGATTTTTTTAACATAAAAAATTATATTTCAGAATAAAACTCAAAACTCATTTTAAAAATTAATCCAAACAAAGTCCTTATCTCTTTGATTTTCTAATAGCGTAATGATTTCTTTTATCAATAAATTAAAATAAAAATTGCTCTTAAAAATTATATCTTATTTTTTCAGTTTTCAACCAATAATAAATAACTTATTTTATTAATAAATCATAAAAATAAATTAACAATTTTTAATAATATCATAAATATATAGTAATGAATAATTTGTATAATTTTATTATCTTAGAGGAGATTAGTTATAAATTTTATTTTTTCTATTAATTCTGTTAAATAAAAAATTTTAATATATTCTAAGAAATTAAAAAAATATATTGATAAGAATGTTTAGAATTTTCATAATCATGATGGACGATTTGTATTTTAATGGAGAAATATCACATCAGTGGGTATTTGAAAAAATAATTAAAATTATAAAAAAAATTAATGAATATTAATAATTAAATTTGTAAATTTTTTCATAATTTTTTTTTTATTATTTTTTAATTTACAATTACCCTATTTTAATCAATCCATAATTGTAATTTAGCTAGAAAAAGAACGGTTCATTTCAACAGCCCCTAAATGCGAACTAATCACAGTCGGTCCAGTGTCCAGGGAATGTGGGTCACTCTTATGGCGCGTGTAATGCACGGTTAGTGAGATGCTCGTGGGATTTGATTGGATCTATTGTTGTTGAGCGATGCAGTTTTGTGGGGTAAAAGATGGGGCCCACATAAGGAGCGGAGTGAAACGGAGCACTTGTAAAAAAACGTTTACTTTTAGGCCAAGTTTGGCATTTACTGAGGTCTATTTTGAAAAGATGGTTATAATCGGTTTTTAATTACTTTAATAAGAGCAGATTTTTCTTGGGTATTTTTAGTAAGAACAGTTATTTGTTTAACTGATTTACAGCAGACATCATTACATCCTAAATTAATATTATTATCAAAATCGTCACTAGGTGAATGATAATCAGATGAAGTATTTGGATGATCAGAAGAGGAGTCATTAACAAATTGATTTAATTAGAAGATTTCAAATAATTGATTTTTGGAATTATCATCAATTTGAAATTGGTTAACTCTATCTTTTAATTTTTGTTTTTCTTTACATTTATTTGAATAATGTCCCTTTTGACCACAATTATAGCAGGTAATATCGTTATTATATTTAGGTTTGGTATGTGATTTTTTATAATATTTCTTTTTTGGTTTAGTATAAAATTTATCATGAAATTTGGAAGGCGAATAATCTTTTCGATATTTATTAGAGTATTTGGATTTATGTTTATATTTTGAGTGTTTGTGTGATTTCCTACGGGAAGGTGCAATAGGAGGTAAACCATATTGTTCACAGAAATTTCCTAATTCATATTTAGTTTTATGTTTATCTTTAGAGGCTTTTTGATTAAGTTTCAAATCAATACACATTTTTAATTCTTCCTTCTGAATAGTACTAATTATGTCACCATATGTTAAATTGTCATACTCAATAACACCAGTAGGTTGACTAAGAACATCTCTAATTTTGTGAGCAAATAAACTAGATAAGTCATTAATAAATTTTTCTTTTCAAAATGATTTAGTACAATCTTCGCGTAACATAACTCTAGAGGTAAATACGTCTTTATACAATCTAAAATCACTTAAAGTTGGACAAGTAAGGTTACTAAGCTGATCATGTATGCGATAATAGATATTAGTAGGTGTACCAATAAAATGTCCAACAATAGTATAAATTAATGTATTAATACCATCAGGGTGGCAACATCTAATAGTTTCATCAAAGATAGGGAGACCATTATCATCAGTTTGATTAGCATAGATGATGGATTCTCTTTGGTCATCAGTTAAATATTTTTCCCACCAAGATTTGAGCATACCAGTAAAACCAGAAATAATTAAGGAAACAATTTCAGATTGAGAGTATTGGGGATAATTGGAGAGGTAACTATTTGAGACCATAGATAAATGATTTAATTTTTGAACTATTTGATCTTCACTAAGACCATCAATATTCCACTCATATAATTTTTTGACAGAAACAGAAAATTGGTTACTAATATTATTTTCTTCATATTGGAGGTCAGGTGGAGTAGGTCGAGAATACCAGTTTTTGGTAGTTTGGGGATTAACTTTAGGATAATGAATTTTATTAAGATTAGAAGATTGAAATTGTTGAGCTAATTGATTTATTTCATCATCAGTGGTGTCAGTTTCAGATTGGATAGAAACAGTGTCAATATTAGGTTGTTGATTTAAAACAGTAAGACCTTTATCTTTGGATGGTGAAGCAGTATCATTGGTAGATAATTTAGTAAATAATTTTTCAATAGCCTTAACAGTAGATTGGTCAGAAGTGACTAAACTAGTTCGTTTGGAGCGATGACTAGGTAGATTAAGTAATGGTTGATCTAAAGGTTGTTTAGTAGATGTAACAGATTCAATAATTTGATTTTAGGAGCAGATATGACTAAACCATGACTTTTAATGGTATAGAAGAATGCAGTTAAATGCTTCCAATGTTCACTAAGTGATTTTGAAAATATTAATATGTCATCAATATAAACAATAGAAAAATGACTAAATGGGTTGAAAATATCATTCATTATATTTTGAAATTCACTGGGAGCATTTTTTAAACCAAATGGCATTACATTCCATCCATATTGACCAAAAGGTGTGTTAAAAGCAGTTTTATATCAATCTTTAGGGTGAATTTGAATTTGCCAAAAATCACTTTTTAAATCGAACTTACTAAAAATAATAGTTTGACTAAGTCTTTTAATCAAATCTTTTTTTATTAGGAATAGGATATCGAATCCATTCTAAAACAGCATTTAATGGTTTGTAGTTAATGACTAAACGAGGGACACCTCGCTCTAATTCAGCATTTTTATTAATATAAAAGGCAGGACAAGACCATGGTGATTTACTGGGACTAATTATTCGATTTTTTAATAATTCATTAATTTCTTTCTTACACATTTCAAGTAATTCATAATTCATTTGAATAGGTCTAGATTTAGTAGGAATGTGTTTTTCATTAAAATTTTTAATATATGGTAAAGTAACGACATATTTTTTTCTATGCCAAAATGCAGTAGGTAAATGAGAACAGACAGTTGATTCAAGTTTCAGTTTAAAATCATTAATTTGAGAAATAATAACAGGATCAGTTAATTGTTGATCAATTCTTTTGTAATTAATTTATTCTTTAAGGAAATTTAAATGGCGAGTTAAACGATTAATTGTATGAGAAATAGAACAATCTTTCAATTGATTTAATTTTAACATTTCAGGAGGAGACAAAAATCTAAATGTAACAGGTTGTCCTAAAACATGTGTAATTATGCCTTCACTAGATGTAGTAAATGCATATAGTAAATAGATAAATGGTGTTCCTAAAATAATTTTATCAGTCATGTTTTTAACTAAAACAAATGAAGTTTTAAAATAGACATTATTTTGACAAACATGAACTTTTGGTAATTTATATTTAATATGCATTTTACTACCATTAGCAGAAGTTAATTTCTCATGACATTTTTTATAATATTTAGTAGAAAGTAAACATTCTTGTATGCAATTTAAATCAGCACCAGTATCAATCAAAGCAATGAGGTCTAATTCAAAGTCTTCAACAATGATTTTAATTTTTGAGTACCATTTTTGAATATAAAGTTTATTGATTAGATTTAATCGTTTTTCTTCAAGATTATGTGATTGTGATATGTGTGATCAGAATCAGGGTCAGAATTATGTTCAGATTCATTAGGAGATTCATGAACTGAGTTGTGGAAATTATCTAAACTTTTATTAAGTTTTAATGTAATAATTTCATCTTCTAATTTTTGATCTTTTTGTTTTAATTCATTAATAGTTTGTTTGATTTGATTGATTTCAGATTGTAAATCTTGAAGTGTAATTTCTTTAGTTTTACTTTTAAATCTTTCTAAAGTCTTAGATAAACTGATAGTAGGTTTATCAAATTTTGGTTTATCATCTGAATGAAGTA
Source organism: Camellia granthamiana (assembly GCA_036172215.1). NCBI lineage: Eukaryota > Viridiplantae > Streptophyta > Magnoliopsida > Ericales > Theaceae > Camellia > Camellia granthamiana. The sequence goes on along the minus strand of CM069909.1, from coordinate 56,260,414 downwards.
GTAAAGATTTTAGTTTATCAATATATTTTTGTTTTAATATTGGCTCTGGATGCCATTTCATCCTCTCACATCCAGAGAAAACACTTACCTATTACAAAGATATTTTGATCCATCATCAATCAGTTTTGATTAAACCCATTTATGATCAAACCTATGCTAGCAAGGTTCTGTATCATTCCATTTACATTCACAGTATTGTCTCACAAGCTGAATGGGGTCCTCCTTATCAGCTTCGAGATTTACCTGGCCATTCTATTCAGTACAATTACCATGATTATGTTGATGCTTGGTTCAAAATCTTCTTGGACCAAAATGAAAATTTTAGTCACTCCTGATTCATCTCCTTTAATCAAAAATTCAAATCTGAGTTACCTACCTGGTTTCTGAGATGGTGGACTCATTATGGTGCCATTTCAGATATTCTTCCTGGTGATCTCATTGAACTAATTAACTATTTCTCCTCTGTTTACCAATTCACCATTCATCAGAGACAATTTCCATTATTGTTAATTTTTATATCCAAATATAAACTTCCCTGAATATTTAAATGGTATTATGGAATTGATGGTAACATAATCATCCGTCAACATTCAGTTAAATGGTGGGCTAAGTTCAATGTGCCCAGAATTTTTGAAATTGTTCAAGAAGAATTCCCCATTGATCAATGTGCTCCAACTCCTTCTATGATCAAAGCCCAGCAGAACCCAACTGCTGCAATTAGCCAAGGAAGTCAGCCCAGTCTTCCTCCAATCAACCTTGGAAGCCCCTCATCTAGTGGTTCCAAGCCCAAATCATCCAAATCTAAATCAGTTCAGACGGCCCAATCAAAATCCAAGGCTAAGTCCAAAGCTCCTGCAGTTCCGGACCAGCCCAAGGAACATTCACGGCCCAAATCAAAGTCCAAAGCTAAGGCTAAACCCATTTCACCTCCTGCTCAGCCCAAAGCTAAATCAAAAGCCATGCCCAAGTTATCCAGAGATGAATTGCTCCAGTTAGCCCGTCAAATTACAGATCAAGCTGAAGTCCAGTCACACAGTTCAGAAAATTCAGAAGACAGTTCAGACCAGTCACAATCTTCTGAATGATCAACTACTCAACCTATCTCATATGGCAGATCTGAGTTCCAAGATGCTCAGGACCCATATGCCTGATCAACATAGGATTCCCTATAAATACAAATTAGCTTCAATCAATATTCTTTTGAGAAAAGCTGCTAATTTGTATCTATATTGATTCCTAAAATCACATGTTCCACCAAAAGCGATGAATAGTAAAAGTTACTGTTCACTTTTACTATTCACCGTCACTATTCACTCAATCAACTTTTGTTAAAGCTGCATATTCGCTCAATCACTCCACCGAAAGCAACCGACAGCATCTGCTTTATCCCATGCGCTGCCAGCTGCTTTCATCAATCAAAAAAGTCACATGCTATTCTGCTTTTTCTTTCTATATATTGAAATGTATTCGTTCAGTAGGCTCTAAGTTTTATTCTTCAGTTGTAAGAAAATAGAGAGCTCTGAGTGAAAATTACTTGTTCCCGTTTGTAACCCAATTAAGATCCTTGCAGTTGCTACAATTGTAATTGTAAGTTATATTTCTGTATTTGTATTTTAATTATGAAGTTTTATGTTTATTAGTGCTATTCCAATTCTGTTGTTGTTCAATTTTAGTCATATTTGATTTCGTAATTCATGTTCTTTATTCTGCTTGTTGCTTCCGCGTTTTGATTTCGTAATTCATGTTCTTCATTCTGCTTGCTGCTTTCGCGTTTTTGGCTAATTATAAGCAGATTATAATCAGCTTTTTTGTGAGAGAGGAAGTTGGTAATAATCTGAAAATCAAACTTCCCAAAAGAACCCTAAATAATACAAAAAGTCACTATCCTATTTAAGTCACATCATTTTATTTAAATCACATCACCTCTCTAACACGTCACATCAAACCCAACCCAAACTCAACTCATATAAGCCAATAAGTAAAAAAGTGCACTTTTTTAGAACATCCCAAACAAACCCTTAGTTTTGATTGGGTGGAATAATCAGATGCAAGCGACTCCAGAAAAGTGAATTGTAGGAACAGTTAATTTTTAAAATAGGTTTTAAAAAATTGAATTCAAAACTCATTTTGTTATGTGTTTTGGGTTTTGAATTTCAAAAATTATTTGTGAAAATCGAAAATCAAACAAGTTTTGTATTTTGAGTTTTCAAAAATGGATTAAAAATGCATCCAAATGGGTGTGACTTTTTTAATAACTTTTTGGTTAAAATATGAAATTGAAAAATCTTGCAGCCCGTTTGAATTTTCCAAATTCTTTTGAAAACTATTTTTGATGACTAATTTCAAAATTAAACCAAATGAGAAGATTTTGATTTGTTTTCAATTTTAATTATTCACTTATTTTTGTTAAGTAAGTTGACGGGAAAAAATATTTTAATCATTAGACTCAATTTAGATATACATAAAATATCTAACATATATTCTTCTTTTTACATTGAGTTTAATGATTAAAATGTATATTTTTTTCATTGATTTTACTATGAAAAATAGACAAATAATTTATATTGAAAACAAATCAAAATTTTTAGGGTTTAAATTGATAAAATTAAAAATTCAGTGTGAAATTTCTTGGAAACTCTCAAGATATTGATTTGTGATTATGATTCAATTCTAAACAATAAATAGCAATCCCAATCAAATAATCATTAACAAATCGGCACAACGATTTAACATAGAAAAAATCACAATTGGACACCTCCAATTATGATTAAAAATTACAGATCAAAGCCACAAAACAATTCACTGCGAAAACAAAAATAAATTACACATGAGAACCCTCAATTACCTGACAAATCTAGGCCTGAGTTGAACCAAACCCAATGTGTCTCTTCCACTGCAGTCTTCACCTCGGAATTGCTTTGTCCAACTTTGAATCCACAATGTTGATGTTCAATCCACGATAATGAGCCACTCCAGAATCCACTCAAACTTCAAACTCAAGTTCCTTAGAATCCTCCGATGAAACACCTCTCTCTTTTTGTGAAAGAAATAACAAAACCATCCCTGATGATAGTCAATATGAAACTCGTTGATCAATCGACCACCCTCAAATCATTAAGGAAAATAATACATAAATACCCTCAAATATAGAACACTCTCTTCCTCTTTAAGAATATGGACGGGTTAAACCCTAAAACGTGCAAATGACGCACTTTATACTAAACAGAATCGCGAAAACTATGGGTGAAATCAATTCTGTTCAGTTTTCTTCTTTTTTTTCAATTTTTGGACCGAACCGGTTCATTCAGTTCTATACTTATGATAACCGAATAGACCGAAATATGTATATAAATCGCACCAATAACTGGATTGGTGCGGTCCAGCCGATTGTTACGGTTTTGGGCCTCTTTTGTGCTAAAAAAATACATCAATAATTTGAAATTTTAAAATTAAAATTAAAACAAGTTTGAAAAAAGAACCCCAAAATGCTAAATGCAATGTAGATTTGTGATGGATACCCTGTTCTGGGGAAAAAATATACAAAAGGGTTGCTGTAAAAAAATAACAATAAAAAGTTTGAAAAAAACCCCCCAAAGTGCTACATGCAATGTAGTTATTTGTGATGGATTGTATCCATCCGATTTAAGAACCAAAAGAAAAAAAGACACACGACAGTAAATATTAATTCAATCCAACGGTTCAAAATTCAGCAAAATCAAAAGGTTTTCAAAAAGGTTTAAAAGATTACCGTTTTCAAAAAGGTTCAAAAGATTAGGGTGTTCAAAAGATTAGGGTGTTCAAAAAGGTTCAAAAGATTAGGGTGTCCGATTTAAGAACCAAAACGACACACGACAGTAAAGGTTCAAAAGCTTAGGGTGTTCAACATAAAAAAAAGGGCAAACTTCACTTTACCCCATTGTGGTTTGGGCCGGGTGCAGTTTACCCCCCTAACATTCGGAAATCATCACATAACTCCCATGTGGTTTGTGGACTAAAATACACACTAACTTCTGTTAATAGAACGTATAAATTTACCTTTATGCCCCTGTCTTCTTCCTCTTCTCTCTTTTAAATTAAACCTGCAAATATATATACACACATACCTATTTTCTTTCTTTCTTCTTTCTTTTGAATTAAACCTACACATATATATAGATATATACACATATATTTTCTTTCTTCTGCCAACTCTAACAAATTTCAACTTCAAAATTTTTTGATTGATGCAAAACACTAGAAAACCCAATATTTTTTACATATTACATTATATATATACATACATATACTATCAGATTGAATTTGACCCAAATATATACATATGTATATATATACTATGAAGCTAACCAGAATTTGACCCAAATAAATTTTTCATTATTTTTAATAACCCAATTACAATCAGATTGAATTCAGGTCTACAGCCTGCCATGGTTGCGGCAACGGCGGCTTTACCCGAACAGCAATAGCTGAGGCTTTGAAAGTGAGATTTCGGGTCAAAACTGAAGAATTATAAGTGATGTGGGTCTTGGTGATGGACTTAAATGTGAAACTTGTTCCACTGTGAAGCTTGTTCCCCACTTCCCAAGCTATTGTTTCTCAATCTATCAACATAACAAAAGTAAAAGGGCACCCATAAGTTAGATCACTATAAAAACATAGCCAGAAATTGGTTCAATTTATGATACTAACTCTCAAGAATGAAATCCAAGTTGGAAAACATGTAGATGAGAAGACCACTTTTCGAGTTACTTTTTATGAGTACATAGCTTTTTCGATATATATATACTTGGGAAAATTTTCTCTGTTCCTCTCTCCCAAAAGAACTTATAGCGGTTCTACCAAGAAGGATTTTAGCCTTTTCGATATATATATACTTGGGAAAATTTTCTCTGTTCCTCTCTCCCAAAAGAACTTATAGCGGTTCTACCAAGAAGGATTTTGCTTGAATTATCTTAATGCCCTAGCTTATGATCTAATAGATCTCAAATTGCATTGTTCTTAGCAATTTTTTTTTTAATTTTTTTTTTTTGAAAAAGGGTAAAATTTGTATATCAAAAGAGAGATGATAAGGATAAGGGCAGTAAATAAATAATCACAGTATAGATCAAGAAAATGAATTTAAAGAACATAAAAACATATATAGAACACAGATAGAAACCAAGGGTCTTCCAAACCTTATCTTCAACCTACCATAGAGAGAGAAACAGTAAAGAAAGAAAGAAGAATAATGGTATATTTTGTAAATTTGAAGGTGAATGAGGGATAATTTAGTCTTAAAAATCAACTTACTCTCTTCTAGGCACGTAAGCCTCACATTTCGTTAATTTAGATGGAAAAGCTGACGGTTCACTTTGGTCCAAGGGGGGTTATGTGGTGATTTCTGAATGTCATGGGGTAAACTGCACCCAACCCAAACCACAGAGAGGTAAAGTGAAGTTTGCCCAAATAAAAAACAAGGACTTCAAATTTACCTTAGTTTGGAGTCGAAATTGCTACATTAACAAGAAGATCATTGCAATGAGAGTGAAGACGAAGGAGTGCGATAAATCGCCTTCGTCTGTGCTTCAAATGTAACGATGAAGAGTGCGAAAGATTGTCATTGATGAGAGTGGTGATGAATGAGAAACCCTAACGCTATGAGAAACCCTGAGGCTGTGAGAAGTTGAAGACGAAAAGAGAAGAAATAGAGAGAGGAAGAGAGACTGTTTGTTTACCCACAATTGTGTTTGTGTGAAAAAATAGTTTTTTTTTTTTAAAAAAAAATATATAAGTGAGGTACATCAATGGCTGTGATTGTGCCACGTAGATGGCTAAGGTGATTAGGGATATTCAGTCGGTGTGGTGCGGTTCGGCCCTATTTTCTGCAAAACCAAAATCGAAACTGAAAATCATAAAAAATAAAAAATACTCCGACCGACCATAGCTAGACAAAAAAATGACCGAAAACTGTACAGTTCAGTCGATTCGATTTATGCGGTTAATCTTTCATCCCTAGCGAAAACCACCTGAGCACTCACTTTACCGCTTAAAAACGATGAGACTGAAGGCGATGCTCACATAAAGGCCAACCGATCGAGCATAACATCTACCGCTCAAAATGATAAAACATATTTTCCAGAAGTTCAGAACACTAGCTAAGATACTAAGGCCTCGTTTGGCAAGTGGTGATTTTAGCCAAAAAGTCAAAAGTCACTAAAAAAACCAAAAACCTAACAAACTATAAAAAATCAAAGATTCCATTTTCTCTCTACTTTTTGCACATCTTTTCGTAAAAAATCAAAAAGTCATTCCAAACATACTATTTTTTTTTACATCATATTTTAGTCAAAAAACCAAAAAGTTACTAAAAAAGCATGTTCCCAAACGAGGCCTAAATGAACTACTTTATAACTTGAGTGCACGAAAGACTACTCGAGCGGTTTATCAACTTTGACATCTTGGTTTTAGTAACGCTGCCCCTTGAACCCCTGTGAGCTAACTAGGCATCTCGATCCCCGTGCTTAGTCAGCCAAGTGACAAACAATCAAGACACAGAATGTCAACACAAACTCCTCTACTTAAGTACAACACAAATTGGATTCGCATCTAAACTCTCATAACTTCACAGATTAAAAAAAAAAAAAACAAAAAAAAAAACAAAAAAAACAAGTAAGCAATTACAATTGAATGGTGTTTTTGTTCAATGAAATTACCAATTACCAAAAAACCTGACATGGTGTTTATTTTATTACAAGTGTCAAACTCTAGGATTTTTTTCTTTTTGTAAATTTTTCAATTAAATTCAAGGCCATATTTGGTGATAAGTAATTTGACAGTCTTAGGGATATAGTCATGTGATATCCCAAAAGTGTTGTAATGGGTGGAGGGGGTGAATCCACGATTTTGTATTAAACCATGGAAGAACACTAGGAACATGGTGTTTAATGATTGATGAAGGGCATTGCTAAGTAGTGCCCCTAGACTATCAAATAATTTGTCCAGTCTGGTTCCATTTATTTGTAAGTTACTAAGACCATCTCCAACGGTGAACCAAACCCAGCATCAGATTTAAAATTTGATGAAAAACTCACTTTTTCATGCTCCAACGGTTGCACCAAAGTCATACAAAAATGAGATTTCAGCAAAAAAAACATCAAACTGAGACCAAGCTATAGCTTTCACCAAATTACTGTTACTGACCGTTGAAAGTGGTACACCGGTCAACCAGCCGGTTACCCCGCCGGTTGACCAACCGGTCGATCGGTTCCCTTCAAAAGGGAAGGTTCAAACTGGTCAAAAAAAGGTTCAAACCGATTAAAAAATATATATATATATATTTGTCTTACCGGTTGACCGGCCGGTCGACCGGCCGGTCAACCAACCGGTCACCCACCTGCAAACAAAACAGCGTATGGATTCAGAGTTTGGATGAATTGGGCAGGATGAAGACAAAACAGCGGAATTTCCATATTCCCACCTGAAGAGTCACCCACCTGCAAACAAAACAATTGATGAATTTCCATAATCCCACAAATTTGTAAATTATGTCCAGAAGAGTCACCCACCTGCAAGCAAAAAATATATATATATTTATAGTTATCGGTCGACCAACCAGTCGACCCACAGGATTTGATACAGAATTTGATGAACCGTTGGAGCATGAAGTATCAAATTGAGGAAATGGTCATTTTTTTACTCAAATTTGATGAAACATTAGGTGAACCGTTGGAGATGCTCTAAGTCATTTAGTTTAAAATTTAAAATTAATTTTTAAATGATTATACTTAAAAATTTATTGGCTATGTTTGATTTGGTTTCTAGTAGATGTATTTTTTTTAACAATAAAAAAATTACAAACAAGTTTGGTGAAAAATGAAACATTAAAGAAAAACTCATCATTTTCTTCATATTTTTTGTATAAATAATTATGAAAATTTAAAAATAATTTGTGTTATTTATTTTTTCAAATTAATTTTTATATAAAAAAAAAGATTCTAAAAATGAAATTAAACATAACTAATGTGTTTGGCTTAACGTGTTTCAATTTCTAAGTTTTTACCATTTTAGCTTCAAAAGGTATAAATAAACTCAAAAACTTATTTTTCAAAGTTAGATTTGAATATTTTTTTCAACTAGCGTTTCAATTTATTTGTGTAAATTATATTCACCTTTCTAAGATTTGAAAAATTTAATGTTAATCAAACGGTTTTGAAATAATTATATGAACGTTCCTTTTAGTAAGATTAATGTGATAGAAATTAAACTAAATAATTGGTGACACTGAAATAAAAAGAATCACTATTATATGAATTAAAATCTCAAGCGAAATTAGTATAATTATGTTAAAAATATGAGATTAATGTAATTTATCTAAATTACTATTTTTATATACGTATATTTATTTATAACAGGAATTACCGCATTTAATCAGACGGCCATGAGGCGAGGATGCAGGGACACTTACGGTGGAACGTTCATTGGCAAATTAATTATCGACAATGCTACGTAGCTCAAATTTTGTGGCTCAAAAATGGCTCAAATGGCTAAAACGACGTCGTTTTGAGTACAGAACAACATAAAAATGGCCAAAACGATGTCGTTTTGGCAATTTGAGCCAATTTTAAGCCACAAAATTTGAGTTACGAGACATTTTCCATTAATTATTTCTAATCGTTACTTTGCCGGCAGCGTCACGCGAAGGATTAATATTTCAGGGCTTTAGTTGGTAGCTCAAAAATTAGTGGCCCTAATGGCCCTAATTTCCATATAAGGTAAGAAAAAAAAAACAAGGTAAAAAAGAAAAAAAAAAAAAAACAAACTTACCCAAACAGGAAATTAGGGCCATTAAGACTACTGTTTTTAGGGCCACAAAACATTTTTCAATATTTAAAAACGGTCAAATTAATTTGCCTGTCACTAATGCTTGTCTACCCGCTTGTGCACAGGGATAATAAATGATTTTATAAAGTTTGGCGAACACGTGTCCTAATTAGGGACATTATTGTCATAATATTTGTGATTTTGAAACCACAAAAATTTATTTAATTGGGTGCATCCGAATGTTATAGCGCTTAGAGTTTGAAAATCATTCACGGATGTTGATTCTCTGTTTCTCAATTAAAAAATTTCAAATTAAGAGTAGATTTGGAATAATTTCAATAAATTTAATTTTTTTAATATTTTTGTTTTTAATAATTTTTAAAAATTTTTGTCACAACGTATCCTAATTGGGGGCATTATTGTCATAATATTTATGATTTGAAATGACAAAAGTTCATTTAATTACTTAAATATTAAATATCTCTATTTGATGCATCTTAATATTATGGCGCTTAGAGTTTGAAAATTATTAGCCCACGTTGATTCCCCCCTCGGTTTCTCAAATAAAAATTTCCAAACTAAGGGTCAAGTTGTTGTTGTTGTTGTTGTTTTTTTTTTTTTTTTAAAAAAAAAAAGATTGGGATAATAAGTTCAAGTTTTTTTAAATATTTTTGTTTTTAGTAATTTTTAAAAATTTTGTCACAATTTTTTTTTCTTCAGTTTTACGTGGATGAATATAAAAAAATCAAAAATTTAAAAATTTTGTCACTATTTTTTATTTATTTTTGTCTTTTTGGATTTATACAAAGTTTTTATATATTTTTTATTTTCAGGATCATCTCGTCAAGTAGAATTTAGAAGTCTAAAATTCTTTTTAAAATTAAAAATAATAATAATAATAAAGACAAAAATAAGCTGAATTTTTTTATAAAAAAAAAAAAAAACTATACGCCGGGGTGGATTAGTTTGAGTGTTGTTCCATATACCAAATAACTATGGCCACGATTAAGAGGACAATGAGACTGGCCAAGTTTGGAAAGACTAAGGGTTAGTTTGGCATGTACTAAAGCCTTGTTTGGGAAGATTAAATAAGTGTATTTTTTGTCTTTTTTGACTAAAAAATTGAGGTTGAAAATATGGATGTTTGGGTTAACTTTTTGACTTTTTATGGAAAAATGTGTAATAAAAAATTGTGAAAATTGGTTTTTAGAGGAAAATTTGAATTGGGAGTTGTGCAGCCGTAATTGTTGACTTTTGGTAAATAGTGTTAACTTTTTAACTTTTTGAGTAACTTTTTGGCTTTTTGGATTATTTTGCACTACCCAAACAAGGCCTAAATAAGTTAAAAAGTCAAAAAGTCACTATCTTATTTAAGTCACATCATCTTATTTAAATCACATCACCTCTCTAACACATCACATCAAACCCAACCCAACCCCAACCCAAACCCACCAATAAGTCAAAAAGTGCACTTTTTTAGGACATCCCATAAGTGCATTTTTTGACTTTTTATGAAATATGGGTTGGATTTGGGTTGGATTTGAAGTGATGTGTTAGAGAGGTGATGTGACTTAAATAAGATGATGTGATTTAAATAGGATAGTGATTTTTTAACTTTTTGGATTTTTTTAAGGATGCCAAACTTGGCCTAAAGTCAAGTTTGAGAAGTGTAAAAAAAGTTAAAAAGTCAAAAAGTTACTCAAAAAGTTAAAAAGTTAACACTATTCACCAAAAGTCAACAATTACGGCGGCACAACTTTCAATCATAATTTTCCTTTACAAATCAATTTTTACAATTTTTTATTACACATTTTTTCATAAAAAGTCAAAAAATTAACCCAAGTATCCATATTTTTTTCCTCAACTTTTTAATCTAAAAAGACAAAAAGTGCACTTATTTAGGACACCTCAAACTACCCCTAAGGGGTGTTTTGGAAATATGATTAAAAGTTGTTTTTTCGTTTTTGTTTTTTTGACTTTTTTATGTGAGAGATGATGTGATTCAAAATAAGTTAAAAGTTGACTTTTGACTTTTTTTTTATGTTCCCAAATGGCCCTTAAGTAAAAAGATTATTAATGTGATGATATTAAGTTGGAGATATAAGATAAATAGTGTTTGTTTGTACATCATCAAATTAGTAAAACTATAAAAACTATTAATATATAAAATTAATATTTTAAATTTTTAGTATTTTTTAATATTATTTTATTTTATTGTTTTAAAAAATATAAATTTTGCTTGAAAATTATTCAAAAATTCACTACTCTCCCCACTAAATTTCTAATCCTAACTCTCACAAGAGATTGGTAGTCCTACCAATGAGGAGATTACTAGTCCAAGGGGATAGTTAATACCTTTACTCATGTCCCTAACCAAACACTCTTTAGGTAGACTCTACGGACTATTAGTTTAATCCCCCTCCCTAAAGAGTCAAACAAATAGGGTCTATATGCAAAAGAATAATATTATATCTACCAATTAGTGTACTAACCAGTGTACTAACAGATGATATGACATAATTTTAGAGATTTTCGGTATTTGTAATTTTTATAATAAGTGAGGTTAGTAATAATATCATAACACAAGTTAGTATATTAGTTGATACACTAATTTATGCATGTAACACCATCAATATGCAAAATAGCATGATTATGTGATTTTTTCGTTTCAATTTACCAATTAAGTATAGGCAACCATGTCAAATCTCTAGTACCCATACCACAAAAAAAAAAAACTTTATTATGATTGTCGGTTCATTAATATGAATTAATTGTACCATGTTTATAATATGTTGTATTTAATTTGGAAAATTACCCACAAAAAAAAGGTACAAATTAATTACGATCTAATACTTACAAACTAAATATAAATGAGTGGGAATGTTTTGTAAAATGACCAAATTATCCTTTTTATTCTATCTCACATTTCTTTATTTCACCTTTTATCTATCTTTCCTCTGTAACAACCTATTCATGTCAGTCAATTCTTCATGGCATTGGTAACTCCTTCCCATTATCGCCAGCTACCTTTTCATCTTCACTCTCTCCATCAACCCCATTGTCTCCACTCTACCTTACTTCTCCCACTTTATCACTCTCTCATAGCCCTTACTTCATCTGCAAAACCCTAGCAACCTATACATATACAAAATAGAGATGTGTAGAGAGAGAGAGAGAGAGAGAGAGGTGGAAGAAGAAGACGAATGCGAAGAAAAATAAGGAAGACAACAACAGAGCTGGGTTTCAAAAGAAGTTGGTGACATTAGTAGTTGAGGAAGGGTATTATGAGGATAGGGTTGTAAAGGCAAGGAGAAAAGACACATTGAGGTTGGAGGATCAAATGAGGTTAGAGAAGAAAGTAATGGTAAAGAGAGAGTAGGATAGGAGCTATTGGTCGTTGCAAAGGAAATATAAATGAAATAAATGAGAGAAAATAAAGGGAAAGATAATTTGGTCATTTTACAAAAGATTTCCCAACCATTTGAATTATTGGTATGTTTTCATATCTAATATGATTCTATTTTATTCCTGATAGGGTAATTTGTGTAAATAAATTCGGCCGAGCTATGTAAAATCGTTTTCGGAGTCTGGGCCACACATTGGGTCAAGATAAGAACTCGAATAGCTCAGTTCTGGGCTGAATGGATATTAGGCCAGATAATTGAATTAGACATATCTATCTATGTGCAGGCCATAAACAGATTGAGATGGCTTCTGTAAAGAAAGCTGAGCTAGTTTTAGCTCGGCAGATCATCATTTAGCTGTTTGCATGGTTCGACTAGAAAAAGAGCGGAATGAGGTAGCTCGGTTAGGCATGGTTAGCCGAGAAAGGTGTTTGGCCATCTCACTTGGCTTGTAGTGAGACTGGTGTACTTAGGATAAGCATTATCCTTAAGGAAGGCATTTCTTAAAAGGACTTTGTTAAGGAGAGTTAGAGTCCTACTGGGGCTGTACCTCGTGTAATCTATAAAAGCTCATGACAGAATCTATGCATAGATATTGCAATTCTCACTCTCGAATACACAAAGTTTTTTTTATCTATTGTCTACTTGCTGACTTAGGCATCGAAGAGATTTCTGGTACACACCCGCCGACAAGTTCACATTTGTGTTTTCAAGTGGTTGGACGACGATGTTTGGAGAAATACAAGCTTGAACAACAGGATTATACGAGAGGAATTATTTCGCGCTCGTACAATTCCCTATGAAATCAAAGTACCTTTTTAAAGAAGAAGAAGAAGAAAAAAAAAAACCTATTTAATTCTATTATCTATTTTTTCTTCCCCAATGTTGTTCTAAACCAATTAAGAACATGGTTATAATAATTTCGATTTGAATTATAAGATCTTACGATTTTATGATTTTAGTTTAGCCAAATGATTAGAATTGAATTAAAATCTTTTATTTTTTATAAAATCTTAGAGTGATTACAATTCTAGTCACAAAATCCATGCTATGTATATAATTACAAAATATTAAAATGCAAAAATACGTGTCAAAACATTGACTCTTCGGTATTATGGAAATTGTTTGATCTAAGGCTCCGTTTGGCATGCTCGTTTGGGCTAATTTAGCTATATAGGACAAAATTAGCTATTTTAGCTAAATAAGACAAAATGCCACATCTAAACCATAATCATTTCATTTTTTCTCTCACAAAAGTCAAAAAAGCCAAAAGCATATCTCAAACGAGACTTTTTAGTCTCAGGTAAAAAGTCAAAAAGTCAACCCACATCCCAACAAAGGCTTAGTTTTCAAATCAATTTTTAAAAGCTCAAAACTCAAATTTTGTTTGGTTTATAAATTTTTAAAAGCTGTTTTCAATCACCTTTTCTATCTCTTCTCTCGTTTTCTCACACTTTACACATCAATCAATCATTTTTGCTCCTCTCTTCTCTCTTATTCTTTCACATCCTACATATCAATCAAACATTTCTTCTTTCATACCCATCCATTCAACTACAAAAAAAAAACTACTCACTCCGTTCTAAAATATTAATCTCTTTTGGAAATCTAACCTTTTTTGCTAGTACAATGATTACATTTAAAAATATTAACTTTGCAAATTTATGCCTTGACTTTTTTTTAGGAACGCCAACTATCATAATTGATGAATTTTTTAAAAAAATGATGAGAGGGAGATTTATGATTTGGATTGGGCCGTGGTAATGACCGGACAAATTGTGGGCCGAACACATTTGGGTCGTGGCAGCCTGGGCCCATCCAGAGAGGATTTTTGCTCGGTAATGGCATAGTTGCTATGGAACCAAACTATTTGGGCTTGTTGGTGCGGAAGCCGGTCAAGTGAGGGTTCGGCCGAGATGTCCGCTGCCTCACTAGGTTCCACGGTTCATGCGTTAGGTCGGCAGGAAGGCCGACGGCTAACCGGCATGACTTATCCCGAGCTTGTCTATGCCGGAATGCAACCGAGCTCGGTTGTCATTGAGCTTGGCGAGCGGAGCGCTCTGGCTAGCTGCGCAGCACGGCCGTTGACAGCTGAGATGCTGCAGCTCGGTTGCCGAGCTCCCAGTAGTGTGGGCTGGCAGTTTGGTTAGGTGATGTTCAACAAGATTTGTGCTGACAGATGGGATAGCAGCACCACGTGTCGAGAGACTAATGGGAGTAGATTTGGGGCGCAGAAGGTATATAAGGGAGTCTGCGCCCCCCATGCCTAGACAGATGAACATTTGGTGAGATCTACACTAAACACTCAACTCTCTCCTCTCTCTCTATCCCTGTGTGTGTTCTAACTTGATCGTCGGAAGGGTTTTCCGGCCACACACCGCCGGGTAGCTCACCGCCATTGTGCTCGCAGGTCGATCGGACAGACAGGAGCTTGGAAGAAAGGAGTACGGACTTGCCTGAATATTTTTTTTCTCCCCGTACAATTGGGGCCATCTATGGGAAGTTTGACAGACAAAACCTTGTCTTCCAGGCTCATCTGATCGCCGACCATGGCGAACAACGACGAGATTCTGTTGTCCGCCATCGACGGAGTTACCCCGGAGTCAGGCAGACAGAGAGAAGGACACCCCGCCATTCCTCCAACGGCGGACCTGGAGACATCCCCAGGAGGACATTCAAGAGACGCGCGAGATAAGCGCGGAAGGAGTTTTGGTCATTCTCGGAGTCCAAACGGTCACCGGCAGCGAAGAGAATCGCACGCCAGACGTCTGGAACATAAGCTAAGGGACCAAGACGCTCTCATCCGGAGAATGGCGGCGGAGATGGAGGATCTTAAGTAGCATGTCAAAGGAACGGGTATAGCTGGAGTGGGAGACCACAGTGAGCGCACCTAGCCCCGCCGTTCTGGCAGTTAGAGCTAGAGGCACACACCTTCCATTTCTATCAACAGAAGTTACAAGGTTGGAGATTCCGACGCGCACGTACAGA
The DNA here is from genome assembly GCA_036172215.1 of Camellia granthamiana. NCBI lineage: Eukaryota > Viridiplantae > Streptophyta > Magnoliopsida > Ericales > Theaceae > Camellia > Camellia granthamiana. The sequence goes on along the minus strand of CM069909.1, from coordinate 56,245,226 downwards.
GGTCCAGCGCGCAAGACAGCACCTATCAGCCCTCACGTCCAGCGACGACGTCGAGGTATTCTTATTCCGCCCGTTCAGAGGAATTGCGGGTAGTCTTGAAGGAACGGGCTCGCCGGCGGGAGGCTCAGAGGGTGCCGGCATTCCAGCGGCTATCCTATGGGGTTCATGCCAATGAAGAGGTCGGAATGCCTCCACCCCGCCTAGTTGCGCCTCTCCTTCTAGACACAAACTTGGCAAGGCTAAGCGCCATCCCTTTCTCCCTGGAGATAGAAACAACACCACTTCCCGCGGGCTTCCACCAGCCAAAGTTCACGCTCTATGACGGAAAGACCAATTCGTATATGCATATAAGCCACTTCCGACAGATCATGGCCGGACATAGGCGAAATGATGCCCTTATGTGCCTTATCTTCCCGTCAAGTTTGGGCGAGCTGGGCTTGAAATGGTTTGAGAGGCTGCCGGAGAGGAGCATAGAAAGGTGGCATCAGTTGGCGGAAGCATTTGTGATGCGCTATAAAACCAACACCAAGACGCCGAAGGAAGTTGACCACCTTCTCAGTGTCAAAATGGAGCCGAGCGACACGCTCAAGGCATACAACTCCAGATACTGGGAAACCTTCAACGAGATATTGGATTGCCTAGTCAACCTTGCAATCATGCAGTACAAGCGTGGTCTCCCGGTCGGACATAGACTGTGGGACTCGCTTACGATGCACCAGCCGACATCCATGGGCCAGCTAATGCAGCGCATCAATGAGCACATCCGAGTGGAAGATGATGCGGCTGCATCTACCGCGAATGCAACTCTGGTAGCAACAGACAAGAGGTCGGCTGGCAAGGTGCACGCTGTTGGACATGAGACCAACCGTTCAAATGATCGCGCCGAGGAGTTAGACCGTGGTTCAAATCACAAAAACCGGGGTAGGGGTCGCCGAAATGACCGAGATGATTACCCCTGGGATGATGTAGCTGATGCAAACAGAAGGTTGAAGGCCAAGACGGGCATCACCACGGTTTTTAAGATTCCAATTTATCGCATACTTAGTGAGATCCGAGACGAAGATTATGTTCGGTTTCCTGCTAAGTTAGGCGACGCACAGAAGGGCTTCAATCCGTGGTACCGCTGCACGTTTCACCGGGAGCGCGGACACCGAACAGAGGACTATTTGCCTCTGAAGCAACACCTGGAAGAGCTAGTCGCAGCCGAGCATTTGGATCTTTACATTGATGGGGGAGTAAAGGCCGCACATCAAGCCCCGGTTGACCCGCGTGGACAGGATGACCTGGAAGCACCCCCTCAAGGCATAGTTAATGTGATCCACGGCATTGTGGAGTCGGCACGTGTATGCGAGCTCCGGGGTATGATCAAGAAGGCAGAACACATGAGGGAAGTTTTGTCGGTCCAGCCCGCGATCAAGAGGGGGAAGACCGAAGAGAAGGACGTGATCAGTTTCTCTACAAGGGACTTAAAGCACATTCAGACGCTGCACAACGATGCCTTAGTGGTCACACTCCGCGTCAAGGAATTCGATGTCAAGCGCATCTTGATCGATCAGGGAAGCTCGGTCGAGATCATGTATTACGACGCATTCAAACAGCTCAAACTCTGAGATACAGACTTGGCTCTGGCAACTTCGCCACTGGTTGGTTTCAACTCACAACCGGAGTGGCCTTTGGGAAAAATTATCCTGCCGGTCAAAGCGGGATCCGTGGTCAAGCAAGTGGAGTTCTGGGTATTGCAAGTGCCGTCTACTTATAACTTGATCCTTGGAAGGGGATGGCTTCACGCTATGTAAGCCGTAGCGTCGACCTACCATCAGGTGATGAGATTCCCCTCAGTTATGGGGGCAATTGAGGAGATTTGGGGTGATCAAGTCATGTCGAAGCAATGCTTCGTGGCAGTAAATGGGAGCCGAGCTGCCAAAGGTTTCGTCCAAATGATTGAAGGACCGGAAGACCGGGGAGTCCTTGATGATGTGGGCACCAAGGCTGAGGACAAAGTCGTTGAAGAGTTGGTGGAAGGGCGGATTGACACGAAGAGCCCGAACAAGTTCTTCTTGCTCGGTTCGAGCCTTACCGACTAAGAAAGGACCGAGATGGTGGAATTCTTGATGGCAAATATCGAAGTCTTTGCATGGTCGCCTTACGACATGCCCGACATAGATCCGAGTTTTATTTGCCACCACCTAAATGTTTTCCCTAGGGCAAAGCCGGTCATTTAGAGAACGAGGAGATCGGCCCTGCACCACGCCGAGGTAGTCACAGAAGAGGTAAAGAACTTGCTTGAGGCACGAGCAATTCAGGAAGTGCACTACCCTCGGTGGATTTCAAACATAGTTGTTGTACCCAAGAAGAATGGGAAGTAGCGAGTTTGCGTTGACTACAAGACCGTCAACCGAGCTTGCCTTAAAAATAGCTTTCCGCTGCCCAGAATAGACCAACTTGTGGACTTAACGGCTGGACATAACAGGCTCAGTTTCTTAGATGCCTACCGCGGCTATCATCAGATTGCCATACATGGCCTCGACCGCGAGATCACCTCCTTCACTACACCGAGGGGACTCTTTTGCTACCGAGTCATGCTTTTTAGTTTGAAGAACGCCGGGGCAACTTTCCAAAGGATGGTGACCAAGATGTTCGCTCCTCTGCTAGGCCAAACAATGGAGGCTTATATCGATGATATGGTGGTTAAAAGCCGGCATCAATCAGACCACTTATCCAACTTGGCCGAGATGTTTGCTATTCTCAAACAACATAAGCTACGCTTGAATGCGTCTAAGTGTGCCTTTGGCGTGGGATCCGGAAAATTGTTGGGTTTCCTAGTCACGAACCGAGGTATCGAAGTAGACCCCACACAAATCAGAGCCGTACAGGAATTAAAACAGCCTAGCTCAGCTAAGGACGTGCAGCATCTGGCCGGAATGGCTGCCGCGCTTAACCGATTTATAAGTCGGTCATCAGATTGCTGCCGCCCTTTCTTTCAAGCCTTGAAATCAAAGTTCTCATGGGATGAAGAGTGTGACCGGGCTTTGGCCGAGCTCAAGGAGTATTTGTTTTCAACGCCACTGTTGGTCACACCGGAGCCCGGAGAAGAACTCTACCTTTATCTGGCCGTTTCTCAGCATGCAGTCAGTGCAGTGCTTGTTCGGTCGGAAGGAATCAAGCATCTCCCTATCTTCTATGTTAGCAAAACCTTGCTACCCGGCAGAGTCGAGATACTTGCCCCTGGAAAAACTTGCATTGGCATTGATGATGGCCTCCAGGAAGTTGGCGCACTATTTCCATGCCCATATAATCATCGTTTTGACCGAGTTCCCCCTCAAAGCTTTGTTCGAACGGGCGGACTTCTCCGGTCGAATTCTCAAGTGGGCGGTTAAATTGGGACAGTTTGACGTCAAATTCCAACCGCGAACTGCCATCAAAGCTCAGACGTTGGCCGACTTCGTTGCTGAATTCTCACCTGGAACTCACCTGGTGTGCCCGGTGGAAATTGCCGCAGCAGATGAGGAGGTGAATGTAGGCTCGACCGAAATAACACAGTTTGGCGATGTTGGCAACGCGGAACTTGCACGCCCCACCGAAGAACCTTCAGTTAGTAGGACACCACAGCCCGGCGATGCGATGACGAAGTTGGATATCACCGACCAACCTGCTCTGTCCGATCCCGCATCACTAAGGGAGGAAGCAGTGGAACCGATCAGCGTTGAACCTGAAGTCGAACAGCCGAGCTACCGTGGTAACCTCAATCTTCAGGCCTCCCAGGACCCATCAGAATGTTGGAAGCTCTTTGTGGGGAAAATGTGGAAGCTTTTTGTAGATGGGGCTTTTAACCGCCACGGTGCTGGGCTGGGTATAGTTCTGATTTCGCCAGACGGACTGACTATCAAACATTCTATCACCCTCGGCTTCCCTGCATCAAACAATGAGGCCGAGTACGAGGCACTTTTGGCCGGGCTCAAGAGCGCGCTTCAGATGCACGCATCCGAGTTAATGGTTTACAGTGATTCCCAACTTGTAGTTAACCAAGTTTCTGGGGTTTACGAAGCAAAGGATGACAGAATGATGAAGTACCAAGCTCTGGTCAGAGACCACATCAAGCGATGCCAGGCAATAAGGGTCCAACAGATTGGCCGAGAAGAAAACGGCTGAGCAAATGAATTGGCTGGCCTTGCTTCCATGGTCGATAGCACATCTCCCAACCCTCTCTTGATTGAATTCCTTCCGAGGCCCAGCATTGAAGAAACCGAGCAGACAGAAGTACTCTGCGCCGAGCTAGGTCCTTATTGGATGGATCTTATAATCCGGTTCCTCTGAGAACGGACCCTTCCAACCGACAAAAAGGAAGCACATAAAGTCCGGGTGAAGTCAGAGCGGTTTTGGCTCTCTCCATCTGGCTCTTTATACAAGAAGTCTTTCACCGGTCCCTATTTGAAGTGTGTGCACCCAAGCAGCGTGGAAGCCTTCCTGTACAAAATTCATGAAGGTATCTGTGGCAGTCACATAGGGGTAGATCTTTGGCCTATCGGGCTATATCGCAAGGATATTGGTGGCCGTGCATGCAAGCCGACGCGCAGAAGTATGTTCGCAAGTGTGAGAAGTGCCAGAAATTTACCCACCAAATTCACCAACCGGCTAGAGAACTTCTTCCCCTCGCCAGCCCTTGGCCCTTTGCGATGTGAGGGCTAGATATAGTACGGCTACTCCTAATGGCGCCAGGCAACCGGAAGTTTTTCATCGCGCCTACAGACTACTTCACCAAATGGGTTGAAGCTGAGTCTTTAGCAACAATCAAGGAGAAAGATGTGAAGCGATTTGTTTGGCAGAATGTGGTAACACGGTTCGGCGTCCCCAAAATTTTGATCTCTAATAACAGCACCCAATTCGATGGCCACTTATTCAGAGGATTTTGTGAAGACTTGAAGATTGACTTCTACAATTCTACCCCGGTTTACCCGCAGTCCAACGGTCAAGCCGAAGCGTCAAACAAGACCATTTTTGATGGATTGAAGAAAATGCTTGAAAAGGCCAAGGGAAAGTGGGCCGAGGAACTCCCAAGTGTCCTTTGGGCGTACCGAACGACCCCGCGGCGATCTACCAGGGAAACATATTTTGCCTTGGCATATGGTATGGAAGCGGTCATCCCTTTGGAAGTTGGTCTGCCCACCCTCAGAAGTGAAAGTTTTGAGCTCGAGCTGAACGCCGAAGCCATTGCCCTGGAATTGGACCTAGTGGAAGAACGCCGGGAAAAGGCTCTCATCCATGTGGCCGCCTACAAACAAGAGCTTTCAAAGAAATACAACAAAACGGTGCACCCCAGACCGTTCAAAGTAGGTGACTGGGTCTTGCGGAAGGTCATGGGCAATACCCTGATGCCAGGTGAAGGCAAACTAGGGGCAAACTGGGAAGGACCCTACAAAATCACCGGTCTGGCGGGCAAGGGGGCATACCACCTGGAGGATTTGGAAGGAAGAGGAATACCCCGGCCATGGAATGCGGGCAACCTCAAACTGTACTATTTTTAGCTTTTGTTTTCTTTTTGTGCAGAGGAATTTTTTGCCTTACACTTCAGAATGTAATATTCTTTTTGTCAAAATATATAGAAGTGTCTCATCTTTGCCTTAGCATTTTGTTTGTTGCTTTTTAATTTTGAGATTCTCAACCGAGATGTTTTACTCCGGTTGAATCAGTTGATGATTTGCTCAACTTTGAGATTCTTAACCGAGATGTTTTACTCCAGTTGAATGAGTTGATGATTTGCTCAACTTTGAGATTCTCAACCGAGATGTTTTACTCCGGTTGATTGAGTTGATGATTTGCTCAACTTTGAGATTCTCAACCGAGATGTTTTACTTCGGTTGAATGAGTTGATGATTTGCTCAACTTTGAGAATCTCAACCGAGATGTTTTATTCTGGTTGAATGAGTTGATGATTTGCTCAACTTTGAGAATCTCAACCGAGATGTTTTATTCCGGTTGAATGAGTTGATAATTTGCTCAACTTTGAGATTCTCAACCGAGATGTTTTATTCCGGTTGATTGAGTTGATGTTTTGCTCAACTTTGAAATTAAAACCGAGATGTTTTATTCCGGTTCATTGAGTTGATGATTTGCTCAATTTTGAGATCCTCAACCGAGATGTTTACTCCGGTTGAATGAGTTGATGTTTTGCTCAACTTTGAAATTAAAACCGAGATGTTTTATTCCAGTTAATTGAGTTGATGATTTGCTCAACTTCTTTGAATTTCAACCGAGATGCTTTATGATTCAGACTGAGATGCCTTTTCCGGTTACATAAGTTGTACAAGGTTGTTTGTTTTGCTGAAGTATTTTGTTCGGTTGAAGTTATTTCGCTTGAAGACCGCGCAAACACTTGATTTCATTGATGTGAAACATAAGTACAAAAGGTGGGGCACTTGGCCCGGTTACATGTTCAGACAAAAAAGAAAGAAGACAAAGAAAACTAAGCTAGGGGGGAAAGGTCAGTGAATTCGTCCTCGACTACCTCCAGGTTGACTGTTGGTGTTTGGTCTTGGACACCGGTCTTGGTTTGGCCGGGCTGCTCTTGGCGGTTCTCTTCCTCGACATTTGCCTCGGTTTCTTCTTCGCCTTCTTCCTCGGTCTCGGCTTGCAATGCGCTGAAGACGTCGTTGGCATATGGCACGAGATAGGTCTGCAGGAAGACAGCTGGCAGAGAGGCAAACACGTCGGTCCCAGGACCTTGGCCGAGCTGTTCACAAGCAGTCTTCTAGCCCGCCTTGAAGTAGATGTCTTGGGTGGCATGGACCTGCTTTGTATAGCTCACCTCGGCCTCCTTGAAGCCGGTATTATTGGCATCCTTCAGCTTCTTCTCCCTTGCCTTTATTGCATCTCTTTCCTGCTCAGCGGCACCAAGCTGGCCGAGCAATTTGGTGTTGTCCGCATTCGCTATTTGCAGAGAAGACTTGGCCCGCCTGAGCTCGGTTTGGAGGCTTTCAACCTGGCTGACAGAATCATTGGCCTTCTGCCAGAATTGGTGAATGCGCTCCATGACCAAGTGCTGCTTCTGGATGGCCTGCAAGAAGAAAGTTTGATTAGAAAGGAAACCGAACAAACACTTGTGAAATTTTGAGTAAAGTTTGAGACTCTTACGCTGGTCATGGATTTGACCGACGACTTCAGTAACCCGGTGTCTGGCACATGGTCGCTGCCGACCACGTCGCTCGGTAGGAGGAGGGCTTTGGTGAGGTCAAAGGCGAGCAGATGCTCTTTGTCGCCTTTGACAGAAGTTGTTGCCGGGATCTCCTTGCCCCGGTGTTTAAGCTGTGGTTTCCACGCAGGTGTTAGGTCGACGGTGACGGCAGGTTGCTCGGTATTGAGCTCCGCAACCAGCTCAACAGAAGGGTCTGCATGAGGCCTTTTCCCAGCTCGGCGGTTGTCTTGACTTGCTTGCTCGGCGGCGGGAGACGCTAACACAACCACGGCCCCGCTGGATTGACCGGCAGCAGGAGAGTGGGTTGGGATGCTCGATATCTCGGTAGAGGTTGCTGTGAGAAGGTTCTTGATACGGCTTCTCTTTGCCATCTCTTCTGCCTCGGTTAACCAAATTAGGGGCACGTTTGGTAGTGTTGGGTCAGGAGGAGGTGACGGAGCACGGAGAAAGTCTGTGACTTTACTCCAGCGTGGAGCTGAGTATCTATATGTTGGTACGTAACCGAGGAGCTCGTGACAATCCCGGTTGCGGTGACGGAGCACAGTCCTGATTGCTGCCTCGTTGGGGTAGTGATAGTTAGCTTGCAAGGCTTCGATCGCTGCAAAGGAAAGAAGAAAAATGTAAGTATAGAATAGTGAAGAAAGACAATCGACCGAGCAAGTTAGCACGGCTTACATGTGGAACCGAAGTTCTTGTTAATGAACCAGCCCGGTACGTCGACTGTTTCATAATTGTCGGACACCCAGAAGAAGTCATCATCGTGCAAGTCCTTGTTCGGGGTGTCGGTCACTATCTTTTCTTTGCCCGGTCTGATCTTTAAATAATAGTTGAGACCACCGCTTGTGTGCCTAAGGGTATATTGGCGGAGTATCTCGGCTAAACCTAAGTTGGTTCTAAACCGGTTGTTCAGCTCGTGGATCCCGTTGATTATTCGGTATGTGTTTGTTGAGACTTGTATGGGTGCTAGCCCGATGTGACGTAAGAATTCGGTCATCAATGGGTTGACTGGGAAGCAGAGGCCTCCTTCAATGATGGATAGCACGGTGAAGGGGCATTGGTCTAATCTGCCCCAAGGGTTGATGTCTAAGGCGCTGAGCTCTAAGTGAACGTCGGTCGGGATACCGTACTCTTCCCAGAACGCGGCCAAGGCAGCTGGAGTGTTGACCATGAAGCGGTAGCGCCCTATGTGTAGCCGGCTATTTTAGCTCGGCTGAGGTGGTTTGGCAGACTGGTGTTTGATGGCTGCTCGGTCTTTGAGAGCCTCAGTATTTGGTCTGTGGTCCCCTTAGACTCTGTAGGAAAAGGAGGGTAAGTGTAAGTGGAAGCGCGGTCGTGCAAAACGAGCTTGACTTTAGTTCGGTCATGAAGAGTTCCAGACCACCTCGGTCGCAAAGGCAAGCCAAGGAGCTTGGTTGCAAAGGCAAAACCAAGGAGCTCGGTCGCTCAAGCGGACCAGATGTTAGCTCGGTTGAGCGGCCAAGTCCTCTGTCTACCACGGTTTCTACTAAGTTTTTGACAAACTTGTAAGTTGCTCGGTCTTAATGTTTTTTGGGATCAAAAGGCGACCTGGAGCCCGGTCTGCTCTAGATCTTCGTGTGTTCATGTGTTCATCACTGGGATTGAAGAACAACGAAGAGAATGGGGGCAAGTGAGGGTTTTGGGAGGGGTATGTCCTAAAACCTATGGATTTTGTGCCCTAGAGTGAGAAATACCAAATGAAATAGCAAGAGAGGGGCTTGAAAAACTTACCAGATGAGGGCAGAGGCCTCTTCTTCGAACACAAATGCAAGAATGGAGGCTTGGCGAGAGCACTGCAGCTTCAAGACGCTTGAAACGGAGGAGGATCAGTAAGAGTGAAATGAAGATAGATTGGGCATGTATATAGGCCAGAGGAACCACCAAAAATTTGAATTGAAGGGACATGATGGTTGGCTGCTCGAGGCCAACCAGTACGCAACACGTGTCATAATGGCGGCGGCGTCAGTACTGAAGAGTCAGGATGGCAAGTCGAGGCGTCAACCGGGCAAGTTTTGAAGACAGGTATGTCAACTAGTTCGGTCACCATCTAGCAGACTGTGAACCGATGAAGAGTTATCCCGGTCAGAACAGGTAATCCCAGTCACGCTTGCGCGGACGGAATTAAGGGGCAATTAAGAGGGAGATTTATGATTTGGATTGGGCCGTGGTAATGACCGGACAAATTGTGGGCCGAACACATTTGGGCCGTGGCAGCCTGGGCCCATGCAGAGAGGATTTTTGCTCGGTAATGGCATAGTTGCTGTGGAACCGAGCTACTTGGGCTTGTTGGTGCGGAAGCCGGTCAAGTGAGGGTTCGGCCAAGATGTCCGCTGCCTCACTGGGTTCCACGGTTCATGCGTTAGCTCAGCAGGAAGGCCGACGGCTAACCGGCATGACTTATCTCGAGCTCGTCTATGCCGAAATGCAACCGAGCTCGGTCGTCATTGAGCTTGGCGAGCGGAGCGTTCTGGCTAGCTGCGCAGCACGGCCGTTGACAGCCGAGATGCTGCAGCCCGGCTGCCGAGCTCCCAGTAGTGTGGGCTGGCAGTTTGGTTAGGTGATGTTCAGCAAGATTTGTGTTGACAGATGGGATAGCAGCACCACGTGTCGAGAGACTAATGGGAGTAGATTTGGGGAGCAGAAGTTATATAAGCGAGTCTGCGCCTCCCATGCCTAGACAGATGAACATTTGGTGAGATCTACACTAAACACTCAACTCTCTCCTCTCTCTCCTCTCTCTCTATCCCTGTGTGTGTTCTAACTTGATCGTCGGAGGGGTTTTCCGGCCACACACCGCCGGGTAGCTCACCGCCGTTGTGCTCGCAGGTCGATCGGACAGACAGGAGCTTGGAAGAAAGGAGTACGGGCTTGTCTGAATATTTGCTCCCCGTACAAATGACAAAATAGAAAATTCGTGTTATTTTAGTTCTTATTTTTTTGAAAAGATACTAATATTTTGGAACGGAGGGACTAATTCGATTGAACCGTCAATCGGTCGGGGTTCTGGTTTGCATATATTAAACTGTTCAAATCTAAAAACCGGCCTATTTAGAAAGAATTGGAAAAATCGGCGATTGAGCCGTCGAACCGGTTGACTCGGGGACGGATTAGGTGAATTGGCGGGGTTGATAAAATTAAAAATTTAACTATTGGTTTTTTATTCTTTATTTTCTTTCTTTCTTTCTTTCTTTAATAAAATTTTAATTAAAAACTCTCTTTCAAAAGTCTCCTTTTGTGAAGAATTCTATTGAAAGCTTGAAATTATTGTGAAAATTTCTACCTATTTATAAGAAAAAAATTCAAGAAATTCATATGGGATTCAATCAAATTTATAAGAGTGAGACTTGAAATTTTGATATTCCTCCAAAATTTTTGCTCTTTTTTCTATCAAATTATTTGAATTAAAACCATATGTAGGGAATATTGAATATTTAGTTTCCTATTCTAAAATTAAAATTAATAATATTTTAAAAAATATTATTATATTTTTTTTAGTAAAAAAAATGTTAGGAGAAATATTTAAGATAACTTAATATTTTCATTTTTTTTAATTTATAATTTTATTACTTATATTTTTATTTAAATATAATTTTAATATATTTATGACCCCACGGTTTGATTCTAGTTTAACCTAACGGTTTGAATCAGTGATCCGTCCAGTCAATTCCTTTTTGGATTCGCTCATGGGCCAAATTTTGAAAACATTGGGGGAGTACAAATCATTGTTTGGGATGCAAATTATTGGTTGAAATAGCTAATGAAAACAAAAAGGATTAAAGTAATCAATAAGATAAAAATGTTACATTCAAAATATAATCATTTCATTTTTTCTTTTACAACCATCAAATCAATTACAAAAAAAAATAAAATCACAAACACAATTTTGTTAGCCAGGCTAAAATAGTCAATTAGCTATAAAGTTAGGTTAAAAAAGTTAATTCCAAATGAGAATTACAAAACTCCAACTACAAAGCTATTTTTAAAATATACAAATAATAAAATTTTTAATTTTAAAAACTGTTTTCAAAAATTAATTTTTGAAAACTAGACTAGGGGTTGTTTGGAGTGTCCTAAATAAGTGCATTTTTTGTCTTTTTGGACTAAAAAAGTTGAGGAAAAATATATGGTTGTTTGGGTTAACTTTTTGACTTTTTACGGAAAAATGTGTATTAAAAAATTGTATAAATTAGTGTGTAGGGGAAAATTAGGATTGAAAATTGTGCAATCGTAGTTTTTGACTTTTGATGAATAATGATAATATTTTAACTTTTTGAGTAACTTTTTGATTTTTTAACTTTTTGTCAACTTCCCAAACTTGCCTTGGTGTTGTTTTGATTTTTTAAAAATGCTGCAATGTCTTGTTTTGAATTTTTTAAAATGCTGCAACGAGCACAACTGTTTCTATATTATTGTTGCACCACACTTGCCCAGGAATCTTGTTTTGTGGCCATTCTTTACGCACTGGGATTGCAGTACCTGACTTGCCCAATTAGCGTCAATATTCAAATATGGGTCAAAATAAATGCTAAAAAAAAAAAAAACAAACAAAAGTCAGTGTTTGAATTGTACTTTCACAATAAAATAAAAATATTATAATTATTAAATTAATCTAATTTTTATAATAGATGATATATATAGAGGGTTCTATAAAATGACAGTTTAAATCATCGAAACTGAAATTGTGGTGATATATATAGAGGGTTCTATATATACATGGGATTAGATAGTTTTTTCAAGTTTAGATTTGAATTTGAAAGAAACTCTCAACTTAAAAGAACTGGGAGAAAAATATTGTAGTAGTAAAAGAATACTTTCTATATGTTGTTCAAGTATAATATATGTAAATGAAACACTGAAAGCACTCATACTACACTGTATGGAAAGAGAAATAATGAAATTTCGAACTTACTCTACATAAACTGATTGTAGTCACACACCCTTTTCTATTAAGTTTGCAACTCCGTAGAACTATATCATCATTAGAGGAGTTGCAACTTCTCTCCTAAGTTGAGTAAGAAATTCGGAAAATTCATAAGCAGAATCAATTCAAAAAATTCACAAACAGAACCAATCCAGCTTAATTCGGCAAATTTAGTTTGATTTTTCTAATTTGTAGATCGGTTCTGATTTGAAAAATTGAGAAATCGGTCTCTGTGGACCGGTTCTGGATTGAAATTCACGGTTCTAAATTGGAATTAAACAGAACCATATATAACTTAAGCCGTATACCTCTCATACACCCTAATGCATACAATCATAGCCTCTTATAAATAATTAAAACCAAACCAAAATTCATATCGTTTCAGTTTTATCTTCTTTTTTATATGCCACTATAATTGATTTTTTTAATTATTTAGAATAATTTTAGTTTTGTAATTATTATTGTCACGACAATATTTATTTGATGGGAGTTTTTTGTTTATTATATGTTGAACAATATGTTTATTTCCTAGGTATTATGTTTGTTTAAGTTAATGGTAGCATAATTTGTTTATGTTTCTAAAAATCATAGGTAGATTAATATTGAACAATATTGGCTTAATATTAGTTTGTTTGGTGAATGTTATATGATGTTTCTTCTGAACATATCATATGAAGCTGTGGTTCCAAATCGAACCGAATCGTATTTAAATAGTTTGGTTCAGATTGATTCCATAATTTAAATAGATTGATTTAGTTTCGATTTTTATAAAACTATAGACGACTAATTGATCATAATTTTATCGCAAATAAAACCATTTCGGACCATACTCACCCTTATTCTCTCCGTAGTTCACTTTAAATCAATCATCCTAAAATTTGACACAAATTAAATATAATATTTATATGTACAATTAATTAAAAATATGATGTGATATGTGAGACGTGGCTTAGAAACCTAACAAGGGTTTTTAAACAAAAATACAGAGAGTAGCATTGTTGGGGATGTCACTTTTCAAGTTACACAAATTTTTGTGTGATTGGTTTTCCATATGATATCATATGTCCTATGTACATAGATTGGGCCCTCAATGTGATCATTCCAAATTCAACTTCAAGCAAAAACTGTTGTGGCTAATCATGCTCTGAATTTAGTCATCAATGACGAACCCAATTTGTTTGAAGCACTTTTTTCAATTGAGAAATGTTAGGCATCATGAAATTTTTTTCATGAAAATGATTATGAAAAATTTGTGACCCTTAGATTACCTTGATTAGTGTGTAGTGCTTTATTCTAAATGTAATCCAAAGGTCACAAGTCTTTCATGATTATTTTCATGAAAGACTTTTCATAATACCTAACATTACTGTTTTCAATTTTCACCTCTCTTTTGTTTTGTTTCGTTTTTAGTTTTGTAGTTAGAGCACTTCAAATAATTGGTATCAAATTAACAATATTAAAGTTAATTTTTTTTATATATTATGGTGTTAAAAATGCATAATTTTGTAATATTGTTTGAATAGTGTAAATGTTATTTTTTATATCACAGAATATTATATACATAATGAGAGAGAGAGAGAGAGAGAGAGAGAGAGAGAGAGAGAGAGAGAGAGAGAGAGAGTACCAAATTTTAATATTTTGTCAATTTTGTGTCAAATTTGACATAGAATATAGCAGTTCATTGAAGATGAATTTGGAACAATTATTGTTCAATTTTGCCTTTGGCATAGAGGATAACATGTGATCCTTAGCTCATCTGAATTAAAATTATTTGTAATTAATTTTTTTTAGGGTACTTAGGAATGGGAAACAACACAAATACAACAGCTTGAGCAGATATATAATTGCAGTTCAGGGTACAAACTTAGGCTTCAATAGTTTTCTTTTTTTAAAAAAAAAAAAAAAAAAAACTTTTCTATCATGATTTCATTGACTTTATCTGCATTTTAAAAATGACCATAGTAAATTAAAAAAAAAAAAATTTGATGTATACAGTTCAGGTTCCCATTTTATGGGCCTTCATCCATAATTTTTTTCTTTCTTTCTAAATGACCATAAAAAGTAAAAAAATAAATAAATTGAAAGAAAAAAGCTACAAAAATGTAAATAAATAGATTAAAAAAAAAAATAGAAGGCAAATTTAAAAGCCCATGTAAACAAGATTGTAAACTAAATCAAATTATTCGAGCTTGACTTATTAAAAGTTCAATTGAAATTGATTATTATATAAATAAGTTAAATTTTAATATGTTTTAAAACTCAATAAATTTTCAAGTTAAACTTGAAAAACTTATTAGTTGACTCAATAAGTTTGTGTACTATTTAATGTTTAGCTGGTTAAAGTTCATTTAAGGTCAATTTGTTATGTAAATTATTAAACTTGAGCACATTTTGAAATTTGCTTAAGGCCTCGTTTGACAACTATATATTTTAGTTAAAAAGTCAAAAAATCACTATATGCTGTTACATTACTCTTTTTACTTCTCTACACATATTTTCGTAAAAGTCAAAAAATTACTAAAATAACTTATTTCCAAATGAGACTTAAGTCTTCAAGCAAAATTTGAACAAATTATTATTCTGTTCAACTCAACTTATTTACAAAATGAAGCCTACATGCTAAAGTTGCGTTCACCTAAGATCATCTCCAGTGAGTGTGTTAACCTTCCAATTTTGAGTTGTTTGTGTTAGCAGTGCTTAGTTAACACATAGCGGGAGTCATTCCCTTCATACTAGTATTCTTCACACCTCTTCATATTCTATTTTGTGAGTTCTATCTTAAGTCTACAATGGGAATTCAAATTATTTATCTCGTAAGCACAATGGGTCTCATCTCAATTTTAGAGGAATTCACCAACACATGAACAAATTACATTTTATTTTTTGAAATGTACAACAATTATGAATTTAAACTTAAATCATTCATTTTATAAAGGGAAAATTAGTAAAACATCCTTCTCTAACTTTGCGTAGTAGGAAAGGTCTAATATGTTTTTCCTTATTAGTTAACGTCCCTCAATAATATTATTAAAAAAATTTCAGTTCGTCATAGAGAAATTTCTTTGTGAAAATGTCGAGGGACCCCAATTACTGTGAAAATGTTGCATGTTATTTATCTTATAAAATCTTAACATCAGGAACTTTAAACTAAAAATCCATTTTATAAAACAAAATAAGATTTATTCATGTATATATCTATATAATAAGACAGAACGATTTTTAAATTTATTTTAGAAACATTTGTCCTACTAGGATATTTGAATAGTGAAGATTCATTTGCCTATTTACATGAACGGCTGAGATTACCCCTTAAATATATATCAATCCCCTTCCCGCCCAAACGCTAAAGTGACTGCTCACCCACGTCTCATCTCCTTCTATCTTTATCTCCTCCCTTCTTTGTTCTCACCCATCCCTCTTTTATCTCTCTGCTCTCCAGCCCTGTTCTTCTTCTTCTGCTCTCCAGGTAAGATCACTTTTCAATTGTTCTTGCAATTGTTCTTTATCTTTTTTGATATTTTCAGATGGAGAAACCTCTGGACCTTCACAACGAATTTGGATTTGGGTTCTGTAGATCAAGTTCGTGATCTTGAGACCCGATTGGGACCTAACAAATTCCAGAATTGCTCCAATCTGGAAGCGATGTCGCTCGCTGGGTCGACTTCGCGATCGCAAGGTAAGTTCTCTGATTCTCCTCTTCATTTCAGTAAACGGAACTGATTAAATTTTCTTTTATCTCTCTGCTCTCCAGGCCTCTTCTTCTTTTGTATTTTCTGATCGCAAGGTAAAATTCTCTTTTTGGGGGTTTTCTGAACCAGGCTTTGATGGGTTAGAGGATTTGAAATGGAGGTTTCTCTGGGCTGATTCGTATGGATTTGGAGGTCTGAATCTGGGTTTACAGAGTGGGTTTAATGTGGAAGAGCTCTCTTCAATCCCAAACTTAAGGTCTTATAATTATTACTCTGATGATCAACACTGTGGTCTCTGCCACAAGGTAATGTTTCAAAATCAAAACCCATTTTTTTTTTAATATTTTTTTTCCTAATCTTTTTGGGATTTGTTGCAGAAGAAGCGCGTTAATGGAGAAAACTTTGGGTTATCTCCTCCGATCAATGGCTGTGATTTTCTAGGATTGAATCTACGAAAGAAGCGAATTGTCGACGGAGAGAATCAGGATCTCAGCATGGGAGCTCTGGGTTATGGCGGTGGCAATGTTGATCAGGTGAAGAAGGAGCCTTAAGCAGGTGCAAGAGACTCAATATATAGTGCTTTTTTTTATCTATCAAGTTTAATTATTGAAAGTTGTGTAATGTGTTTGTCATGGAGAATTGTGATTTGAAAACTAAAATTTTATAGAGAAAAAAGCCCACTAAAATGATGATGTAAAAACTTGATTTTATACAAAATTTTCATATTGATATTTTTGACAAGAATGATATGATATTATGATAAAATGATGACACAGTATACTAAAGCCGTTCTCATGTTAAACTTGATTTTTTTGTTTATTATTTATACTGATTGAGATACTAAGTA
Organism: Camellia granthamiana; assembly: GCA_036172215.1. Lineage (NCBI taxonomy): Eukaryota > Viridiplantae > Streptophyta > Magnoliopsida > Ericales > Theaceae > Camellia > Camellia granthamiana. The sequence goes on along the minus strand of CM069909.1, from coordinate 56,228,562 downwards.
TACTACATAACGTTGATGCATTTGGATATAATGCAAAGTAATATTGTACAAATAATATTCTGATATATCAAAAAGTATAATATTCTACATCTGGGTAATGGGTATATCAGAATAATGGAGTCTCAATTATGATAACGGGCAGAATAATGGTATATCATAACTAAGTATCTAATTGAATAATGGAATAATGGCAGAATAATGCTACTTCCTAACACATGAAAGATTATATGTTGAGATATTATCCTTTAGGCCAATAATGGAGTCCCATGGCCTGAGATATTATCTGTGTAATGAAGTTATTCTGCTTTAACCCATTAATACTATCCGTTATAGTTTGACCCATGTGTTATAAATTAAATGTTAGGTATTGAGATATTATTAAACATTTAATCAATGTAGTATATCATAACATTTAATCAATTAAAACTAAATGTTGAATGTGTTATAAATTAAATGTTGTCTGCTATGATACCATGCGAAGTTATTTGGGACCAATTCATTTAAAGGATTAATTGTTTTAGAGGGGTAATTTTATTTAGCCTTTCTGCACATCCCCCTTTGGGTTGAATACCTGCGTTGTGTTTTTTTTTATTGTGGACGAGGACTTGATGCCTTAAGATATGAACATATTACTGGGATGATAACTTTGGTCTCCATTGGCTCTAATGGAACCTGTGAAACATTGTTTGCTGAATGGAAGATTAATGATGGATTGGCAGATTTTTGTAAAGTTATGTATATCTATTAATTTTTTGGAGTTTAGAGACAGAGCCATTTGAATCTTCGACTAAATCATTATGTGCTTCACATTACATGCATTTGGAATACGTCGAAGATATATACAAGTTCTACAAGCAGGTTGAGGTATGTTCAATTTTCCCATTTAATTTATGTGTTATCTTATATGTATATGTGTTGTGTTGTTCTAAGAAGAGTGTGTATGTATTGAAACTGTGATGTTGTGGAATGAGAGCAGAGTTCACGACTACATGGACTCGCAGCCTGAGATAAATGAGAAGATGAGAGCAATCCTGGTGGATTGGTTGATCGAGGTTCACAACATTGTTGATCGCTACCTCGCTTCAAAGTCGGTGATAAGGAGGGAACTCCAATTAGTAGGCATCAGTGCCATGCTCATGGCCTCCAAATATGAAGAAATCTGGGCCCCAGAGGTCAATGACTTTGTGTGCATCTCAGACAGGGCTTATACAAATGAACAAGTGCTGATTACCGAGAAACGCATATTGGGAGAGCTCGAATGGAGCTTAACAGTTCCTACGCCTTATGTGTTTCTTGCGCGCTTCATAAAAGCCGCTGTTGCTGATCAGCATGTTTGTATTTTTTGCTCTCTGCTGTTTCAAAATTGTTGTGATTGATGATGATTATTGCTCTACTCTTGAATGCTAATTGTTCATTTTTTTGTTTTGTTTTTTGTACATTTAGATGGAGAACATGGTGTATTTTCTGGCTGAGCTAGGGATAATGAATTATGCCACCATTATATACTGTCCATCAATGCTTGCTGCCTCAGCAGTCTACACTGCCCGTTGCACCCTCAACAAAAGCCCTGCTTGGAACGACACACTAAAACTGCACACTGGTTTCTCAGAGACACAACTTATGTAAGTTTTTTCAATCTTCATTCTGTGACTGTTTTAAGAATGAAATTAATATAATTACATGTGTTTCTGATTAATTTTTGTTTATTTATTTATGTTCTAAACAGGGATTGTGCTAAACTACTGGTTAGCTTCCACTTGATGGCCGTAGAAAACAACCTGAAGGTGATCTATAGGAAATACTCCAATCCCGAGAGAGGCGCCGTTGCCCTGCTCCCGCCGGCCAAAAGGCTATTGGCTGCTGCTACATCATGACTAACAACAACATCAAGCAATTACTGTGTCTTGGATTTTGCTTCTGATAACAGTTGTGGAGCAATTTTTTTTTTTAAATTTTTTTTCTTTAATTTTAAATTTGTAGTACTTTTGCTAAAAACTTGAGTACTAATTCAATTCATTTTATTCAATGGGGGTGTGTATGTTTTTACTAGAGTATTTTTATGTGCTTTGCAAAATTGGTGGAATTTTGTGTTTGGAAATTGAAAGAAAATTCTAAATGAAAAAATAGGTTGCTTTCTATTAATTTTTTCAAAAAGTTTTGGAACTTCCAGTCTTTAATCCAAACTGGAGGGTGCTGGGTCCCATTTTAATAATCTGAACCGTTCATTTATCAGACACTTTGTGTATTTATTCAGCCAAAAAATTAAGTTGACTATTCAATTCATCGTGTTACCATTATGTTCTAATAATTTTATTTTGATTTATATTTTAATCTCATTATTAATTGCACTGTGCCTTCAGGCACGGGCATACACTAGTCTATATAATAAGGCACAAATGTTTTTGAAAATATATTAGAGACAATTGTCCTACTAGGACATTTCAATGGTCATGATTCACTTGTTTATTTACATAGATGGATGAGATTACCCCCTTTAAATATATATCAATCCCAAATATATATCTACATTTAGGTTTTTGAAAATATGTTAGAGACAATTGTCCTACTAGGACATTTCAATGATCATGATTCACTTGTGTATTTACATAGATGGATGAGATTACCCCCTTTAAATATATATCAATCCCAAATATATATCTACATTTACTTCCCGCCCAAACACTAAACTTCCTACTTACCCACGTCTCCTCTCTATTTTATCCTTATCTCTCTCCCTTCTCTGTTCTCATCATAAAAGAGATCTGTTGAGGGCTAAACTTTCTACTTAACCACGTCTCCTCTCTTCTTCTATTTTTTCATTATTTTTTCTTCTTTTCCTCAGTTTTCTCAACAACCAGAGTTTATTCAGGTGAGATTCTAATGCTTCGTTTTCTCACAGTTTATGATTTCTATTTTTTAATTATTTTTTCTTCGGATTCAAAACCATCTTCTTCTTCTATTTTTTAATTATTTTTTCTTCTTTGCAGTAGCTCTCTCTATACAGTGTTTTGACATCCTTTCATTGGTCTTGGGTGTTCTTCAATTTGAAGAGAGAGATAGAAAAACAGAGTGAGAGAGTGAGTTAGTTTGCTTATACACTGAGATCTTAATGGATGATTTCTATTTTTTAATTATTTTTTCTTCGGATTCAAAACCATCTTCTTCTTCTATTTTTAAATTATTTTTTCTTCTTTGCAGTAGCTGTCTCTATACAGTGTTTTGACATCCTCTCATTGGTCGGGTGTTCTTCAATTTGAAGAGAGAGATAGAAAAACAGAGTGAGAGAGTGAGTGAGTTTTGAAACTGTATTTCTCTTTAGCTTATACACTGAGATCTTAACGGATGATTTCTATTTTTTAATTATTTTTTCTTCGGATTCAAAACCATCTTCTTCTTCTATTTTTTAATTATTTTTTATTCTTTGCAGTAGCTCTCTCTATATAGTGTTTTGACATCCTCTCATTGGTCTTGGGTGTTCTTTAATTTGAAGAGAGAGATAGAAAAACAGAGTGAGAGGATGCCATCTGCACACAATCACAAAATCAAATATATATGAAATTATTATTTATTTTTTATACCTTTTTCAAAAAATATGAATGTAATTTCGTGATTATATTTTTTTCCACTACAAGTTTTTAAACAAAAAATTAAAAAAATTCAACTATTCATGAATGTGAGAAACTAATTTTAAGATTTAATTTAATAAAAATAGTTTAAATGAGATAAATAAAGATAGAGAAATAGATTTTAAGTATCATACATAACAAATTAATTGAGTATTTTATTCTCAAATAATTTTTCCATTCAAGTAAAGATTAATTTTAATTTTAGGTGTAATAAATGAGAGATTGTTTGAATTGTTTATTATTGTCAAATGATTTCTTAATCATTCATTCTCTATCAAAAAATTGTAATTTATTGGAAGGCCATTAGATTTTTTTATTTTGATTTTTTTACTTCTATATTTATTTATTTTTTAATTTTTGTAATTATGTAAGATATATTAACCTGTATTTTTTAAATACGCTTCAATTAAAAGTTTAATGACTCGAAAATAAAAATTGAAAATTGAAAATAATATATGATTGAGAAAATATGAAATAATAATTTTTTATACATATGAATAAATAAGTAATGTAAATTGTGGGAAAAAAATAAATCCATTTATTTCAACTTTTTTTAAAAAAAATCAAATAATAAATACATTACTTAAAATAATAAATTTTACGTTGTTTATATAGTGTGGAATAAGTCTTATATTAAATTATTAGAATGTTATATAGTAATATTAATTTTAGAAAAATTGTTTATTTTTGACTATTGTATCAATAAAAATTAATTTTACGTTGTTTACAATTTATTGCTGCTTTTCTGTTAGATTTGTGATTTTAATTTGTTTAGTTAAGCAATATTGGTAATTGGTATATTCTCCTTTGTTTGCTAAATGCTTAATGAATTGCTTCACAGGAGAGGTCCTCTCTTTTATCATTTCTTTATTTGCTGCTTAGATATTTTCAACAGATAAGAGAGAAAGAGAGTAAGATAGATCTGAGGCCTTTTTTTTTTTTTTTTAAATTTTTATAAAAGAAAAAAAAAAGAAAAAGATTTGAGCTCATATATGTGTTCAAGGCTCAGATTCGAACAAATTTCTTCTCTTTTTTTAAATTTTTTTTTAGTTGTTGTTGTTGAAACAAATTGCAACAGACTAAAAAAAAAAATGACAGATAAAATTCAGAGAAAAATTATTACTGTTATGGTTTACCAACAGAAAAATTATTACTGTTATGGTTTACCAACAGAAAAATTATTGAAAGGTGTGCATTATTTGATATTTAATTTTTTTTATATTTGATTCGTTTGGAATTGTAGAGTATAATCTATTAAATATATTTTTATAATTGCATTTTAATTTTAAATTTAAATAATGTTGCGATTATAATTATATTATAATCCTAACATTATTTACACCGTGCCTTCAGGCACAGACATACGCTAGTATATATATATCAATATCCAATGAATTTTTTTTTTGAGAGTCTTCAGGGTGAAATTTATGAGGAGAACAATTTAGATCATCATTGTCGACCTAGAATAAGACCACAAAATGAAATATACGAAAATATGAATGATAGTAATACGAAGAGTAATTATTCCATGGAGAGGGGGTATGGTGGGTGCTCTCATTTGTCCATTTTATATAGTGAGAGTACTCATGCAATCATTAAATTAACAAATACTAAATCCAAAATTGAGTTTAACTTTTGCTTATTGATACTTTGTAATACATATTTTAACATACAATTTTAACACTTGCAGTGAAGAGGAGATGCTCTAAGTACATGGACCATGTGTATTAAAAACTTGACTTTCTAAATCTGTGTTGCAGCCTATTGAAGTAATGTGAAATTGACTGAAGAGGAGGTCTTTTCCAATCAAATTGACTCAAGATTAGTCCAGTACTTGTCCATGCTAGTCATACTATTTCTCTTCCTTTTTCCCTGCCATAAAAAGTTTATGAGAAAGAGAATTTAAAAAAAAAAAAAGAAAGGAAGGAGAAAAAAATTATCAGAGGAGAATAGTCAGTTTAAGGTGCAATGAAAAAAATAAATAAAGGGTTGAGAGTTGCATTTGGATGGCAAATGGAAATTGTTATAGACAGTTCTTATCTTGTGTTTAGATCTGCAATTTATAAAAAATAAATATAAATGATAAAGTAAAAAAAAAAATACTTCCAATTCATTCACTTTTCTAATCTCACATATCTAAAATCCAAACATGCATCAATTTTACTATTCACTTCTCGAGAAACTTATGATGATTCCCATTGACACTGACGATCATTTTATTCATGTGACTGCAAGTGCAAAGTTCAAACATTTTTATTGAATTGAATGCATATATAAAGATAAAAGCATTGTAAATGGAGACAAAGCGATGAGAAATGTTAGAAACTTATAATTTTATATTTATAGATTCATTATTGGAGAGTTATATGATCGAATGTGTAACAAATCAAAATATGACACCTATTATGTAATATCTTTATAGGTCAAATTGAGAGAGCTTTTTTTAATATCTCAAATATTTTCTATAAAGAGATATAGAGTCAAATTAGGACCGATGTGTTATTTGAACCTCATATTATCATTTCATTTCATTTGCATAGCTTTCACCAAGTCGCTTTCTTATGAGTGTAAATTTGTTCACACAATGTAAACAAAACACACTTATCTATAGGTCAATTTTACACTTTTTGTGAGACCGTTCTCCATTGATTTGTGATCAAATTCACAGTGCTCTCTCTCTCTCTCTCTCTCTCTCTCTTTTGGGGTAAAAACATGAACTTAGATAATTATAATAAAGTTGTTACAAACAATTCACCATGCTCTCTTATCTGTGATGACAGAGAAAATCACACTGAAGGGAAAACCTGTTGAAGAAAACCCAAAATTTCATCAAAAAGCCAAAAGTCTGAATTTTTAATTGATTAAATAATGAATTTAAATAAATTTAGAACAAAAAATTTGGTCATAACACTACTCCAATATAAATATATTTGAAAAAAAAAAAATTCAGGATGATGAGGAAGTAGGGTAGAGAGAGTTAAACCCAAGACATAAGCTATTAGCCCAAATTTATCATAACACTACTTCAATATAAATATATTTAAAAAAAAAAATTCATGATGATGAGGACGTAGGGTAGGGAGAGTTAAACTCAAGGCAAAAGCCCATAGATTCAGATATAAGGCCCAATTTATACGAGCCCAGATAAGCAAGTTCTCATGTGTGTACACCAGAACTAAATTGGGCTAACTTATCAAATGGGTTCAAGCCCAGTAAGTGGCTGTATCCAAAGTTACTTGTCATGTCCTAAAAGGGACTATACATACAGGAGCCTCTATTTACATATCACCTTTCATTTTAAGGTACACTATTAATTAGTTTATTTTTTATTACAATATTAACATAATATAAAATGACTACAAAAGACGAAAGGCTAAGGGCTATGATACATACCTTACATAAAATTACCATAAAGGGCAATAATGGATACAATATACACCTCTCTTCTGAAATGTTACTCATGTATCTTCACTCTCAAGAACCCAAAAATCCTGAAACAAAAACTAAAAATCCTTAAAGAAATAACAAAAAATATACATATTATTGAAGATTTTAATTGGATTGAATGATGGACTTGTTAATGCACGATGTTGTCTCTTTGAGGCAGTGGATGGAATACGCGAAGGGTCATCCATTTCTGAAAATGGAATAGAAAATAGTAAAGGATAAGTCCATTCGGAAGTTCAGAACCAAATAATTCCATTTTGTTCGATACTCTAATATCGAGCAAAATGCTTCTGTTCGACAGACTAACTCCGAACAATTTAATTATGTTTGATACTAAAATGTTGAACAATTTTATTATGTTCGACATAAACGCTCAGGACAAAAGGTTAAAATTCGAAAGACCAGTGTCGAACGGTTCACAAAATTACATTTTCAAATTTAATGCTCATGGCAATGGAAAAACATACATAAAATCCTAAAATTTAAGCCACATGAGAATTCTCACCTACTCTATCTCCAATGTGGAGTTGTTTCCAACTGTGATGATAACAACGATCACCACCGGCGTCTTTGATGAAATAGATAATGAAGGGGGTCGTGAACCAGAAGAGCATGTAGTGAAGTTCAACACGAATGGAGATCGAAAATAGTCCAAACCTCTGTGATGACAATGAAACAGATAATGGAGGGGGACGTTGTGTGTGTTTTTGAAGTGGAGATGTGTACTACAAGAAATATGGAAGATTGTGGGTGGGGTGTGTAAGGGTAAAGATGGAAGATTGTAGTGTGTATTGAGCAAATTTCTTATTTATCAAATTACTAAAGGTGTGCCTTAAGTAGTGATGTGCCTTGAGATGAAAGGCGGTGTGTAAATAGAGGCACCCTATACATATATGTATAATATAAGGTAAATTACACTTTGCCCTTTTTATATTTGGTCAATTTTTTACTTTGATTCTTAAGTTTTTTTTTTTGACCTTTCATATTTTAAGTTTTTCTCAGTTTACTCTTAAAGCTATTTTTTATTAAAAATTAGACAAAAATTAACATATTAACAATCACATGGTATAAAAATATTTTATTATATATAACTCATATCTATGGCATAAAGCTATTTTATTATATATAACTCACATCTATGGTACAAACAGTGTCAAGAAGGTGACGATGTTTACGTTCGGCACAACCATTCTGTTGAGATGTGCCAGGACAAGAGGAGTGAGGGAGTGTACCATGTTGACGGAGAAATTTTAAAAAATTAGTTTGTAGACACCCCATTTTTGACCGTCCTCAAGACTTGGACGTCACCGTTTGAACACTCGGTGATTATCCATGTTTGTGTTCGTTTGGAGTTCCCGGAGTTCTTGGCTACGCGCCTTGTCTCAGGATCTCCGAACTCGACCGTTTTGTGTCTGGTTTTGCACCAAACACTTGTGTTTTACCTTGGAGGGGCAGGGAATGCCTTGTGAGGCATCCCCACACACCACCGGCAGTGGCTAGAGGCCACCGGCTGGTTTTTGTTGCCACCGGCAATGTATGTTGCCGGTCGGCACTCTTTATTGCCGGTCGGCAGTCAATTTTGTCAAAATGACATTTTTGGCCGGCCGACTACTGTTCAACTGCTTTTGGAGATATTTTGAAACAGCTGGCTGGCATTTTCTTCCCCTTCATACACGTGTATGGAGGGATGCCCCTCTTGTTAGCTTACATTGTAAGTTTACAAGATTGGCTCCTCTATAAGAGGAGGCCTTCTCTCCCTTGTTCTAGGGTTAGAGAAATTAGAGCTTTTTGCTTAGAAAATACAGAGGAAGCTCTGGTTTTAGGGTTAGGGTTCAATAGACATCCTATCTCTATATTACTCTTGTGTGTGTTTTAGTCCATACTATTGCACACAAGCACCTAGTGCTTCACCTTCCTTGGGCTACTGAGGTTCTAAGGGCTTGTTCTTGCTATTTTTGACTGGATTGAAGCTTAAGGAGGCAACAAGACCACCATTGTTGAAGAAAGGCTTCAAGGGTAAGAAACTAGTCATTTTTACCCCATTTTTGCATCATATTTCTACCTATCTTAGAGCTATTTTTGTGTTTAGTGTATAACATAAAAAAGTTCTGGTTTTAGACCCTCTTGATTGTTTGTTAAGAGTGTTTTGTGGTTTGGGTGTGTTTGACCACCCTTAGGCCTTGAAAGGCCCCATTTTTGTGCTATTTTGTGCAAGTTTCGAGACTTTGGTGTTTGGGCCTCTTCACCACTGAAATCTTGAGGGATTTCAGTGGTGGGGATGGTGCCTTGAAGTCTCCAAAAGGGGAGGGCCACCCCCTCTCCTTGTTGTCCTTGAAGGGGACCATTTTTGGTCTCTTAAGGGAGCTTATGTTTGAGTGTGTGTTGAGCATGCCATGACTGTTTTTCATGCTTATATTTCCATAATATAACATGGTTTTAAGTTGGTTTTGGTACACCATGCATGCTTGCATATATGCCATGTAATGCCTTGTTATTGCCTTAATATGCCTTAGGTTGTTAACCATTATTCTAGCATGTTTTAGGCTTAGTCTTGTGAAGCTTTTGTGCTTGTTTTGCCATGTATAAGGTCTGTCCTAAGTTGTTTGGGTCGACCCTAGCATGCATTGTGTAGCCCCTTTGTATATTTGGGCTTGTTGGCCTTAAGTGCATAAGTATATAGCATGCATTGCTTGCATCATTTCAGTGGTTTGGAACCACTTAGCATGAAATTTCAGTCCATTTAACATGTTTGCATACTTGCCTTAGAGGCTTCATCGTTGTTTTGAAAGCTTGTGTTGCATGCTCCATGTTTTGGTCATTACGTATGCCTTTGGATTTGAGCCGCTTAGATGCCATCTAGGTGCACCCTTGGCTTTGTTTAAGCCTTCTTTTGACCTGTTTTAAGCCTCCTTAGCCTTGTGAGGCTTGGTGGAATTGGCCTTGGTTCAAGCCTCTATGACTTGCCTTAAGTATTTGGGCCATTTGCATGCTAATGTTTGTTTCATTTGAGTTGGTTTGGTACCACATTCTGGCATGATTTTTAGAGCTTATATTGCATGCCAGTCGTCCATGATATCCCCTTTCAAGTGTGCTTGAAATTTGCTTGTTTAATGCTTAAAGTTGGGACCATCACATGTGCATGTGTACATGTGTGTTTAGCCTTCATTTTTGGGCATTAGGGCCACTGTTTTAGGCCTATTTAGAGCCGCCTAAATCATGTTTAAGTCCACATTTTCATTAGTTTGCATTGCCTCATGTTTGCTTGTATGCTTGCATAAGTGCCTTGCTATGCCATGTTGCATCCTTAGCTTGCATGCCTAGGTTGCATTGCATCTTGCATGCATGCCTTGTTCCTTGATTTGGTGATAGGAATTGGGCCTTGTTTTGTTTGATTGGTTTGCATTTCATTTGACATGAAAGTGCACACTTGATTCTTTAGGCCATCATGCATGGAAATGCGTGATTGATGGTCCGAGAATCGAGGCACATGCCCCTTTGAGTCACAAGCATGATAGGGGGCATGATTGGTGCATACATTGCTTGAATTGTATTGCCATGCAAGTTCTGCCCTCTGCTGCTGTGAGTTGCAGGTTCTGCAGGCATTTTTTTTGCCGACCGGTAACATTTTCTGCCGGTCGGCAGTAAGTTATCAGCCGATGGGTTCATTTTGTGCCGGTGACCACAATTCACTGCTGGTGGTAATCCTACTCAGCCGGTGGTGATTCCCAGTATCCAGAGAGGCATCCTTGAGACTTTGGCAGTCTTCAGAGAGAAAGAGCAGGGAAAACAGAGGCAGACTATGCATGGCCGTGCACTTCCGAGCGGGACCCGAGCATGCGCTGTATCTGGCCCTCCTCCCGAGGCGGTTTACTGCTTTTCCTAGTTTAATTAGTTTGTTAACTGATTAGGCAGTTTGTAATATTTAATTAGCTTTCGTAGTTAATTAATCTGTAATATTCTTTTGGTCCCTCTGAGCGAGGGCAAATCTGTAATAAGTGTGCGTGAGTGGTGTGCATGTCTTCCAACCCCCACTTCTTTCTTTCCTTTTATTTACCCACTTACGATGGTAGATTAGGGCACGCTTATTTTAGCATACCTTATGCAATGCATGCGTGCATCCATACATTTGTCTTACATGCACCGGGCTCGGTACATCATACAAACCGCATTGTATCTTCAAATCTAACTTGAATACGTGCACCGAATGATTGCATTTCACATGCCATTTTAGGGTTAGCCGAGCCTATCCTAAGCTGCATCTCTGTATGTGTTGTATTAGCCACTTAACATGAACTAGGACATGCATGTTTGCTAACTAGTTTCTTGTTTTGGCACGGAGTACAATGTAAGTATTTATGCTTTAGCATATTGCATGCGTGCGAATGTTAACATGACAGTAGGCTTACCATGTGGCTAAATGCTTACATGAGATAAATTGTTTGAATGCCTGTGGGTGAAGGTTGGATTGCATGAGTTGGAAAAACTCGTTGAAATCCGTGTTTTAGCCTACTTGCGAGTAGCAAATTCCAAAGCATTTTCAAAACAAACAGATATGCAATGCTTATTTCCAAATTAGGCAATCTAGTCTATACTTGTTTGCTGTGTGCATAACATAGTAATTCTAGGCTAATAACCGGAATAAGAACACATAACGTTTTCAAAATCGGATATCATGGTTAGTAGAGGCCGGTCTTCGGACCGGGCGAAAGGGGGTGCTCATAGCTGACCTTCCCCGATCGTACCCAAGCTCTCGAGCCAAGACAACTTTGGTGATGACGGGCATGTGGCCTTTGGCACCGAGTCAGGGTTTTCTAAATTTTTCATTTTAAAAAATATTTAGGTGGCGACTCTGTATCTGGCAAAGCAGTCCATGTTTGGCACTTCTTTTCAAAATTTGTTTTTCTTAAAACGATTTGCCAGAGTTGGACTCTTCGGTTCAGATTACGAACCGCAACAAACAAAAAAGGGGAGTCCGAATTGTAGCATCGAGGTCCCACGCGGGCGCTGTTACATAGTTTATTTATATTCTTGGCCATTGTCGGCACGAAAAATTTTGATGGTGCGAGAAAATTGTGTCTTGACCATATTAGCAAAATCATAGTAATATTGTTGTAATTCAGAACGATTTTTCATTAGAAATAACCATGTAAAGCGAGTAAAATCATCCACAAAAATTACAAAATACCTAGATCCCCCCATGGTAGGATGTGGTGAAGGCCCCCAAACATCAGAATGTATGAGATCAAAAGGTGCATGGGACATAGAATCACTTTTATTAAATGGTAAAGATGGTTGTTTGGCAAGTTGACAAGATAAACAATCCACTGAATTATTTGTAACATGACCTAACTGACCACTTGACACTAAACTACGTAAACGACTGAATGACACATGGCCGAGACGGGAATGCCAAAGATCAAGAGTACAACTAGTGGAGGCGGCGACTGTAGAAGAAGAGAGTTGAGATGGAATGTGAAGATGAATGAGCTCGTATAAACACCTATTTTTACGGCCGATCCTAAGAGTCTGGCCCGTCCGTGGGTCCTGCACAACACAACCAGAGGAAGAGAAAAGAACAGTAAGACCAAGATCACAAAGTTGCCCAATAGAGATTAGATTGAGAGTAAGATGAGGAATTAAATAAGTGCTAGGAAGGGAAACAGTAGAAGTAGAGACATGGCCTATATGGTTAACATGCATGGGAGAGCCATCAGCAGTATAAATGGTAGGAATATTAGATACAGACATCGTAGAAGAGAAAATAGTAGAATCCGATGTCATATGATTGCAACAAGCAGAATCAAAGAACCATGAGGAGGTACCTGAGGTGACTGACAGAGCAGTAGAAGGTGTACCAGAAGTAGAGAGAACCTGTTTGACTATGGATTCAATGTCATGAAGTGTGAAGGTTTGGTTGTGCTTAGGAGGAGCAACATCAGAGGAAGATGTGGCAGCAGTAACAGCAGCAGAATGAGAATGAGCAGCGGGCCGATAGCGGTAATGGGATCAAGATTGACCTCCTTTAGAACGACTATCATGTGGTTGGCGATTGGGATTTTTGAAACAGTCACTCTGATAGTGGCCAGGACCAGTCTTGTTGCACCACTTACAAATCCGGATTGGACATGTAAGTAAACTATGATTGGAGTTATGGCAATAAGTACATGATTGTGCAATGGATGATTTGCTAGGCTGATGAGAAGTAGCAAGAACATTGTGAGTCTGTGGAGTTTTGAGAGAGCCAAGACGAGTTTCTTCAGAAAGGAGTTCGGAGATGGCATGTTCTAAGGTTGGAAGCGGATGATGATGGAGAAGAGAAGCTCGAACAGGTTCAAAATCATCCCAAAGGGCCATCAGAAAGGATATCAAGCGTTGTTCATCTCGATATGTAGAGAACTGACTAGCATCTTCCTTGCAGTTCCATTTAGGTTCAGACAAAGACAGTTGATCCCAAACAGCATACATCTGGGACAGAAAAACATTGATAGATTGACCGGACTCTTGTCGCATGTGATGCAGTTGGCTAAGAAGTTGATATTGGTGAGCAAGAGCAGTGGTGCTATAACGAGTCTTTAGAAAGTCCCAGATTTCCTTTGCTGTGTCAAAGCGCCCAAATTGAAGATTAATGGAGACAATGGAAGTATTACGGCACCATGTGATGACTTGATGGTTTTTACTATCCCAATCATCAAGTCGTTCTTCATATTTAGAAGCAAGTTCATCAGTATTTTTGACAGGTTTGACAGTATCACCAGTAACAAGACGCCACAACTTCTTCCCTTTGAGAAAACTAGACATGGCTTGAGCCCAAATGGTGTAATTAGAACCATCAAGAATGATGGAAATTGGTTGGGCCATATCAGAACGATCCATAGAAAGCAATAAAAAAGAAATAACAAGGTGAGAAGAATGGAGACGTGGTGTTGCTAAACTGGGTGTAGGGGATGGAGTAAGGATGTTAATATTTGTGGACTGCAGGAATTAAGAGGATCAAGGATTTTGACTCTAAGCTCTGATACCATGTTAGAATAGTAAAGAGAGAAAATAATATGTATTGTATTGAATTAATTATTTTACAGTACAAAGCTATGGGTATATATATAGGACTATGTAGGAGTGTTGTCCAAGGAAAAGGAAAGAATAAGGTAGGAAAAGAAAAATGCAAGATTTGAACATACCTAATAGGGAGGAGCCTATAATCTAAATATGGAATATAATATAAAGAATAATATATACATATATAATATGTTAATTATATACATATATAATTTCATATATTAACATTTAAAAAAAAAAAAAAAGGAATTTCAAAACATTTTTTTGATGTTTCTTAAAAAGTGAGTTATTTTCGAAAATAATTCATCAAACAACTTTTTAGTGTTCGTCAAAAATGAAAAATGAAAAAAAAACAATAACAAACAAATACGATACGAAACATGTGCGTAGGGGTGCAAACGAGCCGAGCCGACCCGAGCCTTGCTGGGCTCGAGCTCGGCTCGTTAAGCTATCGAGCTCGTTTATTGAGCTCGAGCTCGGCTCGATAAGGGACTGGGCTCGAGCTCGGCTCGGCTCGGCTCGTTAATTTTTGTCGAACTCGAGCTTGGCTCGGCTCGGCTCGGCTCGATAAATTTTTTTAAATATTATTTATATTATTTAAATATAAATTTTTAAATAAAAAATATTATTTATATTATTTAATATATAAAAAATGCATTTATATTATTATTTATATATATATTTATATATTTTTAATATATAAATAATGTATTTATATATTATTTAATATATAAATAATATATTTATTATATAATTTAATTATAGATAAACGAGCCGAGCCTACCGAGCCGAACACAGGCGAGCTCGAGCTCGGCTCGTTAACGAAACGAGCCCAATAATCGAGCTCGAGCTCGGCTCGTTTACTAAACGAGCCGAGCCGAGCCGAGCCCTTACCTAGCCGAGCCGAGCCGAGCCTGTTCACGAACAGCTCGGTTCATTTGCAGCCCTACATGTGCGACAAATGCAAGGTTGTTTTTGTAAAGAGGAATAGATAATAAGTAAAAAATTGAGGAGAATGGTAGCTAGGTAACAGATTAATTATATATATGGTGATGGTTGATAAAAACGTCACAACAATATTATTTTGTATGTACTTAGACCCAAAGATGAATAATAAAATCATTTTATTTCACACATAAAGTTAACTTTTTGTTATTTATCATCAATGATAGAAAAAACAAAGATTTGGTAAAGCTAACCCATGTATTAACAATTCACCAAAAGATTGAGCAACATGTCAACAAAGATTTTATGTTGCGTAGTTTGGGGATTCGTTGAACTTGTAATATATGCTAGAGACTTAATTCTGAAACAGAGTTATCTCTTGTGGAATATATTAATTTGAGTAATTCTACATAAATAGGAAAAGTATTCAAAAAATTTACATGAAAAATGATATGCTACATTATATTGTGATATCTTCTCAAGGTTATGATTCTTAGTCAATATTTATTTTTGACTCTATTATTTATTTATTTTTAGTTATTACACCAACACAAACCATAGCCTAGTAGGGTTAGGAGTATGATTTTACATATCGGCCGTTATATATAAGAGACTTTTTATATTATAATTCATCAATATATTGACTGATAACACTGTATAATTGTATTACCAGTACTGATATATATTTCGATACTAATACATATCTTGATACCATTATTTAAAATCATGATTGAGAGTCTTGCTAGTTGCAATTTTGCATAAATGTGTATAAGTATTTAAACTCCTACCTAAGAAACAAAAATGCGAAAAATAATTTTATAAAAAATTATATGCGTAAAACTCCATGAGAATGATGCAATAGTGCCATTTTTAACATAAGAAGTCACTTTAATGAGTTTTTTATTTTTTGTTTTTTTTTATTATTTGAAATAAATTTGCCACATTACTTTGTACATACTTTTTCTATAAATTTTGTGTTTATCATTATGCACAAAAAAAAAAAAAAAAAAAAAAAATCTGTGTTTTGACCTAGAAAACAAAAATTTCTCCACCACGTGGGGTTTGTAGTTTTTTTTGGTTAAGTAGTCAAGGATGTTTATAATTCAATTACAGAAATTAAAATGTATATGCACCGATTAGATTTTCTAAAATTAAACTATCAAAACAAAATTTATAAAATATTATTATGCTTGTAATTATGTGATTCATTTATATGTTGATATTGCGGTTTTTTAATCTTGTCAACTTGAACAACTATTGGTGTGATGCAGAGAAAATCCCCCAACCCTAGCATTATATAAACAACATACCTTCACATGGTGACACACCAAACAAGGCCATGGCTTCCATTCTCCCTCCAACCACCACCAAGACCACCATCACCCTCTCTTCTTATCCCATTTTCAAGAAGACCTCTCAAATTCCCACAATTAGAAAGCATAACCATTCCTTCAAAGTGTCTTGCAAAGCCAAAGATAGTGACCAAAACCCTACTTCCCCCTCCAAAAATACACAAACCTCCCTAGGGAAGTTTGATAGGAGAAACATGCTCATTGGCTTAGGAGGCCTCTACGGCGCTGCCAGCCTCACCACCACCGACCCATCAACCTTGGCCGCTCCGGTCACTGCCCCGGATTTATCGAAATGCGGGGTGGCAGACTTACCCGCGGGTGCAAAACCAACCAACTGTTGCCCCCCCAAAACCAACAAAATCATAGAATTCAAACTCCCTCCTCCATCCAACATTTTACGAGTCCGACCCGCGGCCCATTTAGCCGACGAAAAATACATAGCCAAGTTTTCTAAAGCCCTCCAACTCATGAAATCGCTCCCCGATGACGACCCACGAAGCTTCAAGCAACAATCCAATATTCACTGCGCATATTGCGACGGCGCTTATCACCAAGTCGGTTTTCCAAGCACAGAACTCCAAGTTCACAACTCATGGCTCTTCTTTCCCTTCCATAGATTCTACCTCCACTTCTTCGAAAAGATTTTGGGAACGCTACTCGATGATCCAGCGTTCGCAATTCCTTTTTGGAATTGGGATTCTCCGGCGGGCATGAAAATGCCCGCCATGTATGTGGACATAAATTCGCCGCTCTATAACCATCTCCGTGACGCCAAACACCAGCCACCGACATTAATTGACCTTGACTACAATTTGACTGATCCGAAAAATGTCGATGAGGAGAAGCAGAAGTTGAGAAATCTAACTATAATGTACCGACAAGTGGTGTCGGGTGGGAAAACGCCTCGGCTTTTCCTTGGAAGCTCGTACCGTGCGGGAGATGACCCAGACCCAGGTGCCGGGTCCCTGGAGAACATCCCGCATGGTCCGGTTCACATATGGTGCGGGGACCGCACCCAGCCGAATCTAGAAGACATGGGGAACTTCTACTCTGCGGGACGAGATCCGATCTTCTACGGTCATCACGCGAACGTCGATCGGATCTGGACGGTGTGGAAGACATTAGGAGGAAAACGAAACGATTTCAAGGATCCGGATTGGTTGAATTCCGAGTTCACTTTTTACGACGAAAATGCTCAGCTTGTGACTGTGAAAGTAAAAGAGAGTTTGGATCATCGAAAACTCGGATACATCTACCAAGACGTGGAAACTCCATGGCTAAACACTCGACCCACTCCTCGTATTTCAAATTTTTTTCGAAAAATAAAGAACAAGGCCGGGATAGCAATGGCGACAGAGACACTGGATTCTGCTGCCAATGTATTCCCAAGAAAGCTTGATGAGGTGGTGAAGGTGGTTGTGAAGCGGCCGAAGAAGTCGAGGAGTAAGAGAGAGAAGGAAGAGGAGGAGGAGGTGGTGGTGGTGGAGGGGATAGAGGTGGAGAGAGATGTGTCTGTGAAGTTTGACGTGTTTATTAACGACGAAGACGAGGCGGCGAGTGGGCCGGAGAAGACAGAGTTCGCCGGAAGCTTTGTGAATGTGCCGCATAAACATAAGCATGAGAAGAAGATAAGGACTAGGTTGAGGTTGGGGATAACTGAGCTGTTGGAGGACTTGGGAGCTGAAGATGACGAGAGTGTGCTGGTGACTTTGGTCCCTAGATATGGGTCTGATGCTGTCACTATTGGTGGTGTCAAGATTGAGTTTGATTCTTAAATCAAATTCTTGAATAAAAGTGTTCTATGTGTTTTTGTATAATTTTTTTTATTATTAAAAAAAAAAATTAAAATAGACCAAGAATATAATCAGAAATGCTATTGTCCCATATCATCTCAGATTTTTTTGGGTGATATGTTTGTATAGTAAAGGGTGAATTGGTGTAATGTGTGTTCAAATATGAATGAATTTGAGTAACAAATTGATACTTTTGAGTAAAATTTGAGGTAAAATTTATGATTTTGTAATATTACTGAAATATAATTGGAAAAATTACAACTCAGTTTCTTTTTTCTCAAAAAAAATAAAAAATAAAATTAATAGTAAATTTTATAAACATTAATATTAAATTCATAAACTTTTTCACAATAAATATTTTGTAAATATCTCATTAATATTTTGTAAATATCATATATAATTTTTTCAATATAATTTGGTGGTGAATTACAAATTCATTAAAGAACACTTAAATTTTGATCACCCAACTACTTGGTGGGTGATTATTCAGTATTCCCAGAATATGGACATGTGGTACTCCATAAGGTTTTGATTGGTAAAGAAGGGTAGGTGTAGCTCGGCTTTTCGCGCCCCCTTTCGGAAGAATGAAATAGCCCGTACAGTTCGGACTCCACTTGTGTGTTGGTTCTGAATCTGATTTCACAAGTGCAATGTGAAACAGTGGAAACACAAAAAGAGTCCAAATCCGGCAATTGTTTTTGGAAAATCGATGTTTGAATTAAATGCTAAAAATGGACTGCTTTGCCAGATTTCAGAGTCGCCACCTAAATATTTATGGGAAATTTAGGAAACCCGTGACTCGTGCCAAAGGCCATTAGTCCGTCGTTACCAAAGTGTCTTGGTTCGGGAACTTAGGTATGAGAGGGGAAGGTCAATAATTGAACACCCCACTCACCCGATCAAAGATCGGCCTCTACTAATCATGATGTGGTTTTTATGTACAATATATGCTCTTGTTCTATATGTAACATACAAGTATAGACTAATTTCACGAAAAGTTGGAACGTTTGATTCCATGTTTGTTTTAAAAATATGTTTTGAATATGTATCACTGAAAATGGTGATCTCATATATACATGAATCAAAGTATTCCAATTTAAGTGATTAGCCTTCATCCACATGCATTCAAACAGGTATATCAAGTAAGCATTTAGCCTCATGGTAGTACGTTTGATATGATAGCAATCACACTTATGCAATATGCTAAAGCATAAAAACTTACCTTATGTCCGAAGGCGAGTCAAAAGAAAGTAAATAGTTAGAAAAAATGCATGATCCTAATTAATGCGATATGGCTAATGCAACACATACAATGTGCAAGTAATAAGCTCGGCTACTAGCATGGCATGCGAGTCAATTCAAGGCATGTGATAGAGCATGTATTCAAGCAAAAAGTTTGAATTTGACATTTGAATAATATGATGAGCCGAACTTTTATGCATGTAAACGAATGGATGCAAATCATGGAAAATGCTAATTTAAACATGATGTCCTTAATCTAACCATCATAAGCAGTGAAATAAAAGGGAGAAAGAATGGGGGTTGGAAGACATACAACTTATTACATATTTGTCCTCACGAAGGAGGGTCCGAATGAATTACTGCGCCCTCACGCAGGAGGGTTCGAATGTCCAAGTGTCCAAATAAATAATTATTACAAAACCGAATAAATAATAAATGAAAGGGGCTGTCTAATTTATTACAATAATTAATGTAAGGCAAGCCTTGACACAATAAATTCGGTATAACGTCCGACCGAATTCAATTAATCATATTGGTTCTTTATGTTGGTTGTAATCCAATTTTAACCAATTTTATTAGCCTTTTTTATTACCTGTCCATTTCTTTATCTTTTCTCCTGTTTGTGCAAAAGTGATATTTACATCCACTAAGTCTGAAATGCAATAAAGGAAAATCAGTGTCGACTTAACCCGAATAAACCTTATTTTCTTCAGAGGAAATCACAAAGGAAGAGTCAAACTTATTTACAAGTTAGGGATTTCAAGTCAAACTTAAGATGTGCAACAAGGACTAGTCAAACTCGAAAGAGTAATAATGACTTAGAAAAACCCAAACTTGAGCGATAAGGACTTGAAATCCAAACTTGATGATAAGTGATAATGACACTTTCCTTGGCGATTTCCAATGGTCAATTAATCCTTTAACAGTAAACAAACAGGTGATAAATTCTTCGGGGGAAATTACAAAGGAAGAGTCAAATTTATTTACAAGTTAGGGATTTCAAGTCAAACTCAAGATGTGCAACAAGGACTAGTCAAACTCAAAAGAGTAATAATGACTTAGAAAAACCCAAGCTTGAGTGATAATGACTTGAAATCCAAACTTGATGATAAGTGATAATGACACTTTCCTTGGTGATTTCCAAGGGTCAATTAGTCCCTTAAAAGTCAATACACTGATGAATAAAGAGAAATGAAAAATGAAAGATTGTGCTTTAGTATAAGAACATGTATACATTTGGGGTAGTGAACCTCCAAAGAATTTAAACCGTTAAGTATAGAACGTTTTATGCTTTTGGTGGTAAATCTCCTAAGAGATTAAATCAGTAAGCATAGAACGTTGTATACTTTTGGTAATGAATCTCTTAAGTATAAAACGTTTTATGCCGTTGGTAATGAATCTCCAAAGAGATTAAACCATTAAGCATAGAACGTTTTATACATTTGGTAATGAACCTCCTAAGAGATTAAACCATTAAGCATGGAAGAGTTCCTTTCTTATACTTAAATCACAATCTTAATTTTTCATAACTTTTTAATCGAAATAAGCAAAGAATGGAGAGAGGTTGCAGAGATGATTATGCGAAATTGATTAATTGGTTAGTACAAACAAACTTGATATTTAAAACATAAATCATTGAAATAAATTAAACAGCCCCCTAAATAGCATAACATAAAGCGAGCAAAATTAAATAGTCGGGGTTACTATTCACCGCCGGAGGTTACTATTCACCGCCGGGATAGATTATTTAAAGTAATAAATTACAACAATTTATATACAATATTTAAATTATAACAGATATGTGGGTGGTGCAGCCATCCCATTAAAGCGATAAAAAAAAGTTATAAAACGAAGTAAATAAAGTATTTAAACAAATTATATCACATTTTTAAATTAAATGAAAATTTACGAAAACTCACCTTTTGGGGAAATGATGAATTTTCTGAGTCACAAACTTTCTTTTGACTACTCTCAAGTCTGTGGAATGTGTTCTCAATTCTCAATCCAAAATTTGGAATTATAACTTTAGTGGTTGATTTTTGAATGGTGTATTGATGAAATAAAAATATCACTCTTCAGACTCTTTCTCTCCCTCAGAATTCTTCTCACAGAATGCTCTCTTCAGAATTCCCTCTCTTTTTTGCCTCTCCAGAATCTTCCCCTCTTTGAATGCTCTGCCCTGCCTTATATAGGCAAATATACGAATATAATAATATAATATAATAATATAATATAATAATAATTATAATATAATATATATATATGTTCAGTGCTGAACTGTCGGCACCGCCGACAGTTATTTTTTATTATTTTTATTTTATAATATATATAATATAATATAATATAATATAATATATAAAATATCTAACATATATAATTTATACCAAAATACTAAACATATAATATGCTAATATAATTTTATAAAAAAAATACTAAATATATAATATAATAATTTTAAACACATAAGATAATTTGTTTTACTATTTTCTTTTATATAAAATACACAAAAAATATGAACAAACACATAAAATTATGAAAAATTACAAAAATACTAAATTAATGAAATATTTAATATTTTAAAATAATTTGGCCATAATGGTGAAGGTTGGGATTAAAGCTTCAAATTCCATTTCTTTTAATGAGAATTCTGCGAGAAACACATTTTAATTGTCATCATCGAGTAATCAAAAGAAAGCGCACAAGTCTTAGGGCCAGTCAAAATGGGGTGTCTACAGTTGCCCCTCTTTGACAGAGCTCGAAGTCATTTCATGATGTGAGTGAATGTCAAAGCTAGAAGACGACCCTTTTGACAAGGCCGTAAGACTTGGGCAAACAAACAAGATGCAAATGCAAGTGGTTGAACCAGCAGGTTGCCTACGTATCCCATTGTAAGGAATCAAACCAGCGTAGTTCAGGGGCAAGATGTAGAATGATATGTAAAACATAACTTATGATCATGCAATGAAATGCAAAACATAACAATGATGTGACACTGAATGAATGCATAAATGTTGGATGTAGTGAATGTGAGATCCAAATGCTTCGTCCGCGAGAGGAGGAAAGTGATCATGAGATCCAAACGCGTCATACGCGAGAGGAGTATTTGAGATCTTGAGATCCAAACACGTCTTACGTGAGAGGAGTATGTGAACTTGAGATCCAAACGCGTGACGTCTCACGCGAGAGGAGTATGTGAACTTGAGATCCAAACGCGTCTTACGCGAGAGGAGTATTTGAGATCCAAACGCGCCTGTCATGCGCGAGAGGAGTATTTGAGATCCAAACGCGCCTGTCATGCGCGAGAGGAGTATTTGAGATCCAAACGCGCCTGTCATCCGCGAGAGGAGTATTTGAGATCCAAACGCGCCTGTCATGCGTGAGAGGAGTATTTGAGATCCAAACGCGTGTTAGGTACGCGAGAGGAGATGGCGTGGTGTAAACAGACAGGTGCACCTGCTGTTTTTAACCGATTTGCAATCCAAACGCGTCTCACACGAGAGGAAATGGGGAAGGTTGTAACTAGGTAAATGTTACATCTTAACACGTTTTACGTGAAAAGAGTAAAAGTAAATTCAAAGTCCAAACGCATCTTACGCGAATGGAAGAAGGTATGGTAGAATGATTTTTTTGCTAACAAGGGGTAATTTCTACATGTAGAAGTCACAGATGCCTCTTTTCTTCCTGATCATATTCACAACTTTCCCTATTCTCCAACGGGGTGACAGACTAGGTTGGTTCAGTTTCTAGAGTTGAGGCGCATACAAGCTACCTCAACCTATGGGGCTGCCATACAGATTTCAAGCCGAGAATGCACCCCTGGATGCACCTCTGGGTATTTAAACCAGACTTTAGTCTCGGAAATCCCGAACCTTTTGCGTTCTAGGCTTTGCCATTCGAACTCTAGTTTCCACCGTCGCAGTTGGTCTCATAGGAACTCATTGCAATCACAGGCAGATGGCTATACCAGACCACCTGAAGTCGTTCGGGCACGACAAACACCAAAAGAATTTCACCTTTAGAGGAATTAAGGTCTCCTAGACCGTGAGAGTGCACAAGACAGCGCGATGCGCAAGATAGCGCGATGGATTGAGATTGTGTGGTAGACGCTTAATTGTGCGATAGATGCACAATATGGTTATGATCGTGCGATAGATGCACGGTGCGGATATGATCGTGTATATAAACAAAATATACACAGATATGTACACTGACTGGTATGAATACACTTATTGGTATGAATACACTGACTAGTATGAATACACACTTATATACACTGACTGGTATGAATAGCTTGACTGGTGTGAATACACACTTATATACACTGAACAGTTGACTTGAGACTTATATACACTGAACAGTTGACTCGAGCGGTGGAGAAGACAGAATCTCTAACTCGACTATGCCCCTAGTTCATTGCCTTGACCCTTTGATTCTTTTGTAAACATGTTTTGATCAACATAAGAGTTAGATTAGCATACTTCTTCCATTTTCTGTTTTGAAATCATGTAAGCTGAGCTGTGAGCATTGAAAATTTTCCCTTTTTAAATCCAAAGAATGGTCCAAGTTTTGCAAAAATGGAATAATTTTCGAGAAAAATTAGTCAACTTCATTCAAATTAATCAAAATTTATTTTTGCAAATGGCCACTACTCAACCAACATGGAATCAACCATTGAGGTGCATAGCCCCAAGTTGGATAACCAATGGTGATAACCAAGCTGATCCAAACCGAATGAAGCTGAGCGGAACTGGACTGAATTGAACCGCCGAACTGAACCGAACTGAACTGAACCAAGTTGAATCGAACCAACTGAACTGAGCAGATCGAAGATACAGCAATCAAATACGGATAAGACAACCAGGTTGACTAAAGATACACCAATCAAACATGGACGAAATGAATGAATTAAAAAATTATTGGGGCTGAGCTTCAAGATGAAGCTACCTACGTATCCTCAAGATAGGAATCAGGCCATCGTAGTTCCGGGTTAAGGTTCACTCGGGTATTAACACTCTCCTTTTTGTTTCATCATCTTTTCATTTATTTATTTATTTATTTTTCATCATTTCATTTTTTATTTTTTTATTTTTTGTTTTTGCTGCTCTAACTTTTGCCTGGGTTGCCCTTCCAGGTTTTCGGCCCAGCGAGCCTCTCAAGGGTTACTTTCATTTTACTTTGTCCATGTTGATTGGGTGTGAAATCTCTAGGCCATATATCAGAACAACTACTACACTTAGGGACTAGGCTAATTGGGTCTGCATTTGCCCCTAGTGTAGTGGATAGGAACTCGATGTCCTTCAATAATAAAATTCATTCTCTCAACTTTTGAGTTTGCCTTTCTGGGCGGTCTTCATTAGGAAACGATTCAGTTTTAACTTTTTGATCACATCCAATCTTTTGCTCCTAGTTCAAGGGCTGCTTCAAATCTAAATAACATCTGACCTTCTTGCCCCTAGTTCAAGGGTTGTTTCCAATCTGAATCACAGGTCCTACATAATTATGGCTAAGGTTCACTCGGGTATTGACACTCTCCTTTTACGCTCTAACTTTTGCCAAAGCCGCCCTTTCGGGTTTTCAACCTTGCGAGCTTTTCATTTTTCTTTTTATTTTTTATTTTTTTGTGCTCTAACTTTTGCCTGGGTCGCCCTTTCGGGTTTTCGGCCCAGCGAGCCTCTCAAGAGTGGTACCTTCTTGCCCCTAGTTCAAGGGTTGTCTCCATTTTAGGATATGTAAGCCTCACACTTTTGCCCCTAGTTCAAGGGTTGTTTCAAATCTGGAATCACATTCGACCTTCTTGCCCATAGTGGAAGGGCTGCCTCTATTTGAATCACATCATTGCCCCTAGTTCAAGGGCTGCCTCCATTTTGGCTATGCAAGCCTCATGCTTTGGTTGATTAATGAACACTTTGAATCACGGTTTGAAAGGTAAGGAGCTAAGGAGGTCGGACCTCAAGTCAAGAGGGATCCTATGCTGTATAATCAATTCCAGGCATGTCTTCGTAGGACCACGCAAAAATAGTTTTTGAAATCGTTTTACAAAGTGACTAATCACTCGTACTCTTACGAAGATAAGATAGAACCAATTTGGACCAAGCTAGGATCATTCTCAGTACCCACATTAACAAAAATGATTTTATTCATCAAAGGCTTAGTACACCTCTCTTCTTCTCAGTTGATCAAAATTTGTAAATCCCGAGAAAATTCTTCCTCTTTGTTTTTTATTAGAGTTTTGAATTTTTTTTTTTTTTTTGGACAAACTTTGGTCAATGCGACGACGTAAAGGCACAGAGAAATAGGTACAAAATTACTGTCATTTCATTTGGATCTTTTGGTTCAACAACTAAAACAGACTCAAAGGAAAGAAAGAAAAGACAAGACCAAAAACAAACAGGACAGTGATGCCTAGGACACCCTCAAAATCACCACACTCTAACACAACAAGACTGACTCAACAGCCAATTTAGAAAGTAAAATAAAAAACATTTCCAAATTGCTAAAATCAGTGCGTGCCATCCATCATGTTTGGAGTAAAATGTGTGCCATCAGTAGGTGGTTTATCCCCGATCACAGGACCAGTCGTCCTATCCCCCAAGTTCATTGATCCAGTGCCAATAGACTTTGTAAGACCTAGTAGAGTGATGATCTTGTTGTCAATCAGGCTTTGAATTTCATGGCGAAGGCGAAAACAAAAGTCAGTTTCATGGCCGAATTGTTGATGGAAGGCACAGTACTTGGTAGCATTATACCTAGCTGGAAGAGGATTGGGGAGAGGCCGAGAGTCAAGGGGTTTGAGATGGCCTTGTTCTATGAGGATTTGGAGAGCTTTGGACAAGGTCATGTTAAGGGGATTGAAGGTACGGGGGTTATCAGTCCTGGAGGGATTGACAGAGGGGCCAGCAGGTGTTGACTGGGTTTGATGATCTCTTACAAGTGTAGGATTGGAACTGACATGGGTATTTCTGGTATGACATCCCTTTTCCCGACTTGCCCCTTGATTTAAAATGCTCCTAACTTGAATGACAAAAATGTCATCCACAGTTTTTGCAACAACTGTAAGCACTTGCTGTTTGTTCAACCCTCTGACCTTCAAAGCCTCAATGGCACACCAGAGATGTTCATGGGGGTCAATGCTTGCCCCAACCTTGTTCCTACCACTTATTTCAATTTTGCCAAAAGATCGGGTGGTTATATCGAAACGAGGCCCATTCATTGTTGACATATCATTACCCAGACTTGAAATAACTTCGGGTTGGCCATTTTCAATTGCAGCTCGCCTCAAGATTAGGGAGCTTTTTGACGTGAAATTTCTGGCACGTGATGTGGTCAATGATGGAGCCAAGATCCCAAAGGCTAAATCTGCCACAGTGCTCTGAAGATCTTCAATCATGCTCAACAGCTTAGAAGTAGTGGGTTCAGCTATTGGTGCATGTGAAGTATTTGAACCGACTTGGTCTTGGTGAACTGGTTGGGCCAGGCTCTTTAGAGTGGGTTGGACTGGGAGTTCAAATTTTGGGGGTTGAGATGATTGGGGTTCTGGTGCATCCATCATACATAAATTCATGTTTTCTAGAATGAACACCTCAGGCTTGGGTAAATGGGTTGGGGTGATGTATATGCTAGGGTTATAGGTGGATGGCAATGTATGGATCAGGTTGAGGTGTGGAGGTGATGGGTTAGTGGTGGCATGAGGTCTTTTTGGTGGAGCTATGATCTCTTCGTCAATAAGATCCTGAATCTTATGACGAAGACGGATGCAATGGGTCGTATCATGTCCGTGTTGTTGATGATAGTCACAGTATTTATTGGGGTCATGTCTTGGTGGAAGAGGACTTGGGAGGGGTCGGGATTCTAGGAGCTCTAGGTGCCCATTTCCTAATAGAATTTTCAAGGCTTGAGAAAGATCCATGTAAAGAGGATGAAAATTTCGGGCTTGGGGCCGAGTTCTTAGGCTATTTTCAGTAAAAGGATTTTTGATGGGAGTGGTTTGTGAGGTTGTGCTAGAAAGTGGATCTGCTATCTTGGTTGTTGTAATAACGGTACTGACTTCAGCAAGCCTAGGAATAGTGTTATTGCTAGCATTGGTACCCCGAGTGAATGGCTTTTTTGCAGTTTCACTTCTGTGGATGATGCCCTTGTTGAAGGCGCTCTCAATTCGAACCCCTAACTCATGTAAGGAAGCAAATGTGGACAATGGTGCCACTATCATTCTCTGCAACATGTCTGGCTCGAGGTTTTGGACCACTAACCTGACTTGTTCTCTTTCAGAAGGTCTGCTCGTCATTCTGGCTGCCTTTGCCCTCCATCTTGCCACAAAGTCAATGAAGGGTTCTTTAGGGTTCTGAGTGGTTGCTTCCAGCTCACTGATTGTTACTTCTATCTGAGTATTGTATGAGTATTGGTTAACAAACCCCTCAGACAGTTCTTCCCAATTCCGCTTCGTTGAGTCCTCTAGTTTGGCGTACCAGATGGCCGCTACATCTGATAGGGTCCTCCCAAATAATGAGAGTTTTTGTGCCCTAGATAATCCCATGGGCCTCAACACATCTGAAAATAGGCGGACATGTACAATCGGATCCCCGCTCCCATCAAATCTATCGATGTGAGGCATTTTGAATTTTTCTGGCAACCTGACTGAAGCCTCAGTGTACCCGTCCTCAATGTCGGGAATTGAATTGAAACCCTGGGATTTCTTCAAGGCTTTCTCAAGCCTAGCAATTTTGATCATGGCTGGATTATCTTCAATCATATCGAAGGGAATGGTTCCCGTAGGAGGTTATACCGGAGGTCTGTAAGCTGAAGCTGTTGGAAACATCTCCTAAGGATCTGGGACCGGAGGAGTTTCCAGTGGTGGAGAGAGATTAGGATTTGGCTGGGCAGTCGGAACCGGATGTACAGTAGATGCCCCAGATGGGCGTCGCAGATTAGCGATGACTTCATCCTGTATGGCCAACCTTTGATCCATGGTTCTCAAAGTTTCCATCATGGCAGCAATTTCTTCTGTGTTCTGTGCCATTCTGATAGATGGGTGAGATATTGGTGAATTACAGATACGAATAGGTGTTTGTGGAGTGCTTTGTACTGGTGTTGATGTCTGTTTGTTTTTTTCTTCGTCGAGTGACCGACGGGAGAGAAACTAACACTGGCTGACCGTCAACAAGATCTTGCATTTTACAAAGCCTACGAGAACGAGTCCAGACAACTTGGGGGATATCGAGTCTTTCTGACGCTATGATGAAAAACTACCTAGCAAAAAAAGAAAGAAAGAAAACATTTTTTTAAAAAAAAAAACGGACAGCACTTCGCCCCCAATTCTCAATTAATCACAATACGCAGCTGAACTGTGATCCCCACTAAACTTTGTTCTCAGACTGATTGCTCGTTTGTACCACTGCTATGAACCACCCCGTATATTTCACTGTAAAAGCACATACCACATAAAAAGAACCAAAACACCCCTATGAGGGGGTAGGGTTACCCTGTCCTAGATTTTGACATGATCTAGGTTGCACTATTTCAAGCAAGTGGTTTCATAACATCCTGTACGGGTAGCATCCTGTCCTAATTTGAATGGTCACTAGAGCATACTATATGCATTAGGTCAAATAGTCACAAAGGGTACCTCAGCAAGACTACCTAATATACCTCTCACACCTAACACCGAAAAGTGAAAGGAGGATCAAGCGGTACAGCGGTAATCCAGATTCAAGGGTTGTGTTCCCAACTTGATAGAGCCCATGACCGGTCAGCCTTTTGGCAAGCTTTGTAGGCAAGCCTCCGGCAAACCGTCCAGGAATAACAGATGGCAAACACAGGGACTTAGGCGCACCAATGCAAATGCAATGCAAAAAACATATAAATGTAGATAAAAATTCACATCATGAAGTTCAAGTCAAGTTCTCTAAGTCCCCAGCAGAGTCGCCAGAAACTGTAGCTCGGCTTTTCGCGCCCCCTTTCGGAAGAATGAAATAGCCCGTACAGTTCGGACTCCACTTGTGTGTTGGTTTTGAATCTGATTTCACAAGTGCAATGTGAAACAGTGGAAACACAAAAAGAGTCCAAATCCGGCAATTGTTTTTGGAAAATCGATGTTTGAATTAAATGCCAAAAATGGACTGCTTTGCCAGATTTCAGAGTCGCCACCTAAATATTTATGGGAAATTTAGGAAACCCGTGACTCGTGCCAAAGGCCATTAGTCCGTCGTTACCAAAGTGTCTTGGTTCGGGAACTTAGGTATGAGAGGGGAAGGTCAATAATTGAACACCCCACTCACCCGATCAAAGATCGGCCTCTACTAATCATGATGTGGTTTTTATGTACAATATATGCTCTTGTTCCATATGTAACATACAAGTATAGACTAATTTCACGAAAAGTTGGAACGTTTGATTCCATGTTTGTTTTAAAAATATGTTTTGAATATGTATCACTGAAAATGGTGATCTCATATATACATGAATCAAAGTATTCCAATTTAAGTGATTAGCCTTCATCCACAGGCATTCAAACAGGTATATCAAGTAAGCATTTAGCCTCATGGTAGTACGTTTGATATGATAGCAATCACACTTATGCAATATGCTAAAGCATAAAAACTTACCTTATGTCCGAAGGCGAGTCAAAAGAAAGTAAATAGTTAGAAAAAATGCATGATCCTAATTAATGCGATATGGCTAATGCAACACATACAATGTGCAAGTAATAAGCTCGGCTACTAGCATGGCATGCGAGTCAATTCAAGGCATGTGATAGAGCATGTATTCAAGCAAAAAGTTTGAATTTGACATTTGAATAATATGATGAGCCGAACTTTTATGCATGTAAACGAATGGATGCAAATCATGGAAAATGCTAATTTAAACATGATGTCCTTAATCTAACCATCATAAGCAGTGAAATAAAAGGGAGAAAGAATGGGGGTTGGAAGACATACAACTTATTACATATTTGTCCTCACGAAGGAGGGTCCGAATGAATTACTGCGCCCTCACGCAGGAGGGTTCGAATGTCCAAGTGTCCAAATAAATAATTATTACAAAACCGAATAAATAATAAATGAAAGGGGCTGTCTAATTTATTACAATAATTAATGTAAGGCAAGCCTTGACACAATAAATTCGGTATAACGTCCGACCGAATTCAATTAATCATATTGGTTCTTTATGTTGGTTGTAATCCAATTTTAACCAATTTTATTAGCCTTTTTTATTACCTGTCCATTTCTTTATCTTTTCTCCTGTTTGTGCAAAAGTGATATTTACATCCACTAAGTCTGAAATGCAATAAAGGAAAATCAGTGTCGACTTAACCCGAATAAACCTTATTTTCTTCAGAGGAAATCACAAAGGAAGAGTCAAACTTATTTACAAGTTAGGGATTTCAAGTCAAACTTAAGATGTGCAACAAGGACTAGTCAAACTCGAAAGAGTAATAATGACTTAGAAAAACCCAAACTTGAGCGATAAGGACTTGAAATCCAAACTTGATGATAAGTGATAATGACACTTTCCTTGGCGATTTCCAATGGTCAATTAATCCTTTAACAGTAAACAAACAGGTGATAAATTCTTCGGGGGAAATTACAAAGGAAGAGTCAAACTTATTTACAAGTTAGGGATTTCAAGTCAAACTCAAGATGTGCAACAAGGACTAGTCAAACTCAAAAGAGTAATAATGACTTAGAAAAACCCAAGCTTGAGTGATAATGACTTGAAATCCAAACTTGATGATAAGTGATAATGACACTTTCCTTGGTGATTTCCAAGGGTCAATTAGTCCCTTAAAAGTCAATATACTGATGAATAAAGAGAAATGAAAAATGAAAGATTGTGCTTTAGTATAAGAACATGTATACATTTGGGGTAGTGAACCTCCAAAGAATTTAAACCGTTAAGTATAGAACGTTTTATGCTTTTGGTGGTAAATCCCCTAAGAGATTAAATCAGTAAGCATAGAACGTTGTATACTTTTGGTAATGAATCTCTTAAGTATAAAACGTTTTATGCCGTTGGTAATGAATCTCCAAAGAGATTAAACCATTAAGCATAGAACGTTTTATACATTTGGTAATGAACCTCCTAAGAGATTAAACCATTAAGCATGGAAGAGTTCCTTTTTTATACTTAAATCACAATCTTAATTTTTCATAACTTTTTAATCGAAATAAGCAAAGAATGGAGAGAGGTTGCAGAGATGATTATGTGAAATTGATTAATTGGTTAGTACAAACAAACTTGATATTTAAAACATAAATCATTGAAATAAATTAAACAGCCCCCTAAATAGCATAACATAAAGCGAGCAAAATTAAATAGTCGGGGTTACTATTCATCGCCGGAGGTTACTATTCACCGCCGGGATAGATTATTTAAAGTAATAAATTACAACAATTTATATACAATATTTAAATTATAACAGATATGTGGGTGGTGCAGCCATCCCATTAAAGCGATAAAAAAAAGTTATAAAACGAAGTAAATAAAGTATTTAAACAAATTATATCACATTTTTAAATTAAATGAAAATTTACGAAAACTCACCTTTTGGGGAAATGATGAATTTTCTGAGTCACAAACTTTCTTTTGACTACTCTCAAGTCTGTGGAATGTGTTCTCAATTCTCAATCCAAAATTTGGAATTATAACTTTAGTGGTTGATTTTTGAATGGTGTATTGATGAAATAAAAATATCACTCTTCAGACTCTTTCTCTCCCTCAGAATTCTTTTCACAGAATGCTCTCTTCAGAATTCCCTCTCTTTTTTGCCTCTCCAGAATCCTCCCCTCTTTGAATGCTCTACCTTGCCTTATATAGGCAAATATACGAATATAATAATAATAATAATATAATATAATAATATAATATAATAATAATTATAATATAATATATATATATGTTCAGTGCTGAACTGTCGGCACCGCCGACAGTTATTTTTTATTATTTTTATTTTATAATATATATAATATAATATAATATAATATATAAAATATCTAACCTATATAATTTATACCAAAATACTAAACATATAATATGCTAATATAATTTTATAAAAAAAAATACTAAATATATAATATAATAATTTTAAACACATAAGATAATTTGTTTTACTATTTTCTTTTATATAAAATACACAAAAAATATGAACAAACACATAAAATTATGAAAAATTACAAAAATACTAAATTAATGAAATATTTAATATTTTAAAATAATTTGGCCATAATGGTGAAGGTTGGGATTAAAGCTTCAAATTCCATTTCTTTTAATGAGAATTCTGCGAGAAACACATTTTAATTGTCATCATCGAGTAATCAAAAGAAAGCGCACAAGTCTTAGGGCCAGTCAAAATGGGGTGTCTACAGTAGGGCCCCATGATTTATGTTGAGGATGGAGAATAGCATGGGGCTAAGTTGATGATTGGCTTAGAGTATGACCACGTAGTGCTCCGGAATTATTGAATAATTTTTCCTAGTTGATGTCGAATAAAATGTTCTTCCATGTTTAAATTTATAATTGTCGTATATTTTTAAAAGATAAAATATATTTTTATTCTAGCATCTAATAATATATGATGAAATTGATGGGAAGAATCTAGGAATCTTGACCATAAGAGAGCCGCTGGAAGTTGCACCATCTCCCTTTGAAGCTGTATCTAGTGGTTCCTCCCAGTCCACTGAGTCCCTATTAGTTCAACAGACCTCACTTCCAAATGTCCAAGTAGCTGAGGGGAGTGCAAGTGCAGCGGTTGCTTCGACTGTTCCTACTGTGGCCCCTCTAAATTTGGACTGACTTGCAGAGGTAGCTGTCACTTTAGCCGCCCACACTGTTACTGCTGTTGCTGGGACCTCTAATCCAGTTGCTTCTATAACCTTTGAACAGCTGGCAGACTTATATCCTACTCACTTTCTGGAAGTGCCAGCAGACCTTAGGGTGTCCCAAGATTTTTATACTGGGATGGATACCACTGTTGTACTAAATCTGAACGTTGGAGACTACCAGATGGATGACCTCTTTTTGGAGCGACATGATGGTGCAGACAGTTTTAGTCTTTCTCACGAGGCCAGTTCACCCGGTCGCCAACAGCATTTACCCATCCTAATGCTACTGGCTAATCATCTTCAAGGGAAGTGTAGACGTCCCCGAACGCCCCGGGAGGGATGAGCTCCCATTCCGTTCATATTGGGTCACTACAGTTCAAGGACTCAAATGTCACGGTTCTTAGTCTGAACCAAAGAGTCCAAATCCAACAAATCGTTTTTGAAAATAGATTTTTGAAAGAAATGCCAAACATGGACTGCTTTGCCAGATACAGAGTCGCCACCTAAATGTTTTTTAATGGGAAATTTAGGAAACCCTGACTCGGTGTCAAAGGCCACGTGTCCGTCATCACTAAAGTTGCCTCGGCTCGGGAACTTGGGTACGATTGGGGAAGGTCACTTCGTGAGCACCCCCGCTCGCCCGGTCAAAGACCGGCCTCTACTAACCATGATATCTGTTTTTGAAAACATTGTGCGTTCTTATTCCGGTTATTAGCCTAGGTTACTATGTGATGCGCACAGCATACAAGTATAGACTGAGTCGTCTGAATTGGAACAAAAAAACATTTCATGTTTGTTTGAAAATGGTTTGATGGTGCTACCCGCAGGTAGGCTAAGACGTGGATTTGCCACCCTCAGGTGGGCTTATGAAAACATGATTTTGCCACTATCTAGTAGGCTTAAAACAAACAGTCAATGATTTGTTCCACTCCAAATAACTCAACCTCCACCCACAGGCATTCAAGGCAGTTATATCACATAAGCAATTAGCCTCATGGCAAGTATGCTATCATGGCAACACTCACACGCATGCAAGGATACTAAAGCATAAAACTCACCGCGTACTCCAAGTCAAAACAGAAAACTGATTAGAAATCATGCATGATCCTAAAATATACAGAATTGCCTAATGCAACACAGGCAAAGATGCAAACAAAGATGGCAGGCTCAGCTATTCTAAACATGGCATATGGAATGCTTCAACTAACACGTATTCAATTTGGAATTGAAATACAAATGCAGTTTGTATGATGCGCCGAGCCCGGTGCATGCAAAACAGATGAATGATGCAAACATGCTGTCATACTGTATGCTAATTGAAATATGCCCTATATCTAACCATCATAAGCGGGTAAATAAAAGGGAAGAAAGACGTGGGGTTGGAAGACATACATCACACTCACCCACACTTATTACAATTATGCCCTCGCGCAGAGGGTCCGAATAAATATACAGTCCCGAATGAAAGAATATTACAGTCCAAAATAAATACAGAAATCCTAATTAATTTATAAATTAATCTAAGAAAGCTGTAAACTGGCATGCAAGCCAGAGGCTGCCTTGACTCTGATGAATGATGTATGTTTGGGCTGCCTGGCGCGGAAATCCACTGGGATGCCCCAATTATCCTCTGTTTGCACTGTTTCTCGAAATGCGTGCAAAATCCCGGAAAGCTGCTGATTCTTCATTTTGCTGCAACAGAGAGCAGGAAAGGAGCATAGCAATGTATTTCACAAATATATGCATGCCTCGATCCTCGTGCCACCAATCATGCATCTCGATGTATGATGGTCGAAGAGCCGAATTGCACAACTCAATAGAGGATGAATGCATATGAATGCTACAACAAAACCTAACTCCATCACGGATAATCCGGAGTGTCGGTGACTGGGGAATTGAGACCCGTTCTGTCACTCGGGGTGCGAAACGTGCCTCGTTTCCCGTGCCCGGACTAACTCTTATCCCGAAGACGATGCAATATGCATGATATGCATGAATGCAACTAACATATGACCTAGCATGCACAATGCTATGAAAATGAGATGCCTCGAAATGCGTGCACGCGGGCACGCAAACTGAGGCAATGATCCTAAGGCATGAAATGGCATACGCAATGCAAATTAGACTTACACTAACACGAGTGGACCTCAGCCACACTCACATAAGAGGCCGATGGATGAAAATGAAGTGCCTCGAAATGCGTGCACACGGGCACGCAAACCGAGGCAATGGTATACGCAATGCAATGAGACTAAAATGGCAAATACAATGCAATATGGGCTTACACTAACATGAGAGAGCCTTAGCCACACTCACATAAGAGGCCGATGGATGAAAATGAAGTGCCTCGAAATGCGTGCACACGGGCATGCAAACCGAGGCAATGGCATAAGCAATGCAACGAGACTAAAATGGCAAATACAATGCAATATGGGCTTACACTAACATGAGAGAGCCTCAGCCACACTCACATAAGAGGCCGATGGATGAAAATGAAGTGCCTCGAAATGCGTGCACACGGGCACGCAAACCGAGGCAATGGCCCTAAGGCATGAAATGGCATGGAATAGGATATGCAAACATGCAAATGAATTTCAGCACAGAAATTATGGGGAAAACAGTCCCGAAAGATGGCGAAATGACACCAAATGCGAGGAATGGTCCCGAAACACGAATTTTGGCACCTGAAATGGCCTATAGCTATACCAAACATGCATAATTGATACATGACATGAAAAGGCAGAATCAAGGTAGCCCCAAAACTCACATTTTTCAGTCATAAAAGGGCTAAACAGCAAGCATAGATAGGGCAACAATGGCATGCAAAAAATAGGGGCCAAGAGAGGGGTATTGAAGTAGATGGTAAATGCAAAGCCCAAACAACAAAATACCCTTCTACAAGATTGAAGAGGGACTAAAAATATGAACATTTACAGTAGATGATATCCTCCAAATCAGTATGAAAACATGCTAAAAATGCCATGCAAGATTGAGGCCACAAGAGGGTATAACATGAAGTAGCCCAAAAATTCATCAAACAAGCAAAGACCCTTAATGAGATATGTCCAGGGGGTCAAAATATGGCCCATTTCAGTTCTGATCATGGTCCAAAAACAGAAGCAAAATGGGCTAGCAAAGCATGCAAAAGCAAGGGTAAATCATGGATTCAAAGCAAGTGACACATGGAGTATGAAAGCAGTGTTGAGCCCTTCTTCAATGTTGAAGAGGGGCTCAAAATAAACACAATCTCAGTTCATGACATGCTCCAAAATAATTTACATATAGGCCAAACAAATCATGCAAATTTACGATAAATTGGAGGAATTATGAAGTAAGTGCAAGATAGGGGGGCCAAACAGGGTTGATCCCTTCTTCAATGTTGAAGAGGGGCTCAAATAGGCCCACTCACAGTTTACATTGTGCTCGAAAACAGATCACACAGAGGGTAGAAATTTCATGCAAAATAAAGGCATACCAAGGGGTATTGAAGCAAGTACCAAATGGAGGGCTCAAACAGGGTTTAACCCTTAAACAAAGATTAAGAATAGCTCAAAAGAACGACCCTTTCAGTTAGGGTCGGAGCCTAAAACAGTGAGCAAATAGGCTTAAGAAATGAGGCAAGAAAATGCTACAAAAGAGGGAAATGGCAACTTACCCTTGTAGACAAGTCTTGGCTGCCTTTTGCTTGAAGAATGGATGCCTCCTAGCTGCTGGAAACCAGCTCCAAGTGTTGGAATGGAGTGTGGGGGTCTTGTGCTAGGGGTTGATGTAGAAATGGTGCAAGAAAGATGACTTTGGAGCTTGGAAATGGAGAGAAATGGGAGGTGGAATGTCACGCCCCAAACCCGCCCCTAGAAGTTTGGTGACGAGACCGGCCAGTAATCCTAGATTACCACAGGCCTTACTGTGCAAAACATAAATAAACGGGGCTCGCGGAAGCGAAAAAGAAAACTAAGTCCAAAGAGCTGTGCATTTATATGAACAAATAATTACATGCCAAAAATAATGTTAAGTACCCACAACATGTACATATCATGTAACAAAAACAACATATACAACACGAGACTCAGATATAACAAGGCAAGGCTCACAAAACGGCCTTCCAGGCCTAGCCCCAGCTCGGAGCACAAAAACTGGTAGGCTTCAGAATGGCGGCTCGATCAAGACTCCGCCTGGGCTCGACTCCCTAAATGCTCACCTATAATACATAAATACAAACAATGAGCTAGAGCTCAGCAAGTAACATAACAGTAAAGAGGTTAATGAACGAAGTCCAACATTTCATAATTCTAAAATAAATCAATCATAAACATGTATCGATCATCATATAAACATACGTAATGGCATACTCCACAGGGACTTAACATGTGTTGTCTTACGACTAGAGTAACCGGTCCGTACACCGATTAATCGACTGACGAGATCTCGTAAACTGGTCCGTTAGGACTACCTATGGATGCCATACTAGATTCGTAAACTAGGACCTTCATTCACAGAAAACATTTATCATTTCAAAACATATCATATCATATAGCATTTGAAACATAAGTCATAATAACGTATCTTTACAGAAACGTTACTTACAGTGGGTTCCCGATGCCGGTGGCACGGTCTTCTCAGTCTGACCTGCAAACATCAATCGTATAACACATTGCCTTAGCATTCATCATCAATAATTCACATCATTCATATCATTCTTTTCCTTCTTTACATCCTTTCATATTCATTTCATGTTCATTTCATGCTCATAAGATGTTTAATGATGCAATTAACATGTTAAAATCAAGTCTGCAACTTCCCCAGAATTTTCTGAAAATAAGCCCTTCCGCTCGAGCGCAACTTTGGCCGCTCGAGCGGCCAGTGCAATTTCCCCAAACTGCTGAGAGGTGGATTTCTGCGCTCGAGCGGGCTTCCCTCCGCTCGAGCGGACTGAGCAAAAGTCCGACATGCTGGTTCTTCTTCTACACTTCATCCTCTTCCTCCCTTCTTATGAAATCAAAACCCAAAATATGTAAAATCACACAACTTCAACATCAAGGCTTCCAATATAAACCCACATGATCCATAAACAAAATCAAACCCATAAATCAACATGGAAACCCATGAACATATATATACAAGCTTCATATCTCTATAGCTATGGAGGTTCTACCTCAATTTTGCCAAATATAACCATGATCTTTACCATATGTGCCCATACATGATCTCTAGATACAAACCCATCACAAATTTCATGAACTCATGCATAAATCTTGAGTTTACATACTAAATGTCAAGGATCAACAACTAATTTCATGAAACTCTTACCTTGAGTCTTTAATTGGAGAAGATTGAGCTTAATCCCCTTTTTCTCTCTTCTTCCTCCTTGGTCTCTCTCTCTCTCCCCGAATTCTCTCTTCTCTCCCTTTCTCTAGATATTTTCTTTTCTCCTTTTTGAGTCAATAAAGGGTCAAGCATCCTTATCTTATAACCATATATATCATACTTATGAAATTTGTGCCCAAAACTTGGAGCCAAACGAGGCCTAACGAATCAGACGAAATTCAGTCTTCAATTTAATTTCCCGAATAGTTCTAAAAATTCCCGGTATCACATAGGTATGTTCAATTTCGTTTTCTGAACCCATTACGGTCATCGATTTCAGTCCCAAAGTTGTCATCCCAACAGATATTTTCAAGAGGGAGAGAAAGAGAGAGAATCGTGAGAAAGGGAGAGACCAAGGGAGAAAGAAGAAGAGAAAGAAAGGAAGAAGGGGAAATCAAGCTAAAAGGTAAGAATTTTCCTTAAATTCTTGAAATGGATTGTTGATTCTTGCATGTTTAACTTAAGATCATGGTTTAGAAGGGTTTGATTCATGTTTATTTGGCTTAAAGGAGGTCCTTCCTCAAAACTCCATGGCTATAGAGATAGGAAGCTTGTATGTATATGTTCATGGATTTTCATCTTAATTTATGAGTTTGATCTTGTTTATGAGCTATGTGGGATTTGAATTGAAGACATAATAATTAAATTATGATGTTTATCAAGTGTCTTGAGACTTTGGTTTCATGAAATTGAAAGTGGATTTTGTAAAAGGAAGGATGAAGCTTGGAAGAAGAACCAGGGTTTCGGATTTTCGCAGGGTCCGCTCGAGCAGAGGTGAGCCCGCTCGAGCGCAGAAATTGGCCTTCCAGAAGTTTTGGGAAATTGTTCAGTCCGCTCGAGCGGACCAAGTAGCGCTCGAACGGAGAGGCATTTTTCAGAAAAGCTTGAGAAACTGTTCCACATGATTTTTACATGTTAATTGCATCATTTAACATCTTATGAGCATGAAACGAATATGAAAGAATGAAAAGAAGAAAGAGAATGA
This sequence comes from Camellia granthamiana, assembly GCA_036172215.1. NCBI lineage: Eukaryota > Viridiplantae > Streptophyta > Magnoliopsida > Ericales > Theaceae > Camellia > Camellia granthamiana. The sequence goes on along the minus strand of CM069909.1, from coordinate 56,188,938 downwards.
ACATGAAATGAAGTAAAAGGAAGAATGTAAAGGCATGACTGATGATAATGAAAGTTAAGAATGTGCTATACTGTTTATGTTGCAGGTCAGGATGAGAAGACCGTGCCATCGGTATCGGAAACCCACTGTGAGTAACATTTCTGTAAAGATATGTTAGTATGAATTATGTTCAAAAGTGATATGATATGATATGTTTTGAAATGGTAAATGTTTTCTGTGAACGAAGATCCTAGTTTGCGAATCTAGTATGGCATCCATAGGTAGTCCTAACGGACCAGTTTACGAGATCTCGTCAGTCGATTAATCGGTGTACGGACCGGTTACTCTAGTCGTAAGACAACACATGTTAAGTCCCTGTGGAGTATGCCATTACGTATGTTTATATGATGATTGATACATGGTTATGATTGATTTCTTTTAGAATTATGAAATGTTGGACTTCGTTCATTAAACTCTTTACTGTTATGTTACTTGCTGAGCTTTAGCTCACCCCCGTATTTATGTATTTATAGGTGTGCATTCAGGGAGTCAAGCCCAGGCGGAGTCTTGATCGAGCCGCCACTTTGAAGCTTACCTGAAGTTTTGTGTGCCTCCGAGTTGGAGCTAGGCCTGGAAGGCCGGTTGTGAGTTTTGTCGTTTTGCATGTGTTGTATATGTTTTTGATGCATGTTATGTAATGGAAGTGGGTAATTAACTCATTTTGGCATGTAAATGTATGTTCATTTTTATGCACAGCTCTTGGACTATTAGTTTCTTCTTTTTCGCTTCCGCGAGCCCCGTTTATTTATGTTTTGTACAGTAAGGCCTGTGGTAATCTAGGATTACCGGCCGGTCTCGTCACCAAACTTTTCGGGGCGAGTTTGGGCGTGACATGGAAGGTATAGCTCTCTCCCAAATGTGTCTAACAAATGTCTAACCCCCATACAAGAAGCCAAGCCTCTCCTTTATAGAGGAGAGGCATGAAAAATATCTAAAGGACCTCTCTAATCCTCCATACACGTGTATGGAGGATTGTCCAATTGGCAACCAGCTGGCACAGCTGGAATACACTGAGGGAGAGGAAAATGGTCGGCCAGCTTAAAGGAGCAAAAAAGTCACTTTTTTTGGTAAGTGGCCGGCCGGCTGGAAAAGGTGGCCGTCCGGCCAGGGTCAAAAGGTCCAAACCATAAAACTAGCCGGTCATGTAGCCCTTGAAGTTATCTTTCCAATGCCGCAAACCTTGTATTAAAATTCCTCCTGTAGAAAAAGTTATGCCAGTTTCCGTAAAGCCGCGCAGATTCGGTCTAACCAGACTTCAACCAACCATATCTCCTCCCCCCGGATCCGGAATTAGGAGATTCTTGAGTGCAAAATGAAGCCCCGGAAGTAAGCTTTCCAATGGTGGTGGCCTCATATTTTAATTCTTCTTGTGCAAAGAGTTACGCCCGTTTCGGTGAAGCCGCGCAGACTTTTCTCCTTCCCGGATTCATGCTGAACCACTTTTGACCAAACAAAAGGTTGGTTGTCAAAACAAATGCTGGCCTCCCACCCTCCTACAAGCTTCCTAACCATGAAAATAAGGCCTCCACCAAAAATTAGCCCAAACCGATGCAAAATGAAGGCTCGGGGGCCAAAACACGTAGTTCGAGGCCCCGAAAGCAGGCTGTTGGGCACCGAAAGTGGCATTCGACCACGAAGTGGGTATCTAAGACCCCAGTATCCCTCAAAAGGGAGTAAATAAGATGTATGCCAAAAATCGGAGGAATCGGAGATGGTTAGACGGTCCCGAACCGAGGCACACGACCTGACGGCCCCGAAGACCGGGAACCGGGCTCCGAAATGGGCAAAATGGCCTACGGCCACAAAATGTAGCCCACGGCCACCGGGAGATGGTCTACGGGACCTCTCCTTCCCCTCAGGAAAAGAAACATAGAAAATTGAGTCTGGTTCGCAAACCGAGGCAAGGCACAGAAGAGGGTTCGGAAGTCCGGAGGCAGGGCTCACGGCCGCGACTCTGAGACTTCTGAACGAGCACAATATGCAACATCACCGAGCGCTCAATCAGTGACGTCTGAGTCTTAAGGTCGGTCAAAAATGGGGTGTCTACAGCCGCCCTCAGACCTTTGGTTGCTCTACCAGCCTCTCTCCAGTGATTGAAGCGGCGGCGTAAGAGAATCCCTTCAGTCCTCAGAGAAAATCTCTTTTCTAAGTTATTGGGTTTCTTCCAAAGCTACTCCCATTCTTGCTCGTATCTAGGGGCTGCATCTAGGCACCTTTACTGCCTTTGATGTTCCTGGATCTATGGTGCAAACAACGCTGCTAGAGTCACTTTCCAGCTTCATTCGTGACCAGATCCTGACAACCCCCAGCAAGTTCGTGGAAAGTGCTGAGGCCAACCTGAGTGGCTTTGAAAGGAATGGCTTGTACCTATCATGGATGAGGGATAGACTTCGGACAGTCAATGGTTTCTTCGAGCACATTGAAAATATGGCGATGATTGCGTCCTTGAAGAAGACTATCAAGGAGTGTGAAGGTGTCTTAGAGCAGCATCGGTAGAACCTGGCTCGGTTCAAAGAGAAAAATTCTGCGTTGGTTGCCTAGCTGCCTCGAGATGTGGTCCTGATGGACTCCCTTTAAAGGGTATGATTTGATATGCTTGTGACCTTATTATGATTTCCTTAATTTTTTTTTCTTTATTTTGTTGTTTCATTGTGTTTGCGGCACCTTTTCTTTTCTTCTTCTCTGTCACAACTTCTTTTTAAACATTGTAATCATGTTCTGTAAGTTTGACTTTAATGAAAAGTGTGGTTGTTTTGTAGTACTTTGAATTTCATTTCTTCGCCCTCCTTACATTGCTTTTGTACAATTTCTCAGGATAAGCAAAACTCTTGTAGTGAAGAAAACTTTATCATGATTAAGCTTTTACAAGGATAAAATTTCACTAAGTATGAAAAACTTTCCTCACACTATGTGTATATGAGAGTAAAAGTTTCACTAAGTGTATGACACTTTCTTTACACTTTACTTTGGAAATATTAACAGGGAAACTTACAACTCTTTTTCCTGAACAAAAGAAATTTAGGAAAATATTCTTTGACATACTTGGCGTTGACAGGGCCAGTTCTGAACCCATCATTTACTCTTGTCAACTTGTAGTACCCGCTGCTGCTTACCTCAGCAACTTTGTAAGGGCCTTCCCATCTGGGTGAGAACTTGGGAATTGGCTGTCCCCACATGATTGCATCCACTGTTTTCCATACCAACCTTGAACTTTCTGTGTTGAACAGATTGATTGTAAGCACGAGCTATGGATTGATAATACTTTTCCATTGTCCGCGAGGTCCGATCTTTTTATTCTTCAGCTGCTTCTATGTCATTCTTCCTGCTGTCTGGAACTGAGTGTGTTGACATAGCCATTCTTGTTGAGGGTACTGCCAACTCAACTGGTAACGCAGCTTCAGACCTATATACCAGGGAAAATGGGGTTGCTTGAGTTGGCTTTCTTTTTGATGTTCTATACGCCCAGAGTGCTACATGGAGTTGTTCAAACCATGTGCCCCCTACTTTATCCATCATTTTACTCAGTAATTGGATGAGGGCTTTGTTGGTTGCCTCAGCTTGTTTGTTCCTTGAGGGTAGTATGGACTAGACTTGTGGTGCTTGTTCTAGTAGGTGTCCAGTAGTCTTCCCACGTGGTGATTTATAAAGGGAGTTCCATTATCAGACAACATTACTTTGGGTATGCCAAACCTGCAGATTATGTTTTCTTTGATGAAGTTGGCTACTCCTGCCCCGTTTACCTTCCTCATCGGTATAGCTTTTACCCACTTAGTGCTGACTTCAGTTGCTGCAAGTATCCATCTGTAGCCTTTGGATTGCTGCGCTATAGGACCTATCAGGTCAAATGCCCAGGTATAGAACGGGTAAAGAGTCTTGATGTTGTGCAGTTCAACTGCCGGTGCATATCTCAAGTTCCTAAACTTCTGACAAGATTGATATCTCCTCACAAAGTTTTTAGCATCTTCTTCCATTGTCGGCCAGTAGTAGCCGAGGTGAATGTGATGTCCATATAATCGCTGTCCTCCTTGATGCTCTATCTTGTGGGCTTCCTTCAGCACCTCATTTGCCTCATCTTTTGGTAAACACACCAAAGGTTCCCTTTCAAAGCTTCTTCGGTACAGCTTGCCCTAGTTAAGGAAGAAGCGGAGGGCTCGCCTCTTAACTCTGATTGCTTCGACTTTGTTCTCGGGCAGTGTGCCCTTTCCAAGGTAGTCGATATATGGTTGCCTCTATTCTTCACTGCTTAAGAAATGGGCTTCTTCTTTCTTAGGATGGGACTGGCATTTTGCACATTGCCTCTGTAACTTAGCACTTTCCTTCTCTATCTCTGGCCAGTAATACCCTTGCCTCTGTATTCGTCAGTATAGACTGATATCTCTATCTCCATAGGATTTAGCATGGATCTGCTTAAGTCTGTAAGTTGCTTCTTGTCTGCCAACGCACTTTGACAGCATGTTGTTGGGACTGCGAAAATACAACTCTCCTCTAAGGAGCAGAAATGATGCAAGTTCTGCTGGTCTGATTATTCCTTGGCCCGTTTTCAACTGTTAGATTATATTTGCTTTTCACCCCCCAGTAAGTGGCTTAAGAAGAAATATGTGGCAGTGCCAAAATGGGCAGCATCTTCCCTAAATCCCCAAAATTCCTCTTGTTGAACCTTGGGAAATGGGTCCTATTTATAGGTTTTTCCTTGGCACTAAGAGGACACCAAGTGGCCAAATAGAGAGAAGACACGTGTCTCAGAGGATCACATGGAATATTCTTCCTTGAGCCACCAGGCTGAAGATGCCACGTGTTCCTCTGCATGTACTGTGTACAATCTGTTTGCCTCCACAACTACCTTTTTTGAGCCTCAGCAAGTGCTGTTGTGGTGGGAGTGTTTGCCTCTGCACTGCTGTAATAACCGTGTCCTGTACTATGTTAATTAATCATGATTATGTTTGTAATTATGTGCTTAATCTGAATTTGGGTGTTAATTGTATGATTATATGTGATTTTGGTTTTGTATCTGTTCACCGTAGGAAAATTTGTTAGAATTTGTGCTTTGAACTGAAAATTGAAGGCCTTATCGGCCACAGAAACCGAAATTGATCACGCCATTAAGATTAGCGTAATTTTTAGAGCCTATGGTGAAATTTAATTAGAAATTGATTCGGATCAAATAATTAGATTCGGAACGATTAATTAAGCTCTATTATTTAACTCTAATCAATTTGATTAAGAGAGAGACTATAAAAGGGGCCAATATACACTTATATTCATTTGGTTGAGCTCAAATTGAAGTCACACTCTAGAGAGAGAGAGAGAGGCCGGCTCTAGAGAGAGAAAGGAGGAGAATTGTGTGTTTGGCTCAAAGTTTGTGAAATTGGAAGGCTAGACTCAAAGATTTGACTACAATTGTGAGAGTGGAAGCTCCTAGGTGAGTAATTGAGCAAAGATTTATGACCCTAAGGTTGTAATTTTGTGAATTCAAGGCTTGATGGTGATGAAGAACATAATTTGAATTGAATTTATTGAATTTGACGCTTATATGTACATGCATGAGCATAATTGCCATGATTTTATACATTCAAGCATAAGTCATGAAGAACAAGAAGAATTGAGCTCCAAATCTCACATGCATGCATGATTTCCATGAGTTTCATGATTTTAAGTGTCGTTTGTACCATTTGGAATAGAATTGAAGTCAAGAATTTACATGCATGCATGATAGATAAGGATATGGAATTTGTATGAAAATGAGTACATGAGTTTTGAAATCAACAAGAAGAATTTGAAGTGATTTGAGAAATGAACCATGACTTTAGTCAATTGGCTCCCAATTACTTATGTCCTTGTGTTGTATGATGTTCCTCCATGTTTTTGTATCAAGAATATGAGTTTTGGAGCCTTGGGGTCGAGCTTGAAGCTCAAAATGGTTGCAGGAAAAACTCGGAATTTGGCATGTCTGCTAGAGTGGGGAAAGCGCCACTCAAGCATGAAACGCGAGCTCCTAGAACTTTTGTAGACATTGATGTTCGCTCGAGCGCGGATATTCACGCTCGAGCGGAGAGCCATGTAGTGTGACTTTACGCTCGAGCGCTCGAATTTACGCTCGAGCGTAAAAATAAGGCAACCAGTATTTTTGTAGACCAAAGGGGTCTGCTCGAGCGGGGAAATCTGCGCTCGAGCGGGGAGCCCTGTTTTTGAAATTTTGAAAAGTAGCTATATGTTTCATTTTCTATTCTCTTTCATTTCTAAGCACTCTTAGGCATGCATTGGGCATTGTGAATGAGTTAAAATGATAAGAAAGAAGCCTAAGAGGAATGTATGAATTAAGAACGGATTGAATCGTTTGTGACCGATATGTGTTACGTAATGTGTAGGGTCGAGCTCAAGGGCAAATCCACCGGCAGAACACTGTGAGTAATATCTTAGTAAAGATATTTTCAAGTATGTTACTTTCCAAATGCTACTTCTGTATAAGCTTCATGGATTTGTTGATTTGAAATATGAATGAGTATTCTATATGCCTAATTTCGTATAAGACCGTCGAATATGAATGATTGGGCCAAAGGCCGTTGGATATGAATGATTGGCCTAAAGGCCGTCGGATATGAATGATTGGGCTAAAGGCCGTCAGATATGAATGATTGGGCTAAAGGCCATCGAATATGAATGATCGGGCCAAAGGTCGTTGGACATGAATGATTGGGCTAAAGGCCGTCGAATATGAATGATTGGGCCAAAGGCCGTCGGATATGAATGATTGGGCCAAAGGTTGTTTGAATATGATGATGATGGGCTAAAGGTCGTTTAAACATGAGCATAATGGGCCAAAGGCCGTTTGAATGAAAAGAGATCGTGATCATGAATATGAAATACGCATAGATATGAATATAAAGAGAATGGGCCCGATGCCGTTTGATACGCCTGACATGTTTGAATTGGGCCCGAGGCCGTTTGATATATTTGAATTGGACCAAAGGTCATTTTGAATAAAGAGTTGATTGGACCAAAGGTTGTTTTGTATAGATGGACCCAATGTCGTCTCGTTTTATATAAGATTTGGACCTGAGGTCGTTTTGCATACAGATATGATGTGTTGGACCCGAGGTCGTCTTGCTTTGTTAAGATTGGTAAATCTGATGTGAATTAGAATGGTGGTTCAAATGTTTACATTATGAGTATGACTCATTTATGAACGAATCTCATTCGTTAACCTCTTTATTTTGATATTATTCACTGGGCGTTAGCTCATTCTTATTTATATGTATGTAGGTGAGCAAAGGGACGTTCAACCCCAGCCTTAGTGGAATTTAAGAAAGGAACCCGAGTTTTGTGAAGTCAGCCCAGGTGCCTTGCGCAAGAGGCTTTGTTTATGATCTTTTGTATTTCTTTTGCTACTTCTATTGGTCATGATAGACCGTTTATGTGTATAAGCTTTTGGTCTAGCTGACTATGTGTTTGAATGATCCTGGGTACACAAGATATTAACTACTGATATGTGGTGTGAGTTATTATTAAGTTATGTGAGATGTTTTGATATGCCATGTAAGCATAGTTCATTGGACAAAATTTTTAAGTTTGCTTCCGCATCTGGCCCCATATTATTAATTATTAATCGATATCAGGTTTAAGGCCGTAGGTGATTTCATGATTACTGGCCGGTTATGACCTTAATCTATAGGGGCGGGTTCGGGTCATGACAGAGTGGTATCAGAGCACGAGTTAATAACTCACACACTTGTCCAAATGAGCCATAAGGTGTTTAGAAAAGACTTAAGATGCATCCATTTGATAAGTACATGATGTAAGCATTGAGAACTTGTGATTATATGAGATATGAATTGTTACACTAATGGGTACAATAAGTCATGTTTTGTTATAATGCACGTACATGAACATACGAATCATGAAAAGTTACTTATGTGCATTCGATTTTGCAAATGGGTGTCTATGTGGAATATGAATATGGTTTAAGTGTATAATTACTTAGTAAGTGTTCAACACCCGATATCTGATAAGTATGCAATTATCTGTTACGTATGTGATTAATTGTGCCTTGACGACACGTAAAATGAGAATATAACGATGTGCCTATGTACGAATGTACCTATGTGTATCCTTGTTTATTTCTGTATTGGGCATTCCACTATTTGGCATGGCTTAATAAGAGTTTGTGTAGAATATGGATAATGTAAGGGCATACGAGTTGGAAGACTCTTCCACAGGCCGACTTGATAGACTGGAAAGAATAGTACAAGAAATGGCAGAGATCTTAAGACAACAACATCAGTTGTCACTACGGCAAGAACCTATGCCACCACCAGCGTAAGAGCACCAAGTGAATGAGTTGGGAGTCACAAAATATGTTGAGGTGCTAGACCGAACACTGATGACCGAAGCTAACATGAACCGATCTTCTAAATGGAAAAACAAGAGACAAGGCTTTTTCTCAAAGAAAAGATCATTTAAAAGGCAAAATACGGGATCATCGCGCACATCAAACTCTACAAGGAATACAGCACCAACGTGTAATGAATGTGGTAAGAAACACCGAGGAGTTTGCTACCGAATTTCTGGGGCTTGTTATAGGTGTGGTAAAATGGACCATATGGTGAGGAACTGTCCCCGAACTGAACAAAATGTGAATAGACCCGTTGTCTCAGTTGGATTCGTACCAATGGTAGGAATTGCTAATCAAGATAGAGTTATTGCACTCGTCCCAGAAAGCACTCAGAATACTGCGACCGCTATCCTAGGTAATTATACTGTTTGTAAACGAATGCCTATATGTTGACTGATTCTGGACTGGTACATGTGTACATCTTTGCTTGGGATATTATTTGATTCGATTCGGCGCATTCTTTCACATCTGCTATATGTGTATCTAGATTGGTCAGACCTACAGGATCAATACCTTATTTACTGTATGTATCTACCCCATTTGGGAAATTTGTGAAATATGTATTGGGATATTGATTGACTCTGTACATGCACATATACATCTAAACTTATGCTCATGGTGATTTGTTATATTGTTGTCTTCAATGGCTAAACCACTTGAATTATGACTTTGTGATTGTGTGACTGAGTTGAGCACCCCAAATAATGAACTCTACAAATTGTGAGATCATGTATTTTGATTGGTAGAAAATTGATTGGACTATGTGACTATACTAGGCTTGACCCGTAAACCTATGCTTTTGTGACTGATTTAGAACTTTTGCGTAACAAATCCTATTATGTGCAACCAAGGAACTTTGTTTAATGTGTTACTGTGCACCATGTGCTTGCATATAAGACCTATTTGGGAACTGCTCTATTGATTATGATACATACCTCCTGATATGAACAACTGCATGCATATGCAACTACACATGAACTTATGTGGACAATGCCATACTGTACATGACTGTAGACGTCCCTGAACGTCCCGGGAGGGAAATCCCGTTCTGTTCATTTTGGGCTCACTACAGTTCAGGACTCAATGTCACGGTCCTGTATCTAATCTTGCAGAGTGCAATGCAAGACCGATGAATCATCAAAGAGTCCAAATCCGGCAAATTGTTTTTTTGAAAACAGATTTTTTTGAAAGAAGTGCCAAACATGGACTGCTTTGCCAGATACAGAGTCGCCACCTAAATATTTTATTTTGGGGAATTTAGGAAACCCTGACTCGTTTGCCTAAGGCCACGTGTCCGTCATCACCAAAGTTGCCTCGGCTCGGGAACTTGGGTACGATTGGGGAAGGTCACTGTGTGAGCACCCCCGCTCGCCCGATCAAAGATCGGCCCCTACTAACCATGATATCGAGTTTTGAAGACATTATGCGTTCTTATTCCAGTTATTAGCCTAGATTTACTATGTGATGCGCGCAGCATACAAGTATAGACTGGATCGCCCGAATTGGAACAAAACATTTCATGTTTGTTTTTGAAAGTGGTTTGCTACTCGCAAGTAGGCTTAAAATGTAGATTTCGCCACCTTCGGGTGGGCTTAGAAAAGATGGTTTTGCCACTATCTAGTGGGTTTAAAACTCACAGTCAATGCATTGTTCCAATTTAGATAATCCAACCTTCACCCACAGGCATTCAGGCAAGTATATCACATAAGCACATAGTCTCATGGTAAGCATGCTATCACGGCAGTCACTCACACACATGCAAGGATGCTAAAGCATAAACACTTACCGAGTACTCCAAGCCAAAACAGAAACTATGTCAGAAATCCATGCATGATCCTAACTATACAGAAATGCCTAATGCAACACATGCAGGAATGCAACTACAATAGGCTCGGCTATTCTAAAGATGGCATGTGAAATGCTACAACTAACAAGTATTCAACTCGGAATTGAAATACAATGCAGTTAGTATGATGCGCCGAGCCCGGTGCATGCAAGACAGATGAATGGATGCAAACATGCGAGCATAAGTATGCTAATTGAAACATGCCCTAATCTAACCATCATAAGCTGGTAAATAAAAGGGAGAAAGACGTGGGGTTAGAAGACATACATCACACGCACGCACACTTATTACAATTGTGCCCTTGCTCGGAGGGTTCGAAAGAATAATACAGTCCGAATAAATACAAAATCCTAATTAATTAACAAATTAACTAAGAAATGAAATAAATTAGCATGCAAATCCATGGGCCGCCTCAGCTCTGTTCCGAACGATGAAAGATGCATGCATGAGTTGCTTGGCGCGGAAATCCATTGCGATGCCCCGATTTGCCTCTGTTTGCAATTAATGCTGGAATGCTGTGCAAAGCCCTAGAAGGCTGCTGATTTCTGATTTGCTGCAATAGAGAGCAAGAAAGGGACATGGCAAAGCATTTTCACATATGTATGCACGTCTCGATCCTCGTGTCACCAATCATGCATCTCGATGCATGATGGCTGAGGAGTCGAATTGCACGACTCGATGTGAAATGAATGCACATATGAACACAATAAGGCCTCGGCTCCATCATGGGTAATCCGGAGTGTCAGCGACCGGGAATTGAGGCACGTTCCATCACTTTGAGTACGAAACGCCCTTCGTTTCCCGTGTTTGGACTAACTCTACTCCAAACACAATGCAATATGCATGGCATACACAATGCGACTAACATGTAACCTAGCATACGCAATGCTATGAAATGGCATACACAATGTACGATGTAACATGGTATACACAATACTCTAACATGCAACCTAGCATACGCAATGCTATGAACTGAAATGGCATACACAATGCACGATGGACTTACACCAACATGAGTGGACCTCAGCCACACTCACATCAGTGGCCATATGGTAGGAAATGAAACAACCGAAATGCATGCAAACGCGTACGAATGCCAAGGACCGATCCTAAGGCATAACATGCTACTCTACCAAAGCATGGCAAGGGATGCAATATGGCATACAAACACATATGATATAGCTTTGAAACATAATAAACAATGGTCCCGAATCATGCAAACATGGCACACTATGCAAGCTAGGGGGCCCGGGTACCGAAACTAGTGAAGTGTGTTACACTAGAGGTACCCAAGGCAATGCACCAAAGGAAAAACCAAACCCAAACAGACCCTAGGCATGTTTGAACCAGCGGGAAATTGGCCTAAAATGATGGCTCAACATGTATGAAAATGAAGCTCATTCATTGGTCGGTAAACAAGGCATTCACGCACAACTCTCAAGCACACTTAAAGAGATGAAAACATGGCAATATGGCATTCAAACTAGCTCTAAAATATGATGAAAAATGACCTCAAAACATGAACACACCTCATCACATGCATGCAATGGACCTCAAAACTCAAAGTTAAGCATGAGTATTGAACTACAAGCATGCAAAAAAAACATCATTCGACCATGAGGCCTAAAAATAGAGCTAGGGCAGTCCGAAATAAGCACATTATCAGTTTAAGGTGTGGCCAAAAAGTGCTAACATCAAGGGTCCACAAAGCATGCAAAGAAAGCTAGTGAACCATTAGTTGTTCTACAACTATATGAAGCATATGAAGGCTCACCCAACTAACCAAAAACAGAAGCATTTCATGCCAAAATATGCCCAAATACCCACTGAAACTCAGTCAATGCACGAAAAATGAGGGGCTCCTTTGGAAGGCCATGCAAGGGGGTATTCTACACCTATATGATAGACAAACAAAAGGGAAAAACCACCTCTGGAAATGAGTTATGACAGCCCTAAAACCCACCAAATGGGCCCTGAAATCAGTCTAGGAAACATGCAAAGAAAGGTCCCTTTGAAAGGCCTTGAATGAGATTGCTCTACACATGCATCATAGACATAAAATATGGCAAAATGGACTCTTGACAGAGCTTAGGCAGACCTTAAAACTCACAAAATGAGGCCTGAAACATGACTTCAATGCATGCAAAAAAGAGTCCCTTTGGAAGGCCAACAATGCTAGTAAAGAGAATGAGGGGTGAAAGGGTCACCCCTCTATGATTTTGAAACTCAAAGACACATCTAAGCCATTGAAAATCCACTGGATTTCAGTGGCTAAGAGGCCAAACCAAGGCCAATCCAAATGCTCTAATGCATAGTTCAAAACATGAGGAGATGAAGCATGCAAGGGGGAAGATGACCCCAAATAGAAAAGAGTCCTTAAACAAACATGTTTAGAAGATCAAAAAAAGACTTTTTCTAGTTTATGTCGAAGTCCAAAAATTCTTTCAAATAAGGCTAAGACATGATGCAAAATAAGCCTTAAAAGAGAGAATGGAGCATACAAGGAGGTAGAGACCTCAAACAGAAAAGTACCCTTAATCAAACTTCAAAAGGAGCTCAAAATAAGACACTTTATAGTTTATAACAAAACCCAGAAATGCTTGCAAATAAGACTAAGTTATGAAGCAAAAAAATGCAAAAAGAGGGGAAATAAGGACTTACCCTTGTAGACAATGACTCCAGCAGCTTCTGGACCAAGGAAGTGAGCTCTCAACCTCTGCAAATCAGTTCCAAGATGCTTGGATGGATGGTGGAGGTGTTGTGCTAAGGGTTGGTGTGCAAATGGTGCAAGAATATTAGGGTTTGGAGCTTGGAATAGTGAACTATGGAGAGAGAGGTGTGTATGCCTTAAACAAAATTGTTCAACCCTCCAAATGGAAGAGGAGGGCCTCTCTTATAGAGAAGAGAGGCCAAAGCTTCTCTTGGAAGCTTCAAATATCCTCCATAGATGCCTCACAGCTGGCACAGCTGTGTAGCATTCAGAGAGGGCAAAAAGCAGATGGCTGGCCGACCAGTTAAGGTGGTCGGCCGGCCACTCCCCCTGGTCGGCCGACCAGGGGTCAAAAGGTTCAAGGAAGAAAAGTGGTTGGCCACCCCAGATTGGTGGCCTCCCAGATGAGTGCAAAACAGCTGCAGGGTGAAAAACCAGAAAATGTGACCCATGAGAGAGGAAAACCAGCTTTTTAGCAAGGTTCAAAAAGGTTAAGAAGAGAAAGCTGGTCGGCCTACCATATTGGTGGCCTCCCAGGTGAGCACAACACAATGGTGGTATGAAAAACCAGAAAAAAACCAGCTTTCTGTTAGAAAAATCAGCTGGAGGAGAGAGAAAATATTTTTTGAAAGAATTGCTGGTCTCCCACCATCCTACCACCTTCCTAGCAAAGAAAAAAGGGTCCATACCAAAAATGAACCTTAACCGATGCAAAACGAGGGTTCGGGGGCCAAAACGCACGGTCCGGGGCGCCGAAAACAGGCTGTTAGGCACCGGAGGTGGCGTATGACCACGAAGGTGGTCTCCTGGGCCACAGTGTCTCTCAAAAGAGAGGAAACAAGGTGTGTGCCAAAAAACCGGAGCAAACGGAGGTAGTTAGGCGGTCCCGAACCGAGGCACACGGCCGACGGCTCTGAAAATCGGAAACTGGCCTCCAAACGGGAAAAATGGCCTACGACAACGAAACGTAACCTATGTCCACTGAGAGATGCAAAGAAATGCAAGTTTCGACGAGTGCGACTCGATCGCGACCTCCGGTTTACCTCCTGGAAGGGTCAAAACATACTAAAAAAGGATACATCTTACTCTCGCGCGAGTGACGATGAAACATGCATCGAAAGTTGGAGTTCAAGTTCCCGCGAAGGGATTTCGCGACGAAAAGTGCACTTTTCTTGTACTTTCTCGGGTGCCAGGGACTCCGATGACTACCAAAATTTGCAGAGACCTTAGAGACCATCTTGGGAACACCACCGACCAGGTTTGGAGTCCATTGGAGGCCATCGACCAGGTTTGAGTGCAGGGGGTGGTCGGCCTACCAGAAAAGGTGGCCGGCCGACCACCTAGCCCAAATCCGGGGCAGTTTGGTACTTTCACCCTCATTTCTTTAAATACACTCGGCCAAACACCTTTTCCTCACAACTCTAAGTCCGAAATCAGTCCCTCTCCCTTCCTAGAGCATTTTCCCTCTCAAATCTGCACTCTATACGCGTTTTCCAACGCCTTACGCCAAGTTGTTTCGCGAAAACTTTCAGTTCTCTTCACTTTGGACCGATTAAAATTTGATTTCGGTGCTTCTTTTCTCATTTTCACCACTTGGGGTAAGTTTGTCTCAACATTTGGAAGATTTTCTCAGGAGTTGACTTTTGTTGACTTTTTCATTTCCCGAGAGTTGACTTTTGTTGACCTTTTCAAGTTTCGGCTTCTTCTGCTCATTTTTGCTCCTTTTTGCAGATTTCTTGAGATGGCGGGTCATTTTCCCCATGGTGGAGGTTCTCCAGGTGCTGGAGGTGATCCAGACATCATGTCTTTACCTCCGAGGGTTCGGCCGTTCATTCCCGAGAGGTACAACCCCCCGACACACATCCTCCCTCGGGCGGTTTTCTATCATTTTACCGACTTTGATGCTCGAGCACCTGTGGATCTGCTACTGCGGGAGCCGGAGTCACACCTCTCTCATCAGGCACGGGAGGTATGTACTTCTCTTTTTGCATTTTCTGTAATATATTCTGCATTTTCCGTGCATTTCTTGCTTTTTGCTATGCATGCTTATCTGCTCATTCTGAACGGACTCACACACCATGTTTCTGCTCATTCTAGCACACAGCTTGTCCTGAATACTTAGCCTATAATACGGTATTCTGTTTGCATCTTGAACACACAGCTCAATCCCTTGACTTTCTGAACCCGCAGCCCATATTTGATTGTGAACATGCAGCACACACTTGTTGAGAGTTGAACACGCAGCCTAAACTTTGGATTTCTGAACACGCAGCTCATATTTGATTGTGAACACGCAGCACACACTTGTTGAAAGTTGAACACGCAGCCCAAACTTTGGATTTCTGAACACGCAGCTCATATCTGATTGTGAACACGCAGCACACACTTCAATTCTGAACACACAGCTCATTTTCTGGTTGTGAACACGCAGCACACACTTGTTGAAAGTTGAACACACAGCCCAAACTTCGAATTCTTGAACACGCAGCTCATATCTAATTGTGAACACGCAACACACACTTCAATTCTGAACACACAGCTCATTTTCTGGTTGTGAACACGCAGCACACACTTGTTGAAAGTTGAACACGCAGCCCAAACTTTGAATTTCTGAACACGCAGCCCATTTTCTGGCTGTGAACACGCAGCACACACTTGTTGAAAGTTGAACACGCAGCCCAAACTTTGAATTTCTGAACATGCAGCTCATATCTGATTGTGAACACGCAGCACACACTTGTTGAAAGTTGAACACGCAGCCTAAACTTTGAATTTCTGAACACGCAACTCATTTTTGATTGTGAACACGCAGCACACACTTGTTGAAAGTTGAACATGCAGCCCAAACTTTGAATTTCTGAACACGCAGCTCATTTTTGATTGTGAACACGCAGCACACACTTTGAGGTGAACACACAGCCCATGCATTGCATTTGCACGCAGCTTATACTGAATGCGCAGTTTATAGCATTGTATCTGATTTGATTCGCACACAGTTCATACATTTCATTTGCACACTGCTTATTCATTTCACTCTGAGACTTAATATGTTCATTATGAATGCAGGTGTCTTCCTGCGTTACACGAGGATACGGCTCCATCGTTGCGAGGGATTGGTATGTAGAGCTTCTGGAAGCTGTTCGTGATTGGGTTGACCAGGCAGGGTTTGGACCCTTCTGCACCGAGATATCCCGCTACCCTGCTAGCAGGACATTGATGGGGGTGCTGGTAGAGAGATGGTGGGACACCACCAACTCGTTCCACTTCTCAGCTACCGGGGACATGACTATGACCCTATTCGACTTTGCCGTGTTGATAGGCCTTGATGTGGGAGGCTGGCCAATCCCTTATGATGAGGACTTGGGCGAGTGGGAGGCCGCCTGGATATATCTATTAGGAGCTCACCCACCGGTTGATAGGTCCTCAGGCAGAGTCCGGTATACCTGATTTTCTTCATATTTCAGAGAGAGAGTGCCCGAGACTCCTGAGGAGGTAGCTCAGTACACTCGAGGATTTTTGATGTTCCTCTTCGGGACCACTCTGTTCACTGATAGGGGGAACACCGTTGGGCTATATCTGCTGAGTGCCCTGGTAGACCTATCACGAGTCAGCCAGTATGATTGGGGTGGCGCTGGCTTGGCTACCTTCTACTGCTATATGAGCGCGACCTCCCGCGGACGGGGGAACATAGTCGGCGGCTACTGGAGAGCTTGGGAGGTACTTTCTGCCCTCTTGATTTACATTTCTGCTTTTCATTATCTGTATACTGCACACACGGCACACTTTACATTTTGTACTTTGCATTCCGCTCTCAGCATTCTGCATTCTTTGTACATTCTGTATTCACATTCTGCAATCAGCATTCTATATTCTGATGGCTTTTGCCTCGTTTTCCACAGTTATGGGTCTTCGCATACTTTCCGACGCTAGCCCCTGAGCTTGAGGTGGAGGCGCCTCTCATGACTCCGTATTCGCTTGTTTTTGAGGGCCAGTATCGGTCGAGACCTCGGGAGACTCTTCCCTACCTACGGCAGTTTTTCGACTCGGTGCGGCCGACAGAGGTAATTCAGAACTCTCAGTTCTCCATGTTTTCATCTTTGATCTATCTTGCACATTTAGGATTTCTAATTAGCTTATGCACTGGTTATCCGCAGATCACATGGCAGCCCTGGGTGCCTTTGGGTGGAGATGCCTGATTCCAGTTTGCTGGGGCATGGGCCTCTTCTCGGTATAGGATCGTGTTCGAGGGGCCAGTCGGTAGGGCCTGGTTCCTAGGGGACAGCTTCCTGTGCCAGACTATGGGCTTCCCCGAGCAGAGTGTTCCCTTAGCACCTCCGGATGACATGTGATCTGCTGATAGGCTCACTCCTCAGGACGTCACTAGCGCTATGTTGGGCACCGATGTGTTGCTACATTTGGAAGACGGGGAGTATGCGACCTACCGTCATACATACTTGATGCCTCCCTTGACAGGTGTCCGTACTTCCATGAGGAGGTCTGCCGGCATGCCATCCTCGAGTCGCGCTCGAGCCAGAGACATTCCTTCTACCAGTAGGGCTGGTACGTCTAGAGGTGGGGTTGGACTGGTCCCCCCGATTCCCCTGACTCATCATCACCCTGGATGGCCAGATATTTCAACTGAGCTGACGGGATGGCGATATGGGACTTCCTACCCGATTCCGATAGAGCCTCCTATGCCTGGTCACCCATACGTTAGTGATCCTGACTCACCACCGGTATGTTCCACTGCTTTTCATTTATCACTCAGATACTTAGGCACTCATTTATTCACTGATGATTTGAGCTTGTATTGGTAGCCACCCAGAGAGTACATGGAGGGGATGCTCGGATTGGTGGCCTCACTTGAGGGCATGGTCTTGCGGAGAGAGGCACAGCTATCCATCATTGGCGTCCTGGTACTCTTCAGTTTTCTTGCATTTATCATACTTCTGATGACATGCTGAACTTGAACGTTTCGCTGCATTGATTGACTGTATGCGTAGAGCATATCTGACACACATCACATTCATGTACTGTATCTGCATACCTCCACTCCATGTAGCTTTTTATCTGCGCATCTGATAGATATACTTCGACTGATGCCTTTAAATTGTACCCTTTCTTTTCAGATGCCTTCGATATATACTGGGCCACAGGCCGGGCCACCTGGGCCTTTTCGAGGAGCTGGACCATCTAGGCCTTCTCGAGGAGCTGGGAGAGGGGAGTCGTCTTGCAGATGAGGCAGGCGCAGAGCACATATCGTAGAGGAGGAGTCCAGCGAGGAGGAGGAGTCTGCGCATTCTCAGTCAGAGACATTTGCCGGCAGAGAGGATGACTCCAAGTCCGGTTCTGAGGGTGGAGGTGATGCCGAGGAGGATTCCGAGGGCGGCAGCTCCGATTCAGACGATGGTGCTGGTGGAGATGGTGCAGGGACTTCTCAGCCGAAGAGGACGAAGAGGGCCTCTTATTCTCATACTTGAGAGCACAGATGTTCCTGCTTCATTTGCCTTTTTTACTAGTAGTTGTAGCACATTTGTACATTATTAGGCAGTTTTATTTTCTATAAAACTTGTACCCTTGTTGTAAAATGTTGTAACAAAGGAAGCATGATGGAATGAAACAGCTTTTGTTCAAAAAGTGTTGTATTTTATGTTCTTAGCATCGCATCGCATCGCATCATTTTGCACAAAAATGAGATTGAATGAAATTATGCATTGAAAATTGCCAAGTCAGGTAGTGAACCGACGCGACAAACTAAACAACTCAACTTTCTAAGAATCAACAAAACCTTAGCAAGCTTACAACTCGATAAGCAATACACAACAATGTTGATTAAACTTACAACTCGATAAGCAAGACACAACAATGTTGATTAAACAAAGAGTAACAACTCGATATACAAAACTCGTCAACTCGACAAAACTTAACAACTCGACTAACAAAATAACAACTCAATAAGAAAAATAACAACTCGATAAGCGGGACTTAACAACAACTCGATAAACAAATGCATTTCGGACGATCTGGGTGACGGAACGCATCCGAAACAGAGGAAAACACGCACCTTCAACACTCCCAATGCATGGAAATGCTAGGAACTTTCTTCTAGAAACTAGAACAAGACCAAAGCCACCTCCCTCTCCATGGCCGACCACTTAGGGAAGCTGGCCGACCAGCTTTTTGCATTGGAGGGGAGAGGGGTGGTCGACCTACCAGAAAAGGTGGTCGGCCGACCACCTAGTTTGGCAACCACCAGGTTTGTGACACGTGTCCCCCGAACAGTGCCTTATCCTCTTTAAAAGCTCCAGCCTTGTGGTTTATTCATTTCATTTCAGTTTTGCATCAAAATGGAGGCGTTCCTCACCCAAAATCTCACAGCTTGGATTGCTTCTCTAGATGGCTCGGAAACGTTGAACTTCCGGGGCTTCGGCTTGAATGCACTATTCACACTGGGCCGTACTCCGCTGCATCTTCCTTTCCTCCATGCCGCGGTAAGGTTTTGGAATCCCGTAACACACGTCTTTAGCTTTAGCGGGCAAGAGATGTGTCCTACTTTCGAGGATTTCCGAGCTTTGATGGAGTCCGAGCGTAACGAGGAAATCTTGCCTCAACTCCGATTTGGCCACGTCCAAGCCCTAGGACAGATGTGCGGCCTCATTTTGCATGATGCTCGATCATTGATTCATGACGGGGAGCTAGACATCCCAACCTTGGTTTGCCGGTTTTCTGATGTTGGTGACCGCGGTAACTGTCATTGGCAGGGCTATCGGCGACACGCGCTTTGCCTATACTTGCTATCTCATTTCTTGCTTGCCCCGGGCTCCGGCGGATTCAGTGTCCGGTTGATCGAGGTTGCCCAAGGTTTGAAGGAGGGCAAGAGCTGCATTGCCATGACATTGACTGAGACCTTGATGGGGTTAGACGCTTTTCATCGTCGGGAGACGGCTAGGCTTGTGGGGAGCCCACTACTGTTGCAGGTAATGTTTCCCACCCAATCTCACATATGTATTGCTCACATCACTCGGCCTTCAGGCTTGGTTTTTCTCACAAAACCCTTTTCTTACTTTTCTCTCATCGTACATCTCTCTATTCTTTATTCCCTCATTTTTCATCCCTCCCTAGGTGTGGTTAATGGACAAGTTACAGATTGTGGAGTCTTGCCCCACATACTCAGCTCGTGGCTACTTTTTCCGATAACGCCTGGTCGATGCCCTGGATGAAGGGTAGTGGTACAACTGGATGTGCAGTTTGTCTGCAAACCGCATCGCTTGGCGCTGCCCTTGGCTCAATCTGCTGGCAATGAGTTACAACATGACCCGTCAACCTGGGATCCAATTGATTGGCATGACACACTGTGTTTTCTATTTTCCGTTCCGGTTCCGGCGCCAGTTTCGGACATGATTAGACTTGCCCGCCAGAGGAAATAGAGTACCCTGCTGCATTCCCAGTTCGAGGCGTACAGCTTGCCCAGTATGCCACAGCATGGAGGACTAGAGAGCTCCTGGCCCCCGCTCCCACTTTCAGTTGCACTTTGTCTGATGAGTGCTTGGATTGGCTCAATGAAGAGGCACATGAAGGACCCACTTTGGCATCAGAGGCTTCGACCAGCTCTGGGAGGGGGCGTAGGGACACCTGACCTATCTATGCCCCGGATTTATTGCTTTATTAGTACTTTCAAGCTTTCTTTATGATTGGAATAAAAAAGCAACTTCAATTTGTATGCAAGAGCTGGAGAACTCTGTATTGAAATCAATGAAATTGAAGGTTGTTGGTACTGAGAATTTTCCGCTTTGGTCTAAAAATGGTCTAAGTTGTAAAAAGATTAATTTTGAACAAAGTCAGCTTTTATTAAAACTTTCCAAAACCATTTTCGATATGGATCAGAACTGGACACGCCTGAAATCTGTCACTGAGATGCACAACCCCAGATCCCCAGCAACTGGAAAGTTGCCCCTAGTTTGAATAGTACCGCGACACTGCACAGTAACGGAAAGTTGCCCCTAGTCTGAAAAGCACTGCACCGGAGATCATAACCGAACTCTTGAATGCTGAATAGACAAAGATGGTCGAGATGATCAAATGGACAAAGTTGATCGGGGAAAAGTTTATGGCTGAACTTTAGGATGAAGTTGCCAACGTATCCCAAAGATGGGAATCAAGCCTTATGTAGTTCAGGCTCGGGTTCACTCGAGTATTTTCACTCTACTTTTACGCTCTAACTTTTGCCAAGGCCGCCATTTGCGGGTTTTCAACCTTGCGAGCTCAGTTTTTATAATTTCAATTTTTTTGTGCTCTGAGTTTTGCCTAGGTCGCCCTTTCGGGTTTTCGGCCTAGCGAGCCTCTCAAGGGTAATATTTCTTCAACTTGTCCATATTGATCGGTTGGGAGAACTCTAGGCAATCTAGGTCCATCAGAACCACAGCTCCACCTGACTAGATAGCTTTGATGATCTAGGGACCAGTCCAATTGGGTCTGAACTTGCCCCTTGGGTCGTGGATGGGAGCTCGGTTGTCCTTGAGCACCAAATCACCTTCTTTTAGATTCCGGGACTTAACTTTCTTGTTGAAAGCCTTGGCAATTCTGCGCTGATAACCTTGAACATGGTACAGTGCTTTCAGTCTGCGCTCGTTAAAGAGCATGAGTTCCTCAAATCTGCTCTGTTGCCAATCTGCTTCGGTTATCTGACATTCAGCCGGCACTCTCAAAGACGGAACTTCAATCTCGATAGGTAGAACAGCCTCTATCCCATAAACTAATGAATACGGAGTCGCCCCAGTAGACGTTCTGATTGAAGTCTGGTAGCCCCACAGAGCAAACGGCAGCTTATTTGGCCAATCCCGGTAAGTTTCCACCATCTTCTGCAGTATGTGTTTGATATTCTTGTTGGCGGCCTCGATCGCTCCATTAGTCTGCGGCCGGTATGTGGATGACTTATGAAAAGCCACATTGTATTTCTCCAACAAGTCAATCACTTCCTTCTTGAAGTGGGAACCATTGTCTGAAATGACCTCGTTTGGGACTCTATAACGACAGATGATGTTGTTTCTGATAAAATTCGCAACATGTGAAGCCTTCAACACCGCATAGGATTGGGCCTCAACCCACTTTGTGAAATAATCTATTGCGACCAGGATGAACTCATGCCCATTAGACCTCTTCGGAGTGACAGCCTCGATCACATCGATTCCCCAAACTGAAAATGGCCATGGCAAAGTCATATTGTACAGCTTCGACGGCGGGATGTTCATGCGATTTACATGGATATGACATTTGTGGCATCGTCGAACAAAGCCGATACAATCCTCCTCCATGGTGGACTAGTAGTAACTTTGTCTGAGGATCTTCCGTGCTAGCATTACCCCGTTCATATGCGCACCGCATTCCCCTCCATGGATGGCCTCCATCAGGCGTCTTGATTCTTCAGCTTCAACGCACAGCTTATGCATTCCCAGATGACCTCTCTTATACAATTTACCTCCGCAGATGATGAACTGAACGGCCATTCTTCTGATTGCTCTTTTATCCTCGGCATTTACCCCTGGTGGATATGCTTCATTCTCCAAGAAATTCCAAATATCGTAATACCAGGGGTTCTCATCTTGAACCTCATCTATCGCGGCAGCGACTCGTAAGCCGGCAGAAATTTTTGGTCGATAATGACTGGACGCATCCGGACTCCAAACGGGATGTCTATCATGGAAGATAGAGTTGCTAGTGAATCTGCGAACCTGTTGTTTTCTCTTAATAGATGAGTAAAGTTCAGCTTCTTAAACCGAGGAATTAACAAGTGCAAGGTCTGGTGATACATAATCATCTTTTCCTCTTTGACTTTCCAATCTCCTTTCGCTTGAGATACAACAAGGTTCGAGTCCCCAATGACGTCCAACCGTTTTGCCCCTAGTTCCAGGGCTGCTTCTAGACCGGCAATGCATGCCTCATATTCTGCTTCGTTGTTCGAGACTTTGAACCGGAGTTTGAAGGCTAGAGGGATACGGGAATTGTCGGGTGCTATCAGCAACACTCCTATCCCATACCCATATTGGTTTGACGCTCCGTCAAAGTACATCGTCCAAAATTCATCGTCGATATGCAAAATGGCCTCATCTGGGAAAAAGTACTCAACTGCTTCACCTCCTTCCACTGGATGATCGGCTAAGAATTCTGCTACTGCTCTTCCCTTGACTGACTTGCGTGTCACATATTTCAGATCAAATTCGGATAGCAACAGCAACCAACGAGCTAGCCTACCCGTAAGTGCCGGTTTCTCGAAAAGATATTTGATGGGATCCAATCATGAAACCAACATTACAGAGTGAGCTAACAGGTAGTGCCGCAGCTTCCTGGTAGTCCATACCAAGGCTAAGCAAGCCTTCTCCAATGGTGTGTAGCGAGTCTCATACTCCAGCATCTTCTTGCTCAGGTAGTAGATGGCTCTCTCCACTTTGTCCTCTGATTCTTGTGCGAGCATGCAGCCCATTGTAGTCTCAGTTACTGAAAGATACAAAATCAACGGTCTCCCCGGCTCTGGCGGTGACAACACGGGCGGGTTCTGTAAATATTCCTTGATCTGTTCAAAAGCAGCTTGGCATCGGCTGTCCCACTGGAATTTCTTTCCTTTCTTCAAGAGGCCAAAAAGTGGTTCACAAGTCAAGGTTAATTTTGAGATAAACTGTCTTATGAATTGCACTTTACCCAGAAAGCCTCGCACCTCCTTTTCAGTCCTTGGTGGTGGCATTTCTAAGATGGCCTTGATTTTGGAAGGGTCGACTTCGATACCTCTCTGTGTAATCAGAAACCCCAGCATTTTCCCTGTTGTAACACCGAACGTACACTTCTGAGGATCCAGCCGCAATCGAAATTCTCTTATCCTTTGGAAGAACTTTTACAAGGCGGTGTAGTGGCCCTCTCTTTCTTTGGACTTGATAATCATGTCGTCCATGTACACCTCAACCTCTTTGTAGATCATATCATGTAATATTGTGGTCGTGGCCCGTTGATATGTAGCTCCAGCATTCTTCAACCCAAATGGCATCACCCTGTAGCAGTACGTCCCCCACGGGGTGGTGAAAGCAGTTTTCTCCCGGTCTTCAGGTGCCATCACTATCTGGTTGTAGACTGAAAAGCCATCCATGAACGAAAGCAAAGCATGCCCCGCAGTGAAGTCCACTAACTCATCAATATGCGGCAAGGGAAAGTTGTCCTTCGGACTGGCTTTGTTTAAATCCCTGAAATCCACGCATACCCGGATCCTGCCATCCTTCTTCGGCACCGGAACAATGTTGGCCAACCAAGTCGGGTATTCGGATACCAGCAGGAAGCCTGCATCAATTTGCTTGGTGACCTCTTCTTTAATCTTGAGGGCCCAGTCCGGGCGGATCCTTCTGAGCTTTTGTTTAACGGGTCGGGCCTCGGGGTCAGGAGGGATCCGGTACTGTACAATCTCAGGATCGATTCCAGGTATGTCTTTGTAGGACCACGCGAAAACATCTTTGAAATCTTTTAATAAAGCGACTAAGCGCTCGCGTTCCTCCGAAGACAACGTGGACCCGATCTGGACCAGCTGCGGGTCCTCCTCAGTACCAATATTCACGGTAATGATTTCATTCATTAAGGGTTTAACAAATCTTTCCTGCTCTTGTTCAATTAAGCGTTGCAAAACCGGAGGAATTTCTTCCTCGTCGTTTTCATCAAAATTTTGAAAGTCTGAGTTAATGCAATAAATCAAGGGCACAGAAAAGTACTCAGAAGCCACAGCCACATCATTCTCATTAAGCACATCCAAATTGTCCGATTCTTCGGTTACAATAGACTACAAGAGAAAGAAAAAGACGACCTGGACAGGACTGTGGTATCCGGGTTATCACTCCCAGGAATACCGGACTCAGACTCAGTCGAGCTGGAACCTGATTCCGACTCAAAAGATTCGGAGGAATCAGATTCCGGCTCACTACCTGACTCGGTGCTGCTTGACAAAAATCCCTCTTCATATTGCCAAATGAGAGAGGGTGCGATAGATGCATCCAAAATGTTTGCTGGTAGGCCCGCAGCCGTTTCATTCCCGATCACGCACACCGAGAAGTTATCCCCCAAGCACTGCTGTTCGATCGGAGGATCTGAAAGTAGACATGCCAGCGCTACCCCCATTTCACTTTCGGCGTCCTCAGACTCCACTTTCTTGCTCTGCTCAGCCTCAGCCAATGGGTCCGTCTGCTCTTCGGCAACGTCATCCTCGGATAATTGCAGGTCAAAGAAGATCTCGAAACCTGGCACGCGCTTCCTCTCCGTGTTCAGCCATGGCTCGGGGAAGCCACAAAATGGAAAGTTCTCCCCCTCCCGGACGAAACGTCCGTTTAGGGTACCCTGAATGGGTCTATGCATCAGCTCAAAAAGCTTCCCCGCCTTCTTTGCTCTGGCTCTCCCAGCCATCTCCTTACCTTTCCTTATCCAATCCTCTTTGGTGGGCAGATAACCCAAGCCAAAGGTGTGTGGGTTGTGTGGCACTTCGGCCAACGCTGCAACGCCCTTCTGGCTGCTCTTTCCCAATCCCATCGCGGGGATGTGTTGGAGCTTGTTCATGAGGTATACTGATTGTGCGCTAACATACATCCCCTCATTAACAGCTAAGATGTTCTGCACGACCCGGGCCTCAGCCAGGCTAAAACCGGATAAGAACACATCCTCCATACCGTGCTCAATTTCCAAAACTGGCGTAGATACTTCCGGCGGTGGATGGATCGATGAATTCCCAAAAACAATGGCTACTCCCTTCCCATGGGGGTATTTCACCATCTGATGCAAGGTGGACGAAACTGCCTTTACTTTGTGCAACCACGGCCGCCCCAAAAGTAGATTGAAGGTCGCAGGGACTTCTAAGACGTGAAAGTCTACCTCATGCTGTCCCGGCCCAACCTTGGTCTGAATTTTCACTATCCCTATTACTTCTCTGCTCGTGTTATCATATGCCCGAATCACCTGAGCTATCGGCGCAAAGTCCGCAGTCTTTAAACCGATTGCATATGCAGTTCTTGCCGGGCACACATTGATGGCGGATCCGGTATGAACAAGAACCATCGGAATCTATTTGTTTCTACACTCCATGGAGATGTAGAGTGGCTTGTTATGGTTCGCACCCTCAGGTGGCAATTCTTTATCGGAGAAAGTCAACATCAGGGTAGCTCCTCCCGGAAAAACTAAGCCCACCAGCTGTTCAGGCGTGGTGTCTATTGAGAACTTGGCCTTGTCCATGGCCGATAAGACAGCTTGTCGATGCACTCGTGATGCCATAAGCAGTCCCCAGATGGAGATGTCTGCCTATATCTTTTTCAACTGCTTCAGTACAGCTTCTTCTTCGAGTTGCTTCTCTTTCTGTTTCTCCGCCTCCTTATCTTTCCCAGACGCCTCTGGCTGATCTAGATGTGGGGGCTTAAAATACCGCCCGTTTCTAGTCATATGATCGACTTTGCTGATGTACTAGGTATCGTCTGGTTGGTTGCTCCCCCAATCCTCATCCGTGTGGGCAAGACATAGATCATCGTCTTCCCACCACATTCCGTCGGCAGCCCACAGACACCTGTCTGGCTCCGGTACAATTGTACTCACAGTACTCTCCATCCACATGCTCGCAGCACTCTCTATCTTCGTGCATACAGCACTTTCAATCCCCTCAGGGCCCTTAGCTTTCCTGATTCTCTTAGAATCCTCAAACCTTTCTTGTTCCAACTACGTCAGTACAGCTAGCTGTTCAACATTTCCTGTATTCACAATGCCCAAGTCCTGAGCGAAATTCTTAGCACTGGCGCTCTCCAGCGATTCATTCTGATTTCCGGCCCTTCCGGCCACAACTGATGTTCTTGCCCCTGCTGGGCCTCGTTCCAACTAAAATTTTTCGACGACGTCTGGTAGGTCATCAAGCCACCCGGTGACCTCTGCTGACTCCTCAAAATCTGACCAGTTGACTGCCATGTCCCCTGGATCTTGTTCACTGAAAAACTGGAGGTTAGCGAAGTTCCCTTCCATAGCCGCCAAGTCATCTATCCTCTGACCCAATTCATCTCCCTGTATCACACAAAGCTCTGCCCCTGCCGACAATTCCACATCTCACCCAGCCTGGCCTATTGACAGAATGTAGTCACTCGGACTGTATACCCCCTCAGCAACATTCCTAGATTTCTCAGATTCTGGCTCGACAATTCCATTCTCCCCTGAAATCTCCCTTGCTCTGTCTTCGACAGTCACCACCATTGGTTCGGGTTGGGCTCTGGAGATGTCCAACATGCACAATTCAGTGCAGTCAGGAAGGAGCACCTCCGGCTTGGGTAGGTGAGAAGGAGTGATATAGATGCTAGGATCGTAGGACACGACCCAGTCTAGATAAAGTTGATTCTTTTGGGAGGTGGAGCTTGGTTGTGCGATGGGAGAGGGTTTGTTGTGACATTGGGTTTTTCTGGAGGCACAATCACCTGCTTGTCAACGAGATCTTGAATCTCGTGACACAATCTATAACATTGGTCGGTGTCATGACCATGTTGTTGGTGATATGCGCAATATTTGGTTGGGTTATGGGAGGGAGGAAGTGGATTTGGCAATGGCCTCGGCTCCAGGGGCTTTAGATGCCCTTTCCTGATTAATACCCCTAGAGCTTTGGACAGGGGCATATACAATGGGGCGAAGGTTCTTTGGCCTCTGGGTTGGTATCTGGTGGCTTGTGTGTTGCTTCCGGACGCACCGGAGAAAGGCGTAGCTGCCATGGGTTTTGGAGGGGGGATGGTGGTGACCATGCTTACCTCCGAAGCTCTAGCATTTGTGGCATTGCTGGTGCCTGAATTGTTGTTGCGGGTGAAGGTTCTTCGGGGTTGCTCTCTGTCTTGGTCAATCAGACCTCGTTTCATAGCATCCTCAATTTGTACCCCCATCTCGTGCAAATCTGAAAAGGTAGGAAAGGGGAGCACAATCATTTTCTGTATCAGTTTTGGCTGGAGATTGCGCACAATCATTCGGATTTGATCTTTATCTGTAGGCCTTAGGGTCATCATTGAGGCCTTCGCCTTCCACCGAGTTACGAAATCTGAGAAGCTCTCTTTACGCTCCTGCCTTGTTGTTTCAAGATCATGGGATGTAATCTCAATTTGGGTATTGTAAGAGTATTGCGCAACAAAGGCCTCAGCCATTTCATCCCAACTCCGCTAGACATCATCCTCCAATTTCGTGTACCAGATAGCGGCCACACCCGATAGGGTCCGGCCGAACAATGAAAGCTTCTGTGGTCTGGTGAGGCCCATCGGTCGTAGTATATCTGAGAATAGCCGGAGATGCACCATGGGATCCCCAGATCCGTCGAAGCGATCGATTTGCGGCATTTTGAACCTATCTGGCAGTGTCACAGCCACGTCGGTATATCTGTCCTCGATATCCGGGATAGCCTTTACCCCTTGGGATTTCTTGAACAACTTCTCGAGCTTGCTCAATTTCAGTGCTGTAGGGTCTACTTCGAACTCGAAGGGAGAGTCCGGGTGATTGACAGGCGTAGGCTCCTTGGATAACTGAGGTAGAATTGGGGGCGGAGCCGGCCCCGTTGGGATGTTCGTATCTCCCTGGACATTTGGCGCCTTCCCGGGTGCCGGAACTTCTGGTGGGGGAGGAACCGGGTGTGAAGTAGACGCCCAAGTCTGTTGTTGCAGCCTGGCAATTAACTCTGCCTGTTGAGCCATGATCTCGGCCTATTGTTTGGCAAACTCATCTTGGCGAGCAGCGTCCTGCTGCATGGCCCTCATGGCTTCCTGCATCTGACGCATCATTTTCTCAACTCCTGTCGTTCCTGACATACTGCCCTGATCTGTTTGAACTACTGGTAGGTCTATCTCTATAGCAACAATTGGGATCTCAATCTGACTGTCCACTGATGGGGTAACCCACTGCTCTGGCAATCTCTGCTCGGATACACCGCGTCTTCTCGACCTCCGTCTGATAACCGGGGGTAGGGAATGACACACTGGTTGTCCATCGACCAGATCCTCAGATCGATTGAGTCGGCGACCTCTTGTCCAGAGTGCTTGGGGAATATCTGCTTGGTCTGAAGCAATTGTGCTAAACTACCTAACAAAAAGATAAAAAAAGCAATAATAAGGAAAAACACAACCAGATAAACGGACAGCATAACAGCGTAAATAAACACAACACACAGTCGGGTATAATCAACACGCAGTTGATAAGCTGAATACACTGTTCTCAAAATTGATCTTTTTTCCCAAATCACTATCCCGAAGCTGAATCTGATACCCGCAGATAACTGACTCTGACAATACTGAACTGGTGCCCGTAGGCCTGATACCCAAAATACTGAATTGGTGCCCGCAGGCCTGATGCCCAAACTTGTAAACTGATACATGCATTCCTATAGAGACGCACTCTAAAAGCACATAGCAAACAAGTGAGAGCCAAAACACCCCTATGTTGGGGTAGGGTTTCCCTGTCCTATTTTGTCAGGAGCTAGGGTTTCACTACGCACGCAGCGGTTTCAAACAACCTACAATCGGGTAAGCAACCTGTCCTAGTTTGGAATGGTCACTATGGATTCCGAATATGCACTAGGTCGAATGGTCAAAAAGGGTACCCCGGTAAAAACTGGGGTTTGTGTTCCCGTCGTGGCAGAGCTCGCAACCGGTCAGCCTTATGGCACGCTTCGCAAAGCGAGCCTCCGGCAAACCATTCAGGAATAGCATACGGCAAACACGGTGTCCTAGGCGCAGCGATGCAAATGCAATGCAAAGAAACACACAAGTGTAGTCAAAACCAGATATCATGAGTTCGAGTCAAGTTCTCTAACTCCCCAGCAGAGTCGCCAGAAACTGTAGACATCCCCAAACGTCCCGGGAGGGAAATCCCGTTCTGTTCATTTTGGGCTTACTACAGTTCAGAACTTAATGTCACGGTCCTGTATTTAATCTCGCACAGTACAATGCAAGACCGATGAATCATCAAAGAGTCCAAATCCGGTAAATTGTTTTTTTGAAAACAGATTTTTTTGAAAGAAGTGCCAAACATGGACTGCTTTGCCAGATACAGAGTCGCCACCTAAATATTTTATTTTGGAGAATTTAGGAAACCCTGACTCGTTTGCCTAAGGCCACGTGTCCGTCATCACCAAAGTTGCCTCGGCTCGGGAACTTGGGTACAATTGGGGAAGGTCACTTCGTGAGCACCCCCGCTCGCCCGATCAAAGATCGGCCTCTACTAACCATGATATTGAGTTTTGAAGACATTATGCGTTCTTATTCCGGTTATTAGCCTAGATTTACTATGTGATGCGCGCAGCATACAAGTATAGACTGGATCGCCCGAATTGGAACAAAACATTTCATGTTTGTTTTTGAAAGTGGTTTGCTACTCGCAAGTAGGCTTAAAATGTGGATTTCGCCACCTTCGGGTGTGCTTAGAAAAGATGGTTTTGCCACTATCTAGTGGGCTTAAAACTCACAGTCAATGCATTATTCCAATTTAGATAATCCAACCTTCACCCACAGGCATTCAGGCAGGTATATCACATAAGCACATAGCCTCATGGTAAGCATGCTATCACGGCAGTCACTCACACACATGCAAGGATGCTAAAGCATAAACACTTACCGAGTACTCCAAGCCAAAACAGAAACTATGTCAGAAATCCATGCATGATCCTAACTATACAGAAATGCCTAATGCAACACATGCAGGAATGCAACTACAATAGGCTTGGCTATTCTAAAGATGGCATGTGAAATGCTACAACTAACAAGTATTCAACTCGGAATTGAAATACAATGCAGTTAGTATGATGCGCCGAGCCCGGTGCATGCAAGACAGATGAATGGATGCAAACATGTGAGCATAAGTATGCTAATTGAAACATGCCATAATCTGACCATCATAAGCTGGTAAATAAAAGGGAGAAAGACGCGGGGTTGGAAGACATACATCACACGCACGCACACTTATTACAATTGTGCCCTCGCTCGGAGGGTTCGAAAGAATAATACAGTCTGAATAAATAATACAGTTCGAATAAATACAAAACCCTAATTAATTAACAAATTAACTAAGAAATGAAATAAATTAGCATGCAAATCCATGGGCGGCCTAAGCTCTGTTCCGAACGATGAAAGATGCATGCATGAGTTGCTTGGCACGGAAATCCATTGCGATGCCCCGATTTGCCTCTATTTGCAATTAATGCCAAAATACTGTGCAAAGCTCTAGAAGGCTGCTGATTTCTGATTTGCTGCAACAGAGAGTAAGAAAGGGGCATGGCAAAGCATTTTCACATATGTATGCACGTCTCGATTGTCGTGCCACCAATCATGCATCTCGATGCATGATGGCCGAGGAGTCGAATTGCACGACTCGATGTGAAATGAATACACATATAAACACAATAAGGCCTCGACTCCATCATGAGTAATCCGGAGTGTCGGCGACCGGGAATTGAGGCACGTTCCGTAACTTTGAGTACGAAATGCCCCTCGTTTCCCGTGTTTGGACTAACCCTACTCCAAACACAATGCAATATGCATGGCATACACAATGCGACTAACATGCAACCTAGCATACGCAATGCTATGAAATGGCATACACAATGCACGATGTAACATGGTAAACACAATGCTCTAACATGCAACCTAGCATATGCAATGTTATGAACTGAAATGGCATACACAATGCACGATGGACTTACACCAACATGAGTGGACCTCAGCCACACTCACATCAGTGGCCATACGGTAGGAAATGAAACAACCGAAATGCATGCAAACGCGCACGAATGCCAAGGACCGATCCTAAGGCATAACATGCTACTCTACCAAAGCATGGCAAGGGATATAATATGGCATACAAACACATATGATACAGCTCTGAAACATGATAAACAATGGTCCCGAATCATGCAAACATGGCACACTATGCAAGCTAGGGGGCCCGGGTACCGAAACTAGTGAAGTGCGTTACACTAGAGGTACCCAAGGCAATGCACCAAAGGCAAAACCAAACCCAAATAGACCCTAGGCAGGTTTGAACCAGTGGGAAATTGGCCTAAAATGATGGCTCAACATGCATGAAAATGAAGCTCATTCATTGGTCGGTAAACAAGGCATTCACGCACAACTCTCAAGCACACTTAAAGAGATGAAAACATGGCAATATGGCATTCAAACCAGCTCTGAAATATGATGAAAAATGACCTCAAAACATGAACACACCTCATCACATGCATGCAATGGACCGCAAAACTCAAAATTAAGCATGGGTATTGAACTACAAGCATGCAAAACAAACATCATTCGACCATGAGGCCTAAAAATAAAGCTAGGGTAGTCCAAAATAAGCACATTATCAGTTTAAGGTGTGGCCAAAAAGTGCTAACATCAAGGGTCCACAAATCATGCAAAGAAAGCTAGTGAACCATTAGTTGTTCTACAACTATATGAAGCATATGAAGGCTCACCCAACTAACCAAAAACAAAAGCATTTCATGCCAAAATATGCCCAAATACCCACTGAAACTCAGTTAATGCATGCAAAAATGAGGGGCTCCTTTGGAAGGCCATGCAAGGGGGTATTCTACACCTATATGATAGACAAACAAAAGGGCAAAACCACCTCTGGAAATGAGTTATTAAAGCCCTAAAACCCACCAAATGGGCCCTGAAATCAGTCTAGGAAACTTGCAAAGAAAGGTCCCTTTGAAAGGCCTTGAATGGGATTGCTCTACACATGCATCATAGACATAAAATATGGCAAAATGGGCTCTTAACAGAGCTTAGGCAGACCTTAAAACTCACAAAATGAGGCCTAAAACAGGACTTCAATGCATGCAAAAAAGAGTCCCTTTGGAAGGCCAACAATGCTAGTAAAGAGCATGAGGGGTGAAAGGGTCACCCCTCTATGATTTTGAAGCTCAAAGACACATCTAAGCCACTGAAAATCCATTGGATTTCAGTGGCTAAGAGGCCAAACCAAGGCCAATGCAAATGCTCTAATGCATAGTTCAAAACATGAGGAGATGAAGCATGCAAGGGGGAAGATGACCCCAAAAAGAAAAGAGTCCTTAAACAAACATGTTTAGAAGATCAAAACAAGACTTTTTCTAGTTTATGTCGAAGACTAAAAATGCTTGAAAATAAGGCTAAGACATGATGCAAAATAACCCTTAAAAGAGAGAATGGAGCATACAAGGAGGTAGAGACCTCAAACAGAAAAGTACCCTTAATCAAACTTAAAGAGGAGCTCAAAATAAGACACTTTATAGTTTATAACAAAACCCAGAAATGCTTGCAAATAAGTCTAAGTTATGAAGCAAAAAAATGCAAAAAGAGGGGAAATGTGGACTTACCCTTGTAGACAATGACTCCAGCAGCTTCTGGACCGAGGAAGTGAGCTCCCAACCTCTTCAAATCAGTTCCAAGATGCTTGGATGGATGGTGGAGGTGTTGTGCTAAGGGTTGGTGTGCAAATGGTGCAAGAATATTAGGGTTTGGAGCTTGGAATAGTGAACTATGGAGAGAGAGGTGTGTATGCCTTAAACAAAATTGTTCAACCCTCCAAATGGAAGAGAAGGGCCTCTCTTATAGAGAAGAGAGGCCAAAGCTTCTCTTGGAAGCTTCAAATATCCTCCATACATGTGTATGGAGAATGGTCCAAATGCCTCATAGCTGGCACAGCTGTGTAGCATTCAGAGAGGGCAAAAAGCAGATGGCTGGCCGACCAGTTAAGGTGGTCGGCCGGCCACTCCCCCTGGTCGGCCGACCAGGGGTCAAAAGGTTCAAGGAAGAAAAGTGGTCGGCCACCCCAGATTGGTGGCCTCCCAGATGAGTGCAACACAGCTACAGGGTGAAAAACCAGAAAATGTGACCTAGGAGAGAGGAAAACCAGCTTTTTAGCAAGGTTCAAAAAGGTCAAGAAGAGAAAGCTGGTCGGCCTACCATATTGGTGGCCTCCCAGGTGAGCACAACACAATGGTGGTATGAAAAACCAGAAATTGTGGCTCAAAAGTGGGAAAAACCAGCTTTCTGTTAGAAAAATCGGCTGGAGGAGAGTGAAAATATTTTTTGAAAGAATTGCTGGTCTCCCACCATCCTACCACCTTCCTAGCAATGAAAAAAGGGTCCATACCAAAAATGAACCTTAACCGATGCAAAACGAGGGTTCGGGGGCCAAAACGCGCGGTCTGGGGCCCCGAAAACAGGCTGTTAGGCACCGGAGGTGGCGTATGACCACGAAGGTGGTCTCCCGGGCCACAGTGTCTCTCAAAAGAGAGGAAACAAGGTGTGTGCCAAAAAACTGGAGCAAACGGAGGTAGTTAGGCGGTCCCGAACCGAGGCACACGGTCGATGGCTCCGAAAACCGGAAACTGGCCTCTGAACGGGAAAAATGGCCTACGACCACGAAACGTAGCCTATGGCCACTGAGAGATGATCTTCGAGACCTCTCCCTCCCTTTGGGAATAGAAAACAGAGAAAACAGGACCTGGTTCGCAAATCGAGGCAAAGCACAAAAGAGCCCCGAAGTCCGGAGGTAAGGCTCGCAGCCGAGACTCTGAAACCCCAGAATGAGCACAATATGCATCATCACCGAGCGCTCAATCGGTGACGTCTGAGTCTTAAGGTCGGTCAAAAATGGGGTGTCTACAGTTGCCCCTCTTTGACAGAACTCGAAAGTCACACGTGACGAGAGTGAATGTCAAAGCCCAGAGACGACCCATTTTTGATAAGGCTGATGACTTAGACAAACAGATGAGATAAACAAAGATGTGCCTGCAGGCATGCCCGCAGGTAGGGGGGCAGGATGCAAAATGATATGCACAAAGCCAGACGTAACTCATGATCATGCAAAGTAGAAAGCTGTAATGAAGCAAGTATTCACAAATAGATGCAACAGTTTTAAGCAAGAATGCGAAGCAACAACTACATTTCATGCAGTTTAAGAATGCGGAGAATTATTCAATTCTCGCCACGTTTCACATGGAGAAGATACAATACCTGCGCAGCTTGTCTGGTCACACCAACCTCAAATGAACCGTGCATACAATATCGTGCCTGCAAAAGAGAGAAACTTAACGAGCACGACATAGTTAGCAACATATGTTCAATGCTATATCGAACGCAGAAAAACATGGTGCCGGTGGGAAAGTACATCGCAATGTGAGAAGAAATGTGCGCGACAACGCAAGTTAATCGTGAGGGTATGACAATACCAATGAAACGTGCACAACAATGCAAGCAATGTGCATGAGAATGCAAGTGACGTTCATAACAATGTAGGGTATGTGCAAACTCGAATGCGTGTTTGACATGAAACAACGAGTAAAGAAATGCAAGTTTCGACGAGTGCGACTCGATTGCGACCTCCGGTTTACCTCCTGGAAGGGTCAAAACATACTCAAAAAGGATACATCTTACTCTCGTCGAGTGACGATGAAACATGCATCGAAAGTTGGAGTTCAAGTTCCCGCGAAGGGATTTCGCGACGAAAAGTGCACTTTTCTTGTACTTTCTCGGGTGCTAGGGACTCCGATGACTACCAAAATTTGCAGAGACCTTGGAGACTATCTTGGGAACACCACCGACCAGGTTTGGAGTCCATTGGAGGCCACCGACCAGGTTTGAGTGCAGGGGGTGGTCGGCCTACCAGAAAAGGTGGCCGGCCGACCACCTAGCCCAAATCCGGGGCAGTTTGGTACTTTCACCCTCATTTCTTTAAATGCACTCGGCCAAACACCTTTTCCTCACAACTCTAAGTCCAAAATCAGTCCCTCTCCCTTCCTAGAGCATTTTCCCTCTCAGATCTGCGCTCTATACGCGTTTTCCAACGCCCTACGCAAAGTTGTTTCGCGAAAACTTTCAGTTCTCTTCACTTTGGACCGATTAAAATTTGATTTCGGTGCTTCTTTTCTCATTTTCACCACTTGAGGTAAGTTTGTCTCAACATTTGGAAGATTTTCTCGGGAGTTGACTTTTGTTGACTTTTTCATTTCCCGAGAGTTGACTTTTGTTGACTTTTTCAAGTTTCGGCTTCTTCTGCTCATTTTTGCTCCTTTTTGCAGATTTCTTGAGATGGCGGGTCATTTTCCCCACGGTGGAGGAGGTGATCCAGACATCATGTCTTTACCTCCGAGGGTTCGGCCGTTCATTCTCGAGAGGTACGACCCCCCGACACACATCCTCTCTCGGGCGGTTTTCTATCATTTTACCGACTTTGATGCTCGAGCACCTGTGGATCTGATACTGCGGGAGCCGGAGTCTCACCTCTCTCATCAGGCACGGGAGGTATGTACTTCTCTTTTTGCATTTTCTATAATATATTCTGCATTTTCCGTGCATTTCTTGCTTTTCGCTATGCATGCTTATCTGCTCGTTCTGAACGGACTCACACACCATGTTTCTGCTCATTCTAGCACACAGCTTGTCCTGAATACTTAGCCTATAATACGGTATTCTGTTTGCATCTTGAACACACAGCTCAATCACTTGACTTTCTGAACCCGCAGCCCATATTTGATTGTGAACACGCAGCACACATTTGTTGAGAGTTGAACACGCAACCCAAACTTTGGATTTCTGAACACGCAGCTCATATTTGATTGTGAACACGCAGCACACACTTGTTGAAAGTTGAACACACAGCCCAAACTTTGGATTTCTGAACACGTAGCTCATATCTGATTGTGAACACGCAGCACACACTTCAATTCTGAACACACAGCTCATTTTCTGGTTGTGAACACGCAGCACACACTTGTTGAAAGTTGAACACGCAGCCCAAACTTCGAATTCCTAAACACGCAGCTCATATCTGATTGTGAACACGCAGCACACACTTCAATTCTGAACACACAGCTCATTTTTTGGTTGTGAACACGCAGCACACACTTGTTGAAAGTTGAACACGCAGCCCAAACTTTGAATTTCTGAACACGTAGCCCATTTTCTGGTTGTGAACACGCAGCACACACTTGTTGAAAGTTGAACACGCAGCCCAAACTTTGAATTTCTGAACATGTAGCTCATATCTGATTGTGAACACGCAGCACACACTTGTTGAAAGTTGAACACGCAGCCCAAACTTTGAATTTCTGAACACGCAGCTCATTTTTGATTGTGAACACGCAGCACACACTTTGAGGTGAACACACAGCCCACGCATTGCATTTGCATACAGCTTATACTGAATGCGCAGTTCACAGCATTGTATCTGATTTGATTCGCACACAGCTCATACATTTCATTTGCACGCAACTTATTCATTTCACTCTGAGACTGAATATGTTCATTATGAATGCAGGTGTCTTCCCGCGTTACACGAGGATACGGCTCCATCGTTGCGAGAGATTGGCATGCAGAGCTTCCGGAGGCTGTTCGTGATTGGGTTGACCAGGCAGGGTTTGGACCGTTCTGCACCGGGATATCCCGCTATCCTGCTAGCAGGACATTGATGGGGGTGCTGGTAGAGAGATGGTGGGACACCACCAACTCGTTCCACTTCTCAGCTACCGAGGACATGACTATGACCCCGTTCGACTTTGCCGTGTTGACAGGCCTTGATATGGGAGGCTGGCCAATCCCTTATGATGAGGACATGGGCGAGTGGGAGGCCGCCTGGATATATCTATTAGGAGCTCACCCACCAGTTGATAGGTCCTCAGGCAGAGTCCGGTATACCTGGTTTTCTTCATATTTCAGAGAGAGAGTGCCTGAGACTCCTGAGGAGGTAGCTCAGTACACTTGAGGATTTTTGATGTTCCTCTTCGGGACCACTCTGTTCACCGATAGGGGGAACACCGTTGGGCTATATCTGTTGAGTGCCCTGGTAGACCTATCGCGAGTCAGCCAGTATGATTGGGGTGGCGCCGACTTGGCTACCTTCTACTGCTATATGAGCGCGGCCTCCCGTGGACGGGGAACATAGTCGGCGGCTACTAGAGAGCCTGGGAGGTACTTTCTGCCCTCTTGATTTACATTTCTGCTTTTCATTATCTGTATACTGCACACACGGCACACTTTACATTCTGTACTTTGCATTCCGCTCTCAGCATTCTGCATTCTTTGTACATTCTGCACTCAGCATTCTGTATTTTGATGGCTTTTGCCTCGTTTTCCACAGTTATGGGTCTTCGCATACTTTCCGAAGCTAGCCCCTGAGCTTGAGGTGGAGGCGCCTCTCATGACTCCGTATTCGCTTGTTTTTGAGGGCCAGTATCGGTCGAGACCTCGGGAGACTCTCCCCTACCTACGGCAGTTTTTCGACACGGTGCGGCCGACAGAGGTAATTCAGAACTCTCAGTTCTCCATGTTTTCATCTTTGATCTATCTTGCACATTTACAATTTCTAATTGGCTTATGCACTGGTTATCCGCAGATCACATGGCAGCCCTGGGTGCCTTTGGGTGGAGATGCCCGATTCCAGTTTGCTGGGGCATGGGCCTCTTCTCGGTATAGGATCGTGTTCGAGGGGCCAGTCGGTAGGGCCTGGTTTCTAGGGGACCGCTTCCTGCGCCAGACTATGGGCTTCTCCGAGCAGAGTGTTCCCTCAGCACCTCCGGATGACATGCGATCCGCTGATAGGCTCACTCCTCAGGACGTCACTAGCGCTATGTTGGGCACCGATGTGTTCCTATATTTGGAGGACGGGGAGTATGCGACCTACCGTCATACATACTTGATGCCTCCCTGACAGGTGTCCGTACTCCCATGAGGAGGTCTGCCGGCATGCCATCCTCAAGTCGCGCCCGAGCCAGAGACATTCCTTCTACCAGTAGGGCTGGTACGT
Organism: Camellia granthamiana; assembly: GCA_036172215.1. Classification (NCBI taxonomy): domain Eukaryota; kingdom Viridiplantae; phylum Streptophyta; class Magnoliopsida; order Ericales; family Theaceae; genus Camellia; species Camellia granthamiana. Next base: position 56,150,160 of record CM069909.1, on the reverse strand, counting down.
CTAGAGGTGGGGCTGGACTGGTCCCCCCGATTCCCCCGACTCATCATCACCCTGGATGGCCGGATATTCCGACTGAGCTGACGGGATGGCGATATGGGACTTCCTACCCGATTCCGATAGAGCCTTCTATGCCTGGTCACCCATACGTCAGTGATGCTGACTCACCACCGGTATGTTCCATTGCTTTTCATTTATCACTCAAATACTTAGGCACTCATTTATTCACTGATGATTTGAGCTTGTATTGGCAGCCACCCAGAGAGTACATGGAGGGGATGGTCGGATTGGTGGCCTCACTTGAGGGCATGGTCTTGCGGAGAGAGGCGCAGCTATCCATCATTGGCGTCCCGGAACTCTTCAGTTTCTTGCATTTATCATACTTCTGATGACATGCTGAACTTGAATGTTTCGCTGCATTGATTGACTGTATGCGTAGAGCACATCTGACACACATCACATTCATGTACTGTATCTGCATGCCTCCACTCCATGTAGCTTTTTATCTGCGCATCTGATAGACATACTTCGACTGATGCCTTTAAATTGTACCCTTTCTTTTCAGATGCCTTCGATATATACTGGGCCACAGGCCGGGCCATCTGGGCCTTCCCGAGGAGCTGGACCTTCTAGGCCTTCTCGAGGAGCTGGGAGAGGGGAGTCGTCTCGCAGACGAGGCAAGCGCAGAGCACATATCATAGAGGAGGAGTCCAGCGAGGAGGAGGAGTCTGCGCATTCTCAATCAGAGACATCTGCCGGCAGAGAGGATGACTCCGAGTCCAGTTCTGAGGGTGGAGGTGATACTGAGGAGGATTCCGAGGGCGGCAGCTCCGATTCAGACGATGGTGCTGGTGGAGATGGAGCAGGGACTTCTCAACTGAAGAGGACGAAGAGGGCCTCTTATTCTCATACTTGAGAGCACAGATGTTCCTGCTTCATTTGCCTTTTTTACTAGTAGTTGTAGCACATTTGTACATGATTAGGCAGTTTTATTTTCTGTAAAAACTTGTACCCTTGTTGTAAAATGTTGTAACAAAGGAAGCATGATGGAATGAAACAGCTTTTGTTCAAAAAGTGTTGTATTTTATGTTCTTAGCATCGCATCGCATCATTTTGCACAAAAATGAGATTGAATGAAATTGTGCATTGAAAATTGCCAAGTCAGGTAGTGAATCGACGCAACAAACTAAACAACTCAACTTACTAAGAATCAACAAAACCTTAGCAAGCTTACAACTCGATAAGCAATACACAACAATGTTGATTAAACTTACAACTCGATAAGCAAGACACAACAATGTTGATTAAACAAAGAGTAACAACTCGATATACAAAACTCGTCAACTCGACAAAACTTAACAACTCGATAAACTTAACAACTCGACTAACAAAACAACAACTCAATAAGAAAAATAACAACTCGATAAGCGGGACTTAACAACAACTCGATAAACAAATGCATTTCGGACGATCTGGGTGACGGAATGCATCCGAAACAGAGGAAAACACGCACCTTCAACACTCCCAATGCATGGAAATGCTAGGAACTTTCTTCTAGAAGCTAGAACAAGACCATAGCCACCTCCCTCTCCATGGCCGACCACGTAGGGAAGCTGGCCGACCAGCTTTTTGCATTGGAGGGGAGAGGGGTGGTCGGCCTACCAGAAAAGGTGGTCGGCCGACCACCTAGTTTGGCAACCACCAGGTTTGTGACACGTGTCCCCCGAACAGTGCCTTATCCTCTTTAAAAGCTCCAGCCTTGTGGTTTATTCATTTCATCTCAGTTTTGCATCAAAATGGAGGCGTTCCTCACCCAAAATCTCACAGCTTGGATTGCTTCTCTAGATGGCTCGGAAACGTTAAACTTCCGGGGCTTCGGCTTGAATGCACTATTCACACTGGGCCGTACTCCGTTGCATCTTCCTTTCCTCCATGCCGCGGTAAGGCTTTGGAATCCCGTAACACACGTCTTTAGCTTTAGCGGGCAAGAGATGTGTCCTACTTTTGAGGATTTCCGAGCTTTGATGGAGTCCGAGCGTAACGAGGAAATCTTGCCTCAACTCCGATTTGGCCACGTCCAAGCCCTAGGACAGATGTGCGGCCTCACTTTGCATGATGCTCGATCATTGATTCATGACGGGGAGCTAGACATCCCAACCTTGGTTTGCCGGTTTTCTGATGTTGGTGACCGCGATAACCATCATTGGCAGGGCTATCGACGACACGCGCTTTGCCTATGCTTGCTATCTCATTTCTTGCTTGCCTCGGGCTCTGGCGGATTCAGTGTCCGGTTGATCGAGGTTGCCCAAGGTTTGAAGGAGGGCAAGAGCTGCATTGCCATGACATTGGCTGAGACCTTGATGGGGTTAGACGCTTTTCATCGTCGGGAGACGGCTAGGCTTGCGGGGAGCCCACTACTGTTGCAGGTAATGTTTCCCACCCAATCTCACATATGTATTGCTCACATCACTCGGCCTTCAGGCTCGATTTTTCTCACAAAACCCTTTTCTTACTTTTCTCTCATCATACATCTCTCTATTCTTAATTCTCTCATTTTTCATCCCTCCCCAGGTGTGGTTAATGGACAAGTTACAGATTGTGGAGTCTTGCCCCGCATACTCAGCTCGCGGCTACTTTTTCCGACAACGCTTGGTCGATGCCCTGGATGAAGGGTAGTGGTACAACTGGATGTGCAGTTTGTCTGCAAACCGCATCGCTTGGCGCTGCCCTTGGCTCAATCTGCCTGCAATGAGTTACGACATGACCCGTCAACCTGGGATCCAATTGATTGGCATGACACACTGTGTTTTCTATTTTCCGTTCCGGTTCCGGCGCCAGTTCGGACATGATCAGACTTGCCCGCCAGAAGGGATAGAGTACCCTGCTGCATTCCCGGTTCGAGGCGCACAGTTTGCCCGGTATGCCACAGCATGGAGGACTAGAGAGCTCCTAGCCCCCGCTCCCACTTTCAGTTGCACTTTGTCTGATGAGTGCTTGGATTGGCTCAATGAAGAGGCACATGAAGGACCCACTTTGGCATCAGAGGCTTCGACCAGCTCTGGGAGGGGGCGCAGGAACACCTGACCTATCTATGCCCCAGATTTATTGCTTTATTAGTACTTTCAAGCTTTCTTTATGATTGGAATAAAAAAGTAACTTCAATTTGTATGCAAGAGTAGGAGAACTCTGTATTGAAATCAATGAAATTGAAGGTTGTTGGCCAATGTTTTCAAAACCGGACCGGTGAGCGAACCGAAAAAGGGACCGGGTGGACGGGTCACCGGTTCAACCGTCGGGTCAAAGCGGTCGAACCGTGACGTCATAATTAATATTATATAATTAAAAAATATAATTATAAATTATAAATAAATAAAAAAATATATAAATAATCAAATAAAAATAAAAATTGTTGCATAATATTTATTAATAACATTTAATAAAGTTATAATTGATAAAAAAAAAAGTCACTTATTTCAAAGAAATTAAAATTTTTAAACATTCCCTCCAAATAAATTGATTGAATGCTAGATTTAATTTTGGAGGGAAATGAAATTTTCAACTCTCCCTCCAATCAATATGTTTCAAATAATTTGATTGAATCCCACATAGAATTTTGTAGGTTCTCTTTGAAAAATCTTTTCCTATAAATAGGAATAGACTTTCATAATCTTCTTAAGCTTTCAATGAGACTCTTTCTTATGAGAGGAGACTCTTGAAATAAGAATTTTTAGTCAAAATTTTGAAATATATATATAAATATATAAGAAAGAAAGAAAGGAAGAAAGAAAAGAAAAAAAAAGTAAAACCCAAAAAAAAAAAAAAAAAACAGACCGGTTCTGGCCGGTCCGACCACTGGGTCACCGGGTTTTCCCGGTTTGGCCCCTATCCGGGTTTAGGGGGTTGACCGGACCGGAACAAGGCTCGGTTCCCGGTTCAACCAGTCCGACCGGCCGGTCCGGTCCGGGTTTGAAAACAATGTTGGTACTAAGAATTTTCCGCTTTGGTCTAAAAATGGTCTAAGTTGTAAAAAGATTAATTTTGAACATAGTCAGCTTTTATTAAAACTTTTCAAAACCATTTTCGATATGGATCAGAACTGAACACGCCTGAAATCTATCACTGAGATGCACAACCCCGGATCCCCAGCAACTGGAAAGTTGCCCCTGGTCTGAATAGTACCGCGGCACTGCACAGCAACGGAAAGTTGCCCCTAGTCTGAAAAGCACTACACCGGAGATCATAACCGAACTTTTGAATGCTGAATAGACAAAGATGGTCGAGATGATCAAATGGACAAAGTTGATCGGGGAAAAGTTTATGGCTGAACTTCAGAATGAAGTTGCCTACGTATCCCAAAGACGGGAATCAAGCCTTATGTAGTTCAGGCTCGGGTTCACTTGAGTATTTTCACTCTCCTTTTACGCTCTAACTTTTGCCAAGGCCGCCCTTTGCGGGTTTTCAACCTTGCAAGCTCAGTTTTTATAATTTCAAATTTTTTGTGCTCTGGGTTTTGCCTAGGTCGCCCTTTCGGGTTTTCGGCCTAGCGAGCCTCTCAAGGGTAATATTTCTTCAACTTGTCCATATTGATTGGTTGGGAGAACTCTGGGCCATCTAGGTCTATCAGAACCACAGCTCCACCTGACTAGATAGCTTTGATGATGTAGGGACCAGTCCAATTGGGTTAGAACTTGCCCCTTGGGTCGTGGATGGGAGCTCGGTTGTCCTTGAGCACCAAATCTCATTCTTTTAGATTCCGGGACTTAACTTTCTTGTTGAAAGCCCTGGCAATTCTGCGCTGATAACCTTGAACATGGTACAGTGCTTTCAGTCTGCACTCGTCAAAGAGCATGAGTTCCTCAAATCTGCTCTGTTGCCAATCTGCTTCGGCTATCTGACATTCAGCCAACACTCTCAAAGACGGAACTTCAATCTTGATAGGTAGAACGGCCTCCATCCCATAAACTAATGAATACGGAGTCGTCCCAGTAGACGTTCTGATTGAAGTCCGGTAGCCCCACAAAGCAAACGGCAGCTTATCTGGCCAATCCCGGTAGGTTTCCACCATCTTCTGCAGTATGTGTTTGATATTCTTGTTGGTGGCCTCAACCGCTCCATTAGTCTGCGGCCGGTATGTGGATGACTTATGAAAAGCCACATTGTATTTCTCCAACAAGTCAATCACTTCCTTCTTGAAGTGGGAACCATTGTCTGAAATGACCTCGTTTGGGACTCTATAACGACAGATGATGTTGTTTCTGATAAACTTCGCAACATGTGAAGCCTTCAACACCGCATAGGATTGGGCCTCAACCCACTTTGTGAAATAATCTATTGCGACCAGGATGAACTCATGCCCATTAGACCCCTTCGGAGTGACAGCCTCGATCACATTGATTCCCCAAACTGAAAATGGCCATGGCGAAGTCATATTGTACAGCTTCGACGGCGGGATGTTCATGCGATTTACATGGATCTGACATTTGTGGCATCGCCGAACAAAGCCGATACAATCCTTCTCCATGGTGGACTAGTAGTAACTTTGTCTGAGGATCTTCCGTGCTAGCATTACCCCGTTCATATGTGCACCGCATTCCCCTCCATGGATGGCCTCCATCAGGCGTCTTGATTCTTCAGCTTCAACGCACAGCTTATGCATTCCCAGATGACCTCTCTTATACAATTTACCTCCGCAGATGATGAACTGAACGACCATTCTTCTGATTGCTCTTTTATCCTTGGCATTTACCCCTAGTGGATCTGCTTCCTTCTCCAAGAAATTCCAAATATCGTAATACCAGGGGTTCTCATCTTGAACCTCATCTATCGCGGCAATCGACTCGTAAGCCGGTAGAAATTTTTGGTCGATAATGACTGGACGCATCCGGACTCCAAACGGGATGTCTATCATGGAAGATAGAGTTGCTAGTGAATCTGCGAACCTGTTGTTTTCTCTTAACAGATGAGTAAAGTTTTGCTTCTCAAACCGAGGAATTAACAAGTCCAAGGTCTGGTGATACATAATCATCTTTTCCTCTTTGACTTTCCAATCTCCTTTCGCTTGAGATACAACAAGGTTCGAGTCCCCAATGACGTCCAACCGTTTTGCCCCTAGTTCCAGGGCTGCTTCTAGACCGGCAATGCATGCCTCATATTCTGCTTTGTTGTTCGAGACTTTGAACCGGAGTTTGAAGGCCAGAGGAATATGGGAATTGTCGGGTGCTATCAGCAACACTCCTATCCCATACCCATACTGGTTTGACGCTCCATCAAAGTACATCGTCCAAAATTCATCGTCGATATGAAGAATGGCCTCATCTGGGAATAAGTACTCAACTGCTTCACCTCCTTCCACTGGATGATCGGCTAAGAATTCTGCTACTGCTCTTCCCTTGACTGACTTGCGTGTTACATATTTCAGATCAAATTCGGATAACAATAGCAACCAACGAGCTAACCTACCCGTAAGTGCCGGTTTCTCGAAAAGATATTTGATGGGATCTAGTCGTGAAACCAACATTACAGAGTGAGCTAACAGGTAGTGCCGTAGCTTCCTGGTAGCCCATACCAAGGCGAAGCAAGCCTTCTCCAACGGTGTGTAGCGAGTCTCATACTCCAGCATCTTCTTGCTCAGGTAGTAGATGGTTCTCTCTACTTTGTCCTCTGATTCTTGTGCGAGCATGCAGCCCATTGTAGTCTCAGTTACTGAAAGATACAAAATCAACGGTCTCCCCGGCTCTGGCGGTGACAACACGGGTGGATTCTGTAAATATTCCTTGATCTGTTCAAAAGTAGCTTGGCATCGGCCGTCCCACTGGAATTTCTTTCCTTTCTTCAGGAGGCCAAAAAGTGGTTCACAAGTCAAGGTTAATTTTGAGATAAACTGTCTTATGTATTGCACTTTACCCAGAAAGCCTCGCACCTCATTTTCAGTCCTTGGTGGTGGCATTTCTAAGATGGCCTTGATTTTGGAAGGGTCGACTTCGATACCTCTCTGTGTAATCAGAAACCCTAGCATTTTCCCTGTTGTAACACCGAACGTACACTTCTGAGGATTCAGCCGCAACCGAAATTCTCTGATCCTTTGGAAGAACTTTTACAAGGCGGTGTAGTGGCCCTCTCTTTCTTTGGACTTGACAATCATGTCGTCCACGTACACCTTAACCTCTTTGTGGATCATATCATGTAATATTGTGGTCGCGGCCCATTGATATGTAGCTCCAGCATTCTTCAACCCAAATGGCATCACTCTGTAGCAGTACATACCCCACGGGGTGGTGAAAGCAATTTTCTTTCGGTCTTCAGGTGCCATCACTATCTGGTTGTAGCCTGAAAAGCCATCCATGAACGAAAGCAAAGCATGCCCCGCTATGAAGTCCACTAACTCATCAATATGCGACAAGGGAAAGTCGTCCTTCGGACTGGCTTTGTTTAAATCCTTGAAATCCACGCATACCCGGATCCTGCCATCCTTCTTCGGCACCGAAACAATGTTGGCCAACCAAGTCGGGTATTCGGATACCAGCAGGAAGCCTGCATCAATTTGCTTGGTGACCTCTTCTTTAATCTTGAGGGCCCAGTCCAGGCGGATCCTTCTGAGCTTTTGTTTAACCGGTCGGGCTTCGGGGTGAAGAGGGATCCGGTGCTGTACAATCTTAGGATCGATTCCAGGCATGTCTTCGTAGGACCACGCGAAAACATCTTTGAAATCTTTTAATAAAGCGACTAAGCGCTCGCGTTCCTCCGAAGACAACGTGGACCCGATCTGGACCAGCTGCGGGTCCTCCTCAGTACCAATATTCACGGTAGTGATTTCATCCATTAAGGGTTTAACAAATCTTTCCTGTTCTTGTTCAATTAAGCGTTGCAAAACTGGAGGAATTTCTTCCTCGTCATTTTCATCAAAATTTTGAAAGTCTGAGTTAATGCAATAAATCAAGGGCACAGAAAAGTACTCAGAAACCACAGCCACATCATTCTCATTAAGCACATCCAAATTGTCCGATTCTTCGGTTACAACAGACTCAAAAGAGAAAGAAAAAGACGACCTAGACAGGATTGTGGTATCTGGGTTATCACTCCCAGGAATACCGGACTCAGACTCAGTCGAGCTGGAACCTGATTCCGACTCAAAAGATTCGGAGGAATCAGATTCCGGCTCACTACCTGACCCGGTGCTGCTTGACAAAAATCCCTCTTCATATTGCCAAATGAGAGAGGGTGCGATAGATGCATCCAAAATGTTTGCTGGTAGGCCCGCAGCCGTTTTATTCCCGATCACGCACACCGAGAAGTTATCCCCCAAGCACTGCTGTTCGATTGGAGGATCTGAAAGTAGACATGCCAGCGCTACCCCCATTTCACTTTCGGCGTCCTCAGACTCCACTTTCTTGCTCTGCTCAGCCTCAGCCAATGGGTCCTTCTGCTCTTCGGCAACGTCATCCCCGGATAATTGCAGGTCGAAGAAGATCTCGAAACTTGGCACGCGCTTCCTCTCTGCGTTCAGCCATGGCTCTGGGAAGCCACAAAATGGAATGTCCTCCCCCTCTCGGACGAAACGTCCATTTAGGGCACCCTGAATGGGTCTATGCATCAGCTCAAAAAGCTTCCCCGCCTTCTTTGCTCTGGCTCTCCCAGCCATCTCCTTACCTTTCCTTATCCAATCCTCTTTGGTGGGCAGATAACCCAAGCCAAAGGTGTGTGGGTTGTGTGGCACTTTGGCCAACGCTGCAACGCCCTTCCGGCCGCTCTTTCCCAATCCCATCGCGGGGATGTGTTGGAGCTTGTTCATGAGGTATACTGATTGTGCGCTAACATACACCCCCTCATTAACAGCTAAGATGTTCTGCATGACCCGGGCCTCAGCCAGGCTAAAACCGGATAAGAACACATCCTCCATACCGTGCTCAATTTCCAAAACTGGCGTAGATACTTCCGGCGGTGGATGGATCAATGAATTCCCAAAAACAATGGCTACTCCCTTCCCATGGGGGTATTTCACCATCTGATGCAAGGTGGACGAAACTGCCTTTACTTGGTGTAACCACGGCCGCCCCAAAAGTAGATTGAAGGTCACAGGGACTTCTAAGATGTGAAAGTCTACCTCATGCTGTCCCGGCCCAACCTTGGTCTGAATTTTCACTGTCCCTATTACTTCTCTGCTCGTGTTATCATATGCCCAAATCACCTGGGCTGTCGGTGCAAGTCCGCGGTCTTTAAACCGATTGCATATGCAGTTCTTGCCGGGCACACATTGATGGTGAATCCGGTATCAACAAGAACCATCGGAATCTATTTGTTTCTACACTCCACGGAGATGTAGAGTGGCTTGTTATGGTTTGCACCCTCAGGTGGCAATTCTTTATCGGAGAAAGTTAACATCGGGGTAGCTCCTCCCGGAAAAACTAAGCCCACCAGCTGTTCGGGCATGGTGTCTATTGAGAACTTGGCCTTGTCCATGGCCGATAAGACAGCTTGTCGATGCACTCGTGATGCCATAAGTAGTCCCCAGATGGAGATGTCTGCCTGTATCTTTTTCAACTGCTTCAGTACAGCTTCTTCTTCGAGTTGCTTCTCTTTCTGTTTCTCCGCTTCTTTATCTTTCCCAGACGCCTCTGGCTAATCTAGATGTGGGGGCTTAAAATACCGCCCGTTTCTAGTCATATGATCGACTTCGCCGATGTACCAGGTATCGTCTGGTTGGTTGCTCCCCCAATCCTCATCCATGTGGGCAAGACATAGATCATTGTCTTCCCACCACATTCCGTCGGCAGCCCACAGACACCTGTCTGGCTCCGGTACAATTGTACTCGCAGTACTCTCCGTCCACATGCTCGCAGCACTCTCTATCTTCGTGTATACAGCATTTTCAATCCCCTCAGGGCCCTTAGCTTTCCTGATTCTCTCAGAATCCTCAAACCTTTCTTGTTCCAACTGCGTCAGTACAACTGGCTGTTCAACATTTCCTGTATTCACAATGCCCAAGTCCTGAGCGAAATTCTTAGCACTGGCGCTCTCCAGCGATTCATTCTGATTTTCGGCCCTTCCGGCCACAACTGATGTTCTTGCCCCTGCCGGGCCTCGTTCCAACTGAAATTCTTCGACGACGTCTGGTAGGTCATCAAGCCACCCGGTGACCTCTGTTGACTTCTCAAAATCTGACCAGTTGACCGCCATGTCCCCTGGATCTTGTTCACTGAAAAACTGGAGGTTAGCGAAGTTCCCTTCCATAGCCGCCAAGTCATCTATCCTCAGACCCAATTCATCCCCCTGTATCACACAAAGCTCTGCCCCTGCCGGCAATTCCACATCTCACCCAGCCTGGCCTATTGACAAAATGTAGTCACTCGGACTGTATACCCCCTCAGTAACATTCCTAGATTTCTCAGATTCTGGCTCGAGAATCCCATTCTCCCCTGAAATCTCCCCTACTCTGTCTTCGACAGTCACCACCATTGGTTCGGGTTGGGCTCTGGAGATGTCCAACATGCACAATTCAGTGCAGTCAGGAAGGAGCACCTCCGGCTTGGGTAGGTGAGAAGGAGTGATATAGATGCTAGGATCGTAGGACATGACCCCAGTCTGGATAAAGTTGATTCTTTTGGGAGGTGGAGCTTGGTTGTGCGGTGGGAGAGGGTTTGTTGTGACATTGGGTTTTTCTGGAGGCACAATCACCTGCTTGTCAACGACATCTTGAATCTCGTGACGCAATCTATAACATTGGTCGGTGTCGTGACCATGTTGTTGGTGATATGCGCAGTATTTGGTTGGGTTATGGGAGGGAGGAAGTGGATTTGGCAATAGCCTCGGCTCCAGGGGCTTTAGATGCCCTTTCCTGATTAATACCCCTAGAGCTTTGGACAGGGGCATATACAATGGGGGGAAGGTTCTTTGGCCTCTGGGTTGGTATCTGGTGGCTTGTGTGTTGCTTCCGGACGCACCAGAGAAAGGCATAGCTACCATGGGTTTTGGAGGGGGGATGGTGGTGACCATGCTTACCTCTGAAGCTCTAGCATTTGTGGCATTGCTGGTGCTTGTATTGTTGTTACGGGTGAAGGTTCTTCGGGGTTGCTCTCTGTCTTGGTCAATCAGACCTCGTTTCATAGCATCCTCAATTTGTACCCCCATCTCGTGCAAATCTGAAAAGGTAGGAAAGGGGAGCACAATCATTTTCTGCATCAGTTTTGGCTAGAGATTGCGCACAATCATCCGGATTTGATCTTTATCTGTAGGCCTTAGGGTCATCATTGAGGCCTTCACCCTCCACCGAGTTACGAAATCTGAAAAGCTCTCCTTAGGCTCCTGCCTTGTTGTTTCAAGATCACGGGTTGTAATCTCGATTTGGGTATTGTAAGAGTATTGCGCAACAAAGGCCTCGGCCATTTCATCCTAACTCCGCTTGACATCATCCTCCAATTTCGCGTACTAGATAGCAGCCACACCCGACAGGGTCCGGCCGAACAATGAAAGCTTCTGTGGTCTGGTGAGGCCCATCGGTTGTAGTATATCTGAGAATAGCCGGAGATGCACCATGGGATCCCCAGATCCGTGGAAGTGATCGATTTGCGGCATTTTGAACCTATCTGGCAGTGTCACAGCCACGTCGGTATATCCGTCCTCGATATCCGGGATAGCCTTTACCCCTGGGATTTCTTGAACAACTTCTCGAGCTTGCTCAATTTCAGTGCTGTAGGGTCTACTTCGAACTCGAAGGGAGAGTCCGGGTGATTGACAGGCGTAGGCGCCTTAGATAACTGAGGTAGAATTGGGGGCGGAGCCGGCCCCGTTGGGATGTCTGTATCTCCCTGGACATTTGGCGCCTTCCCGGGTGCCGAAACTTCTGGTGGGGGAGGAACCGAGTGTGAAGCAGATGCCCCAGTCTGTTGTTGCAGCCTGGCAATTAACTCTGCCTGTTGAGCCATGATCTCGGCCTGTTGTTTGGCAAACTCATCTCGGCGAGCAGCGTCCTGCTGCATGGCCCTCATGGCTTCCTGCATCTGACGCATCATTTCCTCAACTCCTGTCGTTCCTGACATACTGCCCTGATCTGTCTGAACTACTGGTAGGTCTATCTCTATAGCAACAATTGGGATCTCAATCTGACTGTCCACTGATGGGGTAACCCACTGCTCTGGCAACCTCTGCTCGGATACACCGCGTCTTCTCGACCTCCGTCTGATAACCGGGGTTAGGGAATGATACACTGGTTGTCCGTCGACCAGATCCTCAGATTGATTGAGTCGGCGACCTCTTGTCCAGAGTGCTTGGGGAATATCTGCTTGGTCTGAAGCAATTGTGCTAAACTACCTAGCAAAAAGATAAATAAAGCAATAACAAGGAAAAACACAACCAGATAAACGGACAGCATAACAGCGTAAATAAACACAACACACAGTTGGGTATAATCAACACACAGTTGATAAGCTGAATACACTGTTCTTAAAACTGATCTTTGTTCCTAAATCACTGTCCCGAAGCTGAATCTGATACCCGCAGATAACTGATTCTGATAATACTGAACTGGTGCCCGCAGGCCTGATACCCAAAATACTGAATTGGTGCCCGCAGGCCTGATGCCCAAACTTGTAAACTGATACATGCATTCCTATAGAGACGCACTCTAAAAGCACATAGCAAACAAGTGAGAGCCAAAACACCCCTATGTTGGGGTAGGGTTTCCCTGTCCTATTTTGTCAGGAGCTAGGGTTTCACTACGCACGCAGTAGTTTCAAACAACCTACAATTGGGTAAGCAACCTGTTTTAGTTTGGAATGGTCACTATGGATTCCGAATATGCACTAGGTCGAATGGTCAAAAAGGGTGCCCCGGTAAAAACTGGGGTTTGTGTTCCCGTCGTGGCAGAGCTCGCAACCGGTCAGCCTTATGGCACGCTTCGCAAAGTGAGCCTCCGGCAAACTGTTCAGGAATAGCATACGGCAAACACGGTGTCCTAGGCGCACCGATGCAAATGCAATGCAAAGAAACACACAAGTGTAGTCAAAACCAGATATCATGAGTTCGAGTCAAGTTCTCTAACTCCCCAGCAGAGTCGCCAGAAACTGTAGATGTCCCCGAACGTCCCGGGAGGGAAATGCCGTTCTGTTCATTTTGGGCTCACTACAGTTCAGGACTCAATGTCACGGTCCTGTATCTAATCTCGCAGAGTACAATGCAAGACCGATGAATCATCAAAGAGTCCAAATCCGGCAAATTGTGTTTTTGAAAACAGATTTTTTTGAAAGAAGTGCCAAACATGAATTGCTTTGCCAGATACAGAGTCACCACCTAAATATTTTATTTTGGGAAATTTAGGAAACCCTGACTCGTTTGCCTAAGGCCACGTGTCCGTCATCACCAAAATTGCCTCGGCTCGGGAACTTGGGTACGATTGGAGAAGGTCACTTCGTGAGCACCCCCGCTCGCCCGATCAAAGATCGGCCTCTACTAACCATGATATCGAGTTTTGAAGACATTATGCGTTCTTATTCCGGTTATTAGCCTAGATTTACTATGTGATGCGCGCAGCATACAAGTATAGACTGGATCGCCCGAATTGGAACAAAACATTTTATATTTGTTTTTGAAAGTGGTTTACTACTCGCAAGTAGGCTTAAAATGTGGATTTCGCCACCTTCGGGTGGGCTTAGAAAAGATGGTTTTGCCACTATCTAGTGGGCTTAAAACTCACAGTCAATGCATTATTCTAATTCAGATAATCCAACCTTCACCCATAGGCATTCAGGCAGGTATATCACATAAGCACATAGCCTCATGGTAAGCATGTTATCATGGCAGTCACTCACACACATGCAAGGATGCTAAAGCATAAACACTTACCGAGTACTCCAAGCCAAAACAGAAACTATGTCAGAAATCCATGCATGATCCTAACTATACAGAAATGCCTAATGCAACACATGCAGGAATGCAACTACAATAGGCTTGGCTATTCTAAAGATGGCATGTGAAATGCTACAACTAACAAGTATTCAACTCGGAATTGAAATACAATGTAGTTAGTATGATGCGCCGAGCCCGGTGTATGCAAGACAGATGAATGGATGCAAACATGCGAGCATAAGTATGCTAATTGAAACATGCCCTAATCTAACCATCATAAGCTGGTAAATAAAAGGGAGAAAGACGTGGGGTTGGAAGACATACATCACACGCACGCACACTTATTACAATTGTGCCCTCGCTCGGAGGGTCCGAAAGAATAATACAGTCTGAATAAATAATACAGTTTGAATAAATACAAAACCCTAATTAATTAACAAATTAACTAAGAAATGAAATAAATTAGCATGCAAATCCATGGGCCGCCTCAGCTCTGTTCCGAACGATGAAAGATGCATGCATGAGTTGCTTGGCGTGGAAATCCATTGCGATGCCTCGATTCGCCTCTATTTGCAATTAATGTCGAAATGCTGTGCAAAGCTCTAGCAGGCTGTTGATTTCTGATTTGCTGCAACAGAGAGTAAGAAAGGGGCATGGCAAAGCATTTTCACATATGTATGCATGTCTCGATTGTCGTGCCACCAATCACGCATCTCGATGCATGATGGCCGAGGAGTCAAATTGCACGACTCGATGTGAAATGAGTGCACATATAAACACAATACGGCCTCGACTCCATCATGGGTAATCCGGAGTGTCGGCGACCAGGAATTGAGGCACGTTCCGTCACTTTGAGTACGAAACGCCCCTCGTTTCTCGTGTTTGGACTAACCCTACTCCAAACACAATACAATATGCATGGCATACACAATGCGACTAACATGCAACCTAGCATACGCAATGCTATGAAATGGCATACACAATGCACGATGTAACATGGTATACACAATGCTCTAACATGCAACCTAGCATATGCAATGCTATGAACTGAAATGGCATACACAATGCACGATGGACTTACACCAACATGAGTGGACCTTAGCCACACTCACATCAGTGGCCATACGGTAGGAAATGAAACAACCGAAATGCATGGAAACGCGCACGAATGCCAAGGACCGATCCTAAGGCATAACATGCTACTCTACCAAAGCATGGCAAGGGATGCAATATGGCATACAAACACATATGATATAGCTCTGAAACATGATAAACAATGGTCCCGAATCATGCAAACATGGCACACTATGCAAGCTAGGGGGCCCGGGTACCGAAACTAGTGAAGTGCGTTACACTAGAGGTACCCAAGGCAATGCACCAAAGGCAAAACCAAACCCAAACAGACCTAGGCAGGTTTGAACCAGTGGGAAATTGGCCTAAAATGATGGCTCAACATGCATGAAAATGAAGCTCATTCATTGGTCGGTAAACAAGGCATTCACGCACAACTCTGAAGCACACTTAAAGAAATGAAAACATGGCAATATGGCATTCAAACTAGCTCTGAAATATGATGAAAAATGACCTCAAAACATGAACACACCTCAGCATATGCATGCAATGGACCTCAAAACTCAAAGTTAAGCATGGGTATTGAACTACAAGCATGCAAAACAAACATCATTCGACCATGAGGCCTAAAAACAGAGCTAGGGCAGTCCAAAATAAGCACATTATTAGTTTAAGGTGTGGTCAAAAAGTGCTAACATCAAGGGTCCACAAAGCATGCAAAGAAAGCTAGTGAACCATTAGTTGTTCTACAACTATATGAAGCATATGAAGGCTCACCCAACTAACCAAAAACAGAAGCATTTCATGCCAAAATATGCCCAAACACCCACTGAAACACAGTCAATGCATGCAAAAATGAGGGGCTCCTTTGGAAGGCCATGCAAGGGGGTATTCTACACCTATATGATAGACAAACAAAAGGGCAAAACCACCTCTAGAAATGAGTTATGACAGCCCTAAAATCCACCAAATGGGCCCTGAAATCAGTCTAGGAAACATGCAAAGAAAGGTCCCTTTGAAAGGCCTTGAATGGGATTGCTCTACACATGCATCATAGACATAAAATATGGCAAAATGGGCTCTTGACAGAGCTTAGGCAGACCTTAAAAGTCACAAAATGAGGCCTGAAACATGACTTCAATACATGCAAAAAAGAGTCCCTTTGGAAGGCCAACAATGCTAGTAAAGAGAATGAGGGGTGAAAGGGTCACCCCTCTATGATTTTGAAGCTCAAAGACATATTTAAGCCACTAAAAATCCACTGGATTTCAGTGGCTAGGAGGCCAAACCAAGGCCAATGCAAATGCTCTAATGCATAGTTCAAAACATGAGGAGATGAAGTATGCAAGGGGGAAGATGACCCCAAATAGAAAAGAGTCCTTAAACAAACATGTTTAGAAGATCAAAACAAGACTTTTTATAGTTTATGTCGAAGTCCAAAAATGCTTGCAAATAAGGCTAAGACATGATGCAAAATAAGCCTTAAAAGAGAGAATGTAGCATACAAGGAGGTAGAGACCTCAAACAGAAAAGTACCCTTAATCAAACTTCAAGAGGAACTCAAAATAAGACACTTTATAGTTTATAACAAAACCCAAAAATGCTTGAAAATAAGGCTAAGTTATGAAGCAAAAAAATGCAAAAAAAGGGGAAATGAGGACTTACCCTTGTAGACAATGACTCCAGCAGCTTCTGGACCAAGGAAGTGAGATCCCAACCTCTGCAAATCAGTTCCAAGATGCTTGGATGGATGGTGGAGGTGTTGTGCTAAGGGTTGGTGTGCAAATGGTGCAAGAATATTAGGGTTTGGAGCTTGGAATAGTGAACTATGGAGAGAGAGGTGTGTATGCCTTAAACAAAATTGTTCAACCCTCCAAATGGAAGAGGAGGGCCTCTCTTATAAAGAAGAGAGGCCAATGCTTCTCTTGGAAGCTTCAAATATCCTCCATACACGTGTATGGAGGATGGTCCAAATGCCTCCCAGATGGCACAGCTGTGTAGCATTCAGAGAGGGCAAAAAGCAGATGGCTGGCCGACCAGTTAAGGTAGTCGACTAGCCACTCCCCCTGGTCGGATGACCAGGGGTCAGAAGGTTCAAGGAAGAAAAGTGGTCAGCCACCCCAGATTGGTGGCCTCCTAGATGAGTGCAACACAGCTGCAGGGTGAAAAACCAGAAAATGTGACCTAGGAGAGAGGAAAACCAGCTTTTTAGCAAGGTTCAAAAAGGTCAAGAAGAGAAAGCTGGTCGGCCTACCATATTGGTGGCCTCCCAGGTGAGCACAACACAATGGTGGTATGCAAAACTAGAAATTGTGGCTCAAAAGTGGGAAAAACCAGCTTTCTGTTAGAAAAACCGGCTGGAGGAGAGAGAAAATATTTTTTGAAAGAATTGCTGGTCTCCCACCATCCTACCACCTTCCTAGCAATGAAAAAAGGGTCCATACCAAAAATAAACCTTAACCGATGCAAAACGAGGGTTCGGGGGCCAAAACGCGCGGTCCGGGGCCCCGAAAACAGGCTGTTAGGCACCGGAGGTGGCGTATGACCACAAAGGTGGTCTCCCGGGCTACAGTGTCTATCAAAAGAGAGGAAACAAGGTGTGTGCCAAAAAACCGGAGCAAACGGAGGTAGTTAGGCGGTCCCGAACCGAGGCACACGGCCGACGGCTCCAAAAATTGGAAATTGGATTCCAAACAGGAAAAATGGCCTACGACCACGAAACGCAGCCTACAGCCACTGAGAGATGGTCTTCGAGACCTCTCCCTCCCTTCGGGAAGAGAAAACAGAGAAAACAGGACCTGGTTCGCAAACCGAGGCAAAGCACAAAAGAGCCCCGAAGTCTGGAGGCAAGGCTCGCATCCGAGACTCTGAAACCCCAGAACGAGCACAATATGCATCATCACCGAGCGCTCAATCGGTAACGTCTGAGTCTTAAGGTTGGTCAAAAGTGGGGTGTCTACAATGACCTGAAATACTTTGATCTGAACAGTTGTGATGAAAGACTCTGATATGACCTTGAGAACTGATGAACTTAGGACAGTTAAGAAATTATTGACTATGTACCTAAGCAAACGAAGTATGCCTTACAAACCAAATGTACCCTATTTGAGAAAAATTTTATCTGATTCGATCTGATAGAACTTTTGTTTGATTTGGCCTGATAGAATCCTCATTTGATATAATTTGATGGGACCTTTGTTTGATTTAATTTGACAAGACCTTTGCCTAGAATTGATTTGATAAGACCTTCTATCAGATTTGATTTTGTTAAGGGGATTACGGATTGTTCATGAATAAATAACCAAATTATTCTTGACGAAAAAACTGATAGACCCAAAACTTGAATCCGTTTGGAATACTTGACTTATTTAGAAGACCTTATGTGGGCTATCAACAGACCGATCTAAGCATGAACACCATTGAGAACCAACCTTTAATTGTTGGAGACATACATGTTATAAATGAACAAAATTGTGCAAATCCAGTGATTGGATGTTTAAGGAATGACTGTTTCTGTGTTACTGAATTCTTATTTATTTGACGCTATGGAAACCGATGACGGCAGATTGATTTGATTATAAACAGTACTAAACATTTATCTTTCACTGATCAGAATATGTTTTGTATGGGAGAATAGTTACTACAGTGTTATCGGATTTTAGGAAATCATGTTACAGTAATTGTTAACCGCGAACAGTTTTGATTGTGAACACTATTGGGATTAGAAAACCTCGATTATCTGAAAGTGTGTGAATTTAGTGCGCCCTGTAAATGACTGCTTAGTGCCATTATATTCTGCAATTGGGGCTTTGAGGATGTGTAAATTGTGCTTAACATGTGATTGACTCCTCTGATATTACTTTTGATGTCATGGGAATAATATACGAATTGCTTTATGCTCATTGACAACTATCAGATAATGTTGGAAGACTTGGTGGAATAGGGAACCAAACATTGAACTGAATTGTAAACTGTAAACTGTTGAATGATTGAGAACACGTGTATTATGTTAGAAATTGACTGTTTCGATGTTATTGTACTTTACAATCGATACTATGGGGATATATGAGTTATGTACGTCGTGTGGTTGATTACTTCGTTGTTACCTTTGTTGACTCAGGAATCAGTGTTTGGATCCACTTTATTTTCCTGAAGACTTTTAATCGATCTTGGATAATTGTGATGAGTCACTGAACTAAATACCGAATTGGATTGTGAATTGCGGAATTATTGGAGAATGAGTCGAACTTCTGTGACAAGGAAATAGACCAAACTTCTATGGTAAAGTTAGTTGATATTTGAAATAAATATGTTGGTCACCTATTGTGAAGAAGGAAATTGTTGAATTTGTGTCTAAATATTTTCGGTGCCAACGAGTCAAGGTTGAACATCAAATATAGGCGGAGCTACTCCAATCTCTCTCTGTTTCAGGATGGAAATAGGAATCCTAAATCGTGTCTAGATTTTGACAAGCCTTTAAGAGGCAATGGGAACTAAATTGTGATTCAACGCTGCTTCCATCCGCAAATTGATGTATAATCAGAAAGAACTTTGTTTTTTTAGATTCTGGGAGAAATGCTCCAAATGTATGCATTAGATTTTCAGGGAAGTTGGAAAAATCTATCCATCACTAGCAGACTTTGCTTACGACAACAGCTTACACTCTAGTTTCGGTGTGGTACCATACAAAGCCTTGTATGGAGGAAAAGGTAAGTCTCTAATTGGTTGAGAGCAGAGTGTTGCTTGATTTTGAGACTGAGCAAATAACTATCAAAAGGATTGGAACCGTTGAATAAAAAGTATTCCGAATTGTTTTCGACTAAAGGTAAAATAAGTTTGGAGGACCAAACTTCCTAAAGGGGGGAAGATTGTAATAACCGTGTCTTGTACTATGTTAATTAATCATGATTATGTTTGTAATTATGTGCTTAATTTGAATTTGGGTGTTAATTGCATGATTATATGTGATTTTGGTTTTGTATCTATTTATCGCAGAAAAATCTGTTAGAATCTGTGCTTTGAACTGAAAATTGAAGGCCTTATCAGCCACAGAAACCGAAATTGATCACGCCATTGAGATTAGCATAATTTTTAGAGCCTATGGTGAAATTTAGGCCAAGTTTGGCAAGTCCATAAAAAGCCAAAAAGTTACTCAAAAAGTTAAAAAGTTATCACTATTCATCAAAAGTCAAAAATTACACCTGCATAACTCCCAATCCTAATTTTCCCCTACACATTAATTTATACAATTTTTTAATACACATTTTTTCATAAAAAGTCAAAAAGTTAACCCAAACATCCATATTTTTTTCCTCAAATTTTTAGCCCAAAAAGACAAAAAGTGCACTTATTTAGGACACCCCAAACGACCCCTTAATCAGAAATTGATTCGGATCAAATAATTAGATATGGAACGATTAATTACGCTCTATTATTTAACTCTAATCAATTTGATTATGAGAGAGACTATAAAAGGGGCCAATATACACTTATATTCATTTGGTTGAACTCAAATTGAAGTCACACTCTAGAGAGAGAGAGAGAGAGAGGCTGGCTCTAGAGAGAGAAAGGAGGAGAATTGTGTGTTTGGCTCAAAGTTTGTGAAATTGGAAGGCTAGACTCAAAGATTTGACTACAATTGTGAGAGTGGAAGCTCCTAGGTGAGTAATTGAGCAAAGATTTATGACCCTAAGGTTGTAATTTTGTGAATTCAAGGCTTGATGGTGATCAAGAACATAATTTGAATTGAATTTGTTGAATTTGAAGCTTATATGTACATGCATGAGCATAATTGCCATGATTTTATACATTCAAGCATAAGTCATGAAGAACAAGAAGAATTGAGCCCCAAATCTCACATGCATGCATGATTTCCATGAGTTTCATGATTTTAAGTGTCCTTTGTACCATTTGGAATAGAATTGAAGTTAAGAATTTACTTGCATGCATGATAGATAAGGATATGGAATTTGTATGAAAATGAGTACATGAGTTTTGAAATCAACAAGAAGAATTTGAAGTGATTTGAGAAATGAACCATGACTTTAGTCAATTGGCTCCCAATTACTTATGTCCTTGTGTTGTATGATGTTCCTCCATGTTTTTGTCTCAAGAATATGAGTTTTGGAGCCTTGGGGTCGAGCTTGAAGCTCAAAATGGTTGCTGGAAAAACCCAGAATTTGGCATGTCTGCTAGAGAGGGGAAAGTGCCGCTCGAGCGTGAAATGCGAGCTCCCAGAACTTTTGTAGACATTGATGTCCGCTCGAGCGGGGATATTCAAGCTCGAGCGGGGAGCCATGTAGTGTGACTTTCAGCTCCAGCGCCCGAATTCACGCTCGAGCATAAAAATAAGGCAACCAGTATTTTTGTAGACCAAAGGGGTCCGCTCGAGCGGGGAGCCCTGTTTTTGAAATTTTAAAAAGTAGCTATATGTTTCATTTTTTGTTCTCTTTCATTTCTAAGCACTCTTAGACATGCATTGGGCATTGTGAATGAGTTAAAATGATAAGAAAGAAGCCTAAGAGTAATGTATGAATTAAGAACGGATTGAATCATTTGTGACCCATATGTGTTACGTAATGTGTAGGATCGAGCTCAAGGGCAAATCCACCGGCAGAACACTGTGAGTAATATCTTAATAAAGATATTTTCAAGTATGTTACTTTCCGAATGCTACTTCTGTATAAGCTTTATGGATTTGTTGATTTGAAATATGAATGAGTATTCTATATGCCTAATTTCGTATAAGACCGTCGAATATGAATGATTGGGCCAAAGGTCGTTGGATATGAATGATTGGGCCAAAGGCCGTCGGATATGAATGATTGGGCTAAAGGCCATCGGATATGAATGATTGAGCCAAAGGCCGTCGAATATGAATGATTGGGCCAAAGGCCGTCGGATATGAATGATTGGGCCAAAGGCCGTTTGAATATGATGATGATGGGCCAAAGGCCGTTTGAATACCGTGATGGGCCAAAGGCTGTTTGAACATGAGCATAATGGGCCAAAGGCCGTTTGAATGAAAAGGGATCGTGATCATGAATATGAAATACGCATAGATATGAATATAAAGGGAATGGGCCCGAGGCCGTTTGATACGCCTGACATGTTTGAATTGGGCCCGAGGCCGTTTGATATGTTTAAATTGGACCAAAGGTCGTTTTGAATAAAGAGTTGGTTGGACCAAAGGTCGTTTTGTATAGATGGACCTAAGGTTATCTCGTTTTATATAAGATTTGGACTTGAGATCATTTATCATACAGATATGATGTGTTGGACCCGAGGTCGTCTTGCTTTGTTAAGATTGGTAAATCTGATGTGAATGAGAATGGTGGTTCAAATGTTTACATTATGAATATGACTCATTTATGAACGAATCTTATTCATTAACCTCTTTATTTTGATATTATTCACTGGGCGTTAGCTCACTCTTATTTATATGTATGTAGGTGAGCAAAAGGACGTTCAACCCCAGCCTTAGTGGAATTTAAGAAAGGAACCCGAGTTTTGTGAAGTCAGCCCAGGTGCTTCGCGCAAGAGGCTTTGTTTATGATCTTTTTTTTTATTTCTTTTGCTACTTTTATTGGTCATTGTAGACGTCCCCGAACGTCCTGGGAGGGAAATCCTATTTTGTTCATTTGGGCTCACTACAGTTCAGGACTCAATGTCATGGTCCTGTATCTAATCTCACAAAGTGCAATGCAAGACCGATGAATCATCAAAGAGTCCAAATCCGACAAATCGTTTTTGAAAATAGATTTTTTTGAAAGAAGTGCCAAACATGGACTGCTTTGCCAGATACAGAGTCGCCACCTAAATATTTTATTTTGGGGGAATTTAGGAAACCCTGACTCGTTGCCTAAGGCCACGTGTCCGTCATCACCAAAGTTGCCTCGGCTCGAGAACTTGGGTACGATTGGGGAAGGTCACTTCGTGAGCACCCCCGCTCACCCGATCAAAGATCGGCTTCTATTAACTATGATATCGAGTTTTGAAAACATTATGTGCTCTTATTCCGGTTATTAGCCTAGAATTACTATGTGATACGCACAGCATACAAGTATAGACTGAGTCACCTGAATTGGAACAAAACATCTCATGTTTGCTTTTGAAAGCGGTTTGCTACTCGCAAGTAGGCTAAAATGCAGATTTTGCCACCCTTAAGTGGGCTTAGAAAACATGGTGATTTGCCACTATCTAGTGGGCTTAAAACTCGCAATTAATGAATTGTTCCAATTCAGATAACCTAACCTTTACCCACAGGCATTCAAGCAGTTATATCACATAAGCAAATAGCCTCATGGTAAGCATGCTATCATGGCAATCACTCACACGCATGCAAGGATGCTGAAGCATAAACACTTACCGAGTACTCCGAGCCAAAACAAAAACTAGTTAGTAATCAATGCATGATCCTAGTTCATGTTAAGATGGCTAATGCAACACATGCAAAATGCAATTAAGATAGGCTCGGCTATTCTAAGATGGCATGTGAGATGCTACAACTAACACGTATTCAACTTGGAATTGAAATACAATGCAGTTAGTATGATGCGCCGAGCCCGGTGCATGCAAGACATATGAATGATACAAACATGCATAGCATAAGGATGCTAATTGAAATATGCCCTAAATCTAACCATCGTAAGCTGGTAAATAAAAGGGAGAAAGACGTGGGGTTGGAAGACATACATCACACACATGCACACTTATTACAATTGTGCCATCGCCCGGAGGGTCCGAATAAATAATTACAGTTCGAATAAGTACAAAGCCCTAATTAATTAACAAATTAACTAAGAAATGAAATAAACTAGTATGCAAATCCATGGACCGCCTCAGCTCTGTTCCGAATGATGAATGATGCATACTTGAGTTTCCTGGCGCGGAAATCCATTGCGATGCCCCGATTCGCCTCTGTTTGCAATTAATGCCGGAATGCTGTGCAAAGCTCTAGAAGGCTGCTGATTTCTGATTTGCTGCACCAGAGAGCAAGAAAGGGGCACAACAAAGCATTTTCACACATGTATGCATGACCTCGATCCTCGTGCCACCAATCATGCATCTCGATGCATGATGGCCGAGGAGTCGAATTGCATGACTCGATGTGAAATGAATGCACATATAAACACAACAAGGCCTAGACTCCATCATGGGTAATCCGAAGTGTCGGCGACCGAGAATTGAGACACGTTCTGTCACTTGGAGTACGAAATATCCCTCGTTTCCCGTGCTTAGGCTAACTCCTATCCCAAACACAATGCAAATGAGATGACATACACAATGCGACTAACATATAACTTAGCATACGCAATGCTATGGACTAAAATGGCATACACAATGCACGTGATGTAACATGGCATGCACAATGCTCTAACATGCAACCTAGCATGCGCAATGCTATGGACTGAAATGGCATACACAATGCACGATGGACTTACACCAACATGAGTGGACCTTAGCCACACTCACATCAGTGGCCATTATGATGGAAATGAGATAATCGAAATACATGCAAACTTGCACGGATGTAAAGGACCGATCCTAAGGCATAACATGCAACTCTAACTAAGCATGGCAGAGGATGAAACATGGCATACAAACATGCAATTTCCAGCTCTGAAATAAGATGCTCAATGGTCCCAAATCATGGAAACATGTCACCCAATGTACGAAATAAGCCCCGAAACTCAAAACTAGGCAAATGCATTGAACCACAAGTATGCAAAGCAAGCATTATTTGACCATGAGGCATGAAAATAGAGCCAAGGCAGTCCTAAACACGCACCAAATCAGTTCTAAGCATGGCCAAAAAGTGCTAACATGAAGGGCTAAAACAACATGCAACATAGGCTAGTAAGCATGGTTTACATTACATGTATATGAAGCACAAGAGCGGTCACCAAACCAGCCAAAAATAGTAACATGGTATGCTAAAATATACCCAAATAACCGCTGAAACTCAGTCAATGCATACAAAAATGATGGGCTCCTTTGGAGGGCCATGCAAGGGGTTATTCTACACATGTATGATGGACACACACAATGGCAAAACCACCTCTGGATAGAGGTTCTGAGGGTCTTAAAACCCACTAAAAAGAGCCTGAAATGGGTCTAGGAAACATGCAAATAAAGGCCCCTTTGAAAGGCCTTGGATGGGATTGCTCTACACATGCGAAATAGACACTTCATATGGAAAAATGGGCTCCGGACAGAGCCAAGGTAGACCTTAAAACTCACCAAATAGGGCCTGAAATGTGACTTTACAACATACAAGTAGGAGCCCCTTTGGAAGGCCAAAAGGGCCAACAAACAAGACAAGGAGAGAGGGGGTCACCCCCCTCTAATTTTGGCTCTCAAAATAGTGTGATAGCCACTAAAAATCCACTGGATTTCAGTGGCTAGAAGGCCAAACAAAGCATGCAACAAAGGCCTAGATGCAAGGCTCAAAACAAGATGCAAACAAGCATACAAGGGGGTAGATGACCCCCAACATAAAAATGCCCTTAATCAAACTTCAAGAGGGGCTCAAAATAAGACTCTTTTCATTTTATGACAAATCTCGAAAATGCTTGCAAGTAAGGCTAAGATAGGAAGCAAAATAAGCCTCCAAAGAGGGATGGAGCATACAAGGAGGTAGATGACCTCAAACAGAAAAGTATCCTTAAACAAACTTCAAGAGGAGCTCAAAATAAGACACTTTTCAGTTTAAGATGAAACCCAAAAATTCTTGCAAATAGGGCTAAGTTATGAAGCAAAATAATGCAAAAATGGGGGAAATGAGGACTTACCCTTGTAGCACAGCAATGTAGCAAGTTCTGGACCAAGAAGGTGAGTCTTAAACCTCTGAAAAATAGTTCCAAGATGCTTGGATGGATGGTGGTGGTGGTGGTAGGCTAGGAGGTGTGGTGTAAATGGCCAAGAATATTAGGGTTTGGAGCTTGAAGAAGAGAGCTATAGAGGGTGGAGTGTATATGCCTTGACTAAATTTTCTAACCCTTGCAAATGGAGGGGAAGTGTTGGTTTTATAGAGGAAGAAGGCTAAGGCTTCTTGGAGAAGCCTCAAGAGAGGGTCAAAGCTTCTCAAAGAAGCTTAACCAAAAGGGTCAAGCTTCTTGAGGAAGCTAGACCAAAGGGGTCAAGCTTCCTGAAGAAGCTTGACAAAAGGGGCAAGCTTCTCCTTGAAGCTAAGCAAAAGGGGCAAAACCACCTTAAGGAGACAAACAAAGGGGCAAAATCCCAGAGGAAGGGTCAAGTGCATCACAGCTGGCACAGCTGTGTTGCACTCAGGAAGGGCAAAAAGGAGATGGTTGGCCGACCAGTTCAAGTGGTTGGCCGACCACTTGCATCACAGCTGGCACAGCTGTGTTGCACTCAGGAAGGGCAAAAAGGAGATAGTTGGCCGACCAGTTCAAGTGGTCGGCCGACCACTTGCCTTGATCGGCCGACCAGGGTTCAAAAGGGTCAAGGTGAAATGCTGGTCGGCCATACCAGAAAGGTGGCCTCCCAGATGAGTACAACACAGCTGTATGGTGGGAGATCAGAAATTGTGACCCAGGAGAGAGAGAAACCAACTTTCTAGCAAGGTTCGAAAGGGTCAAGAAGGAATCCTGGTTGGCCCACCTATATTGGTGGCCTCCCAGATGAGTACAACACAATGGTGGTATGAAAACCAGAAATTGTGGCTCAAAAGAGAGAAAAATCAGCTTTCTGTCAAGAAAACCGGCTGGAGGAGAGAGAAAATGGTTCCCAAAAGAATTTCTGGTCTCCCACTATAGTACCACATTCCAAACAATGAAAATAGGGTCCATACCCAAAATGAACCCTAACCGATGCAAAACGAGGGTTTGGGGGCCAAAACGCGCAGTCCGGGGCCCCAAAAACAGGCTGGTAGGCACCGGAAGTGGCGTACGACCACGAAGGTGGTCTCCCGGGCCACAGTGTCCCTCTAAGGAGAGGAAACAAGGTGTGTGCCAAAAATCGGAGCAAACGGAGGTAGTTAGGCGGTCCCGAACCGAGGCACAAGGCCGACGGCTCCGAAAAATCAGAAACTGGTCTCCAAACGGAAAAAATGGCCTACGGCCACTGAGAGATGGTTTACGAGACCTCTCCCTCCCTTCGGGAAGAGAAAATAGAGAAAACAAGACCTGGTTCGCAAACCGAGGCAAAGCACAAAAGAGCCCGAAGTCCGAAGGCAAGGCTCACAGCCGAGACTCTGAAACCCCAGAACGAGCACAATATGCATCATCACCGAGAGCTCAATCGGTGACGTCTGAGTCTTAAGGTCGGTCAAAAATGGGGTTTCTACAGTTGCCCCTCTTTGACAGAACTCGAAAGTCATAAGTGACGGGAGTGAATGTCAAAGCCCAGAGACGACCCATTTTTGACAAGGCCGAAGACTTAGACAAACAGGTAAGATAAAAAGAGATGCGCCCGCAGGCATGCCCGCAGGCAGGGGGCAAGATGCAAAACGATATGCACAAAGCCGGACGTAACTCATGATCATGCAAAGCAACAAGCTGTAATGAAGCAAGTATCCGCAATAGATGCAACAGTTTTAAGCAAGAATGCAAAGCAACAACTACATTTCATGCAGTTAAGAATGCGGAGAATTATTCAATTCTCGTTACGTCTCACACGGAGAAGATGCAATACCTGTGCGGCTCGTCTGGTCGCACTAGCCTCAAATGAACCGTACATACAATATCATGCCTGTAAAAGAGAGAAACTTAACAAGCACAACATAGTTAGCAACATATGTCCAACGCTATATCGAACGCAGACAAACACGGTGCCGATGAGAAAGTGCATCGCAATGCAAGAAGAAACATGTGTGACAATGCAAGTTAAACATGGAGGCATGACAATACCAATGAAACGTGCACAACAATGCAAGTGGTGTGCATGAGAATGCAAGTGACGTGCATAACAATGCAGGATAAGTGCAAACTCGAATGCATATTTGACACAAACAACGAGCAAAGAAATACAAGTTTTGATGAGGGCGACTCAATTGCGGCCTCCGGTTTACCTCCCGGAAGGGTCACAACATTCAAAAAGGATACACCTCGCTCTTGACGAGTAACGATGAAACACGCATCGAAAGTTGGAGTTGAAGTTCCTGCGGAGGGATTTCGCGACGAAAAGTGCACTTTCCTTGTACTTTCTCGAGTGCCGGAGACTCCGATTACTACCAAAATTTGTAGAGAGTTCAAAGAGACCTTGGAGACCACCTTGGGAACACCACCGACCAGGTTTGGAGGCTATTGGAGGCCACCGACCAGGTTTGGTAAAGGGGGGTGGTCGGCCTACCAGAAAAGGTGGTCGGCCGACCACCTAGCCCAAATCCGGGGCAGTTTGGTACTTTCACACTTGTTTCTTTAAATACACTCGGCCAAAGCTCTTTTGCTCACAACTCTAAGTCCGAAATCAGTCCCTCTCCCTTCCTAGAGCATTTTCCCTCTCAGATCTGTGCTCTATACGCGTTTTCCAACGCCCCATGCAAAGTTGTTTCGCGAAATCTTTCAGTTTTCTTCACTTTGAACCGATTAGATTTTGATTTCAGAGCTCTTTTCATCATTTTCACCACTTGAGGTAAGTTTGTCTCAACATTTGGAAGATTTTCTCGGGAGTTGACTTTTTCATTTCCCGAGAGTTGACTTTTGTTGACTTTTTTCAATTTTGGCTTATTTTGCTCATTTTTGCTCATTTTTGCAGATTTCTCAAAATGGCAGGTCATTTCCCCCATGGCGGAGGTTCTCCAGGTGCCGGAGGTGATCCAGACATTATGTCTTTGCCTCCGAGGATTCGGCCGTTCATTCCTGAGAGGTATGACCCTCCGACACACATCCTCCCTCGGGCAGTTTTCTATCATTTCACCAATTTTGATGGTTGAGCACCTGTGGATCTGCTATTGCGGGAGCCGGAGCCCCACCTCTCCTATTAGGCACGGGAGGTATGTACTTCTCTTTTTATATTTTTTGCAATATATTCTGCATTTTCTGTGCATTTCCCGCTTTTCGCTATGCATGCTTATCTGCTCGTTCTGAATGGACTCACACACTATATTTCTGCTCATTCTAGCACACAGCTTGTTTTGAATACTTAGTCTATAACACAGTATTCTGTTTGCATCTTGAACACATAGCTCAATCACTTCAATTTCTGAACCTGCAGCCCATATTTGATTGTGAACACGCAGCACACACTTGTTGAGAGTTGAACACGCAGCCCATATTTTGATTGTGAGCACGCAGCACACACTTGTTGAGAGTTGAACACGCAGCCCAAACTTTGAATTTCTGAACACGCAGCCCATATCTTAATTGTGAACACGCAGTACACACTTGTTGAAAGTTGAACACGCAGCCCAAACTTTGAATTTCTAAACACGCAGCCCATTTTCTAATTGTGAACACGCAACACACACTTGTTGAAAGTTGAACACGCAACCCAAACTTTGAATTTCTGAACATGCAGCCCATTTTCTGATTGTGAACACGCAGCACACACTTGTTGAAAGTTGAACACGCCCAAACTTTGAATTTCTGAACACGCAGCCCATATTCTGATTGTGAACATGCAGCACACACTTGTCGAAAGTTGAACACGCAACCCAAACTTTGAATTTCTGAACACGCAGCCCATATTCTGATTGTGAACACGCAGCACACACTTGTCGAAAGTTGAACACGCAGCCCAAACTTTGAATTTTTGAATACGCAGCCCATATTCTGATTGTGAACACGCAGCACACACTTGTCGAAGGTTGAACACGCAGCCCAAACTTTGAATTTCTGAACACGCAGTCCAAATTTTGAATTTCTGAACACGCAGCCCATATCTTGATTGTGAACACGCAGCACACACTTGTTGAAAGTTGAACACGCAACCCAAACTTTGAATTTCTGAACACGCAGCCCATATTTTGATTGTGAACACGCAGCACACACTTGTTGAGAGTTGAACACGCAGCCCAAACTTTGAATTTCTGAACACGCAGCCCATTTTCTGATTATGAACACGCAGCACACACTTCAATTCTGAACACACAGCTCATATCATCGTATCTGATTTAATTTGCACACAGCTCATACATTTCATTTGCACGCAGCTTATTCATTTCATTCTGAAACTGAATACATGTATTCATTATGAATGCAGGTGTCTTCCTGTGTCACATGAGGATATGGCTTCATCGTTGCGAGGGAGTGGTACACAGAGCTCCCTGAGGCCGTTCGTGATTGGGTTGACCAGGCAGGGTTCAGACCCTTTTGCACAGGGATATCTCGCTATCCTACTAGCAGGACATTGATGGGCGCCCTTGTGGAGAGATGGTGGGGCACCACCAACTTTTTCCATTTCTCAGCTACCGGGGACATGACCATGACCCCGTTCGACTTTGTTGTGCTGACAGGCCTTGATGTGGGAGGCTGGGCGATCCCTTATGATGAGGATATGGACGAGTGGGAGGCCGCCTGGATCTATCTATTGGGAGCTCGCCCACTGGTTGACAGATCCTCAGGCAGAGTCCGGTATACCTGGTTTTCCTCACATTTCAGAGGGAGGGTGCCCGAGGCTTCCGAGGAGATAGCGCAGTATACTCGGGGGTTTTTGATGTTCCTCTTCGGGACCACTCTGTTCGGCGATAGGGGGAACACCGTTGGACTCTATCTGCTGAGTGCCCTGGTAGACCTCTCGCAGGTCAGTCAGTATGACTGGGGTGGCGCCTGCTTGGCTGCCCTCTATTGCTACATGAGCGCGACCTCCCGCGGATGGGGGAACATAGTCGGCGGCTATTGGAGAGTCTGAGAGGTACTATCTGCCCTCTTGATTTACATTTCTGCTTTTCATTATCTGCACACTGCACACACGGCACACTTTGCATTCTGTACTTTGTACTCTGCTCTCAGCATTCTGCATTCTCTGCATATTCTGTATTCACATTCTGTATTCTGATGGCTATTGCCCTGTTTTCCACAGCTATGGGTTTTCGCGTACTTCCCAACGCTAGCCCCGGAGCTTGAGGTGGAGGTTCCTCTCACGATCCCCTATTCGCTCGTATTCGAGGGCCAGTATCGGCCGAGACCTCGGGAGACTCTCCCCTACCTGCGGCAGTTTTTCGACACAATGCGGCCGACAGAGGTAATTCAGAACTCTTAGTTCTCCATGTTTTCATCTTTGATTTATCTTGCATGTTTACGATTTCTAATCGGCTTATGCATTGGTTATCCGCAGATCACATGGCTGCCCTGGGCGCCTATGGGTGGAGATAGGCCTGTAAATGGATCGGATTCGGATCGGATCTGTCAAAATCCGAATCCGAATCCGATTAAGACAAACCCGAATCCGATCCGAATCCGTTTAGTTCATATCCGATTATAGATATCCGAATCCGAATCCGATGATTTCGGATATCCGATCCGATAATCCGAATCCGATCCATTTATTTATTTATTGAGCTACAAATTTATATAATTTGAAAAAAAATTTCATTTTGTGTTTTTTTATTCAAATTGAGAATAATCGGATCGGATTATCGGATTATCGGATCGGATCGGATTTTTGCATATTCAATCCGTTTAATAAACGGATTAAACGGATTCGGATTATCGGATTATCGGATCGGATTTTTTGTAAACGGATTCGGATTATCGGATCGGATTCGGATCGGATTCGGATTAAATCCGATCCATTGACAGCCCTAGGTGGAGACATCCGATTTCGATTTGCTGGAGGATGGGCTGCTTCTCGGTACAGGATCCTGTTTGAGGGGCCAGCTGGTAGGGCCTGGTTCCTAAGGGACCGTTTCTTGCGCCAGACTATGGGCTTCCCTGAGCAGAGTGTTCCCTCAGCACCTCCGGACGATATGCGATCCGCTGATAGGCTCACTCCTCAGGATGTCACTAACGCCATGTTGGGTACCGACGTTGTA
This sequence comes from Camellia granthamiana, assembly GCA_036172215.1. Classification (NCBI taxonomy): domain Eukaryota; kingdom Viridiplantae; phylum Streptophyta; class Magnoliopsida; order Ericales; family Theaceae; genus Camellia; species Camellia granthamiana. The sequence continues at coordinate 56,118,320 of CM069909.1, read as the reverse complement.
ATGACCCCAAAATGTATGGTGTAATTTTCTGTAATTAATTATGTGTTTATATGAATGTTGGAATTACAACTTCGGGACTGAAATTGACGACCGTAATGGGTTCGGAAAATGAAATTGAGCACGCCTATGTGATACCGGGAATTTTTAGAACCATTTGGGACGACAAATTGAGGACTGAATTTCGTCTGATTCGTTAGGCCATGTTTGGCTCAAGTTTTTGGTACAAATCTATTTATTTTATATATATGACTTAAGATAAGGTTGTTGACCCATTTTGACTCAAAAATAAGAAAAGAAAATATCTAAGGGAGAGAGAAGAGTGGACATTCGGGAGAGAGAGGAAGCAAAGGGGGAAACCAAGTTGATCTTCTTCAATTAAATAATCAAGGCAAGAAATTCTTCCCTAATTTCTTGAAATACGGGTGGTCCATCAATAATCTCATGTTATCTCATGTTAAATAAGAGGATTGAAAGGGGAAATATGTTCAATTTGAGCATGCATGGTAGAAATTGATGATTTATGGTTATGTTTGGCAAATTTGAGAGAGACCTCCATGGATTTTGAGAAAGGAAGCTTGCATGTGCATGATTATAGTTTTTCATTTTGATTCAAGGTTGATTCTTTGGTTTGATGCATTTGGGTTTTGTTTTGAAGTTATAATGTTTAATTCAAGTGAGTTTTCAAGTGTTTTGGGGACTTGGTTCTATCACTTTGAAGTTGTATTTGATAAAGGAAAGATTGAAGCTTTGGAAAGTTCAGAATTTTGGGTTTTTGCTTGGTCCGCTCGAGCGGAGGTATTCCCGCTCGAGCGTGAAAATCGGCCTTTCAGCAGTTTTGGCGAATTGTACAGGCCGCTCGAGCGGCCAAAGTGGCGCTCGAGCGGAGGACCTATTTTCAGGAAATTTTGGGAATTTGAATTACATGATTTTCACATGTTATTTGCATCATTGGGCATTTCATGAACATGAAATTAAATAAAGGGAGAATAGAATGGCATGAATTACGTGATTTAATGATGATGTGTATTGAAGAATGTGTTATAATGTTGCTAATTGCAGGTCAAGAGGTGAAGACCATGCAACCGGTTTTGGAAACCCACTGTGAGTGACATTTCTGTAAAGTTATGTTGATAAGCAATATATTTGAAATGTTATACGGAATGCTATATGATATGATATGTTTTGAAATGTGATTTTAAACTGTGAACGAATATCCTGATTTGCGAATCTAGTATGGCATCCATAGATAGTCCTCAGTGGACCAGTTTATGAGATCTCGGTATGTGTTTAATCGGTGTCCGGGACCGGTTACTCTAGTCGTTGGGCGATAAATGATATGTTCTATGGAGTATGCCATTATGTACGTTCTGATATGAGGTGATTATGTGTATGAATGATTATTTTACGGATATATGAAATGTACGGAATTCGTTCACTACCTCTTTACTTAAATGTTACTTGCTGAGCTTTAGCTCATTGTTTGTATATATGTATTTATAGGTGAGCATTCAGGGAGTCAAGCCTAGGCGGAGCTTTGTTCGAGCCGCCGTTTTGAAGCCTACCAGAGTTTTGGTGCCTCCGAGCTGGGGCTAGGCCTGGAAGGCCGTTTTGTGAGCTTTGTTTTGTTTTGTTATGCATTGTGGCCTCTGCCTATGTGATGTATATGAATTTTTGATCACATGTTATGTTATGTAGATGGGTAAATTAACATTTTTGGCATGTAAAGGTATGTTCATATAAATGCACAGCTCTTTGGACTATAGTATTGTGTTTTCTCTTCCGCGAGCCCCGTTTATTTATGTTTTGCACAGAAAGGCCTGTGGTAATCTAGGATTACTGGCCGATTACGATGCCAACCTTTTAGGGGCGGGTTTGGGTCGTGACAGACGTATTGTCACATTTGGATGAGGGGGAGTACGCGACTTATCGTCATACATACTTGATGCCTCCATTGACAGGTGTCTACACCCCCACGAGGAGGTCTGCTGGCATGCCGTCCTCGAGTCGCGCCCGAGCTAGAGACATTCCTTCGACCAGTAGAGCCGGCACTTCGAGGGGTGGGGCTGGACTGGTCCCCCAAATTCCTCCGACTTATCATCACCCTGGATGGCCAGATATTCCGACTGAGTTGACAGGATGGCGATATGGGACTTCCTACTCGATTCTGATAGAGCCTCCTTTGCCTGGTCACCCATACGTCAGAGACCCTGACTCGCCACCGGTATGCTTTACAGCTTTGATTTATCACTCAGATGTTTGGACATTTATTCATTCACTGATGACTTGTACTTGCATTTGCAGCCTACCACGGAGTATACTGAGGGGTTGCTCGGGTTAGTGGCCTCACTCGAGGGCATAGTCCTACGGAGAAAGACGCAGTTGTCCATCGTCGGTGTCCCGGTACTCTTTAGTTTTCTTGCATTTATCATACTTCTGATGACAGGCTGATCTTGAACATTTCACTGCTTTGGTTGACTGTGTGTGTAGAGCACATCTGACACACACCACATTCATGTACTGTAGTTTTCTTGCATCTACATCTGATATACATACTGGCTAATGTACTCAAATTGTCCTCTTCCTTTTCAGATGCCTCCACTGCATACTGGGCCACAGGCCGGGCCATCTAGGCCTTTTCAGGGAGCTGGGAGAGGGGACTCGTCTCGCAGACGAGGCAGGCGCAGAGCACATATCATAGAGGAGGAGTCCAGCGAGGAGGAGGAGGAGTCCGCGCATCCTCAGTCAGAGACTTCTGCAGGCAGAGAGGAGGACTCTGAGTCCGGTTCTGAGGGTGGAGGTGATGCCGAGGAGGATTATGAGGACAGCAGCTCCGATTCAGATGGTGGCGCTGGTGGAGATGGTGCAGGGACTTCTCAGCCGAAGAGGACGAAGAGGGCCTCTTATTCTTGCACTTGAGAGCACAGATGTTCCTGCTTTATTTGCCTTTTTACTAGTAATTGTAGCACATTGTACATTATTAGGCAGTTTTATTTTCTGTAAAACTTGTACCCTTGTTGTAAAATGTTGTAACAAAGGAAGCATGATGAAATGAAACAGCTTTTGTTCAAAAAGTGTTGTATTTTATGTTCTTAGCTTCATATCGCATCATTTTGCACAAAAATGAGATTGAATGGATTTGTGCATTGAAAATTGCCAAGTCAGGTAGTGAACCGACGCAACAAACTAAACAACTTAACTTACTAAGAAACAACAGAACCTTAGCAAGTTTACAACTCGATAAGCAAGACACAACAACGTTGATTAAACTTACAACTCGATAAGCAAGACACAACAATGTTGATTAAACAAAGAGTAACAACTCGATACACAAAACTTGTCAACTTGACAAAACTTAACAACTCGACTTGATAAGTAGAACTCAACAACAACTCGATAAACAAAACTCAACAACAACTCGATAAACAGGCATATCTTGGACGATCGGAGTGACGGAACGCACCTGAAACAGAGGAAAACACGCACCTTCAATACCCCCGATGCATGGAAATGCTAGGAACTTTCTTCTAGAAGCTAGAACAAGACCAAAACCACCCTCCTCTCCATGGCTGACCACCTAAGGGAGCTGGCTGACCAGATTTTTCAGTGGAGACCAGGGGGGTGGTCGGCCTACCAGAAAAGGTGGTCGGCTGACCATCTGGTTTGGCAGCCACCAATTTTTCGACACGTGTCCCCCGAACAGTGCCTTATCCTCTTTAAAAGTTTCAGCCTCGTGGTTCATTTATTTCATCTCAGTTTTGCATCAAAATAGAGGCGTTCCTCACCCAAAGTCTCACAGCTTGGATTGCTTCTCTAGATGGCTGGGAAAAGTTGAACTTCCGGGGCTTCGGCTTGAATGCACTATTCACGTTGGGCCGTACTCTACTGCATCTTCCTTTCCTCCATGCCGCGACAAGGTTTTGGAATCTGGGAACACACGTCTTTAGCTTTAGCGGGCAAGAGATGTGTCCTACTTTCGAGGATTTCCAAGCTCTGATGGAGTCCGAGCACAACAAGGAAATCTTGCCTCAACTCCGATTTGGACACGTCCAAGCCCTAGGACGAATGTGCGGCATTACTCTGCATGACGCCCGATCATTGATCCATGACGGGGAATTGGACATCCCAAGCTTGGTTTGCCGGTTTTCTGATGCTGGTGACCGCGGCAACCATCATTGGTAGGGCTATCGGCGACACGCGCTTTGCTTATGCTTGCTATCTCATTTCTTGCTTGCCCCGGACTCTGGCGGATTCAGTGTCCGGTTGATCGAGGTTGCCCAAGGTTTGAAGGAGGGCAAGAGCTGCATTGCCATGACATTGGCTGAGACCTTGATGGGGTTAGACGCTTTTCATCGTCGGGAGATGGCTAGGCTTGTGGGGAGCCCACTACTGTTGCAGGTAATGTTTCCCACCCAATCTCACATATGTATTGCTCACATCACTCGGCCTTCAAGCTCGGTTTTTCTCACAAAACCCTTTTCTTACTTTTCTCTCATCATACATCTCTCTATTCTTAATTCTCTCATTTTTCATCCCTCCCCAGGTGTGGTTAATGGACAAGTTACAGATTGTGGAGTCTTGCCCCGCATACTCAGCTCGCGGCTACTTTTTCCGACAACGCCTGGTCGATGCCCTGGATGAAGGGTAGTGGTACAGCTGGATGTGCAGTTTGTCTGCAAACTGCATCGCTTGGCGCTGCCCTTGGCTCAATCTGCCGGCAATGAGTTATGACATGACCCGTCAACCTGGGATCCAATTGATTGGCATGACACACTGTGTTTTCTATTTTCCATTCCGGTTCTGGCGCCAGTTCGGACATGATCAGACTTGCCCGCCAGAAGGGATAGAGTACCCTGCTGCATTCCCAGTTCGAGGCGTACAGCTTGCCCGGTATGCCACAGCATGGAGGACTAGAGAGCTCCTAGCCCCCACTCCCACTTTCAGTTGCACTTTGTCTGATGAGTGCTTGGATTGGCTCAATGAAGAGGCACATGAAGGACCCACTTTGGCATCAGAGGCTTCGACCAGCTCTGGGAGGGGGCGCAGGAACGCCTGACTTATCTATGCCCCGAATTTATTGCTTTATTAGTACTTTCAAGTTTTCTTATGATTGTAGCCAAAAGCAACTTCAATTTGTATGCAAGAGTAGGAGAACTCTGTATTGAAATCAATGAAATTGAAGGTTGTGGGTACTGAAAATTTTGTCTAAGTTGTAAAAAGATTAATTTTGAACAAAGTCAACTTTTATTAAAACTTTTCAAAACCATTTTCGATATGGATCAGAACTGGACATGCCTGAAATCTGTCACTGAGATGCACAACCTCGGATCCTAGCAACTGGAAAGTTGCCCCTAGTCTGAATAGTACCGCGGCACTGCACAGCAACGGAAAGTTGCCCCTAGTCTGAAAAGCACTGCACCGGAGATCATAACCGAACTCTTGAATGCTGAATAGACAAAGATGGCCGAGATGATCAAATGGACAAAGTTGATCGGGGAAAAGTTTATGGCTGAACTTCAGGATGAAGTTGCCTACGTATCCCAAAGATGGGAATCAAGCCTTACGTAGTTCAAACGCAGGTTCACTCGAGTATTTTCACTCTCTTTTTACACTCTAACTTTTGCCAAGGCCGCCCTTTGCGGGTTTTCAACCTTGCGAGCTCAGTTTTTGTAATTTCAAATTTTTTGTGCTCTGAGTTTTGCCTAGGTCGCCCTTTCGGGTTTTCGGCCTAGCGAGCCTCTTAGGGGTAATATTTCTTCAGCTTGTCCATATTGATCTGTTGGGAGAACTCTAGGCTATCTAGGTCCATCAGAACCACAACTCCACCTGACCAGATAGACTTAATGATGTAGGGACCAGTCCAATTGGGTCTGAACTTGCCCCTTGGGTCGTGGATGGGAGCTCGGTTGTCCTTGAGCACCAAATCTCCTTCTTTTAGACTCCTGGACTTAACTTTCTTGTTAAAAGCCCTGGCAATTCTGCGCTGATAACCTTGAACATGGTATAGTGCTTTCAGTCTGCACTCGTCAAAGAGCATGAGTTCTTCAAATCTGCTCTACTGCCAATCTGCTTCGGCTATCTGACACTCAACCAGCACTCTCAAAGACGGAACTTCAATCTCGATAGGTAGAACGTCCTCCATCCCATAAACTAATGAATATGGAGTCGCCCCAGTAGAAGTCCTAATTGAGGTCCGGTAGCCCCACAGAGCAAATGGCAGCTTATTTGGTCAATCCCGGTAGGTTTCCACTATCTTCTGCAGTATGTGTTTGATATTCTTGTTGGCGGCCTCGACCGCTCCATTGGTCTGCGGCCGGTATGTGGATGACTTATGAAAAGCCACATTGTATTTTTCCAACAAATCAATGACTTCCTTCTTGAAGTGGGAACCATTGTCTGAAATGACCTCGTTTGGGACCCCATAATGACAGATGATGTTGTTTCTGATAAACTTCGCAACATGTGAAGCCTTCAACACCGCATAGGATTGGGCCTCAACCCACTTTGTGAAATAATCTATCGCGACCAGGATGAACTCATGCCCATTCGACCCCTTTGGAGTGACAGCCCCGATCACATCGATTCCCCAAACTGAAAATGGCCATGGCAAAGTCATATTGTACAGCTTCGACGGAGGAATGTTCATGGGATTTGCATGGATCTGACACTTGTGGCATCGTCGAACAAAGCCGATACAATCCTCCTCCATGGTGGACTAGTAGTAACCTTGTCTGAGGATCTTCCGCGCTAGCATTACCCGTTCATATGCGCACCGCATTCCCCTCTATGGATGGCCTCCATCAGGCGTTTTGATTCTTCAGCTTCAACGCATAGCTTATGTATTCCCAGATGACCTCTCGTATACAATTTACCTCCGCTGATGATGAATTGAACGACCATTCTTCTGATTGCCCTTTTATCCTTGGCATTTACCCCTGGTGGATATGCTTCCTTCTCCAAGAAGTTCCAAATATCATAATACCAGGGGTTCTTATCTTGAACCTCATCTATCACGGCAATCGACTCGTAAGCCGGCACAAATTTTTAGTCGATAATGATTGGACGCATCCGGACTTCAAACGAGATGTCTATCATGGAAGATAGAGTTGCTAGTGAATCTGCGAACCTGTTGTTCTCTCTTAACAGATGAGCAAAATTTAACTTCTCAAACCGAGGAATTAACAAGTCCAAGGTCTGGTGATACATAATCATCTTTTCCTCTTTGACTTTCCAATCTCCTTTCGCTTGAGATACAACAAGGTTCGAGTCCCCGATGACGTCCAACCGGTTTGCCCCTAGTTCTAGGGTTGCTTCTAGACCGGCAAAGCATGGCTCATATTCTGCTTCGTTGTTCGAGACTTTGAACCGGAGTTTGAATGCTAGAGGGATACGGGAGTTGTCAGGTGCTATCAGCAACACTCCTATCCCATACCCATGCTGGTTTGATGCTCCGTCAAAGTACATCATCCAAAATTCATCGTCGATATGAAGAATGGCCTCATCTGGGAATAAGTACTCAACTGCTTCACCTCCTTCCACTGGATGATCGGCTAAGAATTCTGCTACTGCTCTTCCCTTGACTGACTTGCGCGTCACATATTTCAGATCGAATTTGGAAAGCAATAGCAACCAACGAGCTAGCCTACCCATAAGTGCCGGTTTCTCGAATAGATATTTGATGGGATCTAATTTTAAACCAACATTACAGAGTGAGCTACTAGGTAGTGCCGCAGCTTCCTGGTAGACCATACCAAGGCTAAGCAAGCCTTTTCCAATGGTGTGTGGCGAGTCTCATACTCCAGCATCTTCTTGCTCAGGTAGTAGATGGCTCTCTCCACTTTGTCCTCTGATTCTTGCGCGAGCATGCAGCCCATTGTAGTCTCAGTTACTGAAAGAAACAAAATCAATGGTCTCCCCGGCTCTGGCGGTCACAACACGGGCGGGTTTTGTAAGTATTCCTTGATCTGTTCAAAAGCAGCTTGGCATCGGCCGTCCCATTGGAATTTCTTTCCTTTCTTCAGGAGACCAAAAAGTGGTTCACAAGTCAAGGTTAATTTTGAGATAAACCGTCTTATGAATTACACTTTACCCAGAAAGCCTCGCACCTCCTTTTTAGTCCTTGGTGGTGGCATTTCTAAGATGGCCTTGATTTTGGAAGGGTTGACTTCGATACCTCTCTGTGTAATCAGAAACCCCAGCATTTTCCCTGCTGTAACACCGAACGTACACTTTTGAGGATTCAGCCGCAACCGAAATTCTCTGATCTTTTGAAAGAACTTTTGCAAGGCGGTGTAGTGGCCCTCTCTTTCTTTGGACTTGACAATCATGTCATCCATGTGCACCTCAACCTCTTTGTGGATCATGTCGTGTAATATCGTGGTCACGGCCCGTTGATATGTAGCTCCAGCGTTCTTCAAACCAAATGGCATCACTCTGTAGCAGTATGTCCCCCCACGGGGTGGTGAAAACAGTCTTCTCCCGGTCTTCAGGTGCCATCACTATCTGATTGTAGCCCGAGAATCCATCCATGAACGAAAGCAAAGCATGCCTCGCTGTGAAGTCCACTAACTCATCAATGTGCGGCAAGGGAAAGTCGTTCTTCGGACTGGCTCTGTTCAAATCCCTGAAATCCATGTATACTCGGATCCTGCCATCCTTCTTCGGCACTAGAACAATGTTGGCCAACCAAGTCGGGTATTCAGATACCAGCAGGAACCCTGCATCAATTTGCTTGGTGACCTCTTCTTTAATCTTAAGGGCCTAGTCCAGGCGGATCCTTCTGAGTTTTTGTTTAACGGGTCGGGCCTCGAGGTCAAGAGGGATCCGGTGCTGTACAATCTCAGGATCGATCCCAGGCATGTCTTCGTAGGACCACGCGAAAACATCTTTGAAATCTTTTAGTAAAGCGACTAAGCGCTCGCGTTCCTCCGAAGACAACGTGGACCCGATCTGGACCAGCCGCGGGTCCTCCTCAGTACCAATATCCACAGTAGTGATTTCATCCATTAAGGGTTTAACAAATCTTTCCTGCTCTTGTTCAATTAAGCGTTGCAAAACCGGAGGAATTTCTTCCTCGTCGTTTTCATCAAAATTTTGAAAGTCTGAGTTAATGCAATAAATCAAGGGCACAGAAAAGTACTCAGAAACCACAGCCACATCATTCTCATTAAGCACATCCGAATCGTCCAATTCTTCAGTTACAACAGACTCAAAAGAGAAAGAAAAAGACGACCTGGACAGGACTGTGGTATCCGGGTTATCACCCCTTGGAATACTGGACTCAGACTCAGTCGAGCTAGAACCTGATTCCGACTCAACAGATTCGGAGGAATCAGATTCTGGCTCACTACCTGACCCAGTGCTGCTTGACAAAAATCCCTCTTCATACTGCCAAATGAGAGAGGGTACGATAGATGCATCCAAAATGTTTGCTGGTAGGCCCGCAACCGTTTCATTCCCGATCACGGATACCGAGAAGTTATCCCCCAAGCACTTCTGTTCGATTGGAGGATCTGAAAGTAGACATGCCAGTGCTACCCCCATTTCACTTTCGGCGTCCTCAGACTCCACTTTCTTGCTCTGCTCAGCCTCAGCCAATGGGTTCATCTGCTCTTCGGCAACGTCATCCCCGGATAATTGCAGGTCGAAGAAGATCTCGAAACCTGGCACACGCTTCCTCTCCGCGTTCAGCCACGGCTCTGGGAAGCCACAAACGGAAAGTCCTCCCCCTCCCGGACGAAGCGTCCGTTTAGGGTACCCTGGATGGGTTGTTGCATCAACTCAAAAGGCTTCCTGGCCCTCTTTGCTCTGGCTCTCCCAGCCATCTCCTTACCTTTCCTTACCCAATCCTCTTTGGTGGGCAGATAACCCAAGCCAAAGGTATGTGGGTTGTGTGGCACTTCGGCCAATGCTGCGACGCCCTTCCAGCCGCTCTTTCCCAATCCCATCCCGGGGATGTGCTGAAGCTTGTTTATGAGGTATACTGATTGAGCACTAACGTACACCCCCTCATTAACAGCTAAGATGTTCTGCACGACCCAGGCTTCAGCCAGGGTAAAACCAGATAAGAACACATCCTCCATACCGTGCTCAATTTCCAAAACTGGCGTAGATACTTCTGGCGGTGGATGGATCGATGAATTCCCTAAAACAATGGCTACTCCCTTCCCATGGGGGTATTTCACCATCTGATGCAAGGTGGACGAAACTGCCTTTCCTTGGTGTAGCCACGGCCGCCCCAAGAGCATATTGAAAGTTGCAGGAACTTTTAAGACGTGGAAGTCTATTTCATGCTGTCCCGGCCCAACCTTGGTCCGAATTTTCACTGTCCCCATGACTTCTCTGCTCGCGTTGTCATATGCCCGAATCACCTGGGCTGTCGGCACAAAGTCCGCGGTCTTTAAACCGATTGCATATGCAGTTCTTGCCGGGCACACATTGATGGCAGACCCTGTGTCGACAAGCACCACAGGTATCCATTTGTTTCTGCACTCCACAGAGATGTAGAGTGGCTTGTTATGGTTTGCACCCTCAGGTGGCAGTTCTTTGTCGGAGAAAGTCAACATCGGGGTAGCCCCTCCCGGAAAAACTAAGCCCACCAGCTGTTCGGGCATGGTGTCTATTGAGAGCTTGGCCTTGTCTATGGCCGATAAGACAGCTTGTCGATGCACTCGTGATGCCATAAGCAGTCCCCAGATGGAGATGTCTGCCTGTATCTTTTTCAACTGCTTCAGTACAGCCTCTTCTTCGAGTTGCTTCTCTTTCTGTTTCTCCGCCTCCTTATCTTTCCCAGATGCCTCTGGCTGATCTAGGTTTGGGGGCTTGAAATACCGCTCGCTTCTAGTCATATGATCGACTTCGCCGATGTACCAGGTATCGTCTGGCTGGTTGCTTCCCCAATCCTCATCCGTGTGGGCAAGACATAGATCATCGTCTTCCCACCACATTCCGTCAGCAGCCAACAGACACCTGTCTGGCTCCGGTGCAATTGTACTCGCAGAACTTTCCGTTCACATGCTCGCAGCATTCTCTATCCTCGTGCACACAGCACTTTCAATCCCCTCAGGGGCCTTAGCTTTCCTGATTCTCTCAGAATCCCCGAACCTTTCTTGTTCCAATTGCGTCAGTACAACTGGCTGTTCAACACTTCCTGCATTCACAATGCCCAAGTCCTGAGCGAAATTCTTAGCACCGGCGCTCTCCGGCGATGTATTCTGATTTCTGGCCCTTCCGGCCACAACTGATGTTCTTGCCCCTGCCGGGCCCCATTCCAACTGAGTTTCGTCGAAAACGTCTGGTAGGTCATCAAGCCACCCAATGACCTCTGCTGAGTCCTCAAAATCTGACCAGTTGACTACCATGCCCTTTGGGTCTTGTCCATTGAAAAGTTGGAGGTTAGCAAAGTCCCCTTCCACAGCTGCCAAGTCATCTATCCTCTGACCAGATTCGTCCCCCTGTATCACACAAAGCTCTGCCCCTACCGGCAATTCCACATTTGGCCCAACCTGGCCTACTGATAGAATGTAGTCACTCGGACTGTATACTTCCTCAGCAAAACTCCCAGATTCCTCAGATTCTGACTCAACAATCCCATTCTCCTCTGAAATCTCCCATGTTCTGTCTTCGACAGTCACCACCATTGGTTCGGGTTGGGTTTTGGAGATGTCCAACATGCACAAGTCAGTGCAGTTAGGAAGGAGCACCTTCGGCTTGGGTAGGTGAGAGGGAGTGATATAGATGCTAGGATCGTAAGTCATGACCCCAGTTTGGATAAAGTTGATTCTTTTGGGAGGTGGAGCTTGGTTGTGTGGTGGGAGATTGTTTGTTGTGACATTGGGTTTTTCTGGAGGCACAATCACCAGCTTGTCAACGAGATCCTGAATCTCGTGACGCAATCTAAAACATTGGTCAGTGTCATGACCATGTTGTTGGTGATATGCACAGTATTTTGCTGGGTTATGAGAGGGAGGGAGTGGATTTGGCAGTGGCCTCGGCTCCAGAGGCTTTAAGTGCCCTTTCCTGATTAATACCCCCAGAGCCTTGGACAGGGGCATATATAAAGGCGTGAAGGTTCTTTGCCCTCGGGGTTGGAATTTGGTGGTTTGTGTGTTGCTTCCGGACGCGCCGGAGAAAGGTGTAGCTGCTATGGGTCTTGGAGGGGGAATGGTGGTGACCATGCTTACTTCTGAAGCTCTAGCATTTGCGGCATTGCTGGTGCCTGTATTGTTGTTGCGGTTGAAGGTTCTTCTGGGTTGCTCTCTATCTTGGTCAATTAGACCTTGTTTCATAGCATCCTCAATTTGTACCTCCATCTCGTCCAAGTCTGAGAAGGTAGGGAAGGGGAGCATGATCATTTTCTACATCAGTTTGGGTTGGAGATTGCGTACAATCATCCGAATTTGATCTTTATCGGTGGGTCTTAGGGTCATCATTGAGGCCTTGGCCCTCCACCGGGCCACAAAATCTGAAAAGTTCTCCTTAGGCTCCTGCCTTGTTGTCTCAAGATCACGGGTTGTAATCTCGATTTGAGTGTTATAGGAGTACTGTGCAATGAAAGCCTCGGCCATCTCATCCCAGTTCCGTTTGACATCGTCTTCTAATTTTGCGTATCAGATAGCGGCCACTCTCGACAGGGTCCAGCCGAATAATGAAAGCTTCTGCAGTCTGGTGAGGCCCATCGGCCGCAGTATATCTGAGAACAACCGGAGATGCACCATGGGATCGCCGGATCCGTCAAAGCGGACGATTTGTGGCATTTTAAACCTATCTGGCAGCGTCACAGCCATGTCAGTATATCCGTCCTCAATGTCTGGGATGGACTTTACCCCTTAGGATTTCTTGAACAACTTCTTAAGCTTGCTCAATTTTAATGCTGTATGGTCCACCTCGAACTCAAAGGGGGAGTCCGGTTGATTGACAGGTGTAGGTGCCTTGGATAGTTGAGGTAGAATCAGGGGCGGAGCCGGCCCCGTCGGGATGTCCGTATCTCCCTGGACATTTCGTGCCTCCCCGGGTGCCGGAACTCCTGGTGGGGGAGGAGCTTGGTGGGAAGCGGATGCCCCAGTTTGTTGTTGCAGCCTGGTAATTACCTCTGCGTGCTGGGCCATGATCTCGGCCTGTTGCTTGGCAAACTCATCTCGACGAATAGCGTCCTGCTGCATGGCTCTCATGGTTTCCTGCATCTGACACATCATTTCCTCAACTCCTGGCATTCCTGCCATACTGCTATGGTCTATCTGAACTACTGGTAGGTCTATCTCTATGGCAACAATTGGGATCTCAGCCCGACTATCCACTGATGGGGTAAACCACTGCTCTGGCAACCTCTGCTCGGATACACTGCGTCTTCTCGACCTTCGTCTGACAACCGGGGGTAAGGAATAATACACTAGTTGTCCGTTGACCAGATCCTCAGATCGATTGAGTCGGTGACCTCTTGTCCAGAGTGCTTGGGGAATATCTGCTTGGTCTGAAGCAATTGTGCTAAACTACCCTAGCAAAAAGATAAATAAAGCAATAATAAGGAAATAAACGACCAGACAAACGGACAGCATAACGGCTTAAAATAAATACACAGCACACAGTTGGGCATCACAACACACAGTTGATAAGCTGAAATATACTGTTCTCAAACACTGATCAATATTCCCAAATCACTGTTCCCGAAACTGAATATGATACCCGCAGATAACTGATTCCCAAAATACTGCACTGGTGCCCTCAGGCCTGATACCCAAACTTGTAAACTGATACATGCATTCCTGTAGAGACGCACTCTAAAAGCACATAGCAAACAAGTGAGAGCCAAAACACCCCTATGTTGGGGTAAGGTTTTCCTGTCCTATTTTGTCAGGAGCTAGGGTTTCACTACGCATGCAGCGGTTTCAAACAACCTATAATCGGGTAAGCAACCTGTCCTAACTTGGAATGGTCACTATGGATTCCGAATATGCACTAGGTCGAATGGTCAAAAAGGGTGCCCCGGTAAAATCGGGGTTTGTGTTCCCGTCATGGCAGAGCCCGGAACCGGTCAGCCTTATGGCACGCTTCTCGAAGTGAGCCTCCGGTAAACCGTTCAGGAATAGCATACGGCAAACACGGTGTCCTAGGCGCACCAATGCAAATGCAATGCAAAGAAACACATAAGTGTAGTCAAAACCAGATATCATGAGTTCGAGTCAAGTTCTCTAACTTCCCAGTGGAGTCGCCAGAAACTGTAGACGTCCCCGAACGTCCCAGGAGGGAATCCCCCATTTTGTTCATTTGGGCTCACTACAGTTCAGGACTCAATGTCACGCTCCTATATCTAATCTCGCAGAGTGCAATGCAAGACCGATGAATCATCAAAGAGTCCAAATCCGGCAAATCATTTTTGAAAACAGATTTTTTTGAAAGAAGTGCCAAACATGGACTGCTTTGCCAGATACAGAGTCGCCACCTAAATATTTTATTTTGGGGGAATTTAGGAAACCCTGACTCATTGCCTAAGGCCACGTGTCCGTCATCACCAAAGTTGCCTCGGCTCGGGGACTTGGGTACGATTGGGGAAGGTCACTTCGTGAGCACCCCCGCTCGCCCGATCAAAGATCGGCTTCTACTAACCATGATATCGAGTTTTGAAAACATTATGTGCTCTTATTCCGGTTATTAGCCTAGAATTACTATGTGATGCGTACAACATACAACTATAGACTCAGTCGCCTGAATTGGAACAAAACATCTCATGTTTGCTTTTGAAAGCGGTTTGCTACTCGTAAGTAGGCTAAAATGCAGATTTTGCCACCCTCAAATGGGCTTAGAAAACATGGTGATTTGCCACTATCTAGTGGGCTTAAAACTCACAATCAATGAATTGTTCCAATTCAGATAACCTAACCTTCACCCTGTAGACACCCCATTTTTGACCGTCCTGAAGACTTGGACGTCACCGTTTGAACACCCGGTGATTATCCATGTTTGTGTTCGTTTGGAGTTCCCGGAGGTCTCGGCTACGCGCCTTGCCTCAGGATCTCCGAACTCGACCGTTTTGTGTCTGGTTTTGCACCAAACACTTGTGTTTTTCCTTGGAAGGGCAGGGGATGCCTTGTGAGGTCTCCCCACACATCATCGGCCGTGGCTTGAGGCCACCGGCTGCTGTTTGTGCCCATCGGCCATATATTTGGCCGACCGGCACTCTTTTTGGCCGACCGGCCATCAATTTTGTCAAAATGGCAATTTTGAGCAGCCGACTACTGTTCATCTGCTTTTGCAGATATTTTAGGACAACTGTGTGGCATTTTGTTCCCCTCCATACACGTGTATGGAGGGATGCTCCTCTTGTAAGCTTATTGAACAAGCTTTACAAGATTGTTTGCCTATAAGAGGAGGGCTCTTCTCTTGGCTTGAGGGTTAGAGAAATTTTGGTTAGAAAAGTGTGGGAGAAGCTCTGGTTTTAGGGTTTGAGTTCCATACATAACTTATCTCTATATCTCTCTTGTGTGTGTTCTAGGTGTAGTGGTCCTTACTATTGCACACAAACACATAGTCTTTCACCTTCTCTTGGTTCTTGAGGGACCTGAGGCTTGTTCTTGCTGTTCTTGGCTAGATTGAAGCTCAAGGAGGCAACAAGATCATCTTTTGTGAAGAGGTCTACAAGGGTGAGATACTAGTCCCTTTTATCCCCATTTTTTCATAGCTTGTTAGCCTATCTTAGAACTGTTTTTGTGCTTAGTGTATAATACAAAAAAGTTCTGTTTTTGGGCCCTCTAAATTGTTTGTTTAGGGTGTTTTGTGGTTTGGAGGTGTTTGACCACCCTTAGGCCTTGAGAGGCCCCATTTTGTGCCATTTTTGGTGAGCTTCGAGACTTTGGTGCTTGGGCCTCCTCACCACTGAAATCTTGAGGGATTTCAGTGGTGAGGATGGTGCCTTGAAGTCTCAAGAAGGAGAGGGCCACCCCCTCTCCTTGTTGTCCTTGAAAAGGATCAATTTTGGCCTCTTAAGGGAGCATCATGCTTAAAGGTTTGTTGATCATGCCATGGCTGTATTTCATGCTTATATTGCCATGATATAACATTGTTGTGTGTTGGTTTTGGTACACCATGCATGCTTAGCATACATGCCATGTAATGCCTTGTTGTTGCCTTAATATGCCTTAGGTTGTAAACCATGGTTCTAGCATGTTTTAGGCTTGGCTTAGTGAAGTTTTTGTGCTTATTTTGCTATGTTTGAGGTCTGTCCTTAGTTGTTTGGGTCGACTTTGGCATGCTTAGTATAGCCCCTTTGCACTTTTGGCTTGTTAGCCTTAAGTGTGTGAATGTATAGCATGCATCCTTGCCTTAATTTAGTAGGTTGGGACCATTTAACATGCTATTTCAGTCCATTTAACATGCTCACATGCTTGCCTTAGATGCCTCTTTGGTGCTTTGAAAGCTTGTGTTTTATGCTCCATGTTTTGGCCATTGTGCATGCTTTCGGATTTGAGCCACTTAGATGCCATCTAAGGATCCCTTTTGCATGGTTAAGGACTGCCTTGAACCTATTTTAAGCCTTCTTGGCCTTATGGGGCTTGGTTGGCTTAGCCATGGTTTAAGCCTCTTTGACTTGCTTCAGTACTTGGACCATTTGCATGCTAATGTTTGCTTTATTTGAGTTGGTTTGGCGCCATATTCTAACATGATTTTCAGAGCTTATGTCGCATGCTAATTATCCATGTTATGCCTCTTTTAAGTGTGCTTGAGAGTGGCCCCTTTTGATGCTTAAGTGTTGGACCATAACATGTGCATGCGTGCATGTGTGTTTGGCCTCACTTCCTTAGCATTATGGCTACTGTTTTGGGCCTAATTAGAGCTGCCTAATTCATGTTTAAGTCCACCCTCTATTTGGTTTGCATGCTTACTTTGCATGTTTGCTTGCATGCTTGCATAAGTGTCTTGTATTGCCATGTTGCATCCTTAGCTTGTATGCCTAGGTTGCATTGCATCTTGCATGCATGTCTTGTCCATTGATTTAGTGATAGGGATTGGGTTTTTGATTGTTTATGTGCATTGCATTCATTTGAAATTGAAATGTGCACACTTGGTTTTTGGGCCATCATGCATCAAAATGCTTGATTGGTGGTCCGAAAACCAAGGACCATGTCCCTTTGAGTTCTACACATGATGAGGGGTATGGTTAGGGCATACATGGTTTGAATTACATTGCCATGCAAGTTCTGTCCTTTGCTGCTGTAAGCTGCAGGTTCTGCAGGCATTTTTGGCCGACCGGCAACATATAGTGCCGACCGGCCATCCATTGGTGGCCGATGGATGCATCTTGTGCCGATGACCACATCCCACTGCCGGTGGAAATTCTACTCAGCCGGTGGTGTCTCCCAATGTCCAGGGAATCAATTCAGAGACTTTGGCAGTCTTCAGAGGGGCATAGCAGGGAAAACAAAGGTAGTCTATGCATGGCAATGCACTTCCGAGCAAGACCGAGCATGCATTGCATTGGACTCGCTTCCCAAGGCCTTTTACTGCTTTAATAATTTAATTAATTTGTCAATTAGCTAAGGGTTTTGTAATATTTAATTAGCTAGGACAGTTAATTATTTATTCGAGCGAGGGCGAATTTGTAATAAGTGTGGGTGCGTGTGCGTGCATGTCTTCCAACCCCACATCTTTCTTCCCTTTTATTTACCCGCTTATGATGGTAGATTAGGGCATATTTAAATTAGCATACCTTATGCTATGCATGCGTGCATTCATACATTTGTCTTGCATGCACCGGGATCGGCGCATCACGCTAACTGCATTTGTACTTCAAATTTAACTTGAATACGTGCATCAAATGATTGCATTTCACATGCCATTTTAGGGTTAGCCGAGCCTATCCTAAGTACATTCTGTATGCGTTGCATTAGCCATTTTTAACATGAATTAGGATCACGCATGTTTTGCTAACCAGTTTACTGTTTTGGCACGGAGTACGATGTAAGTATTTATGCTTTAGCATCTTGCATGTGTGCGAATGTTAACATGATAGCATGCTTACCATGTGGCTAATTGCTTATGTGAGATAAACTGTTTGAATGCCTGTGGGTGAAGGTTGGCTTGCCTGAGTTGGAAAAACTCGTTGAAATCCGTATCTTAGCCTACTTGCGAGTAGCAAATTCCAAAGTATTTTTCAAGACAAACGGATATGCAATGTTGTTCCAAATTAGGCAATCTAGTCTATACTTGTTTGCTGTGCGTACAACATAGTAATTCTAGGCTAATAACTGGAATAAGAACACATAAACGTTTTCAAAAATGGATATCATGGTTAGTAGAGGCCGGTCTTCGGACCGGGCGAGAGGGGGTGCTCATAGCTGACCTTCCCCAATCGTACCCAAGTTCCCGAGCCGAGGCAACTTTGGTGATGACGGACACGTGGCCTTTGGCACCGAGTCAGGGTTTCCTAAATTTTCCCATAAAATATTTAGGTGGCGACTCTGTATCTGGCAAAGCAGTCCATGTTTGGCACTTCTTTCAAAAAATCTATTTTTCTCAAAACGATTTGCCGGATTTGGACTCTTTGGTTCAGATTAAGAACCGACGACAAAAGGGAGTCCGAACTGTAGCGAGGTCCCCCCGCGGGCTTGTTACACACCCACAGGCATTCAAGTAGTTATATCACATAAGCAAATAGCCTCATGGTAAGCATGCTATCATGGAAATCACTCACACGCATGCAAGGATGCTAAAGCATAAACACTTGCCGAGTACTCCGAGCCAAAACAAAAACTAGTTAGTAATCAATGCATGATCCTAGTTCATGTTAAGATGGCTAATGCAACACATGCAAAATGCAACTAAGATAGGCTCGGCTATTCTAAGATGGCATGTGAGATGCTACAACTAACACGTATTCAACTTGGAATTGAAATACAATGCAGTTAGTATGATGCGCCGAGCCCGGTGCATGCAAGACATATGAATGATGCAAACATGCATAGCATAAGAATGCTAATTGAAATATGCCCTAAATCTAACCATCGTAAGCTGGTAAATAAAAGGGAGAAAGACGTGGGGTTGGAAGACATACATCACACACACGCACACTTATTACAATTGTGCCCTCACCCGGAGGGTCCGAATAAATAATACAGTCCGAATAAATAATTACAGTCCGAATAAGTACAAAGCCCTAATTAATTAACAAATTAACTAAGAAATGAAATAAACTAGTATGCAAATCCATGGACCGCCTCAGCTCTGTTCCGAAAGATGAATGATGCATACTTGAGTTTCCTGGGGCGGAAATCCATTGCGATACCTCGATTCGCCTCTGTTTGCAATTAATGCCGGAATGCTGTGCAAAGCTCTAGAAGGCTGCTGATTTCTGATTTGCTGCAACAGAGAGCAAGAAAGGGGCACGGCAAAACATTTTCACACATGTATGCAAGACCTCGATCCTCGTGCCACCAATCACGCATCTCGACGCATGATGGCCGAGGAGTTGAATTGCACGACTCGATGTGAAATGAATGCACATATAAACACAACAAGGCCTAGACTCCATCATGGGTAATCCGGAGTGTCGGCGACCGGGAATTGAGACATGTTCCGTCACTTGGAGTACGAAATATCCCTCGTTTCCCGTGCTTGGGCTAACTCCTATGCCAAACACAATGCAAATGAGATGGCATACACAATGCGACTAACATATAACCTAGCATACGCAATGCTATGGACTAAAATGGTATACACAATGCACGTGATGTAACATGGCATGCACAATGCTCTAACATGCAACCTAACATGCGCAATGCTATGGACTGAAATGGCATACACAATGCACGATGGACTTACACCAATATGAGTGGACCTTAGCCACACTCACATCAGTGGCCATTATGATGGAAATGAGATAATTGAAACACATGCAAACTTGCACGGATGCAAATGACCGATCCTAAGGCATAACATGCAACTCTAACTAAGCATGGCAGAGGATGAAACATGGCATACAAACATGCAATTTCCAGCTCTGAAATAAGATGCTCAATGGTCCCAAATCATGGAAACGTGTCACCCAATGCACGAAATAAGCCCCGAAACTCAAAACTAGGCAAATGCATTGAACCACAAGTATGCAAAGCAAGCATTATTTGACCATGAGGCATGAAAATAGAGCCAAGGCAGTCCTAAACATGCACCAAATCAATTCTAAGCATGGCTAAAAAGTGCTAACATGAAGGGCTAAAACAACATGCAACATAGGCTAGTAAGCATGGTTTACATTACATGTATATGCAGCACAAGAGAGGTCACCAAACCAGCCAAAAATAGTAACATGGTATGCTAAAATATACCTAAATAACCGCTGAAACTCAGTCACTGCATGCAAAAATTATGGGCTCCTTTGGAGGGCCATGCAAGGTGTTGTTCTACACATGCATGATGGACACACACAATGGCAAAACCACCTTTGGATAGAGGTTTTGAGGGTCCTAAAACCCACTAAAAAGAGCCTGAAATGGGTCTAGGAAACATGCAAATAAAGGCCCCTTTGAAAGGCCTTGGATGGGATTGCTCTACACATGTGAAATAGACACTTCATATGGAAAAATGGGCTCCGGACAGAGCCAAGGTAGACCTTAAAACTCACCAAATAGGGCCTGAAATGTGACTTTACAACATGCAAGTAGGAGCCCCTTTGGAAGGCCAAAAGGGCCAACAAACAAGACAAGGAGAGAGGGGGTCACCCCCCTCTAATTTTGGCTCTCAAAATAGTGTGATAGCCACTAAAAATCCACTGGATTTCAGTGGCTAGAAGGCCAAACAAAGCATGCAACAAAGGCCTAGATGCAAGGCTCAAAACAAGATGCAAACAAGCATACAAGGGGGTAGATGACCCTCAACAGAAAAATGCCCTTAATCAAACTTCAAGAGGGGCTCAAAATAAGACTCTTTTCAGTTTATGACAAATCTCGAAAATGCTTGCAAGTAAGGCTAAGATAGGAAGCAAAATAAGCCTACAAAGAGGGATGGAGCATACAAGGAGGTAGATGACCTCAAACAGAAAAGTATCCTTAAACAAACTTCAAGAGGAGCTCAAAATAAGACACTTTTCAGTTTAAGAAGAAACCCAGAAATTCTTGCAAAAAGGGCTAAGTTATGAAGCAAAATAATGCAAAAATGGGAGAAATGAGGACTTACCCTTGTAGCACAGCAATGTAGCAAGTTCTGGACCAAGAAGGTGAGTCTTCAACCTCTAAAAAACAGTTCCAAGATGCTTGGATGGATGGTGGAGGTGGTAGGCTAGGAGGTGTGGTGTAAATGGCCAAGAATATTAGGGTTTGGAGCTTGAAGAAGAAAGCTATGGAGGGTGGAGTGTATATGCCTTGGCTAAATTTTCTAACCCTTGCAAATGGAGGGGGAGTGTTGGTTTTATAGAGGAAGAAGGCTAAGGCTTCTTGGAGAAGCCTCAAGAGAGGGTCAAAGCTTCTCAAAGAAGCTTAACCAAAAGGGTCAAGCTTCTTGAGGAAGCTAGACCAAAGGGGTCAAGCTTCTCCTTGAAGCTAAGCAAAAGGGGCAAAACCACCTTAAGGAGACAAACAAAGGGGCAAAATCCCGGAGGAAGGGTCAAGTGCATCACAGCTGGCACAGCTGTGTTGCACTCAGGAAGGGCAAAAAGGAGATGGTTGGCCGACCAGTTCAAGTGGTCGGCCGACCACTTGCATCACAGCTGGCACAGCTGTGTTGCACTCAGGAAGGGCAAAAAGGAGATGGTTGGCCGACCAGTTCAAGTGGTCGGCCGACCAGTTGCCTTGATCGGCCGACCAAGGTTCAAAAGGGTCAAGGTGAAATGCTAGTCGGCAAAACCAGAAAGGTGGCCTCCCAGATAAGTACAACACAGCTGTATGGTAGGAGATCAGAAATTGTGGCCCAGGAAAGAGAAAAACCAACTTTCTAGCAAGGTTCAAAAGGGTCAAGAAGGAATACTGGTTGGCCTACCCATATTGGTGGCCTCCTAGATGAGTACAACACAATGGTGGTATGAAAAACTAGAAATTGTGGCTCAAAAGAGAGAAAAACCAGCTTTCTGTCAAGAAAACCGGCTGGAGGAGAGAGAAAATGGTTCCCAAAAGAATTGCTGGTCTCCCACTATAGTATCACATTCCAAACAATGAAGATAGGGTCCATACAAAAAATGAACCCTAACCGATGCAAAACGAGGGTTCGGGGGCCAAAACGCGCAGTTCGGGGCCCGAAAACGGGCTGTTAAGCACCGGATGTGGCGTACGACCACGAAGGTGGTCTTCCGGGGCACAGTGTCCCTCTAAGGAGAGGAAACAAGGTGTGTTCCAAAAACCGGAGCAAACGGAGGTAGTTAGGCTGTCCCGAACCGAGGCACACGGCCGACGGCTCCGAAAAATTGAAAACTGGTCTCCAAACGGGAAAAATGGCCTACGGCCACTGAGAGATGGTTTGCGAGACCTCTCCCTCCCTTCGGGAAGAGAAAACAGAGAAAACAGGACCTGGTTTGCAAACCAAGGCAAAGCACAAAAGAGCCCCGAAGTCCGAAGGCAAGGCTCGCAGCCGAGACTCTGAAACCCTAGAACGAGCACAATATGCATCATCACCGAGCGCTCAATTGGTGACGTCTGAGTCTTAAGGTCGGTCAAAAATGCGGTGTCTATAGTCATGATAGACCGTTTATATGTGTAAGCTTTTGGTCTAGCTGACTATGTGTTTGAATGATCCTGGGTATACAAGATGTTAACTACTGATATGTGGTGTGAGTTATTATTAAGTTATGTGAAATGTTTTGATATGCCATGTAAGCATAGCTCATTGGACAAAATTTTTAAGTTTGCTTCTGCATCTGGCCCCATGTTATTAATTATTAATCGATATCAGGTTTGAGGTCGTAGGTGATCTCATGATTACTAGCCAGTTATGACCTTAATCTATAGGGGCGGGTTCGGGTCATGACACTTGCCTTCTCAGCTTGAACCTCAACAAGTGCACTTGCAGTAATGAACCTTGTTGCTGCACTTGCATTCTCAGTTCTATTTGGCTAGTACATGCATTCTCAAGACTCCATTAGTCTACTATCGACTATGTTCGTGCTCACCTCAGCAAAGCCTCCACTATTAGCCACCTAACCACAAACTCCCCAACTTCCCAAGGTGAAGGCCGCAACCAAGCTTGTTATTAGCCATGTTGTGCCTTAGTACCAAGCCCAAGGGGGTTTCTTTAGCCCTGCTTGTGCGACTACGGCAGGTCCATCACCTGGGTAATGGAAAAGGAGTCCCTAATGCTCGAGCTACCCTGCTCCCATCTTCGCTGAATCGCCGCGGTAAACTGGTATCTCTGGGCTTGCTATCAGCTCCAACCAGTAAATCTTGGGGCCTGCTTTCAACGCCAAGTTATATGAACTTTGGGGCCTACTATCAGCGCCAAGCATTAGCCTCTACTTGCAGAAGGAGACCTCTTTCAACGGCTGCTATCACCTTGGCAGGATATTCCCTCTGCAACTTAGTTGCTGCGGTAGTCATTTCCCATGATAAGTTCAAATGGAAAAACCGATAATATTGAAGATGGCGGCGCTGACAAAAATGCCTCCGTAACTTGGTCGCTGCAAGTGTTGCCTTTACAACTTAGTTACTTCGGTTTTCTCTTTCCCTTAGCAACTTTAGATGGCGGCGGAACCGACAATACTTGGAATGGCAGCGCTGAGACAAAGTGCCTTCGCAACTTGGCCGTCGTAAGTGTTGTCTCTGCAACTTAGTTGCGTTGGCTTTCTCTTTTCCTCAGCAACTTTAGATGGTGGCGGAATCGAAGATATTAGGAATGACGGCGCTGAGGCAAAGTGCCTCAACAACGTTCCCGCTGCATATGTTCCCTCCGCAACTTCACCGCTACAGGTGTTGCCTCTCTAACTTGACTTAGTCATTTTCCTTCGTGGAGTCCACTTGGACCCTTGGCAGGTCAGACCTGTTTCGACCCACTGTTGGCCCACTTCCCTTGGGTTTGGCGCATGCTCCTTTTTTCATTCATGGTCGCCTCTTTGGGGTGACCTCAGTACTTAGGCCCATACTTAATTTGGGGTTTAATTTCTGACCCTTTACAGTGTGAAAGTTGAATTTAATTGTAAAATTTGTAGAACTTTATTCATCAAAAACTGCTTGGAAGTGGTTCATTTGAAGTTTTAGTAGCTTGTTTGTTTCTGGCAATTTGAAGTTGCCGCTGTTTTTGAGGGGTTGATTTTTGACCTTACAATCAAATAGAAAATTCAATTTGAGAGTACGCAACATAATAGATTAAGTCAACACTTGTGCACAAGAAAACAAAAAATACCGTAGTGACTCGTCTACTCGGGGCCACTCCGACAATCAAATCAGTCACTAATCTCACAAGATATCAATTCAAATTAAGAACTCACAAAATAAATCACATATCTTAGACCCACGGTGGTGGGTTACTTTTATAATGATTAGTGTCTAATTTCCCTTAGAAGTCTTACTTCACAGGACTCTATCCTTTACAAGGATATCAATTATCCAAGACTCCTTCTATTTGGATTAAGATCAATCATCTCAAGAGTCAAATCTTACCCAAATAGAGAGTCTGTCATCATCCAGAACTCTAGTCTCTCATTTGAACATTTCGAATTCAGATGTGGTTTGACCACACCTCGGCCAATCAGAATCACCCACATGACACATTGGCTAACTATCTAGGCCATGTGAACAATTCAAAATTACGTCCCACAACTGCTCTCTAGGTTCTATTACCTCAACAACCTGAGGTGATGGAACTTATATCGTCTGATCTTTCAACATGTTGGCTAAACAACAGGATAGAGATACTCCTCCTACTGAGATCATAACTTGTCGGCTTCATGAAGTAAGGACTCAAAGGTCCACTCGTCAAAAACTAAGAACCAAGAATCAAGAATCAAGATGATCCTTCTCGTCCTCCTTGCCGGATGTTGGCCATCTATTTTTACTTAAGTTTCCACAGACAGCACTAAATTGTGGCTGTTGATTATTTGAACTGCCTAGTTCTTAATTCTCGCAATAAAGGTCATTCACATAAAAGATTAATTTCATCGAACATCTATAAATACGTAAACAAATCACACTTTGTTTTATAAAATGAATAACAAATATAATTATAAACTTAAATAATTTACTTTATAAAATAAAATATGATTTGTTTATATATTTATAAATGTCCGATAGAATTCAATTTTTGCATAGATTATTTTATTTTGAGATGAGATAGACGATTTAGAATAGCGATGTAGATTCAATTTCGATTTCACAAAATAGGTATGGATATGCATAGAGATGTGAAGTTATGGAGGACCTCATCTCGTGAAATAGTCTCCTATTAGTTGAATGAGTTGTATTTATTGTTGTCATGACCCAAACCCGCTCCTATGGGTTTAGCACCGTAACCGGCCAGAAATCCGTGATTACCGAAGGCCTGCTTAACAGTAAGACAGTATTACAGAGTATAGGGGCATGGCGGAAGCCAAAACAGTAATTAAACAATGTCCAATGAGCTGTGACAGTCTGTATGCAAAAAGACTTTTCATATATATACACATTCGGAAACAGAACAGTATTTACAACGTATACAGAAACATTCAGTACAGTACAAGTCTCACTCAGTCTATACAGGACACAAACAAAAGGGGGAATCTAAAACACCCCATAGCCTTGGCTTGAACAGTACTGGAACCCCGAGGTGAGGCACAAAGGTTGGCTTGACAAAACAGTGCTTAGCCTGACGCCCCTAGCAGCGGCCCGGTGCCTGAACACCTACATATATATATAAACAGTGAGCTAAAGCCCAGTGAATAACATAATGCGCAAAGAGGTTAAGAATGAATGTCCTTTCAGTATTGAAAACAGTCAATTGATTCAGTATATCAGTCATTCAGTCATAACAGTCATATATGGTACATCCATTAGCAGAACAGTACAGTAAATAGTAGGTCTTGAAAGACCGAGCAGTCAATGATGGCCATCACAACAGTAAACAGAAGTTCCAAGATAGGAACTAACAGAGATCTCTGTAATAGTAGCAGTAATAGTAACAGTAGTTGCTATGGATGCCACAATACAGTTCAGAATAGAGGACATACATTCATTCAGTTAACAGTGTCAATTCGGGAACAGTGCAGTTTAACCATTCAGAAAATATTCATATTTGAACATATCTTTACACAGTTGTTACTCACAGAGTTCTGGGCTACAGATAAGCTAGTATGCGTCTCCGGATGCCAACCCTACACAGTTACAGAATGAACACACGCTAAGCCACACAGTTGGGAAATAATAACTTAATCCCTAATTTGCCTCGGTGTGGTTCTACTTCAATAGTCTCATTAAGATGTCTTAAACTAGGCCTAAGAATGCCTAGAATGAAATGAGGATGCAAAGATGCACTTTAAAAACATTTTTAGAATTTTCAGAAAAACAGGGTCCCGCTCGAGCGTGGCTTTACCCGCTCGAGCGGACATGCAGACAAAGGCTCCCCGCTCGAGCGTCACTTCCCACGCTCGAGCGGACTGTAAAACATGGCAAAAGTACTGGATGTGTGAAAATCACGCTCGATGGGCGCTCGACACCCGCTCGAGCGTGTGACTCAGGTCCCCGCTCGAGCGTGAAATCCCCCGCTCGAGCGTACTGTAAAACAATGCAAAGTGCCGGGAGCACGAATTCCACGCTCGAGCGCCAATTTCCCCGCTCGAGCGTGAGTCCAAATTCTGGAAATTCCAGATTTGAACCTCAAGCTCAAAACCAAGTTTTAATGCATCAAATTCGATCCTCTTGGGCTAATTTTCTGGAAAGCACTTGTAAACTCATGGTATTACATGATTTGAAGCTCAATTTGTAAAATCAAAGCCCAAAGGTGAGTCAATTAAATCCATTTTCAAACCAAAGTTCAAGAACATACTTCCAATGTGACATGCATGAATTTAAACCAAGTCAAAGCTTCAATCACTAGCTCAAATGAGCCAATTTCTCCATAAACAAGATGAATTCACGGTCCAATGCAAAAATATGAACATGCATGTAGGATTTCATGAACAATACTCTTCAAAACTCAAGGAGCGCAACATGCATGCATGATATATGCTATAATTCAACATTACAAGACCAAATCTTGACTTTAAACTCCAATATGACTAGAGCCATGCAAGAACTAACTCAATTACATGAACAAGAAGGTGAAGACTCTACCTTAAGTCTTGAATTATAAGAAGGGAAGCTCAATTTGCCAAATTCTCTTCAAAACTACTAAGTTTCCAAGCAATGCAAGATGAAGACAAGTTTCTCCTAGCTCCCTCTCTCTCTAGTCAGTTGGGTCTAAGGAAATGGCTGAGGAAATGTTTTGCCTAAGTGTATTCAAGCCTCAATATGTGTGAGGAAGTGAGCTACTAAGTGGCAAAGTTGCAAATAAGGCCAACTCTTGTAGTTTATCAACATTTGATCTAATTTAATCATACCAAATCACATTTCAATTAAATATGCCATAAAATCACATAAATTATGATTAACACATATCATTAATCGATTTCAGATTCAGCCGCCGATAAGGCCTTTAATTTGCAGTTTAAACGTAAAACATGAACAGATAGTTTAACAGTCGAACAGATAGAGAGGCATTTAAACAGATACAGACAATCAATCAGTTCCAAATTTTAGTCAGTCAGTCAATTAACATGTTTAGTCTCTGTTTAGCAGTAATCAGTGGTTAATCAGTAAACAGTGGTGAGGGTTATCACAGTCTCCCCTCCTTAAAAAGAGTTTGGTCCTCCAAACTCGAATTACCTTCGTTCTGGAAGAAAACATGATCCAGTGGGAATAATTCAGGATATCTCTTGGCCATGTCATCTTCCCTTTCCCAAGTGGCATACACGCCACCATGGTTTTGCCAGTCAACTTTCACTAACGGAATCTCTTTGTTTCTCAACTTCTTGATCCGTCTGTTCACAATCTGAATAGGCCGTTCTTCATAAGTGTAGTCATCACTCAGCACTACACGAGTAGGCTCTACCACATGGAAAGGATCCCAGAGGTAGTCCCTCAACATAGAAATATGGAACACGTTATGCATATGCTCCATTTCCGGAGGAAGCGCTACTTGATACGCCACCGGATTGATTTTCTCGATAATCTCATACGGTCTGACATATCTCGGCGCTAGCTTGCCTTTAACCCCAAACCGGGTCTGCCCTTTCATCGGTGTCACTTTCACAAAAACGTGATCACCTACTTCATATTCTCTGTCTCGCCTTCTGACATCCGCATAACTTTTCTGTCGGCTCTGTGCGGTTTTCAATCTCTGTTGAATCAATTTCACTTTCTCGGTAGTTTCATAGACAATCTCGGGTCTAAGCAAAGGCCCATCTCCAACTTCTGCCCAGCAAATCGGAGATCTACATTTTCTGCCATACAAAGCCTCAAAAGGCGCCATACCGATGCTTGAATGAAAGCTGTTGTTGTAAGCAAATTCGGCTAAAGGCAAATGGCTTTCCCAATTTCCCTGGAAATCAAGGACACACATGCTCAGTAAATCCTCCAAAGTCTGGATGGTTCTTTCTGACTGACCATCTGTCTGAGGATGGTATGCACTACTCAGTCTCAGTTCAGTTCCCAATGCTGTCTGTAGGCTTTGCCAAAATCTCGATGTAAACTTTGAGTCCCTATCAGAAACAATGGACACAGGCACTCCATGCAATCTAACAATCTCATCAATATAGATTACAGCCAATTTGTCCGCATTATAAATTGTTTTGACATGTAAGAAATGAGCAGATTTAGTCAGTCTATCAACAATAACCCAAATTGAATCCATACCTTTGCTGGAGCGAGATAAACCAACAATAAAATCCATGGTGATATGTTCCCATTTCCACTCCGGTATCGGTAAGGGTTGCAGTAAGCCTGTGGGTTGTTGATGTTCGGCTTTAACTTGTTGGCAATGAAAACATTTTGATACAAAATCAGCAATTTCTTTCTTCATTCCTGGCCACCAGAAATTCAATTTCAAGTCTTGACACATTTTCGTATTTCCTGGATGGATGAACAGTTTCGAATTGTGGCCCTCTTCCAGAACTCTTCTTTTCAGTTCAGAATCATTCGGTACACACAATCTTCCCTGAAATTTCAACACATTATTCTCAAATTTGAAATCTGGCCTCGGTTTGGATTCTCATTCTTCGATGATCTTCTTCAAGAAGTCATCCTGTTGCTATTTTTCTTTAATTTCTTCAATCAGTGCTGGTTGAGCAGAAATAGCGGCTATTGTTCCACCTTGCTCTTGCAAAACGATCTCAATTTCAGATTTCTCAAGGTCACAAAACAACTCTTCTTGTCCGGTGAGTAAACAGGCTAAATTTCCAATCGATTTCCGACTCAGTGCATCGGCAACGGTGTTAGCTTTCCCTGGGTGGTACAAAATCTGTAAGTCGTAGTCCTTAATCAATTCTAACCATCTCCGCTGCCTCATGTTCAGTTCTTTTTGTGTGAAGAAGTATTTCAAGCTCTTGTGGTCGGTATACACTTCACACATCGCCCCATAAAGGTAGTGACGCCAAATTTTCAGTGCAAATACTGCTGCAGTAAGTTCTAAATCATGGGTCGGGTAGTTCTTTTCATGCGGTCTCAGTTGTCGGGAAGCATAGGCAATAACTCTCCCATTCTGCATTAAAACACATCCCAAACCCTTATGAGATGCATCACTAAAAATGGTAAAACCATCCGTACCTGAAGGTAGGGTAAGAACCGGTGCAGTCACAAGTCGAGTTTTCAACACTTGGAATGCTGATTCTCTTTGGTCAGTCCAGTCAAATGATATCCCTTTTTGAGTCAACTGTGTCAGTGGTAAGGCAATTTTGGAGAAGTCTTTGACAAATCTTCTGTAATACCCGGCTAACCCCAAAAAGTTTCGGACTTCTGTAACATTTGTTAGTCTAGGCCAATTCACTACTGCTTCAACTTTCTGTTGATCAACTGAAATTCCATCCCTACTAATAACATGTCCCAAAAACATAACATGATCAAGCCAGAATTCATATTTAGTCAGTTTAGCATAAAGTTTCTGTTCTCTTAGGGTCTGTAAGGCAAGTCTCAGATGATGTTCATGTCCTTCTCTACTCTTGGAATAAATCAGAATGTCATCTATGAATACAACAACAAAGTCATCGAGGAATGGTTTAAAAATCCTGTTCATGAGGTCCATAAATACAGCAGGTGCATTGGTAACTCCAAAAGGCATAACTAAAAATTCGTAATGTCCATACCTCGTTCGAAAGACAGTTTTATCAATGTCCTTTGGTTTAACTTTCAGTTAATGATATCCAGATCTGAGATCAATCTTAGAGAATACTTGAGCATCCTGTAACTGATCAAATAAGTCATCAATACGTGGTAATGGATATTTATTTTTCACAGTTACCTTGTTCAGTTCGCGGTATCAATACAAAGTCTCAGTGAGCCGTCTTTCTTTTTCACAAACAAGACATGTGCGCCCCATGGCGAAGTACTGGGCCTGATGAACTTCTTATCTAACAGTTCTTGCAGTTGCACTTTCAATTCTTTCAGCTCAGTCGGAGCCATTCGGTAAGGAGCTTTAGATATTGGCTGTGTACCCAGAATCACATCAACGGTGAACTCAATCTCCCTATCAATCAAATCCCCTGGCAGATCATCTGGAAAAACATTTGGGAATTCTCTGACTATAGGAATGCTGTTCACATTAGCGTTAACATCAGTAGATACAGTCAATACAGAACAGAAATACCCTTTACACCCATTTCTAATCAGTTTGTATGCTTTCATAGATGAAATCAAATATGGGGGAGGTACCACTCCACTTCCGTTAAACACAAATTCAGGCAATCTAGGTGGACGGAAAACAACTTGTTTTGTTACACAGTCTATGGTGGCATGATATTTTGTTAACCAGTCCATTCCCAATATTACATCAAAATGATCAATGTTCAGAGGCAGTAAATCAATATACAAATGAGCATCCCCAATAATAATTTCACATGCAGGGTACATATAAGCACAAGTCATGGATCCCCCAATAGGTGAAGATACAGCTAACAGATAGTTCATAGGTTCTAGTGGTCTATCCAATTTTCGCGAAAAAGCATGCGATACATATGAATGTGTAGACCCCGAATCAATCAAAACATATGCATTTTGGGCACAAATAGAGAGTATACCTGACACGACGGTCTCGGTATTTTGTACGTCTCCCGGTACGAGTGCGAACACTCGGCCTTGCCTCATAGGTTCCTTTCCAGTGGCTTTAGGGTTGGGTTTTGGTGGGGCAGTTGATGCTGTTGCGCTTGGTGCAGCTTTACTATTGCCCTGAGGAGTGGAAGGGCAATCTTTGACCATGTGGCCCACCTTGCCACACCTGTAACAAGCACCTGAAAGTTTATAACAAACCCATTTGTGTTTCTTACCACATTCAGAGCAGGGCGGTATGGAACCACTTCCCTGACTAGAGCTAGTGGTTGACCTTGAGTTTTGCTTTTTGTTCAATGGGTTGTTTCTGCCTTTCTTGAATTTAAACCCCCGTTTCTTACCACACCATTCATACGCTGGTGTTTTAGTTTGTTTCAGTGCTTCAATATTTGATTCAGCTATAATGGCCCGGTCAAGAACATATACATACTTGTGCAATTTCAACACATTAATTCTGTCAAGTACTTCGACATTAAGGCCGCTTTCGAATTTCCTAGCCTTCTTATAGTCAGTGTCCACCATGTGTGGTGCATATCTGGCAAGTTCAGTAAATTTCAATTCATATTCAGCAACAGACATGGTACCTTGCCTTAACTATTCAAATTCAGTCACCTTGCGGTCTCGGACACGCTGTGGGAAGTATTTCTCAAAGAAGGACTCTTTAAATTGAGCCCAAGTCACAACTGTGTTGGTGTCACGGACCAGCATCCACCACCTTCTAGCCTCTTCTTGTAAGGTGAAGGTAGCTAGCAGTACTTTGTGTGCCTTCGAACACAGAAACACTTCAAACAATTTCTCTGTTTCAAGAACCCATGCTTCAGCCTTTAAGGGTTCAAGGCCTCCTTGGAATGATGGCGGTTTCATCTTACTGAACTTCTGCGTTAGAGTGATGATGTCATCATTTACATTCTGTTCCGGCTATACCGGAAGAGGTGGGGGCTGTTGGTTCTGTTGTTGCTGTTGCCTTAAGGCTTCGGTCAGTAGTTCAACGGTTCTTTCTAATCTCGCCATTCTGGCGTCGGATGATTTAGTTTCATCAGTAGTCCTTGCATTATCCATTTCACTATATGCAACACAATAATAATAAACATAGGAAGTTGCATACGTTAAACATATTAACATATTAGCACATATATTCATGTCATGGCCACACACACTTTTCATGCTCATGTAATGCCCTATTACTTTTCTAGGACATCCTATAGCTCATTTGGACACGTGTGTGCGGTATAACTCGTGGTTTAATATCGCTCTGATACCACTCTGTCACGACCCAAACCCGCCCCTATGGGTTTAGCACCGTAATTGGCCAGTAATCCGTGATTACTGAAGGCCTGCTTAATAGTAAGACAGTATTACAGAATATAGGGGCATGGCGGAAGCCAAAACAGTAATTAAACAATGTCCAATGAGCTGTGACAGTCTGTATGCAAAAAGACTTTTCATATATATACACATTCGGAAACAGAACAGTATTTACAGCATATACAGAAACATTCAGTACAGTACAAGTCTCATTCAGTCTATACAGGACACAAACAAAAGGGGGAATCTAAAACACCCCATAGCCTTGGCTTGAACAGTACTGGAACCTCGAGGTGAGGCACAAAGGTTGGCTTGACAAAACAGTGCTTAGCCTGACACCTCTAGCAGCGGCCCGGTGCCTGAACACCTACATATATATATAAGCAGTGAGCTAAAGCCCAGTGAATAACATAATGCGCAAAGAGGTTAAGAATGAATGCCCTTTCAGTATTGAAAACAGTCAATTGATTCAGTATATCAGTCATTCAGTCATAACAGTCATATATGGTACATCCATTAGCAGAACAGTACAGTAAACAGTAGGCCTTGAAAGACCGAGCAGTCAATGATGGCCATCATAATAGTAAACAGAAGTTCCAAGATAGGAACTAACAGAGATCTCTATAACAGTAGCAGTAACAGTAACAGTAGTTGCTATGTATGCCACAATACAGTTCAAAATAGAGGACATACATTCATTCAGTTAACAGTATCAATTCGGGAATAGTACAGTTTAACCATTCAGAAAATATTCATATTTGAACATATCTTTACACAGTTACAGAATGAACACACAGAGTTCTGGGCTACAGATAAGCTAGTATGCATCTCCGGATGCCAACCCTACACAGTTACAGAATGAACACAAACTAAGCCACGCAGTTGGGAAATAATAACTTAATCCCTAATTTGCCTCGGTGTGGTTCTACATCAATATCCTCATTAAGATGCCTTAAACTAGGCTTAAGAATGCCTAGAATGAAATGAGGATGCAAAGATGCACTTTAAAAACATTTTCAGAATTTTCAGAAAAGTAGGGTCCCGCTCGAGCGTGGCTATACCCGCCCGAGCGGACATGCAGACAAAGGTTCCCCACTCAAGCGTCACTTCCCACGCTCGAGCGGACTGCAAAACATGGCAAAAGTACTGGATGTGTGAAAATCATGCTCAATGGGCGCTCGACACCCGCTCGAGCGTGTGACTCAGGTCCCCGCTCGAGCGTGAAATCCCCCACTCGAGCGTACTGTAAAACAATGCAAAGTGCTGTTAGCACGAATTCCACGCTCGAGCGCCAATTTTCCCGCTCGAGCGTGAATCCAAATTCTGGAAATTTCAGATTTGAACCTCAAGCTCAAAACCAAGTTTTAATGCATCAAATTCGATCCTCTTGGGCTAATTTTCTGGAAAACACTTGTAAACTCATGGTATTACATGATTCGAAGCTCAATTTGTAAAATCAAAGCCCAAAGGTGAGTCAATTAAATCCATTTTCAAACCAAAGTTCAAGAACATACTTCCAATGTGACATGCATGAATTTAAACCAAGTCAAAGCTTCAATCACTAGCTCAAATGAGCCAATTTATCCATAAACAAGATGAATTCACGGTCCAATGCAAAAATATGAACATGCATGTAGGATTTCATGAACAATACTCTTCAAAACTCAAGGAGGGCAACATGCATGCATGATATATGCTATAATTCAACATTACAAGACCAAATCTTGACTTTAAACTCCAATATGACTAGAGCCATGCAAGAACTAACTCAATTACATGAACAAGAAGGTGAAGACTCTACCTTAAGTCTTGAATTATAAGAAAGGAAGCTCAATTTGCCAAATTCTCTTCAAAACTACTAAGTTTCCAAGCAATGCAAGATGAAGGCAAGTTTCTCCTAGCTCCCTCTCTCTCTAGTCGGTTGGGTCTAAGGAAATGGCTGAGGAAATGTTTTGCCTAAGTGTATTCAAGCCTCAATATGTGTGAGGAAGTGAGCCACTAAGTGGCAAAGTTGCAAATAAGGCCAACTCTTGTAATTTATCAACATTTGATCTAATTTAATCATACCAAATCACATTTCAATTAAATACGTCATAAAATCACATAAATTATGATTAACACATATCACTAATTAATTTCAGATTCGGCCGCCGATAAGGCCTTCAATTTGCAGTTTAAACGTAAAACATGAACAGATAGTTTAACAGTCGAACAGATAGAGAGGCACTTAAA
Organism: Camellia granthamiana; assembly: GCA_036172215.1. Lineage (NCBI taxonomy): Eukaryota > Viridiplantae > Streptophyta > Magnoliopsida > Ericales > Theaceae > Camellia > Camellia granthamiana. Next base: position 56,083,557 of record CM069909.1, on the reverse strand, counting down.
CAGATACAGACAATCAATCAGTTCCAGATTTCAGTCAGTCAGTCAATTAACATGTTTAGTCTCAGTTTAGCAGTAATCAGTGATTAATTAGTAAACAGTGGTGAGGGTTATCACAATTGTGAATTTATTATACCGCTTGTAAATCAAGTCGTAAATTTCTATGAACTAACCAACTATACAATGTGTATGTAATTTTTTTATTTTAATGATTTATATGTATGGGAAATTACTTGGTTTGAAGTTTTTAAAAATAATTTTTGAGTTTTTAATTTGATTTTTTTTAATTTTTAGATTTATTTAATTTAAATACACTTAAAAAGTATGAAATTTATGTAAAAAAATTTCAAAATTTTATTGAATATAAAAATTAGAAAAATTTAGTATATTTTCATACTTTGTTCTATTTAATGAATTTTTTAATGACGTTTTTATAAATTTTATAGGTGTATCTAGAGTAAAAATGAATTTTTAAAATAGTAAAAAATTGATTAAAATGCTAAAAATATACTACCTAATAAAAATTAAAAAAAACTGTTTTTGAAAATTTCAAAAGAAACAGATATAAGAAAAAATAAAAATAAAAGATGCGTGATTGAAGGATTAAACACATACAACGCCTAGAGAGTCAAAATATTCAAAGTTTTTAACTCTTTTCGTCTTGTCTTTTCAATTCAAATACCAAAGTGTATAATTTTCTCAAAGTCCAATCTGAATCTGATCACTTGAATTCCCTTTTCCTGGAAAATCAATTCGAATTCCATTTTCCTGGAAAATCAATTTGCATTCCAGTCATTAATCAAATCATCTCAGACTATAAATAACCGCTTTACCCACATTCTCCAACTACAATAAACATCATATATATATACACATACCAAATTACAAATATTGTACAAAATATTAAAGAAATTTTATTTATTTATTTATTTTATTAAGGCATTGTTTGGGAATCTTGGTTTTTAATTGAAAAGCCAAAAAATATTACAAATTGTTTATACCTCTTTTTATAAAAAGTTTAGAAATTATTAAAAAAAGTCAATTTTCAAACACGCCTTCTCTAACGAGCCATGCAAAGTTCATCATCATCCAAGGCTGTGTGCCGACAAATTCTCCGTTATCAGAATCATATCCGAACCGTTAAACCTAGCTGCTGTGACGTCTTCATCAACCATAGGCGGATCGATATGAACAAAAATGTTGCAGGGTTGATATATGATGAGTTGGTTAGGCTGAAGCTGAGACCATTTTTGGACAGCAAGAGCTTGAAGCCAGGGGACAAGTTGTTTGAGAAGATCAACGTGGCGATTCGTGATTGTAAGGTTGGGATCGCGGTGTTTTCGCCACATTATTGTCAGTCATATTTTTGTTTGCATGAGTTGAGTATGATCATGGAGTGTAGGAAGAAGGTTATACCTATTTTTGTTGATGTAAAACCTTCCGAGCTTCGGGTTATCAACAATGGAAGCTGTCCTGCCGAGGAACTGGTTCGGTTTAAGGAGGCGGTTGAGGAGGCCAAGCACACCGTTGGATTAACATTTGATTCATCGAATGGGTAAGCACACACAACCTTCTCTTTGTAGCGATCATATTGTTCTTTTTTACTGTTACATCTACGACTGTTTATTATTATCTATATGATCAAATTATTTATATATTTAGGATTAATTAAATAGATTACTAGTTTTTAAAATATGCTTTATGTTTTATTTTAGTACCTGATATTTCAATTATGTCATTTTAGTAGCCATCTTATTTAATTTGTGTTTAAATGTCCCAGTTCCGTTTCGTCTAAATGACAATTTGGACGAAAATAGGGAACCATTAAACATAATTAATTGAATAATTTGGCTATTAAATTGAAATATCAGGATAAAAAATAACATAGAAATGATAGATTACATATTTTGGTGACTAACACTATATTTATCACTATAACATATAAGAGTTTTAGAGGCCAAAGTTTTTGGTCTCTAAAAGTAAAAATTTTGTTACAAAAAACATTTAAGAACTAATTTCTATCGTCGTGAGAATAGTCGTTAAAATGTCGTTTCAAAAATTAAAAAATAAGGCTTTTAGCGACAATATTGAAAATGTCACTAATAAATACATTTTTAGGGACAAAATAATTTAGCCTCAAAATGATTTATTTTTTTAGACAAAAAATTTGGTCCCAAAAGGATAATAATTCATTATTAATGTCCAATTTTCATTGTTAAAAATATAATGACAATACTTTTCGTAATAAAAATATTTGGTCCCTAAAAAATAATTTTGTCTCTAAATTTCGATCTCTAAAACCTTAATTTTTTGTAACATATGTATGTTGTGAATTAATTTGACACAATTAAAATATCGAAAACTAAAATAATACAACATACATACTTTGGAGATCAAGAATGTACTTTACCACATATTTTTGCTTTAACCGTTAAACACCTCTAATCGATTGTTGTTTGATTTATGTAGGGATTGGTCTGAGCTCGCAAGGAATGCTTCGCATGCGGTGATGATGAACATGCTAGAGGTTGAAGGAGATCGAGTAGGGCAGAAGCAGATGTATGCTAAATATTGTTGAAGAATGATCCATGACAGTACTTAGCGCGAGAAGACTTCGTTAAGCTCAAAATAGGCATGAAATGCCTTCATTTGTTAATTAATTAATTAATTTTTTTGATTCATATATATATTTAATTTCTTAATCAATTATGTGGTTCTTTGTATAGGGCAAGAATTAAGGTTACTTGCTAACTCATTTATACTTCATTTTTTTTTTTTGATCGGCAAAAAGAAGACTTTATTGATGGCAAAATAAAATTACATCAATAAAGAGGAGCTTGGAGCTAAAACAAGCTCCAACCTCCTAGTTGGTGAGAAACCAACGAACCAACAAAACAGAGGAGAAAAGAAACAAGGAAAATGAATATGAATAGGCCCTGCACCAACTGCTGCTAAGGCACTAGAGGTTATTGCTCAAGCCAGATAACTAAGCCACTTAGAACTGTATTGCCATGAATTACAACAGCCCAAAACACCCACCAAAACAGCAGCAGTCCTTCAGCAGCCACCCACCAAAAATAAAAACCAACACAGCAGCAATTCACCAAAAATTTAAACCAACACAGCAGCAATTCAGATCAACCCAGCCTTGTGCAAATCTGCAAAAACATAATCTGCACTACAGCAGCCCTACATTAGTAGCCCACCAAACGTTTAAACCAACACAGCAGCAGATAGACAAAGTAAAATAGGCACTACAAAACAACAGAGCAGGATCACCCAGAACCAGCAGTGTACAGATTAAACCCTCAGTGCACACCACACTCATATGAAGCACCAAACAGAACAGACCCTGCACCAACTACTGGTATGGCATTTAGACTTTATTAATCAAACCAGATAGCCCAAAAACCCACCAAAAACACCAGCAGCCCACCAAAATTAAGAACCAACACAGCAGCAGTTCAGATCACCAAACTGTGATAATACCTACTTAGACTTCAAGCATGCAATCTGATCTGGTGCAAATTGGATACCAGATCGTGAACTGAGAAATCCACCTTGAAAAACCATTTTACCCACAATGCTATATGAACCTTCATTCTTTCGCTTAATCCTCCAAAATCTGGAGCTACACCTTTAAACAGACATTCGTTCCTTAATTTCCAAACCGACCACAACACGAGAGGAGGAATAGCCTGCCAAGCTCTAGATATCCAAGACTTCCCTTTACCCTGAGACCAGCACTTTAGCAGCCCCTGTACTGAACCCGGCATTACCCAAGACTGATCCCACCATCTTGCCATTTCTGGCCAGCATTTCCAAACCTGAGGACAGAACAAAAACACATGCTCCACTGTCTCCTCCTCGCTATGACAGAACACACACTGGGATATTACATTGGCAGGTAAGACCCCAATCCTAAGTAGAAAAGAAGAAGTCTTTACTCTGCCTCTCCATGCCAACCAGCAGAAGAATTGCATCTTTGGAGGTGCCATAGATGCCCACACCCCAGCTGGCACCCTCAGATCTGATTCTTTAACTGCAGCCCACCAGCACCATACTGAGGATACCGAAAACTTCCCAGAATTATCTGCAAGCCAGGAGCAAGAGTCTTCAATTTCCTCCCTGAGAACAGGAGTTGATTCCAGAAATCCGGATAGCCTCTTCACTTCCTCTTCCTCCCAAGCCAGCAAACTTCTCCTAAATTGGAATTGCCACACCCCAAGACTCTTCCTTGCACTTAATTGCAATAAGGATTCTTCCTTCTCAGTGGATAGACTATACAACCTGGGGAACTCCTCCTTCAAACTTCTACCATTGAGCCAAGCATCTCTCCAAAACTGTATCCTCCTCCCATTACCCACTACTAACTTTAGATTCTGTTCATAACATTCACCCAGAGACTGGTTTGTTGAACTGAGTTGCACTATATCCTTCCATACATTGGACACCCCAGCTGTGCTTTCCAGAGATGGCTTCCAACCCCCACCAAATCTACCATATCTAGAGCATACCACCGATTTCCACAAGGCTTTATCCTCTGCACCATACCTCCACCACCATTTTAGCAACAAACACTCATTCACCTCACCCACATCTCTCACTCCCAAACCCCCTTGATTTTTGCTTTTTGTAACCTCACCCCACTTTACCAAATGAACACTCCTCTTTGAATCAGAACCACCCCACAGAAAATTGGACTGAATTTTGACCAATGTCTTAACAATCCCTTTGGGCATTTTGAACATGGAGAGAAAGTAGATCGGTAAATTAGAGAGAACAGATTTGATCAGGGTCAAACGCCCGGCAAAAGATAGTAGCTTTCTTTTCCAAGAAGACAACCTTTTCCTCACCTTGTCCACAATTGGACTCCAAGTGCTCTTCCTTTTAGGATTGGCCCCTAGAGGCATACCTAAAAAGTTGAAAGGTAATTGCTTAGAGATACAGTTCAGTCTATGAGCCAAACCCAAAATTTCCTCCTCTTGTAAACCCACACCGCACACAACGCTCTTGTGATAATTAATTTTCAAACCCGACATCACTTCAAAACACCTCAACACCCTTTTAATATTTAGCACCTCCTCCATTCCACCTTCACAAAACACTATTGTGTCATCTGCAAATTGAAGATGTGAAATCCGCAGATCATTACCACCAACTGAGGCTCCTCTAAACAGGCCTTTCTCCACTGCCCTTACTAATAAGAGATTTAGAGCTTCAACTATAATAATGAACAAGAATGGTGACAGGGGATCACCCTGCCGAAGCCCCTTCTGAGTCTGAAATTCTTCTGTGGGTGAGCCATTAACCAAAACAGACACCTTGGCTGTAGAAACACAAGTCCTCATCCAACCTATCCATTTCTCACCAAAACCAAGGTTGTTCAACATCGACCACAGAAATTCCCAATTGATTGAGTCATAAGCTTTTTCGAAATCTAATTTTAAAATAACACCTCTCTTTCTAGATCTTTTCCATGCATCTACAACTTCATTGGCTATTAACACACCATCTAAAATGTACCTACCACTCACAAAAGCAGACTGAACCTCACTAATCACAGATGGCAAAACGCTCTTAAGTCTTTTGGAAAGCACCTTTGCTAAAATTTTATAGACAGAGCTAACCAAGCTTATAGGTCTATATTCCCCCAAACCTACTGGATTATCCTTCTTCGGAATCAGAGTTATGAAAGAACTATTAACCCCTGTAGATAGCTTACCATTTTGGTAAAACTCAGTCACCAGTTGTAGTATCTCCCCTTTCATTATAGACCAACACCGTTGAATACAATTCAGATTAAATCCATCTGGGCCTGGCGCTTTGTTTCCATCACAATCCTGAACCGCATTCCATACCTCAACTTCTGAAAACTCAATTTCCAACTTACCAACATCCACAGCATTAAGAACAGCAAAAGGGCCTAGAATTTTTGGCCTAAACTTCCAATTCTCAGAGTACAACACACTGAAATGCCTAACCACTTCTTGTTTCACCTGAGCTGGATCCTCCAACCTCGCCCCCTCCACAACAACCGAGTCCAACAGATTTTTCCTCTGCCTTCTACTAGCCATAATGTGAAAGTACCTAGTATTTTTATCCCCAGAATGAGCCCATAACTGTCTGGACTTTTGATGCCATAACCTTTCCTTGCTCCTACTAAGCTGCCACACCTGACTTCTAACTTCTCTTCTTCGCTTGAGATCCTGAACATCAAGGGACCTAGACTCTGCCTTCAAATCCCATTCATGAAGCTCCTCCTCTGCTACCTTTAACTGAGTGTCTATATTGCCAAACACCTCCTTATTCCACACCCTTAAGTGACTTCTAAGCATACTCAGTTTTCTCATCACTCTAAACCCAGCCCACCCTTGAACTTGAGTTTCCTCCCACCTCTTCTTGACTTCTGACATGAAGGTTGGATGAGATAACCAGGCATTGATAAATTTAAAAGGCTTTGGACCCCAATCCCTATCATCTTCCTTAATTAAGATTGGACAGTGGTCAGAGATTGTCCTAGGTAAACCCCATTGCTTAAAAGAAAACTTTTCCATCCACTTCACGTCTAACAGGAATCTATCAATCCTACTCCACCTATTCCCATCCAGAGCATTACACCAAGTATACTGTCTACCTAACAAAGGCATATCTGTTAATTCCAATTTTTCCACAAACTCATTAAAATCCTTCATCCCTCTTTCTCTTGATGAGCATCCCTTCCTCTCACCCATGTATCTAATCTCATTAAAATCCCCTCCCACACACCACGGGTTTGGAAAATGTTGATTGATACTCACCAGAGAATCCCACAGTTGTCTCCTCCTTAAGACCTCATTAGGAGCATAGATATTCACAAGAGTGCACTGAAAAGAATTATTAGACATACCTGATAGTATAATGAAATTTCTGCTACTGCAACAATCCTTGATCTCGAAGACTTGTGGCTTCCAAATGCATAGGAGGCCCCCAGCACTACCATCAGAGTCAACCACCATAAATTCCACTTCGTCATAAGGCCAAACTGTTTTCACAAAATTTTCATCCACAGACCTTGTTTTAGTCTCCTGTAGAAATAGCACTTCAACACTTCTTTCCATCACCAAGCTTTTAATCTTTCTCCTTTTTTCTGGCCTTCCCAGCCCTCTAACATTCCAAGATAAAATCTTCATAATAACACACAATTTGCACCCAATCTCCCATGGTCAACCAGCTAAGTACTGGATGCCCTTTGTTCCCCTTCAATTCTACTCACATCCTTCTCTTCCATCTCCACTATTCTGCTCACTACCTCATTCTCTTCGCCTTGACAATCCATTCCCACCATTTTGCCTACTCTCACAGTTGCCTTAGCCTCCTCAATCAAATGCCTCCTTCTATTCGCTGCTGCCTGAGTCTGATTATTAGCCGTTAGGTATGCTGCTGCCTCCGCCGATGCTCTAAAAATTGCACCCCTTTGAAAACCCAGTCTGCCTATCATCCCTCTCCCTCGTTCTATTCCTTTCTTCCAAGACTTTCCCCTATTCTGCACAGCCCCAGCCTTACTATTACCCCCTGTTGCAGTCTTTTGGGCCAAGTCTAACTGAGTTGTTTGGGTTGCATTAGGCCTACAATGAGTAAGGGTCAAATTTTCACTAAGATCCGAGACCACCTCCTGCACCAGTCCGTTGGGCTCAGACCCAAGCTGCATTCCTCCAAGAACTACTTCTAAATTTATAGTGGGCCTGTCTTCTACTGGGCCACTAAACTCTCTTAATAGGCCTGTGCAACCCATTACCTCATCACTAATCTGAGCTTCGTTTATATACAACTTGGAGGAGTTGACATTCTTCTCCACCCCCATAGCCTTGGAACCTGCACCAGTATAGCCTTTCCCCACGCTCCCCCCTACTGCTACGACTGTATCAGCTTGCTTGCCATCATTAACCCTACCCTGCTTTTCAGAACTGACCATCACAGTCTCCACCACCCTACTAGCCCCCTCAAATCCATCACTCACCCACCCCTCTCTTCCTACAGACGCTTCCCCATCATACTTACTTCGTCCTCCATTGCCAGACAATTGATCTTCCTCTTCTAGGCCATTGGACTGCATTCGGCCTTGAACTTTCCCACTACTCTGAGAAGGACTCTGAAATAAGCTCCTTGGCAACTCTTCACAAACTCTAATTGGAATTTGACAACCTTTATGCTCCAGCACAACCGTTGTATTAATCCACTCTAAACATCTCGTAATTATTCTGACCTTGGTTTGTTGAAAAGTTAATGGATCATTGAAGTCCTCCTCAAACTGAACTACCTCCCCCCAATAACTTCCTATGCTTCGAACTGTCGTGGTGCTCCATAGGTTGATGGGGATACCAAAACAGTTCAACCATACACACCTCTCTTGCTCAAAAAACTGGCTTTTTTCCCACTCGTTGATGGATTCACACCACTTCTCACCCCATCCCTGCATCTCTCTTTTCCCTTCCTGCATGAGTTGTGCGGAGGGAAAAGTTAATAGCACTAATCTGCCACCCCCCTCTCTTACAACTACATCCCTCATGCCTCTACTTATCATTTCCTCCCTGAAGTCCTTGAAAGCTAAAAAGCTACTCAGCTTAACTACTAAGCTTTCACTCCTCCACCCATTTCCTTCCGCTTGAGCTTTTATCACCACCCTATCTTTGTCTCTGACAGCATCACTTCGTAACACCTCTGCATAGGATTTCTGGACCCCCTTGCTAGTCCACTTCTTTGATTGCACCCACCTATTCTGCTCTCGGCCTTCATCTCCTCTGCTCATCCCCCCAGTCTTTTGCTGCCCCTGTGCCTGAAACTTTTGATATTCTGCATACTTAACCCTTAGTGCTTTGTTCCCACACCACAGACCATCTGCCTTCTGTATCGCCACCATAGCAGCCACCTGACAATCGTATCTTACGAACCCGAATCTGGAGTTCGAAGCTTTCCTTCGTTTGCCTGGAATAAACACATCTTTAACTAACCCAAACTTTCGAAAGAGAGTGAATAAACCTTTGGAGTCCATTGTTTCAGGAATGTTGTCCACAAAAATGGTGATCCGGCCTCCCTCCTTGGTATCTCTCAGTTGACTTCCCACTTTTCTTCTGCGTAACACTGGTTCCCATCCTCCCCGATCCATGACTTCTAGTTGCTGTTTTATAAAAAATAGTTTTGGGTGGAGATCCACAATTTTGTCTAGTACAACTCTAACTCATTTATACTTCATGAATGGACCTTTTTCAAGATTGTAAAACTTCATTTTGTTTTCCTTTCTTGTAAGCTGTAAATTGTGTTAATGATTCAATAAACTCTCTCTCTCTCTCTCTCTCTCTCTCTATATATATATATATATGTGTGTGTATCAAGCACACTTCTGAATTCGTTGATTAAAAAATAAATATTAAAGACAAAATAATCTCCTAAATCAATGATCGGAGAAGAATATAAGAAATTAATACATAAACTATGATTAATACACACAATATCCAAACCAATTAGGTCTACCCTAATTAGTCACCATATTTTCCTTACGGCTTAGTTCCAAAGAAGTCATGGGTTGAATTAAAGGAGTGGAAGCACTGAAGTGTTTTGCCAATGTGAGAAAATTTTCTCTAATAAGTGCTAATTTAACAATTAATAACTAACCGTTGCTGATAATAAAAAAAAAAAATAAAAAAAATAAAAAACCGGAATATCCTAAACTAAAGGACAAGTGCAATACTTAAAATTTATTAAATATTACCCTTAGGCCGACAACCTTACTTATAATGAAAAAGCCCCCTAGTCCAACTAGAAAACAGTTTAACTAGACAACTACGACCGATCAAAAAAAACTAGACAACTACGAGCATTACCAAATTAAAAAAATAACGAAAATTTTAAAAATTCAAATATTCAAATGGAACACGCATGGATTTCTGACACCATAGCAAAATGGACAAAATAAAAAATTTGACTTTTAATTCAAAATTTTTTTTTTTAAATGACAAAATACTAAATTGACGTCTTTAACCAGAGAGTTTGCCTAAAATCTAACAAGTTCATGGTAAAGTGATACATCTCAATAAATCTAATAATTCTTAAGGATAAATTACATTAATAGTCCCTATAGTTTGGGATTCGTGTCATTTTAGTCCTTAACTTTTCAATTGTGACGTATTTGATCTTCAATTTTGAATCTTGTTTTAAATAAGGACAATTGAACATACCATTGCTTAATTTTAAGAGCAAAATCGTCAATTTAATAAAATATAAACTAATTTGACAAAAATAAATGTCGAAAAAATATTTTAAAACTTTTAAAAATTATTTCTACCTACTAAAGATAAAATTATGTAAAATTGATAAAAATTACATGATTAATTTTTAAAAATTAATTTTACATGATCATCATCCAAAAACATAATAAAAATTAATTTGGTAAAAAAAAAATTGTCTAAAAGATTTATCAATTTTATATAATTTTATCTGTAGTAGGAAAAAAAATTTAAAAAAATTCAAAAATAATTTTTTGACATTTATTTTTGTCAAATTAATTTATATCTTTTCAAATTGACAAATTTGTCTTTGAAAAATCTAATAGTATCTTCAATTGTCCTTATTTGGAACAAGATTCAAAATTCAGGATCAAATGTGCCATAATTGAAAAGTCAGGAACCAAAGTGACACAAACCCCAAACTATAGGGACCGTAGGTGTAATTCACCCAATTTTTAATTATGTAATGTTTCTTTGGTGATCATCAATAAAAAAAATTTTACTGGTCAATTAAAAAAAAAGAAAAAAAAGCAATAGATCTCACCCTACATTGCGTTTTTAGTCAATTTACTAAATTTTACAGAACTTCAAACTTTGTATCATTTGATCTGCAGTATAATTACTTACCTTACTTTCTTACATGTCGATTCATATAATAATCAAGATTTTAGACAATTGTAGAACGAACAATGTTATGCTTATCATAAATTTGACCATTCCTTATATTTATTATTTGATATGACATACTCACCTACTATTAATAAGATAACTATTATCCAAAAGTTATAAAATGTGCTATTCTACAGGGTAAATATATAAATGGCAATGATGCTCAGTACACTTTCTTAATTTGTTGATGTATTTTTGCATACAATTTATTTTTTTATCAATAAATCTTTTATTTTGCTAATAATATATATATATATATATATCTGGCAAAAGTAAAGGGTGAGTTGAGCATTTTTGGGAAAGAACATAAATGACGGGTTTATTGCCTGACTCAAAATTTTAACTTTAATACATAGTGATTTATTCAAAAAAAAATTTGTTGCAAAAACGATTTAAAAAATGACTTTTAGTGCTAAAATTTTAAAAATATTGTTGATAAATATATTTTAGGGACAAAAAATAATTTCGTATAAAAAAGATTTCCATTTTGAAATGAAAATTTTGATAAAAAAAAAGATAATAATTTATTATTAAATTTCAAAACTTGTCTCTAAAAACAAAACATTAACTCTTTTGACAGCTAAAATAATTTTGTCCCAAAAATTTCTAAAACTTTGATTTAGTGTAGTAGGCTGTCAAGCCATTGCACTTGGTGTAACTTTGGAGCACACAGCAACGCTGGTTAGGAATGGCAACGAGTCAGGAATGGCAACGAGTCAGGGGAGACGAGGATTACACTTCCCGTCCCTAATTTCTAAAGGTAGAAAATTTCTCGTCTTCGCCCTCAATTTCTGGTGGAGAACCCATCACCCCTTGCCTTGCCCCTGCCCCTGCCCCCTAATAGGGATCGGATTTTCCCGACCTTGAAAATTCTCCGACCCTTTTTTTTTTTGTTTTGAATTTTGCATATCCCTTTTTTTTTTTTTTTTTTGAGGCAAATAAAAATAATATATATAAAAGCATAATCTAGCAATGTTCAGACATAAACATCCAAACAACAACAACATAACAAACAAGATAGAAAACAATACCCACACCAAAAAAAAAAAAAAAAAAAAACAACAATAACAAAAACAACATCCAAACAACACCTGTTTTTTGCTTTAAAATAAAAAAAGAAAAAAAAAAAAAAACACCACTTGTGAATTTTGCAAAGTAGCATGCACAACCAACATTATTAGCTAAGTTAACTTCTAAAATCAATATGCATCTCTCAAAAATATTCCATAGGTTCATCCCCTCAAAATAATCCATGCAACATAATATCTCGATTCTCAAATGTCCAACCAAAAAAAAAAAAAAAAAAAAAAAATAGTACCATTAGTTTATTACAACATGGAACAATAGTTGTTCAAATAAAATATATAACATTAATATCACAACAATAAAACAATATTGTTTTCCCAAAAATTTGATATAACCAACAACTTTCATCATCTCATTCAACTTGAATTCCTGTTAAATAACAAAAGGAAAAAAAATAAAATAATCAATACTAATAATAAGATGTAAAAAATATTAATAATTAAAACAAAAAAGATGACAACTACCACAAAAGTGCCATACGACTCATCTAAGTCAATCTCATTGCCCACCGATTCCAATGTTGAATTTCTCAAAAAGTAAAGAATATAAATTAAGTATTAAAATTATTCCATGGTAATATAAAATTGAAATAATAATATGTAAATTTACTTGAGTACATTTCATCTCTGCAGCTCACAACCAACTTGGTGCACACATTAATGCTTTTAATGTGTTTCTATGGGAGGCAGTTTAGCGTCAACCTATGCAGAACCTAACTTGGCCGCTGCCATTTGCCAACTTGCTCACACTTGTCTTCGAGCTGAACGGCCTCCCTATTGATTTGACTGAGGAGATTGATAGAGCTTATCCGACTTTCGGGCAGCGGGAATGGCAACATAGCATGTCTCGCATCCCACAGCAAGTTGGTGCCCCGGTTGATGAGGCCCAGGACCCTGTCCATGACCAACCACCTCATCCTGCCTCCCCTGTGCCTCCTCAAGAGGACCCATTCTACATGACTCGCGAGGAGTACTTACAGGTTCAACACTCTGTGGATCAGGTTCACAGTACTCTTCGTGATCACCACCAGAGTCTCATGGGGTTGTGCACGAATTTTCAGGCGCATCAAGACTATTCTTAGGCAGCTTTTGATCAGCTCAACGCCCGCCAGCTCAACATTCAGCGGTCAGTTGTATCACTGTAAACTGACTTTTACACATATCGAGAGTCGAGCCAGCAGCGTTTTGACCAGCTCGGCGCACGGGTTCGGGATGAAACATTTGAGACGCGGTCATTGATGAACGCCTTATTTGCCCAGCATTTCCCGCCATCACCGCAACTGGATTCTTCAAAGTCCACACTTACCGTTTGCCCTTCACTATCTGATTGTACCAAGTTTTTACTTGTTGGTGAGTCTTTGCTTAGTGTAGCATGGTTTGCTTCTTCCTCCATTTCTTCGCTCCGGTTTGTTTTGGGATGTGGCTAGGCATCCCGTATCAGGGGTTGCGTATTTCTTGCGGCGCTTTCCATCCCCATTTCGGTTGTACCCGTCAAGTCAATTGGGCAGATGTGATGACTTTCTGGTGTGAACTCTGCCACAAAGTCTGCCAAAGCTTGGGCTTTTATTGCGGTTCTAGGCTGAAACTTGATATCAAACTGTACCAATTCCACTGCCCACTTCAAGATTCGCCTAGAAAAATTCGCCCTCTCAAACAAAGCTTTTAAGGGAAAAGCTATTAGAACAATTATGGTGTGGGCGTGAAAGTAATGCGATAGCTTCCTTGAGGCCATCATTAAAGCTAAGGCCAATTTTTTCAATGGTAAGTACCTGGTTTTTGCGCCCAACAAAGTCTTGCTAACATAAAAGATGGCAGGTGTTGGATTCCTTCCGTTCTGACCAACACTGCGCTGACTACGTGCTATGAAACTGCTAGGTACAAAAAGAGCTCTTCTCCTGGTATTGGGGTTACTAGCAACGGCGGAGAAGACATGTACTCTTTCAAGTTTTCTAGGACGTGGTCGCATTCTTCGTCCCACTCAAACTTGGCCTTTAATGCTTGAAAAAATGGTCGACATCTGTCTGACGACCGACTTATGAACTGGTTGAGCGCAGCTGCCATGCCAGTGAGATGCTACACTTCTTTTACTAAGTTGGGCCTCTCTAGATCCTGGATTGCTTTGATCTGAGAGTGGTCTGTCTCTATACCCCGGTTGGTCACCAAGAAGCGTAGGAATTTGCCCGATCCTACGCCGAAGGCACACTTGGATGCATTTAGGCGCAACTTGTTCTTCTTCAGAATCTCGAACATTTCATCTAGGTCCCTGAGATGGTCCTTCTCATCCTTGCTCTTGACCACCATGTTGTCGATGTAAGCCTCCATTGTTCTGCCTAACAATGGTTCAAACATCTTGGTGACCATCCGTTGGAATGTTGCCCTTGCGTTTTTTAGGCCAAAGGGCATGACCTTGTAACAGTACAGCCCTCTAGGAGTTGTAAAAGATGTGACCTCTTGGTCTGGCTCATACATAGCAATCTGATGGTAACCTCTATACGCATCAAGAAAGCTAAGCTGGTTGTGTCTTGCCGTTAGATCTACCAGTTGGTCTATTTGTGGGAGGGGAAAGCTATCCTTTGGGCATGCCTTGTTGACTGTTTTGTAATCTACGCAGACACGCCATTTTCCATTCTTCTTTGGCACTACTACGGTATTGGAGATCCACCTAGGATAGTGCACTTCTCTGATAGCTCCTGCCTCCAGCAAGTTTCCCACTTCTTCCGCCACTATCTCAGCATGGTGGGGTGCTGATCTGCGAGTGCGTTGTATAATTGGTCTGGCAGTTGGGTGACGTTCAGTTGGTGACAGATGAAGTTTGGGTCAATGCCAAGCATGTCATACGGTGTCCAGGCAAACACTTCGATGTTAGAGGTTAAGAATTCTATGACCTCTATCATCTCAGTGCTGGACAAAGACGAGCCAAGCAAAAAGAACTTTTCTGGGTTTTTTTTCATCTATCATTACCTGTACCAAGTCTTCCACCGCCTTCTGTTTAGCTGCCTTGCCAACATCCGCAAATAGTTCATTGCTCTCAGGTTCTTCCACCATCTGTACATATCATTTGGCAGCGCGGCTGCCATTTACTGTGACGAAACATTGTTTGGACATAATTTAGTCTCCAAAGATCTCTTCAATTACTCCGGCTTTATTGAGGAACCGCAATGCTTGATGGTAGGTTAATGCTACCGATCGCATGGCATGCAGCCATGTCCTTCCCAAGATTATGTTGTAAGTGGAAAGGACTTTCAATACCCAGAATTCCACTTGTTTCGTCATGCTACCTGCTCTGACTGGGAGGGTTATCTTGCCTACTGGCCACTCTGGCATTGAGTTGAATCCGATTAGGAGAGATATTGTAGGCGCCAAGTCTTTGTCCTCTAATTTCAATTGTTTGAAGGTTTCGTAATACATTATCTAACACGAGCTTCCTTGGTCAGTCAAAATCCGTTTGATGTTGAAATTCTTGACGCGTAGAGTGACAACCAATGCATCATTGTGAGGGCAGTATACCTTTGCTAAATCTTTGTCTGAAAAAGATATGACATTTGTGGCCTCTGTTCTCCCCATTTTGATGGTAGGTTGTGCACTTAATACCTCCCTTAAGTGCTCAGCCTTCTTGATCATTCCCTTGAGCTTACATACCTGCTCAAGTTTGAATACCCCATGTATTACGTTAATCACGCCTTGAGGTGGGGCGTCGATCGGTATTCCGTTTGGGTTGTCGTTGTTCTGGGGGGCCGGTTGTGTCCTTCATTTTATGTACTGGTCCAAGTGCCCAGCTGCCACTAACTCCTCCAAATGTTGTCTCAACGGCGTGTAATTCTCTGTGCGGTGTCCCTTTTCATTATGGAAGGTGCACCGGAATCCTTCGTCATAGTCTTTTTGTGCTTCTCCCAACTTAGCTGACCATCGGACGAAAGGTTCATCGCGGATCTTACTAAGAATTCGGTAGATTGGTTTTTTGAACACCGTGGTAATGGCGGTGCGAACTCTTAGCCACCTTTTGTCTGGATCCTCTTTGTTGGCCCATATGCCTCGCCCATTCCTGCTTGGATGTTCTACCGTGTTGACTTTTGCCGTAGTCTTTTTATCTGGCATTGCGGTTATGCCAGATTTCGCTTTAGCATGGCGTCATCCTCTTTCACGCGAATATGTTAGTACACTCTCTCCATTAAGGCCTCCATAGTGAGGGGTGGTGTTATAGTAATTGAGTCTCTTAATTTGTTGCTGACTGGCAGGCCCCGTTTGTATTGTGCAATGGCGAGGTTTGTGGGGCAGTCTCCCAATAATGACTGTTGTAGGATCTCAACGTCTCTTTGTCGCCCATGTCAATGGAGAATAGCTGATCGATCTCCACCGGTGTTTTGGTATTCGTTTTGAACCTAGTCACGAACGCCTCTGCCAATTGCACCTAGGAGGCGATGCTGCCTTCTGGTAGCCTTTCGAACCAGGTTAAACCTAGGTCGCCAAGGCTTGATGGGAATAGGATGCACATTAAAGCCTCGTTTCGCCGGTATATTTCCATAACTTGGCGAAAGTACATGTAGGGGTCCGTCTTCCCCTCATAAGTGGTGAATTTGGGCTGGAGAAAGCCCGAAGGTAGTGGTGCGTTCTCAATTGCCGGAACGAATGACGAGCTCTGCAACCTTGCTAATGCTTTGTCCATTGGTTCGTAAGCAAGGCGCAGTATTGGCATTCCTACCTCGACGCTTCCATGCGTCCGAGGGGCCAACCGCTGAAGGGCTGAAACTTTGTGCGGGTCGTGTGTCCTGATATCCTCCTTTCATTGTGCCATTTCTTCAAGCACAGTTCGCAAGTCTGATGTTCTGGGCAACTTCGTGTGTCTAGATGATGTCTGGTGCATGTGCGAGGGCCGATAGGTGCTTATCTCAGTATATGACCTCTCAGTTCTCGTTCTCTCAGACCTAGAGTAACGAGTCTTGTAAGTCCTCGATCGTGTGTCGCCTGTTCTCAGGCTCCTACTCTCTGCTTGCGATGGTGTGGTATGCCTACCACGATCTTTTGAGTGGCGAGGAGGAGTGTTAGTTTTGCGCCCCTCTCTTGTCGCCACCATTTTTCCTTTTATCTGGCGTTTCATTGACTCCATGTCCGCCGCCATCCTTCGTATTAGCTCGTCCTGCTTCTTCACGCGATCTTCCAGAACTTGGGGGTCTATCCTCCGCCTCTGTTTATCAGGACTTTGAGAGCGACGGGGGCTGTTAACCCGCCTCCCCCTTGCATCCCTCCGGGGGTTCTGTCGTTGTGGTTCTAAATCCGCCATGAGAGGAACATGAGGCAAACCTTCGGGCCTCCCACCCCCCTCAGGGGTTTGCCCATCAATGGCTAATTGCGGCAAGTCTTCATTGTGCGCCATTGCTTCCAATTTGAGAGGAAAACTTGATCAAGAGGTTTTGTTCTTTGTGTTCTTCCCACAGACGACGCCAATTGTACGAGCACAAAATAATTCTTCTCGTATAATTTTGTTGATCAAGCCTGCGCTCCTCCAAACGTCGTCGCTTTACTCCTTGAAAACACAAACGTGAGCTAGCCGGTGGGTGTGTGCCGAATACCTCTCCGATGCCTAAATCAGCAAAATAGACAAATAGACAAAAGCTCTGTGTATTCGAGAATCAAAATTGTGTTACCTCTTCCATAGGTTCTGTTATGAGCTTTTTATAGGTTCCGTGTGGCACAATCCTAGTAGGACTCTTATTCCTCCATGTAGAGTCCTCCTAGGAATCACACTCATGAAAGATAATGCTTATCCTTCAACACCTCCCTCACTGCTTAAACCAAGTGAGATGGTTTTATCTCGGTAGTATGACAAAAACGATCGAGCTAATATGGCCATGCTAAAGCGGCAGAAATGACCGAGCTCCAGCTGGCTCGGTTCTCCCCTTCATTGCTTATACCTCGATTTTGAACGTTGAAACCGAGCTAACCGCAGTAAGCTTTGACAGAGCTAGCGGGAGTAAGGTCCACCATAAGACACCCAAATGCCTCAGTTCTGAACACCATGACCGGGCTAAATATCACCATACCGACCGTGGTAACTACAACCATAACTGGACTGAGCTAACTGCAAGGTCCTTTCACTCGGCCCTTTTTACCGCGGCCCATTACCGCGCCTTGGCCTAGTTCGGCCCTAGTGCATATAAAAACTTCCCTCTCAATTACCATTCGCCACTAACATAAACTCAAAGCAGATTCTTTCAATTGATAAATACCACTATCAAATAATTAAAAGAAAAAATATTATTCACAAACGTCACCAGTCACCATCCACAAAAATACAACAAAATGATAGTGAAAAATAAAGACAGACAACAAAATGACAAGGGTCTTGCTTAGTTTACTAAAAAATGGGTTTTGTGAGTTTCAAAATGAAAAATTCTTTGAATTAATCTCATCCATAAATAAAATCTTTTTGTTTTTTTTTTTTGTTTAAATTCTTGATTTGGTTCGAAAACTTGTATTTTATGAGAAATAGTTGTTGATTTCATCTCTTCATTGTTCTTTGACTTAAGAGTTCTCTATCATCAACATTATTGTCCGTGTTGTTTTTAGACTTTTTCAGCCGTGATATGAGATTGTGGAGGGCATCTGTGTGGTTTATATAGGGCAATCGATAATAAGAAGTTTGGTAAGGGTTGTAACATCAAAGGAAGAGATAATTGATTATTGAGATTTGGATGATGAAACGTGAAAAAAGAAAGGTTTTGGAAGAAAAAAATTGATTCCTTTTTGTCACCAAGAGCCCATCCTTGATCCAAGCTAAGTTTTGCATTCCTTAGCTTGGTGCAAAAGACTTCTCGCGGGTTTTTTTTCAAGCCCATCTCGAATATGATGTGATAGAGTACTCGTGATGCTGGTGGTTGCCACTGCCTTACACTTAAATGCCATCAGCTCTACCTTCCTACTTTAGGCATCCGTAACCTGGTTAGTCCATCCAAGTTTATACTCTAGCACCATATCAATCAAACTTGGCAAGTTTGTCTTGCTTGCCATCGTTCCTGTTTTGGTGTGAGTTTCTTCTAGGGCAAGAAGTCACTTGTCACCACATTATCTGTCTTGATCGCGAATAGTGACCCACCTCCACATTCTCAAGTAGTGCACTATTGCTGTCATCTCCTTTCTTAGACAGCGTCTCGTGGTCTCATTGAGCTTTTGACTCTTATATGTGATAGGCTTACCTTATTAAACTAGCTCATCGCCTATGGCATAGTCTGATGCATCCATGTTTACTTCAAATGGCTTAGTGTGATCTGGCAACTGCAATACGGGGTCATCCATACTGCTGCTTTAGGTCCTCAAAATATGTTATTTGGTGAAGAAGACTCCGAACCAGAAAAGATTAAAGGAAAAGACATTTTAGAGAGAGAAAAAGTGTAACTTACTTTTAATATTTGGATGACGTATCGTGTAGGTGTTGATTGCCCGTAAAATCTTGATTTATGACTAAGCAGTGTGACTTCTTGAAGTTTTTGAGTTAGATTTGGCATCAACGAAGAAAGAATATATAAGGTAATGTCAAGCTTGTTTTCAGTTCACTTTATGAATTAGACAGTGCTGTTGAGCTTATGGCTTCTATCACGGATTCTGTGTGAATAATTTAAACTGTTCAATATATAGAGCTCGTCGAATACTTTATTCTGGTAAAAAATCACGTTGATCGGATCATGATAACTACTTGATCGGATCAAATTTTTGTTAACAATTTATTTTGAAAATTATATTTATCATTGACAAAAATCTCATCTGATCAAGATCCGTAATAAACCTCCACAAATTTAATAATACGCTCCAGTTTGATCTTGAATTGGAAAGAAGCATGGCCCATAATATAAGTATTAGTATCCAAACAAAGTGAGTTGGATTAGTTGCCTTCTGGAATAAACGGCCACCCAATGAGGCCTATTTTGGAAAGTTACTATTTTCATTAAAAAGTTAAAGAAATATTCTAAAAAATTATTATTATTATTTTTTAACAATCTTTTATAAAAAATTTAAAAATTATTGAAAAAATTAATTCTCAAAACATGAGTGAGGCATTGTACTTATTGGAACTACTTATTCAACCTATTCAATTTTTTTTTTTATTTTTTTTTTTAATTTGTAAATTATTCAAGGGCGCATCCAAATGTTATGACGCTCTGCTTGTCTGGGTGATTTTGAAAATTTTTGGTATTTTTTATAATAAAAAATAAAAGTGAACTAAAATATTTTTTCTGATTAGTATAAAAACCAAATTTATTTAAATAAAAAATAATTTTTATTTTTAAAAAATAAAAAATATTCCCTGAACTAAAATTTTATTAATACCACCACTCCTACTCTCAACACTAACACCAACACCGCATCATGACGTTCGTACTACAATTATGAACACTTTAATTTTAAAGATTCAACCAAACATAAGAAGATATTTTTACTGAAAATATTTTTAAAAAAATTTATTCATAAAAAATGATTTTGGTCCCGAAACAAATGGAGTGTCAATAAAAAATAGGATAAACTATTAATAGATTCTAATAATTAGATTTAATTCCCATCAAGTTTTATTGAAAATAAATTATTATAAAATCATAGTTAAAAATAATTTTTTGTGACTATTTTTTACATATGTCGTTAAAAATTGATAATTAGTCACTTTTTATTGTCACGATTTTTATTAATTGTCACTAATATTTACAAGTTGTGATTTTTTTTTGTGACGAATTTTTTATACTGTTGCTAAAACTTATAATTAGTGACATTTTTTGTGACAATTTTTAAACTGTCGCTGAAAATTAATAATTAGTGATATTTTTTTAATAATGTTTGATGACAAGAGCTATTAATTCTCACAGAACCAATAAATAATAAATTTATTTATAAAGATCTACACGTAGATTTCTCAAAAAAATAATCCAAGAAATCTGTATATAATTTGTAAGTTTTTCCTCTGATGGGCCGGGCCTTGAGCCAGTTTCAAAGATACCTGCCTAGACCCTACTTGAAGGGATTTGGGCTGCCCTGAGCCCATGGGTCACGAGTCTAATTTTCATGCCTAAATACGGAACAGAAAATTGATGCAAATGCAAAAACAAATTACTGAAATCTCGTTTGGCAATATCACTTTTTAATTTAAAAGTTAAAAAGTCAGTAAAAAATTTAAAAAATCAATAACTTATATTAAAAGTCAAAAATTTTATTTTTTCTCTACTTTTTGCACATCTTTTCGTAAAAAATTAAAAAATTATTCCAATCATATTATTTTTTTTATATCATATTTTAATCAACTAAAAAATTATTAAAAAAATTTATTCCCAAACGAGACTTGAGTATAATTTTTAATGAGTGTCTATGTCAATTTTCTGAAGTCAAATTATCTTAAACCATACATTACAAAAGGGTTGTGCTAGGGAGTCCTAATTTTTGGCCCCCTAATCCCCCTAAATTTCATACCAAGGCAAAAAAAAAAAAAAAAAAAAAATGTCCAAAACGACATCATTTTAGGTATTAGAGGGATTAAGGGAGATTTTTTTAATGGAACAAATCATTTTTCATTACAAAATGAGTGATTTCAATGGTCCGAGTCACCATATCCAAACTGATCCGCAAGCACTTTAGTCTATATAACATTTAAATATTTTATTCAAACCGTACATTTTTTTTAATGGTTTCTATATAGCATGGTGGGCCATATTATTTTCTAAGAGAAATTATAAAAAAATCCAGAGTTTGAGTTTTGCCACAAAATAAATCTTGCTTTATTATTTTTTAAGAGAAATTATAAAAATATGCAGAGTTTGAGTTTTGCCACAAAATACATCTTAAGTTTTTAATTATGTCAATTTAAATTTTAAATTTTTGATTTTCTTTTAATCTAAACCATTTACCTATTTCTATTAAGTAAATCGATCAAAAATAGATATTTTACTCATTAAACTAAATAAAAAATATATTTTAGACATTTTATGAATACCTACATTAAGTTTAATGATTAAAATATTCGTTTTCCATCGATTTTATTTAACAAAAAATAGACAAATGTTTTAAATAGAAAAGAAATGAAAAGATTAGGATTTAAATTGACAAAATAAAAAATTCAGGATTTATTTTGTTATAATACTCAAATCTTGGGGGTTTTTTTATTTATTATTATTATTTTTATAATGTAATTGTCCCTATTTTTTAAATGTGGTGAGTCATATTTATTCTAATATATAAAGTGAAAGCTCCGGGAGGTGTTGACATATTTACGTCTCATATTTTGGGTTTTTTGAAAATGCACCTACAGTTGATATTTATGTAAAAAAGAAGAGAACAAAACTTGAAACCAAGATAAAAAGTTTAGCAAAGCGAGCTCTTACTACTTGAATAACAAGCACTATATGTATATTTTTTTTTATTATTATTGTTATACTATTATGTTCTTTTTTTCGTTCTTTTTTTCCATTGCACACATATTACATATGCAGCTCGCTAGTATATATATATATATATATGACATTATTACATAGAGACATGTAAAATTGAAATAAAATGATAAAATAAATTTTATTTCACTAATTTTTATGTGGCTTGACATAAGTATCGTCCACGGGTAAACAAAGAGGTATATGGACATCAATCTCCCAAAATCCTAAAAGCTGACCTTTATATATTTAGGTCCATAAATTGGGGGGAGGGGGAGGGGGAGGGGGAGGGGGGGGGGGGGAATGATAAAACATAATTATAGTCCACATATTTTACGTAATGTGACATTTTTGGTTGTTTAAGTTTTAGTTTTATCAATTTTATCATTAAATCTGTGAGGGTGACACTCATTAAATCTGTGCTAGCCAATTTATCAATTTATTACATGTCAATTTTCAGGATACCTCCTGGAATAGTAAGGGAGCTTGAGAAGATTCAAGCAGCTTTTTTGTGAGGTGATACTGATTTGAAGAGGAAGATCCATCTAGTGAAGTGGAAGGAGGTTGTAACTGGTAAAAAGTTTGGGGGATTAGGCATAAGGGACTTGAAAGCAGTAAATGATAGCCTTCTTGCCAAGTGGTGGCGGTGGCTTGGATTTGAAGATGAAGCACTTTGGAAAAGCTAATTTGCAGCAGATATGGATATGCTGGTGGGAGATGGTTTCCATTCCACATGGTTGATAGTTCTAGCTCTAGGATATGGAGTGATATATTATCAGTAGCACATTCAAATCCTAGACTTCATCATTTTTTTATGGAAAATGTTGAGATTAAAATTGGTAATGGGAGTAGGATGATGTTTTGGGAGGATGCTTGGCTGGGTAGAGGTTGTCTTAAAGAGAAATTCCCGAGGCTTTTTAGTGTTTCAAACGACAAAGAGGTTACTTTGAAAGAGATGTTGGCTAATAAAGTCAGTGATGTTGAGTTGTGTTTCAACTTTAGAAGGAATTTATTAGCATGGGAAGAGCAGGACCTGAGCAACTTGAAAATGGAGTGAGAAACAAGGCCAGTAATATGTTTGGAGAGTCTGGACCATCTGGAAAGCTAAATGTTCACGTTGTTGCAAGGTTAAGTTAGTGTTTAACTGGTGTGAGTTGACTGTTGAATCAATGAAAAATTTATCTGTTTTAATATGGAATAATGCAGCTCTCCCAAGGTCTCAATTCTTTGCTTGGTTGGTGTGGAAGGGGAGAACTAAGACAATTGAGTTTTTGAAAAAAATTGGAGTTGTTACTACAAATGTGGGTGCTGTTTGTGCTTTGTATAACTCAGGGGAGGAATCACTTAACCACATAATGCTTCACTGTCCGTTCGTTTGGAGAATATGGTCCAGCATCATCAAATGGTGGGGTGCGCAGTGGGTTATTCCAGGCTTAGTGGATAGCTTGTTGCAGTAGTGGAATGGTTGAAAGTTTAAAAAAAAAAAGTATAACAGATTTGGAAAGTATTACTTTTAGTAATTTTTTGGTCTGTTTGGAAACACAAAAATGAAGTTATTTTCAACAAGGTTCAACCCAATTTTGAAGTCCTCTGCGACATCATCAAGGTTAGAGTGGCCATGTGGATGAAGTCTAGTAGGGTAGGAAGTGATTGTTGGAAAATTTGAATTAAAATTTACTCCAATGGTTGTGTCTTTTGAGTTGAAAAGTATGTCTTTTTGAAGGGTCACAACCTTTCCAAAGAGTCTCATAGAAGTCTATATATTTCATCTCCCTTACTTCATTTTGGATAGTGAATTGTCATTTTCTTCTTCACTTTGCATTTATTCTTCATATTTCCTTAGTCTAATTTTCCTATTAAGAAAGTATCTGCACAGTGAAGTTCGCTAGACTTGCAATAGTAGTGTTGTTAGTGCAAGACATTGATCGTTGTATCCTGGGAGATAGACGTCCATTGAATCCTAAGCACCTGTGGGAGGACGAATCTATCTTAAGAAAAGAGTGTCACACACTCGACTCGATCAGGTTTTATCTATTTATGTACTGTAAGTTTTATCACGTTATTATGTTGATTTATTTCAGTTTTTGGTTTTGCCCAAAAAGCGTTTGCATAATTTTTAAATTATATTTTCCATATAGTTTGGTATTAATTTTTCTAACAATCTTAAGATAGATTTTTTTTCTGTTTAGGGTTTTTGGTAAAATATAATTGGTATGCATTCATAAGCCTCTTTGACTAATGCTCAACTGGTGTTTGTAAGTTATTTGAGGGCTGTAGACTATTTATTAGAGCCTTTGTTTGCTGTTCTATTATTATCTTTCGAAAAATAGCAGTTTCTCTATAGTAACTATGATTTTGCCTCCCCATTACATCAATATGATTTTTATTTCTTCTTTAGCATGTGTTGTATATAAATAATACATCATTTTGCTTTTTGGTTGATTATTGAAAGTCATTAATCTTAGTTGGATTATTGGATATGGAAAATTTTATGTGATAAAAGCAAAGGAAACCTCATCAAAAGACATTTAAATGAACAGAGAAAGTTCTGTATCTGGGATTTGATCTTGGGACTGGAACCTAAAGGGGCATAATTCTACATATCATGCTTTGTATCCTAGGGCATGGACAGTATATGAAGGTGAACCTGATCCATATCTTAGGATAATTGGTCATCAGATTTCTCAAATTATCTCCTATAATTATAAGTAGAGCAGTTTCCCTGTAGCAGTTTTTACTTTCACGGTAGGAAAGTGGTTTTGCTAAAAATTCTGGTTTGCACGTTTCCAGTCAACCGTTTTATGGTTATGGTGAATTTCCATAACCCAAATGTTGAAAGTATGATTGGGACATTGAAGGTTTCAGATATCTTGGGATGATGGCTTTGTGGGCAAAATATGTAGTGCAGGTTGTCAAGAAGAGTGATATAACCCATAATAAAGTAACTTGAATAATCAGATTCACATCAGAATAAGAAAGGTGAAGTTTTTCATCAATTAATTTTCCGGGTTATTCATGGCGGATGAGAGGCTGACGTATTCACTCGGACTCGACGGAGGTCCAACTACGAGTTTGGAAATGCCGACTCGGAGATTGAGTCCACTGCTTCTTTGTCTCTCTTCATTACATTTTGCATGCTATAATTGGTTCAGTTTTTGTTTATGGCGGGTCAATGTACTTAATGAAAGCAATGCACTGTTTGGCTAGTAATGTGTTAATGCCTTTGAATCTGTTGTTAGAAACAGAGGAACCAATCGGCATGATAATGTTTTGTACAAAGGTGACGTGTCATTTAAATAATGGTTCGACCCAAACTGTTTGGAACTTAAAGTTGGGTGATTCGTTGGTGGACTTCGGCAGAGAGTTGGGGTCAAAAATTTAGGGTTTCTTGGTGGAATATTTAGAGTTTCTAGAAAGACTTCCATCACAATTTTGCTTTCTGGTGCACCCTCACTCTTCACCACAGCCTGAACTTCCACTTTGTGCAACTCCTTTGACAAATTCTAGTATATTATTTTCCAAAGCTTGCAGGTCCAGATAGTATTCCGAATCTAGTAAATTTTTTGGCATTGTCAAAGGATTTGTAGTAATTTTTATGTGGGTTACTGTACTTCATGCAAAAATAACAATCCATTTGAACATGTCAGTAACGTTTTGTATCGCCGGAGTAGTTATCCACGTGATGGTTCGATTCTAAATAGTCAGGTATGTCAGTTATTTGACCAACTTTGGTGTTTAGTTTGTTTAGCCTCAGGTTTTTTTTTATTTTTTATTTTTTATATTTAATTATTATTATTATTGGTTCAATGCCCACAAGATCCATTCCCAGATTCCATGTGGTATAAATCTGATTTGTTTACTGAAATGGGCCTATGAGAAGGACCCATCACAATAGGCATCTTGGGGGCCTAATGTAATGAATTTTTAGTTATTTGGGTCGCTTGGGCCTATGTTAGTTAATCAGTTTAAGGAAAACCACAAGTATTAGAATATATTTTGTGGAAGTTTCAAGAATGTATTTTAAAATTAAATTGTGATTTTAATTATAAAAATTATGTATGATTTTTGGTTTGTGAATTCTTGAAACTTGAGAAAATATAGAGTATATGTTATATACTTGGAAAAATTTTCTGAATGTAATTTGATGTCATTTGATATATCGATTTGATATGTGGTGTAAATGGATGTCAATTATTTATCAAAGTGTTGATAAAAATGTGAACGTATGTAATTATTATTTGGAATAATGATTGTAAAATTGGTGTGCTGATCGATAACTCCATAATGAAATATTATATGAGTTAAAATATTTCATAGGTGAAAGATGCTTTGGTAATTGTTGTCGTAGTCCCCTATATTGGATAAAACAAATAAGATGTAAATGTAATTATATGATGATATTTATATTCCATGTTGAGATTCGAATTAAGGGTTGCAGTAAACAAAAATAAATAATGCTTGGCTAAAGAAATGTTAGTTGACAAAATGTTGTGGCTACAACTGGTATTAGCCATTTTTCCTTTGTACTGCAAAAGAAAGTTATGAAGTCTAATTGTATTTTAGACAAATTAGTATTGTGATTATATTCACAAAGCAATTTACATCTTATTATTTTTGTTCAAGCACACCAATTAATGATATATTTTGATTTATCTCAGAATTATGGGGGTGCATTATTATGTTTGTGTAATTATACACCAGCAAGAGAAATTAAGTTTCCTTAGAATACTTAAAATGTGGGAGTGCTTGGAGGATTTTACCAAAGTAACGGTACTAATAATAGGTTCACAAAGAATCTCAATTCTTTCTACAGGACAAAGTTGGAGTAGAAGCAAATATGGTTTCATTAACTCCTAAGGAACACCTCTATGTTTATTATTTAAATTTGAAAATATGAGTGATATAGAGTAACGGTAAATCTCGAAGTAATCAAAGACTTAATACCGTTAGACATTTGCTTTCAGTTATGCATATTGTCTAAGGATAATATAGTGGATCCACGAACTACTCAATGATATATAACTGAGAAGGTCAAACGGAAAAATAGCGGCCGCTAAACAAAAGTTTGACTAGGAAGCAAATAAGGGAAAGTTCATCGAGGAGAATGTGATTGAAGCCTATTACATCAGAGTCATCATAATGGTAACCCTACTTAGATGACTCGAGATCCCAAGAACTAAGTTCAAAGGGACAATTAAGTTATGTGTAGCTCGCTAGAAATCACTAAAGGAGTCTAACTCCTATCCATTCCTATGATGAGAGTGATATCTGCAACATGTGTTGTATGTAGGGAACTTAGGGTAAGCTATGCTTTTAATGATCACTTATATTTTGAAAACCCTAGACGAATATCTTTCAAGAGGAGTATTTAAGAGACTCAAAATAAGGATCACCTATATGAGTGTGAAAGGGCCGCTTCTATGAGAATTGATAAGGCAAAACTATCTAAAGCACTCATGAAATACCAGGAGATGCCCAAGGCCAAAACGGGCACAACTGCGAGAACTAAACAGTGTTTGGAGATATTCTGTGGGAATTCTATTGTCTTGGCTTACACAAACGGCTGAACAGTTCAAGGCATCACGTCCGCTGATTAACTAGTAAGTCCGATAGGCTTTTACTAGGGAAGGTTCAAAGCCGAAAGCTACCTATCCCGATGCAGGGTATTTCCTTAATGTACTCTCTCTTTGTCTGCATATTATTGCATGTCCTTCCCGTAAATTTCATTCATGTGGGGGATTGTTGGAAAATTTGAATTAAAATTTACTCCAATGGTTGTGTCTTTTGAGTTGGAAAGTGTGTCCTTTTGAAGGGTCACAACCTTTCCAAAGAGTCTCATAGAAGTCTATATATTTCATATCCCTCACTTCATTTTGGATAGTGAATTGTCATTTTCTTCTTCACTTTGCATTTATTCTTCATATTTCCTGAGTCTAATTTTCCTATTAAGAGAGTATATGCACAGCGAAGTTCGCTAGGCTTGCAATAGTAGTGCTGCTAGTGCAAGACATTGATTGTTGTATCTTGGGAGATAGACGTCCATTGAATCCTAAGCACCGGTAGGAGGATGAATCTATCTTAAGGAAAGAGTGTCACATACTCGACTCGATCAGGTTTTATCTATTTATGTATTGTAAGTTTTATCACGTTATTATGTTGACTTATTTCAGTTTTTGGTTTTGCCCAAAAAGCGTTTGCATAATTTTTAAATTATATTTTCCATATAGTTTGGTATTAATTTTTCTAACAGTGATTATTCTATTCATCAGTTTGTAACAAATCTACATCGAGTCAGGAATTACATCAAGTGAGGAGCCCATGAGCTGTGGCTGGTTTTGAAGGCCTTGGTGGGCTGTTGGAGCTGGAATTTGGTCTGCAGTTTTGCTGGTGGATTCATGTTGCGTGCTGCTGGTGTATGTTGCTCTGCAGTTTGACCTGCTGTTATATGCTGTTCTGTTTGGTGTTGTTGTTCTATTTTTTTGGTTTTAGTTGCTCTTGATTGGTGTTGTTGCTCTGTTTGCATGTTTTTTGCTTTTATCATCAATAAATCTCTTTTTGGCTGATAAAAAAAAAAAATTATCATTAATTTGAATCAAATTGAACACATTTCAAATGAATTGTCTAAATTATTAAGGAAATAAAAATAAAGTACACTATGATTTTGGTTCCTACACATTTAGGAAGATATGAAATAGAGCTTTGTAGTGTCAAATAAATAAATTGAAAATTTGAGGACTAAAGATATAAAAAAATATACTTTTATAATGTGTTTGGATTATGAATTTGAATAGGACTTTGATAAGGAATGAGAAAAAGTAAGTGAAATGATTTTTGACTAAATATTATAGATTAATTTTATTATTATTTCATTAATGACTTTTGACTACCACTTGAAATTGGGCCAACTTAAGTCAGATTGAAAGTTTTAAAGACAAATTAATAAAATTAAAATTTGAAAAATGATACGTGTATTTATCCGATTCTTTTTTCTTGAATCCGGGAGATAAAACCTTGAATTCATAAAAAAAATATGAAAATTCTAAAATAATAGTAGGACCAAATTGCCTTCCATAGAGGATTATATATATACATATATATATATATAATAGACTAATTATTATTGTTGTAGAGTACAAAATAATTAACAAAAATAAAAAAATAAAAAATATGAAATTGAGTTCAATCCAAAATTAAATACTAAAAAGTTTAAGAAAAGTATTAAAACAAATAGTACTGAAAAAATATATTTCAAAATAAACATATTAATAAAAGAAAAGTTCTATAAAAGACACAAACACAATCCAAAAGTTTACTTATTTATTTTTTACAAACAAGAAAAGTTGCACTTGTAGCGATAAAGTTCGAACACAATCATCACTCCTGGTAAGGGAGTGCTCTATCTACTAATTCAATTCTTTGGTTTTGTAAATTCAAAAATTCTGTTGGCACCGTATATCTGTAATTTTTATTATTATTTATTGCAAAACACATGACACTCTTCTATTCAATTGGAGATTATAAGAAGTTACAAAATGATATGAAAAAGATAATGAAAAAGTGGAAGAACATGAAATATGAAGTGGAGGAGTTGAGAGATCATAGAGGGACACATGAGAAGACAAGAATAAAAATAGAAGAATAGGGTAGCTATTAAATTGAAAAGCCCAGCTCACACTTATCCTTAAAACCCAGATATTTAGGAGAGTGAAATTGGAGTCTTGTATTCACCCAAAAAGAAACTGGAGCCTTATAATTAACATAGATGGGGCAATTCCAGACAATGTGAGATACATTCCAACACACCATCCTAGACCACAACATATAGTAGCCAGACAAACGGCACACCAAACACACGTCTAACCAATCTCTGATACCAAATTGAAAAGTCCAGTCCACACTTGTCCTTAAAACTCAGATATTAAGGAGAGTAAAACTGAAGCCTTATAACCAGCACAGACGGGGCAATTTCAGGTGATGTAGGACACATTCCAACAGTTTTTTCCTACAAATGTTTGCCTATAAATAGCTATTCATGGCCACATTGTAATCCATCAAACTCAAATCAAAGACAATTGATTTCTATTTTTCTTGTCATTTATATTTCATGCACTATATTTTATGCACTTCCTTTTCGAAGCATAGGAGTAAACATAAATTAATGGTTATTTTGATTGTTCACTCAATCATCTTCTTCGTCCCTCTCTCCTTCTTTTAATTTTTATTTTCTTTACACTTGACAATTTTGAAGTTCTCTTTGTTGAGACAAAAGAACCGTCAACGCAATCGCTTGATAACTGGTTTGAATTTAATCTATAAGGATTTTTCAATCCAACCTGGCACGCTTGCATTTATGATATTTTCCTTCATAAGAAAAATAAGCCAACCGTTTTTTGGCATGCCCAGTGAGACGTCAGGTGTAAGAAATAAAAAATGAATTGGATTTCTCCATTCCAAAAAGCTTAGATGAAATAATTTGGTGTAAACAAATTTTTTTAGATCTTCAAGAAGAGATCTATATTCTTGATGAAACAAACTTTTACCCATTACAATATTATTTGGTGGAAAAAAAAAGATACAATTTAATTGGAGAAATTTATCAATTTGATATGAAAATTCGCCAATGGAATGATGATTTATCAATTCTCAATACTAAGTCTTTAACTGAGGCTTTAATGGCCGGAATTGGTGAATTTCTTCAGAATTTTTTCATGGTTGAAAATGGCAAAAGTAAAGAGTTGATCTCATCAATGGCTCGGGAGGTCGAAAATATATTTTTAAAGAGCCAACTTATAAAAATAACATGACTAAAAAGTATGTTGTTGAGCCAAACATGATTAAAAATGATGTTCGATATAAGGCTCGGGGGGGGGAGGGGGGGGTTAAAAACCCATTCTTAGAGAGTCAAACTATGTAAACAATATGGAGAATTTTCATAAGCCACTAATGGTTAAAATAGAAAAACAACTCATTAGGCCAAGAAATGATGAAACCCATATGACTATGGAGAATTTTCATAAGTCATTAATGGCTAAAATAGAAAAACAACCCATTAGGCTAAGAAATGATGAAATTCAAGTAGCCGAAAAACAAGTTCTCAAGCCAAACATGGCTAAGAATGATGAACAATCTAATATTTATGAATATGAATTTTTTGAAACTGTTCAAAAAGTCAAGTTATTTGAATTTTTAAGGCCATCTTGTCCCGTGGTTCTTGGTGTTCAAAATCATTTATGGATTTATGGTTCACATCAAAATTTAATTTTGATGAAATGACTAATAAAACAATCCTCTTTAAGCATTGTTATGATGATTTTGATGCACTAAAGAACAACTTAGCCATTTGAAAGGTAGAACTCGACTAAGAATAGCCACTTAACTTTATTTTATTTTATTTTAATATCTAAAATTTCCAAGTTTTATGGACAACCACATAACACTTTAATTAATTTTATGGAGTGGTTTAATTTTGGATTTTATCTATGAATCTATTCTTAAATTTGTTTAGACTTGGGGAGGCATTGGTTAATTTCCTTTAAGGCAAGACCAAAATTTAGTCTTTGCATGTATTGGAGATGGCTCCAAGATGTCTTTGAAGTAATTATATCAATTATTATTATTATTATTATTTGATATGAATCAAAACATGTGCGAAAGTCCTTTTTATTGAGACTTCGAAAGCTTCAAAGGACTGTCTGTTGCATGAACAACAGTTTTGGGTTTTAAACAATCGATGGTTGAACGTGATTGTACGCCTTTGTAGCTTAGGGAATTGTTTTGAAAGTTGGTTACTTGTATTCGAAGCTTTGAGAATTGTTTTGAAGATTGGTTACTCACTTTCGAAGCTTCGGGAATTGATCTAAAAGTTGGCTACTTGTTTTCAAAGCTTCAAGAATTGTCTTAAAGGTTGGTTATTAGCCTTCGAAGCTTTTAGGAAGGTTGGCTACTTGCCTTTGAAGCTTTGATAATTGTCTTGAAGGTTGGTTACTCGCCTTTGAAGTCTCGAGACGTGTTTCCAGGGTTGGCTATTTACTGGTTTTGAAGTATACCACAGAGTAAGAGAAGTTTCAAGTATGCTATATCTCGAAGTAGGTCATAATATTGGGACTATGTCAAAGCCACCATGCCATGTTTCAAAGGTCTTAAAGCCAAACATTGAATAAAGCCTATGTCTTTATGTAGTCAAAGGGACCATTTCGAAGCTCAACTCATGATTACATTGTATGAAGAATGTGGTTTATGTTATTGGTCTTATAAGAATAAATTATACGAATTTGAAAGACATGGTGGTATATGAATATGTAAACGATGGTGCTAGGTCCTATTTTACAAATGTCTATGTAGGTTTACACCTTCGAAGCTTTATAATAGCTTTCCAAGTATGTAACAAGTATGTTCATGAATCTTTTCTAGGTTCTAAAGTATGTTGCGTGATACGAGACTTTCAAATGATAAATTTGTCATTTATAAACACTTTGACCACAAAATGGTGATTTTGATCCTCTGTAACACTTTTGAAGCTTGTTATTTGTCCGTAATGTTAATAGTTAGCATGTGTAACAACTTGATAAGGTGAAACATGTTTGGATATTGGCTTTGTCATGAAAATATGAGTTTTTGAATGATTTTAAGTGAAAGCAACATCAACCTACTTCAAAAGGTTCCAAGTTTTCTAAGTGTTTAAAATACAAGTAAAACACAATTGTTTTATTTCCTTCGAAGAATTGATACTGATTCGAAACACATATATAATATCCCTTCAATGAATATATATATAGAATTCGGGACATGTAGCATAATTTAATGCTAATTCAAAGCACTTTATAGGTGCTATTATATTATTGAAACACTTCAGTTGATGTTATTCAAAACACTTTGTTGCTCAGATTAGTCCTGTACTTAGTTCGGTCATTCAAAAATTCAAGTAAACATCATTTTTAAGGGCTATTAAGGGTAAGGTTGGCACTATAAATCAGTAATTGTTATTATTATTTATTGCAGGACACATGACACTTTTCTACTCATTGGGAGATTACAAGAAGTTACAAAATGATGTGGAAAAGATGATGGAAAAGTGGAAGAACATGGAGTATGAAGTGGAGGAGTTATCATGGAGGGACACATGGCAAGATAAGAATGAAGATGGAAGAATATGATAGTTATTAGGTAGTTTTTTTTTCTACAAATGTTTGCAAATAAATAGCCATTTATGGCTACAATTCATCTAACTCAAATCAAAGACAATTGATTTCTAATTTTTCTTATCATTTATATTTCCTGCACTTTATTTTAGGATAAACTATCAATAGTTCATAATAGTTAGACTTAATTCTCATCCAGTCCTATCTACATATGCCTCTAAAAATTGATAATTAGTGACTTTTTTTTGTTATAATTTTTATAAATTGTCATTAAAACTTACAATTAGTGACTTTTTTTGTAACGAATTTTTCGAATTGTCATTGAAAGTTGAAAATTAGTGACTTTTTTGTGATATTTTTTAAAATTCCCGCTAAAACTTATAATTAATGACATTTTTTGTGATAAAATTTTTAAACTGTCGCTGAAAATTTACAATTAGTGACTTTTTTAATAATGTTTGATGAAAAACGCTATTAATTTTCAGAGGATCTATTGGACAATAAGTCGATCTATTAGGACCTACACGTAAATCTCTCTTTATTTTATGACTTCCTTTTTGAAGTATAGAAGTAGAAGTAAATTAATGGTCATTTTGATTGTTCACGCAATTACACCAATTGTTCACTCAATTATCTTTCTCTGTCTCCCTCTTTTCTTCTTTTAATTTTTTTATTTTATTTTTTACACTTGACAATTCTGAAGTCCTCTTCGTTGAGTCAAAAGAACTGTCAATGCAATCGCTTGATAATTGGATTAAATTTAATCTGTAAATTTTTTTAATTTTTGCTGGCATGCTCGTATTTATGATATTTTCTTTTGAGAAAAAAATAAGCCAACAAGTTCAAATGACAAATTTTGTTCGGCTCTGGTAAACCTTGAACCATTTCTAATTAGACTTCAAAATTTAAAGTAATTCCAAACTAAAATTACATTTTTTTACCCTTGAACATTATTCAATTTATTTATTTAATTCAAGCATAATGATCTTCCATGCTCTTAATAATTAATATTCAAACATTGAAATCTTTGAAGCAACCTTAAAGTGGACATTTATTATTTCTGGGTTTTACTACCAAAACATACTTCAAAAGAAACCAAAACATACTTTTAAGTTTAAGGAGATCAATGGAAGTGAAAGCTCATTATATTTGTTGAATGAAAAACTTTCAAGGTCTTTGTTCATAGATATAAATTCAAGGGTATATAAACACGCTATATATGAGGTAGTTTTGACTGATTTCGTATCCAAAGGAAATCATGCTATAGTTTGGCTCATTTGTGACTTTTTTGACTTCTATAATATGTTATAGTGAAAACATGTTTGGTATAACAAAACAAACTTTTAAGTTTTTAATTTTTTAAATTTAAATTCTAATTTTTTATTTATTTTCAATTTAAATCATTAGTCTATTTTTATTAAATATAATTGACGAAAAAAATAATATTTTAGTCATTAAACTCAATTTAAATATACATAAAATGTTTTACATACTCTTTTTAGTTGAGTTTAATGACTAAAATATAATTTTTTCATTAATTTTACTTAACGAAAATAAAGAAATAGTTTAAATTGAAGATAAATAAAATATTTAGAATTTAAATCGACAAAATTAAAAACTCATAATTTATTTTGTTATAAGAATCAAATTTTGAATTTTTTTTTAATAATTTCTAATAATTTTTTAATTTTTTTTTATTTTATAATGTAAAACGATCAATTTATCTATAATAAGATATAGGGTAAATTACACTGACACCCCTTGAGATTTAGGTTTATTGCAGTTCCGCCTCTCACCTTTTGAAAATTGCATCTCCCCCCTTGAGGTTTAAAGTTTCATTACAGATTTCTCCTCTTAGCAATTTAATTTTTTTAAATACCAATTTTGCCCTCATTGGGTAAATTACATTGACGCCCCTCACATTTTAGAAATTACAATCCTCTCCCTAAGGTTTAAAGTAGCATTACTAATTGCCCCCTCGGTTAGTATTATTTGGAAAAAAAATTCATTGAAAAAAAAAATTAATTGGAAAAAAAATTATTTGAAAAAAAATTTAATTCTTAACCAAATGATAATAACGTAAATTCAATTGATAATAATAATAATTTTCAAGTTTTAAAAAAAATGATAATTATTATTATTATAATCAGTTGAATTTACAATCTGTTTTAAAATTATTATTATCATTTTCATCAGTTTATTATTATCAACGGGAAAATGATAATAATGAAAATTTCAGGTTAAAATTATTACCAACTGATTTTCAGTTTTTTTTTTTTTTTTTTTATATCATTCTCAGTTGAAAATGATTATTATTTTCATTTTTCCTCAACGTAAACTCATTTTTTTTATTACCATGATAATTATTATTAAACTGAAAATTTACAATCAGTTGAATTTACCAATTGTTATTATTATTATTATGAAAATGATAATTATTTTTTATTTTTTATTTCTTAACCAAATTAATTTTTAATTTTTTAAAAACATTTCTAAAAATCAAACCATACATAAGTTAAGAATCTTTTGATAAGTCATTTTTTACGTTGGTAACTTATTTAATTATTTGTTAATTTTACGATATTTTTACCATCTGAAGCCTGTTTGGTAATCATTTCGTTTTCAGTTTTCAATTTATATTTACAAAAATTTTAAAAACTGCCATAAAAACTTATTTGATAATTTTTTTGGTTTATAAATGGTTGTCTCAGTTTGTAAATTTGAGGAAAAAACGTAATTTCAAAAAATAAGCTTACGTTGGTTTTTAAACAGAAATTTAAAAATTTTACTAACAAAATCTTTTTTCAATTAATTTTTTTTTCCAATTAATTTTTTTTCAATGAATTTTTTTTCCAACTAATACTAACCGAGGGGGCAATTGGTAATGCAACTTTAAACCTTAGAGAGGGGATTGCAATTTCTAAAATGTGAGGGGTGTCAATGTAATTTACCCAATGAGGACAAAATTGATATTTAAAAAAATTAAATTGCTGAAGGAGGGAATCTGTAATGAAACTTTAAACCTCAGGGAGGAGATATAATTTTCAAAATGTGAGGGGAGAACTGTAATAAACCTAAACCTCAGGGGGTGTCAGTGTAATTTACCCTAAGATATATTACAACGCGAAAGGTTTTTTTTAAGGGGTAAATTACATTGACATCCGTTGAGGTTTGGTCCAATTACTAACCACCCCTGACGTTTTGGAAATTACATTATCATTCCTGTGGTTAATAGTCTTATTTCACAAACCATCCTAATTATATAAAAGGTAATAACTCTTAGTAGAAAAATAAAAGAAATTACATTAAAAAAAAAAGTAAAGGAAAGGGAAAAAAAAAGTAAAGGAAAGCAAAGCAAAAAAAGAAAAAATACAAGAGTTCAATGTTTTCATTCCGTCTAAATAATTACAATGACAAAGAGATTAGTGTAATTTTCCAAACATTAAAAAATAATAGGGCAAATTACACTAACAGTCC
Organism: Camellia granthamiana; assembly: GCA_036172215.1. Classification (NCBI taxonomy): domain Eukaryota; kingdom Viridiplantae; phylum Streptophyta; class Magnoliopsida; order Ericales; family Theaceae; genus Camellia; species Camellia granthamiana. The sequence continues at coordinate 56,046,532 of CM069909.1, read as the reverse complement.
TTATAATTTGGGGCTTGTGTCACTTTAGTCCCTGATTTTTCAATTGTGACACATTTGACCCTAAATTTTGAATATTGTTCCAAATAAGGGCAATCAAACATACAATTACTTAATTTCAAGGGCAAAATTGTCAATTTGATAAAATATAAATTAATTTGACAAAAATAAATGTCAAAAAAATATTTTAAAATGTTTAAAAATTATTTCTACCCGCGAAAGATAAAATTATGTAAAATTGATAAAAATTACATGATTAATTTTTAAAAATTAATTTTACATGATCATCATCCAAATATATAATAAAAATTAATTTGGTAAAAAACAAATAAATAAATGTCTAAAAGATTTATCAATTTTATATAATTCTATCTTTAGTAGGTAATTTTTAAAAATTCAAAAATAAATTTTTGACATTTATTTTTGTCAAATTAATTTATATTTTATCAAATTGACAATTTTGTCCTTGAAAAATCCAATAGTATATTCAATTGTCCTTATTTGGAATAAGATTCAAAATTCAGGGTCAAATGTGTCATAATTGAAAAGTCATGGACCAAAATGACACAAGTCCCAAACTATAAGGACCGTTAATGTAATTCATCCAAAATAATATATATTAAACCTAAATTTCAAGAGAGGTAACTGTAATTTATCCCCTTTTTTTTTTTTTTTTTTTTTTTTTTTTTTTTTTTTTTAAGATAGTAAAATGATTGACTCTATCCAACTGTATCCGTGAGAAACAGTGCACAACCGAGTCTTCGGCACATGTTTGACTTTTTGAATTATTGAGCTACCCGTACCAAAGAACATGACTTGATTTTTCAAGTTTCATCGAAATATCTCGGAAAGAGGGAAGAAATTTGCACTTTCATCCTCGAAAATATTTAGGTAGCGTTTAATAATGTTTATATTTTTAATTTATATTCATAAAAAATTTATAAATTGATTTTTATTTATTTTTTAAAAAATATAAACTACAAACATGTTTAATTTAAATAAAATATTTGAAAAATTTTAAAAATATAAACTAAAAAATATGTTTGTTCAGATTTAAAATATTTATATTTATTTTTTATTTTTATGACAATGGGATCATACACATTATAATTGAAAAAAATATTAATTAAAAAAATTAATTGAAAAAAAAAATTAGTTAGTCAAATTTTTTAATTTCTATTTAAAAACTAACGTAAACTCATTTTTTGAGTTTACATTTTTTTCTCAAATTTATAAACCGAGACAACCATTTATAAAGCAAAAAAATTATCAAACAATTTTTTATGATAGTTTTTAAAATTTTTATAAATATAAACTGAAAATTGAAAATAAAATGGTTACCAAATAGGAGTGTTCAATTTAGTTTTGAAATCTTGATTTCAATCAAAAAAATTTAATTTTTTTTTTCAAAATTTGTAATTAAACACACAACTTAAAATTATTTTCAAAACTCATAATCAAACACACCATTCAAAACTTAATTGAAAAACTCTTTTCAAAACTCATAACCAAACTCTTTTCAAAACTTTATTTGATTTTTTATTTTTATTTTTATTTTGTTCTTTAAAATTATTTTTTATTTTATATTTTTTCAAGAAATATAAATTTCAATTTTTTTTATAGTTTTTTTGGAAATATATTATTTTATTTTATTTTTTTAAGTATTGATCAAATAATTTGTTATGATTTAGATATATATGAGTGATTCAAAAAATTTTAAAATTAAAAAAATAATTAAAAGAAAGTAAAAAGTATTAAACAAATATTTAAAATATTAAAAAAATAAAATAAAAATATTTAAAATAAAAAATTTAAAACAAAAATTATATATTTACAATAAAAAATACAACTCATTTTACATTTTTAAATATTTTTAAACATGCAGCGCACACATGTAGTAAATACAGTGCACATTAAAAAAAATATTTACAATAAAAAATATTTATCCTAAAAAAATAAAATTAAGAAAATTTTTAAATATTTAAAAAAAAATCTAAAAAATTTCAAAATATAACTCAAAACTCAAAATATAACTTAAAACTCTTTTCAAAACTCATAATCAAATAAATTTTTTATTTTCAAAACTCAACTCAAACTCGTAACTTAAAACACAACTCCAAACTCAAATTATGATTCTAAACCTAAACCCAATGGGAGTTTCAATCATAAAACTCAGTTTAATTAATTTCTAGGCAAATGACTGATTGAAAATTATGCTTTGGTCACTCATATATATACTTTCAATTGAACCTTCAGGGGTTGGTTTAGTGGTTAAGTTTAAGTCCTAAATCTTAGATCTTAAATCTTAAACCCTAGGGTATGCTCTTTTCATGGTGTTAGAATCAAAACCTCTTAAGTGCAAACAATTTCTTGAGATCAGTTCACATGGGTTTCTGTTCAGATTTTAAATGGGCCTCGCGCTAGTAGACAATGCGTTTGATCCCTCGAATTAGTTAGTCCATAGGATCGGATACCGAGTTATCAAAAAAAGCTTTCAATTGAGATACAAGCGATAAATCATTGTGAAAGGAAAATATTAAATATTTTTTTTCCATTATGAGTTTTTTCAAGTATGGATATAGTTGTTGTTGGTCTTAGACTTCCCAGTATGTGATGTTAGACTTTCTTATGTAATTGATTGTTTAATCTGATATAATTATCTTGATAGTTGTACATCTGGCTATTCTTAAATTTTAAGTGACACAAAAGTTTCATGCAATGGGCTATCTATATTCAATCTTTCTATTTTTTTTTTTTTTACCAAAAATAATACTATACATTATCTTATATAATTTTCTCACTTTTAGACATGAGACTATAGGCTTAATTAAGTTAACACGTCGATATAGTGTTTCCCAACCAATAAAATCAATAGTAATATAGAGCAAATGAAATCGATTTAACCCACCTTAATCGGAGATAGAATTAACACCACTAATTAAACAACCTTTAATACAGAAAAAATTACAACACGACTAAAGTGTCCTTGAGGCAATGCATGATGCATGCAATTCCAGGCGGCTCATTATTGTTTGAGGAACAATATTACACAATTCTTATTAAAAATCTTACTAAAAACATGTGTTCAAACGTTATTAGATGTCGAAATATTATTGATGTTTTTTTGTAATTAATCATATTTGACCTCTTATAAATTTTCTAATGAGAGAGTATCTGTAGAATTATTCTTACTTGAGCCCTTCAGACTTCTCAAAATGAAAAGAAACACTCCCTACATGTAAATTTCTTTGCAATCAAGAGATATGGTTTTTGAGTTGTCTACTAGCTTTTAATTTTCCTGGTAGCCAAACAAGTATGTGATATTATGTGAAACAAGGAAACAGAATATTAACCACATGTTTGTTGTTGAAAACGATAGGCAATTGTATATGAATTTCATTCCCGGTTTCTTGGAAAAATATTCAGAAAGTGTTTAAAATTTTAAATATGTGAATTAAATTTATCCATAAATCACATTTGAGGGAATATTGATCCATTTAGTGCTAAATATTTTCTTTTGAACCAATTAGTCATTTTTGTTTTTGGAAATGAATCGTTTGTGGGATGAGAATGGAAATGTTATGTGTGCTGGGATATTTTTTGGGGCATTGGGGGGGGGGGGGGGGTCATTTTGGTAATGTCTGCTGAGTGAATGTTTAACATGTTTGGTGTCGGGTGTTGAAACTCTTTTTCTGGTGGTGTGGTCACTACTAGAAAAATGGCATTTTGCTACTGTATAATTTGCGACCACTTGATTAGCGGTCGCAAATAGTCAATATACTCATTTTTTTTTTCTTATTTATGATTGCTAAAACATTGTAGGGATTTCTTTTTTGTTTTTTTGCGACAATAACATGATGGTCGTTAATACATTGTAGGCATTTTATTTATTTATTTTGTGACGGCAAAACATCAGTAGCTATAATTAGGTTAGGCGGTCGCAAATAGTTTGTGACTATTGTTTTACGATTGCAAAAAATATTTGCTACCCTTACATTCGCATCCAAGGTTCTGAAAAGCGGTTGCGGTCGCCGTAACGGTGGCGGTGGTGTGGTTGCGGTTGCAGGGTGTAAAAGTTGTAGCGTAACGGTTGTAATAACCGGAACTGTGAATTTTTTTATTTTTCGCGCAATTTGAGAAAAACTTACCGATGCGCTTTTTTTTTTCCATGATTATATTTATTGGGTTTAAAATAAATATTGATCAATTTTTGTAAATTTTTAAGTATGATCCAATATATTTCATATTTTTAAATCACTATAAACTGAGTTTTTTACATTTTATTTTAATAATTAATGACTTTATATTATACAAAAAAATCAATCACTAACTATTATATATAAGATAAATAATGACAAAAGTAAGAGAATAAGAAGAGCCTAAATATATATATATACATAAATAATCAAGCCAAATAGATAATGACCACACTTATTATTATTATTATTATTATTATTATTATTATTATTATTATTATTATTTTCAAACAATATATTGATAGACACACAAACAAAATGGTTAAGTGATAGCTGCTGAATAGAATAGCATAGATCTTACAGCTTCAACAAACCAGTAACATGTTCTTCATCTTCCATCTTCTCTCTCTTTCTATCTCTTGTTCCTCCATCTTTTCTCTTTATCTTCCCTCTTCTCTTTATTCCTCTTCCTTTATTTTTAGCCTCTTTTTGTGTGTGTTTTTTTTAAAGGAGCAATTCGGAATCGTTACGTAACGGTGCGTAACAGTCCATTACGGTTGTTAAGGCACCGTTATGACCGCTACGGCAGCAACTACGGCCGACACACCTGTGAATCTCAATCACACTGCAAAAGCGGTCGTAACGGGTGGCGGTAACCACCACAATCGTTACGTAACGACATTACATAACGATTGCGGCCGCTTTTTAAAACCTTGTTTGCATCCTCCATTTGTCGTTGCATGGCCCGTCACAAAAGATCTTTTCTGATTGTATTTCTATTATTTGCAATGGCTTGTAGCGGTTGCAAAAAAATACTTTTTTTAATAGTGTTCCAGCAGGGGAAGTGCAGAGCTTGTTTGTTCCGGTCTAGGGTGGAATTATCGCAAGATACGTGCATCGATTTGTTGATGTTTTATGTTTAATGCTTTCTGCATTTTGTTGCATTGGTTTCTGCAGTTGGTATAATGTGTTGTTGGGTTCATTATTGAGGCCATTTTTGTTTTTACGATGATTCATTATTGTGTTGTTTATTGTGTTATGTCGGATTGTTCAGACAGATGGTTCGATGTGGTTGTGTTGTTTTGTTTATGTTGGTTTTTGTAAGGAAACATTTTGGGTCACTATTGCCGTATCACATGACGTTAGTACGTCCATTATGTACATATGTAGTGTGCCAGATGTTTGTGGTGTGCTAAATTTTTCTTTTTTGTGTAGTCAATTTTAATTCTTAATTGTATGGGTGTAACATGTCCATTCTTATTTGTATGAGTGTTCTAGTAATGTTGGTGTAATTGTAATGAGTGTGGTTAATTTCAATTCTTATTTCACATTTGGAGTTTTAGTGATTTACATTGATTGGATTATTATGTTTGAAAAAAATTCACTAAATTTTTTTTTTAGTGTGTTACATTGATTGGAGTGTTTTGTTTGAAAAAAGTACACTAAGAAATTTTTTTTTTTTTGCATGTTACATTGGAGTATGTTACATTAGAATGTTACGTTTGGAAAAAGTACACTAAAGAGTTTTTAGTGTGTTACATTGATAAGAGTATTACGTATTACATTTGAAAAAACTACAGTAATGAGTTTTTTTAGAGTGTTATATTGTTACGTTTAGGAAAAATACATTAAAAAGTTTTTTTATATGTTACATTGGATTGTTATGTTCTTATTTGTAATGTGAGATTTGTTTTAAAAGGAGGGAAAACCCAAAACCTCTATAATGCGGATTGCCCAAATATGTAATTTCACATTTGGAGAAACTCACTTTTATCCTTCAAAAATTAAACCTAAACGTGAAAGTAACTGCCCTTTTATGTAATCTTTACCTTAATAGAACTTTTGAACTCATAAGAAAAAATAGAGAACTAAACAGTTCAGAAAATTACATTTTGAAATTTATTGGTGGTTCACCCTTTATTTTTCCTATGACTCACATCATATTTAATTTAAATTTACAAAAAAAATTTATATTTTGAGAACTTTTAATTGTTCTTTCACTGAATTAAACAGTTTTAAGTGGAATTTAAAACAACGAATCCAATGAAAGAATCAATAATTGATTAATAAAAGGCAATCTTAATTATACCACACCAATTTTGCAGTATTTGATGATTTATAGTCCTCACATAATTCACTAACTAGATTTTTTATTTGATATTTTACTATAACAAATTAAGATTTATGGATGAAATATTTAATTATTAAAAGTGTCATTATTATATTTTTAGTGACGAAATTCAATATTTTAGTAATCAATTAGAATCCTTTTGGTATGAAATTGTTCTATTCGTGCATTTATTAGCGACATTTTAAATTTTTTTTGCTAAAGATAAGTATTTTTTTTACTCTCAAGGGGTTGGCTTAGTAGGTGTAGCTTGGGACCTGGAAGTGTGCTTCTTCCATGTTTCAGGTTCAACTTCCACTAAGTTCTATCAACTCCTTAGGGCCACGCATGTGGATTCCACCTGAGATTTATCCAATCCACGTGGAAGAGGCGCTTTGCATATGTCCCAAAATTAGTTGAGATATGCGTAAGCTGACTTGGACACTCGGTTATCAACAAAAAAAAAAAGATAAATAATTTTTTTGAAAAAAATTTCCTAATCTCTAAATGTTTTTTTACAATACAATTTTCTCTTTTGAAATGAAAAAATTTAGTTCCTAAAACATTTATACATTGTTGTGAATGGGATTTGAAACTATGTCTGGCTTCGTTTGGGATGTAAGTTGACTTTTTTACTTTTTGATTATTTTAACCTAGAGCTAAAAAGCCTTATTTGTGATAGACTTTTTAATTTTTTTGATTTTTGTGAGAGAAAAATGAAATGATTATAGTTTGAATGTAATATTTTGTCTTATTGGAGTAAAAAACTTATTTTGTCTTTTTGTAATTATTTTAACAAAAAAGTCCAAAAACCTCATATGCCAAACAAAGACATAATAGTTTTGATGTGACTAAATGTTATAATGTGCAGTTGTAAAAAGTTGACTTTTGGCTTGTTATCAAGCTTTTTGGCTTTTTTGGAAGTGATTTGGGAAGTTGGTAAAAAGCTAGCTTTTTTTGATTTTTGGTTTAATATTTTTTACAAGTGTCACATCACTCCAAAATGACTAAAATATTCTTACTTTTTGATTTTTGAATTAATTAATTAAAATATTCCAAAGAGTAGTTTAGTAAATTTGAATGTTGCTTTTTTGGTTCTTGCCAAATGGGATGATTGGCGTTTTTGGGCTTGTTGGCGTTTTTGGACTGCTCTCAAAACGTAGCTTTTTTAGACACTTCCCAAAACGGCACATTGTAACAAAAGTTATAATTTTTATGATGAAAGTTAAGGCCTCGTTTGGCAAATTAACATTTTAGCTAAAAAGTCAAAAAGTTACTAAAAAAGTCAAAAAACCTATAACATATACCAAAAAGTCAAAGATTCTTTTTTCTCTCTACTTTTTGGACATCTTTTCATAAAAATCCAAAAAATCATCCCAAACATATTAATTTTTTTAACCTCATATTTTAGCCAAAAAGTTACTAAAATAGCATGTTTCCAAACAAGGCCTAAAAGTTTAATTTACATAAAATTAAGGCAAATTACACTTCTGATACTTGTAATTCTCTTTTGTGTCGGCGTGGCCATTGTAGTTTTAACGTATCAATTTTATTTTTGAATTTTTAAAATTGTCTCAATTTAAACCAATTCAAACTTTGGTTTTAGAAACTAGATTGAAATTAATGGCGAAAATAGTTCATTCACTATCTACAAATTGATTGAAAGATTAATAACTAATTTAAAATTGTTTATTCTTTTTTAAATAGATCATTTTTCTCATATTTATGTTCAATTTCTTCACAAGTTTTATTAATTGAACTTAATTTAGACAATATGAAAAATTAGTGAACAAATTTGATACAATTAAAATTACAGAAATAAAATTTACACAAGAAACAAATTACTATAAGTATAATTTGTTAAAAAATTTATGCAGATGCTATGGTCCCTACAAACCTACCATTGAGGGCTCGTTTGGAAACTTGGCTAATTGAACTGGCTTTTGATTTTTTGGTTCTTTTATGAGATGAAAAAGAATTGCATTTGACATGATTTATGGGATTTTTTTTTTTTTTTCTTTGGTGTAGTTGAATAGGTGGTTGCGAGAGAAAAAATGATTGATTAATGTGTAGAATATGACATTTTATCTTATTAACTATTTTAACTAAAAATAACTCTTCCCAAATAGGGTCTGCGAATGTAACAAAAATATGATATTTGTGGATGTCTAATTAAAAATAAATAAGAAAAATAGTCAACAAGAAAAAGATTAAACACCTCCCAAAAAAATAAAATATAAAAAATTTTGAAAGTTGAATTTTTTTTCGATGGGTGTGAAAGTTGAATTTAATTGTAAAATTTGTGGAACTCTATTCATCGAAAACTGCTTGGAAGTGGTTCATTTGAAGTTGCAGTAGCTTGTTTGTTTCTGGCAATTTGAAGTAGCTTGTTTGTTTGCAATTTGAAGTTGTCGCTGTTTGTGGGGTACAATCAAATATAAAATTTAATTGGAGAGTACGCAACATAATAGATTAAGTTAACACTTGTATACAAAAAAACAAGAAATACCGCGATGACTTGTCTACTCGGGGACATTCTGACAATCAAATCAGTCACTTATCTCACAAGATATCAATTCAAATTAAGAACTCACAAAATAAATCACATACCTTAGACCCGGTGGTGGGTTCCTTTTATAATGATCAGTGTCCAATTTTCCTTAGAAGTCTTACTTCATGGGACTCTATCCTTTACAAAGATATCAATTATCCAAGACTCCTTCTATTTGGATTAAAATCAATCATCTCAAGAGTCAAATCTTACCCAAATAGAGAGTCTATCATCATCCAGAACTCTAGTCCCTCATTTGAATATTTTGAATTCAGATGTGGTTTGACCACACCTCGGCCAATCAGAATCACTCACATGACACATAGGCTAACTATCTAGGCCACGTGGACAATTCAAAATTATGTCCCACAATTGCTCCCTAGGTTCTGTTACCTCGGCATGGAACTTATATCGTCTAATTTTCAAACATGTTGGCTAAACAACATGTTAGAGATACTCCTCCGACCAAGATCATGACTTGTCGGTTTCATGAAGCAAGGACTCAGATGCCTACTCGTCAAAAACTAAGAATCAAGAATCAATAACTAAGAATCTAGATGATCCTTCTCGTCCTCCTTATCAGATGTTGGCCATCTATTCTTACTAAGTTCCCATAAATGACGACAAATTGTGAGTGTTGATCATCTAAACTGCCTAGTTCTTAATTCTCACAATAAAGGTCATTCATATAAAAGATTAATTTCATCGAATATCTATAAATACATAGACAAATCACATTTTGTTTTATAAAATAAATGACAAATATGATTATAAACTTAAATTATTTATTTTATAAAATAAAATATGATTTGTTTATATATTTATAAATGTCTGATGGAATTCAATTTTTGCATAGATGACTTTATTTTGGGACGAGATAGACAGTTTGGAATATCAATGTAGATTCAAATTGGATTTCACAAAATATGTATGAATATGCATAGAGAGGTGAAGGTATGGAGATGAGCTCATCTCGTGAAATAGTCTCCTATCAATTCAACAAATGTTAGAAATTCTATAAATTCTATCAAAAGTTTTACCAAAGGTTTTACATGGGCGTGGGACTCATATGGGTTTTACATTGTGTGAGTCACACATTCATGTGAGACATTTAGTATAAATTTTAATAGAATTTTTAAGATTTTTAACATTACTCTCAATTGAATGAGCTGTATTTATTGTGAATTTATTATACCGCTTGTAAATCAAGTCGTAAATTTCTATGAACTAATACATATCACTAACTGTACAATGTGTATGTAATTTTTATTTTAAATGATATATATGTATGGGAAATTACCTGGTTTTGAGTTTTTAAAAATAATTTTTGAGTTTTCAATCCGATTTTTTTATTTTATTTTTAGTGATACTTTTAATTTTCAGATTTATTTAATTTAAATATACTTAAAAAGTATGAAATTTATGTAAAAAAATTTCAAAATTTTATTGAATATAAAAATTACAAAAATTTAGTATGTTTTCATACTTTGTTCTATTTAATGAATTTTTTAATGACTTTTTATAAATTTTATAGGTGTATCTAGATTAAAAATGGATTTAAAAAATACTAAAAAATTGATTAAAATGCTAAAAATATACTACCTAATAAAAATTAAAAAAACTGTTTTTGAAAATTTCAAAACAAACAGATATAAGAAAAAATAAAAATAAAAGATGCGTAACACATACAACGCCTAGAGAGTCAAAATATTCAAAGTTTTTAACTCTTTTCGTCTTGTCTTTTCAATTCAAATACCAAAGTGTATAATTTTCTCAAAGTCCAATCTGAATCTGATCACTTGAATTCCCTTTTCCTGGAAAATCAATTTGAATTCCATTTTCCTGGAAAATCAATTTGCATTCCAGTCATTAATCAAAATCATCTCAGACTATAAATACCCGCTTAAACTAGGCATTGTTTGGAAATCTTGGTTTTTAATTAAAAAGCCAAAAAAATATTACAAATTACAACATAATTCTCTTTACTTGTTTATACATTTTTTTATAAAAAAATTATTAAAAAAATCAATTTCCAAACACCCCTTCTCTAACGAGCCATGCAAAGTTCATCATCATCCAAGGCTGTGTGCCGACAAATTCTCCGTTATCAGAATCATATCCGAACCGTTAAACCTAGCTGCTGCGATGTCTTCATCAACCATAGGCGGATCGATACGAACAAAAATGTTTCAGGGTTGATATACGATGAGTTGGTTAGGCTGAAGCTGAGGCCATTTTTGGACAGCAAGAGCATGAAGCCAGGGGACAAGTTGTTTGAGAAGATCAATGTGGCGATTCGTGATTGTAAGGTTGGGATCGCGGTGTTTTCGCCACATTATTGTCAGTCATATTTTTGTTTGCATGAGTTGAGTATGATCATGGAGTGTAGGAAGAAGGTTATACCTATTTTTGTTGATGTAAAACCTTCCGAGCTTCGGGTTATCAACAATGGAAGCTGTCCTGCCAAGGAACTGGTTCGGTTTAAGGAGGCGGTTGAGGAGGCCAAGCACACTGTTGGATTAACATTTGATTCATCGAATGGGTAAGCACAACCTTCTCTTTGTAGCGATCATATTGCTCTTTTTTACTGTTACATGTATCTATATGATAAAATTATTTATATATGCAGGATTAATTGAATAGATTGTTAGTTTTTAACATATGCTTTATATTTTATTTTAGTACCTGATATTTCAATTATATCATTTAGTAGCCATCTTATTTAATTCGTGTTTAAATGCCCCAGTTCCGTTTTTGTGTATTTTTGTCCAAATTAGGTAATTCTAAATGACACTACAATTTGGACAAAAATAGGGAGCCATTTAAACATAATTAATTGAATAATTTGGCGATTAAATTGAAATATCAGGATAAAAAATAACATAGAAATTATAGAATACATATTTTGGTGACTAACACTATATTTGACCTATATTTATTGGGTAAATTATCAATATCCTAATAGTTGAACTTAATTCCTATCAAGTCCTATTGAAAATAAGTATTGGTAAAATTGTCGCTAAAAATAATTTTTTTGTGACAATTTTTTATATATGTTCCTAAAAATTGACAATTAGTGATTTTTTTTATTCATGATTTTTATAAATTGTCGCTAAAACTTACAATTAGTAATTTTTTTATAACATATTTTTTTCATAGGACCTATTAGACAATAAGTTCACTTATTAGGACCTACACGTAAGTACCCATATTTATTACTACAACATATAAGAGTTTTAGAGACCAAAGTTTTTAGTCTCTAAAAGTGAAAATTTTGTTACAAAAATCATTTAGGGAACAATTTCTATAATCGTGAGGATAGTCGTTAAAAGGTCGTCTTGAAAAGTAGAAAATAAGACTTTCAACGATAACATTTTGAAAATGTCACTAATAAATACATTTTTAGAGACAAAATAATTTGGTCTCAAAATGGTTTATTTTTTTAGACAAAAAATTTGGTCACAAAATGATAATAATTCATCATTAATATCCAATTTTCATTGCTAAAAATATAATGATGACACTTTTCGCAATAAAAATATTTGGTCCCTAAAAAATAACTTGTCCCTAAATTTTAATCTCTAAAACCTTAATTTTTTTATAGTGTAAGTATTTTGTGAATTAAATTGACATAATTAAAATATCGAAAAATAATACAGCGTACGTACTTTGGAGATCAAGAATGTACTTTTTTTTTGATAACTCAGATATCCCCACAGCCGAAGTATGAGACTAATCCTGAGGGCCCTGAAGTTAACGAGATCAAGAATGTACTTTACCACATATTTTTGCTTTAACCGTTGAACACCTCTAATCGATTGTTGTTTGATTTATGTAGGGATTGGTCTGAGCTTGTAAGGAATGCTTCGCATGCGGTGATGATGAACATGCTAGAGGTTGAAGGAGATCGAGTAGGGCAGAAGCAGATGTATGCTAAATATTGTTGAAGAATGATCCATGACAGTACTTAAAGCGAGAAGACTTAGTTAAGCTCAAAATACTTCATTTGTTAATTAATTAATTAATTTTTTGATTCATATATATATATTTAATTTCTTAATTAATTATGTGGTTCTTTGTTAGGGCAAGAATTAGGGTTACTTGCTAACTCATTTATACTTTATGAATGGACCTCTTTCAAGATTGTAAAAGTTCATTTTGTTTTGCTTTCTTGTAAGCTGTAAAATGTGTTAATGATTCAATAAAAACTCTCTCTCTCTCTCTCTCTCTCTCTCTCTCTCTCTCTCTCTCTCTCTCTCTCTCTCTCTCTCTCTCTCTCTCTCTCTCTGTATCAAGCACACATTTGAATTCGTTGATTCAAAAATAAATATTAAAAAATCTAGAAATTCCCTAGATGTTGATTTGTGATTATGTATCAATTTTAAGTAGTATATAACAATCCCAATCAAACAATCATGACAAGTCGACACAACGATTTTACGTGAAAAAACCACAATTGGACACCTCCAATTGTGATAAAAAAATCACGGGCAACAGCCACAAAACAATCCACTAAGAAGATATAAATGAATTACACAGGTATACTCTCAATTACCTAGCGAATCCACGCCTGAATTGAACCAACCCCTATGTGCCTCTTCTAACCCCGTCTTCACCTCGGAATTGTCTTGATGATGAGCCACTCTAGAATCCACCAAAGCTTCAGGCTCAAATTCTTCGGAATCCATCGAAGAACAACTCTCTCTTTTGTAGAACAAACAAAAAACCCTTTGATGTATACTCTTTAAACCATTATTTGAATACTCAATCAAAACATCAAAGAAAACTAGCAAAATCTCCCCAGATATAAACCTTAATATCCAAAAAGAAGATCTGGATAAGTAAGTAAAGTTTTGGGAGAAAACCAACTACTTATAGAAATCCAAAGTAATCCTAATTTTGGAAGAAAACTAATTCCTTATAGAAATCCAGATTTTGAAGCTTGCTCGAGCGAAACTTCTCTCGCTCGAGCGAGAACCTTAACTCGCGTGATTTCTACTAGTGCCTTCACTCGAGCCACGAGACCTTCGCTTGAGCGAACAATGAACACTTTCAAGTTTTTATGCAGACGCAGTTCTTCACTCGAGCCACCAACTCTTCGCTCGAGCGCACATTCAACTCTCTCAGGTTTTTGCCAGACGCAGTCCTTCGCTCGAGCGAGGACTTCTTCGCTCGAGCGAGCAAGGGTGGACAGCCAACTTTGAATGCAATTTTGCATTTTGCTTCGGGCGCGAGCTGACCGGGCAGCTCGACCCCCGTCATAATCAGTGAAGTGTCAATCTTGAAAGCATTAACATCACAAATTTCGCTGCAAGACTCGATTCGGGTTGGATTCACATCTAATAAACTCATAGCTTCTCTGAAATAAAAGTGCGAAAACAAATACAACTGAAAGGAGTTTTGTCAAACGGGATTGCCAAGAATAAAAACCTAACAAATATTAAAGACAAAATAATTTCCTATATCAATGGTTGGAGAAGAATATAAGAAATTAATACATAAACTATGACTAATACACAGAATATCCAAAACTAAAGGACAAGTACAATAACTTAAAATTTATTAAATGTTAACCTTAGGCCGACAACCTTACTTATAATGAAAAAATCCCTAGTCCAACTAGAAAACAGGTTAACTAGATACGAGCATTACCAAATTAAAAAAAATAAATATTCAAATGGAACATGCATGGATTTCTAACACCATGGCAAAATGGACAAAATCAAAAATTTGACTTTTAATTCAAAACTTTTTTTAAAATGACAAAATAGCAAATTGACGTCTTTAACCAGAGATTTTGCCTAAAATCGAACAAGTTCACGACAAAGTGATACATCTCAACAAATCTAATAATTCTTAATTATGTAATGCTTCTTTGGTGATCATGAATAAAAAAAAATTTACTGATCAATTAAAAAAAAAAGAAAGAAAAAGCAATAGATCTCACCCTACATTGCGTTTTTAGTCAATTTACCAAATTTTACAGAGCTTCAAACTATGTATCATTTGATCTGTACTATTATTACTTACCTACTTCCTTACATGCCGATTCACATAATAATCAAGATTTTAGACGATTGTAGAACGAACAATGTTATGCTTATCATAAATTTGACCATTCCTTATATTTATTATTTGATATGACATACTCAGCTACTATTAATAAGATAAGTCTCACATGGACATCACTATCATCTAAAAGTTATAAAATGTGATATACTACAGGGTAAATATATAAATGACAATGATGCTCAGTACACTTTTTTGATCGGTAAAATAAATCTTTATTGATGAGAAACATATAAAGTATGATAGAATACATCAATAAAGAGAAGGTTGGAGCTAGTTCAAACTCCAAGCACCAAGCTGGTGAGAAACCAACACACAAAGCAAAACAAAAACAACAGCATGAATGATCCACCAAACAACAGTTGATCCCAATTACAGTGAACAAAACAAACTAGTCGTAGCCAATGAGCTGATTACCACCACTCTGAGATGCTGAGCTGCAGCCATTGCAGTGAACAAAACAATCTAGTTGCAGCCATTAGAGAGAACAAAACAGCCAAATTAAAGCTGAACAAAACAATCTTCAAAACAGCAAGCAAATTAATGCTGAGCAAACCTTTAACAATCAGATTGTACCCAAACAATCAAAATGAGCTGATTATCCCCAGATTGTAATACTGAACATAAACATAGCAGCCAATAACAATAAAAAAAGAGCTGATTACCACCATTCTGCATCCCAGCTTGAGCTTTAACAGACTTTCCCAAAGTATGGATCTGATGCTAACATCATTGGGAACATAAATATTGACCAAAACACAATCAAAAGAATTATAAAATAAACCTGAAAGTAAAATGAACCTGTTGGTACAGCTGCAAGCATAAAGATGGAAAACATTAACAAAGACCACAGCTTTCTTAGTTTCTTGAAAAAAACAACATCAATGTGTCTATCCTTTAATAGTTTCTTGCCTTTCTTCTCAGGCTTTCCTATTCCTAGCCCCTTAATATTTCAAAATCTCCCATGTACAGCAACTTACTGTTTCACCTTCCCCTCTTTGATGATTCTCTCTTTGTCCTTTCACTCTAGGTCCATGATCTTGTTTAAGGCCACATCCTCTTGCCCATTGAAGTTAATACCAAGAGTTTTCCCCAATTGGATGGTGGTTGTGGCTTCTTGAAGAAGGTAATTGTTCAGAGTTGTTTCAGCCTCAGACAGATCCGACTGTGCAATTGCTGCTGCTGGTAGTCTGTATATGACAAATTTTGAGGTGGGTTTGTTGACAGCTTTGTACCCATGGAGTCTGGAGAAGGTAGTAAATCCCTTTAGCCGGGCCTTTTGTTTCCCCCTTTTCTTCACATTCCAAAAAGGTTTTGAGATAGCAACTGATTACCTAATGTGGCCTAAATGATTTAGACTCAAAGCCAAAAGCCCATTGCTACCAGGTCTAATATCACAAGGCTCAATGGGCCTGGAGGATGGACCACTATCTTGGTTGTTGCATATTGATTGGGCCAGATCCACTTCCAGATTAATGCTAGGCTGGAGACCCTCTCTAGACCCACTTAAACTTTTTATAAAACCCTGTGCAAAGACTTGCTCAACACACCTCTGATTGCCATCATTACTTTTAGGGCTGTGCACAGTCTCTTCCAGCATCATTACCTCTACACACGCTCCCTCCTTACTGCGGCTTCATGCATCTGTAGCACGTCCGCGGGGGACCTCGCTACAGCTCGGACTCGATTTGTGTCACGGTTCTTAATCTGAACCAAAGAGTCCAACTCTGGCAAATCGTTTTGATAAAAACAGATTTTTTGAAAGAAGTGCCAAACATGGACTGCTTTGCCAGATACAGAGTCGCCACCTAAATATTTTTTTTTAAAATGGGAAATTTAGGAAACCCTGACTCGGTGCCGAAGGCCACGTGTCCGTCATCACCAAAGCGGTCTTGGCTCGAGAGCTTGGGTACGATCGGGGAAGGTCAGCTATGAGCACCCCCTCTCGCCCGGTCTGAAGACCGGCCTCTACTAACCATGATATCCAATTTTGAAAACGTTATGCGTTCTTATTCCGGTTATTGGCCTAGAATTACTATGTTATGCGCACAGCAAACAAGTATAGACCAGATTGCCTAATTTGGAAATAAACATTGCATATCCGTTTGTTTGGAAAACGCTTTGGAATTTGCTACTCGCAAGTAGGCTAAAACACGGATTTCAACGAGTTTTCCCAACTCAAGCAATCCAGCCTCCACCCACAGGCATTCAAACAGTTTATCTCACATAAGCACTTAGCCGCATGGTAAGCATACTGTTATGTTAACATTCACACGCGTGCGATATGCTAAAGCATAAATACTTACATCGTACTCCACGCCAAAACAACAATAAACTGGTTAGCAAACATGCATGGCCTAGTTCATGTTAGAATGACTAATGCATCACAAGCAAGGATGCAATTTAGAGTAGGCTCGGCTAACCCTAAACATGGCATGTGAGACGCAATCAAATAACACGTATTCAATTTGGATTTGAAAATACAATGCAGTTTATATGATGTACCGAGCCCGGTGCATGTAAACAAATGCATGGATGCACGCATGCATGGCATAAAGTATGCTAAAATAAACGTGCCCTAATCTACCATCAAAGCAGGTAAATAAAAGGGAGAAAGAAGTGGGGGTTGGAAGACATACATCACACTCACCCACACTTATTACAAATACGCCCTCACTCGGAGGGACCGAATAAATATTACAGTCCGAATAGTAAATAAATTAATTATTACAAAATTTCTAGTTATTAAATTAAATCAAATATAAAAAGAAGGGGGGGCCTCAGCCCTGCCTCGGGATATGTGAATGATGCATGCTCGAATCCGACTCGCCCGGAAAGTCCGCGCCATACCACTGTTGGCTCTGCTTTTACTGCCCTGCTTCTCTGGAAAACTGCCAAAGTCTCAGAACATGCTCTCTGCACACTGAGGATCATCACCGGCTGAATAGAATGTCCACCGGCCGTGTACAATATCCATCGGCTGCTAAGGAGTTTGTCGGCAATAAATACAGTGCCGGTCGGCACTCTATACTGCCGGTCGGCAAATAATTCCTGCAGAAGACAGTTTTGACAGCAACAGCAGACCAGCAGTGCATGGTATGGAATTTTGAGCAAATGTGAGCTTGGTCACACTCCCAATCATATAATGGACTCAAGGGAGCATGACCCTCGACCCTCGGGCCATCAATCACGCATTTCAATGCATGATGGCCCAAAAGCCAAGTTAGCAACTTTGATATCAAATGAAATGCACATCAAACAAACAAGTGAAACCCAACCTCTATCATACTCAATTCAAGAGGCAAGGCATGTATGCTCATGCAATGCAACCTAGGCATGTTAATTAAGTATGCGACATGGGCATGCAAGCAAGTAATGCACAATGCATGTTAGGCACACAACCTAAGCGAGCAAGTATGCAAGATATGGAATGACAATGGGAGTGACAAGCATACAAGATGTGATCTAAGCATGCAAGTGTGCAAGGCACGCATCATGTTAGGCAACCTAAACATGCAACAACACACAAGTATGCAACAACACACAAGGTGAGCATGCATCAACATGCAAAGGATGGTCTTACACTAACTTGGACAGCTCTCTACTAGGTCCAAAACAGTGGCCATTAAATGAAATGAGGTAACCGAAATGCACACAAACATGTCCAATGCATGGATCTATCCTAAGATACAACACGCAACTCTAACAAGGCATGGCAAATGATGA
This sequence comes from Camellia granthamiana, assembly GCA_036172215.1. Lineage (NCBI taxonomy): Eukaryota > Viridiplantae > Streptophyta > Magnoliopsida > Ericales > Theaceae > Camellia > Camellia granthamiana. The sequence goes on along the minus strand of CM069909.1, from coordinate 56,027,886 downwards.
AACATAGCATATAATGGTGCATGTTTCAGATCTGAAATGGCATGCCAAATGACTCCAAAATGACTCCAAAGCATGCAAACATTCATGTAATGCATTGTTAAGGACTTAAGCACTAAAGCTAGTGAGATGCAATACACTATAAGCATGCAAAGCGATGCTCGAATGATGAAGACAGCCACAAAAAGTCCTCATGCAGCCCAAAATAATGCTAAAACATGTATGAAATGTAGCCAAAATAAGCTAGCATGCTTGGCTAAATTAGCATGTGATTTTGACTAGCTAGCATGATTTACATGGAAAGTGTATGATGCAAAGCCCAAATAGGAAAAGTCCCTTCTACAATACTGATGAGGGACCAAAAATATGACTACTCATAGTAGATGACAGCCCCCAAATCAATATGCAAACATGCTAAAAATGCCATGCAAGAACTAGGATAACAAAAGGCTATAACATGAGGTACACCAAACATTCATCAAACAAGCAAAGACCCTTAATGAAATATGTCCAGGGGGTCAAAACATGACCCCTTCCAGTTCTGATGATGGCCCAAAAACAGAAGCAAGATAGGCTAACAAAGCATGCAAAATTACGGTAAATAGAAGAGATCATGAAGCAAGTGCAAGATAGGGGTCCCAAACAAGGTTGAGCCCTTCTTCAATGTTGAAGAAGGGCTCAAAATGAGCCTACTTACAGTTTATTACATGCTCAAAAACAGATTAAAAATAAGCTAAAAATAGCATGCAAAATAATGGCATACAAAGGAGTATTGAAGCAAGTGCACTATGGAGGGCTCAAACAGCAAAAGACCCTTAAACAAACATGGAAAGGGGCTCAAAATATGACTGTTTTCAGTTTAGGTCGGAGCCCAAAAATGTAAGAAACTATGGCTTAGATAGCATGCAAGATAGGGCAAGAAAAGAGGGAAAGATCACTCACCCTTGTAGACCAACACTTTGCTACCTCTTGGACCAAGAAAAGCTGCCTCCTAGCCTCTGAGAAGACTTCCAAGTTACTGGAAATGGAGTGGTGATGGTGGTGCTAGGTGGTGATGGAGAAATGGCCCAAGAACAATGGAGTTTTGGAGGCTTGGATGAGAGATATATAGGGTTAGATGTATCTAACTCCAGCTGGTTTTTCTAACCTAGCATAAGGAAGAGGAGAGCTTCCTTTATAGAGCCAAAGGAGCAAGACTTCTCTTAGAAGCTTCAAAACCAAGAGCCAAGATCCTCCATACACGTGTATGGAGGATCCAGTCTGTGCCCTCCAGTTGGCACAGCTGGCATCCATTCAATCTGTAGAATGCTCCGGATGGTCGTCGGCTAGCAAAAATGGCCGGTCGGCACTCTATTTGGCCGGTCGGCACTCTTTTCTGGCCGGTCTGCAGGAAAAATCTACTCTGCAGGTCCAACTTCAAATGAGTATAACTCCTTCATGGGAACTCCTTTTCAGGTCATTCTTGTGTCCAAAATGAAGCCCCGGAAGTCTTCTTTCCAATGGTGGTAGCCTCATAACTTAACTCCAAGTGTATAGACAAATAAGCTTGATTTAGCGAAGACTGCTCGTCCCTCTCTTAGCGATTCTTGCCTATTTTCTTCTCCAACTGGGTTTCTCCCCTCTTCTCCTCTTTTCTTCAACTTCAAACCCCTAAGCAAGGTGTTTTAAAAGATTTTTCGAAGATTTCATCTCTCTTTCATTCATTTCCACTTTGTCCCTGCTCGGTTTACCAAAAACACAACGTTTGACAAAATGCGAGCTTCGGAACATCGTAGAAACTTTATTTCAAAAATGTTTTGAAAGAGAGGGTTTTAAGGTCTAAAAACCATTCAAAATAGCTTTGGTCCACAATGGGGTGTGAAGTTGAGATTTGCCTCTCTCTCCTTGCCGAAGAAATTGAACCTGTGCCCTGCACACCTTTCTCCAACAAGTAAACCATCAGTAGCGCCCAAGTCTTGAGGGCAGTCAAAAATGGGGTGTCTACAGTTGCCCCTCTTTGACAGAACTCGGAAGTCATAACAATGACGTGAGTGAATGTCAAAGCCCAGAGACGACCTATTTTTGACAAGGCCGAAGACTTGGACGAACAAACAAAATATAGATAAATAAATGGTTGTGCCCGCAGGCTGCCTACGTATCCCTTTGCAAGGAATCAAACCAGCGTAGTTCAGGGGCAGGATGCAAAGTGATGCACAATGCAAGTGCATAACTTATGATCATGCAAAGGATGCTGTAATGAAGCAATTATGCAAAATAAATGCAACATTTTAAGCGAATGCTATGCAAACAAGTAAACATGAACCAAACTACATGTCATGCAGAAAGGATGGAAGGGAATTAAGCAATTCTCACGGCGTCTCACGCGGAGAAGGCTAAAAGCGACTACCGAGAATACCCGGAGTCTCAAACACAACATCTCTCAGCGTATCGTACACAGGAGAGGAAAGAGTAACACTTCTCAGCGTAGTACACGCGAGAGGAGAAAGATAAAATTTCTCAGCGTAGTACACGCAAGAGAAGAAGGATAAAATCTCTCAGCGTAGTACACGCAAGAGAAGAAGGAAAGGCAAAGAGAAACCTCTCAGCGTAGTACACGCGAGAGAGGAAAGAAAAAAAGCCTCTCAGCGTAGTACACGCGAGAGAGGAAAGAGAAAAAGCAAAAAGAAACCTCTCAGCGTAGTACACGCGAGAGAGGAAAGAGAAAAAGTAAAAAGAAACCTCTCAGCGTAGTACACGCGAGAGAGGAAAGGGAAAAGCAAAAAGAAACCTCTCAGCGTAGTACACGCGAGAGAGGAAAGAGAAAAGCCTCTCAGCGTAGTACACGCGAGAGAGGAAAGGGAAAAGCAAAAAGAAACCTCTCAGCGTAGTACACGCGAGAGAGGAAAGAGAAAAGCCTCTCAGCGTAGTACACGCGAGAAAGGAAAGAGAAAAAGCAAAAAGAAACCTCTCAGCGTAGTACACGCGAGAGAGGAAAGAGAAAAGCCTCTCAGCGTAGTACACGCGAGAGAGGAAAAGTAAAGCCTCTCAGCATAGTACACGCGAGAGAGGAAAGAGAAAAGACGCAAGTAAAAAGGCGTACAACAATGTGGGCGAAACATGCGTGACAACGCAAGTGAAATGAGTGCATAACAATGCAAATGAAGTGGGTGCATAACAATGCAATTGGAAGGGTGCATAACAATGCAAGTGGGACGAGTGTGCATACACAGTCTATGCACAATAATCAATGCATATTCGATGCAATCTCAACAGTGTGTTTGAAATAAAATGCTGAATAGGGAAATACACGCCTCAACGAGACCAATTCAAACGCAACCTCCGATTTACCTCTCGGAGGGATCACAATAGATTTCAAAAAGGATACACCTCGTGCATGCCAACTGTCGATGAGCTACGCATCGAAGACATGAATTGATACTTCCGCAGAAACATTTTGAGCTTGAGGTAGAGGCACACCCATACTTCGGAGCATCGACAAGGCTTGAAGGGGTACACCCGGAGTACAATCACGGAATTTGTGGAAGGTGAAACACCCTCAGATGCTTCGGTTTTCCCTCTTTTACTTTTGCTTTGCAGTCCGGAACCATATAGCTTCAGATAGGTCCTGGTTTTACTGTTCACATTTATCGGGGGTGGACCCTGCAGTTTTCGAAAGAACAAATTCCTTTTTTGCACAAATGTGGAGAATGGCACAGCACTCCGAGCACAAAACGATTTTTTGAAATTAAGAAAATGAGTTCTTAACTGGGTATTGAGTCTACGACTGGACGCAGCGCATCACGACTCAACAAAGGAAAACAACCTAAACACATCGAGACACGCTCGGAACGACTTATAGCAAGAATCGAGACAAACAAAACAAAAGACACGACGCACAGACGTATTACAAAGACGAGAGACTTCTCAGTGCATGAGGAGCCAGTTTCTGCGGGTATTGTTTCCCACCCTTTCTCATTTGTGATCCTCACATCACTCGGCCCTCAAGCTCTACTTTTCTGAAAAAAAACCCTTTTCTCACTTTTTCTCTCATCGCACATCTCTCTATTCTTCAATCTCTCATTTTTTATCCCTCCCCTGGGTGGTTGATGGGTAGACAAGAAGTTGCGGACTTTTGCCCCTAGCATTCTGTTAGATTCTTTTTCTTCTGTGGACAGCAGTGGATTTTCCCACAGAGGGGTTGTGCTACAACTGGGTGTGTAGCAAATCTGTGGCTGACATTGGTTGATGATGCTTTGCTGGGGAGTTTGGACGTGATCAGATATGTCCAAATGAGGAAGGGGAATATCTTGCCCCATTCCAGTTCGTGCTTTGCACGTGGCTTGATACCTCGTTGCTTGGAGGGTGAGAGAGCTTTCAGCCCTTTGTTGTTAGCTTCAGTTGTGCCCTTTTCTGGCAAATAGAGTGCCCTTTCTGGCAAGTAGAGTGCCTTTTCTGGCAAGTATGTTGAAAATGGGGGAAAGACAGGAAGCCTGACTCAACTGTGCCCCTGGTTCATCATTTTGACCATTTTTTGTTTTTGTTTTCTACTAAAACAATTTTGACCAATGTGAGAGTTAGATTAACATGCTTATTCAACTTTCTGATTTTGAAAATCATGCAAGTCAGGCTGTGAGCACTGAAAATTTTCCCTTTTAGGTCCAAGAAAAGGTCCAATTTTAGAAAAGATGGAATAATTTTCGAGAGAATAGTCAACCTCGGTAAAAATTCTCAAACAATGTTTTTGCAAACGGCCACCGCTCAACGAGCGCGGAACCTACCCTCGAGATGCGCAACCTTGAATCCATAATAATGGAAAATTGCCCCTTGTCTGAAGGACACTGCATGGCAACGGAAAGTTGCCCCTTGTTTGAATGGCACCGCAGCGCATTGAATGGCAACGGAAAGTTACCCCTTGTTTGAATGGCACCGCGGCGCATTGTGATCAGTCCTCAGAGCGATGATTATAACCGAACTCTCGGATACAGAGAAGGCAAGGATGGTCAAAACCATTACATGGACACAATCGAATTTGAAGTGTTTGTGGCTGGACTTCAAAGTGAAGTTGCCTACGTATCCCAAACATGGGAATCAAGCCTTACGTAGTTCGGGGGTTAAGGTACACTCGGGTATTAACCTCTCACTTTTAGGATCTAACTTTTGCCAAGGCGCCCGTTGCAGGTTTTCGACCTCGCGAGCTTTGTTCTTCTTCTTTCTTTTTCAATTTTTTTTGTATCTTTTCATTCTTTTTTTTTTCATTCTTTTTTTTCTTTTCTTTTTTTGTATTTTTTTTATTTTTCTCTTACTCTAACTTTTGCCTGGGTCGCCCTTCCGGGTTTTCGACCCAGCGAGCCTCTCAAAGGGTAAAAGTGTAGCTTGGTCCATGCCAAATGGTTTTAGGGTTTTGAAGCCATCCGTATCCAGGAGAGTGGCGGTTGATTTGTAAAAGGATTCATCTTCGGCTCTTCGGGCACATCTGACATCTTTGCCCCTAGTTTGAAGGGTACTTCTGTTCTAACTTTGCAAGCTTCTTCTGATCTTCTGATCTTCTTGATCTGACTTTCCTGGCCTCTTGTTCGAGGGCTGCTTCAAATCTGGCCACGCAGGCCTCAAATGGCGGTTGACCGTTAAACGTTCTGAGTGAGTTCAAGGTTCGCAAACAAATGGATTGAATCTTGAGACTGAGAGCAATCTTAGGCTGCACAATCTCGAGAGCGATTCCACACAGGTCTTCGCAGGACCGCGCAAAACATTTTTTGAAAGTTTTTAAGAAAGCGACAAATCGCTCGTGCTGAAGACAGTGTGGAGCCAATCTGGATCAAGCCAGGATCCTTCTCAGTACTCACACTAACAAGCATGATTTCATTTATTAAGGGCTTAGCATGCCTCTCTTTTTCTCTCAATTGATCAAATTTTTACAAATCCCGAGGAATTCTTTCCTCTTCGTTTTCACCGCAGTGTTCAAAAAGTTTTGAAAAACTCAGGTCATTACAATGACTTCCAGGCACAGAAAAGACAGAGCTTCTAGTCAAATACTGCCATCTCATTTGGAATTTCTAGCACAACTGGCACACGGCTGAAGCAAACACAAAAGCGTGAAAATCACTGCTGTTCCATTCAGATCTGTTGGTATAACTGGCTCCAAGGCAGAAACAGACTCAAAAGAAAGCAAAAGGACAAACACAAAATGAGAAAGGGGTGTCCGAGGTAACATCCCCGGAATCACCCGACTCCTACACAACAGGACTGACTCGATACGACAAGACAGACCCAAAACAAAAAGACTGACTCAAAACAAAGAGACAGACTCAAAATAACACAACAAGATTGACCCAATACCCAAGTCCGAATGTACAAAAACCAGCATTCACAAATGCTCAAAACAGTGCGTGCCATACACCACATCTGAGATAAACTGAACGCCGCCCGCAGGTGGTTCATCTCCTGATCACATCACATTATCCCCCAAGTTCACCGATCCGGTGCCGATAGACTTTGCAGGGGCTGGTGCGACAATGACCTTATTGTCAATCAGATCTTGTATTTCGTGGCGAAGACGGAAACAACTATCAGTGACATGGCCGACTTGCTGATGGAAGGCACAGTACTTGGCCGGATCATGAGAGGGAGGGAGTTTATTTGGCAGTGGCCGCAGCTCTAGGGGTTTCAGGTGCCCCTTTTTAATTAGGACCCTCAAGGCCACTGATAGTGACATGTATAGTGGGGTGAACACCCTCTGGCCCCGAGGTGGGTATTTTGAGGTTTGTGGCTTTTTGCTGGATGCACTAGTAAAGGGATTGACAGGTGCTGACTGGGTTTGCTGGTCTCTTCCGAGTACGGGATTGGAGCTGAAAGGAATATTCCTGGTACAAAGGCCCTTCTCCCGCCTTGCCCCTTGATTCAGACTGCTCTCATTCTGGGTGGCGAAAGCGTCATCCACAGCTTTTGTAACAACTGCGAGGACTTGCTCTTTGTTCAGTCCCCCAGCTTTCAAAGCCTCAATATCCCACTGAAGATGTTCATGGGGACTAATGCTTGTCCCTGCCTTGTTCTTATCACTGGCCTCCACTTTGCTAAGAGATTGGCCTTCTCCCAATGCAGCCTGTCCCAAGGTTAGGGAACCTTTCGACATGAACTCCCTGGTATGTGACGCAGTTGATGATGGAGCCAGAACTCCAAAGGCCAAATCTGCCATAGTTCTCTGAAGATCTTCGATCATCTTCATCAGCTCAGAAGTAGTGGGTTCATGGGTTTGGGATGATTGGGGTTCAGATGCACCCATCATGCATAAGTCCATGCTTTCTGGGATAAACACCTCTGGTTTGGGTAGATGGGCCGGGGTGATGTATATGCTGGGGTCAAAGGTGGATGGTAGTGTATGGATTAGGTTGAGATGTGGCTGAGGTACTTGGTCATTGGGGTCTGAAGGTGGGGCTATCGTCCGGCTGTCAATGAGGTTTTGGATCTCATGACAAAGACGAAAGCACACGTCAGTGTCGTGGCCAGCTCGCTGATGGAAGGCACAGTAGTCAGCTGGTTTATGTGAGGGAGGGGGTTTCTTTGGTAATGGTTGTGGCTCCAGTGGCTTCAGATACCCCTTTTTGATCAAGGCCGTCAGGGCCGTTGACAGAGACATGTACAGTGGGGTAAACACCCTTTGGCCCTGAGGTGGGTATTTGGCCGTTTGCGAGCTAGTTTCGGCTGCACCGGTGAATGGGGTGGTCATTTTTTGTGCGGTGGTGGTGAACATGCCCACGTCTGAAGTTATAGCAGCTGTGTCACCACTGGTGGTCGCATCCGAATTGTGGGTAAATGCCCTCCTGGGCTGCTCCTTCTCCTGGTCAATAAGGCCCTGCTTCATAGCGTCCTCGATTTGTACCCCCATCTCGTGTAGGTCCGCAAAGGTAGGAAAGGGTAAGACTATCATTTTTTGCATCAGTTTGGGTTGGAGGTTGCGCACAACCATCCGTATCTGGTCTTTGTCGGAGGGCCTTGTAGTCATCATTGAGGCCTTTGCTCTCCATCTCATTACGAACTCTGAGAAACTCTCATTTGGTTCTTGGCGGGTGGCTTCGAGATCACGAGTTGTGACCTCGATCTGTGTGTTGTAGGAGTATTGAGCAATAAAGGCCTCAGCCAGCTCTTCCCAGTTCCGTTTCACAGAGTCCTTCAATTTTGCATGCCAGATTGCGGCTATCCCAGACATGGTTCGGCCAGAGAGAGATAATTTCTGAGCTGTGGTCAAACCCATTGGCTTCAAGATATCGGAAAATAGGTGGAGGTGCACCCTTGGGTCCCCAGAGCCGTCAAAGCGATCGATATGCGGCATTTTAAACTGCTCTGGCAAGGTAACTGCAGATTCAATATACCCGTCCTCTAAATCTGGGATGAGGTTCACTCCCTGTGTTCGTCTGAACAACTCCTCCAGTTTATTGACCTTAAGTGCAGTTGGGTCAACCTTAAATTCAAAGGGCGTGTCCACTGGATTAGCCGGTGGTTTGGACAATTGAGGTGGGATTGGCAGTGGGATTGGCCCTGTCGGAACATCCGTACTTTCCTGGACGTGAGCTGCCTCTCTGGGTATTGGAACCATAGGTGGGGGTGGAGCCTGGTGTGAAGTAGATACTTCAGTTTGCTGCCCTAGCCTGGCAATTGTCTCTGCCTGTTGGGTTATGACCATGGCCTGTTGCTTGGCGGATTCTGCTCGACGGACAACGTCTTGCTGCATGGCTTTCATACTATCCTGGAGTTGGCGCACCATCTCTTCCAGGCTCGACATATTGTCCTGATCTAATTGAGCAACCGGTATATCTGTGTCTGCTGTTGGCCTGGAAATCTCAACCAGACCACTCAAAGATCACTGATCTGGTAGCTGTTGTACTGGTGGTCTGTGCCTGACTAGCCTTCTCTGGCCCTGATTACCCTTGAACTGAGTCTCTGACCTGACAAAGTCTATCAGCACAAATCCGATGTACCCGGGGGATAGTGGAGCCTTCTGAAGCTATAGTTCCAGGACTACCTAGCAAAAGAGAAAACAGACAGCATCTCAGCTCAATTTCACTGGAACGGATACGAGCAAAGCTGAACGACTGTATTCTATTACTGATCACTGTTCCCCGAAATATTTGTCCCAAAACTGATACCCTCGGGTAAAACTGATTCCCCAAATACTGATGCCGATGTGGGTGCCCTCAGGCCTGATACTTAAACTCGCAAATTGATATGTGCGTTCCTGTAGAGATACACTCCAAAAGCACATATCACGTAAAGTAGAGCCAAAACACCCCTATGTTGGGGTAGGGTTTCCCTATCCTATTTTGTCAGGAGCTAGGGTTTCACTACGCACACAGCGGTTTCAAACAACCTATAAACGGGTAAGCAACCTGTCCTAATTTGGAATGGCCACTATGGATCCGAATATGCACTAGGTCGAATGGTCGAAAAGGGTGCCCCGGTAAAACCGGGGTTTGTGTTCCCATACTGGCAGAGCCCGCAACCGGTCAGCCTTATGGACATGCCTTGACAAGACAAGCCTCCGGCAAACCGCTCAGGAATAGCAGATGGCCAACACGGTGTCCTAGGCGCACCAATGCACATGCAATGCAAAGAAACACATAAATGTAGTCAAAACAGGATATCACGAGTTCGAGTCAAGCTCTCTAAAGTCCCCAGCAGAGTCGCCAGAAACTGTAGCACGTCCGCGGGGGACCTCGCTACAGCTCGGACTCGATTTGTGTCACGGTTCTTAATCTGAACCAAAGAGTCCAACTCTGGCAAATCGTTTTGATAAAAACAGATTTTTTGAAAGAAGTGCCAAACATGGACTGCTTTGCCAGATACAGAGTCGCCACCTAAATATTTTTTTTTAAAATGGGAAATTTAGGAAACCCTGACTCGGTGCCGAAGGCCACGTGTCCGTCATCACCAAAGTGGTCTTGGCTTGGGAGTTTGGGTACGATCGGGGAAGGTCAGCTATGAGCACCCCCTCTCGCCCGGTCTGAAGACCGGCCTCTACTAACCATGATATCCAATTTTGAAAACGTTATGCGTTCTTATTCCGGTTATTGGCCTAGAATTACTATGTTATGCGCACAGCAAACAAGTATAGACTAGATTGTCTAATTTGGAAATAAACATTGCATATCCATTTGTTTGGAAAACGCTTTGGAATTTGCTACTCGCAAGCAGGCTAAAACACGGATTTCAACGAGTTTTCCCAACTCAAGCAATCCAGCCTCCACCCACAGGCATTCAAACAGTTTATCTCACATAAGCACTTAGCCGCATGGTAAGCATACTGTTATGTTAACATTCACACGCGTGCGATATGCTAAAGCATAAATACTTACATCGTACTCCACGCCAAAACAACAATAAACTGGTTAGCAAACATGCATGGCCTAGTTCATGTTAGAATGACTAATGCATCACAAGCAAGGATGCAATTTAGAGTAGGCTCGGCTAACCCTAAACATGGCATGTGAGACGCAATCAAATAACACGTATTCAATTTGGATTTGAAAATACAATGCAGTTTATATGATGTACCGAGCCCGGTGCATGTAAACAAATGCATGGATGCACGCATGCATGGCATAAAGTATGCTAAAATAAACGTGCCCTAATCTACCATCAAAGCAGGTAAATAAAAGGGAGAAAGAAGTGGGGGTTGGAAGACATACATCACACTCACCCACACATATTACAAATACGCCCTCACTCGGAGGGACCGAATAAATATTACAGTCCGAATAGTAAATAAATTAATTATTACAAAATTTCTAGTTATTAAATTAAATCAAATATAAAAAGAAAGGGGGGCCTCAGCCCTGCCTCGGGATATGTGAATGATGCATGCTCGAATCCGACTCGCCCGGAAAGTCCGCGCCATACCACTGTTGGCTCTGCTTTTACTGCCCTGCTTCTCTGGAAAACTGCCAAAGTCTCAGAACATGCTCTCTGCACACTGAGGATCATCACCAGCTGAATAGAATGTCCACCGGCCGTGTACAATATCCATCGGCTGCTAAGGAGTTTGTCGGCAATAAATACAGTGCCGGTCGGCACTCTATACTGCCGGTCGGCAAATAATTCCTGCAGAAGACAGTTTTGACAGCAACAGCAGACCAGCAGTGCATGGTATGGAATTTTGAGCAAATGTGAGCTTGGTCACACTCCCAATCATATAATGGACTCAAGGGAGCATGACCCTCGACCCTCGGGCCATCAATCACGCATTTCAATGCATGATGGCCCAAAAGCCAAGTTAGCAACTTTGATATCAAATGAAATGCACATCAAACAAACAAGTGAAACCCAACCTCTATCATACTCAATTCAAGAGGCAAGGCATGTATGCTCATGCAATGCAACCTAGGCATGTTAATTAAGTATGCGACATGGGCATGCAAGCAAGTAATGCACAATGCATGTTAGGCACACAACCTAAGCGAGCAAGTATGCAAGATATGGAATGACAATGGGAGTGACAAGCATACAAGATGTGATCTAAGCATGCAAGTGTGCAAGGCACGCATCATGTTAGGCAACCTAAACATGCAACAACACACAAGTATGCAACAACACACAAGGTGAGCATGCATCAACATGCAAAGGATGGTCTTACACTAACTTGGACAGCTCTCTACTAGGTCCAAAACAGTGGCCATTAAATGAAATGAGGTAACCGAAATGCACACAAACATGTCCAATGCATGGATCTATCCTAAGATACAACATGCAACTCTAACAAGGCATGGCAAATGATGAAACATAGCATATAATGGTGCATGTTTCAGATCTGAAATGGCATGCCAAATGACTCCAAAATGACTCCAAAGCATGCAAACATTCATGTAATGCATTGTTAAGGACTTAAGCACTAAAGCTAGTGAGATGCAATACACTATAAGCATGCAAAGCGATGCTCGAATGATGAAGACAGCCACAAAAAGTCCTCATGCAGCCCAAAATAATGCTAAAACATGTATGAAATGTAGCCAAAATAAGCTAGCATGCTTGGCTAAATTAGCATGTGATTTTGACTAGCTAGCATGATTTACATGGCAAGTGTATGATGCAAAGCCCAAACAGGAAAAGTCCCTTCTACAATACTGATGAGGGACCAAAAATATGACTACTCACAGTAGATGACAGCCCCCAAATCAATATGCAAACATGCTAAAAATGCCATGCAAGAACTAGGATAACAAAAGGCTATAAAATGAGGTACACCAAACATTCATCAAACAAGCAAAGACCCTTAATGAAATATGTTCAGGGGGTCAAAACATGACCCCTTCCAGTTCTGATGATGGCCCAAAAACAGAAGCAAGATAGGCTAACAAAGCATGCAAAATTACGGTAAATAGAAGAGATCATGAAGCAAGTGCAAGATAGGGGTCCCAAACAAGGTTGAGCCCTTCTTCAATGTTGAAGAAGGGCTCAAAATGAGCCTACTTACAGTTTATTACATGCTCAAAAACAGATTAAAAATAAGCTAAAAATAGCATGCAAAATAATGGCATACAAAGGAGTATTGAAGCAAGTGCACTATGGAGGGCTCAAACAGCAAAAGACTCTTAAACAAACATGGAAAGGGGCTCAAAATATGACTTTTTTCAGTTTAGGTCGGAGCCCAAAAATGTAAGAAACTATGGCTTAGATAGCATGCAAGATAGGGCAAGAAAAGAGGGAAAGATCACTCACCCTTGTAGACCAACCCTTTGCTACCTCTTGGACCAAGAAAAGCTGCCTCCTAGCCTCTGAGAAGACTTCCAAGTTGCTGGAAATGGAGTGGTGATGGTGGTGCTAGGTGGTGATGGAGAAATGGCCCAAGAACAATGGAGTTTTGGAGGCTTGGATGAGAGATATATAGGGTTAGATGTATCTAACTCCAGCTGGTTTTTCTAACCTAGCATAAGGAAGAGGAGAGCTTCCTTTATAGAGCCAAAGGAGCAAGACTTCTCTTAGAAGCTTCAAAACCAAGAGCCAAGATCCTCCATACACGTGTATGGAGGATCCAGTCTGTGCCCTCCAGCTGGCACAGCTGGCATCCATTCAATCTGTAGAATGCTTCGGATGGTCGTCGGCTAGCAAAAATGGCCGGTCGGCACTCTATTTGGCCGGTCGGCACTCTTTTCTGGCCGGTCTGCAGGAAAAATCTACTCTGCAGGTCCAACTTCAAATGAGTATAACTCCTTCATGGGAACTCCTTTTTAGGTCATTCTTGTGTCCAAAATGAAGCCCTGGAAGTCTTCTTTCCAATGGTGGTAGCCTCATAACTTAACTCCAAGTGTATAGACAAATAAGCTTGATTTAGCGAGGACTGCTCGTCCATCTCTTAGCGATTCTTGCCTATCTTCTTCTCCAACTGGGTTTCTCCCCTCTTCTCCTCTTTTCTTCAACTTCAAACCCCTAAGCAAGGTGTTTTAAAAGATTTTTCAAAGATTTCATCTCTCTTTCATTCATTTCCACTTTGTCCCTGCTCGGTTTACCGAAAAGCACAACGTTTGACAAAATGCGAGCTTCGGAACATCGTAGAAACTTTATTTCAAAAATGTTTTGAAAGAGAGGGTTTTAAGGTCTAAAAACCATTCAAAATAGCTTTGGTCCACAATGGGGTGTGAAGTTGAGATTTGCCTCTCTCTCCTTGCCGAAGAAATTGAACCTGTGCCCTGCACACCTTTCTCCAACAAGTAAACCATCAGTAGCGCCCAAGTCTTGAGGGCAATAAAAAATGGGGTGTCTACAGCATCCAACTTTGTCTCCTCAACTACAGTGCTTGCCTTCTTTCTACTGTGACTTGCAATAGGCTCCTTTCTTTGTACTACCTTATTAGTGCATACCAACTCAACACAAGCTTGTCACACCCTACTGCCACCTCATCATCATCTTCCTCCTTCCTACAGCCCTTCTCTAGGAAAGTTTCTGCCTCTTTACTGGAACAAATATCATTGGACCTACAATCTTCCATACCATTATGCTTCATGATGCTAAGATCTGCAATATGATCTTCACACACAAGGATGTGATGGACTTTACCCTTACACTCCAACAAAATAGTTTTGCTGATAAGCTCCATACATGATGTAACCACTCTGACTTTGGCATAGAAGAAAGATTTTGGTTGACAGATATCCCCCATCCAAATTGAGAATAGAGCCCCCAAATACTTCCAATGTTGTTAAGTGTGTTTCTATTCCAGAAATTTAAGGGTATGCCATAACACCTCAACCACAAGCATCTCTCTTGTTCATAGTGGAAATCTGGCTTCCATTCCACCACAAACTGGCTCCAATCCTTGAACCATTCTTTAATATTGCGGATATTAGACTTTAGCTCCTCTGGAGATTTGAAAGTTAAAACTACATCACAGCCTCCCCCTTGTCTAACTAGAACCTGGTCTAGACCATTTGCCTTCAGAGCTTTACCAATATCATGAGTGGAATACTTAGCATTGAGTCTGATTATTACACTGTCATATAGCCATTCATGACAAACTTCATCAACTTTTATGGTCATGCTAACATTACCAGCTGTAGTGGGTGGTTCCCTTTTTAATACCTCTGCAAAGGATCTTTGATCTGCATATGGAGCTTTACCCCTGATGCTGGTTGTTATGAAGAATCTTCTGGTGCTTTGTGGTAGTCTTCTGCTTTGTTCATCTCTGTTACCCCTGGCATATGTAGCATTCTTGACTTCTAGCACCATGTCATCCACCAACAGACCATTCGCTTTTTGGATGGCAATGTCTGCTACAGCAGGGCAATCAAATCTTACGATTTTGTCACTATTCTTCTTTTAAGAGGTATAAAGTCATTCTTCACAATGCCAAACTTTGTGAAGAGTTTGAACAATGACTGAGTGTTCATTGCTCCCAGTAGATTATCCACGAAAACCATAAAAAGTCCCTGATTTGTTGTCATCTTTTGTGAAGGATGTTACACTTGTGCACATGTATCTCCTCAGTACACTTTCCTGATTTGTTGATGTATTTTTGCATGTAATTTACTTTTTTCATCAATAAATCTTTTATTTTGCTGATAAAATATATATATATATATATGGCAGAAGTAAAGGGCGAGTTGAGCATTTTTGGGAAAGAACATAAATGACGGGTTTATTGCCTGACTCAAAATTTTAACTTAATACATAATGATTTATTCCAAAAAAAAAAAAAAAAATTGTTCTAAAAACTATTTAAAAAATGATTTTTAGTGCTAAAATTTTAAAAATATTGTTGATAAATGTATTTTAGGGACAAAAAATAATTTGGTATAAAAAAGATTTCCATTTTGAAATGAAAATTTTGATTAAAAAAAAAAAGATAATAATTTATTATTAAATTTCAAAAATTGTCTCTAAAAACAAAACATTAACTCTTTTGACAACTAAAATAATTTTGTCCAAAAAATTTCTAAAACTTTGATTTACTGTAGTAGGCTGTCAAGCCATTGAACTTGGTGCAACTTTGGACTACACAGCAATACTAGTTAAGAATGGCAACGGGTCAGGGCAGGGGCAGGGACAGGGATTACACTCCCTGTCCCTAATTTCTGAAGGTATAAAATTTCTCACCCATCACCCCCCGCCCTCGCCTCCTAATAGGGATCGAATTTCTCCGACCTCGAAAAATCTCCGACCCTTTTTTTTTGTTTTGAATTTTGCATATCCCATTTCATTTTTTTTTTTTTTTTAGGCAAATAAAAATAATATATATAAAAGCATAATCTAGCAATGTTCAAACATAAACATCCAAAAAACAACAACATAACAAACAAGATACAAAACAACACCCACACAACCAAAAAAAAAAAAATACAACAACAACAACACCTATTTTTTGCTTTTTGAAAAAAAAAAAAAAAAAAACACCACTTGTGAATTTTGCAAAGTAGCATGCACAACCAACATTATTAGCTAAGTTAACTTCTAAAATCAATAGGCATCTCTCAAAGATATTCTTTAGGTTCATCCCCTCAAAATAATCCATGCAACATAATATCTCGATTCTCAAATGTCTAACCAAAAAAAAAAAAAAAGTACCATTAGTTTATTAAAACATGGAACAATAGTTGTTCAAATAAAATATATAACATCAATATTACAACAATAAAACAATATTGTTTTCCCAGAAATCTGATATAACCAACAACTTTCATCGTTTTCAACTTGAATTCCTGTTAAATAACAAAAGGAATATATATATATTAATCAATACTAATAATAAGATATAAAAAATGTTAATAATTAAAACAAAAAAGATGGCAACTAACACAAAAGTGCCACGCGACTCATCTAAGTCAATCTCATAGCCCACCGATTCCAATGTTGAATTTCTTAAAAAGCAAAAAATATAAATTAAGTATTAAAATTATTCCTCGGTAAAATAAAATTGAAATAATAATATGTAAATTTACTTGAGTACATTTCATCTCTGTAGCTCACAACCAACTTTTGTGCACGTATTAATGCTTCTAATGTGTTTGGATGAAGTCTACTACGATATGGACGCACCAACCTTCCACTAGTGCTAAATGTTGACTCAGAAGTAACGGTGGATACATGAATAGCTAAAATATCCCTAGGTACTGCCTGTAAGGTCGAATATTTCGGTCTATTGGCTTTTTATCAATTCAAATATCAAAACCTGAAGTTCTTGGCAAAATATCGTCTTTTAGATAATGGTCTAACTCTGATATTACATTCTTCATTTTTTTACTTCTCTTTCTACTAATAAACAAATCATACTCTGAATGGGTCTCTGTAACAATTTCTGGATAAATAGAAGATTCACCAACAACATCGGTCTCCATACCAACTGGGTTTTGATACTTTTGCAACAAATCATAACAAATCTGACAAACCCTATCAATTTCCTCTTCAGCTTTGTCTCCATAAAATTTTTCAAAATAAAACTCCAATACACTCATCTTATACCTAGAATCAAGTACAACAACAACTCCAATAACACCATGTATCACTAACCAATATTTATCAAAATTCTCCACCATTTTTTATGCCATTGTTCTAACCACTTCAATTTCACAAGAGAGCCATTGAAACAGTGTCATCCTAATCTCACATAAAGCTGGGAAACCAACATTGGATGTAGATACTTAGTACTAGAAAATAACTCTGTGATAGAAAAAAATATCTTGAACCTCTCACTGATCTCTCTAGTAAACTCTTATTCTTCTTTACTTGGCGCGGTCTTATATTGGGACTCTCTATTTTTCAACCGAGAAAAGAAATTCTTATACAATAAGGCAGTTTGAAGCATTAAGTATGTTGAATTCCACCTAGTTGCACAATCAAGTCCTAATTTCTTAGTATGTGGATTGCACAATTGATTGACTGTTTTTTCAAATTTTTCTTGTCTTTTAGGTGTTGCTGTCCAATAAGCTACACTCTCCCAAATTTTCTTTACATCCACTCATATGACATCCAGTCCATCTTTGGCAATCAAATTTAAATATGTGCATAACGCATATGAAACAAAGTACCACTCAACAAAAGCAATGTATTACTCAACTTATCCATAAACATAGTAATCATGACATCATTTGTGGAGCAATTATCAACAGTAACAATAGAGATTTTTCTATTAATATTCCAGTCCATCATACACTCAAGCAAAGTATCACAAAGAACTTCTTTTGTGTGTTGACATGGAACATAAATAAACCTAAAATACAATATTCATGAACAATTATTAATAACATGCAAATTGAACTGAATAAGATAAAACTTTTAAATGATTTTCAAATTTACAAATATATAACTCAAAATGCAACTTTGCTATGTCCATGAATCATCAATAACGTATGTTGTGACAGCTATGAATTCTTTCTTTTGATTACTAGCAATCTACATATCAGTTGTGATTGCCACCCTACTTTTATTATTCTCCACCAAACTCAATGTCTTCACCGTCTCAACATCATAAATCTTTAAAATATCATTCTTTATTGTATTTCGAGAAGGTACTTCAGCTTGTCTCATGTTTGAGATTAAGATTGGTCCATTCAGTCGGGCCCATGGGCCCATTTTTGGGCTTCGTTTCGATAATCTGAACCGTTCAATGTGTAGAACTCGTCGAGTATTATATCATTGTAAAAAATCACATTGATCGGATATCAATAACTATTTGATCATATTAGATTTCTGTCAACTATTTATTTTTTTGCTGTCCATTCTTTTCTTTTTTTTTATACAAATCTAATCCAATCAAATAGTTATCGATATCCGATCAACGTGATTTTTTACAGCGATATAGTACTCGACAAGTTCTACACATTGAACGATTCGGATTATCTATACAAGGCCCAAAAATGAGCTATGGGCCGGACTGGATGGTCCAGTCTTGATCTCAAACATAAGACAAGCTGGACCCTTTAAACAATGGTTGGAGTGCCACTGAATATCGTTTAAAACCAACCTGATCTACGATAGAGGGGGGATATTTATGCAATATTATGGCATGTGACAATTCTTTCCTAGCAAAATCTTGATAAAAAAAAATATATAAGAATACATTTTTGGACTCTCTTTATTAAAATTGTTAGTTAAAACTTTTTGTCTCATGTCCATCAATTTTTTCCTAGTATAACTCTTATAGTGATCATGCAAATGCCTAGTTCTATTTTTGAATCACCTCTAAGATGCTTATTACAATAATTACATATTGTCTTCCATTCCCCATTGACTTATTGTTTCTTAAAGTGTTTCTACACAACACTAGGTTTTCTTCTAGTCCATCTATAAGTATTAGACTCTTCTTCTAAATCAATAACATTTTGATTAGAGAGGGGAGACGATGAGTTGGTAGCTGGCGATGATTGTTGTGAAGTCTCGCTCTCAACTGGTACTTGAGAGTTAACATCTGACCTTTTTTGACCTTTATAAAAATAACATGAAATGAATAAACGGCGGCAGCATTAGGATTGTCCCTGTAACCCTCCTCTATCTAGTTGTTAACAAAATATAGTAAACGAAAGGATTCTAATCTTTACAAGCAAATAAATTTGAGTCAAGTTGCATTGTTTCTCTTTCCAAAACAAAAACAACATAAGAAACCTCAAATAGTAATTCATTTCCTATACAATCAACAAAGTGCAGATGATATTCAAACCTAACTCTCGATGTTCCATAAAACCTAACACTAGATAATCAAATAAATCTCAACAAATTTAACACTAAGTAACAAAAAAATAAATATGTAAAAAATAAAACAATCAAAATATCAAAACACTCACCAAATCGCTAGATTTTCGGATCATATGACAAAATCAACAACTCTAAAACAAAATTTCAAAAATGTATCGATTTTTAGAAACAGAATCAAGAATAAAATACAAACCCTAATTCTTGATATTATTCCCACAAAACTTAACGATAGAGAGAGTACCTGAATCGAAATTCGTAGAGATTCGAGAACCCTCGAAGAAAGTCACAAAAGGACGCGTGGATAGATAGAGATTAAGATAAGATTCTCTCTGTGAGAGAGAGGTGATGCGAAGTAAGAGATAGGGAGAGCCGGTGAGGGAGAAAGGAGGACCAACAACAACAGTAGCCGCGAGAGAAAGGCAAGCTGCCATAACCATAAGAGAGATGGAGAGCCAATGAAAGAGAAGGAAGAAGCCGGTGAGGGAGAAGGGAGACGCTGGTGAGGGAGGAGCGACATCGGCGGTGAAGGAGAAGCAAGTGACGCAAACACAGTCGAGAGAAGAAAGAAGAGAATGCGATAATTCTGTGAACCTAAACCCTACAATGAGTCAAAAAATCCATAGAGAAACACACACACACACACACACATATAGGGTTATAATAGTAATTTCAGTTTGGGACGGAAAGAGGGATGGGGCCAGGGTGGGGGAACCTATTACCGTTCACGGCCCGAAAATTGTCAATGATTCATTTTCGAATACCATCCCCTGCTCGTCAGGGGTATTTTTTGGGAAAAAACCGTTCTAATTAAGGTCGGGGGCCCTGGTCCCCATCAGGTCGGGCTCAAATTACCATCCCCAACACCGGTACACTATGGAAACATAATAATAATAAAAAAAATTTAATTACAGAAATACTCTTCTACTATTAGCGAAATTGTTTTATTCTTATCATGAACTCATACATATTGACTCTCTCAATTATAAAAATCATACAAACAAACTACTTTTGGCTGCGATCAAAAGGGGTTAGTAGAGAGTGAAAGTGATATATTTTTATAGTTGAGAGAGAATTAAAATGGAAGAGGATTTCCTTTAGTCCAAAATTTAGACTGGAAGGGGCTGATTGGATCCGTGGGGCTCACCACGGGCCCTGTTTTGATGATTTAAATTGTTCATTTTGTTAGGTATTTCGTGTATTGCATTCACACAAAAATTAAATCGATCCGATAATCGTAGCTTATTTAATTTATCGTGTTTTTCAATAAAAAAAAATGGACGCCAATTATGTTTTAAAAAATAAACCATATATTTTTTTGATGACAAAAGTAATAAATTGAACAAGTTACAGCTATTGGATCGACTTTAATTTTTTTCATAGATGAAATACACAAAGTGTTCAACAAAATAAATGATTTAGATTATCGAAATAGGGCCTGTAGTGAGCCTCACAGGCCGAAATAACCCCTTACAATTCTGATTTTGAACTGGAGAGAATCCTACCCTAATATGGGCTTATAAATGAGGGAATAAATATAATACTTACTAAAAGAGTCTTGGTGTAAATAATTTATAAAAAAAACACGGAATAAATTACAGATAAAGCAATGGTAGGGACGAAATCACCAAATCATATTTTCCTGTGATTCTTTGGAACAATGTTATTGATTTTCGAGGAAAACTCCCAACATATTTCTGGAATCTCTTTGTACACAGAGAGAGAGAGAGAGAGAGAGAGAGAGATTTCTTTTGAATGGTTCTTTCTCGGCTTAGATTTTGCGAATTGAGATCTCAAGGAGATTTGGGGTGGTTACTGTGCAGTCCGCACAACAGTCACTGTTGAGCAGTGAAATGGGCCCATTTTGGGGTCCATTTCGATAATCCGAACCATTCACATTTTAGAATACATCAAGTAAAACATGCCTGCAAAAAATAAGTTAATTGGATATCGTACCCATTCATCCACTTACATTTGTATTCATTTTAATACTTTAAATTACAATTATTATTTATTTTTATAGACACAAATATGAGTGGATGAATGGGTAAACGATATCCGATTAACTTGATTTTTTGCAAGCATATCCTCCTTGATGTATTATAAAATAGGAACAGTTCGAATTATCAAAATGAACTGATTTCACTGCACAACAATCACCCCAAATTCAACTCAAGGATGTTTCCTTAATGAAATTCTTTTGGTCAAAGTCAATTAGTTAATAATAAAAAAACAAATATACCCGAGAGATCATTGCGTTGTTTTTTTTTTTTTTTTTTTTTGAATACTCTGAAAAACAAAAAACAAAATTTTTTTAGAGAATTGACTTATTTTTCAAATTACTTGAAAAATTAATCCTTTTTTGAAATCGCATTTTGAATATGCAATTTCAATTTAAAATTGCATGTTCAAAATGCGATTTCAAGTTAACATGTACAACGACACACTAATGTGGCAAGTTAAAATCGTATGTCAAAAAGGTGATTTTAAGTTGACAGGGCTTTTGTTGCATTGACATGGCAAGATGAAATTGTATTTTCAACATGCAATTTCAACATAAACTCGCATTTTGAAAATGCAATTTTAAGTTGCGCAATTACAAAACCTAGTATGAAAATGACATTTAAAATTAAAATTCAGAGGTTTATTAGCTGTTCTCCACTCATCAGCAAATGTGAGCCCTGAAGGAAGAAATATGGGTCTCCTCACCAGCTAGCAATCAAACACTAGAAAACAATATTAAGCATTGAAAAAACAATTTAAACGTTGTTCCAGGACTTTAAATGAAACCAATGAATGGTAATAAGCTGATTTGTCATCTTTGGGACTAGAGTAGAACCATTAAAGAGTAATTTGGCTTGGAGAATAACATATCTAACCAAAGAATATGGATCAAGGCCTGGATGCAAGAATTCAAAACTGTGTTATATCACTACTAGTTCCAAAAGTTTTAGTTGTTGGCAAATGGGCCAAACAACACCCTCCATTCCAAGCAATCCGTCTTTTATATGGAGATACAAACATCTATACATACAAAGATTTTCGAAAACAAACTAGAGGATTATTAGAAGGAATTTTATTATTTCTATTCCTCATACGACATCTCAACATTGGATAATACTTGTTCCTTCCTACTTGCATTCCAGTAAAATTCTGCTTCATGCTACCTATCATCGGCGTGCTTAGTTGCGAGTTGACGAAAGTGATATCGATTTAAACGCATCGACATTTGTTTAACTTTCACGAATGTGATGTACCGTCTTTTGCAGCAATTGCAGGGTATCGATGGACATGTTTTTCGATCTCCTTCGAGGAATTCGAATATTCTTTTTCTTCGCACAACTCTTGAAGAATATTCGTCTAGGTAGACCGATATTGCCACTCTGCTCTCATGATATTCATGGTGGCCATTGTGTAACGAAGATTAAGGTTCAATGGATATTTAAAATCATCATTTGAAATCCAACGGTGACCCATTGTAGTATATAAGTCATTGTTAGTGTATCTCATAGTGAATTATTATATATAATTTTATAACAATCTGTGGATACAACTGAGTTAGTTTTCACATACTAGTATATATTTATAGCAATTTGAAGTAGCTATGTTGTAACTAACAATTGCAAACACAAGTCACATGTAGCTAACAATTAAAATTGCATGGCAGGTGAAATCGCATGTTGAAGATGTAATTTTATTTGAAATCGCATGTTGAAACTGCAATTTCAATTTGCCACGATAGCAGTCCATGTCATCATAAAATTATATTTTTAACATGCGATTTCAATTTAAAATCGCATTTTCAAAATGAGATTTCAAAAAATAGGTTAATTTCCTAAATAATTTAAAAAGTGAGTCAATTTTCTAAATTGTTTTTTTTTTTTTTTTGACAATTAAAAAAAAAACTCAGAGATCTTTACCTTCTTGAGGATTGGTCCAAAATAAATATATGGAGACTGGAGTTGTTTGAGATGATCTAAATAAGTATACTTTTTAACTTTTTACAAAAAGTTGTGTAAAAAATTATGGAGGTGATGTGACTAAAAAAAATAAAAGGATAGCGTTGTATTTAGTTAGAGGATTTGAGAAGAGATTTGAAAAAAGAAAGGAAAAATGTATGTGAAATTAGATGAAGTGTATAGGTACATTTTATTTATATTTCATCTATATATTTTTTCTTTTCAATTTTTTTTTAAATCTCTCAACCAAACACTGCGTAAATAACTGTTGTTTTTTAATGTAGCCCAAACAAAACTTTGCCGAAGGAGGGAATGGTTGATTCAGACCGTTACAAAGCAATTTAATTGATGGAATGATTGACAATTTTGAAAATGTAGTCACAATTTTTTTATCATGCAAACTGATCTTGCTTTTCTTCCCATGTTTCTCTCAACTCTGTTTTTCATTGAAAAATATGAGGAGAGAAATAAGAAGGAAAAGTAAAATAATAAAAAAAAAAAATTAATAAGATTCAAATTTCAAACTATGTTTGTTTAAATTAAAAAATAAAGAAAGAAAAGAGTCTAAGAGTATTTCTACCAAAACTTTCAAAATTTGATATGCCAAATTTTTTTAAAGGCTTGGGTGGCAAATTGGTAGACAAATGCTAATTTGACATGAAAACTTTCCACTTGATATGTTAAATATATTATTATATTATTTTTAAAATTTGAATTCTTTTATTTTACTAACTAAAATAAATTTATTTTCAAAAGAGGTTTAATGCCATTTAAATAGTATTTTATATTTATAAAAAATAAAATTATTGTGTGTTTGGTTTCAATTTTCTGAATTCAATTTTTTAAAAACTGAGTTTTTTGTTTTTCGTGTTTTTTTTTTTGTTTTTAATGAATATTTTTTAAATTTTAAGCATTTTTTTTAAAAAAAATTAGATGCACTTTACTTAGATGTATCTAAATAGTAAAATATTTGTGAAAAAATATTTAAAAAAATTAATAAATACATAAAAATACGAAAAATATACTGAATTTTTTTATTTTTTTTAATGTATTTTTTGGTATTTAGTGTATTTTTTAAAGATTTTTTTCACAAATATTATACTTTTTAAGTATATTTATGTTAGGTGTGTCTACAAATTAAAAATAATTGCTTAAAATATTAAAAAATTTCATTGAAAACATTAACATATAAAAAATAAAAAAATAGAATTTTTTGAAAACTGTTTTATGAAAATCATAACCAAACAAGTAATTTTGTTTTATTTTATTTATTTTTATTTTTTTACAACGGAAATAAAGACGTACAGGTTGCATTTTTTTTAATTAAAATAAAAAAACATTACCATTTTCAAAGAATATAACTATTGGTATAAAAAAATGAAAAAAAAAAAAAAAAAGAGCCGCTGACATGTGGGCTGATTGATTAGCACAATTTGTCACAAATTGTGCTGTTGGATGCTTTAAATGAAAAAAGAAAAAAGAAAAAAAAGGGTCTTCATGTCAAAATTGATATGAAGAGATGATGCCAAAAGCCACATTAACTTTTGGCACATTAGGTGGAGTTGATACTTGATGCTAAAATATGATTGTTGAAGTGTCACATTGGATTTAAAGTATCAGGTGGAGATACTAATGTATCTCCATCAAATTAGTTATTTTCATTTTTTAGCTAAAATAGTTAGTAAATCACTAAATTTCATCTCTATCAAACTAGTTATCAAGTTCGCCGTTTTAGTTTTGATGGTTTCGACTCAAGTAACTAGTAGTTTGCACTAGTCAAATATTAAAAAAATATTGCTTTTTATATTTTGAAATTAATTGTGTTGAGTTAAAAAACAATTTCAAATTGAAATGAATAAAATAATATTTAAAGAGTACAGAGAAATAATAGAGAATTTGTTGGATAATGTATTTAAAAAGATGTAAAATCAATATATAAAAATTAATTTTAAGTTAAAATATACTAACAAAATTTTAACTAGTTTGATGTTGATGTTAAGTGAATTCAAAAAACAGATAGTGATATTACATTTCTCTCTCACTTTTAGGGATGTAAGAAAAATCGAAAAAATCGATCAAACGGATTGAATTGGACCAAATTGATTATATTTGGTCCTTTTTTTTTTTTAATAATAAGAATCAGTCTGTGTAGTTTTTTAATTTAATTTTTTTCAATTTTTTGTTCGATATCGGTTCAAGCACCCTGTGCACCGAGTTAGATTGAAACTAACCACTTCAACATATATTGTATTTATAATATATATAATCTAATAATATAATAATATTAATAAGTATAATAAATTATTAACCTTAATTAATTAATCGTATTATCTTTATAATCTAAATTTGTAAATTCTTATTATATATAATCTTTAACTTTAACTCATTATTCTTGAAGTTTTAGCATTTTTAATTTTTAATTTTTGTTAATCTAGGAATTTAAAAGTATTTATTAAATGGATAAATTGGATATGTTTGAAATGGTGGAATATTTGGGTAAATTACGTTTACACCCCTTGAGGTTTGAGTTTAACACATATCACTCCCTAACATTTGGAAAGTTACACTGACTCCCTGTCATTATAATTATTTAGACGGAATTAACGTTAATATTAAAAAGACCTTGAATTCATGTACTTTTTTTTTTTTTTTTTTTTACTTTGCTTTACTGCTTTACTCTTTTTTTTTCCCCTTTGCTTTACTCTTTTTTTTGTTTTCCAACGTAATTTCCTCCATTTTTGTATTAGGAGTTCTTGCATTTTATATAAGTAGAAAGTTTGTGAAATGAGACTATTACCCACAGGGGTGGAGATGTAATTTTCCAAAAGTCTGGGGGGTGATTTATATTAAATTCAAACCTCAGGAGGTGTCAGTGTAATTTACCCTTAATGTTTTTTTATATAGATTAGTGATTATATTTAAAAGTGGCTCAAGTTCAAAAGGTTCTAAATCGATTAAGTCGCACCGAATCGAACCGATTAAACAGCACCGCACTGAACAGTTTCAATCGATTTGATTCGATGTGGTTTGATGGGAGAAACGATCTATATTAGTGTTTAAAATAATAAAACTGACGGTGAAATTTCTTACCTAAATACCGACCATACCGAACCGATTACATTCCTACTCACTTTATTTTCTCTTTTCTATTATAACCAAAACAAAAGTGGCATTACATTTCCTTTTCGTTTTTCCTTTCCGTTTATCTTATCAAAGCCTCCAAACAAACACAACTTTAAGGTATATGTTGTGTTTAGATCATGAATTTTAATAAGAATTAAAAAAATAATAATAAATTGATGAAATGTAATTATATTTTATTCATATTTCACTCTTTTTTTAAAAAAAAAAAAATTCTTTTCAAATTCCTACTAAAATTTATGATCTAAATGCAACCTTTATTTAGAGTAGGTTAAGTTGTGAATAGAAAGAACAGAAACAGAGAGCCTTTTCACGCTCTGTTTTCTGCAAAATTTATTTCTTCTCCTTTTGTTCTTTAGGCTTGCATCAGATTCAATTCGCTGCCCCAAAAAACAAAAAGCCAGTTTATTAGTTTATTTGAGTACTATCACTTTTATATTTTTTTATATGTGTTTTCATAATAAATAAAAATGACAACTTATAAATCATACTCAAATAACCCGAATCCATTCTTTGTGCTAAACCAACCCAAATCAAATTGCAATTATATTATATACTCATATATGAATGTGTGAGTATTATATATATAGGTGTGAATAATAAATATATAGGAGTTTTTTTTAGGCGGTTTTCATTGTATTCCAACTAAGTAATAGAGCATCTCCAGCAGCCAAGGCATTTTACCAAAAATGATACAATAGCTAGTCAATAAGCATAAATCCCTTTTCCAGCAGCCTAGCCACTATGACGCCAAGCCTACATTTTGCTACAGTACCTCGCTAGGGAAGGCGAGGTACTGTACACTAGCTCTCAATTTTTTTTATCATTTTTTAATTCAAACTTTTGTTTTTAATAATATTTTAATAAAAGATATCTAAAGTATAATAATATTTTAATAAAAGATAGCTAAAGTAGATAGCCTTGTTGGAGTGTATATTAAAAAAATGACTAGCTAAAATAGTAAAGTGAAATTTTGAATAGCTATTTTGTCTATCATTGCTAGAGATGCTCTAATAAGGGTAAGTTAGAATTGGTTCACTCGTAAATTATTTTTCTTTTGTCTTATTAAGAGTTCGTTTGGAAAGTGGGTTCGTTTTGTGGTTTTTTTTATTATTTTAGTTTGGGTTAAAAAGTCTCGTTTTAGATAAATTTTTTGACTTTTTGTAAAAGAAATAATATAATGATTAATGATTGGATGTAACTAAAAAGCCTATTTTATCTTTTTATGATTAAAATAGCTTCAAACGTAACCCAACCAAAGTTGCCAAACGAAGGTTAATTTAGAGCATCATGTGGAGTAGTACTCTAAGGGCGTGTTTGATTCGCCGAATTAGGGAGGAGACTATCCACTATTTGGATTGTAATCCAAATAGTGCTCCTTATCCGTCGTTTGATTTTTTTTTAGTCCGGCGGACTCCATGTCCGGCCGGACTCCTTATCCTCCATATGGGGGACTATTGTGTCCTAGGGGGGGTATGTGATAGTTTTTGGGGGACTATCCACTGTTGGGATTAGGTGGTCAAAATGACCATTTTGATCCTCTACTATTTAATTATGTATTATATTTAATAAAATTCAATAAAATTTAAATGTCTCAATTTAAAAATAAAATAATTTTACTTAACTTTTTGTTGATGTTTTATTTATTTAATTTTTTAAAATAATTTTTTATAGATATTTTATTGATGTTTTATTTTAAAATTTTGTTTATATTTTATTTAATTTCATTATTTAAATTTAATAGATGTTTTATTTAATTTCATTGTTTGATTATTATTATTTTTAAAAACAAATTTATTTAAAATTTTAATTAAAAAAATAATATATATTTTTATTGATATTTTATTTATTTATTTATTTTTTTTTTTAAAAATAAATTTATTTAATTGTGCAAAAAATAAAATAAAATAAATTTTTATTTAATCTAACTAAAAATAATTAAAATATTAAAAATATGTTTAATATTGCTATTACTTAGTAAACAATTGAAAAATGGTAAAATAGTTTTTTGTTCATTTATCTTATCTAGTCTGTCCAACCAAACGTTGGATGCACTAAAAATAGTCGTTTCCAGACATCTAATCCCATGAAAAAACAAATACAGGATACATATCCAATCCAGCCAAATAGTCCGGAGGATTCACAGTCCCAGGACTCAAGTCCGATAGATTCTAATCCTCCCTTATCCAATCCGTCCAATCAAACACACCCTAAAGTTACTTGAATAAATACCCAATCTAGATAGAATGCCATTTCATGCATGCACATATAACATCAGAGGAGGGTCACTCCTGTGCATTGGACATAACAATAACTGCTGTGCGTTTTGTGGGACCCTTTTAACTTCTATTTTAATTATTTAAATTGTTTATTTTAAAAAAAATATATTGAATAGAACATATTTATAAAAATCAAATTGATCGCACATCAATAGCACCTTCATCAAACCACATTTGTTCTCTTTTATACTTTAATATCTTATTTGCAATTTATTTTTTTATCTACAAATGTAATTTGATGAAGATGTTATTGATATCCGATCAATTTGATTTTTTACAGGTATATTCTACTCGATATTCTCTAAAAAATGAATGATTTGAATTATCAAAATAAAACCCAAAACGAACTCCACGAAGCGCACGGTAATCACTGTTGTGCCTACTGCACAGCAGTGATCCCTTCTCTTATAGCATCACGATGATTATGCAGTAAATGAATTAAGTTCTCCTTTGGCAACTCTTGATTTTAGTCTAAAAGTCAAAAAAATTATCAAAAAAAAGTCAAAAAAACTAACAAATTTTACCAAAAAAAATCAAAAGATTCTATTTTCTTTATATTTTTTTCACATCTTTTTGTAAAAAATTAAAAAATTATCCCAAACATATTAATTTTTTTACCTCATACCTCATATTTTAATTAAAAAAATCAAAAAGTTGCTAAAACAACTTGTTCCAACCAAGGCAGAACACGTTATTAAATCTTGTTTTAAATTCATTCTTTATATAAATAAATTAAATCTAAATATATTTTGAAATTTATTTATTTTTTTAAATTTGGCTCAATCTCAATTCATCAAATTTATTTATTTTTTCTAACAGCATAAATATCAAACTATTCCAACTTAAGTCACGATCAATTTAATTAAATTTCATTTAAAATCAATTTAAATCATAGATTAAGATACTATAGATATAAATTGGAGTATTTGATTTCTTTAGCATGATTAGGCATTAACCACCCATACAATCTGATCTGATTGGACTGATTGAGAAGTGGAAAATAGAAGATAAGGAAAAGTGAACTCTATCTCATCTCTTCTCTCCTTTGTTAACATTGAGGTAATGAGCTCTTACTTTTCTGGCTAAGAGTAAGCAGCCATGATGAAGACAAGTGTAATGAATTGGGATGGTTATTGGTTTGGCAAAGTAATTTATTTGTTTATTTGTTATAAGTTATCATATTATTTTTTTTATTCTTTTCATATCTTTTTTTAAAAAGTTAAAAAAAATCATTAAATAAGTGGTATTTTTTTCAAAATAATTATAAATTTATGAAAAAAATTAATTACTATTATAATTTGTAAAATTTATTAATGATTAGAAATTATTTAATTTCAATTTTTTTTATTCATTTTTTTTTAAATTGAGTTTTTTTGTTTTTCTTGTTTTTTTTAGTGAATATTTTTAAAATTTTAAGTAATTTTTTTTTAAAATTTTTTTAGATGCACCTTACTTAAATGTATTTAAATAGTAAAATATTTGTGAAAAAGTATTTTAAAAAATTAATAAATACACAAAAATATGAAAAATGTACTGAATTTTTATTTTTTATATTTTTGGTATTTAGTGATTTTTTTTCACAAATATTATACCTTTTAAATATATTTATGTTAGGTGTGTTTAAAAATTGAAAAAATTGTTTAAAATATTAAAAAATTCAGTGAAACCAAAAATATATAGAAAACGAAAAGTAAAATTTTTTGAAAAGTGAATTCTGAAAACTAAAACCAAATAAAGTGATTATTTTTTTTTCAAACTTACACTGAATTTCTATATTTTTGTCATAATTACACTGAAATCCCATTGTTAGATAGTAAGGCTAAAGTGATCAAAATTAATATAGATGACAGGTAAACGTTGAAATAAAAATAAATAAATATATATTTCAATAGAAAATATATGGTAATATATATATATATATATATATTCCGTTCATATGACTAACGAATTATTGATAAAAAAAATATAACTATTATGTGAATTAAAACTTCAATAAAAACTAATATAATTATATAAAAATGTAGGGCAAAGTATATTTTTATCAAATCTTAGTGGAGTAGAGTGTAATTTACCCTTAGCCCTCGTTTGTTTTGAGGTGTAATGAAAGGAATGAGATTAGGATGGAGGTGGGGCTATTTAGGCCTCGTTTGGGAACATGCTATTTTAGTAATTTTTTGACTTTTGGTTAAAATATGAGGTAAAAAAATTAATATATTTGGGATGAATTTTTGACTTTTTACGAAAAAATGTGCAAAAAGTAGAGAGAAAATGGAATATTTGACTTTTTGGTATAAGTTGTTGGCTTTTTAATTTTTTTAGTAACTTTTTGGCTTTTAAGCTAAAACAATCACTTGTCAAACGAGACCTTAGTATTGTGTTTGTTTATAGAGTTGAAGAGGAGATTAAGATGGAAGTTGGAAAGGGGAGTTGGGATGGAGGAAGTAAATGTGGTATTAGAAAAATAGTTAGGGGATTATAATTTTTTTTTATTTTTTACATATTGAGAAATTTTTTTTTGAACATTAATATTTAGTTTTTTGTATTTTTTATTTGTTTTATTATTTTATATAAAAATAATTTAACAATTTCTACACTAACAATTATCATCAAAACAAATACAATTTTACTTAAGTTCTTCACTATCAATCTTTTTATTGTAAATTTCTTCCATTCTACCTCTGAAAACAAAAGAGACTTACATATATTTGGGGATTTGAAAGTAGTAGAATGTGGTTATTTGGAAAGGATATATTATTAGTTTTAAATTAAAATTAAATTAATAAGAACTTTCTAGGTGTTAAAATAAAGTTAATTAATCAATATTGTTTACCATAAGTTGACGTTGATGGTAGTGACAATCCATGATGTTGACCATGCACTTGACAGTAAAAGGTTCTTCTAGAAGGTGATGTACAAAACATCATGTGTGCTAATTAATAAGTTTTCATACCAATCCTTATCATTATCCTAACCTAGATGATAGTATAAAGTAGCACGCCATCCCTTAATTATGCAGCTAATCAAGTTCTATAGTTTTTTTTTTTTTTTTTTTTTTTTTAAATTATAAATACACCTTTTGAGATTTATTTAAAATATAAATTAGTCTTTATAATTTAAAAAATTACAAATATCCCCTTATTAGAATTTTTTATTTAATAGAATTAATTGAAAAAATAAAATTTATAATTATTCTTCTATACAATAATAAAATTACTAAAATTATTAATTGACTTAATGGTTTATTAATAAAAGTAGCAATTCGTTATGAAATTAAAAACCTCAGGGGGTGGAATGTAATTTTCAAAACCACAGGGGCGATTCGTATTTTAATAAAACCTGAGGAGATGTATTTGTAATTTATCCTAGTTTTTTTTTTTTTTTTTTTAAGGGGATGATACGGTCTGAGTTTTGCTACAACAAATTAAGATTTTAGAAATAAAAATTTAAGAGTGAAATTACTTTTTAAAAACTAAATATTTTAGTCGTCAAAATTCTAGGATTCAATTCCATCCCTTCACTAAATATTTTAGTCATCAATATTTTGGTTAGTCGCTCTAATCATAACTCCACCCCTTTATGTGAAGCCTCTGTTTGGATGGAATTTTCAAATATTGATTCCATTACACATTTCAAAACACAGTTCTGTTTCACGTTTGGCAGAGCTCTTTCCAAGCTAAAGTTTTCACATTTTCGTACATACCCTCTCTTTTGTATTCTTCATTCTAAAAAGGTTCACGTGCCAAAGAAGATCAAAGCTGAAGATGCTTCACAGGTGACCTGCAGCTCTTCAATCACTTCCTCATCTCTTTGAACAATACTGTGACCTGCAAATCCAAACCATGCCTGTGAACCGATTCATTCCTACCCAAAAATTGACATCGATGAGCTCCCACAAATCAATTGACTTTCAGTTTGTGCGTTGTGGTCGATTCATCCTTCGAGCAGCGAAGCAGCAACAACAAAGAGGTACAATTTTCATTAATTTATGTCCAAATATGTATATGGATTTTGTGCGCAACTGATTGATTTTGTGCTTAATTCCCAAATTTGTTTGTCTTAGGTCAAATTTGTGAAGCCTTTTCTCGAATCAAAGGGTGTCCGAAGCAACGCACATCCAGCCACTGTGCCCACTCTGTTACTGGTGACAACTATTTAATTCTTGCTCCTTTGGTATGTATTTCATTCAATCGATTTGGTATGAAATATCTGAGAAGTGGAATGGGTTATCTCTAATCTGGGCAAAAGTGGCTGAGCTGGTCGTCCACCAGGACATCTGGTCGGTCGTCCACTCGAACTTCCGGCCGGCTGACTGGACCTTGCTGGTTTGACCCTCTGTTTTTTCTTCTGTGTTCTGTTTCTTCTTTTGCTCTTCTTCTGTGTCTTATAAGATTGTTTAAACTTCGATTTCGCAACATTCTTTAAGTTTTGTTGTGATTAATCTTCATTTGTCATACTTGAATTAACACAGAATTCATTCATATGATTTTGTTGCATTTTTACTGGAACATGAGGTTCTCTGGAGAAAAGTTTCTTAGGACTCATGCACAAGTTGTACAAGGTCCTCTTATTTTTCAATTTCCACATAAGCTTAGTTTACATATAAATTGTGTGTTAGTGCACATAAGCTTAGTTTTCAATTTCAGATGATGATCAAAACACAAAAATGTGGAACTCTAGAATTGAATTAAGGCTAATTAACATGTTGAGAGAAGAGGTGTAAAAAAACCAATTAAGAGACCGTAGTACTATCTAGACACCTAGGCAATGGACCCATTTTGCAACTGAGTTGCAAAATGCATATGGGTTCTGATACACACCAAAACAGGTGAGACAAAAATATCAACTACTCAAAGCTGATTACTTAATTTTTAAGCGGCTTCAGGCACAAACTAGTCTTGGATGGGTTCTGATTGTAGAAATAGTTATTGCACCTGATGACTTTTGGGATAAGGTATTACATTAACCTGTACCCTTTTTTGTGATTTATATGTAAAATTTTGTCACACGTACCATACGCTTATGTTCATATTTTACAATTGGTGGTAGGCAACAAAAATGTAAAGAAATTTAGGACTAAAGGATTTGAGTATTTTCACAAAATGGCCAAAATTATAGAATACTGCTGTGCCATAAGGGCCTTGGCCCATGCATCAACACAAGGGGCCCTTGACTTCGATGAAGAGGACGATATGCTTAACAAGTTTTGGTCGCCTGGAGCTGGAGGTAACAATGCAGCTGATGCCATTCCTGTTGACTCATTTATAGATGAATACATGGAAACATCTGAGGGCAAAAGTTGCAGGAGGGGCCATAGCCAGAGCGATAGTGGTCATTCCAAAAAGTCATGGTCAAGTGGCTTTGATGATGTTTGCGCAGTTTCACTGCCTACACACAAGCAAAAACGGAACAATCCCGTGCACGATCAATAGACACGGAGGCTGTAAACGTAGGTGGTGATAACTATTCCCTTGACGCATGTCAAGATGCCTTGCTTCAGCTTGGGGACATACCACCGATGCAGTATGTTAAGGCATTAACACTATTCAAAGATAAAGATTGGCGGAGGTTTTTTATGTGCACTCCTGCGCATATGCGCCTAACAATGATCTTAGTTTTGTAGTCAATTGTGAAGCTGTGTCTTTAGTGGAGTTTGTGATTTTTTCTGTGGTTGTGAAACATGCTTTTATGAGTTCAACTTTTTTTTCTTCTTTGATTCATGCTTTTTTTTTTTTCCCCTTCTTTGTATGTTTATGTTTTCTATTTCTGTGATCCTCTTGTGACATAAATACACCGCATATAATGATTCATGTCCTATTTCTTTCTGCCCAGTTTCTATTTATGTTATTTTCTTCTTCTTCTTTAATTCATGTCCCTTTTCCTATTTCCCATTCATTTTTCCATTTTATACACTACATATAATTTGCAAATTGAAGGCTCATCATGTCAAAGAAGATGAATAAATATTAACCGATATACATTGACTGCATATTTCAATTTACTTCAATAAATGACTAAGGCCAACCAATTAATTACAGAAGTTAATTTCATGTTCACCAAAATCCCGAAACACTTCAAAGTTAGATTTGACAATGAGCCCAAAACTCATATTACCTCTGACATTAGTGAGTACACAATAAACCAAGCTAGAGGAGGTGATTTTTTGCTTGCGAGCATGGTTGCTCCTGATGTCCCATGGATGATCCTCAACATCATCCTGAAGTTGCAATGCCATAACCACAACAATAGCCGCTTGCCTATTGGATAGACTTTTTGGCAATGGAGCAAGAACGCTATAATCAATGCATTCAATGGAAACAATAAATGGCCACTCAAATGAATGCCATTTTGGAACAATTTGGTGTGCTCAATACCTGTGTTGACCACATTGAGACACACGTGAATGCCATATATCAATACCACTATCCTCCGCCACCACCTGATCCTGAGCAGTGATCCTCGTGATTTTGATAATGTCGTAGTGACACTACTGATTTCACGTTTTTTTTTTATGTACATTTATTTTTCTCTTTTTGGTCTTTTCCCTCTTTTATGTTGTTTTATTTTGCTCGTGATTTTTTTTTTTTTTTTTTGACAAACATGAGAATTGATAGTAGTTAATTTATTCTTCATCATCAATTTTATTTTTATTATTTTTTATTTTTAATCACGGTTTCATTACGTGTGGTAACGGTGAATATAGGCTAAGCAAACATTTAGGGAATTAAAAATTGAGGGGAGTTTTTTTTCATGCAAAACACAAAAAACAGCATGATGGAGATTGTTAGAAATATTTTTGGATGATTATCTAATTTTTTGTTTGATTTATTTTGTGAGTTGATAATTAATTCAAAACTCATAAATTAATACTAAGCTGGAAATGATTTTGGGAAGATTCTTTTTAGTCAAATTGAAGCTAAAAACAGGCATAGCAGAATAGAACATAAAAGCAGGTACCGGTAGAGCCAATTCACACATGGGCGGTCGTCTGGGGGACGACCGGCGGTCCAATTTCGACTCAGTTCATATTTCATTTTATTCATTGTAAATATTTTTGGATTGCCCATATATATATATAATGTCTCACAAATTCAGTTAGGGTGTGTTTGGTAACGTTTACGTTTTCAGTTTATATTTACAAAAAATTTATAAACTGGTTTTTTTTTATTTTTTGTTTATTTTTAGAAAAACATAAACTACAAACGCGTTTGGTAATTGACGAAATGTTTAAAAAATTATAAAAATATAAAAAAGAGTGAGAAATGGCAAGTGGCGGCGGAAGACGGTGGTAGAAAGTGGTAACGGTGGGTGGTGGGTAGCTGGTGGTGGTGGGTGGTGGCGGGTGGGTAGTGGTGGTGGGTGGGTGGGTGGGTGACGGTGGCGGGTGGTGGTGGCAGGTGGGTGGCGGGTGGTGGTGGATGGTGGCGGGTGGTGGTGATGGTGGTGGGTGGGTGGGTGACGGTGGTGGGTGGTAGAGAGTGAGTGGTGGTGGGTGGTGGTGGTAGGTGGGTGGTAGGTGGTGGTGGTGGTGGTGGTGGTGGTGGTGGTGGTGGGTGGTAGTGGCGGGTGGGTGGCAGATGGCTGGTGGTGATAGGTGGGTGGTGAGTGGTGGTGGCAAGTAGGTGGCGAGTAGTGGTGGTGGGCGGTGGATGGTAGTGGCTGGTGGATGGGTAGTGGGTGGTTGTGGCGGTGAGGAGTGGGTGGTGGTAGCGAGTCGGTGGCAGGTGGGTGGTGAATGGTTGGTGGGTGGTGGTGGCAGGTGGGTGGTGAGTGGTGGTGTCAGGTGATGGTTGGGGGTGGGGGGTGGGTGGTGTAACAACCTAGATTTTTAATTGTTCTATAAAATTTATACTAATATTATTTAATCTCAGTTAAGAAAATATATGATTTATTATATATTATTATGCGTAATTTTATAAAATAATATAATTATTAAAAGTTTAGGGGTCAAAATATAAATAATAATAATATAGATAATAATAATAATAATAATGGGTGTGATATTAAAATAAATAATTAATTTTCTGTTAATATAAGATAAAGTGTAATTTAATTAAGAATTAAATTATTTATATAATTATATTAAAATATTGGGTCAAAATGTAATTATCTTAAATATCTATTAAGGATAAAAACGAATCTATATAATTATTAATCGAATCTTGATTTGAGCCACATATGCGCCTATTCCCTATAAATAGAGGCACTGATATGGGCGAAGGAGAAGAGAAAGAAGAAAGAAAAAGAGAGGAGAGAAAGAAAGGGAAGAATAGTGGATGGTGAAAGGGTCTTTGATAGTGGAAATGAAGAGTAAGGTATTAAAGTTAAGGTGAGTTATATTATACCTTGAGTCACCAAAATATATTTTACGTATGTTTTGACTTACCAAAATCTATTTTATACAAGTTATATTTTATTAGTATATTAATAAAAGTTATGTTTTATAAAGATTTCAGTTATGTGATTTTATATCTAAACCCTATTTGCTTAAAAGGAAACCCATGGATATGTTTGCTTATATTTTAAAGAATATTTGGCTATGACCTTATAAACAATTATGTTTTGTAAGTACCACCACAGAAGTCCCATATATCAATACCACTATCCTCCGCCACCACCTGATCCTGAGCAGTGATCCTTGTGATTTTGATAATGTCGTAGTGACACTACTGATTTCACGTTTTTTTTTATGTACATTTATTTTTCTCTTTTTGGTCTTTTCCCTCTTTTATGTTGTTTTATTTTGCTCGTGATTTTTTTTTTTTTTTTTTGACAAACATGAGAATTGATAGTAGTTAATTTATTCTTCATCATCAATTTTATTTTTATTATTTTTTATTTTTAATCACGGTTTCATTACGTGTGGTAACGGTGAATATAGGCTAAGCAAACATTTAGGGAATTAAAAATTGAGGGGAGTTTTTTTTCATGCAAAACACAAAAAACAGCAGGATGGAGATTGTTAGAAATATTTTTGGATGATTATCTAATTTTTTGTTTGATTTATTTTGTGAGTTGATAATTAATTCAAAACTCATAAATTAATACTAAGCTGGAAATGATTTTGGGAAGATTCTTTTTAGTCAAATTGAAGCTAAAAACAGGCATAGCAGAATAGAACATAAAAGCAGGTACCGGTAGAGCCAATTCACACATGGGCGGTCGTCTGGGGGACGACCGGCGGTCCAATTTCGACTCAGTTCATATTTCATTTTATTCATTGTAAATATTTTTGGATTGCCCATATATATATATAATGTCTCACAAATTCAGTTAGGGTGTGTTTGGTAACGTTTACGTTTTCAGTTTATATTTACAAAAAATTTATAAACTGGTTTTTTTTTTATTTTTTGTTTATTTTTAGAAAAACATAAACTACAAACGCGTTTGGTAATTGACGAAATGTTTAAAAAATTATAAAAATATAAAAAAGAGTGAGAAATGACA
This sequence comes from Camellia granthamiana, assembly GCA_036172215.1. Taxonomy (NCBI): domain Eukaryota; kingdom Viridiplantae; phylum Streptophyta; class Magnoliopsida; order Ericales; family Theaceae; genus Camellia; species Camellia granthamiana. The sequence goes on along the minus strand of CM069909.1, from coordinate 55,989,923 downwards.
AGTGGCGGCAAGTGGCGGCGGAAGACGGTGGTAGAAAGTGGTAACGGTGGGTGGTGGGTAGCTGGTGGTGGTGGGTGGTGGCGGGTGGGTAGTGGTGGTGGGTGGGTGGGTGGGTGACGGTGGCGGGTGGTGGTGGCAGGTGGGTGGCGGGTGGTGGTGGATGGTGGCGGGTGGTGGTGATGGTGGTGGGTGGGTGGGTGACGGTGGTGGGTGGTAGAGAGTGAGTGGTGGTGGTGGTGGTGGTGGGTGGTGGTGGTAGGTGGGTGGTAGGTGGTGGTGGTGGTGGTGGTGGTGGTGGCGGGTGGGTGGCAGATGGCTGGTGGTGATAGGTGGGTGGTGAGTGGTGGTGGCAAGTAGGTGGCGGGTAGTGGTGGTGGGCGGTGGATGGTAGTGGCGGGTGGATGGGTAGTGGGTGGTGGTGGCGGTGAGGAGTGGGTGGTGGTAGCGAGTCGGTGGCAGGTGGGTGGTGAATGGTTGGTGGGTGGTGGTGGCAGGTGGGTGGTGAGTGGTGGTGGCAGGTGATGGTTGGGGATGGGGGGTGGGTGGTGTAACAACCTAGATTTTTAATTGTTCTATAAAATTTATACTAATATTATTTAATCTCAGTTAAGAAAATATATGATTTATTATATATTATTATGCGTAATTTTATAAAATAATATAATTATTAAAAGTTTAGGGGTCAAAATATAAATAATAATAATATAGATAATAATAATAATAATAATGGGTGTGATATTAAAATAAATAATTAATTTTCTGTTAATATAAGATAAAGTGTAATTTAATTAAGAATTAAATTATTTATATAATTATATTAAAATATTGGGTCAAAATGTAATTATCTTAAATATCTATTAAGGATAAGAACGAATCTATATAATTATTAATCGAATCTTGATTTGAGCCACATATGCGCCTATTCCCTATAAATAGAGGCACTGATATGGGCGAAGGAGAAGAGAAAGAAGAAAGAAAAAGAGAGGAGAGAAAGAAAGGGAAGAATAGTGGATGGTGAAAGGGTCTTTGATAGTGGAAATGAAGAGTAAGGTATTAAAGTTAAGGTGAGTTATATTATACCTTGAGTCACCAAAATATATTTTACGTATGTTTTGACTTACCAAAATCTATTTTATACAAGTTATATTTTATTAGTATATTAATAAAAGTTATGTTTTATAAAGATTTCAGTTATGTGATTTTATATCTAAACCCTATTTGCTTAAAAGGAAACCCATGGATATGTTTGCTTATATTTTAAAGAATATTTGGCTATGACCTTATAAACAATTATGTTTTGTAAGTACCACCACGGAAGTCCCATGCCTTGGGGGACTTAAATAACCATTGGCCTCTATTTGACCACTTTGTGGTCCTCTGTTTGTCATGGATCCATTGACCTCTGTTTTGTGTGGAGCAAAGTGCTGTGCGGAGCTAAGTGCTACACTATTGTGGGAGCCACCTCTAGAATCCGTACGAGCCACCTCTTAAATCCGTACCTCTGTTCTGTGCGGACCAAAATGCTGTGCGGAACTAAGTACTACACTATTGTGGGAGCCACCTCTAGAATCCGTACGAGCCACCTCTTGAATCCGTACCTCTGTTCTGACTGTCACTTCAGTGACCTCTGTTCTGTTCTGTTCTGTACCGTGGTTATGGTCATTTACTTACATAATTTCTGTATTTCAGCTTCTGCCACTTAAATGATTTGTTTACATAATCTCAGTTTTGCTACTTAAAAGATTATTTGTTCCGACTTAAATGTTTTGGCCTAACTAACGATCCATGATTATTTCGTGTCTCTTATACTCTTGGTATAATATTTCTCACTCTGCCAAGTGCTTATAGTTGTTTACCAATTTTCAGGAAATAATGCAATTCAGAAATAGTTTTTGGAAAGTCTTAGATGCGAGGCTGCGGAATAGACACACACAGCACTTTATTGATATTTTTATATGTAAATGTCAGCCTTTTTGGTCAATATATTTTGTAATAAAAATAGAAACTCCGATGATTATTTTGGTACCCTTATTTAAATATTTCTTCCGCTTGCGTTTATTGATTTGTTTAAGAATTGGCCGTAGGTAACTTCAGTTACTGGCCATCACGATGCTTAACCCTTGGGTACGGGGAGTGGGTTGTGACAAACGGTATCAAAGCAATGGTTTATAAATAAATAAAAAAAAATTATTATTGGAGCATAGGACACATGCACATTTAAGAACTGAGATATCGGGTAATTAGTATCAAATTATTATATTTTGTTCGTCGATTTAATTATATTATAATTTTATATGATTATATATATAATAAATTTTTTTTTTAGTATGCCTAATTTGTGAAGGATATTAGATATAATTTATATTTGTTATAGTAAAAGAAGGAAAAGAAAAGAAGGATGTCGGATTTAAGCACCTACCAAAATTATAATATAATTAAATACATATAATTTTCAGTTCAGTATTTAAAAAAAAAAATTTATTTTGATGTTTTTTTTTAAAATTGGGTTTAAATTATAAAGATACTAATTTTGAAACTATTTCCTGTCAGTGAAAAGTTCATCTCAAATTTTTCAATTCTTGCATATAATTCTGTCATTGTATTCTCATTTTTATCTATTTTTATCATAAACAAAACGAGTGAAAAATTTTTAAAGTCGCCCATTATTTCTAATTTTGGCCCAAATCAATTTTTGACAACTAAACAGTGAGTTATTTTTGGTAAAAAAATTTTTGAGGTACTATTTCTATCAGATTAATCATCTAACATATATTCATCAGAGTGCGCAGCGGATAGCTTACACATGGCAAATTTCGAGGACGAAATTTTTAAAAGGAGGGAAGATTGTAACAACCCAAATTTTTAATTATTCTGTAGAATTTATACTAATATTATTTAATCTCAGTTAAAAAAATATATGATTTATTATATATTATTATGCGTAATTTTATAAAATAATATAATTATTAAAAGTTTAGGGGTCAAAATATAAATAATAATATAGATAATAATAATAATAATGGGTGTGATATTAAAATACATAATTAATTTTCTGTTAGTATAAGATAAAGTGTAATTTAATTAAGAATTAAATTATTTATATAATTATATTAAAATATTGGGTCAAAATGTAATTATCTTAAATATCTATTAAGGATAAGAACGAATCTATATAATTATTAATCGAATCTTGATTTGAGCCACGTATGCGCCTATTCTCTATAAATAGAGGTGCTGATCTGGGCGAAGGATGAGAGAAAGGAGAAAGAAAAAGAGAGGAGAAAAAGAAAGGAAAGAATAGTGGAAGGTGAAAGGGTCTTTGATAGTGGAAATGAAGAGTAAGGTATTAAAGTTAAGGTGCGTTATATTATACCTTGAGTCACCAAAATATATTTTACGTATGTTTTGACTTACCAAAATCTATTTTATACAAGTTATATTTTATTAGTATATTAATAAAAGTTATGTTTTATAAAGATTTCAGTTATGTGATTTTATATCTGAACCCTATTTGCTTAAAAGGAAACCCATGGATATGTTTGTTTATATTTTAAAGAATATTTGGCTATGACCTTATAAATAATTATATTTTGTAAGTACCACCACGGGAGTCCCACGCCTTGGGGGACTTAAATAACCATTGGCTTCTGTTTGACTACTTTGTGGTCCTCTGTTTGTCATGAATCCATTGACCTCTGTTTTGTGCGGAGCAAAGTGCTGTGTGGAGCTAAGTGCTACACTATTGTGGGAGCTACCTCTAGAATCCGTCCGAGCCACCTCTTGAATCCGTACCTCTGTTCTGACTGTCACTTCAGTGACCTCTGTTCTGTTCTGTTCTGTACTGTAGTTATGGTCATTTACTTACATAATTTCTGTATTTCAGCTTCTGTCACTTAGATGATTTGTTTACATAATTTCAGTTTTGCTACTTAAAGGATTATTTGTTCCAACTTAAATGTTTTGGCCAAACTAACGATCCATGGTTATTTCGTGTCTCTTATACTCTTGGTATAATATTTCTCACTCTGCCAAGTGCTTATAGTTGTTTACCAATTTTCAAGAAATAATGCAATTCAGAAATAGCTTTTGGAAAGTCTTAGATGCGAGGCTGTGGAATAGACACACACAACACTTTTATAATATTTTTATATGCAAATGTCAGCCTTTTTGGTCAATATATTTTGTAATAAAAATAGAAACTCCGATGATTATTTTGGTACCCTTATTTAAATATTTCTTCCGCTTGCGTTTATTGATTTGTTTAAGAATTGGATGTAGGTAACTTCAGTTACTGGCCATCACGATGCTTAACCCTTGGGTACGGGGAGCGGGTTGTGACAGGTGGTGGTGGCAGAAGACAGTGGTGGAAAATGGTGGCAGGTGGTGGCTAGTGTTGGGTGGTAAAAAAAAAAAACTGAAAATTCAAAATAGAAACACATTTTTTGTATTTTCATTTTTTGGCCAAATTTATAAACTGAGACCATTGATTTATATATCAAAAATTTTACCAAACAAGTTTTTATTTGAGTTTTTTTTAAATTTTTGTAAATATAAACAAAAAACTAAAAACGTAAGTGTTACTAAACGACACCTTAGTGTTTCATTTTATTTCATTGTATATTTTGTGTACATTGTAAATATTTTTGGATTACTCATATATATATAATAAATAACAAATTCTTTGGCCAATTATTTGAAAATAATAATACAATAAATAGTAATTGATTTGCGACAGTAATTATTAAAAATGTAAAAACATTTTAACAGAAAAATGTTTTAAAAAAAATAATTCCAACTAAATATACAATCAAAAGTCATTTTAAAGCACCAATTTCATATTTATTTTGAAAAAAAAAATAAAAATTGTTGTAATATTTTCAATTAAAATTTTTTTATGTTATTTTTTCCAATAATTAATTTTTTTAATTGAATTTTAAAAAGAGTTTGGTTATGAGTTTTGAATAGAATTTTCGATAGAGTTTTGAATTGTGTGTTTGGTTATGAGTAATAACTTTTTGAATTAATTTTTGAAAGCTCTTTTCAACATTCATGACCAAACAATTTTTCTCATTTCATATGTCATATCAAAAGTTTAACACTCAATTCAAAACTCATAACTAAACAAATCTTCTATTCTCAAATCATAATTTAAACACTCACAAACTCAAAATACAACTCCACACTCAAATCATAATTCTAAAACTCTACCAAACACTACCTAAATATTTTAGTCATCAAAATTTTGGGATCAATTTTTTGTCTAATAAATAAACATTTTTAGCACGAAAACTACTTTGTCCCTAAGGGGGCATTTATTAACGATATTTTTAAAACTTTAGCGTTGATCGGAATTGATCTCCTAATTTCTTTACAACAAAATTTCTTTGTTTGAGACAAAAATAAAATAAATAAATAAATAAATCTCTAAAACTCTTATATATTTGTTGGCTTTTTGGCTTTCGAAGGGTATTTTTGTAAATGCGAGCGTGCCAGCAAGGATCAATCAGTCCTTACAGAAATTATAATTGCCAACCAATTATCAGACGATTGTATTTTAGTTCTTTCAGCCTCAATGAAGAGGACTTTTACGGGTGGCTTGACTTAGGAGAAATTAAGAGAAATAACAGTTAATATGAAGAACAATGGAAGTATTTCATTAAAATGAAAACTTACAATGGTCCAAACTCAGCCTCGTAGAGGTTTACATCAACAATCTACTTGAATCTACTTGAAACTACTCCTATGAATGAAGTGCAGTGCAGGTATTTAAAGTACAGGAATGTAAAGAACATGTATTTAAAGTGCAGGAAAGATAAAGACTGGAAATGTAAAAACTGGAAAAGAAAATATGTAAAATAAGACTGGTTTGTATGATCTGAGTCTAGGGTCTTTTTCTGGGGGCTTCCCTGCTATTTATACTCGTCAAGGATGACCTTCGAACTGCACTTCGAACCGTCGAACTGCTCCTCCGTGATCGCTGATCATGCTGCCTTAGAAGTAGTTCCACTACGCCATCACTTGCAGTTGAGCTTCCCTCCTGTATTTGAATTTGAATATGAGTAACCGTTGAAGCCACGTCACCTTGCATCTCTTTACTGATCTAGTGCTACTCAGATCACGTGAGAACCAATATTCATCGCCACATGTATGATTAGGATTGAAGACTTGAATCATCTTCCCATAATACCCTTATTCTGCCACGTGTCGAATTGTAACTGGCTTTTACAAAATATGTAGCCAACATTACCCCCCGCACTAATATACCCAATACTTGGTAATATTAGTGGATCAAAGCCTTTCCCGCGCTTTTTGGAACGTGCATGGAGTCTACATTCTGGAAACACAACCGTCACCTATTTGGTGATCATTTGCATTAACTCTCCTTCAATTTGTCGAACATCCCAATACCTTAGCATTCGAACAGACTATGGCCAAATCAACTTCCCTTTCTATTGATCAAGCATACGAAGAGCCATTGAGTAATGCTGCTTCCCCTCGAAAGAACCTCCACGCATTCATTAGCCACCTTTACCCGCCTTTCTATATTCAGGTCATGAGAGCCTGTCACGACCCAAACCCGGCCCTATGGGTTTAGCACCGTAACTAGCCAGTAATCCGAGATTACCGATGGCCTGCTGAACAGTAATACAGTAAAACAGAGTACAGGGCCTGGCGGAAGCCAATACAGTCAATAATTAGTGTCCATAGAGCTGTGAAAATCTGTATGCCAAAAACATTTTTCATGCATTCAAACAGTTCAAAACAGTACAGTCTATACAATCCTTTACAAACATTCAGTACGGGAACCTAATCCCTCGATAACAGTACGGTAAAACAGTAGACAATCTATTCAGTCAGTACAAAACAGTAGGAGACAAGTGGGGAAGACAAAAACACCCCAAGCCATGGCATGGCGTCTCGGAACCTCACAGTGAGGCACATTGGCTGGCTTGACAAAACTGGGGACTAACCCACGCTCCTAGCTCCGGTCTGGCTGCTGAGAACCTACATATATATATAAACAGTGAGCTAAAGCCCAGTGAATAACATAATGCGTAAAGAGGTTATGAATGAATGTCCTTACAGTAATGAAAACAGTTCATTAAACAGTATTTCAGTCTTTCAGTATTTCAGTCAATCAGTCATATGTGGTACATCCAATAGCCTATAAACAATAGGTCCAAAAGGACCGAGTCTTAACAGACTCAACAATAGTGATGGCCATCAATCAGTAAACGGTATGGTTCCACAAGGGAACCTACAGAGCTCTGTAACAATAACAGTAAACAATAAGTGCTAAGGATGCCACAGTACAGTTCACAATACAGGACATACATTCATTCAATAAACAATATCAGTTCAGTAAACAGTTCTGTTCAGTATTCAAAAGATAACCATTTTGAACATATCTTTACACATCTGTTACTCACAGAGATTGGGCTAATAGCAGCTAGAGCGCGTCCCCGAGAGCCAACCCTAAGCAGTTAACAAATAGAACACACACTAAGTTTCACAATTGGGGAAGTACAATAATTAAATCCCTAAATTTCCTCGGTGTGGTTCTATGTCTAAATCCTCATTAAGATGCCTTAAACTAGGCCTAAGAATGCCTAGGATGGGATGAGGATGCAAAAATACACTTGGAAGGCATTTTTCAAAAGTTGCTGAAAATAGGAGCCTCGCTCGAGCGAGCCTTCCTACGCTCGAGCGAGCTTCCAAAATCAAAGGCTTCGCTCGAGCGAGAAATCCTTCGCTCGAGCGATCTGCATGAACAGTGAAAGTACTGGATGCTCGATTTTTACGCTCGAGCTCACCAATCCTTCGCTCGAGCGTAGCTTAGAGGAAACCTTGGTCGCTCGAGCGAGGAATCCTTCGCTCGAGCGAAGAAGCCAAATCTGGAATTTCCAGATTTGCCTTCCAAGCTCAAACCAAGCATTCCCAACTCAATACTCGACCTCTTGGGCTCAAATTCTGGGAAATACATCCCAAAACAATGTATAACAAGTTTCAAAAGCCAATTTGAGAATTCAAGCCCCAAAGGTGAGTCAATTAAATACAAATTCAAACCCATTTTCAAGAACAATTTCAATACATGCAATGCATGAGTTTTTAAACCAAATTCAAGCTTCAATTCTTGCTCTATTGAGCTCCAATCTTTGAAAACAACTTGAAAACATGGACTATGATAAAAACATGGACATGCATGTATCATTCTTCAAGAATTCAACTTCAAGGTACACCAATTTAAGCATGCATGCAACAATGGAGTTTCAATTTAACATATTTGCACTAAATCATGGCCTAGCTCTCTAATTGGGCATGAACCATGCAAAATGAGGCTCAAAGACAACAAGAAGAAGGTAAATTTCCTTACCTAAATCTCAATTTGGCAATCTATGTTACAAATCTTCAAGTTCTTCTAGCAATTTCAACAATTTGAGTTTAATTCCTCAAGATGAACTCTCTCTCTCTCTATACTCTCTTCTTGGTCGGCTAAGTAAGGGAGAAAGGGGCTGAGCAAATGTTTTGTTCACATGCATTAAGGCTCAAATGTGTGTAGAGAATGGCCACTAGGTGGCATAAGTGTAAATAAGTCAAACTTGGCCATTAAATCAATATTTAATCTAATTCAATCATTCCTAATCAATTTTCAGATAAATATATCATTAAATCACAAATATTCTGCTGATTACCAAACATTTAACGGTTTCTAAATCGGCCGCCGATAAGGCCTTCAATTAGCAGTTTAAACGTATAAATTCAAACAGGTAATCAATCAATCAAATAGATGCAATATGCGATTCAATAGATAAACTTATTCAATTTCAGTTTCGATTTCAATCAGTCCATTCAGTACTTCAGTTAATTCAATTATCAGTCATTAGCGGTCCAGTTTAACAATAATCAGTATATAATTCGATAGTTATTCGGTAAGCAGTACGAGGGTCGTTATAGAGCCTTTGCAAATTACCAACCTCCGGACTATGAACATATTGTCCTTAATCCTTCGATTCAACAAGTTGCGGACACAAATACAAGAAGTTCTTCCTCTAACTCCCTTTTGTACCTTGAACAAACTGCTCTCAAACCTTTGATTTGGCAAGTTGCAAATATGGACTTGGGAAATTTTTCTTCACAAACCTCTGCATGAGATGAAGCTACAACTTCTTCATCTTCTGGGGTTTCTGGCTGGACAAGCTGGTCAACACCTGAGACTTATGATTTGAGGGAACGAATCAACCATCATTTTGTTGAGTTCACTAACCCTTTGGAGTTTCCTTCCTATGCTCGAAGTTCAGTGGTCTACCCTTACGTGCCCATTGACCATCGACGTAGTTTGGAGGAGAATCTGCTTGTGGCATGGTACACATCTTCCATGCCTACAAAGATAATGCACGCTACCCGGCGCCCAGAAGAAGCACAAGGGTACAACCCATCATTCTTAGCCCAGAAGGCGAAGATTTGTTCTTCTGACTGGCTTAATTATATTAATGCCTTTGTTCCTTCTGCTCCCGTGCCATCTCCCATAATAGAAGCATCCACACCTTCTTCTCCATCCACATCTTCTTCTCCATCTTCTGAAACAGAAGCACCCACACCTTCTCCTCCGCCAATTCTTTGCTGGACAGAGAGACTGAGGCTTGCCCTTCCTATGGAAAAAGTCTTCCCACCTTACAAACCTCCACCTTCCCCCACTCCAACTGAGCGGAAACAAGCTCAACTTCTGCTTGCAGCTTTCTCTCATTTGCCCTTCAATGTTCTTGAGGACGAAGTCCCTCTCAAGAACCTTCGATGGGCTTGTGATATTCTGACTAGGGGCCATGTCCTTAATCCCCTTGCCCAAGCAGAACTTCATATGTTCCTAGACCAACTTCCAGTGCTCCTCTACTGGCATCGAAATTCCATAGTCACTACACAATCTTTGGATCAACTTTCGTCTCTGCGAATTCATGCCCAGTACGAAGCAGAGAACTTCATCAAAGAATTCGATGATTTTAAGAATAAAGATTCTGCGTATTAGGATGACTTGGTCATAGACGAAGTGGACAAAGATTGAGAGATGAAGCTTTCGAAATAAAGGCTGAAGAGCTCTACTACGAAGTCAGAGCACATCAACTTATGCAGCCAACATTAGAAGAAATAGAAGATATAATAAAGAAAGAACAAAAATTCATTGACCACTGTTGGACCAAATTTCACGATCTTGTTATTTATTCTATTCCTTATTTTTATGAGCTTGAGTTTATACCCAGATAGAGTCATTCGATGTAATTGCTTTGGCTTTAATATAAACAGAATTCTTCACTTGGCATTGTTTGATTCTATTTCCATTTGCCTTTTAAAGCCAATTCAGAGCTTCGAACTGAACAATCTCATTTTTCGAATCTGGACTCAATCGTTTTTAATGAAACACTAAAAAGAACCAACATGTCTTTTCCAATTTATGGAGTAAAGTTGACAATTCTGGTTGATATCACTTGGAATTAGTGCTTCGAATTTAACAACCTCATCCTTTAATGCCAATTATAACCAATATATGGTCAGGGTTAATGTAGCCAATCAACTTTAAATTGACCACTTTTGCTTCGAAGAGCAGTCCATGCTGTTTAGTTCAAAAGACAATCTCCTTTTTGTATATATAGAAACCAACGATTGGTTTTGATGTTTCGAACAGTAATTCTCATCCTTAAAGAATCCGAAGTTTTGCTTCGAAGGTCGTTACTTTCATTAATATCCCTCAAACAGGTCTTTAAACCCTTTGAAGTAGACCAATACTTGAGCATTTTAGCATCTTTAAGCATGTAGTATGCTTCGAAGCCGACTTCTGTATTTCGAAGCCGTTGTTGTTTGATTTTTGGTGCCAAAATCTAGTTTCGAAACCAAATATCTTGCTTCGAAGCTGGCATCAACATCCGGAATGTGCTCTTCCCTCCAAAAACTATCAATATTGGAAGAGACTCCTCGTATTTGTATTTTTAGTACTTAACGACTTATGGGATATATTTTCCGGACACAAAGGCTTTTAAAACCCTCTTGTTTCGTATTCTGAAATCACTTGCTTCTCTACAAACCCTTCTCTCTACCGATTTCTCTTTGCTCCCCTTTTCACTTTATGGAAAAGCGTACTATCCATGGCTTCTTCTTCACCAAAAGTGCCAATCATAGAGTGTGTGAGCTCATCTGTAGCTTTGAAAAGGCTTATTGATGCAGAATGTGAGAAGTACAAGTCTGGGGAGAAAAGCGCTATCGATGGGCGTATCTTTGTCCCGCGTCGCCATGAGCAGCAAGACTACGTGCTCGGGCCAATATTCAAGGAGGTCTTTACTGAGCTCCCAACCTTATATCCGCGTCTAGAGGACCAATGTCTCCTTTATGAAGGTGGCCTTGACTGGAGGAACTGGAGAATCAATCGCCTTCACTGATGCTGGCCCACGATGAGACCGGAATGGCAAGAATGGTATGACCGGGTCATCCCTGCTAGGACACTGGACCTTCAAGAGCTCTGCCTCCTTGATGCTCTCCGACTATCTAGGGTAACTATCTCAGAGGATCCTTTCCTAGTTCCTGCAGCTTTATGTTTTTGAAACCCTATCTTTAATTTCTTTCAATTTAGATGTGGGATGATGGCCCCTACTGTTCTTGACATTTGCCATCTATTAGGAGTATCCCCTATTGGTACTCCCATCACACCGGATTTCCCTGACTTAGCAGTCCCTTTCTCCCTCCCCTCTCTTAACTCATCTTTCAGTGATTTTGTTAAAGCTGAGAACAAAAGAGAGGGTCCAGTAACTGATAGGGAATTCTTCTCCTTTTTATTATATTGGCTTTGCAAATTCCTCTTCTGCACCTCCTCCCAAAGAATCATGTCTGAATTTGCCCCTCTCGTCAAAGCCTTTGTTTTGCAGAAAAGGGTAGCCTTAGCCCCATACGTTCTGGGCCATGTATATAGAGTTTGTTCCCTCTTTTGTGAGAAACCCTTAGATGCCAATCAAGGGGGGCCATTCTGGATCCTTCAGCTTTGGCTTTTTGCCTATTTTACTGAATTACAATCCAAATGCCTTAAATTTTCTGGGCTACATTCTCTTACCCATGGCATAAGACTGGCCAATGCTTCACTCTCTCCTTCTACTTTTGCCTTTTATTTCTCTTTCTTCCATCAACTACCAGCTACCCTTCCTGTTCACCGTTTCCGTCCCTTCGAAGCCAGCATAGGTCCAGCTTGGTTGAGTCATTTCCTAAGTGACAGGCTCTGTGCCTTGCCTGTTCACAAAGATATATGGGCCTCCCTTCTGATTCCTAGAGAGCTATTTATTGGGACCACGAACCCCAGAGCTTATAAATGCATAGCTGAGCCTTATTGTCCTGCTCAATTTGCTAGACAATTTGGCTTCACACTAGGAGTCCCAATACCTCTCTGCAGCAACACCAATCTGAGCCTTACCAGGAGAGATTTGAAGGTTCGAAGGTCAAGGCTAGAAGAGGCAACTTTCAAATTTATAGATGACTTGGCCAATTTTAAGTACACCCCTTTCATTCCTCAAGGTACCTTTTTGAAGAGATACCAGAATTGGTGGGTGAGCAATATGGAAGTTTATTTGGCCATTTCTCCTCAAAACCTACTAAAGGTGTTGGATGTGCCCAAGTCCAAGGGAACTGGAACTGTTACTTCTTCCACTGTGCCTCTTCCGGCCCAGTCCATTCCTGCTGCCTCCACTCCTCCTAAAGTCACTCGGGGTTCTTCGAAGAAAGGTATATACCTTTGTTTTCTTTCTTTAGACTATCTCTATGATGCTGGTTATCTTATTCTTAATTCTTCTTCTGTGAAGGTGGTCAGCAGCAAAAGAAGAGGAAACTGCTTGAGCCTGAAAAGAAAACAACTGAGGTGCAAGAAGAAGAAGAGGAAGAAGCAGACCAAGAGCATGAGTCACCCTTGATAAGAAGGAAAAGAGTGACTGCTTTGATTCAAGAGGAGACAACCGCCAGGGAAGTTGAGGAGGAGGTTATTTTTAGAGAATCCAAATCTCAGACTGAAGAAGCTGAGAAGACAATTGAGGAGCAGACAATACCAATTCAAAGAAAGAAGAGAAGAAAGATTACTGTCTCTCCTTCTGACTTTGCTGAGGACTCTGATTCCGAGACAATTGCCCAAGCAATAGAAAAGAGAATGAAAGTGACTGCTTCAACCACTGTCTTGGCTGAAGATCCCATTCATGAGGCAGCTACCAAGGTCGTGGAACAAGAACATTCCAAGGCCATAATTGTCTTCGAAAGGGCTGAGAAGAGACGGCAGCAACAAATTCTAAGAGAGGAAGCTGCTGCTGCCGATGCATTACAAAGGGAAATGGCAAGAAGGCAACAGACTGCCGAACATTACTCCCTCCGCAGCTCTCCCATCAGTGCCAGTGCTTCTGGAACAAGTAATTTCTTTCATGCCTCTATTCTTTTCTTGTCGAATCTTTAATACTGAGACTTGACATTACTTTATATTTCTTCCTTTGCAGCAATAACCCCTGAGCCTATCCCTCAATCTACTTCTCTTTCGAGCCTTGCTCCTCCTTCTCCTTCCAAGGAAATTCCAACTGCTACTCCATCCCTAATGGCAGTTGATTCTCCTACAGAGGGTGCTGGTAGTTCCCTAACTCATGGTTCATTACTTTTACCTACTTCCAGCCCCTCTTCACTTGATTCATTGGTGGCTAAGACCATAGAGGCTGCCAAAGATGCTCCATCCATTTCTCCTATCCCCATGCAGCCCTCTGTGCCTTCCACCACAACACTCTTTATGCCCTTCATGTCTAGGGATGAGGTAGACATCTTCGAAGGAAGACTAGCTAGTCTCTTCGACATACCCTCTACCTCTCCATCATTCAATGCTGAAGCTGAGCCATTAGTTTTGGCTGACTCCTTACTGGAAATTTTCGAGAGTCCTCCTTCCTCCAGCAGCAAGCCTTCTGCACCTTCAATAGACCTGGACACATGCCTGGAACTGCTGACTTCTTTTTCGAGGACCCCCTTCGAGGCTCTGCAAAGGCCTATCATCAGAAATGGGTTTTTTCAGTGCTGTAAAATTGCTGAGCAGTCTGGCATGAATGTTTCAAGTCATTTATCTCAGGCAGCAGCTACTATCGATTTTTACATCAGCATTTGCTAAGCTGCTAGGGCTGAGAATGAGAAATTGCCTGGTGACCAGAGTTTTGTTTCCCAAGTACATACCGAAGTGTCACAGCTTAAGGAACAACATTCCTCTGCTTCTCACTTTCGAATCCAGCTGCTGGAGAAGAAAGCTCAACTTGAAGAGGAGCTAGCTGCAGTGAATCAAGCTTTAGTCCGAACTGAGACCAAATTGCAAATCACCAACCAAGGACTGGCTAATCGAAAAGAAGACATGGCTGCAGCTATTCAACTAGTTCCATCACTTAGTAATAGGAAATCTGTTGTACAAAAACAATTAAGACATTGCAATGATTTCTGGGCCAATTTGTGGCAAAATGTACTTAATTCTTTATAAAAGAACAGATTTTTGTTTATCATTTGAGCAATCTTATGTTTTTGTACTTAATGTTTATTTTATTCCTTGTGTTTCCCAAATGGTTGGAAAATAAGGCTTCAAATATCTGCCATTAATCTTTTTGGGATGTACATACCCATTCAAATTTCTCAAATGATACGCTCCAAAAGGCAGAACTCTATGAATTTGATATGGTCCTTCCCAGTTAGGTGACCATTTGCCAAACTTGTGGCTTTTAATTCCTATTGGGAGTATTGTTTTCCATACCAAATCACCTTCATCAAAGCCAATATGTTTGACTTTCTTATTATAATTCTTGACTGCTTTCTTCTTTTGGAAAAGAATGCTATTTAATGCCAAAATTCTGCCTTCATCTATGCCCTCTAATTCCAAACACATACTTTGATGGTACTGCTCAGGATCTAACTGACCTTGGCATTTTACCCTCAAAGATTTAACATTAATCTCCACAGGTAACACTGCATCATGCCCATATACTAAGGCATAAGGAGTGACTCCTATGCTTGATCTTAGGGAAGTTCTGTAAGCCCACAAAACATCCAACAATAAGTTATGCCAATCCCTGGGATTATCCTCCACAACCTTTTGTATTCCTTTTTGTAAGGACTTATTGGATGATTCAGCTTGACCATTGGCTTGTGCATAATAGGGTGTGGAATTAACAAGGCTAATCCCAAACTCTGCCACAAAAGACTTCACCATTTTCCCATCGAACACGGTCCCATTATCCACGGTTATGGTTTGTGGGATGCCAAATCTATGGATCAAATCTTTAATGAACCCAATGACTTCTGTCTGGTCTACAGCCTTGTATGGCTTAGCTTCGACCCACTTAGTGAAGTAATCAGTGGCCACTAGAATGAAACAATGATGCTTCGAAAAAGGTGGGTGTATTTTTCCCATCATATCCATGGCCCATCCTCTGAATGGCCAAGGCTTCACTACTGCATGTAGGTCAATTATAGGCACATGCCTTATTGTGCCATGCTTTTGACATGCCTGGCAACCCTTTGCATATTTTATGCAGTCTTTAAGGATAGTTGGCCAATAGTAGGAATGCTTTCGAAGCAACCATCTTATCTTTACACCAGGTTGATGAGCACCACAGATGCCTTCATGAACCTCAGCCATGGCTGTTAATGCTTCTTTTGGGCCTAAACATTCCAACAATAAGCCATCTCCCCCCCTTTTGTAGAGAGCATTACCATATATCATGTATTGCATAGACTGCAATTTAACTTTTCTGCTGGCCTTCGAAGATGAACCAACCAAGTATTGCATTATTGGATGCCTCCAATCTTGTTCTTGTAAGTCATTATGATTGACTTCCAAGACCATGTTCCTTTTATTCAAAGGTTGTATTAATTTCTGATATGTTGTTTGGCTTATGTCCCTTTGGGTGTTATCCCTTCTCTTGAAGTTCGAAGCTTTCTGAGCCACATCATTAGCTCTATTATTCAAGAATCTTGGAACATGAGTCACATTTGCTATTTGAAATTGAGAAAGTAGATGTAATGCAACAACATAGTATGGTAAAATACTTATGCTTTGACACTTGAAAATCCCTTTCACTTGGTTAACCACTAATTGAGAGTCTCCAAATATGTCAACTGCATGTACTTGTAATCCAATAAGAATTTCTAATCCCACTATTAGGGCTTCATATTCAGCTTGGTTATTAGAACATGTAGCTTCATCCACTCTGAAACCATGTGTGGTTTCTACCCCTTGTGGAGACTTAATCATAATACCAATTCCAATTAAACCATTGGCTTTCGATCCATCGAACCACATTTACCATGGCTCAACACTAGCCATATCAAGTTCCATTATCTCTTGGCTCTCTATTTGAGATGGATGGTCTGCCAGAAAATTAGTTAAAACTTACCCTTTTACTGCTCTTTGAGGGACATATTCTAAATGAAATTCTGATAAGGCTAGTATCCACTTGCCAATTCTTCCCCTCAACATAGGTCTAGATAACATGTACTTAACCAAATCTGTGGTTGCAATTACCAAGACAGTTGTAGGTAAAAGATAATATCTTAATTTTATTGCAGCAAAATACAAAGCAAGACACAGCTTTTCAACAGTTGAATATTTACATTCACAAGGATTTAAAAACCTACTAAGGTAATAAACAGCTTGCTCCTTGCCTTCCTCATTGTCTTGGGCCAAGAAAGCTCCCAATGAATCTTCTGCTGCAACTATGTACAACTTCAAGGGCTTATACCCCTTTGGTGGCATAAGCACTGAGTAGGCTTTGATACTTTCAAAAGCAATTTGATGCTCTGCTGTCCACACAAACTCCTCTTCATCTTTCAGCCTTAACAAGGAAGAAAATACTTTAGTTTTCCCTGCAGTCTTAGAAATAAACCTTCGAAGAAAGTTAACCTGCCCAAGGAACCTTTGTAATTCTTTCTTACTTGATGAAGGCCTAGTTTCAATGATGGCTTTGGTTTTATTCTGATCAATCTGTATTCCTTTCTTGTGCACTACATAACCCAAGAAATTTCCAGATGATACACCAAAAGCACATTTAAGAGGATTGAGTTTCAACTTGAACTTCCTCATTCTTTCAAAAGCTGCTTCTAAATGAAACAGATGCTCCTCCATGGACTGTGATTTCACTACAATGTCATCAATATAACACTCTAGATACCCTCCAATGAAATCATTAAAGATAGTGTTCATAGCCCTCTGATATGTAGCCCCAGCATTCTTCAGACCAAATGGCATTTTAACCCATTCGAAGGTGCCAATATTCCCAGGACATCTGAATGCTGTCGTGTGGACATCCTCCTCTGCAATGCAGATTTGGTTATAACCAGAGTGCCCATCCATCATTGATAAAATTCGATGCCCTGCTAAATTGTCTACCAGTAAATCTACTATAGGCATAGGGTACTCATCTTTCGGAGTTGCTAGATTCAAGTTTCTGAAATCAATGCATACCCTCATTTTACCATTTTTCTTAACTGCAGGCACAATATTAGATAACCATTCAACATACCTGGCTGTTCTAATAAAGTCTGCCTTGAGTAGTCTAAGAATCTCTTCCTTAACTTTCTGAATTACTTCTGGACTCATTCTTCTTGGCTTCTGCTTGTATGGCTTGAAGTTAGGCTTCATAGGGAGCCTATGTTCCACTAATGACCTATCCAATCCTGGTAGTTCATTATAAGACCATGTAAAGCAATCTTTGTATTTCTTTAAAACAACCAACAACTGGTCTCTGTTTGGAACATTCAAACAAGCACTTATATAAGTGGGCTGTTGTATAGAACCTTCTCCTAAATTTACTTCCTCTAAGGGGTCTTGTGTCTGAGAACTTATTGAAGCTTCTTCTTTGGTTTCTTTTACCTTCGAAGCAACCTTCTTGCTTTGTTCTGTTCCCAAATTCTTTAGTTCAACATCTTTGCCCTCCTCCTCATAGACAAAATCTGTCCATAAGGCATCCTCTTCCTGTATCTCCTAGACTTTCGTTTCAATGTTCAATGCACAGTATTTACCAAGGGTCAAAATTCTGACCTGTGGCTGTTTCTGTTTGCAGCCAATTATCATGGCTTCTCTCTCTTGCTCCTGTACTTTCTGGACTATTGCTTTTACATCCAATGTTGAGAATTTAATCAGAGCTAAGGACTTGGCTTCTTGTTCTTCATCTCTTCGCCTACAACCAGGCATCATTGTCATCCTTAATGACAATCTCCTCATCAACACTCTCTTGGACTAAGTGCTTTAGGTGTGTCACTTCCTCATCAGCTGTCACTTCGGCTGAGCCATTAGCTTTCCTCAGTATACTGAGTGGTGTCACTCCCTCAATATACAACTTGGCCTCTGCAAAGTCTGCACAAGCTATGAAGGGTTGAGGATCTGCATCAATTTCCTCTGTCTCTCCATTGCCCAAAGCCATCATTATTTTCTGATGCAAAGAGGAAGACACACATTTGTTAGTGTGGATCCAATCTCTCCCAAGTAAAGCATTGTACTTAGCATTACTGTCAATTACGAAGAATGCCGTCATGCAATCTCTGGTTCCCACACTCAAGTTAATGGGCAGAATCCCCTGAGCCATCTGTTTGTCTCCAGCAAAACCAGCAATAGTTGTGCTAGTTGGGATCAACCTGGGATTCTTTTTCCCTAGTTTATTCAAAGAAGATTTCGGTAGCAAGTTCACTGCTGCCCCATTATCTATCAGGACTCGGTTCAATTGTATCCCATCGAAGAAAGCTTTGATGTGCAAAGGCTTGACATGTTGCGTCATAGAATTTGAGGGATATTCAAAAGGATATGAGAAGTTGATGCTCACCTCTTCCTCACTCTCGCATTCAGTTTCCATCGGAGTAGCCATTCCAGACTCATCCTGTACCATACTCACTTGCGACTCTTCACTAGAGACTGGAATAGGATCCATGTCTTGATCATCTTGGTCCTCATCTCTAGCCTGGAACTCGTGAGGTAGTATGTGTACCATATTGACTGATACTGGAGGAAATGAGCCAAATTGGATGGCTGGCTGTGCCTGTTTCCTCTTTTGGCTGCCTTGATCAGTTACCTCAGAAGCATCCTGCATGCTGCATTCTGGCACTTCATTGCTAACAGGTTCCTTCGAATGCTTTTCCTCGACTGGTTTTTCAACCAAAAATGTTTGCTCAGCCATGAAGGCTTCGAACATTTCTTCTTCCGCCATTTCTTTCTTTTGGTTTATGCCAATCTCTTCTTCTGTCTCGCTACCACTCTCCATCAAAGCCTTCTCCAATCCTGCTAAGCTAGACTTCTCTCTGGCTTTTAGTGCCTGTTTGGCAGAAATTATTTACAGCTTATTTCAGCTTTCAGCTTAATTTAAGCTATTTTGATGTGTTTGGTTTAGCTTATAGCTTATAGCTTATAGCTTTGTGGAAGTCAGAAATCAGCTTATTCTTTGAGTGGGGCAGGAGATGCTTTAAGAAGAAGCTGGAAATCAGCTTAAGCTGAAAGTTATAAGCTATAAGCTGTTTAGGCATAAGCTATAAGCACTTTCCCACAGCTCTACCAAACAGGGCCTTAGTTCAGAATGAACCTTGGCCAACTGTTCTCTGCTACCAACCACTTTATTCTGTGGAATTGGCTTTGGAGCATGGTCTGACTTTGGATTCTTCTTTCCTTCTGTCTTGACCAGTGAAGAACTCTCTCCACTTTCTTTCAGATCTTGCTAGTACTGGGTGTACCTGCGCTGAATCTTTCTCCTTTGTGATCTCGAAATGACTGGGACCATATCTGGTTCCTGCGTCTTTGGGTGTTTAAGCAATACCCAATTGTTCGAAGCCATCAAAGGAGGCTTGACCATCTTGCCTTGGATTCCAACATCTCTCTGGACAGGCATTTCCCTAGGTTTGTTTTGCATTACAAACCAGTCTGGAACTCCAGGTACCCACGAACTTACTGATCCAGATGTTGAACTGTTTCCTTCTACCTTCGAAGCCATCTTCGAAGCTGGCTGTGAAGGTAAGTATTTGGCTCTGACCTCATGTTTCGAGCCTGATTCAGGCCTTCGCTGAAGGTGGCCACTTTCTGTTCTGTGTAAGGTTGGTCTAGGGGGCCAATCTCTGGTTCTGGTCCCATAACCTGAATTTCTCTCAAATCTTCTTTCAAAGTGACTGCTTTCTATTCTGTAGTAGTTAGGTGGCCTAGACTCATACAAAGGCCTCTTGCCTTTCGCATGCATTTTGCCCACTGCAGGCTCAACCACTAATGGTCGTTGCCTATCACTAGCCGGTTGTTGTAAGCATTGGTTGATTTAGGACGTCTCTGTACATCCCTGTAATATTGCTTCCCATCAACTGGAAGGCCTTTCAACCATTTATAACTCAGTCTGCACCTGGGACACATCCTCTGCATTACAGCTGCTTCTAAGGAATCATCATCTAGTGCTTCTTCGTCAGAGTGTTCCCTCTGGTGTGAGAAACCTTGTCCAATAACTGGTGGGTTTCTAGTGTCCTTCTTGGTAGTTGTCTGGTTGGCAATGTGCATCTGCACATTGACCTCTTCCAATTCCTGCTGAGATAAATTCTGGAAGTTTGGTACAACCACATTAGCTGCACTTTCTCCAACTTCTGGAAATGGATTGTTGTCAATCCCCATGGCCTTTTCCGCTTTGGTTGGGAACTTCAAACTTCCTTTCCGAATTTGTTCTTGGATCCTGTCTCGAAAAACAATGCAGTTTTTAGTCGAGTGAGACCAAGAGTTATGCCATTTACAATATACTTTTCCCTTAAGTTCATATGGAGATGGCAGTTTTACTCCTTTTGGTAACTTAAGGAAATTGGCTGCAAGCAAATGATCAAAAATGTCATCTGCTTTCGTTAAATCGAAAGAATACTTTCTGTGAAAGTCTTTCTTTTTAAACTGCTGGTCAATTGTTGTATCCTTATGAATTAATGCTTCACAGATTACAGGTTCTTTGCCCACAATCGCTGCTGCATCAATCTCATAATTTGGATCTCTATAATATGTCTTGTACGAGGCATTATTTCGATCTTGTTCCTCCTCTAATAATGCTTTATATCGAGACACCTTATAGGTCAGTTCGACCAAATCCCTGAATTCAGTTGAGTCAAACTTCTTTCGAAGCCTGAACTCTAAACCGTTTTGAGCCAATCTCACGAATTCTGGCTCTAGTAGGATGACTCTACATTTATTTCGAGCCCTTTTAAATCTGGCAATAAACTGAGTAGCCTTTTCTTCAGGACTCTGACTCAATCTTGCCAAGTCTGCCATAGAAACATCTGGCTCCGATTGGAAGAATTGGGCATGAAATGCCTCTTCTATTTGTTGCCAAGTTTGAATGGAGCCAGGTGTAAGGTTGATGTACCATACAAATGCTCTCCCAGTTAGAGAATTTGGGAATAATCTCAGTTTCATATAATCATGATTAGTAAATTCACCGCATTGAGCAGCAAACCTAGCAATATGCTCTACTGTTGATTGATTTCTAGTTCCATAGAAAAGGGTAAAATCTGGTATTCTGAATCAACTTGGGTATTCATGTACCCTATCTACCCATTCTGGGTATGGTTTTCTGTATACAGGAGTCTGGACCCCCCGAGCTATCGGTCCACATATCTCCCTAACAATGTCAGCAATTTGGTCCCTAGGGACCATATTTTGTGCCTGCTAAACCACCATTGGAGGGACAAACATAGGATTTGGTGGACAAACTTGTGCTTGTGGTCCTCTTGGTCCATAAGGTGGTACATTTGGGACTGGTTGCCCCTGTGGTGCAGGTTGCTGTTGGGGGTATGGGTAACCCCTTTGAACCTGACCTGCGAAAGGACCTAGGAAAGGTGCTGGAACAGGTGTTGTGTCCCTTCCATTTGTGGAAAAACCTTCCAACCCCTCGGGTATAAATTCGAATAAGGGATTATTATACCCCCTAGTGCTAGGTATGGCTTCGAACATGGGATTTGTAACCATTCTTACGCCAGTTTCTTGTACTTGACCAGATCCACCAACTTGTGTGTCTTCATTGTTAAGTACTGAGGCATTTTGGCCTGCTATAGGCCTCGAAATGGGTTCATACCAAGACTGAGGTGATGGTCTTTCATAGTTCTGAGTACTAGTTTGACCATTAGAATGTCCATTAACTTGCATAGGCTATTTATCTCTAGCCAATCTTTGCTGAGGGACATTTAAAACTTCCTCTGTGTGTCTTGTGTTTGTTGGTTGGTGGTTATTCATTCGATCCAAAAAGGATGTGGCCCACCTTTCCATTGTGTTCATTAATTGTTGTCCCATAGCATCTACTAGGTCATCCCATGGATTTGTTGGCTGAGTAGATGGAATAGTGGATGGTCCAATTCCTTGGTTTCGTCCAATATTATGAACATATGGTTCTTGTCCCGAAGTACTGGTCTATTCGACCATAGGTTCTGATAACATGGGAGTTTCCACAGGATGTGTTATCACATTATCCTCTGGATTAGGTATTTCTACCTCTCCTTCTACGCCTTCTTCCAAGCGTTCATTTTCTCCTTGTCGTCTTCGTCTAGCCATTTTAAATTAGTCCCACTGGGGCGTGCCAAAAATATATGTTGGCTTTTTGGCTTTCGAAGGGTATTTTTGTAAATGCGAGCGTGCCAGCAAGGATCAATCAGTCCTTACAGAAATTATAATTGCTAACTAATTATCAGACGATTGTGTTTTAGTTCTTTCAGCCTCAATGAAGAGGACTTTTACTGGTGGCTTGACTTATGAGAAATTAAGAGAAATAACAGTTAATATGAAGAACAATGGAAGTATTTCATTAAAATGAAAACTTACAATGGTCCAAACTCAGCCTCGTAGAGGTTTACAGCAACAATCTACTTGAATCTACTTGAAACTACTCCTATGAATGAAGTGTAGTGCAGGTATTTAAAGTACAGGAATGTAAAGAATAGGTATTTAAAGTGCAGGAAAGGTAAAGACTGAAAATGTAAAAACTGGAAAAGAAAATATGTAAAGTAAGACTAGTTTGTATGATCTGAGTCTGGGGCCTTTTTCTGGGGGCTTCCCTGCTATTTATACTCGTCAAGGATGACCTTCGAACTGCATTTCGAACCGTCGAACTGCTCCTCCATGATCGCTGATCATGCTGCCTTAGAAGTAGTTCCACTACGCCATCACTTGCAGTTGAGCTTCCCTCCTGTATTTGAATTTGAATATGGGTAACCGTTGAAGCCACGTCACCTTGCATCTCTTTACTGATCTAGTGCTACTCAGATCACGTGAGAACCAATATTCATCGCCACGTGTATGATTAGGATTGAAGACTTGAATCATCTTCCCATAATACCCTTATTCTGCCACGTGTCGAATTGTAACTGGTTTTTACAAAATATGTAGCCAACAATATTACAATGTTTCCACCCTAATTCTTCCAAATATAGGTATTTCCTTCATTCTATATATACCAGTTAATTGTTGAGTTTAAGTTCTTCGAGCAATCGAAAATAAAGTAAGAAATAAAAATTTTAATCATTGAACAATTTCTTAAAATTCAAACTAATAATTTTTTCATAAAAAAATCATCGACCCCGACCCATATCAATTCTCCGAGTAACTTAAACTTTGGTAATATATTCTAGAAGTCTTTCTACCAATTCTTAATTAATTTTAGATTGCATGCATGGAATAATTTTTAACATATTATTAAAGCAGATAACAGCTCATGTGTTTGCATTTCATTACTTATTCAATAATTAAATAAAAATGATTGGGAGGTCTAATAAAGATACTCTAATGAGTTCTAATGGGGGTGGGTTCCACTATAATGTGATTTTTTGGCCTTGATTTTTTTCTTTTTTCTTTTTTTATTTCCTATTACATCATCAGAACTCAGTTAGAATTCTAAAATTAGGAGATGTATAATTGCTCATAATTAAAATACATCTACATTTTTTACTTCCTTATCAAGAATCATCTCTCTAATAGCTTAAATGTGAGAGGCCTGTTAAAAATATAAATAGTAAAAGGAAAATATTTGAGACCCTAAAAAAGTATCCACAATTCTATCTACAATGATGTGGTAAGATATGTGTCAACTTTTAATTTGTTACACACTTAATAATAGTGGATCCAACTCCAATATCACATCATTATACATAAATTTGTCAGTAAAATTACTTATTTTTAAGTTTTGGATTTACTTTGATTAATATGGGAACCTAGTTGGATATGCTCTTTTAAGTTATGCTGTTTCTTCCTGAATTTTCTAATTTTTATTAATTTAATCTTGTTGTACTTCTTATACTTTTATTTATATCAATAATGGTCAAGGGACAAATTTTTGTCCGATTTGTTAATACCACCCCCAACTAAATAAATCAAACTTGCTGCTTAGATAAAATCTGCAATATATTAAATTGGGGAAGCAAAAGCATTCAGATTAGATAAAATCTAAGAAATAAAACTATGAATTACCAATCAAAGAATATAGATCTAAGAAACAAATTTGATCTCTTTATAAAGAGTCTACCACACCACACTGATAGTGTTTTGAAAAGATAGTAAAAAGTTAACTTTTTAATTTTTTAATTTTTTTTTTTAATTTTTTTAAACTTTTTTGTATAAAAAAGTAAAGAGATGATGTGATTTAAAAAAATGAAAAAGTTAATCTTCCCAAATTGCTCATGAGATTGCGTGTTCATAATATAATTAACAAAGTAGTCATATTTTTGGGAGGACTTTTATTTTATTATTACTTAATTAATTCCCAAATAGATATAATTCCCTTGAAATTGTGGCATGTAGTAGAGGTCAAAAGCAAGTTGGGTCATTGGCTCATGGAATAACATCAACCCCACATATGCTTTTACCAACAAATTCTAACTATTCTTTGTCATTGCAAAAATCAAAATCATGTCACGTTTGGAAAATATTTTCTGACTATATCACTTGGGTGTGTAAAGGGACAATTATTCAATAATCACATAATATAGACACATGATATTTTATAATATTATAATTGGTGGAAAAGGTGGAGAAGTGAGATATTATATTGGGTGATTAGAGAATATAAGTAACATATTGAATAATAATTCGTTAGAGAGTACATATACGTGGTACTTCAAAAATATTGAATAATTTCCCACAAAAGGGAATGCTTTTTCCTTTTCTTTTTCTTTTTTTTTTTCCTTTGGTTTTTGATTGGAGTAGATTAAACCTGGTAGAGGGAATGAGATAGAGAAATCATGAGATAAACATGATGACCAAACTGTAAAGGCACTTTTATCCAAAAATAAATAAATAAAAGTAGACATAATTTGTACAAAGAAAATCAACATGGCCCATTTGGCAAGAATACCTGCATTTCTCGAGGAGGTCAGTTGCATGTGAGTATTATTCAATGTGTTTTATTAAGTTTATCTCTGTTGAAAAATTTAAGTAATTCGTGATTCAGGTTCGGTTTGAGAATATGTTATTTTAATAATTTTTTTATTTTTTGATTGAGATATGAGGTAAAAAATATTATATATTTCGAATGACTTTTTAATTTTTTATAAAATGATGTACAAAAAGTAAAGAGAAAATAAAATCTTTGACCTTTTAGTATAGGTTATAAGCTTTTTAATTTTTTTAGTAATTTTATGACTTTTAGGCTAACACTATTACTTTCCAAACGAGGCCTCAATATAGATTTTATTGCAATAAATTTCAAATACATAAACTAACAATCTAAATTATCTAGCATGTACGAAAGTGATTTAGATTGTAGTTTCACAATAGATAAATCAATACAAGAAATTTAATATGAAAAAATTACAATTGAAGCACCTCCAATGGTAGTAAAAAATAACGGGCCAAAGGCCACTAAGCAATCCAATACGAAGATAACGAAATTACACAAGAGTACAAACAATAACCCAACTCACTCTAGGATTGTCTTCCACTCCTTGTACCACTTCCACCAACACCTTCGTCTCGGGATTGAATAGCACAGTGTTGAATCCACAACACCGAAATTGAATCCACAACTATGAGCTGCTTTCACCTCCTTCAAAGCATCCAAGCTCAACTTCTCGGAATCCACCAATGAACACTCTTGATGGTTGAATGGAGACAAGCTCCTTGATATATACAAATCTACCCAAATGAGATAGCAATTTGACAATGACATCAAGAAAAACAAAGGAAAATCTCCCTAGCAGATTGCTAAAGATTACTTGAGACTACAAACACGGATGTGGAAGAGACAACCTTAAAAAACAACATAAGTTGCCTTTTATAGCAGTCAAGGTCGCACAGACCGCTCGAGCAAAGGAATGGTCGCTCAAGCGATAAGCCTAGAATGCGCGGGCACATAAGTGCTTTCGCTCGAGCCATCAAGTGTGCACTCGAGCGGAGAATGAGAGTTCTTAAAAGTTTTGCAGAGGGCCAGAACTACTAAGAGACATGCATCTTCGCTTGAGTGACGAACTAGTCGCTCAAGCAGTCCTAGAGCAAATAGAGGACAAGGACAAAGATTACAACAGAAAAGTGATTGTTCGCGGAATTGACAACACAAGGGATCTAATATCTTCTATTTTAAATGTTTTATTATGATTGTTTGGGATTTGACTTTTTTATAATTTGAAAAAAGTTGATGTATTTGTGAATTTTATTTTTCAAATGTATGAAAAAATATAAATAATTAGTGCGTTTGACTCTTTTTTAAAGTGACCTTTTAACCTTTTTTTTTTTTTTTTTTTTTATAACTAAAAACTAAGTGACCACGTGACGATTTGAATTATACCATACAAAATGCTCTGTAAGATTCCAGAGGGACTTTAATGCATGTAGCTATCATGTGTGAAAGCAAGAAAATCAACTTTGTCTAAATGCAAAAATAAAACATCAACAACACTATTCTCCATTTTTCTTTTCTTTTGTCCTTAGTGTTTTGGCATGGAATACTTACATATATATTCTAGGTTTCTAGAAAAAAATTTCTTACCTGTAAAATAAGGATATGAGTGAGAATTCATTTTCTTTCTTTGTATTCCAAGTGATAATTAGAATTATGAAAAATATATAACTAATTATTTTTGTTATTTGCCAAATCTTATGGCATTTGGTGAGAAATAAAACTGGAAAATGCCAAAAAAAAAAAATCATCACAAAAAAGTATAATTCTTTGTTCATAAAAAAAACTATAATATTCATAATATAATTATATTTAATTGTAACTTAGACTTTCTTACTATATATATTTTATAATTATATGACAATAATTTGTAATTAACACTATAAAACTTCATAATTTCATATGATACCATATATATGTATAATACCATTTCCTAAATAGATTACAAAATAAAATTATTCACCCAATGAACTCTCATTCCATATGTATCTTTGTGACTATATATGATTGAAAGCATCATCATTTGTATGAAAAGTCAAAAGGCGATAGATATTTATCAAGCCTTTTAGATGCTTTAATACGACAATTAAACATGAGCGTGACTTTAATAACAAAGTTCATATGCACTTTCTTTTAAGGATTCTCACAATTTCTCATATTTTCATGACAAATATATTATCATGAAAATATGATCCATTTAATAGATTAACACCACAACAAATTAAAATTTTAGAGATAAAAATTTAGAAATTAGATATCTTAATTTTCAAAAGTGTCATTGTTGTATCTGTAATAGAGTTGGACATTCGTCGGGCTGGGTATGGTTCTAACTGGGCCGACACTATATAATAAGGGATTTTGAACCTGTCCAAATCCGACCCATCCCTAATATCTGGCCTCTACATTTGCCCAATTCCAGACCAAAAAATAATCATAAGTCTCAAACCTAACCATCGGGTTTTATGTTAAATTTTTTTTATAACATTCCATAATTAAATTTGATAACACATTATATTTCTTAAATAAACATACCGACGATTAAAAATTGAAAGATTTTGTGTATAAATTGAAGGATTTCTTAAATAAATCCAATCACACATCACCACAAATGTGAGTTTCAATAATATTAATAAAGATAAAATCTGGATTCTAAAAAGAAAAAAATTTTAAGATATTATAGTAAATTAATTAATTTATTTAATAGTAGGTTGGGTTGGGTTGGGTTGGATTGAAAGTATAAATTTCAAGTCCAATCCATTAATATATCGGAATGAAAATATTGGCCTAGCCGGTCTTATGGACTGAAACAATCTTCTCAAAATGGTTGAGCAAGCCAATGAGCCGATGTCCACTCCTAATTTTTAGTGATGAAATTAGACATTTAATGATGAATTAATATTTTCTAGGACTAATATTTTCATCTCAAAACACAAAATATTTTTTCACGGAATTACTTTGTTCATACAAGTGTATTTTTAGT
Organism: Camellia granthamiana; assembly: GCA_036172215.1. Taxonomy (NCBI): domain Eukaryota; kingdom Viridiplantae; phylum Streptophyta; class Magnoliopsida; order Ericales; family Theaceae; genus Camellia; species Camellia granthamiana. Next base: position 55,961,552 of record CM069909.1, on the reverse strand, counting down.
GACATTTTTAAAATTTTGTCATAATATCATTTTTTCACTTTTTGGGATGGTCTTTTAATGACCAATGAATTGATCTCCGAATATTTTTTGCAACAATTTTTTTACTTTCAGAGATAAAAAAAAATTTTAATTCCTAAAATCCTTAATGCAACTATTATACATAGACATAACCTGGATTATTTTTTGTTCTTACACTTGTATCAGTGAAACAGAGGAATTCAGATCCTCATTTCATTTCCATTGTCGGCTCATCTATCAACGAATTAATTTTAATTTTTTAAAAACGGAAATAATATACAAAAACATGTTTTAATTTTCAATTTAAAAAAGAAAAGAAAAAGAGAACGCAAGAATTAAGCAATGTAAGGATGGAAATTTTCGATATGATACAGTAATACCACTTGAATCATACACAAAATTAGTGGATTGAGATTGACTATTTTCTAATACGACTTGAATCATATACAAAATTAGTGGATTGAGATTGACTATTTTCTGATACGAACATGTTATGCGAAGAGTCCTTAGAAAAACTCAACTACACCAAGATAGTTGATAGCTTTAAATATAAAGCATAATAACTATACAAATTATGTAAATTAACGAGAGAGAAATGACCACATCATAAACTAACAAAATACCAAGATTTATGTGGTTCGGCCTAAGCCTACATTCACGGACAATCTCAAAGAGAAATATTCCACTAGCAAAGAGAACATTGCTCCGAAGAGCTACGATGGTGACAAAGCAATCTCTTATAAATAACTAAACTCACCAATCCCAAAATACAAATTCTCTTAACAAGAAAAGTCTCACAAAACTAAACTAAAGAGACACCAAGTACCAAAAACCACACCAAAGACCCAAAAGTCTACCAACAAAACCTCTCGTGGGGCTCCAAGGAATTAAGAAGTCCAACTAAATTAATGAGTATCTCTATATATATATAGACAAAGAATCTTTTCTAAAACAAAATAGGTTTCCTTTCAATCCAATTCAAAACCAACTAAGAAACACTAAATTAAAAACTTTAGGAGGTCTAAACCAAGTCAAATACGTCTCTCACAAATCCAAACCAATATGGAAGTTAAAACCAAGTTAATGTTTGACTACCCACAAATCATATTTCAATTAGGAAATAAAATAACAAATCCAAATCATATTGGGAATGAACATTGAGCCAATGATCCAACAAATCTCCACCTTGGCGACATGTCCAGCTTGAACAAGCCAATCAACTAGCAAATCTCCATCTTGGCGAGACTCGCAATTGTTGCACCAAAACAAATGCTGAACCAAAATAAACAAAACTTCACCTAGGTGAGATTCCCAATAATCCAAATCAAATGAACAAATTCTGCTATATCAAACCAAGAAACAAGCGCTCAAATCGAATGCAAAACAAAATAGCAGAATTAGACAAGTGCTCGAGACACATCGAGCCATCCAAACAAATTGCAGAACAAAACAACGTAGCTCTTCTAATTTTCTACAATCCCAAACCAAACTTCAAACTCCACCATGGCACCAAGTTTCAAGTTCAAAACCAAGGGCACCAAACAAATTAAGTTGTCTTCAACAACTCCATACAAACCATGGTGAACAAACAAACTAACCGCTTGAACCAAAGTGAGGAGACAATTCAAAATCAAGAGAGACTTCAATTTCTCTTTCCAAGCAACTTCAAAAGCAATAAGAAATTTGCTGTCAGCAAGCTTAAACCAAAACAAGAGAGCCTAATGAAAAACAATCGAATGAGAGAGTCAAGAAAATTTTGAGAAAATTAAAACGAGCTCTCAACCAAATAGACTACTGATGCAAACAAGCTTTAACCAAATTCTCAAGTACCGGAACAAACTTTAAACAATAACGAAATAGCCAAATTTTTTGAAGTATCGAGCAAACTTTAGAAGCAAACCAAATTTCAAAATTCACTAACAATCCCAATTGACTCAACCGAATTTCCAAACGATCTATCTCCACCAAATCAAAAGGCATATGCAAACAAATTTGATTTCCAAATGATAGATCCAAAATATAATGAGGAAAGCCACAAGCATATATATCAAAAGCTTACCTCCAAAAAAGATAAGATTTGCAATTATCATCTTCAAGTTTCTCCTCCAAAGTGAAATTGCTAGAAGATTTCTCTTCGACAATTTTCTCTCCAATCTTCAAAAACCACTAATGATACAAACTTCAACGGAAGCAAACAAACGAAGCCTAGATCGTCACCTAAGCTTTGATACCAATTTGTTGTGCGGAGAGCCCCTAGAAGAACTCAACCACACCAAGATAGTTGATGGCTTAGAATAAGAAGCAGAAGAACCATACAAATTATGTAAATTAACGATAGAGAAACGATCACATCACAAACTAACAAAATACCAAGATTTACGTGGTTCGACCTAAGCCTACATTCACAGATGATGGGTCGTTGAACACACCAAAATATAATCACTAAACTATACCAAATTCTATTAGAATAATGGCAAGTCCAGGTATCGATCCACAGGGACTATTGTGAAATTAAACTAATTTAATCGTTAAATTCCTAAATTAATTTTGATAAAAAGATTGAATGACCATAACCTAATTTAATAACGAATAAATTAAACTAAGGAATTAAATTATTAATAATAAATGAAATTGGTTTACTGAATTGGGGGAAAAACTAGGGCAAAGAATCCACCACTAGCCACGCAACTAGGGTTTCCAATTGAAATCAATTATCCTAGGGTTTGAACAGATTAATGCTTTGCAACTACAAGTTCAAAGCATTTAACAAGAAAATCATTACATTCAATGTACGGGCACGAACCATCTCAAGTAGTACGAACCGTTCACTCTAAACTAGGGTAGTGACACGACTCGTCCCTCGTAGTATGGTTCGTCTCATACCTTGAATGTAAAAGAATAGAAAACTCATGTATGGATAACATTCAACAATCACAGAAAGTCAAATATTTGAAAAGATAATGAAAATTATATATAAAGAATTTCTAAAACACCATACAATGGTTCAAACCTTTACATAATATAAAATCAATAAGAAAAACCTATTACATGGCTAGGGTTTCTTCAAAACCCTAGAAAAGACGACTAGCCACTCATGGAGGAGTGGAAAGAGGAAGAAGATGAAGAATAAATCACCATTAGAGACATCCTTGAAGCTTTTAGTTCCTTCCTCTCCTTTCAAACCCTAACCTCTCCCTTTAGGTCAAAACAAATTCAGAACCCTAGAAAAGCCTTTTCCTTTTCCTTTTATACTTCTACTCACTTCCAATCAGGTTTAAAACATTAGTTTGACTTTTCCAGAAAAAGTCAACTCTGTCCAAATTTGGTCTTTTTGCCCATTTTATGCTCCGACGATGTACAACCTGATTGACATTTAACACACATAAATTATACGGTTTGACCAGCAAGTGAAGTTAAGAGATTCTAATTAACGGCCTCAATGATGTACATTTCGGCCTTAATCAACAGACAATCACAAAGAGAAGGATTCCACTAGCAAAAAAACAATGCTCCAAAGAGCCACAATGGTAACAAAGCAATCTCTCACAAATTACTAAACTCACCAAGTCCAAAATACAAATTCTCCCACGAAACCCAAATCCTCTCTACAAAAGTCTCATAAAACTAAACTAAGAGACATCAAGTGACCAAAGACTACACCAAAGACTCGAAAGTCTACCAACAAAACCCCCGTAGGGGCTCCAAGGAACTGAAAAATCCAACTGAATTAATGAGAGTATCCACCTATATATAGACAAAGAATCCTTTCTAAAACAAAATAGGTTTCCTTTCAATCCAATCTAAAACCAATTAGGAAACACTAAATTCAAAACTTTAGAAAGTTTAAACAAAGTCAAATAGGTCTTTCACAAATCCAAACCAATATGGGAGTCAAAACCAAGTTAATGTTTAAGTGCCCACAAATCGGAATTGGGGTGGCTGCTGTGCAGCCAATTGGGCCCTTTTCGGGGCCCATTTTGATAATCCAAACTATTCACATTTTAGAATACATCAAGTAGAACATACCTGTAAAAAATCAAGTTAATCGGACGTCGTTTACCCATTCATCCACTCACATTTGTATTTATAAAAATAAATAACAATTGTAATTTAAAGTATTAAACTGAATACAAATGTGAGTGGATAAATGGGTAAAAGATGTCCGATTAACTTGATTTTTTACAGGTATGTTCTACTTGATATATTCTAAAATGTGAACGGTTTGGATTATCAAAATGGGCCCCGAAAAGGGCCCAATTGGCTGCACAGCAGTGGCTGCTGTGCACCCCCGCACAGCAGCCACCTCAATTCCCCACAAATCCTATTTCAATTAGAAAATAGAATAACATAAAATATATATGACACAACTTGATAATATATATTAAACAAGTTAAGTTATCGTTGAACTTGTATCACACAAAATTGACACAAATAACTTGCTTAATGAAAAATTAATTACACATTTTAATATTAGTTTCAACAAAAGGTGTGATAATATTTTTGAATCCTTTATATAACTGCATTCAACTTATTGAACAACGTGTAAAATAGAATGCTAAGACTAATATAGGGCTTGTTTGGTTTGTTTTTAGGAGAGTTGTTTTTGAAAAAAAATTTGGAGAGAGAGTTTAGAAATTTTTTTGGTTTGTTTGGTTATATATTTTGGGAGAGTTGTTTTTTTGGGAGTTTGGGATGATTTGATATTTTGGGAGAATTTGAGTAGATATGTGTGAAAGAAAAAGTGCTTGAGAAGGAGAGAGGAGAGAGAAAAAGTAATTGATTGATGTGTAAGAGAGAGAAAGTGATTTTGAAATTTTTTTGAGAAAAACTCAAACCAAACACTTTTTTAGAAATTTTTTTTAAAACTCATCTCCCAAATGCAAACCAAACATAATAGTTTTTTCTTTAGAATAATGTATTTTTTGTCTACTATTTTAAAGTTAGTCTAGAAAAAACATACTAATAGATATAATTTTTGTAAATGAGAAAAATAAAATTGAGTTGAATCTTGTGCCCAAGCATGGTCCGACATAGTTGCGCATCGGATTTCAATTTTTTTATTGTAAGCCTGTTTTAAAAATAATATTACAATTCTAAGCCCACTTACAAAGCTCATTTATTAGATAAAAATAAATTTTATAAAATTAGACGTAAACAATTTTGTAATTGAATTGACAAAAATATTTCGTATTTTTTTCATTCTATCCTAAGTATATTATTTTTATTTAAACAAAAATAAAACTAAATAAAGTGCTTATGTACTACACACATCCCCTCCATTATAGAGAACGCTCATACAATTTTTTATTTTGAAAATTATGAAATATTTTTTAAAATGTAAATAACTTATTTAAGTATTAAAATAACAAAACATATCATCTAACATAATTTATATATATATATATACTGCAATAATAGTTTATATTGTTAAAAATAGATTCAATTATACAAAACTACCTTGAGGTTTTTTTTTATACAATTTTTGAAATTAAATTGCTCTCCATTGTCAGAATTGTCAAATGATGAATATTAACGAACATTAATTATTAATTGGGAAAATTTCATATCAGTGTAAAACTTTAAAATAATTACAAATTAATGATAAATTTTATCAATATTAATAATTAAAATTATAAAATTTTCCATATATATGGAATAATTTTTTCAAGATCCCACTGAGGGGTAAGTTCCCCTTATTTATTTATTCTTTTGCCATTTTACAAATTGTTATTTTTGTCAGGAAAGTTACGGAGATATTACTCTACAAGTTTGTGTAAGAGTTTAAACACATTAACAATTTATTTGCTAGTTAAAGTCCTTGAGATTTCAAATTATAGAAGAATAAAGAAAAGATTTGACATGAATGGACCAAACTATCCTTACAAACATAAAAAATTCGAGAACATTTTATATCATGTCTCTTTGTGCCTCTTTGTGCCTCTTTGTAGCGTTCTATATCTCTCTCTCTCTCTACCATCAACGATCATTGTAAATACTAAAGTTCGCTATCGTTGCTACCACAGTCACTTCAATTGCATTCGCTACCACCATCACTGTACTCTATGTCGTTTCCAGATATCTCTCTTTTCTTATCAGACGCATAGTTTTCTTCTCTCTAAGCTTTATCTCTGGCAACGCTTTCACCAAGTCCACTTGTGAGAACCAATGAGACGGCTTATCATCTAATCTAATCGTGTCCTTTGACTATTCACCACCATTGAACAATGACATGAAAGATACCAACACTCGGAATCAAAACATTCAGTGTTTGGCAAGAACAAATAATGACTCAGGTGAGTTAGAATTGATTTTTGGTGAAAAAAATGTGTCAAACGATCTATTTTATTATTTTTCTTGGATAAAAAACTTGAAATTACGAAGTTAGTGGTTAGAGAAATTTCACTAACCTAGAGAAATTTCATTGACCTAGACTAAAAGTCAGTGAAATTTCTTAGAAAAAGATCAATAAAATTTCTCTGAGTTTGTGCAATTTTATTGGATTCAGACTAAAAGTCAGCGAATTTTCACTGACTAAGAGAATCAAAAAAATTTATTGACTAAGTCAGTGTTTAGAGACAAACTAAAAGTTAGTGAATTTCACTGACTAAAAACGTTAGTGAATTTCACTGAGTTAGTGTTTAGAGAAATGTTCACTGACTTAGTGGAATTTCACTTCGCTAGACAGTTGTCAAAAAACGTCACCAACAACCGACGATGATCATCAAAAAGTTGTCACTGACAACTGGAGGTTGTAGCCAACGATTGAAAGCGGTGGCCGGAAATGACAAGGACAATAAGAGATGGTAGAATAATGAAACTAAAACTAAGGGTAAACTACCAATAGGTCCTACTTTGGAGACTTATTACCCAATAGGTCCTACTTTGGAGACTTATTACCCATTAAGTCCTATTTGATAAATTTATTAAGTGATAAAGATAAATTTATCAGTCTTTTTTTTTTTATGAAAAAATTTATATTGATAAATTTATCAGTCTCTTTATTTTTATGAATAAATTTATAATGATAAATTTATCAATCTCTTATTTTTATAGTGTTAAATTTATTAGTTAGGACCTGTAGGTAAATAAGTCTAGTGAATAGGACCTACACGTAAGTACCCCCTAAACTAAAGGTAATTTGGTCCCAAAAAAAGTTAGTGTCCTTAAACTAACAAATATGTTTTGGTTGTTCTTAAATTAGTACACAATATTTTATAGTGAGCTAAATAAAATTTAAAAAAAAAAATCCATTTTTGTCACAACAAATACCTTATGGTGCTTTTGTCTTAACTCCATAGCCAAACAAACTTTCATTTTATCTTTTCTCTGTATCCAAACAATTCCACTTTTTTTTTCTTCTTCTCTCTCTCGTAGTCTATTTCCAACCAACAATCTCTCCCATTTTCTTCCCTCTCCCTACCTCTACTCCTAACCCACTTCTCCACTGATAGCCTCTTCCATACCATCCCTAACTCCCCATCCACTACCATCTTTCTCACCACCTCAATCTTCCTCTACCATTTTTTCAGTATTGCCATCATACTCGTCCACCACCAATGTAAGTGGCATTGGTAGTGACGGATAGAAAGAAAAATATAAATGAGAGAAATATTGAGAAAATAGAGGAGTAATAAGGTGGGTGTTTGAAATTTGAGTTTTTTGGTTATTAAAATGTGCAGAGGGAGTATTTGGCCATGTAAGTAGGGATGAGTTGGGAATAATTTTAGATTGTTATTTAAATAAACGACAATGTGCAAAATTTTAATGGAGTGATGCTTATTAATTATTTTTTTAAGACATTGTGGCAAGTGTTTTTTGGGAGATTTTAAAGGGTTGGACTTCTCTCAAGTTTAAACTTGAAAGAATTTGAGGGGCTATGAGATCAGTCACGAGTCATATTTTAATGATTACCACTATTTATTTTGTAAGGTGCGTCATTATATTATTCAAGAAAAAAATTAAGTCAATCTAATAACCGAGCTTTTTCAATTTATCATGTTTATTTTTTAAAATATATTTATCGTTTATTTATTTTTTTTGAAAACAAATGTAATAAAATGAAAATATTATAATTATCAAATCGATCTTTTTTTTTTTTTTTTTTTTTTATGGATGATATACAATGGGAACCTACAAAATGAACTATTTAAATCATTAAAACAAGACCAATAGTGGATTCACGGGCCTCTCAAATTCTCTCAAATTAAGATTTGAATTTGAGAGAAACACAGTCCAAATTTAAATATTAGTTAAATAATGCACACTAATTAGTTTAGTCTCAAATTACGTATAACATGAAAATTAAATCCAATATGATTATTCGCATCCAGTTCATTAAATTGGTTTTTCTTCATCGCAATGATGTCTCATTCGATATCACCGACACCATTACATCTCGTCAGGATATTTCTTTCCAAATAATAATAATAATCAATAATTTACTAATAATATTGGCTAGAATGACACCACACGGACAATATTAACCCAAGAAACACATATATCATCATAAAATAAAATAAAAATAAAAAAAGCCAACAAATGCCATGTGATATGAGTTTTTAGAAAAATACTTGAAATGCCTAATTTATTATATCTAAAAACTATCCTAATGATATGTCTGATAAGTGTCAGATTTTAAAATATTGTCAAACATTCCATCATATGGGGTTTAATTTCAATGCCACATCATTAAGGGTCATTTAGGAGTGATGAATTAGGAGGATATAATATTGTTGGAATTTTTAACCCTTCCAAAACATCTATTTGTTAACCCTACATTTATTTCTTAAATGATAATTGAAATCCTAGATCTATTCTCTCTCTCGAAACCTTAGACACTGATTCGCCACAACAAAAGGTTAAGAAGGGGCGACTATGGGAGTTTGCTCCTCTCTAGGGTAGCTCAGTTGGTTGAGGCCAAGGGACTTGGGGCCTAGGAGTTTGCTCCTCTCTAGGTCTCAGGTTCGAATCCCACTCCCAACTGTGCTCCTGGCGGGCCATTGGAGGTTTGCCCAGTCGTTAACTTCAGGGCCCCGAGATTAGTCGAGGTGCGCGTAAGCTGGCCCGGACACTCGGTTATCAAAAAAAAAGAAAAAAGAAGGGGCGACTATGGGATGGTGATCATGGGGTAAAGGAGAGGCCGGGGAGGGATGATGGAGTTGGGTGAGGTGTTGAGGAGAGGGTGGTAATGGTTGCGGCAGTTGACCGCAATAATAACAGTTAGATTAGGGTTTGGATTTGAAAATTAGATAGTGTTTTGTCCAACAAAATAAAACGGAATGGAATGATCATTCCATCAAAATGTTCATTACCATATTTGGTTGACTAAAAAACTAATAACAAAATGCATTACAAATAGAATTATCATTTACCATTTCAAGAGAATGCTTATTTCATGTGAGAATTTAAGGAATGATCAGTAAATCAAATAAAACATTAGAGAATATGAGGATATTTTGGTACTATTTGAGAATTAATGATGTAAATTGAAAAAAATAAAATAAAATTAGATGTGATGTTGAACTGGAATTGGGGTGGCTGCTATGCGGGGTGCACAGCAGCCACTGCTGTGCAGCCAATTGGGCTCTTTTCGAGGCCCATTTTGATAATCCGAACTATTCATATTTAGAATACAACAAGTAGAACATACCTGTAAAAAATCAAGTTAATCAAATATCGTTTACCTATTCATCCACTCACATTTGTATTCATTTTAATACTTTAAATTACAATTGTTATTTATTTTTGTAGATACAAATGTGTGTGGATGAATGAGTAAACGATATCCGATTAACTTAATTTTTTACAGGTATACTTTACTTGATGTATTCTAAAATGGGAATGGTTCAGATTATCAAAATTGACCCCGAAAAGGGCCCAATTGGCTACACAGCAGCCACCCCAATTCCTGTTGAACTTATGGTGTGCAAATAGAATTTCCCCAATTTTTTTGTTTTTATTTTGTTTTGTTTTTTTTTTTTTTTTTAGGGTGATAAATTAAACTTATTTTTAGCTCCGTTTGGGAAGAGCTAAATGGGGCTTTTTTGGCTATTTTAGCCACAAAAAACAAAATAGACTATTTTAGCCATAAAAAACAAAATATCATATTCAACCCATAATCATTACACTCTTCTTTCACAAAAAAAACTAAAAAAACCAAAAAGCCCTTCCTAAACCAAACTTTTTAGCCCAGGCTAAAATAGTCAAAAAAGCCAAAAAGCCAACCCACTTCTCAAACGGAGGCAAAATAGAGTTGTTTTTCTTTCAATGTCTCATCATTTCTCACATGACTTATTGTTGGCTATATATTTTGTAAAAGCCAGTAACAATTCGACACGCGGCAGAGTAAGGGTATTATGGGAAGATTCTTCAATCCTGATCGTACACGTGGCGATGACAATTGGTTCTCACGTGATCCGAGTAGCACCAGATCAGTAAAGAGACGAAAGATGACGTGGCCTCAACGGTTACTCATATTCAAATTCAAATATAAGAGGGAAGTTTAACTGCAAGTGATGGCGTAGTGGAACTACTTCTAAGGCAGCATGATCAGCAATCATGGAGGAGCAGTTCGACGGTTTGAAGTGCAGTTCGAAGGTCATCCTTGGCAAGTATAAATAGCAAGGAAGTCCCCAGAAAAAAACCCCCAGACTCAGATCATACAAACCAGTCATTTACTTTATATTTTCTTTCCCAGTTTTTACATTTCCTGCACTTTAAATACCTGCACTTTAAATACTTGTCCTTTAAATACCTGCACTGCACTTCGATTCCTAGGAGTAGTTTCAAGTAGATTCAAGTAGACTGTTGTTGTAAACCTCTTCGAGGCTGAGTTTGGACTATTGTAAGTATTCATTTTTAATGAAATGCTGCGATTGTTCTTCATATTACTTGTTATTTTCTCTTAATTTCTCCTAAGTCAAGCCACCAGTAAAAGTCCTCTTCATTGAGGCTGAAAGAACTAAAACACAATCGTCTGATAAATTGGTTAGCAATTATAATTTCTGTAAGGACTGATTGATCCTTGCTGGCACGCTCGCATTTACAAAACTATCATTCGAAAAGCCAAAAAGCCAACATATATTTTTGGCACGCCCAGTGGGACTTAATTTAAAATGGCTAGAAGAAGACGACAAGGAGAAAATGAACGTCTGGAAGAAGGCGTAGAAGGAGAGGTAGAAATACCTAATCCAGAGGATAATGTGGTAACACATCCTGTGGAGGCTCCTATGTTATCAGAACCTATGGTCGAACAGACCAGTACTTCTGGACAAGAACCATATGTTCATAATATTGGACGAAACCAAGGAATTGGAACATCCACCGTTCCAGCTACTCAGCCAACAAATCCATGGGATGGCTTAGTAGATGCTATGGGACAACAATTAATGAACACCATGGAAAGGTGGGCAACATCCTTTTTGGATCGAATGAATAACCACCAACCAACAAATACAAGACACACAGAGGAAGTTTTAAATGTCCCTCAGCAAAGATTGGCTAGAGAAAAACAGCCTATGCAAATTAATGGACAATCTAATGGTCAGACTAGTACTCAGAATTATGAAAGACCATCGCCTCAGTCTTGGTATGAACCCATTTCAAGGCCTGTAGTAGGCCAAAATGCCTCAGTACCCAACAATGAAGCCACACATGTTGGTGGATCTGGGCAAGTACAAGAAATTGGCATGAGAATGGTTACAAATCCCATGTTCGAAGCCATACCTGGCACAAGGGGATATAATAATCCTTTGTTTGAATTTATACCCGGGGGGTTGGAGAGTTTTCCTGTAAATGGAAGGGACACAACACCTGTTCCAGCACCTTTCGCAGGTCCCTTCGCAGGACAGGCTCAAAGGGGTTACCCATATCCCCAACAGCAACCTGTACCACAGGGACAACCAGTCCCAAATGTACCACCTTATGGACCAAGAGGGCCACAAGCACAAGTTTGTCCACCAAACCCTGTGTTTGTTCCTCCAGTACTGGTTCAGCAGGCACAGAATATGGTCCCTAGGGACCAAATTGTTGATATTGTTAGGGAGATGTGTGGACCGATGGCTCGGGGGGTCCAGACTCCTGTATACAGAAAACCATACCCAGAATGGGTAGATAGGGTACATGAATATCCAAGAGGATTCAGAATACCAGATTTTACCTTGTTCTATGGAACTGGAAATCAATCAACAGTAGAGCACATTGCCAGATTCGCTGCTCAATGTGGTGAATTCACTAATCATGATTACATGAAACTGAGATTATTTCCAAATTCCCTAACTGGGGGAGCCTTTGTATGGTATATCAACCTTACACCTGGCTCCATTCAAAATTGGCAACAAATGGAGGAGGCATTTCATGCCCAATTCTTCCAATCGGAGCCAGAGGTGTCCATGGCAGACTTGGCAAGATTGAGTCAAAGGCCTGAAGAAAAGGCTACTCAGTTTATTGCCAGATTTAAAAGGGCTCGAAATAAATGTAGGGTCATCCTTCCAGAGTCAGAATTTGTAAGATTGGCTCAAAACGGTTTAGAGTTCAGACTTCGAAAGAAATTTGACTCAACTGAATTTAGGGATTTGGTCGAATTAACCTATAAGGTGTCTCGATATGAAGCATTACTAGAGGAGGAACAAGATCGAAATAATGCTTCGTATAAGACGTATTATAGAGATCCCAATTATGAGATTGATGCAGCAGAGATTGTGGGCAAAGAACCTGTAATCTGTGAAGCATTAATTCATAAGGATACAACCATCGACCAACAGTTTAAAAAGAAAGACTTTCACAGAAAGTACTCTTTTGACTTAACAAAAGCAGATGACATTTTTGATCATTTGCTTGCAGCCAATTTCCTTAAGTTACCAAAAGGAGTCAAACTGCCATCTCCAGAGGAACTTAAAGGAAAAGTATACTGTAAATGGCATAATTCTTGGTCTCACTCAACTAAAACCTGTATTGTTTTTCGAGACAGGATCCAAGAGCAAATTCGAAAAGGAAGTTTGAAGTTCCCAGCCAAAACAGAAAAAGCCATGGGAATTGACAGCAACCCATTTCCAGAAATTGGAGAAAGCGCAGCTAATGTGGTTGTACCAAACTTTCAGAATCTATCTCTGCAGGAATTGGAAGAGGTCAATGTGCAAATGCATATTGCCAACCAGACAACTGCCAAGAAGGAGATTGGAAACCCACCAACTATTGGACAAGGTTTCTCACGTCAGAGGGAACACTCTGATGAAGAAGCACTGGACGATGATTCTCTCGAAGCAGCTGTAGTGCAGAGGATGTGTCCCAGATGCAGATTAAGTTATAAATGGTTAAAGGGGCTTCCAATTGATGGGAAGCAATACTATAAGGATGTTCAGAGACGTCCTAAATCAACCAATGCTCACAACAAAAGGCCGTATCCGGCTGGTGACAGGCAACGCCCATTAGTGGTTGAACCTGTAGTGGACAGAATGCATGCTAAAGGCAAGAGGCCTGTGTATGAGTCTAGGCCACCTAACTACTACAGAGTAGAAAGCAGCCATTCTGAAAGAAGATTGGAGAGGGGTGCAGGTTATGGGAGTAAAGCCAGAGATTGGCCCTTTAGACCAACCCTGCGAAGGACAGAAAATGGCTCTTTTCGTCGAAGGACTGAATCAGGTTCGAAACATGAAGTCAGAGCCAAGCATTTACCTTCACAGTCAGTTTCGAAGGTGGCTTCGAAGGTAGAAGGAAACAGTTCGACATCTGGATCAGTGAGCTCGTGGGTACCAGGGGTCCCAGATTGGTTTGTAATGCAGAACAAACCTAGGGAGGCACCTACTCAAAGGGATGTTGGAAACCAAGGCAGGATGGTTAAGCCTCCTTTGGTGGCCCCAAACAATTGGGTATTACTTAAACATCCAAAGACAAAGGAACCAGATATGGTCCCAGTCATTTCCAGATCACAAAGAAGGAAAATTCAACGCAGGTATACCCAGTACCAGCAAGATCTGAAAGAAAGTGGAGAGAGTTCTTCACAGGTCAAGACAGAAGGAAAGAAAACTTCGAAGTCAGACCATACTCCAAAATCGACTCTACAAAGCAAAGTGGTTTGTAGCAAAGAACAATTGGCCCAAGTTCATTCTGAACTAAAGGCCAGGGAGAAGTCTAGTTTGGCAGGATTGGAGAAGGCTCTGATGGAAAGTGATAGCGAAGTGGGAGACGAGATTGACATGAGCCAAAAGAAGGAAATGGCAGAAGAAGAAATGTTCGAAGCCTTCATGGCTGAACACACATTTTTGACTGAAGAACCAGTTGAAAAGGATCCTTCGAAGGGATCAGTTATCAATGAAATACCAGAGTGCAGCATGGAGGATGCTGCTGAGGACACTGAGCAAGGTAGCCAAGAGGGGAAGAAGGTACAGTCAGCCATCCAGTTTGGCTCATTTCCCCCTGTATCAGTCAATATGGTACACATACTACCTCATGAATTCCAGGCTGAAAATGAGGGTCATGGTGACCAAGACATGGATCCAATTCCTGTATCTAGTGAGGAGTCACAAGTGAGTATGGTACAGGATGCTCCTGAAATGGCTACTCCAATGGAAACTGAGTATGAGAGCGAGGAAGAAGTGAGCATCAACCTCTCATACCCTTTTGAATATCCCTCAAATTCCATGACCCAGCATGTCAAGCCTTTGTACATCAAGGCTTTCTTTGATGGGATACAGCTAAACCGAGTCCTGGTAGACAATGGGGTAGCAGTGAACTTATTACCGAAATCTTCTTTGAAGAAACTAGGGAAAAAGAATCCCAGGTTGATCCCAACCAGCACGACTATTGCTGGTTTTGCTGGAGATAAACAGATGGCTCAAGGGATTCTGCCTATTAATTTGAGTGTGGGAACCAGGGATTGTATGACAGCATTCTTCGTCATCGACAGCAATGCCAAATATAATGCCTTACTTGGGAGAGATTGGATCCACACCAACAAATGTGTGCCTTCCTCTTTGCATCAGAAGATCATGATGGCCTTGGGCAATGGAGAGACAGAGGAAATTGATGCAGATCCTCAACCCTTCATAGCCTGTGCAGACTTTGCAGAGGCCAAGTTGTATATTGAGGGAGTAACACCACTCAGTATACTGAGGAAAGCTGATGGCTCAGCCGAAGTGACGGCTGATGAGGAAGTGACACACCTAAAGCACTTAGTCCAAGAGAGTGCTGATGAAGAGGTTGTCATGAAAGATGACAATGATGCCTGGTTATAGGCAAAGAGATGAAGAGCAAGAAGCCAAGTCTTTGGCTCTGGTTAAATTCTCACCATTGGACGTAGAAGCTATAGTCCAGAAAGTACAGGAGCAAGAAAGAGAAGCCATGATGATTGGCTGTAAACAGGAGCAGTTACAGGTCAGAATTTTGACCCTTGGGAAATATTGCGCATTGGACATTGAGACAAAGGTCCAGGAGATACAAGAGGAGGATGCCTTATGGACAGATTTTGTCTATGAGGAAGAAGGTAAGGATGTGGAACCAGAGAACTTGCGAGTGGAGCAAAGCAAGAAATATGCTTCGAAGGTAGAAGGAATCAAAGAGGAAGCTTTAGTAAGTTCTCAGACACAAGACCCCTTAGAAGAAGTGAATTTAGGGGAAGGTTCTGTACAACAGCCAACCTATATAAGTGCTTGTTTGAACGTTCTGGACAGAGACCAGTTATTGGTTGTTCTAAAGAAATACAAAGATTGCTTTGCATGGTCTTATAATGAACTACCAGGATTGGATAGGTCATTAGTGGAACATAGGCTCCCTATGAAACCAAATTTCAAGCCATACAAGCAGAAACCGAGAAGGATGAGTCCAGAAGTAATTCAGAAGGTCAAAGAAGAGATTCTTAGACTACTTAAGGCAGGCTTTATTAGGACAGCCAGGTATGTTGAATGGCTATCTAATATTGTACCTGTAGTTAAGAAGAATGGTAAAATGAGGGTATGCATCGATTTCAGAAACTTAAATCTAGCAACTCCCAAAGATGAGTACCCTATGCCTATAGTGGACCTACTGGTAGACAGTTCAGCAGGGCACCAAGCTTTGTCAATGATGGATGGGCATTCTGGTTATAACCAAATCTGCATTGCGGAGGAGGATATCCACAAGACAGCATTCAGATGTCCTGGAAATATTGGCACCTTCGAATGGATTAAAATGCCATTTGGCCTGAAGAATGCTGGGGCAACATATCAAAGGGCTATGAACACCATCTTTCATGATCTCATTGGAGGGTATCTAGAGTGTTATATTGATGACATTATAGTGAAATCCCAGTCCATGAAAGAACATCTGTTTCAGTTAGAAACAGCTTTTGAAAGAATGAGGAAGTTCAAGCTAAAACTCAATCCTCTCAAATGTGCTTTTGGTGTATCATCTGGAAACTTCTTGGGTTATGTGGTGCACAAGAAAGGAATACAGATTGATCAGAACAAAGCCAAAGCCATCATCGAAGCTAAGCCTCCATCAAGTAAGAAAGAATTACAAAGGTTCCTTGGGCAGGTTAACTTTCTTAGAAGGTTTATTTCTAACACTGCTGGGAAAACTAAAGCATTTTCTTCCTTGTTAAGGCTGAAGGATGAAGAGGAATTTTTCTGGACAACAGAGCATCAAACTGCTTTCGAAGGTATTAAAGCCTACTTGGCCAACCCTCCAATACTGATGCCACCAAAGGGAAACAAGCCCTTGAAGTTGTATATAGCTGCAGCAGAAGATTCATTGGGAGCTTTCTTGGCCCAGGACAATGAAGAAGGCAGGGAACAAGCTGTTTATTACCTTAGTAGGTTTTTAAATTCTTGTGAATGTAAATACTCAGCTGTTGAAAAGCTGTGCCTTGCTTTGTATTTTGCTGCGATGAAATTAAGATATTATCTTTTACCTACAACTGTCTTGGTGATTGCAACCACAGATTTGGTTAAGTATATGTTGTCAAGACCTATGTTGAGGGGAAGAATTGGCAAGTGGATACTAGCCTTATCAGAATTTCATTTAGAATATGTCCTTCAAAAGGCAGTAAAAGGGCAAGTCTTAGCCAATTTTCTAGCAGACCATCCATCTCAAACAGAGAACCAAGAAGTAATGGAACTTGGCATGACCAGTGTTGAGCCATGGCAGATGTGGTTCGATGGATCGAAAGCCAATGGTTTAGTTGGAATTGGTATTGTGATTAAATCTCCACAAGGGGTAGAAACCACACATGGTTTCAGAGTGGATGAAGTTACTTGTTCCAATAACCAGGCTGAGTACGAAGCCTTAATAGTGGGACTAGAGATCCTTATTGGATTACAAGTACATGCAGTTGATATATTTGGAGACTCTCAGTTGGTGGTTAACCAAGTAAATGGGATTTTCAAGTGTCAAAGCATAAGTATTTTACCATATTATGTTGTTGCATTACATCTGCTTTCTCAATTTCAAGTAGCAAATGTAACTCATGTTCCAAGATTCTTGAATAATAGAGCTAATGATGTGGCTCAGAAAGCTTCGAACTTCAAGAGAAGGGATAATACCCAAAGGGACATAAGCCAAACAACATATCAAAAATTGATACCACCTTTGAATAAAAGGAATGTAGTCTTAGAAGTTAATCATAATGACTTGCAAGAACAAGATTGGAGGCATCCAATAATGCAGTATTTGGCTGGTCCATCTTCAAAGGCCAGCAGAAAAGTTAAATTGCAGTCTATGCAATACATAATATATGGTAATGCTCTTTACAAAAGGGGGGGAGATGGCCTATTGCTAGAATGTTTAGGCCCAAGAGAAGCATTAACAGCTATGGCTGAGGTTCATGAAGGCATTTGTGGTGCTCATCAACCAGGCGTAAAGATGAGATGGTTGCTTCGAAGGCATTCTTACTACTGGCCAACTATCCTTAAAGACTGCATAGAATATGCAAAGGGCTGCCAGGCATGCCAAAAGCATGGCACAATAAGGCATGTACCCATAACTGACCTACATGCAGTAGTGAAGCCCTGGCCATTCAGAGGATGGGCCATGGATATGATGGGAAAAATACACCCACCCTCTTCGAAACATCATTGTTTCATTTTAGTGGCTACCGATTACTTCACTAAGTGGGTCGAAGCTAAGCCATACAAGGCTGTAGACCAAACAGAGGTTATTGGGTTCATTAAAGATCTGATCCATAGATTTGGCATTCCACAAACCATAACAGTTGATAATGGGACTGTGTTCGATGGGAAAATGGTGAAGTTTTTTGTGGCAGAGTTTGGAATTAGCCTTGTTAATTCTACACCCTATTATGCACAAGCTAATGGTCAGGCTGAATCATCCAATAAGTCCTTAAAAAAGGGAATACAAAAGGTTGTGGAGGATAATCCTAGGGATTGGCATAACCTATTGTTAGATGTGTTATGGGCTTACAGAACCTCCCCAAGGTCAAGCACAGGGGTTACTCCTTATGCCTTGGTATATGGGCATGATGCAGTTTTACCTGTGGAAATCAATGTTAAATCTTTAAGGGTAAGATGACAAGATCAGTTAGTTCCTGAGCAATACCATCAAAGCATGTGCTTGGAATTAGAAGGCATAGATGAAGCCAGAATTTTGGCATTAAATAGCATTCTTTTCCAGAAGAAGAAAGCAGCCAAGAATTATAATAAAAAGGTCAAACACATTGGCTTTGATGAAGGTGATTTGGTATGGAAAACAATACTCCCAATAGGGATTAAAAGCCATAAGTTTGGCAAATGGTCACCTAATTGGGAAGGACCATACCAAATTCATAGAGTTCTGCCTTTTGGGGCATATCATTTAAGAAATTTGAATGGTTATGTACATCCCAAAAAGATTAATGGCAGATATTTAAAACCTTATTTTCCAACCATTTGGGAAACACAAGGAATAACATAAAGCATCAACTACGAAAACATAAGACTACTCAAATGATAGACAAAATTTGTTCTTTTATAAAGAATTAAATACATTGTGCCACAGATTGGCCCAAAAATCATTACAATGTCTTAATTGTTTTTGTACAGTGGACTTCCTATGGCTAAGTGCTGGAAACAGTTGAATAGCTGCAGCCATGTCTTCTTTTCGGTTAGCCAGCTCTTGGTTGGTAATTTGCAATTTGGTATCAGTTCGAACCAAGGCTTGGTTTACTGCAGCCAACTCCTCTTCAAGTTGAGTTTTTTTCTCCAGCAGTTGGATTCGAAACTGGGAGACAGAAGAGTGTTGTTCCTTGAGATCTGCTACTTTAGTATGCACTTGAGAAACAAAACTCTGATCTCTAACCAGCTTCTCATCCGCAGTCTTAGCAGCATGACAGATGTTGAGATAAAAATCAATAGTAGCTGCAGCCTGAGATAGATGACTTGAGACATTCATGCCGGACTGTTCAGCAATGTTGCAACACTGAAGAAACCCATTTCTAATGATAGGCCTTTGTAGAGCCTCGAAGGGAATCCTCGAAAAGGAAGTTAGCAGTTCCAAACATGTGTCTAGATCTATTGAAGGTGCAGGAGGCTTGCTGCTGGGAGAAGGACTCTCGAAAATCTCCAGCAAGGAGTTAGCCAAGACTAATGGCTCAGCTTCAGCACTAAATGTTGGAGAGGTAGAAGGTACATTGAAAAGACTAGCGAGTCTTCCTTCGAAGATGTCTACCTCATCCCTAGACATGAAGGGCATAGAAAGTATTGTGGTGGAAGACACAGAGGGCTGCATGGGGATGGGAGAAATGGATGGAGCATCTTTGGCAGCTTCTATGGTTTTAGCCACCAATGAATCTAGTGAAGAGGGGCTGGAAATAGGCATAGGTGGTGAACCATGAATTGGAGAACTACTAGCACCCTCTGTGGAAGAATCAACTGCCACTGGGATTGGAGTAACAGCTGGAATATCCTTGGAAGAAGGAAGAGCAAGGCTCGAAGAAGGAATGGACTGAGGTAGATTGAAAGTCAGGAAAGGAAGGTATGGTTCTAGGCCAAGAAGAAGAGATGCAGGAATGGTGGGACTCAAGGAAAGTACAGGAAGCATAGGCTTAGGAAGTGGAAGTTGTATTTGAACAGTCTTCACATTTTGCATCTGGTCAACTTCAACCGAAACTGGAAGAGGCCCCATGGGAAAGATAAGTGCAGTGGTTGTTACTGCAGAAGGGAGAAATGTAAAGCAATGTCAAATTTCAAATATTTAAAGCTGACGAAGGAAAAACAACAGAAGTATGAAAGAAATTACTTGTTTCAGAAATGTTGATACTGATGGGAGAACTTCGAAGAGAATAACGTTCGACAATTTGTTGTCTTCGAACAATTTCTCTTTGTAACACATCAGCAGCAGCAGCTTCATCTCTCAGAAACTGTTGCTGCCGTTTCTTCTCAGCCCTCTCAAAAACGATTATTGCTTTGGAATGTTCTTGTTCTACTGCCTTGGCAGCGGCTTTATGAATCGGATCTTCCACCAAGTCAGCAGCAGAAACAGTCATCTTCTTTCTCTGCCTCCTTGGCAGTGATACTACTGGTTCTTTATCAATCTCCCTCTCTTCAATTTGAGTTTCAGATTTTTCAGAGGTAAGTGCTTTCTCCGTTACTGTAGTGGGTGTTTCGAAAGAAGGATGCTTAGTTGTATCAGGAAGGGAGGCAACTATCTTTTGTCTCTTTGTTCTCTGCAAGGGCTCTTGCTCAACCTCTTCTTCTCCCAAGGATTCGGATTCCTCAGGAGGAAGGACTAGCTTCCTTTTGTGTTTTTGTTCTTGTTGTCTCTTTTTGAGAACAGCTAAAGTTTCAGCTCTCTTGGGAGATTCTTCGTGTGGGGGCCCTGCACCAAAGAACAAAAGTGTAAAGGGAAAGAACAAAAGATTCAAAAGAAAGGAAAAGGAGAAGTCTGAAAATATTTACCCTTCTTCGAAGTAGCTCTAGTAACTCTAGCCGGAGGGGATGAAGCTGTAGGTTTAGTTGTGGCAGCCTCATGAGATGTCGCTGACTTAGCCTTCGAAGGCACTCCCAATCCTACCAGCAAGTCATGGGGATGTTCAGATAAGCGCACTTCCATATTGACTGTCCACCAGTTCTGGAATCTTTTCAAGACTGAGCCATACGGAAGAAAGGGGACAAATTGGAACTCATTCAACTCTTTCAGTAGTTTGAGAATGGCCGTCTCTAGTCTCGATTTGGATATTTTCGAATCTCTGACAGTAAGATGGACATTCGAGAGACTGTAAAGAGGAACTGGTATCCCTTGAGTGAGTCCAAATTGTCTGGCAAATTGAGAAGGGCAGTACACCTCAGATATGCATTTGTAGGCTCGAGGGTTTAAACTACCAATGAACAATTCCCTTGGTAGTAGTATAGAGGCCCACATGTCTTTGTGAGGAGAAGTGGAGCATTCTTTATTAGCCAGGAAAGCTTGCAGCCAGGTTGGTCCTTTATTGGCTTCAAAAGGACAAAAGAAAGAGGCAGATGGAGAAATGGGGAGTTGATAAAAGAAGGTAAAGTAGTAAGCGAAGGAAGCAGGGTAAAGGGCAATCCTAGCATACTTTTCCCCATAAGTACTAGGGTCCTGAATAAGGAATTTTAGACATTTGGGGTGTAGGTCAGTGAAATAGGCGAAGAGCCAAAGTTGAAGCACCCAGAAGGGACCTCCTTGGTTGGCATCAAGAGGTTTTTCACAAAATTGGGAACAGACTCTGTAGACATGACCTAAAAGATAAGGAGCAAGAGCTATATGTTTTTTCAAGACAAGTGCCTTCGCGAGAGGGACAAACTCAGGCATAATCCTCTGAGATGAGGTGCAAAAGAGGAATTTGCATAACCAATATAAAATGAAGGAAAATAGCTCTCTGTCCCTCACAGGACCTTCCCTTTTATTTTCAGACTTTACAAAATCACTATAAGAGGAGCTTAAGGATGGAAGAGAAAACTTAACAGGAAGGTCTGGATCGTTGGGAGTAAATGGAGAACCATGGGGAGAAAGCCCTAAGAGATGGCAAATATCAAGAACGGTAGGGGCCATCATGCCGCACCGAAATTGAAAGAAATTAAAAGCCATATTCCAGAAACATAAGGCAGCAGGTATCAAGAAAGGGTCCTCAGGAATGATGAACCTGGAAAGCCGAAGGGCATCGAGGATACAGAGCTCTTGCAGGTCATCTTCTCTCGCAGGTACAACTCTGTCATACCATTCTTCCCATTCAGTCCTCATTGTCGGCCAGCAACGGTGAGGACGATTCACCCTCCAATTTCCCCAATCAAGCCCTACTTCGTAAAGAAGGAAATGGTCCTCCAAGCGAGGATATAGGGCTGCGAGTTGAGCAGGAGCTTCCCAAAAAATAGGGCCAAGAACGTATTCCTGTTTGTTGCTATGACGAGGCACGAAAAGACGTCCATCTATGTGGCTTGACTCACCAGATGATAGTTTAGTGATTTCTTCATCGATACATCGCTTCAAAGCCAAGGTAGGACTGATACGATCGCCAGTAAACACTTTTAGTGAGGAAGGATCCATTGATAGCGAGTAATAAGGAAGAGGGGTTTAATAGGAGATCGGTAGGGTTTGTGTGTCAAAAGAGCAAGTGATTTCAGAGTACAAAGCAAAGGGGCTTTTAAAAGGTTCCGCGTCTGAAAAATATATTGCGTAAATCGTTATGTACTAAAAGTACGAATACGAGGAGTTCTTTCCAATATTGATAATTTTTTGAGGGAAGAGCACATTCCGGACGCTGATGCCAGCTTCGAAGCAAGATGTTTGGCTTCGAAGCCAAATTTTGGCGCCAAAATTCAAACAAACGGCTTCGAAATACGGAAGCCAGCTTCGAAGCATACTACATGCTCATGGACTGAACTGTTCAAATATTGGTCTACTTCAAAGGGTTTTAGGACCTGTGTATCAAAGTAATGACCTTCGAAGCAAATCCTCGGATCCTTTTAGGGATAAGAAGCACTATTTGTCACATTGAAACCAATCGCTGGTTTTATTATAAAAAAAAAGGAATTGCTTTTGAACCAGAACAATGTGGATTACTCTTCGAGGCAAACTAGTTAATTTGAAATTGATTGGTTACATTAACCATGACCATATATTGGTTATAGTTAGTTCTGAAGGGTAATGTTAACAAGTTCAGAGCATTGATTCCAGGTAATAACAGCCAGAACTGTCAACGATACCCCATAAACTGACATGTTGGCTCTTTTAGCGTTTCATTAGACAATTAAATCCAGATTCGAAGGATGAGATTGTTTAATTCGAAGCTATAGATTGGCTTTTAAAGACAAAAAGGAACAAAATCAAACAATGACAAATATAAAAGGACTTTGTTTGTACTAAAGCCAAAACAGTTACATCAAGTGACCCTATCTGGGTACGAATTCGAGCTCATAAAAATAAGGAATAGAATAAATAACAAGGTCATGGAATTTCATCCAACAATGATCAATGAATTTTTGTTCTTTCCTTATTATTTCTTCTATCTCCTCCAATGTTGGCTGCATAAGCTGGTGGGCTCTTACTTCATAATAGAGCTCCTCAGCCTTTATTTCGAAAGCTTCCTCCCTCAGTGTTTGTTCCAACTCATCCATAACCAAATCGTCCCAATACGCAGACTCTTTATTTCTGAAGTCATCGAACTCTTCGAGGAAGTTCTCTGCTTCGTATTGGGCATGAATTCGTAGGGATGAAAGTTGATCCAAAGATTGCGTAGCAACCAGGGAATTTCGATGCCAGTGGAGAAGCACCGGAAGTTGGTCCAGAAATAGGTGAAGTTCTGCTTGGGCAATGGGGTTAAGGATATGGCCCCTGGTCAAAATATCACAAGCCCATTGAAAGTTCTTGAGAGGGGTATCATCCTCAAGAACATTGAAAGGCAAGTGAGAGAAAGCCGCTAGCAGAAGTTGAGCTTGTTTCCGCTCAGCTGGAGAAGGGGATAATGGAGGGTTGTAAGGTGAAAAGACTGTGTCCATTGGAAGAGCAAGCCTTAGTTTCTCTATCCAGGAAAGAGCGGGAGGAGAAGAAGGAGTAGAGGCTTCAAATTCAGAAGATGAAGAAGAAGGTGTGGATGCCTCTATTGTAAGAGATGGCATGGGAGTGGAAGGAACAAAGGCATTAATGTAATCAAGCCAATCAGAAGAACAAATCTTCGCCTTCTTAGCTAAGAATGAAGGACTGTATCCTTGTGCTTCTTCTGGGCGCTGGGTAGGATGCATTATCTTTGTAGGCATGGATGAGGTATACCAGGCCACAAGCAGATTCTCTTCTAAACTACGTCGAAGGTCAATGGGCACGTAAGGGTATACCACTGAACTTCGAGCGAAGGAAGGAAACTCCAAGGGGTCAGTAAACTCAACAAAATGATGGTTGATGCGCTCCCTTACATCATAGGTCTCAGAGGTCGACCAGTTTGTCCACCAGAAGCCCCAGACGATGAAGAAGTTATAGCTTCATCCCATGCAGAGGTGTGTGAAGAAGAACTTCCCAAATCCATATTTGTATCTTGTCGAAGCAAAGATTTGAAGGTAGTTTGTTCAAAGTACAAAGGGATGCTAGAGGAAGAAATTCTTGTATTTACGAAGTGGTGAATCGAAAGGTTAATGGCAATGTGCTCATAGTCCAAAGATTGATAATTCGCAAAAGCCTCCACGACCTGAATATGGAAGGGCGGATAAAGATGGCTAATGAATGCGTGAAGATTCTTTCGAGGGGAAACAGCATTACTCAATGGCTCTTCGTATGCTTGATCAGTAGAGTGAGAAATTGATTGAGCCATAATCCGTTCGGATGCTAAAGATATTGAAATTGAGAGTTAATGCTAATGATCACCTAATAGGTGACGGTTATGTTTCCTGAAAGTGGATTCCATGCACATTCCAAAAACGCGGGAGAAGTTTTTTTCGTTCCACTAATATCACCAAGTATTGGGTATATTAGTGCGGGGGGTAATGTTGGCTATATATTTTGTAAAAGCCAGTAACAATTCGACACGCGGCAGAGTAAGGGTATTATGGGAAGATGATTCACGTCTTCAATCCTGATCGTACACGTGGCGATGACAATTGGTTCTCACGTGATCCGAGTAGCACCAGATCAGTAAAGAGACGAAAGATGACGTGGCCTCAACGGTTACTCATATTCAAATTCAAATATAAGAGGGAAGTTTAACTGCAAGTGATGGCGTAGTGGAACTACTTCTAAGGCAGCATGATCAGCAATCATGGAGGAGCAGTTCGACGGTTTGAAGTGCAGTTCGAAGGTCATCCTTGGCAAGTATAAATAGCAAGGAAGTCCCCAGAAAAAAACCCCCAGACTCAGATCATACAAACCAGTCATTTACTTTATATTTTCTTTCCCAGTTTTTACATTTCCTGCACTTTAAATACCTGCACTTTAAATACTTGTCCTTTAAATACCTGCACTGCACTTCGATTCCTAGGAGTAGTTTCAAGTAGATTCAAGTAGACTGTTGCTGTAAACCTCTTCGAGACTGAGTTTGGACTATTGTAAGTATTCATTTTTAATGAAATACTGCGATTGTTCTTCATATTACTTGTTATTTTCTCTTAATTTCTCCTAAGTCAAGCCACCAGTAAAAGTCCTCTTCATTGAGGCTGAAAGAACTAAAACACAATCGTCTGATAAATTGGTTGGCAATTATAATTTCTGTAAGGACTGATTGATCCTTGCTGGCACGCTCGCATTTACAAAACTATCCTTCGAAAAGCCAAAAAGCCAACACTTATAAACCAAATATAAGAATTCTTTCTCTTAGTTTCTTATCATTTCTCATCAAAACATTTGATCCACATAGGACCTGGGGTTGGTGTTGTGAGGTCGTGAGAGCATGTCGCGAATTTATGTTAATAATTCGATCGGTTTATAGTGTAGGCTTCATCAAGTAGATTATTTGTAAAAAAATTCAAGTTAATTATACATCTGCAATCCATAACATGACCACGTTTATGTTTAATAAAATTAAACGATAGTAAATTTTTAAAAAACAATTAGGACTTGATTATACGGCCATACTTGTCCGTTTAACCACACTTTTTGTATGAATGATATATTCAACGAACTCTATAATATGAACGGTTCAAATCATCCAAACAGACTATAAGTGACATAGTAAAGTTTTGATTAACTCAAGAAAACTGCTATATATCACTTAATAAGGCCAGGTTTGGCAAATCCCAAAAAATTCAAAAAGTCAAAAAATTACACAAAAAGCAAAAAAAGTCCTTACTATTCATAAATAAAAAATATTAAAAAAATATTTTATACATTTTTGTAATACAAAAGTTTGAATTACACTGTCAACCATACTACCCTAGTAGGAAGACAGGTCATACACTTTTTGGGCCAAAAAAAAAAAAATTACATATGTAAAACCACAAAGTTTGATGGTAATGTTAGGCCCTTGGGGGCCCACTAAGGGTTCTGTTTTGATAATCCGAACCGTTTAATATGTAGAACTTGTCGAGTACTATATGTCTGTAAAAAATCACATTGATCGGATATCGTTAACTATATGATCAAATCAGTTTTATATAAACAAAACGGATGGTGTGATAATTAACTGTTGAAAAAAAACTAATCCGATCATATAGCTATCAATATCTGATCAATGTGATTTTTTACAGGCATATAATACTCGACGAGTTGTACATATTGAACGGTTCAAATTATTAAAATGGGACTCGTGGTGGCTCCCACGGACCGACCATCACTGTCCAAACACTTTGCCCCGAAGGAGGCAATAATTTGCTATGTAAGACATGCTACCCAGCAGAGCAGCTATACAACCTACTCAACTTTCTTCCCCTATACACTCTATTTATACAATTTTTTATTACACATTTTTTTTTGTAAAAAGACAAAAAATTAACACAAACATCCATCTTTTTTTTCTTAACTTTTTAGTTCAAAAATACAAAAAGTGCACTTATTTAGGACACTTCAAACAATCCCTAAATTTTACCTTTAATTTTTTATTTTTTTATGAATGCACACAATAAACGACAGTCTTATACATATACATATAGTGTTTGTTGGTGTTTATTCGGTGGATCTATGTACGTTGGAGCTAAAAATATCCAGGATGATTCATCAGATAAAAAATCAATTTTCAAATGGAAAAATGCTGCACTTATTATGTAAATTTTAAGTAATAATTAATGAACCACTTAAACATAGAAATATTTACCCAAAGCCTCTAAGACCCCACCTCACCCATCCTGAGGGACATCCAAACCAGCCTCATTAATGTGCACTTAAAAGAAGTTGTTAAATCCCAACTACTTGAACAAAACAATTAATTATTGACAATTTAACCCTTAATTCCATGCTTTTCTACATTTTATTCCGCTATTACTAAGACCAATGCAATACAATGGTTTTGGAGAGTTGAAATTGTTTAGGAAAAAAATATTGCGTGTGACGGTAACTTAGGCCAACCTAAGAAACTATTTGAGTTAAAGTTCTAAAATGGAGTCATTTATGCTATTTTTGAATCTTGGATTTATCAAGGAAAAGACAAAATAAAAGAGAGATTAAATATTTAAATTTTAATTATTTAATTTCATTTTCTTTTGATCTTTTCTCTTTTTTTATCCCTTCCTCCATAAATGATGTACAAATATAATTTTTATACAAAAAATAAATAAAGATAAAAGTGAGATGAAATATTTTAATTTAATCTCTCTCTCTCTCTCTCTCTCTCTCTCTCTCTCTCTCTCTCTCTCTCCATAGGAAAATAATCTATAAATAAAATTTTTATACATAATTTATCAAAGGAATGATCTAACATATTCTTGAAAATAGAAACCATTGTTATGGGCTCTTGATTTTAAAATGAGAAGACCTCAGGCTGCTACATAATTCTGAATTGAAATTTTGTATGAATTTTTTCTTTGCATAGCACTACTATTGTCCATAAATTTATAATTCAAACATAACCTTATGAAATCCTTGAAGAATTTTGTTGAAATATTTCATCACTTAATGGTAATTGGGATATTTTTCTTGGTAGAATAATCCATTTTAATGCTTTACAAGTTTGATTAACTAGATACACATACTTTTCTTCTTCTTTTTTTTAATGCCAGAAAATATTAATTGCCAACTCGGTTATTTAATATAAAATTTACTATAATTTTTATTTTGATAATTTAATTAGTTTATTTTGTAGGCCCTTGTTTTTATATCACTCCTTAAAAAACTTAAATTGATTTGATAATTATAACCAAATGATTTAATCTCATAAAAAAATAGAAGACATACATATAATTGTAAAACTCAACCAACTATTTCTTCTTCTTCTTCTTTCTCTCGTTTTTTTAAGTGATAAAATCAAATGGTTAAAGATTATCACAATAATTTAATTTTTTTATTTAAATAATTTATATATATATAGATAGACTTGTAAAATAAATAAATTAAATCATTAAAATAGAATATATAATCAGCCCCACAAACTTAAACAACAATGTCTAGTCCACATCCACAATGTGGGCATGGGAATGGAGTCCGGATCCTCGGCGGTACTTTCCTGCGGTAGTTTCCTGCCATGCCCCAAAACGACGTCGTTTTGGGGCAGAATTTCAAAAAACCAGAGACGGTGAGGGAGGGAGGGGAGGAAGAGAGGAAGAGGGAGAGGGAGGGAGGAGGGGGGAGGAGGAGGAAGGGAAGGGAAGGGCCGGCCGGACTGGAGGGGGCCATAAAAATAGGGGGAGGAGGAGGAGGCGACGGCCGGAGGCGGAGGCGACGGTGGTCGCGGTGCTGAGACGAGGGACGGTGAGGGACGAGCTCGGCGACGCCGGACGAGCTGCGACGGTGACGGACGAGCTCGGCGAGGGACGAGCGACGACGGCGAGGGACGAGCGGTGCTGCGACGAGGGACGGTGAGGGACGAGCTCGGCGACGCCGGACGAGCTGCGAGGGACGAGAAGGGGAAGAAGAAAGGAGTCCAGATCCTCTGTTTTGTTTTATTTTTTTTTTTGAAATTCTGCCCCAAAACGACGTCGTTTTGGGGCATGGCAGGGAAGAATGGCAGGGTAGTATGGCAGGGGATCCGGATTCATGGGGATGATGCGGGTGAAAGTACTTTTTTTTATATATATATTTATTTTATCGGCGGGTGAAGTACTCATTTTGTCATGCTTCATAGGTGGATAGAAGAGCAGCTCCGATGCGGCTGTTATTTGAGTTGTCATAGATATATTATAGCAATTTGGTGCTTTAATAGAGTTGTTATTGAAGTCGTCAATTTTTAACTCTGTAAATCAAATTGGGCATAAGTTTTGACAAATTATCCCATATAAACATTGCAATCAATGATTAGATATATTTTATAAAGATTCAACTGTAAATAAATAGATGAGATGATATTTGTATAAAAAAATTAACACAAGCATTAGACAAGTTGTCATATCTGATAACATAATTTCATAAGAAAAATGCTATGGATTCCAATTAATATATTAAATTTTTTACTAAACCTCTAACGTTCCAAAATGCTATGGGTCCCACACCCATGTGAAAAGTTTGGTAAAAAATTTGATAGATTATTTTGAGTTTCTAGCCTAACTCATTTGATAATGAGATGTAAAATTTCACAATTAGCATTAGAAATGAAAAAAAATTAAAAATTAAAAAATAAAAAATAAAAACCAATTGGTACACTCTCTCACACACACGTAATAATATCTCTCTAGGAAACCAAGAATGATGGGGGGAATTGAAAATTTGTTTTTTAGGAATTGAGGAGGTGAGGGAGTGGCTTTGAGGGGTTAGGGGATATTGTCTGTTACATAAGAAAAGCATGACATCAAAAGCCTACAGGCAGTTCCATTTTGTTGCCTAGCTAGTACGTGGCCTGTGGTCCCCCACACCACCTTGCCCTACCACGTGTCACCTTTTCACCGGTGCCCATTCGGTACTCCTTGCTGTACCCAACACTCTCTCTCTCTCTCTCTCCTCCCCCACTTCATGCCTCATGTTTATAACATACAACTTTTCATCACCCAAGTCCAACATTGTTCATTCATCAACACATCTTAGCTAGCAACCTCAAAATCTACATGTAACAACTCTAGAACCAAAAAAAAAAAATTGATTCAAATTTTATTGAGAGGCATCCATATGGAGAGCACCGATTCGTCGTCTGGATCGCAACATCTGCACCTCCCTCCTGGTTTCAGATTCCACCCCACTGACGAGGAGCTCGTCGTTCACTACCTCAAAAAAAAGGCCTCCTTGGCCCCCTTGCCGGTTACCATCATTGCCGAGGTTGATCTCTACAAATTCGATCCATGGGAGCTACCAAGTAACTTATTTATTTCTGTACTCATTAATCTTATAATTTTTAAGATTCATACAATTAATCATTTATCAATTGATATGGGTATTTTTTTTATTATTATTATTTTGTTGGGGTTAGGTAAGGCTACGTTTGGTGAGCAAGAGTGGTATTTTTTCAGTCCAAGAGATAGGAAGTACCCGAACGGTGCTAGGCCTAACCGGGCAGCCACCTCCGGGTACTGGAAAGCTACTGGAACCGATAAGCCGATATTGACATCAAATGGAACTCAGAAGGTTGGTGTTAAAAAAGCACTTGTTTTCTATGGTGGAAAACCCCCCAAAGGGATCAAAACCAACTGGATCATGCACGAATACCGCCTCATCGACAACAATTCTAGCACCTTCAAGCCCCCCGGCTCCGACCCAACAACCAAAAAAGTCTCTTTGAGGGTAAATCCGTAATTCAACTTTCTAATTTCACTTCGTTTTCAGACCACTTTTCAATTTTTTTTTTTTTTTTGAATTTCGTAACATTGTTGTTTGTCTAAGTAATCTTTATGATTAGTCTTATCATATGTTTAAAGTTTTAAAATTTTGATTTTGATTTTGTATATATAGCTTGATGATTGGGTTCTATGTCGGATTTACAAGAAAAACAACTCAAGTAGACCGACGGAGGAGAGGGAAGATCACATGCTTGTATCCAATACAACAATATTAGATGGACATAATAGCAACCAAAAATTAGCAGCTTCAAGGGCTAGTAATTATGGGGCATTGCTTGAACATGAAGAGAACTTCTTCCAAGGGATATTGAATAATGGTGTTGGCATGCAAAACAGTGAAATTTCACAATTAGCCTCTCCAAACACAAAACCAGATGTCTCCATGGCCTCTACAAGTCCTCCGATGAAACGGACAGTCCCAACTCAGTACTGGAACAACGAACCGGCATTGAAGCGGTTCCATGGTGATCAACACGAAAACACAAGCACCGGGGTGTTGGAGGGAAACAATGGCTCATCTTTTGTTTCTTTGCTCAACCATCAGCTTGTTCCACAAAGTGGTGGTGGTTCTTTTCAGCCCAATACACTTGACGTTGGTTCACTTGGTGATGGGGTCTTAAGCCAACCTTTTCATCTCCCTAGCATGAATTGGAACTTGTAGTGTTGGCTAGATCTTATATTTGGATGCATAAGGTGTATATACATACATATATGCAATGCTTCAATCAGGATCAGGGTTTTGAATATCAGTTGATGCATATCTGAATTTTCAACGTCCAATATTGATATATGGGGCTGAGTTCGATATCAGCCAATATGTGACGATACTGTCAGTACTGATACATGTCTTGATACTATTATTTAAATTCGTGATTAGAAGACTCAAATTTGTTCCTCAATGTCAGAAAATTTCAGGTGAGTGGTATATATATTTTTGTTTTTTTTTTTCACATTATTACATGAAAATTATATATATGTTAGATAAATATAAAATTAATGGAGTGAGTTGTTATAGTTTGTTGCAAAGTGAACACATATGGTTAGTACATTTGTAGTGGTGCTGTTAATTTTACAGTTATATACAAAGTTTTAAATAATGAATATTACTAGACAGTATCAGTTGATATATTAATAAATATTAGTATTAAAAATGTTCATAACCTGATACGTGCCGATAAATAATTAAAATTGTGTCTTTGTGTGAATTTGAAGACTTTTGGTCATGGCTTGTTCATTTGTACAGTTGAAAATTCGACACTACATTTTCAATGACACCAAAGCCACATGAGAGGTTGCTTTGATGATAATATATATAGCTCACTGTGATAATGATTGATTTCTCTTGTTTGCATCGATGTGTATATATTTGCTCATCAAACCCCTATAAGGTATGCCATCGTGCTGCTTTTTGCTCTTTCTTTTTCTATTTTCCTTTTTATAACTATATGATCGTATCAACAATCAACGAGGATTTTCTATCCAAATTTTCT
The DNA here is from genome assembly GCA_036172215.1 of Camellia granthamiana. Classification (NCBI taxonomy): domain Eukaryota; kingdom Viridiplantae; phylum Streptophyta; class Magnoliopsida; order Ericales; family Theaceae; genus Camellia; species Camellia granthamiana. The sequence continues at coordinate 55,929,292 of CM069909.1, read as the reverse complement.
CTACTGATCGCATAATTAAGCCAAACATAATGACTTATCATGTGGTAAGAAAGGTACTTCTTATCTACCACATAATTAAGTCAAACAGATAGAATTGTTATGTAAAAAAAATAAAAAGATAATTGATTTATCATGTGATAAAAAAGTGACTTAATATAGAAGAATAAGAAGAAATTCGAATAGATATCCAACCTGGTCATGAAGATCAATATAAACAAGTTAAATCGAGTTCACACCTACACCTAAAATGTTTAGGTAAGTCATTAAGTAACACAACATACTATTACTACACTAGAGCCCTAAAAAAATTTGTTCTATTTTTTCGTACTTCTGAAAACAGTAATATTGGAAATTTAGAATAAAATAAAAACTCATTAGTTTGATATTATATTTATTTTTTAAGCAAAAATAATTTATAAATTTATGAAACAATTTAAATTATTTCTATAAAAAAAAAAAAGAAGAAGAAGATTTCTAAGAAAAATTTCCCAAAAGACAGTTTCCAAACTAATTTTTCTTCTCATTTTCTAGCGGTTTCCGAACACCCAACAGTATTTATATTGGACAAAAACGCCTTTTTTAAGTATATGACGGTAACAAAAGGACTACAATTTCGTATTTGATTGTTATCTGTAAAGTAAATTGGAAATTCTTTTACAATAATTCAGGCTGAGGGTTTTTTTTGGTCCGAAATCAAATTGGAGCTTCTTCCTGGGTTTGCTTGGGTCCACCACGGAGTTCGTATTGATAATCCGAACTATTCTCAATGTGGACAACTCATTAAGTACCTCATTTTTGAAAAAAATCATATTAATCAGATATTAATAGTCACTTGATCTATCAAAATTTGTGTCAATGATAAGTGTGATTTTAAAAATAAATTGTGAATATAAATGTAATATAATCAAGTAACTATTCATATCCGATCAATATAATTTTTTAGAGAGATGAAATAATTGACGAGTCTTATATATTAAACAATTTAAATTATTAAAATTAGTCCAGTAAACCCTCCAATTAGAATAACGAATTAAAAAGAGTCCAGTACCTATAATTTATTAAGGAAGATAGAGCTAGTTAGGGCCAATTTTCCACAGATGATGTAAGATTATTCGATTTGCGTAATCTTCTTTTTTATTTGAACCAAGAAATTGGCTTCATATGTCAACTTGGCAAACATGGTTTTTTTAAATTCATGATGACATGTTATCACATGGTCTAGTTTTATTGGCTTATTATAAAGTATTTGGCCTAATTACCACATTTTCTTGATTGGTATCAAGCTAACACGTGTCAATCAATTTTTATCATATTTAGTATACTTTTTGAGTTATCACCACTGTATTAAAATAAGTGATAGCACCAATTACATACATTAAATATGGTATAAAATTATTATTATTGTAACACTATTACTTATATATCACTTTCAGAGCCATTTGAGAAGTGATTTTCTAAATTCTTAACTGAAATATGAGAAAAAAAAAAAAACTAATATGTTTAGAAAGAATTTTTGAATTTTTACAAAAAAAAAAAAAAAAACGTGTAAAAAATAATGGGAATGAGAATAATTTTTTGACTTTGTTTTGTATGAATTGAAAATTTTGATTTTTTAATTTTTTGACTAAAATCTCTGCATGCCAAACGACCTTGAATGTCATTTTCTAACTTTTGTTTTTTTCTAGCAAAATCTTTTTCCACTTCCTTTAATTTATTGACTTACTATTGAACTTCCATTTCTACCCCATTCTTTTTTCACTAGATAATTTCAATTTCTTTCTTGTGAATTACACCTAAAATGGTTTGCAACTAATATTCATTGCACACAATCTTTCAATGTAGATGTATGTTAATGCATATAATTAATAACATCTTTGAAATAATGTGGAGTGCTATTGGCTCTTAAAAGATGTGGATATAGTGGAAAGAAAGTTGTGTTTTTGGTTACATTCCAAACCTACCTATAAACAATATGTTCCATTAATTATGGTGCCATTATACCATTATTATACTGATATCTCAAGACAAAAATATTAATTAGTCCCTCAAATTTTTGTAGACTAGGCACTCACTAGTTGAGTTAATTTTAGGGTTGAAATTAAAGAATATAAAGAGAAAAATAACTAAGAATTTCAAATAAAATTACGCCCTAAATGGGTAAATAATATTACCTAAAACTATCGGTGATTTTCTCTCACCGTAATTTTTCTTTGATTTATCATTTTTTTTATTTTAAACAGTAAAATTAGCTTAATTAGGAAGCACATGATATAACATGATATTTTGTTCATTTTTGTTAATTGATTGGACTACATTAACTTAATTATAAATAGAGGATTTTAATAAAAATAAATAAAAATCCAATGGTCAAAATAGAAACTAAATAGAATTTGAAGGACAAATTAATAATTTACCATTAACATCATTGTACAAAACCGTTGGTGTTAAATGATGACACTTAATACAAACCACCAAAAAAAATTCTCTACATGCTATCTATTTTTATTAGGGGAATTTTCAGGACATGGGGAGTTTTGAAAAATATTTAGAAATAAATAGTAAACTTTATAAATATTGATAATTAAAATAGCAAACTTTTTCATGACTATGTAATAATTTTATACAATTTCCACTTAATAGTAATTCCTCCTTTTTATTATATAAAGTACATCCTGAATTGGTTTAAATCCTGTCACACTTTCTATTTTTTTTCAAAAATATCCTTCTATTCAAAAATTGTCACCCATTCTTATGCCATAATTGTCACATTCAATCACTTTGTTTGGTTCTAATTTTTTGAAAATTAAATTTTTTATTTTTTATTTTTTTATTTTTAGTGAATTTTTTTAATATTTGAAGCAAATTTTTTTTACTTCTTAGATACACTTAATATAAATACAATTAAAAAATATAATATTTGATGAAAAAAATATTTAAAAAATTCACTAAATACCAAAAATACAAAAAGAATACGAAAATTTAGTACACTTTTGTATTCTTGTATATTTATTAAAATTTTAAAATATTTTACTTTTTAGTTACAAAAAATTTACTTAAAATATTAAAAAAAATTCACTAAAAATAGAAAATAAAAAAAAATCAAATTTTAAAAAATTGAATCCAAAAAATTGAAACCAAACAAGATGATTTTTAAAAAATATATATTTTTTCATTCACTAAGCCTTTCAAAATTTCTAAAATCACAAACACATCGCGTTGTACCCACCACTAATGTTGACAATACTTTCTAATTCTTTTTTTTTTTCCTTTAAATTTAGGTAGACTGTTTTTTATTTACCACACACCACCATTAATCAATTTTATTTCCAAATTGTAGATGAAAATTTGCAAGGGTATCATTTTCTTAAAAAGAATGACAAGACCTGAGAAAGGATATTTATTCCATCACTAATAACATCACACATAGTGTCAACTAGAGCTACCTTCAAAATGGTTTTGCTTTTACTTTTGTGACTTATGGGGGGCCATCTCACCCATATCAAATGGAATCATATCTTAATGCCACAATTAATTCAGCCCTCTAATAACTTCCCTTTCATAGGAAAGACAACAGAAAAGCTTTTAATAATTCATATCATCTTGTGCTTAATTTTGGAATAGGTGTGAACACAATGAACATCACTTTGTGATATGATCATCATCTCTCTTTCATAAGATACTTTTTCATTTCACATATAAACCTCTAAAAAAATATCTAATGAATTATATTGCACCTCCCTAAACTTACATGTGCATACATATGTACTTTAAATCCTATTTACATCAATTCTACACTATAAAGTCAACAATGCAAAAGATTATATTTTACCATATCAAAACTAACTATTTCGATTAGTAACTGCTGATTTAAATATTTTATACATCAACTCTTCTAGTATGTATATATTAAAAGGTAGGCACAGTCGACGAGTGTACTATGAAAATCAACGCATTGAATGTAGAAGAATAATCTTTTATCAATTGACAAAAATAATGTAGATGAAGAAGCAAAAAACAATAAAAGTTATTAAATTTGGAAATTTGAAATCTAAAATTAAGATAGTTAGGTAATGGTAATATAAGAATAAAAAAACTTATGACATATGTTCATACCAAAAGACCCGTACACTTTATATAAGAGAATATATAGAGTACAAGAATACCATGCATATCTCTTAGAAGTGAGAACAGTTTATTGACCTAGTATTGTGCTTAAAAATCGCATCTCAAATTTAACCTAAAATGACGTTAAAATTTCAAACTCGCCTAAACAACTCTTTTATTATATCAAAAATAAATATTAGAAAATTAGACATTCATAAATTTGCACTTTAGTTGACATAAACACTTAGATCTCGTTTGGTATTTTTTCCTATTTTTTGTTTATAGAATGGGATGAGCTCCCCTCTATACTTCATCTCTTTATACTCCTGTATGCCCCTCTTGTGGGCCTCAACTCAAGTACACACAGATGATTCAAACCGTCTATTTCGTAGGTCTCATAATAAAAGTTTTATTCATGCAAAAAATCAATTTTATCCAATAATTATAAATACTGGAACAATATATATATATTATAAAATAGATAATTTAAATTTATTATCATATTTTTTTGAATTTTTTTAAAAAGTTCTATAGTTTTTAAGTTCTAGATTAGGACTTGAAAATTTAAACCAAAAAAAATGAAAATTTTCTTTTTAAAAAAAACTAAAAATTAAAAAAAAAATGAAAAATATTGTAATCTTTTTAATTGTTGCCAAAGAAAGAGTTGGAAAGCCTGCCTTATTCTTTTTCTGTGAGCATTTGGTTTGGATTATAGATTGGGCCAGGACACTGTTAAAGTTTCAAGATGGGCTGTAACCTCAAAACTTTTCATATGTTTACTCTTTTAGTCAACCCAAGTCCAAGTCAACCCTTTAGATTGTAGCCCAAAGAGGTAATTACGAGCTGATTCGTATTGGGCTTATTTAACAAAAAAACAAACAAACAAACAAACACTTAGGCCTTGTTTGGGGAATGCCAAATAATCTAAAAAGCCAAAAAGTTACTCAAAAAGTTAAAAAGTTAACACTATTCACCAAAAGTCAACAATTACGGCTGCACAACTCCCAATTCAAATTTTCCTCTAAAAACCAATTTTCACAATTTTTTATTACACATTTTTCCATAAAAAGTCAAAAAGTTAACCCAAACATTCATATTTTCAACCTCAATTTTTTAGTCAAAAAAGACAAAAAGTACACTTATTTAGTCTTCCCAAACAAGGCTTTAAATTGGGTTAATTACTCAAAAGTGTCCCATGTTCAAAATACTTATGTGTATATGAAAGTTTTATCCTTATTAAAAGAAAGAAGGAATTAAAAAAAAGTGGTGCTATTAGCACCTTATAAATTATTTTGAACCCTCCATTTCTTTGGACACCCACTTATAAATTTTGAAACCCTTAAAATTTCTTTTCTCCCCCCAAATAATATTAAAATTATCTTTAAACATTCCACCCATTAAATGTACACCCCCCACATTCCCAAAAAAACCTTCATTCCAAAAAATCTTAACAAAACCCAGTAAAAAGAAAAAAAGTCTCATCTTTTTCAAAACCCACGAAGAAGAAGAAGAATACTGTCTTTGCCGATTTAACCAACTTCCCATCTGATATTTTTCATTGTTCTCAAATCCAAGCTCTTGATTTGCGCCACAATAGTCTTTCGGGGGATGTTCCAATACAAAACTTGTTTATGGTTGTCACCAATTTTACTTATCTTAACCTATTATACAATCACTTCTCGAAGATTAGAATCTCTGATTCCTAGTTCTTAAAACAGTTCAGTTCTTCGAGTTTTCTTCATTTTGAACTCATCCCAAATCACAAAAAGTTTAAAATCAATGTTTGGTTACCGATTTCAGAACAAATAAATAATGTTCAGTCCTGTATTTCCAAATTTTAGTCATATATTCAGGAGTTCAGTTTCGAAAAAATGACGAACATATTTTATTATTTGTCATTTTTTTTAAAAAACTTACCCTTACAAGGCCAATCTTCTCTGAGCTAAGAACAACATCAAAGTTATGAACCTCCTCTAAGCTTTTATTGTTGTACTTCCCTTGTTTTATGGAGTTGTGGTTGCCAGAAAAATTTTCACTCATTGTCATAGCCGAAAAAGTGTAGGCAATCAAATGGTTACCACCGTTACTGTCGGAATGTTGCCACCAAAGGGTTTTCAAGGTTTTGAGGGTAGATAGGTTTTGAAGGTGAGATTTGAAAAAGATGGATGGGTGGTGATGAAAGTGGGTGCTCTCATAAACCCTAATTCATAATGTAGTAAGTGTGTAGGTTTAATTGTGAGATGGGGTATCCCAAAATTAATGATGTTCTTTATAGTAATTTTATTTGAGGTAATTATTGTAATAAATAAAATAAAATAAAATAAAAACTAAAAATTAGAGGGCCTAAAATAATTTATGGAGTGCTAATTGCAACACTTATTAAAAATCGTCAATTTAATAAGCACCTACATAACAATATTATCCATAATTTATGGAGTGCTAATTGCAGCACTCATTAAAAATCGTCAATTTAATAAGCACCTACGTGACAATCACCAACCATAATTATGTTTCATACCTCAACATAAAATTGTGAGTCCATCTTCTCCACCAATTACAAATCTCATAGTAATCACTTGACCATACCCCAAAAGTACTAGATAATCTCTACTACTAGGCACTATTGATGTGACATTTACTTTTTTTGTTTTGTTGTTTCAAAATTTAAAAATTTCATAATTTTTATTATACATATTTATTTTTAATGAGATCTATCAGACAAGATCAATATTAAATATAAAATTTTTATAAAACTAAAATATTAATTTTTTAGCTATACGAAACAAACCATTTCGTAGTTTGTGAGAAACTATTCAACAAAATTGAGAATTTCTTTCCAATTTTAAAATTGAAAAAACTAAAAAAATTATCAATTTTGCACAAAAATGTTCCATATAATTGTTTATAAGCCCAATGTGCTAAAAACCAGCCTTGCCTTAAAAGGAATTATCCAGTCTTTTAAGAATTTCAGTTAGGTTGTGTATCCACAAAATAATAATGGTTGCTTTATATAATATATAAAAGAAAAAATAAGAAATAGTGAGTGTATAATCAATAGAATTATAAGAACATACCACGTAAGATATAGAACAAATTTATTTGATAATTTTTCCTTACATTAGTTCTTAATCGAAACCCAAAAGAGTGGACATAATAAAGAACAAGCCCACACAATATAATGCAAAATTATTAAATACAGCCCCAATTATTTTTTGGAATTATTTACATGTTACTCTTAATTAATGAGAAATTGCAACACCTAGTAAGTGGGCTTTTTCTTTTCTAACTATCAAACATAGGTGAGTCAATATGTTCCACTTATAAAATTTATCGTTATGTGATTGGTTTGGAACATATATTTTAAAATTATTGAATAATTACTTAACAATAACCCACACTAGAGAGCCAGAAGAAAGATGACGACCACAATAACAACAAAGCTTCTAATTCAAATAAATTAGGGAAAACATCAAATAAGTTTTAATTTTTTTCATAACATTTTCATTGGTCATATTAACACTATTGAAAGCTTTTTTCTGCCTTTTTTGATTGGGTAAATTACACTTATCTCCTTTGAGGTTTAAAAAAATACAACAAATCTTACAGTTTTAACATAATTATATTGGAGATTTTAATTCAAACAATACTTAGTCCCATTTTCATTAATAATTTATTAGTCATATGGATGAATAAATGATATTGTCATCTATTTTATACTAAAATATGTATTATTATTATTATTATTATTATTATTATTATTATTATTATTATTATGTCTTCACGCTATCAGTATTAATTTTGATTTTTTAACCTTATTAAAAGAGAATTCAATGTAATTATATCAAAATTATAGACTTTACTATATATTTTTTTAAAATTTCAAGGAAAATTAGTGTAACTGAAGTCTTCTTTACTTTTTGTTTTTTATTTTTTTCCATCAAACTGGTTCTCAAAAAATTTTCAAAAAATAAATTATAAAACAACCAGATTGAGGCTTTGGAATAGGGCTTAATTTTGAAAATTCTCTATTCTATGTGATTTTAGATTTTTGGGAAAGTTCCCCTGGCCTTCCTGAGGTTTGGCCAACATACAACAAATCTCTAAAGTTTCATATAATTATATTAAATTGTCTTTAATGTGGTTAAATTGATTGAAACAAGAACAGATAATGTGAAAAAAGGAAAGAGAAAAAAAAAAAAAAAAAAAAAAAAACAACAACAACACGCGCATTTCAATGTGGTAAGTATTACATTATCTTCTAGTAAACTTATGACTTATTGTAGTTAATAAGAAATGAAATTATATATTTTTGTGATAAGGTTATGCATTTTTCATCGAAACATTAAATTTTTATCATAATGGTATGAGTTTTTCATTTATGAACAACAAATTGCTATAACTCTATTAGAAGATTACATAACATTTATCATAAAAATATATATAATAAAAATCTGAGTGTGTATCTAATATATATATATATATATTTTTAGTCACTCGTTATAACTTACACTAGTCTAATATAACGAGAAAAGGAAAGGGGATTACCTCAAACGTCCCATATGAGATTCGAACCCGCAATCTCTACTATGGGATTGGAGAGCATATAACTATTTCATTCTTCAGTAATATTACATCCATACAATTTTTTTCCCCCCATAATCTCCCTAATGAGCCGGCAAAACAAAATTTATGTAATGAGAGTTTGAGAAAATATGTGAACGATGCTACATCCCCTAATTCTCCCCCCTTCCCCCCCCCCCCTCTCAAAAAAAAAAAATTTCCATCATCAATGACGTGGATAAGGCCCCCGTATGAAGCAGCCTCACACTCATCTCCTCTCATCTTTAGCCTCCTCTAAGTTCACATTATTAAGAGTGGAATTGGGGAGGGGACAAAATTAGGAGGATGAATTATTTTTTCATATTGAATGTGTATTAATTTTTTAAATTTTACTTGCCACCTAATTAGAAAAATTGTTAGGAAAAAAAATTGTGTGAATGATTTCTTCTTTCTATGCATTGATCCATACCAACATGGGATGCACGTTGGCATAGCATGGTGTTGTGATTGTCAATTAGATCTTGTCTTGAGCTCATATTGTTAATCTGAATCGTTATATTGTAGAATTTATTGAACATATCGTTCATAAAAATATAAAAAATTAAATTAATTGTAATACCATGATCAAGTCCTTACTATTTTAAAATACATTATCAAAATTATTTTAATTTTTTTTAAAAATAAATATGATCTCATTTTAAAGTTACAAATATTTAATTAATCTATTTATTTATTTATTTATTTTTTAATGATCTGCTCGACTGTGGTTGAAATTAACAAGGTGGACTTATAGGTAGAGCACACTATCCAATTCCCATCCATACAGTTCGGACAGCCTGTCCATACATTTCGGCGCATTGGCCCATGAAAACCATCGGCCCAATAAGCTGTCACATCACCGTATCATGCTTTACAGGTTGAGCGCGCTCTCCAATTGCCATCCATACAGTTTGGGCAGACAACACATTACGGCGCATTGGACCAAGAAAACCATCGTTTTTAATAATTTAGTAGCAGAATCAGCCGTACACTTGTGTAATGCATGTGTTATTTTTAAAATATATATATATTAACTTATCACTCGTGTATGTCCGGGATAATTATAAATATTTATATTTATTTTAAATTTTTTTAGTATATTAATTATGATTTTTAAGATTTTTTATAATAATAATTTAACAATCTTTTCACTAATCATATGATATTAGAGAAATTCAAAAAAGTACTGCAGTAACTATGCATGTGTTGTATCTATAATTATCTGTATGAGGGGATTTTAAATGCTGATTAGAAAATTTTGATCAAATCAATAAATTCAGGCATGTGAAAAGACATGTGGATTGAAAAAATGTAATAAATGCTGATCAGGGGATATATATGTGAATTGTGATTTTTAAATGTCTTTTTTTTTAAATGTCTTCTTTTATTTTTTATTTTTTATTTTTTATTTTTTATTTTTTATATTAAAGTTTAATATTTTGATAATAATCATATGTGTTGGACTTTTCAATGAATTAAATGTCTTTTTTTTTTATATTATATTAAAGTTTAATATTTTGATAATAATCATGTGTTATACTTTTGAAGGAATTTTTTTTATACTTGTTCTTAATGCATTAAAGTGTTATTATGAGGGACAATAATCATATGCGTTGTAACTTTTTAAGGAATTCATATGTGTTAGACTTTTCAAGAAATTTTTTTTATACTTACTGTGGGGGCCGAATACATGGAAAAATCAGAAGGTGCGTACCATTGGAAGACTGATATTAATCGGCTGTAACCTACGAGAGTGGGAAGCCGAATATAATATATGTGCCGAATAAGTGTAAATCCTTAGGGCCGAATAATAGAAAGGACAATGATTAAAAAGTAAGCCCTGGCCCCGAGGATCAAAAGGAACAGGTATAAATACAGAAACAATGGGTTGAGAAAGGTATGTAAGAATCACTTCACTTAACTTAGTAAAGAAGCTATCTTGAGTGTCTGAACTGACTTGTCCGTCGGAGTGCTAATTCCGGCACCCCCGACCGGAGTGTTTGTGTCTTTTCAGGTGACTAGCTGAAGATCACTAGCGTCTCCCAAGATCTGAAGAGTATTTCCAAACAATTTCTCCACAATTGGCGCCGTCTGTGGGAATACTCAAATACATCCATGGCAGGCGTGACTGAAGATCCACCGATAGCCACTGACGAGACCGCACAGAGAGATGACCTCACTCCAGTAAATATGCTCGGAAAGGAAACCATCGCTGCAAGACGTGCCTTGAACTTCGACTCACCAACGACTTCAGCGCAAGAGACAATGCAGGCGATCATGGAACAAGCAAAGCAGAATGAACAAAGGCTGGAGAACATGATCGCTGAAAATAAACGTCTCCGTCAAGATTTGGCCCTGGAAGTAGCAAAATCGGGAGAAGTCATACGCCAAGATCCCGAACGACCTCCGAGGGCCGGTGGACAACGACCTCGAGCCCGACCAAAGGATACCGATAGCGACTCTAACTCATTACCCACGGAGCTCAACAAGAAGGAACGATCTGAAACTTCCAGCTTCTCCAAAAAGAGTCTACATACAAGGAACAAGCGCAGGAGGAGCAGTTCAGACGAAGAGGACCAGCACGATCCTTTTGTCCGACGGATTGCAAGGGCGGCCCTGCCCAAGAAGTTCAAAGCTCCGTCATTTACTCTTTACGATGGAAAATCCGACCCCACTGATCATATCCGACACTACAAGCAGGCCATGACATTGCATGCAGACAACGAAGTCCTCATATGCCGAATATTCCCCAGTAGGCTGGGGCCATTAGCTGTCAGGTGGTATTACAAGCTGGAGCTGGCTTCGATCAAAAGCTTCCATCAATTACAGAAATCCTTCAGGGCCAGGTTCATCACCAACGAGGTACAGCCGAAACAGGCCGACTCCCTCTGGGCTATGCAGATCCAGTTAGGAGAAACGCTCAGAGCGTATTTGGCACGCTATTGGGAGTGCCTCAACCTCATCGACGACGCTTGCAACGACTCCATGGCCATCACCGCCTTCAAAATGGGACTACATCCTAACAGTGCTCTTCGCAGTTCCCTGACCAGAAGACCCCCCAAAATAGTCTGGGCATTGATGAAGAAAGTTGAAAAGTATTGCAAAGTGGAAGATGATGCCTTGAGAATAAAAGCTGGCCAAATGTCCAACAAAACGGCCCCCTCTGAAATTGCTCAACCAATAAGTTCCATGCCACCTCCGAGCCCTAAGCCACGGCAACGTGCTAAACGAGACAAAAGACGGGACACTCGCCGATCAAGCAATCAATTCTCCCACCGGACGAATGAACAACTGCAAGTCGACAATAGGCGTTCGAGGCATGCCGACAAGAAGTACACAGAGTTGTCGGAACCAATCGCTACAATAATGACCAAAGTCCAACATCTTCCATTCTTCAAATGGCCGTCAAAGATGGTGGGGCCACCCGATACGCGAAGAAGGGACAGGCAGTGCAAGTATCACAAAGATCACGGCCATGAAAAGGAGAGTTGTTACGCATTAAAGGATCACCTGAAAGAACTGGTGCAAGACGGCCGACTGCAGCAGTACGTGAGAAAGGGAAAGCCAATCAAGGCACTAGCCTTGAGGCAGGACTCACCTCCACTTGGCGTGATCCATATAATCTACAGCCTGCTTGCATCCCAAACCGTGCACACAATTCAATCGCATCCAATCCCCCAAAAGCAACGTATTCCGACCGAATGGCCCGGAGAAGCTCCGACAATCATTTTCAATGACTCCGATCTTAGCGACACAACAGCTTCCCACATCGATCCGTTGGTCATCAAATTACGCGTAAATTGGTTCACCATTGAACGCATTCTCATAGACCCAGGGAGTACTTCAGAGGTTATGTATTACCAAACTTTCATCAAACTCGGCTTTAACGAGTCAGACTTGTCCCCGGCGCCTCACCCACTGTTCAGCTTTAATACGAATCCTGAGTACCCGTTAGAGAAGATCATACTACCTGTTTGAGCGGGCTCCAGAATGGTCGAAGTAGAATTCCTGGTCGTAAAGCTCCCTTCGCCGTATAATGTCATCATGGGGCGAACCTGATTACATATTATGAAGGCCGTTCCAAGCACTTATCATCAGCTTGTGCGCTTCCCGACAGCCCATGGCATTGAAGAAATCCGTGGCTCCCCGCAATAAGCACAAGTAGAGATTTTATGAGAACCCTATCACTGACCCAACCTGTGGGCTTTGATACTTGTATATATATCACTTCTACAATGCAAACCATTTTTCTTCGTCGCTCAACTCATTTCTCAAACCCCATTGTAGCGCTCGTCATGTCGACGATTCAAAGCCCCCCTTTGGGACAAGTCACCTTAGGGCCGATTAAGCCTCCGGATTCGGAGCGCCCTCCGTGGATATCACGATTGGCCACACCAAGTCTCCGGATTTGAAGCGCCCTTTGGTGCATGACACGTTAGGGCCGATCAAGTCTCCGGATTCGGAGCGCCCTTTGGTACAAGTCACCTTAGGGCCGATTAAGCCTCCGGATTCGGAGCGCCCTTCGTGGATATCACGATTGGCCACACCAAGTCTCCCGATTCGGAGCGCCCTTTGGTGCATGACACCTTACGGCCAATCAAGTCTCCGGATTCGGAGCGCCCTTTGGTGCAAGTTGTCACGCCCCAAAATTTGGACAATTAAATATTAAATTAGGACTAAACCCCAATCAATATTCCATCATCCAAATCCTAGGGGTGAAACAAAAACAAAAAAAAACTAAAACACCAACCAAACCATCCACCATAATCTCATAACTAATAAATACCTCAACATCAAGGTAACAATAAATAGTCAAAACAACTTAAATAAAGTACGGTTACAAACCATGCCAAATTATTCCAATGCTAAAGTCATGAAAAAAAAATCATAATAATAAATACATAAATTAGTATCAATCCTAAGCTCAAGAAAAATAAAAGAACTCCAAACGACATGTCCTACGATCACAGATATTTCTTGTCACCACCAAAGCCTCTACTAATCCTGCAAAGGACGCTCAGCTGCGCTCAAATAGAACGCACCCGAGTTGCCAAGAGACAAAACGGGTCAGTATACAGGTATACTGGTATGAGTACAAGAATCAACACCCACGTGTCCACCAGACACAAACAAAAATACATTTAATTCATATCATGGGACAAGACAAGTAGTTCCAACCGCACCGAGACGAATGGGTAGTTTCTCGAGATACGGTGGCATTTAGTTTCTTGTTCGTACACAACGAAATATAAATTGATTATAAAATAGACAAAATAGAAATAAAATATATGGTGGGTCAGCCCTGCATAAAAAGTTAGTAAGACCCACCATCCTGCAAAACAAATAAAGTTAGTATAATTTAATCATAAGTAACTTATTAAAACAAATATAAAGTTACACCGTTTCACACTTAAATAATTCGAATTGATCAAAACTCAAAGAACGAAAGTTGTACAGAATCAAATTTCCTATAAGACATCGCGAACGAATTTAACAGAAACTGAACAGGTTAAGAGAAAAACTTGATATAAAAATCTAGACAGAATTCAATCGAAAAATCTAAATCTGAAAACGAACCAAAACTGCCCTAAGATGATTTTTTCCGAAAAAGTTCAAAACACAAAAAGTGTGCAGAATAATGTTTTACTTCAGTTTACGCGAAACCAATAAAAATGAGCTCGTTTCGTGGGTTAAAACAGCCTCTAAAATCTGCCTTGCTAAAATGAACCAAATCGACAATAATCAAGATCATTCGATTATAAGTTCTAATCGATCTTTAAATAAATACATAAAACATAAAAGTGGTCCAAAATCACGTATAGATGTCTCTGCTCAAATTTTATAATTTATTGAGGTCGATTACTATTTTTCAACACGAACATATCAACACAATTCACACTATAGAAATAAACTCATAATTAAATTCTTTGTTCCTTAACTCAATCAATATCATTCGAACTATACCTATAAGTTCATAATTACTTCTTTGTACCTTGACTCCACCACTTCGGCCCTCCCCTTCTGGCCTACACATATATCCCATGTGCCTCCCGTATACCTAACCCACTCCGAAGCCAAACTTGCACGGGGATATCGTCCCGAGTTTGACTCACACTCCTCGGATGGTTAGCATATACGTACGCGCGCAAATCAAAGCACTCGTCTACTCATGAGAACGAGGCAACAATATATATAAACATCTCATCGACATCATCAGACAAATATAACCATGCCGGGCATAAGGCATCAAACAACTCTCATAATCCTCACCTTTTTTTTTTTTCTCACTCTTTCTCACCATCACTCAAATAAAACAACAATCCATGGAGTCATGGTGGAGTATAAGGAATTTATCTATATGTTCTTAATTAATTTTAATTTCATATAACCATATTAATTTTAGTTTCATTTAATCATGAGGGTGATTACAATCATAAAATAAATCCATATAAAAACCATAAATCTGACATTCACAACTAATTAAAATAATTAAAATAAATCAATCAACTAAAAACCCTAAACCTTACCTACACAACTAAACAAAATAATTAAAATTAATCAATCATCTAAAAACCCTAAACTTTACCTACACAACTAATCAAAGTAATTAAAATCAATCAATTATCTGATAATCCTAAACTTTACATACCCAACTAAATAAAAATAATTAAAATCAATCAATCATATATAAACCCCTAAATCTTACATCCATAACTTAATCAAAATAATTAAAATTAATTTATCATCTTTATGTAAAACCAAATCAAACTAACATCAAATAAATAAATAAATAAAAACAAAGAATTAAACATAAATCAAGAGAAGTGGGTTTTGTAGTCACAATATTATTTTGAAGATCAGAAAATTATTTGAAGAACTAATAGAGCCACCAAAACAAAACCCTAACTTTTTTTTTTTCTTTTCTCTCCTCTCTCTCTCTCTCTCTCTCACGGCGCCTCCTCTCTCATTGACTTTTCCAATCTTTATTTTCTAATCAATTCCTAAACCTAATTGATTACATAATATAATACATATACATATATATATAATAACCTAATTCACTTTATATAATATTATATTAAAACCTAATCCTATTAGAACTTAATCAACTATTATAATATATATTATAATATATATAAATATAAATATAAGATTAAATATATATATATATATCTATATATATAACACCTCCTTTTTTTTTATATAACAAACATAAATATTTAAATATTTTGATTAATTATATATAATTAAATAACATTTTAAATTAATTAATTACCACATTAAATTCTTTAAATATCACATTAAATTTTCATGTGACCACACAATTAATAAAGCCAAAAATAAAATAAGATAATAATAATAAATAATGACTTAAGAAAATTAGGGTCGCTACAATATACACACCTCAAAAGAATCTCGTCCCGAGATTCGATAAGAAAGAATACTAAGCAAAAAGTTCAGGGTGCATACGCCGAACTTTCTCTTCTAACTCCCAAGTAATGTCGTTCTTATCTTCACTCCATTGCACTTTCACCAAGTTCACTTTCTTGCGCCGCAACTGCTTTACATCCCGATCTAGAATAGAAACCGGTCGCACCACATACGTTAGATCATCACTAATCTCCAACACTTCTGGTGATACTACTTGGAAAGGGTCTTGTACACACTTTCGCAATAAGGATACATGGAACACATTGTGAATCATAGATAAAGCAGGTGGTAGAGCTAATTTGTAAGCCACATTACCAATCCTCTCAATGATCTCATATGGTCCCACAAATCTAGGTGCTAACTTTCCCTTCTTTCCGAACCGCATAATACCCTTCATCGGCGAGACCTTCAAAAACACGAAATCTCCGACATTCAACTCAATCCCCTTACGTTTTCTATCAGCGTAACTCTTCTGACGACTCTGTGCAGTCTTAATACGTTCTCGAATAATATTTACCTTCTCCGTAGTCTCCCTCACCAACTCTGGCCCTAACAACGGCGCATCTCCTACCTCCATCCAACAAGCAGGTGATCGACATGGCCTCCCATACAAAGCCTCAAAAGGTGCCATCCCGATACTAGAGTGATAGCTATTATTATAAGCAAACTCCACCAATGGCAAGTGTTCTTCCCAACTACCACTAAGATCGAGGACACAAGCTCTCAACATATCCTCCAAGATCTGATTTACCCGCTCAGTTTGCCCATCTGTCTGGGGATGATAAGCCGTGCTCAAGTCTAACCTAGCACCCAAAGCATACTGAAAACTCTTCCAAAACTCTGCCACAAACAACGGATCACGATCCGAAACTATAGAAACTGGTGCGCCATGAAGTCGCACCACCTCCCGAATATATAGCCTAGCCAGTTTATCCGCAGTTCGGTGAACACTGATAGGAATAAAATGAGCAGACTTGGTGAGTCGATCCACTATCACCCAAATAGATTCATTGCCTCGCCTTGACCGCGGCAATCCATCCACGAAATCCATAGAGATGCACTCCCACTTCCAAGTAGGGATCTCAAGAGGCTGCAACAGTCCAAACGGTCGTTGATGTTCTGCCTTAACCTGTTGACACACATAACATCGAGAAACATACTCTCCTACGTCCTTCTTCATACCTTCCCACCAAAACGTTCTCTTCAGGTCATGATACATCTTAGTCCCACCAGGGTGAATGGTATATCGGGACCTATGGGCATCATCCATAATCTCTTTCCTCAATTCAACAATATTAGGTACACACAACCTGCCCTTGAATCGCAATCCCCCATCTGAGTCCACAGACCAATCAGTAGGACAATCATCGATCAAATCCACTACAAGGTCATCGAGCTTGCTAACGAGAAACCCATCTAAATTCTGCAACTGACGAGCTTTACCCAGTAATGACGGCTGCACGGTTAAACTACCAATGTATGCCCTCCCAGCACTCTCTATTGATTGAATGTCATGCATCGAAATTAACTCCAAGGACTTCCATTCTTGAATCATCAAAGAAGCCATAATCTCATGTTGCCGACTAAGTGCATCAGCGACTACATTTCCTTTCCCTGGGTGGTAAAGGATCTCAAAATCATAACTACTGATAAATTCAACCCATCTCTGTTGCCTCATGTTCAACTCTTTTTGAGAAAAGAGATATTTGAGGCTCTTGTGATCTGTGTACAACTCAAAGTGCTCACCAAACAAGTAGTGTCGCCACACTTTCAACGCAAAAACAACCGCTGCCAACTCTAAGTCATGAGTAGGGTATCGTCTCTCATGAGGTTTTAGCTGTCGAGAAGCATAAGATACAACCTTCTGATGCTGCATCAATACACATCCCAACCCAGTTCCACTCGCATCAGTAAACACTACTAACTTTTCCCCTTGTACCGGTATAGTTAACACCGGTGCTGTAGTCAATCGTTGCTTTAACTCCTGGAAAGCTTTCTCACAATCATCTGTCCATATGAACTTCACATTCTTGCGGGTCAACTTGGTCATGGGTGCTGCAATAGTGGAAAACTTCTCTATAAATCTTCTGTAATAACCGGCTAGTCCTAAAAAACTTCTCACCTCTGTAGGGTTCGTGGGCTGTTTCCATTCTTTGACCGCAACAACTTTTTCAGGATCTACCGCTATCCCCTGATTAGACACAACATGTCCCAAAAATCGAACTTCTTTCTCCCAAAAGTGACACTTACTGAACTTAGCATATAACTGTTGCTCCCTCAAAGTTTGCAACACGACTTTCAAATGTTCTCTATGTTCCTCCTCATTCTTAGAGTACACCAGGATATCATCTATAAAGATAATCACAAACTTATCTAGATATGGTTGAAAAATTCTGTTCATCAAGTCCATGAAGTAGGCAGGAGCATTGGTCAAACCAAAAGGCATTACAGGAAATTTGTACAACCCATACCGGGTCCGAAAAGCAGTAAGCGGTATACTTTCCTCTGACACACCCATCTGATGGTAACCCGTTCTGAGATCAAACTGAGAGAAAATGGCTGCCCCCTTCAACTGATCAAACAAATCATCAATTCTAGGTAGTGGATACTTGTTCTTGATAGTCACCTTGTTCAGCTCTCTGTAATCTATGCACATACGGAGAGTGCCATCTTTCTTAGAGACACAGATCGCAGGT
Organism: Camellia granthamiana; assembly: GCA_036172215.1. Lineage (NCBI taxonomy): Eukaryota > Viridiplantae > Streptophyta > Magnoliopsida > Ericales > Theaceae > Camellia > Camellia granthamiana. Next base: position 55,910,462 of record CM069909.1, on the reverse strand, counting down.
GCTCCCCATAGGGAGTTACTTGAACGAATGAACCCTTTCTGAAGCATCTCTTCCAGCTGCTTCTTCATCTCCACAAGCTCTTTAGGTGCCATTCTATATGCCGCCTTAGAAATTGGTGCAGTTCCTGGCACTAGGTCAATGCGAAATTCTACTACCCGTCGAGGAGGAGGTCCAGGTATCTCCTGAAATACATCTTCAAACTCACGCACCACATCTACCTCATTAATATCCTGCTTAGGAATTTCTACCGAGCACAGAAAACTCGTCATCACCGACTCTTCTCCATCGCTAGAAGTGTGGGTAAGCCGTGGCATTCCGGGAATATCTATATTTATAGTCCTTCCAGCACAATCTAGAGTTACAAAGTATTTCCGCAGCCAATCCATACCCAAAATAATTGTGAACCCTTCAAACCCTAACACAATTAGGTCTGCATGCAAGACTCTACCCGCAAAATCAATCTCAAAATCTTTACACAACTCATAAAGAGTAACTGCCCCTCTTAAAGGGGTCTCAACACGAATAGGTCTAGACAATGAGGTAGTTACAATATGTTCTCTTTCTACAAACTGTCTAGATATAAAAGAATGAGAGGCACCCGTATCAAAAAGAACTCTAATGGATTCTTGAAAGAGATTAAAAGTACCTTGCACTTTGTCAGTTCCTGGCACAACTGCAAATGCCCTGGCTGGAGCTGCCTGACCCTGTCGCGCCTGCTGTCTCTGAGGGCAATTCTTGATTACATGTCCTAACTGCTGACACCCAAAGCACTTCCTACTGATCGGTTGAGGTGCTACTGGTTTGATAGGTGGGGGTCCCTCCAACTGAGGTACGGGAGGACGATAACCCAACGGTGGCACTTGCTGCCGCTGTCCTTGATAACCCTGTGGGCGAGGACCACCCTGTCTCTGATAATAGTGTCCCTATGGCTGGAAATTTCCCTGGGGCCGGAAATTACCTTGAGGTCTGAAATTTCCCTGACTACCTTGCTGCTGTGTCCTCTGAAACTGCTGACCCCTATGTCTATGATCATAGGGTCTGTATCTGTTCCCATCCCGCTGCTAGAAGTGACTCCCTCTAGAAGTTTCTTCGACCTTGGTCTTCCCTTCTTTAAACTGCTTCTCTTTTTCCTCATACTTTAGTGCCAAGTCAAGAACCCTGTCAAACGGTTCAGCATCAAAGGGAATAAGGGACTTAGACAGGTAATGATTCAATCCCTTAATAAACTTCTCATTCTTCTTCTCCTGCGTGTCGATCAAGTAAGGGGCATAACGGGACAACTCATTAAACTTGGTGACATACTCGATCACTGTTCTGCCCTCTTGAGTCAATTTCGAAAATTCATCACTCAGTTGAGACCGAATAGCACCAGGAACAAACTTCCGGTCAAAACGAATCTTGAAATCTGCCCAAGTCAAAGTCGTCAAGTCTACACCCTCCTTCCACGAGTTCCACCAAAATAGGGCTGCTCCCTCAAGCTGATGTGTCGCCAGCTCCTGTTTTTGGACCTCGGTGAGCTGCATACGACCAAACACCATCTCACATCTCTGAACCCAAGCGTCAGCTGCAATAGGTCCTCCATCTCCAGAGAATTTTTGGCCTCCTAAAGAACCAAAGTCTTTGTTTCTCTTCGCAAAGGGATCTCCCTGCTGGCCTTGATTATTGTTCTGCACAACCTGAAGTAATTGAGCCATCATCTCTCCCACATTGACCTGCACCGTATTGGTTGCCTCGGTAGCGGTCGCCGTTGCCGCTGCTGCTGCGTTAGCAGCTGTTCCTTCCCCTATGCCATTGGACTCAGTGCTTCTCAAATTATACCTTCCAGCCATCACCTTCAAGTTAACACAGAAAAAGAATTCGTTCATGAATACTTAGAATAAATTCAACCACCAACCTAAACCAGCTAACCCATGCTTCCACAATCCGAGGATCACCTAAACTCTCACAAGTCTAGGGTAACCTAGAGCTCTGATACCAAACTGTCACGCCCCAAAATTTGGACAATTAAATATTAAATTAGGACTAAACCCCAATCAATATTCCATTATCCAAATCCTAGGGGTGAAACAAAAACAAAAAAAAACTAAAACACCAACCAAACCATCCACCATAATCTCATAACTAATAAATACCTCAACATCAAGGTAACAATAAATAGTCAAAACAACTTAAATAAAGTACGGTTACAAACCATGCCAAATTATTCCAATGCTAAAGTCATAAAAAAAAAATCATAATAATAAATACATAAATTAGTATCGATCCTAAGCTCAAGAAAAATAAAAGAACTCCAAACGACATGTCCTACGATCACAGATATTTCTTGTCACCACCAAAGCCTCTACTAATCCTGCAAAGGACGCTCAGCTGCGCTCAAATAGAACGCACCCGAGTTGCCAAGAGACAAAACGGGTCAGTATACAGGTATACTGGTATGAGTACAAGAATCAACACCCACGTGTCCACCAGACACAAACAAAAATACATTTAATTCATATCATGGGACAAGACAAGTAGTTCCAACCGCACCGAGACGAATGGGTAGTTTCTCGAGATACGGTGGCATTTAGTTTCTTGTTCGTACACAACGAAATATAAATTGATTATAAAATAGACAAAATAGAAATAAAAATATGGTGGGTCAGCCCTGCATAAAAAGTTAGTAAGACCCACCATCCTGCAAAACAAATAAAGTTAGTATAATTTAATCATAAGTAACTTATTAAAACAAATATAAAGTTACACCGTTTCACACTTAAATAATTCGAATTGATCAAAACTCAAAGAACGAAAGTTGTACAGAATCAAATTTCCTATAAGACATCGCGAACGAATTTAACAGAAACTGAACAGGTTAAGAGAAAAACTTGATATAAAAATCTAGACAGAATTCAATCGAAAAATCTAAATCTGAAAACGAACCAAAACTGCCCTAAGATGATTTTTTCCGAAAAAGTTCAAAACACAAAAAGTGTGCAGAATAATGTTTTACTTCAGTTTACGCGAAACCAATAAAAATGAGCTCGTTTCGTGGGTTAAAACAGCCTCTAAAATCTGCCTTGCTAAAATGAACCAAACCGACAATAATCAAGATCATTCGATTATAAGTTCTAATCGATCTTTAAATAAATACATAAAACATAAAAGTGGTCCAAAATCACGTATAGATGTCTCTGCTCAAATTTTATAATTTATTAAGGTCGATTACTATTTTTCAACACGAACATATCAACACAATTCACACTATAGAAATAAACTCATAATTAAATTCTTTGTTCCTTAACTCAATCAATATCATTCGAACTATACCTATAAGTTCATAATTACTTCTTTGTACCTTGACTCCACCATTTCGGCCCTCCCCTTCTGGCCTACACATATATCCCATGTGCCTCCCGTATACCTAACCCACTCCGAAGCCAAACTTGCACGGGGATATCGTCCCGAGTTTGACTCACACTCCCCGGATGGTTAGCATATACGTACGCGCGCAAATCAAAGCACTCGTCTACTCATGAGAACGACGCAACAATATATATAAATATCTCATCGACATCATGAGACAAATATAATCATGCCGGGCATAAGGCATCAAACAACTCTCATAATCCTCACCTTTTTTTTTTTCTCACGCTTTCTCACCATCACTCAAATAAAACAACAATCCATGGAGTCATGGTGGAGTATAAGGAATTTATCTATATGTTCTTAATTAATTTTAATTTCATATAACCATATTAATTTTAGTTTCATATAATCATGAGGGTGATTACAATCATAAAATAAATCCATATAAAAACCATAAATCTGACATTCACAACTAATTAAAATAATTAAAATAAATCAATCAACTAAAAACCCTAAACCTTACCTACACAACTAAACAAAATAATTAAAATTAATCAATCATCTAAAAACCCTAAACTTTACCTACACAACTAATCAAAGTAATTAAAATCAATCAATTATCTGATAATCCTAAACTTTACATACCCAACTAAATAAAAATAATTAAAATCAATCAATCATATATAAACCCCTAAATCTTACATCCATAACTTAATCAAAATAATTAAAATTAATTTATCATCTTTATGTAAAACCAAATCAAACTAACATCAAATAAATAAATAAATAAAAACAAAGAATTAAACATAAATCAAGAGAAGTGGGTTTTGTACTCACAATATTATTTTGAAGATAAGAAAATTATTTGGAGAACTAATTGAGCCACCAAAACAAAACCCTAACTTTTTTTTTTTTTTCTTTTCTCTCCTCTCTCTCTCTCTCTCTCTCTGTCTCTCTCTCACGGCGCCTCCTCTCTCATTGACTTTTCCAATCTTTATTTTCTAATCAATTCCTAAACCTAATTGATTACATAATATAATACATATATATATATATAATAACCTAATTCACTTTATATAATATTATATTAAAACCTAATCCTATTAGAACTTAATCAACTATTATAATATATATTATAATATATATAAATATAAATATAAGATTAAATATATATATATATATCTATATATATAACACCTCCTTTTTTTTTATATAACAAACATAAATATTTAAATATTTTGATTAATTATATATAATTAAATAACACTTTAAATTAATTAATTACCACATTAAATTCTTTAAATATCACATTAAATTTTCATGTGACCACACAATTAATAAAGCCAAAAATAAAATAAGATAATAATAATAAATAATGACTTAAGAAAATTAGGGTCGCTACACAAGTCACCTTAGGGCCGATTAAGCCTCCGAATTTGGAGCGCCCTTCGTGGATATCACGATTGGCCACACCAAGTCTCCGGATTCGGAGCCCCCTTTGGTGCATAACACCTTAGGGCCGATTAAATCTCCAGATTCGGAGCCCCTTTTGGTGCATGATACCTTAGGGTCGATTAATCCTCCGGATTCGGAGCGCCCTTTGGTGCATGACACCTTAGAGCCGATTAAGTCTTCAGATTCGGAGCCCCCTTTGGTGCATAACACCTTAGGGCCGATTAAGTCTCCAGATTCGGAGTACCCTCCGGCACGAATAAAAACAAAACACGCTAACATCCGAAATAGGGTGCTTAACTAAGCATATAAAAAATTCAGAATAAGACGCAAATGTTTGAAATAAAACTTTTTATTTAATCAAACAGTTATTACATAAACGCAACCCACATTGAACATTACAATACCCATTTTCAACCTCAAAATCTAAAAAGGGAAAAAAGACTCATTGGTAAAGCTGCAGCGCCGAATCAACTCCCGCCACCTAGAAGTCCTCCACGGTTTGCAAAGCCTTGAGCCAACTGTGCCCAAGCCCATGACTTGCGCGTTGCCAAACTTCCCCTGATACCATTGACAATGTCAAGGCAAAGATCTAGGACAAGTAAGGATAAAACCAACGGTCGTTGCCTTTCCTTTCGGGGTGATCTATTTCGACGACTGGAAGATTCATGCCAACTTTTGGACGTCCTACCTCCCATACGGATGGGTCCTCTGCCGCGCTCCATTACGACACCAAGTTTGGCTGAACTCCGAGCCTCCCTAACTAACATCCCCACTTATCCCACCTCACATAATAAGTGATTGCTTATCTGCGCGAAGCGCCCACTCTTTTTATTTTCAACACTTGCAGCGATCTCGAGGCCCCAATCCTGAGGCGATTTCATTAACACGAAACTCCATGAGACAAACGTCGGTTGACATTCACCACGACGTAGTTATCCAAACGACTTTTTAAAGCACATGCACTGGCCAAAAATCTAGGCCCCGAGCCGAGTTGAATTTGCCGCAGCCACTCTACCCACTGGCTTTCGACTTCCTCAAGTTACACTGGCCTCATTCAGGAATAAACGGCTATCACATATGGGTCGACCCTGCCTATAAATCGGCGTACCACGTACGGGTCGACCCTGCCGATCAACGTTCATACATTCATTCAAACACAATAAAACGAAACACATGCATGCCGAATACGAATTGCAACAAAATGTTTATAATAGAACGTTTTTTTTTATTATTCAATAAAACAAACAATAAATTACATAATTTTGAACGTGATCTGTGTTTCAACCTTACAATAAGTATACTCATACAGCGTCACCCTCATCCTCACTCTTCTCGACTTCAAAAGCGGAAAACGGAAAATGTTTACTGTGGTAGAGTGGCGACGCCGAATCAATGCCCGACGCTCGAAGAGCTTCCGCGGCTTGAGATGCCTTGATCCAACCGTGCCTAAATCCACAATTTTCACATCGGCAAACTTCTTCGGCAAGTTTTTCCTTGGTCTTTTCGATTCCAACTTTTCGGCCTTCATGAAAACCTTTCTCATAGGCCCTCCCCTTCGCGGTCTCCATTGCGAACATACTCGCCGTCTCACGATCGGCAAGTGCGGTACTGATGAGCCGACTGGTAACCCTTTCTTCCACGATTGGGTTTCCCTGCCCGGCGGGTTGTGCCTGAGCCGTTGTAGACGTCCCCGAACGCCCCGGGAGGATGACTCCCGTTCGGTTCGTTTATGGGTCTACTACAGTTCAGGACTCAAATTGTCACGGTTCTTAATCTGAACCAAAGAGTCCAAATCTGGCAAATCGTTTTGAGAAAACAGATTTTGAAAGAAGTGCCAAACATGGACTGCTTTGCCAGATACAGAGTCGCCACCTAAATATTTTATTTTGGGAAATTTAGGAAACCCTGACTCGATGCCAAAGGCCACGTGTCCGTCATCACCAAGGTTGCCTCGGTTCGGGAGCTTGGGTACGATTGGGGAAGGTCAGCTATGAGCACCCCCTCTCGCCCGATCAAAGATCGGCCTCTACTAACCGTGATATCCGATTTTGAAAACATTATGCGTTCTTATTCCAGTTATTAGCCTATAATTACTATGTTATGCGCACAACAAACAAGTCTAGAATTACTATGTTATGCGCACAGCAAACAAGTATAGACCAAATCGCCTAAATTGGAACAAAACATTGCACGTTTGTTTTGAAAATGGTTTGCTACTCGCAAGTAGGCTAAAATGCAGATTTTGCCACCCTCAAGTGGGCTTTAGAAAAGATGGTTTTGCCACTATCTAGTGGGCTTAAAACTCACAGTTTTAATACATTATTCCAATCTTAGGTAATTTGACCTCTATCCACAGGCATTCAAGCAATTATATCACATAAGCAGCTAGCCTCATGGTAATCATGCTATCATGGCAACATTCACACGCATGCGATATGCTAAAGCATAAAAGCTTACCTAGTACTCCGTGCCAAAACAGGAACTAGTTAGTAATCATATGCATGATCCTAGTTCATGTTAAGGCGGCTAATGCAACGCATGCAAGGATGCAATCTAAACAGGCTCGGCTATCCTAAACATGGCATGTGAAATGCTGCAACTAGCAAGTACTCAACTTGGAATTGAAAATACAGTGCAGTTAGTATGATGCGCCGAGCCCGGTGCGTACAAGACAAATGTATGGATGCACGCATGCATAGCATAAGGTATGCTAATTTAAATATGCCCTAACCTACCATCATAAACAGGTAAATAAAAAGGAAGAGAGACGTGGGATTGGAAGACATGCACACACTCACACACCCTTATTACAAATACGCCCTCGCTCGGAGGGACCAAATAAATATTACAGTCCGAATAATAAATAAATTAATTATTACAGACCCTCTAATTAATTAATAAATTAATAACAAAAGAAGGTGGCCACAGCCCCACCTCGGGATGCGTGAATGATGCATGATTGATCCCCCTTGCTCGGAAATTCGTACCATACCACTGTTGCCTCTGTTTACACTGCTCTGCCTCTCCAAAGACTGCCAAAGTCCTAAGACATGTTCCTTGCACACTGTAGAATATCATCGGCTGGAGGAAATGCCCACCGGCCATAGCAAATGACCATCGGCTATTGATGAAGTTATCAGCCATTCACCAATGGCCGGTCGGCACTAGATGTTGCCGGTCGGCAGAAACTTCCTGCAGAAAATAGTTTTGACAGCAACAGAGGACAAGCAGTGTATGGCATGAAATTTTGAGCAAATGTATGCACGGCCACACTCCCTATCATGTAATGGACTCAAGGGAGCATGGCCCTCGACCCTCGGGCCACCAATCATGCATTTCGATGCATGATGGCCCAAAAGCCAAGTATGCATTTCAATGTCAAATGCAATGCACACAAAACACACAAGGGACCCAACCTCAATCATGGTTCATCAAGAGGTGAGGGATGCATGCTTAATGAAATGCAACCTAGGCATAGAGGCTAAGTATGCAACATGAACATGCAAATGAACAATGTATGCTAGGCGCGCAACCTAAACATGCAACAACACACAAGTATGCAACAACACACAAGGTGAGCATGCATCGACATGCAAAGGATGGTCTTACACTAACTTGGACAGCTCTCTACTAGGTCCAAAACAGTGGCCATAATGAGGCAAGTAAGGCAACACAATACATGGAATGCATGCACAATGCATTAACCAAACCTAAGGCACAAAAATGCAACTCTACCAAAGCATGGCAAGGGATGCAAGATGGCATACAAGCATATGAATTTCAGCGCTGGAACATGATGCCAAATGGTCCCAAAACATGGAAATATGTCACCCAATGCATGCTATAGGCCCCGAAACCCAAGATTAGGCACATGAAATGACTTACATCCATACAAAGCATGCGTAATTTGAACATGGAGTATGAAGATAGAAGCAAGAAAGCCCTAAAATAAGCATTTTTACAGTTCAAAGCATGGCCAAACAGTGAGCATAGATAGGGCAAAATCAGCATGCAAAAATGGCTCCGCAAGAGGGGTAATGAGGCAAGTCACAGCTGCTAGTCTCAAACACAGGAGGCCCCTTTTACAATGTTGGAGAGGGGCCAAAAATATGATGTTTTACAGTTTATGACAAGCCCCAAAAACAGATACAAGTATGGCCAAAGCATCATGCAAAATGAGGCCACCAAGAGGGCTATAACATGAAGTATACCAAGGATGTCTCAAACAACCCTAGAACCTTAATGAAACATGAATAGGGGGTCATTTTAGGGCCATTTTCAGTTCGGACCAGAGTCCAAAAATAGAAGATTCATAAGCTAATAAATCATGCAAAAATGGGGACCAAAGAGGGGTACAATGGCAAGTGATATATGGAGGTCCCAAACAGTGGTGAGCCCTTCTTCAATGTTGAATAAGGGCTCAAAATAAGCCTATTCTCAGTTTACATCATGCTCCAAAACAGATTAATCATAGGCCAAAAATACTACTCAAGAAAATGGCATACAAAGGGATAATGAAGAAAGTGCAAGATGGGGGTCCCAAACAGGGTAAGACCCTTAATGAAAGATGAAATAGAGCTCAAAAAAATGATACTTTCAGTTTTGGTCGGAGCTCAAATGTGCAAGAAAATATGGCTTAGATATGAACCAAGAAAATGCTAGTTTAGGGGAAAAGTGTGCTTACCCTTGTAGACCAATAAACCAGCAGGTTTTGATCCAAGGAAATGAGCTCCTAGCCTCTGCAAATGGCCTCCAATGTACTGAAATGAAGTGTAGAGGTGTGGTGCTATGGATTGGTTAGGAAATGGCCCAAGAACAAGGGTATTTGATGGTTGAATGAGAGAGATATGGAGAGGGAGGTGAGATATATCAGATATATATCTATATATCTCTGGTTTTTTGCTCAAAAATCTAACCCTTTACAATGGAGGAGGAGAGCTCCTTATATAGACAAATGGAGAGGCTCTAAGCTTATAAGACAAGCTAAAGAGAAAGGTTCAAGGGGAGCAAGAGGGCCAAGGCTTATTAAGGAAGCCAAGACAGCTAGTAGGATTCTTGAGGAAGCCAAGACAAGGGGTCAAGGCTTCCTCAAGAAGCCATGAGCAAAGGGTCCAAAAAAAGGGGGCAAAGGCTCCAAATAGTCACACATATGCACGGGGAGCTGGGTATGTGCATCCCAGCTGGCACAGCTGGCATGCACCATACCTGCAAGAGTCAAAAGGGTCAAATCAGCCATGAAAAGAGGTCATCGGCCAAATAAATTGCCGGTCGGCACAATAAATTGCCGACCTGCAATTTGTACTGGCCGGTCGGCTAAATAGAGTGCCGATGGGTGGCTGATGAGGTCAAAAAGTGCTGGTGGATGTCCAGATTGAAGCCCCGGAAGTTAGCTTTCCAATGGTGCAAACCTTGCATTAAAATTCCTTCTGTGGAAAAAGTTATGCCCTTTTTGGTGAAGCCGCGCAGACTCGATCCAACCGGGATGATGCCCAACTTCAACCAATCATACCTCCCCCACCCGGACTTGGTTTTGAGAGATTCTTGAGTGAAAAATGAAGCCCCAGAAGTCTTCTTTCCAATGGTTATGGCCTCATAGCTTAACTCCAAGTGTATAGATAGATGATCTTGATTTAGCGAGGACTGCTCGACTCTCTTCTACCCGGATTCATGTCGAACCTCTCCAACTTGTTTTCTCCCCTCTTCTCCTCTTCTCTTCAACTTTAAACCCCGAAGTAAGGTGTTTTGAAAGATTTTTCAAATATTTCATCTCTCTTTCATTCATCTCCACTTTGTCCTTGCTCGGTTTACCGAAAAGCGCACCATTTACCGAAATGCGAGCGTCGGAACATCGTGGGAATTTTATTTCAAAAATGTTTTGAAAGAGAGGGTTTTAAGGTCTCAAAACCATCCAAAATAATTTTGGTTCAAAATGGGGTGTGAAGTTGAGATTCGCCTCTCTCCTTGCCGAAGAAACTGAACCTGCGCCCTGCACACCTTTCTCCACCAAGTAAACCATCAGTAGTGCCCAAGTCTTGTGGGTGGTCAAAAATGGGGTGTCTACAGCCGCCTTGGTCTTCCTTAACTCGCGCTCAGTCTCCTCCGCGCGGGCCTCCAAACTTCGAATACGTTCCTCCTTCTTCTCCATTTCTCGGCGGGCAGCGCGCAATCGCATGCCGATTTCATAGGCAGTGTAAAGCCCCTTCACCGCCCCATGAATGCCTTCGCGAAATACCTCGTAGTCCTAACGACCTACCATCGATTGTTGAACCTTATGAGGGAAAATTTGTCAAGCAAACTCGACCGCTACATTTGGGTCTCGAATGATCGAGTCCGCCTCTGTCATGGGTCTATTCCCCACAAATACCGCAAAGCTTAATGGGCACAGATTCGCGTCAGATCCCCTCTCGACTCGAGGTTGAGAAGATCTGCCTTGCGACTGCTTGTCCCGCCTGGGCGACCTACTTTAACGTCGAGGAGACTGACGCCTTTCTCGATCCCTAGAACTCCTACTCCCTGTGCGCGAAGGGTAACCACCTCGATTCATGTCTCCACCCAGCTCAGCTAGCGTCATCGCTTCTGTAACAACCCCGTACCGTTTACCGATAAATTACTGAATTACTTACTGATTATTGCTAAACTGGACTGCTTATGACAGATAATTGAACTAACTGACATACAGAACAGACTGATTGAAAATGGGAACTAAATTGACTGAGCATATTTATTGTATTGCATTTTTATCTTTTCGATTAATTGATTATCTGTTCGTGTTTTTATGTTTAAACTGCAAATTGAAGGCCTTATCGGCGGCCGAATCGAAAATAGATTGATGTTTTAGAATCATTGGAATTTATGTGATTTTATGGCGTATTTACTGAAAATGTGATTAGGTATGATTAAATTAGATTAAATATTGATAAAAGGCAAAGTTTGACTTATTTACCAAATTGCCACTAAGTGGGCCACTATCCTACACAACTAGGGACTTGTATTACACTTGAACAAATTCATTTCATCAGCCTTTTCTCACACTTAGCCGACCAAGAGAGGAAATAGGAGAGAATTGAGTTCATTTTGGTGGTTTTGCTTGGAACTTGGGGGATTAGCTTGAACCTTGAGGAATTGAAGTGTAAATTGGCAAAATTGAGCTCTTAAACCTTGAATACAAGACTAAGGTAGGACATTCATCTTCTTGTTGTTGTCATAGAGCTAATTCTTGCATGATTCATGTTTTATTTTAGAATTAAGTCATGTTGTAGCTCATACATGGTGAATTATGCTAGAATTCATGCATGCATGGTTGAAAGAATGAGTTTTGAGTTGAATTCATGGTAGAATTGTACATGCATGCTCATGTTTAAGTTTAGTCCATGATTTCAACTTGTTTTTGGTACAAATGGCTCGCTAGAACATCAAATTGGAGCTTTGAAATGGTTGGATTTCATGCATGTTTGCATTTCTCCATGTTTACGAAATTGGGTTTGAAATATGGTTTTAATTGACTCACCTTTGGGGCTTGAATTCATAAATTGAGCTTTGAAACTTGTTATACAATGAATTTAGATGTGTTTTCCAGAATTTGGGCCCAAGAGGTCGAGTTTAGAGTGGTAGAATGCTTGGTTTGAGCTTGGGAGGCAAATCTGGAAATTCCAGATTTGGCTTCCTCGCTCGAGCGAAGGATTCCTCGCTCGAGCGAGCACCTTTGTCCAGGGCTCCGCTCGAGCGGGCATCGAGCGAGCATCGCGCGTAAAATTCCAGCATCCAGTACTTTTGCATTCTTACAGACCGCTCGAGCGAAGGATTCCTCGCTCAAGCGAAGCCTTTGATTTTGCAAGCTCGCTCGAGCGAAGGAAGGCTCGCTCGAGCGAGACCCCTGTTTTCAGCAACTTTGCAAAATGTTTTCTAAGTGTATTTTGGCATCCTCATTCCATTCTAGGCATTCTTAGGCCTAGTTTAAGGCATTTTAATGAGGATATAGATGTAGAACACACCAAGGCAAATTAGGGATTAAGTTATGATATTTCCCAACTGTGTAGCTTAGTGTGTGTTCAACCTGTGAACTGTGTAGGGTTGGCGACTGGGGAGACACGCTCTAGCATACTGTAACCCAAACTCAGTGAGTAACAATTGTGTAAAGATATGTTCAACTGAGAATGTTTTCTGACTGTTTACGGAACTGTTTTCTGAAGTGATTATTGTTATTTGATTGAATGTATGTCCTATATTCTGAAATGTATTGTGGCATCCTTAGCAACTACTGTATACTGTTACTGCTACTGCTACTGCTACAGAGATCTCTGTCGGTTCCCTCGTGGAACCATTACTGTTTACTGATTGATGGCCATCATTACTGTTCGGTCTTTAAGACCTACTGTTTACTGCTATGCTAATGGATGTACCACATATGACTGAATAACTGTTCTGACTGAAAGACTGAAATACTGTTTAATGAACTGTTTTCATTACTGTAAGGACATTTCATTCTTAACCTCTTTACGCATTATGTTATTCACTGGGTTTTAGCTCACTGTTTATATATATATATATATGTAGGTGTTCAGCCACCAGATCGGAGCTAAGAGCGTGGGTTAGACTCTAGTTTTGTCAAGCCAGCCTATGTGCCTCACTGCGAGGTTCCAAGTTGCCATGCTATGGCTTTGGAGTGTTTTGTTTTTCCCCTGTCTGTCTCCGTACTGTTTTGGATTACTGTATAGACTGTCAGCTACTAACTGTACTGCTATCAAGGGATTAAGTCCCTGTACTGTGTGACTGTAAATTTTGTATAGACTGTACTATTCTACATGTGTGAATGCATGAAAAATCTTTTTGGCATACAGACTGTCACAGCTCAATGGACATTATTTATTTACTGTATTGGCTTCCGCCAGGCCCTAAACTCTGTTTTACTGTACTACTGTTAAGCAGGCCTTCGGTAATCTCGGATTACTGGCCGGTTACGGTGCTAAACCCATAGGGCCGGGTTTGGGTCGTGACAGCTTCCCCTCTGCTGTTAAAGAAGAGTCTGTTCGACATTCACACGATACCTTCAAAAGCTGGAGTCAGTTGTTTACTGTGCTCATAAAAGTTATACCTTTAATCATTTATCCTTTACAGAAGCAGCACCCCCGAGGCAATCTCATTAATTGTGAAAACCTCAATCGCCCGGCGCTGACTAGATCGACCCACTTGAGGCAAGGGCAAATAGATCTATCAATATATTCGACTTAAATACCCCAGCCGGCCCATGAATCGACTTCAGAACTAAGTTCGTCTCGTCCGGCGCCCGCCTGATCATGCACCACTTGGGGCAATGGCATGATAGATTTATTAATATATTCGGCTTAAGTGCCCCAGCTGGCCCATGAATCGACTTCAGAACTCCTAAGTTTGTCTCATCCGGCGCCCGCCTGATCATGTACCGCCTGGGGCAAGGGCTGATAGATCTATCAATATATTCGGTTTAACTGCCCCAGCCGGCCCATGAATCGACTTCAAAACTAAGTTCGTCTCGTCCGGCACCCGCCTGATCATGCACCGCCTGGGGCAAGGGCTGATAGATTTATCAATATATTCGGCTTAAGTGCCCCAGCTGGCCCATGAATCGACTTCAGAACTCCTAAGTTCGTCTCATCCGGCGCCCGCCTGATCATGCACCGCCTGGGGCAAGGGCTGATATATCTATCAATATATTCGGCTTAAATTCCCCAGCCGGCCCATGAATCGACTTCGGACCTAAGTTTGTCTCGTCCGGCGCTCGCCTGATCATGCACCGCCTAGGGCAAGGGCAGATAGATCTATCAATATATTCGGCTTAAATGCCCCAGCCGGCCTATGAATCGACTTCAGAACTAAGTTCGTCCCGTCCGGCGCCCGCTTGATCATGCACTGCCTGGGGCAAAGGTTGATAGATCTATCAATATATTCGACTTAAATTCCCCAGCCAGCCCATGAATCGACTTCAGACCTAAGTTTGTCTCATCCGGCACCTGCCTGATCATGCACCGCCTAGGGCACGGGCTGATAGATCTATCAATATATTCGGCTTAAATGCCCCAGTCAGCCCATGAATCGACTTCAAAACTAAGTTCGTCTCGTCCGGCACCCGCCTGATCATGCACCACCTGGGGCAAGGGCTGATAGATTTATCAATATATTCGGCTTAAGTGCCCCAGCCGGCCGATGAATCGACTTCAGAACTCCTAAGTTCATTTCGTCCAGCGCCCGCCTGATCATGTACCGCCTGGGGCAAGGGCTGATAGATCTATCAATATATTCAGCTTAAATTCCCTAGCCGGCCCATGAATCGACTTCAGACCTAAGTTCATCTCGTCCGGCGCCCGCCTAATCATGCACCGCCTGGGGCAAGGGCAGATAGATCTATCAATATATTCGGCTTAAATGTCCCAGCCGGCCCATGAATCGACTTCAGAACTAAGTTCGTCTGTCCGGCACCCACTTGATCATGCACTGCCTGGGGCAAGGGCATGATAGATTTATCAATATATTCGGCTTAATCGCCCTAGCCGGCCCACGAATCGACTTCAAAACTCCTAAGTTTGTCTCATCCGGTGCCCTAATGATCATGCACCGCCTAGGGCAAGGGCAGATTAATCAATCTATTCGAATTAAGTGCCCCAGCCGGCCCATGAATCGTTTCAGCATAATACCAACGAACTAGTCGGCATACGAATGATAATATTGCTAGGGTATTCAATCGTGGAAAGCTCAATAGAGTAATCATTCTATCTAAAGTAGTGCCCACGAATCGACTTCAAAACTCCTAAGTTCGTCTCATCCGGCGCCCGAATGATCATGCACCGCTTGGGGCAACGGCAGATTAATCAATCTATTCGGATTAAGTGCCCCAGCCGGCGCATGAATCGTTTCAGCATAATACCAACGAACTATTCGGCATACGAATGATAATATTGCCAGGGTATTCAATCGTGGAAAGCTCAACAGAGTAATCATTCTATCTAAAGTAGTGCCCACGAATCGACTTCAAAACTCCTAAGTTCGTCTCATCCGACGCTCGAATGATCATGCACTGCCTGGGGTAAGGGCAGATTAATCAATCTATTCGGATTAGGTGCCCCAGCCGGCCCATGAATCGTTTTAGCATAATACCCATGAACTATTCGGCATACGAATGATAAGATTGCCAAGATATTCAATCGTAGAAAGCTCAACAGAGTAATCATTCTATCTAAAGTAGTGAAAGGCAAATATTCTTCACCAACATAACATCACAAACTGCGCATAAGTAGTAATGAAACAACAAGATAATTTTCATTAATAAATTGAGCGCAGACAATAACCAATTTATACATGAAAACTACTCGGAACCAACAAAAGTCCTTAAAACAAAAACATACATTAAAAGGGAAAGCATTTCATAAAATTCGAATGACTCCCAGATCAATCCTCGGGGTCAGACTCAAGTGGCTCAACGTCCACCTGCTCATAAGGAATTGGTAAGGCCAATATAACCCCAGCGGCATTAAGGGCCTTGAGCCACCCATGTTTGAACCCCCGATTCTCAAACTTGGGGACTTCATCTACGTATTCCTTGAAGGCGGCGCCTTTTCCTGCTTCGAATGCGGCAAAAGCCTTAGATTCTGCATTTTCCTTGGCCGCCTTCAACTCTGCTAACTCAGTCCCCATCTTGTTAAGCGCCTCCTCGGCTAGCCTAAGCGATTCTTTGCTCGTGTTCGCCCTATCTTCGGCATCAGAACGGAGATAATCGGCAGTCCAAGCCCTTTCTACTTCGGCTTTGGCTCGCGCAGTCTCCATCGCAGCTCTCATCATCTCAAACTCAGCCCTGCTCTTTTGATCGCCGACTTCTCACTGCAAACGGTCAATCCTCTCAAGGGCATCATGTAGGCGGCGACCCAAGTCGGCGATCCTGCCGACCGTCTGCAAAACGAGTTAGGATCGTTAGATGCCATAGGCAACCAAAATCAAAACAAGTCAAAGTTCACCTACCAAAAAAGCAGACTGAGCAGATAGGGCCACGGCCACCAAATCCGGCACGGCATGAAAGGATGCCTTATCAGCTGGTAAGGAGACTGAAGCTGCCAGGCTCAAGACTACCGCTGGGTTGGTAATGATGGATGCGTCAGAGGGAATTGGCGCGTCTCTGATTTTTGGCTAAACAATGAAAGGTACAACCACGTCCAATTCTTCTATGCGAGGCCTTTTGTTGGCATGACTATCTTCTGAACCGGTCTCTCCCTCGGCGCTACGCTTCTTGCCCCGCTCTTCCAGAATCAACCGTTCTTCAATGACCGGTTGTTCAACCTCTTTCGCCGTTTCAGCCGTAACAATCTGGGCCGGCTCTTCAATAACGGGTTCGAAAGACTCAATCAAGACAGGTCCAGAACGGGCGGCCTCGGCCTTTTTCATGGCGGCCATGCGCTCGGCATTTTTCTTTCGAGCCATCTGTGTGAGGCTTTCCCCGGCCATACCTTCAAAAAAATCGCCAGGTAGGTCTCCCAAACTTCCAAAAATATCTCCAGAAGAAAACTCCGCCCGACCCGAAGTAGATGGCGAGGTAGGCTGACTACGTCTGGCTGCCTCAAACGCCGAGTTTAGGGCCTCGTCAACCTCTTCAGCCTCCTCAGCGAACTCTCTGGCTGGATCGGCGACTACCTCTACCACCGGCTCGACGTCTTGCCCCGAATCAGAAGCTTCGAGACCAACTTGCCTAAGGCTCTTGAAGCTAGGGAAGATAAGAGCCACAAGTTGTTGATCGCCGGATGGAATGGAAATGTTGTCAGCGGCCGAAAAAGTAGTATAAGTGGGCTCGTATCGAAAAAGTATGTGGGCCGCTCTCCCTTGCTTCTGTAAGTTTGAACGGCCAAAGTATCCAAGTGCAGTCGCAATCTGCGCAAGGACTGCGTCGTCAGTAGAAACCAGAATCTTCTTCAATTTACTGCCTGCAAATACAAAGGGTTAGACACGGAGAGAAGGCCGAGTAAAAGAAAAGTTCAATAAACGCAAGGAGACACACGGCAACCTGGTTCACCCCTCCGTCTAGGAATAGGGTCTAGGCGACCCTCGCCTTCTCCAAATTCCCAGTTCCCTCGGACATTGACCATTACGTCATCCACACGCTTACTAGAACTGGCAAGCATGGTTACCAAATGATGGTCAGTATCCTTGGCCCTAAGAAAGTACCGCCCAAGCCGACCGGAAGATTTGGCTAAAGCATAGCAGTGCCGAATGGCCGGAATGCCAAGATCAATCCTGAGATGCCGGTTCAACTCTACGATCCCCATTATAATTTGAAAAAAGTTCACGTTGGGCTGAGAAGGAATCAGACCCCAATAGCGAAGGACGGCCCTAAGGAATGGATGTAGGGGAAAACGGACCCCACCCTCCGCAATGGATAGGAGAGGAAAGACGATTGAATTTCGATCCTCTCTCTCCATATCCAGAGTCTTGTCCGTCACTAGGGATAGATGAACATCGTCGGGGATGGAAAAGTGTCGCCAGAATCCGGAGACACGACCCTCAGAAAGGAGGTCTTTCAAGTGTTTAGCCATTTTCACGGGGAATAAAGGGTTCGCCAAAATTAAAATAACAAACAGAAAGTAGGATTGCAGAGAAAAGAGAAGAAGACTTACGAGGAGCAAGGGGGACGAGGGTAGACGGAGAAGAGTTGCAGAAAATGCGAGTCAGAGAAGAGATATCCGCTGACGGTCCAAGAGTCTCGAATACTCGACAAACTGTGCATTCGAAAAGGACTGAAATTTCAAATCACAATAAATGCGAGACGCACGAATGAGGCGGGAAAGTGTAATGATGACCGAAAAGGTGTGCGCACTCTGACATCTATATTGGGATACGCGAAGCCGCCTGACCTATTTTAACTTTTCCAATTCAAGACCAAACACGCCAATTAACTACCGTCAATGGGGAGTTCGGGGGGCAATTGTGGAGGCTGAATACGTGGAAAAATCAGAAGGTGCGTACCATTGGAAGACTGATATTAATCGGCTATAACCTACGAGAGTGGGAAGCTGAATATAATATATGTGCCGAATAAGTGTAAATCCTTAGGGCCGAATAATAGAAAGGACAATGATTAAAAAGTAGGCCCTGGCCCCGAGGATAAAAAAGAATAGGTATAAATACAGGAACAATGGGTTGAGAAAGGTATGTAAGAATCACTTCACTTAACTTAGTAAAGAAGCTATCTTGAGTGTCTAAACTGAATTGTCCGTCAGAGTGCTAATTCCGGCACCCCCAACCGGAGTGTTTGTGTCTTTTCAGGTGACTAGCTGAGGATCACTAGCGTCTCCTAGGATCTGAAGAGTATTTCCAAACCACTTCTCCACAATTCTTAATGCATTAAAGTGTTATTATGAGGGTAAAGCTTGGGGGTTGTGAGAAATTAATAAATGCTAAGTTTTTTTTTTTTTTAAATCAAAAAATCAAAAAATTTAGATTGGAATATTGGAACTCCTACAAAACTTGTGGGTTAGAGATAGATATAAATAAATAGATAGATATAGATATAGATATTTATATTTGTTTTAAATTTTTTTTAATATACATATTATTTGTTTTGGAAAAGGTACTGCAGTAATTATGAGAGAAGTCAAAAGTCTTATGGGTTGAAAGAAGTTAATAAATGCTGAGGTTAATTTATTTTTTTTTTTAAAAACAAAAAATTAAAAAATTAAGATTGACATATTGGAGCTTCCACAAGCCTTGGGGGTTAGAAACCCCCTTTTTCTTAATATATAGTACTAGCATATCACCCGTGCTATGCACGGGTTGTATTTACAATTATCTATATATGTAAATTTTGATTTTTAAATGTCTTTCTTTTTTTTTTTAAATGTCTTTTTTTTTTTTTTTATGTTATATTAAAGTTTAATATTTTGATAATAATCATATGTGTTGAACTTTTCAAGGAATTAAATGTATTTTTTATTTTATTTTATATTATATTAAAGTTTAATATTTTGATAATAATCATATGTGTTAGGACTTTTTAATGAATTTATATGTGTTAGACTTTTCAAGAAATTTTTTTATACTTGTTCTTAATGCATTAAAGTGTTATTATGAGGGTAAGGCTTGGGGGTTGGGAGAAGTTAATAAATGCTAAGTTTGTTTTTCTTTTAAAAAAAAAATCAAGAAATTTAGATTGACATATTGGAGATTACACAAGGTTTGGAGTTAGAAACCCCTTTTTCCTTAATATATAGACTAGGATATCACCCATGCTATGCACGGATTATGTTTACAATTATCTATATATGTGAATTGCGATTTTTAAATATCTTTTTTTTTTTTCCTTAAATGTCTTCTTTTTTTTTCCTTTTTTATATTATATTAAAACTAGCATATCACACGTGCTATGCACGGATTGTGTTTACAATTATCTATATATGTGAATTGTGATTTTTAAATATATATATTTTTTTAAATGTCTTCTTTTTTTCTTTTTTTATATTATAATAAAGTTTAATATTTTGATAATAATCATATATGTTGAACTTTTTAAGGAATTAAATGTCTTTTTTTATTATTATATTATATTAAAGTTTAATATTTTGATAATAATCATATGTGTTGGACTTTTCAAGAAATTTTTTTTATGCTTGTTCTTAATGCATTAAAGTGTTATTATGAGAGATAATAATCATATTTGTTGGGACTTTTTAAGGAATTCATATGTGTTGGATTTCAAAGAATTTTTTTTATGCTTGTTCTTAATGCATTAAAGTGTTATTATGAGGGGAAGACTTGGGAGTTGGGAGAAGTTAATAAATGCTAAGATTTTTTTTTTTTTAAATCAAAAAATCAAGAAATTTAGATTGGGAGATTGGAGCTCCCACAAAACTTGGGGCTAAAAACCCTCTTTTGCTTAATATATAGTATAGATTCAGTAAATAAATCATTTAATTTTTTTAACTTACTCTGTACCTTGAAGATTTTAAAAAATATAATCAATTTCATAATTTCGAATAATTATGTTGAACTCTCCAAAATTTTAGGATTGGATTTTCCTCATATTTATACTAACATATCACCTGTGCTATGCACAGATTGTGTTTACAATTATCTATATATGTGAATTGGTATTTTTAAATGTCTTTTTTTTCTTTTTTAAATGTCTGCTTTTTTTTCTTTTTTATATTATATTAAAGTTTAACATTTTGATAATAATCATATGTGTTAGACTTTTCAATGAATTAAATGTCTTATTATTATTATTATTATATTATATTAAAGTTTAATATTTTGATAATAATCATATGTGTTGGACTTTTCAAAAAAAAAAATTTATACTTATTCTTAATGTATTAAAGTGTTATTATGAGGGATAATAATCATATGTGTTGGGATTTTTTAAGGAATTCATATGTGTTGGATTTCAAAGAATTTTTTTTATACTTATTCTTAATGCATTAAAGTGTTATTATGAGGGTAAGACTTGAGGGTTGGGAAAAGTTAATAAATGTTAAGATTTTTTTTTTTTAAAATCAAAAAATCAGAAAATTTAAATTGGGATATTCTTGGTTAATTATGAAACATAAATCTTTTATTTTTTAACAAATTACAAATATACCATAAAATTTATTTAAAATATGAATTGGTCATATAATAGTAGAAATTACAACTATCGTTTGTGATAAATTTTAATTTAATACAATACTCAAGGAAAAGAAAGAAAGAAAAAAAAAAAAAAAAAAAAAAAAAAACTATTCTCCTATGCAATCTATACTGTATATTAAGCAAAAGGGGGTTTTTAACCC
The DNA here is from genome assembly GCA_036172215.1 of Camellia granthamiana. Classification (NCBI taxonomy): domain Eukaryota; kingdom Viridiplantae; phylum Streptophyta; class Magnoliopsida; order Ericales; family Theaceae; genus Camellia; species Camellia granthamiana. The sequence continues at coordinate 55,888,884 of CM069909.1, read as the reverse complement.
CAAACCTTGTAGAAGCTCCAATCTTCCAATCTAAATTTCTTGATTTTTTGATTTAAAAAAAAAATTCTTAGCATTTATTAACTTCTCCCAACTCCCAAATCTTACCATCATAAACACTTTAATGCATTAAGAACAAGCATAAAAAAAATTATTTGAAATCCAACACATATGAATTTCTTGAAAAGTCCCAACACATATGATTATTATCCCTCATAATAACACTTTAATGCATTAAGAATAAGCATAAAAAAAATTTCTTGAAAAATTCAACGCATGTGATTATTATCAAAATATTAAACTTTAATATAATATAATATAATAAAATAAAATAAAAAACATTTAATTCATTGAAAAGTCCAACATATATGATTATTATCAAAATATTAAACTTTAATATAATATAAAAAAGGAAAAAAAGAAGATATTAAAAAAAAAAATTAAAAATCACAATTCACATATATAGATAATTATAAACACAATCCGTGCATAGCACGGGTGATGTGCTAGTAATAAATTATCAAAATTGTTTATTGAAAAATATTTCTCATATCATTAAAAAATGATTAATTGACTTAATAATTTATTTATTAACAAAATGGTTAGCTGAAATCTTTTTTCATATCATTAAAAATTATTAATTTACTTAATGATTTACTTATTAATAAAATTGATCAGTTGTTGTGAGAGTATGATTTATGTATTAATAAAATTAGTCATTTGTATATGTATGTATTTTCTTCTGCTTCTTTATTAGTTCAGTGACTTATCTTAGTATTTTTTTTAGATGAGGGAATTATCTTAGTATTCGTTTTATATTTATCTATTGAAAACAACTACACATTGTAAATTTTTTTTTTTTTTAATGAATTCGGAAGAAATATTTAAAACTCATAAATTCACCCAAAATGATATAATAATAAAATTGGAGTCGACATTATTGGTTGTATAACAAATCAAAAAATCATACATATCATAACACATAATCTATACTATATATTAAGCAAAAGGGGGTTTTTAACCCCAAGCCTTGTGGGAGCTCCAATCTCGCAATCTAAATTTTTTGATTTTTAAAAAAAAAAAAACTTTAGCATTTATTAACTTCTTCCAACCCCCAAGTCTTACCCTCATAATAACACTTTAATGCATTAAGAACAAGTATAAAAAAAATTCTTTGAAATCCAACACATGAATTTCTTGAAAAGTCCAACACATATGATTATTATCAAAATATTAAATTTTAATATAATATAATTAAAAAAAATAGACATTTAATTCCTTCAAAAGTCCAGCACATATGATTATTATCAAAATATTAAACTTTAATATAATATAAAAAAGGAAAAAAAGAAGACATTTAAAAAAAAAACATTTAAAAATCGCAATTCACATATATAGATAAACACATATGATTATTATCAAAATATTAAAATTTAATATAATATAATGAAAAAAAGAAGACATTTAATTCCTTCAAAAGTCCAACACATATGATTATTATCAAAATATTAAACTTTAATATAATATAAAAAAGGAAAAAAAGAAGACATTTAAAAAAAAAAAAAAAAAGACATTTAAAAATCGCAATTGATATATATAGATAATTGTAAATATATTAAGAAAAATGGGGTTTCTAAACCCCAAGCCTTGTGGGAGTTCTAATCTTTCAATCTTAATTTTCTAAATTTTTGATTTAAAAAAAAAAAACCTCAGCATTTATTGATTTGATCAAAATCCTCTGATCAGCATTTATTAACTTTTTCCAATCCACATGCCTGCATTTATTGATTTGGTCAAAATATCTTATTAACATTTAAAATCCTCTCATACAAATAATTATTGATACAGCCCGTGCATAGTTATTACAGTAGTCTTTTTAATTTCTCCTGTACGCTATAATTAGTGATAAGATTATTAAATTATTTTTATAAAAAATCTTAAAAAATATAATTTATATATTAAAAAAAATTAAAACAAATATAAATATCTATACTCTAATAAAAATTGTCATTATGAAAAACCTGCAACTTGAAAAGTCTGAAAGATATTTCGTTGGTTGAATGTCTTTTTCTCGTCGGAAACAAAAACTCAGGCACTTGGGCATCTCTATTAGAAAACGTTTCCAATTCTGAGAATCAATTTAACTCCTGGGCTTGAATTTTGTGCATCTAATAAAGTTCGCAACCCATTTTAGCGCAATCTATCTATACTATATATTAAGGCCTTGTTTGAGAAGATTAAATAAGTGTATTTTTTATCTTTTTAGACAAAAAAATTGAGGTTAAAAATATGGATGTTTGGGTTAACTTTTTGACTTTTTATAGAAAAATATGTAATAAAAAATTGTGAAAATTGGTTTTTAGAGGAAAATTTGAATTGGGAGTTGTGCAGCCGTAATTGTTGACTTTTGGTGAATAGTGTTAACTTTTTAACTTTTTGAGTAACTTTTTGACTTTTTGGATTATTTCAAAGTACCCAAACTTGGCCTAAGTAAAAGAGGATTTTTAACCCCAAGATCTGTGAGAGTTTCAATCTCCTAATCTTAATTTTTTAATTTTTTGATTTTAAAAAAAAAAAAAACTCAGCATTTATTGACTTCTCTCAACTCACAATCCCTTTTGACTTCTCTCAAAATTATTGCAACACCCTTTTCAATTTCTCCCATACACTATGGTTACACACAAAAATAAAAAATAAAAAAGATAAGAATTTAGCTATAGATCTCAAAAAGATATAACATCTAAATTTGAATTATAATTTAATAATATAATTATGTATTTTTTTTATGTATATCTATCAAAATTTTAAATCACTTAATAGGACAAATTAATCAATTTTTCAAAATTATTGATTTTTAATTTACAAAATAGATTAAAAAAAACTATTGACTGATTTATTTATTTAATAACAAAAATATTTCATAATCTCTCCCTCTTAATCTCTCTCACAAATTTTCTCTTCCCCAAAAAATCAGATAATATTTTCTATTAAAGTTGCAGATATCTACCTATATTTTATATATTATATTATAACATAACAAAAAAAATTAAAAAACTAAAAAAAAAATCTTTAAAGTTTATCTAAATAAACTTTAAATCAATAAAACTCACATGTCTAACACATATCTAACTCACATCATAACTTACCTAATATATCTATCTATCTATACTATATATTAAGCAAAAGGGGGTTTCTAACCCCCAAGGCTTGTGAAAGCTCCAATATGCCAATCCTAATTTTCTAGTTTTTTGTTTTTTTAAAAAAAATTAACCTCAGCATTTATTAACTTTTCTCAACCCATAAGACTTTTTGACTTCTCTCATAATTACTGCAGTACCTTTTTCAAAACAAATAATATGTATATTAAAAAAAATTTAAAACAAATATAAATATCTATATCTATATCTATCTATTTATTTATATCTATCTCTAACCCACAAGTTTTGTGGGAGTTCCAATATCCGAATCTAAATTTCTTGATTTTTTTATTTAGAAAAAAAAAACCTTAGCATTTATTAATTTCTCACAACCTCCAAGCCTTACCCTTATAATAACACTTTAATACATTAAGAATAAGTATAAAAAAAAAATTCCTGAAAAAGTCAAACATATATGAATTCTTTGAAAAGTCTCAACACATATGATTATTATCCTTCATAATAACACTTTAATGCATTAAGAATAAGCATAAAAAAAATTTCTGTAAAAGTATAACACATATGATTATTATCAAAATATTAAACTTTAATATAATATAAAAAAACAAGATATTTAATTCATTGAAAAATCCAACACACGATTATTATCAAAATATTAAACTTTAATATAATATAAAAAAGAAAAAAAAAAAGAAGACATTTTAAAAAAAAGACATTAAAAAATAACAATTCACATATATATCTCCTGATCAGCATTTATTACCTTTTTTCAATTCACATGTCTTTCCACATGCCTGAATTTATTGATTTGGTCAAAATTCTCTAATCAGCATTTGAAATCCCCTCATACAGATAATTATAGATACAACCCGTGCATAGTTACTGCAGTACCCTTTTTAACTTCTCCAATATACTATGGTTAGTGATAAGATTGTTAAATTATTATTATAAAAAATCTTTAAAAACATAATTTATATACCAAAAAAATCTAAAATAAATATAAATATTTATAATTATCCCGTGCATAGCACGGGTGATAGGCTAGTACTATATATTAAGCAAAAGGGGCTTTTTAACCCCAAGGCCTGTGGGAGCTCCAATCTCCTAATCCTAATTTTCTAATTTTTTGATTTAAAAAAAAAAAAAAAAAACTCAGCATTTATTGACTTCTCCCAACCCAACCTCAGCATTTATTGACTTCCTCAACTCACAATCCCTTTTGACTTCTCTCATAATTATTGCAACACCCTTTTCAATTTCTCCCATACACTATGGTTACACACAAAAATAAAATAAAAAATATAAGAATTTAGCTATAGATCTCAAAAAGATATAACATCTAAATTTAAATTATGATTTAATAATATAATTATGTATTTTTTTTTTATGTATATCTATCAAAATTTTAAATCATTTAATAGGACAAATTAATCAATTTTTCAAAATTATTGATTTTTAATTTACAAAATAGATTAAAAAAAACTATTGACTGATATTTTTATTTAATAACAAAAATATTTCATAATTTCTCCCTCTTAATCTCTCTCACAAATTTTCTTTTCCCCAAAAAATCAGATAATATTTTCTATTAAAGTTGTAGATATCTACCTATATTTTATATATTATATTATAACATAACAAAAAAAACTAAAAAACTAAAAAAAAAATCTTTAAAGTTTATCTAAATAAAGTTTAAATCAATAAAATTCACATGTCTATCACATATCTAACTCACATCATAATTTACCTAAATAATAATAATTAAAAACAAATAAAAACCACAGATAAATTAAATTTAAAAAAAAAATACCCACAACTCCATCTTAAATAAATTGAAAAAAAAATACTCGAATAGAAACCACACAAAAATAAAAATAAAAATAAAAAGATATATCTATCTATCTATCTATATCTTCTATACTATATATTAAGCAAAAGGGGGTTTTTAACCCCAAGCCTTGTGGGAGCTTCAATCTCCCAATCTAAATTTCCTGATTTTTTGATTTAAAAAAAAAAAATCTTAGCATTTATTAACTTCTCCCAACTCCCAAGTCTTACCCTCATAATAATACTTTAATGCATTAAGAACAAGTATAAAAAAAATTATTTGAAATCCAACACACATGAATTCTTTGAAAAGTCCCAACACATATAATTATTATCCCTCATAATAATACTTTAATGCATTAAGAGCAAGCATACAAAAAATTTCTTGAAAAGTTCAACACATATGATTATTCTCAAAATATTAAACTTTAATATAATATAATAATTAAAAAAAAGACAATTAATTCCTTAAAAAGTCCAACACATATGATTATTATTAAAATATTAAACTTTAATATAATATAAAAAAGGGAAAAAAAAAAGGCATTTAAAAAATATATATATATATTTAAAAATCACAATTCACATATCTATCTATACTATATATTAAGCAAAATGAGGTTTTTAACCCCAAACCTTGTGGGGGCTCAAATTTCCCAATCTAAATTTCCTAATTTTTTTATTTAAAAAAAAAAATCTTAGCATTTATTAACATCACCCAACTCCCAAGTCTTACCATCATAATAACACTTTAATGCATTAAGAACAAGTACAAATTTTTTTTTTTGAAATCCAACACATGAATTCCTTGAAAAGTCCCAACACATATGATTATTGTCTCTCATAATAACACTTTCATGCATTAAAAACAAATATAAAAAAAATTTCTTGAAAAGTCCAACACATATGATTATTATCAAAATATTAAACTTTAATATAATATAATAAAAAAAAACATTTAATTCCTTGAAAAGTTCAACACATATGATTATTATCAAAATATTAAACTTTAATATAATATAAAAAAAAAAAAAGACATTTAAAAAAAAATATTTAAAAATCACAATTCACATATATATATAATTGTAAACACAATAAAATAGGAGGGCATTCATGTCTGCACGTTTTTTTTATAAGATCTCCTCCATTATAATAAGATAGCACTTTATTTCTCTCATCTTATAATCTATATATATATATATATACTAGCCCATCACCCGTGCTATGCACGAGATAATTATAGATATTTATATTTGTTTTAATTTTTTTTAATATATAAATTAAATACATGGGGTTTGACCGAGGAGTTTGAAAGAATTTAATAAGTGTTTATTTATTTGTTTTTTCAAAAAACAAAACAAAAAAATTAAGAGGGAAAAAAATTAAGAACCATTTACACAATAATTACATGGGTCTCTTGGGAATGTTAAAAGGAAGGAAATTAGGATTTCATTTATTGCGTTATTCAATAGTGTAATTATTATAATCTTTGAACCAATCATCAAGTCAATTTTTTTTAAAAAAAATATATAAAAAATTAAGAAATTAGGATTGGCATGTTGGAGCTTCCACAAGCCTTAGGGTTTAAAAGACCCTTTTGCTTAATATATAGACTAGCCTATCACCCGTGCTATGCATGGGATAATTATAGATATTTATATTTGTTTAAGATTTTTTTTAATATATAAATTATGTTTTTTAAGATTTTTTTCTTATCACTAACCATAGTGTATGGGGGAAGTTAAAAAGGGTACTGCAGTAACTATACACGAATTATATCTATAATTATTTGTATAAGGAGATTTTAAATGCTGATCAGGGGATTTTAACCAAATCAATAATTGTAGGCATGTGGAAAGATATGTGGATTGAAAAAAGTTAATAAATGCTAATCAGGGGATTTTGACCAAATCAATAAATGCTGAGTTTTTTTTTTTTAAATAAAAAATTTTAAAAATTCAGATTAGGATATTGAAGCTTCCATAGGCCTTGGGGGTTAAAACCCCCTTTTGCTTAATATATAGTAAGTATAAGTATAGATATAGATAGATAGATAGATATATCTTTTTATTTTTATTTTTGTGTGGTTTCTATTCGGGTATTTTTTTTTTTTCAATTTATTTAGGATAGAGTTGTGGGTATCTTTTTTTTTTAAAATTTAATTTATCTGTAGTTTTCATTTGTTTTTAATTATTATTATTTAGGTAAGTTATGAAGTGAGTTAGATATGTGATAGACATGTGAGTTTTATTGATTTAAACTTTATTTAGATAAACTTTAAAGATTTTTTTTTAGTATTTTAGTTTTTTTTGTTATGTTATAATATAATATATAAAATATAGGTAGATATCTACAACTTTAATAGAAAATATTATCTGATTTTTTGGGAAAGAGAAAATGAATGCAAGTTTTAATATTTTTTTTTGAAAATTTGTGAGAGAGATTAGGAGGGAGAGATTATGAAATATTTTTGTTATTAAATAAATAAATTAGTCAATAGTTTTTTTTAATCTATTTTGTAAATTAAAAATCAATAATTTTAGAAAATTAATTAATTTGTCCCATTAAGTAATTTAAAATTTTGATAGATATACATAAAAAAAAATACATAATTATATTATTAAATCACAGCTCAAATTTAGGTGTTATATCTTTTTTAGATCTATAGCTAAATTCTTATCTCTTTTTTTTTAAATTTTTGTGTGTAACCATAGTGTATGGGAGAAATTAAAAAGGGTGTTGCAATAATTATGAGAGAAGTCAAAAGGGATTGTGGGTTGGGAAAAATCAATAAATGCTGAGGTTGGGTTGGGAGAAGTCAATAAATACTGAGGTTTTTTTTTTTTTTTACTCAAAAAATTAAAAAATTAGGATTAGGAGATTGGAGCTCCTATCTGATTTTTTTGGGAAGAGAAAATGAATGCAAGTTTTAATATTTTTTTTAAAAAATTTGTGAGAGAGATTAGGAGAGAGAGATTATGAAATATTCTTGTTATTAAATAAATAAATCAGTCAATAGTTTTTTTTAATCTATTTTGTAAATTAAAAATCAATAATTTTAGAAAATTGATTAATTTGTCTCATTAAGTGATTTAAAATTTTGATAGATATACATAAAAAAAAATACATAATTATATTATTAAATCATAATTCAAATTTAGATGTTATATCTTTTTGAGATCTATAGCTAAATTCTTATCTTTTTTATTTTTTATTTTTGTGTGTAACCATAGTTTATGGGAGAAATTGAAAATGATGTTGCAATAATTATGAGAGAAGTCAAAAGAGATTGTGGGTTGGGAAAAGTCAATAAATGCTGAGGTTGGGTTGGGAGAAGTCAATAAATGTTGAGGTTTTTTTTTTTTTAAAATCAAAAAATTAGAAAATTAGGATTAGGGGATTGGAGCTCCCACAGGCCTTGGGGTTAAAAACCCCCTTTTGCTTAATATATATATATTAAGCAAAAGGGGGTTTTTAACCCCAAGGCCTGTGGGAGCTCCAATCTCCCAATCTAAATTTCTTGATTTTTTTATTTTTTAAAAAAAAAAAACCTTAGCATTTATTAACTTTTCCCAACCCCCAAGTCTTACCCTCATAATAACACTTTAATGCATTAAAAACAAGCATAAAAAAAAAAAAATATTTGAAATCCAACACAGGAATTTCTTGACAAGTCCCAACACATACGATTATTATCCCTCATAATAACACTTTAATGCATTAAAAACAAGCATAAAAAAATTTCTTAGAAAGGCCAACACATAAAGGCATTTAATTCATTGAAAAGTCTAACACATATGATTATTATCAAAATATTAAACTTTAATATAATATAAAAAGGGAAAAAATCGAATACATTTTTTTTTAAAAAAAAAAAGACATTTAAAAATCACAATTCACATATATAGATAATTGTAAACACAATCCGTGCATAGCACGGGTGATATGCTAGTACTATATATTAAGTAAAAGGGGGTTTTTAATCCCAAACCTTGTGAGAGCTCCAATCTCCCAATCTAAATTTCTTGATTTTTTTATTTTTAAAAAAAAAAAATCTTAGTATTTATTAACTTCTCCCAACTCCCAAGTCTTATCCTCAAAATAACACTTTAATGTATTAAGAACAAGCACAAAAAAAATTCTTTGAAATCCAACACATATGAATTCCTTGAAAAGTCACAACACATATGATTATTATCTCTCATAATAACCCTTTAATGTATTAAGAACAAGTATAAAAAAAATTTCTTGAAAAGTCCAACACATATGATTATTATCAAAATATTAAACTTTAATATAATATAATAATAATAAAAAAAGACATTTAATTCCTTGAAAAGTCCAACATATATGATTATTATCAAAATAATAAACTTTAATATAATATAAAAAAGGAAAAAAAAAAGACATTTTAAAAAAAAAAATTAAAAATCACAATTCACATATATAAATAATTGTAAACACAATTCGTGCATAGCACGGGTGGTATGCTAGTTCTATCATATATCTAAATGTCTTCTTTTTTTTATTTTTTATATTATATTAAAGTTTAATCTTTTGATAATAATCATATGTGTTAGATTTTTCAAGGAATTAAATGACTTTTTTTTTATATTATATTATATTAAAGTTTAATATTTTGATATAATCATATGTGTTGGACTTTTTAAGAATTTTTTTATATGCTTGTTCTTAATGCATTAAAATGTTATTATGAGGGATAATAATCATATGTCTTGGGACTTTTCAAGGAATTCATATATGTTTGATTTCAAAGAATTTTTTTTTATGCTTGTTCTGTTATTATGAGGGTAAGACTTGGGGGTTGGGAGAAGTTAATAAATGTTAATTTTTTTTTTTAAATCAAAAAATCAGGAAATTTAGATTGGGAAATTGGAGCTCTCACAAGGCTTGGGGTTAAAAACCCCCTTTTGCTTAATATATAGTATAGATTTAATATTTTGATAATAATCATATGTGTTAGACTTTTCAAGGAATTAAATGTCTTTTTTTATTATTATATTATATTAAAATTTAATATTTTGATAATAATCATATGTGTTGGACTTTTTAAGAAATTTTTTCCATGCTTGTTCTTAATGCATTAAAGTGTTATTATAAGGGACAATAATCATATATGTTGGGACTTTTCACGAAATTCATATGTGTTGGATTTCAAAGAATTTTTTTTATGCTTGTTCTTAATGCATTAAAGTGTTGTTATGAGTGTAAGACTTGGGGGTTGAAAGAAGTTAATAAATGCTAAGGTTTTTTTTTTTTTTTTTTAAATCAGGAAATTTAGATTGGGAGATTGGAGCTCCCACAAGGGTTAGGGTTAAAAACTCCCTTTTGCTTAATATATAGTATAGATTAGCCTATCACCCGTGCTATGCACTAGATAATTATAGATATTTATATTTGTTTTAATATATAAATTATATTTTTAAAGATTTTTTATAAAAATAATTTAACAGTCTTATCACTAACCATAGTGTGCAGGAGAAATTAAAAAGGCTACTGCAGTAACTATGTATGGGCTGTATCTATAATTATTTATATGAGGGGATTTTAAATGTTAATCAGGAATTTTGACCAAATCAATAAATGCAGGCATGTGGATTGGAAAAAGTTAATAAACAGGAGATTTTGACCAAATCAATAAATGCTGAGTTTTTTTTTTTTTAAATAAAAAATTTAGAAAATCAAGATTGAGAGATTGGAGCTCCCACAAGGCTTGGGGTTTAGAAACCCCATTTTCCTTAATATATTTACAATTATCTATATATGTGAATTACGATTTTTAAATGTCTTTTTTGTTTTCCTTTTTTATATTATATTAAAATTTAATATTTTGATAATAATCATATGTGTTGGACTTTTCAAGGAATTAAATGTCTTCTTTTTTTTATTATATTATATTAAAGTTTAATATCTGATAATAATCATATGTGTTGGACTTTTCAAGAAATTTTTTTTATGCTTGTTCTTAATGCATTAAAGTGTTATTATGAGAGATAATAATTATATGTGTTGGGACTTTTTAAAGAATTCATATCTGTTAGATTTCAAAGAATTTTTTTTATGCTTGTTCTTAATGCATTAAAGTGTTATTATGAGGGTAAGACTTGGGGGTTGGGAGAAGTTAATAAATGCTAAGGTTTTTTTTCTTTTTTTAAATCAAAAAATCAAGAAATTTAGATTGGGAGATTGGAGCAAGTTTAATATTTTGATAATAATCATATGTGTTGGACTTTTCAAGGAATTAAATGTCTTCTTTTTTTATTATATTATATTAAAGTTTAATATTTGATAATAATCATATGTGTTGGACTTTTCAAAAAAAAAATTTATACTTGTTTTTAATGCATTAAAGTGTTATTATGAGGGATAATAATCATGTGTTGAGACTTTTTAAAGAATTCATATGTCTTGGATTTCAAAGAATTTTTTTTTATACTTGCTCTTAATGCATTAAAATATTATTATGAGGGTAAATCAAAAAATCAAGAAATTTAGATTGGGAGATTGGAGCAAGTTTAATATTTTGATAATAATCATATGTGTTGGACTTTTCAAGGAATTAAATGTCTTCTTTTTTTTATTATATTATATTAAAGTTTAATATTTGATAATAATCAAATGTGTTGGACTTTTCAAGAAATTTTTTTAGGCTTGTTCTTAATGCATTAAAGTGTTATTATGAGGGATAATAATCGTATGTGTTGGGACTTTTTAAAGAATTCATATGTGTTGGATTTCAAAGAATTTTTTTTATACTTGTTCTTAATGCATTAAAGTGTTATTATGAGGGTAAGACTTGGGGGTTAGGAGAAGTTAATAAATGCTAAGGTTTTTTTTTTTTAAAATCAAAAAATCAGGAAATTTAGATTGGGAGATTGGAACTCCCACAAGGCTTGGGGTTAAAAATCCCCTTTTGCCTAATATATAGTATATATATATATATATTTGATAATGGTATATGTGTTATAAAAAATAATTTTAATTTTAATCTAAAAGTAAAATTAAAATATAATTTTAATTATTTATTTTGATAACATTAGCATTATCATTTTATAAAAATGTTACTTGATTAATTTTAACTAAATTATTTATGTATTTTAATAATTTTAGTTATATTGTATTATAAAAGTATAATTATCATATAATAATTTTATATGATATATATTAAATTATAAGATAATAAAATAAATATTCATTTTAATATTAAAAATAATAGTTAAATTAAAAGGAGAATTAATAACATAAAATTAAAAGTAATTCTAATTATTTAATTTTATTTTATATAAATTTGGAAAAAAAAATGTAGAAATAGAAACTATATAAAATATATTGAAAAAATTAAATATAAATATTCTGTAGTTGAATTATCATATAATGATTTTATATGATATTTATTAAATTATAAGATTGTGAAATAAACACTCTTAAATTAAAATATCAATTATATAAAAGAGATTTAGCAACGAAAGAAAAAATCTCATAACAAAATCTAAATTCAAAAAGAAAAAATAAATAAAAACATTCAAATGATAAATAAATTTAAGTGTGTGAAGTGATTAATATCTGTAATATAATGTCAAAATATAGAAAAACTTATTATTTAGCAATTGAAAAAGTAACTCAAGCAGTAACTTTAAATTTCAAAGTTCGAAAGTACCATTGTTTTGCAAATTTTCCTCTTGTGAGTTGTGAATATTATATAAAATAATGTCAGAAAGATTTTGTACAATCAAAGTAGAATCCATATAGAATTTGTAGTTAGATTTCATGTAAATTTTAAATTGGATTTGTGAAAGAAATATTTCTTAAATAGAGTCCATATAAAATTAGTATTGAATTTGTGGATTATCTGAATTTATGATGGAAAATATATAGAAATGAAGTATCTGTAAAGTTAGTATAATTTAAATTAGGTTTGTATAGAACTCTATATGTTAATGGAAAATACATGTTAGTATGACTTTTTTTTTTTTAAATGAAAAAGTAAGCTCTTGGAATATGTCACCTAAGAGAGAGAGAGAAAAAAAAAAAAAAAAACTACTCTTATATATATATATATATAAAATAGCGTAGTACCTGTGCTATGTATGGTTTCAAATAAATAATTAATAATTAATTTTAAAATTAAAATTAAGTAGTAAAAAAATAAAATTGATTAAATTTTAACTATTTTTATTGCAATTTCGCTTATGATTTTTTTTTTCCGTACCATTAATACTATGTTTTAAGTTCTAAATAACAATAACATGAATCATAATGTAATTAGTAAAAATTAAACAAAAATTATGATAAGTTATAAAATTGCACTATTTATTTTTTATTTTTAGGAAAAAAACTACACCTATGATAAAATATAAATACATTATTATTTTCTAAGGGTTTCATAATTTTAGTTTTTCATATATTAGATGATATCGTAAACTATGTGAAACTCAATAATAATAATTATTATTTTTTATTAATTACATTTTGTTTAGTTTTCCATATAATAGTAATAATAATAATAATTTTTTTGTGAAACTCAATCTAGCAAAGTTTGTTTAAATTGAAAAATTGAATAACAAAATAAAAATGATAAATAATGAACTACCAGTGACCCTTAACCTCTTATCTTTCCTAAAATCAACATTTATCTACCAAGTATAACTTTTAAATTTTCTCACAATCGCTAGTTTTGACATCTCACATTAAGTCATTTTCTTATTTTTCTTTCTCACTCACCTTTGCTTAACGGATCTTCATAGCACGGGGTGTAATTTTTTTAAAATTATTTTATAAACCATAATGTGCTATGCATGGGTTTAAATAAATAATTACAAAATAATTTTGAAATTAAATAATAACATAAAATTTATTTATAAGAAATAAATAAACTATGGTAGAATATATTTTTAAAAAAGTGCAATAAAATTACAAAAACTATATTTACAATGAAATATAAATGCATTTTGTTTTATAAGTTTTGCAATAGTTTATTTTATGTTAGAGATAGCCTAATCATATAATAAATTGTATTTGTCTGTAACGCCCTCAAAATAATAACATTAAACCCACAATATTGACATATGTAAAGGCTCATCATTTCTTCATTTAACAGAATAGTTCATTACAAAAGTATTACATGTTAACAACAAAAGCAAATGCCCTATGGGCTTACAGCTTTCCAAGTTAACACTTGGTTACAAAGAAAAGGAGTGCTAACTCATTTACACATTAAGCCCTTGGCTTGAATCTACATGTAATACGCCAAAAGGAAACAACATCAAAAAGTCTGACAACCGCTAGCCTCCCAAGCTATGTCCTTGGAGGTGGCATGCTACCTGTACCTGAAAATGATGTTCCCATATAGGGTGAGCCACAGCCCAGCAGAAATACAGTAAACCAGTTATGAATAATGACTAAAAGATTAACAGTTGATAGGTGGCCAACACTTTACACTATCATTCTCCATTTCCTTACAAATTCTCAATTCATAACCATGGCTCAGAACCTGGCCAACAAATCATGTGGGACAGTAACTCATGTCCAACAATATCCCATTTCACAAAAGACAAGCATACTAGCTATATCAATACTTCCAAAGACATGCATAAGAGCAATATCACACTTCCAAAAACAAGCATATGAGCTGTGTCAACACATCACTAGATAAGCATATGAGCTATATCTCTGGAGTCCATCCCCTATCTTCTCCCAAACAACATCCGGTTTAGAGGTCCATCCCCTATCATCCCCTAAACCGTGGAGTACATCCCCTATCTCCTCCAACACAACACACAATGCATATAAACAATTATTATACGCATCAATCAATACATAAATTTAATGTATTCCTTCAACCGTCACACTCAATGACACATTTCAATGATTAGTTTTAGTTTGCCTAATCATCATGCATTGTCTACAACAATCAAGACTATCATCCACCGATAGCCCAAAGCAGTTATTTCTATACAGAAAATAAATGCAACAAATGGATATAAAATCAACATTTCAATTCGGCGAGTGATAAGTAATTCAACTACACCCTTTAATCCCATACACTTCCAATCTCAACATCCCCACTTCAATTCCTCATTTCTTACAATTAATTATCCCAATTAATTAATCAATGTAATTAGGGCATTTTCCATAATTAACATTACAACCCTTAGGTTCCATTTTCTATCACTATTTCAACATTAATCCCATGTTTCTACACCAAACATGCCTCTAGGTTCATTATAAATAAAACCCCAACTTTTGTAAAATTACACAAAGGCCCAAAGTTTTCTCAAAATTACACAACAACTTCCAACACATCAAAATGCTAAAATTTAAAGGCAAAATCCATAAAGAGGAGTAGGATATCCCTACCTCAAAGTTTGAGCTCAAATGGAGATGAAGACCCAACACCCAACTTGCTCCAAAACCAAATATTTTCAGATTAAATCGAAGCCCAAGTCACCCTCTGTCTTTTTAACAAAGGACTTAGGGTAGGAAATCACCCTAGGTAGATCAAATCTTAGAGAGAGAGTAAGTTTAGAGAGAGAGGGTCTCGAATTTTAGGGTTTGAAGGATGAAAAGTTTTGAAAAAGTGAAGTTTGGTTCGGCTGCTGCTAACTGATATAAACAGGCTCGCTCGAGTGAAGCCTTGGTCGCTCGAGCGACC
This sequence comes from Camellia granthamiana, assembly GCA_036172215.1. NCBI lineage: Eukaryota > Viridiplantae > Streptophyta > Magnoliopsida > Ericales > Theaceae > Camellia > Camellia granthamiana. The sequence continues at coordinate 55,873,230 of CM069909.1, read as the reverse complement.
AGCCACAAGAAACTGCCCTCGCTCGAGCGAAGACACGCTCGCTCGAGCCAACAGTTCAAATCCTCCGATTTGCAACACGACGCTTGCTCGAGCGAAGAACCGCTCGCTCGAGCGAAGAACGAACCAGATCGCTCGAGCGAAGAAAAGCTCGCTCGAGCCAAGAAATGCAACCTTCAGGTCTGAGCCAGACACAATCGCTCGCTCGAGCGAAGCCACTCTGGCTCGAGCCACCAGACACAAAAACTAACTCTCGCTCGAGCGACCACACCCTCGCTCGAGCGACCAACCAAAAACAGAAGCTCGCTCGAGCGAAGAACAGCTCGCTCGAGCGAAGACCCAAAATTCTGGGCAGCAACACTTGGCTCCCAAACACAACCAACCTGTAACAAACCTGCCCAATACATCCTATAACTCAAATACAAAGTAGGAAAGGATGTAAACAAGACAATACTCAACTACTAACATCCACGGACACATGTCCGGATCACTGTACTACAAGGGGTAAACCCGGGATCGCTATAACCTCCCCCCCTTAAAGAATTTCGTCCCCGAAATTAAGAACAAGTTTTTGAAAGCAAGTTTTTCTCCATTTTAAACAATGTTATAACACAACATTCAACAACTCGACTCATTACCGGTCGTTCCATCTCTTATCAAGAGGCATTTCACTATACATATATTTCAACATGCATTTTCTTTCCATTTCAACCATTTCCAACACACATGGTTCACAATTCATATCATAAGCAATAATCATGATACATTTCCAGTTCTACTATATATTCAACATATGCAATGTTATACAAACTTCCATTTCAAGGTAAGTTCTACAATACCTCCACAAACCAAAACATTCACAATGTTTTACAACTTAAGACATATTTAATGATCTTAAAGTTCAACAATACATCCATATATATAACATATGTTCAAACTTCTACAAATAGGTCCGGATATTTCTCTCGGACCTCCAACTCACGTTCCCAAGTGGCCTCCTCCACTCCGTGATGTTTCCACGAAACCTTCACCAAAGGAATGGTCTTGCCACGCAGGACTTGATCCCGCCTATCCAAGACCCGAGCCGGTCTCTCCTCATACGAGGCATCCTCATCTACCTCTAAGTCGGTCCAATCCAACACATGTGATGGATCCGGCTCATACTTCCGAAGCATACTCACATGAAACACGTCATGCACTCCGGACAACTGCGGCGGCAAAGCCAAGCGATAAGCAACCTCTCCAATCCTCTCAAGGATCTCAAAGGGGCCAATAAACCGAGGGGATAACTTCCCACTCTTCCCAAACCTCATCAATCCCCGCCTAGGTGATATCTTCAGAAAGACATGATCACCCATCTCAAACGCCAAAGGTCTCCTTCTACGGTCAGCATAAGATTTCTAACGACTCTGGGCTGTAACAAGCCTCCTACGGATAAGCTCAACTTTCTCCGTTGTCTCCCTAACCAACTCCGAACCCAACAAAGGTGCATCACCCACCTCGGCCCAACAAACTGGAGACCTACACGGTCGGCCATACAAGGCCTCAAACGGTGCCATACCGATGCTAGACTGAAAACTGTTGTTGTAGGCAAACTCCACCAATGGTAAGTGCCTCTCTCACGTCCCACTGAAATCAAGGACACAACCCCGAAGCATATCCTCAAGGATCTGAATAGTACGCTCGGACTGTCCGTCAGTCTGAGGATGATAAGCTGTACTAAAGGTCAACTTAGTGCCCAAAGCACTCTGCAAGCTCTGCCACAACCTAGCAGTAAAGCGAGGATCTCTATCTGAGACGATCGTCACTGGGACCCCGTGCAACCTCACTATGTCCCGAATATACAAGTCGGCAAGATGATCTACCGAATCTCTCACGCGCATAGGAATGAAGTGCGCCGACTTAGTCAACCGGTCTACAACCACCCAAATGGCATCACTACCCCGCTGAGTCCTCGGAAGACCTACAACGAAGTCCATAGTGATATGCTCCCACTTCCACTCGGCAATAGGCAAGGATTGCAACAAACCCGCTGGCCTCTGATGCTCGGCCTTCACTTGCTGACAAGTAAGGCACTTAGACACGAAGATTGCCACGTCTCTCTTCATACCCCGCCACCAAAACTGGTGACCCAAATCCTGATACATCTTAGTACCTCCCGGATGCACCGCAAGGCGCGAATGATGAAACTCTCGGAGTACTTCCTCTCGGCAAGACTCCGGCACAAACAAACGGTCTCGGTATCTCACACTCTGGTCGGGATACACCGTTAGGCCCTTCTCAACCTTCCCACTGGAGATTTTCTCTCGGAGGGATTCTACCTCAAGGTCACCTCTCTGTGCCTCTAACACTCGAGTCACAAGTGTAGGCTGCGCAACAACAGAAAACAAGGCCGCAGCCTCAACGGATTCGCCCAGACGCAAATCAAACTCGCCAATTGCCCCCAACATCTCCCACTCCCGGATGGCTATACAAGCTACATCACTAACGGATTTCCTGCTAAGGGCATCAGCTACAACATTGGCCTTCCCTGGGTGATAGTGCAACTCGAAGTCATAATCCTCAATAAACTCCATCCATCTCCTCTGCCTCAAGTTCAAGTCTTTCTGTGAAAACAGATATTTCAGACTCTTATGATCCGAGAACACCTCGAATCTCTCACCATAAAGGTAGTGCCTCCAGATTTTCAAGGCAAAGATCACAGCTGCTAACTCTAGGTCGTGTGTAGGGTAATTCTTCTCGTGAATTTTCAACTGACGTGAGCCATAAGCTACCACTTTCCCCTCTTGCATCAATACACAACCCAAACCCTCTCGTGAGGCATCACAATAGACTGCATAACCCAACCCTCTCTCCGGAATAATCAAGACCGGAGCGGTGGTCAATCTAACTTTCAACTCCTGAAACGACTTTTCACAAGTCTCACTCCATACAAATTTGACTCCCTTCCGAGTCAATCTAGTCAACGGTGAAGCTAACCTGGAGAAATCTTTCACAAACCGACGGTAATACCCAGCTAATCCCAGAAAACTGCGGATCTCGAACACACTCTTAGGCTGTGCCCAATCTTGCACTGCCTCTGTCTTGGATGTATCAACAGACACCCCTTCCCCGGAAACTACATGGCCTAAGAACTTGACTTCTCCTAGCCAAAACTCACACTTCCCAAACTTGGCATATAGCCTATGGGCTCTAAGTAACTCAAGCACCACTCTCAAGTGTGCCTCGTGCTCCTCCTCTGAAGGTGAATAGATAAGAATGTCATCTACGAAGACGACTACAAAACGATCCAAGAATTCCCGGAAGATCCGGTTCATCAAGTCCATAAAAACTGCCGGTGCATTGGTAAGCCCAAACGGCATTACCAGAAACTCATAATGGCCATACCGTGTACGGAATGCCGTCTTCGGAATGTCCTCCTCCCTGACCCTCAACTGGTGGTAACCCAATCTCAAGTCTATCTTAGAAAAACAACGGGAACCCTTCAACTGGTCGAACAAATCATCTATACGGGGCATAGGGTACTTATTCTTAACCGTAGCCCGATTCAACTTCCGATAATCGATACACAATCTCAAGGCACCATCTTTCTTTTTAGCAAAGAGGGCTGGTGCTCCCCACGGCGATACACTAGGGCGAACAAAGCCCTTATCTAGTAATTCCTGGAGCTGAACTTTCAACTCAACCAACTCTGCTGGAGCAAAACGGTAAGGTGCCATAGAAATCGGCGCCGTGCCGGGCACTAAATCAATAGAGAACTCAGTCTCCCGGTGAGGTGATAAACTAACGAGGTCCTCGGGAAAGACGTCCGAGTACTCACAAACTACCCTCGGCAACACAATCTGGGTCTCCTCACACTCACCACTCTCAAAGCTAGCAAGTAAACCACTAAGCTCACTCCGCCCTCACGGATCATACCCCGGTGGCACAACACTACCAACCCGGTCTCCCAAGAAATGGAAACACTTCCCGCTCACGGTACAACAAGTAACCCTCTGGCGGTAGCAATCAATAACTGCCGGTATGACGATAACCAGTCCATACCCAAAATAACATCAAAGCCCTTCATGGGCATAACTACAAATGGAAACGGAAGCCTATGATCGGCGACCTCTATATCACAACCTCTACATCCGTGTTTCAAGATCAACTCACCCCCAATAGGTGACACTACACAAATAGGAGATGCTAATAGTGCTAACTCCAACTCCAACACAGATGCAAATGCAGCAGATACAAAAGAATGAGATGCACCCGTATCAATCAACACTCTAGCAACCGAGTTACAAAACAGAAAGGTACCTCTCACTACTGATAGAGCCGGTACTAGGTCCTGCGCGGTAACAGCATACACGCGCCCTGTAGGCCCCTGATCAACCTGCTCACCTCTAGGAGCATACGACTGCTGCACTGATTGGGACGACGAAGCCCCCGGATTGGCCCTCGAGGCCTGCACAGACTAAGCTGGCTGAAATCCCTGCGTCTGTCTAGAACCCGACGCTCCTGAAGTGGCACTCAACTGTGGGCAGAACCTCTTCAGGTGCCCAGGCTGTCCACACTGATAACAAGACAAGGGTTGACCCCTGCCTGAACTCTGACTCTGCGGTCTAGCTGAAGAAGATGCAGCTCTCTGACCTCCGCCCTTCAGCGGGCAAACCGAAGCCTTGTGACACAGCTGGCCACACTTGTAACAAGTGAACTCTCCCTGATTGCCTCTCCCCGAGCCTGCACTCGGCACTGGAAAGGTCGATCTAGAAACTCCACCCTGAGACTGCTGAGGGTTATAACCCCTCTGTCTCCTGCCATCACCCTGGCCCTCTTGGAGCCTCTATGTTTCTCCTCATCCTCCTCTTGCATCATAAGCTCCATATGAGCTGCAGCATCCACCAAATGCCTATACTCCCGAATATAAGAACCACCAACCCTCAACTTGAGGCCACGCCTCAACTTTCGCTCAAACTCGTAGCAACGGCGCTCCTCTGTCGCCACAAGTTCAGGTGCAAACCTGGACAAGCTAGTAAACGTAGCCTCAAATTCGGCCACAGTCAAACCCTCCTGTTTAAGCCGGCTAAACTGATCTCTCAGCTTTTCCCTAGCAACTGCAGATAAGAACCTCTCCTGGAAAGCATTTACAAACGCCTCCCAAGTACCTCCAACACGGACTTTCTCATACTTCCACCATTGACCCGCATCTCCTTTCAGCTGGAAGGATGCCAAGGTCACCTTCAGTGCTCCATCCTCGATGCCAAGCATCTCGAACGTTTTACTCATTTGTTCCAACCACTCGTCTGCCTTCAGTGGTTCCTTAGGATCCTCTACAAACTCCTCCGGGTTAGACCGGAAGAACTCCCTCTTCAAGAAAGAAGGTCCTGCCTCAACTGCATGATTCCCAGCTCGGAGAATCCCTAAAGCCCCTGCTATCTCCCGGGCCAAGGCACTCATAGCCTGCTGACCCGCTGGCTCGGCCACATTGGCCTGACCAACCCCCTCCTGCACTGCTGGAATCTCATCCGGTAAAGGTACTTCCTGCCTCGCAGGTCTACCACGCCTACCACCTCTTCCTCGTCCTGACATCCTAATAAAGGAAACAAAGAACATTAGCACATTTATAAGTGTGCCGAAACTAAACACTCACGTCCTAATGCATGGACAACTGTAATTCATTCCACGTAAGCACATAAACACATAAGCACTTACGAATTTCATTCCCGGATAATGATAGTCCCGAGGCGTTACTAGAGTTCCGGTTAGAAACAGCATTGATCAAGTGCTTTTCCAACAAGACTCCCAGAAACCCAAGGATCCAACCAACATCCTAGAAATTAAATCCCATACCCAAATAATCACATAAGCATGTTATCAATTTAAACACATAGCATGTGATTCTACATCTAAGTCTCTATCAAGCGAGACAAACCCATTGTGATCCTAATCACTTCCCACGTACCCAAAGTATTCGAACCCGGTACGCTCTGATACCAAGTTGTAACGCCCTCAAAATAATAACATTAAACCCACAATATTGACATATGTAAAGGCTCATCATTTCTTCATTTAACAGAATAGTTCATTACAAAAGTATTACATGTTAATAACAAAAGCAAATACCCTCTGGGCTTACAGCTTTCCAAGTTAACACTTGGTTACAAAGAAAATGAGTGCTAACTCATTTACACATTAAGCCCTTGGCTTGAATCTATATGTAATACGCCAAAAAGAAACAACATCAAAAAGTCTAACAACCGGTAGCCTCCCAAGCTATGTCCTTGGAGGTGGCATGCTACCTGTACCTGAAAATGATGCTCCCATATAGGGTGAGCCACAGCCCAGCAGAAATACACTAAACCAGTTATGAATAATGACTAAAAGATTAGCAGTTGATAGGTGGCCAACACTTTACACTATCATTCTCCATTTCCTTACAAATTCTCAATTCATAACCATGGCTCAGAACCTGGCCAACAAATCATGTGGGACAGTAACTCATGTCTAACAATATCCCATTTCACAAAAGACAAGCATACTAGCTATATCAATACTTCCAAAGACATGCATAAGAGCAATATCACACTTCCAAAAACAAGCATATGAGCTGTATCAACACATCACTAGATAAGCATATGAGCTATATCTCTGGAGTCCATCCCCTATCTTCTCCCAAACAATATCTGGTTTAGAGGTCCATCCCCTATCATCCCCTAAATCGTGGAGTACATTCCCTATCTCCTCCAACACAACACATAATGCATATAAACAATTATTATACACATCAATCAATACATAAATTTAATGTATTCCTTCAACCGTCACACTCAATGACACATTTCAATGATTAGTTTTAGTTTGCCTAATCATCATGCATTGTCTACAACAATCAAGACTATCCTCCACCGATAGCCCAAAGCAGTTATTTCTATACAGAAAATAAATGCAACAAATGGATATAAAATCAACATTTCAATTCGGTGAGTGATAAGTAATTCAACTACACTCTTTAATCCCATACACTTCCAATCTCAACATCCCCACTTCAATTCCTCATTTCTTACAATTAATTATCCCAATTAATTAATCAATGTAATTAGGGCATTTTCCATAATTAACATTACAACCCTTAGGTTCCATTTTCTATCACTATTTCAACATTAATCCCATGTTTCTACACCAAACATGCCTCTAGGTTCATTATAAATAAAACCCCAACTTTTGTAAAATTACACAAAGGCCCAAAGTTTTCTCAAAATTACACAACAACTTCCAACACATCAAAATGCTAAAATTTAAAGACAAAATCCATAAAGAGGAGTAGGATATCCCTACCTCAAAGTTTGAGCTCAAATGGAGATGAAGACCCAACACCCAACTTGCTCCAAAACCAAATATTTTCAGATTAAATCGAAGCCCAAGTCACCCTCTGTCTTTTTAAAAAAGGACTTAGGGTAGGAAATCACCCTAGGTAGATCAAATCTTAGAGAGAGAGTAAGTTTAGAGAGAGAGGGTCTCGAATTTTAGGGTTTGAAGGATGAAAAGTTTTGAAAAAGTGAAGTTTGGTTCGGCTGCTGCTAACTGATATAAACAGGCTCGCTCGAGTGAAGCCTTGGTCGCTCGAGCGACCAGCCACAAGAAACTGCCCTCGCTCGAGCGAAGACACGCTCGCTCGAGCCAACAGTTCAAATCCTCCGATTTGCAACACGACGCTCGCTCGAGCGAAGAACCGCTCGCTCGAGCGAAGAACGAACCAGATCGCTCGAGCGAAGAAAAGCTCACTCGAGCCAAGAAATGCAACCTTCAGGTCTGAGCCAGACACAATCGCTCGCTCGAGCGAAGCCACTCTGGCTCGAGCCACCAGACACAAAAACTAACTCTCGCTCGAGCGACCACACCCTCGCTCGAGCGACCAACCAAAAACAGAAGCTCGCTCGAGCGAAGAACAGCTCGCTCGAGCGAAGACCCAAAATTCTGGGCAGCAACACTTGGCTCCCAAACACAACCAACCTGTAACAAACCTGCCCAATACATCCTATAACTCAAATACAAAGTAGGAAAGGATGTAAACAAGACAATACTCAACTACTAACATCCACGGACACATGTCCGGATCACTGTACTACAAGGGGTAAACCCGGGATCGCTATATTGTCAATTTATTAACAACCCATTATCTATTTTGTAAAAGTTCAAAAATTTGTCTACTTAGGCATAAAATTATAGTTTCTTCTATGCCATAATTCATCAATACAAAAGAATAAGATTTGGTTTGAGAATTTATAGTTGTACTAGACACTAAAAGTGACATAATTTAATTGACTCAACGTTTATCTCAATTTGGCCATAACCTAATCATTAGAGAATAGTCTATGTCTAAGCATGAATCACTTAACTCATTTATTTATTAAATTAGTAAATAAATATATGTTAATATTTTTTATAATAAAATAAGAAACATATACATGTTTATGCATAGTTATTAAAAAAAATTCAAACTTTGATAAAATTTTATATTTATATTTAAAATTATTACATGAATATTTAAGTATATTTATGTGTAAAAAAACTATCCAATGTCAACCTAAAATATGGGCATTGTTTTAACCGCTCTTTGGACTTGATTTAAAATTTTGATCGATTAATTAATAGAAATAGTTGGTAATAATCAATTTAAATTATATTATAATTTCTCGGGTTTTGAGTAGGGTGTGAACTAATTTAAGGGATAGTATTTACATTAAAGATAGTTTAGAACTTGGATTAAGATTAATTTTTATGCCGACAATTAAATTCTTGGAGAATTATCTTCACACATCCGCAATTCATGATCACTTAACCCACATATTTTTTTTTGTTTTTAAAATTAATAAATATATTATGATTATTTTTTATAACCAAAACAAGAAAATCTATGCATATTTTTGGCATATTTATTTATTTATTTTTAAATATATATATATTAAAAATTCTTCCACAAATAATTAAGTATATTTATGTATGAAAAAAATTATATATCACTAGGTCGATCTAAAATATGGAGCTTGTTCTAGTCTTACATTGGGCTCAATTTAAAAATTGATCAGTCAATTAGTGAAAACAGTTAATAATAATCAATTTAAGCTTATGTTTAATAATTTGTTAAGTTATGATGAGTATCAGTTAATTCTAGATCAAATACTAAAAGTAGTGTCAAAATTAGATTTGGTTGATTGTTATACTATATATCAATCCAATTTTTAGATAATTGTTTTGGTTTATACACAGCCATCACATTTCCCACTTATTTATTTTTTAAAATGGTAAAAATATTGTAAAGTTTTTTATAACCAAAATAAAAAAATACAAATATATATTTGGCATATTTATTAATATTCTAAAAATTCAATTAAGAAATTATATGTTTATTCTTAAAATATGTCTAATATTAAATTATATTTACATCTAAAAGAATTATTTAAAATCATATTAAACTAGTTCATAGATTTTATTTTTAGCATAGAACTTAATCAAAGAAGTGAAATCTCAAAACAAATCAGAATTTCCAATTTAAATTGTATTAAATTTTTATTTAATACAAATTTTCATGCAAAATGTTTTAATATTTTAAAAATAATTAATAATTTGTTAAATGAAGTTACCATTATAAAAAACACTAAAAATAATTGTCTTTTAGTAGTGTGAAAATCCATTAATTAAATAATTAAATTTATGAGATATAATTTTTTTTTTTTTTTCAAAAACAAAATCAATGAAGGAGGCTAATATGAAGGGTGCTTATAATCCTACATAATTTTTTTTTCACACCCATCACATGTATTAAAAAATTTATAATTTAGCCATAACTATTAGTACATATGAGTGTACAAAACAAATCCAAAAAAAAAAAAATGTACAAAATAAATTAAATATGCGTAATTAAATCAAGGGCAAATTACACTAACAGTCCTTATAGTTTGGCACTTGTACCACTTTGGTCCTTGACTTTTCAATTGTGATACATTTGACCCTGAATTTTGAATCTTGTTCCAAATAAGGACAATTGAAAATACTATTGTTTAATTTCAAGGACAAAATCATCAATTTAATAAAACATAAACTAATTTGACAAAAATATATGTCAAAAAATTTTTAAAATTTTTTTAAAATTATTTTTATCCACCAATGATAAAATTATGTAAAATTGATAAAAATTAATAAAAATTACATGATTAATTTTTAAAAATTAATTTTACATGATCATTATCCAAACACAAAAAAAATTAGGATGAATTATACTAACAGTCCCTATAGTTTGGGACTTGTGTCATTTTGGTCCCTGACTTTTCAATTGTGATACATTTGACCCTGAATTTTGAATCTTATTCCAAATAAGGACAATTGAAGATACTATTAGATTTTTCAAGGGCAAAATCGTCAATTTGATAAAATATAAATTAATTTGACAAAAAAGAAATGTCAAAAAAATTATTTTTGAGTTTTTAAAAATTATTTCTACCTACTAAAGATAAAATTATATAAAATTGATAAATCTTTTAGACATTTATTTTTTTTTACCAAATTAATTTTTATTATGTATTTGGATGATAATTATTGTAACGCCCTCAAAATAATACATAAAACTCATTAGTTTAGACATGCATTGATATAAAAGAAACCAACCATTTCTATTCATCAGAGTAGTTCTTACAACAGTATTACATGTTAACAACAAAAGCAAGTGCCCTATGGGCTTACAGCTTTCCAAATTAACACTTGGTTACACAAGAGAAGAGTACTAACTCTATACAAAATAAGCCCTTGGCTTGATGTACATGTAATACAAACAAAATAAACAAAAAGAGTCTTCAACTCTCATCATCATCCAAGCTATGTTCTTGGAGGTGGCATACTACCTGTACCTGAAAATAATGTCCCATATAGGGTGAGCCAACGCCCAGTAGAGATATGCTAAACACAGTATGAGTAGTAACTAAGACATTAGCAATTGATAAATGTTTAATTCCCATAAATCAATTCATAACTCATTTCCATTACATGACCACTATGTTCATGTTTCATTTCATTTTCCATTTCTTATCTATTTCACAATTTACATAAACGGCTCAGAACCTGGCCAACCACTTATATGAGACAGCGACTCATATTAAACGTTTCCCATTTTACAATAGATAAACATACTAGTTGTTTCAACATCTCAACAGATAAGCATGCGAGCTTTACCCACATTTCAACAGATAAGCATATTAGCTATATTAACACTTCCAAAGATAAGCATATGAGCCGTAACAACACGTTAACTGACAAGCATACGAGCTGTGTCAGTGGAGTCCATCCCCTATCTTCTCCCAAACAACATCCGGTTTAGAGGTCCATCCCCTATCTTCCCCTAAACCGTGGAGTACATCCCCTATCTCCTCCCACATACACAGCGTATATATACATAGGTCATATACACAATCAAACAATACATGACGTTAATGTGTTCTATCAATCGTCATACTCTATGACACATCCAATTGATTAGTTTTAGTTCGCCTAATCATCATGCATTGTCTACAACAATCATAGCTACCCTCCGTCGGTAGCCCAAAGCAATTATTTCTAAACAGATAATAAAAGCTCCAACAAATAAAATATCAATGTTTTCAAAGTGAGCGATTAATAAATCAAACTCTACCATTTCTCAATATAATGAATCTATTTCATTATTTCCAACTCAATTCCATAAAATCACAACTTTCCCAAATTAGTTATACTAATTAATTTATACAACAAATTAGGGCTTTTTCCCCCAACTCTCAATATTAACCCAAAGGTTCCAATATTAACATCCAACAACAATATCATCATTTTGAAACCCAAAATACATATTATGAGCCCAAAATCACAAAACCCTCTTTAGTACATTTTGAAACCCTAAGTCCCCAAATCAACCATTTAAACAACAAGCTCAAAATCTAGGTTAAAACCCATAAGAGTGAGTAGGAATCCCTACCTCAAAAGTTGACACCCAACGAAGAAGATGAAGAAAATGGAAATGCTCCAAATCCCGAGATTCTTGGATCAAAAGATAGCCCTCGACGATCAACAACTTTTTTTGTAAAGGCCAAACGTGAGGAAACAACTCTTACTAGATCAATACCTAGAGAGAAGGCAAGGTTCTAGAGAGAGAGGCTCAACAATGGAGTTTTGGAAAAGTAAGAGAGAGAAAAGGATGTGAAAAAGTGATCCAAAAAGTCAGATCTCGGTTTTATATAAAGTCGCCCCGCTCGAGCGTGGAAAACCCCGCTCGAGCGTCACTTACAGACTCTCGCTCGAGCGTCAAAACTCCCGCTCGAGCGACGGATACACACTCCCAGAACTTTTGCTGAACCAAGTCCCCGCTCGAGCGTAAAACTCCCCGCTCGAGCGTCACACACAAACTCACGCTCGAGCGTCAAAACGCCCGCTCGAGCGTCCAACACTGCAGAGGAAATACTGGAAGATGGAAAATCACGCTCGAGCGTCAAAACACCCGCTCGAGCGGAGAAGCAACAACGAAGGGCCCGCTCGAGCGTGAAGGCAAAAATCTGGGCAACTACTCTTGGTTTCTAAGCTCAACCAACCTGTTTCAAACCTGCTCAACACAACCCAAGACTCAAATACAAAGAGTAAAGGATGTAAACAAGATATACACAACAACCAACTCCGCGGAACCTAAGTCCGGATACAATAATTAAAGAAAAGGGAAACCGGGATCGTTATAACCTCCCCTCCTTAAAGAATTTCGTCCCCGAAATTAAACACAAGTTTTCTAAAACAGGTTTTCTCCATTCTCAACAATATTACAACATAATATTAAACAATCCGACCCATTACCGGTCAATCCCATCTCTTCTCAAGAGGCAAATCACAACATATAAAATAGCCTGCATTATCAACATGCATTCCTTTGAAATTTGACAGTTTCATCACATTTTCCACAATTCCTTAACACATGCAACATTAATATTATGCTTGCATTTCCACAATATACTTAACATGCACAATGTTAAAACAAACTTCCATTTTGAGGCAAGTTCCACAACATACTTCCAGAACCAACATTCACAATGTTTTATAACTTAAGACATATATAATGCTCTTAAAGTTCAATATTATTACAATATTTCATTACATGGTTACACATCAACAAACATGTCCGGATATTTCTCACGGACTTCCAACTCTCATTCCCCAGTGGCTTCCTCCACTCCGTGATGTTTCCACAAAACTTTAACCAAGGGGATGGTCTTGTCTTGCAAGACTTGATCCCTCCTATCCAAGACCCGAACCGGTCTCTCCTCATACGAGACATCATCATCTACCTCCAAATCGGTCCAATCCAACACATGGGACGGATCTGGCTCGTACTTCCGAAGCATACTGACATGAAATACGTCATGTACCCTGGACAACTACGGTGGTAAAGCCAAACGATAAGCAACTTCCCCAATCCTCTCAAGGATCTCAAAGGGACCAATAAACCGAGGGGATAACTTCCCACTCTTCCCAAACCTCATCAAACCTCGCCTAGGTGATATTTTCAAGAAAACATGATCACTTATCTCAAACGCCAAAGGCCTCCTCCTACGATCGGCATAACTCTTTTGGCGACTCTGGGCTGTAACAAGCCTCCTACGGATAAGCTCAACTTTCTCCGTTGTCTCTCTAACTAACTCTGGACCCAACAAAGGTGCATCACCCACCTCGGTCCAACAAACTGGAGACTTACATGGTCGGCCATACAAGGCCTCAAACGGTGCCATACCGATACTCGACTGAAAACTATTGTTGTAGGCAAACTCCACCAAGGGCAAGTGCCTTTCTCACGTCCCACTAAAGTCAAGGACACAACCTCGAAGCATATCTTCAAGGATCTGAATAGTACGCTAGGACTGCCCGTCAGTCTGGGGATGAGAAGCCGTACTAAAGGTTAACTTAGTGCCCAAGGCACTCTGCAAACTCTGCCACAACTTAGCAGTAAAACGAGGATCTCTATCTGAGACGATCGCCACTGGGACTCCGTGCAACCTCACTATGTCCCGAACATACAAGTTGGCAAGGTGATCTACCGAATCTCTCACGCGCATAGGGATAAAGTGCGCCGACTTAGTCAACCGGTCTACAACCACCCAAATAGCATCACTACCCCGCTGAGTCCTCAGAAGACCTACAACGAAGTCCATAGTGACATGCTCCCACTTCCACTTGGCAATAGGCAAGGGTTGTAACAAACCCGCTGGCCTCTGATGCTCGGCCTTCACTTGCTGACAAGTAAGGCACTTAGACACGAAAACTGCCACATCTCTCTTCATTCCCCGCCACCAGAACTGGCGACCCAAATCCCGATACATCTTAGTGCCTCCCGGATGCACCGCAAGGCGCGAATGGTGAAACTCTCGGAGTACTTCCTCTCGGCAAGACTCCGGTACGAACAAACGGTCTCGGTATCTCACACTCTGGTCGGGATACACCGTCAAACCCTTCTTAACCTTCCCACTGGAGATTTTCTCTCGGAGGGATTCTACCTCAAAATCACCTCTCTGTGCCTCTAACACTCGAGTCACAAGGGTAGGCTGTGCAACAACAGAAGACAAGGCCGCAGCCTCAACGGATTCGCCCAAAAACAAATCAAACTCGCCTAGTGCACCCAACATCTCCCATTCCCGGATGGCTATGCAAGCTACATCACTAATGGATTTCCTACTAAGGGCATCGGCCACTACATTGGCCTTCCCTGGGTGATAGTACAACTGAAAATCATAGTCCTCAATGAACTCCATCCACCTTCTCTGCCTCAAATTCAGGTCCCTCTATGTAAACAGGTACTTCAAACTCTTATGGTCCGAGAATACCTCGAACCTCTCACCATAAAGGTAGTGCCTCCAAATCTTCAAGGCGAAGATCACTGCCGCTAACTCTAGGTCATGTGTGGGGTAATTCTTCTCGTGAATTTTCAATTGACGTGAGCCATAAGCTACTACTTTCCCCTCTTGCATCAACACACAACCCAAACCCTCTCGTGAGGCATCACAATAAACCGCATAACCTAAACCTCTCTCCGGAATAATCAACACCGGAGCGGTGGTCAACCTATCATTCAACTCTTGGAACGACTTTTCACAAGTCTCACTCCACACAAACTTGACCCCTTTCCGTGTCAACCTAGTCAACGGCGAAGCTAGCTGTAGACACCCCATTTTTGACCGACCTTAAGACTCAGACGTCATCGGTTGAGCGCTCGGTGATGACGCATATTGTGCTCATTCTGAGGTCGCGGAGTCTCGGCTGAGAGCCATGCCTCCGGACTTCGGGGCTCTTTTGTGCTTTGCCTCAATTTGCGAACCAGGTCCTGTTTTCTCTATTTTCTCTTCCCGAATGGAGGGAGAGGTCTCATAGACCATCCCCCAGTGGCCGTAGGCTACGTTTTGTGGTCGTAGGCCATTTTTCCCGTTTGGAATCCAGTTTCTGGTTTTCGGAGCCGTCGGCCGTGTGCCTCAGTTCGGGACCGCTTAACTACCTCCGTTTGCTCCGATTTTTGGCACACACCTTGTTTCCTCTCTTTTGAGGGACACTGTGGCCCAGGAGACCACCTTCGTGGTCGCATGCCACTTCCGATGGTTTATGTAGTGGAGAAAGGTGTGCAGGGCAAAGGTTCAATTTCTTCGGCAATGAGAGAGTCAAATCTTAACTTCATACCCCTGTTCTAGACCAAAAAAATCTTGATCAAAAGATTTTAGTCTTAAAACCCTCTCTTTCAAAACATTTTTGAAATAAAGTTTTTACGATGTTCCGAGGCTCGCATTTTGTCAAATGTTGCGCTTTTCGGTAAACCAAGCAAGGACAAAGTGGAAATGAACGAAAGAGAGATGAAATCTTTGAAAAATCTTTCAAAACACCTTACTTAGGGGTTTGGAGTTGAAGAAAGGAGAAGAAGAGAGAAGAAAACTAGTTTGGGAGAAGTTCGGCATGAATCCGGGTAGGGCCAAAGCTGCGCGACTTCACCGAAACAGGCATAACTCCTTGCACAGAAGGAATTTTGATGCGAGGTTGGCGCCATTGGAAAGATAACTTCTGGGGCTTCAATGTGGCCACATGGAAAACCAGAAAATCAGATGGCCGACCAGCTTTTTTTGGTCAAAAGTGGTTCAGCATGAATCTGGGAAGGAGAGAAAACACTGCGCGGCTTCACCGAAACGAGCATAACTCTTTGCATACTTGGATTTAAGATATGAGGTTACCACCGTTGGAAAGCTTACTTCCAGGGCTTCATCGTCCTCGTCCTAACATCCTAATAAAGGTGACAAAGACGTTAGCACATTCAAAAATGTGCCGAAACTAAACACTCGCGTCCTAATGCATGGACAACTGTAATTCACTCCACGTAAGCACATAAACACATAAGCACTTACGAATTTCATTCTCGGATAATGATAGTCCCGAGGCGTTACTAGAGTTCCGGTTAGAAACAACATTGATCAAGTGCTTTTCCAACAAGACTCACAGAAACCCAAGGATCCAATCAATATCCTAGCAATCAAATCCCATACCCAAATAGTCACATAAGCATGTTATCACATAAGCATATAATATTACATCTAAGTCTCTAACAAGCGAGACAAACCCATTGTGATACTAATCACTTCCTACGTACCCAAAGTATTCGAACCCGGTACGCTCTGATACCAAGTTGTAACGCCCTCAAAATAATACATAAAACCCATCAGTTTAGACATGCATTGATATAAAAGAAACCAACCATTTCTATTCATCAGAGTAGTTCTTACAACAGTATTACATGTTAACAACAAAAGCAAATGCCTTATGGGCTTACAGCTTTCCAAGTTAACACTTGGTTACACAAGAGAAGAGTACTAACTCTATACAAAATAAGCCCTTGGCTTGATGTACATGTAATACAAACAAAATAAACAAAAAGAGTCTTCAACTCTCATCATCATCCAAGCTATGTCCTTGGAGGTGGCATGTTACCTGTACCTGAAAATAATGTCCCATATAGGGTGAGCCAACGCCCAGTAGAGATATGCTAAACACAGTATGAGTAGTAACTAAGACATTAGCAATTGATAAATGTTTAATTCCCATAAATCAATTCATAACTCATTTCCATTACATGACCACTATGTTTATGTTTCATTTCATTTTCCATTTCTTATCTATTTCACAATTTACATAAACGGCTCAGAACCTGGCCAGCCACTTATATGAGACAGCGACTCATATTAAACGTTTCCCATTTTACAATAGATAAACATACTAGTTGTTTCAACATCTCAACAGATAAGCATACGAGCTTTACCCACATTTCAACAGATAAGCATATTAGCTATATCAACACTTCCAAAGATAAGCATATAAGCTGTATCAACACGTTAACTGACAAGCATACGAGCTGTGTCAGTGGAGTCCATCCCCTATCTCCTCCCAAACAACATCCGGTTTAGAGGTTCATCCCCTATCTTCCCCTAAACTGTGGAGTACATCCCCTATCTCCTCCCACATACACGGGGTATATACACATAGGTCATATACACAATCAAACAATACATAACGTTAATGTATTCTATCAATCGTCATACTCTATGACACATCCTATTGATTACTTTTAGTTCGCCTAATCATCATGCATTGTCTACAACAATCATAGCTACCCTCCGTCGGTAGCCCAAAGCAATTATTTCTAAACAGATAATAGAAGCTCCAACAGATAAAATATCAATGTTTTCAAAGTGAGCGATTAATAAATCAAACTCTACCATTTCTCAATATAATGAATCTATTTCATTATTTCCAACTCAATTTCATAAAATCACAACTTTCCCAAATTAATTATACCAATTAATTTATACAACAAATTAGGGCTTTTTCCCCCAACTCTCAATATTAACCCAAAGGTTCCAATATTAACATCCAACAACAATATCATCATTTTGAAACCCAAAATACATATTATGAGCCCAAAATCACAAAACCCTCTTTGGTACATTTTGAAACCCTAAGTCCCCAAATCAACCATTTAAACAACAAGCTCAAAATCTAGGTTAAAACCCATAAGAGTGAGTAGGAATCCCTACCTCAAAAGTTGACACCCAACGAAGAAGATGAAGAAAATGGAAATGCTCCAAATCCCGAGATTCTTGGATCAAAAGATAGCCCTCGACGATCAACAACTTTTTTTGTAAAGGCCAAACGTGAGGAAACAACTCTTACTAGATCAATACCTAGAGAGAAGGCAAGGTTCTAGAGAGAGAGGCTCAACAATGGAGTTTTGGAAAAGTAAGAGAGAGAAAAGGATGTGAAAAAGTGATCCAAAAAGTCGGATCTCGGTTTTATATAAGAGTCGCCCCGCTCGAGTGTGGAAAACCCCGCTCGAGCGTCACTCACAGACTCCCGCTCAAGCGTCAAAACTCCCGCTCGAGCGGCGGATACACACTCCCAGAACTTTTGCTGAACTAGGTCCCCGCTTGAGCGTAAAACTCCCCGCTCGAGCGTCAAAACGCCCACTCGAGCGTCCAACACTGCAGAGGAAATAGTGCAAGATGGAAAATCATGCTCGAGCGTCAAAACACCCGCTCGAGCGGAGAAGCAACAGCGAAGGGCCCGCTCGAGTGTCAAAAGCTCCGCTCGAGCGTGAAGGCAAAAATCTGGGCAACTACTCTTGGTTTTTAAGCTCAACCAACCTGTTTCAAACCTGCCCAACACAACCCAAGACTCAAATACAAAGAGCAAAGGATGTAAACAAGATATACACAACAACTAACTCCGCGGAACCTAAGTCCGGATACAACAATTAAAGAAAAGGGAAACCGGGATCGCTATAATTATGTAAAATTAATTCTTAAAAATTAAACAAGTAATTTTTATTAATTTTTATCAATTTTACATAATTTTATTTTTGGTGGGTAGAAATAATTTTTAAAAATTTTAAAATATTTTTGTGACATTTATTTTTGTCAAATTTGTTTATATTTTTATCAAATTGACGATTTTGACTTTGAAATTAAGCAATGATATGTTCAATTGTCCTTATTTGGAACAAGATTCAAAATTCAGGATCAAATATGTCACAATTGAAAAGTCAGGGACTAAAGGGACACACGTCCTAAACTATAGGGACTGTTAGTGTAATTTGCCCTAAAAATTAATTTGGTAAAAAAATAAATAAATGTCTAAAAGATTTATCAATTTTACATAATTTTATTTTTAGTGGGTAGAAATAATTTTTAAAAATTCAAAAATATTTGTTTGATATTTATTTTTGTCAAATTAGGTTATATTTTATCAAATTGATGATTTTACCCTTGAAAAATCTAATGATATCTTCAATTGTCTTTATTTGGAACAAGATTCAAAATTCAGGGTCAAATGTGTCACAATTGAAAAGTTAGGGACCAAAGTGACACAAACTCCAAACTATAGGGACTATTAGTGTAATTCACCCTTAAATCAAAATATTTTGAAGGTTCTTAATTTTTATCATGAATTTTAAAGATTTGAGAGTAATTATATGTGGTATGAATAATATAGTAATATAGTAGGTTTTAATTTTTTTTAAAGGCAATAAAAATTAGTGGGAGAGGATTATGTTGGAAAGATATAAAATATTTTTTTATCTTTCCTTTTCAAAATTATAAATTATGGAATTATTAATATTTTGAAAACTATTACTTTAATAGATTAGTCAATACTACTTTCTAAATTTATTTTTTTATTTTTTAATTCAATAAATCCACAAATTTATTATGAGGTTTCAGAGTTCTAACAATACTCCTTACGAAAACTTTTTTTGCTTATATAATATATTAGCATATGAACCCGTGCAATGCACTAGCTAAATAAATAATTAAAAATAATTCTAAAATTAAATAATAACATAAAATTTATTTAAAAAGTATAGAAAAATATTTTAGGATGAATTAAATTTTAATCATTTTATTAGAATATATATATTGCAGTTGTTGTGTCATTAATTATATAGTCTAAATTCACAATAAGAAATAGATATCACAATTTAATTGGAAAAGATAAAAAAAAATAGAATAAATTAAAAATATATATATTTATGATAAAATAAAAATAAATTTCATTTTATAAATTTTTTAGTTTTAGTTTATTCTATATTAAAATTTGTCATAAAACTTAAACATAGATTTTAGAAATAAAATTGTGTATATATATATATTAATAAAATTGTTAAAATTAGTTAAAAGACTAACTAACTTACACAAAAATGAATTAATTGAAATTTTAAAATTTTATTTTATTTTAAAATTTAAATCGTCTTCAACTGAAACATGCACAACACTACAATAATAAATGGGAGCATAGGTTTATTTTATATAAGTGAAACAACTCACTTTTTCCTTTTTTTCTTAATGTGAGATTATAAAAATAAAAGTTAACAATTGTTTGGGTAGGAAGTTTATTTCTAACCAAACAATCTTAGTCATCGTTTGGCAATAAGCTTTTTTAGTAGCCTTTTTGGCTATTTTTAGCCTAGGAAAAGTTTGTTTGGTTTAGTTTGGTTGGTTTTTTTTTTTACTTTTGTAAAAGAAAAAGTGAAATGATTATAATTTGAATGTGACATTTTGTCTTATTGGCTTATTTAGCTTATTTGTCTTTTGTGCTTTTTTATCCAAAAAGTTGAAGCCAAACCAACCCTTAGTCGTTTAAGCTTTAATCAGATCAATTTTTAGTTTATTTCAAATCAAACAAATCTAATAAATATATTTTGATAAAACCGCTAACATCGCGGTTAAACCAACAAATTGGTCAAACAAAAAATGATTCAGCCTAATCAGCTATGTGAAAAAACCAACCAACTTATACAATAATTAATTAATTAAAACTTTCAAATTTTATTTTAAAATTTAAACTATCATGAATTAAAACATGCACAATACTATAATATTAAATGGGAGCATGAGATTTACTTTATATAAGTGAAATAACTCACTTTTCTTTTTTTTCCCAATGTGGGATTATAAAATAAATCATAAACTAATTAGAGTTTTTATTTTAAAATTTAAACTGTCTGGACTCACAACGCTAGAATATTCAATAAGAGTATAAGATTCATTTTATATAAGTGAAACAATTCACTTTCCCTGTAGCACTTGTGTCCTTTAAACTATTGAAGAGTGTATTTAGTTCCTTTATTTTCATTTTGTGAGTCTTTGGAGTTGTTGTATTTTGGTTTTGGAGGAGTACAATTCAATTTGAACTTGTTAGAATTGTTCGTTCGCGCTTGTTTACATTGAAAAGTTCTTTGAAAACTTGAAAAAATTGTTTTGGGGTTGACACTAACCTTCTTGGGGGTCGACACCACCTTGTTGCCTTGCTTTTAGTGTCTCTGCTGGTTGGTAGGGTCAACACCATGGTTCTGAGGGTTGACCCTTCCCTTGTTGTGTTGTTCTAGGTTACATTTTGCATTTTAGGGTCGACACCACTGGTTCCAAGGGTCGACCCTTGTCCTCTACACACATTGGTGTCTCAGCTTTTCTTCCTAAGGGTCGACACCTTTGTCTGAAGGGTTGACCCCTGTGAGTAGGGCTGTGCAAAATATCGTCCAATTCGCTAAAACTGCACAGATCCACATCAATCCGTACCACTCTAACCACTAACCGCGGTTTAAACTTTAAAATTTATAATCCGCCAACCGAACTGCTCCGTTCCACTATAGTTAATACATATATATTTTTTAATTTTCAATGAAATATCAATATAAAAATGAGTGTGAGAGAGATTTAAGATATGAAATTTATTATAAATTAGTGGTTCTATATAAAACATATTATGTAAAATTACTTTGTGTTACATATCTAAAAAATATTATACAAATTAGTGTTATATATTATGCAAATGTATGATAATTAGCTAAAATATTATTCAATCTGCCAATTCGCCAAAAACCGCCCAAACCGCAATTTGTCAATCCGCTAATCCGCTAACCCGCCATTCAATTTGTAATTTTACTCTCAAACCGCCCGAACCGCACCGCACTACACACACCCCTACCTGTGAGTAAAATTCTAGATTTTTGGTTTGGTTTTGGGGCTCTACTTTTGGGGGTTTGACTTATTCTTTTCTTTGACCTTAGGGCTATTATTTTACCATTATAAATAGCCCCCAAACACACTTTTCTCATTCAGTTTTTTCTTTTTCTTTCTCTCTTTCTTCTTTACGCTTTGAATCTCTCACACACTCTCTCTCTCTCTCTTTTAGAAACTCACCTTTTTCAGTTAGATCTCTAGATCTACTCATATAGAGGCATCTTTCACCTTGGTCCTTTGAGAAAGATTGTAGATCTTGTCAAGGGCTTTCTTTTGATCCAAGAGTTTCGTGGTTTCATTGATTTTGAGTTTTTTGAAGTTTTCCTCTTCGCTTCAAGAGGTAGGGTCTATTTCCTAAACTCAATATGAGTTCGGTAGCATATTTTGTTATATATATTTGGTAATCATTTGGTATGATTTTTACCTTTGTTATTTGTTATTTCAAAAGATCTATGGATTTGGGTGTTTTGGGTTAAACTATAGCGATCTCGATTTTCCCCGTCATTTATTTTGTTCCGGACTTAGGTTTCGTCATGGTTGTTGTTGTCTATATCTTGTTTCCGTTCTTTAAATCCTTTGTATTTGAGTTTTGGGACGTATTGGGTGAGTTTGGAACAGGTTGGTTGTGAGTTGGAACAAATGGTTGCTGTCTAGAATTTGGCATCTTCGCTCGAGCGAGACTTTTTGCGCTCGAGTGAGCCTTGGGTTTTTGCTTCTTCGCTCGAGCGAAGGTTCTTGCGCTCGAGCAAGCTTACTTTGATGTGTCTTTTGGCTCGAGCGAGAACTCTTGCACTCGAACGTGCGTCTGCGTCTAGATTGGACTTGAAGGTTGGTATTCTTCGCTCGAGCAAGGCTTTTGTCGCTCGAGCAAGCGAGCTCTATGTTTTGTGTTTCTTCGCTTGAGCGAGAACTCTTGCGCTCGAGCATACTTCTGGGTTGCAGACCTGAAGCTTCGCATTGTTCGCTCGAGCAACGCTTCTTGAGCTCGAGCGAGGTTCTTTTGTGTCTGGTCGCTCGAGCGACCACTCCTTCGCTCGAGCGAGCCTCGCATATGTCAGTTCGCAACAGAGATGAAATACACCATTTTTTATCCTCTTCTTTCCTACAAACCCTAGATCGGTTGTCTCTCTCTCTCTACACACTTTCTCTATATAAATACACTTGATCTAGAGTGTCCCTACCCTAGTCCCTTTGTTAAAAAGGTAGAGCTTGGCTTGGGCTTTGTTTTGATCCGAAAAAGTTAGACTTTAGAGCATCTTGGGTTTTTCTCTTCATCTCCTTTGAGCTTCTCTATTTGAGGTAGAGATAAACTACTCATTTTTATGAGTTTTAACATAAATATTAGTCATTTTGTATAAATGGTGAACTTTGGGAAACTTTGGGAAGTTAGGGTTTAAAATTTCAAATGTTTGAAAGAGGGGTTTCTATGTTAGGGTTCCATTGTGAATATGAGACCTTGAAATGGGGTTTACTTGTGTTTAATTAATGAAATCGAGCCTTAGAGTTGAAATTGAGAAAATGGGGAAAATGCCCGAATTGAACTTAGATAATTAATTTGTATAATTAATTTGATAATTTGTGGAAATATGAAATTGAGTTGGAAATGATGAAATTGAGGGAGAATGTAAGTAATTGGTATAGTTGGATTGAAAATCGCTTACCTATAAAAAATGTATTAATTTATCTGTTTGATAAAATTTAATTATCTGTTTAGATATAACTGTTTTGGGCTATCAGTGGAGAATAGCCATGATTGTTGTAGAAAAGCATGATGATTAGGTGAAGTGGAACTAATCGATTGAAATATGTCATTGAATATGACGGTAGGATTAACACATTGAATATGTGCTTAAATTGGTCATTGTATATGATAATGTGTTTAAATACATTATATATGTATATTATTTGGAAGGAGATAGGGGATAGACTCTATTGTTGATTAAGTTGGCCGGAGTGTCCAGGGTGAAAGTCCCGAAACCTTAAACGCATTTGAATGATGTTGATGAATTGAAGTGTTGATAATATGAGTTGTAGTCTCATTTTGAATTGTTGATGAATTGAAGTGTTGTTTTTTATGAGTTGTAGTCTCATTTGAATTACTTGGATAAACGAACCATGTCAATAAAGTGAATTGGAAATATAATTGAAACCAAGTTGAAAGATGAATATCAATGTTGATGGATTATGAAAATGGTATATATATATTAAAGTACATGTGTTGGACATTTATCAGATGTTAATGTTTTAGTTATTTCTCATGTTTGGTTTAGCATATCTCTACTGGGCTTTGGCTCACCCTACTTGGGACACCATTTTTTAGGTACAGGCGATATGCCATCTCCAAGAGTATAGCTTGGGAGGTTTTGGAGCTGAAGGCTTCATTTTGTTGTTTTGCTTATATTTGTATTACATGTAAATTCAAGCCGAGGGCTTTACTTGTAAAAGAATTAGAACTCTTTTTTTGTATAACCAAGTAACAACTTGGAAAGATGTAAGCCGCAGGGCATTCTATTATTTTTGTAAGCATTTGGAACTTATATGGAATACTCTTTTGTAATAATAACTCTGATGTATGTATGGAAATGTGATTACCTATCTCGAATATAGAACTATTAAATGATGGGATTATGTATTAATTTGAGGACGTGACATCTCATTCACTTTTTTCTTTTTCTTTCTCTCTTTCTTCTTCACACTTTGAATCTCTCTCTTTCTCTCTCTTTTAGAAACTCACCTTTTTCAGTTAGATCTCTAGATCTACTCATGTAAAGACATCTTTCACCTTGGTCCTTTAAGAAAGATTGTAGATCTCGTCAAGGGCTTTCTTTTGATCTAAGAGTTTCGTGGTTTCATCGACTTTGAGTTTTTCGAAGTTCTCCTCTTTGCTTCAAGAGGTAGGGTCTATTTCCTAAACTCAATATGAGTTCGGTAGCATATTTTGTTATATATATTTGGTAATCATTTGGTATGATTTTTACCTTTGTTATTTGTTATTTCAAAAGATCTATGGATTTGGGTATTTTGGGTTAGACTTGGGGGTTTGGAATTGACATGAAAAAGAGAGATTTTTCAAATAAGTTCTTGAGCAAGGTTATGATTTTGTATTGGTGATAAAGATATGTTGACATGGTGGCTTTTCTTTACTCAAAGTGATTTTGAAAGAAATGAGGTTTTATTTTAAAACTATGGGTTTTGGCTTGTGTTGGAAAACAATGAAAAATGATGTTGGTTTTGTAAGAGATGAGAAGAAAATGGTTGTGGGATTTTGAAAATGGTTGTTGTTACTCTTTTGAAAAATATATCTATATTGATATTTTTGATTATTGTATTAGAGATCACTGTTTTGGCTATCGGTGGAGGATAGCATAGCCGTGTGTTAGAAATTGCATGTGGATTAGGTAATTTGAAATCATTCATATCATGGAGCATATAATGGATTTTTTGAATTTAAAACCTTATGTTTGGAAAGAGATTTTGGAAATTCTTGTGCTACGTTTTAAAACAATTGTATTGTTTTGAAAAAATAATATTTTGAATCACATGTATTGTGCTATTGGAAAAAGGTAAATAAAATGGTAAAACTACGAGGGGGTATTAAAGCAGAATTAAGTTGGCCTGTGTGTCCATGGTGAAAGACCCAAACCCGCGAGGTAAGTGTTGAGCCTTCTGGTTAGCACCGGTAAAAATGACCTTGTGACTTGTATAGTTATTCGTATAACCACTAGCCTTGAGATTTATCCATTTTATTATTATCGTTTTAGCTTGAAAGAATATTTTGGAAAAAGGTTTTAGTGATGTATTCGGATTTGATTTAGCAATGTATTTGCTGGTTGGTATTGAGATACTTGGATTGGTTTTTGGAAATGAATTTTATATCAAACAAATGTTTTGAACTCGGAAAACATTTTGACTAAACGTAAGGCTTTGGTAATTGGAAAGAAAGGATTTTGTTGAGTAATCAAAGGGATTTGAAAATTCATCGGGCATATTGTATATATGTATTGCATCATGATCATTTATGTTAGTGGAACATATTTAGTTTTTGAAATATTTTCTACTGGGCTTTATGCTCACCCTACGTGGCTAAAATGTTTTTCAAGTGTACACATGTGGATGTGGATTGTGACGTGAAGCTGTGTTTGGAACCGTGTAAGGTGGTTCTATTATTTGTAGGCCAAGGGCCATTTGTGTTATTTATTGGCCATATGTCATTTCTTGTAAGGATTGCATCCTTGTGTATGATGTAAGCCTCACGGTATCTAATTTGATTTTATAACATTTGTGCATGTTTTAGTTTCAAAGCATCCATTCGACTTAGATCAGGAATGTATAAAATCGGATAAAACACGTGTATTGTGTGACTATATAATATTCATTTGCATGAGAGTTGTTATCTATTATTCATTGTCAGGTGGTTTATTCACGTGAGCCGAACCTTGTTAATTCGGGGCATGTCATTCCCCTTCTTCTTCCCATGTGGGATTATAAATTAAATCATAAACTAATTAGAGTTTTATTTTTATATAGTTAAGTGGAAGTTAGAGAATGAAATTTTTTTAAATTATTTAAAATTAAGAAAATCAATATGATAAATTACGGTTAAACTGGCAAATCAGTCAAACAAAAAACAATTTAGCCTAATCAGTTAGGTCGAAAGACCAACTTTGTCACGCCCTGAAAATAAGACAATAATTCAATCGTAAAAACTAATACAAAATGACATAAACATAGTATTAGACTTTCATTAATCAGAGTCCATTTACAAAAAGACACATACATTACACATTCAAAAGCTCTATCCTGAATCTATAGCATGTAGCACCAAACTAAGTGATCAACGAAATAAATGCCCTACGGGCTTATATCTTTCCAAGACAGTTCTTAGTTATAATAAAAGTGAGCCTAGCTCAATACAATTTAAAGCCCTTGTCTATACAAAAATAGATATAACATAATAGAAGCTTTTGCTCCCAATCCCTCCAAGCTACTACCTTGGCGGAGGCATATTACTAGCACTTGAAAATGATTTTTCCCAAATAGGGTGAATCAAAACCCAGTAAAAACAATCTAGCACAATATATGAACTTTAACAAGATTATAAACATGATGCACGTGGCCAATGCTCAAAATAAAATCACTTACAACTCTTCTTCCCAAATCCATATTATGCCAAGTATGATATCCCAATCCATTTTATATCAATCTATTTCATGTCATTTCATATCTCCTCAATTCATGAGTCGTATCCATTGTTATCCAGACAACCCAACTGAAATTACAACTAAGTGGTTTTCTTACCACACAACCATTACACACAAACACTTCAATTTGCCATTTTACGAAAAATTGGTCTATAGGAATCGGCACCCATATATACACAATGTTTTCAGGACTTTCACCCTAGATGCACCGGCCAACTTAATTCAATGGAGTCCATCCCTTTCTCCTCCTAAATATGGAGTACATCTCATTTCTCTTCCAAAGCATCATACATATACAATGTATTAAACACAGTCATATTCAATAACAATCAATCAGAGATTAGTTTCAATTTACCTAATCCTCATGCAATTTCTATAACAATAATCATCACTATCCTCCATCGATAGCCCAAAACAGATATTTCTAAACAAATATATAATCTTCTCAATAGATAAATTATTCAAATTTTCATAGGTGGGAAATGATACACGTCCAACTTCACCATTTATATAAACATTCATCTAATTAAATATTCTCATTTCCAATTTCATTATTTATGCAAAATAATTACTTGAACATTTTAGGGCAAAACTCCATTTTTTCCTAATCTTATCCTAATCACCACCAAAAAAAAAAAAAAAAAAAAAAAAAAAAAAACTACTATTTTAACATAACCCAAGGTCATATCCATTCCCATAACCATTTCTAAAACATCAATTTGAAAACCCCTCTTTGGAATTGAAACCCCAAACCCTAAGTTTATTAAAATTACCTCAAAACCCAATATTTCTCACATATCAAGAAATAATCAAGTTAAAACTCATAGAGAGTGTAGAGAGTCCCTACCTTAAAGAGAGTGTCACGCCCCAAAATTAGGACAATTAAATATTATATTAGGACTAACCCCAATCAATATTCTATTATCCAAATCCTAGGGGTGAAACAAAAAAACTAAACGCAAACCAAACCATCCACCATAAATTCATAACTAACCAATACCTAAACATCAAGGTAATAATAAATAGTCAAAATAACTTAAATAATGTAC
Organism: Camellia granthamiana; assembly: GCA_036172215.1. Taxonomy (NCBI): domain Eukaryota; kingdom Viridiplantae; phylum Streptophyta; class Magnoliopsida; order Ericales; family Theaceae; genus Camellia; species Camellia granthamiana. Next base: position 55,844,901 of record CM069909.1, on the reverse strand, counting down.
GGTTACAAATCATGCCAAATTATTCCAATACTACAGTCATTAAAAAAATAATAAATACATAAATTAGTATCAACCCTAAACTCAAGAAAAATACAAGAATTCCAAACGACATGTCTTACGATCACAGTTATTTCTTGTCACCACCAAAGCCTTTACTAATCCTACAAAGGAAGCTCGGCTGCGCTCAAACAGTACGTACCTGAGTTGCCAAGAGACAAAACGGGTCAGTATACAGATATATTGGTATGAGTACAAGGTCTAACACCCACGTGTCCATCAGATACAGACAAAAATACATTTAATTCTTATTATAGGACAAAACAAGTAGTTCTAACCGCACCGAGACGAATGTGTAGTTTCCCGAGATACGGTGGCATGCAGTTTCTTGTCCGTATACAACGAAATATAAATTTATTATAAAATAAACAAAATAGAAATAGAAATATGGTGGGTTAGCCCTGCATAAAAAGTTAGTAAGACCCACCATCCTGCAAAAAAAATAATGTTAGTATAAATTAATCATAAATAACTTGCTGAATACGTATAAAAATGCACCGTTTCCTACTTAAATAATTTGAATTGACCAAAACTCAATGAACAAAAGTTGTACAGAATCAAATTTCCTAAAAGACAGCGTGAACGAATTTAACAGAAACTGAACAGGTTAAGAGAAAAACTTGTTCTAAAAATCTAGACGGAATTCAATCGAAAAATCTGAAGCTAAAAATGAACAAAAACTACCCTAAGATGATTTTTCTCGAAAAAGTTTAAAACATGAAAAGTGTGCAGAATAATGTTTTACTTCAGTTTACGCGAAACCAATAAAAATGAGCTCGTTTCGTGGGTTAAAACAACCTATAAAATCTGCATTACCAAAATGAATCAAATCGACAATAACCAAGGTCATCCCATTATAAATTCTAATCGATCTTTTTAATAAAAAGCTACAACACAAAAGTTGTTCAAAATCACGTATACATGCCTCTACTCAAATCTCATAATTTATTGAGGTCGATTACTATTTTTCAAGATGTACAAATCAATAAACTCATAATTAAATTTTTGTACCTTAAGTCCACCACTTCGGCCCTCCCCTTCCGGCCTACACATATATCCCATGTGCCTCCCGTATACCTAACACCGCTCCGAAGCCAAACTTGCACGGGGATATCATCCCGAGTTTAACTCACACTCCCCGGATGGTTAGCATATACGTACGCGCGCAAATCAAAGCACTCGTCTACTCATGAGAACGAGGCAACAATATATATATATATATACACAACATCTCACACATGAGAATAAGCATAACAATGCCAAGCCTAAGGCATTCAAATAAATCTCATAATCCTCACTTTTTTTTAATACACTCTTTCTCACCATCACTCAAATAAAACAACAATCCATAGAGTCATGGTGGAGTATAAAGAATTTATCTATAGGTTCTTAATTAATTTTAATTTCATATAACCATATTAATTTTAGTTTTATATAATCATGAGGGTTATTACAATAATAAAATAAATTCATATAAAAACCCTAAATCTAATATACACAACAAATCAAAATAATTAAAATCAATCAATCAACTAAAAACCCTAAACCTTACATACACAACTAAACAAAATAATTAAAATTAATCAATCATCTTTATATAAACACAAAATCGAACTAACATCAAATAAATAAAATAAAAATAATGAATTAAACATAAATCAAGGAAAGTGAGTTTTATACTCATAATATTATTTTGAAGATCTATAAAATATTTGGAGAACTAATAAAACCCTAATATTTTTTTTTTCCCTTCACCTTCCTCTCTCGAGCAGTCTCTCCCTTTCCTCTTCTTCCACGCTGCGCACACACCACTCTCTTTTTTTTTCTCCTCTTGATGATCAGTCTCTCTCTCTCTCTCGGCACTAACTCACGGCTGCCTCCTCTCTGATTCACTTTTCTATTCTTTATTTTCTTAACAACTCCTAAACGTAGTTGATTACATGTTATATTATATATATATATATAATAACCTAATTTCTTATTCTAATCTAATATGACTATTATATAATACACATAATTATATATAAATATAAGATTAAATATATATATATATATAAAACACCTCTTTTTTTATATAACAAAAATAAATATATGAATTAATTGAATAGCACATTAAATTTATTAATTACAACATTAAATTCATTAAATATCATATTAACTAAACAATACATTAAATTCTCATGTAAACCACGCAATTAATAGAGCCAAAAAAATAAAATAAGATAATAATAATCATAAAAATAATAAATAATGACTTAAGAAAATTAGGGTCGCTACAATATACACACCTCAAAAGAATCTCATCCCAAGATTCGATAGGAGAGAGTACTAAGGAAAAAGTTTCGGGTGCATACGCCGAACTTTCTCTTCTAACTCCCAGGTAATATCGTTCTCATCTTCACTCCATTGCACTTTCACCAAGTTCACTTTCTTGCGTCGCAACTGCTTTACATCCCGATCTAGAATAGTAACCGGTCACACCACATACGTTAGATCATCATTAATCTCCAACACTTCTGGTGATACTACTTGGGATGGGTCTTGCACACACTTCCGCAATAAAGATACATGGAACACATTGTGAATCAATGCTAAAGCAGGTGGTAGAGCTAATTTGTAAGCCATATTACCAATCCTCTCAGTGATCTCATATGGTCCCACAAATCTAGGTGCCAACTTTCCCTTCTTTCCGAACCGCATGATACCCTTCATCGGCGAGACCTTCAAAAATACAAAATCTCCAACCTTCAACTCAACCCCCTTACGTTTTCTATCAGCGTAATTCTTCTGATGGCTTTGTGCAGTCTTAATACGTTCCTGAATAATGTTCACCTTCTCCATAGTCTCTCTCACCAACTCTGGCCCTAACAACGACGTATCTCCTACCTCTATCCAACAAGCAGGTGATCGACATGGCCTCCCATACAAAGCCTCAAAAGGTGCCATCCCGATACTGGAGTGATAGCTATTATTATAAGAAAACTCCACTAATGGTAAGTGTTCTTTCCAACTACCACCAAGATTGAGGACACAAGCTCTCAACATATCCTCTAAGATCTGATTTACCCGCTCAGTTTGCCCGTCTGTCTGAGGATGATAAGCCGTGCTCAGGTCTAACCTAGCACCCAAAGCATGTTGAAAACTCTCCCAAAACTCTGCCACAAACAACGAATCACGATCCGAAACTATAGAAACGGGTGCGCCATGAAGTCGCACCACCTCCCGAATATATAGCCTAGCTAGTTTATCCGCAGTTCGGTGAACACTGATAGGAATAAAATGAGCAGACTTTGTGAGTCGATCCACTATCACCCAAATAGATTCATTGCCTCGTTTAGACCGCGGCAATCCATCCACGAAATCCATAGAGATGCACTCCCATTTCCAAGTAGGGATCTCAAGAGGCTGCAAAAGTCCAAACGGTCGTTGGTGTTCTGCCTTAACCTGTTGGCACACATAACATCGGGAAACATACTCTCCTATGTCCTTCTTCATACCTTCCCACCAAAACGTTCTCTTCAGGTCATGATACATCTTAGTCCCACCAGGGTGAATGGTATATCGGGACCTATGGGCATTATCCATAATCTCTTTCCTCAATTCAACAATATTGGGTACACACAACCTGCCCTTGAATCGCAATCCCCCATCTGAGTCCACAGACCAATCAGTAGGACAATCATCGATCAAATCCACTACAAGGTCATCGAGCTTGTTGACGAGAAACCCATCTAAATTCTGCATTTGACGAATTTTACCCAGTAACGTCGGTTGTACGGTCAAACTACCAATATATGCCCTTTCAGCACTCTCTATTGGTTGAACATCATGCATCGAAATTAACTCCAAGGACTTCCATTCTTGAATCATCAAAGAAGCTATAAACCCATGTTGTCGACTAAGTGCATCAGCGACCACATTTCCTTTCCCTGGGTGGTAAAGGATCTCAAAATCATAACTACCGACGAATTCAACCCACCTCTGTTGTCTCATGTTCAACTCTTTTTGGGAAAAGAGATATTTGAGGCTCTTGTGATCTGTGTACAACTCAAAATGCTCCCCAAACAAGTAGTGTCGCCACACTTTCAACGCAAAAACAACTGCTGCCAACTCTAAGTCATGAGTAGGGTATCGTCTCTCATGAGGTTTTAATTGTCGAGAAGCATAAGATACAACCTTCTGATGCTGCATCAACACACATCCCAACCCAGTTCCACTCGCATCAGTAAACACTACTAACTTTTGCCCTTGTACTGGTATAGTTAACACTGGTGCTATAGTCAACCATTGCTTTAACTCCTGGAAAGCTTTCTCACAATCATTTGTCCATACAAACTTCACATTCTTGCGGGTCAACTTGGTCATGGGTGCTGCGATAGTGGAAAACTTCTCTATAAATCTCCTGTAATAACCAGCTAGTCCTAAAAAACTTCTTACCTCTGTAGGGTTCGTGGGCTGCTTCCATTCTTTGACCGCAACAACTTTCTCAAGATCTACCGTTATTCCCTGATTGGACACAACATGCCCCAAAAATCGAACTTATTTCTCCCAAAAATGACACTTACTGAACTTCGCATATAATTGTTGCTCCCTTAAAGTCTGCAATACAACTTTCAAGTGTTCTCTGTGTTCCTCCTCATTCTTAGAATACACCAGGATATCATCTATGAAGATAATCACAAACTTATCTAGATACGGTTGGAAAATTCTGTTCATCAAGTCCATGAAATAGGCAGGAGCATTGGTCAAACCAAAAGGCATTACGGGAAATTCGTACAACCCATATCGGGTCCGAAAAGCAATAAGCAGTATACTTTCCTCTGACACACCCATCTGATGGTAACCCGTTCTGAGATCAAACTGAGAGAAAATGGCTGCCCCTTTCAATTGATCAAACAAGTCATCAATTCTAGGTAGCGGATACTTGTTCTTGATAGTCACCTTGTTTAGCTCTTTGTAATCTATACACATACGGAGAGTGCCATCTTTCTTGGAGACAAAGATCACAGGTGCTCCCCACGGGGAGTTACTTGAACGAATGAACCCTTTCTGAAGCATCTCTTCCAGTTGTTTTTTCATCTCTACAAGCTTTTTAGGCGCCATTCTATATGCCGCCTTAGAAATCGGTGCAGTTCCCGGCACTAGGTCAATGCGAAATTCTACTACCCGTCGGAGTGGAGGTCCAGGTATCTCTTGAAATACATCCTCAAACTCACGCACCACATCTACCTCACTAATATCCTGCTTAGGAATTTCTACCGAGCACAGAAAACTCGTCATCACCAACTCTTCTCCATCGCTAGAAGTGTGGGTAAGCCGTGGCATACCGGGAATATCTATATTTACAGTCCTTCCAGCACAATCTAGAGTCACAAAGTGTTTTCGCAGCCAATCCATACCCAAAATAATCGTAAACCCCTCAAACCCTAAAACAATTAGGTCCGCATACAAGACTTTGCCCGCAAAGTCAATCTCAAAATCTTTACACATCTCATAAAGAGTAACTGCCCCTTATAAAAGGGTCTCAACACGAATAGGTCTAGACAATGAGGTAGTTACAATATGTTCTCTTTCTACAAATTGTCTAGATATAAAAGAATGAGAGGCACCAGTATCAAAAAGAACTCTAATGGGTTCTTGAAAGAGATTAAAAGTACCTTGCACTTTGTCAGTTCCTGGCATTACTGCAAATGCCCTGGCTGGAGCTGCCTGACCCTGTCGCGTCTGTTGTCTCTAAGGGCAATCCTTGATTACATGTCCTAACTGCTGACACCTAAAACACTTCCTATTAATCGGTTGAGGTGCTACTGGTCTGATAGGTGGGGGTCCCTCCAACTGAAGTACGGGAGGACGATAACCCAATTGTGGCACTTGCGGCCGCTATCCTTGATAACCCTGTGGGCGAGGACCACCCTATCTCTGGCAGTAGTGCCCCTGGGGCCGAAAATTACCCTGAGGTCTGAAATTTCCCTGACTACCCTATTGTTGTGGCCTCTGAAACTGTTGACCCCTATGCCTTTGATCATAGGGTCATTATCTGTTCCCATCCCGCTGCTGGAAGTGACTCCCTCTAAAAGTCTCTCCGACCTTGGCCTTCCCTTCTTTAAACTACTTCTCTTTTTCCTCATACTTCAATGCCAAGTCAAGAACTCTGTCAAACGGTTCAGCATCAATTGGAATAAGGGACTTAGATAGGTAATGATTCAATCCCTTAATAAACTTTTCATTCTTCTTCTCCTGCGTGTCGATCAAGTAAGGGGCATAACGAGACAACTCATTAAACTTGGTGACATACTCGATCATTGTTCTACCCTCTTGAGTCAATTTCGAAAATTCATCACTCAGTTGAGACCGAATAGCAGCAGGAACAAACTTCCAGTCAAAACGAGTCTTGAAATCTGCCCAAGTCAAAGTCGTCACGTCTAGACCCTCCTTCCACGAGTTCCACCAAAATAGGGCTGCTCCCTCAAGCTGATGTGTCGCTAACTCCTGTTTTTGGACCTCAGTGAGCTGCATACGACCAAATACCATCTCACATTTTTGAACCCAAGCGTTAGCTGCAATGGGTCCTCCATCTCCAGAGAATTTTTGACCCCCCAAAGAACCAAAATCTTTGTTTCTCTTCGCAAATGGATCTCCCTACTGACTTTGATTATTGTTCTGCACAATCTGAAGTAATTGAGCCATCATCTCTCCCATATTAACCTGCACCGTATTGGTTGCCTCAGTAGCAGCCGCCGCTGCCGCTGCCGTTGCCGTTGCCGCTGCGTTAGCAGTTGTTTCTTCCCCTGTGCCGTTGGACTCAGTACTTCTTAAATTATACCTTCCAGCCATCACCTTCAAGTTAAACACACAAAAAGAATTCGTTCATAACTGCTTAGAATAAATTCAACCACCAAACTAAACCAGCTAACCCGTGTTTCCACAATCCGAAGATCACCTAAACTCTCACAAGTCTAGGGTAACCTAGAGCTCTGATACCAAACTGTCACACCCCAAAATTCAGACAATTAAATATTATATTAGGACTAACCCCAATCAATATTCCATCATCCAAATCCTAGGGGTGAAACAAAAAAACTAAACGTAAACCAAACCATCCACCATAAATTCATAACTAACCAATACCTAAACATCAAGGTAACAATAAATAGTCAAAATAACTTAAATAATGTACGGTTACAAACCATGCCAAATTATTCCAATACTACAGTCATTAAAAAAATAATAAATACATAAATTAGTATCAACCCTAAGCTCAAGAAAAATACAAGAATTCCAAACGACATGTCCTACGATCACAGTTATTTCTTGTGACCACCAAAGCCTCTACTAATCCTACAAAGGAAGCTCGGCTGCGCTCAAACAGAACGCACCCGAGTTGCCAAGAGACAAAACAGGTTAGTATACAGGTATACTGGTATGAGTACAAGATCTAACACCCACATGTCCACTAGACACAGACAAAAATACATTTAATTCTTATTACAGGACAAGACAAGTAGTTCCAACCGCACCGAGACGAATGTGTAGTTTCCCGAGATACGGTGGCATTTAGTTTCTTGTCCATATACAACGAAATATAAATTTATTATAAAATAAACAAAATAGAAATAGAAATATGGTGGGTCAGCCCTGCATAAAAAGTTAGTAAGAGCCACCATCCTGCAAAAAAAATAACGTTAGTATAAATTAATCTTAAGTAACTTGCTGAATACGTATAAAAATGCACCGTTTCCTGCTTAAATAATTTGAATTGACCAAACTCAATGAACAAAAGTTGTACAGAATCATTTCCTAAAAGACAACGCGAACGAATTTAACAGAAACTGAACAAGTTAAAAGAAAACTTGATCTAAAAATCTAAACGAAATTCAATCGAAAAATCTGAAACTGAAAACGAACAAAAACTACCCTAAGATGATTTTTTTCGAAAAAGTTCAAAACATGAAAAGTGTGCAGAATAATGTTTTACTTCAGTTTACGTGAAACCAATAAAAATAAGCTCGTTTCGTGGGTTAAAACAACCTATAAAATCTGCATTACCAAAATGAATCAAACCGACAATAACCAAGGTCATCCGATTATAAATTCTAATCAATCTTTTTAATAAAAAGCTACAACACAAAAGTTGTTCAAAGTCACGTATACATGCCTCTGCTCAAATTTCATAATTTATTTGTAACAAGCCCGCGAGGGACCTCGCTACAGTTCGGACTCGATTTTGTTGCGGTTCTAAATCTGAACCAAAGAGTCCAACTCTGGCAAATCGTTTTGAAGAAAAACAGATTTTTTTTTTTGAAAGAAGTGCCAAACATGGACTGCTTTGCCAGATAACAGAGTCGCCACCTAAATATTTTTTAAAATGGGAAATTTAGGAAACCCTGACTCGGTGCCAAAGGCCACGTGTCCGTCATCACCAAAGTTGCCTCGGCTCGGGAACTTGGGTACGATTGGGGAAGGTCACATCGTGAGCACCCCCGCTCGCCCGGTCAAAGACCGGCCTCTACTAACCATGATATCTGTTTTTGAAAACATTGTGAGTTCTTATTCCGGTTATTAGCCTAGGTTACTATGTGATGCTCGCAGCAAACAAGTATAGACTGGGCCGTCTGAATTGGAACAAAACATTTCATGTTTGTTTGTTTGAAAATGGTGTGAAGGTGCTACCCGCAGGTAGGCTAAAATGCGGATTTGCCACCCTCGGGTGGGCTTAGAAAACAGTGATTTTGCCACTATCTAGTGGGCTTAAAACAAACATTTGATGCATTGTCCCAATTCAAATAACTCAACCTCCACCCACAGGCATTCAAGGCAGTTATATCACATAAGCAGTTAGCCTCATGGTAAGCATGCTATCATGGCAATACTCACACGCATGCAAGGATGCTAAAGCATAAAAACTCACCGAGTACTCCAAGCCAAAACAGGAAATTCATTAGAAATCATGCATGATCCTAAAAATGCAGAATGCCTAATGCAACACATGCAAAATGCAACTATAGCAGGCTCGGCTATTCTAAACGTGACATGTGAAATGCAACGGCTATCAAGTACTCAACTTGGAATTGAAATACAGATGCAGTTTGTATGATGCGCCGAGCCCGGTGCGTGCAAAACAGATGAATGATGCAAACATGCTATCATACTGTATGCTAATTGAAATATGCCCTATATCTAACCATCCAAAGCGGGTAAATAAAAGGGAGAAAGAAATGGGGGTTGGAAGACATACATCACACTCACCCACCCTTATTACATTTATGCCCTCGCGCAGAGGGTCCGAATAAATAATACAGTCCGAATAAAAGAATATACAGTTCGAATATACAGTCCGAATATTACAAAATTCTAATTAATTAACAAATCAATTGATAAAAGCTGTAAAACTGGCGTGCAAGCCAGGGGACTGCCTTGCTTCTGATAGATGCCGCCGGTTGGGCAGCCTGGCGCGGAAATCCACTGGGATGCCCCGATTAGCCTCTGTTGCATTTTTCTCGAAATGCGTGCCGGACTCCGAAAAGTAGCTGATTCTTGATTTTGCTGCAACAGAGAGCAGGAAAAGGGCATGGCAATGTATTTCACAAATATATGCATGCCTCGATCCTCGTGCCACCAATCACGCATACCGATGCATGATGGCCGAGGAGTCGGATTGCACAACTCAATATGGGATGAATGCATATGAATGCTACAACAAAAAAACCTAACTCCATCATGGGTAATCCGGAGTGTCGGTAACTGGGGAATTGAGACACACTCCGTCACTCGGAGTACGGAATGTACCTCGTTTCCCGTGCGATATGCATGATATGCATGGAATGTAGCTAAAATATATCCTAGCATGCACAATGCTATGAGAATGAGATGCCTCGAAATGCGTGTCCACTGGCACGCAAACCGAGGCAATGCAGAATGATAAGAATGAGGTGCCTCGAAATGCGTGCCCACTGGCACGCAAACTGAGGCAATGATGAAATGCAAACCGGATAAAACAGAGTGCCTCGAAATGCGTGCACACGGGCACGCAAACCGAGACGGAGGCATACGCAATGCCAATCGGATAAAACAGAATGTCTCGAAATGCGTGCACACGGGCACGCAAACCGAGGCAGAGGCATACGCAATGCCAAGCGGATAAAACAGAGTGCCTCGAAATGCGTGTCCGCGGACACGCAAACCGAGACGGAGGCATACGCAATGCCAATCGGATAAAACAGAATGTCTCGAAATGCGTGCACACGGGCACGCAAACCGAGGCAGAGGCATACGCAATGCCAAGCGGATAAAACAGAGTGCCTCGAAATGCGTGTCCGCGGACACGCAAACCGAGGCAGAGGCATACGCAATGCCGAGCGGATAAAACAGAGTGCCTCGAAATGCGTGTCCGCGGACACGCAAACCGAGGCAATGATATGCGATGCAAAAACGGATAAAACCGAAGTGCCTCGAAATGCGCGCCCACAGGCACGCAAACCGGGGCGGTGATGAAATGGGAAAATCGGATAAAACCGAAGTGCCTCGAAATGCGTGCCCGCGGACACGCAAACCGAGGCGATGATAAAATGAGACGCGAAATGGCATACGGAATGCGACGATGGGCTTACACCAATATGGGAGAGCCTCAGCTCACTCGCATAGGAGGCCGTCGGATAAAACAAAGTTGCCTCGAAACGCGTGTCCGCGGACACGCAAATCGGGGCAATGATGTAGAAGCATGAAAATGCAAATTGGGCTTATGCCAACATGAGATAGCCTCAGCCACGCTCACATAGGCTGCCGGAATGATAAGAATGGGGTGCCTCGAAGTGCGTGCCCATTGGCACGCAAACCGAGGCAATGCAAAAATGATACAAATGGCATGGGAAATGATATGCAAACATGGTAATGGAATTTCGGCACCTAAATAAAGGGGAAAACAGCCCCGAAACAAATCGAAATGACACCCGAAGCATGCATTCATCCCGAAAGTGCGAAATTAAGCCTCGAAATGGCCTATAGCCATGTTATGCATGCGAAATATGATCATGGCAGCAAGAACAGTAGCAAGGCAGTCCCAAATATGGCATTTTTCAGTAACAAACATGGCCAAAATGCAAGCATAGGTAGATCAACAATAGCATACAAAGTTAGTGGCCAAAAGAGGAGTATTGAGACAAGTGACATATGCAAACCCCAAATGGACAAACTTTATTCTACAACATTGAAGATGAGATAAAAATAAGCACAATTGCAGAAGATGACATCCTCAAAATCAGAATACAAACATGCTATAAAATCCATGCAAAGTAGGCTTCCAAATAGGCTATATCATGAGACATGCAATGCACACACCAAATGGCAAAACTTTCTTCATGAAATATGTAAAGGGGGTCAAAATAAGACCAAAACCAGTAGGGGTCGAAGTCCCAAAAACAAACACAAATAGGTCAAAAATTGCATGCAAAAATGGCACACTTGATGGAATTTGAAGGAGGTGGTATATATAATGGCCAAATGAAGTTGAGCCCTTCTACAATGTTGTAGAGGGGCTCAAAATGAGCACAAAACCAGTAGGGGCCGGACCCCTAAAAACAAAAGGAAATAGGCCTAAACTAGCATGCAAGATAATGGCATAAAAGCTAGGTATTGAAACAAGTATATCATAGAAGCCTCAAATGAAGTTGAGCCCTTCTACAAAGTTGTAGAGGGGCTCAAAACAAGCACAAAAGCAGTAGGGGTCGGATCCCCAATTCTCAACCAATTGGAGTATAGAAATGAATCAAGAAAAAGCCCTAAAAGTTGGTTTTGAAGACTTACCCTTGAAGACTTGTCTTTCTTTGATTCTTGGCTTTGATTTGTAGCTTCTCAACCTCTGAAATTCACTTCCTAGCTGCTGGAATGGTGTTGTGGATGATGGAGCTAGGGGGTGATGAAGAGAAGGCCTAGGGACTTAGAAGTTTTTTGAGGTTTTGAGCTATGAAAATGGAGAAATTTGGGGAGGTCTTCTTGAAGACAAATTTTGTAACCCTGAAGAAGGAGAGGGAGGGCCCTTCATATAGGCAAGAAATGGGGTGTAAAAGGGGAGGGAAAGCACCCAAGCTTTCCCTCCCAAAATATCCCCCGGATCCCCTGGGATATGCTGGAAAGTATCCGGACAGCTGGGACAGGCTGGAAAGGGGGAATCAGGCCGGCCAGGTATTTTTCTGCAAGGTGGCCGGCCAGCCACCCCTCCTGGCCGGCCAGCCACCTCCCATGGCCGGCCGGCCACCCCCAAAAAATGAACAGTGAATTTTCTGGCCGACCAGGATAGAAAGGTGTCCTCCCAAGTGTGTAGAACAAGGTTCCAGGGTTGGAATTTGGCAACTCTGAAGCAGGAGTCACAACATAGAGCTTGAAGAAGAGGCCCAAAAATGAACTTCACAATTGCTGGCCGACCACCATACCAAAGTGTCCTCCCATGTGTGTAGAACAAGGTTCCAGGGTTGGAATTTGGCAACATTGAACCAGGAGTCACAACATAGAGCTTGAAGGAGAGGCCCAAAAATGAAACCCACAGTTTCTGGCCGACCACCATACCAAAGTGTCCTCCCATGTCCCCTGATCACAGATATGCAGCTTTGGTTGGAAGAAAATACCCCCAAGGTGTTCAACATTGGCCCAGAAGTGAGAAAAACGGGCTCCGGAGGAGAGAAAATGGTTATCTGGGATAATTGCTGGCCTCCCACCCCCCAGTGATCTTTGTGGTGTTGAAACAGAGGTACCTGCCAAATTTGAACAAAAACTAGTGAGAAATGAACGCTCGGGGCCAAAACCGAGCCATTCGGGATCCCGAAAATGGGCTGCGGGTGCCGGAAGTGGTGTTTGGTAGCGAAGTGGGTATCTGCGACCCCAGTGTCCCTCGGAATGACAAAACAGAGGTTCCTGCCAAAAATCAGAGAAAACCGATACAAAATGAATGCTCGGGGCCCAAACCGCGCAGTTTGGGGTCCCGAAAATGGGTTGCCGGGCACCGGAAGTGGTGTTCGGCTGCGAAGTGGGCATCAGGGGCCTCAGTGTTCCTCGGAACATTAAAACAGAGGTCTCCGCCAAAAAACGGAGAAAGCGGAGATGGTTGGGCGGTCCCGAGCCGAGGCACACAGCCTAACGGCTCCGAGAACCGGGAACCGGGCTCCGAAATGGGCAAAATGGCCTACGGCCACGAAAAGTAGCTCACGGCCACCGGGAGATAGTCTACAGGACCACTCCCTTCCTTCAGGAAAGAAAACAGAGAAAACCGAGTCTGGTTCGCAAACCGAGACAAGGTAGAGAAGAGGGTTCGGAAGTCCGGAGGCAGGGCGCGCGGCCACGACTCTGAGACTTCTGAACGAGCACAGTATGCAACATCACCGAGCGCTCAATCGGTGACGTCTGAGTCTTAAGGTCGGTCAAAAATGGGGTGTCTACATTATTGAGGTCGATTACTATTTTTCAATATGTACCAATCAATAAACTCATAATTAAATTTTTGTACCTTAACTCCACCACTTCGACCCTCCCTTTCCGGCCTACACATATATCCCATGTGCCTCCCGTATACCTAACACCGCTCCGAAGCCAAACTTGCACGGGAATATCATCCCGAGTTTAACTCACACTCCCCGGATGGTTAGCATATACGTACGCACGCAAATCAAAGCACTCGTCTACTCATGAGAACGGGACAACAATATATATATACACAACATCTCACACATGAGAATAAACATAACAATGTCAAGCCTAAGGCATTCAAATAAATCTCATGATCCTCACTTTTTTTTTATACACTCTTTCTCACCATCACTCAAATAAAATAATAATCCATTGAGTCATGGTGGAGTATAAGGAATTTATCTATAGGTTCTTAATTAATTTTAATTTCATATAACCATATTAATTTTAGTTTCATATAATCATGAGGGTTATTACAACCATAAAATAAATTCATATAAAAACCCTAAATCTGACATACACAACTAATCAAAATAATCAAAATCAATCAATCAACTAAAAATCCTAAGCCTATACACAACTAAACAAAATAATTAAAATTAATCAATCATCTTTATATAAACACAAAATCGAACTAACATCAAATAAATAAAATAAAAATAATGAATTAAACATAAATCAAGAAAAGTGAGTTTTATACTGACAATATTATTTTGAAAATCTATGAAATATTTGGAGAACTAATAAAACCACCAAAACAAAACCCTAATATTTTTTTTTTCCATCACCTTCCTCTCTCGAGCCGTCTCTCCCTTTCCTCTTCTTCCACGTTGCGCACACACCACTCTCTTTTTTTTTCTCCTCTTGATGATCTCTCTCTCTCTCTCTCTCTCTCTCTCTCTCTCTCTCTCTCTCGACACTAACTGACGGCTGCCTCCTCTCTGATCCACTTTTCTATTCTTTATTTTCTTAACAACTCCTAAACCTAGTTGATTACATGTTATAGTTTATATATATATAATAACCTAATTTCTTATTCTAATCTAATATGACTATTATATAATACACATAATTATAATATATATAAATATAAGATTATATATATATATATAAAACACCTCTTTTTTTATATAACAAAAATAAATATATAAATATATGAATTAATTGAATAACACATTAAATTTATTAATTACAACATTAAATTCATTAAATATCACATTAACTAAACAACACATTAAATTCTCATGTAAACCACACAATTAATAGAGCCAAAAAAATAAAATAAGATAATAATAATCATAAAAATAATAAACAATGACTTAAGAAAATTAGCGTCGCTACAGAGAGAAGATAAGCAAAGCAAAGGAAGAACTCCAAAGATACCGAAGCCAAAGTATGTTCGGATCAAAACAATACCCTTGAGGTGCTATACTTTTTTAACAAAGGCATATGGGTAGAGAGATCACTAGATATAAGTGAAAATATAGAGAGAAGATGAGTTTTAGAGAGAGAGAATCCCGATCTAGGGTTTTGGTGAAAAAAAGATGTGAAAAAAATGATATAAAAAGGTGCTGCTGCGAACTGATATACGCACAGTCCGTTCGAGCGTAAGAGTTGACGCTCGAGCGTCAGACATAATAAGTTGTTCCGCTCAAGAACATGAAATGGCCTCTCGAATGCAGAATACACACATCCAATAGTTTTGCAGACAGAAGAACATCGCTCGAGCGTAAGAATGGTCGCTCAAGCACATACCCGCTCGAGCGTAGGAAACGCCGCTCGAGCATAGAATACACTCTCCAGTAGTTTTGCAGACCTGCAAAAGTACTGAGAGTTTACAAAGCCCGCTTGAGCGCAAGAAGTGTTGCTCGAGCGGATGAGCAAAAATCTGAGCAACAAAAGTTTGAAAATCAAGCAACTAACTTGTTCCAAACACAACAACTACATTCCAACAATCAAGTTTAAGGAAGAATAAGGGGAAAAAGACATGAAAACAATTCCCAAACCCTACCCAAACACATGACCACAGAACACAAAAAAACAATTCCCATTGGCCACCGCCTCACTTTTTACCAATCATTACCAAATCACCCAAAAGCAGGGGTCTCTCACCCACGTAAATAAACACACAACTAGACCATCACAAAATAACAGGACCACCGCAATGGCTTACTCAAACCAGGACACTAATCCACATTATAACACAACTACATCACAGACATAGACATAACATAAGCAACCAATCAATGAGGGGAAACAACATAACAAGTCCATTTCAGCAATCCGTAACGGAAAATCACAAGCACACATTCGAAAGGAAAATGCTATAGACCCCAAATAATTTACCCAATTTTCTACCAAAACTCTCACATGAGTATGGGACTCACATAAACCTAGATGTGTATGGGCCGCACACCCATGTGAGAGGTTTGGTAGAAAATTTGATAGATTATTTGGGGTCCCTAGTATAACTCCATTCGAAAACTATATAGTACATACCGGTCGCCATTTGTTCTCACGACAATCGTCGGCACCAAGGATGTATAGATGTCGTATTCAATGCCAATTAATGGACGAAATGGTGATTAGACCCAACTTCACGATGACAGCAACGTATTTCTACGAACGAGGTTTGAGCAACCTAGGGTTTTCGGCGACAATCAAATGTTAAATTGGTAATTAACATCAACATTACCAACCCAAACAAAAAATCACATAAATCACACAAACATAATCCCTGCAACGTCGGAATCACAATTCACAATCCAGAGGAAACCTCGTATGCTTTGATAGGAGTCCATGAACTCCACTCCTGAAAAACAGTAATGTTACAGCATTCCTTAATCGCTTAAACCAGTAAAAATTGAAAAACAAATCATAATATGGGCATCAAGGTAAACTCTATATACAATATATCAAAAATATATATTATACCAAAAATAAAAAAGACTAAATGATTTAAGAAAAAATACTCAGGACTAAATAGAGCAACTTTTTCCAAAGTGAGATTTATGAGTAATTTTTCCTAATAATAATACTCCTTTTTTTTGTCCACTTTTTCATTTTAGTATGTCCTAAAATGGTTGTCCATTTTTTATTTTGAAATATTCAATTTTGTTAAATTTCTAGAATTGGCTTATAAATCATTATGAATACATTTTAAATTTTTTTAAAAAAAGAATAATTGTGAGAAAAACATTTCAAAATTTAAATTAAAATGTAATGATTGCATGTCTCGTTAATAAGTTGAATTTTTTATAATGGACAAATAAATTGAGACGGAGGGATTAATAATCAATTCTATAGAATTTTACTTCATAATGATGTGGTAATTTTGGATCATATAAAAGTTCATCAATAGATGTTATAATTTTTAAAAAATTATTACCACATTATTTTAATATGAAATTTTGTATACATTTTATCTTTCTTCGTCATTTGTCAAATAATATTTGTCAGGTTTGTAACTTATTATTATTATTATTATTATTATTATTATTTTCTACATATTAAGTCGATTCCCACAAAAACATCATGTGTATAAACTTAATCCACCATAATAAAAAAAAGAAAACTACATCAATAGTCTCTACATTTTATCCTTTATATTATTTTGGTTATTATATTTTTGATTATCTCAATTTTAACCTTTAATTTTAGATTTTGTATCAATTTGATTCAATTGATTACAACTCTTAATATTTTTATGAAAAATATGTATATAAGTGTCGTGTCATAATTTTATAAATAAAATTATAAACTTACCCAAATTATTGAGTTAATCTTAATCAATTTAGTGATAATTTTTTTTAAAAAAATATTATGATATTATTAATTAGACCAAATTAACACAAAATTTAAAATTAATAACTCAAATTGAACTAATTAAAAATATAAAAATTAAAATAACACAAAATATAAAATATAAGAACTATTATAATTTGTCCTAAGACGAGAAGATTTATTTCAAATGATTTGGAATTTAACCACCCCTTGCACACTCTAAAAAAGAAAAAATATTCTCCAATTCTCTTATCATCGAAAAACTCAATTCTCAAAATTGACAAGTATACAATCGAAGACTTTCTTAACCACGTGATTATATGAAACTTGTGCCTGATAAAGATGACAATTGGAACAACTGATCATTTCCTACAACACTCACGTTTTGTATGGTTTACCAGAATGAGGTGGAATAGAACTATCCTTCTATCATAATACCAACTCTCACGTTTGGTTAATTAAACAAAATGATAATATATATATAGATATATGTATTATAAAATCATCACTTATTATTATAGGGTGAAAAGCCTACGTGATTCGTGGTTTGTAATAGATTTAATTGCAATAAATTCCAAATAATTAAAACTAACAATCTAAATCATATAGCACGAACGAAAGAGATTTAGATTGTTATTTCATAATTAATAAATCAATAAAAACGATTTTTACTTGAAAATATATATATATATATATATCACAAGGAGCACCTCCAATTGTGATAAAAAAATCACAGACGAAACGCTACAAAACAATCTACTATGAAGAATGAAAGAATACAAATCTACCAAACAACTTACCCAAACTATATAAAATTGTCTTCAACAATTTATTCCTCTTTCACTAACGCCTTCATCTTGGAATTGATCTACTCGATGTCGAATCCACAACATCCACATCAAATCCACAACCACGAGCAGCTTCGAACTCCTTCAAAGACTTCACACTCGAACCCTCGAAATCCACCGAAGAAGAATTCTTTTGTATTGAATGACCAAACACAAACCCTTTGATTTGAATCACTTAATTCATGAGATAAACTCACACAATTATCAAAGGAAACTAGTAAAGAAACTCTAGAAGAAAACCCTAAGACCTAAAAAAGAAGATCTAGAAGTCGTGCTTTAGAATTGCACTTGTTCGCAGCTTTATAGTAAACAGATTCGCGATCACCGCTTGAGCCATGGAATGGTCGGTCCAGCAGTGTGGCTCAAACGCGTGTTGCTACCAAAATGACTTCACTCGAGCGCTAGAAAATTCGCTCGAGCGTGAAAATTCAACTCCCAGTATTTTTTTAGACAGGTCAAACTTCTGAGAGGTTTACATCTTCGCTCGAGTGATACTTTTGTCGCTTGAGCAGTCAAGCCAAAAACAATGCCAAAGTTACAATTCAATGCGACAAGTTTGTTCGCGAAACTGACAACAAGTAGGAACCTAACATAGGGCAAGGCTTCTCTTTAGTTGGATCTCCATAGGCCCACCACAAGACCCACCTTAGCAATTCGAATTATTCATATTATAAGATTCGTTGAATAAATCATTCTTACAAAAAAATTAGATTGATCAAACAATCGTTGACACATAATTAGAATACTTTTATCTTTAAAATAATCAGTGGTCTATTATCAAAATTACATTATTCATCTATTTTTTTTGTATAGCAAATATAATCTAATTATACATTTATGGCTGTCTAATCAATCTGATTTTTATAAGAATAATCTACTTGGTGTATTCAACAATATAAACAATCTTAATTATTAAAGTAACTCACGTAGTAAATCCATGGAGGCCCAATTACACCCCCGGTGACATTGTCAATTGGAGAAAAGTCTTGTTCTTGTTGTACAGATCTAGTCATTCTATATATAAAGGCTATAGAATAACTATTTTATTCCATTTTATTTCATTACCATCAATAGATCATGTTTGGAGATTATAATTAAAATTTTAATCCAATTGCATTATAGTTTGAACCATATTATGGATTTATAAACATTTTCTTGGAACAATCTTCTGTATAAAATAAATAACTTGAAACAAATCAAACAAATAAAAATAAATTACTTACTGAATTTATTTACCGAACCGAATAAGTACAAAAAAATCAAGTCAAGTGTGTGACACTTAGTCCTTAAGACAAATTCGCCCCACTTCAGTGCTTACGGATAAATGGCGTCTATCTTTCAGGATACAATGAGCTACACAGATTGCAGTAGCACTCCAAACAACCTGTACAACGAACCAAACCTGTGTTCTATACTCTCAGAATTTTTCCTAAGAACTAGTATGAAGAACAATGCAAGCAAAGAGCAAAAACACGTAGATAATTATTTTTTCTAGATCTTCAAAACTGCTGGAATGAATATGTTTTTATAGGCAATTAGGTGCCTTTTCAAAAAGGTTGAACAGGTACATCATTGAGTTGAACAGGTGCAGAAACAGATTTGAATCTGCCCATAATTGTTGGGCAATTTTAAACTTTTCTAGAAGAAATTGAATCTGTTCGGTATAAAAGGTTGAAAAATGGACTGGAAAAGGCACTATATTGGACAAAAAATTTGAATTAATTTCATTCAGAAAAATTAATTTTTTCTCAAGAATTTTTGGAAGAATTCAAATAAATTTTTTTCAAAAAATTAATATTATAACTAACTCGACCCACAACCCACACTCGCGCTCAGCTCGGCTCGACTGGCCGGTCGGTGGTGGCTGCGTGAGCTCGTGCGTGGTGTTTTGAGTCAAGGTTCACTTTGTCCATAACTCCTCCCTTCTACAAACTTGGGGTGCTCCTTAGGGCCCAACCTAAGTTCTCTTAAGTTTTCAATGTGGGACAATCATTATAAGGAAACCCACATTTTACTCTTTAATTGTCTATTCCACGAACCCAAAAATGACGTCAACTTCTCATTCACTCATGAATGGTTTTGACGAACCGTCTTCATCGTGTAACTTGTTATGCGACAAGGAACACGCCATCTCTTTGAACCCACCCCAAAAGACGTATGGGACCCGCTCAAATTTGGGCTCAAAGTTGGCCCAAAATAAGCCTATAAAACCATAAATTCCAACAATCCTCCACATAAATGGAATTTGGCGGAGAGAAAATGCAACAACATGATCTAATTACAGAGAGTACAGAAATTAGAAATATTCTGCAAATGATAGGCAATTTTTGGCTTTGAACCTTTCTTTGTGAGTTACTAGGATTTACTAGCTAACCAGTGAACATGATGTCTTGAACTGTTCAGCCATTTGTGTAAACCAAGATAATAGAATTCACACAGTATATCACTAGACACAGTTTAGTTCTCACTATTGTGTTCATTTTGGCCCTAAACAATCTGGTCTTTCATGAGTGCTCTAAAGAATTGTAACCCTTCACAAACCTCATAGAACCGGCTCAGTTCACGCTCACATAGGTGATTCTTATGAAGAGTATCCTGCCATATTCCACTAGGTATTTCTAGATATAAGAATCATTAAAAGTATTATTTAACCTAAAACGCTACAAACATCACAATAATATCATAGAAATGGGTAGGAGTTTGACTCTCCAGTGATCCTTATGAGTTATACACAACTCGATTGTCCCTTTGAACCTAGATCTTGGGACCTTCAGTCAACTAGGTTGGGTCACCATTGTGGTAACTCTTATTTAATAGGCTTAAGTCCTATTCCTCTCAATGAATTCTTAACTAACTCTTTTGCTAACCCTTTGGTTAGTGGATTCGTTATGTTATCTTTAGACTTCACATATTCAATGGAAAGAGTAATTGTCTCACGGTGTTATGTCGACAATGAATGTGTTGTGACTTACCGTTATACATATGACTCTGTGCTCTACCTATTGCTGATTGACTATCACAATGTACGCATATAATAGGCACTGATTTTGGACACATTGGAATATCTTCAAGGAAATGACGAAACCATTCTGCTTCTTTCCCAGTTTTATCTAAAGCTATACATTCTGATTCCATGGTAAATCTAGTAGTGCAAGTCTGTTTGGAAGATTTCCAAGATACAGCCACCCCACCAAGAGTAAAGACATACCTACTGGTGGATTTTGAGTGTCTAGTATCCAATATCTAGTTTGTATCACAGTATCCTTCAAGTACTACTAGATATCTAGTATAATTAAGCCCAACATTACGTGTAAATCGGAGATATCTTAGAACCCTTATAATTGCTTTCCAGTATTCTACTCCTGGATTACTCATATATCTACTCAATTTACTTACTACATAAGTTATATCTAAGCGACTGCAGTTCATTAAGTACATTAAGCTTCCAATAATTTGGACATACTCTAATTGAGAAATACTTTCATGTACATTTTTAGAAAGAAACAAATTAACATCCACAGGTGTTCTAGCAAGATGATCATCATCTTTGCTAAATTTGTCAAGTATTTTCTCAATGTAATGTGATTGTGACAAAGCATAACTTTCTGATGTTTTGGTAATTTTCATACCTAGTATTACATCAGCAATCCCCAAGTTCTTCATGTCAAAATGTTTATTCAACATTTTCTTAGTAGTTTTAATCATGTCATTATTACTACCTATGATGAGCATATCATCCACATAAAGACATGCTATAACATAACATTTGTTTGTGTTTTTAATATAAACACATTTGTCACATTCATTAATTTTAAATTCACTTGATATCATTACCTTGTCAAATTTCTCATGCCATTGCTTTGGCACTTGTTTTAAACCATAAAATGATTTAACCAATTTACACACTTTCTTTCTTTTTTCTGGAACAGAAAATCCTTCTGGTAGTTCTATGTAAATTTCTTCATTTAACTCACAATTTAAGAAAGCTGTTTTCACATCCATTTGATGAATTTATAGATTATTCAAAGATGTAATGGCAATTAGCATTCTAATAGATACTATTCTAGTAACTGGTGAGCATGTATCAAAGTAATCAAAACTTTCTTTTTGTCTATATCCTTTGACCACAAGTCTTACCTTGTATTTATCAATAGATTCATCTGCTTTCATTTTTCTCTTGAAAATCCACTTGTGCCCAAGAGGTTTACAACCTGGTGACAAATCCACTAATTTCCAAGTGTGATTTTGTAGGATGGATTCAACTTCACTATTTACAGCTTCTTTCCATAAAGGAGTCCCAGGACTGGACATAACTTCTTTAAAAGTTAAAGGCTCATTTTTTAACAAAAATGTTAGAAAATCTGAACCAAAAGATTTTGAGGTTCTAACACGTTTACTACGCCTAGGTTCCTCTTCCTCATTTTGATCTATCTCTTACTTTAGTACTTGATCTTGACTAGTAATAGCATCATAAAATCTTTTGTTAGTACTAGTCTCTTGTCCAGTCTTATTTAGAAATATATGTTCAAAGAAATATGCATTCCAAGATTCAATAATAGTATTTACATACATTTCAGAATGTTCTGATTTATGAATCAAAAACCAATATGCCTACTATTCTGGGCATAACCAATGAATATGCAATCAATAGCTTTAGGACATATTTTAGTCTTTTTAGGACCAGGAATAGCCACTTTAGCAAAACACCCCCACACTTTTAAGTATTTGTAGGATGATACCCTCCCATGCCATATTTCATAAGGTGTTTGATTTATTTTCTTTCGGGGTACTTTATTAAGAATATAATTAGCAAAAAATATTGTTTTCCCCCACAAGTTCTGAGGTAATCCAGAATTGATTAACATGGCATTCATCATTTGTTTTAAAGTCCTATTTTTCTTTTCAACAATTCCATTTTGCTAAGGTGAGTAAGGGACAATGGTTTGATGAATTATTCCATATTCTTTACAAAATTCACCAAAAGGTGATTCATATTCACCACCTCTATCACTTCTTAGTTTTTTAATTTTCTTACCAAGTTAATTTTCAATTTCATTCTTAAATTAAATGAAAGTTTCCAAAGCTTAATCCTTGGTTCGAATTAAATAAACGTAACTATATCTAGTATAGTCATCTATGAAAGTGATAACATATTTTTCCCCACCTCTAGTTTGAATTGATTTAAAATCACAAATGTCACTATGAATTAATTCAAGTGGCTCCGTACTTCATTCAAATGAATGAAAAGGAGTTTTAGTTAATTTTGCCTCAACACAAATTTCACATTTATGATTTAAATCAATGTCAAATTTAGGTAAATATTTCATATTAATTAATCTACGCAAAGATCCATAATTAACATGTTCTAGTCTACCATGCCACAAATTTGAAAACTCAAACAAGTGAGAAGAAATGTATTATTATTAATAACAGAGAGGACAACAGTCATTACATTTATTTTCAAAAAGCCATCAGACATGTAACATTTTCCTACATACATCCCCTTTTTGGTAAGTACAAACTTATCATTTTCAAAAACTAGCCTAAACCCATTTTTACTCAACAGAGATCCAGAGACTAGATTCTTGCAAATGTCTGGTACATACAGCACATTGTTGAGAGTAAGTTCATTTCTAGATGTCATCTTCAGAATAATCTTTCCTTGTCCTTCAGCTTTAAAAGTCGAGGAGTTGCCCATAAAAAGTTGTTTGCCGTTATCCACCACAAAACAAGATGTGAACATCTTTTTGTTAGCACAGATGTGATGAGTACCACTAGTGTCCAGCCACTATTTTTTAAGATTTCTAACATGGTTTTCCTTGGAAACAACTGCAAAAAGATTTATGTCATCTAAACTATTGGAAATTTTATCCACTTCGGTCATATTGTCTTGAGCAGGCTTCTTGCTTGATTTTCCTTTACCTTTGCGTTTGCTATGGCAATCTTTAACCCGATGTCCCTCTTTGTCACAGATGTAACATTTGCCATTAAACTTGTACTTCTTAGTTTCCCTTCTTTTAGAGCCTTGTGCGGAACTTTCTCCATAATATTTCTGTTTCTTTACTTTTGGAGCATGTTCCACCACATTTACCTTAAACTCCATTGGATGCTTACCAGCCCGCTTCTCATAATTGCGGTTGTCCTTCCCAATCCTCAAATGCACAATCAATTCTTCCAAAGTCATTTCTTTACGCTTATGTTTGAGGTAGTTCTTGAATTCCTTCCAACTATGTAATAATTTCTCTATTAAGGCAGCAACTTAGAAGGATTCACTAAGAAACATGCCTTCTGAATAAATGTCATGCAGAATCAGTTAGAGATCTTGAACTTGACTGATCACAGTTTTAGAATCAACCATCACAAAGTCCAGAAATTTACCTACTACGAATTTCTTCGAGCCAGCATCTTCTGTTTCGTACTTTTTCTCCAAAGACTCCCAAAGTTCCTTTGCCATCTTGATAGGACTATAGACGTTGTATAATATGTTATCAAATCCATTCAAGATGTAGTTTCGACAAAGGAAATTAGCATGTTTCCAAGCATCGACTGCAGCAATCACTTGCCGATCGGTTTCATCCTCTTTCGGAGCAGGAGCATCCTCACGAAGAAACTGTGCCATGTTTAGAATAGTAAGATGGAACAGCATTTTCTACTGCCATCTTGTAAAATTAGTTCCTGAGAACTTTTCTAGCTTTTCACCGTGATTAACTGGAATAGTCACAGTAGGAGGAGGGGTTGGTGTAATTGCAATCACCATACCAGTACTTGTTTGAGCATTAGTTTCAGTAGCCATGAATTCTAAATTGTAAAACAAAATTAGAATTAGAATTTTATACTACACAGAAAATTTAAACCATAAACACAAAATTTAATTCTGTAAAAATAAAAGAAACACGAATAATAACTTTTATTAACACTTCAAAAATTAAAATACTGAAAAAAGAATTTTAATTAATGAGAACTTAGAAATTATTTCTGAAAATCAAAATTAATTTTTGTTCAACTTCACAAATAAATATTCTAAATTGTTAATGACAACCAATATATTACTACTAGTTGTCAAAGAAAATAAATAGTATATTACTACTATTTATATTTTCCAACCAGAATATTATTTTGTAAAACCACATAAAATAATTTCTGTAAGAAGAAAAAAAGGAAACAAATGAAAAATTCTGTATAAACAGAATAATTCGAATATGTCTTAAGATTGTTGGAACAATCTTCTGTGTAAAATAAATAACTTGACACCAAATCAAACAAATAAAAATAAATTACTTACAGAATTTATTTACCGAACCGAATAAGTACAAAAAGATCAAGTCGAGTGTGTGACACTCTGTCCTTAAGACAAATTCGCCCCACTTCAGTACTTACGGATAAATGGCGTCTATCTCCCGGGATACAATAATCTACACAAATTGTAGTAGCACTCCAAATAATCTGTACGGCGAACCAAACATCTGTTCTATACTCTCAGAATTTTTCCTAAGAACTAGTATGAAGAACAATGCAAGCAAAGAGCAAAAACGGAAAGAGAATTATTTTTTCTGGATCTTCAAAACTGCTGGAATGAATCTGCCTTTATAGGCAATTAGGTGCCTTTTCAGAAAGGCTGAACAGAGCCGAACAGGTGCAGAAACAAATTTGAATCTGTCCACAACTGTTGGGCAGTTTTAAACCTGTCTGGAAGAAACTGAATCTGTTTGGTGTAACAGGTTGAAAAATGGACCAGAAGAGGCACTGTATTGGATAGAAAATTTTGAATTAATTTCATTCAAAAAAATTAATTTTTCCGCAAGCATTTTTGGAAAAATTCAAATAAATTTTGTTCAAAAAATTAATATTAGAACCGACCAGACCCACAACTACACCTAGGGGTGTGCGCGGTGCGGGTCGGTGTGGTTTGAGAGAAAAATAGAAACCGTATGGCGGGTGGCGGATTGATAAAAGTGTCACTAGAATTTGCCATTTTTCTTATCAAAAACCGGCGGTTCGGTTGGCAAATAATGGTGGATTTGCCTTGGCGGTTCGGGCGGATTGGCGGTTTATAAAAAATATAATTCAAATTACAAAACTTAAATCAAAGAGTAAAAAAAAGACGAGAGATACCGTGATGTTAAGCATCTTGCGAAACTTTCTTCTGATGTAGCAAGTGTAGCAATAACATGATAATATCAATGACTATGCCATCAGTTCATTATAAGCATCTGTGGAAGCTACAATGATCAAATACAATACATAAAATTAATATCATTCAGGGTTTACAATATATTGAAAATGATTACTGTTGAAAAGTATTTGATTGAAAATTGAGCTGATGCAAGTTTGCAACATGGCCAGAAAAAAAAAAAAAAAAAAAAAAAAAAAAAAAAAAGAGATTGAAAAATGAATTGGAATCCAACTTTATTTTGGATTACTGACATCTTGAATTCCCCTCGAGCAGTAATGTAATACTATATTCTAAGGTATAGAACAACAAGCAAACTTAAGTAAAAAAGAATTTTTAGAATCTTATAAAACATGATTTAATAGCGGTGCGGGTCGGTGCGGTTTGGAAGAAAAATAAAAACCAGCGGATTGATAAAAGTGTCACTAGAATTTGTCATTTTTCTTACCAAAAACCGACGGTTCGATTGGCAAATAATAACGAATTTGCCTTGGCGGTGCGGCGCGGTGCGGTTTTGGCGGTTTCGGCGATATTATGCACACCCCTAACTGCACCCAGTTGGACGAGCAGCGACCGCACACATGTGATAGTTTGAGCCAATGTTCACTTTATCCATAACTCCTTATTTTACAAACTTAGGGTGCCCTTTGGAGTCCAACCTAAGTGTTGCCACCTAGAACTTATATACACACATAAGTTCTCTTAAATTTTCAATGTGGGCATTACAAAGAAACTCAGATGTTACTCTTTAATTGTCTATTCTACAAATCTGAAAACGACGTCAACTTCGCATTCATCTATAAATGGTTTTGATGGACTGTTTTCACTATGTAACTTGTCATGCGATAAAAAATACGTCACATTTTTAAACCCACTCCACAAAACGTGTGAAACTCACTCAAATTTAGATTCAAAATAAGTATAAAATCATAAATTCCAACACATGTAGTGTGAAATCTAATAAAAATCTTGTACTGTCTTGTTCTGTGACGTTACCTTGTTTGATTGCATCATAGTCTGTCCCCTATTGTGGATTTCTAAACAGATAGGCTTGGTTTGAAAAGTATTAAACAATAATAATAATAATAATAATTTATTAATTTTTTATAACTGTTTTTTAAATATAAAAATAAATAAATAAATAATGTAATCTGAAGAAGTCAATAAATTAACTTTTTTTTTCCATATTTCTAAACGGGGTTATAGTGTGAAATCTAATAAAAATGCTGCACTTAATAATTTTTGGCGTGTCTTGTGGTGTGGCATTACCCCGTTTGAAGGGCGCAAATTTTGGCTTTAGCAGGAAGAAAATCTGACACTTTGAAGGCAACATGTGTCATGCTGTACAGAGAAATTTATAAGGAAAATTATAAATTTAAAAATAATTTTAAGATAAATTATAAATATAATTTTTATAGCTTACTTAAAATATAAATTATTTTTTATAATTTTAGAAATTATATTTCGTCTTTTAAAGTTACTAATTATATAACAAATAACTCGTTTTATTAATAAATTATTAAGTCAATTAACAGTTTTTAATTATGTTAAAAATATATTTTTATTGATGATTCAAATAATTTTATTATTGTACAGAAAAGTAGTTAGGAATTTAATTTTTTTTGTTAATTCTTTTAAATAAAAAATCCCAACAATGTGGTATTTGTAATTTTCAAAATCACATGAGACAATTCGTATTTTAGCAGTACATTTTTATCAACTTTAATAATTAAACATATATAGTATTTCATGATTTTGTAAATTTTTTGTAAAGTGGTCACTGATTATAATTAAAAAATATTTGAGACCCTTAAAAATCTCTAATAATTCAACTCACAATGATATGATTTGATAAGTGTCAGTTTTGAATTGCTTATACACTCAATTATATGAGACTCACTAATTTTGCCACATTATTATAGATGCATTTGTGGGTGTAAAATGTGAGTCTCTAATATTATTGCTTATAATTTTTTCAAATATATAAGGTCGTGGGTTATTTGAGTCCCAATTTTTTTAGTACATAAAAATAGATATACAAATAGACTATTCCATATATCTGTTAAGAAATATTGCTTCTTTAGTACCCATAACGCATCTGTAAAGAATTCTACCACATCTATGTGGGGACTAAAGTTAAGATTCTCATATACTTTGGTTACTAAGAAATATATTTTTAAAAAAAAAAAAATTATGAAAGCTCAAATCCAAACTTTGAAGGAGAAATTTCACAATCAACGCGCTTGCTTATTTGAGGCCCAATTGCTTTCATAGGTGTACTGTTTTTCATTTCACAATCAACGCGCTTGGTTATTTGAGGCCCAATGGCTTTCATAGGTGTGATGTTTTTCTTTTCACAACCAATTAAAGTCCACTGTTTTTTTTTTTTTATTGTCTAACAAATTGCACACAAACAGGCCCTTAAAAGTCTAAATAACGACTGGAGATAGCGACACGTCTTTCCATATATATGTACCTTCCAAACAGGCCCTTAAAAGTCTAAAAAGCGGCTGGACATAGCCACACGTGTTTACATTGGTCGAGAGAGTGTCAGCAAAGTGATGACAATACTACGTCATAACTTGTATAATATACCCTCAAAAAAGAAGTATGCATAGAATAATTTCCCAAATATATATATATATAAATATGTTAGGTATAAAATGCCAAAGCATGGATTATTATTATGGTAATTTTAAATTTTAAAAGTATAAATCTTTTAATAAATTATTTTATTTTATTTGATTTTTAAAAAAAAATTATTTTAGGCAGATTTTTGTTTCTTTTAATGAATTTATTTTCATATTTTGTTTTTTTTTTGGCTTTCTTTTTAGATCCATATACATCTAACAAATCTTCTAACAAAATGATCCATTTTATTAATAAATAAATTATACTCGCATAACAAATGATCAATTTTATTAATAAGTAAATTATTAAGTTAATTAATAATTTTTAATGATATAAAAAATATCTTTCAGTTAACTATTTTGTTAATAAATAAAGCATTAAGACAATTAATAATTTTTAATGATATAAGAAATATTTTTTCAATAAACAATTTTGATAATTTATTATTGTATAGGAGAGTAGTTGGTTTTTTTATTTTATTGTCTTAAATTAAAATTATAACAAATGATAGTTATATTTTTTAGTATTATAAGGCGAATTCATATTTTAAACAAACTTTATGGGTGTTGTGGGGAAATATTTTGCGAACGACATCACGTGGCCAAGGTGGCTTTGAAGATGTCGGGTAAAGTGTCACATGGGTAAGTCATAGTGCCGAGATGATCGCGATATCGCCGAGGTTTGGTGCAGTATACCGGGATTATGAGATATCTGGACAGAGGACAAGAGTCTTAGATGAGAGGAGGCTCTTCGTCCGGATAAGGATGAAGCTCTTGAGGAGTTTATCCCTATCCAACCGAGAGTTTGAGATGATCACTGAGCTTGAGTCCTATGAAGTGAGACTTCTAGAGGACTAGGTCACTGCTGGCTATAAAAATGAGGCACCCCCGTGGATCTAAGGTAGACTTTAATTTGTGCATTGAGTACTTATGCGAGATCTTTGAGAGATTGATTGACTGACTTGATTGTCGGAATGCCCCCAGTGGACAAACCACTGCGGTATTCTCATTTTCTTGTTGACAGGTGGTTGGCTTAATCTATTCTACAGTATACTCTCCAGTTAAGTTCCTTGTTTAGTTGTGTGGTCAAAAATCAACACCCACAATTTGACGCCATCTGTGGGAACTTAACATAGAATAGATGGCTAACAATGGGCAGTGAGAGAGGATCGGGGATGATCTTAATAGTGAGGAGGAGTAACATATAGGTCCTAATACTAAAGGAGGGAACAATAACGAAGAAGTACAAGAGGTCGACCTCGGGGCCAATAATGTTGGCAAAGGCCGAGGCGTGAACAAGAAGGGTAGTCAAGATGAATACTACCACAAAGGCGATCTCTAGGTATGGAAGGATAGGTGCCTGAGAATGGATGAGAAACTGAAGGACATGGCGAACAAGTTGATAGACCTACAGACGGTAGTCAACTTCATGATGCAGAACAACATGATGCAACCGGCGTTTCCTTTACAAGACACACCGACTCTAATAGACAAGGCCGATGCCCAGAAGGAAGGACAGAAGACAGTACCCACTATCCCATAGCATGCAAAGGTCTAGGGAATTCATATCAGCAATCCCGAGATGCCGGACGAACAGCATGTGTGCGAGAGTCACAAAGAACACCACGGAACAAAGGGACCTCTATTAGGGGATCTCGGCAGATCCAAGGGCAAGGCCTTTGTTTTGATGATATAGTAGATGAAGGGAAGTCCAAGAGAACGCATAATTACACCGGAAGCAGCGCGTCGAAAAGGCTGAAGTCGATTAATAGCCGAGCTCCCGGACGAACAAAGAAGCACTTAAGATTTTACCTCTAAAGAAAGAGACATAATGCCGAGATCACATCAAACGTTCAGCCGAAGATGTCATTCTCAGTGGAGTTAGATGCTTTCGAAGCACTGAAGAGGTTTAGCATGCCGAGGTTTCAAGTTTATGATGGTAAGCCTGACCTAAACTTTCATGTCGGCTTATATTTAAATTCAATGGCTTTGTGGAGTGGGAACGAGAAACTATTGTACAAAATATTCTCATCGTCGTTCGGGGAAACAACATCAAATTGGTTCCACAAACTCCCGAAAGGATGTGTAAAAAGTTAGGAAGGTCTGGCTAAAATGTTTGTGGCTAGGTTTGTTACGAACAAGTTGTAGCCACTAAGGGTAGACTCCCTACTGGCTTTGAAAATCAGTGATGACGAAGGTCTTAAGGCCTACACCAAAAGGTACTATGAGGTTTACAACCAAATTCAGCTTGTAACCAGGAACTTGCAGTTATGTCTTTTAAGAACGGATTGGAAGATGATTGCCCACTCTGGTAGTCGCTTGCAAAGACACTCCTGAAGAACATGGAGGGGTTAATGGCGTTGATAGAAAAATACGTCAGGGCAGAGGAAGAAAAAAATGGGAAGAAGATACCAAAACAAGAAAGGAGAACCAGCTCGCCGAAGCGAGGCCGAAGAAATACTGGCGTTGACAGACCGGAGTTAGGGTTGAGATCCATGCAGACAGTAAGTATAGTCTTCAAGATCCATGCCTATAAGGTCTTAGAGAGAATCAAGAACTAACTATACTATAGGGCACCACAGAGGGTCCCGAGGGAGTTCATAGACAAGAATCCTAGGAAGCACTGCACCTACCATGAGGAAGACGGGCATATGACACAAGGGTGTCGGGCTCTGAAGTTGCACCTAGAAGATTTGGTCAAACAGGGATACTTGAGAGACCTGATCGACGAAGCAAAATCAATAAAGGAACAGGCAAAGTTGGCTCAGGCGCTGGTAGCACCACCACCACTACAAGCAGAGGGGCCACTGGTAATTAATGTGATTCACTTAAAGGTCAATGAGAACAAAGTTCGAGGGAAGACTCAAAGAGTAAGGCATCTGCAACATATCTATCAAGTCTAGCAAAAAAAAACGCAAGACAAGTGGACATCAGGGTCCAATGATATCTTTCACCAAAGAGGACCTAGACATGGTTCAACATCCACACAATGATGCACTAATGGTAACATTGAAGGTTGGAGATTGCCAAGTGAGACACATCTTGATTGATCAAGGCAGCTCTTAAGACATCATGTATGTCAGATGTTATAAGGAGCTTGGCCTCCACTATGATGATCTAGAATAATCTGATAACTCTATGGTCGGATTCAATATGATGCCGACATGGCCTCTAGGAGCCATGAGTCTAGAGGTGCAGGCAGGGACCAAAAAGGTAATGACAAAATTTACTGTGATAGATACTCCATCCCCATACAATATCATTCCGGAAAGACCTTGGCTGCATGCGATGAGGGCAACTCCCTCAATGTTGCACCAACTATTGCGATTCCAAACTAAACAAGGGATTGAAAAAGTAAGGGGAGAACAAGTGCAGGTGAAAAATTGCTCAATAGCAGCAATGAAGTACATCTGCAATGTAAGCGAACAGAGAATATAGAGATTGAAAGCGAAGACCATGAGGTCTTGGATGATGTCGGCAAAGAGCCTGCCGACAAGAGCAAAAAAACCCTTTAAAAAGGCTCTTGTACAAGAAGGAGATGAAAAACGGTTCTTCATCTTTGGCTCTGGCTTAGCCGAGGAAGTAGAAAGGCAAATGGAAGTCTTTTTGAGAGAAAACATAGAAGTGTTCGCTTGAACACCTTATGAAATACTAGGGATTAGTCCCAAGGTCACCTGTCATAAACTTAATGTGGACAGGCCAAACTAGTCATTTAAAGAGCGAGGAGACCAACTTTAGTCCATATATAGGCAGTGAAAGAAAATGTGGAGAAGCTTCTAGAGGCTCAAGCAATCCGAGAAGTAAACTACCCCACCTGGCTGTCCAATACGGTGGTGGTGAAGAAGAAGAATGGCAAGTGGATGGTCTGTGTCATGTCCGAAAGACTGCTTTCCCCTGCCTAAGATTAACCAGCTTGTTGACACCACATCAGGGCACGGAAGAATGAGTTTTCTGGATGCATACAAGGAGTACCACCAGATAGCAATATATGTCACAGATGAAGAAAAGACAACATTCATCACCCTCAAAGGGCTTTACTATTATAGGGTGATGCCCTTTAGGCTAAAGAATACGGGAGCGACATACCAGAGATTAGTTACTAAGATGTTCAAGCACTTAATTGGGAAGATTGTGGAAGTCTACATTGACGACATGGTTGTCAAGAGTAAAAAACCAGAAGATCAGTTAGCAGACCTAAAGGAAATCTTTGAAATATTGAAGGCATATCGACTTCTGTTGAATGCCTCAAAGTGTGCATTTGGAATAGGATTTGGTAAGTTCTTAAGGTACTTGGTAACTATGAGAGGAATTGAAGCGAGTCCAAATCAGATCAAGGCCATCCTTGATTTGAAGAGTCCAACAACAATGAAGCAAGTTCAGATTTTGACTGGCGAGGCAGCAGCCTTAAATAGATTCATCAATTGGAGTTCAGATAAATGTAAGCCGTTTTTTTAATTATTAAACAAGGCTACAGAATTTATGTGGATAGAAGAGTGCGAAGTCGCTTTGGCCGACTTAAAAAGGTACTTGACAACAACATCGGTATTGTTGAATCCAGTACCAGGAAAAGAGTTGTTCCTATACTTGGTAGTTTCAGACCAAGTTGTTAGTGCTGTGATCATCCAAGAGAAGAAGGGAGAATAGAAGGCAATGTACTATGTGAGTAAAACACTATCAAAGATAAAGACTAGGTACTTGCCCCTAGAAAAGTTAACACTTGCTTTAGTAATGGCTTCAAAGAAATTGAACCATTACTTTCAAGCCCACAAAATCGTGGTGCTTACAAAGCACCCACTAAAGTCCTTGTTACAACAAGGAGATCTGACAGGAAGAGTAGTGCGATGGGCTGTAGTTCTAGGTCAGTATAACATAGAATACAAGCCAATGACAATGATAAAGGGCCAAGTTCTGGCCGACTTTGTGGCAGAGTTCACTCCAGACGTGACTCCGAGGTGAGCATCGGTGAACCTCAACCTCGGATGCCCAAGAAAGAAAGAAGAAAACCAATTGGGGCCACGGAACCGCACTTGGGAAAACAAAAAAAGGGCGAAGAAAAGTTAAAACCCTACGATATTTACAACGACGATTACTTCCGTCTCTTTGTCGATAACAGTTCAAACCAACAAGGAGTGGGAGCAAGAGTAATTTTAGTTTCGCCAGATAGGCAAATGATAGAACAATCTATCCGATTGTGGTTCAAGGCCTCCAATAATGAAGCAAAATATGAAGCACTAATTGCTAGACTAAAACTAGCAACAACTGTATAAGCCGACGAGGTGGTAATTTTTTGCGACTCCTAACTAATTGTAAATCAAGCGACGAGCGAATACCCAGCCCAAGATGAGAGAATGGTGGCTTACGTGAAGGAGGTCATCAAGTTACTTACACAATTCCAAAGTTGCCGGCTGCAGCAGGTAAGCCAAGATGACAATAGTCATGTTAACACCCTAGAAAACTTGGTTAGTGCTATAAAGTCTGGCTAGCCAAGGATAATCATGGTGGATTACTTGTCTGGCCCAAGTACTGAACCTCTGATAACGAAGTATGAAGCAATGTGCGTAGAATTAGGTCCAAGCTAGACGGATGCCATAGTTATGTTCCTAAGAGATGGCAAGCTCCTAGAAGATAGAATGGAAACCCATAAGATTAGACTAAAATCGGCCAGGTTCTACCTGTTAACAGAAGGCCATTTATACATGAAGTCTTTTATTGGACCTCTATTGCAATATGTACACCCATCCCAAGTAAAGGAATTTTTGTACAAGATCCATGAGGGAGTATACGGAAGCCATACAAGGGGCAGATCACTTGCTCACAAGGCTATATCGCAGGGATACTGGTGGCCTTACATGTAGAAAGATACCGAAGCCTATGTAAGGAAGTGCGAAAAGTGTCAAAGGTTTGCACCTTTGATACACTAGTCTGCTGGAAATTTAAATCCAGTCCTTGGCCATCTGCCCAGTGGGGCATGGATCTTGTTGGACAATTGCCTGAGGCAACCAGACAAAGGAAATTCTTACTTATAGCAACTGATTACTTCACAAAGTGGGTAGAGGCTGAATCCCTCACCAAAATTCGAGATGTGGATGTAAAAAATTTCATCTGGAAAAAACATAATCACCAAATTTGGATGCCGAAGAGCCATTATGGCAGATAATGGCACTCAATTTGACAACAGGTAGATCAAGAACTTTTGTGCGAAATACAAGATCAAAAACTATTACTTTGCTTCTAGTTTCCCCTAGGGCAATAGACAAGCAGAGGCATCGAAAAAAACAATCAAGAAAAGGCTGGAAGCTACCAAGGGCAAGTGGGTGAAGGAATTGCCCAATATCCTATGAACATATCGAATTACGTCGAGAAGATCTATTGGTGAGTCTCCTTTTGCCATGGCTTATGGCACAGAAACAGTCATTCTACTGGAGAGCGGCATCCTTGGAATTAGAACATAGGGAGTGGAAAATGGAACAAATGAGGCATTCCTTGCCCAAGATCTTGACCTTATAGAAGAGAGAAGAGAAATAACAGCGACTCGGCTAAGAGTGTACCAGCAACGACTCGGCTAAGGGCGTACTAGCAGCAACTTGCTAGGGCATACAATAAGAAGGTCAATCCTAGAGAGTTCAAAGTTGGAGACCTTGTATTACGAAAAGTTGTCGGCAATAAGAAGGATCCGAGAAAGGACAAGCTTGGCCCAAACTGGGAAGGACCATATCGCATCATCTCGATCACCGGCAATGGCGCATATCGGCTTAATGATGTTGATGCCAAAGAATTACCAAGACCTTGGAACACAGCAACTTGAAATTTTTCTATCACTGATTGTTTGATTTTTTTTTTCTCTTTATCATTGTAATTTGAAACGATTTTAGCCAAAGTATTAATAAAATACTAGTAACAATTTTTGGTTTTACAAAATATTGTTGAACGTTGTGATTGCGAGATAAGACTAAAAAAATATAAGGCGATTAATTTAGACTTTCCATGATAGTAGAGTTGAACTAAGTATAAGGCGATGTTCCCAAGGTAAACAAGACGATTAACTTAGACTTACTGTCACGACCCAAACCCGCCCCTAGGGGTTTAACTTCGTAACCGGCCAGTAATCCATGATTACCAAAGACCTGCTTAACGGTAATGACAATAATACAATATAAAGGGGCTAGCGGAAGCCAATCAGTAATAAAAAGATGTCCAATGAGCTATGAAAACCTGAATGAGAAAAGACTTTCATGGACAAAACCACATTCATAGCCATATACCAAAAACACATGTACAAAGTAATATACAGGTTAGGGGCCTAATCCCCTCATTATAATTGTACATTCGAGGTCTTAAACATTCTTTACATTAACAGAGACAAAAGGAGTGAATCTGAAGCACCCCAGGTAGCCTTAACTCGTGTAGGTTCGGAACCCTGATATGAGGAGCAATGGTTGGCTTGACAAAACAGGAGTCTAAGTCGGCGCCTCTAGCTCTGGTCCGGTGCTTGGCCACCTACATATATATATATATATAAACGGTGAGCTAAAGCCCAGTGAATAACAAATGTGTAAAGGGATTAAGAATGAATGTCCTTTCAGTAATTGAAACAGTCATTTGCATCAATAAATCAGTTATTTAATCAGTGACTCATATTTCAAGTCATATAAGTCATTTAGGAATCATAGCAGTCATACGTGGTACATCCAATAGCAGAACAGTACAGTAGGTCTTAACAGACCGAACAGTCAGTTGACGGCCATCAAAACAGTAAACAGTAGTAGTTCCAAACATTGAAACTGACAGAGATCTCTGTAACAGTAGCAGTAACAGTAACAATAATAGTCAATTGCTATGGATGCCACGAGTACAGTTCGTAAAATAGGACAAACATTCATTCGGTAAACAATATCATTTCAGAAAGCAGTACAATTAATCATTCAGAAAATAATTGTAATTGAACATAGCTTTACAACATTGTTACTCACAGATTACTGGGCTATGGGCAAGCTAATCAACGTCCTTGGGTGCCAAACCTACACAGTCACAGAATGAACGCACACTAAATTACACACCCGAAATTAATAACTTAGCCCCTTATTTGCTTTGGTGTGGTTCTAAACCATTATCCTCATTATGGTGCCTTAAACATGGCCTAGGAATGCCTAGGATGGGAATAAGGATACAAAAATGTACTTAAAAACATTTTTCAAAACTTGCTGAAAACAGGGGTCTCGCTCGAGCGTGGCTTCCTTCACTTGAGCGGACATGCAGGATGTGCTTGGTCGCTCGAGCGTAGACTCCTTCACTCGAGCGATCTGCAAAAATGTGAAAAGTACTAGTTGTTGAAAATCTCTGCTCGATGCTCGCTCGAGTGTAAGACACAGTTCTTCACTCGAGCGCAAGTCTTGTTGCTCGAGCGTGCTTCTGCACACATAAAAACCTGAGAGCTTACAATTTACGCTCAAGCAAAAGCATGAAAACAAAGCTGGTCGCTCTAGCGTGAAATCTTTCGCTCAAGCGAGGAGGCAAAATTCTGGATTTTCCAAATTTGCTCCCAAAGCTCAAACCATGGATTAAATATGCCAAAACTCATCCTTTGGGGCTAATTCTCTGGAAAATACTTAGAAACTCATAGCACAACATGTTTTGAAGATCATTTCATAAAAATAAAGCCTAAAAGTGTGTCAATTGTACACAAAATCAACTTGAAATGGAAGGACATGGTGTAATTATGCCATGCATGTACTTATTTGGATTCATGACTTCCAACACATGATCATATGAGCTATTCTTTCCAAAATCATGATGAATTCTTAGATTACAACTATAATATGAACATGCATGTGTGAATTTCATGAAAACAACTTCAAAATTCCATAATATAAACATGCATGCATGAATTGATTCTCAATTCTACTCTTTAGGCTATTTCTTGGCTTTAGTCTCCAATTTTTCCATGAACCATGCATGAAACAACTTAATTTCATAATTAAGAGGGTGAATTCCTACCTTAAGTCTTGAATTCCCAAGTGTGGAAGCCTAATCTTCCAAATCTTCTTCAATTACTTCTAAATTCAAGCAATTTTCTTGTTAAACTCACTTTTCTCCCAACTCTCTCTCTCTCTCTCTCTCTCTCTCTCTCTCTCTCTCTCTCTCTCACGTTTTCTGCAAGAGGATGGAGGCTAATGGTGTCAAACATGTATGAAATAGGAACAAAACAATGGCCTTGAGGAAGTCCACTTAATGGCAAACATGTAATTAACTTATGTTATGTTAATTAGCATTATTCATTCTACTTTAATTGTTCCAAATCGAATTTCAATTAAACTTATCATAAAATTCTATAAATCCTAATTAGCATATAAATCAGGTCAATTTCTGAATCGGTCGCCGATAAGGCTTTCAATTCGTAACTCGAATTTAAAACGTGAACAAATCGTTCTATATCAAACAGATAGAAATGCAATTAAAACAACACTCTCACATAATCAATTTGGGATTTCATCTTAATCATTTACTTATCATGCTTAAACACGAATTAACGCTAATCATAGGTGAGCGTTGTTACACTTACCATGATGGCAAAATTGAACTAATTATAAGGCGATGTTCCCGAGGTGAACAAGGTGATTAACTTAGACTCGCCATGACCGCAGAGTTGAACTAAGGGTAAGGCGATGTTTGAAAGTGGAACAAGGCGAAACTATCCATGTTTTGGTCGGTTTGTGCGAAAAGCCGAGATAGCTAAGGTCAAGCCTTACGTGTTTAGTTTGGGCGAGTCAAACGCGATGACATCGATCATGGATGTCAAAATTAAACTTAAGTAAGAACCAGGTGAGGCAACCTTAATGTGAACATAAATGATACTTAGCTTCACATTATGGGGCATAAAGCATAAGTGAATGTAACACTTGTGAAAATTTGTAGGAATTTTACAAGTTGAAGTTACCCGAGTTGATTATGTTCAAATTTTTTACAAGTTGAAGTTGTCCGAGATAAATGTCAGAGACACTACCCAAGATGTTTGATACCGACATGTTTTAATCTGAGGTGATTATTGAAGAAAGTTTTACTTAGAAGAACTTCAAAAGACTTAAAGTATGAAAACATACATGGCATAGAGGAAAGACAATGTGCATATATCAGGAAGCATTCGAACACTTAGAAGAAAAAGAGGAATGGCATAAAAAAAAAACTTGTTCGATTACAAACAGAAGGCACATCGGCCCAACAAAACAAAAGTTGTTAACAAGAAAAAAGGAAAAAATACAACTACAAGAAAATCGAAGTATCAGGATCCTCAGGTTGATCCACCTCGGCGTTTGGCGTTGTCTCAGCCTCGGCGATCAGTTCAATTTTCTCTGCCACTACCTCGGCGTCGAACTCCAGTAGGGTTTGGTCCAAGCTCCTCTCAGTGGTAGGATTTCAATGTCAGAGGTAGCTTTCTAGGGAGAGGTGTTTTTGGAAACCTAGTCTTTTTTCTCTCCGATCAAGTCTAAGACTTGATTGTTAAGAGTTGGGGACTTAGCCCTAACATCAGCATCTACTTGTTTGTCGACGTCGATTTCTTCCTCTTCGGCCTCGTCCTCGGATTGGTTGGGCGATGGAGGAAACAACACGTTGAGTCGGCTGATATCACGAAGTGGTGGAGTTCTTAGAGACAGAGAACTCTTTCAGTGCCGCCATTCAGTCGAGATCATAGCCTTCATTGCATGTTAGATTAACTTGTTTCTTGTACTAGTCCCGAACATCAGTATGCCCCTCTGCATACGCTTTCTCGTCGGTAGTCTTAACTTCAGCCTCTCTAGTTTTCAACGCCTCCTTAAGTTTGGACTCGATTGCAGCAACCTTCGCCTTGACCTTGGCGTACTTTACCTCGAACGCCCTGGCCGCATCCTCAGCTTTGCTCTGGGCAGACTTTGCAGCATTAACCTGGTCCATCAACTTATGAATGTGGATCTTGGCCTTGTTCAGTGAAAAAAGGAAACCAACAGCTTTTTGAGTCTTTTTGGTGAAATCTTTTTCATCAACTCGGCGTTGACCTCATGCGAATGCGCGTGCTGGATGACCTGTAAAAAAAGGAACAAGTTAGAAAATTGGGCTAAGTATTGAAAAGGGAAAACAATAAAGAAAAAAGAAGTTTACAAACTTACCAAGACGGAATGCCACATCATCAAGGCGAAGTTTTTGTATTGGTTGAACTCGCCTACTTGTGCCATATCTTTGGGCAGAAGGAGACCCGTCGTCAGAGCGGCGCAGACTTCAATGTCTTTGATGACACTGTCGTTTACTTTCAGAAGTCAATCGCCCACTTTGATTTCTGGCATCCAAGTGTCCTCGAGGAAAACGTCCCTATCACCTGCAGGGCCAATGGACCTCGGCTTCTTAAAGGGAGGTGCCTCTGTAGACTCGGCCTCAGCTGGCCTCTTCTTAGAATCCGCTTGCCTCTTCTCGGCCTCGGCCAATTTTGATATTGGCATTTTATCTTCGGTATCCTTCTTTGAGTCGGAAGGAATAGTAGTGACTTTGGCTTTAGCCTTGGCCTTTTTTTACCCACTTGGGCTTCTAAACAAGCTAAAAGGATGGCGTGGACTGAACAGTGACGATCTCGAGTAATCCGGCGAGAAGGTCCTTGGCCACAGCTGATTTGTGACCTATCTCTTCGAAGGTGGCAGCGATAGTTACTCCATTGCCTAGTTTAAATGAAGCAACGGCAAGTGGAGGATTTGCTGGATCATAGCTTGGCTATCTGAACCCGGGTATTTTATGCTTCGAGTTTTGTCGATTAGAGTGTTTGGAGGTCAGCGGCAGCATTGATGTTAGGATGGTGGAAGGTGTTAAGCGGGAACCGATGTAGATGGCTCGTTGGCTGGATCAGACATTGATGCCTAATCTAGCCTTGGCGAAAAAACGGCTGGTTGAGTGAATGTCGATGTCTTGCTCTTTCTAGTGACGTTAGGGAGCACATAATTTAATAGGAGAAGGGGGCCTTACAGACCTCAATAGGTAGGCCAAGAAGCCAGATGAGGTCTCAGCTTAGGATGTATATTTGGCAAAAGTTTTTTGGTGGCTGAGGAAAAGCTGTAGAAACAATAAGAAAACATTAAAACAAATAGAAGGAACAAAATTTCTAAGTGTTAAGAGGAAGAAGGGCCTTTGGGGTAGCTAAATCCTTACCCTCATCTTCTCTAAAGACTCATTGGTGCAATGGGTAGAGATGAAGATCGTTGTCTAGAGCAAATTCCTAGTTGCCCAAGACAATCAAGTAGTCATCTCTAGCACCTTTGTTGGAGTCAGGGAGGTCGGTTAAGAGTTTGTACTTGGTGGATCTAGGTTTGAGGAAGTATGTGTAGCCGCTAGTGGATTTGAGGCCACACATAGTATAGCAGTACTAGAGGTCGAATGGTGTTATCCTAGCTTTCTGCCGACGTGCCAACTCAGTAACACCGTTGATGACCCTAAAGGTATTTACTGCTAAATGCATGAGGTTAAGCTTGTATAAGTGGATCACTTCCCTAAAGAAGATGTCAAGAGTGAATTTGATTCCACCCTCAACGATAGACACTACAGGGAAAGACATGTAGGTTCTCTAGGCATGATAGAGTCCTCATTTCCAGCCAACCTAAGTTGAATGTTGACTGGAATGGAAAACTCTTGGCGGAAATATTCTAGTTTGCTAGGTGAATCTACTCTCCATTTGAACATAACCATGACCTTGACTAGGGCGAATTTGATATGGTTTAATATTGGGAAAGAGGATTGTATGGGTAAAAAGGCCTCGGCGAAACCCTAATGAGAACTAGGGCAAGAATTCTGGAGATCTAAAGAATGTTTTGTTTCAATTTTGCCTAAGAATGGTTTCTAACAAGTCCCAAATACTAAATCTAAGCAAGATCAACAGAAATGGGCAAGAAACAAATACCAAAATCTGGAAAACAAACCAAGAAAGCAGAGAAGAACAAGGTTCAAAATCTAAACAAACAGAAACAAAAACACAGATGTGGCAAGTGCAATGTTATTCGAAATGTGAAGCAGTAATTCAAGAACATAGAACAGACAAGGGCAAACTTAGAGCACTGATAGATTCGAAATACAAGGAAAACGAGTGAGCTAGTGTGCAAGAGTGTGGGAATATGAATAAAGCATGTAGAAAAATCAAACAAAAACAGAGCACAAAGTCGAGAGACATGAAGAATACGATTGGGACAAGAATGTGTAGAACAAAAGAGAAAAGTGTAAAAAATGACACAAGAACAGATGCAGTGGATAATGCACAAATAGAGGTACACGTCTCCAAAAAACAGTAAAAGGAATACAAAAAAAGTAAAAGGGGTTTAGAGACTTACAAAGTAAAGCTGAGGAAACTGACGCAGGGGTCATGCACACCCGAGTCAAACGACGCCCTTGATCGGAACGAAAAGGGAAAATGCTCACCGGAGGTGATGAATAAAGCAAGTACAGAGAGCTTCAATAGCAGTTTGAGAGAGAGATCTTAGAGAGAGAAAGTCTAAAGCAAGAGGGAGATTGGAATGGCAGAAGTGAAAAGATGGGGGGAGGGAGAGAGAGAGAGAGAGAAGGGGGGATAGTTTTCTTAAAATGAGAAAAGGTGGAAAAACATAATGAAATTGCCTTAGACGACGTGCCTGTCAGACGGCGTAAGCAGCTTCGATGTGACTTGATGGCACATGATAGGTACAAACCAATAAGAAGGGAACACGTGGAAGGAACGGTTTGGGCAATGAGCGTAACAGCTCAAGAGCGATAGAGATTCTTGGAATTCTTGAACTAATGAGGTAATGACCTTGGCTAGCGGAGCGATCTCGGCTGAGATGATGATCACGGTTGGGATATTGAAAGAACTTGGTTCTTGATTCTTGATGAAGTGGACACTTGAGTCCTTGTTTCATGAGGCCGACGAGTCATGACCTTAGTCGAAGGAATATCTCTAGCATGTTGTTTAGCCGACATGTTAGAAGATTAGACGATATAGATTCCATCACCTCGGTTTGCTAAGGTAATAGAACCTAGAGCCGGTTGTAGGGAAGTATTTTGTGAATGACACCACGTGGCCGAGGTAGTTCTGAAGATGTCGGCTAAAGTGCCACGTGGGTAACTCATAGTGCTGAGATGATTACGGTATCACTGAGGTTTGGTGCGGTACTATCATGATTATGAGATATTTAGATAGAGGACAAGAGTCTTAGATGACAAAAGATTCTTAGTCCAGATAAGGATAAGGCTCTTGAGGAGTTTATCTCTATCCAATTGAGAGTCCGACATAAGCACTGAGCTTGAGTCCTATGAAGTGAGACTTCTAGAGGACTAGGTCATTGTTGGCTATAAAAGTGAGGCACCCCCTGGGTCTAAGGTAGGCTTTAATTTGTGCATTGAGTACTTGTGCGAGATCTTTGAGAGATTGATTGACAGACTTGATCGTCAGAGTGCCCTCGGTGAACGAACCACTGCAGTATTCTCATTTTCTTGTTAGCAAGTGGTTGGCTTAATCTATTCTACCGTGTGCTCTCCAATTGAGTTCCCTGTTTGGTTATGTGATCGGAAATCAACACCCTCAGGTGTATTTGTAATTTGCTAAAAGGCAAAAGATTTATATTTCAAAATTGACCAAAAATGTTTACGTAATTACAAAAAATTCTTCATTCAAATTAATACCACTAATATTGGTTAATATTAAAGGATAGAATGAGAAAGTTAACATATAGGTCACCATTATAGGGGTGAGCAGTAGATCTTCCGATCCGCCCAAACTGACCGAACCGATCCGATCCGTCGCATTTAAAATGGATGGGTGATGACAAGCGGACAGTTGTGGATTAATTTTTTTCCAATCTTCCTAGTTTTGACGGATAGCGGATTTGAGGTTCCTTTAGACGCAACCAAACCGCCAAACCGTGAGTACCCCTAATAATTTGTAAAACTTTGTGTTTTCAATTTATTTAGATATCCTGTTTGTATTTCCAATTGAAAAAGAATTTAGATATTCTGTTATATTTTCAATTTGTTTTCAATTTAGAAATCGTTTTATCAAATGGTAAGTGTTGATACTTGGTATTTTTGTGTGAAAAATATAAGGCTTAATTTTGTTTTTTTTTTTTTAAATCAAATTAAATAATTTTTGAATTAAAAAAAGTAATAAAATAGTTTTGATAATACATAATTTTCTTATATATATTTATTATTAGTATTTGACAATTTATTTGATAATCTTTTGGTTATGTTGAGTTGAATTTTATCTTTAAAAAAAAAAAGTTGACAAGTTATATTATGTTCAAAATTTGTAAAAATTTAAACTGCCAAACCAATTCGCATACATCTGTCAATCTGCCCATCCGCTCAATCCGCATCCGTCAATTCGATAGGCAGATGCAGATTGATTTTTTCCAATCCACCAATCCGGCGGACGAATGGTGAATTGAAAGTTTCACGGCCACAATTAAACATCACACCCCTAACCATTATTATACAAAATAAAGAATAAAATTGAAAAAAAAAAAAAGATAAGATAATATGGGAAAGTAAATATATATAGGCCATCATTAATAAATTATATATATATATAAAAAGGTATTAAAAAAAATAAAAAAAAATAAAGGGAAGAAGAAGAAGAAAAGCCAC
The DNA here is from genome assembly GCA_036172215.1 of Camellia granthamiana. Lineage (NCBI taxonomy): Eukaryota > Viridiplantae > Streptophyta > Magnoliopsida > Ericales > Theaceae > Camellia > Camellia granthamiana. The sequence continues at coordinate 55,800,343 of CM069909.1, read as the reverse complement.
AAACAGAAAAGAGCTTCTTATATATATAGAGATATAGATATATCTGTGCACACCCACCAAAATTTATTTTTTCATATTGAATACTTCCTTTGATAAAATTGATAAATAAATTTGAATCAGACGCTGATTATCCTTCACATATTTTTTTTGGGCACAAACCCTGTGTCCGTGATATTATTTTTTTAGATAAATTATATTTTTAACATCTATGATTTGATCTATATTTTATTTTATTTCCCATTAATCAAATTGAACAGTTTAATCACTATCACTTAAATCTATTTTTCATTTGATCTTTCTATTCAAGTTATAAGTTAAAATTAATAATTTTGAAATACTTATTAGTCTTTTAAAGTATTACACGTAAGAAAAATTAACAAAAATTTAGAAGTAACAATTAACTTGTGTTAATGTACACTCCACTAATGTATACTCCACTCACGTTAGTGTATGTTGTCGGTGCTTTCGGTTGTTAGATAGATTTAAATATATATGTTAGTAATGCTTGAATAATTAGTGTTTTGGCTTGTAACTCATCTATAAATGAGCTCACAACACATATGTAAAATATCAATCAATACAACATCAATAATACATACAATTTATTCTCTGTATTTCTTTCTTTATACATTGATTCTAACATGGTATCAGAGCTATAGGTTAGCTCTTGGTGATCTTCACCTTCCGGCGGGCGGCAACCTTGCCTTCACCGCCCGCCGGACCTCAACCAAACTTGAACATGATGTTTCCATTGACATCGGTGACTGCGAAGTTGCCCTCTGTTATGGTCAGGAGCGCTTCCTCACGATGGTTAGATCAACTGGGTACGGTGCGCAATATTGTGGGCTTATCATGGCCACTGGGTTTGCCACGCTCACTGTAGCAATGCCGGCACTACGATACCAGGTGAACTGTAATGACCCCGAAATATACGTCATAATTATCGGTGATTAATTACGTGTTTAGATGAATTAATTGAAGAATATCTGTTTGATTTTGAAAATTATCTGTTGGAATTACAACTTCGGGACTGAAATCGATTACCGTAATGGGATCAGAAAATGAAATTGAACACGCCTTTGTAATACCGGGAATTTTTAGAACCATTTGGAACGATAAATTGAAGACTGAATTTCGTCTGATTCGTTAGGCCATGTTTGGCTAAAGGTTATGGCACAATTTGATATTTATGGGATATATATATATTTAAAGATAAAGTTGTTGACCATCTTGACTCAAAACAAAGAGAGAGGAAATATCTAAGAGAGAGAGGGAGAAGAATTCGTGAGAAGAGAAAACAAGGAAGAAGAAGAGAAAGAAAAAGGGGATTCAAGCTAATTCTCTCCAAATTAAGGATTTGAGGTAAGGATCTTCTCCAATTTCTTGAGTAAGGTAGATTTCCTCATGATTTATGGCAAGTAAATGGAATGCATGAGGGGAAATTATGTGTAATTGATGGTATCATGTGGTGTTTTGAGCTATGGAGCATCTATGAGCATATATGGTGTCATATCATAAAATTATGTTTTAAATCATGATTTTCTTGCATGATTTTCATATTTGAGGGAGAACCTCCATGGTTTTGAAAAGTGAAGCTTTGATGAACATGTTTATGGATTTTTGTCTTAACTCATGGTTTGATCTTGTAAAAGGTTTATGTGGGTTTATTTAAAGAGCTTTGATGTTTAAGTCAAGTGTTTTCTCAACTATTTTGGCTTTGATTTCCTTAAATTGGAAGTTAGTTTTGGTAAAAATGGAGCCACGGTTTTGCAGAGTTTGAACTGATTTTTCCCCCAGTTTTGCACTGTCCGCTCGAGCGTGGGTCTGGCCGCTCGAGCGGAATTTTCACACATCCAGCATCTCGTTTTGGGTTGCAGTCCGCTCGAGCGGAGGTGGGTGCGCTCGAGCGTAGACCTGTTTTTCAGGAAAATCCAAAAGTGTTTTAATGCATGATTTTGGCATCCTCATTTCATTTTTAGCATTTTTAAAGCTTAATTACGTTATGATAATGAGGTTATGAGATCGTAGCATTACTAAGAGACTACTTGGACTTGATTAGATGATGATACATGTTAACGGATCATGCTATACTATTAATATTTGCAGGACAAAGGCGAAGACCGTGCAATCGGTATCGGAAACCCACTGTAAGTAACATTACTGTAAAAATATGTCATTATGAATTATATTCCAAAAGGTGTTGTGAGTTGATGTGATATGTTTAAAAATGTGAATTTAACTGTGAATGAATGATTATTATGATATTTGTTTCTGTAAACGAATGTACTCTATTAGAATGTTATGAAAATGTGATGCAAAGGCTATGAGAAGGTACATGAAGTTGAAATGTAATTTGATTCTGTGAACGAATGTTTTATTTGTAAATCTAGTATGGCATTTACGGATAGTCCCAAGTCATGGGGGACGGCATGAAAATGCGGGACCATGACTAGTCGTTAATTCGACGTTATGAAAAGGTGTTTAATCGGTGTACGGACCGGTTACTCTAGTCGTTAGTCGACGTTATGAAAAGTTACCACCGACGGTCTATGAACGGGTGGCTATGTGTATGAAAAGTTACCGCCGACGGTCTATGAACGGGTGGCTATGTGTATGAAAAGTTACCACCGACGGTCTATGAACGGGTGGCTATGTGTATGAAAAGTTACCACCGACGGTCTATGAACGGGTGGCTATGTGTACGAAAAGTTACCACCGACGGTCTATGAACGGGTGGCTATGTGTATGAAAAGGTTACGAAAAGGTTATGAAAAGATTATGGAAAGGTTCTATGAAATATGCTAATACGTATGTTCGTAGATGAATACTGTTGACCGTTCATTGAGTATGATAAATGTGTATTTACGGATTTATGGTTAAATGAAACGTTGGAGTTAGTTTTACTTTAATGTTACTTGCTGGGCTTTAGCTCATTGTTTGTATTTATATGTGTTATAGGTGATCTTCCGGGGAGTCAAGCCGAAGCGGAGTCTTGACCGAGCCGCCGTTTTGGAAGCCTACCAGTTTTGTGAGCCTCCGAGTTGAGGCTAGGCCTGGAAGGCCGTTGTGAGTCTCTGTTTTGTTGTGATTGCATAGTTGTAACTGAACGAGATGTGTTGTATATGTTTGATGATCACATGTATGTAATATTAAGATAGTGGGTAATTAACTCATTTTTGGCATGTAAATATGTGTTCATATTATGCACAGCTCTTGGACTATTAGTTTCTTCTTTTTCGCTTCCGCGAGCCCCGTTTATTTATGTTTTGTATAGAAAGGCCTGTGGTAATCTAGGATTACTGGCCGGTCTCGTCACCAAACTTTTAGGGGCGGGTTTGGGGCGTGACATGAACTTCGCCTGCCGGAGACCACCTAGACAATCAACCAACTAGCGAGCTAAACACATACCAGCAACTTTGAGCAGCGCCGGAACGACCACCAAAAACACACAACACTCAGACAACAAAAACATGAGGCCAACGGCTCTCTCCCTCAACCTGATATCTCTCTCTCTCTGAGGGGGGCTGGGTTGGTGAAGTACACATGCAACACACAGTTTGTGGACACATGCAACACACTTCTCGCATGGTTCAGCACAGCTACTTGGGGAGCCCATGACTTCACCACAAGTCCCCTCTCTTTCGTCCGATCTAAGAAACCATTTGGAAGCAACAAATCCAAATCAGGCTCAGGTGGTGCCACGAATCGCTTGCGTTTGTCCTCTGATGGCGGACTACGCACCACCCACATGAACCTCTGCCCACTTCTCTCCAACTGTACTGCTATCTCCTTCAACTGTTCTGATGAAAACAACCCCAGGCTTCCAAAACAGAGAAACACAACGTTTCGACTTGGTTGTGTGTCCAACCACTTTAAACACTCGTGCGAACCACCATCTCTATCCTCTTCTTCTCAAAGCACACGGTCTCTCTCCACTCTAGCATGAGAAGCTCGACTGTCTTGTGCATCTCTCCTACATGCGGAGAGATTCAAATATCGAACTTATCATCCTCCATGGCAACTCTGTTTGGCAATGCTTGGTGTTCTTCTTTCCTCCCAAAACAGTCTTTCAGTACCTCATCACTGCGAGGAGGGCTCCAGAAATTGTAAAAACAATCTATTCCAGGTGATTCATTGAAATGGGGTTCGCTCGGTTTCTGTCGAACATCGAAATTTGCTACTGGTTTCACACCATTGCGAGATCCGCCTTGAAGATCCCTCCTCCGGCGAGCTCTTCGCCGCCTGCTTCGTCCTTCCCGACCAGCGTGACACCTCCATCCACCGCCGCACTCACGCCGTGCCGGACTTGCTGTGATGCTACTACTTTCTGCTTCACTATGTTGCTCCAACATGCTGCTCCATACACTTTAGGATGAAAACATATTTAATCAACCCACTCCCTCTCTCTCTCGTCCCTTTTCTCTCCACCAGACCCACTTTAATAATATCCATCATTTCCCTTACTTTATTCCACCCACTCTCTCTCTCTGGTCCATTCCTTCCCACCTTTATATCTTTTATATGCAGCTACTCCCACCAGTGCACATGCTTTCCCCTTTAATATATTATTATTATTATTTAACAATAATAATAATATTAATAAAATAAAATAAAATCAAAATATTCCCAACACCATTACTGGTTTTTAACAAAACCGTGGGCCCCCAAACCACGTGAACCACCCTCCTTATTCTCCCACACTTTCATTTTGATTTCAAATATATTCTTATTATTTCTTTCTTTATTTTTTCTTTCACATTATTTTTAATCTTTTTTAAATCCCATTCATACCATAGAGATTTGCACACTGGACCTTGTTTTATTCATCTCAGGATCAAACCTGATCACCATTTTACACCCAAAAAAAAAATAAAAAACAAAAAAAAAATAAAAATAAAAAAATAAAACAACAACATTCCATCCCACACACAGGCCTTACTTTGTCGCTTCTTCCACTGTTCTCTTCTTCTTGCCTCGGTCTTGGGCGTCCCTTGACGGCACTGCCTCCGTGTTTCCCACACCGCCGAGCACGTTTACTTCCCGTTGCTCCTCAAATGTCACATATGGCGGACCTCCGAATCTGAGCATAACGGTGGCCTTTCGCTTCAGCTCCTTGTTTTCCGCCTTCAACACACTTATCTCTGTTCGAGCATCCTTATACATGCCCTGGAGCAGAGCCAGTTGGGCGTTTAACTGCTGCACCTCATTTGTCCTACTCTGAAGCCGGTGCGACAAGTTTGTGACCGCAGTCATGGTCTTAACACATGACTTCAATGTATAATAATTCGCCTCAATATCCGATTGTGCAGCCATTATCTGCTCCACCGACAGCATCGGAAAGTTCAACGGCGCAAATCCAGGGGCGCTTGGTCCAGGGGTGCTTGGATCAAGAGCAACTGCCCCGGTTATCTCTCTTGTGGCCTCGTTGAGGTCGGGAAAGAGAGTGAGCAGACCACGGGAAGAAGAGGCTATGTTCTGGGTAGCTGAACGAGAAGCAGAGGCCATGTTCTGGGTTGCTATGTGTTTCAGATTCAGAGCAACAGAGTGTTACAGAGTATCTCTCTCAGCGAACAACGAGGTTTTCAGAGGTTTCAGCAGGTGTTTTGTTTTGCCTCAGCCTCAGCTTCAGTCTTGGTTTAAACAGCCAAGGCAGACACGCGCATCACGCGCCTCTCGACGCCAGACGACAAACCGGGCGCACAAGCCAAGGCGGGCATGTGCTTCGCCGCGTGTCCGGCGCGCCTTTTGATGGCTCGCCGCTCGAAGATTTCTGTTGGGCACGCCTTTTGATAGATTGGGCACGCCTTTTGAGGGCACAACTTTTGAGGCATATACACGAACATACAGTGTATTCTCCAACGGTCTGACACGACCACACAGTGTCCTCTACATCGGTCCGACATGACCACATAAACTGTCCCGACATTGATTCTGGTCAGCTTCTACATCGGTCCGACATGACCACATAAACTGTCCCGACATTGATTCCGGTCAGCTTCTACATCGGTCCGACATGACCCCGTAAACTGTCCCGACATTGATTCCGGTCAGCTTCTACATCGGTCCGACATGACCACATAAACTGTCCCGACATTGATTCCGGTCAGCCTCTACAACAACGGTCTGACACGACCACACAGTGTCTTCTACATCGGTCCGGCATGACCCCGTAAACTGTCACAACATTGTCTGCTACAACGGTCCGACATGACCCCGTAAACTGTCCCGATATTGATTCCAGTGTCCTCTACAACGGTCTGACACGACCATACAGTGTCTCATTTCCACTTTTATTTTATTTGTCAGTTTATTTTCTGTTTTGTTACTCTCTCCAAACTCAAGATGGTTAGTACCTATCCTCCTTGAGTTTGAGGGGGGCTGTTAATGTACACTCCACTAATGTATACTCCACTCACGTTAGAGTATGTTGTCGGTGCTTTCGGTTGTTAGATAGATTTAAATATATATGTTAGTAATGCTTGAATAATTAGTGTTTTGGCTTGTAACTCATCTATAAATGAGCTCACAACACAGATGTAAAATATCAATCAATACAACATCAATAATACATACAATTTATTCTCTGTATTTCTTTCTTTATACATTGATTCTAACAACTTGAAATCAGATTTAAGTGTAGTGATCAAATTATTTAAATTAAAAACAAAAAGAATCAAAGTGTAATTTATCTTCTTTTTTTTTTAACAAAAAATAAAAAAATCAATAAATAAAAAGGGACATTTTGTATCCCTATCAATTTGTGGGTCAGCTAACCTGTCTATGATACATTAAAAGGGACATTCCATCACAAGGGATCGTGAATGACTTTGGCACCTATACCACGTTATACATAACAGATGGCCCGGTTGAGAGGCGTGATTCGGACTAAAACAGATAATAAAAATCAAATAAATTAAAATAGTTAATAAATAAAATGTCATATTTGTATTATAATTATTTTATTTTTTTCTTACAATTATTAAATTAATTTTAAAAATTAACTATCATCTTAAACACAACTTTTTTAGTCAAGTAAAAATAATAACTAAAATAGTCTATTTCTAAACGGGGCCAAGTCTAGGTCCCAAATTTTGGTCAAAAATGAATTGCGTGGTGAAAATTAAAATTATGTATTATAACGTTTATATATAAAATGAATTTGAATCACATGTCAATATTTTTGTATAAATTCCAAATATATTTTTCTAAGCTGGTAATATTTCTCTATACATAATTGTACTTGCGGGGTCCCAAGTGAAAATTTATTGAAAAATTTAAGGATTAGGTGTCTTTCTGCTCCCTCAATTATATTTGAGAGTTTCTTAATCTGTAGTGTCCATTACGGTTAATATTTTAATAATTTGAATTGTTTCTTTTATAAAAAAAAAAAATTGTGTATATTATTTATACAAAAATCAAGTTAATGTGATAATTGTAATTTATTCAATTTATTACATTTATTACACACACACAAAAAAATGAACGACAAATATGTTTTTAAAAATAGATCATTTATTTATATATATATTGTGAAAAATACAATAAATTGAATAAGTTATGATTATTAGATTGACCTAATTTTGCGTGGGAATGATATATATGAAGTACTCTGTAAAATGAACGAATCGAATTATCAAAACAGAACTCATGATAAACTCCAGAGACCGAGAAAACACTACCTAAATGATGGACTAGAAGGAATGCAACTCTAAATTCAGTGCATGTACATTTCTAGATGGGAAATTCTAATATACACACTATTAAAAGGGATGTACCATATACACTTCTAATTATATCATTTCTTTTTCTTTAGTTATGACTCGTGAGGTTTTTAGTTATGCCTTATATTGTATTTAATTATAACATTTTTTTTTAGTTATAATATAAAAAATATGAAATTATATTATTTTTTTCTTTAATTATAAGATGTATATAATAAATATCTTTTTGAGAGGGTGTGTAGAATAGCATTCCCTTTCTAACATCTCTATAAATAGCTTGTTTGGTTGATTAAATTGAAAACAATTGGAGTGAGCTAAACTTCTCTTTTTTCTTTTCATTCCATGCATATGGAAATGGAATCCTCGCTACTCTCTATTGAAACTCTAGTTAAGAAGATCAAAAAAGAGATGTTCTCGAACTTTGATCTTTACTCATTTGTTTCCAAATCTGCTTATGACACAGCATGGTTAGCCATGATTCCAAGCACCCAACACTGTGATCATCCCATGTTTAGGGGTTGTTTGGATTGGGTATTAAGAAACCAGAAAGAAGAAGGGTTTTGGGGAGAGTCCGATAGCAATGGTGTTCCCACCATTGATAGCCTTCCTGCGACTCTTGCTTCCATGGTTGCACTCAAAAAGTGGAATGTTGGAGGTACAAATATAAAGAAAGGTACATAAAGCTTTTTAAAATTGCAATAAATTTAAGTACATAAGATTTTTATATGTTCGTCTACACTAATTATTCCATGTTCTCTGTATAAAAACAAAAATGCTTTAGACCTCTAAATTGTGAGCTCTAAAAGAGCTCTAATCTGTGGGTTCCAGTGTATGATTTGATATTTTGGCCTTTGTTTTGTTTTTTTTTTTTTTTTTTTTTAGGTTACCACGTCATTAGTGCTCTTATTAGAGCTCTATTATTAGAGCTCTCAATCATAACTGATATAAAAATGCACCAAAAGCTTGATATTTGAATTTTCATTTGTGTTTGGTTCACAAAAATAAAAACAGATTCTGCACCGAAAGTATATCATGTAGTTGAAATTTATTTTAAGTGTGACTCACATCACACCTAAAATGAATTTGGACAAATTATGCTTATAATTCCTACACTTTGGTTATTGTGTCACTTTTGTTCATGTAATTCTAATTAGCTCGATTTTACACTTGAACTTATAATTTTGTTTCAATTTGATTCAATTAATTACAAGCTTTTATGAAAAATAAGCAAATAAGTGGCATATATCATGCTTTTAGGGGTACAGATATAAACTTGCTCAATTTAGCAAGTACCTCAACTAACTCAATGATAATTTTTCATCAAAAATTAATTAGAACAAACTGACATAAAAATCTAAAACTAAGAGTAAAAATTGAGTCAATTGAAAATATAGAGACCAAGATAACACATGGGACAAAATGTAAAAACTATCAGTATAATTTGTAATAAATTTTAATCATACAATACGCTTTCTTTTTATTTTTCTGCATTTTATTTTCTAGGTATTACTACAACATATAAGAGTTTTAGGATTTACAAGTTTTTGTCCCTAAAAGTGAAATATTTGTTGTAAAATTTATTAGAAGACCAATTCTTACCATCATGAAAATCCACACTAAAAAACTATCCCAAAAAGTAAAAGAATGACATTTTAACAGCAAATTTTTTACTCTTTCTCTGTTTGTTGGTTCAATCAGAGGTGCTGCTACTGTCTTTCTTTACTCTTGTTTGTCTTTGTACTCACCAATTAGGAGGTTAGAGCTTTCTCTTTATTAATGTATCTTTACGTACTTTGTATGTGTTTTATCAATAAAACTTTCTTTGCAGATCCAAAAAAATAAAAAGCAAAATTTTTAAAATATGGTTAATAAATGCACTTAGTAATTCATATGTTCAGTTTCGTTGAGAGAAATATACACTTTTGACAACTTATTATTTTGTCCCTAAATAATAATTTTATTTCTAAATTTTTACCTCTAAAATCTTAGGCCTCGTTTGAGAACAAGATATTTTAGTAACTTTTTAATTTTTTATAAAAAAAAATATATAAAAAAATTAAAAGAGTGATGTAAAAAACTTATAATGATTTTTTAACTTTTTAGTTAAAATAGTTACTCTCCGAATTTGTTGTAGTGCACTAAGCATTAATGTTAAATTTCACACTCCTTTATTTTACTCTTTTTTTCTACTCAGGTTGCTTGATTTATTTAACAAAAATCCTAGAGACCCAAAAATACTATCAAAAGTTCTATCAAATGTCTCACATAAGTGTGGGACCCTCATGGGATTCCCATTGTGTGGGTCCCACACCCATGTGAGACATTTTGATAAAATTTTTGGGGCCTTTAACATTAGTCTTTATTTATTTTTAAGATGATTGAAAATATGCTTGTTTGTACATGTCAGGGTTGGCATTTGTTCATGAAAATGCAGAGATGCTTCTTAAAGAAAAACAACACTGTCTTCCTCGTTGGTTTGCCATTGTTTTTCCAGCAATGGTGGAACTTGCCCAAGAAACAGGTTTTGATGTTGCTGACAACCTAAATGGAGTATTGTCCCATGCGTTCTACAAGAGGCAACAAATTCTTAAAATGTAATTTCTTTACAGATAATTGAAAAATATTCACTTGGTTCAATATGATTAACAACATGAAATGACTAACATGCATGCATTTTGCAGAGAAGAACTTGTAGATGACTATCACTATCCTCCATTATTATCTTATCTGGAAGCGTTGTCATCAACATGTGATATTGATCGAGAAGTTATAGCGAACTACTTGAGCGAAGATGGCTCTTTGTTTCAATCACCATCTGCGACAGCTCAGGCATTCATGGTTACAGGAGATGATAAGTGCAAGGACTATTTACTATCTCTTGTTCAAAGATGTCCTTATGGAGGTTAGATAGCTTGTTGAGTGAAGGCTCCATATATCAATATTGGCCGGTATCGGTGACGAACAGATAATATCGGATGATATATTAGTAAATAACAGTATCAGTTACGTTACGGGAAATACGATACATAAATATTTAAAACTTTACTCTGCAGTTTAACTCAATTTGGTTTTTATTTGTTAATTTAAATAATTCGGTTTTTGAGTTTTAAATTTAATTTTAATTTAGTCTTTTATTTCAAATCGGCCGTTAAAATTAACAATTTTGTAATATAAGTCTCCTGAGGTATATACAAATAAAGGGGCAACAACCAAATTGAAACTGAATTTGAAGTGCAGAAAATAAATTGTTCAGAAAACAATAGGGATCAAAATAAAATTTAAATGAAATTATTAGGATGAAAAGTATAATTTGACCTATATGTAAATAGAAGTTACATATATTCTCAAAAAATATTTGATTTTTGTGCAGTTCCAGCAATGTATCCCATGGATGAAGAGCTTATAAAACTTTGCATGGTTAATCAAATGCAACAGTTAGGATTGGCTGAGTATTTTAATGAAGAGATTGAAGAAATTTTGTCAGAGGTTTATTGGTAAAAATACTTTTTTGCAACAGTATATGTGTCAAGTATATTTGTTGTGTGTTTGTCCATAAATGTTATGAACTAACTTTTTTAGATTATTCAAAAATTTCAATTAAAATATTTATAGGACATACGAGAAGCATGAGGCAGAGATGAGAAATGTTAATTTAAATCCTCAAAAGATATACAAAGACTCTTTAGCATTTCGGCTCTTGCGGATGCATGGGTATAAAGTGACTCCATGTATGGCTCTCTCTCTTATAAAAATTACATTTGTACTTCTTACATTTTATTTATTGTGTTATTTTAGTCTATACACTTTTAACTAGTTTTGATTTTGACTATTAATTTTAAATTTTGTGTCGCTTTGATTAAATTGACAACACCGACTAGAGTTTTTGAAAGGAAATGATCTCTAAGTTGTGCAACTTTGCCATTCTGCTCTAAAAACATGACACATGTTTCTTATGTGCTTATTTTCTATTAAAAATTCTAATAATTATAATCAATTGGACAAAGTAAAACAAAATCATAAATTCTGTCATTATCAAACCAATTAAAATTACAAGTTTAAAATTACATGAGAACTAAAGTATAAGAACTTCTGGTATAATTTTTTTCCTATTTTATATATATGTGTATATATATGTCCAAATAACAAGTGTACTTTGTGTACAGGGAGCTTCTGTTGGTTTGTACATCATGAAGACATCTTGACTTACATTGAAAATAACAGTGGATGTTTCATGAGTGCAATGATCAGTGTTTATAGAGCTACAGATCTTATGTTTTCAGGAGAGTATGAACTAAAGGAGGCAAGATCATTTTCAAGGAAATTACTTGAGAAAAATATGGTGCCAGGATGTGAAGAAGATAATCTTGTTATGATCCCAAACCTTCAGGAAGTGGTAATGAAGGAAATATATTTATATATTTGGATTAATTATATTTTTGGGTCAATTTGATCCCCGTGATTAAATTGAGTCAATGTGATTTTCAATGTATAAAAAGTGTTCAATTCAATCTAACTTATCTAGGAGACACAATTTAAAATTTATGTGATTAAATTAAAATATTTTTTATACATTGGAGACCAAATTTGGATTAAATGAATGGTGTTTCTTGCCGTAAATTGATATGAGTTCATGCCAATTTATAGGCTGAGCACGAGCTAAGTCTTCCATGGATTGCTAGAATGGATCATCTTGATCATAGGTTTTGGATTGAAGCAAATAATGTTGATGCTCTTTGGGTTGCAAAGGCCTCCTTCTATAGGTATACCAGTCACTAAGTTCATTAACAAGATCATTATTAGGCTAAAATTGGTTGTCAAAATATTTCTAACATTAAAAAAATTCAAAATACTAGGTTATCGTGTCTTCAAAACAAGAACCTAATGAAGCTAGCTGCAGAAAACTACAAGTTTCGGCAATCAATCTACCAGAACGAATTGGAAGAATTGAAAAGGTATGCACAATATTTCATTACCTGTAAAACACTAAACATTGAGCTAGTAATGTTCAAACATAATTTTTATGCATTGTGGTCTTATCACTTAAAAAAAATGAAAAATAAAAAAATAACAGTCATCGTTTGAGCTTATAATTAGAAAAATTTCACTAACACATCATTGTAATTGGAATTTCTGTATCAAAATTGTTTTTGCGTAGTTTTTGTTTGTATAACATTACTAATTTCCTTAAGTGCTATATTGATGTATTATCAATGCCATGCATATATAGGTGGTCAAAGGAACGAGGTCTTAGCGATATGGGGTTTGGAAGGGAGAAAACTACCTATTGTTATTTCGCGGTGGCTGCTAGTAGTACTCTGCCACATGACTCTGTTGTTCGACTATTAGTTGGAAAGAGCGCAATACTTATAACAGTTGCAGATGATTTTTATGATATGGAAGGTTCTATAAAGGAGTTACAATGCTTAACTGAAGCAATTCAAAGGTGCAATCCTCTTATTTTATTTTTTATAATTATTTGATTCTAGTACCCATCAATTCACTCCTTACATTTTCCATTTGCAGATGGGATGGAAAAGGTTTAATTGGCCATGCTAAGATTATCTTTGATGCACTTGATGATCTTGTGAGTGACACGGCGAAGAAACACCTCCATCAACAAGGAAGTGACATAACTGAAAATTTTCATGACATTGTATGATTTATATACTCTCTTTTTTTTTTCTTTCTGATATTTGTCGTCTCTAATATGATTGAAGTTTGAAATAATAATTTTTCACAAATCAATTCATGTACAACAGTGGCGAGAAACATTTGCCTCATGGATGGTGGAAGCTACATGGAGCAGCACCGGATATATGCCATCATTGCATGAATATCTTGACACTGGCATGACCTCTATCGCTGCCCATACCATGGTTCTACCGGCTTCATGTTTCTTAAACCCGAAATTACCACATCACAAACTCAAATGTTGCCAGTACGAAACCATTACAGAATTACTCATGGCTGCAACACGATTGTTGAATGACATTCAAAGCTACGAGGTAATTTAACAAATCTTCAATGCATATTAAAACAATACCAATATAGACTGTTTGGTCTTGAATTTTTAAAAACAGTTTTTTGAAACAGTTTTATAAAACAATTTTTAAAAACAGTTCTATAAAACTTGTACAAAAAATCTTTAAAAATTCATTAAATACAACAAAATATAAAAATGTATTTTTTTTTTTTTTTTTTTTTTTTGTATTCAATGACTTTTTGAAAGTTTTTTGCACAATTTTTGTACTTTTTAAGTATAAAAAATTACTAAAAATAAAAATATACAAATTAAAAACTCAAATTATTTTTAGAAACTCAAAATGAAACAGAATATTTTCTAAAATTTCTCTTATCGTGTGTGTACTCGCAGAAAGAGAAGCTAGATGGGAAAACGAACCTTGTATTGCTCCACTTGAATAGGTCTCGACAAGGAGAGATTGAAGATTCGATTGCATATGCTAATGAGATATTGGATGAAAAGAAGAGAGAGTTACTCAAACTTGCTTTGATAGATGACTTAAATGATTTGCCTAAACCATGCAAGCTTCTCCACTTATCATGTCTAAAAGTCTATCAAATGTTTTTCTACTCTACCAATCTATTCGACTCCAACACGGATCTACTTCATGATATAAAGAAAGCGATTTATATTCCTCCAGAATATCAAATTCATAAACCCTTGAAGCCTCTACTCCCATTATTTCCTTCCACACTGGAGAAGAAATATTCAAAAACTCAGTCTCATTTGATCAGAGCTTTCAAATATCAAAGCACAAGAAATTTCATTGGACAACACTTTACAAGGACTACTTCTAGAGTTGGGTACGAGAAAATGGTCATTTCACCAAAATTCAAGTTGTGCTTTGCATGAATTAGTGCATTATTGAACTACCTACATATTTGTTGTAGTTTTTGAGTTATATAGCTTATGATTGTGCTTGTATCAATATTGTGCAATATAGCACGAGTTAGTGAAAATAAGAGTTCATGTATTCTACCATAATTTGGGATGTGATACTCTCCAATATATGATAAGTTAATCTAGTCCTAATTTAAATTCAGCTTACTTTTTCTTTTCTTTTTTTAAACAAGAACCTAGTATTTTCTTGATTAGAGCCATTGTCACTTTTGAAGCACAACAATCTAACATAATAGTAAAACAATGCCAACACAAAATTAGAGGAGAGCACTCGTGCATGCACCTAAAGAGAGAACATCGAAAAGAAAAAAAAAATACTATGAAATACAATAGACATAATAATTTAAGGTAATTCAGCTAATCCGTAGCTACATCTCCAAATAAGTAAAGAATTCACTGGTAAATTATGTAATAAGGGAGCTCTAACACAAATAACCCTTTTTAACCTCTTGCCTCATTTGATTTCAAATTTATAAAAATTTTCCAACAATAGATGTTTATGAATTGGAAAAATCAATAAAGCACTAAAATTCAATACATTTTTTGAATTTTCAACAAAACGAAAATTCAAACATATCATATATATATAATAAATAAATAAAGTAGTGGCAGCCTTACCATAGATGCACAATTTCTTTGTGAGTTTAAATTTTATTCTGATTGACTGGACAAGTTGGTGTTAACAGACCACCACTTGAATTGTGTCACCGTGCTGTAGACGTCCCCGAACGCATCCCGGGGCGAGGAGTGCGAGTTCCCCCCCCCCCCGGGTTCTGGTTCGATATTGGGTCTACTACAGTTCGAAGGACTCAAATGTCACGGTTCTAAATCTTGAACCAAAGAGTCCAAATCCGGCAAATCGTTTTGAAAACAGATTTTTTTGAAAGAAGTGCCAAACATGGACTGCTTTGCCAGATACAGAGTCGCCACCTAAATATTTTATTTTTGGAAAATTTAGGAAACCCTGACTCGGTGCCAAAGGCCACGTGTCCGTCATCACCAAAGTTGCCTCGGCTCGGGAACTTGGGTACGATTGGGAAAGGTCACTTCGTGAGCACCCCCGCTCGCCCGGTCAAAGACCGGCCTCTACTAACCATGATATCTGTTTTTGAAAACATTGTGCGTTCTTATTCCGGTTATTAGCCTAGGTTACTATGTGATGCGCACAGCATACAAGTATAGACTGAGTCGCCTGAATTGGAACAAAACATTTCATGTTTGTTTGTTTGAAAATGGTTTGATGGTGCTACCCGCAGGTAGGCTAAGACGTGGATTTGCCACCCTCGGGTGGGCTTAGAAAATATGATTTTGCCACTATCTAGTGGGCTTAAAACAAACATTTGATGAATTATTCCAATCCAAGTAACCCAACCTTCACCTACAGGCATTCAGGCAGGTATATCACATAAGCAAATAGTCTCATGGCAAGCATGCTATTCATGGCAATCACTCACACACATGCAAGGATGCTAAAGCATAAAACTCACCGAGTACTCCAAGCCAAAACAGAAACTACATTAGAAATCATGCGTGATCCTAAGTATACTGAAATGCCTAATGCAACACATGCAAAAATGCAACTATAGCAGGCTCGGCTATTCTAAACATGGCATATGGAATGCTACGACTAACACGTATTCAACTTGTAATTGAAGTACAATGCAGTTTGTATGATGCGCCGAGCCCGGTGCGTGCAAAACAGATGAATGATGCAAACATGCTGTCATATTGTATGCTAATTGAAATATGCCCTATATCTAACCATCATAAGCGGGTAAATAAAAGGGAAGAAAGACGTGGGATTGGAAGACATACATCACACTCACCCACACTTATTACAATTATTGCCCTCGCGCAGAGGGTCCGAATAAATATACAGCCCCGAATAAAAGAATAATACAGTCCAAAATATTACAGTCCGAATAATATACAAATCCCTAATTAATTAACAAATTAACTAAGAAAACTGTAAACTGGCATGCAAGCCAGGGACTGCCTTGCTTCTGATGAACGATGTATGTTTGGGCTGCCTTGCGCGGAAATCCACTAGAATGCCCCAACTAGCCTCTGTTTCGCAATGTTTCTCGAAAAGCGCGCCAAGCTTCGGAAGACCGCTGATTCTTGATATGCTGCAACAGAGAGCAGGAAAGGGGCATAGCAATGTATTTCACAGATATATGCATGCCTCGATCCTCGTGCCACCAATCACGCATATCGATGCATGATGGCCGAGGAGCCGAATTGCACAACTCAATATAGGATGAATGCATATGAATGCTACAACAAAACCTAACTCCATCACGGATAATCCGGAGTGTCGGTGACTTGGGAATTGAGACACGCTCCGTCACTCGGAGTGCGAAACGTACCTCGTTTCCCGTGCCCGGGCTAACTCCTATCCCGAACACGATGCAATATGTATGATATGCATGAAATGCAACTAATATGCGATCCTAACATACACAATGTCATGGAATGGCATACACGCTATACGAGGTAATACACAACCGGGCATACACAATGCTACGGATGAAATGGCATACGCAATGCAATAATGGGCTTACACCAACATGAGAGAGCCTCAGCCACACTCACATAGGAGGCCATCAGATGAAAACAAGACACCTCGAAATGCGTGCCCGCGGGCACGCAAACCGAGAACAGACCCTCAGGCACCGAAATGCCACTCTAATGAGACATGGCAAAGACACAGAATATGACATGCAAACATGCTAAAATCAGTAGCAAAATGAGAGGGAAAACAGCCCCGAAATAAGGCGAAATGAGACCCGATGCAAGGGATCTCTCCCGAAATGCAAAACTAGGCATGCGGAATGGCCTACAGCTATACTAAACATGCATAATTGGTACATGACATGAAAAAGCAGAAGCAAGGCAGTCCCAAAACTCACATTTTTACAGTACAAAACAAGGCCAAACAGCAATCACAAGTAGGGCTAAAATGGCATACAAAAATGGCTCCGCAAGGGAAGCAATGAAGCAAGTGATAGATGCAAAGCCCAAATGACAAAAGATCCTTCTACAACACTGAATAGGGACCAAAAATATGAACATTTACAGTAGATGACATGCCTCAAATCAGTATGAAAACATGCTAAAAATGCCATGCAAGAAATAGGCCAACAAGAGGCTATAACATGAGGTATACAAAGAAATCACCAAACAGCCAAATAACCTTAATAAGATATGCCAAGAAGGTCAAAATATGGCCATTTTCAGTTCTGATCATGGCCTAAAAACAAAGGCAAGGTAAGCTCACAAAGCATGCAAAAATGGGGGCCAAAGAGGGGTATAATGGTAAGTACAACATGGAGGCCCCCAACAGTGTTGAGCCCTTCTACAAGGTTGTAGAGGGGCTCAAAATAAGCCAACTCACAGTTCATGTAACACTCCAAAACAATTTACATATAGGCCAAACAAATCATGCAAATTTACGGTAAATAGGAGGGATTATGAAGTAAGTGCAAGATAGGGGGCCCAAAAAGGATTGAGCCCTTCTTCAATGTTGAAGAGGGGCTCAAAATAGGCCCACTTACAGCTTACATTATGCTCGAAAACAGATCACACATAGGCTAGAAATTTCATGCAAAAATGTGACATACCAAGGGGTATTGAAGCAAGTACCAAATGGAGGGCTCAAACAGGGTTGAGCCCTTGAACAAACATGAAGAATGGCTCAAAAAAGGCCTAGTTTCAGTTAGGGTCAGAGCCCAAAACAGTAAGCAAATAGGGCTAAGAAATGGGACAAAAAAGTGCTACAAAGAGGGGAAATGTGAACTTACCCTTGAAGACTATTCTTTGCTGCCTTTTGGACCAAGGAATGTTGCCTCTAAGCCTCTGAAAAAACCTCTCCTTGCTGCTCGAATGGAGTGGTGATGGTGGTGCTTGATGGTAGTGAAGAAATGGAGCCAAAACTTGAGAAAATGAGAGGAATAGAGAGAGATATGTGTCTCTATGCTTGAGAACAAATTTTCCAACCTTGAGGGAGAGCTAGAGCTGCTCTTGTGTGTAAGAGTGGAGGGGAGAGGGAGAGACAAAGTGTGTAGCTTAAGGGATTAAGTTCCCTTCTATACAAAAAGTCCCCCGAAATCAGATATTTTGGGGGAAACAGCTATACAGCTGTAAAGCACACCTCCCGAGGATCATGGCCGGCCTACTACTTTTGCTGCAGGTGGCCGGCCGGCCACCCCCTATGGCCGGCCGGCTAGGGGTCAAAAGGGTCAAGTTGAATTAGTGGCCGGCCACCAGATATTAGTGTCCTCCCAGGTCCCCTCATCACAACCCTGTGGTTCAAATTTGGAAAATGTAAAACAGAAGAGAGAACAAGCCACTTTTAGGAGGGGTTCAAAAGGTTCAAGTTGAGTTACTGGCCGGACATGTGATATTAGGGTCCTCCCATGTGTGTACAACACAAATATGTGGTTTGGGGTTGAAGAAGGTGGCCCTAGGGTGGTCAACATTGGCTCGGAAGTGAGAAAAACGGGCGTCGGAGGGCGCCGGAGGAGCATAACTGGTTCCTGAGACAATTGATGGCCTCCCACCCTTCAGTGACCTTCCTGGCGATAAGACAGAGGTACCTGCCAAAAATGAACAAAAACCGATGCAAAACGAATGCTCGGGGGCCAAAACACGCAGTTCGGGGTCCCGAAAATAGGCCGTTAAGCACCGAAAGTGGCATTCGGCCACGAAGTGGGTCTCTCAGGCCCCAGTGTCCCTCGAAAGGTAGTAAATGAGATGCATGCCAAAAACTGGAGAAAACGGAGATGGTTAGACGGTCCCGAACCGAGGCACACGGCCTGACGGCTCCGAAAACCGGGAACCGGGCTCCGAAATGGGCAAAATGGCCTACGACCACGAAATGTAGCCCACGGCCACTGAGAGATGGTCTACGGAACCTCCCCCTCCCTTCAGGAAAAGAAACAGAGAAAATCGAGTCTGGCTCGCAAATCGAGGCAAGGCACAGGAGAGGGTTCGGAAGTCCGGAGGCAGGGCTCACGGCCGCGACTCTGAGACTTCTGAACGAGCACGATATGCAACACCACCGAGCGCTCAATCGGTGACGTCTGAGTCTTAAGGTCGGTCAAAAATGGGGTGTCTACAGTTGCCCCTCTTTGACAGAACTCGGAAGTCAAGAAATGACAGGAGTGAATGTCAAAGCCCAGAGACGACCCATTTTTGACAAGACCGAAGACTTAGACAATCATACAAGATGAACAGAGATATGTGCCCGCAGGCGTGCCCGCAGGCAAAGGGCAAAATGCAAAGCGATATGCACAGAGCCAGATGTATTTCAATGATCATGCAAATGCAGCAAGCTGTAATGAAGCAAGTATTCACAAATAGATGCAACAGTTTTAAGCAAGAATGCAAAGCAACAACTACATTTCATGCAGTTGGGAATGCGGAGAATTATTCAATTCTCGTCGCGTCTCACACGGAGAAGATACGATACCTGCGCGATTCGTCTGGTCGCACCAGCCTCAAATGAACCGTACATACAATATCGTGCCTACAAAAAAAGAGAAATTCAACAAGAACAATATGCTAACAACATATATTCAATGTGATTCCTGTGATTCCGAAAGTTTGACACACGCAGTGTCGGCGAGTGAATGCATCGCAATGCGAGAAGGGAACGTGCGTGACAACGCATGCTCAAGCATAGAGGTATGGTATGCCAAGAAATCATGCATGACAATGCAAGATGCTCATGAGAATGCAAGTTAAGTGCACAACAATGCAAAACGAGCACAAATCAGGGTGCACGTTTGTTACGAAACAACGAGCAAGGAAACGCGCGTTTTCGGCGAAGGCGAGTCGATCGCAGCCTCTGGTTCACTTCCCGGAGAGGTTACAATATGTTCAAAAAGGATACACCTTGATTCCGGTGAATGATGATGAGACACATGTCAGAAGTTGCAGCAGAAGTTCCGGCGGAGCAATTTCGCGCCAGAAAGTGCACTTTTCTCAAACTTTTTCAGGTCCCGGGAACTCCAATCTTCCTCAAAATTTGCAGAGAGCTAGGGGAGCAAGGGGGGATCACCACCGGCCAGCTGGTTGCCCAAGGGAAGGCCACCGGCCATCTTTCAAAAAGCAAATGGCCGGCCAGCTAGGAAAGGTGGCCGGCCGGCCACCTGCCCAAAACAGGGGGCAGTTTTGTCTTTTCGCCTCATTTTCTTTATATTCTCTCATCCATTCACTTTGAGCTCACACCCACAGCTGCGAAAACTTCTCCTCTTGCCTCCCAAACCATTTTCTACTTCAGATCTGCACTTTATACGCGCTTTTCAGCCTCCCACGCAAGTTGTTTTCACGAAAACATTTGATTTTAAGCACTTTGGACCGATTAAATTTTGATTTCGGGGCTTCTTTTCTCATTTTCACCACTTGAGGTAAGTTTGTCTCAACATTTGGAAGATTTTCTCGGGAGTTGACTTTTGTTGACTTTTCCATTTCCCGAGAGTTGACTTTTGTTGACTTTTTCCAATTTTGGCTCATTTTGCTCATTTTTTGCTCCTTTTGCAGATTTTTCGGAATGGCGGGTAATTTCCCTGATGGTGGAGGTCCTCCAGGCGCCGGGGATGATTTTGATGCCATGACGCTACCCCCGAGGGTCCGGCCTTTTATTCCCGAGAGATATGCCCCATCGGTACACATTCTTCCGCGGGCCATTTTTCGTCATTTTACCGACTTCAATGATCGGGCACCCGGAGATCTACTTCTGCGAGAGCCAGAGCATCACCTCTCTTACGAGGCACGAGAGGTATTTTACTTCATTTTCTGTATTTTTCGTGCATTTCATACCTTCGCCATGCTTGAACACACAGTTTAGCTTATGACATAGTACTTTGCTTGCATTCTGAACATGTGGCTTAAACACCTGAACTTCTGAACACTAGGCTCATTGATTGATTGTGAACGCACGGCACACATTAGTTAAGAATTGAACACACGGCTCAAACACTGATTTGTCGAACACACAGCCTGAATTTGAAGGTGAACAAACGGCACACACTGACTAAGAGTAGAACACACAGTCCCAAACTCTGATTTTCTGAACACACAGTCCAAGTTGATGGTGAACACACAGCCCACACTGACTGAGAGTAGAACACACAGTCCCAAACTCTAATTTTCTAAACACGCAGTCCACAGTTGATGGTGAACACACAGCCCACACTGATTAAGAGTAGAACACGTAGTCCCAAGTTGATGGTGAACACACAGCCCACACTGATTGAGAGTAGAACACGCAGCCCTAACTCTGATTTTCTGAACACGCAGTCCAAGTTGATGGTGAACACACAGCCCACACTGATTGAGAGTAGAACACGCAGCCCTAAACTCTGATTTTCTGAACACACAGTCCAAGTTGATGGTGAACACATAGCCCACACTGATTGAGAGTAGAACACGCAGCCCTAACTCAAATTTTCTGAACACGCAGCCCAAGTTGATGGTGAACACACAGCCCACACTAATTGAGAGTAGAACACGCAGCCCTAAACTCTGATTTTCTGAACACGCAGTCCAAGTTGATGGTGAAGACACAGCCCACACTGATTGAGAGTAGAACACGCAGCCCTAACTCAAATTTTCTGAACACGCAGCCCAAGTTGATGGTGAACACACAGCCCACACTAATTGAGAGTAGAACACGCAGCCCTAAACTCTGATTTTCTGAACACGCAGTCCAAGTTGATGGTGAACACACAGCCCACACTGATTTAGAGTAGAACACGCAGCCCTAACTCAAATTTTCTGAACACACAGTCCAAGTTGATGGTGAACACACAGCCCACACTGATTTAGAGTAGAACACGCAGCCCTAACTCAAATTTTCTGAACACGCAGCCCAGATTGAAGTGAACACGCAGCCCACTAACTTTGAAATTTGAACACGCAGCCCAAATAACGAATTTCTGAACACGCAGCCCAGATTGAAGTGAACACGCAGCCCACTGACTTTGAAATTTGAACACGCAGCCCAAATAATGAATTTCTGAACACGCAGCCCAGGTTGAAGTGAACACGCAGCCCACTGACTTTGAAATTTGAACACGCAGCCCAAATAATGAATTTCTGAACACGCAGCCCAGATTGAAGTGAACACGCAGCCCACTGACTTTGAAATTTGAACACGCAGCCCAAATAACGAATTTCTAAACACACAGCCCAGATTGAAGTGAACACGCAGCCCACTGAACACAACTCATTCATTTCATTTGCACACAGCTCATTCATTTGATTTGCACACAGCTCATTCATTTGATTTGCACACGGCTCATTCATTTCATTTGCACACAGCTCATTCCTTCGATTCTGACACACAGCTCATTACATTTCATTTGCACATAGCTCATTCATTTGATTTTGACACATGGCTCATTCATTCTGAATGCAAGTTGGCGCTCGTACCGTGCGAGGATATGGCTCCACTGCTGCGAGAGAGTGGTACACTGAGCTTCCGGAGGCTGTCCGGGATTTAGTTGATCTAGCAGGGTTCGGGGCCTTCTGCGTAGGGTTATCACATTGTCCTGCCAGTAGGACACTGTTAGCCGCTTTGGTGGAGAGATGGTGGGACACCACCAATTCCTTCCACTTTTCTGCCACCGGGGATCTGACCATGACCTCGCTAGATTTTGCTGTACTTACCGGCCTAGACATAGGAGGTTGGCCCATTCCTTTCGACGAGGATATGGGCGAATGGGAGGCCGCTTGGGTACGTCTGTTGGGGGCCCGCCCGCCTGTGGACAGAGCTTCTGGGAGAGTCCGGTACACCTGGTTCTCTTCCCGTTTTCGGAGGCCGGAGATGGAGCCCGAGTCTCCTGAGGAGGCTGAGTAGTATGCCCGTGGTTTCCTTATGTTCCTCTTTGGCACCACTCTGTTTGCTGATAGGGGGAACACTGTCGGGTTGTATATTTTGAGTGCCCTAGTGGACCTATCACAGGTCAGTCGGTACGACTGGGGTGGCGCCGGTCTGGCTACCCTCTATTGCTATATGAGCGCTACCTCCTGCGGGCAGGGAGACTTACTCGGCAGCTATTGGAGAGCGTGGGAGGTACGTTCTGTCCTCTTGATTTACATTTCTGCTCCTCATTACTTGTTCACTGCACACACGGCGCACTTTACATTCTGTATTTTGCACTCAGCATTTTGTATTCACATTCTGCACTGTTTTCCACAGTTATGGGTCTATGTATATTTTCCGACGTTGGCCCCGGAGATGGAGGTGGCAGGGCCCCTTATGACCCCGTATTCCTTGGTATTCGAGGGCCAGCACCGACCGAGACCTCGAGAGACTCTCTTCTACCTGCGATAGTACTTTGACACTGTACGGACGACAGAGGTATTTCAGAACTCTCAGTTCCTTTCTGTTTTCATCTTTGATCTGCCTTGTATATTCCCGATTTCTGATTGATTCATGCACTGGTTATCCGCAGATTACGTGGCAGCCCTGGGCGATCTTAGGTGATGGTCTCCGGTTTCAGTATGCCGAAGGATCAGGCACCTCCCAGTACAAGATCCTGCTCGAGGGACCGGTTGGTAGAGCATGGTTCCTGGGGGAACGCTTTCTGCGTCAGGTGTGGGGATACATTTCTCAGGACCCTCCTGCAGCACCTCCAGCCACTATGCGGACTGCTGATAGACTCTCTACCCAGGAGGTCATTAGCGCTATGCAGGGCACCGATGCTTTGCTACATCTTACAGAGGGAGACTACGCCACTTATCGTCACACATATCTAATGCCTCCCTTGACAGGAGTGCGCGCTCCGCCACTGAGGTCTACTGATGTACCATCTTCGAGTCGGGCTCATGCTACGGATATCCCCTCCTCCAGCAGGGCTGGTACGTCTCGAGGTGGGGGCGGGTCGATTCCCCCGATCCCTCCGACTTTTCATCATCCCGGGTGGCCAGACATGCCAACCGAGTTGATGGGGTGGCAGTATGGGACTACTTCTCCGATTCCGATCCCTATAGAGCCTCCGATGCCTGGTCACAGATATGTCAGTGATCCTGACTCACCACCGGTATGTTCCATCATTTTTCACTTATCACACAGACACTTTGGCAGTTGCTTATTTATTTGATGATTTGAGCTCGTATTTGCAGCCACCCCGGGAGTACATGGATCAGGTGCTCGAGATGGTGGCCTCACTTGAGGGGATGGTCCTGCGTAGAGAGGCGCAGTTGTCCATCATGGGCTTCCAGGTACTCTTTAGTTTTTCTGGTATTTATCATACTCCTGATGACACGCTGGTTTTGGACATTCTACTGCATTGATAGGTTGTTTGTGTAGAGCACATCTGACACACACCCCATTCTCATACTGTACTTGCATCTGATTTTCATATTTGAACTGATGTATTGAACTCTTCACTTTCAGATGCCTCCGGTATATGCTCCACCGCAGGCCGGGCCATCGGGGCCTTCTCAGAGAGGTCGAGGTGCTGGGCCATCTGGGCCCTTTCGAGGAGCTGGGCCATCCAGGCCTTCTCAGGGAGGTCGAGGTGCTGGACCATCTAGGCCTTTCTGAGGAGCTCAGGGAG
Organism: Camellia granthamiana; assembly: GCA_036172215.1. Lineage (NCBI taxonomy): Eukaryota > Viridiplantae > Streptophyta > Magnoliopsida > Ericales > Theaceae > Camellia > Camellia granthamiana. The sequence goes on along the minus strand of CM069909.1, from coordinate 55,775,129 downwards.
CGGGGTCGTCTCGCAGACGTAGGGCACATGTTATAGAGGCAGAGCCTGATGAGGAGGAGGAGGAGGCAGATCGTGAGTCAGAGACATCTGCTGAGGAGGGGGGCTCCTGCCTCGGTTCCGGGAGTGGAGGCGAGGCTGAGGGGGATCCTGAGGATGACAGCTCCGACCCGGATGATGATGATGGTGCAGAGGTTGTCCCGCAGAAGAGGATGAGGGGGCCTCCTCATTCCCGCTCCCGAGGGCATTGATGCTGTTTCTTGCTTTATTTTACTTTTTGCTAGTAGTTTGTAGCACTTTGCATTTTGTCAGGCAATTTTATTTTCTGTAAAACTTGTACCTTTGTTTTGTTGTAAAACATGACGGAATGAAACAGCTTTTGAAAAAGTGTTTGTATTTGAAATTCTCAGCATCGCATCGCATCATTTTGCACAAAAATGGAATTGAATGGAAATGTGCCTTGTGTATTTACCGGGTCAGGTAATGAACCGACGCAACAAACTAAACAAATCGACTCACTAAGAAATAACAGAATCTCAGCAAGTTTACAACTCGATAAGCAAAATACAACAATGTTAATGACTCGATAAATAAGACTTAACAAAATTACGCGAACAAAGAGTAACGACTCAAAACACAAAATGCGACAGCTCGACAAAACTTACAACTCGATAAGCAAAATACAACACAGCGTACTTCGGACGATCTGGATATTGGGACGCATCCGAAACTGAGAAAAATGAAGGCCTCCAACATTCCCGATGCGTGAAAGTGCCTCAAACTTCCTTCCGGAGGGCAAGGCAGGACCAATGAGCATGGCCAGCCATATTTTGCTTTTTGGAGACTGAAAGGTGGCCGGCCGGCCAGTTTTTGAAACAAAGATGGCCGGCCTGCTAGAATAGGTGGCCGGCCGGCCATCTTTCCTGCAACTCCTAGAATTCTGACACTTGTCCTCGAATAGTGTTTTACCCCCCCTATAAAGCTCCAACTTTGGAACTCATTCATTTCATCACTGCTTTGCACAAAAATGGAGGCATTTCTCGCAGAAAATCTCACATCTTGGATCTCTTCTTTAGATGGCTCGGAAAAGTTGAACTTCCGGGGTTTCGGCTTGAATGCACTATTCACGCTGGGCCGGACTCCACTGCACCTTCCTTTCCTCTATGCGGCGGCGAGATTTTGGAACCCGGTGACGCACGTCTTTAGCTTCAGAGGGCAAGAGGTATGTCCCACTTTTGAAGATTTTCAAGTTTTGATGGAGTCTGAACATTCAGAAGAGATCTTGCCTCAGTCTCGTTTCGGCCACGCCCAAGCTTTAGGGCGGATGTGCGGTCTCAACGCGCATGATGCTCGATCCCTGATTTGTAACGGGAGGTTGGATATCCCGAGCCTGATTTACCGATTCTCCGATGCCGGTGACCGCGGTGACCATTATCGGCAAAGTTTCCGACAACATGCCCTCTGCTTGTGCATGCTATCTCATTTTCTGTTTGTCTCGGGCTCCGGGGGAGCTAACATCCGTTTGATTGAAGTTGCTCAAGGCTTGAGGGAAGGGAAGAGCTGTATCGCCATGACATTGGCTGAAACACTGCTGGGTTTGGATGCCTTCTACCGCCAGGAGACAACCAGGTTTGCGGGGAGTCCACTACTGCTGCAGGTAATGTTTCCCACCCAAGCTCACATATGTATTTGCTCACATCGCTCGGCCCTCAGGCTTGGTTTTTCTCACAAAACCCTCATCTTACTTTTCTCTCATCGCACATCTCTCTATTCTTTATTCTCTCATTTTTCATCCCTCCCCAGATATGGTTGATGGATAAATTGCAAGTTGTGGACTCTTGCCCTACTTACTCAGCCCGCGGCTACTTCTTTCGACAACGCCTGGTTGACGCCCTTGATGAGGGATGGTGGTTTGAATGGATGTGCAATTTGTCAGCTGAACGCATTGCTTGGCGCTGTCCTTGGCTTAACCTTCCGGCGATGAGCTATAGCTTATTCCAGGATACTGGGATCCGGTTGATTGGCCTGACCCATTGCGTATTCTATTTCCCATTCCGCATTCTGCGCCAGTTCGGCCATGATCAGACTTGCCCTCCGGAGGGGATAGAGTATCCGGTCGCCTTCCCGATCCGAGGTGCACACCTTGCCCGACATACTACGGCTTGGAGGACTAGAGAGCTCCTGCCCCCCGCCCCTATTTTCAATTGCACTTTGTCTGATGAGTGCTGGGATTGGCTCAATGAGGAGGCGCAGATTGGGCCTAGGTCGGCATCAGAGGCTTCGACTAGCTCTGGGAGGGGGCGCAGGGACGCCTGACTTGACTATGCCCCAGATTTATTGCTTTATTAGTACTTCCAAGTTTTCATTATGAGTGTAATAAAAAGCAACTTCTATTGTATGCAAGAGCAAGAGAACTCTGTTTTGAAATCAATGAAATTGAAGGTTGTGGTACTGAAAATTTTCCGCTTTGGTCCAAAAATGGTCTTAACTGTGAAAAGATTAATTTGAGTAAAGTCAACTTTTATTAAAACTTTTCAAAACTATTTTCGATATGGATCAGAACTGGACACGCCTGAGATCTGTCACTGAGATGCACAACCCCGGATCCTAGCAACTGGAAAGTTGCCCCTAGTCTGAACGGTACCACAGCACCTCCTGGCAACGGAAAGTTGCCCCTAGTCTGAATAGCACTGCACCGGAGATTACGATGAATACTGATGGAGAAGGATGCCTGAGATGATCAAAATGGACAAAGTTGATCGGGGAAAATGTTATGGCTGAACTTCAGGATGAAGCTGCCTACGTATCCCAAAGATGGGAATCAAGCCTTACGTAGTTCAGGCTTAGGTTCGCTCGGGTATTTTTACTCTCCTTTTGCGCTCTAACTTTTGCCAAGGCCGCCCTTTGCGGGTTTTCAACCTTGCGAGCTCAGTTTTTATAATTTCAAATTTTTTGTGCTCTGAGTTTTGCCTAGGTCGCCCTTTCGGGTTTTCGGCCTAGCGAGCCTCTCAAGGGTAGTATTTCTTCAACTTGTCCATGTTGATCGGTTGTGAAAACTCTAAGCCATCCAGATCCATCAGAACCACAGCTCCACCTGACCAGATAGACTTAATGATGTAGGGACCAGTCCAATTAGGTCTGAACTTGCCCTTAGGGTCGTGGATGGGAGCTCGGTTGTCCTTGAGTACCAAATCTCCTTCCTTTAAATTCCTGGACTTAACCTTCTTGTTGAAAGCCCGGGCAATTCTGCGTTGATAGCCTTGAATGTGGTACAGTGCTTTCAGTCTCCTCTCATCAAAGAGCATGAGTTCCTCGAATCTGCTCTGCTGCCAATTCGCTTCGGCTATCTGGCACTCAGCCAATACTCACAATGACGGAACCTCAATCTCAATAGGTAGAACGGCCTCCATCCCATAAACCAATGAATACGGAGTCGCCCCAGTAGAAGTTCTGATTGAAGTCCAGTAGCCCCACAGGGCAAACGGCAGCTTATCTGGCCAGTCCCGGTAGGTTTCCACCATCTTCTGCAATATACGCTTGATATTCTTGTTAGCAACCTCAACCGCTCCATTAGTCTGCGGCCGGTAGGTAGATGACTTATGAAAAGCCACGTTGTATTTTTCCAACAAATCTATCACCTCCTTCTTGAAGTGGGAACCGTTATCTGAAATTATCTCATTTGGGACCCCATAGCGACAGATGATGTTATTTCTGATGAACTTTGCAACGTGCGAAGCCTTCAACACCGCGTAAGATTGGGCCTCAACCCACTTTGTAAAATAATCTATCGCAACCAGGATGAACTCATGCCCATTCGACCCCTTTGGCGTAACAGCCCCGATCACATCAATTCCCCAGACTGAAAATGGCCATGGTGAAGTCATATTGTACAGCTTTGTCGGCGGGATGTTCATGCGATTTGCATGAATTTGACACTTGTGGCATCGCCGGACGAAACTGATACAATCCTCCTCCATGGTGGACCAGTAGTACCCCTGTCTGAGGATCTTCCGTGCCAACATTACCCCATTCATATGTGCTCCACACTCTCCTCCATGGATGGCTTCCATTAGTCGCTTCGACTCTTCGGCATCAACACACAGTTTATGCATTCCCAGATGACCCCGTTTATACAGTTTACCCCCGCAGATGATGAACTGAACGGCCAATCTTCTTATTGCCCTTTTGTCCTTGGCATTTGTCCCCGGCGGATATGCTTCTTTCTCCAAGAAATTCCAAATGTCGTAATACCAGGGGTGTTCGTCCTGAACCTCATCTATAGCAGCAATCGACTCATAGGCTGGTGCAAACTTCTGGTCAATGATGACTGGACGCATCTGGACTCCACACGGGATGTCTATCATAGAAGATAGAGTTGCTAAAGAATCTGCGAACCTGTTGTTCTCTCTTAGTAGATGAGTAAAACTTAACTTCTCAAACCGAGGAATCAGCAAATCCAAGGTCTGGTGATACATCATCATCTTTTCCTCTTTTACTTTCCAGTCTCCTTTTGCTTGAGACACAACAAGGTTCGAGTCCCCAATGACATCCAATCGTCTTGCCCCTAGTTCTAGGGCTGCTTCTAGGCCAGCAATGCACGCCTCATATTCTGCTTCGTTGTTCGAGACTTTGAATCGGAGTTTGAAGGCTAGAGGAATACGGGAATTATCGGGTGCTATCAGCAGCACTCCTATCCTATACCCATGTTGATTTGACGCTCCGTCGAAGTACATCGTCCAAGTTTCGTCGTCGATATGCAAAATTGCTTCATCTAGGAACAAGTATTCAACTGCTTCATCCCCCTCAACCGGATGGTCGGCAAGGAACTCTGCTACTGCTCTTCCTTTGACTGACTTGTGTGTGACATACTTCAAATCAAATTCGGAGAGCAACAGCAACCAACGAGCTAGCCTACCCGTAAGTGCTGGTTTCTCGAAAAGATATTTGATGGGATCAAGTCGTGAAACCAACATTACGGAGTGAGCTAACAAGTAGTGCCGCAGCTTCCTGGTAGCCCATACCAAAGCTAAGCAAGCCTTCTCCAGCAGTGTGTACCGAGTCTCACACTCTAGCATCTTCTTGCTCAGATAGTAGATGGCTCTCTCCACCCTGTCTTCAGACTCTTGTGCAAGCATACAGCCCATTGTGGTCTCAGTCACTGATAGGTACAAAATCAACGGTTTCCCTGGTTCTGGCGGTGATAAAATGGGCGGGTTCTATAGATATTCTTTGATCTACTCAAACGCTGCTTGACATCGGCCGTCCCATTGAAATTTCTTGCCTTTCTTCAGGAGACCAAAAAGTGGTTCACAAGTCAAGGTTAATTTTGAGATAAACCGTCTTATGAATTGCACTTTACCCAGAAAGCCTCTCACCTCCTTTTCAGTCCTCGGTTGGGGCATTTCTAGGATGGCCTTGATTTTGGAAGGGTCGACTTCGATGCCTCTTTGTGTAATCAAAAACCCCAGCATTTTTCCCGCTGTAACACCAAATGTACACTTTTGAGGGTTCAGCCGCAACCGGAATTCCCTGATCCTTTGAAAAAACTTATGCAAGGCGGTGTAGTGGCCCTCTCTTTCCTTGGACTTGACAATCATGTCGTCCACGTACACCTCAACCTCCTTGTGGATCATATCATGTAATATTGTGGTCGCGGCCCGTTGATAAGTAGCTCCAGCATTCTTCAACCCAAACGGCATGACTCTATAGCAGTATGTCCCCCACGGGGTGGTGAATGCAGTCTTTTCCCTGTCTTCTGGTGCCATTACTATCTGGTTGTATCCTGAGAAGCCATCCATAAATGAAAGCAATGCGTGCCCTGCTGTGAAATCCACCAACTCATCGATGTGCGGCAAGGGGAAGTCGTCCTTCGGACTAGCTCTGTTCAAATCCCTGAAGTCCACAAATACCCGAATCCTGCCATCCTTCTTCGGCACTGGAACAATGTTGGCCAACCAAGTCGGATATTCAGATACCAGCAGGAAGCCTGCGTCGATTTGCTTGGTGACCTCTTCCTTGATCTTGAGAGCCCAGTCCGAGCGGATCCTCCTGAGTTTCTGTTTGACTGGTCGGGCCTCGGGGTCAAGGGGGATCCGATGCTGTACAATCTCAGGATCGATTCCAGGCATGTCTTTGTAGGACCACGCGAAAACATCTTTGAAATCTTTTAATGAAGCGACTAAGCGCTCGCGTTCCTCCGAAGACAACGTGGACCCGATCTGGACCAGCCGCGGGTCCTCCTCAGTACCAATGTTCACAGTAGTGATTTCGTCCACTAGGGGTTTAACAAATCTTTCCTGCTCCTGCTCAATTAATCGTTGCAAAACCGGAGGAACTTCGTCCTTGTCGTTTTCAAAATTTTGAAAGTCTGAATTAATGCAATAAATTAAAGGCACAGAAAAGTACTCAGAAACCACAGTTGCTTGATTCTCATTAGGCACATCCACATCGTCCGATTCATTTACAACAGACTCAAATAAAAAGGAAAAAGACGACCTAGACAGGACTGTGGCATCCGGGTTAACATCCCCAGGAGTACCAGACTCAGACTCAGTCGAGCTGGAATCTGATTCCGACTCACAAGACTCGGTGGAATCAGATTCCGGCTCACTACCTGACCCGGTGCTGCTGGACAAAAATCCCTCCTCGTATTGCCAAGTGAGAGAGGGTGCGATAGATGCATCCAAGATAGCTGCTGGTTGGCTCGCGGCCGTTCCATCCCCAATCATGGAAACCTCAGAGTTATCCCCCAAGCACTTATGGTCGATCGGAGGATCAGATAGTAGACATGCCAGCGCTACCCCCCGTTTCAAATTCTGTGCCCTCAGGATCCACTGTCTTGCACTGCTCAACCTCAGCTGATGGGTCCGTCTGCTCTTCGGCAACATCCTCCCCGGGTAACTGCAGGTCGAAAAAGATCTCAAAACCGGGCACGCGCTTCTTCTCCGCGTTTATCCACGGCTCTGGGAAGCCGCAAAATGGAAAGTCTTCCCCCTCCCGGACGAAGCGTCCGTTCAGGGTACCCTGAATGGGCCTATGCATCAAGTCAAATGGCTTCCTAGCCTGCTTTGCTCTGGCCCTTCCAGCCATTTCCTTCCCTTTCCTTACCCAGTCCTCTTTGGTGGGCAGATAACCCAGTCCAAAGGTATGCGGGTTGTGTGGCACTTCGGCCAATGTCGCGACGCCTTTCCTGCCGCTCCTTCCTAATCCCATCCCGAGGATGTGTTGTAGCTTGTTCATGAGGTAGACGGATTGAGCACTGACGTACATACCTTCATTCACAGCCATAATGTTTTGCACAACCCGGGCCTCGGCCAGAGTAAATCCTGATATAAACACGTCCTCCATGCCGTGCTCTATTTCTAGGACTGGTGTAGACACCTCTGGAGGGGGATGGATCGATGAATTCCCAAACACCATGGCTACTCCCTTTCCATAGGGGTATTTCACCATCTGATGCAGAGTGGACGAGACGGCCTTCACCTGGTGTAACCACGGTCGCCCCAAAAGTAGGTTGAAAGTCGCGGGAACCTCCAAGACATGGAAATCTATTTCGTGTTGTCCAGGTCCAACCTTTGTCTGAATCTTGACGGTCCCCATCACTTCTCTACTAGTATTATCATACGCTCTGATCACTTGAGTTGTTGGGATAAAGTCCGCGGGCTTCAACCCGATTGTATACGCTGTTCTGGCTGGGCAGACATTGATAGCAGACCCGGTATCAACAAGTACCACCGGTATCCACTTGTCTCTATATTTCACGGAGATGTAGAGAGGTTTGTTATGATTCACGCCCTCAGGCGGCAGTTCTTTGTCTGAGAAGGTTAAAGCCGGGGAACCTCCTCCCGGAAAAACCAGCCCAACTAGCTGCTCTGGTGTAGTGTCGATAGAGAGTTTGGCCCTGTCCATAGCAGATAGGACAGCCTGTCTGTGCACCCGCGAAGCCATAAGCAGTCCCCAGATGGAGATATCTGCTTGTATCTTCTTTAACTGCCTCAGCACAGCTTCTTCTTCAATTTGTCTCTCTCTCTCTCTGTTTCTCAGCTTCTTTGTCTTTCCCAGATGCTTCGGGCTGGTCAAGGTGTGGGGGCTTGAAGTACCGCCCGCTCCTGGTCATATGGTCCACCTCATCGAGGTACCATGTGTTGTCTGGTTGATTTACTCCCCAATCTTCGTCTGTGTGGGCAAGACATAAGTCGTCGTCTTCCCACCACATCCCGTTAGCATCCAAAAGACACCTGTCTGGTTCTGGCAAATGTGTACTCTCAGTACCTTCATCCCTTATGCTCACAGCATTTTCCGTTCTTGTGCCCACAGCACTCTCAGCCCCTTCGTGGGCTTTTGCCTTTCTGATTCTCTCGGAATCCCAAAACTTCTCCTGTTCTGTCTGCGTCGCTGCAGTTTGTTGTTCCACTGTCTTTGTATCCACAATGCTTAGGTCCTGAGCGAAATTCTTTGTACCGGCACTCTCCGGCAATCCATTCTGACTCTCGACCCTTCCGGCCACCATTGATACACTCGCCCCTGCCGGGCCTTGCTCTGGCTGAAATTCCACAATATCAGGCTGATCATCTAGCCACCCGGTGGCCTCCGCCGACTCCTCATATTCAAACCAGTTGATTGTTGCATCTCCTGATTCTTGGTCGTTGAAGAACTGGAGGTTGGCGAAGTCCTCTTCCATTGTTGTCAGATCATCTGCCCCCTGTTCAAGTCTGTCCCCCTGAATCATACACAGTTCGGCTTTTTCTGGCAGTCCCACACTTGGCTCAGACTGACCCACTGCTAAGATGTACTCGCTTGGATCATAGGCTCTTCCAGTATAATCCCCAGACTGGTCACTCCTAGACGCAACAATTCCACCTTCCTCTGAAACCTGCCATGTTCCATCTTCAGTAGTCACCACCTTTGGCTCAGATCGGGTTGTGAAGGTGTCCAACATGCACAAGGAATCGGTGCAATCAGGAAGGATCACCTCCGGCTTGGGTAGGTGAGAGGGAGTAATATAGATACTAGGATCGTAGGACACGACCCCAGTTTGGATAAGATTGACTCTTTTGGGTGGTGGATCTTGGTTATGGGTAGGGAGTGGGTTGGTTGTGACGTTAGGTCTATCTGGAGGTAGAATCACATTTTTGTCGATGAGGTCCTGAACCTCGTGACGCAGCCTGTAACAATGGTCGGTATCGTGACCGTGCTGCTGGTGGTAGGCACAGTACTTGGCTGGGTTGTGAGAGGGGGGGGGAGTGGATTTGGTGGCGGCCTCGGCTCCAGGGGTTTTAGATGTCCCTTTCTAATTAAGACCCCCAGAACCTTGGACAAAGGCATGTATAGTGGAGTGAAGGTTCTTTGGCCTCTGGACTGATATCTCGGGGCTTGGGTACTGCTCCCGGATGTACTGGAAAAGGGTGTGGCCGCCATGGGCCTTGGCTGGGGAGGGGGATTGGTGGTGACCATACTGACCTCCGAAGTTCTAGTATTTGCAGCGCCGCTCGGGCCTGCGTTGTTGTTGCAGTTAAATGTCCTCCGGGGTTGCTCCCGGTCCTGGTCAATCAGACCTTGCTTCATCGCATCCTCGATCTGTACCCCCATCTCGTGTAAGTCTGAGAAGGTGGGAAAGGGGAGTACGATCATCTTCTGCATGAGTTTTGGTTGGAGATTGCGCACAATCATCCTAATTTGATCTTTGTCTGTAGGCCTCAAGGTCATCATCGATGCCTTTGCCCTCCATCAAGTTACAAAGTCTGAGAAAGTCTCCTTGGCCTCTTGCCTCGTTGTTTCGAGATCACGAGTTGTAATCTCGATCTGTGTATTGTACGAGTACTGTGCAACGAAGGCCTCAGCCATCTCATCCCAATTTCTTTTGACATCGTCTTCCAGCTTTGCATACCAGATGGCTGCCACACCCGACAAGGTTCGGCCAAACAGGGAAAGCTTTTGTGGTCGGGTTAGGGCCATTGGCCGCAGGATGTCTGAGAATAGCCGGAGGTGGACCATAGGATCCCCGGACCCATCAAAACGATCAATCTGTGGCATCTTAAATCTGTCTGGCAATGTTACGGCCACATCGGTGTACCCATCTTCGATGTCTGGGATGGCCTTCACCCCCTGGGACTTCTTAAAAAGCTTCTCCAGTTTGCTCAATTTCAGAGCTGTATGGTCTATCTCGAACTCGAAGGGAGAGTCCGGATGGTTGGCAAGTGTATGGGTCTTGGACAGTTAAGGCAGAAGCGGGGGCGGAGCCAGCCCCGTTGGATGGCCTGTGTCCTCTTGAATATTCTGGACATTGGGTAGGGTGTTCTGGGTGTTTAGGGGGGTATTCTGGGGATTTGGCAGGGCATTCTGACCAGTGGATGCCTGCTCGGGTAATGGAGCTCCGGGTGGAGGAGGAACCTAATGTGAAGCAGATGCCGCATTCTGCTGTTGCAGCCTAGTGATCAGCTCGGCCTGCTGGGCCATGACAGCGGCCTGCTGCTTGGAGAACTCCGCTTGGCGGGTGGCATCTTCTTGCATTTGTTTCATGCTCTCATGCATTTGGCGCATCATCGCCTCCATCCCTGATGTATTCGGCGGATCCATCTGAATAACTGGTAAGTGTATCTCTATAGCGGAAACAGAAACCTCAGTCCGACTGTTTGCTGCTAAAGTAGACTGCTGCCCCGGTAATGCGCCTCCTCGGCTTTCTTCTAGCAACTGGGGGTAGGGAGTGGAACACTGGATGTCCGTTAACCAGATCCTCGGATCGAATGAGTCGGCGACCTCGTGTCCAAAGTGCTTGGGGTATATCTACGGGTTCAGAAGCAATTGTGCTACAAACCTGCCCTAGCAAAAAGATAAATAAAGCGAAAAGGAAATAAATAACCAGATAAACGAACAGCATAACGGCTTAAATTAAATACACAACACACAGTTGGGCATAACAACACATGGCTGATAAGCTGGAAATACACTGTCCTCAATCACTGATCACTGTTCCTGTATCACTGTTTCCCAAAACTGAATCCGGTATCTGTAGACAACTGATTCTCAGATACTGACTGATGCCCGCAGGCGTGATGCCTAATCTCAAAAACTGATGCCCGCAGGCCTGATGCCCATACTAAAAAACTGATACATGCATTCCCTGTAGAGACGCACTCTAACAAGCACATAGCAGATAAGTGAGAGCCAAAACACCCCTATGTTGGGGTAGGGTTTCCCTGTCCTATTTCGTCAGGAACTAGGGTTTCACTACCCACGCAGCGGCTTCAAACAACCTATAAACGGGTAAGCAACCTGTCCTAGTTTGGAATGGTCACTATGGATCAGAATATGCACTAGGTCGAATGGTCAAAAAGGGTGCCCCGGTAAGACCGGGGTTTGTGTTCCCATACTGGCAGAGCCCGTAACCGATCAGCCTTACGGACATGCCTTGACAAGACAAGCCTCCGGCAAACCGCTCAGGAATAGCAGATGGCAAACACGGTGTCCTAGGCGCACCAATGCAAATGCAATGCAAAGAAACACACAAGTGTAGTCAAAACCATATATCATGAGTTCGAGTCAAGTTCTCTAAATCCCCAGCAGAGTCGCCAGAAACTGTAGACGTCCCCGAACGCATCCCGGGGCGAGGAGTGCGAGTTCCCCCCCCCCCCCCCCCCGGTTCTGGTTCGATATTGGGTCTACTACAGTTCGAAGGACTCAAATGTCACGGTTCTAAATCTTGAACCAAAGAGTCCAAATCTGGCAAATCGTTTTGAAAACAGATTTTTTTGAAAGAAGTGCCAAACATGGACTGCTTTGCCAGATACAGAGTCGCCACCTAAATATTTTATTTTTGGGAAATTTAGGAAACCCTGACTCGGTGCCAAAGGCCACGTGTCCGTCATCACCAAAGTTGCCTCGGCTTGGGAACTTGGGTACGATTGGGGAAGGTCACTTCGTGAGCACCCCCGCTCGCCCGGTCAAAGACCGGCCTCTACTAACCATGATATCTGTTTTTGAAAACATTGTGCGTTCTTATTCCGGTTATTAGCCTAGATTACTATGTGATGCGCACAGCATACAAGTATAGACTGAGTCGCCTGAATTGGAACAAAACATTTCATGTTTGTTTATTTGAAAATGGTTTGATGGTGCTACCCGCAGGTAGGCTAAGACGTGGATTTGCCACCCTCGGGTGGGCTTAGAAAATATGATTTTGCCACTATCTAGTGGGCTTAAAACAAACATTTGATGAATTATTCCAATCCAAGCAACCCAACCTTCACCCACAGGCATTCAGGCAGGTATATCACATAAGCAAATAGCCTCATGGCAAGCATGCTATTCATGGCAATCACTCACACACATGCAAGGATGCTAAAGCATAAAACTCACCGAGTACTCCAAGCCAAAACAGAAACTACATTAGAAATCATGCGTGATCCTAAGTATACTGAAATGCCTAATGCAACACATGCAAAAATGCAACTATAGCAGGCTCGGCTATTCTAAACATGGCATATGGAATGCTACGACTAACACGTATTCAACTTGTAATTGAAGTACAATGCAGTTTGTATGATGCGCTGAGCCCGGTGCGTGCAAAACAGATGAATGATGCAAACATGCTGTCATACTGTATGCTAATTGAAATATGCCCTATATCTAACCATCATAAGCGGGTAAATAAAAGGGAAGAAAGACGTGGGATTGGAAGACATACATTACACTCACCCACACTTATTACAATTATTGCCCTCGCGCAGAGGGTCCGAATAAATATACAGTCCCGAATAAAAGAATAATACAGTCCAAAATATTACAGTCCGAATAATATACAAATCCCTAATTAATTAACAAATTAACTAAGAAAACTGTAAACTGGCATGCAAGCCAGGGACTGCCTTGCTTCTGATGAACGATATATGTTTGGGCTGCCTTGCGCGGAAATCCACTGGAATGCCCCAACTAGCCTCTGTTTCGCAATGTTTCTCGAAAAGCGCGCCAAGCTTCGGAAGACCGCTGATTCTTGATATGCTGCAACAGAGAGCAGGAAAGGGGCATAGCAATGTATTTCACAGATATATGCATGCCTCGATCCTCGTGCCACCAATCACGCATATCGATGCATGATGGCCGAGGAGCCGAATTGCACAACTCAATATAGGATGAATGCATATGAATGCTACAACAAAACCTAACTCCATCACGGATAATCCGGAGTGTCGGTGACTTGGGAATTGAGACACGCTCCGTCACTCGGAGTGCGAAACGTACCTCGTTTCCCGTGCCCCGGGCTAACTCCTATCCCGAACACGATGCAATATGTATGATATGCATGAAATGCAACTAATATGCGATCCTAACATACACAATGTCATGGAATGGCATACACGCTATACGAGGTAATACACAACCGGGCATACACAATGCTACGGATGAAATGGCATACGCAATGCAATAATGGGCTTACACCAACATGAGAGAGCCTCAGCCACACTCACATAGGAGGCCATCAGATGAAAACAAGACACCTCGAAATGCGTGCCCGCGGGCACGCAAACCGAGAACAGACCCTCAGGCACCGAAATGCCACTCTAATGAGACATGGCAAAGACACAGAATATGACATGCAAACATGCTAAAATCAGTAGCAAAATGAGAGGGAACAGCCCCGAAATAAGGCGAAATGAGACCCGATGCAAGGGATCTCTCCCGAAATGCAAAACTAGGCATGCGGAATGGCCTACAGCTATACTAAACATGCATAATTGGTACATGACATGAAAAATCAGAAGCAAGGCAGTCCCAAAACTCACATTTTTACAGTACAAAACAAGGCCAAACAGCAATCACAAGTAGGGCTAAAATGGCATACAAAAATGGCTCCGCAAGGGAAGCAATGAAGCAAGTGATAGATGCAAAGCCCAAATGGCAAAAGATCCTTCTACAACACTGAAGAGGGACCAAAAATATGAACATTTACAGTAGATGACATGCCTCAAATCAGTATGAAAACATGCTAAAAATGCCATGCAAGAAATAGGCCAACAAAAGGCTATAACATGAGGTATACAAAGAAATCACCAAACAGCCAAAGAACCTTAATAATATATGCCAAGAAGGTCAAAATATGGCCATTTTCAGTTCTGATCATGGCCTAAAAACAAAGGCAAGGTAAGCTCACAAAGCATGCAAAAATGGGGGCCAAAGAGGGGTATAATGGTAAGTACAACATGGAGGCCCCCAACAGTGTTGAGCCCTTCTACAATGTTGTAGAGGGGCTCAAAATAAGCCAACTCACAGTTCATGTAACACTCCAAAACAATTTACATATAGGCCAAACAAATCATGCAAATTTACGGTAAATAGGAGGGATTATGAAGTAAGTGCAAGATAGGGAGCCCAAAAAGGGTTGAGCCCTTCTTCAATGTTGAAGAGGGGATCAAAATAGGCCCACTTAAAGCTTACATTATGCTCGAAAACAGATCACACATAGGCTAGAAATTTCATGCAAAAATGTGACATACCAAGGGGTATTGAAGCAAGTACCAAATGGAGGGCTCAAATAGGGTTGAGCCCTTGAACAAACATGAAGAATGGCTCAAAAAAGGCCTAGTTTCAGTTAGGGTCAGAGCCCAAAAACAGTAAGCAAATAGGGCTAAGAAATGGGATAAAAAAGTGCTACAAAGAGGGGAAATGTGAACTTACCCTTGAAGACTATTCTTTGCTGCCTTTTGGACCAAGGAATGTTGCCTCTAAGCCTCTGAAAAAACCTCTCCTTGCTGCTCGAATGGAGTGGTGATGGTGGTGCTTGATGGTAGTGAAGAAATGGAGCCAAAACTTGAGAAAATGAGAGGAATAGAGAGAGATATGTGTCTCTATGCTTGAGAGCAAATTTTCCAACCTTGAGGGAGAGCTAGAGCTGCTCTTGTGTGTAAGAGTGGAGGGGAGAGGGAGAGACAAAGTGTGTAGCTTAAGGGATTAAGTTCCCTTCTATACAAAAAGTCCCCCGAAATCAGATATTTTGGGGGAAACAGTTATATAGCTGTAAAGCACACCTCCCAAGGATCATGGCCGGCCTGCTACTTTTGCTGCAGGTGGCCGGCCGGCCACCCCCTATGGCCGGCCGGCTAGGGGTCAAAAGGGTCAAGTTGAATTAGTGGCCGGCCACCAGATATTGGTGTCCTCCCAGATCCCCTCATCACAACCCTGTGGTTCAAATTTGGAAAATGTAAAACAGAAGAGAGAACAAGCCACTTTTAGGAGGGGTTCAAAAGGTTCAAGTTGAGTTACTGGCCGGCCATGTGATATTAGGGTCCTCCCATGTGTGTACAACACAAATATGTGGTTTGGGGTTGAAGAAGGTGGCCCTAGGGTGGTCAACATTGGCTCGGAAGTGAGAAAAACGGGCGTCGGAGGGCGCCGGAGGAGCATAACTGGTTGCTGAGACAATTGATGGCCTCCCACCCTTCAGTGACCTTCCTGGCGATAAGACAGAGGTACCTGCCAAAAATGAACAAAAACCGATGCAAAACGAATGCTCGGGGGCCAAAACACGCAGTTCGGGGTCCCGAAAATAGGCCGTTAAGCATCGAAAGTGGCATTCAGCCACGAAGTGGGTCTCTCAAGCCCCAGTGTCCCTTGAAAGGGAGTAAATGAGATGCATGCCAAGAACCGGAGGAAACGGAGATGGTTAGACGGTCCCGAACCGAGGCACACGGCCTGACGGCTCCGAAAACCAGGAACCGGGCTCCGAAATGGGCAAAATGGCCTACGACCACGAAATGTAGCCCACGGCCACTGAGAGATGGTCTACGGGACCTCCCCCTCCCTTCAGGAAAAGAAACAGAGAAAATCGAGTCTGGCTCGCAAACCGAGGCAAGGCACAGGAGAGGGTTCGGAAGTCCGGAGGCAGGGCTCACGGCCGCGACTCTGAGACTTCTGAACGAGCACGATATGCAACACCACCAAGCGCTCAATCGGTGACGTCTGAGTCTTAAGGTCGGTTAAAAATGGGGTGTCTACACGTGCACATTTACTGGTGTTCATGGAACAAAGAATAAAGGTGAGGAGAAAATATGTTACTGCGTGAGTGTGTAGTTAAAAGTAATTGTAACTTTTCTCATCTTTATTCTTTGTTCCGTAAATCCTAATAAATATGCCAGTGTCCATCAACACCAACTTGTCCAGTTGATTTGGATATAATTTAATTGTGATCAGGATCAGTATTGTCGTTGTCGGGGAAGTTACCAGGAAGCAATTACTAGGTATGGAATGATGTTAGGATTAAGGCACACTCAGAAATCAATCACATGCAGGGAAAAATGAGACACAAGAGATTTATGTAGGTCGGCAATTGTCTACGTTTACGAAGAGAAATTTCCACTATAAAATTATCTCGGAGGGAGATTACAGAACTCACACCTCACAACCCTCTATAGAACTCTCTCACTCTCAGATTACATATACATTCTGTGTTGCCTCACTTTGTCTGTGTTATATTTGTTCCCTTCCTTCTCACCTCAATTTATGGAAAAAAAAAAAAAAGGGAAACAAAGTTAAGAAAAAAGTTATTAAGCTTGGTCTACCACTTGCCCTCTTCCCTCTTCCCTTGTACTTCTTGACTTGGAGCCACCTTCATTAACTCCTCCATGGCGGTTGGAGCTAACAAATGAAACATTAGACATGATGATATGTTGATGTGTCCTTTCTAGTTGCCAATTTAATGATTTTAAATTATTTAAAGTACTTCTTTCTCTTATATCTTTTTTAATGATCAATCATCTCATTTACATGTTATTAAAGCCTCGTTTGGCAAGTGACTTTTTAAAGTTAAAGATTTCCTTTTTTTTCTACTTTTTGCATATCTTTTCGTAAAAAATCAAAAAATCATCCCAAACATACTAATTTTTTTAAATTATATTTTAGCCAAAAATCCAAAACGTTACTAAAAAAACATGTTCCCAAACGAGACCAAAGTCTAAAAAGTAGTCTATAAAATGGACTTGTTTATCTTTTTTCATATAATTATAAGACTTTTAAGAAGATTTCACACTTTTGAATTTGGCGTATGGGATGATATTAATCATTCGTATGCATGAATCAAATCCCTACTATCAAGAAATTATTCAATACTCCTGGAGCAATAATCTATTTCATTTAAAGATTGACACATAACAGTTTGTCTCATAAAAACTCTAATACAAAAGTGACGGATAACATGATTTAGACTAATAACTGTTGGAACAATCTTCTGTGTAAAATAAATAACTTGAAACAAATCAAACAAATAAAAATAAATTACTTACAGAATTTATTTTACCGAAATATAAAAGTACAAAAAGATCAAGTCGAGTGTATGACACTCTGTTCTTAAGACAGATTTGCCCTATTACGGTGCTTACGGATAAATGGCGTCTATCTCCCATGATACAATGATCTTCACAAATTTTAGTAACACTCCAAACAATTTGTACGGCGAATAAAAACCTATATTCTATACTCTTAGAAATTTTCCTAAAATAATATGTAGAATATATATACAAAAGAGCACAAAGGAAGGGAAGAAAACAAATTTTCGGAATACTAAAATCTACTAGAATGTCTTGGTATTTATAGGACTGAACAGGTTTGATTTTCAAACCGAACAGGTGTGTTTTTTAAATGAACAAGTACAGTTCAAATTTCAATAGTTCTGATGGAATTGTTTGATCTGTTCGAACTGCTGGGACTGTATGAATCTGTCTAAACTGTGCAGTTTCAAATCTGTTGAAAATTGGACTCGTGAAGGATTGTTTGGACAGAAAAATTTTGACACAAAAATTAAATTAATTTCGTTCTGAAATTCAAATAATTTTGCTTGCAAGAATTTCAAAAAATTCAAATAAATTTTGTCCAAAAAATTAATATTAGAACCGACCCGACCCACAACCCACACCCGCACCCGGCACGGCTCGACCGGACAGACAGTGGCGGCGGCGTGCATGTGTGGTGGTTTGAGCCAAGGTTCACTTTGCCCATAACTCCTCCCTTCTACAAACTTGGGGTGCCCCTTTGGACCCAACCCAAGTGTTGCCACCTAGAACTTATATACACACATAAACTCGCTTAAGTTTCCAATGTGGGATAACCATTTCAAAAAAACTCACATTTTACTTCTTCAATTCCTATTTCACGAACCTGAAAACGACATCAACTTCCCATTCACTCATAAATGGTTTTGAAGAACTATCTTCACCGTGTGACTTGCCATGCGACAAGGAATACGTCACCTCTTTCGACCCACCTCAAAAGACATGTGGGACCCACTCAATTTTGGACTCAAAGTTAGCCCAAAATAAACCTATAAAAATCATAAATTCCAACAATCCCCCGCATGAATGGAATTTGACGGAAAGAAAATGCAACAACATGATCTAATAACAAAGAGTACAGAAATTGGGAATATTCTGCAAAGGATAGGTAGCTTTTGGCTTTGGACCTTCCCTTGTGAGACACTATCGAATTTACTAGCTAACTAGTAAACATGATGTCTTGAGCTGTTTATTCATTTGTGTAAATCAAGACAATAGAATTCACACAGTATATTATCAAACATAGTTTAGTTCTCACTGTTGTGTTCATTTTGGCCTTGAACAACCTATCTTTCATGAGTGCTCTAGAGAATTGTAACACTTCACAAATCTTATAGAACCAGCCCAGTTCACATTCATATAGGTGATTCTTATGAAAAGTATTATGCCATACTTCACTAGGTATACCTAGATATAAGAATTATTAAAAGTATTACTTAACCTAAAACGTTGCAGACATCACTATTTTATCATAGAAATGGGTAGGAGTTTGACTCCCCAGTGATCCTTCTGAGTCATATACAACTCGGTTATCCCTTTGAACCTAGATCTTGGGATCTCCAACCAACTAAGTTGGGTTGCTATTGTGGTAACTCTTATTTAATAGGCTTAAGTCTCATTCCCTTCGATAAATTCTCAACTAACTCTCTTGCTAACCCTTTGGTTAGTGGATCCTCTATATTGTCTTTAGACTTCACATATTCAATGGAAATAATTCCATTAGAGAGTAGTTGTCTCACGGTGTTATGTCGACAACGAATGTGTTGTGACTTATCATTATACATATGACTCTGTGCTCTACCAATTGCTGATTGACTATCACAATATATACATATAGCAAGCACCGGTTTTGGCCACATTGGAATATTTTCAAGGAAGTGACGAAGCCATTCTGCTTCTTTTCCAGCTTTATCTAAAGTTATAAATTCTGATTCTATAGTAAACCTAGCAATGCAAATCTGTTTAGAAGATTTCCAAGATATAGTCGCGCCACCAACAGTAAAGATATACCCACTGGTGGATTTTGAGTCTCTAGTATCTGATATCCAGTTTGCATCACAGCACCCTTCAAGTACTGCTGGATATCTAGTATAATTTAGCCCAATGTTACAAGTAAATTGGAGATATCTAAGAACCCTTATAATATATTTCTAGTGTTCTACTCCTGGATTATTCATATATCTATTTAATTTACTTACTACATAGGCTATATCTGGGCGAGTGCAGTTCATCAAGTACATTAAACTTTCAATAATTTGAACATACTCTAATTGAGAAATACTTTCTTGTACATTCTTAGAAAAAAAACAAATTAACATCCACAGGTGTTCTAGCAAGATGATCATCATCTTTGCTAAAATTGTCGAGTATTTTCTCAATATAATGTGATTGTGACTGTAATGACCCGACCCTCGCATATGTTTCTGGTATATTTTCAGTCCTTTATTCTGTACATTTAAATGTTTAATGTAAAATGTCATGAGAAATTAAGTTTAAGCACATGGGTCTTAGGACTTGAAACCTATATCTGTTTGGTGAGTAAGGCATCTGTCACAATTAAAACGTTTGGATCAGAAATTGAGAGCCTTAGAGGCTTGATAATCTGAAATTGATTTTACATCTGAGATCAGCATAATTTTTAGGTAATAATAAGTATTTTTGTAGAAATTTGATGTGGGATGACTAAACTGTTTGATATTTGTTTTATTCACTTTTTATATATATATAATTGCCCTCCCTAGATATTTGACTTAGGAGCCTTTAACTTAGTTATCTCCTGAGAGGAAATTAGAGAAGAGGAGGGTTGAAAGGAAGAGGAGAACTTCATCAAGAGAAAGGTTGGGAAATTGAGAGGGATTGTAAGGTTTGAAGCTCAAGGTATGTGTATTCTACTTGAATTAAGTCCTCTCTTGAAAATGAGTAGGATTTTCTTGGACAATCATATAAATTAGAATGTGTGTTGGTTAAATTAAAAAGATGTGTTATCATGGAATTGATTTGGGGGTTAAGTTGAGTTATATAGAGAAGAAGTTCATTCTATCTCTCATCCTTACATATTTGAACTCATTTATGGATTTGGATGATTGTATATATATTTGGGAACTATATGGAAGAGATTCAAGTGTTTAATTTATGTTTATGCTTTGCAAGGAATTGAAGAATCAATTCACAATGAAATTGATATATGGTTGAGATGTTTTTACATATGATTTTTGAACCATGTTTTAGCAATTAATGAGTTTATTTTGAGCCTTGAAAATACTCCCCAAAAATGGGATCATGCTTGAATTTCGGACTGCTCTCACAGGGGAATCGCCGCACGTACGGGGGTCATGGCCGCACGTGCAGAAGCACCGCCGCACGTGCAGGAGTCATGGCCGCACGTGCGGGGAAATGAGAAAATTCTGGGTTTTGGCTCTGCTAAAAAGGCACGTGCGGGGCTTCCTAGCCGCACGTGCGGGACCAACCGCTACACGTACGGGGCTCACAGCCGCACGTGCGACCCATGCTGGAAAAAATGGTCTGCTCCGTTTTACGTGCTCGACCCTCCGATATTTTTGAAATCTGTATTTGATGCCTCCTAATATTTGTAAAATTCATTTGAAGCGAAGTGAGTCAAGAAATGATTCAACAAAGAAAAAAGGACTAATTGGTGAGTTATGTATGTATGCAGGACACACTCCAGGAAAGACTAACGCTCCACCACAGCACTGTGAGTAGTAGTACTGTAATCGTATGTTTACTACCGTTAATAATTCTTATTATTAACGCTCTACTCTTTGCAAGTAATTACGTTAACATTTAAGTTGTTTGGAAATCGGTGAGAACGTTGAAAGACTCTGTGTACATCAGCATGACTCTGGAACTACTTTGCAATCTAGTTACGGTTAATAATTAGCATTAATGTGCTATAACCTGTAAGTTACCTATGACTCCGCATAAGAATTACATACAAATTATTAATACTGTGCAATTGGTTGACGGGAAGGAATTATGAATGTAAACCCCGCTTACTGGGAACATGATATTTTGAACGTCCTATTATGGACTCCTATAGTCTTGTTTGGTTCGACGTATGTTTTATGACATAGATATCTGTCTAGAATTAAATATCAATAACATTGTTATATGACTCACATTATGGTGTGAATTGTTCTGTCCCCATTAATAGTACTGTAATGACATATGTGCTTCTGTACACAATTATTATTAATGCTCTGTTATATGCAAGATAACTGTATCAATCTGTAAGATACGCTCTACTTATTGCTAATAATTATCATTAGTATTCTGTTAAACGCAAACTAACTATGTTAACTCATGTGAACGATTGAAAGAATCTGTATAACTCTGAGACTAGTCTGTTCTGTTTATCCGTTCCGTGTATGCTATGATATAATATGAATTGTTCGATCTATAAGACCTGTTAACTTCGAATATGGAACAAAGTGCTGTACGGAACTAAGTGCTACAGTGTGAGTCACCTCTATAATTTGTACGAGACACCTCTTGAGTCCATACATATATGAACTGGGCTTAAAGCCAATCTGTTGGTATTCTGGGCTTAAAGCTGATCTGTTAATGTCTGGGCCTATGGCCGTTCTGTGAAATCTGCGAAGCCTATGGCCGTTCTGTGATATCTGGGCCTATGACCAATCTGTAAGCTCTATCAGGCCTATGGCCGTTCGGTATAATATGTTATGGTATGGAACAAAGTGATGTACAGAACTAAGTGCTACAGTGTGAGTTACCTCTAGAGTCCGTGCGAGACACCTCTTGAGTTCAAGACTGCAAGACTGGGCTTAATGCCACTCTGTTTAAGGGCTCAATGCCACTCTATTCAAGGGCTTAAAGCCATTCTGTTTGAAGATTGGGCCCAAGGCCGTTCTGGAAACATTTACAGGATAAGATTAATTATAAGTTCTTTGCATTTATATACCTTGTGACTCAAGTTATTTATTGGATTATCACGTACTATAATTCACCGAGCTTGGCTCACTTTATGTTATGTTTGTTTCTGTAGGCACTCGACCTAGAGGTCAGTCGTAATCCATAGCATTCGTACCCCTTTGTCAACCGCAGTGTGCCCAGGCACTTAGACGAAGCTGTTCATTTTATGAAGTTTGTCAAGCTTTTGGCTTTGCATTTTGAGATGTGTATAACCTCTTCCTCACTAATACTTTTGTTATACGCCCAATAATGGGGCTGGGTCTGTATATGTATATGTACATAACTAAATTCTCTGATGCGCGTCACTGTATGTTCATCTACCTTATGCGATGTTTGTGATCCTGACATAGTAGTGGTAGCTCAATGGATATTAGTTTATGTTCATTTTTGATATTAATGCTTCCGTTCAGGCCCCATATCTTATGTACATCGAGTTAAGTGTCCGTTTCTGAGGTGGTCATACCCAAACTTTTAGGGGCAGGTTTTGGGCGTGACAAGTGGTATCAAAGCACGAGTTGCTATCTCACACACGAATCCATTGAGCCTTAGGATGTCTAGAAAAGACTTAGGCATCATGCATAACATTTTGAAAGCATATGAAAAGATTGATGGCAACGATACTTGTGTGTGTAATATCTGCTAACTGCAATGGTTACTATCCAAGTCTATTGTATATCCTTTGTGCATGTTGTAATTGATTGTGATGCAGGACATAATGAGTATAAGATGGAAGATCCGAAGGGTTCTACCCCCACCTGGCTAAACAAAATAAAAAGGAAAATTGTATAACATAAGAAAAAAAATAAATAAATAATGAATGATTATGAGAGCTATTGCCTCAGTTTATCTTACAGAGATTGGTGGACAATGCAAGACATGCAGATGGGATTAAAACAACGACATTGCACTGCGGAAGCGTGGTGAGGGTTCGAGCTGATCGGTAAGACAATTTATATGCAAATGGTTAAATGAAATGTGTCTTATCGGTTAATAGTCACCTGTGGAAAATGATGATAACGTGATTATGCTTTCTAACATCTGTTTAGATGAAGTGATTAAACTCTAAGTATGAAATATTTCTAAGACCAAAGGAAATGATATATGTGATGCTCTAACTTTTATGATATAGTTATGTCTCCCTTGCTATAACAATGTTTAGATTTGTGATTTTGAGAAGTTACTGTGTTTGAATGTTTTGATAAGATATATTTTGCGTGATAATTGAAATTGTGTTGAGAATGACTGACTGTAAGAAGAAGTTATGCATATAGTGATCCCTCTTAAAATTGTGAAAGAAGTTAATTGATTGGGATTTTGCTTCTTACTAATGGTTAAATAGATAAGCTATGCTAAGAAATTGGTGATTGACCTTGAAACAACATATAATTAATGCGATTTCGTGAACCAAGAAAATTATTGATGACTTCTGATGGGGAACCGAGGGAATTATTGATGGTGTCGAATGAGTTTTGTTTATGAGTAATCGGGATTTGTTTATTGGAATCTGTAATCTGAAATCTGTAGCCTGAAATCTGAAATCTAAAATCTGTGGTCTGAAATCTAGAATTTGAAATCTGGAATCTGAAATCTGGAATCTATCATCTGTACTCTGTAATTTGTTTTGTTAATGTGTAATCTGTAATATGTAATCAGGATTCTCATAAAGAGTGGTCGGATGATAGGAAGAACCCTATCTGTATTACGTGTCTGCTCATATGACACTTGTAAAAGGATAGGTAGCTATTGACTACTTTGAGACCTCGACTGTAATAACCCGACCCTCGTATGTGATTGTGATATCTTTTAGTCTTTTATTCTGTGCTTTCAAATGCTTAATGTGAAACTTCATGAGAAATTAAGTTTAAGTATATATCTCTTATGAATTGAACTTGTATCTGTTAGGTCAAGAAAGTATCTGTTACAATTAGAATGTTAAATCAGAAATTGAGGGCCTTAGAGGCTTGATAATCCAAAATTGATTACACAATTGGAATCAGCATAATTTTTAAGTAATATTGAGCATTTTTGTGAAATTTCAATTTGAGGATGATTAAACGATTACTTTTTGTCTTATTTACCCCTTATAGATATATGTGTGTGTTCTTTGCTCATTTGATCAAAAAAAAAAAAGTTTCTAACTTAAACTAGCTCCTGAGAGAAGAGTGAGGAAGAGAAAGGTTGAAGGGTAGAGGGAGAAGATCATCAAGAAGGTTGGGAAATTGGGAAACTTTAGCACAAGGTATGTAGATGTTATTTTAATTAACTCCTACAACTCTCCTTCTTCTTAAATAGCGAGAGATATCCTCATAATCATGGCACTCAAGGGTTGGAATTGTGGTTCTAAGTATGTGTAAGAAGTTAATGTGATTGTTTTGACTTAATTTAAATAGCTATGATTCAATTGAGTTGCTTGAATTCAATTATGTGGCATGGCTTTGTGTGTATGTGTCTATATATGTGTGTAAAGTTAGGAATCTCATGAAATGGAGTGTGTTTATGAGTTGTAGATTAATGATCTAACTTATATTCAAATGAAGTATGTATTTTGATTCTTATTCACATGCATTTGGGCCTTTACATTAGCAATTTATAGTTGGGTTTTGAGGCTCTAAACATATCTACAAAAGGATGGAATTTTGTAGAATTTTCGGACTATTTTGAGCAGAATCGCCGCACATGCGGGGGCCAAGGCCGCACGTGCGGGAACCCCAGCCGCACGTGCGGGAGTCATGGCCGCACGTGCGGGGAGATGGTGAATTTTTGGTGTTGAACACTGCTAAAAAGGCACGTGCGGGGCATCACTGCCGCACGTGCGGGACCCTTTGCCGCACATGCGGAGCTCACAGCCGCACGTGCGGCCCAAGCTGGAAAACATGAAATGCTCCGTTTTGCGTGCTGGATCCTCTAATGTTGTTAAAACCTGCAATTTATGTTCTTTTGATATTCGTTAATTCTGTCGAAGTAAAACGAGTCAAGAATTTATTTAACAAGGAAAAAGGGGAGCTAATTTGTATCCTTGTGAATATGTAGGACACGCTTCAAGAGGAACTAGTGCCCCGCCGCAACACAGTGAGTAATAGTACTAGATGTACGTTAATCACGTTCAGTATTATTGTTATTGATGTTATGTGTAACATGTATGCTGCTTGTGAAACAATGTGAACTTATAGAAATAGGAAACAGTGTGAAATATGAAATTATGAGGCCGAGGGCCAACTTGTGAAATATGAAATGATGAGGCCGAAGGCCAACTTGTGAAGTATGAATCTGTAACTTGTGAAACTATGAATCCCAAAGGCCGAGGGCCAATTTGTGAAGTTGTGCATCTAAGTTATGAAACTAAGAAGCCAAGGGCTAATTTGTGAATGTGTGAACCCATCAGGCCAAGGCCAATCTGTGAAGGTGTGAATCGATAATGTCGTTCTGTTTGTCCGTACAGAATCAGACTACTACATGATTTCTGCATTACTTCCACTTTTATGTGTGTTACAATTGAATTAAGTACTGATGCATTTAAGTACTATTGTTCAGTGAGCCTGGCTCACTCTATGTTATGTCTGTTTCTGTAGGTAACCAACCTGGAGGTCGGTCCTAGTCCTGTCACCGTCGCACTTTTGTCAGCCTAAGCTTAACCAAGCACTTGGTCGAAGCCGTATATTTTTGGAGTGTTTTGCTAGACGATGGCTTGCATAGTTGTTGACTTAGGATAAAATGTACTTAATATTCTGTTATACGCCCAACCTTGGGGCTGGTTCTGTATATGCATATGTTTATAAATAGCTCTCAAATGTGCATCTCCTTATGTCTATTTGTCTTATGCAATATCTGTGATCCTGGCATGATAGTGGTAGCTCAATGGATGTCATGCTTTCTTATATATTACCCTATGATATCAATGCTTCCGCTCAGGCCCCTATGTTATGTATATATATCAAGTTAAGTGTCTATTTCTGCATGGGTCATGCCCAAACTTTTAGGGGCAAGTTTGGGGTGTGATAAGTGGTATCAGAGCACGAGTTGCTATCTCACACACGAATCCATTGAGCTTTAGGATGTCTAGAAAAGACTTAGGCATCATGCATGACATTCTAACAACGTATGAAAAGATCGATGGCAACTTTTAACGTCCTCTGCTAATGCTAACAATTTGAACTCTGTTTATTGGATATAATTAAATGTTATATAGGTTATGGTGAGAACAAGGATAGAAGATCCGGAAGATGCTACTTCGGCACGGTTGGACCGAATGGAAAGGATGATTACGGAAATGGCGGAGACCTTAAGGCAACAACAGCAACAACCGCAACCGCCACCGCCACCGGTACCTCCACCTGTAGTACAAGATTTTCATGCTGAGGACCGAACCATTACACTCACAAAGGAGTTTAAGAAGATGAAGCCGCCGTCATTCAAAGGAGGGGTAGAACCAATGAAAGCTGAGGCGTGGGTGTTGGGAATCGAAAAGTTATTTGAAGTCTTTCCTTGCACCAAAGCCCAAAAAGTGCAACTGGCTGCCTTCACTCTTGAGGATGAGGCGCGGAGATGGTGGATGCTCACAAGGACCATACACCCAGGATTAACAGGGGATAGATTTCTAGAATTGTTCTATGACAAATATTTTCCCCAAAGCATGCGAGATAAGAAGGTGACAGAATTTGAAACTCTTAGACAATGAAGTAAGATCGTTGCAGAATACGAAGCTCAATTTGCAGAACTAGCTCGGTTTGCGCCCCATATGGTGGATACGGATTATAAGAAGGCACGGAAATTTGAAGGGGATTACGGGGTGCTATCTTAGACCGAGTCAATATATTAAAGCTACCTACTTATGTCAATGTGTTGGAAAGGGCGGTTATAGCAGAAGGAAACCTTGCAGCTCAGAATCGGATTTCCGAGTGGAAAGGGAAGAGGCAGAACAATCAGTGGTCAAAGGGATCAGTTACTCCACCCAATAAGAAGCATAATTCAGGGAACTCTAGCACCACCACCCCTGCTCAAAATTCCACTCCTGTGTGTCCAGACTGTGGAAGGTAGCATCGTGGGACTTGCCACTAGAAGACTGGAGCTTGTTTTAAGTGTAGTAAAATGGGTCATTTGGTAAGAGATTGTCCACAGTGGATTCAACAAAAGGGCACTAGGACTGCTACAAGTTCTGCGGGGTCTACACCAACCCCCGACGCAAAGGCAGCTGCTAAACCTACTAATAATAAAGATACTGTAAGGCAAGGTAGGGTGTTCGCATTGGTTCCGGGAGATGTACAAAATGCGGCAACAGTGGTGTCAGGTACATTTATTGTTCATGGTCATTCTGCTCATATATTGTTTGATTCTGGCTCCACCCACTCTTTTGTGTCGAAACTATTCGCTCCTAATTTAGATAAAACTGAAAAAAATTTGTCTTATATGTTGTATGTGTCTTCCCCTTTGGGAGACTCTATGATCTGTGCTTCTGTATATTTAGCTTGTGAACTTCAACTTGGGGATATTCGGGTGTATGCTAATCTGTTACCTCTCGACATGACCTATTTTGATGTTATTCTGGGAATGGATTGGCTGAGTGATTATGGTGCAACTATAAACTGCTTGACTAAGCAAATCAATTTCCACCCTCTGGGACAATCAGAGTCTATTGTTCAGGGACAGGAAGCGACTTCGCCACCTTATCTGATTTCTACAGTAAAGGCTTGTAAGTTAATTCAGAAAGGGTGTCAGGGGTATTTCTGCAGTATTTTGGAGGGGCACACGATGAATGGGGATATTGACCTGGTTCCAGTTGTTCGTGAATTTCCAGATGTTTTTCCCGAAGAGTTACCAGGACAACTAATAGACCGTGAAATTGGGTTTATAATTGATGTGGCGCCAGGAACCCAACCTATTTCCAAGACTCTGTATAGGATGTCGCCAGCTGAAATGAAAGAATTAAATATTCAATTACAGGATTTGCTTGATAAGGGATTCATCCGTCTGAGTGTATCTCCTTGAGGTGTGCCGGTTTTATTTGTGAAAACAAAGGATGGAACACTTCGGCTATGTATTGATTATAGGGAACTCAATAAGGTAACAATCAAAAACAAGTACCCCTTACCACGGATTGACGATTTATTTGACCAGCTACAAGGGGCACAAGTTTTCTCAAAAATTGATCTACGGTCTGGATACCATCAATTGAAGGTTAAAGCTGATGATGTGGAGAAAACAGCTTTTCGAACCCGGTACGGCCATTACGAATTTCTAGTTATGCCCTTTGGAGTTACTAATGCACCGGCAGCATTTATGGATCTAATGAATCGTGTCTTTAAGCCTTACCTGGACGAGTTTGTGGTGGTCTTTATCGATGATATTCTTATCTACTCAAAGAGTGCAGAGGCTCACGAGGATCATCTCCGCCTAATCCTTCAAACACTCCGAGAGAAGAAATTGTATGCAAAGCTAAAGAAATGTGAATTTTGGCTACAAGAGGTGGCATTTTTGGGGCATGTAGTAACAAAGGAAGGAGTCTTTGTTGATCCGCACAAAATTGAGGCAATTGTGAATTGGCCAACTCCTACCAATGTAACTGAGGTGCGTAGTTTCATGAGATTAGCCGGATATTACAGGAGGTTTGTTCAAAATTTCTCCAAAATCGCTGTGCCGCTTACATAACTGACTCGAAAGGGAGTTGCATTTGAATGGTCAGAAGAGCGGGAATCTACTTTCCAAGAACTGAAAACAAAGTTAACTACAGCCCCAGTTCTGGCCTTACCATCCGGTACCGAAGGGTTTGTCATTTACAGTGATGCTTCGCATAAAGGGCTTGGTTGTGTACTTATGCAAAATGGAAGAGTTATCGCTTATGCCTCTCGACAATTGAAACCCCACGAGAAGAATTATCCCACACACGACCTTGAGCTAGCAGCAGTAGTTTTTGCTTTGAAGATATGGCGGCACTACCTCTATGGTACGACCTGCGAAGTCTACACAGATCACAAAAGTCTCAAGTACCTTTTTATCCAGAAGGAGTTGAATATGCGACAGCGGCGATGGTTAGAGTTGATTAAAGATTATGACTTGCAGATCCATTACCATCCTGGTAAAGCCAACACAGTTACGGATGCACTTAGCCGGAAGAATATGGGAGATTTGGCAAACCTATTGGCAGAGAAAAAGAAGTTGATGATTGAATTAGATAAAATGAATGTGGATCTTGTGGTACGTGGACAGGAGGCTGTACTAGCAGCAGTAATGGCTCAACCGACCTTGCTTGAAGAGATCAAGTTACATCAAATGGAGGATGACACTCTAAGGAAGATATGTGATGAGTGAGAAACAAAACCGAAACCGGGGTTCAGCTTTATGGATTTGGTGCTTAAGTTTCAAAACCGAATATGTGTCCCCAATGTGTTGGAACTTAAACGGAAGTTGATGGAAGAAGCGCATGCCTCAAGATTTTCAATACATCCGGGAAGTACTAAAATGTACTGGGATTTAAAACAAAATTTTTGGTGGCCAAGTATGAAAAAGGAGATCGCGGAATTCGTTTCTAAGTGTTTACAATGTCAGCAAGTAAAAGCGGAACATCAAAGACCAGCAGGATTATTACAACCCCTTCCAATCCCGGAATGGAAGTGGGAACATTTGACCATGGATTTTGTTGTGGGGTTACCACGGACTCCTCGAGGCATGAATTCGATATGGGTCATTGTAGACCGGTTAACTAAGTCTGTTCACTTCTTAGCAGTGAAGACTCAATTTAATGCAGATAAGCTCGCAGTACTTTATGTAAATGAAATTGTAAGGCTTCACGGCGTTCCAGTTTCAATTGTGTCAGATAGGGATCCCAAGTTTGTTTCGAGATTTTGGCAAAGTCTGTAGGAAGCTATGGGTACAGAACTTAAGTTCAGCATAGCTTTTCACCCTCAGACTGACGGTCAATCCTAGAGAACGATACAAACTCTAGAAGACATGCTCCGAATGTGTGTGCTAGATTTTCAAGAAAATTGGGAAACCCATCTACCTTTGATAGAGTTTGCATACAACAATAGTTACCATTCGAGTATTGAGATGGCACCTTATGAAGCTCTATATGGAAGACCGTGTCATTCCCCCGTATGTTGGGCCGAAGTTGGAGATAGAGCATTGCTAGGACCTGAAATTGTGCAATTAACAACTGAAAATGTTAAAATTATCCGGGAAAGATTGAAAACGGCTCAAAGCAGACAGAAGAGTTATGCGGATAACCGACGAAGGGATTTGGAATTTGAGGTGAATAGTCATGTGTTCATGAAAGTCACCCCATTGAAAGGACATCCGAGATATGGAAATAGGGGTAAGTTAACACCCCGGTATGTTGGTCCCTTTCAAATTCTGGAAAGAGTGGGCCCGGTAGCTTACCGAGTGGCCCTCCCACCGAACATGAGCCAAGTACACAACGTGTTCCATGTCTCTATGCTTCGAGGATACCTGTCAGATCCATCTCATGTCATAGATTACCACCAAATTGTGTTCGATGATAAGCTAAGCTATGAAGAAAAACCACTTCGAATTCTGGATCGACAAGTAAAGCAGTTACGCAATCGAGAAATTCCAATGGTAAAAGTAGATTGGCAAGAACATTACGGGACCGAGGCAACTTGGGAAAAAGAAGAGGAAATGCAACACCAATATCCGCATCTGTTTCCGTTTTGAGGTAAAGCAAGTTTGAGGGACCAAACTTATTTAAGGGGGGGGAGAGTGTAATAACCCGACCCTCGTATGTGATTGTGATATCTTTTAGTCATTTATTCTGTGCTTTTAAATGCATAATGTGAAACTTCATGAGAAATTAAGTTTAAGTATATATCTCTTATGAATTGAACTTGTATCTGTTAGGTCAGGAAAGTATCTATTATAATTAGAATGTTAAATCAGAAATTGAGGGCCTTAGAGGCTTGCTAATCCAAAATTGATTACACAATTGGAATCAGCATAATTTTTAAGTAATATTGAGCATTTTTGTGAAATTTCAACTTGGGGATGATTAAACGATTACTTTTTGTCTTATTTACCCCTTATAGATATATGTGTGTGTTCTTTGCTCATTTGATCCAAAAAAAAAAAGTTTCTAACTTAAACTAGCTCCTGAGAGAAAAGTGAGAAAGAGAAAGGTTGAAGGGTAGAGAGAGAAGATCATCATGAAGGTTGGGAAATTGGGAAACTTTAGCACAAGGTATGTAGATGTTATTTTAATTAACTCCTACAACTCTCCTTCTTCTTAAATAGTGAGAGATATCCTCATAATCATGGCACTCAAGGGTTGGAATTGTGGTTCTAAGTGTGTGTAAGAAGTTAATGTGATTGTTTTGACTTAATTTAAATAGCTATGATTCAATTGAGTTGCTTGAATTCAATTATGTGGCATGGCTTTGTGTGTATGTGTCTATATATGTGTGTAAAGTTAGGAATCTCATGAAATGGAGTGTGTTTATGAGTTGTGGATTAATGATCTAACTTATATTCAAATGAAGTATGTATTTTGATTCTTATTCACATGCATTTGGGCCTTTACATTAGCAATTTATAGTTGGGTTTTAAGGCTCTAAACATATCTACAAAAGGATGGAATTTTGTAGAATTTTCGGACTATTTTGAGCAGAATCGCCGCACATGCGGGGGCCAAGGCCGCACGTGCGGGAACCCCAGCCGCACGTGGAGAGTCATGGCCGCACGTGCGGGGAGATGGTGAATTTTTGGTGTTGAACACTGCTAAAAAGGCACGTGCGGGGCATCACTGCCGCACGTGCGGGACCCTTTGCCGCACGTGCGGAGCTCACAGCCGCACGTGCGGCCCAAGCTGGAAAACATGAAATGCTCTGTTTTGCGTGCTGGATCCTCTAACGTTGTTAAAACCTGCAATTTATGTTCTTTTGATATTCGTTAATTCAGTCGAAGTAAAACGAGTCAAGAATTTATTTAACAAGGAAAAAGGGGAGCTAATTTGTATCCTTGTGAATATGTAGGACACGCTTCAAGAGGAACTAGTGCCCCGCCGCAACACAGTGAGTAATAGTACTAGATGTACCTTAATCACGTTCAGTATTATTGTTATTGATGTTATGTGTAACATGTATGCTGCTTGTGAAACAATGTGAACTTATAGAAATAGGAAACAGTGTGAAATATGAAATTATGAGGCCGAGGGCCAACTTGTGAAATATGAAATGATGAGGCCGAAGGCCAACTTGTGAAGTATGAATCTGTAACTTGTGAAACTATGAATCCCAGAGGCCGAGGGCCAATTTGTGAAGTTGTGCATCTAAGTTATGAAACTAAGAAGCCAAGGGCTAATTTGTGAATGTGTGAACCCATCAGGCCAAGGGCCAATCTGTGAAGGTGTGAATCGATAACGTCGTTCTGTTTGTCCGTACGGAATCAGACTACTACATGATTTCTGCATTACTTCCACTTTTATGTGTGTTACAATTGAATTAAGTACTGATGCATTTAAGTACTATTGTTCAGTGAGCCTGGCTCACTCTATGTTATGTCTGTTTCTGTAGGTAACCAACCTAGAGGTCGGTCCTAGTCCTGTCACCGTCGCACTTTTGTCAGCCTAAGCTTAACCAAGCACTTGGTCGAAGCCGTATATTTTTGGAGTGTTTTGCTAGACGATGGCTTGCATAGTTATTGACTTGGGATAAAATGTACTTAATGTTCTGTTATACGCCCAACCTTGGGGCTGGTTCTGTATATGCATATGTTTATAAATAGCTCTCAAATGTGCATCTCCTTATGTCTATTTCTCTTATGCAATATCTGTGATCCTGGCATGGTAGTGGTAGCTCAATGGATGTCATACTTTCTTATATATTACCGTATGATATCAATGCTTCCGTTCAGGCCCCTATGTTATGTATATATATATCAGGTTAAGTGTCTATTTCTGCATGGGTCATGCCCAAACTTTTAGGGGCAAGTTTGGGGTGTGACAGAGACTAATTGATTGGTAATCTGATAAATTACCGCAAGAATTACAATTCTGCCTGTGTGCATTCATAACTTGAGATTGAGAAATCATTTCTGTGATATATTTCTGTGTAAAAAAAATAAAATAAAATAAATGTTGGATAGTGCAAATCAGCCCTTTATTGCCTATTTGGAGGCTATAATGTGAACTGTTTTGCCTGACATTGTGAACCTCGGTAGAAGCAACAGGACATGGGGATATGCCATATTGATGATGGGTTAACGATATGTACTGGGCATCTACCTTCTTTTGCATGTTTAGACAGATTTGTACAATACTCCCTACGTGGTTACGAATTGATTTACTATCATATTGAATTAACCTTATCAAGAATTATTAACTTTGATATTAGTCGGTCACACTTATTCTTTTGTTATATCATTGCATGTCTTGTTTTGACATCATGGAATCTGGAAGAATGCGATTATTATAATTGTTGAATATCTAATGGGATTTATGACCCTGTAAATGGACTTAATAGAACCTACGTACGAGGAGTAACTTGATACTCTGTTTATAATATGTGACTGGTCTGTGATTTCTGTATGGCTCTTTGTTGACCCATTGTACTTTTAAATTGTGAATATGGAACCATGTGGTTGATTTTGTGCCCGACAGTTGGAAAAGGAAAAGTTATATGAACAATAGAACACTGAGGTGACGAAGAAAAAGGGAGAATCAAATTACTCTTATCGTAATGAGAGAATGCTTAGTAAGGGAGGATGTGTACCTTACCGTTATGACTAATTAATTAAATACGATTCTGAACTTGATTTCTGACTTTATCTTGAATGACTCCCTTTGCTTGGAGTGATGGTTATTATATTTATATCTATTGCTCCCGTTTCAACTTATGACAGTATAACTAAGTGTTTATAATGATATGTCTATGTGAAATTGCGAAGCTGTATAATGCTTGCTTTGATATTATCATAACTGTTGATTCGGAACATGGTCCGCTTTGTGTTATTGTACTTAGAAATAATGCTATGTGGAATTAATGACGTTTATTGGGATTTTTCTTCTTATTGGTCCGATCTTGTCAAGAACTAGTACACATGATTTTAAACCAGTATAATGGTATGACTTTGATATACTCTTGTGATCTTATTTTAATCAACACATGATCCTGTGAAATAAATGTACGGAGTTGTTATTTTTATTTCTACATGCCTGAAATAGACATTGAAGCGACTAGTTGGATAAAGCTATGAGATGCTTGTTATGTTAAGAACTTTTGAATAACTGTGATAAATATCGGATTAACCTGTGAATTGTTCGAACTGAGGAATTACGAATAGAATTGGGCAATGATGTGAAACTGAGATTTCTAATCTGTTACATGGTAAAACAAGTTTAAGGGACCAAACTTATTTAAAGGGGGAAGAGTGTAATGACCTGACCCTCGCGTATGTTTCTGGTATATTTTCAGTCATTTATTCTGTACATTTAAATGTTTAATGTAAAATGTCACGAGAAATTAAGTTTAAGCACATGGGTCTTAGGACTTGAAACCTATATCTGTTTGGTGAGGAAGGCATCTATCACAATTAAAACATTTGGATCAGAAATTGAAAGCCTTAGAGGCTTGATAATCTGAAATTGATTTTACATCTGAGATCAGCATAATTTTTAGGTAATAATAAGTATTTTTGTAGAAATTTGATGTGGGATGACTAAACTGTTTGATATTTGTTTTATTCACTTTTTATATATATATAATTGCCTTCCCTAGATATTTGACTTAGGAGCCTTTAACTCAGTTATCTCCTGAGAGGAAATTAGAGAAGAGGAGGGTTGAAAGGAAGAGGAGAACTTCATCAAGAGAAAGGTTGGGAAATTGAGAGGGATTGTAAGGTTTGAAGCTCAAGGTATGTGTATTCTACTTGAATTAAGTCCTCTCTTGAAAATGAGTAGGATTTTCTTGGACAATCATATAAATTAGAATGTGTGTTGGTTAAATTAAAAAGATGTGTTATCATGGAATTGATTTGGGGGTTAAGTTGAGTTATATAGAGAAGAAGTTCATTCTATCTCTCATCCTTACATATTTGAACTCATTTATGGATTTGGATGATTGTATATATATTTGGGAACTATATGGAAGAGATTCAAGTGTTTAATTTATGTTTATGCTTTGCAAGGAATTGAAGAATCAATTCACAATGAAATTGATATATGGTTGAGATGTTTTTACATATGATTTTTGAACCATGTTTTAGCAATTAATGAGTTTATTTTGAGCCTTGAAAATACTCCCCAAAAATGGGATCATGCTTGAATTTCGGACTGCTCTCACAGGGGAATCGCCGCACGTGCGGGGGTCATGGCCGCACGTGCGGAAGCACCGCCGCACGTGCGGGAGTCATGGCCGCACGTGCGGGGAAATAAGAAAATTCTGGGTTTTGGCTCTGCTAAAAAGGCACGTGCGGGGCTTCCCAGCCGCACATGCGGGACCAACCATCGCACGTGCGGGGGTCACAACCGCACGTGCGGCCCATGCTGGAAAAAATGGTCTGCTCCGTTTTACGTGCTCGACCCTCCAATATTTTTGAAATCTTTATTTGATGCCTCCTGATATTTGTAAAATTCATTTGAAGCGAAGTGAGTCAAGAAATGATTCAACAAAGAAAAAAGGACTAATTGGTGAGTTATGTATGTGTGCAAGACACACTCCGGGAACGACTAACGCTCGACCACAGCACTATGAGTAGTAGTACTGTAATCGTATGTTTACTACCGTTAATAATTCTTATTATTAACACTCTACTCTTTGCAAGTAATTACATTAACATTTAAGTTGTTTGGAAATCGGTGAGAACGTTGAAAAACTCTGTGTACATCGGCATGACTCTGGAACTACTCTGCAATCTGGTTACGGTTAATAATTAGCATTAATGTGCTATAACCTGTAAGTAACCTATGACTCCGCATAAGAATTACATACGAATTATTAATACTGTGCAATTGGTTGACGGGAAGGAATTATGAATGTAAACCCCGCTTACTAGGAACATGATATTTTAAACGTCCTATTATGGACTCCTATAGTCTTGTTTGGTTCGACGTATGTTTTATGACATAGATATCTGTCTAGAATTAAATATCAATAACATTGTTATATGACTCACGTTATGGTGTGAATTGTTCTGTCCCCATTAATAGTACTGTAATGACATATGTGCTTCTGTACACAATTATTATTAATGCTCTGTTATATGCAAGACAACCGTATTAATCTGTAAGATACGCTCTACTTATTGCTAATAATTATCATTAGTATTCTGTTAAACGCAAACTAACTATGTTAACTCATGTGAACGATTGAAAGAATCTGTATAGCTCTGAGACTAGTCTGTTCTGTTTATCCGTTCCATGTATGCTATGATATAATATGAATTGTTCGGTCTATAAGACCTGTTAACTTCAAATATGGAACAAAGTGCTGTACGGAACTAAGTGCTACAGTGTGAGTCACCTCTAGAATTCGTACGAGACACCTCTTGAGTCCATACATATATGAACTGGGCTTAAAGCCAATCTGTTAGTATTCTGGGCTTAAAGTTGATCTGTTAATGTCTGGGCCTATGGTTGTTCTGTGAAATCTGTGAAGCCTATGGCCGTTCTGTGAGATCTGGGCCTATGGCCAATTTGTAAGCTCTGTTAGGCCTATGGCCATTCGGTATAATCTGTTATGGTATGGAACAAAGTGATGTACGGAACTAAGTGCTACAGTGTGAGTTACCTCTAGAGTTCGTGCGAGACACCTCTTGAGTTCATACATGCAAGACTGCAAGACTGGGCTTAATGCCACTTTGTTTAAGGGCTCAATGCCACTCTATTCAAGGGCTTAAAGCCATTCTGTTTGAAGACTGGGCCCAAGGCTGTTCTGGAAACATTTGCAGGATAAGATTAATTATAAGTTCTTTGCATTTATATACCTTGTGACTCAAGTTATTTATTGGATTATCACGTACTATTATTCACCGAGCTTGGCTCACTTTATGTTATGTTTGTTTCTGTAGGCACTCGACCTGGAGGTCAGTCGTAATCCATGGCATTCGTACCCCTTTGTCAACCGCAGTGTGCCCAGGCACTTAGACGAAGCTGTTCATTTTGTGAAGTTTGTCAAGCTTTTGGCTTTGCATTTTGAGATGTGTATAACCTCTTCCTCACTAATACTTTTGTTATACGCCCAATAGTGGGGCTGGGTCTGTATATGTATATGTACATAACTAAATTCTCTGATGCACGTCACTGTATGTTCATCTACCTTATGCGATGTTTGTGATCCTGGCATAGTAGTAGTAGCTCAATGGATATTAGTTTATGTTCATTTTTGATATTAATGCTTCCGTTCAGGCCCCATATCTTATGTACATCGAGTTAAGTGTCCGTTTCTGAGGTGGTCATACCCAAACTTTTAGGGGCGGGTTTGGGGCGTGACAGTGACAAAGCATAACCTTCTGATGTTTTGGTAATTTTCATACCAAGTATTACATTAGCAAGCCCCATGTCCTTCATGTCAAAATGCTTATTCAATATTTTCTTAGTAGTTTTAATTATGTCATTATTACTACCTATGATGAGTATATCATTCACATAAAGGCATGCTATAACATAACCGTTGTTTGTGTTTTTAATATAAACACATTTGTCACATTCATTAATTTTGAATCCATTTGACATCATTACTTTGTCAAATTTCTCATGTCATTACTTTGGCGCTTGTTTTAAATCATATAATGATTTAACCAATTTACACACTTTCTTTTATTTTCCTGGAACAAAAAATCCTTTTGGTTGTTCCATGTAAATTTCTTCATCTAACTCATCATTTCATAAACAGTTTTCACATCAGTTTGATGAATTTCTAGTTTGTACAAAGATGCAATGGCAATTAGCATTCCAATGGATGTTATTCTAATAACTTGTGAGTATGTGTCAAAGTAATCAAGACCATCTTTTTGTCTATATCCTTTGACCACAAGTCTTGCCTTGTATTTGTCAATTGATCCATCCGCTTTCATTTTCTTTTTAAAAATCCACTTGTACCGAAGTGGTTTACAACCTGGTGGTAAATCCATCAATTCCCAAGTATGATTTTGCAGGATGGATTCAACTTTACTATTTACAACTTCTTTCCATAAAGGAGCCTCAGGATTGGGCATAACTTCTTTAAAAGTTCAAGGCTCATTTTCTAACAAAAATGTTAGGAAATCTAGACCATAAGATTTTAAGGTTCTAGCACGTTTACTACGCCTAGGTTCCTCTTCCTCATTTTGATCTATCTCTTGCTCTTGCTCTTGATCATGACTAGTAATTGCATCAAAAGATCTTTTGTTAGTACTAGTCTCTTGTCTAGTTTTATTTAGAAACACATGTTCGAAGAACGAGTGTCACGACCCGCTCCCCGTACCCAAGGGTTAAGCATCGTGATGGCCAGTAACTAAGGTTACCTCCAGCCAATTCTTAAACAAATCAATAAACGCGAGCGGAAGTAATATTTAAATAAGGGTACCAAAATAATCATCGGAGCTTCTATTTTTATTACAAAATATATTGACAAAAAATGCTGATATTTACATATATAAAAAATATCATAAAAGTGTTGTGTGTGTCTATTCCGCAGCCCCGCATCTAAGACTTTCCAAAAGCTATTTCCGAATTGCATGTTTCCTGAAAATTGGTAAAAAGTTATAAGCACATGGCAGAGTGAGAAATATTATACCAAGAGTATAAGGGACACGAAATAACCATGGATCATTAGTTAGGCCAAAACATTTACATAAACAAATCATTTAAATAGCAGAAACTAAAATACAGATATATATAAATATATAACCATAACCACGGTACGGTACAGAACAGAACAGAGGTCACAGAAGTGACAGTCAGAACAGAGGTACGGATTCAAGAGGTGGCTCGTACGGATTCTAGAGGTGGCTCCCACAATAGTGTAGCACTTAGCTCCGCACAGCACTTTGCTCCGCACAGAACAGAGGTCAATGGATCCATGACAAACAGAGGACCACAAAGTGGTCAAACAGAAGCCAATGGTTATTTAAGTCCCCCAAGGCGTGGGACTCCCGTGGTGGTACTTACAAAACATAATTGTATATAAGGTTATAGTCAAATATTCTTTAAAATATAAACAAACATATCCATGGGTTTCCTTTTAAGCAAATAGGGTTCAGATATAAAACCACGTAACTGAAATCTTTATAAAACATAACTTTTATTAATATACTAATAAAATATAACTTGTATAAAATAGATTTTGGTAAGTCAAAACATACGTAAAATACATTTTTGGTGACACAAGATATAATATAACTCACCTTAACTTTAATACCTTACTCTTCCTGTCCACTATCAAAGACTCTTTCAACTTCCACTATTCTTTCATTCTTTTCCTCTCTTTCTTTTCTTTCTTTCTCTTTTCTTTTCTTCTTTCTTTTCCTTCTTTCTTTTCTTTTTCTTCTTTCCTTCTCTCCAGGTGAGGCGCCTTCCTTTTTATAGGGGAATAAGGCGCTATGTGGCAAATTTCAATAATAATTACAAAGATTCATTCTTATCTTTAATAGATATTTAAGATAATTACCTTTTAACCCAATATTTTAATATAATTATATAAATTAATTAATTCCTAATTAAATTACACTTTATCATATACCAACATAAAATTAATTATTTATTGTAATACCATACTCATTATTATTATTATTATTATTATTATTATTATTATTATTATTATTATTATTTATATTTTGACCCCTAAACTTTTAATAATTATATTATTTTATAAAATTACGTATAATAATATATAATAAATCATATATCTTCTTAACTGAGATTAAATAATATTAGTATAAATTCTACAGAATAATTAAAAATCTGGGTTGTTACAAAGAGGCATTTCGAGATTCAATAATAGTATTTACATGCATTTCAGAATGTTCTGACTTATGAATCAAAAATCGATATGCACTACTATTCATGGTATAACCAATGAAAATGCAATCAACAGTTTTATGACCTATTTTAGTTTTTTTAGGACTAGAAATAGCCACTTTAGCCAAACACCCCCACACTTTCAAGTATTTGTAGGATGGTACTGTCACATGCCACAATTCATAAGGTGTTTGATTCACTTTCTTTCGGGGTACTTTATTAAGTATATAATTAGTAGAAAGTATTGCTTCCTCCTACAATTTCTGAGGTAATCTAGAACTGATTAATATGGCATTCATCATTTCTTTTAAAGTCCTATTTTTCCTTTCAGTAATTCCATTTTGCTAAGGTGAGTAAGGAGCGGTGGTTTGATAAATTATTTCATATTCTTTACAAAACTCACCAAAAGGTGATTCATATTCACTACCTCTATCACTTTTAAGTTTTTTAATTTTCTTACTAAGTTGATTTTTAGCTTATTCTTGTATTGAATGAAAATTTTCCAAGCTTCATCCTTAGTTCGAATTAAATAAACATAACTATATCTAGTATAGTGAAAGTGATAACATATTTTTTCTCACCTCTAGTTTGAATTGATTTAAAATCACAAATATCACTATGAATTAATTCAAGTGGTTCCGTACTTCTTTCAATTGAATGAAAAGGAGTTTTGGATAATTTTGTCTCAACACAAATTTCACATTTATGATTTAAATCAATGTCAAATTTAGATAAACATTTCATATTAATTAATCTACGCAAAGATCCATAATTAACATGTCCAAGTCTACCATGTCATAAATTTGAAGACTCAAGCAAGTAAGAAGAATATGTATTTTTATTAATAACAGAGGGTACAACAATCATTACATTCATTTTGAAAAGGCCATCAGACATGTAACATTTTCCTACATACATCCCATTTTTGGTAAGTACAAACTTGTCACTTTCAAAAACTAGCATAAACCCATTTTTACTCAACAAAGATCCGGAAACAAGGTTCTTGCGAATGTCCAGTACATGCAACACATTATTGAGAGTGAGTTCCTTTCTAGATGTCATCTTCAGAATAATCTTTCATTATCCTTCAACTTTGGAAGTTGAGGAGTTGCCCATAAAAAGTTGTTCACCGTTGTCCACTATAGAATAAGATGTGAACATCTTTTTGTCGGCACAAATGTGGCAAGTAGCACCAGTGTACACCCACCATTCTTTAGGATTTCCGACAAGGTTTGCCTCGGAAACAACTGCAGAAAGATTTATGTCATCTACACCATTGGAAATTTTGTCCACTTCAGTCATATTGGCTTGAGCAGACTTCTTGCTTGATCTTCCTTTGCCTTTACATTTGTTACGGCAATCTTTGGCCCGATGTCTCTCTTTGTCACAGATGTAACATTTGCCATTAAACTTGTACTTCTTAGTTTCCCCTCCTTTAGAGCCTTGTGAGAAACTTTTTTCAAAAAACTTCCGTTTCTTTGCTTTTGGAGCATGTTCCACCACATTTGCCTTAGACTCCATTGGATGCTTACTAGTCCACTTCTCTGATTTGCAGTTGTCCTCCTCAATCCTCAAACGCACAATCAATTCCTCTAAAGACATTTCTTTGTGCTTATGTTTGAGGTAGTTTTTGAATTCTTTCCAGCCTTATGGTAATTTTTCAATTAAAGCAACAACTTGAAAGGATTCACTGAGAGACATGCCTTCTGCATGAATGTCATGCAGAATGAGTTGGAGATCTTGAACTTGGCTGATCACAGTCTTAGAATCAACCATCACAGGATCCAAAAATTTGCCAACCACAAATTTCTTTAAGCCAGTATTTTCTGTTTTGTACTTTTTTTCCAAAGACTCCCAAAGTTCCTTTGTCGTTTTGATAGAACTGTAGACGTTGTATAATGTGTTGTCAAATCCGTTCAAGATGTAATTACAGCAAAGGAAATCAGCATGTTTCCAAGCATCAATAGCAACAACCACTTGCTGGTCAGTTTTATCCTTGTTCAAGGTAGGAACATTCTCACGGAGGCTAGGTTTAGAGTAATAAGATAGAACAGTATTTTCTACTAACATCTTTTAAAATCAGTTCCTGAGAACTTTTCTAACTTCTCACCGTGATTGACTGGTACAGTCACAACAAGAGGAAGGGTTGGTACAATTGCAGCCACCATATTAGTACTTGTTTGAACATTAGTTTGACCAATTTCAGTAGCCATGAATTCTAAATTATAAAACAAAATTAGAATTAGAATTTTATACTACACAGAAATTTTAAACCAAAACCACAAATTAAATTATGTAAAAAATAAAAGAAATAAGGATTGTAACTTTTATTTCTAATTAATTTGAAAATAAAATAAAATTTTATTTCAAAAAATTAATTCCACACAGAAAATTAAATTTCTGTAACACTTCAAAAATTAAAATACTAAAACAAAATTTTAATTATGAAAACTCAGAAATTATTTCTGAAAACCAAAATTAATTTCTGACCAATTTCACAAATAAATATTCTGAATTGTTAATGACTACCAGTAAATTATTACTAGTTGTCAAATAAAATAAACAGTATATTACTACTATTTGTCAAACAGTATATTACTACGATTTATTTTTCCAACCAGAATATTATTTTGTAAAACCACATAAAATAATTTCTATAAGAAGAAGAAAGAGAAAATGAAACAAACGAAAAATTCTATATAAACAGAATAATTCGAGTTTGTCTTAAGATTGTTGAAACAATCTTCTGTGTAAAATGCATAACTTGAAACAAATCAAACAAATAAAAATAAATTACTTACAGAATTTATTTTACCGAAATGTAAAAGTACAAAAAGATCAAGTTAAGTGTGTGACACTATGTCTTTAAGATAGATTCACCCCGCTACGGTGCTTACGGATAAATGGCGTCTATCTCCTAGGATACAATGATCTTCACAAATGTGTGTGACACTATGTCCTTAAGATAGATTCACCCCGCTACGGTGCTTACGGATAAATGGCGTCTATCTCCTAGGATACAACGATCTTCACAAATTGTAGTAGCACAAAGGAAGAGAAGAAAACAAATTTTCGGAATATTAAAATCTGCTAGAATGCCTTGGTATTTATAGGATTGAACAGGTGTGTTTTTGAAATGAACAGGTGTAGTTCAAATTTCAACAAATCTGCTCAGACGAATGGACGGCGGCAGCGCGCATATGTGATGGTTTGAGCCAAGGGGCCCAACCAAGTGTTACTACCTAGAACTTATATACACACATAAGTTCTCTTAAGTTTCCAATGTGGGAAAACCATTTCCAGAAAACCCACATTTTACTTCTTCAATTTCCTAGTCCACGAACCCGAAAACGATGTCAACTTCTCATTTACTCATAAATGGTTTTGACGAACCGTCTTCACCGTATGACTTGCCATGTGACAAGGAACATGTTACCTTTTTAGACTCATCCCAAAAGACGTGTGGGATCTACTCAATTTTAGGCTCAAAGTTGACCCAAAATAAGCCTATAAAAATCATAAATTCCAACAATAACAACTCATTTGGAGCACCACCTAAACTTACTCTAGGAGTATTGAATAATTTCTCCATACTATCACTACTTTCACCACTGTTATCATTGCTACCGTCACTATCACCATCTCCACCTCTACTCTATTATCGCCGCTGCCACCACGACCAACCCACTAGCACCATCACTCACTCTACTACTACCATCACTTCCACCAACGCACCACCACCTACAACAATAAAAACCCCAACACCACCACCAGATCACCACTAATATAATTATTAGTACATTACACATTAATTTTAATGACAGAATCAAACATAAGAAAATATTTTTTATAAAAGAAAATTACCCAAAAGGGCTTGGGTTCTTATCATTAATTACCAATTTGACAATACACATGTTAGCACGCTAGGTCTATTTGATATAAGGAAAATGCCTGGTAGCTCGAAGCTACCAAAATGGCTCGAGAGGAAGAGAGGGAGAGGGAGAGGGAGAGAAAGAGAGGGAGAGGGACTGGTGGTTTGGAGTCCGTCGTCGCCCTCCGCCGCCTCCGCCGCCGCCTTCCGCCGCCTCCGCCGCCGTCCTCGTCACAGCTCCTCCGTCGCCTCGCTGCCGCCGATCGTCGCAGCACCAGCGATCGCCGGCCTGCCTCGCCTCCGCCGCTGCTCGCCTCACCTCGCCTCGCCTCGCCACCGCCATTTTAATGGCCCCCTCCAGTTCCTCCTCCCTCCTCCTCCTCCTCCTCCTCCTCCTCCTCCTCCCTCCCTCCCTCCTCCTCTCTTCCTTCTTCCTGGTCTTCTTCTTCTGCAAAAAAAAAAAAAATTAGAGAAGATGAAGTCAAGTCAAAAATAAGAAAAAGAAAAGGAAAAAAAAAGAAAAAAAAAAAGGGTCAAAACGACGTCGTTTTGACCCTCAAGCCACATTCGAGCCGTAGCTTTCGAGCTACCAATCACTACCGTTGATATAATTGCCCTCGTTAATTACCAATGTAACAAT
Organism: Camellia granthamiana; assembly: GCA_036172215.1. NCBI lineage: Eukaryota > Viridiplantae > Streptophyta > Magnoliopsida > Ericales > Theaceae > Camellia > Camellia granthamiana. The sequence goes on along the minus strand of CM069909.1, from coordinate 55,730,421 downwards.
ACACATGCTAGCACGCTGGGTCTATTTGATATAATTGTTCACGAGTTAAAAGTTAATAATAAGAAGTAAAAGTTTAAAGAATTTCTCCTTCAATTTTTATATAATTTTTTTTTTTTTACTTATTTAAATTAATTTTACTTCATAAGCTACAAGAAGAAACTAAACTACACTAAATGTACTGAGACAATCACTCAAAATAAATAAATAAATAAATTGTAAACAATTCTATAAAATGTATCAAATAGTACGGTTGAAGATCAAAAATGTTAAAGACCCAAAAAAACTTACACGATACAATTAGATGTGAATCCTATGTGATGTGGTGTCCCACGCGCAGGTAAGTACTAATTCTTGATATACTGTCTTTTTTTTGTTTTTTTCAAAATCCCTAAATTGCCCGTTAAAGATTAGACTCATATCATTTTAACACAAAAAGATCTATGGCTTGTTGGGATGAGGTTAAAATAGTTTAAAATATATATATATATATATAAGTTAAATATATGTCTCATTCTCTTTAATTTTTACACGTTTTTTTAAATTAAAAAAAAAATCAAAGAGTCATTCCTAAGCACTTGAATTTTTTTTATCTCATATTTTAATCAAAAAAAATTACTAAAAAATCACTTCCTGCACAAACCCTTTTATTCAAAAGAAAATTCAGAAAAAAATAAATAAATAAGAGCATTCCATCAACCAAATAATAAGAAATAAAGAGAGTACATTTCGAATAAGGGCAACAAGATAGAAAGAAAATAGTACATTATACTCGCCTAAGTCCATAGTTTCATATATAAGAGTTGTTCATCTAAAAGTCTTATTTACAAATATTATAATAACTCAGATTTTATTTAAGATTTTTTAAATTAATAAGTCCTATTTACTAAAGTTAAGAATATTATCAGTTTTTTTTAATTTTTAAAAATAAGAATATTATTAATTTTGCATAGTAATGTTCCAGATAATTATTTCACTTGTTGATTAAAAAAAACACAGAACATGAAATTAAACGTTTTTGTCTTTCTACTTATTAGTTTGATTCAACTATCTAATAAAATCGAGAACATTATTATTTTTTTTCCAGTTTTAAAACTGAGAACATTATCAGTTTTTTTATTTTGTAAGTTTTGCACATCAATATTCCATCATCATGATCCTTTATAAACATGAAATTTTCAGTTTTGTACCCAAAAAAATTTTTGTTTTTTCATTTTTTTCAAAAAAACACTTTTTTTTTTTTTTTTTGCACATAATTTTTTTTTAAGTTTTTTCAATTTAAAAGTTGATGTTTTAAAGTTTTGAAAATCAAAATAAATGTCAAATTATCATGTTCCTTTATAAATAATCATAAATGATGAACAATCTTTGTTTGAAAGATAATTCCGACTATTAAAAATTTAATAAGACTTGAAGGTCCAAAAAATCTTAGTTATGATTTAATAGAATATAAATTCATAAATTAAGACTTTGTAAATTCCCCTTGATATAATTACACTTATTTCTCTTTTAATATGGTTAAATGAATTCAAACTAATATAAATGGTGAAAAAAACACAAAAATAAATAACATAAAGTATACATTTTCGTATAAAATATATAAAAATATTATTTTTTTAATCTATATAACTAATAAATTATTAATGAAAATGGAGTTAAGTGTTATATGACCTATAATTTTAAAGAAATTTAATATAATTATATCAAAAATTTTTTTTTTTTTTTTTCTGAACTTTAAGGACGTGAGTATAAATTACTCAAAGAAAATTCAAAAGAGGTGACGTGGTGCCACTTGATTCACTCTAGCGAAATCCAATATGTTCTTGAATAAGCCCCAAAAAAAAGAGAAAAGAATATGTTCTTGAAATAGGGCCCTGACAAATATCTTGTGGTGACAACCCTAACAAGAATATTAGAGCATAATGTTTGAAGGCCACAAGCAATTCAGTAACCCACTAAGTCACTAACCCAGTCCCAAGTCTAAATCGAATAGATTCCCGAAATTGAAATAGTGCTATTTTTAGTCTGATTATAGTTGGGTTTTTTTTTTTTTTTAATTTATACTTTTAAGTTCTACTGATTATACTAACCAAAAAATATAAATAATAAAAAAAAAAATCTATTTAAGCCAACAAAAAGGTCTTAGAGCATCCTCACCGAAACTTTTAAACCTCCTCCTTACCTCTACAACAAAAAAGGATATTTACGGCGCGCTATGCACGTCGCCGTAAATACCCTTCTACGACGTGCAGCGCGCGTCGTATTATGACCAATCATAGAAAGCTATTCACTTTCAACGACATATTTTGTACACCATTAAAAACTATTTAACGGCAGATTTTGTGCGTCCTTGTTACTTTTTTTACGGCATGTTATAGTACGCCGTTAAAAATTATTTAACAGCAGACACTACGCCAAAATTGGGTTTTAGCGGCGGTTTTTTACCGCCATTAAAGGCTGTAAAACCGCCGTTAAAGCCATTAACGGCAGTTTCGTTACCGCCGTTTATGCGCGTGTCGGAAAAAATACAACCGTCATAAAGAGGTAAATTACCGTCGTTAAAAGTCGACCAAAAACAGCGGGTAATATAAGACAAAAAACGGCGGTTCTTTACCGCCGTAAATAAGTTCAAATTTTTCAAAATATAATTCTTTCTTCTTGCTCTCCCCAAGTCTTGAACCCTCAACCTCTCATCCACCCACACCAACAACTCCACCACAGCCACTCTTTATATAATATATTTCCTAAATAAATATTTAAATATTACTTTTACTTTATTATAGATGGTCATGTTCAACCCTAGCCGCGCGTGGTCACCACTCACCGGAGCTCCGCCGAAGCTCGACCGACAAAAACCGCCGTCATTAACGACGATAATGAGAGGGCTTTAGCGGCGGTTTCATTACCGTCGTTTAAAAATGGCTTTAGCAGCGGTTTTTTAACGGCGGTTTCATTACCGCCGTTAAAGGGTCATTACCGGCAGTTTTGTTAATGATGGTAACGAAAATCGCCGTTAAAGATACATTAACGGCGGTATTAACGGCGGTTTCGTTACCGCCGTTAATAGTATCTTTAAACGGCGGTAACAAAACCGCCGTTAAAAAAACTGCCGTTAATGCCCTATTTTGGCGTAGTGAGATTTTGTACATCGTTGTTACTTTTTCTACGAATACTTTTGCACGCCGTTAATTGGTGAGACAAATAACGACGCTGATTGCGCGTCGTAAAATATATAATAGAACAACTTATTATGCTTGCCGTAGAATATGCAGTTTTTTTTTTTTTAAATAATTTAGTAGGTTCTATTTGACCAATTTTGTACAATCTAACAAATATTACAAACAAACATCACAAAACATCATCAGCCACCAAAATATTGTTTGAAACATCAAAAAAAAAAAAAAACTATATCCATAAATTATAAACATTCAACAATTATCTATACATTCCAAATATTCAAAAACTATATTTTTAAGTTCTAAACTGTATAAAAAGTTTAAACCATCCAAAACTATGCATATCTAACTTTCTAAACATATCGACAACTATTAAGAGATTATTTAAAACTACCGACAATAGTTCCTATAGTAGTTGCAGTAAATCCACTTGCTCCTATCACTGGGACGATGGTGCCCAATGTATGTGTTAAGGCACCCAAACCCGCGACAATAGCTGGAGTAACTAATCCTGTTGCATTTCTTGTCTGCATGACAAAAAAAACTTCACATAAGTACAAAACCAACGACTCAGCGACAAAAATATTTCTTAAGGTATTAAGAACAGTTGCCATCGTTCTAGCAAAAGGCATAGTATTAATAGGAACAGAAAAGAAATGTCCAAAATCTACGACGTTCCAACAAAGGGTTATTCACATAATTAGGAACAAAAAATCTAGAAAATGAGGACCAATCATTATTCTTTTTGGATAGAGGCTTTAACATCAACTGTTGTTCATCAAATCTTGGGGCAATAAGCACATACTGCAACATTTTTACTAATGAATTTATCTCTCCATACCTTGTTAATTCTCCAATCTAATTCTCATTCAATTCTCTTAGTTTGTAACAAAGAACAAAAAAAAAAAAAAAAAAAAGGCACCCTTTTATGTTAATGTAGAAAGCGCAAACAGTTCAACTATTCAGCAAGAACACCATTAATGGTTGCATTGTTGCAAAGAGAAATTCATAGACATAAAAAAAAAAAAAATTTTAAAAAAAAACAAAAACAAAAACAAACCATTGTCAATCATTCCAAGATCCACATCTCTCTCATAGTAAAGGAAAGGACTCTTAAAACCTTTAAATAAAATGAAACGTGCCCCATCTGTCATCTAAATACATCAAAACAAAATTGATCAAAATACTACTAACTGAGTAAACTACCAACATTGTTTTAATTCAAAAAAGTTCAAGAACGCTCTAGATATATAGCAATCAAGCAAACAGAAATAAAGAATACAAGCAACTCAAGAACTCACTTAACAAAATTGACATCAATTCTTAGTTACAATATTCATGGTTCAATATACTAGACATATACCAAAAACTAATAAATATAAAGGGAAATGAACATGTCACGCACCAAAATATGGTGCCACACACTTCTCTCACATGCACGTAAAAAGATGTGAAAGAGAAGTTTATAGCATTGACAGCATCCAAATATAAATATATATATATATATATATATGCATATATTCATGTATTCATATAGTGATAAGTTCAACAAATATCTTTGAACAATTGTAATGGTTCCAAATTTTTCAAAATTTCTGGAAAAAAAAGTGTTTCCGCTTGTTTGCGAAACAAGTTCTCACTCTCTTCTCCCTCCCCCACCACCTCTAGCCGCTACCCACAACTGCCACCACCACTACCACCAGCCAGCCACTGTAGACTCTCCAGTGAGCTCGAGGACACCGCTTGCCACTACCTCCAACAACACACCAAACATATTTCTTTATTTTTGTTTTCATTCGTTTTCAAAACTTTTTATGTACACCAAACAAAACAAAAACCAAAAAAGAAATAAACTAATAATGTTATCAAACTGCACCTTGTACTAATACATAGAGGTGGATGTAACCAATTCAAAGCATGATGGGACCATTATTACTGCTCAAATGTAAATAGTTTGACCAGCATTATAAATAAAGAATAAACATACTGAATTGTCATTTCAGGACTCCATTTTTCATGCCATAATACATTGTTACTTATTTATGAATAGAAGATAAGAACTAAAGTTTTCCATATCAGTTACTAATACTTCAGGTAACATCAACACAACATAATGCAGTTCTGCATGATGTGAATTCATTCATAATTATCTAATTTCAAGTATGTAAGCCAACCACATATATCTCACCTCTTTAAAATTCTTGTTAGACAATAAAATAGGAAATGTAATATAGTCTTTCATAATTATCTGAATGAGACAAGTACGAACAGCATCCGATAAAATCGAACTGCTGGACTGAAAACCCATAACATGTAGTGTAGGATACCTACAATGGAAGAAAGAAATGCAAAACAGAGTCACATAATTATCCACCTCTTTATAAGATATTAAAATCATCCAAATCTAAAAAGTTAATAGCAACCTGCATACAGCATTCCTCTACCTATGCTGTAATGATTTTACTTTGACAATTATCCACCTCTTTAAATTTATCCACCTGTTTAAATTTCTTCCTATTTCCTTTAGGTTAAGTTAGGGTAGGATACAAATTTCTAGTGTTAAAAGAGAAAGAAAAAATATAAATACGAACTTAATCCCGGCCCACAAAATAGAGGGGACAACTGTCAGACCCATCTAATATTTTGTATAAATACCTCACTCCATCTCCATCTCCATCTGATATTTTGTATGCAACTCTATCTTCCCTGTCAATATTTGATTTGAACAAAATTCTTGCTCCAGAATCCCACTCCTAATGACCCAACTTAATCCCGGCCCACAAAATAGAGGGGACAACTGTCAGACCAAGCTATATATAGTACTGGAGCTTGTGAAGCAAAGGAAACAACTCAGAAGAAAAGTAAAAATAAAACATTCCCCCTTAAAATTATGAAACTCCTAAATCTAAATGCATGAAGTTTTGCTGCATGTTCTTCCCATTGAATATAAGTTACATCAAGGAGAATCTTATTCAAAATACAACAAAGCAACGAAATATGGAAAAAAGGGGCAAGGCTAATAGTGATACATGGTCTAGAATTTCCCACTTGCACTTGGTTAGGTGAGGAAACATAGAAGCATACAATTTATTGGTTTTTGTTTACAAAAAATAGAAATCATGTTTATGTTTATTTTTGCTAAAAACAAAACACATGTTTGGTACATGCAAATATTCTCAAAGCAAACAAAAATAAGAAAACATGTTTGGTGAGTTTTCAGAAGGGGTGGACCAGGGTGGGGGGGTGTTGGAAGTGGCACCAGAGAGGTGGGGAGATTGCCAAAGGTGGTGGCAGGTGGGATTAGGTAACTGGAGGGAGGGTGCTGGAGGTGGTGAGGGAGGGAGGAGCAAATGAAAACTTGTTTTCAAATCAAGTGAAAACATTTTTTTATTTCCTAATATTTTGTAAAATTCCATAACTGTCGAACATTTTTTTTGGAAACGAAAGCAGTTGTCAAACATGTGTTATTTACAATTCACAGTTGTTTTGAAAACATAAACATAAACAAATGTTACCAAACATCTGCATATAAGGTCAACAGGGATTAGTAAGACACACAACCCAACAATGCCTCAGATTTACAGTTACTCCAGAAACTTGGTTCAAAGCATAATCAATAAGGTGAAGTCGTGGAATAAAGGATTTTCATAAGGTAGAATGTCAATGTTGCCTTGGACATCTCGTCATACTTGATGAGACTAAACTACATAGGCAGTAGCTAATTTTAAAAAGTACATTAAGTGCACTTCAAGACACTAGCAAACTGCAATCTCAACAAAATAAATGCCTATATGCGGTAGTATAGAAGTTAATTATTTACTAAATTGACGAAGTTGGAAAACAAAGCAAGAGAAATCAGGCTCAAAATTCTCTCACTTAACAATATGAGAGAGAGTACTTTGGCAAAAGCTAAAGTAGATCACATGCCAAGAAATAATTTGCGCATTTGAAGCACTTTTTGTTTGAATAGTCAACTTTGTTTAGAAATTTAGCCCCCCACACCCCTCCTCAAATGCAAACACAAGGAAAAAGATCTTTCTACATTTCCTTTGCCTCAATTCATAAATTTGGGCACCAAGACTTAAGAAGGAAACAACACTAACTTAAATGTAGAACTTCCAACATAATAAAATCACAAAGAGATGAATGAACTAATTCAACACTACAAATATCTTTTGTTCTCAATGTGTTCTGACCCCCAAAGAAAAAGGAAAATAAAATAGAATCAATGCTCATTAAAAGAGAAAGATAAGTTGCAAACATGAATCAGATGAAAACCATGAGTCTCTAGCTGCAAAGTTGCACGTAACAGTTTAGCAACAAGGCATTGATGTGATGTATAAATTAATGAAATCATGAATAGTTGCAAATTTGAAGCAATAGAAAATCACATTAAATTTAAGAAGCAAACTACAGAAATTATATTTGCTTTAGAGTCGAAATACACATGGAGGAGGAGTCTATACCTTGGTTAGAATGATGTCAAGAAGCTCCATCTTTGCTTTAGAGTCGAAAATCTCAGTTTGATGACTGGAATTTATTCGATAAAAACAACGAAATCATATTTTATTTTTTTTTATACAAAAATTGAGAGTAAAATTAATGAAAATGCAATATATTAATGAAAAAACAGAAAAAGTTAGATCATATACTTGAGATGCCATCTCGAAGGTCTGAATTGGTCGTTTACGGAGGGATTCAAGATACACAAATAAAACCAAACCCCAATTCATCGAGGTTTACGGAAGAAGATGGAGTCAGATGCAGAAATCGAGACCCCGCTAATCTCCTTGCACCGATTCATCTTCTCTTCCAGTTCACAGATCCAAACACCTGCACACTAAAAAAAAATTCATACATATTTCTGTCATATATACATATACATTATACAGAAAAAGAGAGAGAGAGAGAGAGAGAGAGAGAGAGAGAGAGAGAGAGAGAGAGACCTGAGCAAGAAGGGGTACTAGTGCGGAACCTAAGAGGGAGAGAGGATAGATCTGCGTTAGAGTATGAGATCGATCATGAATATGAGATCCATCATGAAAACAAGATCGATTGAAACTGAAGATCTTAGATCTCCATTGAAGTCCTAGACAATTGAAGCTGAAGATCTTAGATCTCCATTAGAGTCTTAGACAGAGAGCCCTAGACAGAGAGAAGAGAGAACAGATCGAAAGCATGCATTTGACAAATTAGGGCGAGAGAGAGATTTTATCAAAATAGTTATTTTGGGGGAAAAATATTGGCGCCCAAAATTTCATTTTAGCGTTTCTTTCTTTTATTTATTTATTTATTCATTTATTTTTATCATACAATTCACGACATGCATTTTGCGTCGTGAAAAGGTAATACTTTTAACGGCAGGCGATGTATGCGTCGTAAAAAGTGTAATACTTTAACGGTGGGCGTGGTGTGCGCTGTGAAAAGTATTCACTTTTCACGGCTAGCGTATGCGCGTCGTGTATAATCAATGCATTAACGGCACGCTATATGCACGTCGTAAAAAGTTTTATTATTTACGGCGTGCATTGCAAGCCGTAAAAAAATCATCATTATTATTATTCACGGCCTACGCAATAGACATGCCGTGGTTGGAAGAGTATTTACGACATGCAAAAAAAACAAGTCGTAAAAGTGAGAAATTACGACATGCATTTATTGTATGTCGTTGATGTGGTGCCGTAAAAAATCAATTTTGTTGTAAATAAATATGGCTCCCTATACACCTACATCAGCTCCCTATTTTAAATGCTTAGAGATTATTAGTAAAAATTTAGTTTAGAAAAAATCAAAAGGATTTAGTCGACAGACAAAATCAATTTTCACATAAACAAAATAATAATCAGACAATGTAGTTGTATTTCTTATCTTGACAGATTCAAGGATTTATTTGAAAATTGAAAGTGAGAAGAAACAAGGTAAAATCAAACTGAGATTGATAATTATAATTGAAACCGAAACTTGTCACTTAATTACAAAAACCAAATAACAAATACCAAGAATCACAAGATCAAGAGGTTACAAAGTTACAAATCAAGTCCTACTCCTAGTTACATGAACTACTCCTAGATAATTGCTATTGTTACTTCTAAATTTCACAATGGGTTGAAGGATCCTTTTACATTAGCCATGAGAAGAATTTGTAGATGTAGGAAATAACCACCACTAAAAGCATCTCCACTGATACATGTCAAAATAACTTTGCCAAAACTGTAATTTGGCATGCTACAATAACAAATTGTCAAATTATAACAATGATGCTACAATGGTGCGATGTCATTTTTGGCACAATCCTAACTAATTTTTCCTCCTATTTTTTAGGTGGTGTTTGGATATAGTTTTTTGAGTGTTTATTTATTTTTATTTTTTTGGGTCTTTTATGACCTTTGTAAAACTTTTTTAAAAAATTATATATTTAAAAAAAAATCTCATCCAAACAGCTCAAATTGAACCATTTCATTTCATTTCTCTCTCTTTCTCTCTTTCTCTCTTTCTCTCTCTCTCAGCCCACCATTCTTGAACTCTCTCATCCAGAACCTTCTCTCACCCGCCCAGACCCCTCATTCTCTCTCTTTCTCTCCAAAGTAGTCATCTCTCTCTTCATCATTCTCTTCTTCCGGTGAAAATCAGTCAATGACACAGAGAGAGAGAGATGAAGTCGGTGAAGATTAGTCAGTTTCTCTCCATATCTTTTGATTTCTCTCAGTCTCCGATGAAGATCAGTCGATCACAGTCTTACCCACACCCCTCTTCGGATCGCAGATCACAAAGCCCTCATCGGCTTCATCTTCTCCACCAATAAAAAAAATTTGAAACCCTTTGCTCTATCTCTCTCTAAACCCTAAACCCTTTATCTTCAATCTGTCTAAAAAAAACCAAAACCCTTGAAATCACTTGAAGAAGAAGATGAAACTGTTGAAATCAAAACTCATCTAAATTGGCTTTTTAAAAAAGATGAAAACAGAGAAGATGAAGCCGAAACTTCAGAGTACTAAAATCATTTAAAACCCATCAAGCATCTTGAAATCCAAGTATTTATTGTTTAATTTTTGCTTTAGATTTATTGAGATTCGCATCAGATTACTTGAGATTGCTTAAAATTTATTTGAAATTACTTGATTATTAGCGGTGGTGATGGTGGTGTTTTAGTCTAATTTTGTTTATAAAAAAAATGGTGAATTTTGTTTTAAAAAATAAAATTGGCAATTGCCAAAGCTGTAAAAATTTGGTGAATTATGTTTTTAAAAAATGGTGAATTGTGTTTAACAAAAATTTGATCTGTTTTGGCGAGTTTTTTTGGGAAATGATGAGAAATTGAGGGAGAGAGTGAAGGAAGGAAGAAAAGAAATCAGTTGGGTTTTGGGTAAACTAGTAGCTTTGGCAAAACCCAAATTTGACGACAGTTGCTATAGCATGCCATTAGAGTTTCTGGCAAAGCTGCCATATTTTGGCAATAATAATTATTATAACATATTATTGGAGATGCTCTAACTACCTACAACTTCCAAAAACTTCTACCTTTGTCCTAGGCTGCCACTTGTCTTTCATCTCATCAAATCTTCCTAACTTCTCTTAACCTCCATGAAATTAAGAGAGTACCAAGTATCTTATACTTACACTTACACAAAAACAACAACAACAACAACAATAATAATAATAATAATAATAAATGTGGCATAGTTTATTTGTAAAAAGATCATTCATGGTCTGAATCCATATATTATAATCAACATGCCATAACCGATTAAATTAGATTTAGCCTATTGATAGGTCACAATCGACAGAAAATAATATATGGTGTAAATAGGAATACAAACAAAAAAAAACAGAGAGAGAGAGAGAGAGAGAAAACAAGTGTAAAATGCAATACATTTTTCATGAATTTTAGAGCAACACTTTTTTATTCATTTTGAAACATTCTTTTTTTTTAGAGAGATTGACCAATAAGTGTCATATTAATCCATATAGTCTTATATTTTTTCTTGTGATTCATTTAGTCATTTTGAATGCGTAATGACTTATTTGCCCGCCATATTAAAGTGTCATATTTGAAAAAAATACACTAAAGAATTTTTTAGTGTTACATTATATATACTTGCCACGTTAGAGTGTAACATTTGAAAAAAGTACATTAAAATTTGTTCGAGTGTCACATCATACCCACCACGTTGGAGTATCACATGTCACGTTTGAAAAAAGTATACTAAGGAGTTTTCAATTTTTTTTTAGAATGTCACATCATACCTGCCACGTTATCATGTTTAAGAAAAGTACACTAAGGAATTTTTAATTTTTTTTAACATGCCACATCATACCCGTCACATTGTCATGTTTGAAAAAAGTATACTAAGGAGTTTTTATTTTATTTGAAGTATTATATCATACCCGCCACGTTGTCACATTTGAGAAAAATATACTAAAGAGCTTTTAAATTTTTTTTAGAGTGTAATATCATACCCGCCACGTTGTCACATTTGGAAAAAGTATACTAAGAATTTTTTTTTTTTTGAGTAAAAGTTTTGGAGTGTCACTTCATATCTGTCACGTTGTCACATTTAGGAAAAGTACACTAAGGAATTTTTAATTTTTTTAGACTGACACATTAATACCTGTCACATTAGAGTATCACATCATATCTGTCAGATTAATAAAAAGGTATAGTTGTCTACCAAAACACTACCAAAATCAAAAATAGGATCACACAAAAAGAAACTCTCTACTAATAAGACTTCACAGATCAATAGAAAAAATTTGAAACTAATTGGAATGCTTGTTTATGAGATATGATTTATTGGTAAATATTTCTTTTTTGTAAAGAAAATTCTAAACATACATAAAATTTATACAAAAAACTTGACAAAAATGATGTGATAATGCCATTATTGTAAATAAATCTATCTTCAATAGTGTTTTGTTTTGAAATGAAAGATCCACAATAAATCACATCATTATGTATGAAAATTATGTATATAAATTTTCTATTTGTAGAACATTACTCTTCTTTTTAACTTTTTCATTATTTCTAAAAGGATTTGTGAGTGATGCATTAAATCCTCTCAACCACCTCAACTATCATAGGAAATATAAAAAATTATAAATGTAATTTGCTATCGACTAAACTACTTTTTTCTCTAATTCTTTCTATTTTAACATTATATATATATATATATATGGTGAATTACAGTAGCAGTTCTTATAGTTTGGAGATCGTATCCCTTTGATTTCTAATTTTTCAATTGTGACACATTGGACTCTAAACTTTGAATCTTGTTCTAAATAAAGACAATTGAAGATACCATTGCTTAATTTCAAGGGCAAAGTCGTCAATTTGACAAAATATAAACTAATTTGACAAAAATAAATGTCAAAAAATATTTTTGAAATTTTAAAAATTATTTTTACCTACCAAAGATAAAATTGATAAATCTTTTACGAATTTATTTATTTATTTATTTTACCAAATTAATATTTATTATGTATTTAAATGATGATCATGTAATTTGTGGTTGTTAAACTTTTAATGTGTAATCAATATATTTAATATATGAAATGTTTTTAGTTTGGATAATGGTAGGGATATCAGATTTTTTACTAAACAAATAACCAAATGTCTCACGTGAGTGTGAGGTCCACAATTTTGTGAACCCTACACCCATGTACGATATTTGGTCATTTATTTAGTAGAAAATTTGGAGCCTGTAGCATTTTTCTTTTAGTTTTGGATTTTTTGATTTAATAGATTGATTTAATAATGATATCAAAGTTGTCGCCATATTTGAATTTTGAAAAAATAGAAACTAATTTAATAAAAATAAAAACAATCATGCACTACATGATCATCATACAAACACATAATAATAATTAATTTGGTAAAAAAAAATGAATGTGTAAGAGATTTATTAATTTTACATAATTTTATCTTTGATGGGTAGAAACAATTTTTAAAAATTCAAAAATATTTTTTTGACATTTATTTTTGTCAAATTAGTTTATATTTTATCAAATTGACAACTTTGCCCTTAAAATTAAGTAATTTGTCTTCAATTGTCCTTATTTAGAATAAGATTCAAAATTCGGGGTCAAATGTGTCACAATTGAAAAGTCAGGAACCAAAGTGATACAAACCTCAAACTATAGGGACTGTTAGTGTAATTTGCTCATATATATAAAGGAGTCAAAAAAAAATTGTATATTTTTCATATAGATTTTTTTTAAACATTTTTTATCATAAAAATGTCCTTTATTTTTAAATGACAATTCGTGGCTTTTTTTTAATTGTTAAATACCTTTTTATCTTCAATTATAATTAAATTATATGATGTAAAGAAAATAAATTGAAAATAATAAAAAAAAATTATAAAAATTCATAAGATCAATTAACAAAGGAATATAAATTTATTTAAAAACAAATGCTACAATATCATCATTCAATATCACCGTTGCATATTATGGTTCAAGTGTTCGATATCAATACACTTTTGATTTTTTAATACTCTTTTTGATATATTCTTCACATATATAAATATATTTTTTACATATATATCAAAATTATACCGACTTATACACTGTCTTTAGCATTTTTCTCTATATATTACTTTAATATCTTTTTTTGATTGTATGTTGTATTTGAATCTTATTATTATAATTGTAATTTAGGGTGGGTTTGGGAAGTGGGTTGGCTTTTTGGCTTTTTGGTTTTTTTGGCTATTTTAGCCTGGGCTTAAAAGCTTGGTTTGGGAAGGATTTTTTGGCTTTTTGGCTTTTTTGAGTTTTTTTGTGAGAGAAGAGTGTAATGATTATGGGTTGGATGTGATGTTTTGTTTTTTTGGGGCTAAAATAGCCTGTTTTGTCTTTTGTGGTTATTTTAGCCCCAACCCACTTGACAAACGGGGCCTTAATGAATTTTATTATAATATTTTAGATGAATCAAATCACAAAAATAATAATAATAATCAGTGTGTTTGGTTTGAATTTTTTGAATTAAATTTTTTAAAAACTGAGTTTTTTTATTTTCGTGTTTTTTTATTTTTAGTGAATATTTTAAAATAAAGCTTGAGACCCCCAGTGGGGGTGCTGGGGGTCTCATATGATTGGCCAAAAACACAATTTTTTTTTTTTTTTTTCAGCCAACCCCAGGCCAACACGTGGCACTGGGGGTCACCCCCATTGGGGTCCCCAGCAGAGTTGTTTTTAAAATTTTAAACATTTTTTTTTACTTTTTTAGATGCACCTTACTTAGATTTATCTAAAAAGTAAAAATTTGTGAAAAAATATTTTAAAAAATTAATAAATACATAAAAATATAAAAAATGTACTCAATTCTTGTACTTTTTTGTATTTTTGGTATTTAGTGAATTTTTAAAAGATTTTTTTTACTTTTTAGGTGTATTTATGTTAGGTGTGTCTAAAAAGTAAAAAAAAATTACTTAAAATATTTTAAAAATTCAATAAAAACAAAAAAACACGAAAAATAAGAAAGTAGAATTTTCTAAAAAGTGTTTTTGGAAAAATGAAACCAAGCAAGCTGAATATTATTATTATTACAATCTTCTGCAATTATTGTGCACTGTATGGTTGTTTTTCTATTGTAACCAAAACAAAACGAAACTCATCACCCACAAAAAAATATTAATTTTTGTAAATATATATATTAGCATCTAACAGTCTTATAATTTTTAAATTCATTTTATTTACATCATATAATTTAATTATGATTACAAATAAAAGCCATTTAAAAATTTTATTTAAAAACGAAATGTCATTTAAAAATAAAGGACATTTACTTTTATGATTATTAAAAAAAAAAAACTTCATTTTGAAAAGTATATAGGGCCTGTTTGGTGCAGCTTAAAAGCTGCTTATTTCAGCTTTCAGCTTAATTTAAGCTATTTTGATGTGTTTGGTTTAGCTTATAGCTTATAGTTTATAACTTTTTGGAAGTCAGAAATCAGCTTATTCTTTGAGTGGGGCAGGAGATGCTTAATTTATAAGTCAGAAATCAGTTTATGTTCATAGTTATAAGTTATAAGCTGTTTAGGCATAAGCTATAAGCACTTTTCCACAGCTCTACCAAACAGGGCCATAATATTCAAATATGTGCAATTGGTAAAAATGGTAATTTAGGCTAGGTTAGGCATCTCCTAAAAAAGTCAAAAAGTCACTATCCTATTTAAATCACATTATCTTATTTAAGTCACATTACCTCTCTGTCACATCACTTCAAACCCAACTCATATTTCATAAAAAATCAAAAAATGTACTTATTTTAAACATCTCAAACAACCCTTTAGTCTATAGAAAGATACATTTATAGTCTTTTACATATTCTATGGTAGTGGAGGTAGTTGAGAGGATTTAATGCATCTAACAAAACCTTTTCTAAATGATATGGTGTCACTGTTGTGCTTGATGCACAATGGTGACTGTTGTGCAGTTCGTGAAACTCGTTTCGGATTTTATTTTGATGATTTGAATTGTTTAAATTTTAAGAAATATCAAGAAAAATATACTTGTAAAAAATCAAATTAATCAAATATCGATAACCCTTTCATCAAAGCACATGTGCATATTAAAAAAAAAATGAATATGTATGTATCAAACTGAATACAAATGTGATTTGATGAAGGGATTACTGATATCCGATTTATTTAATTTTTTACAGGTATATTTTCTCGATATTCTCTAAAATTTGAATTGTTCAGATTATCAAAATAAAACTTAAAACAAATCTCATAGACCACATGTAGCTCAACTTTTCGTGCCCCCTTTCGGAAGACGAATAAGCCCTACAGTATCGGACTCCCGTAGTTCTGAATATAATCTTGCAAGTGCAATGTGAAATAGATAAACACCAAAGAGTCCAAATCCAGCAAATCTTTTGAAAAATCGATTTTGAATCAAAATGCCAAAAATAGATTGCTTTCCCAGATACAGAATTGCAACCTAAATGTTTTTCGGAAATTTAGAAAATCCATGACTCGTGCCAAAGACCATGTGTCCGTCATCACCAAGATTGTCTTGACTCGAAAACTTAGGTACGAGAGGGGAAGGTCATGAATTGAGCACCCTCACTCGCTCGATCAAAGATCAGCCTCTACTAATCATGATGTGATTCTTATCTACATTATATACTCTTATTCCGATTATTAGGCTAGCATTACTATGTGATGTGTACACATACAAGTATAGACTAATTTGCAAGAATTTGAACACTTGATTTATATTTGTTTGTAAAATTGTTTCGAATATATATCATTTGAAAAAATGATCGCATATGTATATCATTTAAGTTATTCCAATTCAAGCAACTAGCCTTCATCCACAGGCATTCAAAACAGCTTATCATTTAAGCACTTAGTTTCATGGCAAGCATGCTAGACATAGCAACAATCACACGCATGCGATATGCTGAAGTGAACAAAAGCTCACCTAATACTCCAAACCAAAAAAGACAAAGGAGTTAGAACAATACATGATCTTAACTATTTAATATGACTAATGCAACACATGCGAGATGCAATTATTAAGCTCGGCTACTAATATGGTATATGAATCAATTTAATAACATGCGGTCTAAGCACGTATTCAAAGAAGTATTTAACTAACAATGAAAGTTAGAATGATGAATCAAGTCTCGATGGATGCAATACAAGTGGATGCAATTATAAAGTATGCTAAATAAAACATGATACTCTAATTTAACCATCATAAGCAGTTAAATAAAAGGGAGAAAGACACAGGGTTAGAAGACATGCACATTATTACATTGCGCCCTCACACAGGAGGGTCCGAATGAATTAACTAGCTAACTAATTAAAGCTAAACTAATTAAGTAACTATAACAAACCCAAATGAATAATTTAACTAAACTACTTAACTAATTATTATAAGACAAAATTAAATAACTAGTTTAGCTAACCAATTAATTACAACATGAAATAACCAAATTAACTACTCTAATTACTCTTTCTCAAAAAACGAGGAATGCTTATGTATGCACGAACTTTCCACCCGAAAAAGCCACTGTTTCTGCTGCCAAATGTCTCTATTGCACATTAGAACACTTGCACTGTTTTTTACCTCAAGACCAATTATGTTCTACTTCAAAAGTACACTGCTAGATTTTGCACTGGTGGCCGGCAGGATAGAAGTGATGGCCTTCCGGCCACTGTTGCCTGGTTCTTCCTGCTTCAACAGAGAGTAAACAGAGCAAGAGCAGGGTATTCTCAAGGGTTGTTTGCACAACTTATCCGTCCTTATCATCAAACAGCAGCTCAAAGGAATAATAAAATTTGATTCACAAACCATCAACGGATGCAATTTCATTGCATGATGGCTTATGAACCAAAAATATATAAGTTCAATGAATGCAACAAAACAAGACTCTCAAAACCACCTTCCTATCATAAATGATCAAGGGAAGTAATTGACAATGATTCTTGAACCGTTTACATCGCTAACAAGTATGAAACGATTCAAGAGTCAAGGAGTTCAATTAACGTCCGATTGATCCCAAACCAAGTTATTATCTTGCCTTTTTTTTAGTCACTAATTTTATTATTCCATTTTAGTTACCTTTCGATTCTTTAATCCATTAAGTCCAAAAGTGAGTTTAAGTTCTCTAAAGAAAAGAAGTGTCAAACCAAGAGTTCGCTTAAGGCATGAGAGAGATGTCATACCGTTGATAATGAACCCCTAAAAGGGATTAAACCATTAAGCATAACAACTTCAATCTCAAGCTTAAAAGAACAATGGGTTTGAAACAACTCTCAAAGCAAAGCAAAAGCCAAGAAATTAGGGAGGTTGTAGAAGTGATTAAAGGTGATCACAAGTAAAGAAAGCATGAAATAAATGTTATCAACTCAAATAGGATGGTAGCTAAGGCCTAAACCACCAAACCTATGAGGACAATTGCACTACAAGCATGCAATACAAGGCTCAAATGCAATGAACATTTAAAAACAGTCCTAAAACAGTGCTAAATAAGTCCTAAAACATGCTGGAATCAAGATAAAAAGAGCTAGAACAATAAGCTAAAATATAGAACATACTAGGCTAGTAAGCAAGACACAAGGAAGAAAGGCTAGCCCCTCCAATTTTGGACTTCAAACCATGATTTTGGCCACTGAAATAACTTTGAAAATCAGTATTTAAAAGAAGATAGTGTAACTGTGGGAAATACAAGGGTAAAGACCTTGAAAGCAAGGTGTAAAGAATGGTGAACCACCCATCAATCCTTAATGGCTTTAAACCACAAGTTTTAGCCCAAAAATACAGAATTTATACAGCCCAAAAACAGTTGGAAAACAGTAAGAAAAAGAGTGATTAAAGCAAGTAGATAAGTAAAGCTTTATACCTCTTGAAGAGGAGAACTAATTCTAGGCAACAAATCAAGACAAACACACCCTCAAGAGCTCAAACTAGGCTCAAAGGTACCTCAACTCAAAGATGGTAAGGTTTGGTTTAGAATGTATAGGAAAAAGCTTGCAAAAAGCTAAGAAATTGCAAGAGAGAGAATTTTTGCTCTAAAAATTCCAATCTCAAAAATGGAAGAGGAGGCCTCATATATATAAAAAAACCATGCAACTCTCTCAGAAATATCAATACATACTCGTATAAGAAGGTGCATGCATCTGTGCCAACAACTGGCACAACTGGCAGAAAAATATCTGCAAAATACACTTATAGCCGGCAGCCAATAGAAGGGGCCAGCAGGCTATAAGAGGTTGCAGGCTTGAAAAACTCTGGTTTTAATCCAAAAATAAAGCAACTAGTGGGTAGGGTTTGAAAGGCTCAAAACTGTGATATTCTACTAAGAGCAACTCCAACCATACTCTTTATTTTTCACTAGCTAAAGTACAAAAAAAGGACACTCTTTATTTTACCTAATTAGTTTAGCTATTGTATGTTCCAATCATACTCTTTATTTTAACTAGTCATTCAAACTAACTAAACCAATTTTCAAAACAAAAAATGCTATATATATTACAATCTTTTTCATAAAATGCCACATACACACCAAACACTAATATGGTTGCCAATGTGACATTTGCGAAAATATTTTTTAAAAAAAATATTTTTTAATATTAGTTTTTAAAATATTATAAAAAAAATAATGTTAAGTAATATTTAATTTTTTTTATTATAAAACTTATAGTACGTGAATATATACCAATATATGAATTTTGTGGAACCATCTTGAAGGGGAGGGGAGGGAAAGAATAAAAGAAAACAATAAAGAATTTTTTTAAAAAAATAACAATACAAAAGAAGTTCTTCAATAATTGTAATTTATGAAATTACATTAAGAACTGAAAGAACACAAAATAACTAATTAAAAACCTTACAAAGGTCAATGAATAAAAAAAAAAAAAAAAATCATAAATAGCAAAGTTAGGAATAAACTTCAAAATAAATAAACTATTTCTAATTCAAGTTGTTACAAATCTCCATGTAGATGCCACAAATGCTCAACTAGGTCTGCTTGGAGTTGAGAATGAGTTTGTCTATCTCTGATGTGATGATGATTTTGAATGAATTCATAAAGTTCGGGTGTACGCTCATGTAACACTGCTAGAGGGAGACCTTCTTCGATTGCATCATAATTACAGTCTATATTTTGTTCATTTCGCTCATCTTCAACAATCATGTTATGCAATATTATACATGCCTTCATAATAACTTTAAGGGTTTCAACTTTCCAAAAACGTGCAGGTCCTCGCACAATTGCGAAACGTGCTTGGAGCACCCCAAATGCTCGTTCGACATCCTTCCTTGCTGACTCTTGAGCTTTAGCAAAATGTATTTGCTTATTGCCTCGTGGAGATGGGATTGTTTTAACGAATGTTGACCATTGAGGATATATACCATCAGCGAGATAATATCCCATTGTATAGTCATTTCCATTGATTGAGTACTCAACTTGGGGGGCACGCCCTTCAGCAAGAAGAGAAAATACAGAAGAACGTTCTAGCACATTTATGTCGTTATGAGATCCAGGTAATCCAAAATATGCATGCCATATCCATAGATCATAGGAAGCCACCGCTTCTAAAATAATAGTTGGTTCGCGGATGTGACCACAATACATACCTTTCCATGCAGTAGGACAATTCTTCCACTTCCAATGCATACAGTCAATGCTCCCCAACATTCTAGGAAACCCACGATTTTTTCCCACCTCTAGTAATTTAGCAATGTCATCTTTGTTTGGCGTCCTCAAGTACACATCTGAAAAATTTGCAACCACTGCCTCAACAAACCTTTGTAAACTTTCTATTGCAGTGCTTTCTCCAATCCTCACATAATCATCTACAGAATCGGCCGCTACTCCATAAGCAAGCATCCTCATAGCAGCTGTCATCTTTTGAAGGGAAGACAGACCAAGAACTCCAACAGCATCTTCCTTCTGAACAAAATAAGGATCATATGCTTCCACCATAGATAAAATACGAAGAAAAAGACATCGACTCATCCGAAACCTCCTCCTAAATAAATTGGGAGGATATGTAGGCGTTTCAGAAAAATAATCTTGATAAAGTCTCTTGTGGCCTTGAATTCGATTACGATAAATAACTGCATGACCTTCAATGGAACCACGACGTAATCTCAATTGTCTCTCATTATTTAACCGCTCTTCTTCTAAAGCAGCTATTGCAAATATTTCCAATTCATTATCAGAATCAGAGTCATCAATAATCATCTTCATTACACTATTGCGAGCCATGGAAATTAAAAGAAGAATGAAGCTGAGAGATAAACTACTGAAAATAAATATTAGGTTGTGTTTTGCTTCTTAAGCTTTGCAAGTTCTGCCTAACAACTTCAATTTTGATGCAAAGTCAAATTTATAAAACATATCAAACAACTTCCAAAATCAAAACACCAGCAACTTACATAATCTGTATTTAATTCATCAACAAATAGAAATGTCCTGTAAATAAGTAGCACTCCAATCCAACATACAACAATCAATTATATTTAGCCATGGAGTACTTTAGCAACCATTCAACAAGAATTTCACTTAGTAATTAAATTACTACTAGTTCAACCATTCAACAATAGGTAGTTCCAAAATAATTTTAACATATAATAACTAATTCCAACATAAACTGCATAAAGTCCTCAAAAAACATAAACTGCATAAAAAACATAGTTCTGACTACAATGGAGAATCAAATCCAACAACAAATAAAGTTAAAAACATAGTTCCAACAACTAAATTCTTTTTAGGTAGTTCCAACAACTAAATTTTTTTTTGGAGAATTTCCGTTTGGCGACGATGAAGGTATTCTGCTTGCAGTGAAGGCAGACCACTCGTATCTATTGACATTATTCGCTCTTCCTCCTTCAATTGTTCCATTCGTATCCTCTCTTTCTCATTATCAACCTTTTCTTGTTCCATTTGCGTCCTCTTTTTCTCATTATCAATCTTTTCTTGCTCTTGAAGATACGACCTTTCATACATTTCTATTTTCTTGTCATTCATTTTCTTTCTATCTTCCTTTAAATCCTCTAATAATATTAAAATATGGGACCCTCCTTCATTTCCACGATCTTTATTCTTTCTTTTATTCAAACGTTCCTTTTCAGCCTTCCTACCCGGTGGTCTTTCCAAGTCTACATTGTCATTATGTAAAACATCATTGTCCTCTAAATTGATTGAATCCGGTGCACTAGGAGAACAAATGCCTGGAGTTGCCACTTTTTTGGGTTTTTGTTTCTTCATGCTATATTCCTCTCGCCATTTTGGTTGATCTCTTAACTCATGCCAACAATGTTCAAATGGAAATGACGATTTGTACAACTCTTTGTATAATTTCTTCGCATCATGAATCTGAATAATAGATAAAAGAACACTAATTATCATGAGATTAGACAATTCCAATGATAATAAGTATAAAAATCTCAATGGCATTAATACCTTATCTTTTTCAGTCTTTCCACTTTGATTCAACCTTTGGATTTGGGCGAAGCATCCACTGAACTTATTCGTGGCAAGTTGAATCGCTGACCAACGATTCATTAAAGAAGTTTGACTACGATTTGATGAGAACATTTTGAACTGGTGGAAATACTCCCACACTCTTAGCCAATATGCCTTTGATTTTTGTTCATTCCCTTGCACTGGATCTAAGCTAATGTTAAGCCATGCCGAAATGAGCATACTGTCTTCTTCTGTAGTGAAGTTGCCACCTCGTTGTGGTTTCTTGGTGGTTTCTATTTGAGGAGAGAATGGGGAAGACTGATCCCTTTGGTCAAGAGGTTCATCCATAAATTCATAATCATTCCCATCATTCATCAAGTTGGTGAAATATGCATCATTTTGTTGCTGACTCATCTATAGACAAGGTAAACAAAATTATGGCAACATATATTGGGTTGGAGAAATAACTAAGATTCCCAATTGGAAGCAAATTAATTAATAAATGGAGATCACGTAAATTAAAACACTAGTTGTTTTGTTGAAAATGATTCAATGATAATTTTAGATAAATAAATGGAGATCATGTAAATTCAATGAAAAAGAATTTCTAGAGCTGCGGAAGATTCATCTTTTCTCAAAGAAATCAAAGAATTCCAAGGTATGTGAATCAAAGGATAGAATAATTATCGGTTGGAAGCACTCATGAAGTCAAAGGAAGCAAGCTGAGCTTTCAAAGAACCATGAATCAGTATGTCAGAGGAAGCTAACATATATTACATTTATATATGTGTGCTTGTGTATGCATGCTTGTCAAAGGAAGTGAATGTTAAATGGCTGTTTGTTTTTAATAGAGTTTACATAAGAATAAGATATGAATGATGTAAAAAGAAATTTAATAATAATAAGACATCTTTGTATATAGGCTTCGTTTGGGAAGCCCTTAATGTTTTTATTTGTCCACTTGGCTGCTAAGAGCTAATTAAAGTTTCAGTTTTTTGGACTCTCTAGAGTGTCTTTGATATCTTTTTAGTGAATATTTTATTATTCCGCAAAATCGAACTCGCTAGAATTTTCTCTTTCACATGTTCTTGATAAAAAGCAAACCTTGCTCAGCAAATTTAATATACACTCCATGCTTAAAAAAATAGTACATAAGTCAATATAAAATGCCAAAAATATATAAGATGGTTATTGAACTGGTTTGAGGTTGATTTACTAGAATCTGTTTAAGTTGTCTGGTTTGAGGGTTTGACTTAGATTTTATGCTTTGTGTAATGTCTCTGGTCTATGTATAAATACTTGCAATTATTAAAATGTTCTAGAAGTGGCACACTCATCAAATAGTCTAGATCAGCCTGGGTGATCTTACCAATTTTCAAGGTGCCACAGATGTTGTATGATGTACACCTATTTTTGAAACAGCCAAAGATGAAATTTATTGATAATGATCAAGCAAAAATATTGACAAAATCAATAAAAAAACAGAGAGCAGTTGGTAAGGCACCAACACAAAAGAAAGCAAAGAACACCTAGACTCCCAAAACACCAAAACAAGCAGCCCCGAAGAGAACAAAACCAGCAACAGCAACCAGCCCATGACAGCAAAGAACAGGACAGAACAGAACCATCCCATGACAGATGGGACCAGCCGTGCCAAACACAGAAGGAAGCATGGCACACCTATAAATGTATGATGTACATCTATAAATGTATAACTATTAGACATTCCAGAATTACTAATAACATTCAAAGGAGAGTGTGTAGGTTTTTCAGAAATACACTTGTCTAATGATTGAAATTTGTCCCTCTTTATTCTAAATCCATGGATCTGTAAATGGGTTTTCTGACTTTTAGCAAAGAGAGGGAAGATAATCGGTGAGTGTTTTTTAGGAATACCTCCTTGGAAATGCTTTTGCTTTGGCTATTATTCGTCTTCTATTTGTCTCTTATTCCTTTTCCCATGTTAGTTCTAGCATGGAGGGAGGATTCCTGATGTAGAGTGTGGAAGGGAAAAGAGGGACTAATTTATAATTTCACATAGAGCACAATCTAGTTTGACTTGTTTAGGATCAAATTGGGTCATACTTATAATTTTTGAGTTACAATGTTATTGGACTAATTTGTCTATGTTTTACTTTTAGACATGGACCATGGGTTGTATCAAGTTTCTAGTTATGTTTTCAGATCTCATATATGGTTCTCTAGTTTGCATATATATATATATATATATGTCAAGTGTCTTAGTTTTTTAATTTTGAAGTCAACATTCAAGTAGAATTAGTACTTTTTGTGTTATGTGAAGCTTTTAAAAGAATAATCGAATTTATGTAGAAGAGTTTTTGGAAACTTGCCCAAGTGTTGCCTATAATTAGAGTTCTGGTGAGTTTTGGGTAGGAAAAGATTGTATGGTTAGAGTTTTAATAGGTAGAAGACAGAATTTATGATTTGGCAAGGAAGAAGGCTGGATTTTGGCTTGATTTTGAAATGGCAGATTATGGGATTTCTGAAATATTAGTTGCAAGAATTCTCTGAACAACCAGAGTTTTGATTTAGGTGCTAATTCAAAGGTACAAAGGTAGGGGAAGGGTAAGGTTGATTGGGTATAAATAGACAGTCTCAATGGTCAAATAACTGGTTCTTTGAAACCATCCCACTTTTACTACTAGCTTTTGGAATTTTATTTTGGTTGGCCCATGCCTATGTGAATAAATCCCAATTTCGAGTTCTCCATTTGAATCGCCCCACAAAGATTTTGGGGAAATTTGTAAATTTGTAGATTCCTAACCAAGTCCAATTTCTATATGAAGAACATGTCATCATGCCTTGATAATCAATTTTCAAAGTTAGACCAGATAATCAGATCAGATGTGCACCTAATTTATCAGCCAAAATCATATGAACAAAAGAGCTTAAACAAGTGGGTTGAACTTGGATTTTTTCCATGGTTGTGACTTGGTACTACTACACAGTATATAGTAAACTACCTTTCAACATCTCAAATGCAGATTCATATGTATAGTTCATACAAAGCAAAGCAGCATATGAATATGGAGGAATAAAGTTTCATTTGGGCATTTTAACAAACACCCAAATCGAATTTTGATGGTCATCATTACAATTCTTCATATTTAGCAGTTTGAATTTGAATTGGGTTTGTGGGATTGGAAAATTATACCTGCGGTTAGCTAGTTTGGGTCCGTGAAGAACAATGGTGGAGTCAGCTGAGTAGTCCTCCAAGATCGCTGGTGCTTAAGCCACAACAGTTGTCTTCTGCGATTCTTCGCTTAGTAATTTACAAGGTCATAAAATCAGATAGGAAAAGGAGATAGTATCTCTATGGTAGCTGTTCTTCCTATATATCCTAGGCAATATCAAATAAAATGCCAGAATGTGAGTAAACCCATTATAATATTCTTAGAATATGTAGAATCAAGGTCCATCTTGCAAAATCATTCGCAACAGAAAAACACAAAACACAAAAATAGAACAGTGAAGTATGAAGGTATGCTTGAACTCACAGATCAGACAGACGATACACATAAATTGTATACAGATTCGTAAAACCAACAAAATGGGAGAGACCCAGATTACAGAGGAACAAGGAAAGTTTGTGCTATACATATATATATATATATAGAGAGAGAAAGAGAGAGAGAGAGGGTTTATGAGTTGCATAGAAGGGGAAGACAGAGAGATAGAAGGATCCATACCTTGAGGAAGAGGTCGATGGAGGGAGTTGCAGACAACGTTGAAGGAGAAGATCGATTTCGCGCTGAAGGAGCAGATCGATTTCGCGGGAGAGGCGTGTTTGGAGATCGATTTCGCACTGAAGAAGCAGATTGATTTCGCGGGAGAGACGTGAGCAGATGGATTTCGCGGGAGAGAAGAGTTTGGAGAGCCTTCAATCACTCTCCAATTGAAGCCAGCGGAGAAGCCGCGAGAGAAAATAAGAAGCCATTTAGCCAGCCCATTGGAGCGAGAATATTAGGGTCATACGAGCTAAAATAGCTAACAGTCCCATTTTACCTCTTCCCTTGGAGTTGCTCTAAGAACCCTGAGCACTTGACAACCATATACAAATTCATCATTGAGTGCGCAAGTTGTGACGTCAAAGTTGTAAGGGCGGTCAAAAATGGAATGTCTATACCACACAACAGTCACCGTTATATATGAAGCACAACAGCAACCCCAAATTCCTTTTCTAAAATGCATCATATATATATTAAAAATAATATTTTCCCATGGTTAGGTGACACATTATAAAGGTTTTTTTTATTTTTTTATTTTTTTTATTAAGACAGCCACTTAAGTATGTATTTTCTTAATTATATATAGAGTTCTATACAAACTCAATCCTAATTTAAATTATACTAGCTTTACATATTTTATATAGACTCTATTTGATAAATATTTCTTTTCCATATATTTTTTATAATAAATTGAGATAATCCACAAATCTAATACCAATTTTGCATTTCCCTTTTTCCTTTTTAATTCTTTCAAGGGTATTAGGATTTTTTTTTTAATGCTAAATTGTTCCCCCCCCCCCCCCCTAATTTCTTGTACATTATTCTATACTCAACACAAGTTTTATATTATTCTATGTTATGGATTTGTCATTTAAATTTTATAATGATTTTATGTATGAAATTATACTTTCTTTCTTACATTATTTTATATAATCACAATTCACAAAAAGAAAAACATGCACAACAATGATACTCTCAAGAAATCTCTAAAGTTTGAATTTACTGCTTGAGTTACTTTTTCAATTGTTGAACAATAAGTTCTTTTATGTTTTGACATCATATTACAAATGATTAATCACTTCACACACTAAGATGCATCTATCGTTTTGATGTTTTTATTACTTTTTCATTTTTGATTTAGATATTGCTATGTGATTCTTTCATGATTAGTCGTTATTGAATTTCTTTTATATAGTTGATATTTTAATTTAATTAAGAATGTTTATTTTACAATCTTATAATTTAATATATATATATATATCATATAAAATCATTATATGATAATCTAACTACAACATATTTATATTTAATTTTTTTTAATAAATTTTATATAATTTCTATTTCTACTCATTTTTATTTTCTAAATGAATATAAAAGAAAATTAGATAATTAGAATTACTTCTAATTTTATGTTATTAATTCTTCTAACTTAACTATTATTTGTAATATCAAAATGCATATTTATTTTACTAATTTATAATTTAATATATAATATACAAAATTATTATATGACAATTATACTTTTATAATATGATATAACTAAAATTAATATATATAAGTATTCAAGTAATAATTTTATAAAACGATAGCACCAATATTATTAAAATAAATAATTAAAATCATACTTTAATGTTAGTTTTAATTTTAATTTTAAATTAAAATTAAAATTATTCTTTTATAACACACATTGTGCCATCAAATATTTTTTAGGATAAATTACAAATACACCTTAAAATTTATTTAAAATACAAATTGTCCCATATGGTTTCAAAAATCACAAATACCCTCTTCTTAGAATTTTTTATTTAATAAAATCAATTAAAAAAATAAAATTCATAATTGTTATCTAATACAATAATAAAATTATCTAAATTATTAATTAAAACATATTTTTAATATTATTAAAAACTGTTAATTGAATTCATGATTTAATAATAAAATGGACAATTTGTTACAAAATTAAAAACTTCAAATGATGGAATATAATTTTTAAAATCACAAGAATAATTTGTATTTTAATCAAGTTTCAAAAATATATTTATAATTTATCCTTTTTTAAAAAGAACAACACCAACATTACACAAGTTAATTGCTAATTTTATACTAATTAATATATTAATTGATTTGACATAATTTAAAATATTTATAATATTTATAATTTGTATAATAAGTAGAGTTAATTATAAAATCATAACTATTATTAATATCTTGGACTTTTCTTAAGTGTGCAACCCTCAAGGTTGCACACCATGTGCCACTTACACAAAAAGTGTAAGTGGAAGGTGAAAACAAAAAGCAAAACTGAACACAGAAAGGCGTAAGTATAAGGCGTAAGTTGCACACCATAACAGTACCCATAAGGTCATGTTTGATTTACAAGATTAATAGTGAAGTATTAATAATCCTATTAAATTAGTGTGGTATTCATTATCCAATTGGATTAATATTCATTGGATTAATAATCTCACCCCTACCTCATTACTAATAATCCTACAAATTTGTTGGATTAATTATCCAATGGATTAATAATCCTAAACCAAAATGTTAAAACAAACATAAGATAATTAGGCCCACGGATTAATAATCCTAATCCCATGCTCTAATCCACCCAATCAAACATGCCATAATATCTTAATTAATATATTAATTATTAAATATAACACCACTCAATATGAAATGTGCCAAGTCAGTCAAAATCAAACGTTCCCTCCCTCCATTTCTCATCCTTGGCAGCAGAACCGAAATTGGATGAAACAGCCATTTTTCTTGGATTTTTTTGTAAAACTAAATTCACCAACTTTCTTTTTTAAAAAAACAGAAATTCTTTATAACATAATTTATTTGTTTTTAAACAGAAATTGGGTGAAACAACCAAACCCTTCAAAAAAAAAAAAAAATTAAAAACATTTCACAAAAAAAAAAAAAATTTTAAACATAATCAGACAACAACAATCAACCAATTTCAACGCAATCAACCAATTTCAAACAAATTTGTAATGCAATCAAGCAATTTCAACCCTATCAAGAAATTTCACACGAATTTTAAACAATAAATACTTGGATCTTTCTGATCTGCGATCTGCGAAATGGGGAGGATGATCAGCGTTCTTGGTTTCCATCTTCATTTTCAGCCTGTTTGGAATATGCGAAGAGGGATTTGTGACGAGGAGAGAGAGAGAGAGAGAAGGGGTTTTTGACGCAATTTGATCTGCGATCTTCGGAAAGAAATGGGGGGTTTTGGGAAAGAGATGGTGGGTTCTAGGGGAGAGACGGCGAAGAGAGACAAGCTGCATGCCCTTCTCCATCAAAGGATGGAAACAGAGAGACGCTGCTTTGGGTTTCCGAATAAAGAGAATGAGGGTGGGGTCGGTGGTAAGGTTCTAGAAATGAGAGAGTGATGAGAGAGACGGGGTGGGGTCTGATAGATAGTAAGTTTAAAAAAAAAAATTATTTATTTAATTTTTTACCCAACATCACAAAAATCATCATTATTCATTCATCACTCAACACCAACCACAGAGCTCCAAACGCCCCAAAAAAATGGAGGAACAACAACTCCAAAACAGGCTATACTATTGGGGAAGCACACCAGAAGATGACTACTACTATAACCAAGGAATCAAATCCACCAAATCCTTCTACACCTCACCCAGAGGCCTCACCCTCTTCACTAGATCATGGCTTCCCCTCTCCAGCTCCCCTCCACGTGGCGTCATCCTGATGGTCCACGGCTACGGCAACGACATCAGCTGGACATTCCAGTCCACCCCAATCTTCCTCGCCCAACATGGGTTCGCCTGCTTCGCCCTAGATCTCGAAGGCCATGGCCAATCCAACGGCCTCAAAGCCTTCCTCCCCGATGTCGATCTCGTCGTCGATGACTGTCTCAATTTCTTCAAATTCATCACTACCCGAAACCCCCAATTCCAAAATCTCCCCAAATTCTTGTCCGGAGAGTCATTGGGCGGCGCGATTTGTCTCTTGATCCATTTCAAAAACCCTAGTTCATTCAATGGAGCTATTCTAATGGCACCCATGTGTAAAATCTCTGATAAAGTCAAACCCAGATGGCCGCTTCCTGAAATTCTCACATTTTTCGCCAAATTCGCACCCACTTTGCCGATTGTTCCAACAGCTGATCTTTTGGACAAGTCTGTGAAGGTTCCTGAGAAGAAAGTCATTGCGGGTATGAACCCTATGAGGTATAATGGGAAACCAAGATTGGGTACTGTGAAGGAGCTTCTGAGAGTTACTGATTATGTGAGTAAGCGTTTGTGTGATGTGAGTATTCCATTCATTGTCATTCATGGTAGTGCAGATGCTGTGACTGATCCAGATGTGAGCAGAGAATTGTATGAGCAAGCCAAGAGTGAAGACAAGACTCTGAAGATTTATGATGGTATGATGCATTCTTTGTTGTTTGGAGAAACTGATGAGAATGTTGAGATTGTTCAGCGGGATATGTTGTCTTGGTTGAATGATCGATGCAAATGAATGAATGATGGTTTTGTATTTTGGATTTGAAATGTTTGAAGAACAATATATGAATTGAAATAAATTGGTGTATAGTTTCATCAAAGGTATGTTCTTGACTCCCCATATATAGTTGAAATTGTGGTTTAAGTGTTTGATAGAAGTCCTCAATGGAAGCTTTATGAAATTGTTGTAATACAGCAAACTAGCTGTAAAACCATGCAAATGTGTCTCTATGTAGTTGTAGAATTGAGGATTTTATCTTTTTCCTTTTTTTTATAAATTGTGACATTGAATGAAAATAAGTTTTAGTACATAGGTATAGGGGAATTCAACCCATATACTGTCACTATGTAACTTATTTGCAATACAATGAGAATGTAATGAAAAATTTGCAAAATCCATCAATCAGTACAAATTTCATGATTTGTTAAAATGTTTAGCACATTTATTTGTTTCACGGTAGACATGGTGGATTGACAAAATTCCGAGTCTAGTACTCATATCGTAAGGTATTTGCAATCACAAATATGACCTTGCTTTGGGGATTTCCAACAACTAACATTAAGGATTTTTTTTTCTCTGCACTGCCCCAAAGTTGGTCACATTGTTGCTAATCAAAAGCTTTAGCAATAACAACTGGAGGGTTGAAGGTTTATGGGTTAGGGAGGAGAAACAAGTAGCATTTCTAGACTGAGAGAATATACCAACAAAAAAGGCAAGAGAATTGCTAACAAATAGCTTCATTTTTTAACAGATGTTTTTGAGCCCTTGTCAAGAATTTCCTTGCCCCTTTGGATGCCTCTCCAATCAATCATTTTATCAGTGTTAGTAACTATGTATGTAAGGAAAACACAGAAGTTGAACTAGTTAAAAACTCCTTTGAGGTGGCTTTAAAGTGTCAGGGACTATATTTGTAAGGAAAACACAAAAATTAAACAAGTTAAAAACTTGTTTGAAGTTGATTTAAACAAGTTAAATTTAAAGCTTGTTAATTTTTTGAGCTCGATTCAACAAGCTACTAAATCAAATCTAGACTCAGCTCCCTAAATCAAATCTAGACTCAGCTCGGCACGTATACAAACCTTCTATAAAGGATATGCTTTATGATAAACAAAGACCATGTACATGTATTGGCGTGGGAAGGGGGGATTGGAATGTTATGGCTGTGGGTCTTACTCACAGCTTGTTTGGTAGTATTTTGGAAGGGAGGAGTAATAGTCTGACAGACTTAATAATCCTTCTTAATAGGAGGATTAGCTTGCCTAGATTTTGAGTGCGATTAAAAAAAAAAAACGAGCGAATTAAGTCTATTTTATATATTAAAAAAATTAAATTTTTTTTTTTTTTACCAAGTGTACATGTTTATTTTAATATTTTTTTATTTTTTTTTAATATAGAAATAATTTTTTTTATTTATTTTATATAAAAATAATTTAACAATCTCATCATTAGTCATCTCCCACACTATTATCATAATAAACACACTTTTACTTAGGGATTGTTTGGGGTGTCCTAAATAAGTGTATTTTTTGTCTTTTTTACTAAAAAATTAAGAAAAAAAATATGGATGTTTGAATTAACTTTTTGACTTTTTATGGAAAAATATGTATTAAAAAATTGTATAAATTAGTGTGTAGGAAAAAATTAGAATTGAAAGTTATGCAGCCGTAATTTTTTACTTTTGGTGAATAGTGATAACTTTTAACGACTTGCCAAACTTGACCTTAATCTCTTCACTAATAATCTTACAGACGTAGTCACATTCAACTTAATCCACCAAACAAACAAACGGGACCAAAATGAAATCCTCGTAATAGTGCGAGTATCGTGTAAAACTTTACTTTGCAGTGGAATTCATGAAGTCTCAATGAAGTAGCAGAATTGTAACTTTGAATTGGAAAAATAAATAAAGCAAAAGAGTTAAGGTCCCACCGAGATTTGAACTCGGGTTACTGGATTCAGAGTCCAATGTCCTGACCACTAGACCATGGGACCATTTTGGCATGGAGGTCACTTTTAAAATTATTATATATACACATACCTTTTGTTATTGTCTTGAGCCTACAAGTATAGTGAGACGGATAAGGGGTCGCTGCTGTGCGGGAAATACAGCAATGACTGAGAGTTATTATGGTGCCAAAATTCGAATTGTATCAATTATTGAGTTAGCAATCTGATCCAATACCCAACCATATATTCACTTTTTTAAGGGGTTCTCGACACTCTCTTTCCTACTCTGTTAGATAATATATATATATATATATATAATTTTTAGTATGTACCAAAAAAAATTCTCATCAACTATTAAAAAAATAATATTGATTGGTTGGTTTACTTAAAAAATTATTAGATAATGTACCCATCCAAAAAAAGAAAAAGGCCTAATAAAATGCTTTTCTTTGTTCAAGTTTTAATTAAACTAAATAATTGTAATTTTTTTTTTTTTTTTTTTGGGTGCAAAAATAGGATAAGAACTAGTGGGGGAAAAAAATAAGAATAATCTTTGAATGGTTTTAAATTAAGAGTAACAATATACAATATTGTGGAACAAAATTTTCATTCAACTTTCATATTTTCATTTTAAAACAAAACAGTTAATATTGTAGTTTAAACTTTAGAAATATCACTATCATATCATTAAGAATAGAATTTCTATATAAAAATTTGAATATGAATTATTTTCTTCTATGACTAAGACGTAAATCAAAATTCACTTTGAAATTCGAATTTGAACATCCTACTACTCATGGTGTTTCATCATCAGTATTTGAAATAAATAAAAAAAACTCTATCTGTAAAACTTTGTATTCTCTATATAATACTTCCGACTGATAAGAAATTGCAACAATAAATTGAGTTAGTCTTTATCTCTTGACGACCTGATAAAAGTGAATCATTATATTTCAATTATAAAATTTTTTGCTAGATGATTTGTTTGGAACATTCACAAACAATACAACATAGTGCTCTATGACTATTGAATAATTACCCATGTCAATAGGCACTCTAAGGATGCTGGTCTTTTATTGCCACAACCCTGATGGGTGTTAATGCAAGTTGCCCAAATAGAATATCAACATTGCACAAGAACAAATAATTATTAAAACCTCATTGCCTCATTGATCAAAGAATCCGCAATCAGCAAGCACTCAACACTCGCGCTGATCCAAATTCTAAAAGATCTAGGGCTCTGTTTGGATTTAAATTTGGATCAGTAATATCAGCATACTAACATAAATAAAACACTAATAATATGAACAGCCAAATAGTTCTGCCTTTATCCTTAGGTTAACACAGTTCAAACTCAAAAAAGAACGAAGATGAGTTCTATCTGGTATCACTTAGGAGCCGTGTGAGACTAAAGTTTCATGCACGGTTTTGAATGAGAGAAAGAAGTGAGAAATCCTCTTTTCGACTCTGACTCTCCCAACAGCACTCGTTGCATTTCTTTATGTTACTTCAAAACTAGCTACTTACAACTTTAGCCACTTTAACATACCAGATTCTTATTAATGACACTCAACACAGATATACAACTTGACATAATTTGGTGCTAACAAAACAAAATTTGACTCCATTAAGGTTCTTCCGTAATTTCACCAAGCAAAATTATTAGATGAAAACAAATATAAATAGAACCACCAAAGAGAGAAACATGATCAATCAAACTAAAACTTTGCAGTATTTGTATTGGGGAAGGGGGAGTGAAAAAGAAAAGAACTATATATCTTTACAATTTGTGCTCCTATATTCACTACTCGTAACCTATTGAATTCCAAATCCTATACAATAAGAATGTGAGAAATCAATTGGTCAAAAAATGGATCATGCAAAATTCTTACAAAGACGAATTCACATGATTTCTTCATAAATG
The DNA here is from genome assembly GCA_036172215.1 of Camellia granthamiana. Taxonomy (NCBI): domain Eukaryota; kingdom Viridiplantae; phylum Streptophyta; class Magnoliopsida; order Ericales; family Theaceae; genus Camellia; species Camellia granthamiana. The sequence continues at coordinate 55,696,224 of CM069909.1, read as the reverse complement.
AAGCCTTCTTTTCTAGTTACTCCTAGGGATTCAAGAATCTATAGAAAAAAAAAAAAAGTGCACCCAATTAAACTATAAAAGAATACCCTGATTAAACCATGAACAGATACTTCAAGTCCTCTACTGTAAGACGAGTCTGACAACTACCCGTCTCGTCCTCACCAAAAGCAGATGCAACCATCTCTCTCTTTTTTTGCTGCAAATGAGATGGGAGAAATTGCATTAGCATTTTCACAACATATGAACCCTAAGCCCAATGTCAGTTTTTGATTCTTAAAATGAGAAGACTTGTTAGCAATCAGGAGAAAGACACAATCAAGAATCACCCTTTTACACAGTTGAATCTGAAAATGAAGCCATTTCCAAATAGCTATTATTTACAACAGATGTGATGGGAAATATTTATTTAACAAAAGAATAAGAGTGTGTTCAGAGGAGCTCCTGCTCTCAGTTTGAGAGCACGTCCAGTGAACTGGTCTCAAATCCCGTCTTTCTGCCTATTTCAGAGTTTCCGCACATATGTACCCATGATCACTGAGCTCAATATCATATCCTCTAAAAATCCTATAGACGGGTCACTGTTCAATATGCAGATGAATTATGAAACAGGAATTCATCAAGGGGCTAAAAATTCATTAAAGATGGTATTTATTCAAGAAATTAAGCAGCCATTATTAGCAAGTAAATCAATCGATCTTCATCAATGCCTTTATGATTGATATTCTACAAATTTTACATTGACACTGAAAAATAACTACAAGATTTGAACAAAAAATAATACCTGAAGTGCCAAAATGCGATCTTCAACTGTATCTTTCACTGTCAACCGCAAAACTGTAACAGGACGTGTCTGTCCAATCCGGTGGGCTCTATCCACTGCTTGATCTTCAGTTGTAGGGTTCCACCAGAGGTCCAGAAGAAGAACATGACAAGCTGCTACCATGTTGAGTCCAAGACTAGCAGCTTTCAAAGACATAATCATAACAGACACCTATGACAAAGTACAACGGATCAAATTCCAGAACTGATGTCTATAGAAGTAACAAATTCTGAAGCATACTAACAAAAGATGACAAAATCCCACACACCTCAGGGAGAGTGTTAAAATCTTTCACAGCTTTATCTCTGGCAACAATAGACATTGTCCCATCAAGTCTCCTGTACTGAATGGATGAATTTTTAAGACAAGTTTCAAGCAAATCCAGCATCCTTGTCCACTGGGAGAAGACTATTGCTTTCTCTCCTGCTACTTTAATCAAATCATTTGAACCTTCAACAAAATCCGAGTTTATGTTATCAAGCATATCCTGCTCTGACCCCCTCGAAAGAGGATCAGATGAGTTTTCTGGACAAGTGGCACCATCATCAATAGATTTCAGTGGTGTACGATTGCTTGGTTGAGAAAGTGATTGCAGGACCTCAAGGGCAGCATTGATTTTGGAGGAATCAAATGAATGACTCCAGGAACCAGGCTCAAGGTTATCAGATACTTCAGAACCGGAGCAATCAGGGGTACCATCCTGAACAGGCTGCTCAAAGAGAGAACATTTTAATGTCGCTCTAGAAAACACTGAAGATACACTGAGTCGATCTTTGCAATTTGTAGTGGGGCATTGGATGTCATCACCCGTCAGATGTTCACAGATGCATTGATTGCAGAAGACATGTCCACAGCTTGTAACAACAGCATCCTCAGGTGAATCCTATGTAAAGGTCGACATAAGTTTTTCAATAAATAAGTACCTCATCATTCGATTAGAAAGTAATTTTAAGATTGATCCATGAAGATGTGGCTTTTAAGAAACTGAGAAACCATAGATAAATACGTAGTCTGAAACCTTATGACAAAACCATGAACACAGAGGAGCAGAGACAGAGACACACGATATGCTGAAAACAAGAAACAGTGTAAGATATAATTGCTATTATATAGAGTTGTCTTCAATTATAATGATTAGCATACTGATCAAACCACCAGTCAGAAAACTAGCATCTAAAAACATTAAAGTATTGCATATATGCAGAACTAAGGGCATATATATCATGCACCTTTTCCTAGAGAGCCATTTTATGTTTCATCAAAGCATGCCCTTTCCCCATCACCAGTTGACCAATATACTAACCATTTTTCAATTCATAATACTAAAACTTGAATTGGGAAAAAGACCAACAAGTTTCTACTCTGCGAACTAATCCATAACACCCTTCCCACTCAGACAAGGCATGGCACCTCAATCTAGTAACCAGGGTCAAGACTTCAACATACATAAGGGTCCATATGCATCGGTCATGGGATTCCCACTAATAGAGGAAATATGCACACATCTAACCAAATTAACATTCTTAAAGTTTAAGGCAATGTCGTAAATACAAAAGAAAATGCAGCAACATTATAGATGGTGCAACAGACCCTCTCAATATTCTTATAGATATTTGTTTCTTTTCTTTTAAAAAACAATTTAAACAAAACCCAATAAGAATGCAACCACAGATGATGGATCGTCCTAGCATCCAATTTCCAGCACCAATCCTCTCTTTTTGTATCATCCAAATCTGAGGCCCCAAAAGAGTGAATCTGACTTTTGACTACTTAATATTGGATATCTCTAACTTAACGTCTTGGTTTTAATTTATGTTGCTTTGGTTGAATCCTTCAAAGGCCTACCCCATTTTTTTTTTGTATCCTTATAAAAGTTCCCGTTCCAACATCAAAAGAAACAAAACATTTTGACTACTTCATATTGGTCATCCTAGATCACTCACAGACCTATCACAAACAACAATTCTTCATTGTACAAGGTCAGTGTGGGCAAAAGTCAAAGGTACCACAGCATAGAAAAGGCTAATGGTCACAGGCAGCTATAATATCGAACTTTCTGTTTGTTTTAAAAAATCACAAGTTATCTCATCACACAGTGAAAAATAAAAGATAAAAAATAAGAACAGACGTTATTTCCTCCCTATCTGATGAGTGAATACAACTTAAAATCCTGTAAAGAAAATATCCCAATTAACCAACGGGAAAATGGGACACAGGGCGAATGCAAAGTGTTCTAAGACTTGGAAGGGAAGAAAATCATGGAATTACAAAATTCATGAAATTCAAAAGCTTACAACAATAAAGAAAACCAAGAAATCATAATATTGCCCATACTTTTTCTTCTCTTTTTTTATTTTTATTTTTATAAATAGAATACTGTCCCTGGCTACTAACAACAGCAGAAGCCCAACAAAGGAGAATCCCTGCGAATCATAAGCCAAATGCATCCCCATCATCCTCCATCCCAACTATGTTAATACCTTTTGGGAGTTCCAACTTTTTAAGGGCACATGTAATTAATTCACTCAAATTCAAATCAAAAGACATTGATTTCCAAAATAGCGCATAGCTATTTATAAGGACTAACAATTTGGGATAAAGGGAGTCATATTTATTGAACCTATAATCTATTCGTTTGTGCAATATAACCAATATCTTAATTTAAAATATCAAATGGATAGCTTCTTGAAGCAATCAAAAAGAGAAACATCAATTCCAAAAGGGATTACTACGCAATTAAGTCGATGCGTAACGATTAGCAAGTAATAACATACATTGCATATGCCACAAATTGCCAAAGAAGCTTCCAAACAATTCAGTAGACAAACTTGCTTGTCCCGAGGAAGTTTCTTTGCCATCTCAACAGATGATCTCCATGTGGAACTAGAATTGTATCCCCTAACAAGAAGAGGATGATCACAAGCTTGTCGAAGGCGCAGGAGCATCAACAAAATGTTAACATAATTTTGTTTGACAGTTCCAGCAGCTGCATATTCCTGATATAGCATACCAATCTAGAAGTCAAAAGGACAGGTAATAAAAGAGGAAGACTAAGCATGCTTACAACATTAAAACAATAAAAGGAGAGAACTTCAAAATTAGATGGTATTTTCAAAGAAACATACTGCAAACTGAGCTCGGGAATCAGCTTCTAGTCTGCAATAGAAATCCCGCTCCTCCTCTGAGAAATCCACTTTTTTCAATTCTACTGATTTTGGCGGTAAGTTGATGATGGGTTCCCCGTCAAGAACTGTGCCTATAAAAAAACGTTTACCAACAAATGAGCATAAGTACCCGCAGCAAGTTTTATATTGATGCAGTCCCAGTTGCGGTTCTACCCCAACAGTACAATAGCCATCAAATTCAAACAAGTCAGTCAAGTATAAAAATCATACTCATTCTACCTCAAAACTCATGAATCCATGTAGACAATGACACACCAGCATATCATAAAACCAAGATCAAAAAATATATTATCCGGCATTCCTCATATTGGAAATTAGTATTGCATATACTGACAAGCTGTAACGGTCATAAATTCCTTAAAAAACGATAAAAATTATCGCAGAAAAATAAGTCCATCCAAAATTATACTTAATGGCGCACTACTACAGCACAATATGCAGTGAGCCCACAAGAGCACAATTTGACTGCAAACTAGTGTACGACACCAGGTGCTAGTGTAAACCAACCACAAGTATAGATGCTCCCTTGTAAACAGGATATGAAAATAAACTGGTTTAATCCAAGTCTGATGAAAAATGATAACTTCAGCCATGTTACTCCATATATATTGTTATTTGTAGGATATGACAATGACTGACATTCCAGAGATGAGACGCCAAAATTTCCTGGAACAAGTTCTATCATTAAAGTCCCTAGTGATTTGATGGAAAAGATGATTAATACTTGCAGCTATAAGAATAAGACATATCCCAGCCAAGCCATACACCTTAGAAGGGAACAAGGATGAAAGCTAAACACCTCGGCAATTTTAGAAATAAAGGATATAACAGAGAAGTTTCTTAGGAATAAGTGACTGCAAAGCATGTCAGATCTATTGCAAACAGCTAGCTTAGAAAAAATTCACCACTTAGGTGTATAATGTTGTAAACAAGGGAAGAAATAGGAAGAGGGGTAAGAGAAAGAAACCAAAATAATTAAACTTCACCTAGTTGTCATTGAAGAATTCTCTTCAAAATAAAAATAAATTTACAGGGGGAAAATCCCTCATGCCAACTCACCTTTTGTGCGACGTAGCATTATTGTCTTCAAGACGGCTTGTAGCTTTTTGTACCCATTTGTTGGATTCCTACTGATTGGGACCTTTATCGAGGAGCAGAATGATTTATATATAGCATATGGGTCATATCTAAGAAATCTGAAGTAGCTATAAAGATCATCAACTGCATTCTGGATAGGCGTCCCTGATAAGCACCACCTGCGTTTAGCCCGGAGCCCCCAACACGCCCGAGCTACCTGAGTTCTATGATTTTTTATGCTCTGTGCCTCATCCAGTACAACCCTAAACCAGCCAACCCTAGCAAGAGGTCGAGCAGCAGATTCAAGCAATGCATTATCCATTCCCTTCTTATCCCTTGCAGATCTTTTACCAGAACTAGAAGGATATTTCCTTTTCTTACCAGATGAAAATCCCACAGGCAGAAAAACATGAGCTTCTTGCCTTCCAATCTCGTCATCATCTTTATCGACAAGAGGCTGCTTTGGGACCTCCATACTTACAATTGAATATGTTGTAACGACGACATCATACTTGGCAAGCTCACAAGGATCTTTTGTTCTATTGCTTCCATGATATACTAAAACAGATAGATTAGCTCTGCTAGTCACCTTATTATGCAATTCCTCAGCCCATTGGCGTAGGACACTTGTAGGACATACAACAAGGGTGCCAGCAGCTGGCCTACCCATTGTTTGCACAGAAGTGTCCCTACTCTTCATAGAACTTCCATTAGACCAAACTTGGCATGATTCAACATCCTGCTTCAATCCATCAAGCTCAGACACATAGTCATCATCTTCATCCAAATTTAATGTTTCCATTTCATTGTGTTTCAAGTTGTCTGGACAAGCTAGGGAAAGTGGAGCCCTTTCCTTGAGTATAAGTGCAATTGTTGATATCGTTTTCCCCAGTCCCTGCCAGAGAATGATTGTACAAGCCCAGAACAACATCAAGTTCCTTCACTATCTACCCTCACATAACACACAAAAAAAGTACAACATTTGAAGAACCAAAAAAACCAACCTGATCATCCGCAAGAATTCCTCCGGAGCAATGTAAGGTGGCTGTCTCCTTCTGAACCATCCAAGATAAAGCAATTCGCTGCCCAGAATTTCAACAAATGTCAGTCCAGGTAATGTACAAGCACATGCACAAGTACACACACACACAATTGAGAAGTTCTCACAACACAGCAATAAGTAAACCAGGTTCTACTTCTTGAATGCAACAAATGATAGCCTATATAGGATGTCAGCCACCATAAAACAAGTTGATTTGGATAATTATAATGATCCAATTTTGTCTGACATTCAACATTACTTTAATCTTTCCATTAAAGCTAGTAGCAACAATGACAGATACAGTGCAACATTACCCAACCAAATTCATTAATTCATTTTGGGTTATTGACTGTTTAATTCCAGTGTTCCTTTTAGATACTGATCCTCATGTTACAGTTCATCTATCTTCATTACTGCCAGACACCTCAAATTTTCCATCCCACACAATATGTCAAGCTGCCTCCTAGTCAATATTGTCCTTGTTTCCAATAAATTTTTGAGTTATGCTTTGACCAAAGCTAACGAAACTCATATTTACCCAATAAAATAAATTAAAAAAGAGATCAAAACCTGGTGTCTTAAAAGAGGCACTGCCATAACACCATCTGGTGGACTAGCTTCTGTTCTTGGCTGAGAAAGATCCTGCAATGCAAGCCATAATCCCAATCTCATAAAAAGTCAAGCCATCAAAAACAAGAGCAATATAATATGATAGAAGTAAAAGCCTGCTTTGCACATAGACAAGGCAACCCCATCAATCTCATAAAAATCCTGCAATGAACAAGAATAGCATATGTAGATTTCTAGTATGATCAGCAGGCCAAAATACAAGGGTAACATTTCAACGCAGACATGACGTGTTAGATACAGAAACCAAATTCTAGGCACCAGTACTAGTACACTACTGAACACAATTGCTTTTAAAGAAAATTATTTAGCACACATCCATATGTGGTTTAAACATTTAATTTTCTTATATCGAAGAACCAAAGAGAGGGAGGAAAACAGCGAAGAATGCAATAACATATCAATGATGCCACCAGTAAAAAGTACATTACGCAAATTTTCCTGGCTTAAAGTTCAAACTTGTGCCATACAAAAGTGTTCTGTCAACACAGCCCACAAGCAAATCATTTTGATCGTAACAAAAACTTCATAAAACAACCAAAGACATGAATGATAATCTTGAAAATATTAAATGCTTGTTCCCAAAAAAAAATGCGCATCTATAATTTTCAAATTAGAGTTTACTTTAGAAACTACTAGAGACATATATCCCCGGAAATCCAAATAATATTTGGTGTACAATAAAGATACAACACAGCCAGGAATCCCTTTTAGAAGTATCTGTGTTTGACAAGTAACGTAATAATTTCTGTTCACTATCCAATATATTTCAAATTAAAGATACTTTGAAGCACTGCTAATTTATAATACTTTTAACTAAAAGGAAATCAGCTTATTTACTTAACTAACTTATACGCAAGGTATTTACGCCAAACTATCAAACCTCACCTGCAATACAACTCGGAAAACTAGACGTTCATCATTTGCTTTAAGCCTCGCACCTCCCATTCCCATGTGGTTAAGGGGGTCTGGGTCACTAAATGTAGTACGTTGTGAAGTAACAAGCGACTGCCTGTTCATTGACCATCGATTTGAGCATGAAGGTTCACTTATATCTTCAAGAATACATATATCTGGATCGTCATCAACATGGTAGCTGTTAGCCATAGCATTACTCTGAATTATTTGGCAGCCGACTTTTGAAACACAAGTATCCAAGCTCTTAGGCTGAATCAGTTTACTCTCTCTATCATCCTTTATGCAACTTAACTGCTCTGAGGCCTTTAGATTCAGACAAAAATCATTAGCAACTTGATTGGGGTTTCTATTACCAAGTCCATTAATGTTATCAAGAGTATGGCGAGCTCTTTTAGATGCCAGAAATACGTCTTCATTTTTATCCTTTGCATGGACCAAAAGCTTCTTACTGGAATCGGAAGACAGAATATAAGGCAGCAATTGCATTGAACCTTTCTCAGTTGGAAACCCATCACCAACACCAGGAGAATTCCTACTAGAAGTATCATCAATAACATCATAAGATGAGTATGCCATTCCCAGCGCTAAATCTAAGTCATCATTTCTTTCATCGTTCATACAAATCACATGCTTTTTACTAGACATGTTTGATAAAGTACAAGGCAAAGGTTGTGACGATGTATTGGTAACAATAGATCTATCATCGGTTTTACCAAAGGAGTTCCCCCCAGTTGGCGATGTAAGGTTATAACCTCCACATTTGACTTGAAGCCCACTAACATCAAGGTCACTGATTATCGCTGCCCCAAAGGCTGCTCCAACTACTTTTCCTACCTGAGTGTCAGACGCCATGGCAATAGGTAAGCATGCAGATTGAGTTGGAATCTCCTCCAATTCATCCTTTGTGTAGGTCATCATTTCATCATTGCTTGGCTGAAATTGAAGATTGAAACTATCATGCAGGCCCCATGGCAAAGGTATGTCAATATCCGTCATGGAGGTATCCACAATTTCAGGTGTTCCTGAGGTTTTTAAGCTATTTTCAATTGAATCACAATGCTTCCCATAGTTAAAATCTGATTTCTCCAAAAAGGAGTTGAGAGATCCATCTGAAATGTTAGAAAATCTAAATCAGTTCATCAACCTGAGATTTTAAAAACAAAATAAAGCACACAAGCAATGAATAAGAATTTATAATACACCATGCACAAGCACAATAGAAGCGTCAACACTTAATGCTTATAGGCAGACAATCACATACATTGGTAGTAAGTATCCCCCTCCAAAAGCCTGAATTGAAATTCAGTTTCACCCTTCAGGTGATTGGAATCCAACACGTCTCTAAAATCTGAAGCATTATTAGCATCACCAGCAGCAATACTAAATGTGGCACTACAATTGGGCATCTCATATTGAGTTTCTTCACAGTAATCAGTATTGTGAGATGAAACACTTTGATTAACTCCATTACTCCCTGCACTTAAAGAACCACGACCTGAAACTGGCAACGTCCAATTTGTAAGACTTCCAGAGCAGCTAGCTGGAGAACCAGTCTGAGCTGAAGGTTCCTTCTTTCTATAGCTAAAGTTGAAAGAGTTCCCAGCAGAGTCAAAAGAACCATCTGACGCCCCTGCCCTAGAATCTGAAGCTTCAGAATTGTGTGAAGGGGAGAATGTAAAAGATCTTGCTAACTCATCCCCAAATGCAGATGTCCTTTTCAACTCCGGCAATCCTAATTAACAATCCAATAAAGAACAATCACAATGTAAACATTTAAGGATCATAATGTAAACCCAGTTTCCCTCAATTTTTCATCAAACATAAGCAAAAACTTTATAGTATCATAATGTAAACCCAGTTTCCCTTGGAACAAAATAAAATAGAGGTCCAAGATGCCAACGAGCATCAGAATCATAAATTTACCCAATTGAAGCAGGGAATGTTCATTATTGCCAACATCAGGAGGTGACTGGCCTTGCTGCAGTTCTCCTACTGATAAATCTTCTGGGCTATTCTGCAAATTACAACACATATATTCAGTATCTAAGGAAGGTATGCTCCTTGAAGAAACTAAAAGCACTAATTTGGTTATACAAGAGCATAGAATAAAAAACCCATTCAATATTTAAACATGAGAGAGAGAGAGAGAGAGAGGAGCTGTCACCCAATTCATTAAAAAAAACAAAGCCACATTATTCAACATCTGTTTTTTGATTACTTTTTCTTTTCTTTCCCTTTCTCAACAACAAAACAGTGAGGGGTGGAACATCAGAATCAGGCTCAGCCCGTTTATCCTCCTATACATGTACGTTGTAACTGTCTTCTCATGCCCCTTTGCATTCAGAAAATAAGGAAGAGTTATATTGATGCAATAGCAAACACTGCCTTTTCCCATCATAATTTCAAAATTTTCGAAATTAATGTGGAAGACAAAATTAAGGAAAGCCCCTAGGTTTTTCACAAATTTATCCACAAGAAGTTCATATCTTCCAACATGTGCACCCAAAATGAATTGAATTTAAAGCTAAAGGCAGCTCCACCATGGTGAAACTCAACTGCGTGACCAGCCCTTAAGGATGTCGCCTAGGGCCTCAAATTTTAACAAAATTTAGGGGCTCGAGTCATTTCGAGTTCATGTCAGCATTACCTACACTAACCCAATCTGTTTATTTTTGGTGTTATCATGTCATATCATTTTTGGATTGTGTCTAGTTCATGTTGTGTTAATGTGTCATGGAAAAAACTCACTCTTAGTTAAATTTAATGAAACTAATTCCTGCTGATTGAAATTATTAATAAAATATGTGATTTCAACTCAATTTCATTTCCCCAATTTAAAAAACATACCCCATTAGTATAATTTTTTTACTAGATTAACTCTAAAATAGGTGACAAAAATACATATCTTAAACAAAAAATAAAATAAAATATGAATTGAAATCTTATTTTATATACTTTTTCATTCAACTAGATGACATACCTAAAAGATTCAAAAATGTCATGGCACCCCTTCGCAGAAATATTAAAATGTGTAATTATTCATTAAATGGGTTATTAGTGTGAACTTCATGTCATGCACATTCGACACGAACCTGACCTGTTAAATATTCATGTTATCCAGCCGTGTTATATTCGAATTCGTGTCAAAAAATTATCAACCCTAACATGATAACTTCGTGTATGGTTCGAGTAATTGGTGGGCTAAAAAAATAAGGATCCAATTTAACTAATCTAAGTTCACAATCTAAACTAAAGGGCCAAGCCCTTATAGATTGTGAATGTTTAATTAATAATTTTGTATCCAAAAATGCGATAAGTGTAATATTTAATTGACATTTTGTTGAAGTTGGTTAAATTTTTATTTGGTATTATAATTTTACATTTTATTTAAAAACAATTATACATATTCTTTTTTAATCTAGATTTGTTAAATCATAAAGCAACAAGACCATATTTTTATCTTTTTTAATTCTTGTAATAATTTCCTCATGCCTTGATATACGTAAGTAAATTTAGTATATAATTTTATGATTATATATGAAAGCAAAATTTGTGTGAGTATTAGAAAATAAGAAACTAAGAAGCATGGACACGGATATGAAAGCGGACACGGGACACGGCGATTTCAAAAAAATGGAGACACAGACGCGGGGACACGACAATAAAATATGTTCTCACATATTTTTATTTGCTATCTAGATTAATATTATATCCACAAACAATCAATATTAACAAAAACTATCTATAATTCTATATATTTTTTTATAAAAAAAAAAAAAAGACACTTTATAAATTAACACTTACAGTTACATCTATTAAACATTGACAACACTTCACTCTGTACCTAATGTTCTTTAACTAAGTAAACAAACCCATATCACATAACAAGCTGCAAAAGCTATTGTCTTGTAACACTTGTGGTTATAACCAATTCCTACAAGTTCTGATCATGTAATTCTCAAAAACATCTATTTCTGATATTTATCATCTATAGTGTCTTTACCATTATATCCCAGCTCGAATCCATTGCAATTGCAACTGCTAAATTCAACCACATCCATAAATCTGTAACTACTGATTTCAAGCACACCCATACGGGTGTGCACACCTTTTACTGTAAATATTTAAATATAACTATATAAGCAATACACCTTCAAAACCATTACTTGACAACACACTTATATTTCCAGAAAACACAGAGATCAAGACAAGAACTCGCATTTCGTGAATTAATTGACCCCAAAAAAAAAAATCATTAACATTTTTAATAAAAACCCATAGACAAACAAGCCTACAAAAAATTGAGAGTTTCAAAGCCAGATAAAAAGATGAAAAACGTAATCTACAAAATCAAATTCTCATAATTGACTTCGTTTTTTAAACTTCCACAACAGGCTAGTATCACAATTGCTTAAAAAATTCGAATAATTTAGAAGAAAACCGACCTGCAAAGGATCAGAAACAGAAGGAGTCTCTCCAAGAATCTCCAACAACGATTGAAGATCCATGGAAAGGTCAGTACCATCGTCACCAACCGAGAGATCCTCAAACGTCCGATCGTCTTCCATCAACATCGCAATTCAAAAACAAAAAATAAAAAAACCAAATTAACCCCAAATTTTCTCAAAACCCTCACTACACAGTTGAAAGACCTGAATTGCAAAACCCTAATATGCCTAAAAAGGAAGTATTAGCAATTTTATCAACGAAACCATGAGGAAGGAAGACTCAGAAAAATTAGAGAGAGAGAGAGAGAGAGGCTTGAAACGTGTTGGAGGGGGTGAGAGAATTGGAGAGAAAGTTCGTAGCGGTTTGTGTGTGTGTGTGTGTGTGTGTGTGTGTCAGATCTTCTTTGGAAAATTCGCAGAGAGAGAGAGAGAGAGAGAAAGTCGTGAAGAATGTGGTGGTGGGGGTGGCGTAGGTTTAAAAAAAGTGTGGAGGGAAGGTGGGTGCGCAGGTTAAGGACTTGTTCTTCCTTGTTTCGTGTTGGTTTGTAGTGTAGTTAATTTCACCGGGAAGGGTGGGAATTTCTGTGTTTAGGGGAGTAGGGATTTTATTATTCTACGCCGTGTCGGCCTTTGCTTTTCCACGCATAGAATTCAATTTAAAGGACACGTGTTGCATCTTTTACTTTGTGAAATTTTGTTTTTTTTCTAATTTAAATTAAAAAAATTTAGAGTTGGGCATTTGGGGCGATAAATTCATTTTTAAATTTTCTTTTATCTAAAAGTTCAAGTTAAACCCATTCACTGAGGGTGGGTAGCCTTGTGGTAAGAACATGGGAATTAAACCCCTAGATCATGAGTTTAAATCCCTCCTAGGCCAATTTCCTGGAGAGATTGGCCAGGACATCATGGTGATCTCTACAAAGGGACACTGTAGGCCTTGTGGTAAGAACATGGGAATTAAGCCCCTAGATCATGAGTTCAAATCCCTCCTAGGCCAGGAGATTGGCCAGGACATCATGGTGATCTCTACAAAGAGGCACTGTCTTGGACCTACGGGAGAGTAGGAAGGATTTTCCTGTAACAAAAAAAAAAAGTTCAAGCCCTAAAATACTTTATTTAAAATAATAAATTTAGACAAAATGGTCAAAATATTCCCTCTCTTTCTTTCTCTCTAAACCCAAACCCTAACTTTGTCTCTTAATTTTCATCTTCGCCGCTGACCAACTCTGTCCCCCTCGATCTCCTCTGTTCCTGTCGATTTGGACTCTCTCTCTCTCTCTCTCTCTCACCATCGATCTCTCTTTCTTGCCACATCATACTACAACGCCATCTGGTTTCTCTCTCTCATTCTTACGTCGTCGATTCGACCACCGCCAACGGCATCATTCTCCCTCGCATAATCTTTGTCACCGAAGACGACAACGAAGACAACTATAACACCATCGTAGGGCTCAATTCAATTCATACCCTAGGTTAGAACCAACAATTCACACTATGTTTGGGAACCTCAGAGAGAAAATAAAAGAACGATTACTTAAGTTATAAGAGGAAAAAAATAAATAAATAATTGTGATTTCTCTACTTCTTATTTGGATAAATAAGAAATAAAAGAAAATAAATTATTGTGATTTCTCTCCTTCTTGTTTGGTTAGATTTCATAAGAGAAAAGAAAAGAAATTGTTTTATGTTATATTACCAAAATAACCTTTTTTATATTTTCAATCATTTTATTTATTTTATTTTTACAGGGACATAATTGGTATTATAAAAATATAAGAATTTGTTGGTTTCTTTTATCTCACAATCTCTCAACTTTTGAGAATAATTAAAATGAGGGTTATAAGATAAATGAATTTTTCTCCATTTCTCTCCACTGAAGTTATCCAAACAAGTAAGAGAAATACATATCTCTTCATTTCTTTTCTTTTCTTTTCTCTCCAAATCACTCCATCTAAACATGGCATCAATGTGTTCGATCTGTTTGTGCAAGTACAGGGAATCTGAGATATTTAGAATGTTGTCGGAACTTGCAGTTTCCAATGCTTCTCTCGATACTGCTCTCGGAGATTGTACTAATTTCGCAGTACCCCAATGGTCAAAGAAGGTAATGGTGATGATAGCCAACAGCGAGTATGTTCTTGTTTCAACATAGATCTGATAATCAATGCTTCGAATCTTTGACTCTTAGATTTTTATTTAAGGTTCTAAGAATCCCCTCTCATACTCCTATCTTGGAACAATAACATACTGGCCTCTGTTTAGGGTTATGCTTTATGGTTTTTTTATTATTATTTTTATTTTTTTTAGTTGATTGTTGTTGATTTGTTGTTGTTGTAGATCTGGAGAGCAAAGTATTCCAACAGATGGTGGATTCAAATTTTTGGATAGATATTTTTAATAGATAAGGAAAAAAAAATTGAACACATAATTTTTTTTAACAGATAAAAAAATGAACAAAAATTTTAACCAAATAAATTTGTACAAGTAAAAATTAGAACAAGAATTAACACATATTCCAACAGATAACGGAAAAAATTGAACAAGGTAATGGAATTTTTTTGGAAAAATAATAATAAATAAATAAATATTTTAAGAGATATTGTTTCAACAAATAAAAACAAAGAGAAACCCATAGAATTTAATAGATAGAAAGAGATATCCACATAAATTAAATAGATAGGGAAAAAAATTGAACAGATAGAGAAAATTTTGAACAGATGGAGAAATTTTTTGAACAGATAGGAAATAAATTTGAACAGATAGTCAATGAAAATTAACAAATAAATTAAAAAGTAAATTTGGAAATAAAATGTCCTTCAAAACAAACAAAATGATTTCTAACCAAATTATTTCACAAATTGTGGACTTCTTTCTAATAAAAAAATATTTATTAGATCTAATGTTTTACACCCTTCTTAGCTTGAATTTTTCAACAATTTACTCTTTAGAGTTCCGTTTCATTGATTTAATCTATTTATTTTGTAAGATTCTTAATTATATTATTTATGAAAAATAAATTAATTAATTTGATAATTGTAATATTTTTATTTTATTAAATTTGTTATAAAAATAATAATAAACGATAAATACATGTTTTTTTAAAAACAGGCCATTATTTTTTAGATAAATACAATAAAATAAAAAGACTATAATTATTGGATCGATCTAATTTTTCTTACACATAAAAGATTTTATAAAATGAACGATTCAAATAATCGGAATAGAAACCGTGTAAGGCCCCACATAGGGATGTAATAATGGACCAACCTGGCCCATCCGAGCTCAGGCTCAGGTCGGCCCAAGCGAGCTTCGCGGGCTCCCGTCTTTTTAGCAGGCCGAGCTGGTCCATGGGCAAAAAAATGGGGCCCAGGCCCAAGCCCAATCCCAAGCCCAATCATAATAGGGCTAGGGCCGAAGGCTAGGCTTAGTCGGGCTTTTTTTTATATATTTATATTAGGAATAAAAAAAATTAAAAAAAAATTATATTAGAGTATTTTAATTAAGATTAATGAGATGTTTTGTTTGGTTATGTTATGTTTCATGGTGATATTTAAATTTAATTATATATGACTTATATTTTTTTAATTATGAACTTATAACTAAAAAAGTATGTAATCATGTAATTTTTTTTTCGAAATGAATAATTTTATATATATGAAAATGAAACTTTTAATATTACAATATTAAATTATTTATATAACATTTATTGAATGAATAATTTTTATTTCAAAATGAAATAAAATATTACAAAAATTGATATTGTTAAATAAATTATGTATAGATTACTGATAATGGTAGAGCAATTGCATTATAAGTCAAGTACATCCCAACTAGGTTGACACCTACTATCTACCAATCATTTGCATTATACTCCACTTCAATAATATAATACAAATAAATAAGGGTTAATTACACTAATAGTTCCTATAGTTTGGAGCTTGTGTCACTTTGGTCCATGACTTTTCAATTGTGACACATTTGACCCTGAATTTTGAATCTTGTTCTAAATAAGGACAATTGAAAATATCATTAGATTTTTCAAGGGTAAAATCGTCAATTTGATAAAATATAAACTAATTTGACAAAAATAAATGTCAAAAAAATATTTTTAATTTTTTAAAAATTATTTTTATCCACCAATGATAAAATTATGCAAAATTAATAAAAATTACATGATTAATTTTTTTAAATTAATTTTACATGATCATCATCCAAACACATAATAAAAATTAATTTGGTAAAAAAAAAATAAATGTCTAAAAGATTTATCAATTTTACATAATTTTATTTTTAGTGGGTAGAAATAATTTTTAAAAATTCAAAAATACTTGTTTGACAGTTATTTTTGTCAAATTAGTTTATATTTTATTAAATTGACAATTTTACCCTTGAAAAATCTAATGATATCTTCAATTGTCCTTATTTGGAACAAGATTCAAAATTCATGGTCAAATGTGTTACAATTGAAAAGTCAGGGACCAAAGTGACACAAGCCTCAAACTATATGGACTATTTGTGTAATTTGCCCAATAAATAAATAAAAAAAAAAAAAAAACATGAAATGAAATGAAATAGTAAAAAACAAATTATTGATCAATCATCGGAAAATATAGACATTTCATTTCGTTCAGCACATGCATATGATCTTTGGATATTATCAATGCTTCAACCATTTCGAATGAAAGCCTGCTCCGGTAATCGCTTAACACCTGTCCACCTGTACTAAAAGCTATTTCCGAAGCAACTGTAGAAATAGGAACGATTAATATAGCACGAGCCATCTATGAAACCACAGACCACATAGTTTCATTTTGTTTCCACCATTCTAAAATGTCAAAATATCGGAATCATCCACTAACAGGCTTTCCAAATAACGTTGTAGTTCAGAACTACTTACACTTGTATATTGAGATATTCTTGTACTTTTTATTGCTGAAAAAATACTTGATCTCTCGCCTCGAGATGAGACTGCTAGTATAGTATGTGTAAGTGTATTTACAGATGCAGCTGCACTGTATTCTTCAAATAATCTATTGCATATTTGCATAATTGAGGCAAACTGTGTTTGATCAATGAAAAGACACTCTAAAAATTCTTGTAAACCAATTTCTTTACACCTAGGATCAATTATTATGGCTAAACCTAATAGATGAGGCAAATGATCAAAATATTTATCAAATTTTTCTGTCATTAAAGTAATAATAGTTACATAATATTTATTACCCATATATTTTACGAAAACTTTAATTATTTTTGCTAGCATATGTAAAACAAGTAAGAATATATATATGAGAAAATAATTTTGTTAAAGTATTGAAAACTTTTTAAAAAATCTTTATACAAGGCTACTTGGCGCCAATTAAGCTCTGTGAGAGTCAGTACTCATCCTATTAATGTTGTTGCAAAAAATAAATATATTAGTCTTCTTTGTTTATAAGCTATTTTTAACATATTATATGTTGAATTCCACCTACTATCTACATCTAAAATTAATTTTTTAAATGGCATATTTTCTCGTTGACAAATTTTTCTATATTCCGAAATTCAATTACCAGAAGACATAATAGTAACAATTGCATATTTTATTACAAGTACAGAAGTCTCGTATACATGTATAGCTTTTTTAACAATCAAATTCAAAATATGGGCGCAACAACGAACATGAAATAAATCCCCATCAATAAGTGATTATAAAGTTGATTTTAAATGGGCTACAGATTGATTATAATATGATGCATTATCTAAACTAATCGTAAATGTTTTATTTTGTAAAGCACACTCATATAATACATTTCTTAATTCTACACCAAGCGAATGACCAGTGTATGGAAGTTCAACTAATTTAAATGAAATAATTCTTTTATTTAATTTCCAATCATTATGAATAAAATGTGCAATGATACATTGATATTCAAAACCATTATTTGACCACAGATTAGATGTTAAACGAACTCTTCTATTCAAATTTTTAAAAATGTCAAATAATTCACTTTTAACATCTTCAAATTTCTTTAAAATCCTGTTTCTAGTAGTATTTCTTGAAATATTGTGGTGCAAAACTTTCGTGAATCATTTCGGTAAAATCGGGACATTTACTAGTAGTAAAATGTTATTTTTTTAATAATATAATCAATTACAGAATTTTGTACACGTATAGGACCATATGAAAATATTTACAAATTACCAGTTGATGAAACTCGTAATTGCAATTGACTTCGAATATCAAGTTATTAACTTTGTAAATATTTGTTAGCATGCCTTTTAGATGACTAATACCCCCTGCAGATGCAGCAATAAGTAAATGTGCACAATATTTACATTTTGCTTTAAATGTAATTGTACTATTAGGATTATTTATAAATATTTTTTAAAAATGTTCCCAAACACTACTACTTTTGCTATTAGATGATGACCCAACTGTTGGAAAAGAGATATTAGAAGGAGAATCAACATATTCATATTGTGTAGTATATGTATCAACATCGACATAAACATTAGGCATATTAGGATCCATAATAATGTAAGCAAAACAATATATAAAAATTAACAATTATTTTAAATAATGTGTAAATACAATCAGTAAAAAAATAATAATTAATATATGTGCACAAATAATTAATAAAAAAAATGAGTAGTTAATAAATTTAATTATACTAATTAACGTTACTGACTGGCGAATGCAATACAGAAATTTACTTTTTCTGATAAAAGTTTCTTGTTGCATAATTGCAATTGTCACTTTGGAATAACACTTCAAAATTAATTGAGAGTTGAGAGAGTTTAAGAGAGAGACATAGAAAGAGAGAATTATTTGTTGTAAGATTTATTTTGAAAAATGAAAGATAGTTATAGTAGTTTTAATTATAACCGTTTGAATTATGACCATTTGTATATATATTACTATTTGAGTTGAGTAATTGATGACGAGATGCAACAGACCAATTTCAGCTCGACTAGTAGGAGCGGGTGGGACATACCAGAGTAGGCAGCTATAGCAGAGTAGGCTAGGCTCCCACATTCCATCTCTCTCTCTCTCTCTCTCTCTCTCTCTCTCTCTCTCTCTCTCTCTCTCTCTCTTCCTCTTGGACAAAAAAAAACTATTATTAGATTAGTTTGATTTTAATTTAATAAACTATTATTATTATTTTTTAAAAAAAATTATTAATGTTATTTATTTAATTATATTAATTTTTATTTAATTATTTTAATTATTTATTTTTATAAGATCAATCTTTTTATTTATTTTAATTATGTAACTATTGCAAGTTGTTTTTTATTTTTATTTTTTGAAATTTGACCATTGGTAGAGAAAAGTGCCGGATAGGTGGGTCGGGCTGCCCATAGGGCTTGAATTTTGTTTGGAAGGCCCAGACCTAAGGTACTGGACTGGGCTCAGACCTGGACCTAAACGGGTTAGGCCCACCTTAGGCTTTGGGTGGGGTTCGGGCCGCCCACAGGCCTCGGGCCATTTTTTACACCTCTAGCCCCATGAGCCCTTCAAATTTCTTCAAGTTTAAATTTAAACTTCAAAGAAATCCAACCTTTTTTTATTTTAAGATGAATATTATATAAAAGAGTTTGGATTTTTTTTAAGTTGGCTATCTTCTCTATACTCTATCTTCTATATTATTTTAAGAAAAATGTTTGGAAGCTCTAAAATATGAGTTCTAAAGGAGCTTTAGGGATGGACCCCACCCAATGATGTGATGTTTTTGCCTTGGTTTTTTTTTTTTTGAATTACCATATCATTAAAGCTCAATTAGACTTTCAAAATTTGGAGATGTATCATTGCTGATTATTTTAATTACAAAAAAATATATATATACAAGTTATCTAAAATAACTAAAATTCCAACAAAAATGTTTTAGAACTCTAATAAAAGAGCTCTAGGAGCTCTAATTGGAGGTGGGCCCCATTGTAATAGTGATATTTGTGTTTGTGTTTGTGTTTTTTTTTTTGATTTTCCATGTCATTAGAGCTCCTTGGGATATATCATTGTTGAAATTCCAAATACGTGTTTAGTTACGTGAGTTATATCCATTTTGCAGGCCAAATCTAATGATCATGATTAGAGGGAGCTTGTTTGTCACACCCCAAACCTGCCCCCTAAAAGTTTGGGCATGACCTAAGCAGAAACAGTCATACACTCTGATATACATACAATGTATGGGGGCCTGACGGAAGCTATTAATAAAAAGAAAACACCATTAAACCCATCCCATTGAGCAACTATACCATGCCAGGATCAAACAGACAAGAAACTGAAATAACATACAAAACACATGCATTGGGATTTCATTACATACAGCCAGTTATACAGATTTAGCTCTACCCTTGGGCGTTTAACAAAATAGAATGTACATTCACCCTGCAACAAAAGGGTTTGGGCCAAAGCCTAACATCCAATACAGAGTGCACGGCTTGACAAGTGCCTGGGGATGCTTAAGCTGACAAAAGGGAGACAATGCTGGGGCTAGGACTGACCTCCAGGCTGATTACCTACAACATCAGACATAAGCACAGAGTGAGATAAACTCAGTGAGTAATAATACGTGATAATATATTCAACAAACAGATTAACTTGGTCTGATGCTGCATTATTTTCAGAACGGCCTCAGGCCCAAATATAACGGAACGGCCTCGGGCCCAAATATAACGGAACGGCCTCGGGCCCAAATATAACGGAACGGCCTCGGGCCCAAATATATATATATATATGTACAAAAGTCTTCCTTGTATACATTCTTAGCAAGTCGAATTCATTCATATATGAATGTAACATCTTCAAAACTCAGAATAATAGAGGCGTCGAATATGAACAAAATATTATGACCATACATTAAGTACTATTACTCACAGCGATGTACTGGCGTGCTAATTCCTTCTAGAGTGTGCCCTGCACACAACATAACTAATACATTAGTATTCTTCCTTCTTAAAGCATTAAGGTGTCATTCTCTGTCACTTCATATGAATTTATGATCGTTGTAAACTCATCAGAACAATATTCTAAAAATACCAGAGGGTTAAGCACGCAAAACTGAACAAACACATTTTTCATTCTGGTACAGGTCCCCGCTCGAGCGCCACTTTGGCCGCTCGAGCGGCCAGTGTAATTTCACCAAAAATACTGAGGAGTCGAGTTTTGCGCTCGAGCGGCCATGACCTCCGCTCGAGCGTACAGTGTAATTTCAGAAAAACTTGCTGGGAGGTTCATTTCTACGCTCGAGCGGCCATTACTTCCGCTCGAGCGGCCAAAACCCTGAATCGGGGCAGTTCACTTCCAAAACCAAATTTCATTCTCTCATAACCCAATCAAGCTTCATAAGTAAATCTAACATCAAATTAACATATCAAATCATATAATAAAGCCTCTACCATACAATTTAAACATAAATCTTTAAGCACCTACTCATAATCTTTCCAACATTCCCATATTTTGGGGTTTATACAACCATATACATAGAGAAGTGCTCAAACCTTAAATTCAACTCATAGTTACATATTTTTCATGAAATCTCAAGGAAACAAGGAATAGCTCCATTTGATTAGCCACGAGCATCTCATAAATCCCTCTTAACTACTATAACTTGTTAAAACCAAAAGAAGAGGTTTCCAACTAACTCAAAAGAGAGATTAAATCATGAAATTTCCATACCTTGAGTTTAAATTAGGTAATCTACACCAAATTTCCCAAATTCCTCTCTTGGAGATTTCCTCTCCCACTTCCACGTTTTTCCCCCTTCTAATTGACTCCCAAGAGTTAGTGCTAAGTCTCCAAAATATCTCAAAATTGTGATATATATCCATTGATTAACATGATAGGAGGAAAAAGACGAAATTCCATCGTTTATGCATCCTAAATTGAAATTTCACAGAAAATCCCATTAAAGCTTAAAAATCATGCAGATTTCATATATCAAATCAATTTCTGAGAATTAAGTCTCTAAGGTGTCCAATTTCAAATTCTAGTAGTTTAATTGTGACATATAGTGTTCTAAGCAAACAGATAGGATGCCATATTTCTAAGTTTCAAGTGATTCTATATAATTCCACATAGGATTTCTCAAGAAGCATTCAAAAACACATAAACTAAGGACTGACAAAATACCAGAAGTACGTACGAGGGTCGGGTTATTACACTCTCCTCCCCTTAAATTAAGTTTGGTCCTCCAAACTTGTTTTACCTTAGGACTGAAATAGATACGGATATTGATGTTGCATTTCTTCTTCCTTCTCCCAAGTTGCTTCTGTTCCATAGTATTCCTGCCATTCTACCTTGACCATTGGAATTTCCCGGGTCCGTAATTGTCTCATTTGCCGATCCAGAATTCGGATTGGTTTCTCTTCATACATTAATTTATCATCTAGGGGAATCAGATGGTAGTCTATAACATGTGACGGATCTGGAAGATATCTTCGAAGCATAGAGACATGAAAAACATTATGTACTGCACTCATACTTGGCAGAAGGGCAACTCGGTACGCCACTGGGCCCACTTTTTCCAAAACTTGGAAGGGACCAACATACCGGGGTGTTAACTTACCCCTTTTTCCAAATCTCGGATGGCCTTTCATCGGGGTAATTTTTACGAAAACATAACTATCCACTTCGAATTCCAAATCTCTACGTCGATTGTCCGCATAACTCTTTTGTCTACTTTGAGCAGTTTTCAGTCTTTCCCGAATGATTTTGACTTTTTCCGTCGTTAATTGGATAATTTCAGGTCCTAACAAGGATTTATCTCCGACTTCCGCCCAGCACACGGGGGAACGACACGGTCTTCCATATAGAGCCTCATAGGGTGCCATGCCAATGCTTGTATGATAGCTATTGTTGTATGCAAACTCCATTAATGGCAGGTGGGTTTCCCAACTTTCCTGAAAATCCAAAACACACATTCGGAGCATATCTTCCAGCGTCTGTATCGTCCTTTCGGACTGTCCGTCTGTTTGGGGGTGAAAGGCAGTACTAAACTTTAAGTCTGTACCCATTGCATTTTGCAGACTTTGCCAAAACCTTGAAACAAACTTTGGATCTCTGTCTGATACAATCGAAACCGGAATGCCATGAAGTCTTACAATTTCGTTCACATAGATCACCGCAAGTTTATCAGCATTATATTGAGTCTTCACAGGTAGGAAGTGGGCAGACTTCGTCAATCGATCAACGATGACCCAAATAGAATTCATACCCCGAGGAGTTCGTGGCAAACCTACTACAAAATCCATAGTAAGGTGCTCCCATTTCCACTCTGGAATTGAAAGGGGTTGTAGCAACCCTGCTGGCCTCTGGTGCTCTGCTTTCACTTGTTGACACTGTAAACATGTAGAGACAAACTCTGCAATCTCCTTCTTCATACTTGGCCACCAAAAATGTTGTTTTAAGTTCCGATACATTTTAGTGCTTCCTGGATGCATGGAAAATCTGGAAGTATGTGCTTCTCCCATTAGTTTACGTTTGAGTTCCTGTACATTGGGGACACATATTCGGTTTTGGAACTTGAGTACTGACTCCACTACATTAAATCCCGGCTTTGGTTTTATCTCTATTTCCTCATATATCCTTTTTAAAGCCTCGTCTGCTAATTGGTGTAGTTTAATTTCTTCAAGTAAGGTTGGCTGGGCTATGATTGCTGTCACTGTAGCTTCCCCACTTCGCATTACTACATCTGCAACTAAATTCCCCACATTCTTCCGGCTAAGAGCATCAGCTACTGTATTGGCCTTACCAGGATGATAGTGGATTTGCAAATCATAGTCTTTAAGAAGCTCCAACCATCGCCGCTGGCGCATATTCAGCTCTTTCTGAGTAAACAAATATTTGAGACTTTTATGGTCGGTATAAACTTCATAGGTAGTTCCGTAGAGATAGTGGCGCCATATCTTCAGAGCAAAAACTACTGCAGCCAACTCCAGATCATGTGTGGGATAACTCTTTTCATGGGATTTAAGCTGTCTTGAGGCATAAGCTATCACTCTTCCATTTTGCATAAGTACACAACCGAGTCCCTTATAGGAAGCATCACTATAAATTACAAATCCCTCAATACCCGATGGTAGAGCTAGGACCGGAGCTGTAGTCAACTTCCTTTTTAAGTCTTGGAAAGCAGACTCCTGCGGTTCAGACCATTTAAATGCGACTCCCTTTTTAGTCAGCTGTGTGAGTGGTGTTGCAATTTTAGAGAAATCCTGAACAAATCTTCTGTAGTATCCCGCCAATCCCATAAAACTACACACTTCGGCCACGGTAGTCGGAGTCGGCCAGCTCACAATGGCTTCAATCTTGTTCGGATCAACAGAGACTCCTTCTTTTGTTATAACATGGCCTAAAAATGCCACTTCCTGTAGCCAGAATTCACACTTCTTCAGCTTCGCGTACAACTTCTTTTCCCGAAGGATTTGAAGGATTAAACAGAGATGATCTTCATGGGCTTCTGCGGTTTTTGAGTAAATAAGGATATCATCAATAAAGACCACCACAAACTCATCTAGATAGGGTTTGAAGACACGGTTCATCAGATCCATAAATGCTGCTGGTGCGTTAGTAACTCCAAAGGGCATAACCAGAAATTCGTAATGACCATATCGGGTTCGAAAGGCTATCTTTTCCACATCAGTAGCTTTAACTTTTAATTGGTGGTATCCGGACCGTAGGTCAATCTTTGAGAAGACTTGTGCTCCTTGTAGCTGATCAAACAGGTCGTCAATTCGTGGCAGTGGGTATCTATTCTTGATTGTTACTTTATTAAGCTCTCTGTAATCAATGCAAAGTCTAAGTGTCCCATCCTTCTTTTTCACAAACAAAACCGGCGCACCCCAGGGCGAAACACTCGGACGGATAAACCCTTTATCCAATAGGTCTTGCAACTGAGTCTTCAGTTCTTTCATTTCCACTGGTGACATGCGATATGGGGTTTTGGATATAGGCTGAGTCCCCGGAACTATCTCAATTGTAAATTCAATTTCCCGATCTATCAACTCTCCTGGCAGCTCTTCTGGAAAAACATCTAAAAACTCACATACAACCGGAATCGCAGTGATGTCCCCATTTAGTACTTGACCATCCAATACACTACACAAATAACCTCGACACCCCTTCTGGATTAATTTGCACGCCCTCGTTGCAGAAATTAAATACGGTGGAGAAGTTACCCCTTGTCCCTGAAAAGTGGATTCTGGCTGCCCCGGAGGATGGAAACTGATCCGTTTGGTTAAACAGTCTATGGTGGCTCTATATTTTCCCAACCAATCCATTCCCAAAATAATATCAAAAGAATTCATGTCAAGTGGCAGCAAGTTAACGAATACACTTACATCCCCGATTAGAAGTTCACAAGCAGAATAAACAGAGGTACAGATCATAGAAGATCCCATTGGTGACGATACACATAGCATATAAGGCAATTGCTCTTCCGATTTATTTAAGTGTTTTGCAAATAGTTTCGACACAAAAGAACAGGTAGAGCCAGAATCAAATAATACATTAGCGGGATGGTCGTAAACCATAAATGTACCTGACACTACTGTTGCTGCATTCTGTACGTCTCCCGGAACCAACGCGAACACTCTGCCTTGCCTTGTGGTGTCCTTATTATTACCGGGTTTAACAATTGACTTGGTATTTGGAGCTGGCGTGGATCCCACTAAGCTTGTAGCAACTTTGTTCCCTTCTTGTTGCTTCCTCTGTGGACAATCGCGTATCAGATGACCTAGTTTACCACATTGGAAGCATGCCCCAGTCATTCGATGACACACTCCACGATGCCTCAACCCACATTCTGGACATACCGGGGCGGAATTGCGGCTAGAAGTGTTATTACTCGAACTCCCTGAATTTTGCTTTTTGTTCGGTGGAGCAGTTGGCCCTTTATACACTTGGTTATTCTGTCTCTTTCCCTTCCAGTCAGAAATCCGTGCCTGCGCCGCAATATTCCCTTCAGCTATGACGGCTCTCTCCAATACATCCACGTAAGTAGGCAACTTCAACACGTTAACTCGATCTTGAATAGCACTTCGCAATCCCCCTTCGAATTTCCTAGCTTTCTTATACTCTGTATCTACCATATGGGGCGCAAATCGAGCTAGTTCCGCAAACTGTGCTTCATACTCCGCGACAGTTCTATTCCCTTGCCTTAGTGTTTCAAATTCAGTTACTTTCCTGTCTCGCATGCTCTGGGGAAAATATTTGTCGTAAAACAATTCCAAGAATCTCTCCCACGTTAACTCTTGATGCATTGTCCTTGTGAGCATCCACCATCTCCGCGCTTCGTCTTCTAAGGTGAAAGCAGCGAGCTGTACCTTTTGAGTTTCAGTACAAGGAAAGACCTCGAACAGTTTTTCAATTCCCAACACCCAAGCCTCTGCCTTCATCGGTTCAATACCTCCCTTGAATGATGGTGGTTTCATCTTTTTAAACTCCCTTATCAATGTGATGGTGTGGTCTTCAGCATGAAAATCAGGTACGGCTGGTGGGGGTACTGGTGGTGGTGGCGGTTGTTCTTGTGGCTCTTGTTGTTGTTGTGGCTGTTGCTGCTGTGGCGGTTGTTGTTGTTGTTGCCGTACAGTCTCTGTCAATTCCATAATCATCCTTTCCATCCTATCCAGCCGTGCTGAAGTAGCATCTTCCTGTTCTTCTGTTCTGGTTCTCACCATACTCTACAAGACAAATAATTACAACATATACAGAAGAATACAATAACAAAGTTCATGAACATTAGCGTTAGCAAAAAGCATATAACGTTGCTATCAATCTTTCGTTTATGCATGATGCCTATATCTGACTAGACATTCTAGAGCTCAATGGGTCCGTGTGTGGGATAGCAACTCGTGCTCTGATACCACTTGTCACACCCCAAACCTGCCCCCTAAAAGTTTGGGCATGACCTAAGCAGAAACAGTCATACACTCTGATATACATACAATGTATGGGGGCCTGACGGAAGCTATTAATAAAAAGAAAACACCATTAAACCTATCCCATTGAGCAACTATACCATGCCAGGATCAAACAGACAAGAAACTGAAATAACATACAAAACACATGCATTGGGATTTCATTACATACAGCCAGTTATACAGATTTAGCTCTACCCTTGGGCGTTTAACAAAATAGAATGTACATTCACCCTGCAACAAAAGGGTTTGGGCCAAAGCCTAACATCCAATACAGAGTGCACGGCTTGACAAGTGCCTGGGGATGCTTAAGCTGACAAAAGGGAGACAATGCTGGGGCTAGGACTGACCTCCAGGCTGATTACCTACAACATCAGACATAAGCACAGAGTGAGATAAACTCAGTGAGTAATAATACGTGATAATATATTCAACAAACAGATTAACTTGGTCTGATGCTGCATTATTTTCAGAACGGCCTCAGGCCCAAATATAACGGAACGGCCTCGGGCCCAAATATAACGGAATGGCCTCGGGCCCAAATATAACGGAACGGCCTCGGGCCCAAATATAACGGAACGGCCTCAGGCCCAAATATAACGGAACGGCCTCGGGCCCAAATATATATATATATATGTACAAAAGTCTTCCTTGTATACATTCTTAGCAAGTCGAATTCATTCATATATGAATGTAACATCTTCAAAACTCAGAATAATAGAGGCGTCGAATATGAACAAAATATTATGACCATACATTAAGTACTATTACTCACAGCGATGTACTGGCATGCTAATTCCTTCTGGAGTGTGCCCTGCACACAACATAACTAATACATTAGTATTCTTCCTTCTTAAAGCATTAAGGTGTCATTCTCTGTCACTTCATATGAATTTATGATCGTTGTAAACTCATCAGAACAATATTCTAAAAATACCAGAGGGTTAAGCACGCAAAACTGAACAAACACATTTTTCATTCTGGTACAGGTCCCCGCTCGAGCGCCACTTTGGCCGCTCGAGCGGCCAGTGTAATTTCACCAAAAATACTGAGGAGTCGAGTTTTGCGCTCGAGCGGCCATGACCTCCGCTCGAGCGTACAGTGTAATTTCAGAAAAACTTGCTGGGAGGTTCATTTCTACGCTCGAGCGGCCATTACTTCCGCTCGAGCGGCCAAAACCCTGAATCGGGGCAGTTCACTTCCAAAACCAAATTCCATTCTCTCATAACCCAATCAAGCTTCATAAGTAAATCTAACATCAAATTAACATATCAAATCATACAATAAAGCCTCTACCATACAATTTAAACATAAATCTTTAAGCACCTACTCATAATCTTTCCAACATTCCCATATTTTGGGGTTTATACAACCATATACATAGAGAAGTGCTCAAACCTTAAATTCAACTCATAGTTACATATTTTTCATGAAATCTCAAGGAAACAAGGAATAGCTCCATTTGATTAGCCACGAGCATCTCATAAATCCCTCTTAACTACTATAACTTGTTAAAACAAAAGAAGAGGTTTCCAACTAACTCAAAAGAGAGATTAAATCATGAAATTTCCATACCTTGAGTTTAAATTAGGTAATCTACACCAAATTTCCCAAATTCCTCTCTAGGAGATTTCCTCTCCCACTTCCACGTTTTTCCCCCTTCTAATTGACTCCCAAGAGTTAGTGCTAAGTCTCCAAAATATCTCAAAATTGTGATATATATCCATTGATTAACATGATAGGAGGAAAAAGACGAAATTCCATCGTTTATGCATCCTAAATTGAAATTTCACAGAAAATCCCATTAAAGCTTAAAAATCATGCAGATTTCATATATCAAATCAATTTCTGAGAATTAAGTCTCTAAGGTGTCCAATTTCAAATTCTAGTAGTTTAATTGTGACAGATAGTGTTCTAAGCAAACAGATAGGATGCCATATTTCTAAGTTTCAAGTGATTCTATATAATTCCACATAGGATTTCTCAAGAAGCATTCAAAAACACATAAACTAAGGACTGACAAAATACCAGAAGTACGTACGAGGGTCGGGTTATTACATTGTTGGTAGGGCGGCTACGGAATGAGTGGGTTTTTAATCAGAATTGTGTTGACTCCAGTTTAGTGGTTAGACAGGCATCCTCTTAGGGTATGTTTGATTTGACGGACTGGATAAGGGGGGTTAAAATTCATCGGACTTGAATTTTAGGGCTGTAAATCTCCTGGACTATTTGGTTAGATTAGATGTATATCCCGTGTTTATTTTCTCATGGGATTAGATGTCTAGAAATAACTATTTTTAGTGAATCCAATGTTTGGTTGGACGGACTGGATAAGAATAAATGAGCAAAAGACTATTTTACTCTTTTTCAATTGTTTACTAAGTAATAGCAATATTAAATCTGTCTTTAAATTTAATCTTTACTTATAATTAATTAGTGGACCACAATTAGTTGTTTAATTTTTTCAATGTTTCAAACAAACATTTTTCCAGTAGTTATATTTTTTAATAGTCACATTCTTTCAATATAAGTAAGACCATTTCCTTCTAATCTTTATCCAACACAAAAAAATTATTTTATTTTATTTTTTGATCAGCAAAAAAATAACTTTATTAATGCATAGAATGAACAAAGCATAAACACATCAACAAAGAAAAGAGTCAAGAGCACACACCCAAAAACCAAAAGAACAAAAAAACTAAAGTTGAAGAGATTTCAACAAAAAATCTTCACATTCACAGATTAAAAGCAACATACTAGCAGCATCATGCAACACACCAACAACAATACGCAACACACCAGCACTTCCTCATCACACCAGCAAATCCTCACAACACACCAATTACTAATCATCCAAATAACAGGACCAACACCACAAATCCAAACAAAAAAGAGTACAGTAACCAAAATAAAAATAGTTACCAACATTAAAGTGGTATATGTTCATAAAGATGTCAGTAGGTACAAATATTTGTTCCTATAACTAGCTACCTTTAACAACAGAAACAATAGTATCCCATGACTAGATGAGTCAGAGGCACCAAATCATGATACAACAATTTAACCCACAAAATACGGTGCTTGACGAAGAGAAAATGTGGCACCTGAATTTTTACCATGATTAAATAAATAAATAAATAATTAATTAAAATAAGATAAAATACAATGATAATAATAATAACAATAAAAATAAATAAATAAATACATAGTTTAGGAAATTGGGAATTAATCAATTAAATTGTTAAGGAAATAAATTGTGAGGCACCGCACGTTAAATATTTTAGTAAGTGGTAAGTGATATTTTATAATTAGGTGGTGAGGTTTTTAGACACGAACCTAACTTATAATTATACGTCATTTTAGGGATCATTATAAATTACCAAAAGGATAATAACCCTAAAAATTTTGAGAAGCCAAGTTACGTAACTCTTAGGAAATTCCAAAAGTTAAACTCAAAGGGATAAAACTTAGAGGTGGCTCAACACCACGTGCAGAGAAGTAGGACTTAAGGCACTTAAACATGCCACCTGGGAACATTTTGACACCTAACATGCCATGCGCCAAACAAAGACCATACGTACCCTCCCTATAAATAGTTTAGGACTTTGTGTTGTGTGATCACCGAGCTTGAAAGAAATATACATACGGGTTTAACGAATCAACAATAGAAAAGTGAAGGTTAAAGATTAAGGGTTAATATTTAGGTGAGTTATATTATACCTTGAGCTACCATAACATGTTTTAAATATGTCTTGAGTTACCATGATATATTTTACGAATGTTTTGAGTTACCATAATTTATATAATTTATGTTTTATGGTTATGTTAATGTTTCAATTACGTGGATTATTTTCTGAACTCCAATTGCTTAAAATAAAACCCATGGATATGCTTATTTAAATTTTAGAAATTATTTGACAATGATCTTGTAACCAATTATTTTCTGTAAGTATCACCATGGGAGTCTCATGCCTTGGGGGACTTAAATAACCATTGGCCCCTATTTGACCACTTTGTGGCCCCCTGTTTGTCATGGATCCGTTGACCCCTATCTTGATTGTCACTCCAGTGACCCCTGTTCTGTTCTGCTTTGTACCGTGGTTATAGTTATTTACATAATTTTTATTTCAGTTTCTGCCACTTAAATAATTTATTTATGCAACTTAAATTATGTTAATATTTTAGCTTAAATAGCTATCCATGTCTATTTTGTGCCCCTATACTCACAGTATAATATTTCTCACTCTACTATGTGCTTATAGTTGTTACCCCTTTCAGGTGACGAGGTTTAGCGGGATCAAGATAGGGAATGAATCGTTGTGTGTGTATGTGTGTGTGTTTTTTTTTTCCTTTTTTTAAGATTTCTATCTTTTGTTTTTTTATCGGACTATTGTAATACAATAAAGCCCAAATGACTATGTTTGTTTCCATTTAATAAACATTTGGTACCAAATTATTTTATTTTATTTATCCGCTTGCGCTACAACTACAAAATTATTCAAATTATTTTATTTTTATCTTGTTGCGACGTCGAGCCTTTGGTTACTGAGTTTAGGTTGTGACAGAAAAAGCAACAATTAAGTCTATGGAGCATAACCCAAAAACCAAATAATCCCATCACATGCCACAAGTTTGTTATAGAGCATTCCTACTTAGCAACCTCATTACCCACCTCAGCCTATCATCATGTGTCAAGCTGAAGAACATGTCAAGTTTTTGGACATCATGAGATATGATTTCGCAAGCATCTAACCTTTCATCTACAGTAAGTGGCAACTTTGTAAGTTCATCATTTAATGATGCATGTTTTGATGCGACATCATGTGAGTACCCCATCATTTTTCCAATGAATTCCAGCTTCTCATTGGTTCTACCCATGACATCCACCAACTTGTCAGCAAACATAGAGAGCTCTTCAACTACATCATCATTGGATCTAGATCTTTTCTGATCTTTTTTTTTTTTGGCAGAGCTCTCAGAAGCCCGTTGAGTTGTTGAGTTTGAATAATCCATTCCTTCACCAGTGTGACTATTTACTCTCATTTGTTCAAGAAAAGTGTCATTATCTGCAAGGCCATGCAACAACACATTTTCCTCAGCATTCATGCATCAACTGCATTAGCAGGCCCATCAACAAACTCCCCTGTAGCTCGATCCTTTCCAAATATTTGAATCCATTCATCGAAATATGGAAAAGTTTTGTTCCTCAGGTGTTCTGCATCGGTGTCCCTCTGCAATGACCAACTAATCCTAGTTAATATAGGAAAGTGTATTTCAAAATTAGTTACATAAATATGTAGCAAATTTTTTTTTTTGAAAAAAAGTATCAACATCATGGTAACTTTACCCGAACATATGCCTCCCATACACTATCACTCTCTACATTGATTCTTTTTTCGGTGTCATTCAATCCAAACCCATTAGTAGCAAGCATACCCAATACCTTATTATCCATGCCTAATCATTCAACATTTCATACATGAATAACTCAAAAACTATCATTCAAATAATTCAATATCCACATTGTCAGCTATTAATAAAAATACGTAGCAATGTCACATTACAAATTTAAATGGTTTAACAACAAATCAAAGTTGAGCACAATAGTAATGAAAATAAACACAAAACTATCATCATCCATCCCCCTCACTAGATAACCAATCGTTGTACAATTGCATTGCTAGTGTATCTTGCCACACAGTCCATTCATTAGATGTCTCAACAGTATTAATGAAATCATCTCCTATTGGCGGTTGATTTTCTTCGTCATCATCGTCATCCTCTATAAGGTCAACTGTCATCTCTCATCCAATGAAGGTGTGTAACAAACAACATGTTGTGATAATACGATTTTGGGTTCTAATGGGGCAGTATGATGATTGTCCATCTCATTTTCAACAATCCAAACACACCTTTCTATGACATTCTTGGCTTGTGCATGTTTCCTATTGAAATATTCTTGGTAATTACTTGGAGTTGCCCTTTCTCTCCAAATAGACAAATGGTATCATTGACCACGATAAGGTGCTAAGAATCCTTGCCCATTCGCACTAAGTAGTAGTAACCTATGTGTGGAATGTTATGCATTAAACTCAATTATTATACATGAACTTAAGAAGAATTAAGTATCTTGAAATTACCATTAGGAATCCTTAGGCCATTAGGCCGATTGATCACATCTCTTAAAACCCTAGTTTAGGCCGCTGACCCTTCCCACCCTGGCAACACATATATAAAATTCATTTGTTGGAAGCAAACTCCTAGAACATTAGTAGCAATATCTCCCTTTCTTGTCCTATACCTTGCTTGATGAATCACAGGTACACGAACTCTAATATAGGTGTCATCAAGTGCTCCAAGATAATTCTAAACAAACCAGTTGAATAGATATTTGTAATAGTTATGTTTTTTTTTTTTTTAGAGAACAAAAGAAAAGAAAACAAAAAAAAAAAAGTAACGTAAAGTTACCAAATTTGTGGACAATATATTTACATGGAAGCAATTCCACCTTGGATCTGTGTTTGCTTCGGTAATAGGATTTGGTGTGCTAAGTAAGTTGGCTCGCAAACGTGGCACAGCCTTTAAGACATCATTGACATATCGACTGACAATCTGTCCAGATTTATAGAAATTGAACTTAACATTTCGTATTTTCAAGTGTTGTGCCAAAATGAAAAGGAAGAAGGCCATCTTCTTTTCTAAAGTGACATGTTTTGAAGGTCCTAACCCACCAATTGTATGAATCATATTGCACAAGGTCATAAAAGAACGACAATCCATACGAAGTTGTTCAATGCATGTTATGTCACTTTCTGTCACTAAACAGTTAATATGGTCCCTTTGTTCTTGCAACCGATTGGGTCCTCTAATAAGATTATGTGGATACTTAGATAATACTTTTTCAAGATAACTTCAATGACAATAGAAGCTACAGTGCATAAGGCAAACAATTCTTGCATTACAACTTGCAATACTATGTACAATTAAAGCACATCATTACTCTCATCGTCAAAGTCATTGATATTCTCATCCATCTATGAAAATAAATTATCATACAAAAACCATTTAGAATTACAAATAATTTAAAGAATGGAGCATCTCTAGGCATATAGATAACATATAAGAATTTGCAAGCAGCACATATGTAATTTCCGTAGAAAACTCAATTATTAAGGAATTTGCAAGCAGCATACATGCAATTTGCAAGCAGCATAGATGCGTATAGATAACTCAATTATTATACATGAACTTAGGAAGAATTAATTTTTATTTCAATTTCTAAATTAATGATGGCAATTTCCGTATAACAACCAACTATGTTTCAAGGCTCAAAAAAAAAAAAAAAAAAAAAAAAACAGAGACCCAGTGTCCATTAACAACCGAGCAGTATCTATTAACAACAAACAACAACTAGCAGTATCCATTAACAACAAACAATCAGCAGCAGCATGTTTTTTCAATGCTAAAAAAAAATTAAAAAAAAATACAAACTCAGTACCCAACAAAATAGACAGAATAGAAACAAAATCCCTCATATTGAAAAAAGAGAAAAAAACGATCTCTGCAAAATTCCTCAAATCTGGTTTGATGAAAAGAAAAAAAAAAACTTGTAAGAAAGAGAGAGAGAATAAAATCTCAACGAAATCAGCCACAACAACAACCAAAATTGAAATAAAAATAAATAGCAAACAAATGGAAGATGTAAAAAGTGTTTCAAACCTGAGTGTAGATGGGAGATCGAATGATTTGATGTAATTCAACCTCAAGAAGAAGAATCGCCTGCTAGGGTTTTACTGTTTTTGCTTCTTCTAAAATAACAATCTCTGCCAAAAACAACAAAGAAAGCAAATTATATATGATGAGGGCAAAATAGACTTTTTACGATTTAATCCCATGGGATTGTTATCCCATGAAAATTGTCCCTCCCCTGAACAATGTAGTCTCACATATGAGGGATAAGAAGTCTGGCCGGACTCCATGTCCAGCGGACTAAAAAAAATAAATGAACGCCGGATAAAGGGCTTTCAATGGATTATAATCCAATCCCATATCCTAATCCTTCCAATCAAACATCTCCTTAGTAGTGGGAAATAAATCATGCTCTTGATCAATCTTCGCTTAACAATCACCCTGATCCTACTTCTGGTATTCCATAGTTTAGGTGCATTCATCCTCTACCAGGCTTTTTGAAAATTAATTGTGATGCTCGTTTCTCCAAACTCAATGACCGAGTGGTCTTAATAGTATTGGTTGAGAGATTTGAGAAGAGATTTAGAAATAGAAAGAGAAAAAATATGTAAAAATAGATAAAATGTAAATATATTTTATTCACATTGCACTTACCTTTTTTCTTTTCTTTTTCAAATCTCTTCCCAAATCTCATAATCAAATACAACGTTAAGGAATGGGCAAGGGAAAGCTAATTAATGAAGTTGTCTCTTCAGTCTTCTCATTTTCAGCCCAGCAAGGGAAAGCTCCACCAATTCGTTTGGTGTGCTTATTCTCTCAAGCCTTGGGTCTTTCTAATGTTCAAATGAAGAATGACAACAAAGCAATGATTGACTTGTGTGTGTCGAAATTGGTTCCTCCGTGGGATTGTCTTGCCATAATTCATGATATTTACTCTTTAAGCTCCAATTCTAACATTTCATTCTCTTGGGTCCCTAGGGAGGCCAATGGAGTTGCTCATTGGCTAGCAAAAGGCTTACTTTCGTCTGGGATGTGGGTTGGTTTTTTGGCTTTTTAGTTAAAGCCTTGTTTGGGATGGGTTTTTTGTTTTTTGTTTTTGACTTTTGTGAGAGAAATAATAAAATGATTATGACTTGGATGTGATATTTTGTCTTATTGGCTTTTTAGTTTTTTTTTTGTGTTTTTGTGGCTAAAATAGCCAAAAAAGACCATCCCAAACGTAAAAGATGTTCTTCTTTTAGATTGGGTTTCAAACTCTCGTTTTGCTCTTAGGGAGCTGTTAATTTTTGATTCCTCTTTGTAGCCTTTTGGGCATTTTCCTATTAAAAAAAAAAAAGTACTGTTATTAACACCCCATCAATTATTTTAGGCCCCCCATATCTTCGGACCCCCACTTATAAATTATAAAACCCTTAAAATTTCTTTCATTCCCCAAATAATATCAAAATTATTATTGTAAAAATATTTCACCTATTCAAATGCACACCCCCAACCTATACGCCCCCTCCAACCCAAAAAATCTCTCTTCCGAAACCTAACAAAACCCACAACGGTGGAACCTTCCAAAGCCAATGGAAAAAATTTCTGATTAAGAAATTTTTTCTCTACTTTATTATAAGATTTGTCAATCTGTTTGATTTTTTTTTCCATTACCTCTTTTCACACACACAACACAATCCACTTTCATATTTCTTTGGTTAGTTTCTATCATTCATCCATGGCCTCACTGTACTTGTATGCTCTCTATATGAGCAAAATTGGGCAGGATTTCACCCACCTGTTGACCATCCAAGGGTGATTCGACCTCCTTTATTTGTCTGCTTCTGCTACTGCTTCTGTTATATATTCTCGAACAAATCAAAAATGTTTGGTTACCTATTCCAGAACAAATAAACAATGTTAAAACTTGTATTCCTGAATTTCAATCGTATGTTCGGGAGTTCAGTCTCGAAAAAATAATGAACTGTATTTATTATTTTTGTCATTTTTTTCAAAAAGCTTATCCTTACAAGGCCAATTTTCTCTGAGATAAAAACACCATCAAAATTATTGATCTCTTCTAAGCTTTTATTGTTGTATTCATCTCGTCTCATGGAATTATGATTGTCAAAAAAAATTTCACTCATTGTCATTACCGAATAAGTGTATGTAAATAAATGGTTATTACCATTGTCATCAGAATATTGCCGCCAAAGAGTTTTTAAAGTTTTGATGGTGAGATTTAGGGAAGATAGATGTGTGGTGATAGAAGTGAGTGTTCTCATAAATCCTAACTCACGATGTAGTGGGTACGTGAGTTTAATTGTGAGATGAGGTGTCCCAAAATTATTAATTTTTTTTTTAGTAATTTTATTTGAGGTTACTATTGTAATAAAAAAATAAAAAATGGGAAGTTTAAAATAATTGGTGGGATGCTAATAGCAGCATTCCAAAAAAAAAAATGTACCCACAAAACAGTAGTGAGAAAATAACCCACCCAAATATATATGAGTTTGAGGCAGGTCTCGGAGTGAAAAAGGTGAACTGTAAAATTTATAATTTTGAAATATTTATAAATTTTTTAAAGTGTATATGAATACAAAATTAATAAAAATTTAGATGAACAGATCAAATTAAAACCAGATTTTAAGTGTAAAGATTAAATTATTTAAATTTAAATTATAGGGATTAAAATGAAATTTAAATCAAATTTAGATTGAAAACTGTAATTAAAAAAAAAGAAAGAAAGAAAAAGGCTTCAGCTGCCATAAGTAATGATAAAAGCATGAAACAGAGTTGATCACTTGATCCCCCTTAGCCCCCATCTCTCCCATGTTCCTTTTCATTACTAATCAGTACACAACGCAACAGTGGCTCATACAAACACACCAATAAGCATAAATAGATGTACTCTTGAACTCAATCTCAGGGTTTTGGAATCAGATTTTGTTGCTTTTACTCGATCCAAGAACATCAAGATTCAAGAAACAGAGCTGGGTTGTTCGATTTAGATGGGTTTGAAGGTGCTGTACCTGTACTGATGTCATTGTTCTGGATTGTTATTCGTCAACTCGCCGAAATTGAAGCAATGGTATAATCAATACCCAAATTTACAAACCCTCTTCTTGTTTTCATTTTCAACTTCTTAGATTTCAACTAGTTCTTGATTAGTTTTTACTCAATTGACATGTTTAATTAATCAATTTTTGTATTTGTTTGTCTTCACTGTGATCAATTTGTGTTAGATTCTAGGCTTTTATGAGAAAAAGATGTTTGGTTCTGTACTTGCTGTATTGTTTGGAAAGTGTTTCACAAACTGAAATTTTGTACAGAATTTATGTATACCAGAATGATGTGGCAATGATAATCTTGAAAATATAAGCTATATTGATGGGCTTTTGTTTTTGAAGTTGCAGAAATTCTTTATAGATCTTTCGTTTGTTTGTATAGCACTATACATAAATACATATAGAAATCCCATGGAAATGTGGTAGCAAATTGATACATACATATAGAAAGCTTATGTATACAATCAATATTTTTCTATTTCATCATTAAATTATTAATTTCATGAAAATCTCTAAATCGTTTTAATGCTAACTAATGTGATGTGATCCAATCAGAGGCGATTTTCCAAATCAGTAACCATTCAAGCCTAATTTGATGGGCAAAAGGGTCAAATTGAAATTTTGAACAACTAAACCATACAATCAAACATTCAATTTTGTATTCACTATTTTGAAATGTGGGGTGGAGAAGAAGACGGTTGTTTGGTTGTGGGTTGTAAGTTGTCTAATATAGTGTGAGTAAGATGGGTTTTTGGTGGTATGATTTAAGTTGTTCATATTGTAAAATTACCTTTTTGCCCATTAGGTTAGGTTTCCACCATTACTGATTTGGATGGACTGTCTCCTATTTGGACCGTATGAACTGAAACAGAAACCTTTATATGAACTGAAATCATTTACAGCCAATTACTATGACAATTGTGTTATTCTGTGACAAGTCGTGTTTCCGATTCAGATAGAAGTGTCAAAACCATAATCATTACAGAAAATGGGGTCCATTGTGATAACTGACTATTTTTGGTTTTTTTTTTTGTTTTATGTAAATTTTTTGAATTTCTTGAACTGTATTGTTGAGTTTCTTGAATTATGTCTGGCCCATTGCCATAACAGATAGCAGAATTGAGTTTCTTCTTTTGTGTTGCTCTTTTCTTTTACAGTAACATATTCACTCTGATCACTTTGTATAGAAGATTATATATGACTTATAAGAGAGTGGGTTGTTGAGAACATATTCTTGGTAATTTTTGATGTGGAAATGTGACTGTCTAAATTTTCTTTGTTAACAGGCTACTTCAAAGAGAGTGATTACAAGGGAGGAGTGGGAGAAAAAGCTTAATGATGTGAAGATTAGGAAAGAAGATCTGAATAAATTGGTGATGAACTTTCTTGTCACCGAGGGTTATGTTGATGCCGCTGAAAAGTTTAGAACGGAATCTGGAACTGAACGTATCCTTTTTTTCTCCTAATAGCCTCCCCACTTTTTGTTTGCCCATTTCTATATCTGTGTGTTGATGGTACAATTCATTGCAAGTTTTTTTCATTTTAAATATGTGCTATTCCTTATAGATAAATAGCAGACATAGATCTTGCTACAATAACGGATCGCATGGCAGTTAAAAAGGCAGTGCAATGTGGGAACGTTGAGGATGCAATTGAAAAAGTTAACGATTTGAACCCCGAGGTAGGATTACCCGTCTGTTAATCTGTTATTATCTTCTTGAGGAAATATATGTTTTGTGACTGTAAATTGCCAAATGTGGATACTTGACTTGTTGATGTGTTAGAAATCGTATGTTTATCTGCGCATATATTATAATAATTTTAGAAATTCATTCATACAAAGCCTTATCCCTTTATCTGGATATTGGGAGTTGCTGCATATAAAGATGATACTTTGTGTCTGCATCTTCCAATCATAGGTTTTTGCGTGTTTTTCTATGTAATTGAGATAAGTAACCAGCTCATGGGGTTTAGTTGCTCAGTCTCCGCTCTTCTTTCCTTTTTTTTTTTTTTTTTTTTTTTTGTTTTTTTGTGGATAAATCCTTTGATTCAGTCTCTGTACAGAATAATATATATTTTGAACTACTGTACAGAATAATATGATGGAGGTTCTTATTCTCTAAAAATGAGTTATATGGAGAAAACATTTACCAAACATAGTTTTGTCATATAAAAGGGCAGTAAAAGGAGTATATTGTGTGTGCCTAACTTCATATTTTGTAGTAGCCTAGGAAGATGCTCTGACTCATCATATATACTACATGGTACTCTTATTTGAAATAAGAGTTCCTGACTGAGATTTCACATAGTTTGTGCTAATATCAGTGACATTGATACATAATGCAATAAAAGTTGTTTCCTTTTTTGGTTTTATTTTTTATTGAATCTTATTGTTTCCTTTACTCTTCTATAATATTTTTTTGTTTCTCGTTTGCCCTGAATTGTTCTGAGCAGTAGTTTATTACTTCATCTGAACATTTGGAATCATCTGTACTCAGTAGTCATGTTTGTCACTTTGTTTTTATGATGCAGTCCACAACTCATAATTTTCCTTCGCAATGTTGGTGACAGATTCCTGGTTTGACATAATGTGACATTTTCAAATGCAGATACTAGATACAAATCCCCAATTGTTTTTCCATCTCAAGCAACAAAAGTTGATAGAATTGATTCGGAATGGAAAAGTAGAAGAGGCTTTGGAGTTTGCTCAGGAGGAGCTTGCACCAAGGGGAGAAGAAAATGTAATTCTCAATTTCTCCTTTGAACTATTTCATAGCCCTGCCCGCCCCTTTTGGATAATGTTTGAGTGAAATCTGTTACAGTCTTCCTCTTAAACCATTATGACCGAACTTTGGTTATCTCAATGTTTGTTC
Source organism: Camellia granthamiana (assembly GCA_036172215.1). Classification (NCBI taxonomy): domain Eukaryota; kingdom Viridiplantae; phylum Streptophyta; class Magnoliopsida; order Ericales; family Theaceae; genus Camellia; species Camellia granthamiana. Next base: position 55,655,603 of record CM069909.1, on the reverse strand, counting down.
ACATGTTGGTTGAAGTTATGTTTGATGCCAAACTTTAGGATTACAATTTTCTTAGTGGAAAGGTCCTCAACCAAATATTGGTATTAAAGTTATTGTTTTTGCATGCTTTTGGTGCTTATGATTTAATTGGAATCATATTCAGCAAAGTTTTTTAGAAGAGTTGGAGAGGACTGTTGCACTGCTAGCTTTTAATGATGTCAGCAACTGCCCCGTTGGAGAGCTTCTGGACATATCACAGCGTCATAAGACAGCGAGTGAGGTGAATGCAGCCATCCTGATGAGCCAGAGTCATGAAAAAGGTTAGTAATCTCATCCAATATGACATTTCAAGCATACAGCTGCTCAGGACTTTTTATTTTTTATTTTTTTATAATCACAATATGGGTAGTCATAGACTGCTAATTTGACAAGTTGCGTCCATCTTCTTAGACATAATGTAGTGATGGCCATGCATACCAATTCTTCTATCTATTTTTCTTTTCTTGATCATTGTTCACCAGTGTCTGCATTGTTAATCACAATTATAACGTGCCAGAAAGGTCCAGGTTTATGTGGACCAGATCTGACAGACACTGACACCTCCTGGACATTTTTAGATGATTTCAACATACATGGATGTTTCCATAATTTAAAAACAAAATTTCATTATTTTGAAATTTAACTAACACATCTCAAACACTCAGCAACACAACCCAAAATATCAAACGTTTCTTTCTTCTTTAGAAAGTATTACTCCTACATCATACTAATGGAAGCCACAGGTCGAGAAAATTATCTTGCACTTCTTCTACAAGATAGGAACACATTTATAAAGTCAAATACTCGAAAATGAATTTTAATATTAATTTTTTACAATAGAAATTTAGAGTTTATCAAGGATCTACATATTTGAATAACTGATTATATAGAGTAAATTTTAGGGGATCTCCCTTGTGGTTTGGCCTTATTCTGCTAAACTACCACATTTCGAGAAACCTCTTAATGTGGAGCATACCAACAAGAGAAAAGGGAAATCTATATCATCACATAGAGCACGTTTAGGGCATTATTCAGTGTCATTTTGGAATTAGGGTAAACTATCAATAGGTCCTAATAGTTGGACTTAGGCCTCATTTGGGAACAAGCTATTTTAGTAACTTTTTGGCTTTTTACAAAAAGATGTGCAGAAAAGTAGAGAGAGTGATGTGATAACTTAAAGTAACTTTTTGGCTTTTTGGCTAAAATATATAGTTGACAAACGAGGCCTTAATTCTTATCAAGTCTTGTTGAAAACAAGTTCAAGTAAAAGCGTCGCTAAAAATAATTTTTTGTGACGATTTTTTGCATATGTCGCTAAAAATTGACAATTAGTGACTTTTTTTTGTCACGGTTTGTATAAATTGTTGCTAAAACTTACAATTAGTGACTTTTTCTGTGACGAATTTTTCAAATTGTCGTTAAAAGTTGAAAATTAGTTACTTTTTTTGGTGATGATTTTTTTAAACTGTTGGTAAAACTTATAATTAGTGACATTTTTTGTGACAATTTTCAGACTATCGCTGAAATTAACGATTAGTGACATTTTTTAATAGTGTTCAATGAAAAATGCTATTAATTATCATAGGATCTATTGGACAATAAGTCCATCTATTAGGACTTACATGTAAGCCTCCCTTGGAATAATTAGTCTTTATTTGTGTATGTTTTAATTTATTATGCTTATGGGCAAATTTTATATTATTATATTAGATTTTAGTAGTTAGGGGTATTTTGGTGAGATTTGACCATTGTATGGCGATGACCTGATCTATAGAGAACAAGGAGATGGTGATTGTGGTGGTGACATAGGCAAGAGCCACATTTGGCAACTAGTGAACAGTGGTAGTGGTTGTGGCAGTGTCAATTTGGGGAGATGGAGGATGGGTTGGGGGTAGCAGCCATGACAGAGATTGTAGGTAGAGTTGGGTGTTGATGGTAACAATGAGATTTTTAATGGAGATGGTGTAATGGAGGCACAAATGGGTGATGATGTGATGACAATGGTGGAGTTGGGGTTTGGTTGGTTCGAAGCAAAGGAATGAAAAGAGAGGAGTAGGGGTGTGGGGAGTGAGCATTGGCAGACACAAGGGGGGGACTAGGTGTGGCTGTGGCCCCTGCAAAATTTGTTAGAGCTTCAGTAACATGTTGCTGTGTTGATCTTTTGTTTGTAAATGGTGAAGGTGTGGCCCTCTCAAGGCTCACCAATTAGAAAATTATAACACATTAATATGAAGAGTAATCATATAAAACCAAATTTTGTATAGAATTTTTAATTCATTTTCAATTAGAACATTCACCATTGTTCCCATAATTTAAAATTTTTCTTTGACACATCATTTTATATGTTTTTTATGTGATTGTTCAATTTACAAATCATTTTTTAACATTAATCATGTTTCTAGTGGCTTTTTTGGGTTACTTTTTAAAACTCCCTAATTGATGAATGGGATTATTATAGTTAGTTTTTGTGTTTAGTGTAAATTTTTAGACCAAAAAAAAAAAAAAAAAACTTTTTTATCAATAAGAAAAAGTACTTGTATAATTTTCTTTTTGTCTTGTTTTGTTTTGTACAATATATATATATATAAAACTAATATTATCATTTTTTTCATAGAATTTTTTTTGTCAATTATATGTACGTGTAATTTGGCCCCCTGTATAAATTTTGCATCTGCCACTGGGGATTAGTGTTGATGATGAGGCTTGCCTCCCCAAGTTGGAGATGGTAGTGGCACTAACACAATGTTGATACTGGTGTTGTTGATGTGTGCGTTGATTTTGTTGTCCCATTTGATGGTTAGGGTCTTTTACAACTTACCATATTGCGAAGGATGCTGGAGGAGGGAGAAAGAATTCTCTCCTTTAAATTATAAGGGTGACGTGGCAAGACATTTTAGAGGGTTTTGCTTTGAAGAAAAGGAATGACGAGAGAGGAGTTGGGGGTTAAGTGTTCATGAAGCTTGCTTCCCAAAGTTGGAAATGGAAATGGCACTAACACAATGTGGGTGTTTGGGAAGTGGGTTTTTATGTTGGTTTTTTTAGTTATAGGATATTATTGGAGAAAAAAAATTGTCTTTGGGAAGATAGTTGGGTTTTTATGTGGTTAGATGTGATGTTTGTGAGAGAAAAAGTGAAATGATTATGAGGTTGGATGTGATATTTTGTTTGGATGTGTTTTTTTTGGTTTTGCAAAAAGTTTGTCTTTTTGTAAAAAAAATAAAAAAAAACCCAAGTCCCAAACTTCCCAAACTTCCCAAACACCACCAATGTTGATATTGATGTTGGAATGTTGGTGTTGGCGGTCTCTATGATGATTTTGTTGTCCCATTTGATGTTTTGGGTCTTTTACAACAGCTCATATTGTGAAGGATGCAGGAGGGAGAGAGAACTCCATGATTTGTTATTCTCTCCTTTAAATTAAAAGGGTAACATGGCAAAACATTTTATATGAATTTTGCATTAGAAAAAGTTGGCTTATATCCCATAGTATACTCCCTTTTTTATTTTTATTTTTTTATCTTTTGTTATTTGTAACAAAAAGATTGTAATGCAATTTGAATACTAATTGCCATTTTGTAACAAAAAGACTGACGGTAAAGGAGGTTTTTGATTATTTTTGAAGCTTGTGGCGGCTAAGTGGATTATGCCCACACCTTGGGTGAGTAGTTGTAATTTATCTTTATATTCTTGTAAAGCTATGTTCTTACCAATGTCTGTGGCTTATTCCCTTTTAGGATGTGTGTAACGTAGACCAATATAAGTAGGAGTGGTTTAATCCATGTTGAGAGTGTACTAAAGAAATAAAGGAAAGGCAAAGAAGGCATGGGTTGAGGTGTTTTGTAGTTTGATATACATTGTTTGGCTCATTTCCGAACAATTTATAGGCTGTTTAATGTTTGTTTCTATTATATATGTTATTGTGCACTTCGTGGTCAGGTTGGCCACTCGTCACTTGTTTGCAACACAAAGTTTTGAAACATATACCAGACATGCTTTTTTGTTTTTATTTTTACCAAAAATAAACATTAGCATGTTTCATGTTTTCTATAAATAAAAAATAATAAAACGTAAATGTTACCGATCAGGAATTTTTCTTCATGTGTTGATTCAGGAAACTGTTAAAAAAATATTGATGATAATATCATCAATCTATTGACTATCCCAACTGTCTTGACCCTTGATAATTCTTGTTCAACTTTCTTGAATTGTATATATTAAAGATTTGTAAAATGGGTATGATGAATTGAACCACAGATCCAAAGCTTCCAAGCTTGTTGAAAATGCTGGTATGGGCCCAGAACCAACTTGATGAGAAAGCTGCTTATCCTCACATAAAGGATTTATCTACTGCAACACTTGAAGATCCAGCTGTTTGAAAAGTGACAGAATCTTGTGTGGATGATCCTGGTATGCCCTTTTCATTGCAAATATTGAATAGAATGGACCAAGAGGAGTGGTTAATCATGTACTCTTATTTCAAAAAATGGATGTTGTCTAGGTAGGTTGTCATTCATGAATGGCATTTCATTTTAAGGTTTGGGTCGTGCCATCACCTTACTTTCCTCTCAAAAGCTGTTCAGTGACCTTAATGCTGTGTTTGGTTGAGGGATTTGGGGAGGGATTTGGAAAGGAAAAGGGAAAAGGTGTGTGAAACTAGGTGAAATGTAGGTATATTTTACTCACATTTCACCTAACTTTTCCCTTTCCCTTTCCAAATCCCTCTTCAAATCCTCCAACCAAACACAGCGTAAAGTTGTTGTACAGATGTTTGTGAATACTCTTCACCTTTCAATTCAATGGTAGCATTCTTAGCATTTTGTGTGAAACAAATTAGTATATGCTCAAGTTGATTTTATTCTTGCCCTCTAATAAATGGATGACATATACTCATAATGCTGAAACTATAACTTGTCATTGCTGCGGACATTATTGTCACACACACACACACACACACACACACACACTCTTGTTTTACAAGGGACAAAGGTTTGTGTAATGGCAAAAGATTGAGAGGCAAGCATGAGAAAGTGGATTTGAGTTTAAGATGAGCTGCGACTCAATTCAATAAACCTTTGTCCCAAATTTTTGGGATTGGCTCCATTGATCCATTTCCTCTGATTGGTTCTAATTTTTGTACTCAATTAAGTTTAAGATAGTCATGTCCTTTCATATTACCTCAACTCGTGTCTATGCTGGCTTCTATTTCTTTTATCACCTTCAATGTGGATCTAATCACTCCTTACAAGTACATTAGTTAGTATATGATGTACTTGACGATACCATTTCAAGCGGCTTTTCCTCATCTTATCTTCAAGTGGAGCTATTTTATTTATTTCTTATTCTATATTTTCTTGTAACTTCACTCATCTATCTCAATATTTTCTACCCACAAATATCAATTTATGGCTCAAATTTATTCTATATATAGATTTCACATTATACTGATTCAATCTTCACCACACAAACAAATTATGAGTACAAATCTGGGGCAATTTTTTGGGTAACTAAGATTTCTGTTTCATTTTAGTTACCCTCATTTTGTGAACATTTTTTTAACTGCCAAACATTTAGTAGTATACATTAAAACAAGTCTCATAGCAGTTCTATAAAAAATTTCATTCAACTTCATAGGAATTATCCCGTGTCTTGATGCACATCTCTATTTAAACCATCTTGTGCTAATTCTATGAGTTACCTCGTCCCCAATCTTTGAATAATTGACTCAAGATATCGAAAATGACATACACCATGGAATGTCATATATTTTTTCATTAGTAGCCTAAATAGATAAATAACTTTCACAATAGATCTCCCAAGCATAAAAGAAAATTGATTTTTTGAAATTGTTGTCTCATATCTTTATTTTTTGTTCTTTGCTCAATTACTCTCTTCCAAAGTTTTTTCATTTTATAATTCAAAAGTTTAGTACTATAATAAATATTGCAGTTTTATAAATATCATATTTATTCTTATACATTGGAACTTATTAATGTACTTTCCCGTCATTCACGAAGAATTTTCTTAGAATTTTACGATCTTGTTAAACAAGTTAGTCATCCAAAACCGAACACTCCCAAACTTCGATAGGACTTTCATTTCGTTCGACAACTCTTTTTCCACTTTCATTTTCTTCATGTCATCCTTTACCTCCATTACTCTAATCTTTTGCAAAAGAATTTATAATTAATAATACTGCTAATATTATGAAGTTCTCCTAGACTCTAGTTTTTTGAGTGACTTTCATTGACAGTTTATATATATCTTTTTCACCATTAGTAGAATCTAATTTAAGGAAAGATCATCATAAACTTTCAACTTAGTTCTCTTGTGACTTTCTTGGTTTTGGTTTTGACTACTTTTTATATATTTCCAAATTTTCGTTTTGCCTTAGAAAGTTTTTGATAATGTCATTTTCTATTGATTATTTTTTGAACATTTTCATTCGACACCAAGTTTCTTTAGATAGTGTAGATGCAGAAGCAATAAAGCAGATTTGTCTCTGAGGAATCCAGGGATGGATTGAACATGTTTTTCTTCTTCCTCTCTTTCATGCCCCATATTGCTTTTGATTTGGAGAATTTTCAGCTTTCCATACTGTGATCTTAACAATTACCCGTTTGAAAATATCTTTCTTATTGCTTTTTTGCTTGAAGAAGAGTTTGACAATGAACAGAGGGAAGGTATTGGACGATGTTTTGATTTGCCTTTGTTTTGAGAATGTCGAAATGGCATAGGTCATCTGCAGTAGTTCATTGTTGATAGTCTCCAACTTTTGGGGTTTGTTTTCATTGAAATTAAATAGATTCAAGACGTCTGTTTCTCTTTCGTGAACCCTTCCATTATTCCTTGCTCTAGTTGGAAATCTTATCATCATGCTTGGTTAGAGTTTTCCAAAAACTCTTTTCAGAAAATTCTACTTTCTTATTTTTCGTGTTTTTTTGTTTTTACTGAATTTTTTTAATATTTTAAGTAATTTTTTTTACTTTTTAGACATACCTAACATAAATATACCTAAAAATTAAAAAATTTGTGGAAGAAACCTTTTAAAAATTCACTAAATACCAAAAATACAAAAAAAATACGAGAATTCCGTACATATTTTGTATTTTTATGTATTTATTAATTTTTTAAAATATTTTTTCACAAATTTTTTACTTTTTAGATACATTTAAGTAAGGTGCATCTAAAAAAGTAAAAAAAATGTTTAAAATTTTAAAAATATTCACTAAAAACAAAAAAACACGAAAATCAAAAAACCCAATTTTCAAAAAACTTAATCAAAAAAACTCAAACTAAATTTTCCTCGAACAGACATGAATTTCTTTCATACAATATTTAATGAAGAAAAAAAGAAAAAAAGAAAAAAAAGACACCCACATCTAATTGAGGATATGAAACAAACATAATTAAAAGAGAGGGAAAAAAAAAAACAGATGTGTCTTAGCATAACAAGACATCCCTCCTACTCCTACTACACAAATCAAATTTCATGCACATAACAAGACATGCAAATTTCTCAGCAATAACACTACTCAAGTGGTGAGTAGTGTATTAAATATTGAAGGAATTTTTGACTTCTGATACTGATATTCGCTAATATATCAGTTGATACTATCTGATATGACAGTATTGCTCATTTGAAACCGTGGTGATAAGTGTCTAGCCAGAGAACATAAACCCAGGTAGTTGTAGTTTCTGGGAAACCCTTGTGGAATGCATTTGCTTCTTTCTCTCCCACACTGCCACAATCACCATTGTCGAAGTTGAGAGCATAACTCGACGGATCGTACTGAAACGTGAATTGTTGTTTGCCTCTGGCTTTGCCTTTACCGCCACGGTTCTTCACCGCCTTCTTCAATCTCCAGAAAAGGCTCCTGCATTGCCTCTTACTATAGCTATCCATCCATACAATGGTTTGAACCAAACCCATATCCAATATAGCTCTCTTGATATAATGTTTTTTAAGCAAAAACCCAAATTGTAATCTTCTCTAGAAAGACATTTTCTGGGGAATTAGATTTGAGGAATTTATGAGAGCATTTGATTGTGATGTTGGGCTGAAGAAACTATGAACTGTGGTTAATTTGGTAGTATTGTTTGGGTGTGTCTGTTTGGGAGCATAAAGAAGTTGGCAAACTCAATACACTGCTAAAATGACTACTTTGTGTTATTATAGAGGTAGAGAGACATTGTAAAAACAAGAATAATATTATACACTCATAAAAAAATATTCAAAAAAACTAAAAAACAGAACTTCAAATATGTTGATCAACTTCATGCCCAAGTAGTGTGACTCATATTATGTTAAATTTAAATTTAAATTCTAGATATTTTATGAATTAAACAAGTTTATCTCTCATTCTTAATTAGACTAGAAAAATTCGATTAACGCGCTATGAACCTGATTTGATAATCTGAATGATTTATCTTATAAATTTCTTTAAACAAATCTTCGATAAAATAACGGAAGTGATTGAGACCCCGCAGGGGGTCACTCCCACGACCCTCACAGGCCTGTGATTGGTCAATTTTTTTTTTTTTTTTTTTTTCTCCTCCTCCTCCAATCACTAACCTTCACGTGTGTGTGGTGAGGGTGGGGAAAGAGGGGATCCGGATCATTTTTCATAAAATAATATATGTTGATATAATATATATTATATTTATCTTGAAAAAATAAAGGTGAGATAAAATATGAGGAATGGGGCAATAGGAAGGAAACCGAAAGCGAAAGCGAAAGAAGGAATGCAAATCTTTTTGGTCTTTGAAAGAAGCTTTTGCACCTTTCAGTCACTGTTGGTGCTAATGCTTTTCTTGCATTGGAACACTCATGAGAATATGGTTAGAGAGAGATGGAATGTGGTTGGGCAGTGAGCCTATATATGGTCCTATCACTATCAGATTGTGATGGACTTTCCTCAAAATTTCATTTTCCAATATTGTTGAGAGTTTTAATTTGAGAGTTTTAATATAATTTTAATGATGTGAAATGTATTTATGTGAACTCCTTTCTTTATCTCTCTTTCTTTTACTTCACTGGTGCTCTATTTAAAATTTTCAAATTAAAAGTATGCATCATTACTTTTCATTTTATTCTTGAACTCTACACCCTATTTTTCGATCTGGGTTGGGATTTTTTTACATTTAAATTTGAATTTTAAAAAATTTGAGGAGTGAGTAAGATTTAATATGAATTTTGATTTAAGAATTTAAATTATTTATTCCGTAGAACTCTTAATAAATATCATTTATGAAAAAAAAATTAATTCGATTTGATAATCTTAATTTTTTTATTTTATCTCTTTTATCTCACAAAAGAAGAATGACAAGTTTATCTTTTTAAATATATCATCTATTTTTTAAAGACAAACACGATAAAATAAAAGATTATGATTATTAGATCGACTTAATTTTTTCATGAATAATATACACAAAGGACACTACAAAATAAAATAGTTCATATCATCAAAACTGAACCTGTAAAAGCATCTCCAACAGTGTATCTTTTTTTTATACTTTGAGTAAAAGTTTCATTTGATATCAAGTGCTCAAACGGAGTTTTTTAAAAGCTTTATCAAACACCAGTCGACCAGGCGAATGTTCGGCTTGTCAACCGGTTAGGGCCGGCCCTGAGATTTAGGGAGCCCAAGGCGAACTTCAGAAATGGGGCCCTCTTATATTGAAAAAAAAATAAAAATTCATAGATAAAACAATAAGTTATAATTTTTTAATTTTTTTATAGTTACAAAAAAATTTACTTGCACATATGATCATTAAAATTATAAATAAAAATTTACTTTCATATATTAAGATAGGAAGCAATCATTATGAATACTTAAAAAAAATAAAAATCTAGTCTTGTTGATTTTTTTTAATCTCATGTCTTATTGAGCCTATAGTATTTGAGCATCCTCCTTTTTTTTTTCTTTTTTTTATTTTATTTTTAATCTAAAACACAAAATTATATTTGGGGCCCCTATTTTTAGCCCAAATTTGGGGAACTAAGGCGCAGGCCTTGCCTGCCCTTAGGGCCGGCCCTGCGACCGGTCAATGTAATTTTTCACAAATTTTTGCCTTAAGATGGACATCTTAGGGGACATTCAGTGGTGAAAATCCAACGACTATGAACAGTGATTTGATAAAAGACACATCTATTCTTAATTGGATAAAAGATTTAAGAAATCCTGAATTTAATGAAAGATTTGGTACTAAGTTAGAGCTACAAAAAGTAAGTTTTTTCATCAAATTTAAATTTGATGTACCATTGGAGATGGTCTAATGGGTTTCGTGAGAGAAGCTCAACCCTTTGTATCTATACACACACTAGTATATCACCCGTGCTATGCACGAATTTAAATAAATAATTAACAATTAATTTTGAAATTAAATAATAACATATTTTTTTTTGGGCAAAATTAAATATACCTCCCTCGAGATTTAGCTAAATTACAGATATCCCCCTGAGGTTTCGGAAATTACAGATACCCCTTGAGGTTTATATTTTCATAACAAATTACCTCCTGAGATTTATATTTTCATAACAATTTGCCCCCTAATTTGTTATGCAAATAGTACCTTCAGGGGGTATCTGTAATTTCTCAAACCTTAAGGGGGTATCTGTAATTTTGCTAAACCTCGAGGGGGTATATGTAATTTGCCCTTTTTTTTATAAAACCTATCAAATATCATTTAAAATTAATTAAATTTTAACCATTTAATTAGATTTTTTTAATTTTTTTTGTAGTTGTTATGTCATTAATTGTATATTCTAAGTTCTCCATAAGAAATAGATGTCATGATTTAATTGGTAAAGATAAAAAAATAGAATAAATTATAAAAATTATATTTATGATAAAACAAAAAATACATTGCATCATATAAGTTTTTCAGTTTTAGTATATTCTATGTTAGAGTTTGTCCAATTATATAGTTACAAATTTTATTGGGCAAATTACATATACCACCCTCGAGGTTTAGCTAAATTACAAATACTCCCCTGAGGTTTCGAAAATTACAGATACCCCCCCTGAGGTTTATATTTTCATAACAAATTACCCCCTGAGGTTTATATTTTCATAACAATTTGCCCCCTAATTTGTTATGCAAATAGTACCTTCAAGAGGGTATCTGTAATTTCTCAAACCTCAGGAGAGTATCTGTAATTTTGCTAAATCTCGAGGGGGTATATGTAATTTATCCAATTTTTTTATTCATATTTTCTATTTAAATAATTTGATATTACAAAAAAATAAATTTTATTTGGACTCTTCCTTTAAATCTCAAATTAGATGAAATTTAGATATGATTAAAATTTTATTTTTAATTTTCCATCTACAAATTTTAAAATTAAAAAAAAAGAAGAGATTAGATAGGCCAGTAATTTTATACATGTATATCTTATGCCACATATTTTAAATTTTTTAAAATAAAAAATTGATGGTTTTAATTTGATTAAAATACATCGTTAAAAATATATGTATTTTTAAACATGACACATGCACTTTTTAAATTTCTGTTTACATGTGCCATGGGAATTTCTTTTTTAATTAATAGATGTGCTTTTAATATTTTGATGCCTAGAAAATTCTTAATTCTTTAGATACCGCATGTTTTGTTTAGTTTTCAAAAATAACAATAGAAAATTTTGAAGTAAGTATTTTTAAATTTGAAATTATATAAGACTGAAGTTAAATTCGATTTTTTTTTAAGTCCCTAATACCAAGATTTTATAAGATAAATGATATAAAATATTTTCATAATAGTTAAGGTCTCTCAACATTTTCACAGAAAAAATTCAACTCAAAGAAATTTCACTTGACTCAAAGAAATTTTGGCCCCGACACAAAGAAATTTCAATTTTCATAAAAAAAATTTATCGAGGGACCTTAACTAATAAAAAAAAATATCTTGAACCTTTCATACTATACGAAGTTGGAGAATGATGTTTCACTAATTTTCTCCTTTTTTTTTTTAGTTTTATTTATTTTTTACTTTCTATATTAAGATTTTAAAATTTTAAAATCTTAGATATGATTAGACGGACTAATATTTATGTGACATATGTACTTAATGTTTACAATTTTTTTTTTTTTTTTTAAAGCAAGAATTTTTTATTAATGTTTTGGAACTCATAGTCTTTGAAACGAAAAATCTCTTTACTAACTTCTTGTAAAATATATGTTGCATTAGATTGCATTAAAATGCTCCTCGTGTTGGATGGCTATACGTTGTTTAGGATTTTCAAAATTTTATAGTTTTTAATTTTACTTTATGTTTTTTTATTGCCATTACTTGGTAAGGTTGAGAGTGAGACAAATAAATTGATACATCAATGGTTTTCCATATTAGTAGGATATTTGAATTTTGAAATTCAAATTTAAATGATAATTAGAGTTTTTTTTTTTTACATTTTTTTTTTAATTTTTATATATATAGTGGGTCAACCAATAGAAAGTTTTTTTAATTATTTAAAAATAAAAAAATTAAGAAAATTAGTTTGAAGTTTTGAAGCTCACATGACTCTTAAAAATATATTAAAAAATAAAATTGAATAGAAAATCAAAATAAATAAATCAAAATTTTTTTTTTAAATTGAACGCTTAATTATCCATTCATTACTCTCATATTAGAATTCATACAACTCCTACAAAAAATGGAATAGAAAATTAAAACAAAAAATCAAATAAATTTAAAAATTAAATACTTAATTACATATCTCCATCCACTGCTCTCATATTGCAATTCATGCAACCCCTAAAATAAAATAAAATAGAAAATCAAAACAAATAAATTTAAAAAGTTTAAAAATTGAACGCTTAAATAGATACCTCCATGCACTACTCTCGTATTGGAATTCATACAACTCTTATTTAAAAAAAATTTGTATAGAAAATCAAAATAAATAAATAAAAAGAGTTTAAAAATTGAACGCTTAATTACATACATTCATTCATTGCTCATATATTGATTTTTCAGTAACTTTAGACATTGTCATTATCGAAATAGTAAAGCAAAGTTCATAATGGAGTGAGAGATTAAGTAGGCATCAAATTATATCAAGTGAAAAGCTAAAATAGAAGAAGATGATAATTTCTTTAATAATCTCCTTTCATAATTTTGCTCTCCACGGTGTTGTTTTCTCTTTACCATGGTCTGTTCTTGCCGTGTAGGTATAAAGTAAGAAATGATAGTAAATAGCTTATGAAGAAATTGTAATTTTAACAGGTTATGATGGTTGTGTTGAAGTTATAATGTTGTAGGGTTTTAAAATTGAACAAAATATGGAATGGAAGAAAGGTTAGGTAGAAAAGAATAGAAAGTTTATATGTTTTCTTTTCAAATTCCACAAATCGTGCTATAATATTAATTTTAAGTAATTAATATGATGAGTTAGCCAATAGTATTTTTAAAAAAAATAATTTTAAAATTAAAAAAGTTAATTCCTACTGAAAAAGAGGTTAATATATATGTAATATTGTTTTTTATTTATTTATTATGGAAAGTAATTTTTCAAATCATGTGTATTTTGTAAGGTAGCAAAGTTTGAAATTTGATTCCCTAAATCATAGGTGAATATTTATTAAGTGATTTGTTGATTATGATTTAAATTTTTAATAGCCAATTAATATTTTTCACTTTTCAAAAATAGCCAAAATTCAATAAAATTGATTTAGAGTTTTGAAACTCCTAAAGCTCTCATACAGTTAGAAACTCTCTTTTCCTTTCGTATATTTAAATTTGAATTGTTATTCCTTTCGTAAGTAAAAATTAAGGGAACACCCCTTAAGTAGTGTGTACCATATATACTTTATAACTAAAGAAAAAAATGGTATAATTTCATATTTTCTGAGTCATAATTAAAAATAATATCATAATTAAATACAACATGTGACATAACTAAAAATTTCATGAGTCATAATTAAAATAATATCATAACTAAAGAAGAAAATAGCATAATTAAAGAAGAAAATGATATAATTAGGAGTGCATATGGTACACTCTTTTCAATGGTGTATATGTTAAAATTTCTCAAAAATTAAATTTGAATGCATTTTAAAATTTATTATTTATTTTCTTAAGTTAAATTATTTTTTTTGGGCCATACAATAGGAATTTTTTTTTTTTTTTTTAATTCGGTAAATGCATATCTACTATAAAATTATATAAGGAAAATGAAGTTGAGAGCTGCCTTATACACCCAGTGGGGGTCTCACCCCCAGTGAGGTGGCGAGCCCCCACTGGCCGAAACTTAGAAAAAAAAAAAAAAAAAACTGATTTTTTGGACCAATCCCCCAGTGACACCTCACTGGGGGTCACCCCCAGCTGGGGGTAGAAATCATTTTCGAATGAAGTTATTCAAGTTTAATTCATGATGGATTTAGTTCAAAATTCTTCTAAGATTAGCTCAAAGAATAAATAAATCAAATTTAAATATATTTTTTAAATTCATTAAACTTTTAAATAAAAAATTTGAATAACTCTTTCTAATAATTTTGTATTCGACTCAATAGATCGACTAATTCGGAAGACCAAATCCCACCGTCCACTAGCGGGAGACTCATTTAAAGCCAGGGCAAATGAGATGTTTCATATATGAATAACAGTGTGCATATGTAAGATCCTTTGGGAAGTGGGTTATAATCCACTTCCCAGATTATAACTCACTTCCTATCTTACAAAAAAGCTTATTATAACCATCTTCCCAAAATAGCCTGTAATAGGTAATGCTACAGCAAGTGTACAAATGTAAAAATGATCACAATATTATTTTTTTAATTTATGTAATTAAAATTATTAATAAAAATATGGCAAAATGTGTGAATGAACTTTACAGTTTCATTCGGTAGGAGCTTAAAAGCAATTTATTGGTTAAAAAATATTCATTTTGCTAAAAGCCTTAGTTCATCTGGCAAACTTATTTCCCACATCATAATAATAATAATAATTCACTTTACCATTCTAAAAGGTCATTAGATGCCAAAAAATCCTTTAATAATATGCCAAATAAAATAGTTTTTTTTAATATTTTGCTTTTTGTAAATTTATTTTTAGCCAATAAGCTAATTTTTAGCTTGCTCTCAAAGGAAGCCAAAGAGAGTCTAATGTAATTATGTGAAATTTTGTAATGGCATCCCCTATATTAGTATACTCTTTTTTTTTTTAATCTTTTTATCTTTTTGAGTTATATCATCTCTCTATTTTTGTGCATATTTTTTTATAAAAAATCAAAAAGTACATTTATATAGATCATCCCAAACAGTTCCTTATAGTAGCGTATGTAGTTTAGTTCAACTAAATTAAGTAAAAATTTAGCACCAAATTAAACCCTTAGATTTTGTAAATTTAGGAATCCAAACTGACCACATACCATACTTTAGTTTTGTCTGGTTTTCCCTTCAGCAAAGATGAGGGATTCAAGAAAAGTTTTAACAAAATTATAACAATTTATAAAATCTCACATCACAGTAGATAAAGAGAGATGAGAATGCTCTATAAATGTCTCCCCTCTCTAAACTTTATGACAAAATGCATTGATAATTTATCTTCCAATACTAACAATTAAAATATAAAAAAAAGTACTTAAATATTTATTTTCAGTCAGTTTGGTTAGTATTGGTATAAAAATTTTCAAAACCAAAATAGATCGTGTCTTATGAAAATCTAAATGAAAGCCAAAAATTTCAATTGATATCAAACCGTGGATTCAGTTCTATTGATTTTTATAACACCCTTACTTTTTAGGTTGAGTTTCTCTCAAGTTAAAATTTGAATTTGAGAGAATTTGAGGGGTCTGCGAGACTCACTATGAGTCTTATTTTGATATTCAGAATCATTCATCTCGTTGAACCTTCAATGTATATTATCAATGAAAAACATTAGATCAATCCACCTATCGTAAAATTTTTATTTTATCATGGTTGTTTTCAAAAAAATGAATGACGAGACCAATACAATAAAATAGATTATCCATTTATTTAGAGACCAATATGATAAAATAAAAAATTCATAATTATTGGATTGATCTAATTTTTCTTGTTGATGATATACATAAAGTTCTAACAAAATAAATGATTTGGATCATAAAAAATGAAGCATGTGGTATCTCACGAACCTCTCACTTTTATTAAATTTAAATTTAAATTTGAGAAAAACTCAATTCTTAATGCATTTTCTCTAAATTTATATACAAAATGTTGATAGAAATTATCCAAAAATTTAATATTTTTAAAATTTAAAAAGTTGGATTGGAGAATCTCTACCAGATCCATTATGGTGAATTTGAATTGTGCCCCAGGTGAGATTTGCACATAAATTGAAATAATAAGGCTGAATTACATGTAACAAGGAATTAAGAAAAAAAATTATAAATACATAAGAGTGTAAGTGTGTCTGTAGTGAAATGTAAATAAAAAATTGTGAAAGTACAAGTGCCACTTACACCTAACACAATGCACCTCTTTACATGTTGATTTTTTTTTTATGTCAACTCTCATGATAAAGTTTTCCAATAATATAAACCCTTAAATCTTTTTATCTATGATCAATCAAATCAAAGCAATCACTTTTTACTTCAAAGTGCTGCAACAAGCAGATGGTAAAAATGGGGAGTTGCACACAACCTTTGCATAGTTTTGCTTTTGGGGGGGCTTGTGCGTAGTTTGCTTTTGGGGGGGCTTTCTCACTACTTCACCCTTTTTGTCTTCATCACCAAATGCCATTTTTGCCACCACATATTTCCAATGCAGTTACCCTTTTGTCCCATTCTACGTCTCCCCTTGTGTGTCCATTTTTCAGAGCTAAAATTATTCATCACTGTGCACTCCCCCCATTAACAATGCTGTGTCTGAAATTTTGGATGGTGGGTCTTACCAATGTATGACCTATCATTCTATTTCACAATACAATCTTTGTCTTTAGGACTTGGAATCTCTGGCCATGCACTATTCTCTTCACTTGGTTTTTGTGTGGGGTGGTGGGTTTTAAGAATCATTGTGTGCTCCTATGACATTAGCCAACACATTTGTGTGGGGTGGGCGGTTTAGAGTTTTCAAAAATAATTTTTTGAGTTTGTAAATCGTATTTATTTATTTATTTATTTTTTGTATTTGGTAATTTAAAAAAAATTACAAATATTATATTTTTTAAGTGTATCTAGATTCAGTGTATTTACAAAATAATTAAAAAAATTACGTAAAATATTAAAAATATTCACTAAAAAAATACATAATTGTACCATAAAGAGAGGGTTAAAAAAAAAAGGCCAAATAAAATTGGACTAACCGCTAATACGTATATATATTTTTATTTTTTATTTTTCAATTGGGCTAACAACTAACACTTGTAATTGGGCCAAATAGAATTTTTGATACCTTTTAAACTGGCCTAAATCAATAAAATAGAATTGAATCATTTTGAGTGTTTAATATAATACAAGATTAATGAATTTGGAGATATTTTTTTGACTTAATTTTTGAAGCTGTAGGCACAGTCTTATTAATCTTAACTCAGAATCGGCCATGATTACAAGTGTGGTCCATGACTTGCAAATTTCAATTCTATATCATATACTTTGTTTTGAGATATTTTTAACACAAATTTCTATGGTATGTAACATTTTTGTTATGTGATTCTCTTATATTTAAAAACAAATCTCACGTGATTGGATAGTTTTGGAGGGTTGGACGTTATCCCATACGTACAGAAAGACTTCCCTAGTTTTTGGTTATTGACGACAAGTTTGATTTTGCTAACTCACTTGTAGTGTAAATGATACTCTAATCTAATTAAAGAGCAATGTGAGAGATTTTTAAAATTTTAATATTTTATATACGTGTAGGATTTACATTATGTGAGTTTTATGTAGGTTTCACATCCATGTAATATATTTAATAGAAATTTTGATAAAATTTTTGAGATCTCTAACATTTTTACTAGTTAAAATAGTGACGGGATTTGTCTTATTATTTTTATTATTTAGGACTAGTTTGGCATGTATTAAATAAGTCAAAAAGTCACTATCTTATTTAAGTCACATCATTTTATTTAAATCACATCACCTCTCTAACACATCACATCAAACCCAACCCAAACCCAACCCAAACCCACCAATAAGTCAAACAGTGCACTAGTGAAGAAAATTAATCTACAAATAGAATTATTACATATAATATTACTATAATAATAATAATCAGTGTGTTTGATTTCAGTTTTTTGAATTTAATTTTTTAGAAATTGAGTTTTTTATTTTTTGTATTTTTTATTTTTAGTGAATATTTTAAAAATTTTAAGAATTTTTTTTTTTACTTTTTTAGATGCACTTATCTAAATAATAAAATATTTTTGAAAAAATATTTTAAAAAATTAACAAATACACAAAAATATGAAAAATGTATTAAATTTTTGTATTTTTGATATTTATTGAAATTTGTAAAGATTTTTTCACAAATATGATACTTTTTAAGTGTATTTATATTAGGTGTCTAAAAATTTTTAAAAAAAATTGCTTAAATATTAAAAAAATTCAATGAAAATTAAAAAAAATACAAAAAATAAAAAAATAAAATTTTATGAAAAATGAATTTCGAAAACTAAAACCAATGAATATTTCTAAAAATAAATGATTAGTTGAGGAGCTTCGAATTTAAAAAGAGCTGACATAAATTCTGACATTTGGATAAAATTTTTATAGAGTGATATTAGGGATGTGTAAAACCCACGTAAGAACCATATATATAAAAGATATTTGATAAAATATTTAGGGTCGTATCATTTTTCATTTTTATATGAATATTCTGTTTATATTATTGGTGGAGCTACCATGAGTCAAATTTTGCCATCTGGCATTTTCGTTAAGTGGGCTTTTTTTTTTTTTTTGGTAAACTATCAATAGGTCTTAATAGTTGGACTTAATTCTCATCAAGTCCTATTGAAAATAAATCTTGATAAAATTATCATTAAAAATAATTTTTTTGTGATAATTTTTTATATATATTACTAAAAATTGATAATTAATAACTTTTCTATAATAAATTTTTTTAATAAAATTTATTAGACAATAAATTCACTTATTAAGACGTATAAGTACCTCTTATTTTTTAGAATTATTTAGGACCATTGTATTTTCTGTTTTTTTAAAGTTAGTTTCTTGGGTTGAATGATTGATGGACCCACGTTATCTTCATGAATAAAGCTGGAGACCCTTAGTGGGGGGCGAGCGAATCCTCTGGAGTTAATTCTCTAGAGTGATCTCCTAAAGTATTTGATCGAACGGCTTAGAATAAAACTCACCAAAATGACGTCGTTTTGGTGAGTATTTTGAAAAAAAAAAAAAAAAAAAAAAAAATTCAGATTTTTTGAAGCTTTTTTTTGCAGATCAACAATGGCTTCAATTCATCATCATCATCACAACCCAACAACCCAATCAAACTCTCTTTCAACTCCGAATCACAGCAATAACTCTCTCTCAAATCCATTCTCTCCATCACCTTCCTCATTCTCTCTCTCCTTCCCCACTCTCTCTCTCTATAAACGACTTCACCAAATCCAACAGATCCACCGCCGTCTCCGGTGGCGAGTACTCGCTTCCGCTACTCTCGCAGAGCCTAGAGCGCGCCACCTCATCAAACGCCTCCGCTACCCTCTTGAATCTCGCTGCCATTGTTGATCTGCAAAAAAAGCTTCAAAAAATCTGAATTTTTTTGAAGAGAGAGAGTGGGGGAGAAGAGAGAGAGAATGAGGAGGGTGATGGAGAGAATGGATTTGAGAGAGAGAGTTATTGCTGTGATTCGGAGTTGAAAGAGAGTTTGATTGGGTTGTTGGGTTGTGATGATGATGATGAATTGAAGCCATTGTTGATCTGTAAAAAAAAGCTTCAAAAAATCTGATTTTTTTTTTTTTTTGTTTTTTCAAAATACTTACCAAAACGACGTCGTTTTGGTGAGTTTTATTCTGAGCCGTTCGATCAAGTACTTTAGGAGATCACTCTAGAGAATCCGCTCGCCAGTAGGGGTGCTGGGGTTAATAAGTCTATCAAGTCTTACTGAAAATAAGTTATAATAAAATCGTTGTTAAAAATAATTTTTTAGACGATTTTTTACACATGTCGCTAAAAATTGATAATTAATAATTTTTTTGTTACGATTTTTATAAATTATTGCTAAAACTTACAATTAATGACCTTTTTTTGTGACAAAATTTTCAAACTGTCATTGAAAGTTGAAAATTTGGCAAATTACATTGACGATCCCTATAGTTTGGGACTTGTGTTACTTTGGTCCATGACTTTTCAATTGTGACACATTTGACCATAAATTTTAAATTTTATTCCAAATAAGAACAATTGAACCGAGGGATGGGTGACATTGTGGTTAAGACTTGGGGTTTAAGTCCCAAGGTCACAGGTTCAATTCCCCTTTCCCCTGGGCCAATCTCCTGAGCGAAGCACAGTTGGTTAGGAGGTTGGATCTCAAGTTGTCTAATCAGCACTTGGTGTGGGTTCAATGCTCCCCCGCTGTGCGAGTCCTGACTTAAGCGGAACTTATCTTGGGAGGTCGGGGCAAGTTCACAGGTTATAGTCTCCTCACTCGGAACAGCTAACAGGACACCCTGGTGATCTCTGCAAGGGGCGCTGCCTTGGACCTGTGGGAGGGTAGAGAGGATTTTCCTGTAACCCAAAAAAAAAAAAAAAAGAACAATTGAAGATACCATTATTCAATTTCAAAATCAAAGTCATCAATTTGATAAAATATAAACTAATTTGGCAAAAATAAATGTTAAAAAAATATTTTTGAATTTTTAAAAATTATTTCTACTCACCAAAAATAAAAATTATGTAAAATTGATAAATCTTTTAAACATTTATTTTTTTTACTAAATTAATTTTTATTATATGTTTGGATAATAATCATGTAATGGATGGTTGTTTTTATTTTCATTAAATTAGTTTCTATTTTTTCAAAAATCAAACATGACGACAACTTTGATATCATTATTAAATCAATCCATTAAATCAAAAAATGCAAAATTAAAAATATTTCATATATTAAATATATTGATTACATATTAAAAGTCTAACAACCACATTACTTGATCATCATCTAAACACATAATAAAAATTAGAGGCATGTACCAATAAATCCCAAATTTGTATCTTGTAACCCATTTGGTCCTATGAATTTTCTTATGAACCGTTAGGTCCTATCCCAATGTTAATGACCATTGAACATCATCGACATCAAACATTATCCATCAAACATCAAAACATCAAACATCAGATTTATGAGTAACATCATCGAAACAACATCAAACATCATCATCGAAACAATATCAAACATCATCATCAAAACAACATCAAACATCAAACATCAAAACATCATACAACATCATCAAAATAACATCAAAAATAATGATTAAATAATTTTTCAAATAACGATTAAACATCAAAATAATGATTAAATAATTTTTTAAATAACTATTAAACATCAAAATAATGATTAAAATAACATCAAACATAAAAAATAACGATTAAATAATTTTTTTTGATCAAATATCATCATCATAACAATTTTTTTTTTATCAAACATCATCCTAACAATTTTTTTGAACAAACATCGTCATAACATAGCAGACCCCTTCTCAGACTTCTTGGAACCCGAAGAACTCCATGACAGGTGTTTCTTACCCCTATCAGACCTCCTCAAAGGACTAGGCATCCTCTTTTTCTCAACTATTTCAAGTTTCCTCTTAAGTGGAGTTGCTGTTGGCGTCCTTTTCTCAATACGCTCAGACTTCCTTGTAGTTGACGGGCTTGAAATAGCAATATATTTTCCTACTGTGGCGGTGAAACGGTTGGGTTAGGATTTTTGGAGGCCGATTTCTATGTCTTTGAAGCAGATTTAATTGCTGGTGAATTTAAAATTTTCATACTAGGGCTTGTGAGATTGGGATTTGAATTCTTAGAATCTTTTGAGATTTCTGAAATCTTCTGGAAATTGATCTGGAGAAGCAAGATTCGTCTAAAGCAGATCGGCAAGTGGTTTGACCACAGTATTTTGAGTTAACATTCGGGGTTTTTTTTTTTTATAAACATTGATCGACATTTAGGGCTGATATATATATATATATATATATGATCGCGTGTATGTACGTGTTCAATCTGTTTGTGTTTTGAATTGTAATCAAGACTGCAGGAGGAATTAATCTGAAAATTAATGATGTTCACATTTTTTTTTTTTTTGATGATGTTTTGTGAATGTTTGATATTGTTGATTGGGGCAGTTAATGTTGCTAATGTTTTGATGATGTTAATAATGTTGTTGATGTTACTGATGTAGATAGTGGGACTAAATGGTGCATAAGAAAACTTGTAGGACTAAATGGTTTAACTTTCTACCATATAGGATTTACTGGTAATTTTTCCTAAAAAGTAATTTGGTAAAATAAATAAATAAATAGATGCGTAAAAGATTTATCAATTTTACATAATTTTATATTTGGTGGGTAGAAAAGAAATAATTTTTAAAAATTCAAAAATATTTTTTTGATATCTATTTTTGTCAAATTAGTTTATATTTTGTCAAATTGACGACTTTGCCCCCTGAAATTAAGCTATGGTATCTTCAATTGTCTTTATTTGAAACAAGATTCAAAATTCAGGATCAAATGTGTCACAATTAAAAAGTCGGGAACTAAAGTGATACGAGTCCCAAACTATGAGGATTGTTAGTGTAATTCATCCTTGAAAATTAGTAACCTTTTTTTTTTTTGTGATGATCTTTTTAAATTGTCGTTAAAACTTATAATCAGTAACAAATTTTTGTGATAAAATTTTTAAACTGTTGCTGAAAATTAACAATTAGTGAGATTTTTAATAGTATTTGATGAAAAATGCCATTCAGTGTGTTTAATTTTAATTTTCTGAATTCAGTTTGCCAGAAATTGAGTTTTTTTGCTTTTCGTGATTTTTTTTAAATTTTTAATAAATATTTTTAAAATTTTAAGCAATTTTTTAAAATTTTTTTATATACGCCTTACTTATATATATCTAAATAGTAAAATATTTGTGAATAAATATTTTTAAAAATTAATAAATACGAAAAAAATACGAAACATGTATTGAATTTTTGTATTTTTTTTATATTTTTTATATTTAGTGAATTTTTTAAATATTTTTTTCACAAATATTATATTTTTTTAAGTATATTTATGCTAGGTGAGTCTAAAAATTAAAAAAATTACTTAAAATATAAAAAAAAATTCAGTGAAGAGAAAAAAAATACGAAAAATAAAAAAGTAAAATTTTTTGAAAAGTGAATTCTGAAAATGGAAAAGTGAATTCTGAAAATGGAAACCAAACAGAGTGATTAATTTTTACAGGATATATTGAACAATAAGTCCATCTATTAGGATTTACACGTAAGTTTCCCTAATCTAAATAACTATACTTTTATAATTTTTTTTATAAAAAAATATACAAAAAAATAAAAAAATAATATGACTCAAATAAATATATTTATCTAAATAAGTACACTCATTTAATTTATGCCAATCAACATTTTCGTGGGATGGACTTTTTAATTTTTTTAATTTTATAAAAAAAAAAATAATAATTATGATTTGAATATGACATTTTATTTTATTAATTTTTTAATTTATTTTTTTATAACTATTTTAATCAAAAAAAATTCCTAAACTTAACCAAAAAAATTCCTAAACTTTTTCTTTCCAAACGTGGGCTGAATACGATGTGAAAACCGAAATTACTCGTACGAATGAGTGGCCGATTCTATTGACACCTAAAAAAATGTTTTAAGTGCGTGCAAAATTTTAATATATTCTATTAAATTATTTAGAATTATAATTTATTTTTAGTAAATCTTTTTTTTTTTTTTTTGCTTTTTAAATTACACTTTTGAGATATATACAAATAAAACAAGCTAGCATAATTACTCGTACTATTTTTAAAATTAAATAATAATCTAAAAAATTTATCTAGAATATTTAGTAAAAATAATTTAGAACCAATTAAATTTTATTCATTTTTATCACAGTTACATATAAGAGATTTTTTTTTTTTATTCTTATGTCATTATTTGTGTACTCTAAGTTCTTAATAACAAATACATGCAATAATTTAATTGGTAAAAATTAAAAATAAATTACAAAAATTATATTTATTATCAAATATAAATACATTTCGCCTTATAAGTTTCGTAAATTTAATTTATTGAAGGATAGTGATAAATTACATTTGCCAATATATTAATTTTTCATGTTATAAGATTTACATAAAAATAGATTAGAATTTACTTGTGATATTAAATTTAGGTTTAACATTATATTTTTTTTTTGGGTACATCGGAAATAATTTAACATTATATTTACACCAACTTATTCTTCACCTAATCATTAAAAATTATCTTTGTCTATTCTCAATTTATATGAATCATTTGACCTATCTATTTATTAAATTAATAAATAGATATTTGTAGGTATTCTTTATAAAAATTAAAAATTTTGAACTTAGTTAAAAAAAACTATATATTTATGTTTAAAACAATTAAATGAATAGTGTTATATATATATATGTATATATTTATTTAGTTATAGATGAAAAAATTATCTAAGATATAGCCACCCTAAATTATAGGTCATATTCTAGTCCTAATAAAGTTAAATTTTATCATAGCTTATCAATTTGTGACTAATATAAGCAAATTTGGGGGGTTTTAATATTGGATTAAACACTAAAAAGTAGTTAAGAAAATTTAGTTCAAGTCGATTTTTTTGCCAATAATTCTTGATTTAAGCCTAGTTCTTGGAGAATCGTTTAGTTCATGTCCAATCCAAAAGTTAGTAAACCCATCTATTTATTTAATTTTTAATTAGTAAGTATATTTTTTAAAAAGAATTATAAAAAAAATAGGAATTATGTACATATTTGCTTGGTATATTTATTAACAATTTTAAAATTAATTAAGAAATTGTGTAGTTATTCTTAAAAGAATAAATTACATTGGTAGTCCTTATATTTTAACTCTTGTGTTATTTTTGTCTTTGCATTTTTAATTTGCTCGATTTTGATCATGAATTTATAATTTTGTCACAATTTGGTCCAATTGTTATGATTGCTAGTTTTTTTTTTTTTTTTATTTATTGAAAATACATACATGAATAGCATCTGTTATAATTTTATAAATAAAATTATAAATTTGTTCAACTTAGTAAGTTAATGTCAACCAACTCAATAACTATTTTATTTTAAAAACCTTAACTCACATTATCAATTGGACCAAATTGATACAAAATCTAAAATTAATGGTCAAAATCAAACTAATTAAAATTACAGAGATCAAGTTGACACGAGAGACAAAATATGGGGACTATCGATATAATTTACCCTTCTTAAAAGATATATTTATATCTGAAAAACTATTTAAAACCAGATCAAGGTAGAACTTGAATAAAAAATTGATGGCTTATTAAAAATATTTAATAATTATAAATTTAAATTTGATCAATTTTTCATTTAATTTTTTTCGTAATAGAATTAGGTTGTTTGGTAATTATAATTTATAGTTCCAATTTTTCTTTGTATTTTTTTAAAAATATTTTAAAATTATATATAATTATAATTTCTTTTGGAACTTTTCTTTTCAATCTCAAATTATATATAATTTATTTTTGACTTCTCATTTACAAAAACTAACAATAAAATAAATTATTTTTTGAACGTTGAAGAAATAAACAAAGAAATATATTATCAAAAATAATAATAACAAAACATATTTTTATTTATCATGTGACATCTTACCACTACATTGATAATAGACATTAATAATAAAACTCATTATAATAATACAATAATAATATATTAGATGATAAATAACATGCGATAATAATAATTTTTTGTAGTTATACAAAAGTACCCAAAATGGTATATAAAAAAAAAAATATGATCCATGTTTAATTTTTATATAGTAAAATTCACAGTTAATCTCAACCACACATTAGTTTTCTAAATCAATTCATTACCCAAACTGTAAGTTTTAATAATACATGTAACCAATAATAATGCGGAATTAAATTTTACAGGATCTTGAATTCAATACAACTCAAAAATAAAACGAACATACCTTTGTCAGCCATTGAATTAGAGAAGTTGAGAAAATACCCCTTAGAGTTGAACCTTTAATTCTTGGCTCATCTTCTTCTCTCTAGCTCTCTTAATTAGGATGACTATAAAACTTAGAGTGATGGAAAATACTTATCATATGAAAGGAGAGTCACCCATCCTTATATAGAGGAGAGAAGAGGGCCAGATAAACTTTATCAGAAGAATTCCTTATCCATCAAGGTTTCCTTCTTATCTTAGAAGAGTGATTATATTAAAATTCTAATTACTGAACTTTATATATAATATTGGCTTTATCTAATTGTGGAGTCAAAATAAAATAAAATGTGTAAAAATATGTAGGCTATTGGGCCACACTAGAAAATAAATCCAACATTCTCCCACTTGGCCCATTAAGCCGATTATGATGCAATTATGAGTTTTTTTCAAAAAATATGCAACTTATAAAAAATTTTGACTCATTGGATTCCACATTAAAAAACTTTGACATGTGATCACGAACTTTTAAAAATAGCCAATAAGTTCAGATATATTAGAAACTATAATACTGTGATTACTTCAGATCATCAATGTGAGTCATAGCGGTTATATAACATTTATGTCATATTTCCTTCTATGTACTACACCATTGATAACCTTCACCAACCCAGTCCTTTATCGGGATATATAATTATTTGCCTGAAAGGCCCCTGTAATTTGTCTTATTAAGACATTCCCTGTTTATCAATATTCAATTTAATGTGTACACACACTTTTAGAAACAGGAAAATTAGAAACAAAATTATTATTGCGCAAATAGTGTCAAATAAAAATAAGCACTCACGATTAACCATACACATCAAGGGTTACTTAAAAGACCCATCCTGATAACATGCTCTTCGTATGTCTTTGGTGGCAATCCCTTTGTGAATGGATCAGTAATCATAAGAGAGGTGCTTAAGTTTTCAATTAACACTTGTTGTTTCTGGACTCTTTCTCTAACGACTAAGTACTTTACTTCCATGTGTTTGGAACCACTAGAGTACTTTCCATTCTTAGAGAAGAAAACTGTTGCAGTATTGTCACAATATATCTTCAGCGGCCTAGCAATTGAGTCAACAACACCAAGTCCTGAGATGAAATTTCGCAACCATAAAGCATGATTTGTAGCCTCAAAGCATATGGAATGTCCTTCATTTGTTTTCTTTTTAAGTCATTCCTTGGACACTGTTTTTCACTTAATTTATCACCCTTCATGATGGGTGCATCACCGGCTGAACAAAACTGCATATTGAATCTCTCCAAAACACGATCAATATATCATTTCTGTAATAGTCCTAGCAATCCTCGAGATCGATCTCTAAAGATCTCTATGCCAAAAACATAGTTTGCCTCACCCATATCGACCATTTTAAAGTTCTTGGAGAGATATTCCTTGGTTTCATGCAATAAGCCAAGGTCATTACTAGCTAACAAAATGTCATTCACATATAGCACCAAAATAATGAACTTGCTCCCACTAACCTTCAGATATATGCACTGATCAACTGCATTTTCTTTAAATCCAAAAGAGATAATGGTATCATTAAACCTTAAATACCATTGCTTGGAAGCTTTGTTTAAGGCCGTATATGGATTTCTTTAATTTGCAAGCTAAATGTTTTTTACCTTTCTTTGCAAATTCTTTTGGCTGCTCCATATAAATTTCTTTATCCAAATTCCCATTTAGGAAAACAGCTTTCACATCCATTTGATGCAACTCTAAGTCACAATGAGCTACCAATGCTAGGATGATTCTAAGCAAGTCCTTCTTAGATACTAGAGAGAAGGTTTCTGTATAGTCTATGCCTTCTTTTTGAGTAAAACCCTTGGCAACAAGTCTGGCTTTAAATCGTTCGATATTGCCTTTTGCGTCACGCTTGGTCTTGAAGACCCATGTACACCCGACCTTTTTGCAGTTATTAGGCAATTCGACGAGATCCCAAACACTATTCTGTTCCATGGATTTTAACTCTTCATTTATAGCATTGACTCATTTAGAAGAATCATCACTATTCATGGCTTGTGAAAATGAGACTGGATCTTTGTTGATCCCAATATCAAAATCAGATTCCTGTAGATACACCATGTAATCATCTGGAATGGCAGGCTTTCTTTCCCTTTGAGATCTTCTCAGAACTGCCGGTTGTGGTGGTTCTACAATATTTTCAATGGTGGTATCTTCATGAAGTGGTGAAACATGAGGTGGTAAAGGATTTTCATTATGTTGTTCGTTTCTTTCAACCTGTGGAATAGTCTGAGGAACAACAATTTTTCGATAAGGGTCAAATGTTGGCACATCTACCCTAATTTCCTCGAAATTCACCACTCGTGTTTTCTCACTCCCACTAATTTCACCATTCTCTAGGAATCTAGCATTACCAGTCTCCACTATCCTCGTACTGTGATTAGGACAATAAAATTTGTACCCTTTAGACTTGTCTGGATAACCAATGAAATATCCAGATATTATTCTTGAGTCCAACTTTTTCTCTTGTGGGTTGAAGATTCTTGCTTCTGCTGGACAACCCCAAATATGTAAGTGTCTCAAATTAGGTTTCCTACTAGTCCACAACTCAAAAGGAGTTGTTGGGACCGCCTTACTAGGAACCCTATTTAAGATATACATTGCAGTCTTTTAAAGCTTCACTCCACATTGAAATAGGTACAATTTAACATACTCTTAGCCATATCTTTAAGTGTATGATTACGCCTTTCAGCAACTCCATTTTGCTGTGGCATACCAGGCATTGTATATTGAGCACAAATGCCTTTCTTTTCTAAGAATTTGGCAAATGGGCCAGGATTTTGGCCTGACTCATCATATTTACCATAATATTCATCACCCCTGTCTGATCTCACTTTTTTAACCTTTCTATCTAATTCTCTCTCGACTTCAGTTATGTACACCTCAAGGATGTCAACAGCCTGAGACTTTTCATGAATTAGATACACATATTCATAACGTGAGAAGTCATCTATAAATGTGATAAAATATTTTTCACCACTAAGACATGGGATGTTGAGTGGCCTGTAAATACCTGTATGAATTATCTCAAGAAGCTCATTACTTCTTGTGGCACCTTTCTTGGTGTGTTTAGTTTGCTTTCCTTTAATGCAATCCACACATATCTGAAAATCAGTGAAGTCTAGGTTTTTTCAAAATCCCATTCTTCACCAATTTTTCAATTCTATTTCTAGAGATATGCCCCAATCGTCTATGCCACAAGATTGAGGATTTTTCATTTAATTAGACCACGTTTTAAACCAATATTCGAATGCAGAGTTACTAATGATTGTGCAAACTCATGATTTAAGGTAATTTTATATAAACCATCACATAAATTACCAGAACCAATCACTTTTGAATTAAACATTAAATTGAGTTTTCCACAATTAAATAAAACTGAATATCCAACACGATCTAATTTGGATAATGAAACTAAATTCCTAGAAATTGAAGGAACATAAAAGTGTCTTCTAAATCCATCTGATGACCTGTCTCTAAGATCAGTCGATAGGTTCCTACAGCTACGACTTCAGCTTTGAGACGGTTCCCCATATAGACAAATCTTTCACTTTCCTTCAGTTTCCTGGTTAAGAGATATCCCTGCATGTTATTTGTAATGTGGATCGTGGCCCCAGAGTCAATCCACCAAATATTAGAAGATACTTTAGCAAGATTTTATTCATAACAAACAAAAGGAAATTTCTTACATTTCTTTTCGAACCAAGCTTTTCTCTTGTTGCAGTCTTTCTTCACATGTCCCTTCTTGCCACAAAAGTAGCACTTGACAGTGAAACCATTCTGAGCCTGATTTTCTTCCCCAGGTTCATTCTTTTTCTTTGGTGGATTTTTCTTTAATTTTACAACTTACCCATCTTTTTCTTTATAGCTCCATGAGTTACAGCCAATGCAGTTTGACGTCCTTCCTCCCTCAACCTCACTTCCTCCTGAACACACATATTAGTTAGCTCATTCAAACTCCACTTATCTTTATTGGTGTTATAGTGAATTTTGAATGTACCGAACTGTGATGGAAGTGAGTTGAGAATAAACTGCACGAGGAAAGTTTCATCAACCTGCATCCCTAAAGTTTTAAGTTTTGCAACTTTGTCGCCATATTGAGGATGTGATCCTAAACTCCTCGGTGGCCATTATATTTCATTGTTGTTAATTCAACCATAATAGTGCCAGCAAGTGGTTTGTCGATCTTCAACAGCCTTTAATCAAATTTTACTTTAAGCATTAGGGTAACGTTACTAAAGAGTCCTTTGGTCAATAACCAAGTAAGATCCCAGGAAGGTCGGAGGAGTCAATATAGCGTCCCTTCTAAGTCCAACCACCTTAGATAGCAAGCTATCTTTTTGACAGATCTTAAGAGGTATTAACACAAGATCTCATAAGTAACACGGAAAAAGGCATAAACAATATACATATTAAAGCTTTGAGAATTATGATGAACTATTGATATCACATAAGTCTTTCCTTTGGGCAAAACTTTGGTATATCTATTGTCCACTCGTCAAGAATCACTTATGTAGGTCTAAAGTAATTTATGCAATTTTTTCAGCTAGTCATGTTACCTTTGGGTATTCAATTCTAATCTGTCAAATTACATAAGTTATATTATCCTACCCAGTTTATAACTATTTGAAAGTGACTCTCCTTTGGGCTAGTCTCAATCTCCTAATTATAACTGCAATTGAGAATATTATCGACCTTAATGTTACCCTTTTAACAATTCTTTTATGTAGTTCTATATTCATAAGTTTTACAAATCTAGGCCACTTTGGCAGCTACTAAATTAGTAAACCCTATGAATACAGAACTAACCAACAATATTCTCTATTCATTAATTTTGAGTTATTTAATTATCATTAATTCAATCACAATTTTAATGAAATCACTATTTTATGATTTCTAAAATTCCTTTTATGTGATTGCAATTACCAATATAATAATAATAATAACTCTGGACGAACATGAATATTTATATATCAAAATCATGTAATATAACAATCATGAATATCTCATATAATGGTTAATAAGAATTACACTTAATATGAATTAACCACCTTAATATTTAATATTCAATGTCATAAAATTATATCATGATACCAAATTTAAATCATGAAAATATATAAATATCAACAATAAGTGCATATAATTAGATGGGGTAAAATCATAATTCTTTAATAGATCGAATGATTCAACAAATTATAAAATTGCTTTTAATCTATGCACTTTATCATAACGGCAAGCAATACACGCAATTTAATATCATATTATGATGATTATAAAAATTATTATCACTAAAACTGATAATAAATCAAAACATGCATATGAACAGCATAAAGAATTACATAAAAGCCTGCACCTAACAAATCACAAAACAAAGTGAGTGGACTGTGCTCTTATTTAGGTTAGGACCTAACAGATCATGTTGTCTTGTAAGTAAGGGAGTCCATGATGTGCATACTTAGTGGAGTGCACATCACATGCTGACAGAATTCAAACCTTATAAACAAAAGTATGTTTTTTTTTTTTTGTGAATAATTATAATTATAATATAATAACAATATTCATAAATATATTATTATTCCAAGGTGTATTGCTTCACAAACTAAAGCTCTGATACCACATGTAAGTTTTAATAATACATGTAACCAATAATAATGCGAAATTAAACTTTACAGGATCTTGAATTCAATACAACTCAAGAATAAAATGAACATACCTTTGTTAGCCATTGAATTAGAGAAGTTGAGAAAATACCCCTTAGAGTTGAACCTTTAATTCTTGGCTCACCTTCTTCCTTCTGTCTCTCTTAATTAGGATGACTATAAAACTTAGAGTGATGGAAAATACTTATCATATGAAAGGGGAGTCACCCATTCTTATATAGAGGAGAGAAGAGGGCCAGATAAACTCTATTAGAAGAATTTCTTATCTATCAAGGTTTCCTTCTTATTTTAGAAGAGTGATTATATTAAAATTCTAATTACTGAACTTTATATATAATATTGGCTTTATCTAATTGTGGAGTCCAAATAAAATAAAATATGTAAAAATATGTAGGCTATTGGGCCACACTAGAAAATAAATCCAACACAAACTATCTACTATTCTTTTAAGTAATATTCACCTTTTCAAAACTCATTCAAACAATACTCTGACCGAGCTCATCATTATTCTTGTTGTTGTCATGCTCACCACTTCCACTAACCACTATGCAACTCCGGTATAGTTTTTTATCTTTGAAAATATAAAAAGACAATGTTGGGGAAAATAAAAAGGTGCCGTTAGAGTTTTAAAGAGTTAAAAATAAAAAATGAAAAAAATGTATGGTTTTAGTTTTTCTTATTCCATATATGGGTGATAATTTATTTTTTAAATCCATAAATTATAGAATAGTATTCATTATTTAAAATTTTATTTATTGATGGGCAAGTCAATTAAATGTTTTTAATTTTTTATAAATAAAAAAATTTGAAAAACTTGTTTAAGAAATTAAAAAAATGGCCAAATCATGAAGAATAATATAAGACGTCATATTCTAGTAAAAAACTCATAACTGTATTATCAATTTACATATATCAAAAATAATAATAACAATAATATAAAAAATACACAAACATATACCAAAAAATAAAATAAAAATAAAACTTCAAACTAACTCCCAAAACAAAGATAGTTAAACATATATATATTATCAATTTAGTAGGAAAAAAAAGTCATATAGAGAAAAAAAAAAAAAAAAAAAAAAACTACTCACACGAAAATAGAAATTTATAAAAAAATAAAAAAAATACGAACAAACAAACTTAAAATAAGTTTGGACTATTGACAAAGAGAGAGACTAATCGTTGCATCATTACATTTGGAGAGGAGTTGGACAAGCTGAAAGAAAGATCATATATTGACTATTCTAAAGAGAGAATTGTATTGAATTTTTAATTTGATTGGGTCTTTAAAATTTTTAATTTGATGAGAGTGACTTGCCATATTATTTTGAATTTTGAAATTTAAAATCATAGATAATTAGTGTCTTTATTGTTTTTTATTTGAATTGTTTTGATATTATTTTTGAAAAGAGTGAGGGTGACTTATCATATTTATTTTGAATTTTAAAATTCAAAATCATAAATAATTAGATTTTTTTTTTTTTTTGGACTTAAGGAACTAACCAATAGAGTTTTTTTTTTTTAATTTCTTTAAAAATTAATAAATTAACAAATTAGTTTTTAGAGTTGGAACTCCTACAATCATGTTCTTAAAAAGTCCATTTTCCTCACATATATATAGATTAAAAAATTTTCAAATTATTTTTAAAAAATCTTTTTTTATTCACATAAATACATAAAACATGATTAGGAACCTGGAACGAAGAAGAAGAACAATGAAAGAGAAGGAGAACGGCAAATATTCAGTCTGTTTTTTTTTTTTATCATTATTGTTCAAACTTTTAACCGAACAAAGTGAATTTGTTCGAACTTCCGGAACCGAACAAATTCACTTTGTTCTGTTGTACACTGCCGAACAAAGTGAAATTGTTCGATTCTAAAAATAATAAAAAACAGATTGAATATTCGCTTTTATGTAAAAAACATAGAAATTAATAATTGTACTTTGATATTTATATGAATAAGTATCTCTTCTTTGATGGAATACTTCAAAAAGTTATTTTAATCATTAGTCTCATCCATTGTTTAATTTTGTCCAAAAAAATTTCTATTCGTAAGTAACAATATAATAAAAAATAATGATATTGATAATAATTGTGAGTTTTGGTGGGATGGATTTGAATTTTGGAGTGATGAAAAAAAAGAAAAGAAAATAATTGAAACTTTGGAAAGAAGATGAAGAAATTTAAATAGGAATATGTATAATTGATTAGGATATACCATGAAAAAAAATATAATATTTTATTTTAATATGTAATATATGTTGTTCTTATTAATAAATTTATATTAAAATATAATAAAAATTTAAATTAGACGTGTTAAAATAATTTTTTAATTTAAATAGAATTGTCCAAAAGTGGGCATAAATCTTGTCAGCCCAATTATTCCCATCTCCTCTGAAACATACAAAAAAACAAAAAAAAAAGGATAATTACTTGGATGTGGACTTATTTACAAGCTCTGAATAATTTTATTTACGTATTTTTTCCTTATTTTAATAATAAAAAATTTATACTTGGTAGACATGTTTTGTGCTTGTGAAATAATTATTTGGCACTGATAATGATATCGAGAAATTTATCAAATTAATTAATGATTGGGATATTTTGAATTTGTTTGCAAGTTTTGATTTTTTTTTTGTAATTTATTTATGTCAATTTGTATTAAAATATGATGTAAAAAGTGTAATTAGTTGATTGTATTTTTTAAAAATATTTTTACAATGATAAATTTATGATTACAAATTAAAGAAAATTTTTGTAATAAATAAGTTCAATCTACCTAACCGATCTGTCTATGAGTGAGCATGGCATTGGCAGTAGGGGTGGGCATTGGCCCATTGGCTCGCCAAATTTTTTTAAGGCTTGGAAAGATTATTTTAGTCCATAGGGATAGGTTGTGTCAACATTTTCGGCCTAATATATTAATGGGTTAGATTTGGGATTTATACTTTCAACCCGGCCTGACTAGACCCACTATTAAATTAATTAATTAATTATAATATATTAAAAAATATATTTTTTTTGTTGAGATTTAGACTTTATTTTTGTTAATTTTATTGAAACTCATATTTATAGTGATATCTGATTGAATTTATATAAGAATTTTTTTAATTTATATACAAAATCCT
The DNA here is from genome assembly GCA_036172215.1 of Camellia granthamiana. Lineage (NCBI taxonomy): Eukaryota > Viridiplantae > Streptophyta > Magnoliopsida > Ericales > Theaceae > Camellia > Camellia granthamiana. Next base: position 55,620,621 of record CM069909.1, on the reverse strand, counting down.
TCAATTTATAATGTTGTCAATATGTTTATTTAAGAAATATATTGTGTGATTGAATTTAATTATGGAATGTTTTAAATTAAAAAAAAAAAAATTAACATATAGCCCGCTGGGTGAATTTGGGATTTATAATTATTTTTTTGGATGGGCTTGGGCAAATATAGAGGCCCGATGTTAGGGCCAGGTCAGGCTTGGACAGTCACAAAGTTCGTTTTTATGTAGTGTTTGCTTGGCCCGACAAATGCCTACCCCTAATTGGTAGTACAAGGATCTAACCATCAGGTTCATAAAGAGTATCCAAAAATTAATTTAAAGTTAAAATATATAATGTAGATTCGAATTTGGTGCAGTGTCATGTTCACAATTAGAAATTTGATTCACACATTTTATTTTTGAAATACTTTTTTAAATGTATAGTATTGCAGTTATATTATATGTGTGTGTATTTTTTCGTAAAGTGATTTTAGAGTGATTTTTTATATAGTTGATATTTTTTTGAAGTGATTATCAATATTATTATACCATAAACTTTTATAAAATTAAATCTCAACTATTTGAAAAACACTCCAAAAACTCTACCAAAAATCACGATAGAGATGGGCTTGTCAGTCGTCAATTCTGGGCTTCACTGTAGACTTCAAATAGAGATAGCAGGTTTGAGTTTATGGGCTCTGTCACCTATGAAAAACCCAATTAATGCCCTAATATCATGTTTGTTCATATCTTGCCTTTTTGGACACATGACATGAACATTATGACGGTGTTTGGGAAGTCAAAATAAGTTTTTTTTAGCTAAAATTTATAAAAGATAAAATAAGTTAAAATAGTTAATAAGATAAAATATTATATTAAATTTATAATTATTTCATTTTTTTCTTACAAATATTATATCCAATTATAAAAAAAATTCAACTTTCTTACTAAACAAAAATATTTTAGTCTATTAAAATAACTAAAAATTGAAATAACCTACTAAAATAGCCAACTTCTCAAACGAGACCTATATATTTATATTTATCAATTTATCCACTTTTTTGTTTTGTTTTGTTTTTTTTAACAAGTTTGACGAAAAGCAATAAAGCTTCTTTGGACCTATGCTAATGCTTTAGTTCATTTTTTATTTATTTATTTTTTGGGCATTACAGAAAAAATTACAAAATAAAAAAAAAACTCAGAATTTGACACTCGTAACAAATTAAATTATGAATTTTTAATTTTATCAATTTATATTTTAAAATTTAAATTTATTTTTAAACTAAATTATTTATCTATTTTCGTTAAAATAAAATCTATGAATAAATTACAAAACTTAAACCTTAGTTTTTTTTTAAAAAAAAAAAAAAAAAAAAATTATCCCAACATTATATGTACTTTTAACCTTAAAAAAGATAAAGTTCTTTCTTGATAAGCAGAACCTACTGTCTAGCGCCGAACAAATGTTGGCTCAATGAAACACAGAGTGTGAGATTCGTGATTTGCATGTCTCTCATTTGGATTTGTTCCCCGTTCTTTTTAGGTTCTCTCTCTCTCTCTCTCTCTCTCTCTCTCATGGAGGGTAGGTTAAAGTTCGGTAAAGAAAATGATTTCATCCATAGAATTTGGATCTATTTAAATTGTTCGAATTACATACAGTTGAATGATCAGCTAGATAATTTTTCTGTCAACTGTAGCTGTTACCATTATCAATCGACATTTACCTAGATGATTAATTGGACGACCTCTTGAATGATCGGTGTATCAATCGACATTCACAATTTAAATAATTTGAATAAGTCCAAATTCAATATATGTAGCATTACTGTTTACTAAATTATTTAAGTTTGTTTAAAATCTTGACTAGTTTTAAAAGTTTGTTTAAGTTTAATTTATACATTTTTGATACAATCTTAACCGAATTTTAGTTGAATCGATTATAAATTAAGTTTGAATAATTGGATTTATGATATGATTCTATAGTGATTATGAATTTGTCTAATTGAAGTTGAGTCGAACTTAGAAAATTATTGAATGTGTTTGATTTGAGTAGATAATGAATAACGAATCGATATTTAATGAGTTTTTAACAAATTAAGCTTAATAAGTTGATTCGTTTTTATAATTCTAAGTTTAATCTTTCAAGATTATTGTATTTAAGTTATAAATAGCATATCATGATTCCACAGTCTTCATATCTCATTGCCTTCTAAGAATGATCCTCTATGTTTTATGGAAATAATAATCACTCTGTTTAGTTTTGAGTTTTTAAAAATAGTTTTTTGAGTTTTAATTCATATTTTTGTATTTTAAACCATTTTAAAAAATATTTTAATTATTTTTAAAAATTTGTAGATTCACTTAATCTAAATATACTTACAAAATAAAAAATTTATACAAAAATCTTTAAAAAATTTATTGAATACAACAAAATACGAAAATGTATTGAATTTTCATATTGTTTTTATAATTTTTGTATTTGGTGAATTTTTTAAATTGTTTTTTCTTACAAATATTATATTTTTTAAGCATATTTAAATTAGGTATATCTAAAAAATAAAAAAATAAAAAATATATAAAATGTTAAAAAAATTCACTAAAAATAAAAAAAAAAACCATAAAAAAAATTCAATTTTTTTTTGAAACCAAACATGTGAATACTATCCTATGAATTATTCGTCATGTTAGTAGACATCCAATAGGTCAAAATGTTACACTTATTTGCACAAAACTTTCGCTTACTATAAGGTATGAGAGAGGTTGTATTTAAGTGATCTTACTTCTAACCTTTGTGTAGTGCAAATCTTAACCCAAAAAAAAAAAAAAATAAATAAAAAAATAAAAAAACTTTGTGGAGTGATATGATTCTCATCACTCAAAATTACCTCGCAAAATAAGGGTTGAATTTGGCATCACGCTAGATCATGACTACTTTAGATAGATTTGATATTAGTTTTTTTAGAGTGCTACTATTAATACCTGTCAAAATTCTTTAGATCCTCCATTTTATAATTTTTTTATTACAATTATACCCTAAAATAAAATTACATTAAAAGACATTATTAAATGGAACACCCACCTATCAATAAGAACTAATACTCTATAATATTTGACACCCATCCCCACCCCCACCTCCAACTCCAACTCCAACTCCAACTATACGTATTCCATATTTGTAAACCCTAAACCTATTACTTTTCATAACCAACTAATATAAACCCCAAATCTATTATTTTTCATAATCATCTTAAATCCTGAATGTGTCATCTTCATCACCATTATCAATGCTATTGAACTTGAAAGTTTTGCTTCAAGTATAATGTATACTTCATCACTTATTTCACTGTGTAGAGTAATGGAGGACGAGGACAACAATTCTAGTGAGACTGGCGTTCCATTAATAAGTTTATCTGTCTTGTATTAACATTCTCGGTCATTTTCGGTCGTTCTTGTTTCGTTCGAGCTGTTTGGTACTGGTTTGCTGACTGTTAGAATTATGTTCAGTAATACAGTACTGAACATAATCCTTTCGTTCAATACATAGGTTCCGAACATTAATGCAAATAGTCAGTTATGTAATTTTCTTTGTCAAACTAACTTAGAATGGAAAAGAGTGAATTGAAATAGATTTAAGTTATGTATTTTGAATGGATTTAATTCATATTATTTTAAATTGTGAATTGGAATGGATTCAAGTTACACAGTGATGAACAAATTTTGTTCGGACATACAGTGCTGACAGGATCATTATTGTTCGACAAAACAGTTCTGAACAAAATACACTTTTTTGGCTACACAGTGGTGAACAAATTGGGTGGGTGTGCATTTCATTGTGAAAATATTATGGAGATTAGTTTTCTATTCTGAAAATATTATGGAGATTAGTTTTCCATATATATACATTGTTTTTTATTCCTACAATTCGCATCAATCTTCACTTTCTCGTCTGAATTTCCCAATCAATGGCAAATTCCAAAGAGACCCACGTTGTCGAAATCCCAATCGACGAAGAACACCAACCCCACAAACTAATCTCCACAATTCAAAACCACCCATTAATGGAAATCTCTCAAAGCCCAGGTCGCCTCTTACTCCTCGAGCTCTTGTAAAGAGAAGAACACTTCTGTGCTCGCCGAATCACAATTAAAGAAACAAGAAAAGACACAATTGGAAGAGAAATATTCCAACTCTATTTTTTCTTCTTCATTTTCCACTCCTTATTCTTAATCATTCTCTTCACTTCAACCACCAAAAACCAAAATGATTACAAATCTTTGTGTGAAAAATGGTGGGTTCCATCGATTTTGTCGGTTTCGGTTTCGATTGTTGTGATCTTCTTGGTTCAGATTAAGCTCTGGAGGTACTGGAAAGTGGAGAGAGAGTTGCAGAGAGAGAGGAGGGATGACAGAGCAGTGATGAGGTGGATTCAGGAGATGAGGATGAAAGGAGCGAGTTTTGATTTGTCGAAGGAGAGTCAGGGAAGGAGAGGGATGAAAAATTAGGTGGGTGTGCATTTCATTGTGAAAATATTATGAATATGGGTAGATTTGGTAATAAGTGGGGTGTCCAAAAAAATATTATTAAAATTTAGGGTTTAGGGTTGGGGTCCAAAGAAGTGGGGGGTCCAAAGAATTTTGGTAGGTGCTAATAGCAGCTCTCTTTTTTTAAGTTAAAAGTTGATAAATGGAAAGTAATAGTCAAAAGTATCCTCTCTCAACTTTTAGATAATTAATTTTTTCCCATTCTATTTAAGTTATTAACCGTAAGTAGAAATTGCACCAAATAACTTAATACTAACTTTTAAAATAAAATATAAGTTATACCAAACAACCCTTGAAATACTCAAAATTGTAGTCTATACATGCTTGTTTGCTTGAATTGGCAGGGACAAAAATTACTTACTTGAGTTAGTTACAAAAAAAATTTCAGGGTTTCGTATGTTTTTCAATTTAAACTCTAGAATTTCAATTTCGACAAATTAAGCCTTGAAATTTCATCTGTGTTTCAATGTAAACTCTCCGTCCATCTTCGTCTTCTTTTTTCTTTCAAATTCAAACCTATTGTAAACACCCCATTTTGACCAACCTTAAGACTTAGGCGCTTTATTTTGATTATCTGATGATGAAAATAAGAATGTGTTTCTCACAACATCCTCAGTAAGAAAGAAAGAGTTTGCGCTTTATTCCTAACCTCAAACCTGTCTTGGCCAAGTGTTTTAGACCCGTTTAAAACTTTTTTTTTTTCAAAATATTTTTTTTACGCATAATTCCAATAATTCTACTAAAAAATCAGGCCATGAGGTGAATCCAACAACGCAAAAATGAGACGAAATAAAATTACGACGAGAGAGATATAAGGATTTGAATAGATGAGTTTGAATCTAAAAGAAGGAAGAAGACGGAGATGGATAGAAGGTTCACATTGAAATACGGATAAAAGTTCAGCGTTTAATTTGTCGAAATTGAAATTTTAGGATTTAAATTGAAAAACACGCGAAACCTTGAATTTTTTTTTTTTATAATAATTAACCCTATGTACTTTATAAACATTAAAGCTCAATTTATTGATTAGTTACGTAATCATATTTTTATACTAGATATTCCAAAACTTAGTTGGTAGGAAAGGAATCAAAGGTAGAAAAGTTGCATTGCATTGCTTTAATTCAAACTGAACATTACGTCGGGTTTATTTTGGGGATGATTTAATAATCAACTTATTTATGATATTGCCAAATGAACTCTAATTAGAGCTACAGAGCCGAGTTCAATTTTGCAGTTGTTCGAGTTTGGATTTGTGAAAATTTTGTTGAGTTTAAGTTCAAGATTTGTTAACTATTGGAAAAATTTGAATTTGGCTTTAGTTGGCTTGACTACATAAATGAACCGGAGCTTGTGCTTGAAAGAAAAAAGAAATTAATAAAAAGAAATTCATATGCATATTAAGAAGAAGAAAAAAGAAGAAGAAGAAGATGCTGAACGAGATATGAAATAATACTCATATTATGAATAAATTTAATTAATCAAATATGGAAATTTACACAAAGATCAATCACAAATAGAGAAATAAAATAAAAATGAAAATATATTTGATATATCATTAAAATTGAATATCAATTTATATATAATTATCTTCACTAGTTTATACGAGTCGAGATTGTTGAATAATATTCACTGTATTATGAATAAATAATGTTTGTGTACTTAATAACAAACAGAAGAAATAAAAAAAAGAGAGAGACTGTTTGATTACAAAAATCAAACTAGTAAATAAAAATAAAATAAAACAAATTTTTATTTTGTTACAAAAACAAAATCAAAATCTGATACAAATAAATAAATTGAAAGTAAATTAAATACTTACCTTATTTATTTGTCGAGCAAATTTTTGATCAAGTCCAGTGTTTAACACTGTGTCTTTAAGACAGATTCGTCCTCTCCACGATACTTTCAGATTGTGGACGTCTATCTCCCAGGATAAAATGATCAATAGCAAACAATAGTAGCACTACAAAATTGTTTGCACAACGAACATACTTTGTGTTTACACTCATTCTCACAGAAAATTGCATGCAGCAAAATTCAGAGAGTATTGACAGAATTAGAGATGAAAATTATGTGAAAAAACCAAATGAGGGACTGCCTTTATATAGGAAAATTCATAGCTATTTGGTTTGAATTAAACAGGTGCAAAACATGTTTGAACATGTATTATACCTGTTCGGTTTAAATGAACAGATACAGATCTGTTGGGTTTAAATTTCGAACAGATAAAAAATTGTATTGAATAGATTCGAATCTGTACAGAAATTCGAAAGAAGTGAAAAACAAATTTGAATTTTTTTTTTCCCACAAAAATTTGCAATTAAAACTTTGGACAGATTTTATTTTATCAAAAATAAAATAAAATTCAAATGTTTTTGACCCAAAAAGATAAGTATTGGGCCAGACAAGCCCAACTTCACACCACGCACCCGTGTCCAAGCCTAGCCCGCCCGACAGACCAAAACGGACAGTGGCGGCGGCACGCGCGCGCATGTTTATTTTTGGGTCCAATGGGTCTAGCACAATTTGCTCATAACCTCTCTATTCTACAAACTTGGGGTGCCCCCTAGGGCCCTTCCCATGTTACAAACTCAAGTTTTATAAACCCATAAAATTCTTCCCACCAAACCAATGTGAGACAAGCCTTTATTCAAACCTTAAGAAATTTCCACCAAAAACTCTATTTTCATGGAGCTTACTTTGGCTTCAATTTTCCATTCACCCGATAATGGTTTTGAGCAACCAAATATACTATGTGAATCACAACGCGGTATAGAATGTGTTACCACTTAGACCCGCCAACTTTGGCACATGGGTCCCACCTAAAAATTAGACCAAAGTTAAGGAAAAATTATGTTTTTCCCAATTTTTTCCCAAAACCATTTCTAACAATCCCCCACATGAATAGAATTTGATGACAATGAGAATGCAACAATATGCAGAATTTGTCGAAAAAGTATAAATTGAAAATATCTTGCATCAGGATAGGTAGCTTTCAGCCTTGAACCTTCCTTAGTGATAACCTATCGAACTTACTAATGGACGCGATGCATTGAATTGTTCAGCCGTTTGTGTAATCCAAGACAATAGATTTCACACAAAATATCTTCTGACACATCGTGGCTCTCACAGTTGTGTTCATTTTGGCCTTGAACGCTTCTGGCTGTTCATGAGTGCTTCTAGAGAATTTAGCCTCTTCATTCTCGTAGAACCGGCCCCAGTTCGACACTAATATAGGTGATTCTTATTGTGAGTATCTTTTATACGCGTCTTGGTTTTTATGCCTAAATCAAGATATAAGTAATCATTAAAAGCAAAACTTATCCTTAATTCTCTGCATACAACACATGTTGCAGATATCACTCTCACCATAGGAATGGGTAAGGAATTTTAATCCCTTGGTGATTTTTGGCGGGCCACACATAACTTAGTTATCCCTCTGAACTTAGTTCTTGGGATCTTCAGTCATTTAAGTAGGGTTACCATTATGATGACTCTTGTGTAATAGGTTTTAATCCCATCTCTTTTGATAAACTATACACTTGCTCTATAGTCAAACCTTTTGTTAACGGATTTGCAATATTCTCTTTAGATTTTATATAATCTATTGAGATTATTCCATTTGAGAGTAATTGCCTTACGGTATTATGTTGACGACGGATATGTCGTGACTTACCATTATACATATGATTTTGTGCCCTGCCTATTGTAGATTGACTATCACAATGAATGCAAATAGCTGGCACAGATTTTGGCCACATTGGAATGTCTTCTAAGAAGTGGCGAAGCCATTATGCTTCTTCTCCTGCTTTGTCTAAAGCAATAAACTCAGATTCCATTGTGGATCGTGCGATGCATATTTGTTTTGTGGATTTCCAAAAAACAGCAGCGCCTCCCAGAGTAAAGACATATCTACTAATGGATTTTGAATCTTTAGTATCCTATATCCAATGGGCATCACAATAACCTTTGAGTACTGCTGGATATCGAGTAAAGTTCAAACCATGATCATGAGTAAATCTTAAATATCTAAGAAACCGAATGATTGCTTTCCAATGGTCTTCTTCGGGGTTACTCGTGTACCTACTCAATTTACTGACTGCATAAGCTATATCAAGACGAGTACAATTCATTAGATACATTAGGCTTCCAATGATTTGGGAGTATTTTAACTGAGACACCCCATCACCTTTATTTTTCGACAAATAAAGACTAATGTCTACAGGTGTTCTAGCTATATTCATATCATCCTTGATAAATTTACCAAGAATTTTCTCAATATAATGTGATTGAGATAATGCATATCCGTCAGATGTTTTAGTAATTTTCATTCCTAATATTATATATGCGACTCCCATATCTTTCATATCAAATCTTCTATTCTGCATTTGCTTAGTTGATTTGATCATGTTTTGACTACTTCCAATAATAAGCATGTCATCCACATAAAGGCAAACTATGACATATCCTTGGTCAGTGTTTTTAACATAGACGCACTTGTCACATTCATTTATCTTAAACCCGTTAGTAAGCATTGCATGATCAAATTTTTCATGCCATTGCTTAGGCGCTTATTTTAATCCATAAAGAGATTTTACAAGCTGACAAACTTTCTTTTCTTGCCCTGGTACTACAACCCCTTCGGGTTGCTCCATATAGATCTCTTCATTTATATCACCGTTTAAGAAAGCTGTCTTAACATCCATTTGATATATTTTTAATTTATACAACGCTGCTATAGCAATAAGCATATGGATGGATGTTATTCTTGTTACAGGAGAATATGTGTCAAAACAGTCTAGACCTTCCTTATGTCTGTAACCTTTTACCACAAGTCCTGCTTTGTACTTGTCTATTGAACCATCTGCTTTCATTTTTCTTTTGAATATCCATTTATATCCAAGAGGTTTAGAACCAGGTGAAAGATCCACCAATTTCCAAGTAAGATTTTGCATAATGGATTCAATTTCATTATTAACAGCCTTTTTTCACAAAGGTACTTCAGGACCTGTCATTGCTTCATTAAAGCTTTGAGGTTCATTTTCTAACAAGTATGTCAGAAAATCTGGACTAAAGGATTTTGATGTTCTTACTCTCTTACTTCGTCTTGATTCATCATCAGTTAAATCATGTTGGTCGAGACCATTACTAGTTTCTTGTGTTTGATTGTCATTAGTCTCTTGACTTTGTGTACAATCATACGTTTTTTTCTATGAACTTAATTCCTGTCATTTCTTGTAAGAAAAGACATGTTCAAAAAACACAGCATTCCTTAACTCTATAATAGTGTTCACATTTATATCAGTTATTTCTGATTTATAAGTCAGAAACCGATATGCACTACTATTCTGAGCATAACCAATAAACACACAATCTACTGGTTTTGGTTCTATCCTAGTCTTTTTAGGAACATGAACTTCTACCTTTTCCAAACACCCTTACACTTTTAATTATTTGTAGGAAGATGGTTGATCTTTCCACAATTCATAAGCAGTGCTATTAGTTTTCTTGTGGGATATTCTGTTAAGAACATAATTAGCAGACAATATTGCTTCCCCCCACAAGTTCTGTAGTAAGCCTGAACTTAGTAACATAGCATTCGTCATTTCTTTAACGGTTTTATGCTTCCTTTCAGCAATTTTATTTTGCTGTAGAGAATAGGGTGCTGTAATTTGGTGAATAATGCCATGTTGTGCACAGAATTCATTTAATCGTGCATCATATTCACCACCCCTATCACTTCTAACCATTTTGATGGTTTTACCAAGTTGATTTTTAACTTCAGTTTTGTAGAGTTTAAACATTTCTAATTCATCATCTTTACTTCTAAGTAAGTATACATAACAATATCTTGTGTAATTATCGATAAATGTTATGAAATATTTCTTACCTCCTCTACTTTGAACAAATTTAAGATCACATACATCAGTATGAATTAATTCTAGAGGTTCGGTTTTTCTTTCAACCTTTGGAGCCTTAGTTAGTTTTACTTCTACACAAATCTCACATTTGTGATTAAGATTAATTTCAAACTTTGGTATATAATCTAAACCAATTAATCTACACAAAGCATCAAAATTTACATGTCCTAATCTATCATGCCATAAATTCGACTTAAGAATATAAACAAAAGATGTGTTATTTTTATTAATAGCAAGTTTTGGTACAACCGTCATTACATTCAACTTGAAGAGACCATCACTCATGTATCCCTTACCAACATACATACCACTCTTTGTTAATACAAATTTATCAGACTCAAATACAAGCCTAAAATCATTTTTACTTGACAAAGAAGTAGAAACTAAATTTTTCCGGATGTCTGGTACATGCTGTACGTTGTTAAGCGTAATTTCCTTCTCTGATGTCATCTTCAAGATCACCTTTCCTTGTCAAGCCACAGCAGAAGTGGAAGAATTTCTTATGAACAGTTGTTCACCATTTGCAACCTTATTGTAAGTAATGAACATCTTCTTGTCCGCACAAATGTGACGAGTTGCCCCAGTGTCAACCCACCATTCTTTGGGATTTCTAACCAAATTAGCCTCAAACACCATAACAGAGAGGTTGATGTCATTTACCCCGTTAGAGATGTAATCTAATTCTGTCAGATTGGCTTAATTGGTGGTCTTCTTGCTTGTACTTCCGCGATCCTTCTTAGAGCGGTGGTAATCAGAAGTTTGATGTCCGGTCTTGCCACAGTTATAGCATTTTCCTTTGAATTTCTTATTGCTATTGTTATCGCCTTGTTTAGGACCATTTCCAGCAAACTTCCTCTTTTTGTTATGTGGTTTGTGCACTTGTTCAACCACATTAGCCTTAAACTCAATGGGATTTTTACCATTCCACTTTTTAGCCTTACGGTTATCTTCATCAATTCTTAGTCTTACAATAAGTTCATCCATGGTTATCTCTTTGCGTTTATGTTTTAAATAATTTTTGAAATCTTTCCAAGCCGGTGGTAACTTTTCCACTAAAGCAGCGACTTGGAAAGACTCGCTAAGAGACGTACCTTCAGAATGAATATCATGCAAAATTAATTAAAAATTTTGAAGTTGTGAAACTACTGTTTGGGAGTCTACCATAACGAAATCCAGAAATTTACCGACAACAAATTTCTTTGTGCTGGCATCCTCTGTCTTGTATTTTTTTTGCAAAGAATCCCACAATTCTTTTGCTGTTTTCAGAGGACTGTAAACATTATATAGTATGTTGTCAAGGCCATTGAGAATGTAGTTTCTGCACAGAAAATCAGAATGTTTCCAAGCTTCTACAGTGACAACAACTTACCGATCACTTTCATTCTCTCTAAGTACTGGAGCCTCTTCACGGAGAAACCAGTCCAAATTTAGAGTTGTAAGATAGAACAACATTTTCTGCTACCATCTCTTAAACTCAGTGCCATTAAATTTTTCCTATTTTTCTTCATGATTTATTAGAACTTGAACATAGTTCTAGATAGGGACTGGAGTCGTTGTAACGATCGGATTTGGAATACTATTTTCAGCAGCCATAATATCTTATTACAAAAATCAGAAAAACCAAAACACAATTTAATTTTCTAGTTACTCAAACTAGAAAATAAATTATAAAACAAAATAATTTTACTTTTCTTGTTACTAAAACTAGAAAAATAAAATACCACAATAATTTTCTGTAACACAAATTAATATTCTGCAATTGTTAATGACACCAGTATATTATTACTAGTTGTCAAAGAAAATAAACAGTATATTATTACTATTTGTCAAACAGTATATTACTACTATTTGTATTTTCCAACTAGAATATCACTTTGTGAAAGCATAGAAAAATAAATACAATGAAGACTCCAAAAAATAGTCTGTCTTAAGATTGTTGGACAATCTTCACTGTATTACGAATAAATAATGTTTGTGTACTTAACAATAAATAGAAGAAATAAAGAAATGAGAGAGACTATTTGATTACAAAAATCAAACTAGTAAATAAAAATAAAATAAAATAAAACAGATTTTTATTTTGTTACAAAAACAAAATCAAAATCTGATATAAATAAATAAATTGAAAATAAATTAAATACTTACCTTATTTATTTGTCGAGCAAATTTTTGATCAAGTCCAGTGTTTAACATTGTGTTCTTAAGACAGATTCGTCCTCTCCACGGTACTTTTAGATTGTGGACTAGGAATGGCAATGGGGTGGGACCGGACCGGGGACCACACTCCCCGTCCCCGATCCCCAATAGTGCGAAATTCCCCGTCCCCGCCCCCGATACCCGACGGGGACCCCATCGGCCCTCCCACCCCCGACCCCGATCGGGGATCGGGTATCCCCGACCCCGCCAAATCCCCGAATTACAGACATTTTATAGAATCATTCAGTAAAATTTGTAGAAAATCTGTACATCTATTAAAATCTGTACATCTATAGTAGATCAATAACATATCAATAACAGATCAGTAGCAGATCATTCTATTAATACAATCTATTAAACATTCTATTAACACAATCTATTAAACTCTGATAGATTAACACAATCTGTAGAAAATCTGTACAGATCAAAACAAATAAATATATAAATACATTCTATTAACACAATCTATTAAACTCTGTACAGATCAGTAACAGATCAATAACAGATCTGAGGATGATCGGCGGTGAGGTACGACCAGTAACGACGGAAGATCTGCGGTGACGGAGAAACGGCAACGGCGGAGAGAAAAAGAGAGCAGTAGTGAGGGAGGATGATCGGCGGTGAGCAATGAGCAGCGGTGAGGAAGGATCGGCGGTGACGGGATCACGTTAGCCGTCGTTCGTTGTATGAAAGAGAGAGAGAGGGGGAGGCGAAACCCTAACCTCTTGGCAATAGCGGAGAGAGAGAGAGAGAGAGAGAGAGAGAGAGAGCAGCGTGCTTTGTGTGTGAGAGTGAGAGTAGATAGCTTCAACCAAACCCTATATGCGCACATATATATAATGAGGGGTAAAATAGTAATTTTACATCGGGGTTTATATGGGGCGGGGATCAGGGCAGGAATCGGGGTCGAGGTCGGGGTCAGGGTCGGGCCGGGTCCGGGACTAAAACATGTATCCCCGTCCCCAGCTCGAGCATCACCGGGGATACATTTTTTAATACCATCCCCGGCCCGTCGGGAGTATTTTTCGGGGAATAACCGTTCAATTCGGGGTCGGGGGGTCGGGTCCCCGTCGGGCCGGGTTCCAATTGCTATCTCTATTGTGGACGTCTATCTCCCAGAATAAAATGATTAACAGCAAACAATAGCAGCACTACAAAATTGTTTGCACAACGAACACACTTTATGTTTACACTCTTCCTCACAAAAAATTGTATGTAGCAAAATACAGAGAGTATTGACAGAATTAGATACGAAGATTATATAAAAAAACCAAATGAGAGATTGTCTTTATATAGGAAAATTCATGGCTGTTTGATTTGAATTAAAAATGTGCAAAACCTGTTTGAATAGGTATTATACTTGTTCGGTTTGAATGAATAGATACAGATCTGTTGGGTTTAAATTTCGAACAAATAAAAAACTGTATTAAACATATTCGAATCTGTACAAAAATTCGGAAGAAGTGAAAAACAAATTTGAATTTTTTTTTTCCTACCAAAATTTGAAATTAAAACTTTGGACAGATTTTATTTTATCAAAAAATAAAATAAAATTCAAATATTTTTGGCTCAAAAAGATAAGTATTGGGCCAGACAAACCCAACCTCACACCACGCACCCGCGCCCAAGCCCCGTGTAACAACCCCGACCCATGATTAACGTTAATCCATGCTTAAGTATGCCTAACAAGTAATTAAGAAGAAATCTTGAGTTAATTACACGTGCATTGCATTATTTGTGTTTATATCTATTTAACGTAAGAAGATCTGTTCATGCTTTCGTTTCGATTTGCGAATTGAAGGCCTTATCGTCATCCGATTTAGAAATTGACTTGATTTATGTGTTAATTAGAATTTTTAGAATTTTATGGTGGGTTTAATTAAAATTTAGTGCGGAACGATTAAATTAGATTAATTTAATGGCCCATTTGATTAGTCTTAATTAACTATCATTAAGCAAGCCTATAGGTTTCTTAAGTGCTCTCACTCATTCTTTTCTTCGACTCTAACACATCTTGAGCTCATACACACACACACACAAATGTGTAGAGAGAGTGAAAGACCTAGGAGAAGTCTTCAACAAGGAATTTGCTAGAGAATTAAGGAGAATTGAAGAAATTGATCAAGAACTCACTAGAATTTAAGGAGTTGAGAGCTTAAGGTAAGAAATCAAGTCTTTAGTTGTGTAATTAGGGTACTTATCATATGTATTCAAAGGAATTAAGTGAGTTGGGGCATGAATTAAGCTTAATGAAGTAATACATATATGCATGTACATTACATTGCATTTAGAGCATGTTGTCTAAGAATTATTCCATGCATGTTCATATTTTGGTTGAAGTTTAAGGATTCACCATGTTTTTAAGTAAAATATCTCATTTGATCATGTTATGGAAGCTATGAACTCAAATAAACACATGCATGACATGTTCACATCATGTTCTTACTTTTCAAGTTGTATTTTGCACAATTGACATGCTTTTGGGCCTTAATTTCATGAAATAATCTTCAATTCTTCATTTTTTCCAAGGTTGGGCATGTTTTCTCAAGTTTTAGGGCCCAAAGGTTGAGTTTAATGATTTTGAATTTGAGTTTTAAGCTTGAGAGCAAATTTGGAAATTTCAGAATTTTGCTCCTACACTCGAGCGAAGGAATCCATGCTTAAATGACCACTCGGAGTGCGTGTACTTTCGCTCGAGCGACCAGAAGTCCGCTTGAGCGTGAAATCCATGCTCCTAGAAGTTTTTGTGTTTTGCAGACCGCTCGAGCGCCAAAAGTTGCGCTTGAGCGAGGGCATGTCTCTCACGCTTGAGCGAACATCGAGCGAGTGTCGAGCAGAAAAAACAAGCAACCAGCACTTTTACAAAAGTTTATAGACCGCTCGAGCGACAGATCTTGCGCTCGAGCGATCACTTACATTTTGCATGTCCACTTGAGTAGAGGAAGTTACGCTCGAGCGAGGACCCTATTTTCAGCAATTTTTGTTAAATGTTTTTAAATGCATTTTTGCATCATCTTTCCATCTTAGGCATTCTTAGGCCAAGTTTAAAACATCTTAATGAGGATAAAGAAGTAGAAACACGCCAAGACAAGAAAAAAACTAAGTTAATGATTTCGGGTGTGCAATTCAGTACGCATTCGCTCTGTATTTGTGTAGGTCACGTGTCACAAGATATCTGAATTGCCTACTCTGTACGTTTACTTGGAGCTATCTCTTATCTGTGAGTAATAACTTAGTAAAGCTATGTTCAAGTTAAATTATTTTCTGTATATGGAATAAGATTTATTCTATGAAATGCCATGTTTTATATTATGAATGATTATCTAACTCTAGCAAATGTTTGTGGTATTTATGCTATGATTCAAGTATACTATCTGTACCCAGACCAGAGGTTTCTTATGGAACTGACAAGTTATCTATACCCAGTTGGAGGTTTCTTTATGGAACTAACAAGTTATCCGTTCCCAGTTCGGATGTTTCTTTGTAGAACTGACAAGTTATCTGTACCCGGTCGGAGGTTTCTCTATGGAACTGACAAGTATGATCTATGATGCTTTGTAAATGACCTGTTAGCGCTAACGGATGAACTATGTATGATCAAGCATGAATTCTGAATTTTGTATACGCATTGAATAAGAATACGAATATGAATTTATTCTATGTACAAGCTTAGTCATGGGACATCATTCATTTAACACTTTACTTTGTTATTATTCACTGGGCTTCCGCTTATTATTTATACTATGTATGTAGGTGATCAGACACGTGACCAGGCTCAGAGTTGAGGACCTGGCGTTTTATTTTTTGTTAGCTAACCTTTGTGCCTCCCGAGAAGGTTCCGGATTTAGTTAAGTTTGGTGGCTGTGTTATTATGACTATATAAGACTTTCTTCCTTTGCTTCATAAACAAGTTTCTTTGTTTTTATGTACATGAAGTGATGTGTAAACACTGTATCTTTTGACGTCACTCGTATGTTTATAAAGTTTAACATTATCTGTCTTATGTATGTCTTCACAGCTCGATGGATTATGTATATTTTATGTATTTGCTTCCGCAACCCTAATTATACATTATTATGTTAAGAGGTCTTTCGTAATCCAAGGATTACTGGCCGGTTACGACACTAAACCTATAGGGGCAGGTTTAGGTCTAACACCCCTGCCTAGGCCAGCCCGGACGGACGGACGGCGGCGGCGGCGGCGCTCGTGTGTGTTTATTTTTGGGTTCAATGGGTCTAGCCCAATTTGTCCATAACCTCTTCTTTCTATAAACTTGGGGTTCTCCTTGGGGCCCTCCCCAAGTTACAAACTCGAGCTTTATAAACCTATAAAATTATTTTCACCAAACCAATGTGGGACAAGCCTTTATTCAAACCTTAAGGAATTTTCACCAAAAACTCCATTTCCATAGAGCTCACTCTGACTTCAATATTCCATTCACCAGATAATGGTTTTGAGCAACCAAATATACTACGTGAATTACAACGCAGCATAAAGCGCGTTACCATTTAGACTCGCCAACTTTGACATATGAGTCTCACCTAAAAATTAGACCAAAGTTAAGGAAAAATTATGTTTTTTCCAATTTTTTTTCAAAACCATTTCTAATAGAGATTAGGTCAACTAAGTTTGATTGATCACTTACTTTAAGCTCATTTATTTAACAAATAAATTAAACTTAAATAAATTTTAATTCATTTGGATCTCTAGTAAGAAAAAGTTTTATCTACTTGATAAACTTTTGGTGTAAAAAATTTATAAATTTACCATTGTAAGCTTTCTAAGCCTAGTAAGATTGTCATAGGGCCTAGACCGTCTCTAGTTCAGGTTTAGGATAGTCCGGTCTAGTTCGATTTATTGGGTCTACTTTTGGATCTCTTTTTAATAATTCGAACCATTCATATTTTAGGATTTTTTGAGTACATTATCTCTGTAAAAAAAAATCACGTCAATTGGACAATGGATACTATATATTCGAATTACTTTTGTCTGGAAAAAAAATAGACTATCAGAAATTTAACGGTTCATAAAAAAGTGATTGGAATACTTAGTATTCGTTATCTGATCGACGTGATTTTTTACATAAAAAATGTATTCAATAAATTCTAAAATATAAACGATTTAAATTATCAAAAAAAATCTAAAAATAAATCCAATAAATTAAACTGAACCCTTCAATCCAGACGGTGGACCGAAGAAAAGCCACTGCCATTGTGATAATATAGGACAAATGGGGGCATACCATCAGAAAGGGACATACAAGATTAGGAATTTATGAGCAGTGATTGAATACAATGTTCTTATCGAGTGCATAAAAAGTCAAGTACTTTGGACACGTGTGCGGTCAATGTTTGGGTAATTTAAATAAGGATAAATTACAAACACATCCCTGAAATTTACTTAAATTATAAATTATCCCTTATGATTTTAAAAATTATATTATACTTTCTAAGATTTCTAATTTCATAATAAATAGGTCATTTTGTTAATATATCATCAAATTAATTTACAGTTTTTAATAATGTTAAAATTTTATTTCAATTGATAATTTAGATAATTTTATTATTTTATAAGTGAACAGTTAGAAATTTCATTTTTTCAATTAATTCTGTTAAATAAAAAATTCTGACATTGAGGTATTTGTAATTTTTCAAATCACAAGGAACAATTAGTATTTTAAGCAAATCTTCAGGAGTATATTTGTAATTTACCCTTTAAATAAACTACCCGTGCAACGCAATGTTATTATTTTAATATATATATATATATATTTAATGGTATAATATGTATTATAAAAAAATAATTTTAATTATTTATTTTGATACTATTAGCGCTATCGTTCTATAAAATTATTATTTGAATACTTATATATACTAATTTTAGTTATATAATTTTTGATAATTTTAGTTCTATCATATTATAAAAGTGTAATTATCATATAATAATTTTGTATGATATATATTAAATTAAAATTAATTCTAACTATTTAATTTTCGTTTATATTCATTTGGAAAATAAAAATATGTAGTAATAGAAATTATATAAAATTTATTAAAAAAATTAAATATAAATATGATGTAGTTGGATTATTGATGGGTCGTTGAACACACCAAAATTAAATACTAAACTACACCAAATTCTTTCAGAATAATGGCAAGTCCAAGTATCGATCCACAGGGACTATTGTGAAATTAAACTAATTTAAATGTCAAATTCCTGAATTAATTTTGATAAAAAGATTGGTTGTTTATAACCTAATTTAATAACGAATAAATTAAACTAAAGAATTAAATTATCAATAATAAATGAAATTAGGTTTACTGAATTGGGGGAAAAACTAGGGCAAAGAGTCCACCACTAGCCAGGTAATTAGGGTTTCCAATTGAAATAAATTATGTTATGGTTCGAACAAAATAATGCTTTGCAACTACAAGTTCAACGCATTTAACAAGAAAATCATCACATTCAATGTACGAACACAAACCATCTCAAGTGGTACGAACCGTTCACTCTAAATTAGGGTAGTGACACGACTCGTCCCTCATAGTATGATTCGTCTCATACCTTGAATGTGAAAGAATATAAAACTCATATATGGATAACATTCAACAATCACAGAAAGTCAAATATTTGAAGAGATAATAAAAAATATATGTATGAACTTCTAAATCACCATACAATTGTTCAAACCTTTACATAATTAAAAATAAAAAAGAAAACAAAATAATTACATGGCTAGGGTTTCATCAAAATCCTAAAAAAGGAGACTAACCACTCATAGAGGAGTGGAAGGAGGTAGATGGAGAAGGAACCACCATTGGAGACATCCTTGAAGCTTTTGTTTTTCTTCCCTTCCAAACCCTAACCTCTCTCTTTAGGTCAAAATAATTTCAGAACCCTAGAAAGGCCTTTTCCTTGCCTTTTTATACTTCCAATCTCGTCCAAACAGGTTTAAAACGTCGGTTTGACTTTCTCAGAAAAAGTCAACGCACGTGCAAAAAAGTCAACTCTCTCCAAATTCTGTCTTTTTACCCATTTTATGCTCCGACGATGTACAACCTGATTGACACTCAACACACATAAAGTATACAGTTTGACCAGCAAGTGAAGTTAAAAGATTCTAATTAACGGCCTCAACGATGTACATTTCGGCCTTAATCACATCCCCCAACTTACTACTTGCTAGTCCTCAAGCAAGTAAAATAAAATAAAATGAAACAAAATCTATCTATTTCCTCTTTCGTGAGAAAACGGTTGCATTTAGCATATGCAACAAGCCTTTAAACCACAAGGTTACCCCAAGTGAACGAGTAAAGTCTCGTGAGGGTTTCCAGAAATGATACCTACAAATATTAACATATTCATATATACTCAACAACAAATGACCACACTATTCCACCTAACAATCAACTTATGTGCCACTACAGTGTGATATTGAGACATCATGAGTCATTAAAGACATAGTGGACAAGCATGAAGAAACTTATTGAGTCAAAACCACAATTCAGTTAATACAAAAGTAAAGTTCCATATACTTGTGCATGCTAGTAGACAAGTCATGAGTACCCTCGGTATAAAGTGCAATCTCCATATTAGTTAACTATCCACTATAATAGCTCAGTGTAACTCATAATAACACCCAACATATACAGAAAAACTAACATGTTGCAGCCAAGATTCTCAAAAGTTATTTTTTTTTTTGTTAAATGACTGTGCAATGTCCTGATCCATTAAGCTTTCTAATCAACCCATGTAACAAGCATTGGGCCAATGACTCCCAAACCAGACGATTTTAGAGCACTAGGTGTAAAGACACCCCTACGGGTTTAATAACTCGAGTTGAAAAGGTTACGAATTCGAACAAGTCATTCTTCTTATTTTTCCTTAACTGTGCAATGTCCAAGTTCCTTAAACTTTCTAATTAACCCATGTAGCAAGTTTTGGGCTAATGATTCCCAAACCAGACGGTTTTGGGGCATTAGGTGTAAAAACACCCCTACGGGCTTAATAACTCGAGTTAAAAAGGTTACGAACCCAAACAAGTCAAGTTTTTTTTTTTTTTTTTTTTTTAAGAATCTTGGCTCCTCATTTATTTTTTTCTGCAACTCTAGCTATTATCAATGATGTACACCAGGGATTATAATAAAAAGAACACCGCTATGATAGTGTGTTCATGTGAATTAAGGCATACTCATGACAAGTGTACTAATGCCACAAACACAGACAACTCTTCTCGTGCAAATATCGCATGCAAGTATCTACCCAATAAACCCTTTTCATACAAGTCTACTATGCTATCAAATTAACATATGCAAATATCATCACCCTACTAGCAAAAAGTCACATCAAGTGAAATAATGCAATCAAGTGAAACAGGTATAAGCATGAATTATGAGTCAAATAGAAATGCACAAAGAAAATATAACCCTCATCCCCCAACTTGAATATGACATTGTTCTCAATGGAAAAGTAAAGAGAAATGAGAGAAAATTACCAGAATTGTAGGTGCACATCCAGGTAGGCAGAGAGTAACATATACACATGTCACACGTTTTTTTTTTTTTTTTTGAAGAAAAGAAAGAACTAAAATGAAAAAGAAAAAGAAAAATAAAAATAAAAGTAAAAGTGACAAAGCAGTGTAAAGATCACTAACTAATTAAACTAACCAGAATTACTACAAAGCAATTTAAACTAAACAAATATAAACGAAATTAAGATTATTGTTAGCACCATGCTTTTTTTTATTTTTTATTTTTTTTATTTTTTACGAAAATGGAAAATAGAAAATTAAAAAAATAAAAAATAAAAAGTCGAATTTTTTTTATATAAAAAATTATAAATAAAATAATTGTATATTTATTTATTTATTTTTAAAATTTATTTATGTATTTATTTAAAATTTATTTACTTAAAAAAAAGTAAAAATGAAATTAAAATAATAAAAAAAAATAAAACAAATGGTAGGTTTGACTGCACTTGGCGGCGCACCTGCTTTAATAGCAAGGTGCAAGCTCTCAATTGCACAAATGTCCTGCACGTGCGGGGCCAGGCCACACGTGCGGTGATTTCACCCCAGGCACGCTCTTTTTTTTTTTTTCTTTTTTTTTCTTTTGTTTCAATTGGCGTCCCGCACATACGAGGCCCAAGCCGCATGTGTGGCTAGTCAACGCACGCCATTCTCGCACCTACTTATTAAGCAGGGGCCAACTTTGATTTTGTGTTATTTTATTTTATTTTTTTATATATATCTTATATTTGTATTTGTTTACAATTGAACATATATAACAACAAATTTTTTTTTTTTATAAATAAAGAAAATAAACATGAAAACATGTTCTCTCTCTTTTTTTTTTTTTTTAACAACAAGTACAACACAAAATTATTATTATTTTTACGTTAAAATGAACAAGTATAACCCTCCCTTTTTTATTTTATTTTTTTAAATCAAAACTACGCATTTCTACCTTCAATTGACATCCGAAATAAATATAGCACATAAGAAAATAACGGAATGCCCACTAAAGGTATAATCTTCACGCGAAAACCACGGGTACTACTTTTCTCCCTAACTGTGTTTGTAACTTTCCCTATTCTCCAACAGGGTGACAGACTAGGTTGATTCGGTATCCAGAATCGAGGCGCATAAAGCTACCTCAACCTATGGGGCTGCCATATAGAGTTCAAGCCGAGGTAGTTTTGAAGCAATCTCCACACGCCTGGGTATTTAAACTAGACTCTAGTCTCGGAAATCCCAAACTTTTGTGTTCTAGGCTTTGCCATTCGAACTCTAGTTTCCACTGTCTCAATTGGTCTCCTAGGAACTCACTACAAACACGGTTAGGTGGCTATACCAGACCGTCAGATGCCGTTCGGGCATGGCTAACACCAAAGGAATTACACCTTTAGAGGATTTAAAGTCTCCTAGACGCAAATAAAGCATAACGAGAACAAAGAAAAACAGAATAGCATAGAAATGAAAGAAAAAAGAATAAGGAATCAATCTATCAATCATAGTAAAATGGGTCCATCAAACCCCTGGGTAAAGGAAAATGATCCTTCCTAGTCGAGGAATTTAGTCTCCTATAATCAATGCACACTCGCCACCCAGTAGTGGTTCGTGTAGGGACTAACTCTCCTCCCTCGTTCTCAACAACAGTGATGCCCGATTTCTTGGGCACCACTTGTGTGAGACTAACCCACTTGCTATCTGATATGGGGTATATGATACTCACATCCAACAATTTCAAAACCTCCTTAACTGACCCATCAATATCAAAATTTTCAAACCAAAAATGAGCTAGACAAGCCTCTAAAGGGTCCTCTACAAGAATGGAAGGCAAAACCTCCTCCACAATCTCATCCACAACATCCACTAATAAGCACTCCTCTCTCTCATGAGGTTGTTGGGATGCTTGGAAAACATTAAGTTTCACCTGCATGTTGCCAAATGAAACTTCTATAACCCCGGTCCGACAATTGATGCATGCATTGGCCGTAGCCAAGAAAGGTCGACCTAAGATCACCGGGATTTGTTTCTTAGAACTGGCTACCGGTTCCATATCTAACACCAAAAAGTCAACAGGGAAGTAGAACCTATCAACCTTAACTAGCACATCCTTAATCATGCCACGTGGCACTCTGAGGGACCGGTCAGCCAATTGAAAAGTGACAGTAGTGGGCTTCAACTCGCCAAGCCCAAATTCCTCGTACACAAAGTACGACAATAAATTGACACTAGCTCCTAAATCTAATAAGGCCCTATCAATGAAATAGTCCCCTATAATGCATGCAATGGTTGGGGCACCCGGGTCTTTAAGCTTGGGAGGTGTGTCATTCAACAAGATGGAGCTTACTTGCTCCGTGAGTAGGACCTTTTGGGACACATGTGTCCTAGATTTACGCTTTTGCATACAAAGGTCCTTCAGAAATTTGGCATATGATGGTACTTGCTTAATCGCCTCCAACAAAGGGAGGTTGATTTTTACCTGTTTAAAGACATCCATCATTGCCTCCATAGATGCTGCCTTCTTATTAAAAGGGGACGGTGTATCAAGGCACTGGGGAAAGGGTGCCTTAGGCACATATGGAGTGTTAGGGACTAAGTCATCCCTCTTAAGTGTTTCCCCCTCACCCTTGCTCTCATTCGGTGTACCCCTGTGGTCACCCTTCTTAACTCTAGTTGCATCTGGCGCAACTGACTGAGGCTCTAACTCCCTACCACTTCTCAAAGCAACCACCGCCTGCACTTACTTATGTTGCTTACCATTCTCACCCGAACTCTTTGCCCCGTATTGTCCCTTAGGGTTGGCCACAGTTTGACTTGGTAATTTTTCTTCCTCTCTCCGATTCATGTTGTTAGCCATTTGACCCAATTGGGTCTCTATCTTGGCAATAGAGTGAGTGTGGGAGTGAACTATCGGTGTTAACCCCTTAAGTTCTGAGAGAACTTCCAACACCTGAGTCTCAAAGGCAGAGTTGCCTTGAGGAACAGGCGAGGGTTGTGGTTGCCGGTACGGTTGTGGGGGTCGATAAGGTTGCGGTGGTTGGTAGGATGATTGGTTAGCAAAATTATTGAAATTCTGCCTTGGTGGTGGAGGATTGTAAGAAGTGCCTTGTGAAGCGGGTCTCCATGAGAAATTTGGGTGATTTCTCCATCCTGGATTATATGTGTTGGAGTATGGGTCATTACCCGAGTTGGAGAATCCTTGAGCCACATTCACATGCTCTTGGACTAACTCTGGAAATTGTGATGTCGAAGGGCATTCACTCAAGTCATGAGCAGGGCTCGCAAATATAACACATGCCTCACGGAATTGAGGCTGATCTTGCTGGGTAGGGGCATGTCCCGTAGCTAATAAGTGGTCTATCTTGCGGGATAGTGCCTCTACTTGTTGGGCTAACTCTAAGTTTCGCCCAACCTCATAAATGCCCTCTCTTTTTGGAGCTCCAACTACTGGTTATCGGACTTGCCGGGCTGCGGAGGCATGGTGAAGGGAATTATCACTTAAGTTCTCAAACAATTGCCATGCCTCGGCATCATTTTTAGACATAAATGTCCCACCACAGGACGAATCCACCATTTGGAGGTGCGGCTCAGTTAAGCCATAATAAAATGTTTGAACAAGTTGCCAATCAAGCACTTGGTGGTGGGGACACTGTTGGAGAAGGTCTCGAAGTCTTTCCCACGTCTCATGGAATTGCTCGCCATCCATTTGAGCAAAGTTTGTGATGGCTCGCCTAAGTTGGTTGGTTTTACCTATGGGAAAGTACTTCTCCAAGAACCGTTGCTGTAATTGGTCCCAAGTTGTGATTGAATTAGCAGGTAAAGAATTTAGCCAGTGTTTGGCTTTATCCTTTAACGAGAATGGAAACAATCGCAACATTAAGGCCCTATTTGTGAAATTCTGGATCCTCACTGTCGAACAAATTTCCAGAAATTCATTCAAATGCTTATAAGGGTCATCATGAGTTAGTCCATGGAATGATGGGAGCATTTGTATGGTGCTGGACTTAATCTCATAATGAGCAGCAATGATGTTGGGTAATTGGATGCATGATGTTGATGTATATATAGTGGGTGTGAAATAATCCTTAAGGGTCCGGTTAGGCACATTCGGGACATTAGGATCTGCCATCTCTAATGGCTCAATGTATGAATATGAATATTCAAGCCTAGGAACACGGGCAGAGGCCCTAAGTCTCCTAAGGGTCCTTTTTAGTTCAAGGTCCAAATTCCACAATTCAGGACGACAAGAACGACGCCTGTGCATACACTACCCACACACACACAATAAGTTCGACTCGGTGCACTAAGTTATGAAAGCGGAATGCTAAAAGAGAAATACTCACAGCGGTTTAAAGAAAACGCTTTACTCGTCTTGCGGGTGCTTGGCGTGTAAACGTTGTCTCCAACCCCCAATTGAGCTTTGACTTTCGTTTTAGCACTTTGGTGCTTTGCTTGTGAGTGTTTGGTTCTGTTTACTCACTTTAGTGCTGCGGGTTTTTTTTTAAAGCTCGGCTGCGCTCCGCTTGCACTTCAATGATAGCTCCAATTTCAAACGCTCTGTACACTTAGCAATACCAAAAGCATAAAATCCTAAACTAAAAATTAAAATAAGAATGTAACTTTAAATTAACTAATTTCGCCAGAAGCCCCCGGCAATGGCGCCAAAATTTGATGGGTCGTTGAACACACCAAAATTAAATACTAAACTACACCAAATTCTTTCAGAATAATGGCAAGTCCAGGTATCGATCCACAGGGACTATTGTGAAATTAAACTAATTTAATTGTCAAATTCCTAAATTAATTTTGATAAAAAGATTGGTTATTTATAACCTAATTTAATAACGAATAAATTAAACTAAGGAATTAAATTATCAATAATAAATGAAATTGGGTTTACTGAATTGGGGGAAAAACTAGGGCAAAGAGTCCACCACTAGCCACGTAATTAGGGTTTCTAATTGAAATCAATTATGCTATGGTTCGAACGAAATAATGCTTTGCAACTACAAGTTCAAAGCATTTAACAAGAAAATCATCACATTCAATGTACGAGCACGAACCATCTCAAGTAGTACGAATCGTTCACTCTAAACTAGGGTAGTGACACGACTTATCCCTCGTAGTATGATTCGTCTCATACCTTGAATGTGAAAGAATATAAAACTCATGTATGGATAACATTCAACAATCACAGAAAGTCAAATATTTGAAGAAATAATGAAAAATATATATATAAACTTCTAAATCGCCATACAATTGTTCAAACCTTTACATAATTAAAAATAAAAAAGAAAACAAAATAATTACATGGCTAGGGTTTCATCAAAACCCTAGAAAATGAGACTAGCCACTCATAGAGGAGTGGAAGGAGGTAGATGGAGAAGGAACCACCATTGGAGACATCCTTGAAGCTTTTGTTTTTCTTTCCTTCCAAACCCTAGCCTCTCTCTTTAGGTCAAAACAATTTCAGAACCCTAGAAAAGGCCTTTTCCTTGCCTTTTTATACTTCCAATCTCGTCTAAACAAGTTTAAAATGTCGGTTTGACTTTCCCAGAAAGAGTCAACGCACGTGCGGGAAAAGTCAACGCACGTGCAGAAAAGTCAACTCTTTCCAAATTCTGTCTTTTTGCCCATTTTATGCTCCGATGATGTACAACCTGATTGACACTCAACACACATAAAGTATACAGTTTGACCAGCAAGTGAAGTTAAGAAATTCTAATTAACGGCCTCAATAATGTACATTTCGGCCTGAATCAATTATCATATAATCAGTGGTGGAGCCAATAAATTAAATCAGAGGGGGCACTTACTGATTATAATATTGAAAATTTTTACAAAAATATTTCACATAAATTTTTACGATTGACTTCCAGAAAAATTTAAAAAAAAAATGTTATTTTTAACTAGTTTATCATAGACAATATAAAAAAGTCATGGATATAAGTTTTAAAATAAATTATATAATGATAAAGTAATTTTTTATACTAAATATGAGTAAAAATTCAATATAATAATAATACTGCGTCATCATTGACATGTGATATTACCAACCAATAGTAAAGAAACACATAGAGGATGAACAACATATGTCAAAATATAAATAATAATCCAATAAATTCTATATCTTTATTGAGATTAATTATGTTTACATGCCAATAATAATAGATATCACCATTATATTAAAATTTTTATAAATAATAATAGGACTTATCGTAGTCTCTTTATTTTCAATCAAAACAACCATTATTGTTATCATAATTTAAAAAATGTCATTGACATTTACCTCTAAATAATATTTTTATAAATTTTTTTATTTAAAATATTTTCTTTATGTCTGTAAAAAAATAAAAAATTCCAAAACCTATGGGCACGTGGACCCCTAGACCCTCTTTGCCTCCGCCGTTGCATATAATGATTTTATATGATATATATATATATATTAAATCATAAGATTATAAAATAAACATTCTTAATTAAATTAAAGTATCAATTATATAAAACAAATTCAACAATGATTAACTAAGAAAGAATCACATACCAATATCTAAACTTAAAAAGAAAAAATAATGAAGACATCCAAACGATAAATACATCTCAGTGTGTGAAAGTGATTAATCATCTATAATATGATGTCAAAATATAAAAGAACTTACTATTCAATAATTGAAAAAGTAATTCAAGCAGCAAATCTAAATTTAGAGGTTCTTTGAGAGTATCATTATTTTGCAAGTTTTTCCTCAGATGTGTTGTGATTATATAAAATAATGTAGAAAATGAAATATAATTTCATATATAGAATCACTATAAAAATTAAATAACAAATCTATAATATAGAACAATATAGAATTAATATTAGGTATAGAATAATGTAAGGAAAAATTAAAAAAAAGGGGGGCAATTTAGCATTAAAAAAAAAAATCCTAAATTGGATTTGTGGATTATCTCAATTTTTCCTGAAAAATATAGGGAAAAGAAATATTTGTCAAATAGAATTTATATAAAATATATAAAATTAGTATAATTTAAATTAGGTCTGGATTTGTGTAGAACTCTATATGTAAATATAATTAAAAAATACATACTAATGTGACTCTTTTAAAAAAAAAAGTAAACCCTTATAATGTGCCACCTAAGTATAAAAAAATATTACTTTTAATAATATATATATATATATGATGAGTAATGCTACTTATATAAAAAAAAATTAAAAAAATATTTAAAGCATTTAATGCATAAATCAAATTCATTTGAGATGTGTGTTTTACCATGTACAAAAGTTTAATTTCAGGCACTGGATTCATTTGGTAACATCACATTTTAGCTTAAAAATTAAAAAAATCATTAAAAAAATTCAAAAATCCAACAAACTATATAAAAAAAGTCAAAGATTTTATTCTCTCTAGTTTTTGGGTAATTATTCAGTAATCTCAGAATATAAATACGTAGTATTCTATAGAATTGTGATTGGTGTAGAAGGTAGGTAGGTGGGTATTGTGTTGGG
The DNA here is from genome assembly GCA_036172215.1 of Camellia granthamiana. NCBI lineage: Eukaryota > Viridiplantae > Streptophyta > Magnoliopsida > Ericales > Theaceae > Camellia > Camellia granthamiana. The sequence goes on along the minus strand of CM069909.1, from coordinate 55,591,980 downwards.
GTAATTATTTAGTAATCTCAGAGTATGGACATGTGGTATTCCATAGTATTATGATTGGTGGCGAAGGTAGGTAAGTGGGGTATTTTGTTGGGTGATTGGAAAACATGAAAGAGTATATTGAATGATGATTGTTTAGAGAGTATAAACGCGTGGTATTTCGGGAATATTTAATAATTTCCCATTGTGTTGGGTGATTAGGAGCATGAGGGGGCATATTGAATGATGATTGGTTAAGGAGTACAGACATGTGCATTCTGGGAACATTCTATAATTTTCCCTACTTTTTGCACATCTTTTCATAAAAAATCAAAAAGTTATTCCAAAAAAATATATATTTTTTTACCTTATTTTTATGTCAAAAAATTAAAAAATTACTAAAATGACATGTTCTCAAATGAGACTAATTTTTAAAGGGTTGTTTGGGATGTTCTAAATAAGTGCACTTTTTGACTTTTTATGAAATATGGGTTAAGTTTAAAGTGATGTGATAGAGAGGTGATACGACTTAATAAGATGATGTGACTTAAATAGGATAGTGATTTTTTGACTTTTTTAGGAGATGCCAAACAAGATCTAATTATGTGCATAAATTTTATTGAAATGAGATTTGTCCTTATATTTATGGTTTGGTTAGGTTAAACTTCTCTCAAGTTTAAATGTGAACTTGACTGCTATTTTTAGGTCGGTGGGACTTGCCTTGAATTCTTTTTCCGTAATCAGATTTATTTATTTGGTAAAATTCTCCGTGTATATTATTTATAAAAAAAAAAAATTAAATCAATTTGATATACTATAGTCTTTTCATTTTATTCGTTTGTCTCTCAAAAAATAAATAGTCTATTTTTAAAATATACTTGTCGTTTATTTTTTCAGAGACAAGCGCGATAAAATAAAAATATTACGATTATCGAATTGGTCTAATTTTTTCAATGGATACTATATACATAGAGTCCTACAAAATGAAGTGTTTGAATAATCGAAATGAGGCCTATAATGAATTCTATCAACCCAACACATGACAATCAAATTCATATTTAAATTTTAAAGAACTTGAAGGAGAATGCTATGATGGTATGCACTTTATGCAAAAAGCTTAATTTTTTTCACAAAAAATATAACTCTTTTTCTTCACAAAAGAATATAATTTTTTCCTTCTTACAAAATATATAACTTCTTTTACTAAAAGTATAACTTTAGTTATATATAACTTTTAGGTATGTATCTGTTGGCTTATTTTTCCTATGAAGGAAAATATTATAAATGCGAGCGTGGCAATAAGGATTGAAAAATCTTTACAGATTAAATTCAAGCCAATTATCAAGCGATTGCGTTGACGATTCTTTTGCCTCAACAAAGAGGACTTCAAAATTGCCAAGTGTAGAGAAAAGAAAAATTAAAAGAAGAATGAGGGAGACGGAGAAAGATGATTGAGTGAACAATCAAAGTAATAATTACTTACCTCTACTCCTATGCTTCGAAAAGGAAGTGCATTAAGTGCTTTGAAAAGGAAATGTTGAAAATAAATGCTTTGAAATATAAATCTATATTAAACTACTCCTAAGATTAGAAAAATGACAAGAAATATTGAAATCAATTGTCTTTGATTTGAATTCTAGATCTCTACAATGTAGTCATGAATGACTATTTATAGGCAAATATTTGTAGGAAAAAACTTCCAGCAACAACTACCCAATAACCACCTAAAACTACCCACTCTTCCATCTTCATTATCACAATGCCACATATCCCTCCATGTCTTCATAATTTCCTTTAACCTTCAATTCATGCTCCATGTTCTCCACTTTATTCTCCATCATCTTTTCACATTTCATAACTTCTCATAACCTCCAAATGAGTAGGAGGATGCCACATGTCCTGCAATTATATAAAAAATAAAGAATAATAAAAATTGCAGATTTATAGTGCCAACATTACCCCCCGCGGCTCTTAAAAATGATGTTTACTTGAATTTTTGAAGGGCCAAACCAAGCACATGACTAATCTAAGCAATAAAGTGCTTTGAATAATATCAATAAAGTGCTTCGAATGATATAATAGTACCAATAAAGTGCTTCGAATAAGCATGAAATTATGACTAGATGTTGCGAATTATATTTATATGTATTGAAGGGGTATTATTGCAAAAAAGCTTCGAAGGATAACCAAATTATGGCAAAAGAGCTTTCGAAGCAACTTTTGACCAACATTGTGGTTATTCAAATTTTGTATGTTTTAGTTCACACATAATTAATGAAAATATTAATTTTATGCTTTAAACCAATTATTAAATCTCCGAAGACATCAAAACTATTGTTCTTCGAACCAACTTTTGTAGAATACTAGTTACATTTTCATGTAACAAATGGCTATAAAAATGGTTATCAGTAAAGCCACTAATTATCATGCAAAAAATAGGAATTATTCGATAATTAATCAATTGCCATTTTACATATATTTGAAGGGAGGTACACATTTTGAAGGTTTTCTCGTCCCATGTTATATTTTGAAGGTGTTTATTGATGACAAAACCACCATTCGAAAGTCACATATGTTACTAAAGGATCAAAGCCGTCCTTCGAAAGTGCTCACAACATCTCTTCGAACCAAATCCAAAGAGTTGGATTACTATGAAATTAGTTTGGCATTTGGATTACTATGAAATTAGTTTGGCATTTTAACTAGCCATTAATGGCTATAAAATGATATTTCAATGAATAACATACTTTGAAGTGTCTTGAGACACGCTTCGAAGGTAACCACAAAACCAAATGGTAATGGTTTTATGGATCAACTAATAACAATATTTTTGGCTCAATATATTGCAATAACGAAATATTATTTGTTAGCCATTCCATCAAAGTCAACGTTTGATGTGATCCACAAATCCAAAATGGATTTCAAACAACAAAAGTCATGGTATAGTATGACCATGAAAATTCATACTTTTTGACACTTTGAAAAATGTCAAAAATTTTGAATTCATGAACAGTGGCTTGTTCATTATTCTTGACCATGTTTGCTTTAAAAACATGACTTTTGCCGAACTGATTTTCATAATTATTTGGCAAAGTGGGTTGTTTTTCTATGTTAGCTATTGATGGCTTATGAAAATCACTCATAGATATGTTATTTTCATGACTTGACTCTCTAAAAATTGGTTTTGAGACCTCCCGAGCCATGTAAGGAACATTATTCTTAGCTAAATTTGGCTCAAGAACATGCTCTTTCGTTATGTTAATTTCATAATTTGGCTCTTTTAACACGGGCTCTTGAACCCCTGAGCCATTTGATGAAATCAACTATTTACTTTTGCTTTTGCTATTGCTATTTTTAACCATGAAAATTTTTTGAAAAATTTCACCAATTCCGGTCATTAAAGTCTCAATTAAAGACTTGGTAGTGAGAATTGACAACTCATCATTCCATTGGCGAATTTTCATATCAAGTTGATAAATTTCTCCAATTAAATGGTGTCTTTTTTCTTCCACCAAATAATATTGTGAGGGATGAAAGTTTATTTCATCAAGAAAATGGATCTCTTCTTGAAGATCCAAATTTTTTTGTTTACGCCAATAGATTTCATCTAGGCTATTTGAAATGGTTGAATCCAATTCACTTTTCATTTCTTACACTTGAGGTCTCACTGGGCATGTCAAAAATTGTTGGCTTATTTTTTCTATGAAGGAAAATATTATAAATGTGAGCGTGCCAGTAAGGATTGAAAAATCCTTACAGATTAAATTCAAGCCAATTATCAAGCGATTGCGTTAACGATTCTTTTGCCTCAACAAAGAGGACTTCAAAATTGCTAAGTGTAGAGAAAAGAAAAATTAAAAGAAGAATGAGGGAGACGAAGAAAAATGATTGAGTAAACAATTAAAGTAATAATTACTTACCTCTACTCCTACGCTTCGAAAAAGAAGTGCATTAAATGCTTTGAAATATAAATCTATATTAAACTACTCCTAAGATTAGAAAAATGACAAGAAATATTGAAATCAATTGTCTTTGATTTGAATTCTAGATCTCTACAATGTAGCCATGAATGACTATTTATAGGCAAATATTTGTAGGAAAAAACTTCCAGTAATAACTACCCAATAACCACCTAAAACTACCTACTCTTCCATCTTCATTCTCACAATGCCACATATCCCTCCATGTCTTCATGACTTCCTTTAACCTCCAATTCATGCTCCATATTCTCCACTTTATTCTCCATCATCTTTTCACATTTCATAATTTCTCATAACCTCTAAATGAGTAGGAGGATGCCACATGTCTTGCAATAATATAAAAAATAAAGAATAATAAAAATTGCAGATTTATGATACCAACAGTATCACAACTTCAAAATTTATAAATTTTATCGCAAAAATTATAACTTTCATCTCACAAAATGTATGATTTATACATAACTTTTTTTACAATATATAAGTGCACATTGTAACCTCTCCCCAAGTTGAATCCTAAATTTATTGCTCTAAATTAAATATGTGATCCAAGTTATTTCCTATGATTGGTCTTTTGTAATTCTTTGAATTCACCAAAATGGCAACATGAAACGACACAACAAGAGACAATAGCCTCCAAAAACAATTGAATTATCACAGGAAGAAAAATCTAGGTTTTCACATCAACAAACTTTAGATTCAACCCCACTCTCCATATATCGAATTCTTAGGCGATTCCCACAAACAAGCCAAACCTTGTTTTCTCCGCAACACCACCTTAAATCTGACATTCCTATCTATATTTACACTTCCCATTTGACCCATCACATATATGTAACCTATTCTACTTTAAAACCACCACCAAACCCACCACTCCCCACTACCACTTCAATGGGTTCTCTCCCTTCCCCTCCACCATCCACGCCGCCACGGTCGCCAGAAACTTCCCTCTCCCACAACCGTGTTTATGCCCTGTTTTGCTTTAAAGAGCCAGGGCCTAATTCAAACATCTCCAATTGGATAGATTGCTACAATCCGGTTGACAATACGTGGACTCATGTTACCCCAATTCCGGGACTAATTGAGAACCATTTGTTGAAGGATTTTGCCATGATCTCAATTGGAGAATCAATCTACATAATCGGCGGCCGCCTCTGCCGCAAGGACCGTGCTCCCGCCACCACCGAATCCAATGAATTTTTTGAAGTCAACCTAGAAGTACTCTCGTCGGTGTTACGTTACGATGTCAACACCGATCAATGGTCCAAATGTGCACCACTTAATACACCTAGGTATGATTTTGCGTGTACAGTGTGTAACGGTAAGGTCTACGTGGCAGGGGGACAAACCACGCTGGCTAGTGCCAGGGGTGTGTCATCTGCTGAGGTGTACGACCCCTCACTCAATGAATGGACTCCATTGCCAAATATGAATACCTTGAGGTATAAGTGTGTGGGCGTGACGTGGCAGGGGAAAATCCACATGATTGGTGGATTCGTGGAGAGTGGTAACTTTATCGGGGGGTATGTAGACCGAAGCTCTGCTGAGGTGTACGATGAGGAAAGGGGAAAGTGGGACCTCGTGCCGGGGATGTGGCAACTGGATGTGCCACCTAATCAAATAGTGGCAGTGGATGGGACACTATTAAGCTCAGGGGATTGCCTAAATGCATGGAAAGGTCATATTGAGGCCTATGATGGGAAGCTTAATATATGGTACATGGTTGAAGGGTCACAATTACAAATTCCTTCATCACATACATCGACATCGTACGGTGGTGAAGAGAGGTGGCCTAAGATCCAACGGCGATACCTCACGATGGCAACGATTGGAACCCACTTGTACCTCTTGGCAGGTTATCGGAATATTGAGGAATCATCAATGTCGAAATCAAGGGTACACGTATTCGACACGTCAGCAACTGGAGGGACATGGAGGTGCTTGGAGCCCACTGAAGAGGAGGGAGAGAAAGAGCTGTGTAGTCACTGTTGTGTTGTTCAATTTCCTTGAGAATTTGAATGGAAAAAAAAAATAATGTCGGTATTTGCTTGACATAATTTAATCGTACTGTATAATTAAGGTTTTGATAATTATATAAATATATTTATATCTGTTATAATATTAGGAATAACCCGTGCCTGAAGGCACTGTGAATAATTTTTGTTTGATACCACACATGCTACGAAATTCAATTATAACAAATCAATTTAAAATGATAATATTACTCCAATTTATAACTTCACATAAAACAGGAATAAAAGATATAAAGAAAATTGAAATAAATAACTAATAAATTTCAAATTTTTTATTTCCTAATGAATTTATCATGAATGTAGGCTTCCCACCTCATTCACGTAACTAGGGTTGTACCTTCAAGAGTTCCCACCTCATTCTGTAACATATTTTCAAAATCAACCCTATTTAAGAAATAGTTCAAATCAGTCTAATAAAATATCAAATATCAATAGGAATAATTCAAATTCTCCAAACTTTTTCACAGTTTCAACTAATTACTTATAAATAAATGAAATAAAACTAATCTAAGTTACTTTGAAAACTAACCTTATTGTTAATACCAGAATATCATGGATGATATAACAAACCCAAGCTAATTTTACAACCAACTGTGTTGGAAAGTCAGAGATCCTGAAAAGAAAAATGAATTCAGAAACAAACCATAAAAATAGTGTATCTAAATACATTTTCTTAATCAAGAAACATAAAATTCATAACCATGATAGGGGGAGGGGGAACTAAAGTCAAGTATATAAAAATTAAGAGGCAACAATCCTATAACATTCTCTTTCAACCCACTAATAAATTATTTCTGCACAATAAACACTAAATTTACACAAAAATTCAAGTCAAGCATATGTGACTTCCACCAAAATATGCAAAGATACTAAATTAAATTGGTCACTTAAACTTAGTGAATTTTCAAGGGCATTTTACTACCCACACTCAATAACCATCCATAAGGTTCAATCTTTTCCATTGATAAGAGAATTTACAAAAATATTAGAAATTCATTGAAGTACATATCAGTAGGAAGCTTTACAAAAATGGTTAACATCAAGGATATACTTTATAAAATATTTGTCAACTTTACAAAATGTATGCCATATAATGTCTTCAAACTTGTTCTTTTACAAAAAGTATTTGGACGCCTCTAAAGCGCTTGGACACCTTCAAACTTATTCTCTATCACATTCTGAAATGTCCATGTATCAACTTCTGTGTACTTTTTCCAGTGAGGAGCATGCACAACAATCTAATATTTAAAAAACAATAACATTAGCATATTGAAATAATACGAAAAATAGATATTGAAACAATATGGACCAAGGATACCTTATTACAATTTCATCGGAGCAATATAGTCTTATTTATCCTCTTGAGCTCCATAGCTTTTTCAACCCAATCCTATAAAAGTTTGACTTGATCATAATTTAAACACAGTTTTAATTAAAATACACTTTCAATTTATTTCCTTTTTTCATCATTTGTGTTCTTTTTTAAACTTTAGTTACTTTCCTCTTCTATTTGGAAAATTTTATATATCTTTGTAAAAGATCCTTTATAATTTTTTAAGGATGCATAATTTAGTTTGAAAATCAATAATATTAAAAGGATTAAAAGCACCATGCCCATCTTCACAAACTTTACAATAAAAAAGAAAACTACACAGAGATTATGCATGCTTCACAATATCACATTCCCCCCATAATTTTCTTTACACATGTTCCAGAACAAACTCGAAAAGAACCATACTACTTGTGTATTTTTTATTTCCTTTCTTGAGTAGTTTTCCTTTCATTTTCCTATAAGCTTCTATTTTTCCTTTGTCTTTACCTTTGCCTTTGCCTTTAAAAAAATAAGCAAAAATTATTAAGAAAAAAAATATGATTAGCAAATAAATTTGATTAGTGGGTTTACCCCACGAACACAGAGGACATTGAAGTCCCGTTCATTACGGATCACAATACTGACATTTCTGTTTTACAGAAACTGAACGTGTGTATATATAGAAATGCATTTGAAAGGTCAAAGAAAAATTATATTAAGGAATGTAGATTAAATAAAAAATGAGTATAGAGATCTAACATTATTGTTTCCTCTAACATATCATCCACCTGTAAAAAATCATACAAAAGCATTTGATTATGAGAAAAATTATAAATAATAAGTAAGAAATTAAGCCTCGATTCATAAACTATAAAGTAAACATACATAACCAAAAATATGAATGTTGTCCATGATATGAATGAAAATGAATTCTAAGGTTGTTGAAGAGGTTGAAAAAGGAAGAAAACGCAAAATGAATTCTAATTTTTAATAATCAAATAAAAACAAAAAATCACAAAATATTACTTTGCATGTTAAAAAAGGAAACCCAATTCACACATTCATCAAAATAACCCAAATCATTTATCAGAACACTAATCATATTTAAAACACTTCAATCTCATTGATACCTCATTTGGTTCATTAGAATGAGATAAATGATGATTCTCAATGCAATGAATTTTTCATTATTCTTTTAGTTAACCAAATATGAGAAGTGAAAGGAATCTTTGCACTTTATTGCAATGAACCAAAGACTACCTTAGAGTTTCACGTGATATTTTATTCCAAAAGATTAAAACATAGGGAAAAGGAAAACAGGAGAAGAAGCTCACAAATAAATAGTACGGAAGTAAACAACCATTTCCCTTCTTCTAATCAATCATCAATTTGAAGACACTGCAAGTCCAAATTCCAAGCTAATCTAAATATGTGAAATTCCCTTCAATCTAGTGATATTGTACATACAGTTGGTTGTTGGATGAGTTTTAGTCTAAAGTCTGCCCCTTTTGGCACTAATTTTTTTGGCCAGGCACATCTTGTAAGAGAGAGGTTACATTGCAAGAAGAAAACGTTACATATGAAAAGGCTATATCCAATTGGAAGAATAAAATATAGAAGATGTAGAAAGAAACAAATCTATTTGGGATTAAGTTCCAAGTTAGAGTTAAAGACCTAAAATTTATTTTGAAGCGTTTTTTTTTTTTTTTTTTTCATGTAAGAAATGTACTTTAGATTGTAATTAACTCTATCATCGAGGCATTGCTTGAAAGTATGTTATCTAAATTAGCAGTTAACTGAACTCTACAAAGAGTTAAACCCACCCAAGCGTGGCTAAACAACCAATAAAGTCAAACTCTAAACAACCAACAAATAATTTTATCAAATCAAACTCAACCACCCCAACCTCACAATTCCAGAAGCTATGGAATTTTCCTCTATTTTTTTCCAATAATCAAACACCTATAAAAGTCACACAAAAAAAAAAAAAATGTAATGATAAGAAAAATCCAAAAAACTAGCAAATTTGATTATCCAAGCCTATAAACAACAATTCTTATTTAGCAAAGTTGAGAGCTCTATCTGCTAAACAACAATTTCCAGCAACACATAAAACATATGTTAAAGGAGGAGTTAGCTGCTGACCTGGAGGTTGGCTTTGGGGTGGACCAAGAAACCAGACCAAGTAGTCGTAGTGTGAGGAAGGAGGTGGAAAATGTGGCATGCTGGAGGAGTGTAGGTGAAGCTCAAAATGTTCGAAGTGATGGGGGGAAAGAAATGAGTGATAAGTCGTGCAAAGAAATGATGGAAGTGCGAAGCCAGAGGATCAGCTCTGAGGAGGAGACGGTTGTCAGTGAGAGTTTGGAGAACCAAGTGGGCATGCCAGGTTTTGTTAGAAGTCTTGGAGGGTCTAGCCTTGAAAGGTCTGGTGTGAATATAGAAGTAGTCTTGGGCCATAATAATTTATTAAAGCAAGTAGGTGGGCTGTGTCAAGCAGAAATTGGGCTGGGGCCAATAGAAACTGGGCTGGGGCAGCAGGAATCATCTGAAAGAATTAACGCTGCTGAAGTAGGGCATTGTGGGAGACTGTCTAGCCTCTCTGAAGCCCAAGAGAAGGAGCCAAGTAATAAGCATGCAAGATGTAGGAAGGGGAAGGAAAAGGTAAATGAGAGGAGTAACAGTAGGAGAAAATCTAATCAAAACATTTTAAGAAGAAGACCCTTCGAGATGATGAGGCAGTATGGGAGCAGAGGTGCTTCAACTAGTAGAGCCATGTGTAAGGCAGCAGCTTGGCGTGCAGCAGTGGCGGCAACATCTCTATCTGCTTCAATAGAGGGTGGAGTCGACAAAGGGAGGTTTATACTGAATGAAATCGAAGCAACCATAAAAATGGGAGAAATTCTCGGGATGCAGTTTAATGGCAAGAGAGCTGAAGTGGTGAAGGAAATAGTGGATCTTGAATTGAAGGATATGGAGCGTATTGAAGGGGGGAAGAAAGCTGGGCTATAAAGTATATTAGCAGGGGGTTAGATAGGTGTAAACATGGTTAATTATGAAGTTGCTCTCATGGAATGTTAGAGGGTTGGGCAGGATGGAGAAGAGAAGCAAAGTGAAGAAGCTCTTAAAGGAGAGGAGTGTAGACATGGTACTGTTCCAAGAGACAAAAAAGTCAGAGTTTTCAGAGGAAGATGTCAGATCTGTATGGGTTAGAGCCAAAATGGAGTTTATGGTGGTGGATGCTGAAGGCTCGGCAGGAGGGTTATTGTGTATATGGGACCCAGATGTATTCCAAGTGAAGGAATGCTGCAGCAATAGAAGGTTCATCCTATTATCAGGTACTTTATTCCATCAGTTCAATTGTGTTATTATAAACATCTATGCACCGAATGATGTGGGTTCAAGAGGGAAGCTGTGGAATTGTTTATTGAAATTGAAGGAGGAGTTTCCTGATCCTTGGTGTTTAGGAGGAGATTTCAATGAGATTAGACAGATTGGGGAAATGAGAGGGTGCTCAAGGAGGGATAGAGGCATGAATGAATTCAATGAGTTCATTGATAAGTGTGAGGTTTCTGAATTACCTTTACTTGGAAGGAGATTTACTTGGTGTAATTCATTTGCTGGGGAGAAGTGGAGCAAAATAGATAGAGTGTTAGTAGATCCAAATGGCTTTAGGTGTTTAAGTTAAAGTTATGGGGTTTGCCTCGTTTGGTCTCAGATCATTGCCCTCTCCTTATGATGGAGGATGAGAGAGACTGGAGCCCAAAACCTTTTAGGTTTCTAAATGCTTGGTTCTTGCATAAAAACCTTAGAAGATTCTAGGAGTCTAAATGGGAAGAGGCCACTGTTGTGGGTTGGGCTGGTTTTATTCTGGCACAGAAGCTTAAGTTCTTGAAAAATGGTCTTAAAAGTTGGAATGTGGAGGTGTTTGGTAATGTTATAAATAAATTGAAGTTAGTAGAGGGTGAGCTCCATAGCTTTGATCTGCTGGCTGAGGTTAGAGACCTTGATGGAGAGGAAAAAATGAGGAGAAGTAAAGCTAGAGCTGAAATGTGGAGGTTGAGTAGGATGGTGGAGTGGCTATGGTTGCAAAAGTCTAGGCTTAACTGGGCCATGAAAGGGGATAAAAATACAAGATTTTTTCATGTCGTTACAAAGTGTAGAACAATAAGAAATGAGATAAACTCTATTTCAGAAGGGGAGGTGGTGTTTGATGATCCAAGTCAAGTGAAAAGTAAAGTGCTGGAATTTTTTAAGTCACAGTATGCAGAACTATGGCCTTCAAGACCTGTGTTGGGGGGTCAGTTTCCATCAGTTGAAGGCAGGGTGTGTTTTGGATTGCTAGAAGCAAAATTTACAGAATCAGAAATTAAATCTACAGTGATGGATTGTGATGGGAATAAAGCACCAGGTCCGGATGGGTTTAATTTGTTGTGTTATCAGAAGTTTTGGAAGGTGATGAAGGGCGATGCCATTAATTTTGTGAAAGAATTTCATACGAATGGCAAATTGGTTAAAGGTATAAATAGCTCTTTCATAACCCTCATTCCGAAGAGAGATAATCCACTGGGGCTTTCTGATTATAGACCAATAAGTTTGGTAGGCTCAATGTATAAGATCATAGCAAAACTGTTGGCTAATAGATTGAAATCCATATTGCCACATATTATTAGTGAGCCTCAGTCTGCATTTTTAAGCGGGAGGAATATTCTAGATGGAGTACTTGTTGCTAATGAGGTTGTCGAGGGATGGAAGAAGGCCAAGAAGAAGGGTGTGCTCATTAAGTTGGATTTTGAGAAAGCATATGACTCTATTAATTGGGGTTTTCTGTTCGATATGTTCTCCAAGTTTGGTTTTGGAGCTAAATGGATTAATTGGATGAAGGAGTGTGTCATAACTGCAAGGGTCTCAGTACTCGTCAATGGTTCTCCTACCGAAGAGTTTAGCCCTCAAAGGGGGCTAAGGCAAGGTGACCTCATATCCCCTTTTCTGTTCAATTTAGTAGCTGAAGGCCTACACATGTTGTTGAGCAGAGCTTGTGAGTTAAACCTAATCAAAGGGGTGAAAGTAGGTTGTGAGGGGGTGGTGTTAACTCATTTACAGTTTGCGGATGATTCACTTTTATTCAGTGAAGCAAAGGTGGAGGAGGTGAGGAAATTGAAAAGGGTGCTAAGGTGCTTTGAAATCATGTCTGGGTTGAAGATAAATTTTCACAAGAGCGTGGTATGTGGTGTGGGTGTTTCTGCGGAGATGATGAATGATATGGCTGCAATCCTAAATTGTAAAGTTAAATCTTTGCCACTTACTTATCTAGAGATGCCACTAGGAGCTAATCCAAGGAGGTTAGCTACTTGGAAACCAGTAATGGATAAAGTGAAAAGTAAACTAGCTGGGTGGAAGAGGAAGATGCTGTCTTTTGCGGGAAGGTTAATACTCGTTAAATCAGTAACTTCAGCTTTGCCTGTGTTTTATTTATCATTGTTTAAAATGCCTGAAGGGGTTGCTAAAGAATTGGAGAAGATTCAAGCTAATTTCTTATGGGGTGGGTCTGATTCGAAAAGGAAAATTCATATGATAAAATGGGAGGAAATGTCAAAAGGAGTAGATCAAGGTGGTTTGGGCATTAGAAACTTGAGGGATGTAAATAAATGCTTACTAATCAAGTGGTGGTGGAGGTTTGGTAGTGAAAAGGATGCTTTGTGGAAAAGAATCATTTGTAGCAGATATAAGTTGAAGGTGACTAGTTGGTTTCCATCTTTAAATCCATTCAATGGGTACTCAACGGTGTGGAATGGAATTATCTCGGTTGCTAAGCAGAGCAGTAGCTTAAAGGAGTTTTATTTGCATAATTTCAAATTGAAAGTAGGGGATGGGGTGCGGATTAGATTTTGGTCAGATGCTTGGTGTCAATCTGTGTGTCTGAAAGATGAATTTCCAACTCTGTATAGGTTGTCTTTGGAAAAAAAAGAGTGCTTGAGAGTCTTGGTTGATAAAAAAACCATAGCAGGGGCTTGGTCCTTTGATTTTAGAAGACAACTATATGAATGGGAGGAGATAGAATTGGTTAGGCTCATTAATCTCTTGGTGACAGCCCCTGATCTATGTGTTGAGTGTGAAGATCATCCAGTTTGGGCAGCTTCATCTCTTGGGATCCTAAAAGTAGTAGATTTGTATAGTTTTGTTGTGAATAATGCTGGTGCCACCCTGAGAATTATTAATTGTTGTGGCTCAAACATGTACCTCCTAAGGTACAATTGTTTGGGTGGTTTGCTTGGAAAGGGAGAATTAAGACCAGGGAGTTTTTACAAAAGCTGGGAGTGATCTGTGAAAATGACTCCACAGTTTGTGTGTTTTGTAACAGCGAAAGTGAATCATTGAACCATGTCTTAATCTGGTGCCCATTTGTGTGGAACATATGGACTGAAATGCTAAAGTGGTGGGATGTCCAATCTGCTTTGCCATGCTCTGTGGAGAGTCTCCTCTTGTGGTGGGCTGGGGGAAAGTTAAAGAAGAAAGAAAGGTTGATTTGGGGGGCAATTCCATTAGCAGTGATGTGGTCAGTCTGGAGATGCAGGAATGAGTGTGTCTTCAGAGCAACTCCCCCAAATTTAGAGGATCTCTGTGAATTAATTAAAAACAGGATTGCTTTCTGGGTAAATCCATATCTAAGAGATTTTCAGTTCTCTGTGCAGGATTTTGGAACCAATCTGAGGCAAATTAGGAGGTGTTTGGGAGGGGTAGGTGCAATGGGCTGAACTACTGTAGTGTGCCTTTGCTGGTGTGTTTTGTTGCGTTGTCATCTGTGCTGTGAAGCTCTGCATGTATGTGAGGAACATATGTGTGTTGCAGTGTGGAAACTCTGAAGGGTGGTAGTGTGTAGATTTGCATCTGTGTGGTGTAGCTATGCTGTTGTTCTAAAGGGTGAAAATTCTGAACTAAGGCCAGAGGTGTAGTCTGTGTAATTTCTGGGTTTAGGTGTCCTCACCCAGCTTTGCATCTGTGCAAAATTGAAGTATATATGCTGTGCAGTCTGCTTGTTATGAAGACTGATCTGCAATCTGAAGTATATCTGATGTATAGCTTTGGTGACTGCTTTGCTTCCCTTTTCTGCAGTTTGGGGTGTTGCTTGGCTGTGTTGTAGTCAGTTGGTTGTAGGGGAGGTTGTAGTGTTGCTCCATTAATCTATCTGTTGTAGTACAGGGTTTCAATCTATTTCCTTCCTGGCATAGAATCAGCAGTGGTTCTATTTTGGGTGTCCAGATCTATTTCCTTGCTGTCCAGATTTATCAGTTCAATGGATTGGTCTCAATCTGTGTGCTGCATTTTGCTCTGAATGTGGGTGGGGATTGATCTAGGTTCTCTACAGTGGTTTTGTTCCTTCAGCCTCATTTGTTGGTCAGATTGATGGTAGTGCTATTTCTGAACAGGATTGCTTCCCTTTTTTGAACAGGATTGTTTCAAGCCCAGTTGTTGTAGGAGTTTTGCTCAGTTTTTGGTGTTTGCATTCAGTGCAGTTTTGCTGATATGTAGTCTGTTTACTTCATTTCTGTTCCTTTTTGTGTTATTGTTGGTTTCTTACCAACTGGAGCTTGGAGCTTCAGTTAGCTCCAAGCTCCTCTTTATTGATGTCTTGTATCATTTCTGTATACTTTCATCAATAAAGATTTTTTTTGCCGATAAAAATAAAAAAAATAAAAAAATAAAAAAAAAAAATAAAAAACATAAATCCCATCCTATATCCCAAAAATGTCTGATCTCCTGAGATGAGAAACCAACAAAGAAAAACAATCCATTTCCATTATTCATTCATAATCAACAATGATTCAAGATACAACTATAATCTGCTCAATCCATTTCAAAAGCATAACAACAAACTAAGCATCACTATAACAATGTAATAAATATATTTAGAAAAAAAAAAGGGGTCGAATGTAACAGTCAATCTTCAAAGCAAACTAAAATAAATATGTAACGAAATAAAATGAAATGATGGGTGTCGAAGGTTTCAAAACTATTTTAAAAATATATTACCAAATAAATTTTCAAATTTTGTAAACTATTTTCAAAAAATTATTTTCCAAAATTGTTTCACAAATACAAACCAAACATAGCCGGTATATTTACATCAAAATGTGAAACTAATTATACTTTGGGCAAATTACATTAATGGTCCATGTAGTTTGGGATTTATATTAGTTTAGTCGCTGATCTTTCAATTATGATAAATTTGACTTTGAATTTTGAATCTCGTTTTAATTAAAGACAATTGAAGATTGTTGCTCCATTTTAAGGGCAAAATTGTTAATTTGATAAAATATAAAGTAGTTTGACAAAAATAAATATCAAAAATTATTTTTAAATTTTAAAAAATTATTTCTATTCACCAAAGATAAAGTTATATAAAAATGATTAAATTTATTTTTCTATTTTTTTACCAAATTAATTTTTAGCATGTGTTTGGATGATGATCATGCAATGGGTGATTGTTTGTTGATATATTTAGATGGTTATCATATACTAGATGGTCGTATTCGTTTTTAACAGATATTTTTAGATTATTATCATGTAATGTACGATTATTAGGCTTTTTACGTATAATCGATATGTTTAATATATGAAATTTTTTTAGTTTTGGATTTTTTGATTTAATTGATTGGTTTAATAATAATATCAAAATTGTCGCCATGTTTGACTTTTGAAAAAATAAAAACTAATTTAACGAAAATAAATATCAAAACAAATTATTTGAAAAATTATTTCTCCCTCTTAAAAAATAAAATTATATAAAAATGTTGTGTTTTTAATTTTTTTCGCCAATTAATTTTTTCTGAAAATAGATTATGAAAACCAAACTAAGCAGAACTTTATAACAAAACAAGTACCAATATTATTTATCAAAAAAATGACTATTATATTTCAAATAACATATAAGTTAACCAACACAAAATAAATTGTATGACGACTTTGCGCTTGAAATGGAGCAACAATATCTTCAATTGTTCTTATTTGGAATAAGATTTAAAATTTATGGTCAAATATATCACAATTGAAAGATTAAGGATTAAAGTAATATAAATCTCAAACTATAAGAACTATTAGTGTAATTCACCCTTGTATTTTTTTAAATTTTAAAAAAGATTATAATTTACTTAATTTTCTTTTATGCTAGCTTAACACAAGATTTTTCAAATCAAATAGTAAAAATTGACTTTATAGTAAAGGTTTACCCTTGGGCTGGGGTCCAATTTGCCATGGTCCACACACTTTTCATACCTAGTGGTCCAAACCTAAAACCCTATTCCCCACATTTTAAACCCATCAAAAGTTGTAAAAAGGGTCCTCCTCCTGTAAAACCCAGCCAAGCAAGCAAAGCAGACCATCGCGTGAGCACCTGGGGTGTGTCGCACGTGCCACCGCTACAAACCACCTGACACAACCCACCACCCTGAAAAATTATTTGGTATTCCCAAGATTTTACGTGAGATACTCCTCACCAATCATAATACACATGTCCTCTTCTGTTATCTAATCATTTAACATAAAATCATAAATCTCACATTCTTTATCAATCACAACATTATTGAGGCAACCACCTGAAGTGTCCCAGGACCAACCAATAATTTCTCCACCTCTTCCTTTTTCTCTTATCCTCCTCCCAACATCAAATCCTGAAAGCCCAAAAAGCACGTACACATAAAACTAGTTCTGATATCTTAGAGCATCCATAATGGAATAGTTAAAAAACTATGTTAAAGTATAAACATAGGCAAAAGTGAATCCTATTTAGTGTGTAAAATAGTTGACTAAACTAGTGTATGTGCACAATGCGATCGACAAATTAAACAACTCAATATATGGGTGGTCGACCAGTTGGGCCTTTTCGCAGCATTGCAATAAGTTAAACAACTCAATAGTTGATACACATGGTGGTCGATAGAGTGGTTGACCAGTTGGACCTTTTCGCAACATAGCGATGAGTTAAACACTCAACAGTGGAGTGGGTACATATGCTGGTTGACTGGTTAGACCTTTTCGTAGCGTAACGATATAGATAGAAACAATGTTTTTGCAGAGATCTTTTTCAAAAATGAATATTATATTCTTTTGAGTCCCACAATGACTGGCTACATGGCTGGCCACAATTAACACCAATGTTAACAATTGACAAATTTAACATCAATGCTGGCCACAATTAGCATCCACAATGAACATGTTAACACCTAATTAGAGTCTATTCACTTATTCTATAGTGCTAAACTCTTATTGGTCAAAATTTATGAAATAGGTGCTTTTGTGGGAAATTTTTGAAGAGATGGATCATTTTCCTAAGTAAAAATCATGAACACTGTGGGGCTGTTTGTTGCAGCTTAAATTAGCTTATTATAACTTATTTTAATTTGAAAATTTGCGTCAGAGTGTTTGATGCATGTTATTTATAATTTATTAAGTAGAAATAATTTAAATAAATTGAAAAAAAAAACTAATTATCTAGAAGCTGGAGAAGGGATACTTTTAGTTTTTGTTTTTTAATTATCAACTTTTAGCCGCTAATAAACTGCACCAAATAGGTCCAATATATATTTTATAAAAAAAAACTTAAATACAATAGTGATACCAAGTCATTAGTATCACCATTCAATTATTTATTATTTTTTACCCTCTCTCTCTCTCTCTATATATATATATATATATATGCAGCTCTTGAAAATCAGGATTTATTTATATGATTCATTGTATATTGAAGATATCATTGGGAATCGATTTTTTAAATAATTTTTGGTTTTTTTTATTTAAAAAATGTAAAAAATAAAGAGGATAAATAATTATTTTTTCTGGTAGTAACTTTTTAACCAATTGATAAGAAAATAAAAGTTCAGTATAGAATGGGATACAACTATCTCACTCACCTAGGTATGTCTTATTTTTATTATGTGCACCACACATAGGAGAGGATTATGCCTGATTTTGCAATTAATTTTTGTATAAGTAGAAGATCAACTATTGGTGATTACAGCTATATGAGAGAAGTGTATTTGACTGTGTAATTAAACATTGTTTGAGAATAATTTATTTTAGTAATTTTTTACTTTTTACAAAAATATATGTAAAAAAATAGAGAGGTGATATGACACAAATAAGATAAAAAAATAAAAAATATAACGTAAAGGGCCAAAGTAAAAAAATATAAAATATAAAATATAAAAAAACAATGTATAATTTATCAAAAAAAAATTAAAAACATAAAAATCAACTAGAAACAAAATTTTCATATGATGAGTTTTATCTTTTTGTGAGTCACACGGTGGAAAAATTGTAACTATCAATTTTTATGTAAAAATATTGAAAAGATAAAGCTAATGCAATGGTATGGTCTGATAAATTCTATCAGTAATATATAAATATCCTAGTTTATACAGGTCCATATAAGAGCATCTCCAACGGTGAACCTTTTTTTTCACCAAATCTGAGTAAAAAATGACCCGTTTCATCAAATCTTATACGACTCGCTCCAACGGTGCATCAAATCTCATATCAAATGTCGTGGGTCAACCGGTTGGTCGACCAGTGGGTCGACCACTGGGTCGACCGGTAAGCATAAATAAACAATTGCAGCGTTCATTTGCAGACAAATAAACATTTCATTTGCAGACAAATAAACAACTCCATTTGTCCATTTGCAGACGAATAAACATTAAACAATTGTACAAATAAACATTTCCATTTCATTTGCAGACAATTCCATTTGCATTTGCAGACAAATAAACAATTCCATTTGTATTGAAAGCGTAAATATTAAACAATTCCATTTGCAGACAAATAAACATTTCATTTGTTTAAACAATTATACATTTGTTTGGTGGTTCCATTTGTCCATTTCCAATTTCATTTGCAGCTTCCATTTGTTCCATTTGCAGCTTTCATTTGATAGCAGACAAGTTCCATTTACAGCGTTCATCATGGGTCGACCGGTTGGTTGACCGGCCGGTCGACCGGCCGGTCAACCGGTAAGTGAAATTTTTTTTTTTTTTACCTGTTTGAACCTTTTGAACCCATCTATTTCAAAGGAATTTGGTCGACCGGTTGGTCAACCGGCCGGGCAACCGGTTGGTCGACCGGTCCTCCCTCCCAACGGTCATCAACAGTGTTTTGGTGAAATCAGTATTTCGTCCTCCATCTGATGAAATATTTGATGAAATATCAATTTGATATCACTTTTGGTGAACCGTTGGAGCTGTGAACAGTTCCTTTTTCATCAGAATTTAAATTTGATATCAGGTTTGCTGAACCATTGGAGATGGTCTAAGCCACAGCCTATTATTACAGTATGTTTGAATTTTATATTTTAATATTTTTTTTAAAATTAACATATTATTTTATAAAATTGAATAGAATAAATCATTAGATATGTGATATAATTATGTGATATGATATGCATCATTTTTTTATTTGTTATATACCCAATAATATCGATTCTAATTCTATTACCATATAATTTTTGGTGAATTTATGAGTTTTTAACATTTCTTCTGAATTTATAAAAAAAAAAATTATGGTGTGTAACTTTTCTCAACAGATAAATATAAAACAAATACTAAGATAATTCTTCCATCTAAAAAACACTACTAAGATAAGTCACTAAATTAATAAAGAAGTAGAAGAAAATAAATATTTATATATACAAATGATCAATTTTATTAATCAGTAAATGAACAATTTTTAATGATATAAAAATATTTTTCAGTTAACCATTTTGTTAATAAACATATCATTAAGTCAATTAACAATTTTTAGTGATATGAGAAATATTTTTCAATAAACAATTTTGATAATTTATTATTACATAGTTTTTTTTTCTTTGAGTATTGTGTTAAATTAAAATTTGTTAACAAATGATAGTTGTAATTTTTAGTATTATAGAACCGATTCATATTTTAAACAAATTTTATAGGTGTATTTGTAATTTGTTAAAAAATAAAAGATTTATATTTCATAATTGACTAAGAATGCTTGCATAATTATGGAAAAACCTATTTCATAATTGACCAAGAATGTTTGCGTAATTATGAAAAAATCTATTGCATAATTAACCAAGAATATTTGCGTAATTACGAAAAAAATTTCACTCAACATATGAGTTATCATTAGTAAATTATGTGAAATACAAGGGCAAAATAGGAAAAGAAATGACAAGCCATCAACAAGAAAGAGCTCCTTACATATATAGATAGATATATATTAAAAATCATCAAATTGTAGCATTATAAAAACTTAACAAAAGAAAATAAAAATAAAAATATTTTATGAAATATAATTGTGAAATTATGATAATTTGATATCGTAACATGTTAAAATTTGAGTTTAACATGAATCTGTAAATATGTTTTTAAATGATGCGATTAATATTATAAAAATTAAGATAACAAATTGAGCTAAAATATGATTGCATTAACATTATTAAAAATGTATAAAGGAAAAATTATTTAGTAGTTTATCATAGAATTGAACTTTTTTAAACTTGAGGAATATAACAAAAAAGTATATGATCATTATAAGTTTAGGGACACAAAACTAATTATAAAAATATATTTATTACTAATGTTCTATTTGGTTTACTGAAATGAGAATGAATTGAATGAAATTATTATTCTTTAAACTCCCCTATGGAATTAACCTGGAGAGGGTGTTGTCAATCCGAATGGGTGTTTTCCGAATCTATTTCGATGATCTAAACCGTTCACATTATAGGATTTACCAAGTAAATCATCCATAAAAAAAATAAATTAATTAGACACTTGTAACCAATAACAAGACCATATTTATGTTTATAAAAAAAATAAACGATCACATAGTTTTGATAAATTTTTATAAAAGTAATTAAGATCCGATCATGAAGTTACGTATGCCTGATTAATCTCAATTTTTGCTTAATGAACTCTATAATATGAACTACTCAAAATATTAAAATAGAATCAAGACAAATCTCAACCGGAACGTTATAACACGGTGCCGTAATAGCATCATCTCCCCTTATTTATATGAAATGGTCATTCACTTATAATGATAAATAATAATTTCATTTATAATATATTTTTATTTTATTTTTTAATAACTAAAAATGAAAATCAATATTTTGAGAGAATAATTATTTTAACCTATTCTATTTTAATGACCAAACACTACCTAAAATTATCAGGGTCCCTACGGTTGCAATGTACATTGCCATGTATTAGAAGGTACCTACCACATAAACATGACATGTATAAAGGGAGAACAGAGGAGGGCAAGTGGGGTGGGATTCGTGAGAGAGAGAGAGAGCTCTTGTTTTGGGGGACAATGGGCACACAAACCGACATCAAAGCATGTGATGGTTTCATCAAAGGAAGGCTTCATTTATGTATGGTTTCTGTTCCCTTTCTCTCTCCCTAAATTGATAAACATGTTTGGTTGTTAGATTTGTGCAACAAATACAAGAGAAAAAAGGCCATAAAATAATAATTTTCTGTAATTTAAAAAATTATAAATTATTCTCTGAAGGTTATATTTACGTAACAAATTAGGAGGTAATTTGTTATATAAATATAAATCTCAAGAGACAATTTGTTATGCAAATATAAATTTTAGAGGGCGCGATATAATTTCTCAAACCTCAAGGGAGAATCTATATTTTAGTCAAATCTCGAGGAGGGTGTTGGTAATTTGCCCAAAGAAAAAAAAGGAGAAAAAAAGGGTGATATTATTTAGTTCAAAAAATTAGATTCATTTTTTAAATTTAATTTTATGATAGTCTATTAGAATATTTAAAATAATTCTTTTTCATGTCTTTTTTAATTATTAATCAATCATTTTATTTATATATCATTAAATTTAAAAAATAGGTTTAAAAAATAGACGTATATATCATTTTTTCAAATAATAATAATAATAACACCAAAAAATTTGCCATTTAAAAAGTAGTACCAAAATAATACTTCTTATTTTGTCTAAGTTCGGAAAATTAGAGGAAGGTAATTAGATAAGTTGTCAAGAGATGAAATGAGTTGCAAATTTTTAAATTTTAATTTGAAATTTTAATGAATTTAAATTATGCTTAAATTTGATAGTTTTTTTGAATGGATCTCAAACGAGTTTTATTTGAACCAATAACGAGTTGAACATAAGTAACATAATTTCTTAATAATGCATATAAACTTAAACTACCTTTAAAATGTATTTTAAATTTGATTTATTTAAAGAGACAATTTAAATATATATATATATATATTTAACAATTTGAACACAAACAAATGGAGTAGCAGTTTTTGTTTTCTTTTTGTTTTTTTTTTTTTGAAAATTAAAAAACAAAAACTTATTCTATATATTATTTTTGTTTTATAAAAATGGAATTGAGTGCAAAATTTTCAAACTTTTGAGAACGAAATACATAATCTTGTTTTGAAAACAGAATTCAATGTTTTTCCTTATCCACCACTCATCGGAGTCGACCTTCCAGCCAATTTCCAATAATCCTGTAGCGATCTTCAACAACCCTTTGGCGACCCTTTGGCAGGAGGGTGTGCGGTGTGATTCGGATTGTTTAGAAATAAAATAATAAATTGATTGGCGGACTAGGTAGATTGGTAAATTGTGATTTGAGCAATTTTGAATCAATTAAAGAATATTTTAATCAATTATCAAGTTTTTACATAATATATAGCACTAATTTATATAATATTTTTCATATATACAACGCAAACTTATTTTACATAATAATTTTTATACTATAACTAATAATTTATGATAAATTTCATATATTAAATATTTTTTATACTCATTTTTACTTTAATATTTTATTATAAATTAAAAAATATATATGTATTAACTATAATAGAGTAAAATAATTTTAAAAATAAATTATAAATTTTAAAATTTAAATTTTAATTAACTAATAGAATAGAACGGTACGAATTTATATAAATCGATATAATTTCAACCAATTAAGACCATCTCCAACGGAGAACCAAATCCAACATCAAATTTAAAATTTGATGAAAAACTCACTTTTCATCGCTCCAACGGTGGCACCAAACCCATATCAAATTGAGAATTCACCAAACGCTACACCAAACTGATACCAACACACAGAATTTGATGAATCACTGTTACTGACCGTTGAAAGTGGTACACCGGTTGCCCGGGTGGTTGCCCGGCCGGTTGACCAACCGGTCAACCGGTTCTCTTTGAAATACATGGGTTCAAACGGGTCAAAAACAGTTCAAACCGTTTAAAAAAAAAAAAAAAAAAAAATTTTGCCTAGGTGGTCGACCACCCGGTCGACCGGCCGGTTGACCACCCGGTCGACCACCCAAAAGTTCAAAAAGTTCAAAATAAAAGGTTCAAACCGGTAAAAAAAAAAAAAAAAAAAAAAAAAAATTTGCCCTTTACCGGTTGACCGGCCGGTCGACCGGCCGGTCAACCAACCGGTTGCTCGGCTCAAATTTGATGAAACGGATTTGATGGTGAACCGTTGGAGCGCGACGTATCAAATTAAGGAAATGGCCTGTTTTTTACTCAAATTTGATGAAACATTTGCTACACCGTTGGAGATGCTCTAAATGATGTTTTGCACCAATCTATACGGACAATTTAGGTGCTCCGACTTCACTCCAATCACCTCTCTAGCCACTATGATACCAAATACAATTTTTTTTAATAAATATGAATATATGTAAATAAAAATAATAAAAAATTGATAATTGCATATTTCTATGGCAGTGGCAGATGTGAAAACTTTGATACTGATAGGATGTCTCTCTCTAAAATCCGTCCTATATCTGGTTCCCTCCTGCTGCCGAAATTTTCAGTTCACACTCTAGCGCTACACGAAATGCCCATACCTTTATAATCTTTTTTCCAAAATGCCCTCAATGCTAAAAAGTACTCAGGTTGAGACTGAGCGGCACTTTCTACTGAATGTTTTATATGGATACGGGATCTACAAGGTTCAAATGAAAAATTTGATACAAAATTTAGTAAATATTTTTTTAATTTTTAACATTTTTGGTTTTGAAAATATCACGTTCAGTTAAGTCTTCGTTTGAAATATGAATTGACTTTTTGATTTTTTGATTATTTTAATCTGAGACTAAAAAACCTTGCTTAAGATAGATTTTTTGACTTTTTTTAATTTTATGAGAGAAAAAATAAAATAATTATGGCTTAAATATGACATTTTGTCATATTAAGTTAAAAATTTATTTTGTCTTTTTTAATTAAAATAATCCTAACTCAACTCAAACTTTCACGCCAAACATAACCTAAGGGTATTTGATGAAATCACATAGACCACGCTTAGCTGGGCCCCCTATTTGGAAAACTTTGAAAGCAAAGTTTAGCGAGGTGGAAGGGCCCATTGCAAAAATAGCCTCATATTTATTCAAAAAGTGTAACCCTGGAATTTAATTATTTGATGGGCCTCAACTTTATCTCCAACGTGTGTTTGGGTCTTCTCTGATACTGACTTATAAGTCAGTTTATTTTATTTTTATTTAAAAAAAAATTTAATTATTTAAAAATTATTTTATACAATTTTTCTGTATAAGCTATATTGAGTTTTATAGTTAAAATATACTCTCTTTTTTTTTTTTTTTTTGACAATTTTAACAAAAATAAGGAATGGTTTATATTAAAAACAAATCAAAATATTAGAATTTAAATTGACGAAATTAAAAATTCAATATTTAAGTTGTTACAATGCTCAAACCTTGTTTGGCGGTGTTTGGGAAGTAAATTTTTTGGTTTTTTTTTTTTTTTTTTTCTACTAAAAGACAAATTGGTTACAAAACTAAAAAAGCCTAATCTAAACAAAATATCACATCAAACCCCGTAATCATTTCACTTTTTCTCTCACAAACATCACATCCAACCACAAAAAAAGCCAACTATCTTCCTAAACACAAAATTTTTTTTCTCCAATAATATCCTACAACTAAAAAAATCTACAAAAAAACCCACTTCCCAAACACCCACTTTCTTTGTTTTGTTTTTGTTTTTGTGATAATTTCCCCTATTATTTTTCACACATAATTTTTTTTAAATAATTTATTTTGTAAAACAATTTAATAATAATAATAATACCCTATTATTTTTCACACATAATTTTTTTTAAATAATTTATTTTGTAAAACAATTTAATAATAATAATAATAATAATAATAATAATAATAATAATGAAACATGACCTAAGACCATCTCCAACGGTTCATCAGAGTTGATATTAAATTTAAATTTTGATAAAAAAGTCACTGTTCACAGTTCCAACGGTTGCACCAAATCAATATCAGATTGAGATTTCATCAAATAATTCATCAAATCGACGACAAAATACTGATTTCACCAAAACACTGTTGGTGACCGTTGGAGGGAGGACCCGGTCGACCAACCGGTTGCCCGGCCGGTTGACCAACCGGTCGACCGAATTCCTTTGAAATAGATAGGTTCAAATGGGTCAAAAAAGGTTCAAACAGGTAAAAAAAAATATATATATATATATATTTTTTTGCCTTACCGGTTGACCGGCCGGTCAACCAACCGGTCAACCACCAAAACCAAAACAGAGATGAAGCTGTTCTGAATACATACCAAGTTCTTGATGAATTGATGAAGATGAGTGGTCCCCAACATTCCACCTTGTTGAATTCTGGAAAAGTGGAGTGAAAATAAACCCAAACCAAAGATTCCTCTAATTTTGGATAGTTATTGAACAAATTCCCATCTCCATGGACAAAGCGTTCCAAAAAAAAATATTTACGCTTACCGGTCAACTCACTGGTCGACCAACTGGTTGACCTACGGGATTTGATACGGGATTTGATGCACCGTTGGAGTGAGTGGTATCAAATTTGGTGAAATAGGTCATTTTTGACTCAGATTTGGTGAAAAATCTGAGTCACCGTTGGAGATGTCCTAAGATAAGTAGTGGCAATTTCCTATGACAAAACTTGAGTTTTGAGAATGTGGTGTGACAGATCTTGGTAGCCTAGGCAAGAGTGCTAAAGACTGAGGATTAGTCGGTGGACGCAGCCCAGCTGTAGAAGCCGGACACCTCAGTTTTAAAAAAAATAATAATAATAAATAAATAGATGCAACCATCGTTCTGTTACTCTTACATGTATATATTTTCTAAGGATACCTTTATTTTTAGAGTGCGACAATGTCGGTATTTTACGGTGGATGAGCATTTCATTGCTCTAAAGGGTATTTTTCTAGCAACAAATTATCAAACAATATAACTTGATTTAATCATTATATAAGTCATAATGGCTTATTTATTGACTTATAAACTGTAATCAAATGAGTCCTTATTGTGACATCGCCTCTTATTTTCTGTCAATTGCAAGTTGTAAAATCAAAAGCATTTTACAAAATGACAAATTCAATAATGGAGTTGGGGATATTCTGTTCAAATTTGGTTTACGTATTATATATGATGTCATTGAAAATTTATTGTGAGAAATTTTAAAACATGAAAGATCCCACTTCCAAGAAGGAAACTCATACTCGCTCTGTTTCAAAATAATGGTTCTTTTTGGAGAATCTAATTTCTTTTAGTAGTATAATTATTACACTTTAAAAAAGTTGATATTCTAAAATTACCATTTTGATAGTACGTTTTTTAGAAATATCAATATCATAATTGTACTTTTTATATTATTTATTAATTTAAAAGAAGGACAAAATAAAAAATTTATATTATTTTCGTACTTGATTTTTGAAAAAAGATTAATATTTTGAAATAATTAAAAATAGAATAAGAAATTAATATTTTGAGACGGAATGAGTGCCAACTTTCTTTTTTTATGCAACTAATTATCAACTTTTCTTGTAGAAGTCAAGTTAAATGTCTTCAATAAATGAGAGATGATCATTGCTAAATTTTCATTGGACAAGGTTGTTTTCTTTCTTGCTTTGCTTTGCTCTTTTTTTATTTTTCCATTAAAGCGATAGAAATAAAATATAAGAGACATTCAACTTTCTCTTGTTAACCCAAGGGGTTGTGGCATTATGGTAAAGTCTTGAGATTTAAGTTTCAAGGTCACAAGTTTAATTTTTTTTTTGAGCCAATCTCCTGGGCGAAGCACTGTTGGTTAGGAGGTTAGACCTTAAGTTGTCTAGTCAGCACTTGGTGTGGGTTCAATGCTCCCTCGCTGTGCGAGTCCTGACTTAAGCGGAACTTATCTTGGGAGGTCGGGGCAAGTTTCCAGGTTATAGTCACCTTGGCGATCTCTGCAAGGGGCGCTGCCTTGGACCTGCGGAAGAGGAGGGAGGATTTTCCTGTAAAAAAAAAAAAAAAAAAAAAAAAAAACTTTCTCTTGTCATGATTTCACAAACTCTTTTATATAAGAAAAAGTATTTGATCAAAATTGTTTTGTTTCATTGAAACAGTTATGGTGGGTTCAATTACCACGACTAAAATTCATGACATATAAAGAAAAATCATAATTAAAAGAAAAAAAAATTAAATAAAAGCCAAGGATAGGCCCAACAATTCATTTGGGATGTGAGTTGACTTTTTAATTTTTTGACTATTTTAACCTGAGATTAAAAAGTCTCGTTTCGAATAGATTTTTTGACTTTTTTAATTTTTGTAAGAAAAAAAATAAAATGATTACAATTTGAATGTGATATTTTTTAGCCTAAAACTAAAAAACTTATTTTATCTTCATGTGATTATTTTAGTCCCAATCCACCCTAACCTATCTTTCCAAACGATGACTTTGCTTAAGAGCTCATTTGGCATAAACTTTTTTGGGGCTTTTTAATTATTTTAGCCACAAAAAAACAAAATAAGCTTTTTAGCCTAATAAGAAAAAACATTACATTCAACTCATAATCATTACATTTTTTCTCTCACAAAAATTAAAAAAACTAAAAAATCTATCTCAAGACTTTTTTAACCTTAAGCTAAAATAATCAAAAAAAAATCAACCCGCGTCCCAAAAACTCATGCGCTGAGAGTTACATTTCAACTGCCAAAGTACTTTCCGATTCTCTCTCTCTAATTTTCATCTGGCCTCTCTCTCTAAAACGAGAGCATCTCTCTCTAGTTTCTTTCTTTAGGGTTTCCCCAGTCGGCGCCGTTTGGGAGGGGGAGAAAGCTCCGGCCTCCGGCCGCCCCTCTCCTCTCTCCCCCCCTCTTTCTTTCCTTCGTTATTGCTTAATAAACCTTGGGAGTTATCTATTCCCAACCTCTCCCTCTTCGTGAGGCGTCTCTTCCCCCATGGTGGAAGTTTTGCTGGGCTGCTCCTCTTCCCACCGGTGCCGGATCTGTCTTGGTCTTCTTCTCCGTTGCTCGCCGTCGCTGTCTTCTCCTTTCCTCCACTAGATCTGCCTTGGATCTGTTTTGCCTCCATTTTCCACAAACCAGATCTGGTGCCTCCGGGTATGAGTTTTTTTTTTTGTTTTTTTTAGCATCACAACCAAACAAAAACTAACAAAAAAAGTCATGACTCATCCATCTTCATAACTGGTAGGTGTGATGCTAGAATCCCTATATCTACATTACAAAATAAAGAATTCTAGATTTGAGGTCATCGTCTAGAGTATAAAAACATGTTTAACAATGTCAAATCTCCATTATCAATCAGATGTTAACCTAGATTTGAAAGTTTTCTAAATGGTAAACCAATAATGGAGACGGAAGGAGTGGTAGCGATCAGGATAAAAATGAATATGAAAGAAAAACCAGTTCTAGAGAAAAATAGTAAAGGCAAACTTCAAGGGATGTTAATGTAATTTACAGTGACATCCCCTAAAATATGAAGAAAATAGAGTGATTCTACTTACACCACCAATCTAACTTCTTACACCTTCAAATTTTATTTTTTTATTTATAATTTATACAATTCTTTTATTACCGTGATCTCTAACCTTACTCTTTCTCCTTCTCTTTACACCCAAAACCTAAAAAATTCGAACCCTAGTGATTTCTTCCTCTGTCTCATCTCACAGACAAGCCTCTTCGACTTCGCATCCGAATCCAATGACCTGATAATTTCTTCTTCTTCTTCTTCTTCTTCTTCTTCTTCTTCTCTCTCTCTCTCTCTCTATATATATATAAGTATTTGTATATCGTTTTGATTTTGATGATGAGGATTTTGTGATCTCTATATACAGTTCTGTTTCAGTCTGTTTTGTTTGAAGCGTGTGGAAGGATTGTGAATCCGGTGAACGGAGCCATTGGACTGTTGTAGATGGGGAACTGGCACGTGTTCCAGGCAGCTGTGGAGACGGTGCTTCGAAGCAGAGCATTACAGCTGATTCCGGAGTTTTTCGGCGAATTCGATATCTTCCATATTAGACTGAACGTCTTCATCGAAGTCCATCAATGGCTCTCCATATTCGTTAACATACCTGGAAAAACACACACAAATGGGTCGAATTTAAGAACCATAACCCTAATTTTCTATAAATAAGAGAGAATTAAAGAGAGAGATAGAGAAGACTTGCATATCGTTTTCGTAACCCATTGGTGATTGTTGCTAGTTTGCAATAGGTACAGTAAGAGAGAGAAACTATAGATGTATATATATGCAGTGAGAGAAAGAGAAGGAGAAGGAGGAGGAGGAAGGGTGGTGGAGTGGTGGAGTAGTGGCAGCACCGATAGTAGGCTGGTGGAAGTGATGGGGAGAGCTAAGGTTAGGGTTTTCTTAAGGTTTTGGGTGTAAAAAGAAGGAGAAAGGGAAATGTTAGAGATGAGAGTAATAAAAGAATTGTATAAATTAAAAAATAAAAAATAAAAAATAAATAAAATATAAAATTTGAGGGTGTAAGGAGTTAGATTAGTGGTGTAAGTAGAATCATTCAAAAAATATAATAAATTTTATAAATTTAACATAATTACATTGATATCCCTTTTAGTAAGGTTAAATAAACCACGACTAATGTACATGATGTAAAGACACAAGGATAAAGATAAAGAAAAAATATACATTCAGTGTAAAAAAATAGTAACATTATTTTTCTATCCATTATATTAATGAATTAGGGCAAACTTCACTTTACCCCCTATAGTTAGGCTGGGTGCGGTTTACTCCCCTAACATTGGGAAATCACCACATAACCCCCCTGTGGATTATGGACTAAAACGCACTGTTAGCTTTTCTGTCTAAGATAACAGAATGTGAAAGTCACGCGCCGCTACAAAGAGTGAGTCCGTTTTTATGACGAAAATACCCTTTCTACCTATTCAAATTTACAAAATATGCCATTCTATTTTCAACATTCTTTTTCTTTACCTCTTCTCTCTCTCTCTCCCCTCCCCTCCCCTATGGAGTTTATGAATTAGAGTACAATCATAGAACAAAAATAAGCTAAAAACGTTCCTCCCAAACCAAACCAACCCTTTTGTTCAATGTATATCCTATCCTTGATTCGAGTTGGGCATCGTCGTCGATGAGAGAAATGACGAGTGAAACTAGGGCGAAGAAAGTAGTAGATATAGCTTTTAAGGCAGGGAAGAACATAGATTGGGATGGGATGGCTAAGCTTCTCGTCTCTGACGAGGCTCGCAAGGAGTTCGTTAACCTCCGCCGTGCTTTCGACGAAGTCAACTCCACTCTCCAAACCAAGTTCAATCAGGTCTCTCTCTGTTTTCCTCTCTTCCTCTCTCTAGGGTTTGCTTATGTGACAGATTTGAGATCTTTATCTAGTTCGGTTTTTGTAATGAATTTCAATTAAGTGATTGTTTCCAACTCTATTTCTTCCTTAAAAAAAAAGGGGATTTTTGGATCTGTTCGCAAATTATAATTACTTAGATGAATCCTTTGTTTGGGCTTTCCAGATAATGTTTTCTATGTAACAAACTATGGACTGTCACAACGTCGTCACCACAAACATTGAGATCATATTTACTACTGTATATTTGTGATTGCTAAGCAGATCAATGCCTTACACTATAATATATATGAAGATGAGATTGTAAATTGGGTTTGATATGTATATATGTATATGTATGTATACATGATCAAGAAAAATATAAAGTCCAGATTGTATATGTATATATATGTATATGTATGTATACATATAAAGTTTAAAATGGAGAGAGAGAGAAGAAGAAGAAGAAGAAGATGAAGATGAAGATGGAGAGAGAAAGAACTAGGTTTCCCTTGAAATAGAGAGAGAGAAGAACAAGATGAAGATGAGGGTATAATTGTCAATTTATAATTTCTATTAACAGAAGATGGTGTGCGTTTTAGTGCATAAATCACAGGGGAGTTATGTGGTGATTTTCAAATGTCAAAGGAATAAACCGTACCTGACCCAAATTACAAAGGATAAAGTGAAGTTTGCCCTTAATAAAAATAAAGTTAAGCATTATGTGAGTTAAATATGTTAAACCTATAAATCTTACTGAATTTTCTCTAATATCAATGGAGTTCAATATAATTGATCCTAAATAATAGAAGTAAAAGAGTCAAATAAATCCCACATTCTAGCCTAGTTTGGCAACTCTACAAAGTAGCTTAAAAATTATTAAAAAAGTCAAAAAAATTAACAAATACTAAAGCTTCAATGATTCCTTTCCATTAACACTACTTTTATACAATTTTTTCATAAAAAATTAAAAGTCATCCAAAATATCTTATATTTTAATCAAAAAAATAAAAAAATACTAAAAAAATATGTTCTTAAACGAGACCTTACTTTAATTAAGGGTAAATAATAAATACATCCATTGAGGTTTGTTTAACATATTAATTGGCCCTTATAGTTTGAAAAATTACAAAAAATTCATTGTTAGAATTTTTATTTAACAAAATTAACTGAAAAAATAAAATTTCTAACTACTCTCTTATATAATGATAAAATTGACTAAATTATTAATTGAAATAAATTTCTGACATTATTAAAAACTGTTAATTGACTTTATAATTCATTAATAAATGTATTATTTATTATGAAATTAGAAATTTCAAGAGTGATATGTAATTTTTAAAATTATAAGAACAAATCGTATTTTAAATAAATTTGAAGGAGTATATTTGTAATTTATCCTTTTAATTGACAAACTAGACAAAAGACGTCGAGAAGGCCTCGTTTGGAAACAGGCTATTTTAGTAATTTTTTGGCTTTTTACGAAAAGATGTGCAGAAAAGTAGAGAGGTGATGTGACTAGTTTTAGTTGGCTTTTTGACTTTTTGGCTAAAATAGCCACTCCCCAAACGAGTGCGTTTGATTCAAGGGGTAAGAGGGAAGACTAAACACTATTTGGATTGTAATCCATTGGAAGCCCTTTATTCGGCATTTATTTTTTTTTTAGTCCACCGGACATGAAGTCCGGCTGGATTTCTTATCCCCCATATGTGGGATTGCACTGTCCGAGGAGGGGACAATTTTCATGGGATAACAATTCCATGAGATTAGGTGGTGAAATGATCATTTTGACCCTCTACTATTTAATTATGTATTATATTTAGTAAAATTCAATAAAATTTAAATATGTCAATTTAAAAATAAAATAATTTTATTTAACTTTTTATTGATGTTTTATTTATTTAATTTTTTAAAATAATTTTATTGATGTTTTATTTTAAAATTTTGTTTATATTTTATTTAATTTCATTATTTAAATTTTAATAGATGTTTTATTTAATTTCATTATTTGATTATTATTATTTCTTAAAATAAATTTGTTTAAAATTTAATTAAAAAATAACATATATTTTTATTGATATTTAATTTATTTAATTTTTTAAAAATAAATTTATTTAATTGTGTAAAAAATAAAATAAAATAAATTTGTATTTAATCTAGCTAAAAATAATTAAAATATTAAAGATATATTTAATATTGCTATTACTTAGTAAACAATTGAAAAAGGATAAAATAGTCTTTTGCTCATTTATTCTTATCCAGTCCGTCCAACCAAACATTAGATTTACTAAAAATAGTTATTTCCAGACATCTAATCCCATGAGAAAACAAACACGGGATACACATCCAATCCAACCAAATAATTCGAAGGATTCACAGTCCTAAGATTCAAGTTCAATATATTCTAATCCCCCTTATCCAGTCCGTCCAATCAAACACACCATAAGTAGTGTTTGTTTGAGGGATTGTGCCATGGGATTAGACTAATAGTCTGTTGTTTGGTTTAATATTTTTGCTGGGTTGTTTGAGATATTCTAAATAAGTGTACTTTTTGATTTTTTTAAAAATATGGGTTGGGTTTGAAGTGATGTAGTAGAGAGGTGATGCGACTTAAGGCCAAGTTTGGCAAGTTAAAAAAGTCAAAAAGCCATAAAGTTACTCAAAAAGTTAAAAAGTTATCACTATTTACCAAAAGTCAAAAAGTACGGCTGCACAACTCCTAATCCTAATTTTCCCATACACACCAATTTGTACAATTTTTTAATACACATTTTTTCATAAAAAGTCAAAAAGTTAATCCAAACATCCATATTTTTTCCCTAAACTTTTTAGTCCAAAAAGACAAAAAGTGTACTTATTTAGGACACCCCAAACAACTGCTAAATAAGATGATGTGACTTAAATATGATAGTTACTTTTTGACTTTTTGATTTTTTGATTTTTTTAGAGAATGACAAACAAGGTTAATAAACCATCCAGACTATTAGTCCCAAATTTGTTAGACTATTGTGTCCCATGAGCGGAGGTGGAACACAAATGAGGGGTTAAGGGGAGATATGTGATTAGGTGGTGAAATGACCATTTTGACCCTCTATTATTTAAATATGTATTATATTTAATAAAATTTAAATGTCTCAATTTAAAAATAAAATAATTTTATTTAATTTTTATTGATGTTTTATTTGTTTAATTTTTTATAGATATTTTATTTTAAAATTTTGTTTATATTTTATTTAATTTCATTATTTAAATTTTAGTAGATGTTTTTATTTAATTTCATTATTTAATTATTATTATTTTTAAAATAAATTTATTTAAAATTTTAATTAAAAAATAACATATAGTTCTATTGATATTTAATTTATTTAATTTTTAAAAAATAAATTTATTTAATTGTGTAAAAAATAAAATATAATTTTATTTAATCTAGCTAAAAATAATTAAAATATTAAAAATCTGTTTAATATTACTATTACTTAGTAAATAATTAAAAATGATAAAATAGTTATTTGAACATTTATCATTATCCATAATTTGTCAAACAAACATAGGATCACATCCTATCCAACCAAATAATCATTTTTTGACATCTAATCACATGATTAAACAAATATGAGATACACATCTAGTCCAACCAAATAATTCAG
This sequence comes from Camellia granthamiana, assembly GCA_036172215.1. Classification (NCBI taxonomy): domain Eukaryota; kingdom Viridiplantae; phylum Streptophyta; class Magnoliopsida; order Ericales; family Theaceae; genus Camellia; species Camellia granthamiana. The sequence continues at coordinate 55,557,407 of CM069909.1, read as the reverse complement.
GACAATGTATCCTAGGACTAACAGTCCGATAGATTCCAATCTCCCTTTATCCTATCTGTCCAAAACAAACACACTCATAAAATATTACGTGGCACTATCTTTCACTAATTATAAAGGTATATATATTTATTATTATTTCTTAAATATCTAATATTTATTATTATTTCTTAAATATCTAATATAAATATAATAAATCTTATTATTAAAGACAATTATAACAATAAAAAGTATCATATAACAAATACCTATTCGTATATAAAAATTACGAAAGAAGGTCCTTATCATTCAAAAATAAAAAATAAAAAAATATTGGTCGTGATGATAGAGAAAATGAATTTCCAAAAAAAAAAAAGAGCTTACCTATCCAAATCCCAAAGCTCTCTTTTTCAACCTTCGGTCACCCTGTCTCCCTGTAAAGCACGCCCACATGCTCCCCTCTCTCTCTCTCTCTCTCTCATCGTTCCTCTTTTTGGAGTCCAGGGGGCTCATTACCAGGTCTTAAGTACTGGGTTGCTTTGATAATGGCGTAAAAAGCCTTCAAAACCATCTCTCACAATCAAAACCCCTCTCTCTCTCTCTCTCTCTAGTAACTACCATAACTGTCTTTCATGTTCTTCGCTTTCTGGGTCTTCTCTATCTCTTGATGTTATTCAAGTTCTGCTGAGAGCTTCAAAGGTCGAAAATGGGGGAAGAAGATCATTGGGGCTTACCACCAACTGGAGCTCCACCATATTCAGAGAGAGATGATCATTGGAGGCACTTTGATAACTCAGTCAATGCTATTTCATTTGGGTTTGTTGCCACTGCCATTCTCATCTCCATGTTCCTTGTCATGGCCATTTTTGAGAGGTTTCTCAGACCCAACTCGCCGGCTTCTTCGCCCTCTGGCCGGAGGTACAATGGCGATTTTGAGTCCCAAATGGGCCTCAATGCCAAGCTTCATTTTCCATCTCCCAAAGTGAGTAATCGATATGTGTGTGTGTGTGTGTGTATCATTAAGGTTTCACATTCCAAATTTGCAAATGGGTTTAAATGTTCTTGTGATTTTAGGAGATGGGTTGCCAATTTAACTCAAATTGGTGTTATCTTTTGTTCCTTTTTCTCATTCTTTGATTGTTTGTCTGTTTAATCCTACATATATTCATATAATTTTATATTATGTGTGTGATTATGGGTTCACATTCTAATTTTGCAACTGGGTGTGAAAAGTGATTAATGTCCTTGTAGTTTTGGGAGATGGGTTGTGGTCAAATTTAGCTCAAATGGGTGTTTTGTTTTTGTTCCTTTTTCTCATTCTGTGATTGCTTGTCTGTTTGGATGATTACTTTGATTTCACTTTACCCAGAAAAACAGAAGGAAAAATGGAAAAGAAAGATAATTTTGATCTTTGCAGAGAGCGATGATTATTGGTCTGAAAAACATTTTTGTTTCCTGTGTGTATTTTGTTTATGAACGCTAGGTTGTTCACAATTATTATTTGCCCCCAAGTTTTCTTCACTGTCTCAGTTCACACCATCTGTTTTTTTTCCCCTCATTATGTTCTTTCCACACCATGGTATTTTCTTTCCTTTTCTTTTCAATTTTTTTTTTATTCTCCCCAAAAAAAAAATCTCCATTCCATGGCCAAACCCTAGACATTTCTACCATGAAGTACACCATGTTTTCTGATTTCTCGATATATATTTACCATTAAGGGTACTGTTATGGTTAGCAACTTACGCCTTTTTGTGTTCAGTCCTACTTTTTGTTTTCACCTTCCACTTATACTTTTTGTGTAAGTGGCACATGATGTGCAACCTTGAGGGTTGCACACTTAAGAAAGTCCTACCATTAAATTAGCAAATTTATATAAATTTGCTTAGGTTTATTTTTATACATTTAATTCTACTTTTGGTACGGCTAAATCATTTTACTTCTTTTCAAGTTCCAGGACATATTACAAACTGTTTTTACTGATATAAAAGAAATTAGAGCCTGTTTTGTTGTATTGTTGTTTTCTATTTTCTGTTTTTTTTTTTTTTTTTTTTTTTCCCCCAGAAAACTTAAAACACTTGTTTTTTTGGGAAATATTTTTTTTGGAAAACAACTCACTTTTTAGGAAACACCAAAAATCTGTTTTTTAATTTTTTATTTCTGAATTTCCGAAGTTATTTTCGCACAAAAATGAAAATAATGTGTGTTTTTTTTATTTATTTATAATTTTTGTTTCCAAGCACCAAAAATAAAAAAGAAAACCAAAAGCACTATCAAACTGGTTAGTACGTGGCATTGGTAATGTGGTACGAGCAATGCTAGATATCATGAAAAAACTTCCATGAAAATGATCATAAAAGATTTATGACCTTTGGATTACCTTGATTAGTGTATGGTGCTTTATTTTAAGTATAATCTGAGGGTCATAAATCTTTCATGATTATTTTCATGAAAGTTTTTTCATGATACCTAGCATTGCTCATGTGGTATACATGCGATTCAACAAAATTGCAGGAAGTGCACCGCACTAATTTAGGAGCTTAACTTTGTCTTTAGCAATAAAAAGGCTGATGAAATAAAGCAATCCATAAACAACTCTTTTTTAGGTTTTCTTTATTGTATACGCATGTGCGTGTTCCTCAAATATAGAGACATTAAGAAACTGCATTATTAATTAAGATACTTGAAGAATGGTCCCAGTTAGATAGTACAGGGACTATATGATTATACATAATCTTTGCATTTCTAGTGTTGTTTAGCCCCACCACTGTACATGGTGTCCATTAGGCCCATTACTACTAATATTTATGATGCCAAACATTTGCGTACCGGAGTTGGAGACAGGGCCGACAGGGCGTCAACCTTTCTTTGTGGGCAAGTCTTAGTTTATTGTCTTCTTTCCAGCTTTAGATGTATATATCCAACTGGATTTCATTAAACAAGATAGCTGTTTGTTGAATTATTATTTCTATTGACATTTGGGTGCTGTGTTGCCATTGCTTGTGTTATAGCTGGATATATATATATATATAAACCGTCTATGCTTACATTACTTTATATTTTATAGAATTCGATGAAGAATTTTATATGATGCACAATGGTTTGTGAGAAAAGTTAGGGATCATGAAATTTTTTTTATGAAAATGATCATGAAAGATTTATGATATTTGGATTACCTTGATTAGTGTGTGGTGCTTTATTTTAAGTGTAATCTAAGGGTCACAAAGCTTTCATAATTATTTTCATGAAAAGTTTTTTATGATACCTAGCATTGCTGATGGTTTATTATGTGCCATTACTTTTGCTGAGGTGGGGTGGGGGATAGGGACACTAGGGGCCGTTTGTTTTCGAAGATAGAATAGAGGGGATTATTAGTGAGGGGATTAAGTAAAATTATGTTTGTTTTGATGATTGTTGTTAGTGTGGAGATTATTAAATTATTTTATATAAAATAATAAAACAAATAAAACAATATTTTTTACTTAACAAAAAATACAAAAATATTAATCATTAATGTTAAAAAAAAAATGCTCAACATGTATAAAAAAAAAAAAAAAAAATCACTTGGCTGGTTGACCGGCCGGTTGTCCGGCCAAACGTTGGGACAGATGTCCCTTGGACGATTGGTAACACCCTAAGCCAAACAGACTATTTTTTAATACAATGTCCCAGCTCGGACTTCTAATCCCTTCGCCAAGGCCTTTCGTAGTCCGGAGGGGACTATGAATCCGGAGCTCTAAAACCAAAACAAACATGAGGATGGGTCACTGTTCATCATTCACCGTCCACTCCGGACTGTGATGGAGGAAAACAAACGGCCCTAGTAATTGTGATTTATATTTTGGATTTTAATGTCTTGCTTAAAGTTGACCAACTGGGGCTGTTAGTTTATGTTTTAGTGTTCCAGTTTAACCAAAAGTAAGTCTTAAAAAAATAAAATAAAAATTCAGCCGAGTTTTGAGCCAGACTTGATTGCTTGCTTTACTACTGCTGTCCCATATCGGTTAAGCCCATACTTGGCCATGTGAATATCAGCTTTTGGGCATCCTCTCCTTGCAAGCCGGTTTCAAGTCTATTCAAAGGTTTATATCATTTGGTATCAGAGCTAGCACCACGCCATGAATTTGCCTTGGTTAAGCCCATACTTGGCCATGTGAATATAAGCTCTTTGATACCCTTCTTTTACAAGCCAGTTTTTAAGGATGAGTTAGACCTTTGTATCATTTACACAATAGGAACATTTATCCACCTCCTTTGAAGCTGAAGTGGTGGTCCACAAGTGTTCAAACCCTGTTGTTTAGTTGAATTGGACCTCCTTTATGTGGGATGCCCTACCAGTAAGGTTCAATGTTAACCATATTATCAAGAATTAAAAATCTCAATTGTTGAAGGAATGGTCTAGGGTTTCCAAAACAACTATATTAAGCAGCACACTTTGCAGTGGGCTATGGCTGATTATTTTTGGCAATTAAATATGTTCTGCCATTGTTTTAATCTGCATGGAAACGTGTTAGCTAATAAAAATTATGCAGCCTAATTTCTCGGTATAAGAACATATAGTGTTTAAAGAGAAATAACTTTGTTATATGTTCCAAAATCATCTTATTTTTCTGATTGCTAGCCTATAGTAATAGCCTACATAAGACTTTAGCTGTCATAGGTCTAGGTCGCTTTATATAATCATACCTTGAACGTCACTTCATATAATTGTAAAATATTGTTCCTAATGACCACCCGTTTACAGTTAGTAGACACTAAACATTCCCTAATGCTGTACATAATTGCTGAAATGTGATGATGAAATTCAGGAGATATTGCAGTACTATGATCAGGTTGGAAGTTCTTGTTAGTTCGCAGCTAAGAAACACAAATGTGCATGGTTTTCTATGCAAGTTATTCTGTCTTTGGTCTAAGCAATGTTAGATCCTCAATAAAAAAAATAAAAAAATAAAAAATTTAGTCCCACGCAAGAAATCTTCAATGCAACAGTCCGGACAAAGCACAATGCTATACATCTTTTCCGAGCAAAAACTGCTGATGATTTATGAAATAATCATAGGTATTGGAGCAGTTAGCACTACTTCTACTTCTATGTTGTAATTATCCCCGTTAACAATCTTTGTCTATCTCAGCATCTGCCATTTATATTCTAACCATTTATAGGAAAGAAAAAGTCAAAATATATTTATCTGTTGTTGAGATAATGTTATTACCTACTCAAAAGTTTAGAACGAAAAGGGGATCTTTCATCATTGGGAGATACAATGTGGTTGAGTTAAAGTAACACATTGATTGTTGGTTGTTTCTGCACCAGTAGGATGGTAGGTAATCAGAATTCGGATTTGATGACTATGACTTCAAATTGATGTAACTCATGGGTTAGCAAAGTGAAAGTTCAATGCCTCAAATCTTTTGCTTTAAAATAGGAGAGCCTATTTATTAATACTTGCCTACAGAGCACTATAAGCTGTGGAGTTCTATGAACCAAGAAATGTATCGGTCCTTCCTGTAGGCAATTGGAGAGTTTCTAACCATTTATGTTGGATGCTATCGCATTAATGTATGATATTGTTATTCAGAAAATCTGATTTTCAGCTAATATAACAAGGAATCCTAGTGTTTGTGTGTTGGTCAATGTTGTGATTGTAAGACTACAAGCAATTTACAATTCTAACATTTTCATTAGTCTAGCCCATCTGATATCACTTGTTATATATCATTCTTTTACAGCCCAAAAGGCTGGTTGAGTTCTGATTTATACCATCAATGGAATGAAATCTTGCTCAACGGCAATGTTTCTTCTAAAGTGATTATCTGCATTTAGTTATGATAAATGTGATCCGTGTTAAAAAAATTCACTTTATTTGTAACATAATATTACAGACTTAAATACTTATCGTGTGTGTTGTCATTTGCAACCCCACTTCTGTGACTATGCTTTCAAAGTCTAATCAATCCATTTATCATTTATCCTCAGATATCTAATGCCAGAGAAGTTTCAGTATTGATGCCCGGAGAAAATATTCCTACTTTTATTGCCCATCCAGCACCCATGCCTTGCTCCCCTGAGCACATCTCATGGCCCACCCATCAACATACATCATTGCTCGATATCTCCCAAGACTCCAATTTAAGCTCAAGCTCGATCTAAAATAACTATGCATTGAAATGCCGGCTCACTAGTTTGTACATCAAAGCTATTCAGAATCATGGACATTACTCGAGCAAAAATCACACATTAAATATTGGTCCTGTTTGTTACTGCTTATTTTCAGCTTTCAGCTTAATTTAAGCTGTTTTGATATGTTTGGTTTAGCTTATGCTTATAGCTTATAGCTTTGTGGAAGTCAGAAATCAGCTTATTCTTTGAGTGGGGCAGGAGATGCTTTAAGAATAAGCTGGAAATCAGCTTAAGCTGAAAGTTATAAGCTATAAGCTGTTTGGGCATAAGCTATAAGCTGTTTCCCACAGCTCTACCAAACAGGGCCATTGAAGATCTGTAGCAAGGAAGAGGAATCCGGAAGGTGGCAATTTGTTATGCCTAGGTTCTTGAATCTGTATATATAGCATTCTGTCATGATGGGCATATAGAGGATTCAATCATTCAACATTGAAAAATCAGGCAATGATTTAGCTTGCATTAACTTATATTTTTCATATGTTTCGTGGTTTTCAGATTTTTAAGATGCTACTAAGATCCCTAGAGATGGATTGAATGTCCACGTCAAATCTGTCTCCTTGTAAAGAATTGAGTATAATTGATGATGCATACAGGAGTAAAAATTGATGGGTCTTCTTTTGCATTTTCGGTTGGCGAGTGCAATTTTTCAGCTTGTTGAGTACAACCACTGCATGGATATTTGTGTCATGATGATTAGAGTATTCAATCAACACGACGAAGAACATTTTGTTGGAAAATGGCTTTGAAACATCTTTATTTTTTTTGTTAACTTTGAGCATTCATTAAGGTGGGATCCGAGTGTTATTTTTAATATTTTTTTATTGGATTCATGTTTAATACCGCGTAGTGAATAAATTCATATATTTGGTTGTTCAAAACCATTTCTGAATAAATGAGAATTCAATGCGCGTTTTTGGGTTTGTAGAACTAGTTTTTTAGTGGGGTTCCTACACATTTGTGAAATGTGCTTGTCCCATATTGGATAAGCTTGAGGTTTTGAATATGTTTATATACCTTAGCTTGGGATACTTGGGATGGGCCTCGAGAGGTATCCCAGTTTGTGGAAGGGTGAGGTCATGGGTGAAGTGGGTTAGACCGATTGGACCCAAAATTAAAATCACACGCGCATCGTAGTTCGGTCGGGCACGCTTGGGTGCCTGGTGTGAGGTTAGGTTGGGTTTGTCCGGCCCAATATTTATTTTTTTGGGCAAAAAACATTTGAACTTTATTTATTTTTTGGTTTCAAAAATCAAATAAATTGGTCTAGAATTTTTTCCTTTACCCTAACAGGTTCAGACCCACCCGAATAGGTTTATACCTATTCATTTCAAACTGAATCTGTTGGACAGATTCAAATTATTCAATCTGTCTGAACAGGTTTTATACCTATTAAAAAAACCCACAAATTCTTCTATTTAAAGCCCGCCATCCAGCAATTTTTGGCATCAGATTTTTTCCATAAAAAATTTTCGTCCTTCTCCTGTTGTTCTTCTTCTGCCTTTCTGCATCTTTTCTGCATTTATATTTTAGGAAAAGAGAGAGAGTTACAACAGAGTTGGTTCGCCAGGCTTAAATTTGTAGTGCTGCAAATTTAAGTGTTAGTCGTTGCATCCTGGGAAGTAGACGCTGGTAAAACTCGAAGCACCGGAGCGAGGGCAATCTACTTTAAAAAGATTGTGTCTAACACAAGCCTCGACATTATTTTCTGTAAGCGTTTAATTCGGGGAATAATTTATATAATTATTTTTTGAATTATTTTATTTTATTGTTTATTTAATTTATACATTTAATTTACACACACACACACCTTTGTGGGGTTCTAACAATCTTAAAGTAGATTTTTTATTTTTATTTATTTCTGCAATAGACAGACAAATATTTTGTTTCAAAAAATTAATAGTAGTAATATACTGTTTAATTTCTTAAATAGCAGTAATATACTGTTTAATGATTTTTTTGATAACATATTAGTAATATACTGTTTATCATTGAAATTTTGTTACAAAATATTATTCTATTTATTTTGTGTGTAAATTCTTTTTTGTATAAATTTGTGATTGGTGTATTATTTTTATTTCGTCAGAATTATGACAACTGAAATTAACAGCACTAAGACTGTTATTACTCAAACCCCCACACCTGTTGTGCCAGTGATGACTTTGGCAGTACCGGTAAATCATAGGGAGAAGTCAGAAAAATTCAATGGTAATGATTTTAAAAAATGGCAACAAAAGATGATGTTTTCTCTTACCACATTGAATTTGGCTCGCTTCACTCATGAAAAGGCACCGGCACTGAACGAAGGAGAAACTGACTGGCAAGTGGTTGCTGCAGTCGATGCATGAAAACATGGTGATTTTCTGTGTCGAAACTATATCCTTAATGGGTTTGACAATACACTGTATAATGTGTATAGTGTTAAAATCACTGCTAAAGAACTGTGGGAATCTCTAGATCATAAGTATAAAACAGAAGACACTGGTACAAAGAAATTTGTTGTCGGCCGTTTTATGGATTTTAAAATGATGGATTCCAAGACGGTTATTAGCCAGGTTCAAGATCTCCAATTAATTCTTCATGACATACATACGGAAGGGATAGTTCTCAGTGAATCTTTTCAAGTTGCGGCAATCATTGAAAAATTGTCACAATTTTGGAAAGAATTCAAGAATTATCTAAAGCATAAGCGCAAGGAGATGAAATTGGAGGAACTGATAGTGCGGCTCCGAATTGAGGAAGACAACCGTGGTTCCGACAAGAAGTTAGGTGTAACGATCTGGAATTTTTCCTTCGCTCAAGCGGAGGAGTTGACACTCGAGCGGACTTGAGAGGTTCTCAGTATTTTTGCAGAAGGCCTAAAATTATGAGAGTTGTGAATTTCCGCTCGAGCGTAGGAGTCGTCGCTCGAGCAGACGACTTTGTTGGTCTGCGCGCGCTCGAGCATGGAAAGCGACGCTCGAGCATGGAAAGTGGGATTGCCTTTGACATTTTTATTAGTGTATTTGGAACCTCCTTATTTTATTTTGGAGTATTGATTGAAGTGGTAACATAATGGTAAAATAAGAGTGAACCAAGAATTTAGTTCGGATAATTTTTCCTATGAACAGTCATCACTCTTTTGCCTTTTTCTTTTTTCACACTTTGAATTTGGGTGTGAGGCTAGAGCCATTGGAAAGCTTCTTTTCGGGGTTTCAATTTGGACACAAGAATGACCTAAAACGGAGTCCAGATGAGAGAGTTATATTTGTTTGAAGTTTTAGAATCTGTGCTGGAAGCAGGTACGCTCGAGCGTGAAAAGCGACGCTCGAGCGGACTGTGCGAATTTAGCAAGTTTAAAGAGACTTTTCTAGATCATTCTTCACATTTTTTATCTTCTCTCTTCATCCCTTTCACCTAGGTCCGAAAACCCTAGGTCTTTGACCTCAAATGCCTCCCATTTCCCTTTGGATTGATCAAGATCTTCCACCAAAAAGTGAAAAAGGCTTGAAGCTCAACTTTTTCAACCGATTGGAACTCGGATTTGCGAAGGATTCTCATCAAAGCTTCGTTCTCTTGCTTGATTCTTGAGATAGGGGTCCTAGTTCTTCTTCAATGCTTCCATAAATAGATAGAATTGTGGTATTTTGATTATATACATATGAAACCCATATTTTTGAGCATATAGAGTACATCTTGAGATTTTGGGGGATTAGGGTTTGAAGTGTTGGGGGTTCAATTGTTGGGTTAAAATGGTGGGTTATGAACCTTAGGTATGAAATCAATGGAAAAATTGGAATAAAAAGTAATGACTTGAGAAGTTTGAAATTTTATTGAGATTCTTGATTTTTCTTGAAAACCCTAAGTTGATTCATGATGATAAATAATGATTTTGCCTAAATTGAAAGTAGAATCATGAAATTGAGATATTGAATTATATGTGTACAAGTTTAATTGAATTTTGGAAGTGTTTGAAAATTATGTTTAAAATTTGCGAATGGACCTGTATTATGGACATTGCGAATCATGCTATTATGTGAGATGAAAATTGGGGAACAAGATTATTAATGATATGAGCCTTGGGATGAAATGATGACATGAGAATTTAAGACTTCACCTTGAATGACATTGAATTATATTTAGTGGTGTTGAGTTGAATCATGTTAAATAGTGTGGATTATATTGGATTGTGGTGATTATGTTGAATTGTGTTGATTATGTTGAGTTTTGTTGAATGGTGATGAAATGAATTGCGTTGAACTATGATGAATTGTGTTTGAATCATGTGAATTATGTTGAGTTGAGTTGTATGTTGGGTGTGTTGAGTTTGGATTGAGTTGTGTTGGGTGTGTTAAGTTTGGATTGAGTTGTGTTGGGTGGTGTTGTGTTGGTACCCGCACGGGGAGTTGGAGAATGGTTTTAAAAATTGAGAAAAAGGTTTTTGGGGGCCCACGTCCCGCCGTATGGTAGTCGGCAAATGTGGGGGTGATTTTGGATTAAAGGTGCCTAATTGCCCTGTCTAGGCTTATCGCTGGACGAATATGGGAAAATGTTTTTGAGTGTCCACACAGTCCCGTTGTATAGTAGCCGGCGAAAGTGGAAAATGATTTTTGGGTGTCCACACAGTCCTGCTGTATTGTAGCCGGCAAAAGTGGGAAAACGGATGGTTTTCGAAAATGTTTTGGGTGCCCACATCCCGCCGTATAGTAGCCAGCAAATGTGGGGGATGGTTTTCAAAAGTTGAAAAATAGTTTTGGAAAAATATGGTTTTTGGAAAAAAATGGATTTTGAGAAAAAGGTTTTTTTTTGGAGTTCACTTCCCGCCGTATAGTAGCCGGCGAAAGGTGAAAAGTGTTATGGATTGGGTGCCCGCTATCCCGCCGTAGTAAGTCGGCAAAAGGTGGATTGTGTTGATATATGTGTTAAGTTGATGATGCTATTTATGACTTGTGATGAATCTGTGAAATTGTAAATTGATGTGTATATTGATATAAAGAGGAAATGTTTATAGGCATTGTTTGTAATGTATGGAACCCAGAAATGAGTAAGGGGATTATGGATTGGTGATGGTGAATATAATGAATTAGTTGTGACAATAAAGGTAAATTGTGAGTGCTGTTCTGTAAATAATCAAGAGATTGAATTGAAAGGGGTTTATTAACCTTGTGTCATCTTGAAATGAAATTTTAGAGTGTAATTAACGGTGTGAATTGAGTTTAGGAGAATCGTTAATAAATTAAAAAGGTAACCTAAACTTGGAGTGATGGAGTCTAATTAAATATAATGAGAAGGAAAGAAGAATGAAAGAAAAAGAGGAATATTAAATATGGAAAATTAAATGAGGAATAATTTGGAATGAGTTAATAAATATATAATGATGTGGTTCCTTAAACATAAATGTTTTAAAAAGGATTTGTTTTAAAAAGGATTTATGGTTTTCTAATGAAAAGGAACAGTTTTGATGGTTGAAGGTTTTCCATAAATGTTCACATGAATTTTGAGAAAAAGATACTATGTATGGTATTTTGAAATTAGAAAACGTCACCTACTATATGGTATCACCATGCATGCATGATTATTTCTATCTGTGTGTTAGTTATTGATTTGGAACTATGAGATTCCTACTGGGCATTCATGCTCACCTCGTTGTTGTTCTATTTTTTACAGGAAGAAAATTTGGATTCATAGTTGAAGAGTTAAGAAGTCCAAAGTCTGTTTGTGTAATCTCGTTGTGGGTGTGAAGAAAGTAATTGTTGTATATTGATATTTGTATTCATTTATTTGTAACTTCTCAGTAGGAGATTAACATGTATCATTGTATTTTTATTACTCAGGTGTAATAGATATTTGTACATATATATATATATATATAAATGGACCTAATTTAAAGGCTTTGGTAATATTTCTGAGTAATTAAAATTGGGGCGTGACATCAGGAAACCATGTCATGCAGGCTGAAGCAAATGTTGTGGACCATGGACAAGGGTAAAAGTTCAATAACAAGAAGCGGAACCATGATGGCAATGGTCCCAAACAAGGATCCACTAGTAAGATCAACAAAAGGATCAACAACGGGTTCAACAAGAGGTTCAAAGGCAAGTGTTTTGTGTAAGGCAAAGATAGACATCGTGCTAAGGATTGTCATGTTTTCAAGGACGAAGGGAGTTTAAGCAAAAAACCAGTACAAACCAACATAGCCAAGGATTTTTATCTTTCTGATGGAGTGGCAGACATCAATCTTGCTGCAGTAGTCTATGAAGCAAATTTGGTGGGCAATCCCAAGGAATGGTGGGTGGATACTGGAGCAACCTGCCATATCTGTGCAGATAAGAAGATGTTCACAACTTACAAAGTGGTGAAAAGTGGGGAACAACTTTTTATGGGAAACTCTTCCACTTCAATTGTAGAAGGACAAGGAAGATTGTGCTGAAAATGACCTCGGGAAAAGAACTCACTCTTAACAATGTACTCCATGTGCCAGAGATTCGCAAGAATTTGATTTATGGGTCATTGTTGATCAATAATGGGTTTAAATTAGTCTTTGAATATGAAAAAATTGTACTCTCTAAGAGTGGAATGTATGTGGGGCGAGGTTACATGAGTGATGGGCTTTTTAAGCTCAATGTAAATACTGTTGTACCTAATTTGGCTTTTAATAATAAGAACACATCTTCTGTTTATATTGCTGAGTCTTCTTTCTTATGACATGGTAGATTAGGACATATTAATTTTAATTCTTTGCGTAGACTTGTTGCTTTAAAATGTTTACCTAACTTAGAATTTGATCCTAATCATAAATGTGAGATTTGTGTTAAGGCAAAACTCAGTAAGGCATCATTTAATAAAGTTGAAAGAAGTACTGAACCTCTAAGTTTAATCACACAGATATCTGTGATTTAAAGTTTGTTCAAACTAGAGGAGATAAGAAGTATTTTATTACTTTTATTGATGATTGTACTCGATATTGCTATGTTTACTTATTAAGAAGTAAAGATGAAGGCGTAGAAGCTTTTAGGCAATATAAACTTGAGGTTGAAAATCAATTTGGCAAAACTATTAGGATAGTGAGGAGTAACAGAAGTGGTGAGTATGATGCACCATTTGAAGAATTTTGTTTTGAACATGGTATCATTCACCAAACCACTGCATCATATTCTCCTTAGTCAAATGGAGTTGCTGAGAGAAAGAATCGAACTCTTAAAGAGATGATGAATGCCATGTTGATTAGTTCATGGTTACCTCAGAACTTGTGGGGGGAGGCAATTTTGTCTGCTAACTTTATCTTTAACAGGGTACCCCACAAGAAACTCTATCAAACACCTTATGAATTACGAAAAGGTCGACGACCTACCTATAATTACCTCAAAGTGTGGGGGTGTTTGGCCAAGGTGGCAGTCCCTAGTTCCAAAACAACTAAGATAGGACCAAAGACTGTTGATTGTGTGTTCATTAGATATGTCAATAATAGTAGTGCATATAGATTTTTAGTTCATAGATCTGAAAATTCGAATATGCATGTAAACATTATTATTGAGTCAAGAAATGCATCATTTTTTGAACACATTTTTCCTAGCAAGGAAATTGAAGAGAAAAGTTCAAATAAAAGAACTTTTGATATTGCTATGGGTAGCAATGAAGACCACAATGATAATGAATCAGATGAACCTACACGTAGCGAGAGGGCTAGAATCTCTAAATCATTTGGTCCAAATTTTCTGACATACTTGTTAGAAAATGAGCCTAAAAAATTCAAGGAAGTAATGTCAAATCCTGAAGCTCCATTGTGGAGAGAGGTTGTGAATGGTGAAATTGAATCAATACTACAAAATCATACTTGAGAACTGGTGGATCTTCCACTAGAATGTAAACCTCTTGGATATTAGTGGATATTCAAGAGAAAAATGAAAGCAGATGGTTCAATAGATAAATACAAGGTTTGGCTTGTTATTAAGAGATATAGGCAGAAGGAAAGCCTTGATTATTTTGACACCTATTCACCAGTGACAAGAATAACATCCATTCGTATGTTGATTGCGATTGCAGCTTTGTATAATCTGGAAATACATCAAATAGATGTTAAAATAGCTTTTTTGAATGGTGAGTTAGATGAAGAAATCTATATGAAACAACCGGAAGGGTTTCAAGTTCCCGGCCAAGAGAAAAAGGTTTGTAAACTTGTCAAATCCCTTTATGGATTAAAACAAGCTCCGAAACAATGGCATGAAAAATTTGATCATGCTATGCTTTCGGATGGTTTTAAGATAAATGAATGTGACAAATGCATCTATGTTAAAAGCACAGACAAAGGCTATGTCATAGTTTGTCTTTATGTGGATGGCATACTCATTATTGGAAGCAATAATGACATGATTAAATCTACAAAGAAAATGTTGAACAAAAAGTTTGACATGAAAGATCTGCGAGTAACAGATATAATTCTAGGAATAAAAATTACTAGAACATCTGAAGGATATACTTTATCTCAGTCTCACTATGTTGAGAAGATTCTGGAGAAATTTGGAAAGAATGACAACCGTCCTGTTAAAGCACCTGCTGATATTAGTCTTCATTTGTCAAAAAATACAGGTGCAAGCATATCACAATTAGAGTACTCTCGGATAATCGGAAGCTTGATGTACTTAATGAATTGCACTAGGCCAGATATAGCCTATGCTGTAAACAAATTGAGTAGGTACACAAGTAATCCAAGGTCCGAACATTGGAAAGCGATAATTAGGGTACTTAGGTATCTAAGACATATCCAGAATTATGGCCTTCATTATACCAAAGATCCATCAGTACTCGAGGGGTACAGTGATGCAAATTGGATATCGGATACTAAAGACTCAAAATCTACTGGTGGATACGTCTTTACCTTGGGAGGTGCTGCAGTCTCTTGGAAATCCTCCAAGCAGACGTGCATAGCAAGGTCAATAATGGAATCTGAGTTTATCGCATTAGATAAAACAGGAGAAGAAGCAGAATGGCTTCGTAATTTCTTAGAAGACATTCCAATGTAGCCTAAACCTGTGCCAGCTATATGCATTCACTGTGATAGTGAAGTAGGAATAAAACGGGTACAAAATCATATGTATAACGGTAAGTCTCGACACATTCGTCGAAGACATAATACCGTTAAGCATTTGCTTTCACATGGAATAATTTCCATAGAATATGTAAAGTCAAAGGAGAATATTGTAGATCCATTGACTAAAGGGCTAGCCAGAGAGCAAGTGTACTATTTATCGAGGGGAATGAGATTAAAGCCTATTATTTAAAAGTCGCCATAATGGCAACCCAACCTAGTTGGCTGGAGATCCAAAGATATAGGTTCAAAGGGACAACCAAATTATGGATGACTTTACGTATCACTAAGGAGGTTTACTCCTACCCATTTCTATGATAAGAAGAGTGATACTTGCAGCGTTAATAGGCTAAGCTTTGCTTTTAATGATTCTTATAGCTTGGACATCCAAGTGGGGTATAGCAGGATACTCTTAATAAGAAATTACCTATATGAGTGTGAACTGGGCTGATTCTGTGAGAGTTGAGAAAGTTAAATTCTCTAGAGCGCTCATGAATTACCAGGCGTTGTTCAGGCCAAAATGAACACAACCGTAAGAACCAAACTGTGTTTGCGGATACACTATGTGTAGTCTATTGTCTTGGCTTACACAAATAACTTAACAGTTCAACGCATCGCGTCCACTGGTTAGCCAGTGTGACACCCTAAATATTTAATTAATACCACAACCAGCCATGATAATAATAATGATAATAATATTAAGACTAGTGGGAGTGATAGTAAAATAAAATAATTAATTTTATGATGGTATGCTATAAAGTATAATTTAATTTATTCTACAATTAACTAGGGTCAATGTAAGATGAAGGGAAAATAATAAAATAACTAAGCTATAGTGTTATGTAAATTAATTTGTCATTGTGGTTATCAAATGTATAATGAAGAGAATTATTTGGAATTAAGTTAATCACTAATAAATGTGGAAAGATTGGAATGTATAGATTTAGTTAAATAAATAAAGTAATAATGAATTAGGAAGATTTGTTTTAATTAGTAGGATTTACGGAGATTTGTTTTAATTAGGAGGATTTGCAAATATGGCTAAAAGATGAGGAAGGGCCATCTGTATGTCTAGATGTAGGGGGGAGAGGTGAGTCATCATTAGGGTTATTAATAAAGGGTGAGTCATCACCCAACATGTGTATATAAATAAGAGGAAAGTGGTGAAGCTGGCCAGTGTGAAAACAAAGAAGAAGAAAAAAAAGAGAGAGAGAGAGGATATCAGCGAAAAAGGAAAGGGCCGAAAACCAACAGAAATAGGAAAGAGTTAGTAAGACTCAATATTAAAGTAAGTTATATTATACCTTGAGTTACCATAATATATTTTACGTATGGTTTGACTTATCATAATTTATTTTATACAAGTTATGTATTATAAGTTATATTAATATTTCAATTACGTGGATTGAGTTCTGAACTCTATTTGTTTAAAATGAAATCCATGGATATGTTTATTTAAATTTTAAAGAATATTTAATTATGACCTTATAAACAAATATGTTTTGTAAGTACCACCATGGGAGTCCCACGCCTTGGGGGATTTAAATAACCATTGGCCTCTGTTTGGCCACTTCGTGGTCCTCTGTTTGTCATGGATCTATTGACTTCTGTTTTGACTGTTACTTCTGTGACCTCTATTCTGTTTTGTTTTGTACCGTGGTTATGATTATTTATTTACATGATTTTTGTATTTCAGTTTCTGCCACTTTAAATAAATTATTATTTCAAATTAAATTATGTAAATATTGTAACCTAATAAACTATCCATGGTTATTTTGTATTCCCTATACTCTTGGCATAATATTTCTCACTCTGCTATGTGCTTATAGTTGTTACCCTTTCAGGTGACGAGATGTAGGGGAGACTCATAACCTCACGTAATGGAACCCGCACAAGGATTGATGTTGAACCACTAATTTGTCTTTCTTTTCTTTTTTTTATATGTTTGCTCCCTTTTATTTCTAGTCAGGGCCGGTCACTGAATAATAAAATAATAAAAGTCCTATAGATGTATTTTCTCTTATTAAAATAGTAACATGAAGTAAATTTTCTGTTTAATTATTTTTATTTCCGCTTGTGTAGTTTAATTTGCTACGATTAGAATAAGTTAGTAAGTTGCGATTCTAATCCTAAGCCCCTGGGGTTGGGTCGTGACAGCTAATAAGTCCGATAGGCTTTCACTAGAGAAGGTTCAAAGACAAAAACTACCTATCTCGATATGGTGTATCTTCTTAATGTACTTTTTCTTTATCTGCATTTTGTTGCATGTCCGTTATCGTGAATTCCATTCATGTGGGGGATTGTTGGAAAATGGCTTTGAAAAATCCTTATTTTTTGCTAACTTTGAGCATTAATTAAGATGGGACCCGAGCGTTATTTTTATCGTTTTTTTATTGGATTCATGTTTAATGTCATATAGTGAATAAATTCATGTATTTGGTTGCTCAAAACCATTTCCAAATGAATGAGAATTCAACGCGTGTTTTCGGGTCCATGGAACTAGTTTTTTGGTGGGTTTCTTACACATTTGTGAAACGTGCTTGTCCTACATTGGAAAGGCTTGAGGTTTTGAATGGGTTTATATACCTTAGTTTGGGATATTTGGGATGGGTCCCAAGGGGTACCCAAGTTTGTGGAAGGATGAGGTTATGGGTGAAATGGGCTAGACCCATTGGACCCAAAATTAAAACCACAGCCGTCGTCCGTTCGGTCGGGCTAGCCTAGGCGCGGGTGCGTGGTGTGAGGTTGGGTTAGGCTTGTCCAGCCCAATACTTATCTTTTTGGTCAAAAAACATTTGAACTTTATTTATTTATTTTATTTTTGGTTTCAAAAATCAAATAAATGGGTCTAGAATTTTTTCCTTTACCCAAACAGATCCCGAACAGGTTCAGACCCACCCGAACAGGTTCAAAAGGTTCAAAACAGGTTCATACCTATTCATTTCAAAATGAATCTGTTGGACAGATTCAAATCTGTCTAGTGCCTATTCAATATGTCCGAACAGGTTTTATACATGTTCGGAAAAGCCACAAATTCTTCTATTTAAGGCCTACCATCCAGCAATTCTTGGCATCATATTTTTTCCATAAAAAAATTTTCGTCCTTCTCCTGTTGTTCTTCTTCCGTCTTTCTGCATCTTTTCTGCATTTATATTTTAGGAAGAAAGAGAGAGAGTTATAACAGAGTTGGTTCGCCAGGCTTAAATTTGTAGTGCTGCAAATTTAAGTGTTAGTCGTTGCATCCTGGAAAGTAAACGCCGATAAAACTTGAAGAATCGGAGCGAGGGCGAAATCTACTTTAAAGAGATTGTGTCTAGCACGAGCCTCGATATTATTTTCTGTAAGCGTTTAATTCGGAGAATAATTTATATAATTATTTTATTTTATTGTTTATTTAATTATACATTTAATTTACACACACCTTTGTGGGTTCTAACACATTTTAAAGTCCTGTATGTTAGCCCAGACCATGATTGGCAAAGACAACTCTCCCTTTGGTGCGGAGCGAGGACTTCAGGACAGGAGTAATGTTTTTTTACTGATCTGAGCTAACAATCCTAGTATCCAGAAACAACTGCTTAGTAGGTATACTCTCCGAAAATTTGTGTGCATTTACCCAAATTCTTTGGAAGATATTTGTAAATTGCTCCAAGTTAGGTCTCCAAGTTTGGAAGAAATTAGTACTCTTTTCCTAAGATGCTTTTTTTTTTTTAATGGCAACCATCTTTTCGGTGCCCCCTTGAACAACCACATGAACCTAACATAACTGATGGAGGTCGGGTTGGTTGGGGACTTGAAAGATTCTGAGTTTTCAGGTCGTTTTGTTCAACCCTACCCCGAGGTGAATGGGGTTTGAACCAACTTTTCTTTGCTTTGGTTGGATGATAGTCAAACATTTTAGCTCCATTGTTAGGATTAGGTCTTCTTGGTGTCAAACCACATTCAAGTACATGCATCAATAGGCTAACTTGATGGATTATCAATCCTTATTTCAGGTCTAGACTAGAGTTGACAAATGGGCGGTGGAGCAGCAGCGGTAGTGGTGGTGTTGTAGAGGCGGTCCTCTTCTAACGAGTTTAAACCGGTATCCATATCAAAACCTTTTTGACCTAATTTTAAGATTGGTTTGGGATGTTCTAAAAAAGTACACTTTTTGATTTATTGGCTTATATGGATTGAGTTTGGGTTGGATTTGATATGATGGGTTAGAGAGGTGATGTGATTTAAATAAAATGATGTGACTTAAATAGGATAGTGACTTTTTGACTTTTTGTATTATTTAGATTATGCCAAACTTAGCCTTAATTGGGTCCCAAAATACAACTTATTTATTTGAATGGGTTTAAATGGATTTCAAATAGATATAATTGAACAGGTTTAGAGTTTCAAGTTATAGTTCGCTACTACTACGCCAGACTATCAAATGAATCAATTGAATTTTTTTTTTGTTGTCATATTAACTAACTTATGCACTTAGACCAATTGGTACCTAATCAATCATCATTAATGGCAGTCACCTCCTTAAAAAGTTTGAAAACATATATAATTTTTCATTTTTGTGCAAAAAAATCATTTTCAAAATTTAAACAAACATTTTGGCATTCCTAAAATGTGGGTTGTTTTCAGAAAAATAAAATAATATAATATAATTGCTAAATTCAATTTACTAATTAAGTTTTTATATGTTTTGAAAATAGATAACAAAAAACAAAATTACGACCAAACTCGTCTGTTTGCAAAAGGTCAACACAAAGTCCAAAAAATTGAGATATTATCTCTCTGCATGTACAAAACTGACTTGTTTGGATTTTATTTTCAGTTTATATTTATAAAAATTTTAAAAATTGTTATAAAAATTTGTTTAATAATTTTTTTGGTTTATAAATAGTTTTTTAGTTTATAAATTTGAGGGTTTATGTTAGTTTTTAAAAAGAAATTTAAAAATTTGACTAACAAAATTTTTTTTAATTAATTTTTTAAATAAATTTTTTTTTTTCAAATAATTTTTTTGCCAAATAATTTTTTTCCCAATAATTTTTTTTTCAAATAAATTTTTTTTTTCAATTATAATGTGAATGATCCCATTGTCATAACTAATAAAAAATAATTATAAATATTTTAGGCCTAAACAAATATATTTTTTAATTTATGTTTTTAAAATTTTTCAAACATTTTGTTCAAACCAAACGCATTTGTAGTTTATATTTTTTTTAAAAATAAACACAAATCAATTTATAAAAATTTTCTAAATATAAACAAAAAACGTAAACGTCACCAAACGCTAAGGTGCCGTTTGGTAATACTTACGTTTTCAGTTTTCTGTTTATATTTACAAAAATTTAAAAAAACTCAAATAAAAACTTGTTTAGTAAAATTTTTGATTTATAAATCAGTGCTCTCAGTTTATAAATTTGGCCAAAAAATAAAAACACAAAAAATGTGTTTCCGTTTTGAGTTTTTTTTTTTTTACCACCCAACAGTAGCCACCACCCGCCACCATTTTCCACTACCGTCTTCCGCCACCACCACCCACCCACCGTCCACCCGCCACCACCCACCATCCGCCACTACCATCCACCGCCCGCCACCACTACCCGCCACTTACTTGCCACCACCACTCACCACCCACCTGCCACCACCATCCACCACCTGCCACCACCACCCACCCGCCACTACCAGCCACTTGCCACCCACCCGCCACTACCACCCACCACCACCACCATCACCCGCTATCCACCCGCCACCACCACCCACCACCCACTACCACCACCACCACCACCACCACCACTACCACTACCACTACCACCCACTCACTACCATCTACCACCCGCCACCGTCACCCACTCACCCATCTACCCACCACCACCCGTCACCTACCCGCAACCACCTGCCACCATCCATTATTCGCCATCCACCTGCCACCACCACCCACCACCCGCCGCCACCACCACCACCACTACCACCACCCACTCGCTACCACTCACCACCCGCCATCCGCCACCCACCTGCCACCATCACCCGCCACCACGACCACCACCACCCCCACCCCCACCCACTCGCTACCACCCACCACTCGCCACCGTCACCCATCCACCCACCCACCACCACCACCCGCCACCTACCCGCCACCTGCCACCCACCCGTCACCACCCGCCACCCACTTGCTACCACAACCCACCACCCGCAACCACCACCACCACCACCGCCACCACTCGCTCGCTGCCACCCACCACCTGCACCGTCACCCACCTATCCACCACCACCACCCACCACCGTCACCCACCCATCCACCACTACCACCCACCCGCTACCATCCACCACCACCAGCTACCTACCACCCACCATCACCACTTTTCATCACGGTCTTCCGCCGCCACGTGCCACCACTTGCCACTTCTCACTATTTTTTATATTTTTAAATTTTTTTAAACATTTTGTCAATTACCAAATGCATTTATAGTTTATGTTTTTCTAAAAATAAACAAAAACCAGTTTATAAATTTTTTGTAAATATAAACTGAAAACGTAAACGTTACCAAACACACAATAAGAAACTTTAAAAAATTTATCAAATATTATATGAAATACTTATATGGGGGCCTATCAACATTATATAAAATATTTGATAAATTTTATAATTTCGCTAGTATTGCCCCTCCATTTTAAAAAAAATCTTTTTTGGCACTAATTCCTGGTAGCTCAAGAGATTGAGCCCCAATTTGGCTCAAAATCCATCTGGACATCCACTTCACCAAACCAAAGCCACCTTAGCAATCCTTGCTATCTATAACTTCCATAAAATTATAAATTGACCCATAAAAAAAATAAAATAATAAAAAAATAAAATTACAAAAAGTATACATAGTAAATAAAAATTATATTTTCAAATAAACTTAGAATTAGTAATTATATGCTTTTAATTACAACACTTAGGGGTGAAATAAAAGATAGTTTAGATTATATTTTTGAATTCGAAAGTGAGTTAAATAGATTAAATTTTCTTTTGGCTATTGCCTCAGGACAATCTATAATAAATTATAACTAAAGAATTGCTAGGATTAAAAATAAAATATCATTAGAAAAGGCAAGTATAGATTATCAACGAAAACTATTACAGGAGTTAATATTAAATTAGATCCATCGTAAATTTTGGTATTAGAGCCCGGTTTCTCGGCCTTGTCAATTACTCTTATATGAGTATTAAATATAGTAAAGAAGTAGAATCTGATAATTTAAATAATAATACTTCTTTACAAATAAGAATAGAACAAAATAATACCTTAATTATGCTATTAAAATAAATTAACAAAAGATTTAGAATTAATCAATTAGAAATAATAAATGAAATTAGACATTTTGTACAAAATCCGGAAAAACAAGTAGCCTTTTTTAAAGAAAAACAAAAGGAATTAGACCTATATCCCTATCCATATAAAGGAAATAATCCGGAGGAAACCTTTGAATTAATTTCACCTGCAAAACAAAAAGATAATAGAGTTAAGTAACTATAGCTTAAAACAGTTAGAAGAAATGGTTGAAAAAGAAAATGATAATAAAATAAAATATAAGATAATATTACAAATAGCTGAACTATTAGATATGGTAGATGAAGAAATAATAGAGGAAATAAATAATGAGAGAATAGAATTAGAAGAAGATATCTGTAAACAATTAGGATTAATCAACTTGAGAGAAATGAAACACATTCCACTTCAAGAATTAGAACAAATAATGAGAAATAATGACGCAGAAAAAGAAAAAGAAAATAATGTACTAGAAAATTTCAAAAACATAGAAAAAGATAATGCCTTAGAAGAAGAAACTAATAATGTTAATGATATGGATATTGCAGTAGTAAAACAAGAAGGAAGTAGCTCGTCTGCCCCATCTAATCCAAATCATCCAGATTTTAGAAATTTTACCAGACAACAACTAGAAAATAATACCAGAAATTATGAATATAGAAGAAGAACAAGACATTATTGTTATCTAAATAGATGGTCTTTTGCTAGAGGAACATCCAATTATGTGAATTTTACCCCTAGGAAGAAAGTATTTTCAAGAGAGATACCATTAAAACCAATACGTAATACAAGGTATTTATTAGATATTGATTGTGCTACAAATACAATTGAGGTAATAAAACAATGGAAGAGAGGCATGCACCATGTCTTAAATATCCATAGCAGTAATTGGAGTGCGCAAAGTTTTCTAAATCATATTGAACATAGCTTTATGGGTATAGTAGCAAGTTGATATAACAACCTAAGAGAAAGTGACAAAGAAAAATTAACAGCAGAAACTATTCCAAAAGGTATGTTAAACATATTTATAAAATATATTAAAGAAGAATTCGTAGGAAAAGAGTGGGATGAAGATAAAAGAAAAAGAGAATGGGTTAGGAAATTAAGTAGCATAGAAATATAGAATATGAAATATATAGAAAATTATATATGTGAATACTCCTATTATTATTATTATCAAATAAGTAGAAATAAAATTCATTTAACCGTATTTTTTCATAAATTACCATATCCTATAAATGTTAATAGGGAAGAAAAATATGAAAAATGGTTAAAAGAATTAGGAGATGCCACAAGTGACACCTTGGGTCATACAATTAAATATCTAAGAGAATGGGTAGAGTAGGAATGCATGAAAATGAAGCAAAGAAGAAAAATGAAAAAACAATATTGACATTGTTGACAAACATTTAATTCATGGGGATGTGAGCTTTCAAGAAGAAAAATATACAATAAGAAAAAGAAAACATTTTATAAAAAAAAAAAAAAAGGTTTTAATAAGCAAAGCGGAGAAAAATATAAAAGATAATATTATAAAAAATCCTATAATTTCAACAAAAGAAGAAGTTTTTTTAGAAAAAATAATTATTGTCTAGAAGGAAAAAAGACCTGTAAATGTTGGGCATGTGAAGAAATAGGCCATTTTGCTAATCAATGCAGAAATAAAAAGAATAATAAAATAATAGAAGCCTTAAGAAGTCTAGATTATGTATAATTAGAAGAAGAAGAAGCTTTAGAATTAGTTTTAGAAAATAATAAAGAAATAATAGAATTAATTGAAGAAGAAATAGAAATAGAAAACGAAAACTATAGCGATACCAAGGAAGAGTCAAAGTTTATGATGACAGAAGAAATAAGTATAGAAAATTTGAGAAGAGAACAATTTGTCATAGAAATTTCTCAAGGAAAAAAAAGAAAAAGAAAAAAAATGGATATTATCAATAATATGAAAAGACGAAATATATCAGAAATCAGTAAGTAAATATATATGTGAAAGGATGGAAGAAGATATTGAAATTAAGAATTGTGATTATGAGGTAGAAGAAATAAATTTAATAAATTATGAAAATATATTAAAGAATGATAATGATAATAAATATAAATATATGCATATAGGGCAAAGAAGCGATTTATGATGTTATGGTTTGAGGTAGAAAACAAAACAGATCTGTGGTTAACCTGATCTAAGGAATGAAAGATTGATGATAGCTACCTCTGTAAACTAGAAGCTTGCCAACGCCAGAGCCCTACGACGACTACGTTTAGGTAACAGACAAAGTCTTTAGATACTGTTCTTATTTTGAAAGCATAGTAGGCCTAAAATCAAAACATCTAAATTTTTTTCTTTTTTTATGAGTTTTTATCATCATTTATATATCCTAGACCTATTGCTAGATCGCAATCAAATAATAATATTAAGGGGTATTTGGTCATAGCCCCCTCACTATTTAATTTATCTTTCAAAAGGACAAGAATTATATAAGTACTTTCAAAACCCCCTGATATTTTAAAACTTGTTTCTTTTACTATATTACCCTCATATCTATTAGTTCTCCTATTAAGCCAACTTCACTATGTATTTCAGAGTAAAATTTTACTCTGTATGAAAGTAAAATTTTACTCTGTATGAAAGTAAAGTTTTACACTTTGAAACTAAAGTAAAATTTTACTCTGTATAAAAGTAAAATTTTACTCTGAATGAGAGTAAGATTTTACACTCTGAAACTAAAAGTAAAATTTTACTCTGTATAAAAGTAAAATTTTACTCTGAAAAATAAGTAAACTGTGAGACTCTGAAGCTAAAAGTAAAATTTTACTCTGTATAAAAGTAAAATTTTACTCTGGTTCTGTCAAATGAAAAAAACAGAGCAATAGAACCAGAGTAAAATTTTACTCTGGTTCTATCAAATGAAATTTGATGTTTTCTCCGAAAAATCGATGGAACTTTGAGCTTTGAGCTTTGAATCAGGCCTATAATCCTTGAATCAATCGATGTTTACTCTGAAAAACATTGAATCAGGCCTATAATCCTTAAATCAGGCCTATAATCTGAAAATTTCAGAGAAATCTCAATTTTTCATACCCTGGTTCTTCAGATTTTTCAGATTTTTGAAACTTTGAGCTTTCAAAAATCTTGAGATTTTTCATACACACAGATTTTTCAGATTTTACTTTACATCTTTGAGCTTTTGAGTTCGAATCAAATGATCGCTGAGACCGATCTATGCAATCATTCAAATCTCCGATCTTAAAGACTCAAAACACACATATATATAGATATATATATAGATTAGAGATCGGAATATGTAGATATATATATATTCGAATTCAAATCTCAAAACACATATATATTCGAATTCAAATCTCAAAACACATATATATTCGAATTCAAATCTCAAAACACACAAACACACACACATATATATATAGATATATTCACAGTTTTGGTTGAAATCACAAGAGCTCCAAACGAATCCAATCCAAACCCTAGGAATGGAAGAGAGAAGGAAAAGAGAGAATTATACTTTCGAGGTCTATTTAAGTTCAATTTCGGAAGTATATATATATATAAAGCTCTTGATCTGGTTGGTGCTTTGTATATTTGGCTTGTTTATTTCTCGAGAAATTATCAAAAGCAAAAAGAAAGTTTAGCATGGAGTGGCCTGCGTATTTGGACGAGTATGAAAAGCTCTTGACAAGTATGAACATGAAAAATCATATTCTTATTCCACCGCCTTTCCGATAATGAGGACTGCAAAACGGTGGGTTAACCCGAACCAATCAAGTATAAGAGAGTGGGGAAGAGAGTGGGAAGAATTAGTTGAGGGTATAATAGTCATATAAAATATTTAAATAATAAATTTTGTCCTTTAGGAAAGACTTTATAATTATGAGGGGGTTTAGAAAGTATAATTTTTTTCTTAGTCCTTTTAACAATGAAAGGAAGGTAAATGGGGTTTATAGCTAAATTTCCCTAATATTAATAGCAAACTATCACCAACGTCATGAATTTTTATAAAATCTACTAAATACTGATTATGTTAAAGATATAGAATTCACAAGAAAAAGAATTTATAAAATATCTCAAGAAATCGTATATTATCAAGAATAACTAGATTTCATACCTTAAAATAATAACAAATAATTTTTCACATCATCAAATCACATCATTTGAGCCAATTTGAGCAACAAAAATTTAAACTATCAAGCAACATTTTTTTGAACCATCAAGCAACACCCTAATTTCGGCTCGAAGAGGAAATAAAGTGGACCCACAAAGAAAACCTAGACAATTGCTCCTCCATTGATAATCCCCAAATCTATATGGGTTTCTAGGGCCACTACCAACTCCTTGCTAACCCTAGTGAGTTTTCAACGGCTACAAAAATGGGTTTCAATTCCATACCTAATCCTAATACCAAAAATATGCTAGTTGAATTGTAAATTCAGATATTTTGGATTTAATTATTTTAATATTAGTGTTTGAACTTAATTGATAGATGCGGTTTGTGGATAATTGCGGGTATTTAGAGTTTATCATATTTGGATGGGTTGAATGTGGTCCAACCTTTGGAGAGTTCCTCTTTGACAAATTGAAAAGAAAATCTATATAATGTATATAAAAAATATTTAGGAATGTATATGAGTCGATTTGGTTTTGATTAACATTAATCCTAAAATTGAACCAATTATAATTGATTTTAAGTTTTTGGATTAAGGATCAACTAATCCTTTTGGAACCGAATCAAACCAATCCAATCTAACTTGGATTAATTCGAGTTAGAATTGTGGCTCTGTCATACTCGCATAATCAAATTATTCTTTTACAATGGAACACATTCTCAACTTCAATCTACAATATAATTTGAATTTATTTATTTTTATATAAAACAAGAGGAAAAAGAAGAAGAAATAAGCAATAAATGAGTGCAATAAACAAATTTTGAATAATATTATAACATGAGATAAAAAAGTACACTAATTATATTGATGCATCTCAACATAAATAAAATTTATATAAAATATATATACGTTTGAGTCGTAGGTTAGTTCAAGTTAGAAATAACCTAACTCAAGAATCAAACCGATGTGATTGGATTCATCAGTTTTAGACTCAAAATCAAATTAATATATTTACAAAGTTGAACCAACCCAACCCATGAAGATCGAGTTGGTTCGGCTGAGAATTCCTTCGATCTCTCTTGTGCAGCGTTTAGAACATCAATTTGTTGGTACATATCATCAACTTTGGGTCTTTTTCCTTCAGAATGATATTAGTAAATAGTATGGGAAAAATAACAACTTTATGGCATTTTACTTTGTAATGTAAGTTCAAATTGACATCTACAACCTTTACCCCTTATTCATCAAATTTAAATTTGAATCAAAAAATTTAAACAAAAAAAAAAAAAAAAAATCTCAAAATCCTCTCCACTTTTTACTAAAACTCATCAAATGAGTTGCTCATTTTTTTACTCAAATCAAGGAACATTTAGATATTTATTCAAAAATTTAAAAATTATTTTGTGACTCAAATTTATCACTTTGCCATTAATTAAACTTTTACTCAAATTAATACTTAAATTTGAGAGTGGACTTTGGTCAATGTTTTTCAAGTTTTTCTTTCTGAAAACCAGCTAGTTAATTCATTAGTGTGATGCAGCTTAGATTCCAATTATTATTACAAAAAAAAAAAAAAAAAATCCTTCAAAAATGCCCATGGCATAGAGGGTTCCATTAGTAGAATAGATCATAAATGACAAAACCACAAAAGATTTGAGTAATGTTAGAATTTCCAAAAGATTTATTAAAATTTCTATCAAATATCTCATATAGATGTGCGACTCATATGACACCCACATAATGTGGATTTCACATTCATGTGAGACATTTAATAGAAATTTCGATAAAATTTTTGAATCTCAAACAATTTTCCAACAAACCTTAACCCTCATTGATTCACATGGAAATCCCACACTAAATATGGAAACAATTCCCTTCTCTATCTTTTTCCTTTATTTTCAAACAACAAAAGAATTTCTAATGAAAAATGATATTTGCACTCTAAAAATGGCTTCTTCTAACACTTTACCTGTATCTCATCAAACAAATTATCTTTATATTTTTAGCTAAAATACTGAGGAGTGTTTTGAAAAGATAGTTAAAAGCTGACTTTTTAACCTTTTTTTTTGTGAGAGAGGAAGTGGTTTAAAAATTAAAAAGTGACTTTTAACCCACTTTTCAAAATAGGCCTGAGTAAATTATCAAATTTTAACACTATCAAACTAGCTCTTTTTGTTTTGATAATTTTGCTCAACAAATGTAAGTAGTTTGGCTAATCAAACATTAATTTCTATATTTTAGAGTTACTTGTGTTGAGTTTATAAAAGTTAATTTTAAATAAAAATAATAATACTTAAACAGTACAATGAAATAATAGAGAATTTGTTGGAGAAACGTTCATAGTAGACACAAAGCTTAACAGTTAGGTTCAAATTATCCGTCACTCAACCAAAATGGCTTCAAACAAACACAAATACAAATACAAATACAAATATGCTAACAAAAAAAATAAAATAAAATAAATAATACAAATACAACTGAGAAAAAGATTCACACATAAGTAACAATAACAAACTCATAACCTCCTAACGCGGTGCAAAAGTCCTCACCAACATACTAACCAATCTTGCCAGTTTGTTATTTATTTATTTATTTTTAATTGTTTTCCCCTTTTTTTGGTACAATTGGAATTAAAAAAGAAAAAAGAAAGTCATAGAAGTTGAGAGGAGGTTTTTTTTTTTTTTTTCAATATTCTAAAAAAAATCAAACTATTATCAAAGTAATCCACTTTTCAAACAATTTATCAAAATAACTTACTTTTTTAAAAATGAAAGTTCAAAATACGACTTCATCACAAAATCGTATGCTCAAAATGCGATTTCTGTTAGATAAACTTCAATGCATTCAAAGAAAGAAGATAAAGAAAGGAAAGTCTATTTGATTACAAAAATCAAAACAGTATATATATATAAGAAAAAACATATTCTTATTTTGTTACAAAACAAAACTAGAATCTGGAAAAGAATAATTAATAAAAAACATGAAAGTAAACTAATCACTTACTGTATTATTTTCTCGAACAAAATTTGATCAAGTCCAATGTTGAACACTGTATCCTTAAGATAGATTCGTCATTTTTAGGGTGCTCACAGATATTGGACATCTATCTTCCAGGATGAAATGATCAATGACAACGAATAGCAGCACTACCAACTAATTGTCTAACGAACACACTTTGTGTTTATACTCTTTCTCACAGAAAATTTATGCAGCAAAATGCAGGAAATAAAACAGAAAAGCAGAACAAGAATTGGACGAAACATCAAAAGGAGAACTTGTCTATTTATAAGTGAACTAGTGGCTTTTTAGAATAGACTTCAACAGGTAACAAAATTGTTCAGACAAAGTTGAACAGGTAACGTACCTGTTCGGGTTAATTTTGAACAGATAATGAACCTGTTCGGTTGGAAGAAAAATTTGGATAGGTGTGTTGGACCAAGCTGCCAACGTTTCAATACGTTGGGGTCATTTCGGAATTAAGTTTGAATTTCAAACTAAAATTCAAATTCCAAATGGTAAGAATTTAATTTTAGAAAAGATAAAATTCAAATGTTTTTGGCCTAAAAAAATAAGCATTGGGGTGGCCAAGCCCAACCCAACCTCACACTAGCGCCCAAGCCCAGCCCACCCAACAGACAGACAGTGGTAACGCGCGTGTGTTTGTTTAGGGTCCAATAAGTCTAGCTCATTTTGCCCATAACCTCCCCATTTACAAAACTTGAGTGCCCCTTGAGGCCTACCCCAAGGTCCAAACTCAAAACTTATAAACCTATACAATGTTAACCTAACTAAGCAATGTGGGACAAACTTTCCTTCCTTCAATTTGGGAAACCTACCAAAACACCATTTTCATAGAGTTTACTTTAGCATCAATTTCTCATTCACCCGATAATGGTTTTGAATAACCAAATTGTTGGCTTATTTTTCCTACGAAGGAAAATATCATAAATGCGAGCGTGCCAGCAAGGATTGAAAAACCCTTACAGATTAAATTCAAGCCAATTATCAAGCGATTGTGTTGACGGTTCTTTTGCCTCAACGAAGAGGACTTCAAAATTACCAAGTGTAGCAAAAAGAAAAATTAAAAGAAGAAAGGGAGATGGAGAAAGATGATTGAGTGAACAATCAAGGTGATAATTACTTACATCTACTCCTATGCTTCGAAAAGGAAGTGCATGAAAATAAATGCTTCGAAATGAAATCTATGTTAAACTACTCCTAAGATAAGGAAAAATGACAAGAAATATAGAAATCAAGTGTCTTTGATTTATGTTCTGGGTCCCTTACAATGTAGCCATGAATGGCTATTTATAGAAGAAAAAATACAGCAATAACTACTTAGTAACTACCCATTTCTCCATCTTCATTCCTACAATGCCACATATTCCTCCATGTCTTCGTAACTTCCTTTAAGCTCCAATTAATGCTCCATGTTTTCCACTTTATTCTCCAACATCTTTTTCATATTTCATAACTTCTCATAACCTCCAAATGAGTAGGAGGATGCTATATGTCCTGCAATTATATAAATAATAAAAATTGCAGATTTATGGTGCTAACATTACCCCCCGCGGCCCTTAAAAATGATGTTTATTTGAATTTTTGAAGGGCCGAACCAAGCACATGATTAATCTAAGCAATAAAATGCTTCGAATAATATCAACAAAGTGCTTCGAATGATATAATAGCACCAATGAAGTGTTTCGAACGAGTATGAAATTATGACTAGATGTCTTGAATGCTAGCTATTACGGACTAGTAACAAGCTTCGAAGGTGGTACAAAGGACCAAAATCATCTTTCGAAGGTTGAAAGTGCCGACAAAGGACAAATTACATCCTTGGAAATATTCGGCAAAGTTTCGAAGGTTCAGAACCACCATTATTGTTTCTTCGAAGCTGTTAATGCAAGATGGAGTGCTTCGAAGCTTACAAAATTATGGCAAAAGGGCTTTCGAAGCAACTTTTGGCCAACATTGTGGTTATTCAAAATTTTGTATGTTCTGGTTCATACATAATTAATGAAAATATTAATTTTGTACTTCGAACCAATTATCAATTCTTCGAAGACACCAAAAACTGTTGTTCTTCGAACCAACTTATCATGCCAAAGACAGGCATTATTCGACAACTAATTAATTGTCATTTTACATATATTTGAAGAGATGTACACATTTCGAAAGTTTTCAAAGCTTTATACAGTTTCGAAAGTGAAGTAATCAACCTTCGAAACAACTCTTGATGTTTCGAATGTATCTTCAAAGCTTTATACAGTTTCGAAGGTGAAGTAATCAACCTTCGAAACAACTCTTGATGCTTCGAATGTATCTTCGATGCTTTGATTGTGTACATACAAACAATTGGCCATCAATTTGAAAAGATTAGCCATTTTCAACCATTTATTTAAATGCACAGGCTTTTTCTAGCCAAGTTCATGCATTTTAAATGGTTATCCCTTGTTCTTAGTGCTTCGAACTCATAAGAACAATTTGTTAATTTTATTAGCCACATCATCAAAATTATATTTTGATGTGAACCACAAATCCAAAAAGGATTTTGAACACCAAAAGTCATGGTATAGTGTAACCATGAAAATTCATACTTTTTGACATTTTGAAAAATGTCAAAAATTTTGAATTCATGAACAGTGGCTTGTTCATTATTCTTGACCATGTTTGGTTTAAAAACATGACTTTCGCCGAATTGATTTTCATAATTCTTTGGCAAAGTGGGTTGTTTTTCCATGTTAGCCATTAATGGCTTATGAAAATCACCCATAAATATATTATTTTCATGACTTGACTCTCTAAAATTTGGTTTTTGGACCCCCCGAGTCATACATGGAACATCATTTTTAGCCAAATTTGGCTCAAGAACATGCTCTTTCGTTGTGTTAATTTCATAACTTGGCTCTTTAAAAACGGACTCTTGAACCCCCCGAGCCATTGATGAAATCAACTCTTTGCTTTTGCTATTTTCAACCATGGCAAAATTCTGAAAAAATTCACCAATTCCGGCCATTAAAGCCTCAATTAAAGACTTGGTAGTAAGAGTTGATAACTCATCATTCCATTGGCGAATTTCCATATCAAGTTGATGAATTTCTCCAATTAAATGGTGTCTTTTTTCTTCCACCAAATAATATTGTAACGGATGAAAATTTATTTCATCAAGAAAATGGATCTCTTCTTGAAGATCCAAAATTTTTCTTTCACGCCAATATATTTCAAATTGACAAGTTCGAATGGCGAAATCCAAATTGTTTGTCATTTCTTACACTTGGCTGTCCCACTGGGCGTGCCAAAATTGTTGGCTTATTTTTCCTACGAAGGAAAATATCATAAATGCGAGCGTGCCAGCAAGGATTGAAAAACCCTTACAGATTAAATTCAAGCCAATTATCAAGCGATTGTGTTGACGGTTCTTTTGCCTCAACGAAGAGGACTTCAAAATTACCAAGTGTAGCGAAAAGAAAAATTAAAAGAAGAAAGGGAGATGGAGAAAGATGATTGAGTGAACAATCAAGGTGATAATTACTTACATCTACTCCTATGCTTCGAAAAGGAAGTGCATGAAAATAAATGCTTCGAAATGAAATCTATGTTAAACTACTCCTAAGATAAGGAAAAATGACAAGAAATATAGAAATCAAGTGTCTTTGATTTATGTTCTGGGTCCCTTACAATGTAGCCATGAATGGCTATTTATAGAAGAAAAAATACAGCAATAACTACTTAGTAACTACCCATTTCTCCATCTTCATTCCCACAATGCCACATATTCCTCCATGTCTTCGTAACTTCCTTTAACCTCCAATTAATGCTCCATGTTTTCCACTTTATTCTCCAACATCTTTTTCATATTTCATAACTTCTCATAACCTCCAAATGAGTAGGAGGATGCTATATGTCCTGCAATTATATAAATAATAAAAATTGCAGATTTATGGTGCTAACACAAATATACTACGTGAATCACAATACGGCATAGAACGCGTTACCACCAATACCCACTAACCTCGGTGCATGGGTCCCATTTAAAAAATAGACCAAAGTTTAAGAAAAAACTATTTTTTCCAAAACCATTCTTACAATCTCCCACATAAATGGAATTTGATGACAACAAAAATGCAACAACATGCAGAATTTGTCGAAAGAGTATAAATCGAAAATATCGTGCATCAAGATAGATAGCTTTCGACCTTGAACCTTCCCTAGTGATAATCTATTGGACTTACTAGCAAACCAATGGACGTGATGCCTTAAATTGTTCAACCGTTAGTGTAAGTCAAGATAATAAATTTCACACAAAATATCTTTTGACACATTGTGGTTCTCACGGTTGTGTTCATTTTGACTCTGAACGTTCCTGGTTATTCATGTGTGCTCTAGAGAATTTAGCCTCTTTATTCTCATAGAACTGGCCCCAGTATCCCTTATACTCATCTTGACTTTTTATTCCTAAGTCAAGATATAAGTAATCATTAAAAGCAAAGCTTATCCTTAACCCTCTGCATACAACACATGTTGCAAATATCACTCTCATCATAGGAATGGATAAGGAATTTAATCCCTTAGTGATTTTTGATGAGCCACACATAACTTAGTTGTCCTTTTGAATTTAGTTTTTGGGATCTCCAGTCATTTAAGTAGGGTTATCATTATGATGACTCTTATATAATGGGCTTTAATCCCATTCCATTTGATGAACTATACACTTGCTCTTTTGTCAAACCTTTCATTAACGGATCCACAATATTCTCCTTAGATTTTATATACTCTATTGAGATTATTCCACTTGAGAGTAATTGCCTTATGGTATTATGTCGACGATGAATATGTCGCGACTTACCATTGTAAATATGACTATGTGCCCCGTATACTGCAGATTGACTATCACAATGAATGCATAAGCTATATTAGGATGAGTACAATTCATTAGGTACATTAAGCTTCCAATGATTTGGGAGTATTTTAACTGAGACACCGTATCACCTTTATTTTTCGATAAATAAAGACTGATGTTTACAAGTGTTTTTGCTATATTCACATCATCCTTGATATATTTACCAAGAATTTTCTCAACATAATGAGATTGAGATAATGCATATCCATCTGATGTTTTATTAATTTTCATTCCTAATATAACATCTGCGACCCCTATATCTTTCATATCAAATCTTTTGTTCAGCATTTGCTTGGTTGATTTGATCATATTCTAACTACTACCAATTATGAGCATGTCATCCACATAAAGACAAACTATGACATATCCTTTGTCAGTGTTTTTAACATAGACGCATTTGTCACATTCGTTTATCTTGAAACCATTAATTAGCATAGCATGATCAAATTTCTCATACCATTACTTAGGAGCTTGTTTTAACCCATAAAGAGATTTTATAAACCGACACACTTTCTTTTCTTTTCCTGGTACTACAAGCCCTTTAGGCTGTTCCATGTAGATTTCTTCATGTAAATCCCTATTTAAGAAAGCAGTCTTAGCTTCCATTTGATGTATCTCTAGATTATATAGTGCTGTTATAGCAATAAGCATGAGAATGGATGTAATCCTTGTTACTGGAGAGTAGGTGTCAAAATAATCCAGACATTTCTTTTATTTGTAACCTTTAACCACAAGTCTTGCTTTATACTTGTCTATTAAACCATTGACTTTCTTTTTTCTCTTGAATATCCATTTATACCCAAGAGGTTTAGAACCGGGTGGAAGATCCACCAATGCCCAAATATGATTTTGCATAATGGATTCAATTTTACTATTAACAGTCTTTTTCCACAAAGGTACTTCAAGACTTAACATTGCTTCCTTAAAGTTCTGAGGCTCATTTTCTAGCAGGTATGTCAGAAATTCTGAACTAAAGGATTTTGATATTCTTACTCTCTTACTTCGTCTTGGTTCATCATTAGTTAAATCCTGTTGGTCGAGACCATTACTAGTCTCTTGCGGTTGATTGTCATTAGTCTCTTGATTTTGTGTATAATCATAAGTTCTTTCCTGTGAACTTAATTTTTGTCCTTTCTTGTAAGGAAAAACATGTTTAAAAAACACAGCATTCCTTGACTCCATAATAGTATTCATATGTATA
The DNA here is from genome assembly GCA_036172215.1 of Camellia granthamiana. NCBI lineage: Eukaryota > Viridiplantae > Streptophyta > Magnoliopsida > Ericales > Theaceae > Camellia > Camellia granthamiana. Next base: position 55,521,662 of record CM069909.1, on the reverse strand, counting down.
TCAGGTATTTCTAATTTATAAGTCAGAAACCAATATACACTACTATTATACGTGTGACAACCTCGCCACCTATTATATTTGGCATTTAATTAATTAAGTAGAGTTGAATTTTAATTACCCATTATTCTAATTTAATTTGGGATTTATAAGAATTATTCAGTCTAATTCGTATATGATTTGGTTGAGGATTATTTTGGGATTACAAATTGAAAGCCTAAATGGCTCAAGAAAGTATATTAGTGAATTGAATTATTTTAATTTCGAGTATCGGACCATATGAGAGTTTAATTAAATATTCGATTCAGTTTAGTAAAATTGAGATTTTATTAATTGGGTCCGAATTGGAGTTGATTAAGTTATGAAGATTGAGAATTAAGATTATTGTGAATTAAATTTATTTATGAAGTGTCCAATTGAATATATGATTTATTGATGGAGATTTTAGGTTTAATTTGAAATTTAAGGCCTTAATGATGTGAAAAACCAAAATCGAGGATGGTAATAAGTTTAATTTGACATTGGGAGCTTTTTAGAAATTTGATTAAAAATCTGATTCAAACTGATAAATTTAATTATGATTCAATTGGGCCTCCATTGAAGTCAATTAGATTAATTAAGTTATAGGGGAATTTATCAATTAAGATTAAGTATAGTTAATTGTGGTTTAATTAAGCTAATTGTGTAATTGAGATTTGAATTAATCCCACCCATGTGTTTAGTTATGAAATTTGGGTGTGGGTATACTGGGAATCTGGTGGGTGTGTGGAGAAATCAAATATGTGTGTGTATAGGTGTTATGCTGGCAGCTTGCATCAATGTGCATGTGTGTAGTGTGGATGCATCTAGAGAAGTTGTGTGTGTGTGATATATGTGCTAGAGCTTGGGTTGAAAAACATAGAGAAGAGAAAAGAGAGAACTGAGAGACTCAGAGAAAGAGAGAGGCCGAAAGAGGGAGGGAGGGAGAGAGAGAGAGAGAGAGAGAGATGAAGCTTGCTGGAAGAAATTAATGAAGAACTAAAAAGCTAAGGATTAAAAAAAAAGAAAAGAGAGAGATAAAAGAAAAGGAATAAAAAGAAGAGGGTTTTGTGGGATATCAAAATTTAAGTTAAAAATTATGGAAAATTCATCATAAGGTAAGAAATTTCATCCTCTTTCTAGTGTTATTTAATTAATCTAGACAAAAATTGATTGAATGTGGATTTGAGAAGATTAAAATAGAGATTTGAAGATTTATTTATATAAATTCATAGAAATTGGGTTTTGCATGTTCAATCAAGATAGGTTGAAAAACATGAGTTGTGATTCTTTAAATTTGTTAAATTTGAGTTCAATTTAGAGAATCATTCTTGAATTGAGTTCTATAAATTACATGCAACAAGATTTTATTGAAGATTTAATCCATGCAAAAGAGTTAGGTTCAAATTTATGAAAATTAATTTAGAAATTAATCATTTTGGGTTTGAATTTAGTTGTCTTAACAAGAAATTGAGTTTCAATTGTACATGCATCATGAATTTTCAAGAGTTTTGGAAGTTCAATTCATGATTTAGAATTTGTGGGTTTGAAATTGGACTTGATATGAAGAAAATGATTTAGATTTAAATTTGGACAAATTTAGATATAAATTATAATTTATGTTGAGAATCAAACAATTAGTTTGATTTTAAATTAAACTTCATATATGCAAATATTTTTGAAAGGGGGGTTTGTAGCTTCAATTTTATGTTTCATAAAACAAAGAAAAAATTGAAAGATGATTTTACAAACATGAAATTCAAGACTTAAATTTCAATTAAAATCATGAAATTTTAAAGTATAAGTGGAACTAACTTCAAATATATGTAACTAGAAATGTTTCTGCATATTTGAGTGAGTCATGCATGAATTTGGAGCCTGGATAATGTGTTTTGAAGTTTAAACAACATTTGGAAAATCCAGAATTTGTCATCATTGCTTGAGTGAAGAAGTTGTCGCTCGAGTGTAGAATTCAAACAACCAGTATTTTTACAGACCAAGGGATCTGCTCAAGCGACTAATATTGCGCTTGAACGAAGAGCCTTGTTTAAAAAATATTTGAAAAGCTGTTTCATATTTCAATTTCCGTTTTCTTTCACTTCTAAGCACTCTTAGGCATGTACTGAGTGTTATAAATGAACTATAGAGTTAGAAAGAGCCTAAGAGAATTAAATGAATTAAAGAACGGAATGAATTGTATTGTGACCCGATTTCTATGTGTATTATGAATTGTGTAGGGTCAACTACAAGGGTGAACCAGACATCTAAACACTGTGAGTAATATCTTAGTAAAGATATTTTCAAATATGTGATTTTTCAAATGCTACTTCTATATAAGCTTCATGGATTTGTTTATTTGAATTATGAATGAGTATTCTATACGCCTAATTTTTGTATAACGCTCTATGAAGAACATGATTTGGGCTCAAGAACATTTGATATGTGATAAGAGAATGAATTGAGCCTGAGGTCGTTTGATACATTTGATATGTCTAAATTGGACCTAAGGTCGCTTGCCGCCAAGGGCCGTTTGAATACGAATGTAATGGGCTAGAGGCCGTTTGAATATTATATTAGGCCTGAGGCCGTTCTATTAAATGTGGGCCTAAGGTCGTTCTGTAATATGATTGGACAAGTAATTTTGGACTCGAAGTCGTTTTGCCCCCTCTAATATGCCTTGAGCATGATGGATTGGACCTGTGGTCGTTCTGATTTTGATTTACATGTGAAAAACCTAAGTGATTCGTGATTTAGACTAGATTAATTGCACCAATTACCAAATACTTAAATCAAACAATCTAAATCATCTAGCACATACGAAAGTGATTTAGATGATTTAGATTGTTTCTTTGAAATCAATAAATCGACACAAACGATTTTTACGTAGAAAAATCACAATTGGAGCACCTCCAATTGTGATTAAAAAACCATGGGCAAAACGCCACAAATCAATCCACTATGAAAGAAAGCAATAATACAAGTATACCAAAACAAATTACCCAAACGTAATCAATTTGTCTTCAACAATTTGTATATCTGTCACCACCGCCTTTGCCTCAGAATTGATCAGCTTGATGTTGAATCCATAACATCCATGTCGAACCAAAGACTGCGTACAACTTCATACTCCATCGAATACTCCACGCTTGAATCTTCAGATTCCACCAAAGAAGAAGAACACTCTTGAAGTTGAACAATGAAACTCTTTAATGTATGCTTGTTAAAACATGAGTTTAATACTCAATCAAATATCAAAGAAAACTAGCAAAATAGCCCTAGAAGAAAACCCCAGAACCCTCAAAGAAGATCTAGAATCCGTACCCTAGATTCGAAACAAACTGCAGCTTTATAGTAGCTGAAATCATGATCTCCGCTTGAGTGCAGGACTTGCCGCTCGAGCGGTGTCACTAAAACACATGTGACAAAACAGGGTCGTTCTGAGCAACAAGTATATGAGACTTAGTATGTTTCACAAATAACGTCTTGTCCAAACAACCCCTTTGAAAATCATTATCAAGAAGAAAAGTAGTAAGTCTATCATACAAAGCCCGAGGGGCTTGTTTCAACTTATACAACACCTTGTCTAACTTGTAGACATGATGTGGACATTTTGGGTCCTCAAACCCTTTTGGTTGCTCAACATAAGCCTCTTCTTTCAAGTATCCATTCAAGAAGGCACTGTTCATATCCATTTGAAACAATTTGAACCCAAGAAAGCATGTAACACCAAGCAAAATACAACTAGATTCGAGACATGCAACAAGGGCAAACGTCTCATCATAATCAACACCCTCTACTTATGTATACACTTGAGCAACTAATCTCACTTTATTTTTAAACACAGTACCATTCTCATTAGATTTATTTTTAAAGATCCACTTGTTACCTATCACATTCATGTCTTTAGGTCTTGAAACAGGAGTCCAAACTTTGTTACGTTCAAATTGACTTAATTCTTCATGCATAGCATTAACCCAACTATCATCTAGTAAGGCCTCTTTTATATTGTTAGGTTCAATTAATGACACATACACATATGAGATACCTCTTCCCGAATTTGTTTCCGGGTTTTCATTCTATCTGAGACACGTCCAATCACCGGTTGAGTTGGATAATTCAGTTTTACCCTTGCTAATGGTCTTAACTCTGGACTAGTAGTAACGGGAGCTTCAAAGGTGGTGTCTCTTTGTGCACTCTTTGAACTCGGACTAACTATTGAAGTTGGGGCCGGCTCACATGCTTGGGCTTGACCCTGTGCTTCTCCTTGTCTTTGTGGTTCAGTATCCAAGATTGGAGACTCATCATTTTCTTCCTCATGTATTACTAGCATAGGAGAACCTATGTCATCTATAACCACATTGATTGATTCCATTAGAGATAAAGTACACAAGTTATAGACACGAAAAGCTCTACTAGTGGTTGAATACCCTAAAAAAATATCTTCATTACTTCGAGATTCAAATTTTCCCAATGGCTCTCTATCTTTGAAAATGTAACATTTACTCCCAAAAGTTTTGAAATATTTTACATTAGTTTTCAACCATTTCCACAATTCATATGGAGTTTGTAAAGTGACGGGCCTTAAATACACATGATTCACAACATAAACAACGGTATTTAAGGCTTTAGCCCAGAACTTAGAAGGAACTTTCTTGCTAAGGAGCATGACCCTAGCCATCTCTTGAACTACCCTGTTCTTCCTCTCAACAACTCCATTTTACTGTGGAGTAATCAGTGCAGAAAACACATGTTTAATTCCATGCATTTCACAAAAATCCGAAAACGAACTATTTTCAAATTCACGACCATGATCCATTCGGATTCTTATAATATGCCCAATAGAAACACCCTGTTCATTTTGAATTTTAAGGACTAAGGCCTAGAAATCATCAAACGTATCAGATTTTTCTCTTAAAAAATTAACCCATAAAAAACGAGTATAATCATCAATAATTAAAAATATGTATCTTTTACCTCCAATGTTTTCAGTACAAGTGCGTCCCATAAGATCCATATGAACCAGTTCAAGAGGACGGTTGGTTGTGAAGCTGTTCACCTTTCTATGAGGGGCATGATTTTGCTTCCCAAGTTGACATGGTCTACACACATGGTTCACATTCTTACCCATTTTGGGTACTCCTTTCACAAGCTCTTTGTTGGCAATCTTAGTTAGGTCTTTGAAATTCATGTGACCTAATCTTTAATGCCACAAGTTAAATTTACTTATGATGGCAAAGTGGCAAGTGAGATCATTTGTGGTAACAATCCCATAGCAATTATTAGATGTGCAAACCCTATGCATGACAGTATTTCTTTTCTTATCCAAAATTTCACATTTATGTTTTGAAAATAATACTTCATGGTGGGAATCACACATTTGATTGATGCTCAAAAGATTCGCTTTAAGGCCATCAACAAGTAAGGTATTTTCAAACTTTGGAAGACCGGCTATACTTATAGAGCCCTTACCAATGACTCTAGAAGTGCCACTATCTCCAAAAGCAACAATTCCTCCTTCATATTTTTCAAGAGATGTGAAGTAGGATTTGTCACCTGACATGTGACGAGAGCACCCACTATCGAGATACCACATGTGTGAATCACGTGCTTTCAGTGCAGTGTGAACAACAAAACAAGTTAAGTCACTTTTTCTCACCCATATCTTTTTGGTCTCAACAGAAACAAGACTGGCAGTCTTGGTAACTGTCTAAGCGTTGTGAGCACCATCATGAATCTTGGTGTTCCACCTAGACATGTAAGGTTGTCTCATAATCCATGAAGTATTAGAATTTCTAATTTTTTGAGACACTGTAATAACCCTCACACTGATTACCGATAAATCACTGATTGATTACCGATTACTGCTAAACTAAGACTGACTATGACTGATAATTGAATTGATTGAAATACTGAACTGATTGACTGAAATCCGAAACTGATTGATTGACTGTATCTATTTGAATGGCATTTCTATCTGTTGATCGTTAATTATTTGTTCGTGTTTCTATGTTTAAACTGCAAATTGAAGGCCTTATCGGCGGCCGAACCTGAAATTGATTAATGTTTTATGATTATTGGAATTTATGTAATTTTATGGAGTATTTATCCGAAATGTGATTTGGTATGATTAAATTAGATTAAAATGAGTTAAATTGCAATAGTTGCTTTATTTACAATCATGCCATCTAGTGGCCCACTACTTGAGCCACCTTTGAGCCTTATCATCACACTCAAAACACATTATTTCATCAGTCAGTCCTTGTTTAGCCGACTAGAGAGAGAGGATAGAGAGTTAGAGTGAGTTCAACTTGTTGATTGGCTTGAATCTTGAGGAAATTGGAGCATAGATTGCAATTAAGCTTCCTCACCTTGTAATTCAAGACTTAGGTAAAGAATTCACCTTCTCATTGTTGTGTTTAAGTTCCTTCTAGCATGGATCATGGTAGATGAGAGCCTTAGGCCATAAATTGGAGTTAAATTGTTGATTTAAAGCTTAATTGTTGCATGCATGTGTGCATTGAAGAGTTTTGAAGTTAATGTTCATGAAATCTCACATGCATGTCCATGTTAAAGTTAAGAACCATGATTTCATCTTGTTTTTGGAACAATTGGCTCACTAGAGCATCAAATTGAAGATTGGAAATGATTTGAATTCATGCATGTTGCATGTTCTTGTTGTTCATGAAAATTGGTTTGAAAATGAATTTAATTGAAACACCCTTGGGCATTGATTTGTCAAATTGGTCTTTGAAACATGTAATATTACGTGTTTACAAATGTTTTCCAGGTTTTCAGCCCAAGAGGATCGGTTTTAAGGCATTTGAACTTGATTTTGAGCTTGAGGTTCAAATCTGGAATTTCCAGATTTTGGACCCACGCTCGAGCGAGGAAGTCCACGCTCGAGCGTACACTCTGTGATCGTGCCTTCCACTCGAGCGTGAAATGCGTGCATCCAGTACTTTGCATGAGTTCACAGTCCGCTCGAGCGAGAGAATCCACGCTCGAGCGAGGACTTGTGTCTCACGCTCGAGCGAGGGTCGAGTGCCCATCGAGGGTGAATTTTGAGCATCCAGTATTTTTACTGTAGCATACAGTCCGCTCGAGCGACGGAAGTCACGCTCGAGCGGAGCTCTTTTGTCTGCATGTCCGCTCGAGCGTAGAAAGCCACGCTCGAGCGAGACCCCTGTTTTCAGCAAATTTTGTAAAGTGTTCAAAAGTGTATCTTTGCATCCTCTTTCCATCCTAGGCATTCCTAGGGCATATTTAAAGCATCTTGAAGAGGATATAGATGTAGAACCACACCGAGGCAAGTTAGGGATTAAATTATTATCTTTCCCAACTGTGTAGCTTAGTGTCCGTTCGTCCTGTATATTGTGTAGGGTTGGCATTCCGAGGAGACGCTCTAGTTTACTGTAGCCCAGAACTCTGTGAGTAACAACTGTGTAAAGATATGTTCAAAATGATTATCTTCTGAATACTGAACTGAACTGTTTACTGAACTGATATTGTTTACTGAATGAATGTATGTCCTATATTCTGAACTGTACTGTGGCATCCTTAGCACCTACTGTTTACTGTTACTGTTACAGAGATCTCTGTCGGTTCCCTCGTGGAACCACTACTATTTACTGATTGATGGCCATCATTACTGTTCGGTCTTTAAGACCTACTGCTTACTATACTGTTATGCTAATGGATGTACCACATATGACCGTTTACTGTACTGAACAACTGATATACTGAAATGAACTGTTTTCATTACTGTAAGGACATTCATTCTAAACCCCTTTACGCTTTATGTTATTCACTGGGCTTTAGCTCACTGCTCATATATATATGTAGGTGTATAGGCACCAGACCGGAGCTAGGAGCGTGGGGTGGACTTCCCCTTTTTGTCAAGCCAACCACTGTGCCTCACTGCGAGGTTCAGAGCCTACCCAGCTATGGCTTAGGGGTGTTTCAAATTCCCCCGTTTGTCTCTGTAACTATTTTGTATACTGTATAGACTGTATTGTACTGTTTAATAGGGATTTGGTCCCTGTTCTGACTAGTTGTATATATTGTACATACTGTTTGTCTCTGACTGCATAAATGTATGAAAAATCTTTTTGGCATAAAGATTGTCACAGCTCATTGGACATTATTTATTTACTGGATTGGCTTCCACCAAGCCCCTGTACTCTGTATTACTGTATTACTGTTAAGCAGACCTTCGGTAATCTAGGATTACTGGCCGGTTATGGTGTTAAACCCATAGGGGCGGGTTTGGGTCGTGACAAAGTGGTATCAGAGCGATACTTAACCACGAGTTATACCGCACACACGTGTCCAAATGAGCTATAGGATATCCTAGAAAGGTGATTAGGGCATTGCATGAACATGAAAAGTGTGTGGTTATGACATGACTGAATATATGCTAATGTGATAAATTGTTTAAGTATGCAACTACTTATGTTTATAATTGCTATAACTGCTTATAGTGAAATGGATAATGCAAATGAATCTGAATCCTCATCCACTGAGGCAAGAATGGCAAGGATGGAAAGAATGATGGAACTGATAACTGCTAGGCTTGAGCAACAATAGAATCAACAGCCCCCACCTCCTCCTCCGGTACAGCCGGAACCGAATGTGAATATGAATGATCGGGACATAATTGCTCTCACCCAAAAGTTCAGCAAAATGAAACCGCCATCCTTTCAGGGAGGCCTTGAACCGTTAAAAGCTGAAGCTTGGGTACTTGAGACTGAAAAGTTATTTGAGGTGTTTCCGTGCTCGGAGGCAAATAAAGTATTGTTAGCTACCTTCATCTTGCAAGAAGAGGCCAGAAGGTGGTGGATGCTGGTTCGTGACACCAACACTGTAGTGACTTGGGCTCAGTTTAAGGAGTCCTTCTTTGAAAAGTATTTCCTCCAGTGTGTCAGGGACAGGAAAGTGACTGAATTTGAACAACTGAGACAGGGCACAATGTCCGTTGCTGAATATGAAACAAAGTTCACCGAGCTTGCTAGATATGCGCCACACATGGTGGACACTGACTACAAGAAGGCCAGAAAGTTTGAAGGCGGCCTTAATGTTGCAATACTGGACAGAATAAATGTTTTAAAGCTACCGACCTTTGTAGGTGTTCTTGACCGAGCATTGATGGCCGAGTCGAACATCGAAGCAGTGAAGCAATCTAAAACACCAGCATCTGAATGGCATGGTAAAAGGCAGGGTTTTAAGTTCAAGAAAGGCAAGCATAACCCATCAAATAAGAAACAGAATACGGGGTCAACAACTAGCCCCAGCCAAGGGAGTGGTTTCATTCCAACTTGTTCTGAATGTGGCAGGAAGCATAAAGGGGTTTGTTACAAAATATCTGGAGCCTGTTACAGGTGTGGCAAGGTGGGCCACATGGTTAAAGACTGCCCCTCTACTCCGCAGGCCAGTAGTAAAGCTGCACCAAGCGCAGCAGCATCAATAATAGCACCAAAACCTAACCCCAAAGCTACCGGGAAAGAGCCTATGAGGCAGGGCCGAGTGTTCGCCCTAGTGCCGGGAGACGTACAAAATACCGAGACCGTAGTGTCAGGTATCCTCTCTATTTGTACTCAAAATGCATATGTACTGATTGATTCGGGGTCTACACATTCTTACGTGTCGCATGCTTTTTCGCGAAAATTGAATAGACCCTTAGAACCCATGAACTATCTGTTAGCTGTATCATCACCTATTGGGGGATCTATGACATGTGCATATATGTATCCTGCTTGTGAAATCATTGTTGGGGATATGCATCTGTTTATTGATTTACTGCCATTGAACATTGATCATTTTAATGTAATATTGGGGATGGACTGGTTACAAAAATATCATGCTACCATTGACTGTGTGACGAAGCAAGTTGTTTCCGTCCACCTGGTTTGCTCGAATTTGTGTTTAATGGAAGTGGAGTAGTACCTCCTCCGTATTTGATTTCATCTGTGAAAGCTGTTAAATTGATTAGAAAAGGGTGTAAAGGATATCTGTGTTCTGTATTGACTGTATCTACTGATGATAATGTTAAAACTGATGTGAACTGCATTCCTATAGTCAGAGAATTCCCAGATGTTTTTCCAGATGATCTGCCAGGGGATTTGATTGACAGGGAAATTGAATTCACCGTTGATGTGATTCCGGGAACACAGCCAGTATCTAAAGCTCCTTACCGAATGGCTCCAACTGAACTGAAAGAATTGAAAGTGCAACTGCAAGAACTGTTAGACAAGAAGTTCATCAGGCCCAGTACTTCACCGTGGAGCGCTCCTATTTTGTTTGTCAAAAAGAAAGACGGCTCACTGAGACTGTGTATTGATTACCGTGAATTAAACAAGGTAACTGTGAAAAATAAATACCCATTGCCGCGTATAGATGATTTATTTGATCAGTTACAGGGTGCTCAAGTGTTTTCCAAGATTGATCTCAGATCGGGGTACCATCAACTGAAAGTTAAACCAGAAGACATTGATAAAACTGCTTTTAGAACGAGGTATGGACATTACGAATTTTTAGTCATGTCTTTTGGAGTTACCAATGCACCTGCAGCATTTATGGACCTCATGAATAGAATCTTTAAACCGTACCTTGATGACTTTATTGTGGTATTCATTGATGACATATTGATTTACTCCAAAAGTATAGGAGAACATGAACATCATCTGAGACTTGCCCTGCAAATCTTAAGAGGACAAAAACTTTATGCTAAACTGTCTAAATGTGAATTTTGGCTTGACCATGTTATGTTTTTGGGACATGTTATTAGTAAAGATGGGATTTCAGTGGATCCACAGAAAATTGAAGCTGTAGTGAACTGGCCTAGACCAACAAATGTGACAGAAGTCCGAAGCTTTTTGGGATTGGCTAGATATTACAGAAGATTTGTCAAAGATTTCTCCAAAATTGCCTTACCATTGACTCAACTGACGCAGAAGGGGATACCATTTGACTGGACCGACCAAAGTGAATCAGCTTTCCAAGAGTTGAAAACTCGACTCGTGACTGCACCAGTTCTCACCTTACCTTCAGGTACGAATGGTTATATTATATTTAGTGATGCTTCTCATAAGGGTTTGGGGTGTGTTTTAATGCAGAATGGGAGAGTTATTGCCTATGCTTCCCGACAACTGAGACCACACGAAAAGAACTACCCAACCCATGACCTAGAACTTGCTGCAGTAGTATTTGCACTGAAAATCTGGCGTCACTATCTGTATGGGGCAACATGTGAAGTATACACCGACCACAAGAGTCTGAAGTATTTCTTCACTCAGAAAGAACTGAACATGAGACAACGAAGATGGCTAGAACTGATTAAAGACTATGACCTGCAGATACTGTACCATCCGGGAAAAGCCAACACCGTTGCTGATGCATTGAGCCGGAAATCGATTGGAAACTTAGCCTGCTTACTCACCGGACAGAAAGAGTTGCTTTGTGACCTTGAAAAATCTGAAATTGAAATTGTTTTGCGAGAACAAGGTGGAACAATAGCTGCTATTTCTGCTCAACCGGCACTGATTGAGGAAATTAAAGAGAAACAGCAACTGGATGACTTCTTGAAGAAGATCATCGAAGAAAGGGAACCCAAACCAAGACCGGGTTTCAAATTTGAAAATAATGTACTGAAATTTCAGGAAAGACTGTGTGTACCGAATGATTCTGAATTGAAAAGAAGAGTTCTGCAAGAGGGCCACAATTCAAAATTTTCTATCCATCCGGGAAATACGAAGATGTATCAAGACTTGAAACTGAATTTCTGGTGGCCAGGAATGAAGAAAGAAATTGCTGACTTTGTATTGAAATGTCTTCATTGCCAACAAGTTAAAGCTGAACATCAACGACCCGCAGGTTTATTGCAGCCCTTACCAATACCGGAGTGGAAATGGGAACATATTACCATGGATTTTATCGTTGGATTGCCTCGCTCTAGTAAAGGTATGGACTCGATTTGGGTTATTGTTGATAGACTGACTAAATCTGCTCACTTCTTACCTGTTAAGACAATTTATAATGCGGACAAATTGGCTATACTCTATATTGATGAAATTGTTAGACTGCATGGAGTGCTTGTGTCCATTGTTTCTGACAGGGATTCGAAGTTTACATCGAGGTTTTGGCAAAGCCTACAGACTGCATTGGGAACTGAACTGAGACTAAGTAGTGCTTATCATCCTCAGACAGATGGCCAGTCAGAAAGGACCATCCAAACTCTGGAGGATTTATTGAGAATGTGTGTTCTTGATTTTCAGGGAAACTGGGAAAGCCATTTGCCATTGGCTGAATTTGCTTACAACAACAGTTATCATTCAAGTATTGGTATGGCGCCTTTCGAGGCATTGTATGGCAGAAAATGTAGATCTCCGATTTGCTGGACAGAAGTTGGAGATGGGCCTTTGCTTGGGCCCGAGATTGTTTATGAAATGATTGAGAAGGTGAAACTGATACAATAGAGACTGGAAACTACACAGAGTCGACAAAAAAGTTATGCAAATGTCAGAAGACGAGATAGAGAATATGAAGTAGGTGATCACGTCTTTGTGAAAGTGACACCGATGAAAGGCCAGACTCGTTTCGGAGTCAAAGGCAAGCTAGTGCCAAGATATGTCAGACCGTATGAGATTATTGAGAAAATCAATCCGGTGGCGTATCAAGTTGCGCTTCCTCCTGAAATGGAGCATATGCATAACGTCTTCCACATTTCTATGTTGAGAGACTACCTCCGGGATCCCTTCTATGTGATAGAGCCTACTCGTATAGTGCTGAGTGATGACTACACTTACGAGGAACGGCCTATACAGATTGTGAACAGACGGATCAAGAAACTGAGAAACAAAGAGATTCCGTTAGTGAAAGTCGACTGGCAAAACCATGGTGGTGTGTATGCCACTTGGGAAAGGGAAGATGACATGGCTAAGAGATATCCTAATTTGTTTCCACTGGATCCTGTTTTCTTCCAGAATGAAGGTAACTCGAGTTTAGAGGACTAAACTCTTTTTAACGAGGGGAGACTATAATAACCCTCACACTGATTATCGATAAATCACTGATTGATTACCGATTATTGCTAAACTAAGACTGACTATGACTGATAATTGAATTGATTGAAATACTGAACTGACTGACTGAAATCCGAAACTGATTGATTGACTGTATCTGTTTGAATGGCTTTTCTATCTGTTGATTGTTAATTATCTGTTTGTGTTTCTATGTTTAAACTGCAAATTGAAGGCCTTATCGGCGGCCGAACCTGAAATTGATTAATGTTTTATGATTATTGGAATTTATGTAATTTTATGGAGTATTTATCCGAAATGTGATTTGGTATGATTAAATTAGATTAAAATGAGTTAAATTGCCATAGTTGCTTTATTTACAATCATGCCATCTAGTGGCCCACTACTTGAGCCACCTTTGAGCCTTATCATCACACTCAAAACACATTATTTCATCAGTCATTCCTTGTTTAGCCGACTAGAGAGAGAGGATAGAGAGTTAAAGTGAGTTCAACTTGTTGATTGGCTTGAATCTTGAGGAAATTGGAGCATAGATTGCAATTAAGCTTCCTCACCTTGTAATTCAAGACTTAGGTAAAGAATTCACCTTCTCATTGTTGTGTTTAAGTTCCTTCTAGCATGGATCATGGTAGATGAGAGCCTTAGGCCATAAATTGGAGTTAAATTGTTGATTTAAAGCTTAATTGTTGCATGCATGTGTGCATTGAAGAGTTTTGAAGTTAATGTTCATGAAATCTCACATGCATGTCCATGTTAAAGTTAAGAACCATGATTTCATCTTGTTTTTGGAACAATTGGCTCACTAGAGCATCAAATTGAAGATTGGAAATGATTTGAATTCATGCATGTTGCATGTTCTTGTTGTTCATGAAAATTGGTTTGAAAATGAATTTAATTGAAACACCCTTGGGCTTTGATTTGTCAAATTGATTTTTGAAACATGTAATATTACGTGTTTACAAATGTTTTCCAGGTTTTCAGCCCAAGAGGATCGGTTTTAAGGCATTTGAACTTGATTTTGAGCTTGAGGTTCAAATCTGGAATTTCCAGATTTTGGACCCACGCTCGAGCGAGGAAGTCCACGCTCGAGCGTACACTCTGTGATCGTGCCTTCCGCTCGAGCGAGAAAAGTTACACTCGAGCGTGAAATGCGTGCATCCAGTACTTTGCATGAGTTCACAGTCCGCTCGAGCGAGAGAATCCACGCTCGAGCGAGGACTTGTGTCTCACGCTCGAGCGAGGGTCGAGTGCCCATCGAGCGTGAATTTTGAGCATCCAGTATTTTTACTGTAGCATACAGTCCGCTCGAGCGACGGAAGTCACGCTCGAGCGGAGCTCTTTTGTCTGCATGTCCGCTCGAGCGTAGAAAGCCACGCTCGAGCGAGACCCCTGTTTTCAGCAAATTTTGTAAAGTGTTCAAAAGTGTATCTTTGCATCCTCTTTCCATCCTAGGCATTCCTAGGGCATATTTAAAGCATCTTGAAGAGGATATAGATGTAGAACCACACCGAGGCAAGTTAGGGATTAAATTATTATCTTTCCCAACTGTGTAGCTTAGTGTCCGTTCGTCCTGTATATTGTGTAGGGTTGGCATTCCGAGGAGACGCTCTAGTTTACTGTAGCCCAGAACTCTGTGAGTAACAACTGTGTAAAGATATGTTCAAAATGATTATCTTCTGAATACTGAACTGAACTGTTTACTGAACTGATATTGTTTACTGAATGAATGTATGTCCTATATTCTGAACTGTACTGTGGCATCCTTAGCACCTACTGTTTACTGTTACTGTTACAGAGATCTCTGTCGGTTCCCTCGTGGAACCACTACTGTTTACTGATTGATGGCCATCATTACTGTTCGGTCTTTAAGACCTACTGCTTACTGTACTGTTATGCTAATGGATGTACCACATATAACCGTTTACTGTACTGAACAACTGATATACTGATTGAAATGAACTGTTTTCATTACTGTAAGGACATTCATTCTAAACCCCTTTACGCTTTATGTTATTCACTAGACTTCAGCTCACTGCTCATATATATATGTAGGTGTACAGGCACCAGACCGGAGCTAGGAGCATGGGGTGGACTTCCCCTTTTTGTCAAGCCAACCACTGTGCCTTACTGCGAGGTTCCAAGCCTACCCAGCTATGGCTTAGGGGTGTTTCAAATTCCCCCGCCTGTCTCTGTAACTGTTTTGTATACTGTATAGATTGTATTGTACTGTTTAATAGGGATTTAGTCCCTGCTCTGACTGGTTGTATATATTGTACATACTGTTTGTCTCTGACTGCATAAATGTATGAAAAATCTTTTTGGCATACAGATTGTCACAGCTCATTGGACATTGTTTATTTACTGTATTGGCTTCCGCCAAGCCCCTGTACTCTGTATTACTGTATTACTGTTAAGCAGGCCTTCGGTAATCTAGGATTACTGGCCGGTTACGGTGCTAAACCCATAGGGGCGGGTTTGGGTCGTGACAGACACCTTACCAAACAACTCATAACAGTAAGGACGAATATGGCCATACCTACCACAATGATGACAAACAAAAATAGGTTTTATCTCCTTTTGGTTGTTTTTACCCCCTTTAGGTTGATGAAGAGAGGGATCACCCTATTGAATCTTCAGCTTTCTATTTGTTTGAGTTTAAATGTCATGTGATGTAGAGGACTGTCCCTTTTAAATTGTTACATTACCATAGCCTATCCCACTTTTGTCATAACTCATCTGTTGAGACCCAAGGATGTCTTCCAATGTCTTTGACCTTTTGTTTCACATAGCAATCGTGGCTCTAACATCTTTGAGTTCTTCTTCTTTCTGACCGACCATCTCTTCTACTGCAGCTTGTGACATCTTGAGGAGTTCAATCTTCTCTTCATGTGTGGCATAGATTTTCAGAAGTTCATTCCTTCTGGTCTCACAAGATAGAAGTTTTCTACATAGATCTTGCTTGTCATTTGAGACCTTGATGACTTCGTTTTTTGCTGTTACAATCTCTTCCTTTAGCTTGACATTCTCGTTTTCACATGCTTTGAGCTTGAGAGTGAGTTTGTCATTGATCTTAGACAAGTTTAGAGATTCATTGTAAAGGTTTTCATAAGCTTGTTGTAGATCATCACCATCAATCTTATCATTGTCTTCCGAGGGTTCATCATCTTCTTTTTGCTTTTATTTCTCCTTGACCTCATCCAGTCGAACAACTAACGCATGAAAGTTGATGGATGGTTGTGCAGATGACTCTCATCTTTCATGGATTTGACTAAGAATGTCCCATGCGTCTTTGGCCTTTGTGCAGTGAGCAATTGTTCTTCTTTAGAAATTACTTCACGGATGGTAGTCAGAACTCTTTGATTGCTTGGATTGTCAGCACTTTTAGCATCCTCTTTAATTAATTGCCAACCTTCAGGGTCATGATCTCTAAGATACATCCTCATTTGTATCTTCCAGAATAAGTAATCACTCTCATCAAAGGCAGGAGCACGGTGCAGACTCTGACCACAAGCAAACTCAACTGGCTTTGGAGATGGTTGAGTGATAGTAGACCAGAATGTCATGTAGGTACTATCACTGTCTTCTCCGGATTCAATTTTTTCGGGTTTGCTCTGACCCGCTTTCATCATCTCAAGTCACAATATAAACTTTCTTACAGTTCTTTTTTTATAGACATTCAAGTGCAATATGTCCAAATCCTTAACATTCATAACACTTGACACCTTGCCCCTTCACAGTCTTCTCCTCAGTATTTGGAGCACCGTTTGGTGGAAAAGTTTTGAATTTTTCATTACCTTTTTGAACTAGAGTCCTTGAAATTCAACTTATTTTTCTTTAAACTTTTTTTAAACTGTTTGGTAAACATTGCTGTCATTTCGTACTTTAGATCAAACTCAACCTCAGAAGTCTTAGTAGTCTCATGAGCACTAGTAAAAGCCACACTATTTTTTTGTTTTTTCTTAGAAATCTAGTGGGCTTCATAAGTCTGCAAGTTTCCAACAATTGATCAAGCTTAAGGTTCTCAACATCCTGAGCCTCCTCAATAGCTATCACTTTTGATTGGAACCTCTCAGGTAAAGACCTCAAAATTTTTCCAACAACCTTTGATTCAGGGATTTTTTCACTGAGTGTGAAACGGGAATTCACGATGTCACTAAGTTTAGCATAAAAATCATCAAACATCTCATCATTACGCATAAAAAGAGCTTCAAAAGAGGAGGTGAGACGTTAAAGTTTTGATCTTTTAATAGCAGTAGTGGTGCCCTCGTGAATAGTTTCAAGAATGTCCCAAGCCTCTTTTGCTATCTCACACGTGTAAATACGACAAAACTCTTCTAGTATAACAGAGCAAAAGAGGGAATTGAGAGTTTTACTATTCCAACTCGAGTTTTGATAATTGATTGCGTCTCATCTATTGAGTGGTTTGGGGATATCAGCACCATCAATGGTGACAACAAGTTCACTCCACCCATAGAGCATACAGTCCCAAACTTTCTCATCGATAGATTTTAAAAGCGCCCTCATACGAGCTTTCCAATAAGAATAGTTTGTACCATCGAGTAACAGAGGTCTATGGGTCAAGTTACCTTCGTGAATTGAATCCATATCACAAATCACACAAAATCACACTCCTATAGTTTTGAGAAAAACAAAAAGTGACCTGCTCTGATATCAATTGAAAAACCTAAGTGATTCATGATTCAGACTAGATTAATTGCATCAATTTCCAAACAATTAAAACAAATAATCTGAATCATCTAGCACATATGAAAGTGATTTAGATTATTCCTTTGAAATCAATGAATCGACACAAACGATTTTTACGTTGAAAAATCATAATTGGAGCACCTCCAATTGTGATTAAAAAATCATGGGTAAAACGCCACAAATCAATCCACTATAAAAGAAAGAAAGAATACAAATATACCAAAACAAATTACCCAAACGCAATCAATTTGTCTTCAACAATTTGTATATCTTTAACCACCGCCTTCGCCTCTGACTTGATCAGCTTGATGTTGAATCCATAACATTCATGTCGAACCAACGACTGCGCACAGCTTTGAACTCCTTCGAATACTCCATGCTTGAATCTCCGGATTCCACCGAAGAAGAAGAACACTCTTAAAGTTGAACAATGAAACTCTTTGATGTATGCTTGTCAAAACATGATTTTAATACTCAATCAAACATCAAAGAAAACTAGCAAAATAGCCCCAGAAGAAAACCCTAGAACCCTTAAAGAAGATCTGGAAGCCGTACCCTAGATTCAAAGCAAACTGTAGCTTTATAGCAGCTAAAATCACCATCTCCACTTGAGTGCAGGACTTGCCGCTCTAGCGGTGTCACTAAAACGCATGTGACAAAACAGGGTCTACGCTCGAGCGCTGAAACTTACGCTCGACCATGAAAAGACACCTCCCAGTAGTTTTGCAAACAGGCCAAACTTCTGAGAGTATAAAAACTCCGCTCGAGCGTAGATTGTCCCGCTCGAGCGAGAAGACCAAAAAATAGGGAAAATTTACAACTCAATTAAATCAAGCTTGTTCACGGAATTGGCAACAAGTAGGGACCTAACAACATGTAATATGTATTAATGTGATTTACTTAATTAAGAATTTCATTCATACAACCTCTTTACTTTGGTATTATTCACTGGGCGTTAGCTCACTCTTTATATATATATATATATGTAGGTTGGCAATTGGAGGATCAACATTAGAGTTTGCCCTAGAGTCCACCTCTTTGTCAAGCCACCCAAGAAGCACCTCTGTGTAGAGGCATTATTTTATTTTGTCAAGCTTGGCTTAATCTTTGTATTTTGTTAAAAGTCCTTTATGTAGTGTGTGAGATATGTTATGAAATATGTCTTTGTTCATGTATATAAAAGTGTGTTAAAAATGTTTTTATTACTACAGTTAATAATATACGCACAACTCAATGGACATTATTATTTTGCTTCTACTTTAGGCCCCAATTATATTTAGATATTTTTGAATTTTGCCTTTGAGGCCGTAGATAATCTTCGGATTATTGACTGGTTACGACGTTAAACCTATAGGGGCGGATTTGGGTCGTGACAATGCGCATAACCAATAAACACACAATCTACTACTTTTGGTCCTATCTTAGTCTTTTTGAGAACAGGAACTTCTATCTTTGCCAAACACCTCCACACTTTTAAGTATTTGTAAGAAGGTGGTCAACCTTTACATAATTCATAAGGTGTGCTGTTAGTTTTCTTGTGAGGTATCCTATTAAGGACATAATTAGCAGACAAAATTGCTTCCCTCCATAAATTTTGTGGTAAGCCTGAACTTAGCAACATGGCATTCATCATTTCTTTAAGGGTTATATTCTTCCTTCCAGCAATTCCATTTTGCTGTGGAGAATAGGGTGTTGTAGTTTGGTGAATAATGTCAAGTTGTGCACCAAATTCATTTAAAGGTGCATCATATTTACCACCCTTATCACTTCTAACCATTTTAATGGTTTTACCAAGTTGATTTTCAGCTTCAATTTTATAGAGTTTAAACATTTTCAAGGCTTCATCTTTACTTCTAAGTAAATATATATAATAATATTTTATGCAATCATCGATAAACGTTATGAAATACTTTTTATCTCTTCTAGTTTGAACAAATTTCAGATCACACACGTCAGTATGAATTAATTGTAGATGTTCGGTTTTTCTTTCAACTGATTTAAATGGAGCCTTAGTTAGTTTTGCTTCTATATATATCTCACATTTGTGATTAGAATCAATTTCAAACTTTAGTATATAATCCAAACCAATTAGTCTATGCAAAACATCAAAATTCACATGTTCTAATCTACCATGCCATAAATTTGACTCAAGAATATAAGCAAAAGATGTGTTATTCTTATTCATAACAGATTTTGGTACAACAGTCATTAAATTCAACTTGAAGAGACTATCACTCATGTATTCATTACCCACACACATAACACTCTTTGTTAATACAAACTAATCAGATTCAAATACAAGTCTAAACTATTTTTACCTAACAAAGAACTAGAAACTAAATTATTCTAGATGTCTAGTACATGCAGCACATTGTTGAGGGTAAGTTTCTTCCCCGATGTCATCTTTAAGACAACTTTCCCTTACTCAACCACAACAGAAGTAGACGAATTTCCCATGAATAGTTGTTCACTATTTGCAGCCTTATTATAAGTAATGAACATCTTTTTGTCCACGCAAATGTGTCGAGTTGCCCCAATGTCGACCCACCACTCCTTGGAATTTCTGACCAAATTAGCCTTAGACACCACAGCAGAGAGATTGATGTCATTTACCTCGTCAGAAATGTAATCAACTTCTGTCACATTGGGTTGATTGGTGGTCCTTTTGCTTATACTTCCGTGATCCTTCTTAGGACGTCGACAATCAGAGGCACGATGTCCAGTCTTGCCACAATTACCACATTTTCCTTTGAACTTTTTATTGCCATTGTTGTCGCCTTGTTTAGGACCATCTCCAGAAAATTACCTCTTCTTGTTATGTGGTTTGGGTACTTGTTCCACTACATTAGCCTTGGACTCAATGGATTTTTACCATTTCTCTTTTCATCTTTACAGTTATCTTCCTCAATTATCAGTCTTACAATATGGTCATCTCTTTACATTTATGTTTTAAATAATTTTTGAAATCTTTCCAAGCCGGGTGGTAATTTTTTCCACTAATGTAGTGACTTGGAAAGACTCATTAAGAGACATACCCTCAGCATGAATATCATGCAAAATTAATTGAAAACCTTGAACTTGAGAAATAACCGTTTGGGAGTCTACCATAACAAAATCCAGAAATTTACCAACAACAAATTTCTTTGTGCCGGCATCATCTGTCTTGTATTTTTTCTCCAAAAAATTCCATAATTCTTTTGCTGTTTTTTGAGGGTTGTAAACATGATCCAACATGTTGTCTAGGCCATTGAGGATGTAATTTCTTCAAAGAAAATTAGAATGCTTCCATGCATCCATCGCAGCAACAACTTGCCGATCACTTTCATCCTCTTTAAGCATTGAAGCATCTTCATGGAGAAACCAAGCAAGATTAAGTGTTGTTAGATAGAATAGCATTTTCTACTGCCATCTCTTAAACTCTGTACCGTTAAATTTTTCTGATTTTTCTCCATGGTTCACAGGTACCACAGGCATTTGAACAGGGTTCTGGGCAATAGCCAGTATTGGTGTCACAACTAAATTTGGTGTAACAATTTCAATAGCCATCAAATCTGATTACAAAAATTAGAAAACAAATTAAAAGCAACACAATATTTCTAGCTACAAAAACTAGAAACAAAAATCAGAATTGTGAATACAATGAAGAAACAGTTCTGTCTTAAGATTGTTAGATAAACTTTAATGTATTCAAAGAAAGAAGATAAAGAAAGGAAAGAATCTGTTTGATTACAAAAATCCAAATAGTATATATATATATATAATAAGAAAAACATATTCTTATTTTGTTACAAAAACAAAACCAGAATCTGGAAAAGAAAAATTAATAAAAACAGGAACGTAAACTAATCACTTACTGTATTATTTTCTCAAACAAAATTTGATCAAATCCAGTGTTGAACACTGTGTCCTTAAGACAGATTCATCATCTCTAGGGTGCTCACAGATATTGGACATCTATCTCCTAGGATGAAATGATCA
This sequence comes from Camellia granthamiana, assembly GCA_036172215.1. Lineage (NCBI taxonomy): Eukaryota > Viridiplantae > Streptophyta > Magnoliopsida > Ericales > Theaceae > Camellia > Camellia granthamiana. Next base: position 55,499,928 of record CM069909.1, on the reverse strand, counting down.
ACGACAACTAGTAGCATCACTACCAACTAATTGTCCAATGAACACACTTTGTGTTTATACTCTTTCTCATAGAAAATTTATGCAGCAAAATACAGGAAGTAAAAGCAGAAAAGCAGAACGAAAATTGGACGAAAAATCAAAATGAGGACTTGTCTAGTTATAGGTGAACTGGTAGCTTTTCAAAATAGACTTCAACAGGTAGCAAAACTGTTCAAACAGATTTGAATAGGTAACGTACCTGTTCGGGTTAATTTTGAACATATAATGAACTTGTTCGGTTCGAAGAAAAATCTGGACAAGTGTGTTGGACCAAATTGCCAACGTTTCAATACGTTGGGGTCATTTCAGAATTAAGTTTGAATTTCAAACCGAAATTCAAATTGTAAGAATTTAATTTTAGAAAAAATAAAATTCAAATATTTTTGGCCCAAAACCCAACCTCACACCATGCACCCGCGTCCAAGCCCAAGCCCAAGCCCAGCTTGGCCGACTACGGCGCATGTGTTTGTTTTGAGTGTAATGGGTCTAGCCCATGACCTCCTCCTCTACAAAACTTGAGTGCCACTTGGGGCCTATCCCAAGATCCAAACTCTATAGCCCCGTTTGGGTAGTGGGTTGGGGCTAAAATAGCCACAAAAGACAAAACAGGCTATTTTAGCCCCAAAAAAATAAAACATCACATCCAACCCATAATCATTACACTATTCTCTCACAAAAAAACTCAAAAAACCAAAAAGCCAAAAAGCCCTTCCCAAACCAAGCTTTTAAGCCCAGGCTAAAATAGCCAAAAAGCCAAAAAGCCAACCCACTTCCCAAACCCACCCATAATATTAGCCTAGCCAAGCAATGTGGGACAAACTTTCCTTCTTTCAATTCGGGAAACTCATAAAACACCATTTTCATGGAGCTTACTTTGCCATAAATTTCTTATTCACCCGATAATGGTTTTGAACAATCAAATATACTACGTGAATCACAACGCGGCATAGAACGCGTTACTACCAACACCCGTCAACCTCGGCACATGGGTCCCATTTAAAAAATATGCCAAAATTTAAGGAAAAAAAGTATTTTTTTCCAAAACCATTCTTACAATTTTATGGCAAAATCGCATCTTGAAGATGCAATTTCATATTTAACATGATTTTACTAATGTGTAGATATGGGTTATATCAATATGAAATCACATTTTGAATCTACGATTTTAAAAAGTAAGTTAGTTTGATACATAGTTTGAAAAGTTAGTTATTTACATAAATAGTTTATTTTTTAAAAATATTTACAAAAAAAAAAAAAAGCACTCAAGTTCAAATGGAGACTTGAAAATTTGGCCTAAAATTCATGTACTCATTCATGGCCTAGGTTTGTTGCTATGGTAATAAAAGCTTTTGTCAAACAATTATGTCATTTTACATAGCATAGAGAAAATTTACCTGAATTCAGCAAAACTTGAAGTTACTTTGACAACATTCACAGTCACAGACCAATTCATGTGTAGCAGGGTTTGGACAGAAAACAACCCATCTCAATCCATGAAAAAGAAAACACATATTACATGCCAAAATCCAAAATCCAAATGGGTCCCAAAATCAATCACAAATTGACAATAAATTCAAAAAATGCACCTACCAAATAAACACATCACACCTCATTATTAATTTTTCTCTCTCTCTTCTTTCTTTCTTTTTTTTTTTTAATTCAAGATTTTATTTGAATCATGATTGCACCAAACCTACTATTATTCCCCTTTACAAATTACTGACGCATTGCACAAGGTTTTTTCTAGTAGAGGCAAGATGTTAACAAATGTCATTTGAAAATACCCACTAACGTCTATATATCATATAAGGGAAAAGAGATTTTTAACCCATAAATGTTGTGGGAGTTTCAATATCTTAATTTTAATCTTTTAATTCTTTGATTTAAAAAAAAAAAAAAAAAACCCTCCCGCCCACCATTCAATTTTAGCATTTTTGAAATTTAAAAACTCTAAACCCTACAATCGCATCTTATTTTCAACTGACACCTCCCCATACTGCCGCACATTATTTTTTTTATTCACCTCTACAGCCTGACACCTCCATAGCCACAATCTTTAATTCAACACAATCTTCACAATCTTTAATTCAACAGCATGTAAGTAATGGTTCCTTTTTTTTCATTTATTGTTTTTATTATGAACAAAAATGTGATGGTGGTTTTTTACACTTTGTTTTGATCACACGATGATTGTATTTTTAAGTTGATTGTATTTTTTTACACTTCATTTTAATCACATAGTGAGAAAAAAAAAAATTGTAATTGAATTTTTTAACCCACTGTGTTTTTTGGAAAAAAAAATGATTGTGTTTTTCAAATATCAATTGACTTAATTTCTGATTGGATTTTTAACTCACTATTTTTTATTTATTTTTTAAAATGATTGTGTTTTTTAACTATCAATTGATTTCATTACCTTTTTTTTTTTTTATCATGAGCAAAAATGTAATTGTGATTTTTTACACTATGTTTTGATCATACGGTGATTGTATTTTTAAAATGATTGTGTTTTTTTACACTCCATTTTAATCACATGGTGAGAAAAAAATTATAATTAATTTGTGATTTAATTTTTAACTCACTATGTTTTTTTAAGAAAAAAAAATGATTGTGTTTTTTAACTACCGATTTCATTGCTTTCCTTTTTTATTATGAGCAAAAATGTGATTGTGTTTTTTTACACTCCGTTTTGATCACACGGTGATTATATTTTTTTACTGATTTTTTACACTTCATTTTAATCACATGCTGAGAAAAAAAAATTGTAATTAGGTTTCTTAACTCACTGTGTTTTTTGAAAAATAAAATGATTGTATTTTTTAACTATCAATTGACTTTATTGCTTTTTATTATTATTATATTTTTTATACTCCATTTTGATCACATGGTGATTTTATTTTTTAACTGATTGTATTTTTTTACACTCCATTTCGATAACATGATGGGAAAATTTTTGTTTGAGTTGTGACAATATCTATGTTTTTTGAAAAAAAAAAAAAAAAAATGGATTGTATTCATTAGGTTCACATAAAGTACCCACTATTAATGATGAATAGATTGTATTTTGTTTAGTAGAAAAAAATTTGTAATTGGATTTTTTAACTCACTGTGTTTTGAAAAAAAAAAAAAAAAATTTTGTGTTTTTTAACTATTAATTGACTTCATTGCTTTTTTTCTTTTTCTTTTTAATTATGAGCAAAAATGTGATTGTGTTTTTTTATACTCCATTTTGATCACATAGTGATTTTATTTTTTAACTGATTGTGTTTTTTTACACTCCATTTTGATCACATGATGAGAAAAAAAAATTGTTTGGGTTGTGACAATCTCAGTGTTTTTTGAAAAAAAAAAATGAATTGTATTCATTAAGTTCACATAAAATACCCACTACTTATGATGATTAGATTATATTTTATCTATCAAATTTGTTTCAGTAATGTTTCTTGAAAAGATGATTATTAAGGCAACATTTACTAATGATATTTCTATCTAAGGAACCAAATAAAAAAAAAAAATTTATTCAATTGACTTCATTGATTGCTTTTCTTTTCGTTTATTTTGTCTGTCAAATTTATATAGTAATGTTTCTTGGAAAAGATGGTTATTAAGGCAATGTTTACTAATGGTATTTCTATTTAAGGAAGTAAATAAATAAAAAAAATTTGAGTGTGAATTTTTTTCTTTCTCTTTGTGTATTTTAAGTGATATTCTTAATATTATAAATATTTTACAATACTGATGTGTCCATGAATTTCACTAACTGTGTCAATAGTTGCCAATGCACCCAATTTATGTTATAAAGTTACAATATAGATATAAATTATTTATATTATGATATGAGTTTGATTTATGCTTTTGGTTAATTTGGTTTGTCTACAATTAAATTGTCATTTTTTAAAAATGTATTCAATTAAGTAGTAGATTATTTAACCTTCTCTTTGACAATATAAATATTAACTACCATATCACCCATATTATGCACAGGATTATTTTTGTGTTTTTATTTTTCTATTAAAAAATAAATGTCTATACCTTTATCTTATTAAATATAGATTGGTCTGAAGAATGTCTATACCTTTTAGAAGGTACATCTATATCTATATATAATATAAGCATAACATTTTAACTTTATAGAAGTACATAATATATGTGTTGTTCATTAATTATAATACTAACTATCGTGTTGATAATGCAAGAATGCTGATAGAAGACCCATAACAATTTAGATTTTAGCTATAATATATTTTATTTATTTAGTGAATTTTGAACAAAAGTAATAAATTTTTTATTTTTATTACTTCAATTATGAAATGTCAATATTTTCTTTCAAAATTACATATATTTTATGCTAATAATTTAAAAATATGTTTGACATAACCCTAGATAGTTTTTTTAAATCCAATCCCGTGCGCAATTTGTTAGTAATGATACAATTAAAAAGAATAATGTGATACAAATAATAATTTCTTACATATTTAAACGACAGCTAAATTATTTTTATCATTTAATTAATTAGATTAACTTAGTTGATCACTCTTATATATTTTTAGAATACTAGTCTTATCATACTTTTAATTTAGACATCGAGATGAGTTACTGACTGTAGTGGTTAGAAGTGAAAGTGGCCAAAGGTGATGGTCGGCGATGAGTAGTGAGTGGGTCATGGTTGTCAATGATGATAAGTAATGGGTCAGGTATGAGAGAAAGTAATGACATTATATTTAAACACAAATGAAATTTTAATTTTATAATATATACATATATAATTCAATAAAAATTTTGTGAATTATGTACATTTTTTTTGGGTTAATTAAAAAAAAATCCTAAGGTTTTGCACACAGACAAAGATGGACGGATAGGGCAAATTGAAACACGGATGAAATTTTTCACTTTAAATCATATTGTTTTAATTTCGACAAATTTAACCCTAAAATTTCATCCGTGTTTCAATTTGCCCTATCCGTCCATCTTTGTCTGTGTAAGTTAATGGAAGGGGGTGTAAACTAAAAAACACGTGAAACCTTGGGGTTTAATTCGTAATTAACCCTTTTTTGTTTTTAGTGATTTTAATTTTAAAAATTATTAATTATATAAAAAAACCCTAAGATTTCACATATTTTTCACTTTAAACCCCAGTATTTTTCAATTTAAAGTCTCTCTGTTACCTTACATAGACGAAGATGGACAAAATGGGCAAATTGAAGTACAGATGGAATCCCAGGATTTAATTTGTCAAAATTAAAATACTGAAATTTAAAGAAAAAATGCACTATACCTTGGAGTTTTTTTTTTTTGTAATTAACCCCTTTTTTTTTTAAATTGAAAACACACCAAACAAGTTTTTATTTATTTTTCAAAAATTATAGATAGATAAATAAAAAATTATAAATATAAACGATACTAAACCTGTAAGTATTTTGATTTTATATGAAAGAATTATACAATATAATATTATTTTATATTAAAATTATGTACAAAAATTCCATTCATAAGACATTACTCAAACATTGTTATAAAACTAAAGAAAATAAAGAAAAAAGAGTCACAATAGAAGAGGAAATAAAGAGTTTTTTCTATATCATCATTACCATGCAAACTCACCTATTTATAGGTGATAAAACCTTCACTACACACCTACTATTCATCACACCATGCGGTTTACCCACATGGCATACCACATTTCCCATATGATAAAACTTTTCCCTATTTCTACTTCGGTCCAAAATTCACTAGAATTTCAATTACATCTCTTATTATGGTTATCCAAATATTTCACAACACTCTTCATTGGATAACCATATACTAAGAATATGCCTCGGTAAAACCTTACCAAGGAAAACCCAGTGGGAAAAAACCTTTGGTGAAGGAAAAAGAGTATAATATTCTTGTATGTGATTTGTTTAGATTGCCTCATTAAAAACTTGCTAAGGAAAACCAGTGAGAAAAAAACTTTAGATGAAGAAAAAAGAGTACAATCTACAAATCTACTAAAATTGATGACTCCCCTTCAATGCTGCATAATAGGTCTTTACGTCGACGCATCCTAATATTATGCACTAGTTCTTGAATGTTGCAATCGGTAATGCTTTAGTAAATAGATCTGCTAGATTATCACTTGAGTGTATCTGTTGAATATCAATATCACCATTCTTATGAAGCTCATGTGTGTAAAAGAATTTTTGGTGAAATATGTTTAGTCCTGTCACCTTTGATACAGCCTCATTTGATCTGTGTGATACACACAACATTATCTTCATATAATATGTCTAAATTGGGGCCGAGCTAAGTAGGAGACTTCTTTGGTAATTCGGTCGTAAGATGGACCGAGGTAAAAGCAGATTTACTTCGGTCCAAAAGACTAAGCGGTTATGGGCCGAGCTAACTAGGCACTGTGCTTGGGAGAGCCGAACTAGCTTGGTATTGGGCATTGGAGCACCGAGCTAACTCCTACCTCGTACTTGGTTAGCTCGGTATTAAGTAAACAGCCTAGTTGGAGCATGTCAAACCGAGGTACACGCAGTGAAAGGAAGAACCGAGCTAGTTGGAGCTCGGTCTAGTCTGCGGCTTTAGCATGGTCATGTTAGCTCGGTCGTATTGACATCCAACCGTGGTAAAACCATCTCACTTGGTTTAAGCAGTGAGGAGGTGTTGAAAGATAAGCATTATCTTTCAAGAATATGATTCCTAGGAGGACTCTACAGGGAGGAGTAAGAGTCCTACTAGGATTATGCCACACGGAACCTATAAAAGCTCACAACATCACCTATGGAGAGGTAACACAACTTTGATTCTCGAATACACAGAGCTTTTGGCTATTTGTCTATTTTGTTGACTTAGGCATCGGAAAGGTATCCGGCACACACCCGCCGGCTAGCTAACGTTTGTGTTTTCAGGGGGTAAAGCGACGACGTTTGGAGGAGCGCAAACTTGATCAACAGGATTATACGAGAAGAATATTTCTTGCTCGTACAATTGGCGCCGTCTGTGGGAAGTCCAGAAAGAACAAAACCTCTTGATCAAGTTTTTTCTTTCTAATTGGAAGTAATGGTGCACAATGAAGATTTGCCACAATCCGCCATCGACGGTCAAACCCCAGAGGGGCGTGGGAGTCGCGAAGGTTTGCCTTCTATCCCTCCCATGGCAGATTTGGAGCCCCAGCGACAGAACCCCCGGAGGGATGCAAGAGGGAGGCGGACTAACAGCCTCCGTCGCTCTCAAAGTCCTGAGAGACAAAAGTGGAGGCTCGATCCTCAAGTTCTGGAGGATCGCGTAAAGGAACAAGACATGTTAATAAGGAAGATGGCGGCAGACATGGAGTCTATGAAACGCCAGATCAAAGGAAAAGAGGTGGCGACAAGAGAGGGACGCAAAAGTAACACGCTCGCTCGCCACTCGGAAGATCGTGGTAGGCATACCACACCATCGCAAGTAGAGAGTAGGAGCTTAAGAACAGGCGACACTCAGTCAAGAACTCCCAGGACTCGTTACTCCAGGTCTGAGAGAACGAAAACTGAGAGGTCATATACTGAGGGAAGCACTTATCGGCCTTCACGCACGCACCAGACGTCATCCAGGCAGACGGAGTTGCCTAGATCATCCGATTTACGAACTGTGCTAGAAGAAAGGGCACGATGGAAGGAAGATACCAGGGCGCGCGACCCGCGCAAAGTTTCAGCCCTTCAGCGGTTGGCTTCTCGGATGCATGGGAGCGTCGAGGTAGGAATGCCAATACCGCGCCTTGCTTACGAACCGACAGACAAAGCATTAGCAAGGCTGCAGACCTCGCCGTTCATTCCAGTGATTGAGAACACACCTCTACCTTCAGGTTTCCTTCAGCCCAAATTCACCACGTATAAGGGGAAGACAGACCCCTACATGCACCTTAGCCACTTTCGCCAGGTAATGGCAGTATAGCCAGTTATAGCGACGAAACGAGGCTTTGATGTGCATCATATTCCTATCCAGCCTTGGCGACCTAGGTTTAACCTGGTTCGAAAGGCTACCGGAAGGCAGCATAGCCTCCTGAGCGCAATTGGTAGAGACGTTCGTGACAAGGTTCAGAACGAACACCAAGACGCCAGTGGAGATCGATCAGCTACTCTCCATTGATATGGGCGATAAGGAGACGTTGAGATCCTACAACAGTCTTTATTGGGAGACCTTCAACCAGATAGGAGATTGCCCCACAAATCTCGCCATCGCGCAGTACAAAAGAGGTCTTCTAGTCGGAAACAGGTTGAGGGACTCAATCACCATAACGCCACCCCTCACGATGGAGGCCTTAATGGAAAGAGTGCACTAACATATTCGGGTGGAGGAGGATGGTGCCCGCGCTAAAGCCAAATCTGGTGCATCAACAGTACCAGATAAAAAGATTACGGCAAAAGTCAACGCAGTAGAATGTCCAAGCAGGAACGGGCGAGGCAGGCGAGACAACGGAGAGCACGAAGATAAAAGGTGGTTGAGAGTCCGCACTGCCATTACCACAGTGTTCAAAAAACCGATCTATCAGATTCTCAGTGAGATACGTGATGAACCTTTCGTCCGATGGCCAGCTAAGTTGGGAGAAGCGCAAAAGGACTATGACGAAAGATCTCGGTGCACCTTCTATAAGGAAAAAGGGCACCGCACTGAAAATTGCATGCCGTTAAGACAGCACCTGGAGGAGTTGGTGGCAGCTGGGCACCTGGACTAGTATATAGAAGGTGGGACACAACCAGCCCCTCAGAACTGCGACAACCCAAACGGAATGTCGATCGACGCCCCACCTCAAGGCGTGATTAACGTAATACATGGGGTATTTGAGCCTGAGCGAGTATGTGAACTCAGGGGAATGATCAAGAAGGCTGAGCACTTAAGGGAGGTATTAAGTGCACAGCCAGCCATAAAAAAAGGGAAAAACAGAAGCCACGAATGTCATATCTTTTTTAGACAGAGACTTGGCAAGGATATATTGCCCTCACAATGACGCACCGGTCGTCACACTCCGCGTCAAGGATTATGACATCAAACGGATTTTGATCGACCAAGGAGCTCGTGTGAGATAAGGTATTACGAAACCTTCAAACAATTGAAACTGGAGGACAAAGACTTGGCGCCTGCAACATCTCCCCTGATCGAATTCAACTCAATGCCAGAATGGCCAGTGGGCAAGATAATCCTTCCAGTCAGAGCAAGAAGCATGATGAAACAAGTGGAATTCTGAGTATTGAAAGTCCCCTTCCACTTACAACATAATCTTGGGAGGACATGGCTGCATGCCATGCGATCGGTAGCGTCAGCCTACCATCAAGTATTGCGGTTCCCCAACGAAGCCGGAGTAATTAAAGAGGTCTTTGGAGACCAAATTATGTCCAAGCAGTGCTTCGTCACAGTAAATGGCAGCCGAGCTGCCAAAGGGTTTGTTCAGATGGTAAAAGAACCTGAGAGCAATGAATTGTTTGCGGATGTTGGCAAAGTTGCTGAACAGAAGGCAGTAGAAGACTTGGTACAGGTAAGAATAAATGAAAAGAACCCAGAAAATTTCTTTTTGCTTGGCTCATCTATGTCTAGCACTGAGAGAATAGAGGTCATGGAATTCTTGACCTCTAACATCGAAGTGTTTGCTTGGACGCCGTATGACATGCCTGGCATTGACCCAAACTTCATCTGTCACCAATTGAACGTCCACCCAATTGCCAGACCAATTATACAGCGCACTGGCAGATCAACACTCCACCACGCCGAGATAGTGGCGGAAGAAATGGGAAATCTTCTAGAGGCAGGAGCTATCAGAGAAGTGCACTATCCCAAGTGGATATCCAATATAGTAGTGGTGCCAAAGAAGAATGGAAAATGGCGTGTCTATGTGGACTACAAAACAGTCAACAAGGCGTGCCCAAAAGACAGCTTTCCCCTACCACGGATAGACCAACTGGTAGACCTAACGGCAGGACACAATCGACTTAGCTTTCTTGATGCATACAGAGGTTACCATCAGATCGCTATGTACGAACCAGACCATGAGGTCACATCCTTTACAACGCCAAGAGGACTGTATTGCTACAAGGTCATGCCCTTTGGCCTAAAAAACGCAGGGGCGACATTCCAGCGGATTGTCACCAAGATGTTTGAACCATTGTTAGGCAGAACAATAGAGGCTTACATCGATGATATGGTAGTCAAAAGCAAGGATGAGAATGACCATCTCAGGGACCTAGGTGAGATGTTTCAAATCCTGAAGAAGCACAAGTTGCACCTTAATGCATCTAAGTGTGCGTTCGGCGTAGGATCAGACAAATTCCTAGGTTTCCTGGTGACCAACCGAGGTATAGAGGCAGACCCCTCTCAAATCAAAGCAATTCAGGATCTAGAGAGGGCCCAACTCAGTAAAAGAAGTACAGCATCTCACCGGTATGGCAGTTGCGCTCAATCGGTTCATAAGTCGATCGTCAGATAGATATCGACCATTTTTTCAAGCATTAAAGGCCAAGTTCGAGTGGGATGAAGAATGCGACCGCGCCCTAGAAAGTTTGAAAGAATACATGTCTTCTTCACTGTTGCTAGTGACCCCAATACCTGGAGAAGAACTATTTTTGTTCCTGGCAGTTTCACAGCACGCAATTAGCGCAGTGTTGGTCCGAGCAGAAGGAATCCAACATCTGCCCATCTTTTATGTCAGCAAGACATTGCTGGGCGCAGAAACCAGGTACTTACCATTGGAAAAACTGGCCTTAGCCTTGATGATGGCCTCAAGGAAGTTGTCGCATTACTTTCACGCCCACACCATAATCATCCTCACAGCTTTTCCATTAAAAGCTTTGTTTGAGAGGGCGAACTTTTCTGGGCGAATCTTGAAGTGGGCAGTAGAGTTGGGATAGTTTGACATCAAGTTTCAACCCAGAACCGCGATAAAAGCCCAAACTTTGGCAGACTTTGTCGCAGAATTCACACCAGGAAATCATCACATCTGCCCAGTTGACTTAACAGGTACAACTGAAATGGGGGATGGAAAGTGTCACCGGAATAGCGCAACCCCTGATGCAGGATACCCAGCCACATCTCAGGACAGACCAGAGTGAACGAAGAAAGTAAGAAGCCAAACCATGCTACACCAAGCAAAGACTCATCAACAAGTAAAGACTTGGTACAATCAGATAATGAGGGGCAAACAGTAAGTGTGGACTTTGAAGAAAATACCAGTAACACTAATGACCCCAAGGCATCATCCGATCCTCCACTTGCTGGAAGCTGTTCATTGGAGAGATGTGGAAGCTCTTCGTAGATGGAGCGTCCAACAGGCACGGTGCAGGACTTGGCATAATCCTCACCTCAACAGACAGCCTAATAGTGGAACAAGCAGTCAACCTTGGCTTCCCAGCATCAAACACCGAAGCGGAGTACGAAGCGCTTCTGGCAGGCCTAAAATCAGCACTCTATATGAAGGCCACCGAGCTAATGGTTTACAGTGACTCACAGTTGGTGGTAAACCAAGTTTCAGGCGACTACGAGGCAAAAGATGACAGGATAGGTAAGTACCAAGAGTTAGTCAAAAAAGAGATCAAGAAATTTGCAGTAGTGCGGATAGAGCAGATAGGTAGGGAAGAAAACAGTAGAGCGGACGAACTAGCAGGCTTTGCTTCGATGGTAGATACATCCATTCCACATCCATTATTGATCGACTTCTTGCCAAGACCAAACATCGAAGAGCCCGAAGTAACTGAAGTATGTTGTGTCGAACTAGGCCCTTCATGGATGGATTCCATCATAGTATTTTTAAAAGACGGCGTCTTATCTAAAGAAAAGAAGGAAGCCAACAAGATTAGAACAAAGTCACAACGATTTTGGCTCTCCCCATCAGTGGCCTTGTACAAGAAATCCTTCACAGGACCTTACCTAAAGTGTGTTCATCCCAGCAAAGTTGAAGCATTCTTGTTCGAGATACACGAAGGCGTATGCGGAAACCACCAAGGGGGAAGATCATTGGCTTACAGGGCAATCTCGCAAGGATATTGGTGGCCTTACATACAAGCAGATTCAGAGAAGTATGTCAAGAAGTGCGAGAAATGTCAAAAGTTTGCACACCAAATACATCAACCAGCCAGAGAGCTTCTACCATTAACTAGCCCATGGCCCTTCGCAATGTGGGGCTTGGACATAGTAGGACCACTTCCAACGGCACCCGGCAACAGAAAGTTCTTCCTTGCAACAACAGACTACTTCACAAAGTGGGTGGAAGCAGAAGCACTAGCATCAATAAAGGAGAAAGATGTGAAGAAGTTCGTTTGGCAGAATATCATCACTCGGTTCGGCATACCAAAAGCTCTAATATCCAACAACGGCACTCAGTTTCGATGGCAAAATTTTTAGAGGCTTTTGTGAAGAGTACAAGATAGAATTCTACAATTCTACACCGGCATACCCCAAGAAAATAGCCAAGCGGAAGCATCAAACAAAGTCGTTTTGGATGGATTGAAGAAAAGATTAGAGAAAGCAAAAGGCAAATGGGCGCAGGAGCTCCCTTATGTTTTATGGGCTTACCGTAGCACACATTGACGGTCTACTAAAGAAACACCTTTTTCCGTGGCCTATGGCATGGAAGCAGTAATCCCACTGGAAGTTGGCCTCCCCACAATTAGAAGTGAAAATTTTGATCCAGACTTAAATGGAGAAGTCATAGCATTGGAGCTCGACCTTGCAGAAGAAAGAAGAGAAAGAGCACTGGTTCACATTACCTCGTACCAGCAAGAGTTATCCAGAAAGTATAACAAGACAGTACATCCACGGCAATTCAAGATTGAAGATTGGATGCTGCGCAAAGTAATGGAAACACCCTGATACCAGGAGATGGCAAGTTAGGGCCCAACTGGAAAGGACCTTACAAAGTGGTTTGATTAGTAGGAAAAGGGGCATACCACTTGGAAGACGAAGACAGCAAAGCCATTCCCAGGCCATGGAACACTGCCAATCTCAAACTATTTTATTTTTAGCTTTTCTTTAAAGTACTTGTAATTTTTCTTTTCCTCAATAAAACAAGTAATTTTCTTTTTAGCATAATTGTTTTATTCTGTAAAAGTTGTTTTAGTGAGCTAGGGGCTACAAAAGCAGAGTTGGCCGGAATAACCAACTTTGCGCTCTCTTCAGCTAGGATCAGGATCTGGGCTGAAAAAGTTGGCTGGAAAAAACCAACACTTACTTTTTCCTAAGCCGAAGATAAGGATCTAGGCTGCAGGACGTTTGGCCGGAATAACCAAACACTTCGCTTAGAGTTGGCCGGAATAACCAACTTTGAGCTCTCTTCAGCTAGGATTAGGATTTGGGGCTGAAGAGGTTGGCTGGAAAAACCAACACACACTTATCCTAAGCTGAAGATAAGGATCTAGGCTGCAGGACGTTTGGCAGGAATAACCAAACACTTCACTCAGGGTTGGCAGGAAAAACCAACTTTGAGTTCTCTTCAGCTAAGATTAGGATCTGGGCTGAAGAGGTTGGCTGGAAAAACTAACATTTATTGCTCTTCAGCCGAGACAAGGATCCAGGCTGAAGAGTGGTTGGCTGGAAAAACCAACATTTATTGCTCTTCAGCCGGGATAAGGATCTAGGGTGAAGAATGGTAGCTGGAAAAATAAACATTTATTGCTCTTCAGCCGAGATAAGGATCCAGGCTGAAGAGTGGTTGGCTGGAAAAACCAACATTTATTGCTCTTCAACCGAGATAAGGATCTAGGATAAAGAATGGTTGGCTAGAAAAACCAACACTTAGTACTCCTCAGCCGAGATAAGGATCAAGGCTAAAGAGTGGTTGGCTGGAATACAACTTTTTATGATCTTCAGCCGAGGTAAAAACCTAGGTTGAAGAGGTTGGCAGGTATGACCAGATAGGCCCAAAGGTTAAGACTGAGATAAGTATCTCGGCTAGAAAATGTTATGCTGCATTCAGATAACAATTAGAAAGTAAATACAAGCACGGAAGTAAACCGAAACAACAGTTGAAACAAAAGAAGATTTCATTGATAAGTGCAAATCAGAAGTACAAAAGGTGGGGCCTTAGCTCGGTTACAAACTCTTTTGCTAGACAAAGAAAAGAAAAATCAAGAGAAAAGGTCGTCCAGGTCGGCATCCAAAACAACCCGGTCTTCACCCAGAGATAGCTCGGTTGTGGCAAGCACATCTTGGTTAAGCTTGGTTGAAGGCACCGTATCAGACACAGCAGGCAAAGGTGGGATGGAGACCACTGGAGTTGGGGAGATAGACTGGTGTTGTCTTCTGGAGCAGGATCTTCGTCCTCCTCTTGCAGAAATTTTTGCTGAATGGCAGCAACGTACTCTGCCATAGAGCTCGGTATGAAATACGGAGGAGGGTTGAAGAAGACCTCGGTCTCTGGGCCATGACCGAGCTGCACCACAGTCGCCGTCCATCCACATTTAAAGAATAGATCTTTTGTAGCTTCACATTGCTTGATGTAAGTGGCCTCCCCCTCCTTGTAACCGCGGTCTTCTGCGTCCTCAACCTTCTTCTCGAGCTCGGTTATCTCGGCGTTCTTTTTTCCCTCGAGCTTGGCTAGCTCGCGCAGATATTTATCTTTTATCACGGCCGCTGCCTTTTGCTTGTCTGCTTCAGCCGAGCTGACAAGACCGGTCAGACGAACCCTCTCGATTTGTAGCTCGACTATTTGCTTCTTCGCCTCTTCTAGCTCGGCGGTTTTGGCATTGGCCTCTGCCATGGCCTGCCTTGTTGTCTTGCGTAGTTCCAACACACGCTTGTGAGCGATGTGGTTTTTCTGCACGGCCTGTAAAAGGGTGGTAAGAAACTTTTTAGTAAAACCGAGTAGAAAGATGAACAAATTGGAAAGACAAGCAAAGGGGCAACTTACCAGCACCATTGATTTTGTGGCCGAGCGAATGGCTTTCAGCTTGGTCAGATGGTCGTGGTGCTCCATATCGGCTGGAAGGCAAACGCCTTTGGCAAGGTTGAATGCCATTAGATGGTCTTTTTTGGCGACCACTGAATCGGAGTCAGTGATAGCACGATTTTGGAATGTAATCTTTGGTGCCCACTTAGAAGAGCTAGCTCGTTGGGAGCGCTCAAGTTATGGGCTCGGTGGAGTGGTTTGGGGAAGCACTGTTTCATCCTCATCGACAAGACGTGGCTCCGTTGTGGAAGTCCGAGCATGCTTGCTTGCCCAAGATGTTGAAGGCTGATGGGTTGGCAGGGCTACCACGGTCTCTTGAGTTTGGCCAGCTGGTGGTACCTCGGCCTGGTTTGTTTCGGTAAGGAGGGCCCTTACTGCTCTCTTCTTGGCCATCTCTTGCTCCGCTGTCAATGGGATCAAGTTGACTTGAGGAAGTGTTGGATCAGGCTTAGGCAAGGGCTCCAATAAGAAATCGGTCACCCTGGTCTTCCTGCAGCTGCTGTATTTGTATGTTGGTTCAAAATTTAGTAGTTCGGCCCAACTTCTATTGGGATATCGCAGTGCGGCGCGAAGTGCGTTTAAGTTGGGGTAGCTATACAGGGATTTGAGATGGTTCAAGTCTGCATGAAGAAGAAAGACAAATGTTTAGCACGGTTTAAAATAAGCACCAAAGTAAAAGAAAAACATGAAATTGAGCCGAGGTAATTATACCGGCGACTCCTTTGTTCCAGTTTATTCGGTTGCCCGGGATCTGGGCTTCCTGGTCTTCGAAGTTCCCAAAAACCCAGAAGAAATCATCATCATTTACATCCTTGTCTGGGGTATTCTTTATTATCTTTTCACGCTGGCGTCTTATTCTTAAATAGTAAACCCAGTCATCTTCATTTGAAATTATGGAATATTGGTGGAAGAGCTCGACTAAACCGAGATTAAGGCCAACCCGGCGGTTTAGCTCGGCGATGCCATTTATTATGCGGTATAAATTTGTGGAAAGCTGGGTAGGGCAGAGGTTGTTGTACAGGGAATCTAAGTCCGGTTTCTACAATGGAAAGAAGGGTGAAGGGAACGAAGCCTTGTTTTCCCCAAGGAGTAGTATCTAGTTCGGCTAAACTAAGGTGAACGTCATCAGGGATGTTGTAGTCCCTTCGGAACTCGGCCATAGCCCCTGGTGAGTTTACTAAAAACCTATATTTACCCATGTGGATTTAAGTTAAGTATAAATTAGAGTGTTAACTCGATGGTGAGATGACGCTGAGTAGCTCGGTTGAGCGTTCAAGGGAGTGCCTGGCCGACCTAAGTCTGCAAAGTAAAAAAGACAGGTTAAACACAGATCGTTGGATTGTGCTGAAAGAAACAAAGGCAAGATAAATGAAGTCCTAGCTCAGCTACGTGTGATACTATCATTCTTAGCTCGGTTTGAGCGAGGGACTTTAGCCCGGTTGAAGCTATTGGGGCAACATTCTTAGTTCGGTTTTGACTAAGGGAGTTGGTTTAGCTCCAAGTTATAGCTCGGTCGGCGGTTGAGGCTTTCTAGCGCAGTATTGCACGAACCTAAGGCAGTTCGCTAGCTCAGCTAAGTAAAGCACAAGGTATTTAGACTTATTGAAACTACAAGTATGACATGAAGTGTTAGTTCGGTTGTTTAGTTTGGCAAGGTTCGCACCTAATATAAACAACTGCCTAGTTCGGTTGGAGTGTGATTTTGGATCAAATACATCGTTCTTCAGATTATTCGTGAATACAAGTGGTTCTATTACATGGTTTTTCCCAGAAAAATGGAGGCAAACATGGTATATATTTTGAAAAACATATGAATAATATGCTTTGTATTATAAAACAAGTACGAAATAAGTGGAAAGGAAACAAATTTGAGAGCCACATACCAGTCAAGAATAAAGGAGCTGAAGATGAAAAATCAGTCCCAATCGAGCTTTTGCAGATGGAGTATTGAGGAAAATGAAAAACTCAGAAAGTAGAGAGAGAAGAGGGTGAATAGTGTTGCGTTTGAAGAGTAGGGTTTTTGTGAAGAATTCAAGTTTAGGCGGGACTGTTCAAATGTTGCGAAGTACGAAGAACGGCGTGATAGCTATGCTGGGCCAATGAGAGTTTGCCACGTGCCCTTGGAATGAGAAGCGATTCAGTTACAGCGACTGAAGAGACGTTTTAACCGGACAGATTGGTAGCACGGTGTGAATTTAGCTCGGTTGAAAGGTTAAAGGTTTTAGCTCGGTAGGTAGACAGGTAATCCCTATCATGCTACACAGATGGAATTAAGGGGCAATTGAGAGGGTAATTTATGTCTAAATTGGGCCGAGCTAAGTAGGAGACTTCTTTGGTAATTGGGCCGGAAGATGGACCGAGGTAAAAGCAGATTTACTTCGGTCCAAAAGACTAAGCGGTTGTGGGTCGAGCTAGCTAGGCACTGTTCTTGGGAGAGCCGAGCTAGCTTGGCATTGGGCATTGGAGCACCGAGCTGACTCCTACCTCGTACTTGGTTAGCTCGGTATTAAATAAACAGCCTAGTTGGAGCATGTCAAACCGAGGTACACGCAGTGAAAGGAAGAACCGAGCTAGTTGGAGCTCGGTCTAGTCTGCGACTTTAGCATGGTCATGTTAGCTCGGTCGTATTGACATCCAACCATGGTAAAACCATCTCACTTGGTTTAAGCACTCAGGGGGTGTTGAAAGATAAGCATTATTTTTCAGGAATATGATTCCTAGGAGGACTCTACAGGGAGGAGTAAGAGTCCTACTAGGATTGTGCCACACGGAACCTATAAAAGCTCACAACATCACCTATGGAGAGGTAACACAACTTTGATTCTCGAATACAAAGAGCTTTTGTCTATTTGTCTATTTTGCTGACTTAGGTATCGGAGAGGTATCCAGCACACACCCGCCGGCTAGCTCACGTTTGTGTTTTCAGGGGGTAAAGCGACGATGTTTAGAGGAGTGCAAACTTGATCAACAAGATTATACGAGAAGAATATTTCTTGCTCGTACAATCTTCATATAATATGGTTGGACTATCTTTTGTTGAAGACAATCCATATCTTTCTTCAATATGATGGATCATGGATCTAAGCCAAATACATTCTCGACTTGCTTCATGAATTGCAAGTATCTCTGAGTGATTTGAAGAAGTAGCAGTCAATATTTGTTTTATTGATCACCAAGATATATTAGTATCCAACATCTGCATATCCGATTCATCGCAACTTGGATTTATTTAAAGTAAGCCCAAGTCAGTTATTCCACGAACATAACGTAATATTTGTTTTACTACATTCTAATGCCTTCGAGTTGGTGTGGAACTATATCTTGCTAATAAATTGACAGTGAATGCAATATTAAGCCTGATACAATTTGCAAGATACATAAAAACACCAATTGCACTAAGATATGTGTTATCTCAGGTAAGCAACCCAAGAGGGGGGTGAATTGGATTATTAAAAATAATAAACACAATATTCAAATTTTAACAAATAAAAAACAGAACAATAATTATCAATATAAAAGTAAGATAGATAGAGAAAAGAAATCAAATATTGAGATTTATAGTGATTCGGCACGCCGGGCCTACGTCTATTCCCCAATGAACCTCCTTGAGAATTTCTTCACTATCAAAATGAATCAATATACTACCAAAGTTTCGCCAAGCTTGTAGATTTTACACAAATCTTACTCTTATTTGTTGAGCCTCATTCAACAATAAATGTCTCACCCTTACAATATTTTCTCACATAATAATCAATAAAAATAAGAGACATTTCAACCCTTTTTTACAAAAATTCTTTCACAAAGAGTAGATATGAAAGTGTAAGAACAAAGACAATACTTAGATCTGAAAGTGAAAGAGTAGAGTGAAAAACACAATCACAATTTTGAAGTACATAGAATTTTTTTTTTTCAAGTTCTTGATTTTTCTCCATACAAAACACTTTTATATATACCCAAAAATATATCCATTGGAGAGACAGACGCCTCTCATCTGACTTTGTGATAATATAATCATGTGGGCATGCGGCGCGAAGTGGTCACAATTTTCTTTTTCTTTTTCTGATTCAACAAATGCCGTGAGTTTTGAAAATATAGATTGAAGTCGCTCTCGATAAATAGTAACACCAAAATTTTCAAACTTTTCTCGTAAATAAAAAAAATGCACAGTAACTGCATAGTAACTTTTCTATTAAAATATTTGACTACACAGTAACTTTTCTATTAAAATATTTGTATGCATAGTAAAATCTCTTTAAATAATATTTATATCATATCTAAAAATATATACTCCTTTTAAAAATTTTGAAGAGATTTTAAATATATTTTAGTAAAAAATGACCCCATGTGGGTATATCAATTTTGTCAAAAGAAGATAACCAATCAATATCAAATTTTTCAAAAGATTATAACCTATCAATATCAAATTTGTCAAAAGATGAATAGTGATCAATCGGATTTTTCAACAAGTGAATAGTAAATTTTTCAAAATATTTTCATAAAATCAGATATAACACAGTAACTTCTATTTAACACAAATACATCATATAACATATATCTTAAACAGATAATATTTTGTGTCAAATAATATAAAATATTCATATTAAAAAATCATAATTTATCACATAATATTTTAGATATCATCAAAATTAAACTACATGATTAACAATATGGTACTTCAAGACCAAAGAGTTCTTCATTATCTTCTCGAGGTCAAAAAATATTATTTTTCACATCAAGAGATCGAACAACCATAGGAGTATCCAAATGATGAGCTTTATCCATATAAAAGTTCTTCAAGACTTTTTCTGTATATGTTGATTAATGTACAAGAATTTCATTTGGTGAATGTTCGATCTGCAGGCTGAGACAAAATTTTATTTTGCCAAGATCATTCATTTCAAATTTGTTCTTTAAATATTCTGTAGTTTTTGTAAGCTTTTCTAAAGTTTCTACAAGATTCAAACCATCAACATATACTGCAATAATTGCAAATCCAGATTTTGATTTCTTAATAAAAATGCATAGACAAATCAGATCATTTACATACCTTTCTTTTAACAGATATACACTAAGTCGATTATACCACATGTGTCTAGATTGTTTCAACCAATATAGAAATCTTTGTAGCTTGATTGAACAAACATTTCTGGGTTTTGAATTAGATGCTTCTGGCATTTTAAATCCATCAGGGAGTTTTATATATATATCACTATCTAGTGATCCATATAAATATGTTGTAACTACATCCATTAGAAGCATATCTAAATTTTCTGTGATTACCAAGCTAATAAAAAATCTGAATGTAATTGCATCCATTATGGGTGAACATGTTTCCTCGTAATCAAAACCAAGTCTTTGCGAGAAACATTGCGCAACAAGTCGTGCTTTATATCTTACAATTTCATTTTGCTCATTGCGTTTTTGAACAAACACCTATATATATATCCCACAGGCTGTATCCCTTCAGGGGTTTGGACTACAGGTCCAAATATTTCACGTTTTGTAATCGAGTTTGACTTTGCTTGTATTGCTTCTTTCCACATTGGCCAATCATTTCTCTATCGACATTCCTCAACAGCTTGTGCTTCATTATCATCATCACTTTTGATTTTTCAGCATTACTTCTGGTAATGTCAAGAGCAACTTTAAACAAAAATATATTGTCGACAACAATTTGATTTTTGTCCCAAACTTCTCTTGTACTCATATAATGTAATGAGATCTCATTATTTTCAGGTATCTTTTCCACTTCAGGGAATAAATCTTTAGGAAATTTCTCTTCTGGAGGTTCTTCTTCTGGAGGTTCATAAGTAGGGGATTTGGATAGGCTTGCTATAGCCTGCTTTGTGATTCTAACCTCTTAAGGGGTGCTTTCATTTATGGGTATGACCTCTCTAGGAGTTCTATTTATGGTTTCTTCTAGAGTACCAACTGTTTGTTCTTGAGCTTCCTCTTGCACCAATAGGTCTCCCACGCTTCTGGCATGCCTTAGACTCATTTGCTACTATACCCATTGATTGTCCGATAGGAACATCAATTCTTACTGGGGTATTAGCTGCTGTTATGTAAGACTTTGTCACATTTTTTGCGTCGGTGAATGCATCCGGTAATTGATTTGCAATATTTTGCAAATGAATGTCCTTTGAACTTCTAGTTCATATTGATTAATACGAGGATCAAGATGAGATAACATCGAAGTATTCCAAGTGATTTCCTGCCGAGTTTCAAACTGCGACTTGTCTCTCTCTAATGATGGAAAAATTATTTCATCAAAATGACAATCTTCAAATCATGCCATAAACACATCACCAATCAAAGATTCTAGATATCTAATGATTGATGGAGAATCAAAACCAATATAAATTCCAAGCCTACGTTGTGGACCTATGTTAGTGCGTTATAGAGGTGCAATAGGAATATAAACCGCACAACCAAACACTCTAAGGTGACTAACAATTGGTGGTTGACCAAATACAAGTTGTAATGGTGAGTACTCATGATATGCAGTTAGTCTGACACGAATCAAAGATGTTGCATGCAATATAGCATGACCCCATGCTGAAACATGTAATTTTCTTTTCATAATCAAAGGTCGAGCAATCAACCGAAGTTTATTGGGTATAAGTGTGTGCAATAGGGTGTTCAATATCAATGCCAATGGACATGCAATAATTATCAAATGCTCGGGATGTAAATTCACTGCATTATCAAGACGAATTATCTTGATAGGATGATCTAGAAAATGTGCTCGTAATCTAATTATTTGAGCAAGGAGTCTGGCAAATGCAACATTATGGGTAGAAAGTAAACAAACATGTGACCATTTGATTGATGCATCTATTAAAACCATAAAATAACGAAATGGTCCACAAGAAAGGTGTATGGGTCCACATATATCCCCTTGAATTCTTGGCAAAAAGGATGAAGATTCAATAATTACTTTTGTGGGTGATGTTCTGATAATTAATTTCCCTTGTAAACAGAAAAAACATGGATAATCACTTGGTAAAAGAATATTCTAGTTCTTTAATGGATGTCCATGTAAATTTTTAATTATTCAATGTTTCATTATAGATCTCGGATGCCTGAGTCAGTTATGCCATAGCATAAACGTTTTTGGGTTAGAGCACTTCTGGTGCATGACAATATGTGACTCAATCATTTTTATTATCGTATAATATAATTCAGATAAAGATGTAGTAAATTTTTCTAATACTAGCTTCTAGCTAGAATTAGTTGAAATAATCAATAAATACTTTTCCTGACATTTATTTATAGTTTCAATATGATAACCATTATGATGTATATCTTTAAAACTTAACAGATTTCTTTTGGATCTGGTAGAATACAAAGCTTCATCAATACAAATTTGTATTCCATTTGACAACATAATATTGGCTCTTCTAGAGCCCTCAATTAGGTTTGCAGAATCTAAAATTGTATTGACATTAACTTTTCCCATAACTAATTGCATAAAATATTTTGTGTCACGTAAGATTGTGTATGTGGTTGTACTGTTAACTAGAAAAATATCATCACCAATCGTTTTGGAGTTAGTCAACGCACCAATGAAAGCCATGCCTATAAAAAAAACCGAAATTCATTATTCTCGAAATAGGAAAAATACAAACTCGGAAGGCCTAACTAAAACAAGAAAATGAACACTCCAAAATAAAAAAATACAAATTTCAAAATCGTTAAATAGGACAATACAAAGCATAACCCAAAAATATGATATCTAGAAAATCAAGTTAATCAGTGTGAACATTTCCATCACTAATTAAATGATCAATTTTTCTTTTAGAATCTTCAAAGAAATCGGAAACATCAAGATGATTAATATCAATGGGTTCATAATAATCTGTGAAATATATCTCAATTCCTTTTCCTTTTTCTTTTATCGAGGCTTGGTAAAGATCTACTAAATATTTAGGCATACGAGAAGTACGCGACCAATGCCTTTTCATACGACATCTATAACAAGCATTTTCATGATTCTTAGGAGGTTTATTCTGTAAACCTTTTCCCTCTTTTTTGTGATATTCCAGAATTATTCCACTTCTGGTGGAATGACATGTTATTATTCTGAACATATCCCCTATGGATTCGGTAATTATTTCTACCTCGACCACGTCCAAAACCATGACCTCTCCCTCTTCCACGACCATGAAATGCAATCTCATTCATTTCAGGGAATGGAGCAAAACTGACTTAATGTGATAGATGATTTCTCAATAACAATTGATTAGTTTGTTCAATCACAAGAAGACATGAAATCAGTTTAGAGTACTTTAAAAAACGACGCTCGCTATATTGTTACTGCAAGAGCACATTATCAGCGTGAAATGTGGAGAATGTTTTTTCAAGTATATCTTCTTCAGTAATTTTTTCTCTATATAATTTTAATCGAGAGATTATTTTAAATAAAATAGAATTGTACTCACTAACTAATTTATAATCTTGCAACCTCAGGTGCAACCAATCATAACAAGCTCTTGAGAGGATTACGGTCTTCTGGTGCTCGTGTCTCTTTTTCAAATTATTCCACAGAATTAGTGAATTTTTTACCGTGAGGTACTCATTTTTTAATTCTTTTTAGAGATGATGCAAATAAATATCATTGCATTTGCGCGATCCTACAATGATGTTTCATTTTCATGTTTTATAATATCTTCAAGATTCATTACCTCCAGGTAAATCTCAACATCAAGAATCTAAAATAAATAATTTTTTCCAAAAATGTCAAGAGCTAAAAATTCTAATTTTGAAATATTTGACATGATTACTAAATTTAACAAAAATAATATATTTAGTATCACGTAAATATATTAAGGAAACATAAAATTAGCTTTAGAATTTATTTATACTTACTACAACCATCCAGTAGTTTTGTTTTCTCAACTGGCTAGAATCTTGTAGTGATAACGTGTTATAAAACTAAAGAAAAAAAAGTCACAATGAAAGAGGAAATAAAGAGTTTTTTTTTCTATATTATCATTAAAACCTTCACTACACCTCTATTCATCATACCATGTGGTTTATCACATGACATATCACACTTCCCACATAGTAAAATTTTTCCCTATTTCCACTTTGATCCAAAGCTCATAAAAATTTCAATTACATCTCTTTTGATGGCTATTCAAATATTTTACAACAAAAATAAAATAGTGTTACAAACTAAATTGCAATAGGGTAAAAATTTGGAAAAGAAAACCAGACAATCCTTCTCTCCAAATTTCCATTTTGCATTTATTTACAGTTAGTTTAAAATAAAAATAAAAATAAAAAATAAAAAAGAAAAACAGCATCCCATATGATCCCAAAAATGACCTCCAATGTTGATTGAAATTACAATTTCTACCACAAGTTTCTAAAGAAAGATGAAACATTCCAGGGACACAAGTGGGTTTTCCAGTGACTCCTTTGTTGTCGGTGGTGCTGTTGTCTTCTTCTTCTCTTCTACTTTCCGGGTCTTCTCCGGTGAGTCGGACCACGCCCGACCCGGCGAATTCCCGGGTTTTCTACCCGACGAGCTCCTCCCCAGACCCTTTCTCGCTTCTCCACCACCCTCCGCCGCCGCCGGAGAACTCGTCCTCCGCCCGTTCGGAGATGGGTAAGACCTGGCCGGAGACTTACGCGTCCGGATCTTCGCCGGCGATCTGTTCTCTGGCACTGTTGTGACGGTGTCATTGAAGCTGTGAGAGAATTGAGAGACTACGACTTCTGTGATCATCAATGGGGTCTTCGCATCGACATTAGTATCGTAATCGTCTTCTTGGATCATGGGTTTCGGGATCGGAGTCTCGGAGAGGACTTCCTTGACAGTCTCTTCTTCGGGTGGTGGTGGTGGTGGTGATGGCGCCTCCTTGGAATGGTGGGAAGAGTCGAATCTGACGGCGGAGGAATGGCGGTGGTGGTGTTGGGGAGTAGGATTGAGGTTGGTACTTGCACAGCAACCCATTTGGATCTTGTATATACAATGCAAGTATATATATATATATATATGTAGCTAGTGAATTATGAATTGGATTTTGATTTAGGGCAGTGGTGGAGATTAGGAGGCGGAATTGGGTGGGGATGAGGGTGTTTTCCGGCGAGGTTAAGGTGTCGGTGGGTTTGTAGTTTTTGTTGAATGAAGAAGAAGAGCTTTTGAGCTTTGTAAATTGTAAGTGAGAGAAATGGGTGTGTGTGAGCTTTGTAAATTGCTAATGGAATGTTGGCCCATCTCTGCAACAGTTATTGAAGAGAGAGAGAGAGAGAGAGAGAAATTTAGCGCCTTGCCAAACATGTTTTTGCTTTACTTATTGGAGTCCAGTTTTTAAATTGAATGGTGCAATTTGGGTTGGTCAATCTTGAATTTAATGGTTTAAATGATTCATTTTATCAGATATTTTATGTATTTTAATTATATAAAAAATTAGATTAATAATTTATTACGTTTATTATCAAAAAATTATATAAAATATTTGACAAAATAAATAAAGAATATTTATTAATAAATTTCATCTCACAAATAAGTATTTTAATTAGTCTTAAATTTTTTCTATTGATCTATTAAGTCCTATTAGTAGAGAGTTTCTTTCCGTATTGTCCTATTTTTATTTTGGTAGTGTTTTGGTGAATAACTATACCATTTTATTATTGTGATATGTATGATGTGATACTCTAATGTGGCAAGTATTAATGTGACCCTTTAAAAAAACTAAAAACTCTTTAGTGTACTTTTTCTAAATGTGACAACGTGACAGATATGATGTGACACTCAAAGACTTTTATTCCGAAAAATACTAAAAACTCCTTAACATACTTTTCCCAAATGTGACAACGTGGCGGGTATGATGTGATACTAAAAAAAAAAAAAAACTCATTAGATTACTTTTTTTTAAATGTGACAATGTGGCAGATATAATGTGACACTCTAAAAAAATAAAAATTCTTTCGTGTACTTTTCTCAAATGTGATAAAGTGGCGGATATGATGTAACACTAAAAAAAAAAACTCTTTAGTGTATTTTTTTCAAATGTAACATGTGACACTTCAACGTGGCGGGTATGATGTGACACTTTAAAAAAAATAAAAACTCTTTAGTGTACTTTTCTCAAATGTGATACTCCAACGTGGCGGATATAATGTGACTCTAAAAAATCTCTTAGTGTACTTTTCCTAAATATGATACTCCAATGTGGCAGACAAATAAGTCATTACATATCTAAAATGACTAAATGAATTATAAGAAAAAATATGAAATTATATGAATTATAAGTTCAAAATATGAGACTTATTAGTCATTCTCTCTTATGGGCAAATTACCAACACTCCTCTCAAGGTTTGACTAAATACGAATTTCTCCCTGAGGTTTGAAAAATTACAAATTGCCCCCTGAAGTTTATATTTGCATAACAAATGAGGGAGCAATTTGTTATGCAAATATAAACCTCATAGGACAATTTATTATGCAAATACAAATCTCAGTGGGCGGGATGTAATTCCTCAAATCTCAAGAAAAAATCTATATTTTAGTCAAATTTCATTGAAGGTATTGATAATTTGCCCTAAATAATTTGAATCATTAAAATGAACTTTGTGGTGGATTCCATAGACCAAACAACAACATTGACCGGAGGAAACTCTCTTTCTATTTACTATTATTATTATTTTTTGTTATCTATATATATGAATTGTGATTTTTAATTTTTTTTTAAATATCTTTTTTTTTTCTTTTTTATATTATATTAACGTTTAATATTTTGATAACAATCATATGTGTTGGACTT
This sequence comes from Camellia granthamiana, assembly GCA_036172215.1. Taxonomy (NCBI): domain Eukaryota; kingdom Viridiplantae; phylum Streptophyta; class Magnoliopsida; order Ericales; family Theaceae; genus Camellia; species Camellia granthamiana. The sequence goes on along the minus strand of CM069909.1, from coordinate 55,473,222 downwards.
TTCAATGAATTAAATGTCTTTTTTTTTATTATTATATTATATTAAAGTTTAATATTTTGATAATAATCATGTGTTGGATTTTCAAGAAATTTTTTTTATGCTTGATCTTAATACATTAAAGTGTTATTATGATGGATAATAATCATATCTGTTTGGACTTTTCAAAGAATTCATGTGTTGGATTTCAAAGAATTTTTTTTATGCTTGTTCTTAATGCATTAAAGTGTTATTATGAGGGTAAGACTTGAGAGTTGGGAGAAGTTAATAAATGCTAAGATTTTTTTTTTTTTAATCAAAAAATCAGGAAATTTAGATTGGGAGATTGGAGCTCCCACAAGGCTTAGGGTTAAAAACCCTCTTTTGCTTAATATATAGTATAGATTATTATTTTTTGTAAACCATCAATTACACCTTTCAATTTTGATATAATTTTTAATGTAAGCTCAATGTTTTACTCTCTTTTTTATATTTAATTTCTAGAAAGTATTTTTTTAGAGATTTTTTATTTTCTAATGTTAGTATAATAAAAAACAAAAATCAACAACAACAAAAACAAAAAAGAAAAAAAACTGATTTAGAAGCAAATTTATTTTCATATTTTAAAAGTAAAAAATATTTTCTGAAATAAAATTTTATCACTATCGCTATCACCTCTTAAACTATCGTAGTCCTCACCAACAAAATAGACTCTCACCCTAACCACCATCACTACTATTACTATTACTATCTTACAAAGCGTCATTTCATTTTTTTAATAATTGAGTGTTCAAATCAACTTACACATTTGCACCACGCTACCTTCCCATCTGCGTTTATCCTTAGTTTGTCACCACTATCACAATCACACCAACACCACCACTGGCACATCGATTTCAAGATGACAATCGAATACAATATTACATTTTATTTTATTTTTTAAAAAATATAGTTTTTAAGAATTTTTTTTTTCATAAATTTTTTTTTATTTTTTTTATTTTTTGTAACAAATAAAGCTTCAATTTTTCTATTTAATTTGTCCAGCTTTGTTTTCAATGCAACATTGAAACCTTTTAATGTGAAATTCAAATTTTTAAGTTTCATTGGGTAACATTTAAAATTCATCATTTTTTGTTTATAGAAATTACATCAAATATGTTTAAGTTTATTTTTGAATAAAATAAAAATAAAAATTTATATTAAACCATTTGACTTTTACAACTAAGTCAATAAAATCCAATTCATTGTTAGATGTGGAAAAAAAAAAAAAAAAAAAAAAAAACTATTATGTTCATCCTATGACTGAATTTTAGGGTTTAAATTAATAAAATAATTAATAAATGAGAAAAATAAATGGAGAAAGAAAATCACAGAGTGAAGTTTTTCTTTCATTTATGATAAATTATCATTTTTTTTCCTTCTAAAATATTGTTACTTTCCATCTTGTTTGTCTCATATTTAAACTATTATTTTCTTATTTTAAGTCTTAAAATTAGATAAATTAGAAAAGGCACATGTTAATTTTTAGAGCAAAGTTATAATTCTTCAATAGAAGAATTAAAAATTCAAGTGTTACATTGAAACTAAAATAAAATTGAAAAAATAATTGATAATTTACTGTCTTTTTTTTTGGGGGGGGGGGGGGGGAACAAAATAAAATAAAAATAAAAATTGGTTAAACTAGGCCCAGTCTTGGGCTTGGCCATCATAAGTTGGGCTCGGGCCCCTTTTACTGATCAGGTAATATTTTGGGCTTGGTGTGTCTACTTGTACTAAAAATACAATTACGGGCCGGTACTCTAACTTATTTATCAAAAAGTCCTACCTTATGAAAAATATATTTTTTAAATATAATTCAACTATTTATATTTTTCACATTATATTTCAATACAAATAGCATAAATAAAGTAAAAATAAATCAAAAGTTACAAACAAAAACCAAAATGTCTTTTATCATTTACCACTCTGATAAATTTATCAGTATTATTATTATTAGTCACAAATTACCATTCCACAAATATAAAATACATCTAAAAAGTTTCAAAAAAATTTTATTATCAAAACAATATACAAGTACGTCAAAAAAAAAAAAGAAAAAAAAATCACTGAAGAATTATAAGTCCTGTCAACAACACCTAATAGTGATTATTCAAAAAAAAATAAAAAAATTGTGAGTGAGACGTTATGGCATTTGTTACCATTTTTATTTTACTGTTTTTTTTTAACAAATAGTTGGGACATATTTTAAAAAATAAAACAAAAAATATGTATGGAACACATGGTTTTCAAAACAAACTAAAAAAATATATATATATAGCTCATGTTTGATAAGTTGTTAGATGACATGGTAAACAGTGGAGATTTGCCGAAAGTAATGGCTAGAATAGAGGTGGAAATTTTTTACTCGACACATTAACAAGTCATAAACTGTATACAAATTAGCCGGTTAGCGTTGATGAATATTCTAATGACGTAATATATGATAAATAAACTTGTTAGGTCAACTTTGACGGGATGAAGTCGCTAAAGAGAACCTAGGTTGAGCCAAAAGATGTCTTATTAGGATCACCATTGGAATTAGATTGAAGGTTTCAATAGGTGTATTGACACACCCCTCTTTCCACAGCCCTATAAGCAGGATTTTGGACTTTAAGAAATGGTGTAAACTTGACATGCAATCTTGAATTTCATAACCTAGTAATAAAAGTAGATACAGAAAAAATTCATGAAAGCTAATGACATAATTCACCGGAGGCTCAATAACATAATTCTTGACTATAAATTCTTGATGAACGAGTTAACAATATCTGAAATCAATTACCATTATCAAGAGACGAACAAATGTTATGATCTTTTAGCTAACGTGGGCAAATAATATGGCTATTGGTTCTCATTCCTTTAATTTAATTAGCACCTGCTTGTATTACTAATCAATTAGTACTAGATGCCATTGAAATTTATTATATCAGACTTATTTAATTACAAAAAAAAAAAAAAAAAATCCTTTATGCTAACAACACAAAAGATTGTTGGAGAAGTGATTTGCTTGCTTGGTTGTTTCCAGCAACAGTGGTCCCATTGATACTAGGTATACATATTCCTTTGATTTCGTGCCCAGCTAAATTGGTATGGACCAGCACTAAAAATGAGATTTTTTTGGCTAAATCGGGTTATTGGTCGGCTATTAAATGTCGACACGCGGGTACTCATTGTGGTAATGAAATGGATAATTTAGTTTGAAAAAAATTGTGGAAGTTAAACTTGCCCTCTAAATTGAGCTTATTTCTTTGGAAATGCCTTCATAATATTCTTCCGGTACAATGGCAACTTAGCAAAAGAGGCATCCCACTTGATACGTTATGTGCTCAATGTGGTCAAACTGAGGAAACAAGAGATCATGTTTTCTTTGAGTGTCTGTAGTCTCAACGAGTATGGAGGGGCACGACTTTGGAACTGAACTTCTCAATAGGTCAACTTGTTGGGTTTAACATCTGGTGGATAGAGTGGATAAAATCTGTTCAGGAGGATGAGATCATCCTCCATTCCGTAGCCATCCTTTGGGCAATTTGGAGACAGCGTAATCTTAAGGTTTTTGAAAACGAACAATTGTCAATTGAACAAACCTTATTTCTGGTTGATGACTTTAAAAAGCAATGGTCCAACAATAACATAGATGTTACAAATGCTAGATCGGACTATAAGCATGAACATCCGAATGTTCTTGTCAATAATTGTGTGGTTTCTAATGATTTTCAGTTTTTTACTTGTGTGGTGGATGGAGCATGGCAGCAGGCCACAAGAGCAGCGGGCATCGCATGGGTTTGTTTTGATGAATATCAAATCCGGGTATATCAACGAGGGATATCCACTTGGTTGTCTTCATTATTGTTGGCAGAAGCAAGAGCTCTTTTGGAGACTATTAAGTGGGCAATCACAAAGAAAATTAAATGCCTGTCTATTTTTACTGATTGTAAAGTTTTAGTTGATAGCTGGGAACAAAAACGTTGTTTTGATTGGGAGATAGATTTAGTTATGCAAGATATTTTGATGTTAAATTCTGCCTTTCAATTTTTATGTGTAACTAAAGTGGATAGAGTGTTGGTTGAACCAGCACATAATCTTGCAAAGTCTGTAACTATTTTATCCTATGGCTAATATATATGTTTTCTTTGTTTTGTGCTCAAAAAAACAACACAAAAGATGTTGGGCAGCAGAGGACTGGAATTCAAATTTTGAATTGAGTATGATCCGTAATAATGGTAGGCATGGGATTTTAGGTGGTTTATTTGACAGCTATTGTTACCTTGAGGTTTAATAATTATTGCACTCAATTTTATGATGTAATGTCTGATTATGGTAAGGTGGGGTAGTAATAATCATAAAAAGAAAATTATGTTTGTTTCTGGGAGAAGCTAAAATGGTGTTTTAATTTAGATGTTATTAGTTGAATAAGTAGCACTCATTACATTTCTGTATCTTTTTAAGAGGTAATGGGACATTAGTCCCTCAATGAATGATGTGGAGCAATATTTCAAGACCAACTAATAACTTCTTCTAATAAAAAGAAGGGTATATTACACTAACATACAGTTAGTTTTATATTTTTGGGGATAGTTATACTAATTTTTCTTTTAATAGGTGAACACTAAAATAAACAAAGATAAATATATATTGTAATAAGAAATAGATATTAATATTATTTTTTATTTACACGATTCAAGAATCATTGATAGAAAATAACTCAAACGCTATGTAAATTAAAATTTTAAAAGAAGTCCATGTTAAATATGTTAAGAGTATAAAATTAATCAGTGTGTTTGATTTGAGTTTATTATTTTTCGTACTTTTTTGTTTTTAATGAATATTTTTAAAATTTTAAACATTTTTTTTACTTTTTTAGATGTATCTTACTTAGATGTGTCTAAAAAGTAAAATATTTTTTAAAAATTTAATAAATACACAAACCAAGCAAAAATTTTTAAAATTTTATTTTAAAGGAGATGAGTATAATCTGCCCAAAAAGAAAATAGTACATGGCCGGTGAGGTAAAGGACAAAAAACAAACAGCTTGGGTTGCGCCACACATGATGAATTATTTGTACAAACACACACAAAATTGACTTTCTTAAATAAATTACATTAAAAAGCATGTGGGGACTACGCTTCCCAAGATTGTTGCTATTTTTTTTTTTTTTACAAGGTGGAACTTTTTCAAGGCAGATTGCCTATTCTCTGCAAAAATTAAAGAATAATGTTAAATATATTAAATATTATTAAATGTCTACCTATCATTGTTTTTTATACATATTTGCGTTAGATTAATGTTTGGAAGTACTAAAAAAGGAACATTACGGGAGCACTAATGAGGTGGCTCTCCTTTGATGTGATGGTTGTCTTTTATGTTTTTTTTTTTTTTTTTTTTACATTTTTCAACTCATTAGAGCTATTAGTGATGAGATTTTTTAGTAATCTCTATCATTGCTGTTTGCGTTAAGTTTAGAAAGTTGTGAGACGTTCGAGTTTATTTATAAGATTGTTGCCATTTAGGTTAAACAAATAAAGATTATTAAATAATAAAAAAAAAAAAAAGACATTGTAAATCTTTGTTCACCTAAAATATTGTTTGTTGTAATTGAGAGTTTGGCTCCAACTTATATATTTTTTCAATTTATTTTTGTCTTTAAGAAAAAAATTTCAACTTTAAATGATCTTTTTAAAAAAAAAAAAATTTATGTCTGTCTAAACTAGATGATTCTGAAAATTTTAAAATTAAAAAAAAAATTAAAATTTTTTTTTTACTGTAATCAAGAATAAATCAAATTTTACTGAAAAGACAAAAAAAAACTGACTTTACTTTGTGTTTAGATAAATTATAGCGGTGGTCTCTATATTTTGACCCATATATTATTTTGGTCCCACATTTTTAATTGATTTAATTTTAACTATTACTTTTAATTTTATGTCAATTTAATTTATTTTCAAATCTCAAAAATAAACCGACCAATCTCACCATTTGTGAGGAGCCGGACCACGAAGTCATCTCCACAAATAAAGATGTCTGTGATGGACCTTCCACCCTTGACATGTCCCCGGAGCATCCACACCAGGCTTTTTAAATTTTTAGTTAAATTAGAGTTTAAAATTTTATTTTGCTATTTTAATTAGTCACCCACTGCATCAAACTTTCTATTTTAACTCAATTATATTAAAATATTATTTTGTTATTATATTTTTTATTCTTTATTTTTTTATTAAATTGATGAGTAGCTAGCCAAATAATTCCTAACAAAAAAATAAATACCGGCCAGACTTCCAGCGGACGTTCGATAACACACAACCCCGCTTGTTTATAGCGATGAACAGTTGCTCGCTTCATCAGATGAGGTACTATAACGTTGACAAAATGAATGAAGAGTATAACAACACTGATGGATCACATATTTACCGTATTGACTCTCTACAATAGCGTCAAAAGTTATTGTAAAGAGGCTGATGCTGATGCTCTTACTCTATATAAAAAGAGTACTTGGGAAGCATGAAGAGGTAAGCCACTAATGCCATGTCAATTACAGTTTTTGATGAAAATAATCATTAAATGATTGAAGTTGACTTACTTAGCTTAATAAGTTTATAATTTTTATTCTTAAAAGCATAACATATGCTACAAAATTGAGATAAAATAAAAAAAAATTCAGGATAAAAATGAAGAAAATTGTCAGTAAAATGGTTGAGATTGACTCACTTAGTTGAATAAGTTTACAATTTTACCCTTAAAAACATGACACATGCTACTAAATTGAAACAATAAAAAATTTAAAGTTAAAATCAAACTAATTAAAATTACATGGAGCAAAATGAAATAAGAGCCAAAGCATAAAAACTACAGGTATAATTTGGTTTTTTGAGTTTTTAAAAGTTTTTTCAGTTATTGTTATTATTATTATTATTTCTATTATTATTTTGGATCGTTCTAGAAAGAGAGATTTATTTATAAATCTCGTTTAGAGAATTTAGTAACCCAATAAGTCCACAAAGTATTCTTATGTTTCACCTAATCTCATACATTTGAACTTATATTCCAATAGGTCATTTTCCCAATATTATAAGTATTATGTGGACTATTTTACCCTTAGAAACTTTTATATATAATATATATTGAGTGTTGCTATTAACACCCCATCAATTATTTTGCACCTCCCATTTCTTTGGACCTTTATTTATACATTCTAAAACCCCTAAAAAAAAAAATTTCCTCCCAAATAATACCAAAATTATCCTTGTGAAAATATTCTACCCATTTAATTGAATGCATACCTCCACAACCCAAAAAGCCTCTCTTCCAAAAATCCTAACAAAACTCACGAAGGTGATTACTACTTCATTTTCACATACTTGTTCATGACCTGAGAAAATAAATGTATGATTTTTTGTTATTGATTCAAAATTTCTATTTTGTGGGTTTCTACGATCTCCACGAGTTTGGATTTGTGATCTCTCGGGTGGGTTTCTTTGAATTCTCTAGCAGTTTCAATTCTTGTTCCTTATTCGGTTAATTTGTTGCTGAACAAATAAACAATGTTCAGGCCTATGTTCCCAAAGTTCAGTCATATATTTAGGAGTTTAATCCCGAAAAAATGACGAACATTTTTTATTATCATTGTCATTTTTTTCAAGAAACTTACCCTTACAATGCTAATATTTTCTGAGCTAAGAACACCATCAAAGTTATGAACATTCTCTGAGTTTTTTTATTGTTGTACTCCTCTTGTCTCATGGAGTTACGGTTGCCGAAAAAACTTCCACTCATTGTCATTGCCGGAGAAGTCTAGATAATCAAATGGTTGCCATCGTTATCGCTAGAATATTGTCGCCAAAGGATTTTTAAGATTTTAAGGGTTGGGTAAGTTTTGAATGTGGGATTTGGGGAAGATGGATGGATGGTGATAGAGGTGAGTACTCTCATAAACCCTAACTTATGATGTAGTGGGTGTTTAGGCTTAATTGTGAGATGGGGTATCCCAAAATTATTGATATTCTTTTTAGTAATTTCATTTGAGACTATTATTGTAATAATAAAAAAAGTTAAAAAATGGGGGTTCAAAATAATTGATGGGGTGCTAATAGCAACACTCTATATATTATACCATGTATCTAGAAGAAAGAAAATTATTATTAGATGTATTTCATTTATAATATATTAATATTATAATATTGTATATAAATATAGAAGATTATTATTCTTAATATTTTCTTTGTCTCAATGTGAGGGATTCACTTGATCAAAGATCTTCTTTCACCATTATTTTACAGTAAGGTCTTGCTATGGAAGAATGTTTGGAAGAGAAAGTTAGTTATACATGTAGATCAATGATAGAGATGAAGATGGACTTATAACAAAGATGATGGTAAGCCAGCGATGAACAATCGTTTTTTTTCGCCATGGTTATACATAAACCGTAATCTCTTCATCAATTTGTATAGTTACCGATACTGTATAATGCATCATATAACGACGATCTTGTGGATGTGTTGAAGTGTCATCTTTCTTTGGCTGCTACATTATTGTGTAAAGGTGAATTTTTTCATATACGTTGTGGTGCACATATCTTGAATGCTGTGATCGATCAATCTATACATAGCATTCGAGAAAGTGTTAAGTATGTTAGAGGTTCATAAGCAAGGAAAATTAAATTTGTTAAATGCATCTCTCAAATCTCTTTGAGTTGTAGTAAAAAATACAGCAAGATGTATTTTTCTGTTTTTTACTACCTTAATTTATAGCTAGATAAATCTATGCATGCACTGACTGTTTGCTTTCAATTTCTATTGACTTATGGTCATGTTTTGGAATGCCACTGTTTTCCCCTTATGATTGAAAGAATAAGGGAAAATGATGGGTAATCTAGCATCTGGAATTGTTGCAGCATTAAAAAATGATGGCACTAGCATGGGGAAAGTGTATGAACTTGGTAGACCAGAAGTCTTCACTGTACATTAATTGGTGATTTCTGTCTTTCTCCTTATCTTTTCTTTTTCTCTTCAAAGTTGTTGCAGTCAGGTGAGTGAAGTACATTTTTACTGAATTTCAAAGTTTTGCAGGCAGATCTTATGTATGACACGATCCATGAATATGCTCGCTATGGAGAAAGTTCCTTTCCCTATTACTAAGGTAATATGAATTGCATGTAGGTCTCTATGAACCTATATTGCTTTCTTTACTCAACTTTGCAAACTCATTATTATGTCTATTTAGAAGCATTAAAAGAAATATGTTTGGCCTATCTGTGAGTTTGTGGATCGTATGTTCTATTAACTCTTAGGTTTTTGGTGAACTCATCGGCATAAGATTGTAAAGTTAATGATTTTTGTTAAAAAATATATATATTTTTTTTATTTTTTATTTTTTAAAAGTATGCAAGTTAGTAATAGAATACTGAGAGGATGATTCCTAAATTGGCTTTGGGTCGAGCTCATTTGGGCCATGCTAAGTTGGGTCGAGTGAGTCAGGCCGAGCTAAGCTCGTGCATTCATTGCACGCCCCGGTTGAAATCTCGGCGCGGTCTAGCTTGAGTGACCTTGGACTGATATCTTGGTTGAACATATGTACTCCGACGTATTAGGTGGATTAGAACTTTCGAGGATCAGACGAACTGGGGAGGAGAACAGCCAAGACTGAGGAGCTCGGCAAGAGCCACGGTGAAGTTGTCAAAGTATCCAGTCAATTATCACAGTTGTTTCGGTGAACCATGATGCCAAGTTAGGAGTAGCCCGGGTGGGGGTTTTGTGTGGCACCCCGGTACTGCAGAAAGGGAGGTTCCGCAGGTCATATGCTTTATTTCGGTTAGGCAGTTTTGTTAGGTGGTGATTAGCTGTTTTAGCGCTGACACGTTGTAATGACCCGGAACCAGTGTGTCACAATTATTAGTAATTAATTATGCATTTATATGATTTAATTGAAGATTATCTGTTTGAATTAGCAAAATATCTGTTGGAATTACGACTTTGGGACTTAAATTGACAACCGTAATGGCTTCAGAAAACGAAATTGAACATGTCTATGTGATACCGGGAATTTTTAGAGTTATTTGGGACATTAAATTGAAGACTGAATTTCGTCTGATTCGTAAGGCTTGTTTGGCTCAAATGTTTGGTACAAATCTATTTATTGTGAGATATAGATAAGGATGTAAGACTTATGTGACTTTGTTTGACTCAAGAACCAAAGAGAAAGAAAAATCTAGAAGAGAGAAAAGAGAGGAATTCGTAGGAGAAGGAAAGCAAGGGAGAAGAAGAGAAGAAAAAGGGGTTCAAGCTCAAACTTTCTTAATCAAGTGTTTAAGGTGAAGGATCTTCTCCTATTTCCTTGAAATAAAGTTGCATCATCAATGATCTTGTGGTATATGAACGGAATGAAAGAGAATTTATGTTTAAATTGAGCATCTATGGCATGATTTAAGTTATATTTGGCAAATTGAGGTAGAACCTCCATGGATATAGAGATATGAAGCTTGTATGTATATGTTCATGGTTTTTCATCTTAGTTCATGGGTTTGATCTTATTTCTGATCTATATGGGCTTTGTGTGAAGTTTGATGGTTCAATCATGTTGTTGATCAATGATTTTGAGCTTTGATTTCATAAGTTTGGAAGCTTAATGTTTCAAAGAAAAGGATGAAGCTTAGAAGAAGAACCAGAGTTTCGGACTTTTGTATGGTCCGCTCGAGCGGAGGGAAGCCCGCTCAAGCGGAGAAATCGGGCCTCCCAGCAGTTTTGAAAGATTGTACAGTCCGCTCGAGCGGACAAAGGGGCGCTCGAGCGGAGGACCTTTTTCAGGAAAGCTTTTGGAAGTTGTTTTACATGATTTTTAGCATGTTAATGGCATCATTTAGCATTTTCATGAGTATGAATTAAAGTAAAGAAAGATAAGAACGCACATGAAAGAATAGAAAGAAGAATGGAATGGCATGAATTATGTGATGTTGAATGATAAGAAATGTGTTATAATGTTGATATTTGCAGGACAGGACGTGAAGACCGTGTAATCGGTATCGGAAACCCACTGTGAGTAACATTTCTGTAAAGATATGTTATTATGAAATTATGTTTCAAAAATGCTATGTTATGTATGGATTATGAAATGATAATGTTTTCTGTGAACGAATGTCCTATTTGCGAATCTAGTATGGCATCCATAGTTAGTTGAAGTCATGGGGCCGAGAACATGCAGGCCCATGCGGCTTGAGTCATGGGGGACGGCATGGAAGGACAAGCCCATGACCAGTTACGAGATCTCGGTATGTGTTTAATCGGTGTCCGGGACCGGTTACTCTAGTCGTTAGTCGACACATGTTATGTTCTATGGAGTATGCCATTATGTATGTTTTATGATGAGTATGGTTATGTATATGAATGTTATGTTTTACGGATTTATATGAAATGTTGGAGTTCGTTCACTACCCCTTTACGTTAATGTTACTTGCTGAGCTTTAGCTCATTGTTTGTATTTATGAATTTATAGGTGAGCATTCAGGGAGTCAAGCCTAAGCTGAGATTTGCATCGAGCCTACCAGTTTTGTGTGCCTCCGAGTCGGGGCTAGGCCTGGAAGGCCGTTTTGTGAGCTTTGTCTTGTTGTATCTGTGGCTTTTGCCTATGTGGATGTATATGATCTTTCGTTATATGTGATGTACAGTAAGTGGGTAAATTAACGCATTTTGGCCATGTAAATACTTGTTCATATTTATGCACAGCTCTTTGGACTATTAGTTTTGTTTTCGCTTCTGCGAGCCCCGATTATTTATGGTTTTGTACAGAAAGGCCCTGTGGTAATCTAGGATTACTGGCCGGTTACGATACCAACCTACTCGGGGCGGGTTTGGGTCGTGACACACGTGGGGAAACGTGAGAGGGGAGCAGATCCACGCGTCCTGAGAGGAATGGACGCAAAAGCACGCGCAGAAACTATATAAACAAGGCAACACCTCCATATGAAAGGAGACTGGTGAGAGAAAAAGACCACTCTATCTTTTCTCTCTAGAAGTGTACTAACTTGCTCGTCAGAGGGGGTTTCTCTTGGCAACACACCGTCCGGGTAGCTCACCATCGTTGTGTTTGCAGGTTAATCGGAGTGACGTGAAGCTTGGACACGAGGAGTATGGGACAACATCGGATATTTGCTACCCGTACAAATACAAGATCATGTCCAATCAAAATGAGTAACATTAAAATATAATTTGATCAAAATTTTATTTTATTTACTTAGGCTAAGTTTGGTTAGGATGAAAGTGATGGGAAGTTAGGAAAATGGAAAAAAAATAAAAAATTTCTTGAGTTTATTTAGCATGAAAGAAAAAAAAAAAAAAATCCTAATTCTATATTTTATTTTTACATGTTTATGATTTCTTCTTCTTTTTTTTCCCCCTCCTTTTAAAGATATATGATGGAGATAGACTCATTGAATAGTAATCTGTAATCAAAACACTAGTATTTTGTTTGAATGATTGGGTTGGATTATTTTTGAATATTTTTGGACATTTAGATATGTTTTGTTGGATGGATTAGAAACTTTTGAAGTGTATTGGTTGATTTCTCCTCACAATGCTTGGCTGAAACTTTTGAAGTATATTGAATCTGTTGATATGTATTTTTATGAAGGTAAATTACACTCACCTCCCTTGAGGTTTTTGACAAATACAGGAAACCTCCTCTGTGGTTTTAATAATTACAAAAACCTCCCCTACTTTACCTGACATTGTACAGATTCCCTTATTTTTTGACTTCCGTTCACAAAACTAACAGAAATTGTTGATGTCATCAAAGATATATGCTAAAATTTTTATAATGCCCTCAAGTGTCTTATTGAGAAAACCACAGGAGAGGGAACTTGTACGTCGTTTGTGTAATTTATCTAAAGAAGACCTTTATCTAAAGAAAACCATAGGGAAGTTTGTTTAAACACATGAAAACATTTTTTGAAACCACATGGAAACTTTATCGAAAGAAGAACTTTATTACATATAAACAGATACTTAATTATGTTTTCATGTAAAAAAGAACAACCACAGTTCTAGCAAAGAACAGCCACAGAACAGATACATGTATATAAACACATGAAAACATATTTTTGATTTCTAGCAAAGAAAATAAAATCCAATTAAATTAATTTCTAAATTTGTTTAACAGATATATATATATATACACACATTCAAACATGGGAAGAAATTTTTTTTTCTTCTAACAGATATATATCCATACAAATATATTGACAGATATATGTATATATATAGAAATATATAAACATGGGAACAATTTGTTTACCCAGAAGTATGTTTATATATGTACATATATTTTTATATATATACATATACACTTGTTTGAATTTTCAGCAAAGAATTGAAACCCATGAAAATGTATTTTGATTTCTAGCAAAGAAAATAAAATCCAATTAAATTAATTTCTAAATTTGTTTAACAGATATATGTATTTCTATACATACATTCAAACATGGGAAGAAATTTTTTTTTTCTTCTAACAGATATATATACATACAAATATATAAACATGGGAACAATTTGTCTACCAAATATATGTTTATATAAATACATATATTTTTATATATATACATATACACTTGTTTGGATTTTTAGCAAAGAATTGAAACCCAACATATATATATATATATTTCGTCGTCTATTTGGATTTCAAAAATCAAACATTACAGAGCACATTCTAGATCTACACTAACTAATCTAAAGCAAAAATTTGAACTTTCTTACACTAATTAGTGGTGTTTGGAATCTACACCCAAATAATTTAAAGCAAAATTTTCAACTTCCTTACACTAAATTACCAAAAAAAGATACAAATACACAACATCTCTACTTCTATGAAATCATTGATGGATCTTCTGCTATCACCATTCACCACAGCTCTCAAAACCATAGATCTAGGGCTAGGGTTTCAAAAAAAGATGAAGAAGATGAGGAGGAGAGGAAAAACGGGCAGCGGGCGGCGAATAGCGCAAGAGAAGGAGTTGAGGAAGAAGAATAGAAGAAGGAAAGATGGTGGCGACGAAAGGAAGAAGACAGACGACGAAAGGAGCGGCACCTGCGAGCTTCTCTCTCTCTCTCTCTCTGGTGTTTCGATCTGATGAGATAAGAGATAACAAAAAATAAAAATAAAAATAAAAGTTGAATACTATAATCAAAGGGTATTTTCGTCTTTTCATGCTCAAATAAAAAGGTAATATGGTTATTTTGTATACAAAAGTAACGTCGTTTGTGTATAATTGACGGATTGGGGAAATCTGTACAATGTTAGGTAAAGTAAGGGAGGTTATTGTAATTATTGAAACCACAGGGGAAGTCTTTGTGTTTGTCAGAAACTTCAGGGGAGGTGAGTGTAATTTACCCTTTTATGATCCATTGATGTCATCATGTCAATGCATTTCTTTTTTCTTATTTTTTAATATGTTCAAAACAAAATCATTGAAAGACATGTTAAAATATATATATGTACATATTATAGTAGATGGATAATGTGTTTTGAAGTAAAACCATTGAAAGTTATGTTAAGAAGTAAGTCATTTATTTACAATAGGTGTTTTGAAAGTAACAGTCATTTATGTTTTAGAAATAAAACTAGTGAAAGGCATGCCTTCCACACATGCACACAAAAAAATAAATAAATAAATAAATAAAAGGGTCGGGTCGGGCCAGGCCAGGCCGGGCCGTGAATGGCTACAACCTGCCCATATCCATCCCGTTACCTAAATGGGGCAACTTTGGATTAATACTCTTTTGACCTGTTATCCATTTAAACCTGCCCATTTGCCAGCTCTAATCCTAATATAACATGCTCATTAAAAATAAAATAAAAAAAATAATTAAAAAAAGCATGTAAATCTTAACATATGCTAAGGTTTCAGCCAACTTAATTAGCATAATCTCTAACTAGAATTGATTTGCATACCTGTCATTGATCATTTTACCACTCTCAAACCAACCATTTAAACTCATTTGCAAGCAAACCATGTATTTATTTCATTAGTTTAGAATCTTAATAAGCAACATATGATAATTAAAATGCTACTAGTGAGAAGAAGGACAAAGTAAATGTTAGTTGGTTGCTATCAATGATGTGGTATTTTTCATTTAAAATTGCAAATATAGTTCACTTATATTATGATCTAGTGTTTGACCTATCATGTGCTATTGCTCATCAAATTATTGCTGTATACTGCCATCTTTTGTCACAAACACTTTGTGTAATTTAATTAATCATGTCTACAATGTCACCACTAAAAAATCTTTTCACTACATGGAACCATGTTTGTAATGTTATTGCATTTGTCACCAAAGAGTCATTCTAAGGTTTTGTTACTCACTAATTACAGTGATACTAGGATTTTAAAAAGAAAAGAAAAAAAAAATACTCAAAAACTGAAATCAGTGGCCACAATTCACTCAAGGTTTAATCTTACAACAAACACTTTAAATACATATCATTAATATATTTTTTATGGTAAAAATCTAGAACATTTTCTGGTCTCCTAGACTTTTTCCACTTGTTAATACTATTCAATACATCATCAACTCCCATCATGATCCTTTGCCATGAGTGGCATTGGGGCAGGGTGAGCCAGTTTTTATTTGCCCTGTCCCTAAGGGGGTGTATTTTGAACTTTCCATTCTTGGCGCTAACAAGGGGTGACTATATTTATTGTTAAAAAAATTATCAAAGATTCACATGTATAACAAAATTTTAAATAGTATCGTAATACAAAATGAACTCTAACTTGTATATATAAAGGTGTATTTTAGGAATTTAAATTTGTAATCATATAAATTAATGTAGCAACAAGTGCAAGAACTTGATACCGTCTTAAATATTGATCAGAGATTCAAATTTATAACTATCACCAACCCTAAGCAAGGAAGGGCGGGTCACTACAAGCGCAGACAAATTGCGATCGCTATTGTTTGGGCTTGCTAGATGGTTTCCCCTTTTCATGTATCAATATTAACATGTCTTGACATAGAGCTGAAATAGTTAGGCAGGTATGTGCCTACCAACATGCCCTAATGTCTTTCTTTTTACATACAAAGTCGAAAGTGGTTTGGTTAGGCATTGTTGGCCCCATTTTTGGCCAAGTCTTTTGTCACAAAGCAAGGAGTTCATAATCATATTTTTGGAGAAAATATTATATACAATGGATATATCATTTGACCGAGATGATGTGGTGTACATTTTCATTCATTAATTGAAATGTGATTAAAATAGACTCGAGAAATCATATTTTACTTAGCCCAATGTGCTGAGTATTCAACCACATCAAATCTCAGTCCTACTTTTTTACTAAAAATAATGTTTGAGGCCTCGAATTTGAGGCATCGAATTTGTCTCGAATTCCATTTTTTTTTTCCTTCTTCTAAAGCTGTGTTAGTTTGGTTTTTTTTTTTTTTAAATTTTTTTCCCTCTCTTTTCTTTTCTTTTTGCAAGGGTGGTTATGTATAAGGATGTGCTAAAAAACTAGACATTCCGCAAGTGAGTTGGGCTGTTTTTTTTTTTTTTTTTTTTTTTTTTTAAAGGTGGTTATGTGTAGGGGTGTGCCAAAAAACTAGACATCCTACACCAACTCATCGTACAAAATTATATGGAATTAACGAATTTTAACCAACAGTCTAACTGATCAGTCAATTAGGTTAGACTGGTTGAATGATAAAATTGACTGATCAGTTAAACTGTTGGTTAAATTTTGTTAATTTTATATAATTTTATACGATGAGTTGGTGCGGAATGTCTAATTTTTTTGGCGCATCTCTACATATAATCACCCTTTAAAAAAAAAAAACAAAAACAAAACAAAAAAAATTAACTAACACAGCCCAAAAAAAAAAAAAAAAAACACATTCAAGGCAAATTCGAGGCCTCAAATTCAAGGCCCCTAACACTGCCGTTTTACTAAATATCGATTAATGAATAGAAAAATGACACATGTCATGTTGACCACATAATGTAACCGTAAAATAAAATGTTTTCTCATCATATCTTCTATAGTAGCCCCACTGTAACACTGTTATGTCAAATTTGAAGAATGAGGTAGATGGATTTTGAATGGATCATTAATTGAAATTCATAAAGTCTGTCTCATTTTTTACAAGTCCACGACTCACGGGTACAGAGTGGTCCTTAACTCAGGAAGTTAAGACTCCTTGTGAATACTAATAAATGTGTCATATTCGAACATTCTCTATGCCTCTAATTCAAAACTTGTATTCAATGTCTTGCTTGTATCTACAATAAGATATCATAAAAAATAAAAATAAAGAAATAAATGCATGTAGATAAACAAAAATCATAAAAATTCACTATAATGGTTCTTGTAATAAAAATTATTCATCCCTCTAATTTTCCCCCCGTCCAATTCCATCCCCAATGATGTGCTCATGCTGTTGTTTTTTTTTTCTTTTCTTTTTTTTTTTTTAACAAAAAAATATATAATTTAACCGTTTGAGTTTAAAATTAAAGTAAAGTAATATTTTTTAAACCACGCACACCTAAAATGATGTCATTTTACTTCAATATCAAATGTAGATTATTGGATTATCACAACAAAATTATTGCAGAAAGATTTATGACAAATGATCTAGGTCCATCACAAAATAAATATTTTGAAAAGTATTGTAGACTAGGTTCATTCTAGGTGGGGCTCACCTCACAACAAAATCTGCACCACATATTGGTCTGTTTAATGTAGTTTTTGTAAGATAAAAAGTTTGATAATTAGAAATTAGAAATAACAAAATATATTTTTTCCAATCTTTCCAATAATCAATTTTTTGAACTTAAATGTGGTAAATCTATAAGAAGAAAATTTCTGCCTATTTTGGCTGAAATTTCAATATATATGTTAGTGTTGATCTTGTATATATATATGTGTGTGTGTGTTCTTGTGTTGTTGTTTTCGAAAGTTATGACTAGAAGTTACATTAAAGCGTTTCTATTTTACTATTTTTGTGTTTTTTATTTTTTTTATCTTTTTAAAAGCTAAAAAAACAAACATGTTTGAAAAGTTGTCACAAAAGTTAAATTTTTTGAGTGAAAAAGTTAATGTGATATTTGGTTTTTTTTAACTGATGACAAAAAATTAGTTTGTTTGTGATTTTTTAATTTTTTTTAATCCAAATATTAATTTTTTTTGAGTTCCCAAACATCTTCTAATTTTCAAAATAAAAAAAAGAAAGAAAGAATGAAAGAAAAGAAGATCTCAAATGATAACATGGTGTATGCAAGTGTGGAGAACCATGGTACTGGAAAGTCAAATGACAAAGATCTCAATCTAGATGTTTTTATCTGATTAAGAGGCTTAGGAGTTGTTTGAGATGACCTAAATAAGTGTATTTTTTATTTTTTTATAAAAAAATATACAGAAAAATAAAAAGATAATGTAATAAAAAAAAATAAAAAGATAAATTATTTTCTAGTAGTCAAACTTAACCTCAATCTTGTTTGAAAGTAACGGTTTGTTTTTTGTTGGTTGCTTAAAAGGAGTGCTATTGATGTTGTTGACATTCCCACATTGACTTGTTACTTGTTGCTACAGAGTCCAAAAGCAAATTTCAACAATAAAACTTGATTAAATAATCAAATATAATTGTTTGATTCAGTAGTCATATGAGCTTTGATGTGAAAGGTCAGATCTTTTCACAAAAATTTGTTGGTGTAAAACAAAAACAACTTTGAAATAGTAAGATGGAAAATGATTTGGAGCCTTAAAACTGTCCCCCCTAATCTCTCTAATTTCTATTTTAGGCAACTGTTTCTTTGTTTTTTTTTTTTTTTTTTACTTGATATGGAAATTAGGGGGATTATGGGGGGTTTTTTTAGGGGATGTAGCAAGACCCTAGTAAGATATACTGTGAGAAGTGGTCCTAGTAGCAATATCCATATATGGGCTATGGCACTACTCAAAACTTAGACCATCTCCAACGCTTTAGCAAATCTGATATCAAATTTAAATTTTGATGAAAATGGTACTATTCATGGCTCCAACCGTTCACCAAACCTGATACCAAAATGAGATTTCACCAAAATTTTCATCAGATCGACGACGAAGTAATGAATTCACCAAAACACTGTTGCGAACCGTTGGAGGGGGACCCGGGTCGACCAACCGGTTGCCCACCCGGTTGACCAACCGGTCGCCCGGTGCACCATTTCAGCCCCTGACCTGTTTGAACCCTCAGAACACTGCAGCTAAACCGTTGGGGGCAACCGGTCAACCACCCGGTTGACCGGTCGGTTGACCACCCGGTCGACAGGGTTGGGCAACTCCAAAACAATGCACGGCTTGGACTTAGTTGTTTGCAAGAACACTTGTTTCAGCTATATTTTTTTTGGGACGTATGAAATTATTGTGATTACCAATAATTTGAAGGGTCATGAATTTACATTTTCAATATATTTGACATGTATATTTTATAATTAGCCGTTATAATAATTTACCGTTAGATTGGCAGAGTATTTTGAAAAGAGTATTTTGAAAATTTACCGTTCATGATCTACTCTATAAAATCAGCTCTGATTTCTATATCAAGCTAAGATAGTGTTTCAGTTTCAGAATTATATTCATTGAAGGTTGTGACTATTTTTTTCTTTTCACTGATTAGATATATATTTTCCTTCAAATTTTAGTTCATACTATCTGTTTCTGAGTTTGAGCTGGTGAGTTTGACCTTCAGAGTTTGAGCTTCATATCATTACAATCTTTTCAGTAAGTATATTGTATTTTTTTATGCTATGGAAGATTTTGAAATGTTTGAGGAATCACAAATGTTTGAGCACAACAGTCATAGTAATTTTATGTCAGAATCTTCACGAGAACAGAACACGCAGAACAGTGCTAATAATTTCATTTCAGAACCTTCTCGTGTTTCTCGTGGTAAAGCCTTCACAATTATAGAAGATGAAACTTTATGTAGATCTTGGTTAACAGTCTCTCAAGATCCTATTACTGGTAATAGTCAGAGTATGGCTATATTTTGGGAACGAGTACTTGTTAATTTTAATTCACAACTGAGCGGTGAATCCAATCGAAATCGTATTTCTTTGACTCACCGTTGGTCAGCCATACAGAAGGCAATTAATAAATTTTGTGGTTTTCTTGAACAAATTCAACTGAGGCAACAAAGTGGAATAACCGAGCAGATATGGTAAATTTTATTTGTGTTATTAAATATCAAATTTAATTTTTAAATCTATACTTGTTATTGAAATTTTTGTAACTTTTTTTTTCAGGTCACTGAAGCAAAACGGATGTATCATGTAATACAGAAAAAACACTTTACATTTGATACATGTTGGCAGATTCTGCGCCAGAGTTGTAAATGGGATGAATTTCGATCAAAAAAACCCACGCAACATACTGATCCATGTTTGAATCTACCAAGTGAATATGAGGCTTCTCAATCTAACCCCATCAATGCGGTGCACGACCAACCATGTAATACATCAACCCGACCAATTGGTACTAAGGCCGCAAAAGAGAAGTTGAAGAATAAAACAACGCATGATAGTAGATTTGATGAAATGGCTGCTAACCAATCCAAGATTGTTGAAGTGTTATCAACTATCTCTGCTAGAACTATGCAGCGAGATGAACAAAAGGCGATAGACCGTGCGCAGAAGGCTGCAGAGCGTCGAAAAAGAGCCGAAGATAGGGAAGAACAACTAAAACTCCTATCTATGATGAATGAAAGAGAACAACGAAATGAAGATCATAAAATTATGTCAATGGACATGATAAATTTAAATCCTATGCAAAAGGCGTACTACGAAGATCTTCAACGACAGATTTTATTTCGAACAACTAATAGACTGCCTTGAAAGGTTCCATATTTTGTGGGTTTTATGTATTTATTTTATGTATTAGTTTTATGTATTGAATTAACCCTGATATGTATTATTGCCATATTTCGAATTGAATACGTATTGTTGCCATTTTCAAGTAGAATACGTAATTCTTGCCATGGTTTTTGTGTACACTGCTGTTTGGCCTGTAATGCAATGTGTTACTTTTTTTTCTTATTAATCACAGTCTTCTATAAAATGATATTTAAAGTGAAGTCATTGACTACTATAACATGATTTTTAGAAGAGGAATCATAACTGGATAATGCCCTTCTTCTCGCATTTTCAGTCTGTACATAATCATGTCCTTAGTCAACTAGGCATTAAACTGAAAAACTACAATATACACCAAAATATGAACAATATAAACAAAAGGTTTTCAAAATAACAACATACAAACCATTACCAATACATAAGTTTAATCACATCTTCACTGATTATCTGGTGGTGGTGGTGGTGGAGTAGGGTAGTAGTGCTGGTATATATCATTTACGCGATGCTCAATCGTATCTACACGATGCTCAATGTCCACACGGAAATCACCAAATTGTTAAATTAATGAGTTCTGTGCATTGGCAAATGTATCAAACTGACTGCCTAACGAATTGACCTGATTAGCCATCTGCTGTTCCCATTGAACGCGTTGATTATAACGTTGCTCTTCCATGGCCAAATAGTCAGTCCAATATGGAGGTTGTTCAGCTGATGGCCTCACATTGGCATGAGAAGGATCTTGTGGAGCATCACCTTCAGCGACTTCATTTTCTGAATCTTCTGAAGCATTATCACTTCCCATTAAATTGGGGACTGCACCAGCACGGGTTACTGTATACTGATTAATTGGTGAACTGATCTTCATTTCCATTTCATCTGCAAAATTAACCTTAAAATGTTTGAAAATTTTTGTTAAGAGTGCCCCAAACAGTAATGACCGACCTGTGAATTGACCTTGATTTGTTAGTACCATTTCTTTCATAATTATGTAACACAAATCTAACTTCTGCCCAACTTCAAAACAGTATAGCAAATATACATTAAAATATGGGACAGCATCATGGTGTCCTTTTTTTGGAGTGACATTTTCTACAATCCACCGGTGGAGAATCCGCAGATAAGGTTTTAAATGTCTTACTTGTAAACTAGTCCCAGTGAATCTGTTCCGACAAATAGTAGTAAACACATCAGTAGCATTACCAACGATATTAGCTAACTCATCCTCAGTTTGAAAGTGAATATTTTCATCCCCTAACTCAACTCCAATAATGCCTGCCAAAGTAGGAATATCAAACTGTATACCTGTTCCTTTCACATATGACAAAAGAGTAAAATTTCCATCTTCTTCCGCAGTAGCCCGGAGGTGAGCATAAAATAGAGCTACTAGCCGTGGATATACCTTTTGGGGCAAATTAATTAAGTTTTTCCACCCCATTGCTTCAAGTTTACTAATTAATAGTGCATCATATTGAGATGGAAGATTTACCCTTCTCCCTGTTACAATCGGTCGGGCAGAGAAGTTTGGAAAAGCTAATGCATGACTTTCACTGAGAAAATCATCAGTAGGATATGACCATATTTGAGCCTGTTGTTCTTGGCGTCGTGAAGGGTTGGAACTTTCACCAACGTGTGGTCTCGCTCTTTTAGTTCTAGGCATGCTGTCAAATTCTGTTGAATTTCAAATGAATATATTTCAAATATTACAATGCATATTAATCAGTAGGAGTTAAGGAATTTCAAATGACACCAATTTTCAGTATGCATACTAATCCAATAAAAACATCAGTAAACCTAAAAACATCATATGCCAATATGCATATAATCAGAAATGTAAAATCATGAGAAAAAGATGAAAAAAATGAATGCAACTTGGATCACTGAAAAAGTAGAGCATACAAATTCAAATTCAGAAATCAGTTCTGGTTGAGAGGAATCAGTAGGAGTTACTGAAATTCAAAAAATTTAGCAGAAGGATACTGAAATTGAGAACTTGGGCCAATATCAATCCCACAATACAACAACATTGATTTTAAATGTAACTTATAGCAGTTGAAACATGTTTAAATGTAAATTGATTTTAAATGTAACTTATAGTGTGAAACTGCATAAAACTTGACAGACTTCCCAACATGTTTATGTTTTATTACAATATTAATCATAAAGTTTGATTGAAACATGAAGGTCATGTTAAACTTCAACAAATTCAACATGAAGGACTCAAATACAACTTACACACGAAATTGAATTGAAATGTAGAGCACAGAATGCACAGAATGAAAGAATGAGACCAAAAAAAAAAAAAAAAAAAAATTAAACCGGGCCAGTTGACCAACCGGTCACCCCGTACCTATACCTCTGTGATGCTGCCCTTTGGATGCTGCCCTGCCTTCTTCTTCTGGTACTGCCTTTACTGATGCAGGTGTTTCCCTTGGTGAGGCTGAGGAATCACACTTATAGTACACTGAATATGTAGAGTTTGAGATTTTATTTTGGATTAAAAACACGAAATTGAAGATAGTGGATGGAGGAATACAGTGAGTATGGTGTTAGAGCCAATCTGTGGAAAAAGAAGCAATAGTTTTCATTGAAGGAAGTTCATATTTTGATGGCAGGTTTGGCTGAGTTTTTTTGAGCTGATATAGACCCTCCATTCTTCAGGTAGGTGGTGAGGCTATTACCTTTTCAACAGCCATATGCCGTATGAAAAATGAGGCATTGTAGATGGCATGCATTCAATAGCTTGGTAGGTGGTGTCTATAAATAAAAATACTACACAAAGGCCCTTCATTGAAAAGGTGATATTGAGAGGAGATGGATAGTAGAGCCATAAAAATTGATCAAAATAGTATGGAAATGAAGCATTTCAATCTGATGGCAGGGCATTAAACAGTTACTTGCATGATGAAGCATAATCACTTAGACGTGAAATGAACTTCTGAATAAATTACTGAAATTTCCAAATAGAGGAGTTACTAGAGCCAACCTCTTTCAAATAATCCAGCATATTGGGTGTTGGTTCATGAAAATCTGGACCCCTGAAATCAATCACCTCATTTGGATCTTGAATGTAGTTCACTGTAGTTCCCTCATGCATATGAGTGGTTAAAATCTTAAAATCAAAAACATAACCAAAGACAGAATGAAAGAGAATTAAGTTTTTTTTATTACAATTACCCATCCTCACCATGGTAACAGTCAAAACACATCAAAATTTAAAAGAACAATAACTTTTGTAACTGATTGACATTTTCATACTTGAGATATAGTGTTTCAAGATCAACCAATCCCTTTACTATATCACATAGTTTCAGTTTGAAACTACTAGAATTCTCTATAATTTAATTTATAATCACAAAAACAAAAATATTAGAAAACAACTTTACAGCCCCAAATAAAAACTTTATTAAAGAAAAATATTGAAATTTCAAAAAGAGAATTCATAGAAAGCCAATAATAGTATTACTGATTTAAGTGGAAATGAGATATGCAGTTTGTCTCTTTTATGCAGTTTGTCCCTATCATACTTTCACAATAACTTAACTCAGCCTAAAAACTTTTCCGGAACATACTAACAAAGATAACTCTGAATTTTGTTATGTAATGTAACCCCACTGGAAAACATTGAAGTTCAAGAAAGGTATCGAAGCAGGCATGCACAAAGCCAACTTCGAATCCTTAAAATACCAATTCAGTTACTTTTGATGGTTATATACAAAGATAATATGTTATTATGCAACTCAATATGAATAATTGACGACATTA
This sequence comes from Camellia granthamiana, assembly GCA_036172215.1. Taxonomy (NCBI): domain Eukaryota; kingdom Viridiplantae; phylum Streptophyta; class Magnoliopsida; order Ericales; family Theaceae; genus Camellia; species Camellia granthamiana. The sequence continues at coordinate 55,448,582 of CM069909.1, read as the reverse complement.
TTGAAGATTGAATATGAGAACAATGCTGAATATTGAAGATTGAATATGAGAACAGGACAGCATCACATAACTTGTGATGTACTTAGTTCATATACTGCATCAAAATAAAGATTACAAAGAACAGAACCTTCCATTCTAAAAGTGTAAACCAAAATTACATGTATTGATGTGGTTATTTCAGTGCTCACCACAAAGATACCACATATGTTCTACTAAATCATTACGAAGGGCATGATATGCATCCTTATCTCTAATACCTAAATGACGAGACAGAAATGACTGGAAGTCATTGGTAGGAGTAAAGGACAGTTGCACTGGTGTGTTGGTTGATGCAATATCATAATTGAAATCAAGGTGCTCCTCCCTCTCATCTTCGACAATCATATTATGTAATATGATGCAAGTCTTCATTATGTTGCCAAGCATTTTCGAATCCCAATAACGTACAGGACCACGTATAATTGCGAAACGAGATTGAAGGACTCCGAATGCCCGCTCCACATCTTTCCTGGCAGCCTCTTGCATCATTGCAAAATGTTGTCTCTTTGCTCCTTGGGGAGAAGAAATTGTTTGAACCAATGTTGCCCATTGAGGGTATATACCATCAGCAAGGTAATAACCCATATCGTAACTATGTCCATTAATTGTGAAATGGACAGGGGGAGCTTTACCTTGCACAAGATCAGAAAATAAAGGCGATCGGTCCAACACATTCAAGTCATTGTGTGAGCCAGGCATTCCAAAAAATGCATGCCAAATCCATAAGTCATAATATGCTACTGCTTCAAGAATAATGGTTGGCTTTTTTTGATGACCTACATATTGACCTTGCCATGCCTTTGGACAATTTTTCCACTCCCAATGCATACAATCTAAACTTCCCAACATGCCAGGAAACCCCCGAACCTCCCCAATAGCAAGTATTCTGTCAATGTCAGTTGGCGTCGGGGATCTCAGATATTCTTGTCCGAATATTTCAATCACTGAATTACAAAATTGTTGCAAACTTTGAATTGCAGTACTTTCCCCAATACGAATGTAATCATCAACTGCGTCTGCTGCGACACCATATGCTAATATTCTCATCGCTGCAGTCATTTTTTGTAAGGGAGATAATCCAAGTACATAAGCTGCGTCTTGTTTTTGAACAAAATATGAATTGTGTGCTTGGATTGCATTCAAAATGCGTAGATACAAAGGACGACGCATTCGAAAACGTCTACGAAATATTGTAGGTGAATACACGGGATTTGTAGCAAAATAATCTGTAAATAATCTGTCATGACCCTGCCTTCTATTTCTGTATATATATCTATGACCTACCACAGAACCACCTATCTTCTTTGAGCTATCATTTGACTGAAGAATCTGAAGCATACTACTATTATTCTGCTCATAAGCTCCTAAAAGTGTGGCAATATATTCATCATCACACTCATCATCAGAGGAGGAAGAGGAAGAAGAGGAGGATGAAAATGAAGTAGCTATCATAGATTTCAAGGTATTCATGGTGCTCTGTTTTGTTAAAGTTGTGATCGTATTTGTCTGGTGTATGGATAATAGGTGAATATGAGAGCACAATCTATTTGGCAGATATATATATGTAATGGAGGGGAAAAAAAATGGGAAAAACAATTGGGAAATGAAATGGAGGGAAACAAAAAAAGAAAAAAAAAAAAAATATGGTAACCGGTCGACCGGCCGGTCGACCAACCGGTCGCCCCCCTCCCCGGTTCAGGCAGCTGGGGTGCAGACAGTTCAAAAGGGTCAAACAAAAAACATAAGATTTTAGACATACCGGTCGACCCACCGGTTGACCAACCGGTCGCCCCACTCAATTTGATGCAAATTTGATGCAGCGTTGGAGTGGGTGATTTGAGATTTGGTGAAATGGCTTATTTTGTACTCAGATTTGATGAAAAATTAAGTACACCGTTGGAGATGCTCTTATCAAAAAATTTAAATCAAAATATGTTCACTGTTGGCCAAAAATCATAGTTCATAATTTTAAAGGATTGGAAATTAATGAGTCAGAGTGTAGTAGTAGAGTATTTAGGGGGTGTTTGGTCCAGTTTTTTTCACCCAACTTATAACTTTTAGCTTTAAAAAAAGCTAAAATTAATTGTTTGTTTTAGCTTAATCATATCAACTTCAACTTCTAACAACTTTTTTTAAAGGCAAATAATTAGAATCTGAGAATCAACCCCAAGGGTGCTTTTGATTATCAGATTAAGCAGAGGGCCAACGTTGAGGGCCAATATTACTTAAATTCCCTTCATCAATTTGAAGTATTACCAAATTGCTACTATATAAACCACAAAGATCACTGTTCACTCTCACAGAGAGAGAGAGAGAGAGAGTGAGTGGCGATTTTCGACTTGAGAAAGGTGATTTCCAGCGTGACAATCGGCAATTTTCGATGTTGTGAACCAGATCTCTCTCTCTCTCTCTCTCTCTCTCTCTCTCTCCGCCGTTGTTCTTCGAGTATGTTATTAAACCCTAGTAATCTGAAACCATCGTGATGCAAAACCCTAACCATCGCAATGTGATCAACCTTCTGTGTTCTCTCCGGCATGACGATGAACTTTCCGTGTTCTTTCCGGCATCGCGATCGGGCCTCTTTCTCTTTCTCTTTCTCTTTCTCTCTCTCTCTCTCTTTCTCAATGACAAGCCTCTCTCTCTCTCTCTCTCAACGACAGGCCTCTCTCTTTCTCTCTCTCTCTTCGCGATCAACCCTAGCTCTCTCTGTGTTCTCTCCGATTTTGCAGAGGGCAGTCAACGGTAGCTAGGGCTCCGGCAGTGGCTAGGGTTTGGTATTATTGCAATGAATTAATAAATTAAAAGAACCTATCAATTTTTATATTATTAATTTGTATTGTGATGAAAAAAAAAATCACAATTTTTATTTCACAATTATTGATATAAATTGCACAATTGCACAATTTAAATAAAAGAAATAAATTGCACAATTTTATTTCAATTAATATTGATATAAATTTATTTCAATTAAATAACTTCTATGTATTGTATAAAAACAAAAACAATTGTTGCTAATTGATATTAATGGAAAAAAAATGAAATAACTTCTATTAAATGAAATTAGAAAAATGAAATAACAATTGTTGTAATGAAATGTATCAATTTTTATATTAATTGATACTAATTATATTAACTTCTATTAATGAAATAAATTTTTTTTAAATTAAAACTGAAAAAAATGAAAAAATAACAATTTTTATATCTTATAAGGGCAAAAAGGACATTACATAGCAAAAAGCTACTTCATAACTTATTTAACAAACATTACTCAACAACTTAAATCTATAATCCAACAACTATACCAAACAGATTAATAGCTTCTGATTAAAGTCATAATTTATAATCTGTTTTAACAGCTGCACCAAATGAGGCCATAATCTCAGCTTGATTGATGACAAAGAATAGTTGAGCTCGAGTTTAGAAATTGAGTTGGCTTTGTCTAGTGTTTTAGAAACGTAAGTTCGACTTGAGTCAACTCGATCACAAAACAAATTGATCTTGAACTCAATAAGAGAATATTATGGACAAAATATAAAAAATGTTGATATTATTAATAAGTTTATTTTCAAATATATAAATTTATACAAATATCAGATAAATAAATAAAAATTATTCAATAAAAACAATTGATATAAGAATGAAAATAAAATGTATATGTGTACATTAGCCCAACTGAGTTAAGATGTACTTGAGCTTAGCTTAGATTACTAAATAAGTTTAGAATTTTAGCTTGAATATATTCATTTAACAAATAAATTAGGATTATCTACCAATAAATCCTACTTCACAAACTGTTATACCAAATAGTCCCATCTTTATTCTATTATACCAAATAGTCCTGTTAGTGGGTTGATTTGGTCCCTTTTGATTTTTTTTTCCGTTTTTGTTTCACTATTTAGACGAGAGTGCCCTGGTTTAATGTGGGACGTTCAAATATGTTTCACCATTTGTGAGGTAGGGCTTTCGAATTTGAATGTGTCTTCCTTCCCGACGGCTGTGTGGCACACCCTCAGAGATTCGGAAGGAAGGTGGTGGTGATGGGTAATGGCAGCGGTGAGTTCGTTTTATCATGTTTTCTGGTTCAATCTCAATCTTTATGATGATATTCAAACAGAGCAGTCTTCAATGGTGTGGATCCAAGACTCAGTTTCATGGTGTGGATCGAAGAAGGTACTTCGATTTGAAGGGTTTCTTCAGTTTTGATGGATCCAAGACTCAGTTTCATGGTGTGGATCGAAGAGGGTACTTCGATTTGAAGAGGGTACTTCGATTTGAAGAGGGTACTTCGATTTGAAGGGTTTCTTCAATTTTGATGGATCCAAGACTCAGTTTCATGGTGTGGATCGAAGAGCAGAGCTTTATGATGAGGGTACTTCGATTTGAAGGGTTTCTTCAGTTTTGATGGATCCAAGACTCAATTTCATGGTGTGGATCGAAGAGCAGAGCTTTATGATGATATTCAAACAGAGCAGTCTTCAATGGAGATTTGTGTGCTGTGTGTGTATCAGTGTTGAAGCCATTACTGTGGGTTTGTGCGTGTATCGGTGTGTGTGTGATGCGCTGGGTGTGTATTAGATAGAGAAGAGAAAGTTGGACTTGGTGTGCTTTGTGTGTGTGTTGTGTGTATGAGTGCGTGTTATGAATGTGTGTGTGTATGCCTGTGTGAACCCCCAAACACACCAACCCAGCCCAAAACAAAAACCCCTTACAGCGCTTTGCCATTGTGTGACACCCTCGCAATGTATCACATGCAACACACCAATTGGTTCATAAATGAGGGTAATTACGTCCCTCACAATTAAATGGGACTAAACGGTTTAGTAGAATAAAAATGGGACCAACTGGTTCATAAGTTCAAATTTTAGGATTTATTGGTAAATCTCCCACTAAATTAAAGTCAAAATGAACTAAATTTTTGAACCATTTACGAATAGTTTGATTCGTTTACTCTAATTCCTTATATTGTATTTGTATTATGAATTTAGATAGAAAGTCTGAAAGAAATATGAAAATAAAAAAAATAATAATAATTTATATTTTATTCACATTTCACTTAATTTTTTATCCTTTTTTTTTAATTTTTTTTTCTTTTACTTAAATTCATAATCAAAACACAATTTTAATCTCTTCTCGTGTCTATCCTTTTGATTAAAGTGTGCTCGCCATTGGCCAAAAGCACAACTAGAAGTTTAGTCAGCAAATTATATAATAAGGTCAAGTTTGGCATGATTGAAAAAAGATAAAAAGTCAAAAAGTCACTATCCTATTTAAATCACATCATCTTATTTAAGTCACATCACCTCTCTAATACATCACTTCAAACCCAACCCAAACTCAACCCATATTTCATAAAAAGTCAAAAAGTACACTTATTTAGTCTTCCCAAACTAGGCCTTAGTTGTCATATGATTCTACAAACTTTCGTCATTAGCTTTCGACCACAACTTTAGAGGTTTATAGACCTTAAACTCATTTTTTTTAAATAAAAAATAACATCCATCTTTGTTCCCACCAACTTTCTTACACGCACAAAAAATTAATATTGTTTATCAAATGTGCATTTTTATATTCATATATACTCTTAGTTCTGGTCCAAAAAGAAATTATATATATATTTAACTAATCATGAAGTTATAAACCACTTTGCCCATAGGAGCTCAAGAAATTACTAAAAAACTTTTAAAAAAAAAAAAAAAATGGTTACTGGTTTAGTGGTTGGGGTGCATCACATCATCCAAAATATAATTAAATTACAAAAACAAAAGATTCTCTGGTTGGTAAGTCACAAAAATTTGATCAGCACGTTCATTGGGTAATTTCCTCTCCCAGAGTGGTAAAATCTCATTATTTGCATTCTGAATTTTGGTGTATTTTTTTTTTTTAAGGGAAAATTTCATGTCTGTGCAAGGGTTGAATTTTTTTTTCTCTTCCAAATAATGATAAAGTATATAAATTTTAATTATTATAATCATATATTTTTTCATGTGTAAGTAATTATTTTTTAAAATTACAACTGATTTGTAATTTTTTTTTCTTTTTTTTGAAAACTCCTCTTTAGCCACTAAATATTTTGGTAGAATTACATATCAGTGGTTTAATTTCAAAATTACAAATTCATGATAAAATTTAACATTTTAGTTATCAAAGTTCATAAGTTTTTCTGAGTCAAATTTTCTCTATGAAAATCTTGAGGGACCTTAGCTAATTAAAAAAATATATATCTTGGACCTCTCCTACTACACAAAGTTAGAGAAGAATGTTTCATTAATTTTCTTCTTTTTAAATGAGGCATGTTAGTTATTATAATTAATATAATCATATTTTAATCTCTCTAATAGGTTATTATTACAATAGTTATGTTAATAAAATTCTTTGACGCTAATTATATTGGAAGAGCTTTAGGAAGCTCTTTAAACAATTTATGTGTACATATAGGTAAAATAAGAAAACATAATATTGGAATGCATAGATTAAAAATGAATTAGGAAAAATAAAGAATATCACTTTTTTAATATATTTTAACTAATGAAAAATAAAGAGTATAGTTAGAATTAGGTCTCAATGTAGTCTTCTGTCATATTCATATATTAATAGTCATTTGGGAAGTGGGTTGGCTTTTTGATTATTTTAATCTAGGTTAAAAAGTTTGGTTTGGGAATGACTTTTTGATTTTTTGATTTTTTTTGTGAAAGAAAAGTGTAATAATTATGGGTTGGATGTGATATTTTGTTTTTTGTGGTTAAAATAGCCTATTTTGTCTTTTGTGACTAAAATAGCCAAAAAAGTTCCAAATAGCTCTTCCCAAACGGAGGGAACTGTGGGGCATACAATAGATTTCGTTTCGATGAATTGAACAGTTCGTTTTGTAAATTCTCAATGTATATAATTTATAAATAATAATTAGGTCGATTTGATAATCGTAAACTGTTTATTTTTTTTTTTGTGTTTGTCTCTAAAAATTTGAATGATCTATTTTTAAAAATATATTTGTCGTTCATTATTTTGAAAATAAATACAATAAAATAAAAATATTACGATTATCGATTTTTTTTTTTTTGTGTAAATAATATATATTGAAAATCTACAAATTTTATAAAAAAATCCAACTCAAGAAGAAAATATAATTAACGAGAGAAATCAAATTGGAACTGGTGTGTCTTTAGTCCTTTATCAAATTGGACAGTTCAGTTTGACTCATTGGGTTGGTTTTTGTATCATTCTTCGATAATTCGAATCGTTCATAATTTAAAATTTGTTAAATATATCATTTTAATAACAAAATCAAGCAAATCAAATAATGAAAAATACATACTAAGATTATATTTTTTTGCCCTTTATATTTTTTAATATAAAATTAATTTAAATACGTAGCTATCGTTATTAATTAACTTAACTTTCAATAACAACAATATATTATAAGTAATTTAAATTATCAAAATGAGATTTCAAAAATAAACGACGAAGAACCGGAAGAGAAGCCGGTTCCAATAGGGGTGAGCAGCGGATATACCGATCCGCCAAAACCGACCGAACCGAACCGATCCGCCGCATTTTGGACGGATGCGTGATGTCGAGCGGACGGTTGCGGATTGATTTTCTCCAATCCGCCAATTTGGCGGACGGATGGCGGATTTGAGGTTCCTTTGGCCGCAACCGAACCGCCAAACCGCGAGTACCCTTAGTAATTTATAAGACTTTGTGTTTTCAATTTGTTTAAATATTTTGTTTGTATTTTTAATTGAAAAAGAGTTCAAATATTCTGTTGAAAAAAAGTTTTCAACTTGAATATTTTTTTTAGTTTTTAAATCTAACTCTAAAAGTAATAAATAGAAACTATAATTTATGTTGGTTGGTTTTTGTTTTCAAAAACATACATAAATGTAACAATACAGAGACATATAATCTCTACTATTACTTTGTTTATGGTTTTGGTAGTTTGCATTGTTTTTATATTTTAACAACCATAAATTGTAATATTTTATGTGGATGAGGCATGCTGTGATTGTAATATATGGATGAGGCATGCAATGATTGTGATATTCTAAAGTTTCAAACTTTCTTTCTTTGGATGAGGCATGCAGTAATTGTAATACTTTTTTAAGTCATTAACTGTAATACTTTCTTTCTTTCTTTTTTTTTTTTCTTTTTTTTTTGAGGAAGTGCACAAGTTGAATTACGTTGAAAATTTATAAAATTTCAAACCGCCAAACCGATTCGCATCCATCCGCCAAACCGCCAATCCGCTCAATCCACATCCGCCGGATTGGCGGACGGATGCGGATTGATTTTCTCCAATCCGACAATCTGGCGGACGGATGGCGGATTGGAGGTTTCGTGGCCGCAACCGACCCGCGCCCACCCCTAGGTTCCAAATTTTAAAGGATGCATGATAGGCTCCTGTCAAAGACTGCCTCAAATCACGGTCCGATTTCTGAAATTTCAGTGCCGTATATTTCAGCTCCACTCTCATTCTCTCTCTCTCTCCCTCTCAACAAGGCAAAGAGCTCCAGAGACGCGTCTCGCCTAAAAAGCATACAAAAAGTCTCAACTTTCTCTCCTCTCTCTCTCACTAGAATCTCCGAATCACCTTTCTTCGTTCGGTAGATTTCACATCCTATACATTACAATCTATACACACATTCACATATATATATAGAAATCGAAACCACCACAACGACGACGAAGGTCAAGCCCGAGACGACGGCGTTTCAGTTCTCTGATCCCAGTTTCGGAACCAGAGATCTCTCAAATGGCGAAGCGTGGGTATAAATTGCGTATCCTCTGAAATTTTTAGCTCACATTGAGCTCTCTCTGATTCGAGTTTTTTATTTAATTCTAGGGTTTTCCATTACTTTCACATGATCTGAACTACTTTCATTTAGCCATCTTGGAAAATGTATTTTCTCCTCTGTTTGGTTGCTGAGAAAGTAAAGAAAAAAAAAAAAAAAAAATACCAATGGCTTCACTTTTAATCAAATTTACCTCAGCGCAGTTCAGCTGATTTAAGTTGGGGATTTCACATTGTTGGGTCATTGGGTGTAAGTGTAACTAAGAAAAATTTGAGGTTCGGGGGTTTAATTTTTGTTTTCTTGTTCCTGCATTTTCTTGGCAATTAAAGAGATGTTAGAGTTTTGAACTTGATGGTTCATTTTTTTTTTGTTGTATTCGTATTGGATGCATTTGTTTTCTTGACTGAATTGAAAATAGAGGAGTTTATGGCTCATTCGGGTAGTGTGAATTGCCTTACTATCGGGAAGAAGACGTGTCGACTTTTCGTTACCGGTGGGGATGATCAAAAAGTGAATCTTTGGTCGATTGGCAAGGCAACTTCATTAATGGTGAGTTTGAGCTTGGAATTTGGCTTTGGATTTATGATATAGTATTGATTAGTTTGGATTTTACAGCTTGTTGGAGGTGTGCTTGATTTGCATTGTGTTGTAAGTTCATTGATATATTTGGAAAATTTGCATTGAAATAATTCATGATTAGAGAAAATCTTGTGATTAGTTTCCAATTATGTCAAGAAAACTACAACAATTAGGTTTTCTGTTGTCATCCGCTATATTTCTTGGCATAATTCGGAAATTGTGCAAGCAGTTTTGTGAAAATTTTGAGATATTTATTATTATATACGAGGAAATAGTGAAATACAATTGAGACATTCTGACATTGTTGGCTTAATGAAGTATAGGAGTTATTTCTTGTTCATACAACTTCACTAACTGTGCATCCATTTTTAACATCTTATTTATTGTTGAATTTATGTATATTCAGCTTTGAAGACTCTCTTGCATTGCATCATTAATTGCGTGTGCAAGTATTGGTATTCAAAATATACTATGATTTGGTGTCACAGTTTAAGTAGCCGTGGTTACTTTATATGATGGAATAAGGTTGTGTTTCTTGTGCAGAGTCTATGTGGTCACACAAGTCCAGTAGAATCTCTAACATTTGATTCGACAGAGGTTTTGGTGCTTGCTGGAGCTTCTGCTGGTGTTATAAAGTTGTGGGATTTGGAAGAAACTAAGAGTAAGTCGTTTTGTTCTTCATTAGCTCAATAAAAGTTGAGCCTAGATTGAAAGCATTGCTGCATGATTTTGTTTCTGTAAACTAACAGAAATACATAATTCTGTTTTGTTAAATATTAATTTTGATATATCATGTTTAATATGGATGTATATAATGTAAATTAATCAATTTCTCACTGGGGTAATCTGGATTCCTGATTTGCAAGTAGTGGAACTAGAGTATATGTTTTCTATAACTGAAACTTCTTGACCTGCAATTTATTGTAATGACACGGATTTTAAGAGTGGTGGGTGGCTTGTCCTAATCTAGTTGTTATTAATCTTGAAGTGTAGTGGTTCGCACTCTTACTGGACACAGATCCAATTGCACTGCTGTTGAATTCCATCCATTTGGTGAATTTTTTGCCTCTGGTGCCATGGATACTAATCTAAAGATCTGGGATATCAGAAAGAAGGGATGCATTCACACATACAAGGGTCATACTCGAGGAATTAGTACTATAAAATTTAGTCCTGATGGTCGCTGGGTAGTATCTGGTGGATTTGATAATGTTGTAAAGGTAATATCAGACTTCTTGTTGGCAGTTCAGCTTGAAAGCAGTATTTTTTTTTAAATTATTGTTTGGATAATGATCCCTATTTTTTTGGACAGGTGTGGGATCTAACTGCTGGAAAGCTCTTGCATGAATTCAAGCTCCATGAAGGACATATTCGATCCATAGATTTCCATCCCCTTGAGTTCCTTTTGGCAACAGGTAAGTTATGCAGGGGTGGAACATGTATTTTTCTTACATAAAACTGTACACTTTGTTTTTCCTATTTGATGTATAGCACTGCATTACTGTTCCAAATCAATCCAAGTAATGAACAACATGCACAACAAAACAGAGAGAGATGGAAATCTGAGGGGGAAATAATATAAGTGGATGGGGAATTTTCATGGGAGCAAAAATAAAAGGGCAATTCTTCAAAAAATTTAAATCATAAGTAAAAATAATAATTTTTTAAAAAAATTAATAGGAGGCAAATCAAAAATTATTCTAAGACCATAGGTAAAATAAAATTTCTTAATCTTCTGTGGCCGCAATTTAGAATTTCATTGGGGAAATTTTGAAAAGAAATTCTAAAATTATATATAAAACTGAAATTTTTCCAAACTCAATGGGGCAATTTCCCAATATGGGAGGGAATAAGATTTGCTTCCCTCACTCCATTTAGTTTGCATTAATCAATTTTTTTTATGTATATATATTAATATATAATTTAGTTTCTTAAATATAATCAAAGTGATACATCATTATGTTTATATGTATTTCAATTTTTTTTTTTTTTTTTTTACTTTTTTATCACTCAATTTTTTTTTAAATATCTCGTATTACTAATCAATCTTTGTCCATCGTATATATAATACATCATTTGTCTTACTAGTATCATACCCCTCCTAACTCTCTTACTCCCTCCACTCTTGCCATCTTCTTGATTTTTCACACCTCAACAAAGAATTGGGCAGGGATAGAATACCACAAACCCAGTGTCAGCCCGCCCTTGTCTCATGACTATGATAAAAAGGCTATTTTCGTTTATGGAAATATTCTTTTTTAAAATATAAATCATCTATATAAAATTGAAACCATTATCACTTTGCTATTTTGTTATTTATGTGTTATGAGTGAATCAAGGTGTCGCTATACCATTAAATTAAAAATATAGAAGATGTTAATTTTTTCCATTATAATGTAGGAGAGAATCATACATGTAACTAGCCCAAATCCAACCAAAAGAAAAAGAATTAAAACGAAAAAACTAACAAAACAAAATATTAAAAAATTTCCACTTCTCTATTTACTTTCGGATGATAATTCCAAAATATCATATGGTGTTATTTAATTTTTCTATACAGGATTAATTTGGAGTATCATGAACAAAATACTATATGGTGCTCCGAAACTATTTTTGTTGACAAAGATAGTACCCATCGCTTGAAAAACGTTGCCATCCGTATTGGGCTATGAATCCTTCTCTAGTATTTCAATTTTACAATAACACTCAAACCATTTTAGTAATGAAAGATCAGTATATTTTTACTATTCTTATTATTTTTAAAAATTAATTGCTATTATTTTTAGATGTCTAATGCAACTAAAACTAAAAAAATTATAGTCTTATTAAATTTTACTGTGGAGAAACTAAATCCTACTTTTTGTAAATTGTTCGGCAATTATCCATAATATATTGTATTCCAATTTTACAATTCTCATTAAAATACAATAAAAAAAAATTTAAATTATTATCATTAAAAATATTTTTAATTGTTGAAATTAAATTAATTTTCATAAACAAAACTATAAATATAACATTCATCAATTATCCCTTGCATTGAAAAATATGTGAATTTGCCATAGTATTATTCCAGGTTAATTACATTGAGACCCCCTCAACTATTAACGAGTATCACTTTACCGCCCTCATTTATGAACTTGTACAAAATGACCCTTCAACTATAAAAATCGTACAAATATGTCTTTTTTTAAGGTAGTCTAGAGGGGTAAAGTGATACATTTTCTTAATTGACGGGGTCAAAATGTACAGATTTATAGATGATGAGGGTAAGTTGATAGTCACTAATAGTTGAGGAGTCTTGGTGTAATTAACCCTATTATTTTCCATAACTCTCTTGATGAAATTTTAATAAAATTGTGTTTTGTTGGTACATTTATCAAAAAATAATTCGTAGTTTGAATCAACAAAAAATGATGAGTTTATTATCTTCGTTGTTCCATCTGATTGTTGTTTATGATTTTTTTTAATATAATATATTTAGTTTTTACAACTAAAAAATATAATTTTAAGTAAATTAAAATTATTTATGAAATTTTATTTATATTAAATACGAAAGTTAAAATTGGAATAAAATATTCCATTATAGGAAATTGAACTTTTTGTGAACAATTTATAAAATAAGACTTGATTGTCCATCTAAAAACCTTGATCTATCAATTGTAAGTTATAACAGAGTAGTTATGCATTTAAACTCTACTACAAAACTTGTATAAATTTCCAGTCTAATTTGATCATTTTAAAGCTTAAAAAATTAAGTTTGAAGTTTTTAGTTGTGGTTGTAGTTTAGGCTGAATGAAGCGAGGGTTTTTAGTTGTAGCACCGATTAAGGAGATTCTAAATTGAGTGAAAGCAATTCAAGAGGAGGTTTCAAAGCCATGTTGTGGCCATGGTATCCATGGAGGCCAGTCTTGGCTCCCTTCTTCCCTCCATGGTGACCGATTCTGCGATTTTCGGGATTCCCAATCCCAAGGGGACCTCTTGCGGCAGAGAAGGTGAAGCAATGTTGGTTGGGTCTTGGTGCCCTACACAAATCATCCAAGCCTCATCATCATCATCATCATCATAATAGAGATGTGGTTTTCCTTATGATGCCTCACCTTAGTGAGGAGTTTGTGAGGTTGTTAAAACAATTCATGAAGATTGCTTTTACACTTGCAGTCTTGATTTTCGTTGGCTTATACATCAATGTTGGCGTCATTCTTCCTTAACATAACCCGCACATTCTGTGCCGTTGGCTCATGCACCTACACTACCATATATGATTTTGTACTGTCACTGGTTTCTAGTGCCGATGATCAATTTCTTGTTTTACCTGTACCTGCACCTTTAGATGACTATTCTACGCCTCCACCGGTGGTGTCTGGTGGTGACGATCAACTTCCTGCTACTCCGTTACCAGTGTCTAGTGACAATCAGGAGGCATTGTCATCGGTGTCTAGTGATGATGATGATGATGAACTTCCTGCTCCGTCACCGGATTTTGGTGGTGATGATAATGAATTTCTTGCTTCGGCACCGAGATTTGACGGTGATGAACTTGTTGCTCTGACACCGCTGTTTGATGGTGGCAAATGATGATGAACTTCTAGCGCTAGCACCCTTGTCTGGTGATGGTGACGATGAACTTCCTGCTCTGGCACCGGTCTTTACTGCTACCACCACCACTAGTATTACCTTACCACACCACTACCACCACTACCAAAGTCATAGGCACAACCACTGCCACCATCCTACCACTATCGGTGCTACCACCATCACCACTACTACACACATTTCACACCACACCATGCTACAACCACCTAATGTTTTGATACTCAAACTTTTAAGAGAATCACAAAAAATGATTGGGTCACGGATTACTAGTTCAACCGTCAGGTCAACCAAAATCAAACTGGTATCGAACTGTGATGTCATTAATATATTAAAAATTATGTATAAATAACCAAAATAAATATTAAAATTTTAAAAATTTAAAACTCTTAAATTTTTTTGACATGTTTCATCTATTTTTTTTTTTTCTAAAGTAAGTAAGTAAATGCACAAAATAATAATTTAACCTATAATATTAAGTATACACTTGTAATATCTTGTTCATAGTACATAGACATACATATATGTATATATGAGTATTTAATGGAAAGGCACAAGTTGTCTCATCACATTAAAGTTGAAGTCATTTCATGACATTAATGTTTCAACTTTCAATGTAACAATTTATTGTTCTCAACATAAACAAGGTTGATAAAAAAAAAACATAGACTATAACATTGACCATTTACAACAAAGTTTAGGAGGAGGGAGGGTCTCACCTTCGTCATAGACAGTCACGGTTGGAGCTGGAGCCCGTCAACTATCGAGGTTGGATTGGTGTGGTGTGTCGTGAGTCGGTGGATAGGTTGCCCAGTACCGGAGAAATGGTTATCACCAGATTGGTTAGGGAGTTTCCGAAAGGGTAAGAAACCCGTTCCATCACCATCAACCGGAAACAGGTCAAATGGTTTGGCGGTTTTGAAAATCAAGAACGGTTTTTATGTTGTGAACGGTTCTTTTAGGTATTCAGGACCGGAAAGCTGACCAAGTCCCAATTCTACCTGCCGATCTGATCCAGTTTTTGAAACCTCACTATCCCCTCGCCACCATCACCACCTTCAACACTATCATTGATAATAAAAAAAATTCTTTCCATTCCATCTTCTTAATAGGCTTAACCAAACACAGGAATGAAATTTGTTATTTAATTCCTATATCATTCCATGTTGGCAACAAAACATTGGAAGGAGAATAGGCAATATTCCTTTCCATTCAAACTTGTGGTTCATTCCCACTCTCATTCCATTCTCTGTTCATTTCATTTGTGTGTATGGAACGTACCTTGAAAGCTCGATAAATAAAAGTGTACAACTATTTTTTTTTCTTTATTGGCAATTCTTTGCATCTAATACATGAGTCACTACGTGCAATTTTCAACTTGTGTTTGATATCATATTTGTTTTCCATTTAGACCAGAGAGGGAAAAATCCAACATTTGCTCTTACCAAAAAGGAAGGGGTGTTCTATTTTTTTAATAATTTTTTGTGTTTGGGTAGCAAGGGGATCCTATGATGGTGGGCTATTGGGTACTGATGGTGGTTGGTGGGCTAACATTCATATTGTTATCTGTGCATTAACCATCTATTTAGTTCTATATTACAGTTGGGTTCGATATGTGTCATGGCTTTTCACATCATCTAACAAATTTATGGGATGTTGGAAATTGTGAATGATATGTCAATGTGCCTCAAATATAAATATTAACTGCCTCATTTGTGCTCTAAATTGGCTTCTGGTTTTCACTTTCCTTCTCTGGTAAGTTGTAGTGATGTGTGAGCTATTGTTCAGGTTCAGCAGACAGGACAGTGAAATTTTGGGATTTGGAGTCCTTTGAACTAATTGGATCAACGAGACCGGAGGTATGTGGGCTTGTGTAATTCTAACCTTGTTGATAATTTAAGCTTTGTGAAGTTGATATTTATTCATTACCTTATTAAAGTTTGCAACAAAGAAATTGCTGAGACAAGTTATTGAGTTCACTGCTAGAGGTTAGAAACACAATCTTTTTCACAATTTTCTTGTTCTTTTTTATTTTCCAGGCTACAGGGGTACGATCAATTACCTTTCACCCAGATGGAAGAACCCTGTTTTGTGGATTGAATGATAGCTTAAAGGTTCCAATCTCAACCACTTGATATTTTAAGATTTGGTTTCGGCCTTTTGGGAAAAGAAATTAGCCATTACGTGTCCATGCCCCTTTAACTGCAGGTTTATTCATGGGAGCCTGTAATTTGTCACGATGCTGTGGATATGGGATGGTCAACACTGGGTGACATCTGTATACATGATGGAAAACTCTTGGGTTGCTCGTATTATCGGAACTCTATTGCGATTTGGGCGTCAGATATTTTGGTAGTTGCCTTCATCTAGTTCTTTTTAACTACTTCGATTATTTTCTTTCATTGTTACTTTACAAGCTTTTTTCCCCTTTGCATCTTAAATTCAGTTTCTCTTTGTCCTCAAGTCCATTTGTCTTCTTTTTGTCAGCTTATCGAGCCATATGGGGCTGGCTTGGTAACTGAGCAGAAACATGATCTTCAGGAAAGTCCTTTGGATAAAGTAGGGAGTCATAGAACGACTGCTTCAAGTGTGCGCTGCCCATCTCCAGATTATGAGATTAAAGAGATAAAAAATATATACGTGGACAGTAAGTTTTTGTATTTACTTGAAAATTGTAATTTCGGACTTACTCAAAATCTGATTATGTTTGGATACCCTTTTTA
Source organism: Camellia granthamiana (assembly GCA_036172215.1). Taxonomy (NCBI): domain Eukaryota; kingdom Viridiplantae; phylum Streptophyta; class Magnoliopsida; order Ericales; family Theaceae; genus Camellia; species Camellia granthamiana. The sequence goes on along the minus strand of CM069909.1, from coordinate 55,431,862 downwards.
ATTATATTCATCCATTGACAATATGGGATGTGGATTCAAAGGTTGGGAACAGGGCGGTTTTTGGATATTTGCAAGGCCTTGATATACCAGTATTACACATGATGTTTATAAATTTATATTGATTTAATTTCTATTTAGTTGTGATATGTCTTTGTTAATTTTATAAATTCATATTGATTTCTCTAAGTTGTGATATATATTTGTTATTGATTTTATGTTACTTGTGGTCACACTGAGCAAGAGAATTTGTACATAAAATGTATTCATCTGCCCGTTCAGTGGTTAATTAAAACCTATGAAGCACTGGCACACGGGCTATTGTAAAAAAGTTGCAACTAGGCTGATTTGTGGGTTGTTTAGACAGATAGATTAAATCTGCATGTAAGTGATGTGCATGCCTAGGCCTAAACCAGGGATGACTATGGTATTTTTACGTCGTTGCTGAAGTTGTGATCTTATTTGGATACCCAATAAATTCTCTGTAGTGTCTGTACTGATTTTGCTTTTGGTTATATTGTCTGTCCTGTAACATGTTGTTCCATGAAAAGCTGCAGGTGGTACTCCAGTTGCCTCAAAAAGAGTTGGTTCTTATACGTCTCCTAAGGTTGTAAACCCCTCTGATTCCAAGGAAATCAATAATATACAAGCCCAGAAGAAGGGTCCTGCAGTTGCTGTGCATGCAAAAAATATTGGGCAAACAAATACTAAATCCTTCGTAGTACCTAGTGTTGTACCTCGGGACAATGCTGATGGAAAAGAATCGGCCAATTCTAGAAGAGAATCTGTTAGCTCTGGGAGGGCCAGCATTGGTATGTCACTCAAGCCACCTCATATACGGAGGCCATCAGCTACCAAATTTGATGTGGAGAGGCTGTCGGTGCCCATTGAATCTGAATCTTTTTGCAAAAGAAGTGATGACACTGCAGTGGATCCAAGCTTCCATCACAGGCTTATAGCAGATGATGATGCTAGAGAAACCTCTGTGGAAAAGCATTTGAATATCAAGAGTGTTGCAGAGAAGTTCGAAAAAGTTTTGTCACCAAAGGGACCATCTAATCAAGAAAACGGTTAAGTTCTTTTTCCTCTGCTACACTGCTATTTCTTTACATGACATTTTATGCACTTTCTGTTCTATCCTTTTAATTTATACATGTTTCTATTCTTTTTCTTTTCATGTCTACTTACTCTCCTTGTTTATTCGTCAAATTGTTTTGCATGAATAGTTTTTATCTGTTCACTCCACTTTATAGTCTTGTCCTGAAAATTGTCTTTGGCTACAACTTCTTGTTCTCATTCCACTCTATGAAGGGGCCCAACATATCTCATAGCACCTTCAGCTGAATTAATTTCTCCATACATAGGCAGCAAATTTGGTCTTCTATGCAGCTTCCATAAAACTCTTGTACCAACTGATGCTTTTTTTACCTTCTTAGCTATTTTATTTTTGTAATTATTTCTTTCTTCCCTGTTCACTCATCAATCTCTGGGTCCATTTTAGTGATGACTGAACTTATGAATTTTCTGTTTCTTAACTACCTTGCATAAAACATGATAAAGCATGTGTGTTGACATTATTGCTTTGATACAGATCTGCGAATTCATTGCCAATTACATTAACAAATCTGTATTTTGAGATTGAAACTTTACCTAGAACTTGCAGCATATTGATTCTGTTTTCAGAAGACATTTAAATTTTCCAGAAAGAAAGGGGAGATTACTTGACAAAACCAATTTCTGAAAACATCATTTCTTCCATTTCCAGTTTGAAATTCTTTAAAGAAAGACTAATGTAAGTTTTTAAACTCCATTTTCATTTCAATATTTATCAAAGTCCAGTACTTTCTCTTCTGTACTGTTTTCATTCCTCTCTTGGGTTTTTGAAAGGATAGAAGAATGTTTTGCTTCATATCGTACATATGTCCAAAATATGATTTATGTTTTTGAATTTTATCGTATGAGATTTTGATTATATATACAATCTATTGCTCACGAGTTTGATTGGTTTTTCTTTCCTTCTTTTTCCCTTCATTAGTTTCAGGCAATGACCCCCCCTGTAGCACTGAAGGGACAAATTCAGTTAAACTTGTCAATGGAGGTTTGCTATCAAATGATATCTACACTGTTTGAAAGGTCACATTGTATATAATTTGATTCATTTAGGATTTGATTCTTTTGGCAGTGGCAGTTGTACAGGGAAGGACGCGCTCTCTGGTTGAGAGGTTTGAAAGGAGAGAAAGATTAAATATTGATGAGGTTCAGGCACGTGATACAACCGCTCATATAATAACTGAGACTGCTAAAACAACCCCCATGCTGGTAGGGTTTTTGCCTACTTAAATGGTTATCTTTTGTGACTGATGCATGGGCAAAGTGATGTGTGATATTGTTTTGATTTTGTATGAACACACATGCAGGATATTTTGAATTAGTAGGCTACTTGTATTACTGCTAATGATGCAGTGTATAATTAATCATAATTAAATTCTATGAGCACAAGCACTTGATCTAGCCTCATGTATCGGTGCCTGACTCCTATGGGATGTGGGAACATCATTTGGTGTCTTGTATTAGCACTCTGGTAAACACTATTATTTCCAATTGCTTGGAAGCAAGTTGGATTGTTCCATGCTGCTGATTTTAAATACCCTCATCTTCTGTTTGATATGACCTTTCAGTTTGGTCTATATTGGTACTTGGTTTTAACTGGATGGACCATACCTAAAGTAAAGGTTGGAAGAGTTGGGGTGCAAGGGGGATAGGCCATAGTTGTATAAATTGAAACCTATGGAATTAGTGTCCCAGTTTCTCTCTCTCTCAATTAAGGTTCTACAAACTAGTAGCCTAGCCAAAGTAATGATTGCATTTATGAGGAAGAGGAAGGGGAAGAGAGGCCTGGGGGATTAGGATTTGTTCTGGAGTGTATAATGTTAAACATTATATTTCAGTTTTCTTTTTTTCCTTCTCTCATTTAATGCAGACACATTTTGACTTTGTCTAAAGAGTCTGTCTTTTGAATATTCATCATGTTACATGGCGACTTACAGAATAGAGATCCACAAATTACTGGAAGGGAGTTGACATCCTCAAATGATGGTGACTTGACTGAAGATTTGATGGAGAATCATGATGTATTCTTGAGTACCCTTCGGTCCCGCTTGACGAAATTACAGGTAAGTTTAGCGGGTCCAAATCAGCCTCCATTGCCAGAACATTTAAAGATGTTGCTGGCTGGTTGTTATGCCGCTGATAGTCTATTTTGGTGTACTGTTATTGCTTGTTACATGAATTGCGTTCTAGCATCTTATTTTATATTACAAGGCTGTGAGCATGTAAAATTCTAATAAATTTGCAGGCGTTGCGGCATTTTTGGGATCAGAATGATATTAATGGTGCTATTGATGCTGTGAGGAAGTTGCCTGATCATTCTGTGGGTATTCATTGGATGATTTCAAGTCTGTTGCTTGTTCTGTTGGTAACCAGTTTCGTGTTTGTTTAATTTTTTGAAGGTTCATTCTCCCTGGTGTAGGTACAAGCAGACCTGATGAGTATTCTCATGGAGAAAATGGAGATTCTCACCTTAGATCTGTTTTCTTGCTTGCTGCCTGTGCTTTTGGGTTTACTGGATAGCAAGATAGAAAGGTAAATTTTTATGTTGCTGGGGGTCGGAAAACATTGACATGGGGTGCTGTAGTGTCTGTGATAATGCTTTCCGGGTTCTTAAGTCCAGATTATTGACCAAATCCAGGGGACCCAATCTACTAGTAATTTGTTCAGAGAGTTGACTTTATATTATAGTTTTCATGTTAGAAAATAGTCTTTTAATGAAGAACGGATTAATATAGTGGAGGATCCAAGAACTCTTCCTGCACTATCTCTTGTGTGTATGTGTGTTTTCTGAAGAGGGGTGGGGAGGAGGAGGCAAAAGTGATTCATTTTTCTCTCCTCCCCAGAAAAGGTCATTATCCAAGAAGGAAGTTTTTCGTACAGGAATTATTCTAATTAAGTACATAAAATCTAGATAAAAAACTTTTTTTTTTTAATGAAGCACTAAAACCTAGAGAAAATTTGATATTATCTTGAGGTCTCTCATTTGAAATTGAAAAGAAAAAGTACACATACACGCAAAGGAAGCAGAAATTAAAAAATGAAAGAAACAAGAGCCTTTTATAATAATACTTGACAGAGATGTAAGATTTCCTTATAATTCCTAGAGAAAATCTCTTTTCTGATTGATGGTTATTAATACAGTGTAACGATACTTGACACAGCATGTATGATTTTCAAATAATTACTAGAAAAATAAATAAATAAATTACTGTATGATTGAAGAATATCACTGATAAATTGTGAATTTGCAATACATATCCTCTTTATTTCTTGGATCCTGACAGATATCTTATTAATGCTTACAATTATATAGGCATGCCAATATTTCCCTGGAGATGCTATTGAAACTTGTTGCAGTCTTTGGACCAGTAGTCCGCTCAACCATTTCAGCACCTCCAGTCATTGGTCCCGATCTTCATGCAGAGAAAAGGTACAGCTATCAACATCTAATGGAACTTCTTTTTTTTTTTGTGGTTCCATTCCCACCCACCATTCGAAATATATGGCGGTGAATGGATGAGAATTACTTGTATAGCACACTGATTTCTTTTTGAAAATTTTCTCTGACAGACTCAAATGCTGCAATGAGTGTTTTATCCATCTGCAGAAGATCCCAAAAATTCTTCCGGTGCTTATAAGGTAAAGAAGCTGTTTCTTGGTCAGTCAGCTTTTTATTAAATGTAAGAACATTAGGTTTAGGTGTTGTGTTGTCAGAAATCCGTCTTCGCTGTTTAGCTTGCCTGATAAATTGGTAGTCATGAAATTCCTCTTTTCACGTCCCAAATGGCCAAATCTATCTTAAACCCTTTCTTCTTTAAAAGAAGACGTAATGGACAATCACAAAGTAAACTACGTAATGGAAACTCGTTATATTGGAAAAGACATGGTAATAAAGTTTAAGAAATATGTAGTTTCATCTTCCAAGTTTTGCAATTGTAAATATCAACACAAGCTGGTTAGTTCAATCTCTATACCACTTTTTACAAAGTTACCCCATTTAAACATATTAGATTGTTGAATAGCTTTATTTGCTTTCTTGCCTCAAGTAACCACGAACGTGGTTTTGCAACTCATAACTCTTTTTTAATCTATTTACTAATGATTTTCTGTAGGAGAGGTGGTCTACTGGCGAAATGTGCTCAAGAACTAAATCTAGTTCTTCAAAACTCATGACCCCCATAATCCACCACTGCCATTGGAGGGGGTCATGCACTAGCTCAGCTGTTAGCCTTTTAATAGGATTCACATGAGAGATAACCATGTCGATATTGAGGCACCCACAATTTTGTCTATATTATGCCGATACCTGTTTCAGCTGCTAGTAAGAGATAGTCTCTCAATACATAGGCCTGTCGGCAGCGCGCTCTTCTAATGATTATTTCTATATGGATACTATTGTATGTAATATTTGACAATCATATGTATATTGTACTTTTAATAGTCCAACTAGATGTGTACATTGTGCTTCTTTAATGCAAATGAAATTTATGTTCCATCTTGTCTTCTGGTTATCTCTCTTGCTTAGCAACAGCCTTGATTGATTCAACCATTTTGTCTTTGTTTTCGATTCTCTAAATTATGGTTCAATTCTGTTTTTAGTGTTTTGAGTTTTTATAACTATGTTCCGGGGATAATATAGTTTGATTATAATGTGGGTACTCTTGTTACATTTAAACTTTTGATGTTAATGGGTTGTTTGATTGTCTTCAACCCCCCCTCATTCATTTAATATGAAGTTGAGAAACGTTTCATTGTTATATTTTGGATCTTACTCTACCATTTGTTCTGCTTGCATTTAGAATAATGACCACTCTTTTGGAGATGCTGTGGATGATCTGATCCTGTCTACTCTCTATTCTGATCGACTCCAATGCTATACATTGGTGATTAAATTTGAGTATGTGATGATGTTGTAGTGTATTGTGTCCACAGTTTACCAAGGAATCCAGAAACTAAACTCTTGGAGATGTCATCGTCTGGATGATCTATTTACACTTAAATCGTGCATAGAACAATATAAAAATAATTAATATATGATTTAACTTATTTTAGTTGAGTCGCATCACATCTGTATTGTTTTCTCAAACAGGAAGCATTAATAAATACATAATTTGACAAAAATTGAAAAAGTTTCTCAAAAAAAGAGAGACCAGTTTAAAAGCCATTCTTTTAAAAGATGAGTGAAAAACACTTTATAGTTGGATAACATTGAAGATTGAATGAAACAACTACATGAAGTACATTTAACATTACAACGGATAAAAGAACATAAAAGCTGTGAAACGATGGCACAAACGCAGGTTTTATTGAATTATGAACAATGGGTAGTATACAAAAGGGAGATTGGTGTACAAGTGCTCTATTCTTCTTTTCTGACCATGAGAAAACCAGGTGCTAATCAGAGAAGCATGATCAAACTGCACTAGTCAGGCCCCGAGGGTATAACCTCAATTTCTACAACCATGATTGTCAAATACTTGGAAAATTTACAACAAAAAGTAAATGAGCAAGTCAATCTAACTTGGATTCCATGGTAGACAGGCTTCTATTTAACGCTCTTTTCCATGGGAGCGACAACTGGTTTCAAGGTCTGCTGAGGTCACTGAAAATGGCTCGACAGATGATCTCAGTGATTCGGGTCCCTCTGCAATGATTCTCTTGCATAATGAATCACAGTTGCTAATCGCCTCAGTTAACCTTCCCTTTAGCTCCCCAAGATCAACCTGTAATGCATGAACTGCATGCAATTTTTATACACAGTTAAATAACAACTTTAATGTGAAGTCTAATTATACAAAGCCCACAATCTACAACATCACATCAACAGATTCTCAAAATAATAGTTCAAATCAAGCAAGTCATCCTTTCATCAGGTACATGAGCACATTCAAGAAGAACCAAGGTAGGCAACTTGGGCTTCCACCAAAATTTTCAGGGCTAAGCGTTCTTAATTGAACAGTTATTGCCTATCAACGGCATTCCGTAATATGAGATTTGAGTTAGTGAGCAGTTTCTTGGAAATTGTTTTCTTGCAACCTGCAATGGGCTTGTGTTTTTCTTTCCCTTTCTTTATTTTTATTTTTATTTTTATTTTTATTTTTATTATATATATATATTTAAGTTTATTTATTGAAGAGTCTAGGCAAGAACATCACTCACCTTCTGATAGATGATGCGGAGTAGTCTTCATTGTCGAGACTGAATAATTAAAACGCTAAACAAGTTTAACTGTCAAAGCATCTGCAACTTCTATCTTTTTTTCTACCTCTTCCTGCATCAGTTATAATCCATTATCATAATATGCAGCAAAAAAAATCAAATTGATCTTCCCTTAACAACAGCCCCAATACAAAGTTTTCAGTTGCAAATAATTTCTAGTGCAGACAATAAGAGTACATAATTATTCATTGCAGCTTCATTCATCCATGGATTCTGCCACTAAATACTAGACAGGGTTCAGGTGAGCTGACTGCAGATCTAATCTTATCCATGCCTTGTCCAGACAGAAGACATAAATATACTTACTGCAATAACAGCACTATTGTAAAATATGACTTTTATCATTCTCAAAGTTAACATGTTTCTTACTAATCGTCTGGATTTTTGCCTCCTGCCAATCACGGTACATTGAGAAGAGCTCCAGCAGCACCATCGGATTTACTGTATCAATTTCATCCATAGGAATGTTATACTATTTCAAAATGATGCATTACATACAAAAAATGGTGTGAATAAAGTAACGATACATGTGTCACTACAAAAAAAATTATTTTTTGCAACGGCAAAACGCCGTCTCAAAAGATATTTGCGACGGTAAATTTTCTTTTTGCGACGGCAAGTGGGGGTCGCAAGAAGGGGGGTTGCAAAAGACCTTTAGCGACGGCACTTGCCGTCGCCATTGTTTTTGCAACAGGAATATTTCTTTTTTGCGACGGCAAATTTCTGTCGCCAATAATGGATGAAGATCTGGGTTTTTTTGCGACGACACAAGCTTTCCGTCGCTAAAGTAGGTTTTTGCGACGGCAAAATTCCGTCGCAAAAAATGTCGTCGCAAAAATGTCGGGCTAATGACTATTGGCGACGGCAATTGTTCCGTCGCTAAAGCCTTGTTTCTCAAATAAATTCCATACCTTTTGCGACGGTATGGCTGCCGTCGCAAAAAGCCTGGCACAATTTTTTTTTTTTTTTTTTTTTTTTTTTTTTTTTTTTTGCGACGGGGTGTTCTGCTGTCTCAAAAAAAAATTAAAAAAAAAAAAAACCCTGTTTTACAATTATTTAAAATATAAAAAAAACTGTAATGTTGGCAAATGATATAATAATATAAATACATAAATAAAATAACTAATGTTGGCAAATGAAAAATAGCTAAAAAAAAATCGAAAAATTACATAATAATATAAATACATACATAAACAAAAGTTGACAAATGATGAAAATTCATAGTGTTGGTCACATAATACATACATAATGTTGGTCACAAATTTAAATAACATAAATCAAAATCAAAACCAAAAGTTTTCGTCTTGATTATTTCGTGAGTTACAAAAACAGAAGTTGGTCATAATCTTTACACGCCCACATTCCACACGAAGCAAACTGCTACTCAGGAAATATCTGAAAAAAACAAAATAAAAATAATTAATAACAATATAATGGTGTTAATATTTTAATTACAGAAAAATATAAAAAAATTAACTACTATATAATTAGAAAGATAGTTTAGTAAATAATTTTGACTAGCCTAAAGTGAAATCCGGCTCTAACTCCCAAACCGGGAACCCGATTCGAGCCCCGTCTTCTCCCACAAGTCCCTCATGCCTAGGCGGTCGTGTGTGCCAAGTTTCGTGCTAAACCAACGCCGTTTGGTGATTTTGGGGCGTTAACACCTCGAATTCAAGTTTCTTAAGGAACTAGTTTGCCTAAAGTGAAATCCGGCTCTAACTCCCAAACCGGGAACCCGATTCGAGCCCCGTCTTCTCCCACAAGTCTCTCGTGCCTACGCCCTCGTGTGTGCCAAGTTTCGTGCGAAATCCGGCTCTAACTAGTCCCGTCTTCTCCCACAAGTCTCTTTAACTTAGAATGTCTAAATTATGCAAAGATACATTTTAGCTTAGAATGCAAAGATACATTTTATACCTGATCTTCTGGTGGTGGTGTATATGGATTCTCGTCTTCTGCAGATTCCCTAAATGCCCGGTGGCCACTCGATGCATCAGGAACCTATGATAGTCAATACATAATGTGTTAATCATATTCGAATTTTATACATAATCTTGTGTGAAAATTGAACTATCAAACAATTTAATTTATATCGAACCTGTCTGCTGGGATCCACACTCGCTCCCTGTGACACTAAGGCCATCATCTCAGCTCTCATCTGCTGTAAATGTGTAGAGAACTCTGCTCACAGCTCCTCCCTCAACTCATCCCTTAGCTCTGCACGAACCTTCTGCGTGATCTGATCAATAGTCGATGGCTGGGGTGTTGACTGTGATGGCCCAGCACCATCTTTATACACCGCTCTCTGAGGCACAATTCTCCCGTATGTGCGACAATATCCATGTCCGTCATGACCTATCAACTCATGGAAAATGGCATTCCTAGCCTCCAAAGTCCGACCATCCTCAGGTAGCATAGAGAGTTGACGATTAAACTCATCCTGTATTGAATAAGACATACAAGTATATGCCAAATTAAGATGGTTGACACACAAAAAATAAACTTTAAATACAATCAAAGGTGTTTGGAAACTACCAAGGTCTGGATAACCTCTGGGTCATCTACTCTACGTGTCATAAGCCAAACATTCATCTTATCAGTAGACTCCCCCTTACTGGTCATCTGCATTTTTTTAGAAATATGAAAATTAGAATCTAAATAATTTGTAAATATACAATGTTTATTTATATACAAAAATAAAACAATAAAATGTAAACCTCATGCCGTATCTGAGAGAAAGTAGTACGCCCTGTGGTATGAGCTATGCCGTGAGCTCGCCGATTTTTAGCGTTCCTACTTGCAATTTTCTATAACAGGTTCGACAAATGTGAGTATGTAAATATGATTTGTATGTTTACATATCATAAATATAACTTATTTGTATACCTCAGCATCGGAAGTACGCCAATACTCCACAAGTTCTTCCCACTGGCTTGGCACAATGTGCATAGGAACATCATCCTTCAGATTAGGATCAGAACTTCTAGGCTTGAAATACTTAGCCTTAAGCTTGTTCTTGTGATCCTTCCATATGCTGTTGCAGTTTCTCATGCAGATTGGCTTGTACTCCTCTGGACATATATTCAAATTGTCCTATAAAACACAATTTCAAAGTTTAAGGCTAAGTATAACACAAATTTAGAATTCGAATTTGTGAACAAAAATATACTTTTACCTTCACATCCTTCCAGATAGCATCAACAATATCATCAGGCACATTGTTCCAGTCAAGAAAAGTAAGAGGAAAAATGTTACCATTCCGCACAATAATGCCAAGTTGAGTAGTTAACTTGGCCACGTTATCCCCTATTGGACAGTAATTTGCATCAAATTGTATGTCCAGCTTTTTACCAGTACCCCACTCTTTAATGCCCTTGGCACATCCTCTACCACGCCTAGTCGAGGTTGATGAAGAACAAACATGACCTGCGAGATACAATAACAATAAACAATATGCAATGGTAATAAACAAATGCAAATTTAAATAATGTGAATACAAATCATATCAAATAAACCTGAGGTGGGCTGTGAAGAAGTCGAAGGGTCTGCAAAATACAATGAGAATAAACAAATTATATATAATGAGCATAAATAAATGTATGTTTAAATAATTTTCATACAAATCAAAGCAAATTTATATACCTGCGGATGGCTCATAAGCTAATGATGATAGCTGCTGTGGTGCCACTGATGGTGGACACACCGATGGTAGGCGTGGAGGCTGAGTACATGGTAGCTGCTGTGGTGCCACTGATGGTGGTCGATGCGGTGGTACTAATGGCCCCTCAAATGGTGGTGGCACTAATGGCCCCTCCGATGGTGGCCGATGTGATGCCTCCTCTGATGGTGGTGCTACTGATGTCCTGTTATGTAGCACATCAGACATCATGCGCCGGGGATGATCAGGCTTCCTCTTCCTTCCCATAATAATCTGCAAGCAATATAACATTAATTGACATTAGAAACATAGACAATGGTTTGTCATCAACTATAATATGACATTAATAGAACTATTACAATTACAAAGACAAAGTAAAGTAAGAATTTGATTATTAACTACAACCTTGGCCTTAATTGAATTACTAATGTTGATTAAATATCAGCCTATTTGAACATCAACTGTTTCCTCTTCTGCGGTTTCCCTCACCCAACCAACTTCTTCATCACGAAGCATTATATTTTCTTCCAATTGTTGGCTCATGTATGGCTCGATTTGTGGATCAGTCGAACTCATATCAAATAAACCTCTTTGAGACATCTTCACCACGACTTGCCAGTCTGGTTGTAACGAGTCTGCAACATACCAAACTTGTTGTGCTTGGGACGCCAAGATGAAAGGTTCATTGGTAATTCGATCATCTCGGTACAACAAATGATTGAAGTTCACCAACGTGAAATTGAAGACATCTTCTTTCTTTTCGTGAATGTTGTCAATCCAATCACACTTAAACAACACATGTTTCTTCTCATTGGAATATCGAATCTCAACAATATCTGTCAATTGTCCATAATAGTACACAGACCCCACACGAGGATTCTTGTCTTTTCGACTAGCATAACTTATGGTATCTGCCTTCAAAGCTACACCACAATTTTGTGTAGCTCGACGATCATCCATGGCTTTTACTCGATACCGAAACCCATTCAATAGATACCCGTTGAACCTCCTTGCCAGGTTATGAGGACCATTTGCCAATAGAATAATCTCTTCAGAAAACATGACATCAGTAGTCCTTCGCAAAGTTTGGACCTATTTAACACAAAAATGTAAAATTTAAAATGTAGTTCGGCTTAAGTAACTAGAATCTATAGAGTTAAATACATACATGTTCCTTGAACCAAATGTGAAACGTTTCAAAATGTTCACGCTGAAGCTGATGATCGTCCATACGAGGCATTTTGAGCTGAAGTACTTCAAGGTGTTTGCTGTGTAGATTGAAATTTTAGCAATACAAAAAATTTTGTTGAAAATTCAATAAAACATAATAAAATAGTGAGTGACTTAACCTACTTTATGAATGGTTGAACCGTGCTTGTATTGAATAAGATGTACCGATGAGCTTGTACCCAAGAAGTATTATCAAGATAAAAGCTTGTGTTTTCACCAATAGCATGACCCAAATTATCAGCACCACTATAGTTCCTCACGGGTCGACTAGATTTGGTTTCCACATCATTGAGATATTGTGCACAAAAATTCATGCATTCTTCCATAAGATATCCTTTAGCAATTGATCCTTCAGGATGAGCTCTATTACGCACGTATTGCTTCAAAGTAAGAAGATACCTCTCAATTGGATACATCCAGCGAAACTGAATCGCTCTACCCAATAAGGCTTCATCAGTTAGATGGTTGCTTCATGCACATCCATGGCGGCAAGTTGTATGGAATGAGCACAACAGGCCAAGTGCTATGAACTATGCTCATCGTCCTGAATGGGTTAAAACCATCAGATGCTAAGCCAAGCCTTACACTTCGGCAATCATTACTAAAGTCAATATTCCGACGGTCAAAATCTTTCCATGCAAGGGAGTCAGCAGGATGCCTGAAGACACCATCATCAGTTCGTTCCTCTGCATGCCATCTCATTAACTTGGCCGTCTTGGATGACATAAACAACCTCTGCAACCTTGACTTTAAAAGAAAATACCTCATCTGTTTTGCAGCTATTTGTTTGCCACCTGTGTTAGGACCATTTGAACCACCATCACCATTTGATTTCCATCTAGAACTGTTGCATATGACACATTTATCAAGATTGGCGTCCTCGTTTCGAAACAACATGCAACTGTTGGGACATGCATCCCACGTCTCATACGTGAAGCCCAAATCTGTTGTGACCTTTTGAGCTTTATAATATGAGTCCGGGAGTTTCACACCCAACGGGAACGCCTCATTCAATAACTCAAGCAACATGTCAACAGACTTGTCTGTCCACTGATTAAGCACCTTCAAATGTAGAAGTCGAACAATGAATGACAAAGATGTGAACTTCTGACAACCCGGATACAATTCACTTTGTGCATCTTGAAGAAGTTTGAAATACTTTGCAGTCTCTGCATTTGGACCGAGCTGGGGTTCAGATGCATGGGGATCAGGCCCCTGTGGTTCATCACCCTCAGCACTTGTACCGGCATGTGGATTTCCCATAGCCCCTTGTATCATTCCAATCATATCATCCCCAATGTCTAAATTAGCTAATGTTTCATTCTCTCGATTACCATGCAGAGATATGTAAGATTCCCCATGATTAATCCAATGTTTGTATTTTTTAAAAAAACCATTCAAAATCAGATGCTCCCGTACACCCTCTCGTACAAAATAGTATTGATTCTCACACTTCCTACACGGACAACTGATCATCGAATCTTCAACCCTATTGGTGTAGGCAAACACAAGGAATTCATCAATCCCATTAATGTATTCACTCGACATCCTATTTGGCAAATCAATCCAACTCTTATCCATCATCTGTACACATCCACAAAAATATCTCACCAAAATAACTCTAAATATAATACCTACGCAAACCAAGTAAATGATATCATTCCTCTCTGCAAATAAATAAATTGTCATATTAAACGTCAAAAAATACAAAAAAAAAAAAAAAAACCTAATAAACAGAATAAATAAGTGAAAATAAAAATAAACCCTAATATTTTGATTGGTTTTCAATTTATACCATTTACCTATTTTCGTCAACTAAACCCGACAAAAAAAATAAAAATAAAAACTAGTTATTAAACTAAACGAAATGTCTAAAATTCCTATTTAGGATTAACTCCTGTTTTTTTTAGATTGAAAAAAAGTAATAAAAAGTTTAAGGTTTAAATTAATTAAATTAAAAATTTAAGATTTATTTTATTATAAGGGTTAAAATCCTGTTTTTTTTTTTTGTATTTTTTTTATTTTCTCTTAAATATTTTTATGACTTATTTAAACATTTGCAATTTAAATTTGTAATCGAACCATTGCATGTGTATGATATCAAAAACACAAAAAAAATAAATTCTATCCCCTTTTTTTACGAATCACTCATAAAATTATGATTTTAAATACAATATAAGTGATTGATGCATTAAGATTAAGTTATTTAAGATTATTTTAAATATAATAAACATATTTATAAAAAAAAATTGCATATATATACAGATTTATTAATCAATAGACATTCATCTATATATATAAATTATACACATTTATTTGCATATATATACAGATTTATTAATTCCAACTAGATTTATATACAGATTATAACTTCATCCCCAAATTATACACATTTATTTATATATATACAATTTATAAAAAAAAATTGCATATATATACAGATTTATTAATCAATAGACATTCATCTATATATATATAAATTATACACATTTATTTGCATATATATATACAGATTTATTAATTCCATACAGATTTATATACATATTATAACTTCATCCCCAAATTATACACATTTATTTATATATATACAGATTTATAAAAAAAAATTGCATATATATACAGATTTATATATATATAGACATTCATCTATATATATATACAGAGACCGAGAGAGAGAGAGAGAGAGAGAGCATATGCAGAGAGAGAGAGAGTCGTCTGTCGCCGTCGCCGCCGCACCACCGCTGGCTTGCTCGCCGCACCACTGCTATACCTGTAGCTCGTTTGAGAAATTTGGGGGATGAAGTTAGGGATTTGGATTTGGATGAAATTAGGGATTGGAGGAAAGGATCGAGCGGCAAGATGAAAAAGAAGAGCGGGGGATTTTTTATTTTTACTTTTTGCGACGGTATGTTTTAGACCGTCGCAAATGGTAGTCAGTAGTTCGTAAAACGGCGCCGTTTCAATAATCTTTTTTTGCGACGGAAATTTGCCGTCGCAAATGAGCCACTGTTTGCGACAGCAAACATATGCCGTCTCAAAAAAAATTATTTTTTGCGACGGTACAAAAAACCGTCGCTAATACTTCCGCATTTCCAACCCCTCCGCGTAGTTTTATTACCGACGGGAAAGTGCCGTCGCTAAAGGCTTTTATTTGCGACGGTTGAAGTTGCCGTCGCAAAAAACCTTTTTTTGCGACGGAAGGTGCGCCGTCGCTAATTCTTCCGTGTTTTTTACTATGTTTTCTTGTAGTGTGTACTCAAAAACACAAGCTACACCAAATTAAGTTGCAACCGTTACTATATCCAAAAAGAATAGGTCAAATGTTTCATTTGTGCATGCATATATATCAAATATGCATCTACAATGTGAAACTGTTCCAGTAGACTGTAATGCTTCCATGCTTTTTACACATGAATAACATGAATGAATATTATTTCACACACACAAGTATGTTCATCATAAGAACGAAACTCAGAAGGAACTGACAGGGGCATGCACAAGTGGTAAGAGGCATGTGGCTTAATTCGATGCGAAAGAATTACATCAAAACACACATGGAGACAGAGATGAACGGGAAGTGGGTTTTAAAGTTATGGGGCATGATTCACTTTCAGCAGTTGACATTTTTAGAATGACATGTAAAATAGAATTAGTACATTGAAGCACTTTCCTATGAGTTATAATTATAACACAAATTCTTGCTCAGTTCCACCCTAGCCCATTCTCCGAAGAGCAAACAAACCCCATCTCTCCCTCATGAAATAACTTAGGTTGCGTTTGGTAGAACTTTCTAAATATGATTTGAGAGTAGGAGTTGTATTTTGAGTTTGTGAGTTTTGGAATTATGATTTGAGTGTAGAAAATTTGTTTGGTTATGGTTTTTGAATATAGTGTTGAATTGAGTTTTGAATTGTATGTGGAATTGAATTATAAAAGTTTGATGTGACATGTGAAATAAAAAAATTTGTTTGGTGATGAGTTTTCAAAATAGTTTTCAAAACTTAATTCAACCTATAATTGATAATCAAACACACAACTCACAACTCGATATCCGTGTTTTTTTATCAACAGTCATAACCAAACTATTTTTAAAACACTCAAATAAAAAAATGATTTTTTTTTTGAATAGTTTTTTTTTCAAATAAATTTTTTTTCAAGTAACTTTTATGCCAATTAATTTTTCTGTCAATTCATTTTTTAGGCCTGTATAAACATTTTGTGCAATATGTTTTTAATATTTTTCAAAAATTTTGTTCAAACCAACACATTTGGAGATTACATATTGATAAAAATTAACAAAAACCAATTTATTAAATTTTTTTAAATACAAACCAAAACATAAACGTTACTAAACATTACCAACATTTTTTCATTTGTTAAATTTTATTAATTTAATAAAAAATTCTTTATGTTGTACCTTTTTTTAGCTTCATTATTGTCCCTCACTCCTGCCTCACCCGTGAAGCTCATATTATTGGGGGCAATTGATTGATGTATTTGACTATAAAATGACTAACTTGCCCCTCTTTCATAGAATGTCAAATTGCTATGTAAGTATAAAATGAAAAGGGCAATAGTGTAATTTCACTCATGCAATAGACCCCCCTCTCTCCTCTGTTGAGTGTCAGTTGGTCACTATTCGATAAAGAAAAAAAAAAAGCCAAAACTGAGCACAGATTGTCAGTGATCAGTATATGAAAGAAATGAAAAATAAATAAAAAGTGCTATAAGTTAGTATTCGATGGAAAACAAAAAAAAACGAAAAAAAAAAAAAATTGGAACTAAGGCTTTATATAAGTCAGCATCTTCATTTGGATAACTACACCATCTTCACCATCTTTATTCCAACAACTTTAGCAACTTCTTCACCATACAATATCATAAATTCAGTGTAGATATCCGTATAAAAGAAGAGACAAAGAGCTTTCATAAGAGATTAGTTTGAACCACAACTTCATATTCTTCATAGCTTCACAATTTCAGAGCTGAGCTGCACAAAGTCGAATATTTCAGCAAACGGGACAACCGGCCGGTCAATCGGTTTCAGTCCCAACTTCCACCAGTTTGCTTGCCTTTTGCGCTCAGTTTGGCTATCTGTTGCTTGCCTTTTGCACCAGCAGCAGAGGCTCAGTTTGGCTATCTGTTGCTTTTTTTTTTCACACCATTTTCATACATTTTGCTATACATCTTTTATATATTTTTTATACGTTTTTCTTAACTGTTGTAGTCATCATGCCGAGAACAAAAAGAGCTAGACCCGAACGTAGCAAAACCTCTAACCCTTTACAACATCATCACTATCCAACTATTGATTTTCTCACATACAATCACGAACAAGTTTATTCAAATTTTGCCAATCGACCAATTGTTACGGGGAGAAAAGTAAATCTACCTTCTCAATATGATCCACTGTTGCTTGGCAGACTGGATATGATGGGGTGGTTACCTTTAACTAATTTACCACAAAAGGTATATTCCCGTCTTGTATATTTATTTTACCTTCACTTGAGACCTACTGAGGGAGAAGTGGAGCAGTATAGTCTGACCTCTTATGTGAAAGGTAAAGTAATCACACTAAAACCCCACACTTTCGCACAAATTATTGGACTTCAGACAAGGGCTTTGCAATGCTATTTTCAGACTGAGTCTCAGTTAGCTAACATTGTTGGTGATCTGACTGAGATTTATACCACAATTTTGCGAACTGATTTACCGGCACTAATTTAAAAGCAAGACATTTAAAACCCCACTTTCGTATTCTTCATTGATGGATAGTTGAAAATATCACTCCCAAAAAAGGACATTTTGATGTTGTTCCATGTTTATTTGTTATATTGTTTTAAAATTGGACAAACATTAGATTTATGCTACATATTACTGAAAGAAATGATGGTTGCAAATCTTGGTACTCTCAGTGACCGGTCACGACCTCTTGGAGCTGTGTTAACCAAAATTTTCAAAGCGCATTATGTCAACCTTGAAGGTGAAGTAGATGTGAAAATCACTTCACCAATTTCTGAGTATACACTGACCCAAGCTGGTGGTGCTGAAAACTTACTGGGCGCTATTAATTTTGCAAATGAACCAATACCTGATCCGAAAGATTCCAATGACAATGCCATGCCACCAAATCAACAATCCCAATACTGGACTGATTATTTAGCTTTGGAACAAGAACAGTACAATCAGCGCCTACAATGGGAACAACAAATAACTAATCAGGTCAATACATTGGGTACTCGTTTCAATGAATTTGCCGCCGCTCATAACTCACTAATTCAACAATTTGGTGAGTTTCATGTAGACTTTAGGAGACATGATGAAGTGACAAGTAACCGCATTGATCAGATTGACCATCGAGTCATCAGGTGTACCATCACTACTTCCCTCCACCTCCACCACCACCCGATAATGATGCTTAACTTGTTTTGATGAGCGATTAAATGGTTCACACATGCTGTGGTTATTTTGTTTTTTTATTTTGTTGTAATATTTTGTATTAACGTTATGAATAGTAAATTTTTTGTGTGCACTCTAAAATTAACCAGTGACAATGTTATAACAATTTGTGAGTTGTATTATGAAGTAAAGATGCCATATGCATTTTTTTAAAAAGTGCATATTATACATCTCCCCTAACTGATGCACAAATGTTAATTACAATAACAATTACAACTTTCGTCGACAACATCATAAAAATTAATAGAACAATTAATTTGAAATTAAAATTAATAAAAAAATGCATATAAAAATTAATAAACAAAATTAATAGAACAATTAAAATTAATAACAAAACCATTATTTGAATCAAATGAAAAAAAATTAATAAAAAATTATTTTGAAAAAAAATTAATAGAACAATTAAAATTAATAACAAAACCAATATTTTAATAAAATGAAAAAAAAAAGTTAATAAAAAATTATTTCGTATAAAAATTAATTAAAAAAATTAAAATTAATAACAAAACCATTATTTTAATAAAAAAATTTCGTATAAAAATTAATAGAACAATTAAAGTTGGTAACAAAACCATTTATTTGAATAAAATGAAAAAAAATTAATAAACAAAATTAATAGAACAATTAAAATTAATAGCAAAACCATTATTTGAATAAAATGAAAAACAAAATTAATAAAAAATTATTTCATAAAAAAATTAATAGAACAATTAAAATTAATAACAAAACCATTATTTTAATAAAATGAAAAAAAAAGTTAATAAAAAATTATTTCTTATACAAATTAATAAAAAAATTAAAATTAAAAACAAAACCATTATTTTAACAAAATGAAAAAAAATTAATAAAAAAAATTTCGTATAAAAATTAATAGAACACTTAAAGTTGATAACAAAACCATTATTTGAATAAAATGAAAAAAAAATAATAATAAAAATTTCGTATAAAAATTAATAAAAAAGAATTAAAATTAATAACAAAACCATTATTTTAATAAAATGAAAAAAAATTAATAAAAACTTATTTCGTATAAAAATTAATATAAAAATTAAAATTAATAACAAAACCATTATTTGAATAAAATGAAAAAAAATAATAAAAAATTATTTCGTATAAAAATTAATAGAACGATTAAAATTAATAACAAAACCATTATTTTAATAAAATGAAAAAAAAAAGTTAATAAAAAATTATTTCGTATATGAATTAATAAAAAAAATTAAAATTAATAACAAAACCATTATTTTAATAAAATGAAAAAAAAAATTAATGAACATCATAAACTACAATTTTTGCATGCATCATTCAACCATCAACCAAAAAAAGTGTTGGCCCCTGCATATTATACATTGCATCAACAACATATTAAGTGTCTTCATCCACGTAATTATATTTTGTTAATTGACCATGTGATGCTGTTTGGGAAAGAAATTTGATTTGGGTTCCCTTTCCTTTAATTGCCATTTAGCCCAATCATTGTCCTCATTGTTAGTTATCCTACAAAAAGAGAAAAAAAAAGTCATTAAATTCACAATTACAAAAAAAGTGAGGGAAGTTATGTAATAAATGTGTCATAATGATTGAAACTAGTAAAATAATTATACATTTTCAACCATTAATTACTACGAAATTCACTTGCCTTGTTCACATCACAAATTTAGCAATGGCCAACATGATTTTGCCACATAGTAGTAGCAATTGCATCTCTAAAGTTCGATTTGGTACGTCAACCCATGTTGTGACATGTCAACATAGTCAGCTTGCTCTCCAACAAACCCGTCTCCTTTCGCTTCTGCCGCCATTTCATTATCAGCTTCCATGAAGAATGGGTCCATATCTGCATGCAAACGGATCCAGTTGTGCAGTACACAACATGTAATCACGAGAGGGCCTTGTCTTGTAGACTTATAATTTAGCATGGACCGCAATATTGGAAATCGCTTCTTCAGAACACCAAATGTTCTTTCTATGATATTGTGTAACGACGAATGTCGATGGTTAAACAATTCCTTGGGTCTAGAATAATGACGGCCATGAAACTCTTGCAAGTGATAGCGTTGGGAACGAAATGGGGCAAGAAATCCAGGCATGTTCATGAAACAAGCATCCACTAAATAATACTTGCCTACATGTAAATAATGAATGCACTGCTCTGTCAAATAGATGTACAAAAAACTAATTTCAAAAAATGTACAGTGTGTTATTTGGTGACACTCACCATGGAGTGGGTGTGGGAACTGTAGATCAGCTCTTGTAATAGAGTAAACTAAAATAGCGTTGTCGTGAGCGCTACCTTCCCATCCAGAATTAATAAATGTGAACAACATGTCGAAGTTGCAAGCTGCGAGTACATTTTGCAATACTGTAGATTTGCGACCGCGGAATGTATTTTGTCTTGAAGTAGGGACCCATGCATCCACCAATGTGCCATCGATAGCACCGACACAATCCTACTTGAAAGATATTCGTTTGACATTAAAAGCGAAACAAACTTGGATATTACTTTTATAACATGAAAAAAAAAATATCGTTCCTTATTGTTATTGAAAACTTACAAGACAAACATATAGTCATATCTTGAACCAGGGAAAAAACCTCCTGTCATTTAAAATTTTTGCCGGTATCTCGTTTTGGTTACGTGGTTTGATAACCGTTGATGCAAGCTTGCACAGTGCCTGCATAACAATTTTGATGTGCTGACAAATAGTTTCCGTGGAGTGTTGAAATCTATCAACTAGTAGTCAATGGCGGTCATTTTGTGCAAAAGTGTATAAAAAAATTCTAAGCGATTCCTCGACACTGATATGCATATGTTCAGTATTGATAAAGTCATTTTGAAGTAAAGTGCCTTTCAATAAAATAAATATTTGTGCATCCATTTGCATAATGTCCATCATTGTTTCTGGATGGCCATTTAATAAACTGAAAATGTAATCATCACCTTTGAATGGACAAGTTCGCTGCGGTGGTCTGCTACTTGACACATTCATATGGTCATGCATAAAAGCAATCATCAAAAAATCCATAAAATCTTCAATAACTTCATCCTCCTCTGGTGAGATCTCCATTGCATTGTTTTATGTGTCGCATGACATATTGTTTTGTCTACATCACAGTAAAAGCATAATTATAAAATAATGTTTGACAGCATGCTAACTGTTACCATTATTGGTGAAACTGAATTAACAAGTAGCTACATTTAGTCGGCCTTAGTCATTTACCAGCATCCACTAAAATATATACGCGAAGAAAATTTGTTTTATATGTATTCATCTTGTCATAAGAATATGGACATAAAAGAACGCAGAACAATAATACAACATATTGATGTAAAACAGAAACTACTTAAGAATTCAATAAAAATAAACATACGAAGATGGATAAAAAAGAGCATATCATGGGATGAAAAAAAATGATAAAAAACAAATCAGGAATCATCAAATCATCTTGCACAACGACAAAGAGAATCACTAACTCAATCAAAACATAATTTCTCACTTCACTGCAAAGCTAGGATCATAGCTAGGTGCATATGGGTAGGAGTACGCATAAAAAACCTTCGCCATTCCTTATCTTTAAATAGTGTCAGTGTCCTAACATACTGGACCGGTGGTATGTCCCCAAGCTCTAGCAATACATCTTGACATGCATCAAGGGAATACTCATCACCACCTGCACTTACAGCCTCTGTGTCAGTTGATCGTGCACGTGAATGTTTTGTTTTTGCCTATATGTAGGTAGTGAAAGTTGCGCACACATCATCGAACCCACTTGACCGTGACTTTTTAGAACGACCACTGTCAGTCTGGCTGCTTGTAGGGCCCCTCTTGTGACTTTTGCCCTTCGCTTTCATCGCCGAATAAGTCAATAGGAATGGCTTCAGCAGCATTACTCCTACCAGCTTCAGGGCTCCAAAATTTATTAAGCATTTCATCTTCTTCATTTGAGTCAAGGGCTCCTTGTGTGGATGCACGAGACAAGGCCCCTGTGGCACAACAATTTTCAACAATTTCCGCCATTTCTTGAAAATACTCAAATCCTTTTGTCCTAAACTTCTTTACATTTTTTGTAGCCTACAGCAATTGAAAATAAGCATACTATACATGTGATGAAATGTTACAAAAAAAATTTGAAAATGGTACGAGTTAATGAAAAACCTTATCTCAAAATTCATCAGTTGCAACAACAGTTCCTACAATGGGATCTCATCTCAAACCAGTTTGTGCCCGCAGTCGCTTAAACGTATGGTAATCAGCTTTCAATCACTTATATTTTTGTCGCACCTGCTTTGATGTATACCAAAATCCATACAGATTTTGCAACTGATTTGCAAAATGATTCCAATGCCTAATTGTCCACATGGTACTACGGCCTGTTGTTTGATTTTTCTTAACCTTTTCTCTCAACATGTTTATTAATTTCATTTCAATTCTGGGAGTCCACATTCTTGTATCTTGATTGTCATCTGAATTGTTTTCATCCATCTAAAAACACACAATTTATATTTAAACTACTCTGGAGTGGATATAAAAAAATAACAGAGCAAAAATCAACTACAATTATTTATGTTTAAGTACGATTCAAAATTAATGTTTATTTGAACTTATTAAATAATGTTAGGAAAAGCAGATTAATTGAAGGGCAAAAGAGATACAAAATAAAAATCAGATAATATTGTCTATAAAAAATAACCAGAAATAAGCAGAAGAAGAAATAAGCAGAAGAATAAGAGCTGAAGAAGAGAAGCATAAAAGGGTGGCTAGGAAAGCACGGCGGTCGACTGGCTGGATGACCTAGGGGACGACCAGCCAGTTGTCCTGGCGGTTGACTGGCTCAGCTTAAACCGTTCTAACAGTTCAGATAGATCAGAAACCATTTCTATACCCATTTCGACTTCTCAGAAACGATTTCAGAACTCATTTCTGCATACCAGATGGATTGAAGGATATACGTACCAGATCAGTGGGAGTTGAATAGTTGTCACCAGTGATGGACTGGGTACAGTGAGTGAATGTGCGCTTCTTTGGTAGTCGTCTGATTCAAGAATAGGTTTAACAAATTTGACCTGTGACAAAAAAAATTGGAATAAAATTGGGGATGTTTCAGAAAATCAATGAGCTGTAAAAAAATATTTGGAAGAAATTTGTGATTTATTTGACCTTGGCGTCGTCGTTGTTTGGTTGCCCGGAGAATGAATCTTCCACAACGCACAAATTGTAACTCACTTGATTTGTGGGAGATGGTATGGGTAGGAAGGGGGTTCACAGACATAGTTTATAAAATGGTCTCAGTTCACAGGAACGAACGCTACCCGTGACGAATCATCAGCCGTGATCTTTCAAACAGAGGAAGACGAGTAGATTAGTTCAGCTTTAAATTTCTTTTTGCACGTGAACCTTTTCAGAAATGAGGAACATGGAAGGCTTTTCAAAAATGGAGAAGACTGAAGATGTTGGAAACTTTTGACAGTGGAGAAATGAAGAAGAAAGCCGCCAAACGGGAAGTCGAAATGTATTTTGAATGATATGGTGGAATTGTATTTTCAAAATCGTATCCAAACGTGAAGCGTGAATGATATGATGGAAATGCAATTTGAAAATACAACCAAACAGAGCCTTAATTTTTTTGTGATGTGTTGTTTTTCAAGTCATTTTGGGACACTTCTGTATAATATGTATACGACTCATGAGCTTCCAAATTCCCAAATAACAGTTCTTCAAAATTTAAAAAAAGAAAAGAAAAGAAAAGAAAAGAAAAAAAGATCACCTGAAGCAGAAGAGGATAAGGGTTTTCTCACTAGACTGTCTGTCAAGCTAGTCTCCTCTTCCAGTGGTGCTGTCAGTATTGGAGTTGCCTGCATTAAGAAATAAATACATACATGTAAATCATATATCATGAAACCAGCATCAAAGAGAAGATGATTCCAAAAGGTTGAACTATAATAAAGATAATGGTAACCTAAACAAAACCAAAAGAGGCCTATACAAATGATATAAAAGGCCTGTAGATCACTATAGGTGAAGAGAATTAACAAAATGATCCAGATTGGGAGAGACTTACCCAGAAACCCAACTATACAAAATAGCCAAAAAACAACTCTTTAGCCAATGTAAAGGCACATGTTCCCCTTTAAAGGTCCTCTTGTTTTGCTCTTTCCAAAGATGCCACATCAAGCACAAATGATCTAACAACTCCCCATCATATTTATACATAAAACACCAATTTATATAAAATAAAATAAAATTATCATCTTCTAATAAGTTTATAAATCATGAGCTATGAAGCGCATACACTTCTACTAGCATGACGTACATTGGTGTAGACACATTGGGGACACATAATTTCTGAAAATTTTGGCAGGTCAAAATGTAAAATATGGAAAAGATAAAACAATAGAAAAACACTTCATCACTTAGTTAAGATAAGCCCTAGCCTAGAGAGAGAAGAGAAAAAGAAGAAAGAAGAGACAGAGGAGGGTCGTTGTTCCCTAATTTCTTGAGAACACTTTGTTGTTCATAGACTCTCTCTCTCTCTCTCTCTCTCTCTCTCTCTTCTTCGTGAAAGCTCACTGTAATTTTTTTTAATTCCTCTATGTTGGCTTGATTTTTTTCTCCTCTTTTTTCTTGTCAAAGCCCACTTCTATGTTAAGCCCCCAAATGAAAAAGAGGAGGCTTTGTTGGAGTCACATTGTCTCAGTCTCTCTCTTCTTCGTAGAATATCTTGCTGACTACATTATTATTTTTAATAGTGCAAAAATTAGAATAGAAATTCTTGTGGGTACTATGATTGTTATGTAAATTAGGTTTCGAAATTTCTACTGTTATTAGCCTATTGTGATTGTTATCTAAGTTAGGTTTTGAAATTTTAGTCACTTGAGGAAAAAGTTCAATCTTTTAGGTAAATTACACTGACCTCTCTTAAGATTATGACAACCTATGAAGCACGGACACACATACGAACACGGACACGGACACGGAACACGGTAGTTTCTAAAAAATGGGGATATGGACACGGCAGGGGACAAAGAAATTTTTTTAATTTTTTTGTAAATATTTTTATTTTAATACACATTAATTATTTTATTTATTTATCATATTTTTTAAATAATGTGTTCCAATTAATTTTTTTATTTTATTTTACATACATGTGTTTATTTTTTTATTTATTAATATGTATAAGTATATATTATCTTATAATATGTATTATATATTATCTTATGAGTATATTTATGTTATATAATAACTATTATTATTATCATGTTTCCTCATACGGGGTGTTCACTCATACCCTTTCCGGGAACCCCTATATCCTTCAACTGCCTAAATCTAAGGACTTACTCTGGATTGGGACGAAAGGTGGGTGGCTACTGACAAAATGGAAAACAAGAGATAAGTTAAGCAAGAATAAGGAAACTGGAATTTAATTGAAGAAAATCAAATGGGAAGGTTAAGCAGAGATAATAATTCAACAATAAGTACTTATCAACAACTTGGCTCTGATACCAAAAGAAGCAGAAGGAAGCAGCACTAATTAATTAAAATCAAAAACTTATAATAATACAATTGTTTACTGGAAATAAAACTTACAATTGTTTACTGGAATGAAGCAAACAGTTCTTCAAAATACATGACTTGAAAACGAATTTTGAAAATATAAAATTACAGAGATAGCTATTTTTCTTGAGGAATGAGCACTCAAATTTTCTAACTCTGCCTTATTCTTGACTGAAGAGGCTCTTTTATAGATAAAAAGAGTTACTGTGAGCCTTGTGAATAAATCTAACTTTGAAAGAAGCACATGGGAGTTGCCTGCAACTTTCGGTGAGTGACTAAAGTTGATGGCTGCCTTTGATTATTCTGTTATTGTGAGCCTTGTGAAGGAATCTGACTTTGAAAAAAGCACATGGGAGCTGTCTGCAACTTTCAGTGGGTGACTAAAGTTGATGGCTGCCTTTAATTGTTCTGAATTTGTCGGTTGGATGAATTATGATAAATGATGAATAGTAATATTGACTTTTGATGAATAGTGAACAGTAAATTTGACTTTTTTCACTATTCATTACTTTTTGATGGAAGCATGTGACTGAGGGAATCAATATAGATATATTTATCAGCAGCTTTTCTCAAAAGAAGAGTATTGATTGAAGCTGATAATTATAGCTATATAGAATCCAATGATTGAATTAAGCATATGGGTCCTGAGCATTTTGGAACTGGGACCTATAAGGATCTTGATTAGTTGAATCTGAAGAAGAGTGTGCACCATTTGAACCTTCTTCTGAACTGTCTTCATCAAATTGTGACTTGGCTTGGGCCATGAGTAGACGGGCTATCTGAAGAAGCTCATCTTTAGATGACTTGGAATTGACTTTGGGCTTAGTCTGAGATGGGCTTGGAAAAGCTAGAAGTTGGGCTTCCAAGATTGACTGGAGGAAGTTGGCTTCCTTGGGTTATTGAAGCAGTTGGGTTCTGCTGAGCTTTAATCATGGCAGAGTAGGAGCATGAAGGTTGACTGGAAACTCGGCTTGAACTTGTTCAATGATGAGTGGAATTTTGAAATTATCCCACCATTTAACTGAGTGTCGACGAAAAATTATATCACCAGCAATATCATATTGCCATTTAAATATCCATGGGACTTTGTATTTGGATATAAAAATGAGCAATGTAGGAAATTTCTTTTATTGTGGACTGAATGAGAAAACAGTAGAAAAATAATTGACTTGTTCAATCATGATGGAGGGGAAGATAGTCTTAATAGCCCCATATTGAGTCCACCAACAGAGGAACCAAGTGGGGAATTCTGACTTGAATTTATGATCAAATTAGAGAAATCAAGAGTGACTGTTTAACTCATTTTGATACAGAAGAACTTTGAACCAGGCATCAATATAATCATAGTAACTGTATTGAATGGTATGACCAAGAAAATCATGGAGTTGGAAAGGAGGACCCTATTCATTCAAAGAGACGATATTGTGAATATACAATGAATAGTACACAATCTTACTGGTGTAAGTCCGATCATAAATAGGTTTAATAACAATAGATTGATGGTTAAACAGAATGTCTTTGTAATGAGTAATTGACTTTTCTGGATGAAGAGGAACAAAATGCCATCCAGGAGGAAAGTAGGATTTGACTAGGTCAAGAACAGTCTGAGTATGCTAGTGACTGGGTTCTTTGAAAAAGAGATTAGTGGTATGAGATTGAACATAATCAGAACGAGCAGATTTAATAGGGTTAGGAGGGTAAAGAGTAACTGACTGAGAGGAAGATGCAAATGGATCAGTGGCCAAAGCAGAGGTATAAATAGGTTTAAGAATATTACCAAGAACTTGATAATGATTGACTAATTCAGCAGGATGATATCAGGTGACTAATTCCAAAGGAGGAACTGGTTGACTAGAAGGAACAAGAGCCTTACTAGAAGGTCTCAAAGGTCGCTGAGCAGACATCTGAAATAAAAATAGGTGGACTAGAATTAGCATCCTCTGAGAATATCTAATTTGCTCATATGGTAATCAACACAATTAATGTAGTGAGCAAGTGAATGACGGAGACTACAAATTGTATGAAAACAAATAAATTGAGCACGTTTAGTAGATTTTTTGGCTAGCTTGAGGCAAGCAATATGGTGAGTTGTTTAGTGAATGAGCTTTCTGTAATAAGTGAGTTATAATTTATGGTAGGAAATAAAAGGAGTTGCCATCCCTTATTCCCCCTATAAAAATTCTCGAGTAAGAAAATCAGGAATAGAATTTTGACAACCAGGGATATATTCAATATCAAAATAAAAAATACTTAAAATAGATTGCCAACGGGCAAAAATTTGTTTACTAGCAAGATTTTGAACATCTTTTTCTAAAACATATTTAGCAGATTTGCAATCAACATG
Organism: Camellia granthamiana; assembly: GCA_036172215.1. NCBI lineage: Eukaryota > Viridiplantae > Streptophyta > Magnoliopsida > Ericales > Theaceae > Camellia > Camellia granthamiana. The sequence continues at coordinate 55,403,292 of CM069909.1, read as the reverse complement.
AAGTAAAAATTTTTGGTTTAATATATCATCTTGAAATTTATTAATACATAGAACAGTAGATAAAATTTCTTGTTTAATAGTACTATAATTTTTTTGTGCTTTATTCCAGACACCAGAATAGAAACGAACAATTTGTTCAGGAGACTGAGGAGTGATTTTCTGAAGAAGAATACCACCATAACCAATATCAAAAGCATCAGTGTGGATAATTTTGAAAGAATTTTCAGCTGGAATACCGAGACAAGGCAATGTCTTGACATACTTTTTGACTTGTTAGACAATAGAAGTATGAAGAGATGACCAAGGAGGAGGATTATCTTTTAACCTATCAAAGAGGGCTTGACAAGTTTTCCTAAGATCTTTATAAAATTCAGCAATATAGTTTAAGGAGCCTAAAAAACGTTGTAACTGATTTTTATCTAAGATTTCGTCAGGAAATTTAAAAGCAAATTCAATAGATCGACTAATGGGGAGAATAGTGCTTTGGTGAATGTCATAACCTAAAAATCGAACTTTAGTTTGAAAAAGTTTAATTTTAGGAGCAGAAATGATTAAACCATTATATTTAATGAGATGGAAAAAAGCATTAAGATGTTTCCAATGTGCATCTATAGACTTAGAGAAAATTAGGATATCATTTATGTAGACGATAGAAAAATGGCTAAAAGGATTGAAAAATTCATTCATAATATTTTGAAATTCACTAGGAACATTTTTTAATCCAAAGGGCATAAAATTCCATTCGTAATGGCCAAAAGATGTAGTAAAAGCAGTTTTGTAGCGATCATTAGGATGAATCTGGATTTGCCAAAAACCACTTTTTAAATCAAAGTTACTAAAAATTACAGCTTGACTAAGTCTTTTAATTAAATCTTTTTTTATTAGGGATTGGATAACGAATCCATTCTAAGACTTTGTTTAATGGTTTATAATTAATGACGAGACGAGGAACACCTCTTTCAAGTTCAGCATTTTTATTAACATAGAAAGTAGGGCAAGACCAAAGTGACTTACTATGACTAATAATTTTATTTTTTAACAATTCATTAATTTCATTTTTACACATTTCAACTAATTAATGATTCATTTGAATAGGTCGAGATTTAGTAGGTATTTGTCGTTCATTAAATTGTTTAATATATGGGAGTGTAACGACATATTTTTCCTATGCCAAAAAGCACTGGGTAAAGTAGAACAAACAGTAGTTTCTAATTGAGTTTTAAAATGATTAATTTTAGAGATTAGAAGAGGATCAGTTAATTGAGTTTCAATTCTCTTATAGTTTACTTCTTCTTTAAGAAATTTAAGGTGTTTAGTTAATCGATTGATTGATTGAGAAATAGAACAGTCTTTTAATTGATTTAATTCCTTGACCTCAGGAGGTGATAAGAATTTAAAAGTAACTGTGTGACCAAAAGCTTGTGTGCTGCTTCTTTTAGTATCAGAGCCAAGTTGTTGATAAGTGCTTATTGTTGAATTATTATCTCTGCTTAACCTTCCCATTTGATTTTCTTCAATTAAATTCCAGTTTCCTTATTCTTGCTTAACTTATCTCTTGTTTTCCACTTTGTCAGTAGCCACCTACCTTTCGTTCCAATCCAGAGTAAGTCCTTAGGTTTAGGCAGTTGAAGGATATAGGGGTTCCCGGAAAATGTATGAGTGAACACACCGTATGAGGAAACATGATAAGTTATAATTAAGATTTTGGAATTGGATTTAATTTTATAAAATCACAATGAGTCGATTATTCAGAAGTAATTCTTCAGTTAGTTCTAGGTCTATAACTCTCGCTCCTATACCTAGTACAGACTTAGTATTGAATGAAGAAGAACATGAATATCAAGATGTAAAAATTGATTTAGGTTGGAATATCCCTAAAGTTAAAACTAAAGAAATATATAAAACTAGTTTTTTACAATCCACTTTTAATGTTGATCTACAAGTCAAAACTGTTGAACAAGTTTATGCTCTACGTAAACCAAGAGAAACTTGCCAATTATTATCCAAAGATGTAATTTGAAAACATCTCAAAACTGGTCATAATTTTATCCATTTAGGCTTAATCCAAGTAGGAATAAATCCATTAACTCAACAAGGTAAAAATACTTTTGTTTTATTATGTTTAAGAGATGCCCGATTTATTAATTATAATGCAAATGTAATGGGTATGATGGAATCCGGCCTCCATAAAGGTCCTGTCCATTTTAATTGTTTTCCTGATTTTACATTAAGTTTACGAGATCCTCACATATTAAAAGCTTTAACATTGAATATTCAACTATTTGGAGAATTTACTAATATGTTAGAAAGTGTTCATAACATTGCTTTAATTTATCGAATCTATTATGTGTTGGAAAAAATGGTATTTTATATGGCTTATTTTGGGCCGACTTTGAGGCCAAAATTTAGTGGGCCCCAAACGTCTTTTGGGGTGGGTCCGAAGAGGTGACGTGTTCCTTGCCACGTGGCAAGTCACACGGTGAAGGCGGAACGTCAAAACCATTTATGAGTGAATGGGAAGTTGACGTCGTTTTCGGGTCTAACATTAATTTTTTAGATAAAATTCATTTGAATTTTTTTAATAAAAATTATTGTGGGAATTTAATTTAATTATGAATTCAAATTGGTTTCCTAAAGTTTGTCAAATAGATTAATTTTTTATATTCCTTTAAGGTTTTAATAAATCTATTCAACTTTTGGATTTATTTGATTAAACTATTCTAATAGTTTAATAATATATATATTCCAACTGTTTTGAATTTAGTACACCTATGGTTCTTTTTCAAATTGTTTAGAAAACCGTTCCACCTTCCAACGGATCATTTTTTCAAAATTGTTTGAAATATGTTCAAAGCAACGGTGGGTTCAACTTTTCAAACAGTACTTGTTCAATTTCAAATACTACCTGTTCGGGTAAGTTTGAATGGTCACCTAGTGGGCTATAAATAAAGATACATTTCCAGCAGTCTAATGCTCCGAAATTCATTCTGATGATTGTCCTTTTGCTATCCTAAATTCTGCATTTTTTGCATTATTCTTCATATTAGTTTTAGTATAAATTTCAAAGAGTTAGAACACAGGTTTGGTTCGCCGAACAAATTGTTTGGAGTGCTACTACAATTTGTGAAGATCATTGTATCCTGGGAGATAGACGCCACTCAACCGTAAGCACCGTAGCGGGGCAAATCTGTCTTAAGGACAGAGTGTCACACACTCGACTTGGTCTTTTGATTTTATTTGGTTCGACAAAATAAATTCTGTAAGTTTTATTTTATTTTGTTTGAAGTTATTTTAATTACACAGAAGATTGTTCCAACATCATAAATGTATTAAAATGAATTTAAACGTTCAAGCTTTAACCAAAAGTCCAAAGGATAAAACTTTATTAATTCAAGGCAGTACCACTGCAACCAATATTACTGTTCCAAAAATGATTCAATGGAAAGATATCAATCTTCCTAACGATTGGGTTACTGTCAATGAAAATTATTCCCAAAATTAACAATCTTCAGATAGTCAAGATATTCAACATATTCAACAATTTACTGATGGATCTGTCCATATTAGATTGAATAGAACTTACAGTCAATTTACTAGACATAATACATCTAGTTTACCTATAGAAACTGATGAAGATGAAATTTTTAGTACCCCGTTATTCACTCGAAAAGACAGAAAACTTCACCTAAATGAATCTATCTCCTAATCACAACATAGTAAAATGAAAGGAATTGATAATTTCTCTACTTCTCAAATTAGTAAACCAATTTACTCTACCCACACTCATCTTCAAAAAGAAGATACTGTTTCTCAAGATTCACCTACTCAAACTGATTTCAAAGTAGTACCTCCCATTAATCCACAATTATTAACTCTTAGTAAACATTTTACTCCCAATCTTAATAAGCTTCATGCTGAATACAAATCTAATGCAAATAAAACAAAACGTCATAGTTATTATAAACAATATGATTCCAAACAGCAATCTAAAATTACCAGAGAATGGTATAGGTTTATGATGGAAATCCATACTGAAATTAATTTCTTTGATTATTTAGAAAATTATTATCAAAAAATAAATGTCATTACCAAAACTAAATGGAAGACTTCTTCCAATACAATTGTTTCAGCTAGTCATCTTCCTTTAGAGAAAATTCTTATTGAACATAAAGGAACTGTTGTTCCTGCTTCTCCATTCAAACTCCCTAGTGATGAATCATCTGAAGTTAAAAAAGTTATTGAACAAAATAACTATACAAATTAATGTTTAAAAACTATTGGCAAACAACTTAATAAGATTGAAACTTCTTTTGATGAATATTCTACTAGTCATACTTTTGTCAGTAAACCTTTAGATAAACCTCTTATTAATCTTCCCAGTAATAGAGAACGATTGAGTCTAAATACTCAAGATCATACCACTGTTGATGCCATTGAAAAAATATTTACTCAATTATCTACATCCACCAGTAAAGAAACATCTACCTCTACCACTAAGGGCATTACTGTCTTAACACAACAGCCTTCATTAGAATTTCCCATTCAGTCTGACACATCTAGTGATAATGAGATTAATCATCTAGCCCAACCATTTCAACCTTTTCATCTTAATAAAATCACATATTCTAAAGCTACAAAAGTTAACCCTACCACTCTCACCAAAAATTGGTATACTAAACCTACACCTCCTGATCTCCAATTTGAAGAAACAAATATTAGTAATCAATTTTTTGTTTCGGCTAAAAAATTATATGAATGGAGTATTGATGGTCTTAGTGAACACCAAATACTCCTAAAACTCAATCATTTGTCTATGGTCTCTAATAATTATCTTAATAATTATCCTGATTATACTCAACCAGAAATAGTCCTCTTAATCACTACTGGATTTACTGGTACCCTCAAAGTTTAGTGGGATAAATATCTCACTTCTGATCAACGAGAATCCATCCAATATGCTGTTCAAATGAATGATGAAGGTTTTCCCATTTTTGATGAAGAGATAGGTTCTACTATACCTGATGGTATTAATACTTTAATATATACCATAGTCAAACATTTTATTGGAACACCTACTAATATTCATTCTCGTATTCATGATCAATTAAGCAATTTAACCTGTCCTACTTTAAGTGATTTTCACTGGTATAAAGATGTTTTCACTTCTCGAGTTATGCTTAGAGATGATTGCACCAAGTCATTTTGGAAAGAAAAATTCATCAATGTATTACCTAGTCTTTTTGCCCATAAGATTCGAGATGTTCTTAGTTAACCCTTTGGTATTATAGAATATGATAATTTAACCTATGGTGATATTATTAGCACTATTCAAAAAGAAGGCTTAAAAATGTGTATTGATTTAAAACTTAGTCAAAAAGCTGCTAAAGATAAACACAAAACCAAATATGAATTAGGAAATTTCTGTGAACAATATGGTCTACTTACCGTCACTCCTTCACGAAGAAAACCTAGTAAAAACAAAAATAAAAAATCTTCCTACAAATATTCCCATAAGGGAAAAAAGAAATATTACCCTTCTAAATCAACAGATAAATATTATACTAACCCCAAAAAGAAATATTCTAAAAAATCTAAAAAGGGGTCAAAAGCCACTCCTGATATTACTTGTTACAACTGTGGTAAAAATTGTCATTATTCTAATAAATGTAAGGTTAAAGACAAACTTAAAATTAAACTTAACCAATTACAAATTACTGAAGAAAATCAACAATAAATATTTGATTTATTCAAATTAAATGTCTCCCCGACACAATCCCCTGTTCCCTCTAGTGCCTCATCTGACAATAATATTTCCTGTAGTTCCACTTCTACTTATTATTCTCCTACTGATAGTACAGATAATGAAATTGAATTAGGATGTAATGATACTTGCTGTAAAACAATTAATGTACTTAGTAAATCTCAGCAAGAAAAAACGACTCTTATTGAATTAATTGCTAAATTAGAAAATCCTGAACTAAAGAAACAATATACTAATAAATTAAAATCCTTATTAACAAATAAAGAAAAGAAACCTAAACATGATAAACCCATTATTAGTTTAAACAAAACCTTGGATTGGTTCAAAAAAGAAAAACATAAAGAAATTACTTTACAAGATTTACAAAATGAAATTAATTACATCAAATTAACCATCCAAGAATTAAAAACTAAAGATAAAACTTTGGAGGACGAAATTGCTATATTAAAAATCAACAAAATTCTTGATAATTTTCAACAATCACATAAATCTGGTTCCGAAAATGAAGAAGGATCTGAAACTGATCCTGATAAAGTCCTCTTTGATAATCGTACTACTTCACACCATAGTGATCAAGATAGTAAATGTCTAAATATAATTTATCATATTAATATTCAAAAATGGCATTCAAAAATCAAATTAGTTATTAATGATTTTGCACAAGACGTCATTGCATTAATAGATACTGGTGCCGATTTAAATTGTATTTAAGAAGGATTAATCCCAACCAAATATTATCATAAAACTACTAAACAACTAAGTTCTGCCAATGGAAGTCAAATGCATATCAAATACAAATTACCCAAAGTCCATATTTGTCAATGTGAGGGTAATTTATACAAAATAAATTGGGCCGAAGCCAGGATAATGGGCCACTCTTTGGGCCGTATGGGGGAGGCCAGGAAGGTGGGCCGTACGGCAGTTCGAACCGAAGTAAAGATGGTGTCGGCGTAAGAAGGCTTAGCTCGGCTTCTATTGTTGGTTAACTCGGTCATGATGTTTGGAACCGAGGTATATTGGGCCCGCTTTAAGACTTAAGTAAAGGTTAGCTCGGCTTAATTCTTCTATGGGTAACTCGGCCTAGCATGCGAAGCCGATGTAGAAGAAAGGAAAGGAAGACCGAGGTAACGGTTAGATCGGTCACGACTTGTTAGCCCGGCATGGCGGTGTTACTTCGGTCATAAGATAGTTCGGCTCAACTCTCTTATGGTTAGCTCGGTCTTAGCATGGGAAAGCCGAGATAAGGGAAAGGGAGCCGAACTAACGGTTACTTCGGTCATATTGGTTTCCAGCCATGGGAAAAACCATCTCACTTGGTTTAAGCAGTGAGGGGGGTGTTGAAGGATAAGCGTTATCTTTCAGGAGTATGAATCCTAGTAGGACTCTACGTGGAGGAGTTAGAGTCCTACTAGGATTGTGTCACACGAAACCTATAAAAGCTCACCAATATCACCTTTGGAGAGGTAATGCAATTTTGCTCCCTGAATACATAGAGCTTTTGCCTATTTGTCTTGTTGACTGACTTAGGCATCGGAGAGGTTTCCGGCACACACCCGCCGGCTAGCTCACGTTTGTGTTTTCAGGTAGTGGAACGACGTCGTACGGAGGAGCGCAGACTTGATCAACAGGATTATACGAGAAGGTGTATTTCTTTCCCGTACAATTGGCGCCGTCTGTGGGAACTCAGACAAGAAAAACCTCTTGATCAAGCTTTTCCTCAAGAAGAATCAATGGCGCACAATGAAGATGTATCACAGTCCGCCGTCAACGGACTAACACCAGAGGGAGGTGCAAGGCGCAAAGGTCTACCTTTGGTCCCTCCTATGGCGGACTTGGAGCAACGACAAAATTCCAGGAGGGATGCCAGGGGTAGAAGGAGGAATAACAGCCCTCATCCCTCTCGTTCGCAAAGCCCAGAGAGACAAAGGCGCAGGATTGATCCTCAAACTTTGGAGGATCGCGTCAGGGAACAAGACGAGTTGATACGGCGGATGGCGGCAGACATGGAATCTCTAAAACGCCAGATGAAAGGAAAAGAAGTGGCGACAGGAGAGGGGCGCAACAACAAGACGCCCCATCGCCACTCAGAGGGTTGTAGTAGAAATTCTACACCCTCCCAAGCAGAAAACAGAAGCCTCAGGACAGGCGACACGCAAGCCAGATCTTCCAGGACTCGTCACTCCAGGTCTGAGAGGACGAGATCTGAAAGGTCTTACACGGAAGGAAGCACTTACTGGCCCTCACATACGCACCAAACAAGGTCCAGACAGACAGAGTTACCCAGATCGTCCGACCTACGAATCGTGCTAGATGAAAAAGCACGATGCAGGGAAGACGCCAGGGCACGTGATCCACATAGAGTTTCTGCCTTACGCCGGTTGGCTCCTTGGACGCATGGAAGCGTCGAGGTTGGAATGCCAATACCGCGCCCCGCCTACGAACCAGCGGACAAGGCATTGGCGAGGCTACAGACCTCACCGTTTGTTCCAGCAATTGAGAACGCGCCCCTACCATCAGGCTTCCTTCAGCCCAAATTCAATACATACGAGGGGAAGACGGACCCCTACTCACACTTGAGCCACTTTCGCCAGGTCATGGCTGTATATCGGCGAAACGAGGCTTTGATGTGCATCCTCTTCCCGTCAAGCCTTGGAGACCTAGGCCTGACTTGGTTTGAGAAACTCCCAGAAGGCAACATAGCCTCCTGGGCACAATTGGCGGAGGCGTTCGTCACACGATTCAGAACAAACACCAAAACCCCGGTGGAGATTGACCAGTTACTCTCCATCGACATGGGCGACAAGGAGACCCTAAGATCTTACAACAGTCGTTATTGGGAGACCTTCAACCAGATTGGGGACTGCCCCACCAATCTCGCCATTGCCCAGTATAAAAGAGGACTCCCAGTCAGGAACAGACTAAGGGATTCTATCACCATGACGCCACATCTCACCATGGAGGCCCTAATGGAAAGAGTGCATCAGCACATCAGGGTGGAAGAGGATGGCACACGTGCCAAAGCAAAAACTAGCACGACCGCAGTACCAGAAAAGAAGGCCTCAGCAAAGGTCAATGCGGTAGATCGCCCGAACAAAAACGGACGAGGCAGACGAGACAACGGCGAAGACCAGGACAAAAGATGGTTGAGAGTCCGTACTGCCATAACTACGGTATTCAAGAAACCGATCTACCGAATACTTAGTGAGATTCGAGACGAGCCTTTCGTCAAGTGGCCAGCCAAGCTAGGCGAGGCTCAGAAGGACTATGACGACAGGTCACGGTGCACATTCCACAAAGAAAAGGGGCACCGCACCGAGAATTGCACGCCATTAAGGCAACACTTGGAAGAGTTGGTGGCAGCGGGCCACCTGGACAAATACATTGAAGGAAGGGCACAGCCAGCCCCCCAGGACCATAATAACCCCAATGGAATGCCAATCGACGCCCCACCTCAAGGCGTAATTAATGTAATACATGGAGTCTTCGAACCTGAGCGTGTATGCGAGCTCAGAGGGTCGATTAAAAAGGCTGAGCACTTAAGGGAGGTACTAAGCACTCAGCCTATCATCAAAAAGGGGAGGACAGAAGCCACAAACGTCATGTCTTTTTCAGATAAAGACTTGGACAGAATATATTGCCCACACAATGATGCCTTGGTCGTCACTCTCCGAGTCAAGGATTTTGACGTCAAGCGGATACTGATTGACCAAGGTAGTTCATGCGAAATCATGTACTACGAGACATTCAAACAATTGAAGTTACAAGACAAGGACTTGGCACCTGCCGTTTCTCCCCTAATAGGATTCAACTCCATGCCAGAATGGCCCGTCAACAAAATAATCCCCCTAGTCAGAGCAGGGAGTGTGACAAAACAAGTGGAGTTCTGGGTGTTAAAAGTCCCCTCAACTTACAACATCATCTTGGGTAGAACGTGGCTGCATGCCATGCGCTTGGTGGCGTCATCCTACCACCAAGTAATGCGGTTTCCCAACGACACCGGAGTGATAGAAGAAGTTTATGGAGATCAGATCATGTCGAAGCAGTGCTTTGTCACAGTGAACGGCAGCCGCGCTGCCAAAGGATACGTTCATTCGGTTGAAGAACCTAAGAGTAATGAACTATTCGCAGATGTTGGCAAGGCGGCTAGTCATAAAGCAGTAGAGGACTTAGTGGAGGTCAGAATAGATGAAAAGAACCCGGATAAGTTCTTTTTGCTTGGTTCGTCGTTGTCCAGCACTGAGAGATTGGAGGTCTTAGAATTTCTGACCTCCAACATCAAAGTGTTCGCCTGGACCCCATACGACATGCCAGGCATTGATCCCAACTTCATCTGCCACCAACTCAACGTCCACCCTTCTGCCAGACCAATCATTCAGCGCACCCGCAGATCGGCACTCCACCATGCCGAAATAGTGGCAGAAGAAGTAGGAAACTTATTGGAGGCTGGGGCAATTAGAGAGGTGCACTACCCCAGATGGATCTCCAACACAGTCGTAGTACCAAAGAAGAATGGCAAGTGGCGTGTCTGCGTCGACTACAAAACAGTCAACAAAGCATGTCCAAAAGACAGCTTTCCTCTACCACGGATAGATCAACTGGTAGACCTAACGGCGGGGCACAACAGACTTAGCTTCCTGGATGCATACAGAGGCTACCACCAAATCGCCATGCATGAACCAGACCAGGAGGTCACATCCTTCACAACTCCAAGAGGATTATACTGCTACAAGGTCATGCCCTTTGGCCTAAAGAACGCAGGGGCGACGTTCCAGAGAATGGTCACCAAGATGTTTGAGCCGTTGTTAGGCAGAACAATGGAGGCTTACATCGACGATATGGTGGTCAAGAGCAAGGATGAGAATGACCATCTCAAGGACCTAGGAGAGATGTTTGAGATCCTAAAGAAGCATAAGTTACGCCTTAATGCATCGAAGTGTGCGTTCGGAGTGGGATCAGGCAAATTCCTAGGCTTCTTGGTGACCAACCGAGGTATAGAAGCAGACCCATCTCAGATCAAGGAAATCCAGGATCTGGAGAGACCAAACTCAGTAAAAGAAGTGCAGCATCTCACCGGCATGGCAGCCGCACTCAATCGGTTCATAAGCCAGTCGTCAGATAGACTACGACCATTCTTCCATGCACTGAAGGCCAAGTTTGAGTGGGATGAAGAATGCGACCAAGCTCTGGAAAGTTTGAAGGAGTACATGTCTTCTCCACCACTCCTTGTAACACCAATCCCTGGAGAAGAGCTCTTCTTATATCTGGCAGTCTCGCAACACGCAATCAGCGCAGTGTTGGTCCGTGCAGAAGGAATCCAACACCTGCCTATTTACTATGTCAGCAAAACATTACTGGGCGCCGAAACAAGATACTTGCCACTAGAGAAACTGGCATTGGCCTTGATGATGGCCTCCAGGAAGCTGTCGCATTACTTCCACGCTCACACCATGATTATTCTCACAGCCTTCCCATTAAAGGCTTTATTTGAAAGAGCAAACTTCTCTGGGCGAGTTCTGAAGTGGGCAGTAGAATTGGGACAATACGACATCAAGTTCCAACCAAGGACCGCAATAAAAGCACAAGCACTGGGAGATTTTGTCGCAGAATTCACACCAGGGAGTCATCACATCTGCCCAATCGACCTAACTGAGACAACCGAACTAGGAATGGAAGTTGACGTCGGAATAACGCAACCCCTGGTGCTGGTTACTCAGTCAAGCCCCAAGGCAGACCAGAGTAAAGTAAGGAAGGAAGAAACAAACCATGCTATACCAAGTCAGGACTCACCGACAAATAAAGACTTGGTACAAACAAAAAGCAAGGGGCAGACAGCGAGCATGGACTCTGAAGAAAACGCCAGCAACCTGGAAGATCCCAAGGCATCATCTGATCCCTCCACCTGCTGGAAATTGTTCGTCGGAGAGATGTGGAAGCTCTTCGTGGATGGAGCATCCAACCGGCATGGAGCAGGACTTGGCATAGTCCTCATCTCTCTAGACGGTCTAGTAGTGGAGCAGGCAATCAACCTTGGCTTCCCAGCATCAAACAACGAGGCGGAGTATGAAGCGCTTCTTGCAGGACTTAAGTCAGCACTCTACATGAAGGCCACCGAGCTAATGGTTTACAGCGACTCACAGCTGGTGGTAAACCAAATATCTGGCGACTACGAGGCAAATGATGATAGAATGGCCAAGTACCAAGAATTGGTCAGAACAGAGATAAAGAAGTTTGAAGTGGTGAGGATAGAACAAATCGGTAGAGAGGAAAACAGCCGAGCGGACGAACTAGCAGGCTTCGCCTCGATGGTAGATACCTTCATCCCTCATCCACTACTGATCGACTACCTGCCTAGGCCAAGCATTGAAGACCCAGAAGCAGAAGAAGTATGTTGTGCAGAGTTAGGCCCTTCTTGGATGGATCCCATCATATTGTTTATGAAAGACGGCACCTTACCGGAAGATAAGAAAGAAGCCAACAGAATAAGAGCAAAGTCGCAGCGATTTTGGCTCTCTCCATTCTTGGCATTGTACAAGAAGTCGTTCTCAGGACCTTACTTGAAGTGTGTTCACCCCAGCAAAGTGGAAGCATTCCTATTCGAAATACATGAGGGTGTATGTGGCAGCCATCAAGGAGGAAGATCATTGGCATATAGAGCGATTTCACAAGGATACTGATGGCCATACATGCAAGCGGACTTAGAGAAGTATGTCAAAAAATGCGAAAAGTGCCAAAAGTTTGCGCACCAAATACACCAACCTGCCAGAGAATTGCTACCATTAACTAGCCCATGGCCTTTCGCAATGTGGGGCTTAGACATAGTGGGACCACTTCCAACAGCACCAGGCAACAGGAAGTTCTTCCTTGCGGCAACCGACTACTTCACAAAGTGGGTGGAAGCAGAAGCCTTGGCATCAATCAAGGAAAAAGATGTGAAGAAGTTCGTTTGGCAGAACATCATCACTCGATTTGGCATACCAAAGGCACTAATCTCAGACAACGGCACTCAATTCGACGGCAGAATTTTCAGAAGCTTTTGTGAAGAATACAAGATAGAGTTCTACAATTCTACACCGGCGTATCCCCAAGCAAATGGCCAGGCAGAAGCATCAAATAAAGTCGTCTTGGATGGGTTGAAGAAAAGGTTAGAGAAAGCCAAAGGAAAGTGGGCAGAAGAGCTCCCTCATGTTTTATGGGCTTACCGTACCACGCTTCGTCGATCAACGGGAGAAACACCATTCTCCTTAGCTTATGGCATGGAAGCAGTTATCCCATTAGAAGTTGGCCTCCCCACAATTCGGAGCGAAAACTTTGATCCAGACTTAAATGGCGAGGCCATAGCATTAGAGCTTGACCTTGCGGAAGAAAGAAGAGACAGAGCATTGGTTCACATCGCCTCCTACCAACAAGAGTTGTCTAGAAAGTATAACAAAACAGTGCATCCAAGACAGTTCAAGATCGGCGATTGGGTACTTCGCAAAGTAATGGGAAACACCCTGATTCCAGGAGATGGCAAGTTGGGGCCAAATTGGGAAGGACCTTACAAAGTGGTCGGTTTAGCAGGCAAAGGGGCATACCACTTGGAAGATGAGGACGGCAAAGCAATTCCTAGGCCGTGGAACACTGCCAATCTTAAGTTGTTTTATTTCTAGCTTTTTTTCTTTTAAGTATGTGTAAATTTTTACTTTCTCAATAAAACAAGTCGATTCTTTCTTGGTGTAATTGTTTTTCAGTAGAAAATAACTTTAGTAAGTTAGTAGCACTGTAAACATAGTTGGCCGGAATAACCAACTATGACCCCTCCTAAGCCCAGGATAAGGATCCAGGCTACAGGACGTTTGGTCGAAATAACCAAACACTTTATTCTAAGTTGGCTGGAAAAACCAACTTAGAGGTTGGCTGGATTAAACCAACTCTTTGTACTCTTCAGCCGAAGTAAGTGTATGGCTCAAGAGTGGTTGGCTGGATTAAACCAACTCTTTGTACTCTTCAGCCGAAGTAAGTGTATGGCTGAAGAGTGGTTGGCTGGATTAAACCAACTCTTTATACTCTTCAGCCGAAATAAGTGTATGGCTGAAGAGTGGTTGGCTGGATTAAACCAACTCTTTGTACTCTTCAGCCGAAGTAAGTGTATAGCTGAAGAGTGGTTGGCTGGATTAAACCAACTCTTTGTACTCTTCAGCCGAAGTAAGTGTATGGCTGAAGAGTGGTTGGCTGGATTAAACCAACTCTTTGTACTCTTAAGCCGAAGTAAGTGCATGGCTGAAGAGTGGTTGGCTGGATTAAACCAACTCTTTGTACTCTTCAGCCGAAGTATCTATATCGACTGAAGAGTGGTTGGCTGAATTAAACCAACACTGGATACTCTTCAGCCGAAGTATCTATATCGGCTGAAGAGTGGTTGGCTAGTAAGTTAGATAGCTTAAACCGAGATCACAGTACAGCAAATGAGTTCGCGGAAAATTCATTACATGATCAAACAGGTAATAAAACCGAAATAAGAGTTGGAGCACAGAAGAAGATTTTTTCATTAAGAAGTACAAAAGGCAGTACAACTAAGGGGCCGCAGCCCGGTTACAAGTTTCAAACAAAAGAAAAAAAGAAAGGAACCAAAATCAACGGAAAAGTTCATCAAGCTCAGCATCGAAATCAGCATCAGCAACTGTCTCGGTTGGGAGCACAGTTCCAGCTGGGAGCTCGGTCTCAGCCTGAACGTCGGTCTCAACATGAACCTCGGTCTCGGTTGGTTGCAGCCCGTCCGTTTGGTCTTCAGTAACTGGCTCCCGAACTGTTTGATTATTTTGTTGTTCTTCATTGATGACCGGGGTGAGAGTTGGCTCCTCATCCTCTTCATCATCATCATCATCATCTTCATCATCACCGGACCCCTCAAGAAGTTGTCTTTGGAGATCGGCAGCATATTGCGAAAGTGAGGCCGGAATAGAATACGGTGGAGCATCGTAGACATCGGTGTCAGGCGTACAACCGAGCCGCTCCACCGTACTCCTCCAGCCACATTTGAAGAATAAGTCCTTTGCTGCATCGCACTGGAGGGTGTAGGCGTCTTCAGCCTTCTTGAAGCCTCTTTTTTCGGCCTTCTTCATTCCGGCCTTAAGTTCGTTTATTTTGGTGTCTTTTTTCTTCTCAATTTTTGCCAAAAGGCGCAGATATTTGTCTTTTGCCTCACTGGCAACCTTTCGCTTTTCGGCTTCAACCGAATTAGCAAGCTCGGTCAGCCGACCATTCTCAGCACGCAGCTCGGCCAGATGTTTTTTGGCTTCCTCTAGCTCGGCCGACTTTGCTTCGGCCTGCGCCATGGCTTCCCTTGTACTTCGCCGAAGTTCCATGACCTTCCTGTGAGTAACTTGATTTTTCTGGATGGCCTGCAAAGGAGAAGTGACGTTAGCCGAACTGAAAGTTGGGAAAAAACTAGAAAGAAAGAGAGAAAGTCACTTACCAGGATCATGGACTTGGTTGAAGACCGGATGGACTTCAGCTCGGTGTTGAGCTGTTTGTAGTGGTGCTCCATGTCCTTGGGAAGGCACACACTCTTGGCTAAGTTGAAAGCCGTCATGTGGTCCTTCTTTGTCATAACCGAATCAGAGGCAGTGATATCTCGGTTGTTGAAGGTTAGTTCAGGGACCCATTTGGAGGAAGACGCAGTTCGGTCTGATTGCTCCGGTTGGGGGCCTAGTTGAATGTTTGGAGGAGGACTTGGTGGCAGGATGGACTCATCTTTGTCCGCAAGACGTGGCTCGGTTTGGTTAGTCCGGGCACGCTTGCTCGGACGAGATGTGGAGGGCCGCTAGGACGGAAGTGCTACCACGGTCTGCCCGGCTGGTGGTACATCGGCGGGATTGGTCTCGGTTAGCAGGGCCTTCAGTCTGTTTCTTTTAGCCATTTCTTCTTCAGCTGTGAGGGGCACAAGGTTGATCTGGGGCAAGGTCGGGTCCGGTTCTGGGGCGTCTTCGAGGAGGAAGTCGGTCATTCTTGCTTTTCGGCAACCGCTGTATCGGTATGTCGGTTCGAAATTTAGAAGTTTTGCCCAACTTCTCTCCTTAACTCGTAGTGCGGCGCGTAGAATACCAAGGTTTGGGTGGCCGTAATTTGATAGGAGATGGGCTTTATCTGCAAAAAAGAGACAAACTGTTAGTTCGGTTCAGAAGAGAAAGCCGAAATAAAGAAAAGATTGAATTGGAACCGAAGTATGTATACCAGGTACTCCTTTTTTCCAATTTATTCTTCGGCCAGGAATCTGGGCTTTTTGATCTTCGAAGTTCCCAGACACCTAGAAGAAGTCATCGTCATTTAGGTCTTTGTCTGGTGTATGTTTTATTATTTTCTCTCGGCCACGGCGTATTCTTAAATAATAACACCAGCCTTCGTCTTTGGATCCTAAGGAGTATTGATGGAATATTTCGGCTAAACCAAGGTTGAGACCGGTTTGGCGGTTTAGCGCGTCTATGCCCATTATTATACGGTAAGTGTTGGTGGATAACTGGGTTGGGCATAATCTGGTTTGTCTAAGGAATTCGCATATTAAAGGTTGGACTGGGAATCTGAGTCCGGTTTCTATTATTGATTGGATGGTAAAGGGGACAGAGCCTGCGTTGTCCCATGGGTCAACGTCTTGTTCGGCTAAGGTAAGATTTACATCGGCTGGAATGTTGTATTCTTTTCTGAATTCGGCTAGGCCTCCGGGGGTTTCTACTAGGAACCTATATTTCCCCATTTATGGTATAAATTAAGAATAAATTATCTCGGTCAAAAAAGTGTGCTCAGTAGCTCGGCTGAGTGCAGGGAAGTGCTTGGCAACCTAAGTCTGCAAAGTGGAAAAACAAGGTGTTAAGCACAGATCGTTGACCGTGCTACAAAAAAAACAAAGCAGAAAAGACAAATCCTACTTCGGCTATGCAGTGCGCCGCGGGATCTACCACGGTCGGTAGCAAGGTGCTTGTTATCTCGGTTCTGCCTGTGGTTTTTGTTACTTCGGTTAAGCATCAAGGGGCAGCTTTCTGAGTTCGGTATAGGAACTGTGAAAGCTGGCTTAGCCCCCAAGGCTTAGCTCGGTCGAGGGCCAAAGATTTCTAGTTCTGTACGTTTTTATTTCGGCTAATGTGAATCAGATGGTGACCTATTAAACTTCTGTAGTATGCACAAGTTCTAGTTCGGTTCTAGTCTGCCTAAATCTGCATATGGCAAAAACAGTTTCCTAGTTCGGTTGGACGTGCTTGTGGATCAAACAAGTGTTCTACTAACTATTTCTTGAAGTTCATAAGGTTCTTACGAACTTCTTTCCAGAAACAAAGCTAAGCATGAAAAGTGTTTTGTAAAAACACACACAACAAATGGACAAAAACAAAGAAAGCAAGATGGATGTACGAAACTTACCAGATAAAGCAGAGAAGCTGGAAATGGGAACAGAGGAAGAAAATGGACGAAGAACACAGCCACGAGCTCAGAGGTTGCAAGAAGATTGAAGAGTAGGATTGTTTTGTGTGAGGGTAGATCGTAAAAATGAAGGATTGTTTTGTGTAGAAAGCGAAGTGGCGGGAACTGTTCAAATTTTTTGGAGTACGAGGGCGGCGTTACAGCTGGGGATAACCAATGAGAGCCTGCCACGTGTCATTGGAAGGACAATCGATTCAGTTTCTGCAAACTGAAGAGACGTTTTGACCGGACGTGCACAGTACGGCTCAAGTTTTAGCTCGGCTGGATAAGCTAAATGGTTTTTAGCTCGGCTGGATAAGTTAAATGGGTTTTAGCTCGGCTGGAGAGGCTTAAAGTTGTAGCTCGGCTGGAGTGATTGAAACTATAGCTCGGCCGATGGACGGGTAATCCCTATCATGCTTTGCAGATGGAATTAAGGGGCAATTGTGAGGGTAATTTATACAAAATAAATTGGGCCAAAGCCAGGATAATGGGCCACTCTTTGGGCCGTATTGGGGAGGCCAGGAAGGTGGGCCGTACGGCAGTTCGAACCGAAGTAAAGATGGTGTCGGCGTAAGAAGGCTTAGCTCGGCTTCTATTGTTGGTTAACTCGATCATGATGTTTGGAACCGAGGTATATTGGGCCCGCTTTAAGACTTAAGTAAAGGTTAGCTCGGCTTAATTCTTCTATGGGGAACTTGGTCTAGCATGCGAAGCCGATGTAGAAGAAAGGAAAGGAAGACTGAGGTAACGGTTAGATCGGTCGTGACTTGTTAGCCCGGCATGGCGGTGTTACTTCGGTCATAAGATAGTTCGGCTCAACTCTCTTATGGTTAGCTCGGTCTTAGCATGGGAAAGCCGAGATAAGGGAAAGGAAGCCGAACTAACGGTTACTTCGGTCATATTGGTTTCCGGCTATGGGAAAAACCATCTCACTTGGTTTAAGCAGTGAGGGGGGTGTTGAAGGATAAGCGTTATCTTTCAGGAGTATGAATCCTAGTAGGACTCTACGTGGAGGAGTTAGAGTCCTACTAAGATTGTGTCACACGAAACCTATAAAAGCTCACCAATATCACCTTTGGAGAGGTAATGCAATTTTGCTCCCTGAATACATAGAGCTTTTACCTATTTGTCTTGTTGACTAACTTAGGCATCGGAGAGGTTTCCGGCACACACCCGCCGGCTAGCTCACGTTTGTGTTTTCAGGTAGTGGAATGACGTCGTACGGAGGAGCGCAGACTTGATCAACAGGATTATACGAGAAGGTGTATTTCTTTCCCGTACAGTCAAGATAATGTTTGTTTTAAAACATCTTTTGTTTTAGTTAAAAATTTAACTGATAAAGTTATTTTAGGTAATATATAATAATAGTTATTATATCTATACAATAAGGGAAAACGGTTTTTGAATTTATCCTAGAGACAATTGTCCTATTAAGACATTTGGACGGTTAGAATTCATTTCTGTATTTAGATGAACAGCTGAGATGAATGATAATTCCCGTCCAACTATTTCATACTGTAAAGAGTTCCACCTACCCACATCTCCCCCCCTTCCCACATCTGAACCCCCCACCTTCCCTTTACATCTCTCTCTTTCTCACTCTCTGTTCTCCTTCCCACATTTGCATCCCCTAACCTTTCCTCTCTATCTCTCTCACTCTCTATTCTTCTTCTTCTTCAACAGAACGAAAAACCCCCCTTTTGTCTCTGTCGAGCTGTTCTGCGTCGCACTCAAAGTTAGATTTTTTGTTCATTAGCAATCAAATATGTTTCTCTCCTCTCGCTGCTCAATTCTCTCTATCACACTGTGAACAGGTTATTTTAGGGTTGTTTGCCTATGCCATTTTTTTCATTTTTTAAAAAAAAAAAAAATTTGTATTCAAAGTTTGATTTTCTGTCGAGTAGTATTGATTTTTTGTTGGTTTCAAATTCTAAGAAATTTCTGTTGGGCTGTATTCTAAGAATTTTTTCAAAGTCTGCTCTCCACTCTCAGCTCATAAAGTAAAATGCTTGCTCCCATTCTCTTTATGTTCTCCTTCTCTCTCTGTATTTCTGTCTCCCCCCTTTTCATTAACCACAAAGAAAAGCATTGAAATAGAATCACAAATTCTGTATAAACAAACGGTGAAGATACTTTACCAGAACTCAAAACCTGGCAACATCAGAAGTATTCCATTTTCTAACCCATACCAAGTTTGAATCTCTCGACTTCTACACCCTTTTGTAGTTCCAGTGACCGCCATACATGTTCCTAGCATATCTCTCATTGCCTCATTTCCCACCACTCAGTGAAACATCATTCAATTTCCCTGAATTTCGGCTGATCGATCCACTGGAATTTTCTTCCGAAATAGTCCCTTATTCCATTTTAAAATTTTTTTAACTACTAATTAAATAGTTTCTGGCTTGCTAATTGACTGTCAACTGCTAATTTTTTAGAACTTGTTTTTGAGGTTTGAGATCCTCAAAAAACTTAATTTTAATCATCAACTTTGTGTTGTTCAGAATAAACTTAAAACAGTGCTTCTATTCAATTTTGTAGAATGTTTCTGACAGTATACTTGAATCACATTTTTTTTTTGACCCCACTGCACTGTTATTTTCCCCTTTTCTTTCTTTCTCTTTTTTTTTTTTTTTTTTTTTGCTATTCTGCTATGTCAACAGTGGCAGTATGCTCATATCATTTTCTGCATTCCATACCAGTTAGGTTTATCCCTCCCCCTAACAATCCCATTTATGGTGATTACCACTATTCCTTATACTTGCATAAGTATTCTACAGTAAGTTTTCTTATAAACAGAGTCTTAAGAAAATGTTTGTTATAGTCTGGATCATAAACTCATTTTATTGATGTTTCAGACTGGGTTTGTCATGACCTATTCAACTAGGGGTTTTATTTATGATGAGCATGTGATATCCTCATTGCTTGGTTTTATTTAGTTTTTTGTCATAACTCATATATATATGAGTTGTGATCTGTATCTGTAAAACAATTCAAAGAATAAGAATTCTTGATTCTCATTTTCTTCAAAAGAACTGTAAGCATTAAATTTAGAATTTAATATTGCTAGGTTTTAACATATATGCTATACTGTTGCTTTTATGGAACATCAAACTATAGACAAAATAATAATAATAATAATAATTTGAATCATCAACTAAGAAAATATCAGGTGTATTAAATAAAAAGATTATGTATATACAATTGTGCATTAATTTAGTTTTAAAAAAATTTGGTTTGTTTCTTTACTTAATTTGTGTGTGTGTGTGTTTAAAAAAAAAACTGTGTTCGTATTTTTGTGTTTATGTGTTTATAATTTATTATGTTTTCGTATAATTTATTATGTGTTCGTATGTTGGTTGGTTTGTTTGTTTGTTTGCACTATCACAAATGTTCGCAATTTTTTAGACTTAATAAGCTTTTGTTTGTTTGTTTGTATAGAAATTCAGTATTTAAAATTTTGATTTTTCTATGTTTGTTACTTAAAATAAAATTCAGTGCTCTTAAAAAATCATATAAAATGAGTGTCTTGGATTTTTTTGTCTTCTCAACTTCAATTGTTTAGACTTAGACTTAGACTTAAATAGTTTAGGGTTTTCCCTGTTTCACTTTTTCAAGTCCTCTGTCAACTGGATATGCTTCATTTTAGTAGTCATCTTGGGCATGTAATTGATCGTATATATGTATATATATATGTATATGCATATCTTAGCTTGGTGGCGGGTTGTCGATTTTGCCAAGATAAGAGGCTTTCTTTCCATAATTTTAGCTTGCTAGATTTGTATCAAGGTTCTACCTCACTAGATTCATTAGCCTAGAGAAAACCAAAAATTGTCATGGTGTGTCGATGTTGAGGCCTCACTTGTTGGTCATGTAATGAAATCTCAATCGATAAGCATTCTATTTCACATTTAATTCACTATACTTTCACAAATCATGCCTCTCTTTCCAGATAGCACACCACCAAGTTCCACGTGGATTGGATTCTAAATTTCAAACATTAGCTAGCAAGATATATAGATCAATTTCCATCACACATGGACATGTGCATGAACACTTAAAAAATGCCACAAATATACTAGAGATTCCATGTGATAGTTATCCCCACGTAGAAAAGAGAACTGACACCATTATTAAATGTGCAGTTGGACTTTGACAAATTAATACTGTGAATGATTCCATTTTTCCTACAAAATTATTAAAATTGTAAGTTCCTTTTTTCATATTATGAAAGTCTTAATATATGTACAAAATAATACCTATTTGTATCAATAGATGCATGTTAAACAAATTATGTGTGTGTGGTTCAAAGTAACATTCTAATAAATGACATATCTTCGGGGAATGAAACTCTTAACCGATCAATTTCATTAGTAAATACCAATCCCATTAGGCATAAGCTAAGTCATAATCAAGAGACAAAAGCAATTGGCTGATGACTCTATAATGTTTTCCCTTTCTATAATCACACTCCACCTCCGTATGGTATTTTTATATTTTGGACCCAAAACTACCAGTTTTTTAATATAAATTTAGCTCATGATAGTATCCAATGCTAAAATGGAGGGGAAAAAAAACATCCACTCAAAACCATCCTAGGTCTCATAGCTAGCTATATTCGAGGAGATGCTTGAAATACAAGTAGCCAAAATTGGAAAGAATAAGGTTACGTTTCGTAGAGTTTTGTAAATATGATTTGAGAGTATGAGTTGTATTTTGAGTTTGTGAGTTTTGGAATTATGATTTGAGTGTGGAAATTTTTTTGGTGAAAGAGTTTTGAAAAGAGTTTTGAATTGAATGGAGAATTTTTGATGTGACATATGATATTTGATACAAAACTTACAACTCATAACCAAACATACAACTTAAAATTCTATTCAAGCGCATAAAAAAAATTAAAAATTCAGAAAATATTTTTTTCGAATATATAAAAATTAACATATGTCAATTGCAAAAAAAAAAAAAAAAAAAAATTTGCACTGTTCCGGTCAACTGGCCGGACGAATGGTTAAGCCAAATTCGAAGAATTTTTTTTTTGAAAATCGTGCCTGAGACAGAATTTTCTATAGAGTTTCGGAAATACATTTTGAAAGCCATATCCAATCATGAAGTTGGAATGTGTAGGTAGAATTATAGTTTGGAAATCATTCTAAACACACCCTAAGCCTTCTTGATCAGCTTTATATGTTTACTGCACGTAGAATTGGAACAGCAAAGGACTCCAAATAAGCAATTACAATCTGTTGTGTGCTTATTGTAATAGTGTTGTTGACTAAAATTTGTGACAATTTACACATAGATCTTTGCAATCTGTGTGCTGAGTCTGAAGAAGCTCATCGATACTTGGTAGGTCTTATTTTATATTTTTTAAATATGAAATCTTTCTCTCACATATAGTTATTTTGGGGAGTAAAATTGATTATACAAATAAGAAAATTGCAAAGATCTTTAGTGCTCCTCTCTCTATTTGATTTTACACATAGATCTTTTCAATCTGTATGCTGAGTCTTAAGAAGCTCATGGGCACTTGGTAGGTCTTATTTTAAATTTTTTTAATATGAAATCTCTCTCTCACATATAGTAATTTTGGGAAGTAAAATTGATTATACAAATAAGAAAATTGGCTAAATCTTTAGTACTCCTCTCTCTATTTGATTTATTTATTATTATTTTTTTTTAATCAGCTGTTGTTCATATAAAATTGGCTAAACCATTATAGGTATCCTACTTCTTTAATATGTTGCTTGGCTTTCATTGGGAATTAAATTGTTCAATTTGCTTTTAGTTTATGATTTTTTTTAAAAAATTTAATATTATCATTTGTAAATGTTTTGCAATAATAGATTAATCTACAATAATAGATAGATATATAATACTTGATCTTAAAATATAATTTATCCAGTTTAATGTAAATTTATCATCTGGATTAAAATGTAATTTATCCAATTTAATCTTAACATTATGTTTGTTAAATGGATTTAATTTTTTAAAAGGTTTTGGATCTGAATTAATACTTGATGGGTTTTATTTTTACAATGGGTTTTAATTTGTTTACATTTTCTAAACAGTATTTAGTTCTTCTATGTTGTGTGCTTTTGGATGATTTTCATTTCAAATAATTTCGGGGAGTTGGTCTAACCAATTTGTTATGTTTAATGGGTTTTATTTTTTAAATGGGTTTTAATTTGTTTACATTTTCTGGACAGTATTTAGTTCTTTTATGTTATGTGCTTTTGGATGATTTTCATTTCAAATAGCTTCGGGAAGTTGGTCTAACCAATTTGTTATGTTTACACTTGAAATTAGAATTATTCTACAAATTTTTCTGCATTTCAGACCCTTAATACACTTGATAGTACCAAATGGAGAGTAAATAAAAGAGTTCTTGGTATCATAGACAGAATATGGGTTAGCATTTTGATAGCAATTCGGTAAAATATCACATATTTCTACTTCTTTTCTTTTTTTCATTACCAAGATGAGTTGAATGCCTACATTATACTTATGTGCTTTATTATGTAAAGCACTTATTGATATGCTTTAGTATATAGATTTAGTAATTTTTTTTTTTCTTTTTATTATAGATTTAGGCTTGGTTTGGCATACACTATAAAAGCCAAAAAATCAAAAAGTTATTTAAAAAGTCAAAAAGTTAGCACTATTCACTAAAAAAAAATTAAAAAAATAATATCCACATAATAATGCAAATAAAAAAAAATACAATTAACAAGGTATGACGTGATTGGCCCGTCAGTGACTGGGGAAAAAAAAAATAGGGGGAAAAAAAATAGGGAGTAAAATATTCATTAAATTGGATGGTAGAGCTAAGCCTGTGGGAGCCCACCATGGGTCCCGTTTTGGTAATCTGAACCGTCAATATGTAGAGCTCGTTTAGTACTATATGCCTATAAAAAATTATGTCTATCGGATATCGCTAAATATATGATCAAATCAGTTTTGTATAAAAATGGATGGTGTTATAGTTAACAGTTAACAAAAAAAACTAACTCGATCAGATAGCTATCGATATCTAATCAATGTGATTTTTTACAAACATATAATACTTGACGAGTTCTGCATATTAACGGTTTCGATTAGTAAAACGGGACCCGTGATGGGCCCCCATGAGCCGAACAGAACCAATCAATTTATGCCCGAAAAGTAGAGAATCAATCTCCTACACACCCTCATCAGCGCTGCTTCCAACGGCCTACACCATTACTTTATTCCCCTATACACTTATTTATACAATTTTTTAATACACATTTTTCCATAAAAAGTCAAAAAGTTAATCCAAATATCCATATTTTTTTCCTCAACTTTTTAGTCTAAAAAGACAAAAAGTGCACTTATTTAGGACACCCCAAACAACCTCTAAGTATACAATAACTTTAGTTTCTGTTTTTTATTTAGTGTTTACAATTTTTTTTTACTTAAGGCCTTGTTTGGGAAGACTAAATAAGTACACTTTTTGTCTTTTTTGACTAAAAAATTGAGGTTGAAAATATGGATGTTTGGGTTAACTTTTTGACTTTTTATGGAAAAATGTGTAATAAAAAATTGTGAAAATTGGTTTTTAGAGGAAAATTTGAATTGGAAATTGTGCAGCCGTAATTGTTGACTTTTGGTGAATAGTGTTAACTTTTTAACTTTTTGAGTAACTTTTTGGCTTTTTAGATTATTTTGCACTACCCAAATAAGGCCTTACTCTTATGTTTTGATTTGCAATATTGGTAAACATTATAAATCTTATATGCTTATTTCTTAATTTATATGGGAGAGTTATTATTTTATTTAAATTTTGTGGAGCATATAATACAAGCAAAAAAACGTTACAAATTCTTTAAGGAAAAAAAAAATTAAATATACTTTTATAAATACATTTTAATTTTAATATTATTTACAGCGTGAATTTTAGGCACGTACAAGTAATATATATAATTTTAATATTATTTACCGCGTGAATTTTAGGTACGTACAAGTAACATATAATAATACTAGTTACATATATTATACATGAATCAAGGATAAAGACGAAGGATAAAGACGGGGACACAGAAGAGAGAGGGAGAGAAGCAGAAGCAGAAGCAGAAGCGAGAGAGAGGGAGAGAAGCGAGAGAGACGGAGACAGAAACGATCGCGATTGCGATCGCGAAGGAGAGAGAGAAGGTGAGAAAGAGAGCTCTGACGAAGTGGACTGGATCGACTTCGGAGGGCTTCGATAGACTGCAGAGGGCTTCGACTGAGAGAGAGAGAGCTTCGATCGACTTCAAAGGTCTTCGACTGAGAGAGAGAGGGTCTTCGCAGGTCTGACTCTATTCCTTAACTCCCTCAGTTGTTCGATTAGGGCTTTACATGTTTTTTTTTTTTTTTTTATTATTCTTTTTAAATATTACACTTCGACGCCAAATAAATATAACAAATTCAAAAAAGAACCCCGCCGTGGCCCATGGCGTGGCCATCTGGACACGTGTGTCCCCGCCGTGTCCCCTTCCAAAAAAATCATGAAATTACCCGTACGTGTCCCCGGCATGTCCCGTGTCCCCGGCGTGTCCGCGTGTCGGACACCGCCACAGCATGCTTTATAGTTGACAATCTCTTTTACATCATAGCAGCCCTTGAGGCCCCATGTGCATCAGCATTATCCTTTTCTTGTGTGTGGGGATGAAGCCCATCAACGATCTCTCCATAGCCTTTAAATTGCTCCCTAACTCGGTCCTCATCCCACTGGGGAGGAAGCCCATCAACAAATACTGACTTAACCTGGGCCGTTACCTCTGGATCTGGTTCACGTAAAGGTTCAGCAAAAGCTACTTTGGCAGTCCTCTCATAATGGTCAAAAACAGCATCCGGCTTTTGAAGCCTCTTATATGCAAGCATGGCATCAGCATGTCAAGAGAACTCAATAAATGCAAAGCCACGACTCAACCCTTCATTCCAGACATCTGAGACAAGAGTAATGTTCTCAACACCTTCAATTCCATAGTCTTTCAGTTTTTGTTTGATCTGCCAGGTTGCCAACCCATGTCAAATTAATAATGAGCAAGCAATCTTGCTTAGAATACATCTACTATGTTAAGTAAATCTTACAGCTTCCTTTGTCCACGTATTGCAAATATTGCCCAAGAACAATGTGTCATTGTCCTCATTTGGTGCAGTCCCACATCGCTTCCCACGTATCTATGAACAACAAAAAATTAGAACACACTAAAATTAGAAAAAGAAACAACAACAACTAAGAGAAATTCATACAAGAGGGTTTTTCATTTCTGATAAAGCTCGGCTTGCTTGCTCCTTAGTTGCAAACTTCACAAATGCATAACCCTTATTTTTGTTAGTTGAAGGATCCTTATTCAACCTAACTTCAACTACCTCACCAATGTTCTCAAAAGCCTTTTTCACGTCCTCCTCCACTGCATCACGATCCAACCCACCAACAAATATCTCCACCTCCTTCCTAATCTTGCGCTCTTTTGCCACAGTAGTAAATTGCAAGCATTCCTCTTCCAATGCCTCTTCTTCTTCGCCATGCTCCTCGATATTTTCCTCTCCAAGCTCTTCCTCACCAAATTCTTCAAGAACTTCTTGGTCCCTGCACTCCTCCATCCTCTCCTCTCCCTGGTGCCCATCCCCAGGTTCAGCATCTTGTCCTTTCAATTCCTTGTTGGTATCTTCCTCCATGCTGACAAGCTCATTATTGGGTCCCACTTTATCCTCAACAATTCTCATTTCCTCCTTTTTTTTCCTTCACCTCGGCTTCCTCCCTTGCCATAACAGGTTCTCGACTCTCTAAAGACTATGCAACATCGACAGCAACAGGATCTTCCTGCGTTGTAGATTTTCCAACATTTGGAACCAGAGGTTGTTCCACATCAACAGCCTTTTCTTCCTCCTTTGTGGGTTCTTCAACATTCATAACACTCTGATCCTCCTCCGTTT
Source organism: Camellia granthamiana (assembly GCA_036172215.1). Taxonomy (NCBI): domain Eukaryota; kingdom Viridiplantae; phylum Streptophyta; class Magnoliopsida; order Ericales; family Theaceae; genus Camellia; species Camellia granthamiana. The sequence continues at coordinate 55,376,162 of CM069909.1, read as the reverse complement.
TGGTTGCTTCAACATTTTCAACAGCAGGTTCTTTCATCTTGGCAGATTCTTCAACATTTGAAACAGAGGATTCTTCTTTCTTCTCAGAATCTACATCCTTAGCATCCCCAACCTGTTCCTTCTCGGAGGATTCTTTACCCTTCAACTTTTCAGTTCCCTCCGGCTTAGGTGTCTGCCTAGTAACAGCTTTGGCTGAAGTGGGAGTTTTGGTTCTAACCAGTACTTTCCTAACTACAGTTCTTGTTTTTTTAACTCTTGTAGCTACTTTTGTTTCTGGTGTCACCTCCACAGCATCAGCTGATGCTTTTTCTTGTTCAACTAAACATCAAATAAGACCAGTTAAAACCACACTCATAGAGTTACATACACATACACATGCTCTATGTATAAATATGTAAATCACCCTAATTCAGAATTGAAAACAAGGAAAAGTAAATGCAATCATACATGAATTACCTATTAGTATTGCTAAAAACTCAAATTCAATTAAAAAAAATAGAAATCACCTCATGGCTATATTAGCATAAACACAAATAATTGAGAAACGATAAGGCTAAGCAAAGAGTCGAACTTTACTGGGTTGTTCGGGCACCGAATCAGTGGCGGAGATGGGCGTAGTATCGTCGGTCTTCACTAGCTTCGCTTTAGAGGTGGAGGCGGCTTTGGTGTCGGTGGTTTTGGGCGTAGACGATTCTGTCTCGGGCTCGGGTGGCGGATTCGGAGGGGTTTTGATGGTGAATTTTCTGGACGGTGGCGTCTTCTTCGCGGCGGTCGATTTGGCCGGTGGAGCCTTCTTCACAGAGGCCGGTTTGGCTGGAGGAGTCTTCTTCGAGGCAGCCGATTTCGCCGGTGTATTCTTTATGATCGATGCGTCAAACGAATAAACCCTAAAATCAACAAACGTCCGATCCGATCACTCTGAGAAGAAGTCTGAAACCCTAGCAACCGACGACAACGAGCGAGCGAGAGAGAGAGAGAGAGAGAGAGAGAGAGAGAGAGGTGGTTTATGTTGTGGCACTTTGTTTCCGAGTATTTTTAGAGAGAGAGAGAGAGAGAGAGAGGTGGTTTATGTTGTGGCACTTTGTTTCCGAGTATTTTTAGTTGGGATGTGATATAAATGTATTTTTTGTCTTTTTAATTAAAAAAATAGATTAAAAAATGTATGATTGAGATAATTTTTTGTTTTTTATAAAAAATTGTATAATAAAATATTATAAATGCACGGTACACTGACTAAATTGTTTACTTTTGGAGTGTGCATGATGTAATTTTTTTTTTAATGGGAATTCGTGGCTTGAGATGTGCCATATCTTCTCATTTTGCTAAATATATATGTAAAATACACTGACTGAACCTGTCGAATATTAAAAAAATAAAGAAATAAAATAACTTCCCCCACATGCTTATAGTATGGACTTTTTGATTTTTTTATTAATTTTTTGACTTTTTAGCTTTTGTGGTTGATCCCAAATAAGCACTAAGGCCTCGTTTGGGAATAGACTATTTTAGCAATTTTTTAGCTTTTTGGCTAAAATATGAGATAAAAAAAACTTATATGTTTGAAACAACTTTTTGATTTTTTACAAAAAGATATGTAAAAAGTAGAGAGAAAATGAAATCTTTTACCTTTTTGTATAGGTTATAGGCTTTTTGATTTTTTTAGTAACTTTTTGATTTTTAGGCTAAAACTGTTACTTCCCAAACGAGGCCTAAGTCTTCGTTTGGGAAGAACTAAAATAGCCTGGCTTTTTGGCTATTTTAGGCCTCGTTTGGCTTGTGTTTGTTTTAACCTAAAAGTCAAAAAAGTTACTAAAAAAAATCAAAAAGTTTATAACCCATACAAAAAAGTCAAAGATTCCATTTTCTCTCTATTTTTTGCACATCTTTTCATAAAAAACCAAAAAGTCATTCCAAAATATTAATTTTTTTTACCTCATATTTTAGCCAAAAAACTAAAAAATTACTAAAATAGCATGTTCCCAAACAAGGTCTTAGTCCTTTTTTTTAGCCTCGTTTGGTTTTTGTTTTTGACTTTTGTGAGATAAAAAGTGTAATGATTATGATTTGGATGTGATATTTTATCTTATTGACTTATGTAGTCAATTTTATCTTTTGTGCTTTTTTAGTTAAAAAGCCAAAACCAAACATAGAATTCTCCTAAGTATACACACTTATAAAAATATACATATTATAAAAATATAAATTTTCAATATACATCTTTATATTTTAATATTACCTTCATTTTTAATTTTAAAACCCTAAGGCTATGTTTGATTTCAATTTTTGAATGATTTTTTGAAATTTTTATGAGAAAAACATAAATTAATTTGACAAAAATAAATACATAAAAAATATTTTAAAATTTTTTTACCCCTAAAAAGATAAAACGATATTGAAATAAGTTTTTTTTATTTATTTTTGAAAATATATTCTAAAACTATATCAAACAGAGTCTAATTTTTTTTTCCATTCATCCACTCACTTTTTTGTTGTCGTTGCCGCCACTTTCAACTGTCCATCACCACTTCTAACTCATCTCCCTTCATCCTAGACCTATACAATCAACATTGAATGATTCGTGGTGAGAGACTTGTTGTGAGAGTATATGGTTCATGGTAGGAAGTGATCGCAGACAGATAAGAAAAGAGGTGACATAAGGGAATTGCGAACGAGAGATGTGACGCTAGTAATAAAAGATGGTTACAACGTTTTAGAAATAGGATTTAAATAAAAAAAGATAAAGATGTTATGATATTTTTATCACAGATTAAAATTATGTTAATAAAAAATTTTATTGAGTATATGAACGGAATGAAGTTAGGGTGTATTTGTTTTGAAGGATTAGGGTGTGGGATTGGACTATTAGTCCCACCGGACTAATAATCCATTGTTTGTTTGAAAAATTTTGCTCCGAACTAATAGTCTCCCCGGACAATTAGTCTCACAAATATGGGACTATCCTATCCCATGGGAGGGGTGGGATAGAAACCATGGGATTGGTATCTCATGAGATTATTTTGTGAAATGTCTATTTTACCTTCCATGCTATTACTTAGTAAACAATTAGAAAAGGGTAAAATAGTATTTTCAATATTTATAAATTATTTTTTTAGTGTTGTTAATTTAAAATTATATATTAAATAAAAAATTTAAATTATAAATTATAAATTATAAATTAAATTTAATTAAAAATAATAAATTAAAAATTATGGCCTTATAAATTAAATTTTTTTAGTGTTGTTAAAAAATTAAATTTACATATTAAATAAAATTATTTTTTTAGTATTGTTAATTTAAAATTATATATTAAATTATAAATTATAAATTTAATTTAATTGAAAATAATAAATTAAAAATTATGGCCTTATAAATTAAATTTTTTTAGTGTTGTTAAATTATAAATTATAGATTACAAATTTAAAATTATATATTAAATAAAAATTATAAATTATAAGGGTAAAATAGTCTTTTGAACATTTATCTTTATCCAGTCCATCTAACCAAATATTGGATTCATTAAAAATAGTCCAATCCAGACATATAATCTCATGACTAAACAAACATAGGATACAAATCCAGTCTGACCAAATAATCCGGGGACAATGTATCTCGGGACTAATAGTCCGATGAATTACAATCCTCTATTATTCAGTCCGTCCAAACAAACACACCCGTAGTGTATGAAAATAAAATTATCCTTGGTTCCACGCAAGGCAAGGCAAGTGAATTTTTATTTATATTGGGAAGTGAAGTTCAAAACGTTGATGTTTTAAAATACATGGTGTCGTACTTGGTTCTCTAATCTGACATTGAAGATGCCCATCATAATAAGAAAAATGTTTTACACCCAAAACAACCCTCTTTGATCTTAACTGTGTGGATTCACTCATGTGAGGCCCAGACCATCAATGATGATGGAAATCCAAAGGTTATGGGATCTAAAAAAAAATGGATTCTCAATCATTATTATAATAATAAATAAACGTGATCGAAAGAAACCAGCATTACCATTTCCATTTCTTTTTCCAGGAGACCTTGCTTGGCTTCTCTCTGTCTCTTTTCATCAACGGGTTCATCAGAATCAACACTCTCAAGCTCACAGGTAAGCTCGTCACTTTCACTTCATATATTTTTTTTCTGTATATCTTCAAGAGACTTACTCGATAGTAATTGATTTTTTTTTTTTAATCGAATTTTCATTTCGTGTATGTGAAGAGGGCGGACGATGAGATCACCACCGTCTCTTTGCGATCAGAGGTTGTAGATCCCCTCCTAGAGAAGCTCAGATCCTATAAAATCGTGAGTCTTTTTCTTCTTTACCTGTATATAGGGTTTTGTATTGCTTGTCATCTCAATTCTCTCTCAAATTTTGTTAATTTACTTTTGTGCATAGATGTATAAGACTCTATCAAAAGACTGTGATGTTGTATTGTTTTCCTTCAATTATCACGTCTATATCTGAGTGGCGAAGTTTTGTTAGGGTTTATTTGTTTGAGAAGGTTTTTGCGTCTTGTTGAAGAAAGGAGTAGCTGTTCTTGCCCGGTTTAGTGTTAGTTCGAGATGGGTGGAGTTTAATTGCTGGCCAAATGGGGAGCAGATTTTTGGAGATTGAGGATTCTAGATTGAAGGTCATGGTGAGATTCATAAGGTCGATTGAAAGGAACCTGTTAGAAGTGGTTCAAGATGTGGGTTTTGAAGGTGGGGTTTATAGTATGTAGTGGCACAAATACTGTGGATGTTGATGTGTAGGTGAGTTCAACCTCGTGCAATGAGTTGAAATTGTTCCTCTACCGTGTTTTGCTGTTTTGTTAGATTGACCGCAAGTGGAATGTGACAGCAAGGATCAAAGTGTTCAATCTCTCCGGTGTGTTTCATTTGTTTATGTTCTATTCATAGTTGGAGGCTCAAATGGTGTTCCATGAAGTGTGTTATTTTGTCAATCAACCAGTGTTTTAGACGAGTTGTCACTAGGGTGTGTTGCGTCAAACCAAAAGCAGGGCCAAAAGATTTGTAGATGTAGCTCATTGGATTACCTTTATATTTCTAGAACTATAGTGCTTTCAACCAGTTGGATATATGTGTGAGGGTTTTGTTGGTGTCGACAAGGATACAGTGCAATGAAGGCATTTCAGGTAGGCTAGGGCTTATGGTGAAAGGGGACAACAGTGGTATTCCAAATGTGGTTTCAAATAAGGGTTTTCCAGCACAAAGGTGGAGGTTCGAGGCAGTGATGTGGATTAGGGGAAGAAGGAAGTGACATGTGAAAATTAGAGGCCTCGGTCGTGTGGAGAAAAAAGTAAGGAGGTGCAAAGGAGTAGGTGACATAGTGGAATGAGGGAGGCTGGAGGTGTTTCAATTTTAAATTGGGGGACAACTAGATTTGATGAGGCAAGTGTGGTGAAGAAAGGGACGTGTGCAAATAGGTTAGAATCAGGCTGAAGCTTGGTAGATTTACTTGGCCCCAAAAATTGAAATGGGTTGGTGGAGAAGGGCCAAGGCTTTTGGACTAAGAAGCACGGACACTTCTAAAAAGGTAACATCTTGTCGGACACTTCCCAATACTTAGACATACATGAAACATATTATAAGTTTGATTAAAATAATTTAGAATCCAATGATTAAACCAAAAACAATTTATATTTATATTTATTTTTCTCTTTAGACTTTAAAAGTTATTATATTTGACTTAAATATTCGTATGACATATAACAATTTTTTATCTTTATATATAGTATATAATAGAATTATATATTTCGCATGCGTTTCCTATGTGTAGTGCCTTACATTTTTTGAAATTTTTTTAGTCAGCATCTCAATGTCGTGTCCGTGTCGTGCTTCTTTTCTTTTGGATTAGGTGGACAGGATTGATTTGTCCCAAAAAAAGGGGGCTGAGTCTGGTCTTTAATCAGCTTTTGTTATAGGAGGTGATAAGAGCGGCAGGTTGGGCTCGTGTAAAAGGAATGCTAACAAGCCTAGAGGATTAAGGGGGCCACACTGGCTTCTTTTTTTAACGTAATTTGGGGAAATCTATATTATTACCTTTATTAATGCAAAAAGGAGGAATCTATAATTTTTCAAACTGGATAGAGAATTTGTATTTGTTAGAGACCTCAAGTAGGTATTTGTAATTTACCCCAGTAGACAAGGTAAAATGGTATTTAAAAATATTTAACTGGTGACCAGAACAATTTTTTCGCCACGTCTAACAGAATTTGTATGGAGTAGGGAATTTATTGTGTGTCAATGAACCTGAAAGGAGGGTAGTGTCATTTTAAAAACTCTCTCTACAGTTGTCATAATCTCAAAAGAGGTCAGTGTAATTTACCTAAAAAAATTGAACTTTTTCCTCAAGTGACTAAAATTTCAAAACCTAACTTAGGTAACAATCACAATAGGCTAATAAAAGTAGAAATTTTGAAACCTAATTTACATAACAATCACCGTACCCACAAGAATTTTTATTCTAATTTTTGCACTATTAAAAATAATAATGTAGTCAGCAAGATGTTCAGCGAAGAAGAGAGAGACTGAGACAATGTGACTCCAACAAAGCCTCCTCTTTTTCATTTGGGGGCTTAACATAGAAGTGGGCTTTGACAAGAAAAGAGAGGGGAAAAAAAATCAAGCTAACATAGAGGAATTAAAAAAAATTACAGTGAGCTTTCACGAAGGGGAGAGAGAGAGAGAGTCTATGAACAACAAAGCGTTCTCAAGAAATTAGGGAACAACGACCCTCCTCTGTCTCTTCTTTCTTCTTTTTCTCCTCTCTCTAGGCTAGGGCTTATCTTAACTAAGTGATGAAGTGCTTTTCTATTGTTTTATCTTTTCCATATTTTACATTTTGACCTGCCAAAATTTTCAGAAATTATGTGTCCCCAATGTGTCTACACCAACGTACGTCATGCTAGTAGAAGTGTATGCGCTTCATAGCTCACGATTTATAAACTAATTAGAAGATGATAATTTTATTTTTTTTTATATATAAATTGGTGTTTTATGTATAAATATGATGGGGAGTTGTTAGATCATTTGTGCTTGATGTGGCATCTTTGGAAGAGCAAAACAAGAGGACCGTTAAAGGGGAAGAGGTGCCTTTACATTGGCTAAAGAGTTGCTTTTTGGCTATTTGTATAGTTGGGTTTCTGGGTAAGTCTCTCCCAATCTGGATCATTTTGTTGATTTTCTAGTTTCCCTTCATCTATAGCGATCTGCAGGCCTTTTTTATCATTTGTATGGGCCTCTTTTGGTTTTGTTTAGGTTATCATTATCTTTATCATAGTTCAACCTTTTGGAATCATCTTCTCTTTGATGCTGGTTTCATAATATATGATTTACATGTATGTATTTATTTCTTAATGCAGGCGACTCCAATACTGACAGCACCACTGGAAGAGGAGACTAGCTTGACAGACATTCTAGTGAGAAAAACCCTCATCCTCTTCTGCTTCAGGTGATCTTTTTTTCTTTTTTCTTTTTTTTAAATTTTGAAGAACTGTTATTTGGGAATTTGGAAGCTCATGAGTCGTATACATATTGTACAGAAGTGTCCCAAAATGACTTGAAAAACAACACATCACAAAAAATTGAGTTATTTCATGAGGGAGAGATGGGGTTCGTCTGCTCTTTGGAGAATGGGCTAGGGTGGAACTGAGCAAGAATTTGTGTTATAATTATAACTCATAGGAAAGTGCTTCAATGTACTAATTCTATTTTACATGTCATTCTAAAGATGTCAACTGCTGAAAGTGAATCATGCCCCAGAACTTTAAAACCCACTTCCCATTCATCTCTGTCTCCTTGTGTGTTTTGATGTAATTCTTTCGCATCGAATTAAGCCACATGCCTCTTACCACTTGTGCATGCCCCTGTCAGTTCCTTCTGAGTTTCGTTCTTATGATGAACATACTCGTGTGTGTGAAATAATATTCATTCATGTTATTCATGTGTGAAAAGCATGGAAGCATTACAGTCTGCTGGAACAGTTTCACATTGCAGATGCATATTTGATATATATATGCATGCACAAATGAAACATTTGACCTGATTCTTTTTGGATGTAGTTAACGGTTGCAACTTAATTTGGTGTAGCTTGTGTTTTTGAGTACACATGTATTGTTACTTTATTCACACCATTTTTTGTATGTAATGCATCATTTTGAAATAGTATAACATTCCTATGGATGAAATTGATACAGTAAATCCGATGGTGCTACTGGAGCTCTTCTCAATGTACCGTGATTGGCAGGAGGCAAAAATCCAGACGATTAGTAAGAAACAGGTTCACTTTGAGAATGATAAAAGTCATATTTTACGATAGTGCTGTTATTGCAGTAAGTATATTTATGTCTTCTGTCTGGACAAGGCATGGATAAGATCAGATCTGCTGCCAGCTCACCTGAACCCTGTCTAGTATTTAGTGGCAGAATCCATGGATGAATGAAGCTGCAATGAATAATTATGTATTCTTATTGTCTGCACTAGCTAATTATTTGCAACTGAAAACTTCGTATTGGGGCTGTTGTTAAGGGAAGATTGATTTTATTTGTTTTGCTACATATTATGATAATCAATTATAACTGATGCAGGAAGAGGTAGAAAACAAGATAGAAGTTGCAAATGCTTTGACAGTTAAACTTCTTCAGCGTTTTAATTATTCACTTCTCGACAATGAAGATTACTTCGCATCATCTATCAGAAGGTGAGTGATGTTCTTGCCTAGACTCTTCAATAAATAAACTTAAATATATATATATAATAAAAATAAAAATAAAAATAAAGAAAGGGAAAGAAAAACACAAGCCCATTGCAGGTTGCAAGAAAACAATTTCCAAGAAACTGCTCACTAACTCAAATCTCATATTACGGAATGCCATTGATAGGCAATAACTGTTCAATTAAGAACGCTTAGCCCTGAAAATTTTGGTGGAAGCCCAAGTTGCCTACCTTGGTTCTTCTTGAATGTGCTCATGTACCTGATGAAAGGTGACTTGCTTGATTTGAACTATTATTTTGAGAATCTGTTGATGTGATGTTGTAGATTGTGGGCTTTGTATAATTAGACTTCACATTAAAGTTGTTATTTAACTGTGTATAAAAATTGCATGCAGTTCATGCATTGCAGGTTGATCTTGGGGAGCTGAAGGGAAGGTTGACTGAGGCGATTAGCAACTGTGATTCATTATGCAAGAGAATCAATGCAGAGGGACCCGAATCACTGAGATCATCTGTCAAGCCATTTTCAGTGACCTCAGCAGACGTTGAAACCAGTTGTTGCTCCCATGGAAAGAGCGTTAAATAGAAGCCTGTCTACCATGGAATCCAAGTTAGACTGACTTGCTCATGTACTTTTTGTTGTAAATTTTCCAAGTATTTGACAATCATGGTTGTAGAAATTGAGGTTATACCCTCAGGGCTGGGCTAGTGCAGTTTGATCATGCTTCTCTGATTAGCACCTGGTTTTGTCATGGTCAGAAAAGAAGAATAGAGCACTTGTACACCAATCTCCCTTTGTATCCTACCCATTGTTCATAATTCAATAAAAACCTGTGTTTGTGCCATCGTTTCACAGCTTTTATGTTCTTTTATCTGTTGTAATGTTAAATGTACGTCATGTTAGTTGTTTCATTCAATCTTCAATGTTATCCAACTGTAGAGTGTTTTTCACTCATCTTTTAAAAGGATGGCTTTTAAACTGGTCTCTTTTTTTAAGAAACTTTTTCAATTTTTGTCAAATTATGTATTTTTTAATGCTTCTTGTTTGAGAAAACAATAAAGATGTGATGAACTCAGATAAAATAAGTTAAATCATATATTAATTATTTTTATGTTGTTCTATGCACGATTCAAGTGTAAATAGATCATTCAGACGGTGACATCTCCAGCAGTTTAGTTTCTGGATTCCTGGTAAACTATGGACACAATACACTACAAGATCATCCACAACATCTCCAAAAGAGTTGTCATTATTCTAAATGCAAGCAGAACAAATGGTAGAGAAAGATCCAAAATATAACAATGAAACGTTTCTCAACTTCATATTAAATGAATTTTGGAAAATGCAAGCAGAACAAATGGTAGAGAAAGATCCAAAATATAACAATGAAACGTTTCTCAACTTCATATTAAATGATTTTTTTTTTGGGGGGGGGGGGGGGGGGGGGGGGGGGCGCGGTGTGGGGGTGTTTGTTTGAAAACAATCAAACAACCCATTAACATCAAAAGTTTAAATTTAACAAGAGTACTCACATTGTAATCAAACTATATTATTCCTGGAACATAGTTATAAAAAACTCAAAACACTAAAAAACAGAATTGAACCATAATTTAGAGAATCGAAAACAAAG